>JASWHV010000015.1:69753957-72289470 GCA_030760725.1 Neostapfia colusana
GGCCAAGGAAGGAAAAAAGAAAGGTTAAAACTAAATCTTCCTCCTTGCATTCCTTTACTAGTGATAATGCTAATTCTAGTGATGATGAAGACATGCTTAGAGGTTTAGATAAAAATAATATAGCTAAAATGAAAAACTCTATTGGATGAGATTGTTGATAAGGAGGAGCTAGTCAATCGCAAAAGAAGATATGATCATTCTCCAAAAGGAGAAATATCTTGAGATTGAAGGGCTTCTTGAGATTGAAAGGAGCAAAGAAAATCATTTGAGCTTGAGTTAGCTTCAAGAAGGAGACTTGTTTGAAGCTAAAAGACTCAAACATTGCACTCAAGGATGAACTTGCTAACTTAACCAAGGTTAACAAGATTCTTGAGGCGCAAGTTGAGTCCACTCAAGCAAAGTGGTTTTTCATCACTCTTTAAGCTCACCTTCTCAAACATGCTGAATCCAAAACTCTCATAACTTCTACATGTGCTAAAAAATGACACTAACTTGAAATAAAAGTCAAAACTTGACAAAAGACAAGCATCCCTCCCAAAGTGGCATGTTTGACAAGGAGAAGGTCAAGTATGCACGCAGTGCATACTTGGTCAAAAGACCTCCTAATGTTAAACATGGCATTGGGTATTCTTATGGTGAAAGGCAAAACGCTAGAAAGCCACAAGAATGACAAGAAACGCATTGTCTTTGTCAAGGGAAACTCTTCCCAAGTTGGAAACATAATAATGTTGATAAATTAACATTGAAAACTCATATGAACAACAAATCTTGTTTAGAACCTTTGATGCTTCATATGTGCTTATGAAAAATAGTCTTGGAAATGTTCATGCTAAATATGTTGGGCCACGCCATGAGAACACCAAGTCTCATGTGTGGGTGCCCAAGTCACTTGTCACTAACCTCGAAGACCCAAGCAAGCTTGGGTACCTAAGACCAAATCATAATTTCTTTCTTTGTAGGCATATGCATCCGGTGGAGCAAAATGGGTGCTAGATAGTGGAATGCACCAATCACATGACCGGAGAAATAAAAATGTTCATGGAGGACGAACAAAATGAAGACTCAAAGCGAAGGCATCTGTTTTTGGTGATAATAGTCAAGGAAAGGTGCTAGTACTGGTAAAATAGCTATTTCATCACAACACACACTTTCTCATGTTTTACATGTTGATTCCTAGATTATAACCTCGTCCATATCTCAACTATGTGACAAAGGTTTAATTGTTTATTCACTCATGAGGGTGTGACCGTCTCTAGAAGGAGTGATAACTCTATTGCTTTCAAGAGTGTGTTAAGGGAACAACTTTATCTAGTTGAATTTCAACAAAGATAAAGCCAGAACTTGACACATGATTGATTGCAAAGACCAACATCGGTTGGATGTGGCATAGACGGCTAGAACATGTTGGTATGAGGAATCTACAAAAACTTCTAAAGGGCGATCATATCCGAGGTTTGAAGGATGTTGTTTTTGAGAAAGACAAGCCTTGTAGCGCGTGCCAAGCCGGGAAGCAAGTAGGAGCACCCCATCCCGCGAAGAATGTCATGACTACAACAAGACCGCTCGAGCTCCTCCACATGGACCTATTTGGTCCAATTGCTTATATAAGCATCGGCGGTAATTAATATAGTTTAGTCATTGTCGATGATTTTTCACGCTTCATGTGGGTTTTCTTTTTGCATGATAAGCCAGAAACTCAAGGAACACTGAAGAAGTTTCTCAAGCAAGCCCAAAATGAATTCTCATTGACGATCAAGAACATAAGAAGTGACAATGGAACAGAATTCAAGAATACACAAGTCGATGAATATCTAGATGAAGAAGGAATAAAGCATGAACTTTCGACACCCTACTCCCCACAACAAAACGGGGTAGCTGAAAGGAAGAACTGAATGCTCATTGAGATGGCAAGGACAAGCTTGACGAATACAAGACCTCTGACCGATTTTGTGCTGAAGCTATCAACACCACTTGTCATGCAACAAACCGACTGTACCTTCATCGCCTACTCAAGAAAACCTCATATGAACTACTCACCGGTAACAAACCAAATATTTCATACTTTCAAGTTTTTGGTTCAAAATATTATATTCTAAAAAAGAAGCCTATGACCTCGAAGTTTGCTTCGAAGTCCGATGAGGGTTTCTTGCTTGGTTATGATTCGAACCCCTACGCTTATCGTGTCTTCAACAAGGTCTCTGGACTTGTTGAAGTGGCACGTGACATAGTGTTTAATGAAACTAATGGCTCCCAAGCGGAGCAAGTTGATAAGTGTGTGCTAGATCAAGAAGAAGCCCCATGTCAAGCATTGAGGAGAATGACACTTGGTGAGATTCGACCTCAAGAACAATCACAAGAATCAAGTGCTCAAGATGAACCTCAATAGGAGAGCTATGATCAAGGGGGAGCTCATGCACAAAATCAAGATCATGAAGATCAACAAGATGATCAAGGCATTAATGATGGCAATGATCCAGGGAGAGCCGAAGAAGATGATGATCATGAGAATTCAACACCACAAGTGCCACACCCAAGAGTACACCAAAGCGTACAAAGAGATCACCCCGTCGACAACATAATTGGTGATATCCAAAAGGGAGTGACAACTCGATCTCATATAGCTAATTTTTGTGAATACTATTCTTTTGTATCCTCTTTAGAACCATACAGGGTTGAAGATGCACTAATAGATCTGGACTGGGTGATGGCGATGCAAGAAGAATTGAACAACTTCAAGAGGAACAAAGTATGGGAACTTGTTGAAAGACCAAAGTCCAACATCGTCGGCACTAAATGGGTCTTCCGCAACAAGCAAGACGAACACGGAGTGGTAACAAGAAACAAGGCACGACTTGTGGCTAAAGGTTACTCACAAGTCGAAGGTTTGGATTTCGATGAGACTTTTGCTCCCATAGCTAGGCTTGAATCAATTCGTATATTACTTGCATATGCTACTCACCATGATTTCAAGCTGTATCAAATGGACGTCAAAAGCACCTTCCTCAACAGACCTATCAAGGAGGAGGTGTACGTGGAGCAACCCTCTGGGTTTGAAGATCAAGAGTACCCCAACCATATGTTCAAACTGCGTAAGGCTCTCTATGGCCTCAAACAAGCTCCTAGAGCTTGGTATGAGTGCCTTAGAGATTTTCCAATTGAAAATGGCTTCAAAATTGGTAAAGATGATTACACCTTGTTTAACAAGCACTTTAATGAAGATCTATTCATTTGTCAAATCTATGTTGATGATATCATATTCGGTTCAACTAACAAATCTTTTTGTCAAGAGTTTAGTAAAATAATGGCAGATAGATTCGAGATGTCCATGATGGGAGAGTTGAGATACTTTTTGGGATTCCAAGTGAAACAACTAAAGGAAGGAACATTCATAAGCTAAACAAAGTACACCCAAGACATTCTTAAGAAATTTGGCATGGACAAAGCGAAGCCCATAAAGATTCCCATGGCAACAAATGAACATTTAGACCTTAATTAAGATGGACCTAACGTGGATCAAACGGTATACCGTTCCATGATTGGCTCTCTACTTTATCTTTGTGCATCTAGGCCTGATATTATGTTGATTGTTTTTATGTGTGAAAGGTTTCAAGCCAATCCTAAGGAATGTCATTTGACAGCCGTAAAGAGGATCTTGTGATATTTAGTTCATACACCCAACCTAGGCCTTTGGTATCCTAAAGGTTCAAAGTACAATTTCATTGGATACTCTGATGCAGATTATGCCGGATGCAAAGTGGATAGAAAAAGTACCTCCTGGACTTGCCAATTCTTAGGTAGGTCCCTAGTTTCTTGGTCCTCCAAGAAGCAAAACTCCATTGTATTGTCCACAGCCGAAGCGGAGTATGTTGCAGCCGAGAGTTGTTGTGCACAGCTCCTTCGGATGCGACAAACTCTAAGGGGCTACGGTTACAATATGAACCGTATTCCGCTCCTTTGTGACAATGAAAGTGCGATTAAGATTGCACATAACCCTATTGAGCACTCTAGGACCAAACATATTGATATCCGGCATCATTTTTTGAGATACCATTCAATCAAAGGAGACATAGCCATTTCCCATATCAAAACCGAGAAACAACTAGCCGATATCTTCACCAAGCCACTTGCTGAAAAACGCTTTTCTGAGCTTAGGAATGAACTAAATATACTTGACTCTCGAAACGTGGCTTGAAACACTTCATACCTGCTTGAATCCTCAAAATCTTACTTACTTTGCGAAAAACTATCACTTATCTTGATTTTCTCTTGAAAACTATTTATATTAGTGAATCTTGATGAATAATGACCATTGTCTGATTGTTGATTGCTTACTGGGCATGTTCATCAAGATTGTTTGTGAAAATTATGTCCTTATATCACTATTAGATCAAATTCCCAATGTTTCCCTGATTTCTACTCTTATCTGTCCAGTTGACCCGGACTAGTCCGGTATCAACACCGGACTAGTCCGCTCCCTCAGACTAGTCCAGACAGATAGATCAAATTCCCAATGTTTCCCTGATTTCTACTCTTATCTGTCCAGTTGACCTGGACTAGTCCAGACAGATCTTCCATACCGTACTTGTCCGGTCCTACATCGGACTAGTCCATATGTCCAGGTTTAAAAAGTCTATACCCACGCCAACCAGTGCTCTCTTCCCCTCACAAGCACTTTTGGCTTCTCACTCCTCAAACCCTAGCCCGCAAGGTGATTTTCGATTTTGGCCAACGAAATCGAAGTCCTCTCCACAGGAAATCTTCTCCTTGACGCGTGGATTCCTATCTCCAGACTCATCCAGATCAAACTTCGTGTTTTGACTCAAATCTTCACTTTTTCGGTAAAATCTCTCTCAACTCGAGTTCTCATCTTTCCTCTACTTTTGCTCAATTTTCCTGATTCCTAGGGCATGCATTACCTTTCTCGATGCATTCCTAGTGTATCCCTCCTTGTTTTGCATCAATTTGTGCTAGATTTATTGAAAATAGGAAATTAGGGTTTTTCAGCAGGTCCAGACTAGTCCAGTATCGGATGCGGACAAGTCCGGTATTCCGGACAAGTCCGCACTCTGGAAACGGAGAAGTTCGGTTACCTGTCAATTGAACCTCTAACTTCTTATTTCCACAAAATCTACAATCCATATCATCAATCAATCCTTGATTTTCCTTTCAGGCACGATGTCGTCAGCCTCTGAGGACAGCTCTTTCGATTATGATGATGAGGTTCAACGTGCAAAAGTTCAAAAAGCCAAAGAGAAGGTCATGAAGAAGAGACATGACCACATTGCTCAATCCTCTCCTCCCGATGATTCTCTTCCTAAAAGGAGGAGATTGGTTGTTAAGACCGCACAAAGCAAAGATATTGTTTGAATCTCAACGGCTCCTAGAAGAAGTGTTAACATGGGCAAAGGACTTGCTAGTGGTCCTATTGGTCCATTGAAGAAGAAGGCCCCCATTCAACGCAACAGGCAGCCATCAAGTGATGACTTTACTAGAAGGGGAAGTGAACTTGCTGACAAGTTCGGAAAAATTCAAGTTTATGAGCAGCCAAAGCAATGTGTTGACCCAAGATTTTGGAGCAACTTCCATGCTGACTACTACGAGCATGTATACATGAAGATGAAGAATCATGTTGTTGAGATTTAGTGGCTCAACATTGTTTACTTGCAGTCTAAGAGATGCCAGGCCTATCATGAGGTCCTAGAGGCATTAGAGAGGCATGGCTTGAGACTGGAACAATGAGGTTATCACACAGTTCTACTCAACTCTTTACTTTGCCCATGATGATGGGGATGAGATGACTTGGATGACACATGGATCCAAATACAGTGTCACCTATGAGGAACTTGCCAAGATACTTCACCTTGAACATACCTTGGAAAATGAGCTTGTCATTCACAACTTGAAGCCTTCGGAGAAGAATGATCTGGAATTTTTTTATGATACAAGAATGCCATATGTACCTCCTACTACCAAGTACTTGAAGCCATTTTTTGCCGTGCTCAACAGGATTTTGAGAAAGACCATATCTCCAAAGGATGGAGATGCAGGGACAATCCGAGGGACCATAAGGACCTTGATGAAAGTGATAAGCAAGAAAAGGACCTTCAATGTCTTCGAGTACATCTACAATGACATTGGGAACATCTCTATCACTTCCAATATGTCCTGTGGCTCCTTATATCATGTACATGATTGAGAAGGTGACAAGACTTGAGTTTGTCAAAGATGTCTCTCACACGGGTCTAAAGCCCTAGAAGCCTATAGTTTACACAGTTCCCTCTGCTCCTGCCTCACCTGCAGTAGAACGGAGATCCAAGCATACTCATGAAGGCTCAAGGGTGTCGGATGCTACACCTACTCCTGTTCCTCCACCCTCTAGAGAGTCCTCCAGTGGTGTGTTCAAGATGCTCTCCTCTATCTTTGCCTGCTGTCGCAAAGTTTAAGTTAAGCAACACAAGGAGAGCTTGGCCCGAAAGAGACATCAAAGATACATGAAGGCCAACATCAAAGCCATCTGTGAGCAGCTAGATACTGAGCCAGTTGGATCACCATATATTTTAGAAGACTCTGAAGAAAACTTCACTGAGATGGCTACACTAAATGAACAAGAGTTTAGTTCTTTCGGTCTTGTAGGTGTCTCCGCTCCTCCTCCTCAGCATGGTCATGAAGACGAAGATGAATATGAAGATAGGACCGAGAGTGAGGGAGGGAGTGGCGATGAGTGATTCCACTCAATTTTTCTCTTTTTGGTGCCTTGATGCCAAAGGGGGAGAGATTGAGATAGTCTTATTTGCTTTATCTTCTTGTGATCCTTAAAGACTAGTGATCATGGACATGTATTTTAAGTTTCATGTACTTTTTATTTTAAACTCCTTTGGATGTGTGATGCTTAATAGATATTGATGTGATGATTACCTTTATTATTGATATGTTCTTATCATGTGGCATGTCACATTCTTCTACCACACACTCTTTAGGCATCCCACCATAAAGGGTGCATATATGTGAGAAGTTCTTGTTACTCATTTATCATTCTCATATATGCACACTATATGAAAATCAAATTTTATTATTAATTATGTAATGTCAGTTGGTTGTCATCAATCACAAAAAAGGGGGAGATTGAAAGTGCATCTAGGCATTCCCTTGTGGGTTTTGGACGATTGATGACAAACGAATTGAGATCCTAATGAACTTGTTGAGATGAATGCAGATTAACTCGTGTAAGGTAGGATTGGTGCACTCAAAAAGTGAAAAATGAAGTGATGAATAAAAAGGAAAAGGATCGATCCATGAACAAAGCGCAATTAGACTTACTTGTATAGGATGTGTGTGAGAGACACATCCCAAGAGCTAAAAATCTTTGTGTAGGGGTAAGGGCTTAAAACATATCCTAATCACTCACTGTGCACCAGACTAGTCCG
The DNA here is from genome assembly GCA_030760725.1 of Neostapfia colusana. Lineage (NCBI taxonomy): Eukaryota > Viridiplantae > Streptophyta > Magnoliopsida > Poales > Poaceae > Neostapfia > Neostapfia colusana. The sequence continues at coordinate 69,761,382 of JASWHV010000015.1, forward strand.
CTCAGAAACCGGACTAGTCCGTTCAACTCTCTGGAACCGCTTTTACACAGTGCACCAGACTAGTCCGCTCGTGGACCGGACTAGTCTGTTCAACTCTCTGGAACCGGCTTAACACAAGGAACCGGACAAGTCCGCTCATGCACCGGACTAGTCCATTCAACTCTCTAGAACCGGCCATTCACCTTGCACCGGACTAGTCCGCTCGTGGACCGGATTAGTCCGTTCAACTTTCTATAACCACTTTAAATTAAAGTTTCCACTGTGCCGCATGCCTCACGTGAATTGTACACAGCACACCGGACTAGTCCGGTCAACAGAGCGGACTAGTCTGGCCGCCAGGAAACTTTAACGGGAACTTTTGGAATCTTTGTGTAAATAGAGGTGCACGGCCACACATTTCAAAAAAAAACACACGAACCCTAGCACCGCCACACGTTCCAAGAGCACAAAGGCACTTCTCTCCACTCATTCTAATCCTAAAAATATCAAATCTTTGAGGATTAGGGATTGGATCAAGAAGAGAATTGTTCTTTTCGATATTGAGCTCTTGGTTTGTTTTCTCTCACACAACTGTTGATCATTATCCTCTCTGTGTGTGTGGGAGATAGTGTTACTCATTGTAATCTTGTGGGAGCACTCAAATTGTGAGAACGCCCCACGTATGATTATTTACCCTTGTGTGTGGTTAGTGGACTTGAATCGGCCTTTGTGGCGATTCAACGAGGGAAGGGTTGGTGAAGACCCGGTCCTTAGTGGACTCCTCAATGAGGACGTAGATTCCTAGGTGGAATCGAACCTCGGGATAAAAACCTTGTCTTGTGGCTTCTTATTCTTCTTTCAATTATCAATTAGGGTTTGCTAGTACTTATTTGATTTACATCGATATCTTGTGTTAAACTTGATAGTTGTTGTTTCTTACTTCATTATCATATTACACTCAAGTTGTCGTTTACTTTCCGCTGCATAAATACTTGAAGTAAGAATAAGTCTAAATTTAACTTTTTAATTACGCTCATACCGGACTAGTCCGCACCATACCGGACTAGTACGACCTACGTGGATTTGATCTGTTCGCTAAGTGTTTCGGGGAATCGTTAAAAAAATTCAAAGAGCCTATTCACTCCCCCTCTAGGCTACATTCAGTTGGGCGACATTGTACTGTTGTCACACCTTGTCATCCTGTTTTTTCACAATAATGGTGAACGAGCAGAGGACGGAGACGTGTGTAGTGCGCCATGCTTCTGGGGAAGGCGCGAGCCTTGAATGCGAAGCCTGACAGCGCATTTCCTCCTTGACTTCGTTGACCCACGGCCCACGACGAATCGTGGGGCACGTGGCGGCTTCGGAGCTCTTATCGACGGTTTTGGAGTCAGGAGACACGTGGCAGCTCCGGACCTCACCTCGGCGGGGAGGTATGGACCGGAGCCCAGGGCACGTGTCAGCTCCGAAGCTCTCCTCAGCAGGGAGGAGGCTCTGAGCCAGGGGACGCGTGGCAGCTCAGGACCTCACCTCGGCGGGAGACTCGGACCAGAGCCCAGGGCACATGTCAGCTCCGGAGCTGTCCTCAGCAGGGAGGAGGCTGTGAGCCAGGAGACACGTGGCAGCTCCGGACCTCACCTCAGCGGGGAGGTTCGGACCAGAGCCTAGGGCACGTGTCAGCTCTGGAGCTCTCCTCAGCAGGGAGGAGGCTCTGAGCCAAGAGGCACATGGCAGCTCCGGACCTCACCTCAGCGGGGAGGCCCGGACCGGAGCCCAAGGCCCATGTTAGCTCCGGAGGACTTCCTTAACAAGGAAGGGGTTATGAGCCTAGAGACACGTGGCAGCCCCAGACCTCACCTCAACTGGGAGGCTCGGACCGGAGCCCAGGGCATGTGTCAGCTCTGGAACTCAAGCGCACGTGGCAGCCCTAGGGCTGATCTCGGGGCTAAGGGAACGTGGCTACGCCAGGGCCCGCCTCAGCAGGGAGGTGGGGCCTAGACTATCTTTTATCCTCTACACTGGGTACCTGGTCTGCAGAGAACTGACAATGGCACCCGGGCCCATCTCGAGGGAGGCAACGAGCATGCAGGTGGGGCCTACATCTCTCCCATGTGGTGGTTTTGAACCTGTACTTTGGAAACTGAAGTTGTGGCGAGATTTTTGCGTAGCGGCCAAGTAGTTATACCCAAGAGATGAAAAGGTTGCACGCCCTTGGCGTAGTGGGCGCATTCACCAGACGAAGCGGCAGCACGTCGTCTGCGTAGTGGACACGTGTTTGCTCCTGGCTGGTGGGTCATGGCAACATGCTCAAGGGGTTGCTCCGAGGTATTTACTGCGGCAGCCCAAGGGTCGACTGCTGTAGTTCCACCGTGCCGCTTTTCTCGGGAACTGTCGGACGTCCCAAGAAATTACACACCTGGTCCCCAGTGTCTGACGAGTAGACCTAGGTCCTTCCCATCATTGGAGGAGGCAGGTAGCCCACGGCGTGGTATGGTGGAAACCCAAACATCGCGCCTGTTGCCCTGCCAGAGGTTGCGGACATAGAAAGGGAAGCCTTCTAGAGAAGGACGGTTCCCTTCCTCCTTTTGCAATCTTCGCCTTCCTCCTGTGCGCTCGAAGCCTCTGCTCCCCAGCGCTCATAGCCTTTTCTCACCACCATGTCTTCTGACCTCCGTCCATCTAGGTTTCGCAGTGATGGCAACATCACTGTTGTTAGGCGCCTGCACGGATGGCAGTCGGCCATGTTCGATGGAAAGATCCATCACGGGAGGGTCCCGCTGACCGACATGCAACCCGGCGAGGTGGTTCTATTCACCTCGTACATGCTGTCCGGTTTCGCACTCCCGGCGTCGTCCTTCCTCCTCACCCTACTGGAGGTGTATGAGCTCCAGCTGCAGCACCTCACACCGCACGCCCTCGCACTAGTGGTTATTTTTGTTCACTTCTGCGAGATGTTCATGTGCGTGCGGCCTTCAGTGCGGCTCTTAAGGGTGTTCTTCTCCTCGAGGGCCTCGGGGAGAAGCACAAGCTAGCTAGGGGCTTACTACTTCCAGCACCGAGGGAGGAACTCCGCGCCCTACATCGCACCCTTTACTTCTAGGAAGTGGGAGCACAGGAGGGAGGGCTGGGTGATTGCCCAGACTGACGTGCACGACCGCCTGGAGATGCTAGGTGGCCCACCGATGGCCGAGGTGGCCGTTGGGGATGAGATCCCTGACATGCAGGACGCCTACACACCAGTGCTGGAGAGGATCAGGTACCTGGCGGAGGAAGGCCTGGCCTCGCTGATGGTTCTGGCTGACTTCCTGTCCCGCCGGATCGCCCCTCTCCAGCAGTGCGTCTGGGCCGCTTGGCAGTACACCGGGGAGGGCGACATGACCCGGTTGGAGCGCGGAGCAGGGGTCGTCGCGGGATTGGGAGATGCTGGAGACGATGCTGCGGAAGATCTCCTGTGACCCGATCACTGACAAATCCATCACCCCGTCGGCAAGCTGCCAGCCCGTCGACCTCAACCCGCAGGCGTGGTTGAGGCTGCTGAAGGAATTGCCGACGCTGGACGACATCGATGTCGCAGTGCGGCAGATCGGTGACCCCTCTAGGTGCATCGAGATCCCTGAAGCAGACAGCGCCGGTGGTCAGGCAGGGCCTGCGCCAAACTCATTCCTAAACAGAGGGAAGGATTCGGCAGGAAAGCCTGCGCCTGCAGCGCGCCGTCGTTCGCCACCCAAGTATGCCCCGGAGTCGGGCAAAGTGCCGAAGAGGAAGCTGGTACGTCCTGACGGAAGCTTCATCTCTGGCCCCCAGGCGGGGTGTTCCAAGGATTCCCGTGGTCCCGCACTGGGCTCGGCGACTGGCGCCGGGGGCAGCTCTGGAGCTGTCGGTGCCGAAGAAGTCCCGGCGGCCACGGGAAGGGCTGGAGCTTCAAGGCGGGCCCCCGACGCACCAACGATTAAGAAGAAGTCTTTAGGGGCGTCCCTGGCTCGGAAGCCATCATCAGGGAAGACTACTGAGGCAACGTCGGCGGCGATGAAGGTTCCAGCAACATCGTCGGCTCCTCAGCCGTCGATGGCGACCCCAGCTTAGGGCGTATCTACGGCATCGAGGTCCTCGACAGGGAAGGCTCCTGCTGCACCGTCTTCGATGACAAAGACCCCTGAGGTTCCGCCGGCTCCAAAGCCAGCGGAGGCAACCTCAACATCGGCTGGGGTGAGTGGCTCGAACCCTCCATGTAAGAAGCTCCGCGCGAAGTGGAACTTCCATACCTCCAGGTACGGCTCAACCTCGTAGGGCTGTGTACTGAGCCACTGCATAGTGTAGTTGATGCTTGGTGCTTCTTTTTGTTGGGCTCCTCAGCAGAGCACGCCTCCTCCTCCTCATCCTCCTCCGCAGCAGCAGCCTGGGAGTCATGGCTCCTTCTACGCCAAAGCTCCTACACTGGTGACAGTGCCTGAGCCTGTGCCTGGGACGGCTCCGGATATCGGCACCCGGGCCCCCGAGGTGAGCTAGCCGATGGGCGCGGACGCCACTAGGAGAGGCGCAGCTGCTGTTGAACGAGCTGCTAGCCCTCCTGCCCCTGCACAGGTCGCGCTGGCAGTCGCCCCTCAGGAAGAAGCAGAGCTAGAGAGCATTGAGGCAATCCCTTGCCTGGCGATGCCGAAAGCTGTCCTGATCCCCAGGGCCGTGAGAGCTGTCCGCTCTAGCTTGGACCAGATGCAGGACGTGCTCGAGCAAGAGTGGGCCGAGCTGAGGTTCAAGTGGGAGCGCCTCCAAGATTGGGACGACCTGTTGAAGGCGTGGGTCCAGTCTGTCAGGGCGAAGGCTCGGGCTCAGGAGTACCGGCTCGAGGCTCGGGAGGAGGTGTTGGAGGAGAAAGAGGCCTTCATCGCCGACCTCCACAAGAATGCGGCGAGCCTCCTAGCTGAGGCCAAGGACCTCCATGCCTCCCTGGATGCACGTCACACGATCCTGACGGAGCTCCAGGAGACGCTCCTTCGTTGGGAGAAGGGGGCAAAGGTGAGGGAGAGGGAGCTCTCTGACCGTCTGGCTGCCTATGAGGAGTAGCAGGGGCGCATGAAGGAGCGACTTCAGGGCGTCCACAATCGGGAGTACGCTGTTGCGTCCAGGGAGTTTGACCTAGGCGAGCAGGCCGCGTGGCTGGTCACCAAGGAGCAGGTCTTGGTTGCTCGGGAGGAGGAGCTGGCTGCCCGGGAATAGGAGCTAGCGAGGAGGAATTCGGCGGGGGAGCTGGCTTCTTCTGCCAAGGTGGCCAAAGACCTCTGGGCTTCTCGTGCCACTGAGACAAAGAATATCTGGGACTTCCTCGGCCGCGCGGAGGTGGCTCTGGAACCCTTCGTATTTGGCCCCTTGCACCCTGGAGGGCCGGTCCAGAAGGTGAGTCAGGTGCTCCCTGTCCTAGACTCAGTCGGGGAGAAGCTCCTGACGTTGGAGAATGTCATGGGGGAGCATCTGGAGGCCGAAGGAAAAGCTCTGGCTCAGATGGTGGTAGATCATGTGCTCACTTCCCTTCGGAGCTGCGCCCCCAGCATCTCCCTAGAACCTGTGGTACAGGGCCACAACACAGAGTTGTCAGGGGTGGAGAAGTCTTCCGTGGAGGAGGTCGCCCGACTTGTAGCTGCTAGGTTCCAGCGTGGATAGCTCCTAGGTCTCCCGCTTTCCTTGTATCCTCCTATGTATGCCAAAGCTTTGTTGATGGTAAGGACTTTTTGTTTCAATTCTTATGTTTCCTTGAGTTTTTGATGTAGACTTTGGACCCTTGGCAGCGCAAATGTCCGGAATGACTTAGCCGACGTGGATAGCTCTTTGATGATGTCCTGAGCTTGTTCCTCCGGGTCCTTAGCAGCGTAAGGACCCAGGGCACTCCGGCAGTGTGGCTACCACTCCTTCTGGGTCCTTGGCAGCGCAAGGACCTGAGGGAAGTTCAACCATTGTCTTCAGCTTGTCGTAGCTGGTGCTCTGAGTCTTCTACTCGCTGCTGAAGTGGGCTGACGTCCTGCCCACGTGGTTCACCGTGATGGCCCCCTGGTAGGTGTGGCCCTTGTGTTGGGGCGCACCCACCACTGGATGAGGAAGGACACCAACATTGGGCCCCCTGGAAGGTCCGAGACGCCAAGGACCTGTGTGGACCTGCAGACATGGCAGAAAGAGGGAGTAATCGTGCTCTCTGGTCACTCTTCCTTTTTAGGTAGCTCTACTGTGCCTTACAGTCCTCAGCTGAGCTACGGGGCTTGGGTAATTCGATGTGGGTCGTCCGGGCTATGGTTAAAACCTTTCCCAAGGGTATGAGCCATCTGGTTCCCCGGTACCGAGCTGTAGCGCTAGAGAGGCAGGGTGTGCACGCTAGGGGTATAAAACCAGGCATAGCAGCCTACACACCCTGGACCTCCCGCTGGTGTAAGACCTTCAGCGGAGGGCCATTCGGCGCCATAGGGCCCCCATACCATGAGGCAACCAAAGGTCCCCAAGTTATGGTTAAAACTTTGCTCGAGGGTATGAACCATCCGACTCCCTAGTACTGAGCTGTAGCGCTAGAGAGGCACGGTGTGCATGCTAGGGGTATGGAACCAGGCATAGCATGCTACACACTCTGGACCTCCCGCTGGCGTAAACCATTCAAGGGAGAGACCATTCGACGCCATAGGGCCCCCGAGAAATAAGACAATCACAGGACCCCGGGTACACCACAGGTACCTCAAGCAGACCCGCCTGCAGAAGGATAGCGCAACCCTTTCTACGGTTGAACACAATAAAAAGTGACTGGCCACACGGTCGGAGCGGTATGGAAAGAAAGCACGAAAAGAATGGGGGCAATGTCCGGCGTCTGGTTATTTTTCTTGTCCGTAGGGGTTTGTTTTCTCGCCCCCATGTACTCCGTTGTAGCGCAGGGGAGGTATTGTGGTAGGCTTAGGGTACGAAACTAGGCTAAGCAGGTTGCACATCTTGGACCTCCTGCGGGCATTAACCTTTCAGCGAGGAGACCTTCCAGTGCCACGATACCTAGGACAAGTACGTAGGACAGGCTCCGTGCATGCCATTTACAGTTGATATGCATGAGTAAGCACAAACCGTAAAGAAGGTACGCAGGGTAGGATAATTTTTTCTTATTTTTGGCTTCCTTCGGGTGATAGGAGGAAATAGGTTGTGCAATAAGGCAGTGACCCGCCCTGGATGACAAGAGTAGTAGGACCCCTCCGGAGCTTAGCTATTCTAAGAGTTGTTTCTAGACACTATGACACCTTTACAAAGAAAGAGTAAAAAATACCCTACCACTACGCTAAGGATAGAACTCACAGAGGTGTTCTATGTTTTGCGGATTGGGTAGAGGTACCCATCCTCCGTGGCTAGGTGGGTGCACCTGGGGCGGCATACTTGTGCTGCTCGGAAGGGACCCTGCCGGTTGGAGGAGGGTTTGTCACCCCTTCTCAAGAAAGTGTTAGCCGAGGCACCAGGTGGCCCTACCTTGGGCTGTCTATTCTGCGCGTACCGTTGCTGATATCACCGGAGTGCTTAGCGGTGTAGCGCATTTCGAGCAGCCCCTAGCTGCCTCTTCAACGAGGTTGATATCTTCACGCGGAAGCTTGTTCTGTGTGGCTTCGTCGTATGTCTGGACACGGGATGAGCCCTTGGTGTGTTCCGGGGGGAGGGCGGCCTCGATCCCCTACACCAGTGTAAGAGGGTGTTTACCTTGTCGCATGACGGGGGGGGGGGGGGGGGGGGGGGGGGGGGAGTCGTCTGGTTAGACGTGGAGCGTCTTGCGTCGCTCGCTGTCGGTGCTGGAATTGGAGTCGGAGTGGCCATAGACGGCTTTCAACGCCCGCTTGGCGTCTTGATACTTCACCTCTTGCTCAGCTCTGGCCTCAGGTTTGGCCTTTTGTTTGACCTCTCGCTGGCGGGAGGGTGCGCCGTCTTGGCGCGGCCACTGCTGTTGTAGCTCACGGAAGCGTTTCACAAGCTTCTTGATCTCACGGCAATCGGTAGCGCCGTGGCGGCCGGAATTGTGCACCGGGAACCATTGGCCATCATTGCAGGCAGACGACAAACTTCAGCGCTTGTCAGTGTGTGGGGCTCGGCCCCCACTGGCCGCTTCTAGGGCGGCAGTGGGTGCCCCGGCCAGAGGCTTGTTCCTGCCCCGGCCTTGTTCTTCTTGCTGCTGCCCGGAGCAGCAGCCTCCCCGGCACTCCCTGCCGTGGAGGCAGGTCGTAAGTGCCATTCTCGACCTTTCACCACCCTGGCACACTTGTCAGCCAGGCTAAAGAGCTCAGAGACGTCCTGCACGTCGTGCATGGCCACCTTCTCGAGCATCTTCTTGACGCGGATGCCTTGCTAGAAGGCGGCGATGACGGAGGCGTTTGAGATGCGGGGGATGGTGTTCCTGACCTGGGAGAACCGCTGGATGAAGGATAGCAGCGACTCCCCATCACGCTGATGCACGGCATGGAGTTCGGGCTCGGTGCCGGGGTGAATTGCCTAGAGGGGGGTGAATAGGCTAAAATACCTGAAATGACTTAATTAAATGATATTAGTACACAAGGGCTGGACTAGTCTTGCTCAGGGGTGAACTAGTCCGGTCTGCTTGTTGGAAAAACCTAAAAGGGTCGGACTAGTCAGGTCAAACTGCTGGAAGGGTCTAAAGCTTGATTTTTATGGGTTTTTCTCCAGATTTTAGTTTAACAAAATGTGGATAAAACAACTAGCAATTCTATATGACAGGTGTGACAGAATAATGAAATGAATTGCAAAATTTTGATGATGTATAGCGAAAAAATTAAAACAAACCCTAAGCAATATTGATCTTCAAAGAAATGTACATGCAAGAGAGATACTGAGGATTTTTTCCCGATGTTCGATTCCACTCAGGAATCTACGTCCCCGTTGAGGAGTCCACAAAGGACCGGGTCTAACAACCCTTTCCTCACCATGTCGCCACTAAGGCCAACCCGGTTTTTCACTATCTCAAGGGTGAACTTACAAAGTTTTGGGGCTGCTCACAATCCGAGGCTCCCACTTGATCACTTCCACAAAGCTTCACCGATCTTACAAGCCACGGGTCACACCAAGTGCACGAGATCACTTCAAGAGCCTAAACATGAAGTTCTTCCTTCTCTTCTCACACACCCAAATTCACTCAAGATTTGATTCAAGAGGGTGAGTAGGCAATGGAGAAGGCTTCGAGAAGCTCTAGGAAGGCTGTGGCGGCGCTAGGGTTCCATAGTGTTGTAAATGAAGTTGGGGCATCTCCTTTTATAGAAGTCTCGAAGCCAACCGTTGCCACCTACCGAAAGTCCGAATTAGTCCGCCTCACACCGGACTAGTCCGATCTCACATAGGAACTCTTTGTACGGGTGAGAGCGGACAAGTCTGGAGGACCCGGACTAGTCTGGCCACCAAGGCGGACAAGTCCGATCCACCAAGACTTAGCTGTGGGAGCTCTCATCTCACAACCATACAGACTAGTCTACCTCCGAACGGACTAGTCCGAACTCACTCAGGGACTCTTTGTCCGGGCGAAATCGGACAAGTATGGCTAGCCCGAACTAGTCCGGCCATTAAGGCGGACAAGTCTGGTCTACCAGGACTTAGTCCCAAAACACTCTTTTCAACAGAGAAACAGACTAGTCTGTCCCAAAACGGACAAGTCCGAACTCAGTCTGGAACTCTTAGTCCGCCCCAAAACGGACTAAGCCATAGGACTTTCGGACTAGTCCGGCCTCTGCCCCGGACAAGTCTGGCCTGCCAAACTTTACCTCTCTACCTCTCTCCACTAAGGATTTGACACTTCTAACGCTTTGAGCTCTCTTCTATGATCTCAATGCACTTGACACACACACTCTCACTTTTACACGGCTAGCCTACTAAAGGCTCAAGTGAAACCCTAATTTCTACTATTCGAGTCTTCGACGCCGTTCTTCATCTTTTTCCTTTTTTGAGAGTTTAGGTGTCCGCCTTAGAAATGCCTTGTGCTTATGATCATCTCAGCTCATTAGTCTCTTAATTTGTCGTCATCAATCATCCAAAACCCACGGGGATGCCTAGATGCACTTACAATCTCCCCCTTTTTGGTGATTGATGACAACACATTAAGTTACAACATAGGAGGTAAAAAAATGATTTTCATAACAAGTGTACGTATGCAAAACTCCCCCTGAATGTATGCAAGAGTAAAAGAGGGGAATTGACATACATTCACATGTTATGGTGGGGTGCCTACATGTTATGCTAAAAAATGTGATAAGACAATAAGCATAGCACGGAGCAATAATGATCAAATATAAACCATAAAATCCAAACGTAGTGTTACACAAAAGATAGTCATGCATAAAACATAAATATCCATGTCCAAGGATCTATTACAAGATAGTCATGTCCAAAACATAGATGTCCAAAGGATGTATTACAAGACTAGAAGATGATAAAAATAAAGGACATCCTTTTTCCCATCTCTCCCCCTTTGGCATCAAGGCACCAAAAAGGAAATGAGAAAATAGGATAAGCCTAAGTCTACTCGTCATCCTCTTCGTCTTCTTATTCATCGCCATTTTCATCGCTCTCCGTAGCCTCTGTATCCTCTTCTTCGTCGTTAGCGGCGGTGGATGGAGGCACGGCCCTGGAGGAGCTTCCATCTTCCTTGAACTGGTCGAGCTCATCAGCGGTGAACTATGGATATGGAGTGAGTTCCCCATCACTCTCCTCAGGGGGAGACATGGGTACCTCAAGTTTGTCACACACAGCCTTGAGGTACTTTCCTGACGCATTTCCATGCATCGAGTTTGGACCTCCACACGCCGACAAGAGGCGAAAAGTGTGTTGAAGCACTTGAAGAATCCGCTCATGGACTGCGGAGGAGGAGATGATGGGGGAGCCGCTGAGCTAGAAGGGGCTGCTGAGCTGGAAGGAGGTTGAGCATTTTTCCTCCTTGAGGGTTCTGGCACAATGGGGGGTAGCTGAGGACGGAGAGGTCGATGAGTGACATCCTTGATAAAGACTATCGCCGACACCTTCTCAATTAGGCACATGATGTACGGTGCATAACCACATGAGCGGTTGGGAGCGTGAGAGATGTTGAAGATGTAATCATAAATGTGCTCAACAAGGTTGAACTTCTCTTCACCATCTATCAAGAGGAGGAGATGCCTTAAGTTTCCTTGAATTACCCCTGCATCTCCATCCTTAGGGGCAATGATCCTCCTTAGAATCCGGTTGAGGATGCTATAGAACGGATTGATGTTCCTAGCAAGCCCATCCTCATAGGGAACATGACTGGGATACATATAGTCAAGCTGATCCCTGTCCACAGCATTGAGATTGGAAATGATGATCTCAAGATCCAAGTGCTCCTCAAGGCCAAGTATCTGTGCAAACCTCTCATAGGTGACTGAGTATTGCTCTCCATGAGTCATCCAGGTGATTTTCCGGTCACCGTAGGTGGAGAAGTATACAGTGGTGTAGAACTGCACAATTACCTCAATGTTCCAGTCATACTTGAAGCTCATGATTTCCTTGATTCCATGGCGCTCTGCGGCTTCAATCACTGCATCAAAGGCTTTGTGCTCCCTTTTGGTCATGTAGTCCCAATCTACCCATTGAGCTTGAGCGACTGGGGTCTTCATTTTTAGGTACACCAAGCGGTAGTAATCGCAGTGGAGGTCACACCAAAACCTAGGGTCGGTTGTGTGCTTCTCATAGTCATAGACTTTATCCATCCTCAGCGTTCTCGCCTTTTTAGCCCCCTTTCCTTTGAATACAAATGCCGGATTGTTGGGCTGCCGGTTTGGGTCTCTAGCAGGGGCAGCCATCTTTAAGGGGCCGATGGGCTTCGGTTGCCCTTTCTCCCTGATTATTATCCCTCCTGCTCTATTTGTCGGTGCTTTGGCAGTTGCCTTTTTGTTCTTGGGCTCCTCAGAAAGTGGAGCCTTGCCCTTCTTTGGATCACGAGGAACCCTAACCTCGGATTCCTTCTCCTTTTCCTGCTCTTTATCTCCCAAGGTGATCAGCCTCTTCCTCTTGGGCTCTGAGGCACTAGCAGCTTGGGAGCTTTGGGCTTCACGTTCAGCCCTTTTCTTTCTATGTTGATCCTTCAAGGATTCTTCAACGGCTTCGGCAATTTGTGCCTCCTCGTCGAGATCATGCTTCTTCTTTGTTCTTGCCTCTCGACGGACGGCTTCTTTAGCCGCTTGGGCCTCCTTTGCCGCCCTCTCTTCGGCAATGCGCCGATGAAGGGCTTGTCGAGCTTCCTCGGCCGTTGGACTTGGAAGGGGAGAGCTTTGGTTGGAGTCCGACATATTTCCTGAGAAACAAGAGATGAGAGGTCAAGGAAGTGGAATATTGCAAAATAATTCACTAAAAATGACTAAAGTTGGAGTTTATCCTGTGTAAACCGGACTTGTCCGTTGAAGGGTTGGACTAGTCCGCCCGAGAACGGACTTGTCCGCCCAAAAACGGACTAGTCCGGGTTTACAGGAGGAACCCTAACCCTAACAATTTTTCACAAAAACTTTGAATTAAGTTGCAATACTCCTAGGCTACGATCGCATTGACACTAGGAACAAAATTTGTGAAGAGGTTTCTAGCAAAAGACCTAAGAATGAAGAAAGGGAAGGATTTTTGGTTAGGTCAAGAATGCCTCTTGAAATCTTCAAATGTGATGAATTTGGAGTCGAAACTTGAGCAACGAAGCCCGAGGAAGGGTTTCCGCACTCCTTAGGTCTCCAATCCGTGGATTGGATGAGATTTTTGGTGGAGGAAAGCGAAAATCGCCAATTTGTGGGCGCTTCCGGCTTGAGAGAGGGTGTGAGCGGACTAGTCTGTTGAAGAGAGAGGTTTGGCCGCCCCTGGGAGGTTAAGTCCCCAGGGGCCGGACTAGTCCGACTTGGTGTTCGGACAAGTCCTGTTGGCGGACTAGAGCCAGACTTCTGTGGGGCCGGACTTGTCCGGCCTCCCAGGCAAACTAGTCCGGTTTGGACTTGTCCGCTGCGAAGTCGACCTAGATATCCTGGACTTGTCCGGCCCATGGGCGGACTAGTCCGGCTACATGCTAAAATTCATATAATTTGAATTTTAGCTCAAGAATATGATCCTTTTGGACAAGTTTTTGCAAATATCTTTGGCAAACATGGTCAGTAAGCATACATCAAACAAACAATGACCATATTTGACAAAGAGTCCTTTTGAACATAGTTTTCATAGAGTAAGAGAGATTAGGGTAGTATGTTGAAAACATGCGATTTTTTAAGTTTATAAACAAGCAACAAACAGATGTGCACACTTCAATCAACGTTTCGAGAATCTAGAATATTTAGTTCACTCCTTAGGTCACAAAAGCGTTTCTCATCAAGGGGTTTTGTGAAGATGTCCGCCAATTGCTTCCCACTCCTAACATGAGAGATAATGATATCTCCCTTGATAGAGTGATCTCTCAGGAAATGGTGACAGATATCAATATGTTTGGTTCTAGAATGCTCCACGGGATTGTGAGCAATCTTGATGGCACTCTCATTGTCAAATAGGAGTGGAATATGGCTCAAAGTGTAACCATAGTCCCTAAGAGTTTGTCGCATCCATAGGAGTGTTGCACAACAACTCTTGGCTACGACGTACTCCGCTTCGGCTGTGGATAAGGCAATGGAGTTTTGTTTCTTTGAAGACCACGAAACCAAGGACCTATCAAGAAATTGACAAGTCCATGACGTGCTCTTCCTATCTACCTTAACTGGCATAATCGGCATCGGAGTATCCAATGAGATTGAACTTGGATCCCTTGGGATACCAAAGTTCTAAGTTAGGAGTGTGAACCAAATATATAAGAATCCGCTTAACGGCCGTCAAATGACACTCCTTAGGAGCGGCTTGGAACCGTGCACACATACACACACTAAGCATTATGTCAGGCCTAGATGCACAAAGCTAAAGCAAAGAGCCTATCATGGAATGAAATACATTTTGGTCCACAGACCATCTTCATTAAGGTCATGATGTCCGTTGGTTCCCATGGGAGTCTTGATGGGTTTGGCTTTGTCCATGTCGAACCTCTTAAGTATGTCTTGAGTATACTTGGTTTGACTTATGAATGTTCCTTCCTTGAGTTGTTTGACTTGGAATCCTAGGAAGAACTTCAATTCCCCCATCATTGACATCTCGAACCTTTCAGTCATTATCTTTGAAAACTCATCACAAAAATCTTTGTTAGTAGAACCAAATATAATGTCATCGACATATATTTGGCACACGAATAAATCATTGTTAAAATGCTTAGTGAAGAGTGTATAGTCGGCTTTTCCTATCGTAAAACCATTTTTAATAAGAAAATCTCTAATACGCTCTTACAAGCTCTAGGAGCTTGTTTGAGGCCATAGAGGGCTTTCCGAAGTTTAAAGACATAGTTAGGATACTTATCGTCCTCAAATCCGGGTGGTTGCTCCACGTACACTTCCTCCTTGATCGGACCGTTGAGGAAAGCGCTTTTCACATCCATTTGGTATAGCTTGAAATCATGGTGAGTAGCAAAAGCAAGCAAGATATGAATTGATTCAAGCCTAGCTACGGGAGCAAAAGTTTCATCATAATCCAAACCTTCTACTTGTGCATATCCCTTTGCAACAAGTCTTGCCTTGTTCCTTGTTACAACCCCATACTCGTCTTTCTTGTTGCGGAATACCCACTTGGTTCCCACAACATTTGCGTTGGGTCGCTTCACGAGTTTCCACACTTGATTTCTTTCAAAATTATTGAGTTCCTCTTGCATGGCTACCACCCAAACCGGATCTTGTAGTGCTTCTTCTACCTTGCGGGGCTCCAGATAGGAAACAAAAGAGTAATGTTCACAAAAGTTAGCCATTCGAGAGTGAGTGGTCACCCCTTTGGAGATATCTCCTAGTATGTTGTCAACGGGATGATCCCGTTGAACACTTTGGTGCACTCTTGGATGAGGTGGTTGAAGTCTTAGATCTTCATCTTCATTGTCGCTCTTTTCTTCGTCTCCCCCTTGATCAAATCCTCCTTCTTGACTTTGATCGTTTTGATCTTGTTGATGTTGGCGTTGCTCATCTTGAGCTTGATCACGGGAGGGAGACATATCTTCGTTTGTTGGATCATCATTTGAGTCTTGAGTATGTTCTTGAGGAAAAATGTCTCCAAGTGCCATCCTTTAAGTGCTTCTTGTGGAGCCTCTTCTTTATCTAGCACACTTTGATCAACTTGCTCCACTTGGGAGTCATTAGTCTCATCAAACACTACGTCTCTCGCTATTTCAACAATTCCGGAGGATTTGTTGAAGACACGATAGGCGTAGGTGTTTGAGTCATAACAAAGCAAGAAACCTTCATCGGACTTTGAAGCAAACTTTGAAGTCCTAGGCTTCTTGTTGAGAATATAACACTTGCTCCCAAAGACACGAAAATAAGAGATGTTGGGTTTGTTACCGGTTAGAAGTTCGTAGGAGTCTTCTTCAAAAGTAGATGAAGGTACAACCGGTTTATGGTATGGCAAGCGGTGTTAACCGCTTCCGCCCAAAACCGATCCGACGTCTTGTACTCATCAAGCATGATTCTTGCCATCTCAACGAGAGTTTTATTCTTCCTCTCAGCCACCTCGTTTTGTTGAGGGGAGTAGGGAGCTGAAAACTCAAGCTTGATGCCTTCTTCATCCAAGTATTCTTCCACTATAGTGTTCTTGAACTCGGTGCCGTTATCGCTCCTTATGTTCTTGATTCTTAAGGAGAACTCATTTTGAGCTCTTCTCAAGAATTTCTTGAGCACACCTTGAGTTTCTCCTTTGTCATGCAAAAAGAACACCCAAGTGAAACGAGAATAATCATCTACAACAACAAGACCATATTTGTTACCGTCGATGCTTATGTAGGCGATTGGGCCGAAAAGGTCCATGTGAAGTAGCTCCAAGGGTCTTCTGGTCGTCATGACATTTTTGGATGGATGTTGAGCTCCAACTTGCTTTCTGGCTTGACAAGCACTACATGGTCTGTCCTTATCAAAAACAACATTCTTCAAGCCTCGAATGTGTTCTCCCTTGAGAAGTTTTTGCAAGTTCCTCATCCCAACATGGGCTAGCCTTCTATGCCAAAGCCATCCCATGTTGGTCTTCGCCATTAAGCATGTGTCAAGTTGAGCTTTATCCGTGGTGAAATCCACAATGTAAAGCTTTCCCTTGAGTACGCCCTTAAAGGCGATTGAATCATTGCTTCTTCTTAAGACAGTCACACCCTCGTTAGTGAAAATATAATTATAACCTTTATCACATAATTGGGATATGGATAGAAGGTTATAATCAAGGGAGTCAACATGCAAAACATTTGAAAGAGTATGATGGGGAGAGATAGCAATTTTACCGGTGCCAAGGATTTTCCCTTGGCTATTGTCCCCAAAGTATATTCCTTCACTTAGATCTTCGTTTTCCTCATATTCCACAAACATCTTTCTCTCTCCGGTCATATGGTTTGTGCATCCACTGTCGAGCACCAATTTTGATCCACCGGAGGAGTATGCCTAAAAAATAGAGTTATGCCTTACCTTTTGGTACCCAAACGGAGTTGGGTCCTTTCATGTTAGTCAAGAGGCACTTGGGCACCCACACACAAGATTTTGGACTCTTGCGGAGTGGCCCAACATACCTAGCATAGATCTTTCCAAATTTGTTTCTCAATAAAACATATGAGGCATCAAAATCATGGAACAAAGTATGAGGTTTATTTTTAGGCATGTTAGATGAGTTTGCAATGTTCTTCACATTTTATTTGTTGGATGAACCTTCCTTGACAAATACAATCAAGTCTTTTCCCTTCCTGGGAGTTTTAGCATGTTGCCTCCACTCACGAGAATAGCCAAGACCATATTTGACATGTGGAGGTTTTACATTGGTATATGCACTTCGTGCATATGCCACTTTTTCCTTGTCAAAGATACCACCTTTCGGTGACTGCTTGTTTTGTGCCAACTTGAGTTCATCTTTAAGTTTTAGGATTACGTTTGAGCACTTGCAAGTTTGAGTTGCTTCGGGAGATTTCTTTGAGGAGGGTGAAATCATAGAGGAAGAAGGTGCATTGATCTTGAGAGACTCAACTTGTGTTTCAAGGATCTTGTTGACTTTTGTTAAGTTAACAATTTCATCCTTAAACACAACAGTTGTGTCTTCAAGATTTGAGCAAGTTTCCTTGCTCAAAGCAAGTTCACGCTCAAGTGCCTTGCTTCTTTCCCTTTCAACCTCAAGGAGCTCTTCAAACTCATGACATCTCTCCTTTTTATGGATGAGCATGTCTTCTTGACGGTTGATGAGTTCATCCTTCTCAAAGATTTCTTCCGACAACAATCTCATCTTTTTCAAGGTGCTCCTACTTAGATCCTTGAGCATGGATTCATTATCACTACTACTACAAAGCTATCAAGTGAAGAAGTAGAGGAGGATGGTTTAGATTTAACCTTTCCTCTTCCCTCCTTAGCCATGAGACATGTAGACTTAAAGTCCTCAATGTTTGGGAAGAGCTTGCTCCTTCCAATGGCAAGTGTTGCCACTTTCTCTTCATCCTCGAAGGATGAGTCTTCATTTGAGTCCCATTCCTTTCCAAGGTGAGCATGCCCTGATGGCTTCTTCTTCTTGAAGAATTTCTTCTCTTGAGACTTGCCGTCTTTCTTCTTCTTACTCTCTTCATATGGACAATCCAAAATGAAGTGTCCATATTCACCACAGTTGTAGCATGCTCTTTTCGTGTTGGGCTTGGACCTTTCCTTGTTCTTGTTCTCATAATTGTTGCACCCCTTCCTTCTTCTCATCATCCTCTTGAACTTGTTTATGAAGAGCGCCTCTTCTTCATCAGTGTCGAGGCCCTCATCATCACTTGCTTCGAAGTCTTGTGATGAGGATGTTGCTTTGAAAGCAACATCTTTCTTCTTTGAGGAGGCAAGTCTTTGGAGGTCGCTGTAGAACATGGCTTCCTTCTCCATCATCTCATTGTTGATGATTCTTCCAAGCACTTCCTCCAGGGTCATTTGAGCATATCCCGGGCTCTCACAGATCAAGGAGCAAAGAGCAATGTTTCGAGGCATGAATGCCCAAAGCATCCTCTTCACCACCTCATGATCCGTCCACCAGGTGCATCCATAAGATCGTATCTTGTTGACGAGGACCTTGAGACGGTTGTACATGTCTTGAGGGGACTCACCATCCATGATGGTGAACCTCCCAAGCTCTCCTTCAATCATCTCGATCTTGGCCTCCCTAATGACTCGGTTACCTTCATGCGCCATCTTGAGTGTGTACCATATGTCTTTGGCCACCTCCAATCCATCGACTCGGTTGAACTCTTCTCGAGTCAAGGATGAGGTGATGACCCCAACTGCTTGAGCATTGTGATGAAGTAGAATGGTTTGCTTCGGGGTAACGTCTTCTTCATTTCTTGGAAGATGGACACCTGTTAAGACAATTTGCCACAAGCTACGGTTTAAGGATATTAGATACATCTTCATATTATGCTTCCATATTGAGTAATCATTTCCATCGAATTGAGGAGGTTTACCAAGAGGAATGAATAAGTAATGATTGTTAGAAGTTAATCGTTCATAGTTGAAAGGATATTGGGAGTAGTCCGATTGACTACTCCTTTCTTGATCCTTCGGCTTCTTCTTCTCTTTGCTAGAGTGACCTAGCTTCTCACGAAGTCGTGCCTTGAGCTGGCGAACTTCTTCATCGTCACTTGAGTGATCTTTCAGCACATCAACATCCTTTTTCTTGTCATACGTGTTTTCGCCTTGCGACGTCGGCAGAATCTCGTATCCCTCAACTCCGGCCATCTTCTCTCCGAGTGGTTAGACTCTTGATAGAGAGACCTGCTCTGATACCAATTGAAATTGCCTAGAGGGGGGGTGAATAGCCTAAAATACCTGTAATGACTTAATTAAATGAAATTAGTACACAAGGGCAGGACTAGTCTGGCTGACGGGCGGACTAGTCCGGTCTGCTTGTTGGAAAAACCGAAAAGGGTCAGACTAGTCTGGCTCACGGGCGGACTAGTCTGGACAAACTGTGGAAGGGTCTAAAGCTTGATTTTTATGGGGTTTTCTCCAGATTTTAGTTTAACAAAATGTGGATAAACAACTAGCAATTCTATATGACAAGTGTGATAGACTATTGAAATGAATTGCAAGATTGTGATGTATAGCGAAATAATTAAAAAAACACTAAGCAATATTGATCTTCAAAGAAATGTACATGCAAGAGAGACACTAAGGATTTTTTCCCGAGGTTCGATTCCACTCAGGAATCTACGCCCCGTTGAGGAGTCCACAAAGTACCGGGTCTAACAACCCTTTCCTCACCAAATCGCCACTAAGGCCAACCCGGTTCTTCACTATCTCAAGGGTGAACTTACAAAGTTTTGGGGCTGCTCACAATCCAAGGCTCCCACTTGATTACTTCCACAAAGCTTCACCGATCTTACAAGTCACAGGTCACACCAAGTGTATGAGATCACTTCAAGAGCCTAAACGCAAAGTTCTTCCTTCTCCTCTTCTCACACACCCAAATTCACTCAAGATTTGATTCAAGAGGGTGAGTAGGCAATGGAGAAGGTTTGGAGAAGCTCTAGGAAGGTTGTGGCAGAGCTAGGGTTCCAGAGTGTTGTAAATGAAGTCGGGGCATCTCCATTTATAGAAGTCCCGAAGTCAACCACTGCCACCTACCGAAAGTACAGACTAGTCCGCCTCACACCGGACTAGTCCGATCTCACATAGGAACTCTTTGTCCAGGTCAGAGCGGACAAGTCTGGAGGACCCGGACTAGTTCGACCACCGAGGCGGACAAGTCCGGTCCACCAAGACTTATCTGTGGGAGCTCTCACCTCACAACCATACGGACTAGTCTGCCTCCGAACGGACTAGCCCGAACTCACTCAGGGACTCTTTGTCCAGGTGAAATAGGACAAGTCTGGCAAGCCCGTACTAGTCCGGCCACTAAGGCGGACAAGTCCGGTCTACCAGGACTTAGTCCCAAAACACTCTTTTCAACAAAGAAATGGACTAGTCCGTCCCAAAACGGACAAGTACAAACTCAGTCAGGAACTCTTAGTCCGCCCCAAAACGGACAAAGCCGTAGGACTTCCGGACTAGTCCGACCTCTGCCCCAGACAAGTCCGGCCAGCCCAACTTTACCTCTCTCCACTAAGGATTTGACACTTCTAACGCTTTGATCTCTCTTCTATGATCTCAATGCACTACACACACTCTCACTTTTACACGGCTAGCCTACTAAAGACTCAAGTGAAACCCTAATTTCTACTCTTCGAGTCTTCGACACCGTTCTTCATCTTTTTCCTTTTTTGAGAGTTTAGGTGTCCACCTTGGAAATGTCCTGTGCTTATGATCATCTCAGCTCATTAGTCTCTTAATTTGTCGTCATCAATCATCCAAAACCCACGGGGATGCCTAGATGCACTTACACAGGGCGCATGTAGGAACTCCCGAAGTTGGCTGTGAATCTCCAGCACAACTCTTCCCAGGACGTGATAGATCCTAGGGGAAGGTTCATGTGCCATGACCGGGCTTTGTCGGTAAGAGCCACGGAGAAGTAGTTGCTTATGACGGCCTCATCCCCTCGTGCAGCTAGGATGGAGGTGGAGTAGATCTATAGGAACTCGGCGGGGTTGATTGTCCCGTCATATTTTTTCGGTAAGTGGGGCCGGAACTTAGGTGGCCAGACCACCATACGAAGGTGTGGGGCAAGCGCCATGCAGCCCCCTACTGCCCCCAGAGAGGCAGATGTAGGTGGAGCGCGACCCGCTGGTACAGTGCTCGGAGAGCGGTACTCTCTTTCGAGGTTGCGACGCCTCTCTCGGCGTCGTTCGATGGTGGTGCGACCATCTCCGCTTGCAAGACGATGGTTCAACTCGACCCTAAGGTCAGCTGTGGCCGTCAGGCGTGCGGCTACCGTCCCACGAGCCACCGTCGGCGTACGCAACTGGGCCAGCGAGGGTTTAGCCTATTGTCTCCTGTAGGCAAGAGAGTTCATGACAGCAGCGACGAGATGGTTGACGTCGTGTCGCCACTGCTCTGCCGCCTCGGGGGTGGCACCCTCACCCGGAGGGTTGTGGAGCAAAGTGCAAGCTGCGGCCAGCACGCTCTCCGGGCTCAGTCGTGGTGGTGTTGTTGCCACCATTGGAGTAGAGGGCTGCCGAGAGAAAGCGGCCACTGGCGGTGTGAGCGCCGACGGCACACCGACCGTATGATCGCCGGCCCGTCCCGACCTGGGCACCGTGGGTGACGTAGGGACACCAGCGATATGGTCTCCAGTTCGGCCGGATTTAGGCGCTGTCTGCACCACTGGTACGCTGGTCGTCTGATCACCGTCTGGTCAGACCTGCCCGCTCTAGAGCAGGAGGTAGCCTCGTCGTCTCCCGCCTGGAGACGACGGCGAGATGGGCTAGAAGGCTCACCATGAGAGGTTATGTTCACCATGGTCGTGTGGAGAGCGCGGAAAGCCCCCCTACCTGGTGCACCAAATGTCGGAGTGTGTGAGCCGCGACACTCCTCTCGACCTGCTACGGAAGTAGCCCGCGAGGTTCTTTGATCAGAGGGGGCTTGGCGCCATACGCGACCGGGTTTGAGAGAGCATATGAACAACAAGATTTACATGGTTCGGGCCGCCGGAGCATAATACCCTACGTCCACGGGAGTGCTTCGTGTATTGTTTGCTTGTATGTGATTGTGAGGGTGCCTATGCGGAATCGGGAACCAACCCCTTCTCGGGTGGTCACTCCGGTCCTTTTATAGTCCAATGCCGGGGTGGTTACAATGTGGCTTGGGGCCCGACAGGTGGCCCCGAAGCTATGTGAACCCTATACATGATCTAGGGTTTCGTCCTCTAAGTAGAGTAGTCAGAGGGGGAGTTAAGTCCCGCCGCCTAGCGCGCTGAGCGCACCTGTCCGTGTATTAGGTGATAATGAAGACACCGTCTTATCACCGTGTCTTCTCGCCTTGTTTGGGTGGCTTCGTGCCATTGGGCGGCACTGTAATGCTGTCACGCCTTGCCGTCATGTCTTGTCACCGTAATGGTGAAAGGGCAGAGGACGGAGCTGTGTGTAGTGCGCCATGCTTCTGGGGAAGGCGCGAGCCTTGAATGCGAATCCTGATAGAGCACTTCCTCCTTGACTTCGTTGACCATGGCCAACGATGGATCGTGGGGCACGTGGCGTCTTTGGAGCTCTTATCGTCTGGTTTGGAGCCGAGAGACACGTGGCAGCTCCGGACCTCACCTCGACGGAGAGGTATGGACCGGAGCCCAGGGCACGTGTCAGCTCCGGAGCTCTTCTCAGCAGGGAGGAAGTTCTGAGCCAGGAGACACGTGGCAGCTCTGGACCTCATCTCATCGGGGAGGCTTGGACCAGAGGCTAGGGCACGTGTCAACTCCGGAGCTGTCCTCAATAGGGAGGAGGCTTTGAGCCAGGAGACACGTAGCAGCTCCGGACCTCATCTCAGCAGGGAGGCTCGGACTGCAGCCCAAGACACTTGTCAGCTTCGGAGCTCTCCTCAGTAGGGAGGAGGCTCTGAGCTAAGAGACATGTGGCAGCTCCGGACCTCACCTCAGCGGGGAGGCTCGGACTGGAGCCCAGGACACATGTCAGCTCCGGAGCTGTCCTCAGGAGGGAGGAGGCTCTGAGCTAGGAGACACGTGGCAGCTTCGTACCTCACCTCAGTGGGAGGCTCGGATCATAGCCCAGGGCACGTGTCAGCTCTGGAGCTCTCCTCAGTAGGGAGGAGGCTCTGAGCCAGGAGACACGTGGTAGCTCTGGACCTCACCTCAGCGGGGAGGCTCGGACCGGAGCCCAAGGCACGTGTTAGCTCCAGGGGACCTCCTTAACAGGGAAGGGGTTCTGAGCCTAGAGACACGTGACAGCCCCGGACCTCACCTCAGTGGGGAGGCTCGGACCGGAGCCCAGGACACGTGTCGGCTCTGGAACTCAAGCAGACGTGGCAGCCCCAGGGCTGACCTCGGGGCCAAGGGCACGTGGCTACGCTAGGGCCCACCTCAGCAGGGAGGCAGGGCCTAGGCTGTCTTTTACCCTCTACGCGGGGGTACCCGATCTACATGGTACCAACGGGTTCGGTTCTTGTGCAAGGAAGACAGGGCTCCGGTGTTATGGTGTCATGAGCAAAAAGATCACGTCATGGGGTGATAAGAGCTCCGAGGGGCTGGTCTCCAGCGCGATGGCAAGAAGCTGGAGGTGGTCGATTGATTTCCCTCGGTGGCGCTCGCGTGGGAGGCCCGAAGAACAGTTCAGCTCGGTCTCAGTCGGTTCCCTCTCTGTGTGTGACTGACAGTGGGTCCCATATCAAATTCTTATCCTCACAAATTCAATTTTCCACTGTTAAGAGTTTTGTGTAACCCTCCTGCCCTTTGTACTTTGTTCAAACCACAAATTAACCATTTGATTTTGAACAATTCAAAGTGTGAAGTGGTTTGAATGAAATTGCAGCAAATGTGCAATCTGAATTTCAAATTCAGTTTGAATTTGCTCCACTAGCTCATGTCAATATCAATCCCAAATGGGATGAAATTTGGTGGAGTAGTTCATAAAAATGTGTTGAATGTGAATATGAATCCCTCTTCTGAATTCATGTGATGGAAGTAGTTTGAATTTGAATTTACATTCAAACTAGCTCTTTTATTAATTTTATCCAAAAGTAACTCAAAAGGTTTGGATTTGCATGAAAATTGACATGAGCATTCCTAAGAAAGTTTATGACCTATTTGTGAGCTCAGCCTCCAAAGGATTCATGTGGGAAATACTACTTTTGGATTTTATGACTTCTTCCTCTAATCATCCTATTAACAGTGATTATTTGCTCTTCAAATATGTTCATGTGATTACCACAATAAGAGTTGTGGTGTGTAGTGTGATGAACACTTTTTGCAAATCAAAATTTTGGTCCTTAGTTTCGTTGAGGATCAGACTTCGAGGAGGCGGGGAGAGGGGTCAAAGGGGGGTGAGAGGGGGAGGAACCATGCGTGCGTATATGTATGGACATGGGCGTGGGGCAGGTTGTCCTGGTGGCCGTGGCTCTAGGCACTGAGCTGGCCTTGTGTTTAGCGTGCCACTAGTGGCCCAAGGCCTTTGTCAGGTCTTGCCTCATGCCGCCTATAGCCTGGGTGATGGCCCAACAAGTACAGCCTGACACACTGTGCCATGTCGGCCAAGGCACGACCACAACCGGGCTATTCTAGGCTTAGCCCGGAACAAAGTGGTTATGTCTCAAGCCGCTTATTCTCCCGGCCTATATTACTAGGTATAGCACCTGAGTGATCCCTATTTGGGTAGTCTAGCCTGATCCACGTCCCCGGTAGGTAGGGTACGCATGCTCTACACGAAAGAATAGGGAAGAAAGAGGTGAAACAATGACAACCATAGCACCACCTAGGACTGAAAGGAAACTATGTATTTTGTTCAGGTTCAACTCCAAAAGCCAGGATAACAGAAAGGCTAGGAAAATCTATGACACGTTTTGAATTTCAGTTTGTCATCACTTAGGAGCCGAAATTTAATACCTTGACAAGTAAATACCAGGTCAAGAATATGTAACTGTTATACATTTGTCATGTTGAGCAGAGGACTTTTACAATCTTTGCAACTAATAATTATCATTTTATTAGCTGCAATTAAATAATTCATGAATAAAGGTACTTGTGAAAAGGTAAAGAATAGTGGGATAAGGAGGTCATTTCATATAACTGAAAACATTGAAAGCTTGCCCACAATAAGAAAGGTCTTATCTATATTATTTGGGTTGGAAACTTTTTTTCTTTGGCAAGTACCAAAAGATACATTGGAATGGTGCAGTGAGATACATTGAAATTGGGAAAAATCACTGTTGGACGCTGTCAGTTGTTAGTTTTGGCCACAAAACACTATAGGAAGTGTTGTAACATATGTCTACTGTACAACATAACATAGAAAGAGGCTACTACCAACTATTTTATCCCAATGCAATAAACATATTACAATATAAAATTTTAAATAAACATGCATTGCCACATTATCTGTACATTCATATGTTTTTAATAATTTTTATTGTTTTTTTAGTTTTGTCCAATCTTGATTTTTGCTCAGTGGTTGCGACATAGGTTTAGATTACCAATGCTAATATCTTCTAAACCATGTGTCATATTTTCAATTTGTTTCCACCACTAATATTATTTGTAATTTTAATACAAGACAAGATATACTACTGAGTTCTATTTTGAGGAAGAGTTAAATGACACGGATGACAGTATTCGATTGGATGGCAATCCAAACAACAATCTGGTCTATGTCATGTCAGTGCTTGAATATGGCTGCAACACAAACGACATTTTCCTATCCACTCCTATCATTATTGGGATTTGGGTGTTGATGTTGAAACACATCGTTGAACACGGGAACGTCTTTGTGCAGTTTGCAAATCACTCATCTTGCGGCGGTGTTATATGAAGATTAGAATATCCAGTTTGGTAAAATGAAACTTCTAGTTTTCATGGCCTCGTCATAAAAACCTATAAAAGCTTGCCCAGGAGGGATCTGGTTCAGACAAACTCACATATGGTCATCCTAGCATTGGCAAACCAAATAGAATGCCTTAATCGCCACGAGAGAAAAATAGCAATTAGTGTATGGAAAAGAGAATTAAGGTTTAGAAATAAAAAGTGAAGATACAAATTATTTTTTTAGAGTTAGATCCCCTCAATCGACCGTGAACCATTTATATTTATAGGGTGGGTGGTCTTATTCCATTAGAAGTCAAAACTCTTATAAATTTCAAGTCAAATCATAATTTTCTCTCGGACTCTATTAAACTAGATCCTTTAATTTCTAGTTTAGGAGAAATCTGACAAAATTGGAACTTACAGTTTACAAAACCAAAACTTCTGATTTTACAGCTTATGAGCATTTTAGACATCTTTCTCATTTCGACTTCAAATTTGATGATTCGTGTATACATCTTGATTGTCTCAATAATGTCTATATCTCTCCGATCCTACAAATATGCAATTCAGCAAAATGACTAGTAAACTTACTCACAACCTGCAAAACAATATCTAAACACCAAACTTATAAAAATAATCTTCAGAAAAATTAATCCACATAATGTTTGAGTAAATCTTTTATGTCAAAATAAAAAATTCTGATTTATCAAACCGGAGGTTCCGATTTTTCCATAATATATCAATTTTGGTTGTCAGCATTAGGTTTGCCAAATCAAACAAGCCCTCAAGTCCGTTTCATGGTTTTGGAAGCGTGAGCACAGATCAAACGTGCCTCCATAGGAGCGTGTGCACTTTTTCTTGTCTTTTCTTTTTGAATTAGGTGCACTTTTCTTAGGACGGAGCAACCAGACAGCGACGCCCGCGCAGCGCAGGTGCCTGCCTGGTGCGCCACTGCGGCAACCTGATATTATCTGCTACGTGTCGGCCGCCGCGTGGCCCGTCCACGTGGAAAAGCGACCGTGCCACGCAGGATAAAAAGAGCAAAGGCCCCCTCCACCTCCCCTCCCCTCTCCGTTCCGTTCCCCTCTCTCCTCTCCTCTCCTCTCCTCCGCGTCCCAGCCCAGCGAGCGATCGACGCCGAATCCCCTGCTCCTCCGCCGCCGTCCATCCGCGGGGCTCGCCTGGGATGATGGGGGAGATACCGCCGCATGATCCGCTGCGCTTTGGGGTAACCCTCTGCTCCTCTCTTTTCGTTATTTCCTTTTCCGCCGAGAATGTTCGGTCGGCGTAGTGGACTTGATCCGTGGAGGCTACCCACGGTTTGGCTCGGCGTGGAAGCGGGGAATATCTTGCTAGAACTCGTCATTACTCGGGAGGATCCGGGGGAGCGAGCGGTAGTGCGAGAAAGAGCTCGTCCAAATGGAGAAATCGGAAGCAGAGCTGAAGGATTCTTGGGATGCGGCAAGCATCGTTCAAGCGGATTATCCCGATTACTGTACTTTCCACCGGCAGGAGGACCAAGTTATCAGAGAGCGTAGTTGCTTCCACTTGGAAGAATGAAGATTTGATTTTTCTTGCCATCCTGTGGGCTGTGGCCGAGCGTCCCCTGTCAGTTGTCCGCATAAGTTGTTACCGCACCGGTTAGGCCGGACAACTGATTGATTTCAGTACTCAATTCCTCTTTGGCCTACGATCAGTGAGTTCGGGAGGTTCGCTTAACTCTGGCTGGGACGCTCCGAGTTAAGGCCACTGTTGGTTTCTTGTGGCGTTCACTACTGTTGATTTCAATACACAGTAACCTTAATCTTCGTTCACTCTTTGAATTATAGGCGTGAACGCCATCTACTGATAAGTACAAGGACAGGAAAGATGCAACTGCATAGTGCAGATAAAAGATGAATGTACTCCCTCCGTTCTGAATTATTTGACGCATGGAGTAACAAATAACAGCATACGGGGCATATGTGGAGCGTTTAGTTTGTTCTACCAAAGATACGTGTTTGAACACTGAGTTTTATTCACCGCCTAATGGCTGCTTAATACTGCATGTTAGATTATTCCATTTTCCTATTATTTTTTCATCTGTTAGGTGTATTTCGTTGGATCTCCGGCGTGGTGAACGTGAGCAACGAAACGGGAATAACCGGGGCATTAATCCTACTCCAAAACTGCAACAATCTTTCTATTTCTATCTCTAGGACTCAAACACTATCTCCTACAGTCACAAGGTGACTCAACCAGGACTCCCTCAGAGCTCTCCTGTTGGCTATTGTCTACAGCCCGAACCAGGTTTGCAACCATACGCTTGGCCTAAATCGTAATGATCATGATGATCCAACAATCTCTCATGATCCTGACGTTTGCGTTTGTCTCATCCTTGGCTGCCCTGTCGTGTCCGCCTCACGTGCCACGTCACAGGGCATTGTGCCTCATCCTAACAACCTCCCGTCATGTCGTAGCGGGCCTTGTCTTCCGTGCGAGCCACCGAGTTCTTGTTGCCTGGTGTCGCTCTAACCTCATCGTCACCCCCACATATGTCGATCCTCTCTTGCAATGAGTCTCCTAGGCACATCTGAGTCACGGTGGGAGAAGGTTGTTAGGTCTCGTTGTGCAGATCCTCTTAGTCTAAGCAGTTGTCGCACCTTGTAGCGTCCACAACCACGTGCTCGTTGTCATGCATCCTCGTGTGGCTCCTGTTGTGCCTGCGCCACCTTCCTACGTGTGCGCGTCGCTCCGACCTCTCCACGACCGTTTGTTGCTCCACGAGCTGCTTGTTGGACGACGTCGCAAGATCCACACGTCGTACCTGCATGTGATGTTGAGCCACATTGAATAGAGTCCGCTGGAGGCGCATCATACTTAAGTGAGAAGTCGACCACGCTCCTCGCGTGTCCTCATCGCCCTTTGTAGATGTTGATGTTGTAGCCTCCTCGTTCAGCTGGCCGATGTTGGTGATGTGATTGTTAAGTCGAGGAACGAAGTACACGCTAGTGAGCTTCCGTAGCTCCTTATCTTTTAGGTATATGACACCATGTCTCACCCCTCGATCTTGATGACCGAGTTATCACCAAGGCTTGTGTTGACGACCTTGTCGTAGAACTCAGAGAAGACGACACACGCCCTGGTCATATGATTGGTTGTGCTTGTGTTGAAGTGCCACTGTGCGTCTTCGAGGGTGTCGTCGTTGCCGACATGTGCAAAGACGTGTGCTTCTATATATCAACTCCATTAGTGACAACCACACCTGGTACTCTACTGTCACGCGCGTCTCAATAGGCCACACACTTGCCATCAACAAGGTGCCCTCCTCCTCACTAGCCAGCATCGCGTTTGTGCCTTCACTTGATTGATCTTGGAGTGACACTCACTAACCCAATGGCCTCGCTTCCCGCATCTCCAGCATTGGTTCTGGGCGTGCTTTTCTTTGTCGTCCCTCGACAAGTTATGTAGTGTGTGCCACTGGCGGTCACTTGTGCTCGACGAACCAATGGGCTTTCCTCCAGCCCACTTTGCCTTCACTTTTGCCTTCTACTACTTTCGAGTGAGCATCAGCTTGGCGTCGTGGAAGCCTCTCTCACGTCGCGTTCTGTTGAAGGCGTTCTCCGTCACCCTCGGCCGTCCAATCATCTCCGCCAGCATGAGCGATGACACGTTCATGAGTGTCGAGATCGCCACCACGATCTGCTCGAAGCGCGGTGACACGCTTTGCAACATATTCTCGATGACCTTTGATTCTTCTTCCACCTGCCCGAGCATCACAAGGCGTGACACCATGTCGCTTTGGCGGAGGTAGAATACCTCCACAGTCTTGCCATCCTTGAAGGTGGCAGCGTCAAACTCCTGATGCAATTGTTGTGTTGTAGTCTTCTTCACACGGTTCGCTCTGACCCACATGAGTTTGATACACTCCCAAGCCTTCTTCACCGAGTTCTTCTCGCTGATCTTAGATATCATCTCCGCTGGCAATACGCTAAGTAGGACATCAAGTGCCATCATATCCTTCTGCTCGTCCACACCGCCCACCTTGATGGTCTTCCACAACGTCCATGTCTTGAGCTTCATCTTCATCATGATAGCCCACTACATGCAGTTGATCTTGGTGAGAACGAGGTAGCTAGTCATGCCACTCACCTCACGGTCCTCACGGGCGCCTTCCGCGATGTTGTTCTTGCCGCTCCGTGTGCCAGCATTGTTGTTGTTCACAAGGTTGTTTATGGACGCCGCGTCACTCGCCATGTTGCTATGGTGCCTCGAACCGTATCATCAATGCTCTTGGTCGATCTTCTTCGTGTGTACAACAGTCCTCTGTGTACACCTCATGTGTATAATTAGCAAAAGAACAGGGACCTTGGGTTACCTGAAGTAAAAAATCCTTTGCGGACTGCACACCGGACTGCACACCGTCACTAGGCCCACATCACCCCAACTGTTCGATTCTATGACTTGTGTCTTCCCGTGTAAAGCTCGGTAATCGTCACCTTCGCCTATCTCGTGCCCTAAGCTCGTGCGTGCTCTTCACAAGGCCGCCACACACAGAATAATCGGCACTGGATTCACAAGTGCCTCTCAGCCGTGTCGCGTCCTCGACCGTCTTAGGCTATCTGCATTCTTGTACTCTAAAAATCTACTCTAAACGAATATTCTCAAACCTTTCCAGCACACTCTAAAAGATCCTCCGTTTTCCAGCACATGCTCCACACTCATCGTACTCCCTAAACATACACTATATCTACCATCTTTTCTATAATATTTCTGTTCACCCTTTTCCTTTCCTTTTTTTCTCTCTTTATTTCTTTTCTTTTCTTTCTTTCTCCTCTCTCTTTATTTCTATTTTTCCCTTTCTTTCTCCCCATTTTACTTTCGCTCCGTATTTCCCTTTTTATTTCTACTTTTATTTTAACAATATTACATGTATTGTTTAAAAAACACACCCATATACTTCTTTCTTTCCTTTTTTTTATTTTTTCTCCTTTTCTTTTCTTTTCTCTCCTATTCCCTCTTTTTATTTCCTTTCTATCTCTATTTCTCTTTTCTTTTTCTTTCCTTTTTCTCCCTCATTTTTCCTTTGATTTTCTTTCCATTCCCTCTAATGTTTCCTTTTATACTGCCTCTGATTTCCTTTCTTGTTTTTCCTTCCTTTCTCCCTCTTTATTTCATTTTCTTTCTATTTCCAACTCAGGCTCCTCTTCATTCTTCTCTCCCACCCATGCGTCCTCTTTCTTCTTTCCCTTGCGACTTGTGGAGCTCTCATCTCCCTCGTTCTTTCCTCCCACCCAACCATCGACCTTTCCTCCGGAGACCTTCCTGAGCTTTGCTCTCCGTGCAGATGAAGAGATGGGGCAGGTTCTTGATCGCTGCGCCGGAACAAGGGCCAGTGGATTGGAGGCGGCGGGGAAGGGGAAGGAAGAGGAGGTCGCGCGAGGACGGCCGGTTGCGGTGATTCTTTGCCAGGGCCTGCTTCTTTCTTCCTCTCCGACGTGCTACCGCGACAAATCCGATGCCCCACGGTTATGCACAACTCGGACATTGATGGAGGGGGTGATCATCCATTGCAATCCAACTCTGATTTCAATTTATTTGTTTGATCTTAGTACTGAAGGGCGGACCTGGCGTAGTGGTAGTGTGTCTCCACTTGTGTCCTGAGGTCTTGGGTTCGAACCAGCCTCTCTGCAAAAGCAGGGGTAAGATTGTCTAGAGATGACCCTTCCCCAGACCCCACATGTGTGGGAGCCCTCGGCACTGGTACACCCTTGATCTCATTACTCTTTCGTTTGATTTCCTTCTTTCCCCACGATGATGCGCGACTTCATGGCATCGAGCTCGGACTTCTCCGTGATAGCGCGCGAGGTAACAAACCAACGAGAATGACGCCAACCCGCACAGTGGAAGGAGCGCTAGAGCTGGGGGGGCGCTGTAGCATGCGGGTATATCCAGTGGCTCTCCCAGTAGACCGCAACAGGATGACTCGGCGTGCGGAACTGGATATCCGTTGTCCCGCACATGTTCTAGTACACCGCTGCGAGCAATCTTAGTCCACCTCCTGTCTCGCGCCAGACCAACTCACCTCCCACATTAACCATGCAGCTTGTCCTGATTTGGCGATTCCACGCTGAGCTTTGGCGATATCTGCCGAGATACACTCCGATTCGCCGCGCGCCTCGCCTGCCCCGACCTTGCTTCACCTTAGAGTTGGCCCATCAGCCGGGTAGCCCGCAGGATCCTTGCCCGGAACCACTCAAGCTCCATCGGATATGCCTCACACGCACTCTCCTTCCCCAACTGTTGCAAGACTCGCTCGATCCACCTATAGAAACCGCCTCCCCGATCCGATTCGTCAGAAGCGGATCTAAATCCTCTATTCCACGGACCTGAGCATGGATTGACACTCCATTCTGTTAGATTGTGTGTATTGTGTGTGTCAAGGGTAGCTATGAGGACTTCTAAACCCTAACTTGTACCCTATATATGTAACCCCCCCTTGCATTATCAATGGAGGAAGTGACTTCATTTCCTCCAATATGGTATCATCAGATTAGGGTTTCCTAGGGCCTCTCTCTCCCAAACACCCGTCGCCTCCCAATCCCACCAGCCGCCGCCCCTATCCCACTCCCATGTAGCAGCGCCGCCGCCGCTACCTGCCAGCGCGCCGCCGGCTCGCCCGCCTCGCGAGCACCTGCACTCCACTGCTCTGTCTTCACTCGGGCCCGAGCCGAGCACACAGACAGGGCACGCCTTCTCCTTTACCTGCTCCTCCGATCGGTACCGGTGACAGCGGCGGTGTCAGGACTCAAGAGGGCAAGGAGATGAGGGGCTCGTGGAAGTCGATGGTCGCGGTGCTGGCGTGGCTGCGCGGGCAGCTGCCCAAGGTCAAGGCCTTCCTCGCCGTCGTCGGAGGCATGACCGCGCTCGTCTTCATCCGCCTCTGCCTCCGCGTGTGCCCACTCGATCGCCCCGAGATCCGCCAGAACCCGCGCGAGCTGCCGCGTTGCACGCCCTGCGCCCTCCCGCCCCTATGCTTGCCTCTCCCATGCCACTCCCGTTGGTGCAGCTGCCACCGCCAACCCTGGCCTGGCCGGCACCGCTCAGGGCGTAGCCGCGAGCTCTGGCCAGACCGGCGCTGCCTTGGGTCCCACCGCAGGGGCCTCTGGCCCGATCCAAGCGCGGGCTGGGCATATGGCGGTCCGCTCTGGGGTCGCCACCCCTCCATGGGCCCGTGGCGGCCCGATCTGGGAGTGGTGCCCCTCTCCTTGCCTCTGCCGCTAGTGGCACCTTCCCCACCACCTCCTCTGCCTCCTCCCCTGCCGGCAGACTGCACCAGTCGTCGTCTACCTCCCGCCCGGCACGGCCGGATCCGTCGTCGCCCTCCTCGTCACCGGCTTCCACGGTCCCGGCGTGACCGGATCTACCGATGCCGTCCTCGTAGCCGGCTTCCCTGGCCCCGGCGCGGCCGGATCCGCCGCCGCTCTCCTCCCTGCTGGCTTCTCCAACCCCGGCGCGACCGGATCTGCCGCCGCCCTCCTCGCTGCCGGCTTTCCAGGCCCCGGCGCGGCCGGATCCGCTGTCGCGGCGCCTCTGGCCGCCGGGAGCGGCAGTGTCGTGGCCGCCGTAGATCCGCCGCCGTCCGCCTCCACGTCTCCCTTGTTCCACTCGCCGCCGCGGCGCCTCTGATGGCCGCTGCCGCCACCGCGCCTCTGATGGACGCCGCCGTCGCCGCGCCTCTGATGGCCGCCACCGCGTCTCCCATGGCCAAAGCGCCTCCTCTAGCTGCCGCACCTCCCATGACCGCCGCGCCTTTCCCCAGCCGTCGCACCTCTCCTGATCGCCACTCCTCCGCTCCTCCCCATGGCTGCAGCAGCGCCCCCGCTCCATCCCATGACCGTCAGGCGTCTTCACCCCTACCCGTCCGTCCTTCTCCTACCCCGCGCTGTCGGCCTTCCGCGCGCGTCCCTGTCCTCCTACCCTGCTCTGGCGGCCTTCCGCGCTCGTCCCTCCTCCTACCCCTCGCAGCCGGCCTTCCGCGCGCGTCCCTGCCCTCCTACCCCGCGTCGTCGGCCTTCGCCGCGCGCATCCCTCCTACCCCGCGTTGTCGGCCTTTCGTGCGCCTCCCTGTCCTCCTACCCCGCGCCGTCGGCCTTCGCGGCGCGCGTCCCTGCCCTCCTACCCTACGCTGCTGGCCCTCCGCACGTGTCCCTGCCCTCCTACCCTGCGCTGCCGGCCTTTCGCGCGCGTCCCTCTTCCTACCCCGCGCTGCCGGCCTTCCGCACGTGTCCCTGCCCTCCTACCCCGCGTCGCCAGCCTTCGCTGCGGGCATCCCTCCTACCTCGCGCTGCCGGCCTTCCGCGTGTGTCCCTGCCGGCCTTCTGTGCGCGTCCCTACCCTCCTACCCCGCGCAGTCGGCCTTCGTCACGCGCATCCCTCCTACCCCGCGCTGTCGACCTTCCACGTGTGTCCCTTCCCTCCTACCCCACGCTGATGGCCTTCCGCGCGCATCACTGCCCTCCTACCCCGCGCCGTCGGCCTTCGTCGCGCGCATCCCTCCTACCCCGCGCTGCCGGCCGCCTTCCGCGCGCGTCCCTGCCCTCCTACCCCGCGATGCCGGCCTTCCGCGCGTGTCCCTACCCTCCTATCCCGCGCGCCCTCCGCCACACGGACTTGGACCATCTCTACCGGCCATGCCCCTCATGGCGAGGTGTTTGCAGCCCACTCTGTCCTCACCACCGCTCGGGAGCGTGAGTGGGCTCTTCTACGGTGTCTCCGCGGAAAGCTGTTAGAGTGTGTGTTTACTCATGTTTGTAGTGTCTTTTGGTCCAGTCTCAACATCTGCCACGGAGTAGATGTTGTGACTGTGAGGGGGTCTTATTAGAGTGTCTTTGTGTTTACTCATGTAGGAAGTGTGTTATTGTCCAGTCTCAACATCTGTCGCAGCCAGAGTTTCGACTGCGGGGGGATGTTAGACTGTGTGTGTATTGTGTGTGTCAAGGGTAGTTTGGTCATTAGCTAGGAGGACTTCTAAACCCTACTTTGTACCCTATATATGTAACCCCCTGCATTATTGATGGAGAAGTGACTTCATTTCCTCCAATACATTCATCAAGGGGTCTTCCCTGCGCATTGTGATGGCGCCCTCGTGTTCACCTGCTTGTGGTTCTGACGACAGCAGTGGCAGACCTTGACGACGGGAATCGATCGGAAGGATAGACAAATAGAAAATCATGATTGGATCTGATATTAGAATGTTGGATTTTTGACGTACGTGAGCAATGAAAATGGAAATAACTGAAGAGGCTTGTTTATTTTAACAGGGCTACTGACATTATGTAGTCGTGTTACACCTAACATGACTTCAATTAGGACTCTAATCCTACTCCAAAACTGCAAGAGTCTTTCTTTTTCTAGGACTCTATCTCTAAGACTAAAACTCTATCTCCTAGTCACAAGCCGACACAACCAACTCCCTCAGATGCGCTCCTGTTGACTGCTGCCTACAGCCTGAACGAGGCCTGCTACCCACGCTCCTGGCCCAAGTCACAATGCTCAGGATTATCCAATATATTGTGTAACCTAGTGACGCATAATATTGCACTTGTATAAAAGAGAATTTCCTTGAGTTATTCAGGAATTGTGCATGAGACACAGGGTAGGGACTGTTGAAATATAAGTGAATTGCCCACCTTTCTCTATCGGCTTAAGCTTTTCGGGTCAACCGGTCGGTGCATAATAACTTAACATGGTATCAGAGCCAGAGGTCTCAAGTTTGAATCCTGGCGGGCACAATTTATTAAAATAAATTGCAGCCGACTCCTATTCCACTTTGCGGCCCAAAAGAGCCTGTACGTGAGGAGGAGAGTTGAAATATAAGTGAATTGTCCACCTTTCCCTATCGGCTTAAGCTTTTCGGGTCAACCGGTCGGTGCATAGTAACTTAACAGGGACAAGGGCAAGTCCATCTTAGAACAGGCATTAGATAATATTTTAAAGGTGTCCATAAGTTTTAGAGGTTTATGGTGAAACATGGTATGTTGTGTAACCGCTCAACTTGATTAGCTTGAGGGTGCATTAGTGAGCCATGCACCAGCGGGCAGTTGCCACATACACGTATAGGTTACTAAGGTGATGCATGGTGTCAAATCCAGTGGTTCTTAGTAAGTATGAATGGATTTGAGTATTACTTACAGCAGATATCTTTTGTTAGAACATTTACAGCAGGTTATCTTGCATTCAATAAAGCCCTCTACATTCCAGAAGCAGTTGTTGAATCACCTCATTTATTCTGTCTTAACTTACTATTTTAGGTGACGAATTTAATCTAACCAAGTAATGTTGCAGTAACAAAAATATGAAATTGAAAAAGTAACATTAATACTCGAATGGTGGGCATAAAATTAGATGAATATTATTTCGACCTGTCTTCTTTAGATTTAACCATCTTCTCTATCAAGTAGTTAAGTTTCTAGATTTAAATTTTATGTTGCTTAGATCATGAAACTTATACTTTAAGCTTAAACCGATTATCTTAACTTTGGATGTCTATTCCATTTCTGTTCTGTCAGAACATAGTGAATGTGGGTTCATCAACTGGATGGACAGATGAGAAGCACATGAGCTATATTGCCTCATTGGAGGAATCTTTTGTCAATCAACTGTACAATGGAGAAGTCGATAACAAGGGGTTGTTCTGTCAGTCTACAGAGGTATGGCACAAAACATCTTATAATGGAAATGGTAGCAAGTCAAGACTTGATCAGGTATTAACTAAAAAGAGTCCCCGGTGCTCAATAAAGAACATACACTTGCACTATCTGAAATTGTTCTCTTGTTTCATAAATGTAGCATCAGGGCTTTTGGGAAACCCTTGAAACTGATGGAGCTGAATCCAGATCATCACAGATTGAGTATCTTGGATCACTTTCTTGTTCTGGGTTTCAGGACAATAGCAGAGCCTGTTATATGGATTCTGATACATCGACTAATTCTCCACAACAAGAGAGGACCAGTGACCCTGCAAGATCAAAAAACTCAGGAAGGTTTGCTGCTTCATATTTACGATGGCATGGGCATTCCCTTCCAAGGGGAAAAGGTAGGTTACATCTGCAGTCGTTGCTACATATATTCAATTCGATGTCAACCACGTTTATCAAAAGCGTATAGAACTTCAACACATTTTAGACTTTCCGTTTAATATCTTTAAATGAGACTGTTGTGGACCGTCTGTAACTAACCAGATGGCTGCTCTACTTCAAGAACACGGAAAGTAGCATCTTATTTTGAATAATAGTTAGTAATTTGGTTGCTGCTTTTATAGTTCTGCAAACCAAGTCTTGCATTTGCTGCTTCAGCCTCAACAGTATTACACTAAAGAAAACTACCATTGTCGTTCATCAGAGTCATCGGGTCAGAACTTCGTTGATGGGGAGACTCAAGGTATTGATGAACATAGCCGAGGGTGTAGGGAGAAGCGACAGAAACAGAAAGCAGGGTCTGCACCATCCTCGCGAGAAGGTCAGGGATCAAAGCGATGGTCCATGTAAGGTCCCGAGCGGCTTGGCTAGCTAGTTACCCTCTAAAAACAGTTGCTCGTTTGAAAGAACAAGGAGCAGTGCAGATCTTCCGTAGAACCTGTTCATCTCTACATAGTAGTGTATTTGTTCGAAAAAATGCTGTATGTCGCTAACTGGTGCCTGCTAGATCAACAAGTACATAAAAAGAAAGAGGTAGATCGTTTACTGCCTCCTGTAAGACGTTCATTATTATCAGGGAGTTTTCAGAGTTGTATTCCATGTCATTTATGTTCCTATAATTGTTTAGTCTGCCATATGATGAAATAAAATTTAACTAGAACTTGTATTGCTTGACTTCCAATGAGATGGCCAACATCTTTTCATCCCGCACTTCCTTCAAGCATTACTGCCTCAGTTTCTACGTACATTTAAGATCTGAAAGAGGTAATGAAAACAAGCACGGTTCTTATTTAGTTGGGCAAGGAAAATTCGAATTGTAGGCAAGGATTTGACTTTAGTTACCATATGAGATCGCTGCATGAAAATGGCAAGGATGTAAGTAATCAGTAATCACGAACAATTCTATTCTGTGCACGAGCCTGCTGCGCAGTTAGCCCAAATCATTGCTGATAAAGCAACGAATTAATAGGAGCGTACGATGAACAGCACCAGATACCATTACAGCCATGAAAGACGCATGCCTCAACAAGATAGCATCGACTTAAGAGATTTGCTAGTTCTGATGTTGGTGCCACAGGGGTCAAGCGCATTGTACCAACATTAGGCAGGAGTTTTCTTTCTTTAGAGTTATAGAGAGTTAGACATTGAGTTAAGTTCTATATAAGAGTCCTAATTGGTTGTTGGGCTAGTCTAATAAAATCTATATATAGCTGAGCATTCCAGCGATATTCACATCCCTCCCATAATATTCATATTTGTTCTTTTCACCAGAATTTGTGTGATCTGTTCTGTGCCACAAGAAGCCTAGCCGACAGCTCCCTCTCTCTCTCCCGTGTTATTGCTGTACGCGCTTGCCCTAGGTGGAGAACACGTCAAGAGACTTCTATTCTCACCTGAAGTTCCCAGATCAGAGTCAATCTGCTCTTCTCAGCCACCCGTTATAACAAGTAGGAGGCATGTACGCTGATTGCAAATCATCAAAACGATAAGGACAAGAATAGTTTCGGTGTGTGTAATACCAGAATTGCAACAATCGTGGTATCAGAACCGAGTTTGACCTTGCGTTGAATTCACCAAGATGTTGTCAACACCTCCAAACGGTTGTTGCGTCACCGACAACCTGACACCCTCTCCGATAGCTCGTGCGGTGAACACCGAGACCGGTTTTCTCATGCTTACCAGGACCAACTATACGGAGTGGGTTGTTATGATGAAGATCAAGCTGAATACACGGCTGCTATGTAAGGAGATGGAGGAAGGCAACGTGAGCCAGCGGGAGGACATGATGGCATTGCACATCCTCGTCAGCTTCGTCCCACCAGAGATGATCATGACGATCGAAGAGAAGAAGACGTCTAAGAAGGCATTGGACACGATTGTCATCAAGTAGGTCAGGGCCGACCACGTGAAGAAGACGACACAACAAGTCCTTTGAAAGTTCAAGGCATCCACCTTCAAGGACGACGAGAGCGTGGAGGACTTCTCCCTCCGGTTAAGCAGCATGGTCTCACGCCTTGCGATGCTCGAGGAAGTGGTTGTTGGAACGTCTTCTTCTTGCAGGAGTCCACAGAGGAGAGCACAGGAGGAGGTAGGATTGTTTGCTGGAGCGAAGGGGATATCTCAAGAGTTAGAGGCCTGATCGCCTCCTTCACCGGTACAAAACAGAAGCCTAGCCAGGGTGGCGGTGGCAGGAAGAAAGACCCCGGGTAGGGTTTACTTTATTTCTTCTTGATCCTAATGACAAGCTAATTGTAAGCCTTTATAGACCAGACATCCGAATATCTCTAGATTCTATTATAATAG
Organism: Neostapfia colusana; assembly: GCA_030760725.1. Classification (NCBI taxonomy): domain Eukaryota; kingdom Viridiplantae; phylum Streptophyta; class Magnoliopsida; order Poales; family Poaceae; genus Neostapfia; species Neostapfia colusana. Next base: position 69,800,312 of record JASWHV010000015.1, read on the forward strand.
AATCATTTACAAAAATCTTTATTTAAAGGAAACTATCTCTAAAGCCTTTTCCTAATTTTTATTCTTATCTGAATATTGCTGAACCAGTTGAACAGGCCCTTTGGGCCCCTGCGCCTTTCATATTTACGGCCACAATAAGCATTCATAACACTTTCCCCCTCTCATCAAACAGCTTGTCCTCAAGCTGATATGAAGGATATTTAGTCTTGAAATCTGTCAAATTCTTCCAAGTTGTATCTTCGGCCCCTCTCCCTTTCCATTGCACCAAAATTTCTCAGTTTCCTCGGTTCAAGCGGGCTTTAATAATATTTTATGGTGAAGGCGGTACTTTGCCATGTAGGATTTCTCGTAATTACACGATTTCCTTAGGTGGTGTCCCGTCGAACTTCTTTAAGACAGATACATAAAATACATCATGAATTCTTGCTCTTGCTGGCAGGAGTAGTTTATAGGATACTTTACCAATTCTTGCAATCACTTTGAAATGGTCATAGAATTTTGGACATAGTTTTGATGCCGCTGTTTGAGTAATCCCAATAGCATTCCGTTGCTGTAACCGAAACCACAGCCAATCTCCTTGAAAAATTACTGCACGCCTTTTCTTATCATGATAAAATTTCATGTTGTCTTATGCTTGCCTTAATCTTTCTCTGATTTGTATCAAAAATTCATCTCTTTCCTTTAATTGACAATCCACAGCTGCTACCTTTGTTGAGCCTGGTTCATAGGCTTTCATTGGGGGAGAATCTCTGTCATATACCACTTTAAATGGGGTGGTCTGTAAAGCAGAATGATATGATGTATTATAGCAATACTCAGACCATGGTAACCACTGTATCCATGTTTTAGGTCTATCTCCCGCTAAACACCTCAAACACATAGTGATTACTTTATTAACAATCTCGGATTGGCCATCCGTTTGAGGGTAGAATGCTGAGCTTATTTTCAGCTTAACTCCTGCATGCTGAAATAGTTCCTTTCAAAATGTGCTTGTAAAAATTGTATCTCTATCACTTATAATTGAGGAAGGAAAACCATGTAACCTCACAATATTATCAAAAAAAGCCCTTGCTACTGATGTAGCCGAGTAAGGGTGACCCAATGGAATAGAGTGAGCAAATTTCAAAAATCTGTCCACTATTGTCAAAATTACAGATTTCCCTCCTACTTTAAAAAATCCTTCAATAAAATCCATCGAAATATCAGTACGGATTTCAGAAGGAAGGGGTAAAGGTTGTAGGGGATGTTTGGTTGACTAACTAAGCCTGCCACAACTAAGGTTAGACAAGCCACATGTTCTAAGTCTATTGTTTGGTTTATTACTAATGTTAGGCTGCCACAAAATGTTAGTCTAATTCAGAAGCCTTCGCCATAGAAAATTTCGCCACAGTTGTGGCGCGGAAAACAAGCGACAAAACCTCTCCGACGCACCACAATGGCAAGAGATTCCCCTGTCCCTTTACTCTGCTATTTCTTAAAGTTACCTTCTCTCCCTTTACTTGCAATAGTAACCATACACAGCTCACAGAAGACCATGGCGGGAGCTCCATATATGCAGCTGTTCCTTCCCCCTACGACCTTCATTTCCCCTCCATCAGACCTCTCCCTTGTGCCCTTCTATCTCCTCCATCAGACCCAGCTAATCCTCCTCACGTTGAGCAGATCTAGATCTCTATCCTCTATAGCAACATCAGCAGCTTAACTGATAGATGCTTGTATTGTGTTCGTCCTCATAGATGCATATGCATTTCTTTTATCAAGTTTAGTGTTCTACTTTTTAGGTAAAGTTCTATTTTTATTAGATGTTTGCTTGGTTACTTATTTATTTACCTTTTAATAGCATTATTTTTTAACTTTGTCATGCATGTCTGGAGCTTGTTGTTTGTTTTCTTAGTTAAAATGTATCCTATACTTTCTGTTATCTTTATCTTCTAAATCAAGTGATATGGTGCCATATATATATATATATATATATATATATATATATATATATGCGTCAGAGGAAGTTATACTACATGAATCATTGCCACACATGGAGGAGAAGGTTTATTGCTACTATTACTTTGTGTTTAGCCATGTATTGTATATGGTTCAGATTCAAGAAAAAGGTAGAAAAGCTGTGAAATATGCTCCCATGTTGAATAGAGATATTGAAAGGGCGTCACAGTTGAACCGCTTGTTTAATGGAACTGAGGAACATTGTATCAGTGAGTTGCGTATGCAAAAATTAGTTTTTCAAAAGATGTGTGCTCATATTAGATCACATGGTTTACTAGTGGACACACTGCATGTCACAGTGGAAGAACAACTTGCAATGTTCATCCATGCCGTTGGTCAAAATTGGGCCAACAGATCGATTGCAGTTCATTCGATCCGAAGAGACTGTAAGTCGGTACTTCAACGCAGTTTTAGATGCCCTCTGCCTACTTGCTCGTGATCTAATACGCATCAAATCAACTGGAACACATGTCAAGATAACAAGTAGCCCAGGCAGATTCCACCCTTACTTTGATGTAAAACATTAGTCCATTAGTTTTCAAATTCTCTCATAGGTTATATTCATTCAACTAATTATACAAAACTTCTTTTCTTAGGGATGCATAGGAGCCTTGGATGGTACTCATGTCCCAACATTTGTTCCTATCCATATGCAAGATAAGTTCAGGGGTAGAAAGTCTATTACAACCCAAAATGTATTAGCAATTATGGATTTTGATTTACGTTTTATCTATGTCCTTGTTGGATGGGAGGGTTCAGCCCATGACTCATATGTACTTCAGGATGCACTGTCGCGCCCAACTGGCCTAAAAATACCAGAAGGTAGCACTACGATACACATGGCTCACATACAAAAATTTCATCAAACTTTACCTAACTTTTGTGCACACATTCATGATGTAGGTAAATTTTTCCTAGCTGATGCTGGATATGCAGCAAGACCGGGTATACTACCCCCATATCATGGGGTCCGTTATCACCTAAAAGAATATAAAGGCACTAGGAAACCAGAAGGCCCAAAAGAGTTATTCAATCATCGCCGCTCATCCCTTAGAACGACTGTTGAAAGAGCATTTGGAACTCTGAAGAACCGATTTAAAATATTTGCCTCTCAACCTTTCTTCCCACTCAAAACACAAGTCAAAATTATTCTTGCTTGTTGTGCGCTCCATAATTGGATCCTAGAAGATGGCCCAGATGAACTTGTATATGATGATCTTGCTTGGTATTCAGCTTTACCAAGGAGCAGATGGGTTCATCGTGACCTCCAACAGGAAAGTCGAGCTTGGGCACGTAAACGTGATGACATAGCACAAAAAATGTGGGAGGATAAAGTAGGACATCCTGTAGCTGAAGATGAAGTTAATATGTAATGGCTTGCTTTTAATAGTTTATCATGTGATGACTATTATTTTGTTGGACAAAACCGATGAATGATGAAATATGGAGTGGGGTATTCTTACCAATATGATGTGTGTAGGTGTAGTATAACTATCTTTGGCTATAAACCAAACAATGCCACACATTTTTGCCAAACATTTGTAGAAACAATCCAAACAAATGCCATGAAAAAATGCCACGACTAACTTGTGACATGGCTACAAACCAAGCAGTCATAATTTGCCACAAAGTTAGGCAAGCCACAACTGTGGCTGCTTACTAACCTTAGTGGTGGCAAATTTAGTCAGCAACCAAACACCCCCGTAATAAACCCACTGGATGCAAATGTTCAGTCTTATTTCTTTGACAAATTGCACACCCTTTTATAAAATCTTTAACACGCGAAGAATACCCTTGTTATAGAAAATTGCTCTAAATATGTGTAGAGTTTTTTGAATTCCTTCATGACCAAGATGACATACCTCAAGTAGTTGTGGCCATAGAACAGAATCGTCCGACAAGAATACTTTGCCTTGGAAAATTAATAAATCCTCTTTTATTTCCCATCTGGTGATGTTCCATCCTTTACTTGTTGTAATAACACAGATGCAGAATTGTTAGTAGCTAACTCATTTTTTAACTCTTCAAAAATAGTGAACGATGGGGATGACATCACAGAGAGTCTTGCTTCCTCCATATCTCTTCTTGAAAGTGCATCAATCACTTTATTTTGGTTTTCAGGCCTATACTCTACTGTAAAATCAAATCCAAATAATTTGTTAACCCAAGTGTGCCGAGGGATTGTTGTTAACCTCTTATCTAGCAAAAACTTCAGACTATAGTGGTCTGTTCGAACGGTAAATAGCCTTCCCCACAAATATGGCCTCCAAAACCGTACAACTTTCACCAATCCAACCAATTCTCTTTCATATGTTGGTAGTTTAGCATGTTGAGGTGCCACTGGTCTGCTAAAGAATGTGATTGCACCTTCCCCTTGATGTAAGACTGCCTCCAAAACAAGATTCAGATGCATCACAATCAACAATGAAGCGAATTGTGAAATCTGGTAATTGCGAAATAGGTGCAGTAGTCAGTGCCCTTTTTAATTTGAAAAGTGCTTCATCTTCCTCCCTTGTCCTTGAAAAATCATCCCTTTTTAGCAGTGTGGTTAATGGTTTAGCAATTGCCCCATAACCAACAATAAACTTTCTATAATATTCTGCTAGTCCAAGAAATCCCTGGAGAGCTTTAACATTCTTTGATTTTGGCCAAGATTACACTGCTGTCACCTTTGAAGGATCCATTGCCATTGTCCCATTAGCAATTATATGGCCCAAGTATGACACCGACTCTTGTCCAAAAAAGCACTTGGATTTTTTAGAACCAAGTGGTTTGCTCTCAGTGCCTGAAAAACTGCTTTTACATGTTGTAAATGCCCTGACCATGAGCTAAAAATCAATATATCATCAAAAAAAACCAGCACTGATTTTCTGAGGAACTGTTTTAGCAAATCATTCATTAATGCCTGAAATGTGGAAGGGGCATTTGTTAATCCAAACGGCATTACCAAGAACTCAAAATGGTCATGATGAGTTCTAAATGCTGTTTTTTCCACATCTGCTTCATGCATTCTAACTTGGTGATATTCACTCCGAAGATCTAGTTTAGTAAAAAAATTCCAGTTTTCAACTCATCCAATAATTCATCAATCACTGGTATAGGAAACTTATCTTTCACGTGTGCTCATTTAAGGCCCTGTAATCCACACAAAACGCCAACTCCCATCTGCCTTTTTTACCAATAAAACCTAGGATGAAAAGGCTGAAGTACTATGACGTATAATTCCTTGTTTCATCATTTCTTCACACTGTTTTTCAATTTCATCCTTCAAAGGTTGTGGATAGCGGTAAGGGCGCACTGCTATTGGGAAAGTACCTGGCTGAAGGTGGATATGGTGGTCCTGTGGGCGCTGTGGTGGTAACCCCTGAATATTTTCCAAACAAATCTTCATACTCTTGTAGTAAGACCATCATCAGTTTTGATCCTGTCATTGATAGATTAGAACTGTTTGAATTTCCTTTAATTCCTTCCCACATCACAGTTTTGTTTGCTCTCCAAAAAGTCATTGTTGGGGCCTCAAAATTCCATAAGATAGGCCCTAAAGTCTGCAGCCATTTAACTCCCAAGACTAAATCAAATCCTTGCAGTGGTAATACAAAACAGTCCACTACAATATTTCCCCTTTTATGGATAACTCTGTTTTTGCACATACTCCTCCACTTATCATTTGATCACCATTAGCTACTGCCACACGCAGATTCTGCTTATTTACTTTTGGTAAATTCAGCTCTGCTGCCAAGGACTCATTTATGAAAGTGTGAGTCGACCCTGAGTCCACTAGAGCTTTTACTGATCTGTTGCCAACCTGAACCACTAGTTGCATTGTCTTCGGAACACCAATTCCGGTCAAGGCATGCAGGGATATCCCCAGATCCTCTGCTGTGCTTTCTAGGTCTTGCTCTTCATCCAATTCCAACACGAAAATGCTCTTGCTGCTGCACTTGTGGTCAGGTGCATATTTTTTAGAGCAATTATAGCACTCACCATTAGCCCTCTTTGCTGCCATCTCCTCAGCAGTTATACGCCGGAACCGAGGTCTAGATGATACTGTAGAGCCTTGACCCGAATGTCCCTTACTAGCTATTTGTGGTGCTGGTTTAAAGCTGCTAGGCCCCACTGATCTTGAGTGAGAAATCCTGCTGTCCTCCTCATATGACATGCGTCTTTCATAAGCTCTTGCCGAACTCATGGCTGTTTGCAAGTTGGATGGTGATTGTAGTTCCACATCTGTTCTTAGGGGCTGTCACAGACCTGCAATGAAGAGATTAACCTGTTGTGGCACTGTCAGGTCATCACAGCGGCATAAAAGGGCCAAGAACTGCCGCTGATATTCCTCCACTGTTCCAGTTCTATAGAGATCTTTTAATTCAGCCAGTTCATTAGATCAGATTGGTGATCCAAACCGAAGGTTGACAAACTCAACAAAGCGTGGCCAAGAGAGAGTACCATGATCCCTCTCCAATGCATAATACCACTTAGCTGCTATGCCATCAACATGCAATGATGTCAGCCACACTTTTTCCTCTGCTAATGTCCTCATACCACGAAAATAGGACTCACACTTGGTGAGCCATGTGAGAGGATCTGATTCCCCATTAAAGCTGGGAAAACTGATCTTTGGAAGATGGTGTGTTATCCCGTGATCCTCTCCTTGTGGTGGTCTATTAACAGAGTCATCCTCTGTTCTGTGATGCACTCTGCTTGGCGCCCCACCATCAACAATGCTCAGCGCTTCAGTACTGGCGATCCGCCTATCATGGGAGTCCAGTCTTGCGTTCATAGTAGCCATCTGCGCCAGGATTATGTCCAATTTTTGGGAATCTGTGAGATCCTAAGGACCTTGATCAACGGCGGCCATAGGGACGATCCGCTAGGATGAATCTGATACCAAACTGTTGGAACGTCTTCTTCTTGCAGGAGTTTGTAGAGGAGAGCACAGGAAGAGGTGGGATTGTTTGCTGGAGTGAAGGGGATATCTCAGAGAGTTGGAGGCCTGATCGCCTCCTTCGCCGGCACAAAACAGAAGCCCAGCCAGGGTGACGGCGGCAGGAAGAAAGACCTCGGGTAGGGTTTACTTTATTTCTTCTTGATCCTAATGACAAGCTAATTGTAAGCCTTTATAGACCAGACATCCTAATATCTCTAGATTCTGTTATAACAGAATCGTTTACAAAAATCTTTATTTAAAGGAGACTATCTCTAAAGCCTTTTCCTAATTTTTATTCTTATCTGAATATTGTTGAACCGGCTGAACAGGCCCTTTTGGGCCCCTGCGCCTTTCATATTTACGGCCACAATAAGCATCCATAACAGTGGTAGAAGAATCGAAGGCCATAGAGATGCTCTTGCGAAGCGTTCTAAAATGCTTCTAACAAATCATTGTGGCGATCACTATACTGTTGGACGTGCAATCCTCACCTTGTCACAGGTGACGAGGTGCCTCAAGGTGGTGGAGAACGCCTTCGACATGAACGTGTGTATCTCAATCGGAAGGAGGAGGAGGCACAGCCGAAGGGGGAGTGGGCTGCCTAGTCCAAGGGTTCTTCAAAGAGGGGCAGCCGCAGCAGTCCGCCGAAGAAGAACAGAGGCAAGAAGAGTGGTTCCGCTTCCGCAAGACCAGTGCAAGAAGTGTGGGAAGAAGGGTCATTAGGCCAATGAGTGTCAATTAAAGCCCAAGAAGCAATAGGAGTCGTGACAGCAGAGACACGTGGCGAAGGCAGAGGAGAACACTCTGTTCATGGCAAGGGTGACCTCAGTACAGGAGTAGTTTGTACAGGGGTGTCCTACGCGTCCACTAGAGGTAGTGAAGGAACGTGTCTTGGTGCACTGTGGCAACGACGACGACTGCGATGACACCCTCTGGTACCTTGACACGGGCGTGACCAACCACATGAATGGTTCCCGTCTTCTCCATGTTGGACGAGAACGTCAACGGGATTAGCATGTTTGATGACAACTCCGTTGTGCGGATACAGGGGAAGAGCATAGTTCCGTCCGCCGCCAAGACTGATGAATACAGGAGGCTCACCGGCATCTACCTCATCATGTGCCTCACCACGAACCTCATCAGCGTCGACCAGATGGATGAGGACGGCTACAAAAACATGATACATGAAGGAGTGATGCACATATGTGATGAGCAACACCATCTCCTCACACGAGTTCAGTGCGACGAGCAAGTTGTACTCCATCAGGCTCATTATCATGCGTCCAGTTTGCCTGACCACGTGGCACAATGATATTATGTGGCGTTGGCATAAACGCTACGGAAACGTCGACCTCGAGGCGCTACGGAAGCTGGAAAGAGAGGTGTTGGTGCTCGAGATCCCATAGATTGATTATATCAATCAATTGTGTGAAGTGTGATTGGGCAGAAAGCATAGGCGCACTAGCTTCCCCATGCAAGCACGACGGCGTGCGGAGGGCACGCTGAACCTCGTCCATGTCAAAATTTGAGGGCCCATTACTCCGACGACTCCAGGCGGGAATAAAATGTTCTTGTTGTCGGTAGTTGATATGAGTTGCTACATGCGGCCGACTCGATTCAGCAGTTCTAGGCTATGGCTGAATTAGAATCTGGCAAGAGGGTGAAGCTACTCCGTACTTATCATCAGGGGGGTCAACTCAAAGGAGTTTCGAGACTACTGCACTCAGCACGGCGTACAACGTCGGCTCACAACTCTCTACACGCCGCAACAGAACAGGTTCTGCAGCGGCGCAACTAGATGATGGTCAACATGGCGTGAAGCCTGATGAAGGCAAACGGGTTCCCCGGGATTTTTTTGGGTGAAGTAGTATGTACAGCTGTTTTTATACTAAATAGATCACCAACACGCAGCCTCGATGAGAAGATGTCTTATGAAGCTTGGCACGTATAACAACCAGCCATCCACTACTTTAGAACCTTCGGGTGCATGGCACAAGATAATAACAGGCGCCTTCACCTTAAAAAGCTAGAAGATCAAAGCGCAATCATGTTATATATTGGCTATGCTGCAGGTTCTAATGTGTACCAGATGTACAGTCCGACCAATCGGCCAAGTGGGATTGGGTTAATGGAGCAGCACGAGAGGACTTCGACACGTTCTACGTCGACTCCACGGGTTTGGTAGCTGCTGGACCCCCCCTGCTCCAGCCACCAGAACAGCCCTACAGAGCCTGGGAGGGCCTGTACCGGGCGTTGCAGCTGCTGTGAGGAGTACAGGAGCGGATCGGAGCCCTGTACAGCACTCCAGAGTGCTAGACAGTACCTGGCATAGGGTGCAGGAGGTGCTGCACAACCCGTTGTCTCTACAGGGGTGCACCAAGATGAAGATTGGGGCTTGTACTACACCCCCAAGCACACTCCAAGACCCATATAGTTCCTACGCCTCCAATAAACATCGAGAACTAAGTTGACACGTACCACGATGAGGATGCACAATTTAGGTTTTGCACATTACACAATGTGCTGGGATTAGTCATCGGGCTATGCTGGACGAGATGAAGTCTAGTAAAGAGAAAAACATGACAGCTCGTTGATCTTCCTACAGGTCATAAACCCAATGGCCTCAAGTGGGTGTTCAAGGTGAAGAGGAATGAGCACGGTGAAGTGATGAAGCACAAAGCGCGTTGGTGGCCAAGGGATATCTCTAGCAGCAATGAATAGACTTCGACGAGGTATTCGCGCCGGTAGCCTGTCTTTAGTCTATTCGCTTGCTTTTTGTTGTTGCTGCACATAGAGGACGGAAGGTACACCAACTGAATATGAAGAGTGTTTTCCTCTACGGTAATCTGTTGGAGGAAGTATAAGTTTCACAACTTGTTGGCATCATCGTCGAAACGGAGCCAAACACAAGGTGTTGCGGCTCAAGAAGTTTTTGTACGGACTATGCTAGGCGCCTAGGGCCTGAAATGTCAAGCTCAACGATAGTTTAATATCGCTTGGTTTTCAGAAGAGTACGAGCAAGCACGGGGTCTACTTCCGTGGGGTTGGAGATGAGAAGCTCATCGTCGGCATTTGCATTGACGATCTTGTGATCACTAGAGGAGGTACCATCAAGAAGTTCAAGCTAGATATGATAGAGATACAAGATGAGCAACCTAGGGTTGTTGTCGTATTATCTTGGCCAGGAGGTGCAGTAGGCGAACGTAAGAATCAGCATTGGACAGGTGGCATATGCATCAAAGCTTGTCTCCAAAGCTGGCTTAGAGGTTTGCAACTCGTGTGCAATCTCTATAGAGCCCATGCTAAATCTTTGCAAGACAAGTGAGAGCCCGTTAGTGCACGCTACAGACTATAGAAGTTGTGTTGGAGGGCTGCGATACTTGGTAAACACTCGACTGGATCTCGCCTACGTGGTGGGATATGCGAGTCATTTTGGAAGTCACGGGAGGATCACTTTTGCTACAGTCAAGCGCATTGTACGCTATATCATGGGTACAATTGACTTTGGTGTCTTCTATGCAAGAGGAGAGATGGATTGATTGGGTACTCGGATAGCGACTTTGCAGAAGATGTGGAGGACACGAAGAGTACAAGAAGGGTGTTGTTTTACCTCGAAAACAGTCTCGTCTCGTAGCAGTCCAGCAAGCAGAAGATGGTTGTTTTGTCCTCATGCGAGGCAGAATACATCATAGCAGCTCAAGTGGCATGTCAGGGTGTGTGGATGGCACCATTGTTTAAATATCTGGAAGGTTCTAATAAGGTGTCGGTGCTACGGGTTGATACCAAGTCAATCATAGACTTGAGCAAGAACGCAATACACCATGATAGGAGCAAGCGCATCGACATCAAGTACCACTATATTCGGGATTGTGTGGACACCGATACTATTGTGCTTTAGCAAGTCTTTAACCAAGATCAAATGGCGGACATATTAACCAAGAAAATTGGAATATAGAAGTTCGTGAAGATGAGAGGACGTATTGGGATTCTAGACGTGCGCAAGTATCAATATTAGGAGGAGAATGTGGGGTGATCCTACCGCAGGGGCCCTAGACGGCTAGGGCCAGAGGAGTCCGACTTGTACTCCTTGTGGGTGCGTGCCACGAGGACCAAGGAGTCCGATCTGGACTCCATAGGGTGTTGCGGCACCAATATTGGACACAAATCTTTTTTTTAGAGTTATAGATAGAGTACAGATTTAGACAAGAGTCCTAATTGGTTTACGGGGCTGGTCTTTCTGTAATATAATCTATATATAGCTGAGAATTCTAGTGATATTTACATCTCTCCCATTCAGATTTGTTCTCCACTAGAATTCGTGTGATCTGTTCTACGCCACAAGAACCCTAGCCGACGGCTCCCTCTCCCTATCCTCCGTTCTTGATGTGCATGCCTGCCTAGGTGGAGAACATGTCAGGAGACTTCTGTTCTCACTTGAAGTTCCCAGATCAGAGCCAATATGCTCCAAGCCTCTGTGATCAATCTACTCTTCTCAGCCACCTTTTATAACAAGCAGGAGGCTTATACGGTGACCGCAGATCAGATCGTCACAGCGACAGCAGCAGTTTCAGTGTATAACACCAGAATTGTTAGTAGCTGAACTCTTACTTAAATTCAGAGAGAGGATGGCACTAGGAGTTGGGGTAATTTTTTGGTTTATTTCTCACACAATGTCATGCCCAACCTAGGGGTTGGGGGTACATATTTATAGCTGGCCCAAGGAAGCCAAGCATATGCTAAGATGCTAGTCTAAGATGCTAATCTAAAATGCCAAGATGTTAGTCTAAGATGCCAGTCTAAGATGCCAAGCATATGCCAAGATGCTGGTCTAAGATGTTGTCCTAAGATGCTAAGATGTTGTCCTAGTTGGGGCCACAAAGACCAAGCACAAGACTTATTCAATCATTCTCCCCTAAGTCTTGTGTGTCGTCTTGTGGGAAAGTTGGACCATCCTGATCCTAGAGCAAAGATCAAGGAACTTGATCCTCCCAAGGGGCTTGGTGAGCAGGTCCGCAAGCTGGTCCTTGGTGTTGATGTAGCGCTCCTTGATGTTCCCTTCCTCTAAGTAGCCTCAGATGAAGTGGTACCTCACCCGAATGTGCTTGCTCCTTTCATAGAAAACGGGGTTCTTTGCTAGGGCCAGAGCGGACTTGTTGTCCACCCTGAGTTCAACCGCTCTAGTGTCTCTGCCGAGAAGATCACAAGAAGTCGAACATGCCAGAGCGCCTGAGTCGAAGCGGTGGAGGCCGCTATGTACTCGGTCTCACGGCTGGACAATGCCACCACCTGTTGCTTGACCGACGGTCAGCTAACGAGGCACTTGACGAAGAAGAAGAGAATCCCGCTCGTGCTCTTGTTGGTGTCGATGTCACCGACGTGGTCGTTCTTGCTTGTACCCGACAAGGTGTGCCTCCCTAGGGCACCTCGGGTAGTAGAGCTCGTGGTCGAGTCCCCGCAACATAGTGAATGATCCTCTTCACAGCATGTTGGTGCTCTATCATCGGTCGCTGCATGAACTGACTAACGTAGCCGATAGAGAATGCCAAGTCCGGTCGTGTGTGGGCGAGGTAGCGAAGGCTCTCCACAAGACACTGGTACTGCGTAGCATCCACCTCCTCCGTCATGCTGTCGCGGCTCAGCTTCAGCCTCTCCTCCATCGGAGTGAGAGCTAGGTTGCAGTATGTGAGCCCAGCCAGCTAAACATCGATCTTGGCGTAGGCGGTCTGTCGAAGCATGATCCTAGAGTCAGCCTGGTGCACCTCGATCCCAAGGTAGAAGGAGAAGATCACAGGTCACTCATATGGAAGGTGGCTTTCATCTCTTCCTTGAACGCTGCCACCTCCACATCCTTGGTGCCAGTGATCACCAAGTCGTCGACGTAGACACCCACCAGTAGGTTGTTTCCTCCATTGCCCCGCTGGTAGATGGTCGTCTCGTGCGGGCTTTGCCCAGAACCCATCCCCTTGAGCTTGGAGTCCAACTTGACATTCCACGCCCTTTGGTGCCTGCTGCAAGCCATAGAGGGCATTGCGTAGACGCAACACCTTGCCCTCCTTGCCAGGGATCTCAAATCCCGGCGGGTGATGCACGTAGACCTCCTCCTATAAATCGCATTAAGAAACGCAGACTTTACAATGTGCTGAACACGCCAGCCTTCCTGGGCAGCCAGCGCGAGGAGTAGTCGCACAAATTCCATCCGTGTGACGGGGCAAAGGCATCGTCGAAGTCGATCCCCTCCTATTGTACGAAACCGCGTGTCACCAAGCGAGCCTTGTGCTTGAGGATGGCGACGGCTTCATCCCTCTTCAACTTGAACACCCACTTAAGGGTGATCGCAATGGTGACCACGAGGGAGGTCAGCAAGCTCCCAAGTGTGGTTCTTCTCAACTGCATCCATCTCCGTCTGCATAGAGGCATGCCATGCCGTGTGTCTCTCGGCCTCCACGAAAGACCGAGGCTCGTCGTCATCGCACGCAAGATGCAACTGCTCCAGATCGTGAGGGGGCAATCCCTACACCGGCTGGTCATCGAGAAGGTTCTTCATCGTACGATACCGCAACAGCTCACCGTCGTGGTACGCGTCGATGCACTCCTCGTCTTGGGAGAGCGGAGTAGCAAATTCCACCAGGTCGTCCTCGACACGAGCTGGTGTCAGAGTGGACGTGCCCGGAAGGGTGACCGTCGGTGCTGAAGTGCATGGGGTCACCAGCTATGGTGGTGGTGGCGAAGAACTCGATGCAGCAGAGGTCGTGGCTGGAGAACGTGGCGCTGAAGTTGATGGAAGCTCGGGGACTGAGGTAGGCATGCTTGGTGGGAAAAAAACTTCCTACTCCACCAGCTCCCTTGAAGTAGACGTACTCGACGGTGAAGTTGTTGTACGTCGGAGTCGAGCCGTCGGCCACCGCAGTGTCCCATGCCCATTTCGCCCTTCGTTGGACACTACATCACGCGTCGTGCGCACGTGCTATTTCCCTAGGTCTAGAATGTGGTAGGCCTTCGAGCCCTCCGCGTAGCCGATGTGACCAAGCTCCTTGGTGAACATGAGGCAGTCGAAGACCTATAGAAGAGAGACGGCCGACTTGCGCCCATGCCAAGTCTCGTACGACGTCCTGCCATGGAGAGCCTTGGTGGGCAAGCTTGAGAATGTAGACAGCTGTCATTGCCCTCTGCTTGAGGAGCGCCTGAGCCATTCCCACAACCGTCTGGTTGTGCCGCTCGACGATGTTGTGCTGTTGCGGGCTGTACGGCGCAGAGTAGTGGCGTTGAACACCCTCATCCGCGCAATATGACGTGAACCCAGCCACCGTGAATTCGTCGCCGTTATCGTTGTGCAGCACGCACAGCTTGCTGCCGCACTCCGCCTACGCAATGGCCTGCGCGCGTCTGATGACGTTCGCATCCTCTCCCTTGTTGTCGAGGACCATCTCCCACATGTAACGGGAGAGGTCGTCGACGAGCAGCAGGAAGTAGTGTCGTCCTTCCGGTGTAGCCGGTGTCACCAGGCCAAACAAGTCCCCGTGCACGAGCTCGAGCCGCTCCTTGGCTTGGAAGCTCGACTGCTAGGGAAAGGGAAGCTATCTTTGCTTCGCCAACACACAGACATCGCAGAACTGCTCCACGTGGTCAAGGCATGGCATGTCTTGTACCATCTCCTTAGCACCGAGCCGCTTTAGGGCCTCGAAGTGAAGGTGCGTGAAGCGCTCGTGCCACTGCCACGGCTCGTCGTCGACGAGCAGCAAGTCAGAGGGGTTGTGCTACTTAGCACCGATTGGTGCCTTTGGTTACCTTAGCAAGAAGTCGATGATGGCAATCCCAAATCCTCATGACTTCGTCCTTAATCTCCACGAGCGAACCGTTCTCATCCAACTATCCCAGGCTAATGATAGAGTTTCTCAACGCGGAGATGTAGTGGACTCCAATGAGCAGCCGGTGCTCACCAGACTCGGCGGTGATGATGACGGAGCCGAAGCCCTTGATCTTCACGCCACATGCATCCCCAAACTTGAGGGAGCCTAAGACATTAAGGTCAAACTCAGTGAAGAACTCCAGTCGACCGATCATGTGATGGGTGATGCCGGTGTCGAGGCACCACCCGTCAATCTTGTCGTTGCCAAAGCAGTTATCGAGGAAGGCGTGTGCTCTTGTTTCATCAAGGTGGAGGAGAGCCGTTGTGGCCGATGCCACTAGCAGTAGCTTGACGCTTGCGTGTGCCAGGAGCAGAGTCGGCTCCTCCTCCTCCAACTGTGCGACGTGGGTCTAGCCACGTTGTGGCTGTCGACACTCCTTGGCCTAATGACCAAGCTCGCCACAGTTGCGGCAAACGTTTCCTCGTGTCGGCTTGCGGTTGTCGGCGGCGCCGCCCTGGGCGCCTCCGCGAGCGCCATCCTCGACATGTCCTTGCGCCCCGGTCGGGACACCTCCGCGCACCTTGTGCGGCTTGCCGCGCTTGCGACCGCCTATCGAGGTAGAGGACTCCCCCCTTTTTCCCGTTACCCTAACAGGCCCCCCACTGCTCTCGAGTGAGATGTACCTTCCCGCCGATGGTGATAGGCACCGAGAGAGGTTGTGGTTCGTCGTTGTCGACAACCTTGAGGCGACCTATCACCTCTTTGATCGACATCGTGGAGAGGTCCAGCGGAGACTCAATCGAGCGAGCGATCTGCTTGTATTTCTCGAGGACGCAACGGAAGAGCTTCTCAACGGCTCTCTCCCCGTCGTAGGTGTTGTCGCCAAACTCACCATCTTCTGCAGCAGAGTGTTGACACGGAGAGCAGAGTCATCAACGTCATCAGCTAGCTTGAAGGCCAGGTTCTCCCACTCCTTGTGAAGTGCCTGCAGTGTGGTATGGCGGGCGTAGTCGCTGCCGATGCGTGCCGCAGCGATGGCGTCCCAGGCCTCCTCGTCAGTCCGATTCTTCGAAAGCGAGAACTGCATCTCGGGCGGGACTGCAGCAATGAGGGCATCTAGCACCCGTTGATCCTCTTAGTAGTCGACGTCCCCATACCGAATTGCTTCCCACATGTGCCGCACTTGGAGCTGTATCCTCATCACCGCGGGCCGATCGACGTAGCTGGTCTTGGTGAGGGTAGGCCACCCACCGCCGGGACCGACGTCTCTGACAATGGCCTGGATCCCGCGGTGACCATAGTACCTGTGCGGAAAGAGAGTCACGCCGCCTGTAAAGGTCGCGATCTCCATCGACCCAACCGTCGTCGCCGGGAGTGCCGCCGGCACGTCAGAGCCCGTCTAGGCTGCCGCCGTCGCGCCCATGGGGGTGTGCGACTGTCCACTGCACCACTTGCGCTCGCGCTGCCTCCCTCGCTAGCTTGGAATCATAGTTGGTGCCGCCATCGACATAAACAGAGCCGATGGCGCTACTGCCGCACAGAGCCTCAATCTCTGTTACCGGCGCAAGCACTGCATCCGTCGTCGCTGTTGCTTCTACTTCCTCCCTTGCTGCTGCCAATTTCGTCGCCGCCAGCCTTGCCACCATTGTTGCAGTCTCTGATACCGCTCGCTCGTGTTCCTGTGTCGATGCGACCTCGGCCTTCTGTCGATGTCGCGCGCTCGAGGTGACCGAGCATTGAGACTATCCTTCGAACATGGCGCGCTAGTGGGGGGCTGCTGTTTGGGGAAGGGGCTGCTTCAGATAAGAGATGCTCGTTTATGCAGGAGAGGAAGGATGAGCTTGAACAACCAGTGTTTCCATTGTCGGCTGAGGTCGAAGAGAGGCGTGGAAAAGAGATGAGCAGGAGATGAACCAGTGTTTCCGTTGTTGGGGTAATTTTCTGGTTTATTTCTCACATAAGTCATGCCCAAGCTAGAGGTTAGGTTACGTATTTATAGCTGTCCCAAAGCAACCAAGCATATTCCAAGATGCTAGTCTAAAATGCCAAGATGCTAGTATAAGATGCTAAACATATGTCAACATGTTAGCCTAAGATGTTGTCCTAAGATGCTAAAATGTTGTTATCCTAAGATGCTAAGATGTTGTCCTAAAATGCTAAGATGCTATCTTAGTTGAGACCACAAAGACCAAGTATAAGACTTATTCCATCAAGAATTACACCATATTGAAAATAAAACATTTTTGTTATTCAATGGAACATCTACTAAATAAAGGAGGAATTAACCTAAGCAGTTAGATCCACATTCGATAGCTACAAAAGTGACCAAGAGATTAGCAAAATTTTGGTCACCTGGGGAGACGGACCCTCAAATTAATTGGATTATGAACACATTCCACAATATATGTGCTCCCATTATGGGAATCTCAGAGGCCGTCCAGGCAAGCCAGAAGTCCTTATAGCACACCCTTGACATAAATGGTGTATTGATCGGCTGCAAAGTTTATCAAGGCATATGGCACCGTATTGCTTCAACTGTTAATAACACTGCAACCACATTTTTTCTTCTCTATGCAAAAAATGAAACCAAAAACATACAACTAGCATGGTTATAATCACCAATTAAACAAGGATGGGATAGACAGATGCTGAGCGGAGATTCTTTCGCGTGTATCTAAGGAAAGCTTGAGCAGCTCCCACCTAAAATATGTCTTGTGAAAGGCGTCTCTGCTCTAGCCTGATGGGGCACGGCCACTTGTTGCTGATGATTTTGCAACGTAGATCTGCTTCATCCTACCAGTGCCCGAGTTCTTGTCAGGGCCTGAGTTCTGATTCCTGCCCAGGTATCCATGCCGTCGTTGCCATTCGTTGCCAGTACCATTCTTTTGAGTCACACGGGCCCGTCGATCCTGATTATTAACTGGGTGTTGGCACTGTTGATCTGGTGAGGAGGACTGATGGGGCTTAGAGTTGGAGGGCATGTTGGTCACCTGGCCTCCGTTGGGATTGCTAGTACCTGCACCACTCCCAGGGTTGACATTTGATGGAATTGTCTTAACCACAACTTTGGCACTGGTTGAGGCTTCATTGCTGATTACACCAGTCTGGCCAAACGAAGGCTGAACAATTTGAGTGCTTGAACTACTGGATGCTGGCTGTTCAACGGGACGTAATTCATTTGTACGCTGAGAGGATGCTGCATTTGGGGAGGTTTTGTTGCCATGTGATGGTGAGGCAGAAGCAGAGGGCCCCTGAAAGCGGTTATTTGTACTTTCCTTGCCTACTGGCACATTATGAATTAACTGTTGTGCAGCTGTACCCTCTACTGGATGATGCTGTAGAGACACTGATAATGGAACAGAGTGTAGGGGTGGTACAGGCATATGTGGCCAACAAGGTTGCATCTGGATGTCAGTAGATGGCTGGAAAATAAAGAGAAGTTACTTAGTGTACAATTGGAGAAGAAAATGTTGTGAAACAACATGCAAGCGCTTCTAATGAACTAGGGCATGATTTTCATTTTCACATTTATATACAGTGTTAATCCTTTCATTGACTAACCGAGTAACTGGGAAAAATAACATAATCCAAAGTTTGCCGTCATGCATATTTTGTCATGAAAAAGTAAAATATCCATAATACTTCATAGGAGATTCGCAAATATGAACTATTTCAATTTCAATGTATTCACCCCAAAACTCTACACAATATCCTTAACAAACAACAGAAATTGAAAATGTAGAACTTCCGCAATCAAATAAATATCTAATGCGAGCCATGAGCTAGTAATTTAGTTGTCTCAACAGATATCTGTGACTGCTATGCATACCTGGAAAGGGGCAATGTCAAACATTGTCAACGGGGGTGGGATTGGCATGATTGAAGTTGGGCGTAGATGCTGCACTGGAGTAGGAACATTGGAAGAGTTTACTTGGCCAGACACCATATTTTGGTTGTTTGGATCACTCTGGCTTACAGCAACAACAGAAGGTCCTTGGTTTTGCTTCCAATCAGGCTGCTTGTCACGAGGAATATAAGTGGTTCCCATGTAACCAAGTCCCATTTGACCAAACTGTCCAACTGGTGCAAAGTGGTTATAGACTACCATATGTTGAGGACCTTGCATGCCTGGGATTCCTCCTGGACTAATAAAGGGACCAGCAAACCCAGTTGGAGGTTGATAGAATGAGGCAACCCCTGATTGGCACTGTGGCCAAGCTCCTAGTGGTGCTGAAGGCAATACATTGCTTCTTTGTGGATGCTGACCCTGAACACCAGCAGACTCATCACCTGGTCTAAACGCGAATATGTGCCCTCCAAGCATACGATTCATCTCAAAGTAGGAAAAGTGAGATGGCTGTGCGCCAGTAAACTGAGAAAGCATTGGACCTGATGCCTGTGGACTGGCTAAAGGAGGCCACAGGGACATCGAGGGAGTATCTACTGATAAATCTGCTGGAAGAGTAACTGTGAGTGGCTCTTCCGTGGATAAGTGACCAGCTTGATCTGCTATTGCCCCTGCTTCAGATTTGTCCACAAACTCTATGAATATAGCTGCATAAACAGAGGGTAGTGACCTAATTCAAATAATTCACAATATGGATATTATACCTCTGGTTGCTAATGCATTGCGATCCTTGCTGCTAAAGCTCTTGTTGTCTGGAGAAGATGCTGTGGTTGCATCAGCTGGAGATCCTTCATCAGTGCTAATAGCAGCCACAGCCACGGCTGAAGCAGCTGCTTCAGCCTCTGCTTCAGCATCCTCTGCATTTGGACATGGTTCCTTAGAAGTAGCCTTCTCCTCAAAGAAAACATCATTACCACTCTTATCAGACCTAGATGAACCTGGAGCACCAAGCCCAGTTGAAACCGTTTGGCTGATTGGAGGTAGTACAGTTGGCGAGGTAACCGCCCCTGAGTATTGTTGTTGTTCATTGATAAGTCGCTGTGGTAAGAATTGTGTAGTAACAATGAGAAGTGCTTACCAAACTGAATCTTTTCACCAGCCAGGAGGGAGTTAATAGGACTAGCTGATGAAGAGAACGCCTGGTCTGTTGTTACAGTGGAAGACAAAGCATTGTTGGACTCCAAAGAGAAGGCAGAACCAGTCTGCTGTTCAAATTTTGCCGGTCTCATAGCTTCTTCAAGTTGAGTTTGGGTTAATGGCATAACCTATAACATGTGCAGTAGTTGCCAAACATTACAGACCACGGAAATATAAGACAAAGTTTAGTGACTCAATATGCGAGACTACAGGGAAACAACAGTACTTGCTGCCCGAAAATCCAAAATAATCAACAGGACCGGGTGTATGCATTTTTTTAGGAAATGTAATATGGCTTCATGGTATTGTAGAGACACGTAACATAATCATTTTGATCGTAGGGACCGAATTGGCTGCATTTTACACTATGAATTACTCTATGTGTATACTCTAATAACAAAGCAACATGGGAATATAAAAGTGTAACTAATTAATGTAGTCTAAGATTTGAGCATTTTTCACCAGCATTTTTATCAGAATGTTAATTCTAAAAAAGCAAAGCAAAAAAGGAAGAAGAAGACTTAGCCCTGCAATAGAATTCCTAAATAACATAAAGATAACATTGTAATCATGTGAGCATGTTTCTCTGCCCTATTGTTCTGATTTGTTACAACAACAAAGCCTTTGTACCAAGCATGTCAGGGTAGGCTAGATATGAAACCCAATAATTTCATTTTAACAAATGGAGTAAAAGAGAAAAAAAAAGTAACAAAATATAAGAAACTAAAATTATGGCACATGAATTGCTAATTTCCATGCAGTCATCATGAGCTAAGTCTCTAGGTACATTCCAATCCCTCAAGTCTCATTTATTGTTCTGATTTATTAGTTTGTACAAATACAAGAGGAAATGCTCTCTGGATCATGATAATCTTTGAATGTGTATATCACATTTAGATATCCATACTAAAAAAACTTGCAACAGTGATCTGGATCTGGTTTGCATCCAAGGTAAAAAAACTAAAGGACACAGAGTCACAGAGACGTATTGGGAATGAATATTACATATCAATTTTCTAATAAAAAACAGGAAGGATGGCCTGGTCCACAGGTAATTGCATTTAAAGGAGAACCAGATGAAGCTCAATAGAAGGGTCCAAGAAGACAACTGTTTAAAATGAGCTATTGTGACCATCCTAACAATTCCACCAACCCTCACCCACCCCCACCACCCAACACCCATTGGGGACATAAAATCTTTGAGAAAAGCAACCTACCTGGTGGTTTATTTGTGGATTGTCCCAGGAAACCATGTTAAATAGAGTATTAATGGATGTCCCTTTATTGTTGTCTCCAGATAAGCCTGTTGAGAGCTTAGCGGAAGTTAACATGTCCGAGGATACCTGACCATGGTTAGGCCTGTAAAAAAGAAGCTTTTGTGAGTGAAATGATCAATTGGATTCTTCATTAACAAATAGCATGAGCAAAATTAGGATACATACTGCTTGGCATAGTAGTTTGTATGAGTTTCTACATTGGTCAAAGGTGGCCCTATGGCGCTCATAGAAGCCATGTCACCCTTCAATGAAACTATTGGTTCAACAGAGTCAGCAACTCTTGCTTCGAATGGGATGGCAGGATCCAAGGAAACTTTCTTAGCAGTTTCTCCATTCAAAGATGCTACTCTCTTGTTCACACTTGAAACACCCAAATTTTGTAGAGAAACTTGGTGTTGTTTGCGGGCAGTCTAGTTCAACCATCATCAAAGAATTAAGTAATTAAATTATGACAAAAATAAATAAGATGCAAAATATAAGAATATGTGACATGATTTCTACAGACCTTTGCTATCCTCATTTTCAATTTATTCTCTTTCTCCCTCAGCTCCTTCCTGACACTCATGATCTGTTTCTTGGACCTTACTTCAATGAAGCCATCTGCATCTACAGGAACCTCAATGCCTTGATGCTTAACGGCACGTGCCGTTCCAGCTAAAAATGAGGTTGCATCTCCTTCAGTGATGGCATCTGTTTTAGATTTCTTGTTCCCACCATGGGATCTTTCAAAATGAGTCTTCTGTGGAGTTCTATATGAGGAACGTACTGTCTGATCACTACCTTCATTTGTCCTGGATAATTTATTTGCATCACCTTCCCTTTTGTTTGTATTTCTCCCTGATACAGCTCTTGTTGTTCCATGGGAGTATGGTCTGTCATTCTGTTCACCGTGGGTAAACGACTCAGAAGCTTGGATTTGATTCTTCTCAACATTTTCCCGAACTCTAAATTCAGTTCTTCTTATATTCCGACGAGGCCTTCTCTGGAATCCTCTTGTATCTTTATGAGAAGGTTGAACAACTGAAGCAGTTGATCTCATATTAATATCTCTAATAGTGTAACCATATTTTCTCCCTCTTCCACCAACTACAGCACCTGGTGCCTTTGGGACACTCAGAGCTTCCCCCTCCGAAACAGATTGAGAAGACTTTATATTGTTGGAGGTAGGTTCGTAACTCCTCTTCAAAGAGATATCATGATTCCTTTGCATTTTAGCATGTGGAACACTGGAAGATATAGCCCCACTAGAATGTCTGTCCACCTGCCCGTGAAATCCCTCGGCACCAACCACCTGGTTGTGTGGAGGTGCATTGAGGTGCTGAGAATCTGAATTGTTCATTGCAAGGGGAAGCTTGGCTACAGGTGTTGCTGATTTATCAATAACAGTAGATGAAACTGCCTGTCTTGGAATATTATGGTGTGTATTTCGACTCACTGGCTCAGGGAGACCATAGGAAACATTCTGATTGAGATGGTGTGTATATTGAGCTCGTCCAGAAGAATGAGCAGGGGTAGTGGACTGAGAAGGGAGCTGTTGAGTACTCTGAGCGATACAGCGTACATACTTCAACTGGCCAAACAGGTATAAAGGGGTGATTGAAGAGTCTGTTTGAGCCAGGGATGAGTTATTCTGATTGTGGAGATGGATTGGCATCTGTATGGAACCAATCTGGATAGCTGGAACTGGAGTTGGAATCAGAGGAGGGCCAGTAAATAGACCAAACTGGAGGTTAACAGGTACTTCATTCTGGCCAACTACCGCCGAAGCTGATGACATAATAGAGGATGTAGAAGACAGCTGAGGTAACTGGAAGCTTGAAGCAGGTGCCAGTAACCTACCAGATGGTTCTTCATTTCTGTTATCGGTCAGAGTCAAGTCCTGCAGCGATTTCTCTGCTACTGCGATAGGGCCAGAATGAGCAATTGGCCCACTAACATTCTCTTTCCCTGCAACACCTGAGCTTAGATGTCCTCCAATTGCCCTTTCAGTTTTCTTCATAGAGGATAGTTCAAGCTCACTATTTGAGGGAATTTTAACTTGCACACCCTCATCAAATCCAAGTATCACTGGTTCCAATTCTACAGATGCTCGCTGCTCCTCTAAGAACTCATCATCCAAGTCAAGATTGTCATCATCAGCTTCATTGATTTCATCTTCCTGGTAGCTATCACCATCCTCGTATTCATCCTGTTTCTGCCTGTCATCATTTTCACTCGACCATTCACCATCCAACAGATGGGACACCGATCTCGAAGGAGCAATTCTACTTGTGTTGTCCACATCTAATGTCATGGTTGCATGATCATCGTCAGACAATACAGTCCGCTCACCATCAGCAGAAGTCGGTAATGCTGGCGAATCGACAGAAACATCCATCTCGTCATGTGAGACATGTGGAGGTGAGCTAGGAGGGCTTGAAACAGAAAGAGAAGACTGTGAACCCAACATTGGGCTTTCTCTATCCCCAATCTGGTGTTCGTTGACAGCATTATGATCAGCCAGTATCTCATGCTGATGAGATGCCTCTTGGTAGACACTTCCATACTGACCCCTCATAATTGCATCATCATCTCTACAGGAACTCTCTACCATCCCACCATCCACAAAGGATGAGTTGGAACATTGAGCAGAAGCACCAATTGTACTTCTGTGAAATGAAGTCGCAGTTGGGGGCGGGGGTACACGTGGTTGCCGCATAGAATAGCGGGGCCTAGTAAAAGCAGAAAAATCATTAGCCTCAGAACTCTGAAGAATCATATCTCCTTGTTGGGTAAGGGGGCTTCCACGAGAACTACAAGGCAGCCAAGCTGCATCTCCAAACCTATCATTATTAAAAACCTCGGTGTCAAAGTCAGATTGCCTGTCAAAATGGTCAACCTCCCTAGGTGCATCCCACCTTGGAACCTTTTCATGACCATAGTCTTCCAAAGCCCATGGAGAATCAATTGTTCGATCTCTCGAAGATGGCCTAGGCGATAAACTCCCATATCCATCATTAGAATCTTTTTTAGGGAAGTTTCCCCCCACAGCAAAAGAGTCCCGCTGTGGGCTGTGATGCATGTTTCCTTGTTCTGCAAGTGTAGCCCTTGGACCATAGTATGCACGTTCTTTATCAATAAACGATGAGTGTCCATTTCTCAGAGCATGCACCCTTGGAACTATATCATTGTACCTGTCAACACCAGATGATTTCAATGGTGCAGACGTATTGGTGTGCTCTCCTATTCTGTTAATGTCCTTTTTATTACCAAAATTAGCACAATGTGATACATCCCTGACCATCAAGGTTCCACGAGCCACTTCATCATTCACGGCTGAAGAAAGGTTCTCATCCCTTGTTTTGTCGAATTTAGATTCTGCTTGCCTTTTGGCAATTTTTGCTTCCAACTCATGGAGCTTCTGACGTGCGGCCTCCCTACGCCGCTCTTCCTCCATTGCAATCCTCTTCTTTTCCTCCTCCCTGGCAACTCTCTGCTCCTCAGCTCTTTTGGCAGCTTCTAACTTCTCTTGCTCAGCTTGCCGTGCAGCCTGACGTGCTTGTTCCTCCACCAACCGCTGCCTCTCATCTTCTTCCCTTATCAGCCTCTCCCTCTCCTCTTCTTGCTTCCGAGCAAGTTCTCTGGCCCTTGCCTGTTCTTGCATTACCCGTTGTCTCTCCTGCTCCTGGACCCTCAAGATCCTATCGAGCTCTGCCTCAAATGATTCCCTTGCTGAGTCATGAAAGTCAGTTGGCTTGATTGCTTCTTTTTTCTTCTTTATTGCACTCAGATTGATGGCAAACATGCTGTCAAAACCGCCATCTTCAATTAAAGGTTTAGCAGGGGACCCGGTGATCCACTTTTCCCTACTAATTTTTGACACTGGTTCATTAGTCAAAGGCCCTTTATTAACAGTAAAAGGTTGCACCTTGGAACCAATATTGTTCTGGAAAGAATTCACCTTTGGCCAATTATTTGAATTGTATACATACCGTTCACTAGCACTTTCACCAACTCGTGCAATTCCATGTTGTTCTGCTCTGTTCTGTCCAAAAGCAACATGAGGCTCCCTACTATTACTCCATAAATCCTTGGAGCTACAAGCAGTTATGCTTTCCCGATATGACTGCCTGGTGCTTCCTCTGCCTGCACTATACGGTCGACCTTCTGTCTGCTCTCTATCATGCTGGCTTGAGGCAGGAGATCGCCATGGCCCATCCTGCGTGTTCTCCTTATTTGTGACAATCCCATCTCTCCCAAACGGTTCCTTTTTGAAGGGCTCCCTAGTTGCTCCGTATAGGTTGTGACCTGGAATCATAAACTCACTTCTGCCAAAGCCCCTCTCCCTGCTGTCACGCTCAGGGAGGCTCAGCCCTGTGTCACGCTCGTCATCAGCCCAGTCAGAATCATACCTAAGCCGCACCATCGGAAGCAGCCCAACGTCATGCTTTTGTGCCTTCTCATCAGAAGGACGGGTGCCAGCGCCAATGCCACCAGCAGAGGCCACAGGTTCGGCGGCACGCGGGGGTATAACCTGAGGTCGCATCCCAAGAGGCATCGATCGGGCCTCTGGTGTGGCGACCCGACCTCCATCAGCTTCCTTCTGCCTATGAGCAGGCAGCGGAGGTGGCGGAGCAACAGCAGCTTTCAAGGAAGGGAAGTCCTCGCCGCGTAAGAAAACGGCTTTCTCTGAAAAACCATAGGATGGAGGATTGACGGCGCTGCCAGAGAGCGCCGCCGAGCCGGGAGGCTTCTCAGCTGCAGGGGCAGGCTTGGTCCATCCAGCCGCAGGCGCGCCAGATCGGGCCGGGGCCGAGGCGGTCCCACTGGCGGAAGAAGCCGCGCCATCGAATCTCTCGTGCTCCTTGCGGAGCGATGGCAGGTTCAGGGGGGGCGGCACGGAGAGCTTGGGGGGCTGGGGCTTGGCAAGAGAGGATCCGCGCTGGCGGGAAAGCACCACCAGGCCCCCGCTGCCACCGAAGGTGGCTACGGGACGGTAAGGGCAGCCGCCATGGCTGGAACGGGCGGGCTGACCGTACGATCGGTTGAGGTTAACGGAGACGAACTTGCCCGGGTGCGACATCGGTGGCCGCGGCGCGCATGAAACCCTAGCCACAGCACCCCGGGACGCCCGCCGGTTCGTGAGCGGGGGCCGGCTCGCGCGCGAGGGCCGACGGAGCGGCCCGGGAGGAGGCGGCGCGCGCCCTCGCCGCCGATGAGGAGGC
Organism: Neostapfia colusana; assembly: GCA_030760725.1. Classification (NCBI taxonomy): domain Eukaryota; kingdom Viridiplantae; phylum Streptophyta; class Magnoliopsida; order Poales; family Poaceae; genus Neostapfia; species Neostapfia colusana. The sequence continues at coordinate 69,826,609 of JASWHV010000015.1, forward strand.
GGTGGCGGGGGTGCGGGTGGAAGGAGGTGGGTGGTGTCGGGTCGGGATACGGGAGCCCTAAGCGTCAGAAGGGAGAAGACAGCGATGGCGGCGATTGACGTGAAAGGTTGCACGAATCTTAAGGCTGCTGGTTTTTGCCGCGTCAGCTGTGGAATACCTTTGCCCGTTGGCTGCAATGACCTATCCGCTGTGCTGAGCGGTGCAATGGCATCTGGTAAATTAGAATTTTTTTAACTATAATAAATGAATGATGTTATGCACGGAGCTGTCTATACAAGTACCTAAGCTCGGCTAACACCTTCCAAATCGTATTATCAAAATAGCCGTGAAACATAACTGATAGGAGTCTTTCTATGATTATGTGGTTCTCAACCCAATGAGCTTTCCTGTATTCATATTCACGACTCGTTTCAGACTAGCTGCATAACTGTCTCGGAATTTTAAACTTTTCAACCATTTCATGACTTCTTTCTTTATTTTAAATAGAAAACAGAAAGAAGCATGTGGCTTATCACCACTTTCGGAGAGCTCAAGAGTTGGACAGATACAAAGCTCTGCCAGATCCATTCGAGCATTTATATTGTCTTTCATTTCGCCTGTAATATCTATGCATGTGCTTATTATATATACGCACATGTTACATTCTTGATGCATAACATCATTGTTGTGCATTAAAATCAAGGATTTCACATACGGGAGCTCTCATATTCCATATATAGAGTCTAATTTTGTTCCTCTCCGTAACCTACAAAATATCTAGGACAACTTTTATCTGCCACCAGTTTATCCAACATATCAGAAATTTCTGACCCGTTTTAACGTTTCGGTGGTCCTTTTATTACAACTGTGTCCTTTCTGAAGACATTCTTCTGTTTTCGAAACACGTGATTTTGAGGCAACCAACGTCTATGACAATTGAAGTGGCATATCTTGCCTCCATGAGTAAGTCGAAAGCAATCAGTGTCCGAAGCACATATCAGCACGTCAAATGATCGTGAGTGCTCCATCTAGAAAACATATCGTATGCTGAAAAATCATGGACAAACCATAAGTAAGCAGCCCGTAGGTTAAATTTCTACTTCTTATAACAGTCATACGCTTCGACTCCTGTTTTGGGTAAAAGACACTCTGGGCCCTGCCCCCTGCTGAGGCGGGCCCCAGCATAAGCCACGTGCGCTTGAGCTCCACAACTGACATGTGCCCTGGGTTCCGGTCTGAGCCTCCCCATTGAGGTAAGGTACGGAGTGTCCCTTGGCTCCGAGCCACCTCCGCGCTGAGGACAGCTCCGGTGCAGACACGTGACCTGGGCTCCGACCCTAGCCTCCCCGCTGAGATGAGGTCCGGGGCTGCCACGTGTCCCCTTTCACCAAGCCCGTCGATAAGAGATCTAGGGTCGCCACGTGCCCCACGATCTATCATGGGTCGTGGGTCGACAAAGTCAAGAAGGAAGTGCGCTTTTAGGCATCGCATTCAACGCCCGCACCTGCCCCAGAAGCATGGGGCACTGCGCACGCCTCCGTCCTCTGCCCGTTCGCCATAACGGTGATAAGATAGGACGGCAAGGCATGACAGCAGTACAGTGCCGCCCAAGCAGGGCGAGAAGACGCGGCGACAAGACGGCATCAACATCATCACCTAACACGCGGTCAGGGGCGCACAGCGCGCCGGACGGCGGGACTTAACTCCCCTGCCAGCCACTCTACTTAGAGGACGAAGTCCTAGATCATGTATAGGGTTCATGTAGCTCTAGGGCCACCTGTCGGGCCCCGGCCTTGAACTATAAAGGGAACGGGGTGACCACCCTGCAGAGGGTTCACGGTTCGCATTTCAGATCCTACAACGCACAAACACTCACGCTCAAGCAATAGAATAAGTACTCCCGTGGATGTAGGGTATTACGCTCCGGCGTCCCGAACCACGTAAATCTCGGTGTTCATCCGCTCCCTCGAGCCTAGGTCACGTAGGGCGCCAAGCCCCCTTTGAAAAAAGAACCTCGCGGGCTACTTCTGAGCAGGCCGGCAAGAGTGTTTTAGCTCACACTCCGACATTTGGCGCGCTAGGTAGGGGGAGCTTTACGCACTCTCCTCGCGACCATGGTGAACATCACTTCCCAGGGCGAGCCAACTCGCTCATCGATGAGGCCATCTCCCGCTCCAGAGCGGGCAGGTCTAGCCAAGCCGGCAGCCAAGCGGCCGGCGCACCCTGTGTGATGTACAGGGGTTCTTCCGATGTCTCGTCTAGGCGATCCGTCAAGACCCTCCATCGAGCAGTGGCAGCTGCCGCCCCAGTCCCGGGGCCGGCGCCACATGGCAAATGGATGGAGACGTCGATCAACTTCGATGCCTCCGACTGCCCCAAGAACATGGCAGGCGTGGGGAAGCTGACTCTCCTCGTCACCCCTACCATCTCCAACGTGAACATCTACCACGTGTTGATCGATGGCCAGGCGATCCCTATGTCCCAGCTTACCCCCTCAAGACCATTCTCGGGGGTAGGTCGGGACCCAATCTTCCCGTGCGGTAGCATCACCCTCTCGGTGACATTCGGGATGCCTGAGAACTACCGTATGGAGAGCGTCGTCTTCGGCGTTACGGAGGTCAGCCTCCCCTTCAATGCCATAATCGGTAGACCAGCTCTATATCGGTTCATGGTGGTAGCCCACTACGGCTACTTGGTCTTGAAGATGCCAACCCCGAGTGGCGTCCTCAAGATCCACGGTGACCGCACCGCGGCTATCTCAGCACTGGAAAAGCTCCAAGCGCTGGCAGCAACACAGGAGGTCGCCTTCGGTCACGCTGAAGCTAGTCGGCTGCCTCCAAGCATTCGTCAGCGAGGGGTGACATCTGCACCTCGTGTGCAGCCCTCGGACAGAGAAGACGGACCAATCAAGGTCACCCAAGTCGGTCCTCATGTTGCCCAGACCACCCGAATCACCGGGGGGGCTGGGAGGCAAGTAGGAAGACGCGCTCGTCACCTTCCTCCGGGCCAATGTCGACGTGTTTGCTTGGCAACCGTCAGAAATGCTCAGGATCCCTAGGGAGGTGATTGAGCACCAACTGAAGATCCATCCCGATGCCAGGCCGGTCCAACAGAAGCCTCGGAAGCAATCCATCCAGCGGCAAGACTTCATCCGTGAAGAAATCAAGAAGTTACTCGATGTTGGCTTCATCCAAAAGGTCCACCATCCACGATGGTTGGCCAACCGTGTTGTCGTCCCCAAGGCTGATGAGAAGCTATGTATGTGCATCGACTACACCACCCTCAATAAGGCATGTTCGAAGGATCCATTCACTCTCCCCCAAATAGTCGACTCTACGTATGGTTGTGATCTACTGTGTTTCCTAGACGCATATTCTGGTTTCCACCAGATACCTATGTCTAGGGAAGATGAAGAACATATTGCCTTCATCACAGTAGATGGTCTATACTGCTATGTGTCCATGCCTTATGGTCTTAAGATTGCCCTTCCCACTTTTGTGCGTGCAATGCACAAGACGTCCAGGAACCTCATTTGGGACCTGGTTGAGGTTTATGTTAATGACATCGTAGTGAAGGTTAAGTCGCAAGCATCTCTGCTCGACAACCTAGCCCTAGTCTTTTACATACTGCGTTCCACACACACGAAGTTGAACCCAGGCAAATGTGTCTTCGGGATCTCTACCGGGAAGCTGTTTGGTTTCTTGGTCTCACACCGAGGGACTGAAGCTAACCCAGAGAAGATTAAGGCGATAGAACTGACCTGGACCTCCCCAAGAAGAATTGGTCGGGTCTCAGCCATCTAGACCCGACAATGGACCTCTACAAGAAGAAGCTTCGGACCCCTCCGGGAGGGTTCGAACCATCTAGCGTCTGGTCTACTTCATCAGCGAGGTCCTCCAGGATGCAAAGACAAGATATCTGGAGGTGCACAAACTGCTTTATGCAGTCCTTGTTGCATGAAGGAAGTTGCGCCATTACTTCCAGGATCACAAGATCTCAGTGATTACCTCATACCCACTCAGAACCGTCCTCCAAACCCCAAACACCACTGGAAACATAGCTAAATGGGCTATGGAGTTGGCGGAGTTCGAACTGGACTTCTTACCGCGCCATGCGGTGAAAAGCCAAGCGTTAGCTGACTTCATGGCAGAGTGGACTGCACCACCATGCCAGCCAGGGGGCCAGGACATGGGTGAACCAGAGCCCAGAGCTCTAGTATTCACTGGGCCCTACTAGACTCTCTACTTCGATGGCTCCTCGCAGAAGCAGGGTGCCAGAGCGGGGGTTCTGCTCATTACACCAACCGGAGAGGAGTTCAAGTACATGGTGCGACTTGACTCCAAGGTGACCAACAACATGGCGGAGTATGAGGCTCTCATCTTCGGGTTGAAGACCCGTTGTCCCTCGGCGTCTAGCATTTGTTGGTTAAGGGTGATTATCAATTGATCATCAAGCAAGTCAAGGGAGAGTGTTGCTGCAACGACCCACAACTTGCAGCATATCTCCTCCAAGTATAGAAGTTGGAGAAGGACTTCTTATCGTTGGACTTGTTCCATGTTCCTCGTGCCAATAATACAATAGCCAACGACCTATCAACGAAGGCTTCCACTTGGGCTCCGGTGCCTGAGGGGGTCTTTGAAAGGAAGTTGTTGCGACCTACAGCCATGCCGGCCGAACCAGGCGAAGGGGGCGAGACCAGCACCTCGAAGCTGGCGGTCTCGGTGGCTATGTTACCATGGCGCTTGCCAAGGATCGTAAGCATCACTGGGGACTCCGTGCAACGCGGCGCTCAAGATCCAAGTGCTCAAGTAGGTCTCGATGCATGGATCACGGAGATCCGGGACTACTTGAAAGATAATTTCCTTCTCGATGAACGTGTATCCACTGAATAGATCGCTCGGTTGGCTAAGAGATACACACTGGTATAAGGGGATCTCTACCAACGTGGTGCTAATGGCGTCCTATTGCGGTGCATAACCCGGGAGGAGGGTTGAGATCTGCTCGTAGAGATCTATGGAGGCAAGTGTGGGAACCATGCATGTTCCCGCACGCTGGTCCGTAAGGCCTTCCGGCATGGCTTTTATTGGCCAACAGCTCTCGAGGATGCTGTCGACCTGGTCAAGAGAGGCAAGGCGTGCCAGTTCCATGCTAAGCAGATCCACACACCAGCTCAAACGCTGCAGATGATCTCGCCCTCATGGCCCTTCGCTGTGTGGAAGCTGGACATCCTGGGACCATTCCCAAGATCCGTCGGAGGGTACCAGTACCTCTACGTCGCCGTAGACAAGTTCACCAAGTGGCCATAAATTACCCCTGTAGTAACTATCAACAAGTAGTTGGCAGTCAAGTTCATCAAATCAATCGTCTGCCGGTTCGGGGTCCCAAACAGAATCATCACCGACAATGGGATCCAGTTCACAGTGCAATATTCCTAGACTGTTGCGAAGACCTCGGCATCCAAGTTTGCTATGCTTCTGTTGCTCACCCAGAGAGTAACGGTCAAGCCGAAAGAGCAAACGCCGAGATACTTAGGGGATACAAGACGCGCACCTACAACAGCTTGAAGAAGGACGATGCCAATTGGGTTGAAGAGCTTCCGTGTGCACCGTGGGCTAGCCGTACGTCCCTCAATCGCTCGACAGGGGAAATTCCCTTCTTCCTGGTGTATGGGGCTGAGGCTGTCCTCCCCCCGAAAATCACCATGGTCTCATCCCATGTCCGAGCGTACGACGAAGCCGCGCAGTACCAGCTCCGGCGTGAAGATATCGACCTTGTCGATGAGCGAAGGTGGCAAGCAGCTATCCGAAAAGCGCGATACCGTCAAGCGCTCCGACGTTATCAACAGTGGTTCATGCGGAGTAGACAGCTCGAGGTGGGCGACCTGGCGCCACTGCAAATACTTTCTCGAGAAGGAGGGAACAAACACTCCCCCAGCTGGGAGGGCCCCTTCCGAGTGACACAAGTATGTCGCCCGGGTGCGTGCGCCTAGCCAAAGAGGATGGGATACCTCTACCCAATCCATGGAACATAGAACACCTCCGTAACTTCTATCCTTAGCGCAATGGTAGGGTTTTATTTTATCTCAAAGGGTGCCGTAGTGTCTAGTAACAACACTTAGAACAGCTAAGTCTCAGAGGAGTTCTGTCACTCTCGACATCTGGGATGGGCCGCTGCCTTCTAGTACGGCATGTTTCCTCCTATGAGAAAGAGCCTGAAGTGAGAAAGTTTTGCCTTGTCCTGTGCATCCTCCCTTTACGGTTTGTGCTTCCTCAAGCATGTCAACTGTAAACGGGCAAGCTACGTGCCCTTGGCCCCAAGGTCAGCCCTGGGGCTGCCACGTGCGCTTTAGTTCCGGAGCCGACGCGTGCCCTGGGCTCTGGTGTGAAGCCTCCCAGCTAAGGTGGAACCCGGGGCTGCCACACATCACCTAGCTCAGAGCCTCCTCCCCGCGGAGGATAGCTCCGGAGCTCACACATGCCCTGTGCACCCTCCCTTTACATTTTGTGCTTCCTCAAGCATATCAACTGTAACCGGGCAAGCCACGTGCTCTTTTCCCTAAGGTCAACCCTGGGGATGCCACGTGCGCTTGAGTTCTGGCGCCGACGCATGCCCTGGGCTCCGGTGTGAAGTCTCCCAGCTGAGGTGGAACCCGAAGCTGCCACACATCACTTGGCTCAGAGCTTCCTCCCCGATGGGGATAGCTCCATAGCTCACACGTGCCATGTGCATCCTCCCTTTACAGATTGTGCTTACTCAAGCATATCAATTGTAAACGGGCAAGCTACGTGCCTTTGGCCCTAAGGTCAGCCCTAGGGCTGCCACGTGCGCTTGAGTTCTAGAGCCGACGCGTGCCCTATGCTCCGGTGCGAAGCCTCCTAGCTGAGGTGGAACCTGGAGCTGCCACGCATAACCTGGCTCAGAGCCTTCTCCCCGCTGAGGGTAGCTCTCCGGAGCTCACACGTGCCCTGTGCATCCCCCCTTTACGGTTTGTGATTACTCAAGCATATCAACTATAAACAGGCAAGCCACGTGCCCTTGGCCCTAAGGTCAGCCCTGGGGCTGCCATGTGCACTTGAGTTTCAGAGCCGACATGTGCCCTGGGCTCCGGTGCGAAGCCTCCCAGCTGAGGTGGAACCCGGAGCTGTGACGCATCACCTGGCTCAGAGCCTCCTCCCCACTGAGGATAGCTCCGGAGCTCACACGTGCCCTGTGTATCCTCCCTTTACAGTGTGTGCTTCCTCAAGCATATCAACTTTAAAAGGGCAAGCCACGTGTCCTTGGCCCTAAGGTCAGCCCTGGGGCTGCCACGTGCGCTTGAGCTCCAAAGCCGACGCGTGCCCTGGGCTCCGGTGCGAAGCCTCCTAGCTAAGATGGAACCCGGATCTGCCACGCATCACCTGGCTCAGAGCCTCCTCCCCGCTGAGGATAGCTCCGGAGCTCACAGGTGCCCTGTTCTCTAGTCCAAAGCCTCCCCACTGAGGTAAGGTCCGGAGCTGCCACGTGTCTCCCTAGGACAATGTAAAGATAAGGGTCGAACTTCCCTTAGGTCCTTACGCCGCTGAGGACCTGGAAGGAGTGGTAGTCACACTGCCGGAGCGCCTTGGGTCCTTACACTGCTAAGGACCAAAGGAACAAGCTCGAGACATCGGCAAAGAGTTACCCACGTCGGCTAAGTCGATCTGGACCCTTGCGCTGCTAAAGGTCCAAAGTATACATCGACAACTCGGGACAACACAAAAGACTTGAGAAAAAAAGTCTTCATTAATGACAGGATTCTGGCAAACAAAAGGGGGTACAAGGAAACTAAGGAACTCAGCAGCTACAAGTCGAGCAATCTACTGCTCCGTGGCATACATGGTTGAACCCCCCAAGCCAATCTCTACACAGGGAGACGGTCACCTGCTATAAGACCGAGGATGGAAGCAACTCATGGTGGACCGAGGCAACGGTGACATCCAGTGTCGTGTGGGCCAAACGTCATCTATGGCAGGTTTGGTTGTCCACAACAATACCTGGAGGAAGGCTTGATCACTCTAGACTTAACCTTCCTCCGGTGCCGGCAGATCTTCCTTCTACGACAAGGCGCATAGAGGACATGTCCCACATGACATTGGCGTAGATACTCCCTGTAAGCTAAGGACCTTGTCCCGACGGCCTCCCTTCCCATCACCATGCTGTCAGGATGGCTTGTGCTTCTATCCGAGACCGTCAAGAAGAGGGACGCCTCAGTGAGCCGCACCGAAGGTCGCACACACACGAACATCTCGCAAAAGTGGACGAAGACGACTACCAATGTAAGAGCATCTGGTGGGCGAGAGTGCTGAGAAGCGGAAGCTTCCAGCGCGCAAGAGGAGAACAAAGGTCACATGGTGAGGGAGGGTGCCATCCAACATCGAAAAGCCCCCCTTTTATACACAACTGTGAACTCTGGCAGGGCAACAGGTGTGACGATTGGGCTTCCACCTCTACACGTCGCTGGTTATTCGCCTCCCCCAACGATGGGTTAGACCCAGGTCCACCCGTTACATACTAGGGGCTGAGCACGTAACATCTCGGGAACGTCCGACGGTTCCCAAGAAGAGCGGTGCGGTGGAACTGTGGCAATCAACCCATTGGATGATGCAGTAAATACCCTGAGGAAACCCCTCGAGCGCGTCTCCACAAATTATTTCCTCCCCAACGATGGGTAGGATCCATGTCCACCCGTCACACACTGGGAGCCAGGCGAGTAATGTCTCGGGAACGTCTAGCGATTCCCGAGAAGAGCGGTGCGGTGGAACTGCAACCCATGGGCTACCGCAGTAACTACCCTGAGGCAACCCCTCGATCTTTTTGTCACCCAGATACGACCACTCGTTAACTACGAGGAAGTCTCGCCACCGCTTCGGTTTCCAAAGTGCGGGTTCAAAACCACCACTCGGGGGAGATGGGGGCCCCACCCGCGGGCTCGATGCCTCCCCCGAGATGGACCCAGGGGCCACTGTCGGTACCCTGCAGATCGGGTATCCCCGCGTAGTGGGTAAAAGACAGCCTGGGCCCCGCCTCCCTGCTGAGGCAGGCCCCAGCGTAAGCCACGTGCCATTGGCCCCATGGTAAGTCTTGGGGCTGCCACGTGCGCTTGATCTCCGGAGTTGAAACGTGCCCTGGGCTCCGGTCCAAGCCTCCCCACTGAGGTAAGGTCCGGAGCTGCCACGTATCCCATGGATCCGAGCCGCCTCCTCACTAAGGACATCTCCGGTGCAGACACGTGCCCTGGGTTCCGGCCCGAGCCTCCCCGCTGAGCTGAGGTCCGGGTCTGCCACGTGTCCCCTGGCAGCAAGCCCGTCGATAAGAGCTCTAGGTCCGCCACGTGCCCAACAATCCGTCGTGAGTCGTGGGTCGACGAAGTCAAGAAGGAAGTGCGCTGTCAGGCTTCGCATTCAAGGCTCACGCCTTCCACAGAAGCATGGTGCGCTGTACACGCCTCCATCCTCTACCCTTCGCTATTACGGTGACAAGACAGGACGGCAAGGCGTGACGGCAGTATAGTGCCGCCCAACGGCACGAAGCCGCCCAAGCAAGGCGAGAAGACGCGGTGACAAGACGACGTCTACATCATCACCTGAAACGCGGTCAGGGGCGCTCAGCGCACCGGACGACGGGGCTTAACTCCCCTGTCGGCCACTCTACTCAAAGGAGGAAGTCCTAGATCATGTATAGGGTTCATGTAGCTCTGGGGCCACCTGTCGGGCCCCAAGCTCATTGTAACCACTCCGGCCTTGAACTATAAAGGGACCGGGGTGACCACCCTATAGAGGGTTCCCGGTTCGCATTCCAGATCCCACAATGCACAAGCACTCACGCTCAAGCAATAGAACAAGCACTCCCGTGGACTTAAGGTATTACGCTCCGGCGGCTCGAACCAAGTAAAATCGGTGTTCATCCGCTCCGTCGAGCCTAGGTCGCGTAGGGCGCCAAGCCCCCTCCGAAAAAAGAACCTCGCGAGCTGCTTCCGAGCAGGCCGGGAGGAGTCTCACAGCTCACACTCCGACACGTGTCCACAACATTTTCAGTTCTTCAATCGACAGTTTCAACATCACATTTAGACGTGATCCAGGATGATCCGGTCAAGGTACGATGAGGCAAAGAAATATGAACTCATACTTCATACAAAGATATGGTGGTAGGTTGTATGGAATAACAAAAATGGTCCAACACGAGTATGGTGTGGCGTTTGTACTAAACGGCAAGAAGCCATCTGTCGCCAACCCGATGCAAAATTTTCTCGCATCACTGACAAAGTCTGGATCGAAGCGGTCCAACGCCTTCTATGCCTCACCATCGGACGGGTGTGTTATGACTCCATTGTTCTGACATACACTTTCTTTGTGCCATCTCATGTGTGTGGTTATTCTTTTTGAAATAAACAATAACTTCAATCGAGGTGTCAGATGTAAGTAACAAAGTTGCTTATGTACGAATTCTATCATCACATTATCACCATCGTCATTAACAACTTCGAAAAATCTCAATTTACCATATTTTAAGAACTTGTTCTCTTTCGCATGCTCTTTCCAAAAAAGCATACAATTGTCTGGACACACATTAATTTTCTCATATTTCATACCGAGACCAGACAACAATTTCTTCGACTGATACATATCTTTAGGCACTTTATGGGCTGTTGGAAGGATATCGCTGATCAATTTAGTTAGGTCGTTGTAACAATTGTTGGAGAAGACATACTTCAATTTAATTGCCATAAGTATTTTAATGAACGTAAGGAGAGTCACTTCTGTGTATTCGTGAAGCGGCTCTTCTAAAGCTTTGAGAACCTTGAAGAACGCTTCTACCTCCGTTGTTGGAGGGATCCTCCATAGTTTTTGGTTCAATAGCTTGTAGCACCACCTATCAATCCCTGTGTTGTCATTATACTCTTGCACTTCTTGTACGGCTTGAGAAGTTGTCTCGCCGTGAAAGCTCCACTCCTCATAATGTGATATGTAACCATTTCGTCACAAGTGTATCGAAACAGTCATTTTACCAAACCACTTTGTGTTTCGGCATTTCGTACATAGGCACCGCTCCTTATCGATCGTCGAACAACGAAAAAAGCTTGATCTACAAAAGAATTTGTCTTTGCTAACCATTCATATGAGTGACCACCTTTCTTTTTCCAACCAGTATACATCCAACTACGGTCTTCACCCATGTTTGAGGCTACAACAAAGACAGAGAAAATATCGTTAATTTATACTTTACTATACGTCACAACCCTACTTCCATTGGGATGGATAGGTCCTAAATCCACACAAGAGTGACCAAGAGGAACGTGCTTTTGACGAGACGCTAGGTCCGAATCCAGACGAAATTTCGGCAGCATAACCCCGCTGTTCTCCAACTGCACGCCCGATAATGATGCAGCAAACAACATCAGGGTTCCGCTGTCAAAATCTCATTCGAATTCAGACCCGCGTCTCGTCATAGGCACACCCCCTCGGTCACTCCCAGGCTATCTAAAAAGGGACAATTTCGAACCTACCCGGCTCACATGCGTAAGGCATGTGAGACGAGCCAGTTCGAAACGGGGGATGCATATTCTAAAAGATTTACGTTACTCATTCATTTTTGCGTCATTGACAAGAGAGAGAGAGAGAGAACGAAAGAGAGAGAGGGGGCTCTACGTCCATGCGACCTAATCCTTCGGCATGTCCGGAGTCTCAAGAACAATGGGAGAAGGATGAAGCCAAAGCCCGTCGGCCTTTTAGGGGCTCGGGCACCGGACACAGGTCGTTGGGGGTCCTTACCCTTCCGTGACGGGTCACGGTGGATGAGCGATCGATCGTTGGAGGGAGGTCAGTCGGGTGTCGAGCCCGGAACTACGGCTCTCGTCGAACGTCCCTCTGCGTCCTTGGGTGCTCGAAGCTCGGAGGTTCAGGGCCTTCCGGCTCCCGCCGCTGTCGCAACGAAGAGCGTGACGCGGCAACCCGTTTCGGAGCCATTGTAAATAACATATTTTACACATGCTCTCACAACGGTGTATATACATAGCCAACCGTCATGACATCATATAATAAACACTCAGTTTTATACACAATATTCAACTAAATAATCAAATGAAACAAATAGGTGGTGGGTCAGTGTAGGGCTGGCGGTGGGGCAGGGCAGAGCGTGCGTAGCCTAAACTCGGAGAGGTTGGGCTGGCCTAGGCATGGAGGAGGCTGGGGGCGGCCGGGTGGCGACACGGAGCGACAGAGGCGCGGGGCGCGGGGGCGGCTGTGGTGGCGAAGGCGTGGGTGAGCGGGAGAGAAGCTAAATTCAATCTAAAACTAAATAAATATAACAAATTATAACTAAATTAAATAATCTTGATAAACTAAACAATTTATAACTAAACTAAATTCAATCTAAAACTAATACAAACAAATTACAACTAAATTTAAAAAAATTCATAAACTAAACTAAATTCAATCTAAAAACTAATATAAACAATCTGCAACTAAATTAAACAAAATTTATAAACTAAACAATTTACAACTAAACTAATTCAATCTAAAACTAATACAAACAGTTTACACAAATGAAACAATAATAACTAATCTAAGTAATCTAAATCTAATTATCACCAAAACTAAAAACGCTAACTTTCTCGACGGATGCGACATGCTCGATGCCGTGGGAGCTCGGGGTCGTGGGGCGGGGCAGCAGGACGCCGGGATCAGGGAGGAGCGCCGAGGGCTGCCGGGGTCGGGGGATGGCACCAGGACTGCCGGGGTCGGGGGGGGGGGATGGGAGGCGCCGGGGGTCGGGGGCAACGGCGGGGGCCGGCACGGTGGCGGGCGGACTCGGTCGACGCGGGCGTGAATGCCCGCACCGACCTAGGCCCGTGGGTATATACCGCCTATTTATGACGGTCAGACCAGAGCCGTCGTAAATAATGTGTTATTTACGACGGTCAAACCATAGCCGTCGTAAATAAGGTGTCATTTACGACGGCCTGACCTTTGACCATCGTAAACAAGCTTTTATTTACGACGGTCGAACCTGACCATCGTAAATAAAGTTATTTACGACGGCTAACCCTACAACCGTCGTAAATAACCTAGGCCGTCATAAAAATGCTGGAGCCCTATAGTGAAATTAGTGTTTACAATTGCAATTTGGATTGTGTCATAGAGATGAACGGTGACTTGTGGGATCAATGTTAGGTTTTATTTGTTTAAATGTGGTTCATTGGCAAAGATAGGAAGGTTAGTTGTCCTCACAACTATTGCTAATATTATAGAAGTTAAGATGATTCTCTAACACTGATCTATGGCTGATTGCTCGATGAGGTGACTTAATGATAGACACTAGTTTCACTTTTAGCATGTATATATGATTAAGTCATTTTTAAGTTTGAATGATGTAAAGGGGTCAAAAATATATGGTTAGAAGATGAACATCTCTTCACAAAGAAATACAAATTAACCATTATTATCACCGCATCTAGCGCTAACAATGGTATTTTGTATGCACGTCCCCACGTCTGAAAAGTAATTGTTATAATGGGGCTAGCATTGTTCATGATTATTCACTTGAACGGCCATGAATTTTGACAAGAACATATCAATTTTAAGCAATATTTCATATACACACTCAAAACAAAGAGAAACCGATAATATTTTATTAATTGGATCATTTTATAGCTCAAAAAAGCCATTTAGAAATTTTGACAAGCTTCTTTGACTATTTCTCATGTTTTAGTGTTGTATCCATGACTTTGAACACTACCAGTGTTATGGAGACCAGGTTTCCCTAGATTGTATGCATGTATGCACCGTCCTAAATTTATGCACTAGCAAGACAAGACTATAATTAAATGACAGCTATATCTCTATCTGCTCACTTGCCCATTTATTGCACGTGAAACAAGGTGAAGACTATTGCAAAGTAAAAAAAAGATAGAAAACTCATACACGCAAAGTGTCAAAACAAAGACAAGTGCATGCATGCATTAGCAAAAGAAACATGTGGCGCCAAACAATATGGTGCAATACATACACAGGTGATTTTGAAAAGTAAATATTCTGCAAAACAGTATAGACCCTACGTCTGTGATATCTTCCTTATTGGTTCACTTTGGTCTCGTTCTTTAGCTATGTAAGAGGAGAACTGGTGGTAAGGGAGGAGGCTCTCTACTTCTCTATGGCATACTCTCCCTCCATTGCTGTGCTAAGTGTGTCATCTCATGTGTTTTCTTTCAAGACTACAAATAACTAGCCGAGTTCCATTCACAGGGACCGTGTCTTTATAGGTAAGAAGTATCAACTAGAAATGTAATAAAAGTCAGCACTATATGAGACTAAGGTTTTAATACATATAAGATAGAAAGTATGAAATTGACCAGAAGTGTCGACTAAAGACAATGTTCCACTACAGGAAAACCAAATATTTTCGTCGGCTACAACTATTTTCGTGGGCCCTCACGAAAATAAAAACAATTTCGTGAGCTGGCTCGTAGCACACGAAAATAGAAGATACTTTTATGGGTTAGAGCACAAGCACACGAAACTAAACTTAATTTCGTGGGTTATTATGCAGGCACACGACAATAAACGATACTTTCATGGGTTTCTGTACGGCACACGAAAATAAAGGTCTATTTTAGTGAGCCACATCGGGGCGCACGAAAATACGGTCCAGTAATGCCGTGGGTTTTCGGGAGGCACACGAAACAAGGTTATTGTCGCCGGCTTGTCAGGAGGCACACGAAACTAGACTCAATTTCGTCGGCCAGCGAAGGGCGCACGAAAATAATTCTACCTCGGTTTCATCTACGTCGTACAGGCACACGAATCAAGGTCATAATGTCGTGGGCTTCTGGAGGGCTCACGAAAACAAGCCCTACTATTGTCGTGGGTTTTAGTGGGGCACACGAAACTAGGGTGTCCTAATTTCGTGGGCTTTCGGCGGGCTCATGAAAACATATCAATTTTCGTCGGCTTTTCCTGAGGCACACGAAACTACAACCATTTTCGTCGGCCGTATCATTAAGTATTTAATTCTTACCAATTTTTTTCAACAGGATGCCGCGTGGTATTGAGAATATAGCTAAGGGGCTTTTTGGCTCCTCAAGTAAGAGTGGGAGTCGGTCTGCTACCTCTTCACATAGTCAAAACTCTGTTTTTCAAGGAAGTGTCTCTAATAATAGTAGACGTGAGGCATTTAGAAGATGCATGGAACAAGCTAATGAACAAGTTTATGTCTTTATAATTTTATTATATTTTTCATATATATATATATATATCATATTGTGAAAGATAATTCTTCAAATTTCAGGTGGAGCAACAGATACAGAACGAGGGTCAGGAGGATTATCGAGAAGATCAGTGGAGAGGACTTTCTGCAGGACAGAAACAACAAGGGGTTAGAGCCTATATTGATGAGGAAGCCGAGCAGGAAGCCGAGGAGGAAGCCGAGGCCGAGGAGGATGAGGGGGATGACACCGACACGGGAGAGTTGCCGCAATCATTCAGGTATCGGTCTTTAAACACTCTCCCGCTGGCTGTGCCTCCACAACAGAGAGTACGGATCAATCTTGTTGGTGACTGGTAAGTAAATATAAATCTCAGTTTTGAATTGTATATACAATGTTTTCGATAAATATTAAATGGTGTTAAATTGGCTTGTAGGCAATGGGATGACCTGGATTGGGATGGACGACAACATCGTAGGCAGCCTAATGCGGTGTTGGGTGCTATATGTCGTCATCATTATCCAGGTCTTGTGAATATTAAAGGTGAAGAGAAACCTGCAATAAATTGGGAGCACTATAGGATTGCTCCACATGTTGTGCATGAGAATGTGGCAGGGGCTGTCTGGCATGATTTTTGGGTATGTATTCACTACGCTGCATTATAATTATGTTTATTATATTTTTTAATACAAATTTTATATTTTTTAAAGGAACGATATCGTTTGCCCGATGATCATGACGCCGCTCTCGAGTCTAGAACACACAAAGTATTTCACAAAGCTGCACGTAAAGTTGTGAATGATATGATGTCCAATGCAAGAATCTCTGCTGTGTGCTTGCACTACAAGGAGAAACTTGGACAGATGATGAACAAGAAAATGGGAGCTTCAAAAATTTACCTAGAGGACGATCAATACCGTCAGGTAATGATTCCTTGGATGGTTAAATGTGCTGATGCTTATTATCATTATGTACTTATTGGGCATCGAGTGAGTATCGAGAGAAATCCAACTCGAAGAGAATCAACCGTGAGTCCGGTGGAGAAGTTCTTCATCGTTACGGTGGTGATGGTCATATACGTCTATCAAAACGGATGGTGAGTTTATTATATTTACAATTTAGTCTTATTATATTAGCTTTTGCATAACTATATTTATAACATGTCTACATAGGCTGCTAAAAGTGGTGAGGATCCCTCTTTCATTGATGCTTATATAAGAGGGCATAGAGGCACAATTGTGCACTCCAACGGCCACTCAAAATTTGGTATGCTATATAACTAAAAGTAATTAATAAACAATATAATTGTTGTATTGTAGGTTTTTAATTGGTTTGTGTAGGAGAAATATGGTGAAGAGATGGTTCGACGTCATGGAGATGATTATAATTGGAGAAAGGAAGACGTCGACGTAGTAGCTTTGTATGAATCCGGTGGAGGAAAGCGTCACGGGAGGTGAACTTACTCCTCTTATATTCATATATCCACATATGTCAAGCGTCATCTTATAATTATGACATATCACTATTTCAGGTATTCGATGTTCAATGGTGTGATGAACACCGATGTGGTTCTCTCGCAGTCACGATCAACACAGAGCGGTCAGAGTTCTTCTCGCCGTACTCATACAGTTAATGAATCAAGGTTAAAATAAATGGAAGAAGAGCAAGCTGCATTAAGAGACCACTTGAGGTTACAAGAAGATCGAGTGAAACGACAGGACGAGTTCATAAAAGCACAAAATGACTAATTCTCGAATCTGGCGACGTGGCAGCAAGCGATGCAGGTACATTAATATAAGAGTTCAATTATTTATGTTAACCAAGAGATAAAGTTATAGTAGAATGAAACTAAACATTTAAAAATGATTTTAGGGGTATTTTTCTCAGCTTGGACTTCCTGCCGCTATGCCACCGCTACCGCAGCCTCCGCAGTTATCTATGTCTTCACCGCTACCGGTGGCTCCACAGCCTCTTCCCGTTGGAACACAGGTATATGTTATCGTTATGTTCTCTTTCGGTTTATAAACTGTTAGTACACTTGTAACATGTATCATTGTTTATCTAGGGATCATCATCAAGGGCACAAAACTTTCAGAGTCCTCTTGTTACAAATTTGCAAGCAACTTCTTCAGCTGGACAGGGTGGAGGGGACGACTTTATCGATCAATTCTTTGCTCCCGATGGTAACAATTAGGTAAGATGATCATAATTTATAAAAGAATCCTCTAAAGTTTCAAGTTTTTATTTGCATCATATAAATCGTTTCTTATTTTCAAATGGAGCTCATTTGCATTATATTTGGCTTCAAACAGGAAAACGACAGGCGAATGATTAGCTTGTTGGAGCAATTTGTTAGCTTGTGGGGAAAGACCGATGTGGCTATGTGCTAAACTTGACAATGATCATCTATGTATTTGTATGGATATTTGAATGTTATCGTTTGTACTATGTAATGAATGTTTGTATATTTGAATGTGTGATGGAAATTATATTGTTGAGACAATGTTAATTTGAGTTTATTGCATTTGTTGTGAAGAGTAATGTGTTTATGATATATCTGTTTACGAATGTATGAATTTGTTGTATTTGTTTTGTTTGGAACCAAAAATTATCATTTATTTTGGACTGTTATTTTATGTATTTTCGTGGGCCAGAAGGTTGCCCACGAAAATAGTGCCATATTATTTTCGTGGGCCATAAGGTGGCCCACGAAAATAGTGCCACATTATTTTCGTGGGCTAAATGTGACCCACGAAAATAACATGACACTATTTTCGTGGGCCAAAGTCTGGCCCACGAAAATAAGGTGAATGCTATTTTCGTGAGCCTTCTTCTGGCCCACGAAAATAAGTGCACGTTATTTTCGTGTGCTTCTGTACGGCCCACGAAAATATGTATTTTCGTGGGCCTTTTTTGGCCGACGAAATTAACTTTGTTTTCGTGGGCCACCGACGAAATTAACGTTATTTTCGACTAATTATTTTCGTGAGCCTCCGGCCGACGAAAATAATGTTGGAACCGACGAAATTATGTATTTTCGTGGGTTTTTGCCATATTTTCGTGGGTTTTAGGCCCACGAAAATATGTCGATTTCTTGTAGTGTTCACAAGTCAACTATTCTCAGTTGCAGAAGGCACCCATCCACTCAGTGCTATGTAAGCTACGGCTCACTGCACGTAAGCTTAACTATAATGAATAATGTCCATTTCAATATTCATCTTTACTTTATTTTCCAATAAGCATGCCTTGTCTTTAGATACAGAGGACTAAATATAAGCCTGCCTTAACTATAAAGAATAATTTCCATTTGTTTGTATTGTGTTTAAAAAAAAGATATGAGAAGTAAAATTGCTCTCTCTTTCTTAAATTCTTGTCATCAGGATATCAATTCTAGTTCAAATCTGAACTGAAATCATTACCTTAACGATAATAATTTTATAACAGGTGAGTAGTTTGTCCTGGCCGAACGGTATGCGTTTGTTTGTTTGTATGAGCCTGTAGAGCCGAGTTGCTCGAGTGCACGTAGCGCGGCGGCTTCCAATGATTATTCAAATACATCTGACGGCGCCGTTGGTGAGGCGTCACGATCGCATAACCTCACCATCAGGCCTCAGGCGCCATGCTTTCTGCCAGCCGTATACACATATTAGCTCATTGCTTACAAACTACCCCTTATGAGTTCATTGCTAAAAATTAAACAAAAGGCCTAAAAAACAAGTTTGTTGCGCAGGGTTGTCAAATCAGTAAATAAACATATGTTTCAGCACAACTTAATGCGTAGAATAATACAAAAATATACGGTGAGTTATTGCGGTACATGATTTGGATGCTATTGCAGAGCGACATTTATATCTTATCTGCATTCACTTACATGCATCCTAATAATTCTCTGGCATGTTAAACCTGGATGAGTCATTGATGAGCATGTTTGAATTTTGATGCCATACTTCAAGCACTAAAGATTAGACATTCCAAAATTCCTAAAACAAAATACATATAATTATGACATGTCTTTCGCCCCCACACTATCCTTAGGGGCCACATTTCCTTTTTGGAAAGTCTGGCATAGCCACAAAGCTTTGGAGGGGTAAATCGCCGGCCACGGCTGTGCTAGATTTTAGAAAAGTTAAAGATTTTCAGCACAACTTGCATAACACCCCTGAAATCTCAACAATTTGCAAATTTCAATAAAATCACGGTTTCCCTATACACATATAAAAACAACGAAGCGGAAGGGTGTTTTACACAAACCGGAGCCACGTAGCGTCATGCGGCTGCCTAATCCCCCCGCTGCTTATCCCTAATCGGCTAATCCCGAGCTGTGCCGCCCCGACGACGAGTGCGCGGTGACGTGGCGCAAAGGACAAAAGCCAAGACGCACCCGCTCCTTCCCTCAAAGAACACGCGCGCGCGCACAGCACAGCACAACACGGCACGAGGAGAGAAAGGGCGGAGACACAGCAGAGAGGTCGGGAAAAGAGTCGCCGGCCGAGACCGGAGGCCCGAATCGGCGGAGGAAAAGAAGGCTTCGGCCGTCTCGGGGCCAGGTAAAGCTCGTTCCTTTCGCTGTAGTTCGTGCTGTTTGATGGAGTTTTTGAAGCTGACTTTGTTGAGTTGAACGGCGAGTTCTTGGTTCTCGTCGGATGGTCTTTGTCTTGACTCTTGAGCTTGCGGTCTGTCAGAGTTATGAAAGATTTGTATGTTTTTATGGAGGATTTTGACCAATTGATGGGACCTTTTCCCGACCAAATCAAAATCACCAAAGTTTTTTTTTCTTTTTTGGAGTTAGCTTTTCTGGTTCGGACTTTGGAGTTGGTGTGGCGGCTAAATAGTTAGCCCCTGCTTCAGGTCACCTTATCCGAAATTTGGTTCTTTTGTTCCATAGGAGAGCTGGTGTGCGATTCGAAGTTCCATCCTTCACTTAGGAGGTAACTGAATTATTAGTTCACTTCTTTTCTTGTCTGGCTGAACTTACTGTGGATCAGAACGGTTCAACTACTCTGTTACGGATTATGATGTCAGCCATGGGCAAGCACAAAAGTTTGTAGTTTTTGGTGCCCGGAATTTAGACCCCATCATGAATTTCAGTTGCTTCATAGCTAAGAGACGACGTGAGCACATGAATTGAGTTCATCGGCCTAGTATCAAACAACTTGTTCGATCATGATGTCATCCTTGGCTTCGGAGTTTAAAAGGAAATGTTTGTACACAATTGTTGCTTTTGATTTGCTGGAAAGATGGTGTACACGAAAGAGGTTAGTTGGAGCAGCTGCTAAGTAATTGCAGACATAAAAAGCGGTTTGGTAACTCCATTGCAAATGGTGGTAATAATTAGTATTACATACAGGAGCAGATCATCTTTTCCCCGTGTTGGCTGATGTGGTGTATTTCCAGTCTTACTGCACACAATGGTAGTTTATGGTTGTTTGGATGATATACACATGAAAAGGGTGGTTCATAGCTAGTCAGAAATGTGTATCTTAATTTCGTATATTGTATTTAAAAAAATAAAAATGTTGCTCTTGACAAGGTGGTGTCAGATATGAGCATATTCTGTTTAGTTTACCTGAATTATGATAGAACTCGTGTTATATAAACTGATGCGTCTTGTCTGATTATTTTCTTCAGGAGAAAAATCCTGTCAACACTAAACTTGGGAATGGTGTTCATCAATCCTGCTAAATAAACTAGCCAGACTCTCTTCTCTGCACATCTTCGTCAATTACAGAAAGATTTTTACCACCAAATTTTTCTCCTTCCATGGAAGTACATGAAAGTAATGGTCATGCGCAAACAAGACTACTAGATGCCAAAAATACAACTCAAACTCCTATTGAGAGTCTAGGTACATCCTTGGAAATCCAAGAAAAAGTTATCAGGTGATTTAACGGAGCATCAGGAGGAATTGGTGTCTCCTATAAGACACACTGTAATTTCATCAATGGAAAAACCCTCACAACTAGCGCCACCTCAGGCCTTTGGTAGTTCTTTGAAAGATGAAGTGGATCATGCTACTTCAACAAATAAGACTGAAATGAGAAACATATCTGAAAATGGTTCAACTAGTACGAGTACTGTGCTAACTGCTGAAATGAAATCTAGGCAAGAAGATATGCATTGTCATGAGAACATTGCTGACACTCCAGCAAACAAAGTAATATCAGAAAAGGGGTTTGAAGGCTCATACAGAGGTATCGTTGACACTACTGCACCCTTTGAGTCTGTAAGAGAAGCTGTCACCAAATTTGGGGGAATTGTTGATTGGAAGGTCTACAGAGCTCAAACATTAGAGGTAAAGTCTCTTTGTTTTATACTGCATATGGATCATGGGCGGACATGGATAGTCTTGCTTATATTCATTTTGATCCCTGAACCGAAAGGAGGTTTTTATACAGAGACGCAGGGTCATACAATTGGAACTTGCAAAGGTTCAGCAAGATATTCCACGAACCATAGATGATTGGAAAGCTGCTGAGGCCAAACCAGAAGTTATTGAAGAACTAAAGCGAAATAAGAAACTTGTTGAGGAGCTGAAGCATATGCTGGAGAGAGCACAGCTTGAAGTGGACCAAGCAAAGCAAGATTCTGAACTTGCCCAGCTTAGGGCACAAGAAATGGAGCAGGGGATTGATGATGAAGCTAGTGTAGTAGCCCATACTCAGTTGACAATTGCCAAAGAAAGACATGAAAACGCTGCTGAGAAACTGAAGTTGATAAAAGAGGAGTTGAGATCAACATGTGAACAGTATGGTGTCTTAACCACTGAAAGGGATATCGCTATCAAAAGAGCCGAGGAAGTTGTTTCTGCTGCGAAGGAAACTGAGAAACAAGTGAAAGAACTACTTTTAGAACTTATTGCCTCTAAAGAGTCTCTTGAGTTGGCCCATGCAGCACACCACGAAGCAGAAGAACACAGATTAGGAGCAGCTTTGGCAAAAGAGCAGGATTGCCTGACTTGGGAGAAAGAGTTGCAGCAGGCACAAGAAGAGTTTCATCAACTCAACAAACAAATTCTATCCAAAAGTGATGTGGAGTCCAAAGTTGATGAAAACATGCGTAAGCTACTTGGTCTCCAAAATGAACTAGCTGCCTATATGGAAATCAAATTGAATGAAAAATCTGGAGAGCTTCAGGAGCAAGGTTCTGACGAAGCAAAAGAAATTAGTAGGTCAATCAAGCAGGCTCTAGATTCATCTAGAAAGGAGCTTGATGAGATTCGAGGGAAAATAGAAAAAGCAGAAGATGAAGCAAACTTGATAAGGGTTATTGCCGAATTGCTCAGGTCCGAGCTTGATAAGGAGAAAGCTGCACTTGTTACATTGCAGCAGAGGGAGGGTATGGCATCAATCACAGTTTCTTCTCTAGAAGCTGAGCTCAATAGCACAAAGGAGGAGATAGATATGGTGCATAAGAAGGAAGCTGAAACCCGGGAAAAAATGGTGGAGCTTCCAAGAATGTTGCAGCAAGCAGCCCAGGAGGCAGAAGATGCCAAGATGGCAGCTCATTTGGCACAAGAAGAACTGAGAAAGGCCAAGGAAGAAGCTGAACAAACCAAAGCTGCTGCAGCAACTGCAGATATCAGGTTGCATGCAGTATTGAAAGAAATAGAGGCTTCTAAAGCGTCTCAGAGGTTAGCACTAGTGGCAGCTCAAGCAATGCAAGAGAGTGAGAAGACAAGAGGTGTTGGTGATTCTCCTAGAGTGATAACACTTCCTATAAGTGAATATCAAGCTCTTAGTAAGAGGGTTCATGAAGCTGAAGAGCTTGCAAACAAGAGAGTGGCCGCGGCCTTGGCACAAATAGTGCTGGCCAAAGAGTCAGAATCAAGGAGCCTAGAGAAACTTCGTGAATCATCCAAGGAGGCGACCCAAAAGAAAGATGCACTTCAAATCGCATTGGAGAGGGCTGACAGGGCAAATGAGGGCAAACTAGGTGCTGAGCAGGAGCTGAGACGATGGAGAGCTGAACATAAGCAGCATCGAAAAGCTCATAACCCTGCAAAACATGTGGTTAATCCTATGAGCACTCCACCTAAGGCATTTGTTGAGCACAAGGGATCATACCATGAAGACGAATTAAATGCAGATTCAACGTTGCACATGTCAACTAATAGCATCGATCACTCTGTATCCGGCCAGAAGTTACGGAGAAAAAAGTCATTCTTATCTCAGATGCCCACACTTTTGTCTAGAAAGGCTCATACATAAAACTCAGGACAGTGTTACTGTACTTTGTAGAATCTACATGTGTAAGGTGAAATAAGTTTGTTTACCATACCCTGTAAATTGTTTTAGACCCTTTGAGGCGTACTTTACCTCTTGGTTTGCTATTTTTGGAGAAATTTTGATACTTCAACCCTGTTTTCATTCGTCCCCTGCCCCGTGAAATCTCATTTTCCATTTTCCTCTTTACTTTCAACACCTTGGAGGAAATTTGTTTGAGCCCACCTGCCATATTGGTTCTGAACACAAGGATCCTGTGAAATCTCATTTTCCATTTTCCTCTTTACTTTCAACACCTTGGAGGAAATTTGTTTGAGCCCACCTGCCATATTGGTTCTGAACACAAGGATTTTGTGTGATTGTCACCCGTGAAATATGTTGAACTCTGAATTGGCGATTCATCCTTTTTCATTTGCAACACAATAGTCAGACAGGCCAGGTGCCGCTTCAATTCTATACCATATCCTTCAACTTGATATGAAAGTGAAAGCAGCGCAGTTTTCAGTGTCCCGGTGCAAGTTTTCAATTAAATTTATGATGGAAGTTGGTGTAACAAGAAAAGTATGTGTGCCCATGCTTCAATGCAATTAGCATCGATTTTTAAATTCATCCACTAGTAGATGTTAATTTGCTTACAAGTTACAGGCTTAGAGGTACGTAGCTAAACTATGTATTTGTATACAAGAATCCTGGGAACACTAAACAGGGCAACATACGACAGCCTGTATAATATACGACAGCTAGCTGTCGTATATAAACTTACATACGACGGTCAGCAGAGGCTGTCGTATATAAGTTTATATACGACAGTACAGCCGTCGTTTAGTATATGGCTGTCGTATATAACTGTTATATACGACAACCAACCCTAGGCTGTCGTATATAGCAGTTATATACGACAGCCAAACCGTGGTTGTCATAAATAAGCCTTATTTACGACGGCCCATGGTGTGGCCGTCGTAAATAAGGCTTATATACCCGCGGGCCCGGGTCGGCGCGGGCATTCACGCCTGCGCCGACCCGAGCCCGAGCAGCCCTAAACGCCCCGGCCGCCGCCCGCCGCCCGCCGCCGCCAGCCGCCGCTCGCCAGCCGCCGCCCCTACCGCCCCCCCCCCCCCCCCCGCCAGCCGGCGCCCCGGCCGCCACCCGCCCGCCAGCCGCCACCGCCGCCAGCCGCCGCCGCCCCGGAGGTCCCCGCCCCAGCCTCCACCCCGCGTTGTGCGCCACCGCGCCGTGCCGGTCCGCCTCCACGCCGTCAGCTGCCCGCCTCGCCGTGTGCCGCTCGCCGCGCCGCCTCCACCGTGAGGTAAGTCGCCCGCCTCCCTCCCCATCTAGAAAGTTTAGTTTTTTAATTACCAATTGTTTAGATTATGCTTGTTTGTTTTTTTATTGTTTAGTGGATAATTTCTTAGATTTAGACGAATTGATATGCTTAGGTTTAATTATTGCCCAGGTTTATTTGAATTGCTAGCTAGGTGTTTTTTTTAATTGCTTAGAATTGATAAGCTTGTTAACTACGGTAATTATGTTTGTTTAGATGAGTTGTTAATTGCTTAGATGATTAATGCATATGAGTTAATAGTTTAATTGATTATTGTTTCAATTGTTTGAGTGTTTAAAAGTACTATATGTACATAAATGGGCTTAGGGCCCGATACGACCCATTTAGTGGTAACGTATACGTCTACAAAAGCACGATGTGAACAACCTAGGCCGCCTCGCCCTACCCCCCTCCCCCCCGCAGCGTTCGGCCTCCGATCCCCCATCCCCCTCGCCCCCCCCCCCCCCCCCCCCCCCCGCGGCTTAGCCAGCGCTCGGCCTCCGACACTCTGCCGCGGAACTGCCAATCCTTCGACGCTCGGCCGCCTCCGCTGCGGGACTGTCGATCTGCCGGCACTCGTCGGCCTCCATTGACCGGCTGTCGCGGATCTGCCGGCGCTCAACCTCATACGAACGCAAGATCCTGTGCGCGGGCGCCGCCGCCGCCTCCCCTGTGTGGAAGCGCCGCCGCGGTATTCACCTGCCTTACGCCGGGATCTAAGGCGATGGGACGCCTTACGATCCCCAGGCGCCTTACCGCTTAAGCGACGCTTAAGCGACGCCTTAACAACTATGGTTCTTTCCTTCTCTCTATTGTTCTTTCCTCTCTCTCTTTGAAATCACTCAAAAATGAAAGATTGATGTAAACCTTTACAATATGCGTCACCCGTTTTGAACCAGCCCGTCTCACACGTGTTACGCATGTGAGGCGTGTAGGTTCGGAATTGTCCCTTTTTGGACAGCCTAGGAGTGACCGAGAGGGCGTGCTTATAATGAGACGCGGGGTCTAGATTTGGACGTAGTTTCGACAGCGTAACCCTAATGTTCTCCGCTGCTCCATTTTTGGACGTGCAGTTGGGGAACAGCGGGGTTATGCTGCCGAAATTTCGTCTGAATCTAGACCTCGTGTCTTGTTATAAGCATGTTCGTCTCGGTCACTCTTGGGTGGGTTTAGGACCTATCCTTTTCAATAGATATAGGTCCGTGATATAAATAAATAATAAACTAACTATAAATTCTTTGACTTAAAACTGCAGAGTTAAACATGAGTGAAGACCGTAGTTGGATGTATACCGGTTGGAACAAGGCAACTGGTCACTCAGATGAGTGGTATGCCGGGACAGACGACTTTATTGATCGAGTGTTCTCGTTGTCTACGACCGATAAAGTTCGTTGTCCATGTGCAAAATGCCGGAATACTAAGTTTTTGGACAAAACGACATTGTCATTACACTTGTGCAGAAACGGTTACATGCCATATTATGAGGTCTGGAGTTTCCACGGCGAGTCTGCTCCTCGAGCCGTTCATGTAGTGGAAGATGATGATGATTGTCCGGGTGTTGACAGGATTGATGAGATGTTACAAGATATACAAACGGAGGATCCGCCCACAAATGAGGCAGACGCATTCTTTAATCTCTTGAAAGCTTCTGAAGAGGTGTTGCATGATCATACTGAAATGTCTCTTCTTACTTTCATGACCAGATTTATGGCAATCAAATCTAATTATTTCTTCTCTAATAATTGCTACAATGATATGATGAAACTTATCAGCGATGCTCTTCCACAACCTCATAAACTGCCCAAAGATATGTATCACTCAAAGAAATTACTATCTGGTCTGGGTATGAAATATAAAAAAATTGACGTGTGTCCAGATAACTGCATGCTATTCTGGAAAGAGCATGACAAAGAGAAGAATTGTTTAAAGTGTGGAAAATCGAGGTTTGTCGAAGTTGTCAATGATGATGATGATAAAGTAATGACAGAAGTTGCATATAAGAAATTGCGTTAATTGCCTGTGACACCTCAATTGAAGCGGCTGTTTCTTTCTAAAAGATCTGCTAGACACATGAGATGGCACAAAGAAGGTGTGCGTGAGAACAAAGATGTGTTGACTCATCCGTCGGACGGTGATGCATGGAAGTCTTTGGACTCTTTTGATCCTGCTTTTTCTAGTGATGCGAGAAATGTTCGCATCGGGTTAGCGACGGATGGTTTTTCACCTTTCAGTACAAATGCCACACCATACTCCTGTTGGCCCGTCTTTGTTATTCTGTACAACCTACCACCTTCTCTTTGTATGAAGTACGAGTTTATGTTTCTTAGCCTCATTATACCAGGACCAGATCATCCGGGATCATGTATCAATGTGATGTTGAAACCATTGATTGAAGAATTGAAAACGTTGTGGATTGGAGTTGAAGCGTATGACTGTTACAAGAAGCAGAAATTCAACCTTCGAGTTGCTTATTTGTGGTTTGTCCATGATTTCCCTGCGTACGACATGTTTTCTAGATGGAGCACACATGGTCGTTTGTCGTGTCCCATATGTGCGTTTGACACAGAGTGTTTTCGACTTACATACGGTGGCAAGATAAGCTACTTTGATTGTCATAGGCGTTGGCTTCCTCGAAACCACCCATTCAGGCAACAGAGGAATGTCTTCAGAAAAGATACTGTTGTCACTAAGGAACCAGCTAAATGCCTAAGCGGGTGTGAAGTATCCGATGTGTTGGACTCACTAGTCCCTGATGAAGCTCGCCCTGGATTCTTTGTAGGTTACGGAAATGTTCACAACTGGACTCATGTATGTGGAGTTTGGGAGCTACCATATGTGAAGTCATTGATACTGATGCATAATATTGATGTAATGCATCAGGAGCGTAACATGGCCGAATGTATCATAAGCACGTGCATGGATATCACGGGCAAAACGAACGACAACTTAAAGGCTCGAAAGGATTTGGCCGAGATTTGTAATCGACCTACTCTTGAGCTCTCTGAAAGCGGTGGTAAGCCACGTGCTTCTTTCGTGCTTCGACCTAATGAAAAGAAACAAGTTATGGAATGGTTGGAAACTTTGAAATTCCCACATGGTTATGCTGCTAGTCTGAGACGAGCCGTGAATGTTAAAACGGGGAAGCTCACTGGGTTGAAGAGTCATGACTATCATATAATAATGAAAAGACTCTTACCTGTTATGTTTCGGGGATATCTGGATGATGCGGTGTGGAAGGTGTTAGCTGGGCTATCATTATTCTATAGGCAGTTATGTTCCAAAGAAATAACGAAAGACATGATGGAGAAGTTAGAGAAGGAGATACCTGTACTTTTATGTAAGATGGAAAAAATATTTCCTCCTGGTTTCTTCAATCCAATGCAGCATCTTCTTATACATCTTCCATTCGAAGTAAAAGTTGGTGGTTCTGTGCAATATAGATGGATGTACCATATTGAAAGAGCATTGAGATATTTGAAAATTATGGTTGGCAACAAAGCAAGGGTTGAAGGGTGCATTGCCGAATCATTTACTCTAAAGGAAGTAGGTTACTTTTCTAGTTTCTACTTTGCAGAAGAAAACAATGTCAATACTTCGGCAATGCGATACAATGTAGATGACGAACCACCAGTTAGTGATCTCTCTATTTTTAAATCGAGGGGAACTACTGTTGGCAGCAGCACATCATACGATTTTACTGAAGGAGAAATGACTGTTGCTTTACTCTACATGTATGCTAATATCGATGACATGGAGAAATATTTCGAGTAAGTGTTTCTCTTACATTTATGATGATTATTGTATTTACCAATACATGTATGCTAATGTCGATCACATATGTTTTGTATGTACAGTGAGTTCCACAACCAAAATTGGAAACATAAGCATCAACCAACGAGAAAGCAAGTAGAAACGATGCGACGGGCTGGAATTAATGGAGGGTCTAATTTCTTATCCTGGTTTCGAGCTTATGTATTAGCGAACACAGACATCCATCAAGATTTACGACAACTATCTTATGGATTAGTGAAAGTTAGAAGCTATGGTCGATATGACGTAAATGGCTTCCGATTCCGTACAACTCAATTCGAAACTCTTCGTCCTCTCGCAGCAACATCAAATTGCGGAGTTGTGACGAGAGCAATCGACTCACAAGGGAAAGAAACCAATTAAAATTCTGGTATTTACTTTCGCTGGCAATAAAGAACTTCGAGTGGTGTTCTTTGATTGTGATTGGTTTGATAACAATCATGGAACTCGAGAAAATCAATTTGGCATGGTGGAAGTGAATCACAACAAACGCTTACGAGGTTTAGATACATACGTTCTTGCACATCAAGTGGAACAAGTGTATTATCTACCTTATCCATGTAAGAAGGTTAGCACTTGGTGGGTGGTATATAAAGTGAATCCTCGTGACCGTTTATATACTCCTGGAGATGATGGTTATCATGATAGTGGAGACACTGAAGAAGTTTACCAAGAGGAAGAGTTGCCAAACTCTTTTATCGTCGAGCCTGGTGCAGGACTCGATAACTTAGTAGGAGACGTTGCAGATGTAGAGACATCTACAATGCGAAAGCGGAAACGTAAACAGCTCAAGACGACAGATCGCGATGTTGATGATCGTGATGTTGATGATCATGATGTTGATGAATTTTGAAACTGATTACGAGTAATGTTCTTTTAAATGAAAGTGACATTAATTATCGCTTACATTACTTTTGAAACTGATTAGGAGTAATTGCTTTTTAAACTGATTAGGATGTCGTCAAGCAAGGGTTCAAAGGGTTCAAAGGGGAAGAAGGCGCCGAGTGTGAGGGGTTTCCCCCCCTCGCAGGAGAGAGACGACTACTTCTATGGTTCCACTTACAGCGGGAGCAGACGCACTCAACTGTTAAGTGTGTGTCCAGAGTTGCGGGACAGGGTTGTCAGTTTGCAGCGTACAGAGGTAAATTTTTCTACAATGCACAAAATTATTAAAATCACTTTTTCAATTTAACTTACTTACTTTACCATTGTAGTCTGATTCGGACTATGAGTCCGAGGCCAGAGCGGCACCTCAGGAGACGGGTACGCAGCGCAGCGTGCCCTCGGGCAGCGAGCCCTCTGGTAGCCAGCCCTCCGGCAGCCACCCCCAGGGTAGTCTGCCCAGCGAGCCCGAGGCCACCAAGCCTGAGGACACGTCCGGTGACCAGCCTTTTGGGTCACCAGACGTGGTGCCGCAGCGGAGGAGATGCACGAGGAGGAGTAACTTTGTTGGTCCTCCACCTATTCCTAGAGAGCCGGTAATTATTCGTCCGGTTGGAGACAGGTAACACATTAATAAAGTATTCATTTCTATTTATTCTCAAAGACTATGATCTTACTTAATGACTTAACAAACGACTTTTTAGTTCTTGGGAGTACCTCTCGTACGACGGGCAGAAACACCACAGGACGGTGAACGGTTGCATCGGGAACTTAGTGCGTCTGGACTACCCCGGTGCG
This sequence comes from Neostapfia colusana, assembly GCA_030760725.1. Classification (NCBI taxonomy): domain Eukaryota; kingdom Viridiplantae; phylum Streptophyta; class Magnoliopsida; order Poales; family Poaceae; genus Neostapfia; species Neostapfia colusana. Next base: position 69,856,838 of record JASWHV010000015.1, read on the forward strand.
ATCGATGGACGTGCAGCTACGTCGTGGGACGACTACGCACACGTTCCTCACCCGGAGAACGACAACCTACAGGAAGTCGTGTGGGCAGATTTTTGGGTAACTTTCATAAATATTTGAAGTTTCAATTCTTTATGTTCCTTCAAATATTAATGTGCGTATATGTCGAACTGTGTTGGCTTCCTACAGCTCAGGTACCGCCTTGAGGACCCGGCTGAGCAGATGGATCACGCCCGCTCCGTGTTCGAAGTGAACGCTCGGAAGCTTGTTATGCAAATGCTTTCGAACGCTCGGAGTCAAGTAGTTAACGACTACTTAAAGCTCCACGACCACGAGGTTGGGTCGTTCAGAGACACCTCCGACATGTACTTGACGAAGGAGCAATACGCAGAGGTAAGTTGCGTAATCTTTAAATTGTTTATATTATTTTGCTAAGTAACACTAATGAACAACGCATGTGTGCAGGTTAGTGTCCCTTGGTTACAGGGACAAATTGAAGATTACCGAGCCCTTTGCAGGTATTGGGCTAGCGATGAGTTCATCGCTAAGTCCAAGAAGGCTCGAGATGCCAGAGGAAGCTCAGGGAAGCACGGTATGGGCGTCCAAGGTTTTGTGCGAATGGCTAAAGGGATGGTAAGTTTCTTGGTAGTTTTTATTATATTCATAATGTAGTATTGTTCGTACTAACATATGTTCACAAGAAAAGGAGACCGGCGTGCGACCGAGTGCTACTGCGGTCTATAGGAGAGGTCACGCTGACCCTTCTTAGCCGGAGCAGTGTAGTCAGTACGCAGCGGAGCGCTTGGTAAGTTTCATGACCTCTAAAATTATTTGACACTATATATGTTGTTGAACTTACACAATTTCATTGTTTTTCAGACTAGGTATGGGCAAGAGGCTGTGAGGATACACGGCGAAGGGTTCGATTGGGAAAACTCCCCGAACATCGACCCTCAAGCCGCGTATGCAAGCGGAGGTGGAAAAGCACACGGAAGGTGAATTCATTTACTTTCATTGTTTTCAATTCAAGATTATTTAATTTTACCTTGAATTGATTCGTTTTTTTAGTCTTGCCATATTCTCTGGAGTCGTCAACTCTAGGGAGGCACGACCTGCGAGAGGCAGCTCCTGGCAGTCTTCGGCTGCAGGCTCCTCCAGCCGCCGTGTCACCGAGAGAGATCTCGAAGTCATGGCGCTTCGGGAGAGCTTGGCTCGGCAGGAGGAGGCTTTGGCGAGAGAGCGAGAGAACAACAGGGCTGCCATGGCGTACCATGCGTCCTATATGGCACAAATGCAAGCGGCAATGGAAGTAAAAAACATACAATTATAATTTAATTACATTGCATTTCAATTAGTTTTGTAAATTGTAATGTTTGAAATGACAGGCGCTAGCTCGACAGCAAGGGCAGTAAATCCAGATACCGTTGTGGCAGCCACCTCCGTTCGTGCTGGAGCTGTCGCCACCACAGGAGCAGTTTCCTGGGGTACAGGTATAAAAAGAAAGTTACATTAAGTGGAAGCCCCAACCGCTAAGAATCCTAATGAAACTAGAAAAATAATTGTAAACTTGTACATATGTCACTGTGTTTCGCAGGGATCAGGGACGGAGGCTCAGACTCCATCGCCACAGCTAAGGGCGCCAGGTTCGCCGCGGCAGGATGACTTCTTCGCTCCCGGAGGTAGTGGATGACTTCTTCGGTCCCACCCGAACGGACAGGAGGTTCCCTACACGGAGCATCTCTCTATGCACGTTAACGGATTTCCACCTTGCTGCTCTCAACCTACACCTATAAATCAGTGCGTTATGCGTCGACGCCCGGAGGTATAGGTTACATCAGTTTATCGGGGCCCATATATCCGATATGTCTTCGATACATTCAAAACTTGTTCAGCGGGGCCGCACACGGATCGGTCTTTAATCGACACGGACAGGGCTACGCCCACAAGACTTCCTCTTGCTACGTCCTAGCCCTACCTAGTCTCATTTTGTTCTTACTAAAGTTGTCTCACAAGTCGAACCAATCCCGTGTGTTCCGAAACCTATACTCACGAGTAGATTCCAACTACTCGACTTGTACCGAAGCCTATTAACATTCAGCAAAGCGTGAACTACTCGATGACTTAGACACTACCCTCACTCCTTTTGGGAATAATCTGGCTATGCATTTGGGGTTTCATCCATCCTACACCTAATGCACATTCATACTCCAAGCTAAGTGAAGATAAATCAAAACTTTATAAAACTTGTTAAATACAAATCGGGGCTTATCTTGTTGCTGCTGGTCTAATAATATATAATCCAGTTAGAGTCTTCTCTCCCTTGAGGGTTGATCACAGATTCACTTCAATGAACTCACTCCGTCGAACTCCGTTGTCGAGCGTCTTCGTTGTAAGCACTATCGACATGTATATGTACCAGTTTCATAATGCAATCTAGATAATTTAAAATTTAAACTTGTTAAGAACAGAGGATGGTGTGGGAGTGCTAAGAAGGGATATTTTGCCTCTGTTGTTCAAAGAAATTAAAGAGAGAAACCCTTCTGCCTATAGGAACTTAAGTCCTAATGGTCTAGGTTGCATAATAGATATATGAGATGGCTGAAAAGCTTTGAATGAAACTGAAAATTAGGAACTCCACTGACTTCAAAACTTTTACAGCAAGTCATACACTAGCTAGTGACTTAGCTTGCCAAATTGCAGCTAAAGTGAATGGACATTTAATCTCTCATAATTCTCCCAAGATTTCCTATGTACTTCTCATATACATAAGAATGGAAAACCAATACAGGAAGTTCTAAGGCTCAGCTTGAGCTGAAACTTTACATGTGAGTTCCTGGTCACAAGAAAGTACTTTGGTCCAAAATTCAGGACTTTGCATTGAGTAGTTCCTCCATAATAATTCTATAAACAGTTATGCTACAAGGAATTAATTCTAAAGTAAGGTGCATTTTCATGCCCAATCAAATGAACTACCATTTCAAGTATGGCTCATAGAGCATGTCTGAATTTTCCTATGATTTTTGGAGCTAAGGATTGCCCAGAACTGATTTTACAAAGGAAGATCATTTTCTCAAAAAGTTTCTGGACAATTTTAAGCACAGCAGGTTGTACTCTGAAAATTCTTACTCAATTCAACTCCAAACGAGATGAAACTTTGCTTAAAGTTAAATAATATCCTAAAGAATATTCTGGCAAAATTTGAGGATTTTTGGATGAACCAAACTTCCTCAATAATTCTTTTTTCAGAAAACCTTCAAACAATTGTCTAGAATTTATTATCGAGTTTCATACAAATTGGGGTTCATATTTGGATAGATCTTTGCAAAATGAATCCAACCCCATTTGAATCACTCAATTTGGAGGTTTCTACACAAAGATATGAATTTCTAAAATTGGAGCTAAATCTGAAATTGTTTTTCTATTGCAAACTCGAGCTGGGCCCACGATTTAAACTGCAGCCACTCAGATTGGAGCCACACCGGCCTACACCGTTTTGGCGCGCAGCCACAGGGGATCGCAGAGCCACAGCCGATCCAAACTTTTAAAATTCGGTCGCTGACAGCTAGGCCCGGCCGAGTCTTCTTCCCCCTCCAGCCCTTTCCCGTGCCCGCGCCCTCCCCCTCGCCGGACAGAGGCGGTGCCTCGCCGGAGGGAGGTTCCCAGCCACCACCCAACCGGAGGCTTGCCGCCTGTGGGTTTGCAGCTACGGGAAATCTTTTGGTGGGGTCGGCGCTAGCTGTTGATGACCGGAATTAGGTCGGCGGCGGGCGACGGCTTCGGTGAAGCTTCGGCGCCGATGACCGGTTGCCCTAGCCTGCCAAAAGTTCAGGGAATTGGCTCTAAAGCATCAGTAAACCTTGAGGAAGATCGACAAGCAAGTAACTACCCTCGGGATAGGCGGCTAATAGGGTTTCATCGTGCACCCGAGGCGTGCCGCCATGATTGAGCTCCAAAAACCTCAAATTAGCTTGTGTACAATCGGTTTCTAGCTAGGGTTGTGAAGGAAAATCGACTGCTAGCCCATCTAGTTCACGTGTGCACGATTTGGTGGCCCAAAAGTAAAGAATTGCGATTGAATTTTGAGGAATTCTCACCCGGTTCACTTTGCACGCATCGAGAGCAAATCGCCGAATTGAAACTCGATGATCCACGGCGTGCTCTGAGGTTTGGGGAGGAGTAGCCCGGGTAGACGGTGCGTACGTGAGAGTACTTGCTCGATTAAGAACACCTCCATGTGAAGCTGTCCACGTGAGCCGAGATACGGCAGTTCCTCGATCGACGCCAAGAACCGCCGAGCTAGGGTTAGGAGGGTCGAAACTCGAACGCTTTTGCGGTGAGGAGGTAGAGAACGATCACCTAGTGCCCTTTTGCGGTTCAGAGGGGTGCTGTGTGCTTGGTTTCACGTTTTGCCGGTTGGAACCGAGGCGGTGGCAATGAGCTATGGTGTTTTTGGCTCGAGTGAAGCAAAGGATGGGTTGAGTTGGTGTACAAGCCGAAGATCGCTAGGAAGGTGAAGCACACGCCCGAGCTGCTCTCCAGCGCAGTGGACTTCACGAGTACGTGGCTCAGTTTGCCGCTTGGTGGCGCTCTGTGAGCCTTCGGGCTGTTCGAGTGGAATAGCAACAAAGTCTTCGGTGGCTTCAGTGGGGAAACAGAGAACGGAGAATTTGCTTAAGGTGCAAGTCACAATTTTGTCTCAATGACATGTGGGGCCCACCTTCCCCCTTATCCCCTCGAATTTTCTCAAAGTTGGCAATTGACTCCCTTCCATTGTGGGAAGTTTGAATCCGATCTGAATTTGAATAATTAGACAAGTTTTATCCAAATTAGACAAGTCCATTTGAAAAATGGGTAGCAAAACATTTTCAAAGTTCATGAAACTTTGTATACCTACTAATTTGGACCTAAGGACTTCAAACATGAAATCTGATTTTTGTTTTAGCTGCTGCAAATGAGGTTTTTAGCACAACAGTTTGCAATCCTATTTGTAGCCCTGATTTGAAATTTGAGTTTGAACAATTTGAATTCACACTCTGAATTTTTATTCCCCCTCGCACATGAGAGCTTACACATGGGTTTTAACTTTGTCCCCCAAACACTCAATTGATCCTAGGCGTGGGACACTCATGTGTGTCATCACATGTGGAAAATTTTAAACAAGTCCCAATTTTTACAAACTTGAAAACAAATGGTATTCAAAATTTGGTCACCTTTACATCCCCCCCCCCTTAAAAGAATTCGTCCTGATATTCCAAAACAAGAACGAGACAGGAGAGGTAATGCCAAGCTGTACGACGATAAAAGTTCCTAATAGTTCATGTGGAGGTAATCTTTACTTTCCACATTATTTCTTCCGCGTTATGATTACTCCACAGCACCTTGTAAAATCTCAATGTCTGGTTTCTGGTGTTCCGGATCCTTTCATCGATAGTCTGAACCGGTCGCTCGGTGTAGGCACGATCCGGCTTCAACTCGTCGATTTCTTCAGTGCGGACAACAGCAGTAAATTTGAGGCACTTCCGCAGTTGTGACTCATGAAATATGTCGTGAACACCCGCAAGACTTGACGGTAGTTCCAGCCGGTAGGCTACGGGTACGCACTTCTCCGTGATAGCAAATGGATCTAAAGCTCGGGGAGCAAAATTTTCCCTTTACATCGAACCGGTGGATTCCTTTCATTGGAGACACACGAAGATAAACGTGTTCTCTGCCGTCGAATGCAACGGTCTACGCCTTTGATCATCGTAGTTGTTTTGGGATTTATGAAGTCTTCAAGTTCGCTTGTATTAATCGAACTCGGTTGTCGGCTGTGTTGCCTAAATCAACCCCGAGCAGTACTCTTTCGCCGTGCTCACACCAACTCACCGGTGTGCGACATTTCTGGCCGTAGAGCTTCATATTACGAGGTATAACTATATAATCTTTAAACCATAGAGTACCCTCATTGTCCTTCCTGAAACACCTCATCTTTATGTTGTCTATTCTTCTCCTTATGCTAGCCATACCCTTGTATCTCCTTTGAACCTCAGCAATCTTTTCTCAAATTGTTGGAATGAGAGCAATGTTATAGAGTGCTCCATGTGGAATGACACGGAGACTTGGTTCCTCTTCTTCCAACTCAGCAATCACGAAGTTGTGAACGTGGGTTCTTCCGACTAACACGTCGGCAACCATGTTCGCTTTTCCCGAATGGTAATGGATCTTGATGTCATAATCTTTTATGAGCTCCAACCATCTTCGAGAATACTCTTGCACCAACCAGTTGAGCGACTAAAATATCGATGCGGGATAGGGTACTTGTTGTTCATCATGACGGCATTGAGTGAACGATAATCAACACCTAATCTCGGTGTCTCGTCGTTCTTTTTAACGAATAGCGAAGAGCAACCCTAGAATGATGAGCTTGGTTGTATAAATCTTTGCTCATGAGTTCACTTAGTTGCTCCTTCAACTCCGCTAGTTCATTGAGTGCCATCTTGTACGACCTCCGTGAAATCGGTGTCGTTTCTGGCGGAAGTTCAATCTTGGACTCGACGTCCCGTTAGCCGGTAGGACCGGTAACTCATCGCAAACACATTGGTTATTCACGTCCCACCGCATACTCCATGCAGTCTATAAAATAGGAGTAAAACGTAATGACGGTAAACATGCGATACATCTCGTACATGGATAATATAATAACTTTGCACAAGTTACACCATAACCAGACCAAATACAATTAGTTAAATCCAAATTGATGGACTTCCTCTTTAGAAGTTCATTCAACTAGATTTGGTCACTAGAGACGTTAACATCGCTTTGTCATCACGTATACTACCCATTATCTTTAATACGACACAAACGTGGTCTGTAGCAAAAGAAACTTGAGTAGAAAATATACTCAAATCTTTTACTAGTTGAAGACAACAAATCATGAGTATGTTCTATCCCAATGGAAGTAATAAAACCCCACTAGATACAATAATCTCTCAAATGAGTTCAACAGTTCATTCTTCTGCCCAGAATGAGCAGTTTCTACTTATCCCAAATTTTGACCTGATAATTGACATTTTCATAACTCAAGTTGAATACCAAAGTTAAAGTTAACTTCCGTATCTTTACAACTAGTATTTATTTGCCCTCAGATCAGTTCTGTTTAAAAAGTTATGATAATTCAAAGTCAGCAGAATTTCTGGAAGAATTTCAACAACACCTCCTTTAGAAGTTGCTGTTTTCAACTATAAATTCCATTGAATTCCGTGTTGCAACTGCAAAAATTTTGAATTACAAAGATGTAACACATCCCCTAACCTTTCCAAAAATGTATCATATGATAGTTTTAGATTTTTCTACAGGAAATTATACTTGAAAAACAGCACAATCCAGAGAGTGTTTTAAATCGGTCCTGGTTCTGAACAGTTTATAATCATCTGGGGTTTCAACCAGTTTGATGTGTGATTCTGTTCTGGAAGTCTACAAAAAAGTTGTTCAGCACTTGAAGCTCTTTCCAGAACTATATACTATACCTCCATTGGCTAAGTAACTTGTGAGTTATGCTCTGTTAAAATTCAGCAAAACTTGCTGCCAAAAACAGAGCACTCTGTTTTTCAAGTCTTTTGAGCTGAACTAATCAACTTTTTGATTCTTCTACAAACCCAGAGTCCTAAAGATTAAAACTTGGTTACTCTAGTACCTTTTCAAACTTGTTTTTAATTCAAACATGATTATTACATGTCGGTACTACGTTCCTCACAAAATGGAAAATCCTAACCGGCTTACACCGGCATATACGTATCCCACGGTGGCACTAAAACATCACTCGTAAACGTGTTCTACTCGGACTACGGTTTCGTGGTTAGTACCTGCATAAATTCCACACAATCATCAGGTCCGGCTGCACACTAAAACCGGTCCCAATACAAACTCATACACCCGTCCGTCATCAGTCGCACAGGTGTTCTCAACCCAAACACGCCTTGAGCTACGTGTTCCCGTTACTAACCACGTGACGGGGTCTCCCATACTTGCCTGTAGCACGCCAGGGAAAGGTGTTGCTCGAATAATCCAAACGACATGAAGAGTTGTAGAGGATACTTAAGCTGGTCCGGTTACCTGCCACCCGTGAGGCTCCACTCTTCAGCTTGTGTGCACTGGTGGACAACGCTTACATGCACCCCCCAACACATATGAGGTCCCGAGATGCATGATTTTCCGATATAACATATAAGTTAGGTTGCCACCTTCCTCCTAGGCTAATATAGTAGTCCTTATTTGGTCATACTAGCAAATCCTCACCGTAATCCTAACTTTTCCTGTAATATTGTCCTTATTTAGTGTGTTATCCCCTAAGCAGCTCTGATACTAGCCTGTGACGGACCGATATCCGTACGTCCAGGATCTCAGAGGGTGGTGTCGCACGATGCGACACTCGACAGCACACACCATAAGGCAACCGTTGTATTACATTAAAAAAAACTGAATATGTACACAAAAGTGGTACACTCTTCAGTTACAACTCCTGTACAGAGTATACTACAGCGGAAGCTATTTCTACAACTCACGTCCATCTAACTACCAAAAGTTGGTTGTCCAGACCTACAGACAACCCACACTAGCTGCACTCATCCTCAGCGCGGCGTATACGGCTCCCACTCAGCCGTAGTCCCCAACGGAGGGTAGACCTCGCCGGTGGACTCGTACTCCGAGTCCGTGGGGTACTCCTCACCTGCAAACACTCATAGCAGCAACCGTTTGCACGATGACTCAGCAAGTCTTAACCGACTCACCTACACAGGAAACTCTACATGCAAGTCATAACATAGATAGGATGGCAAATTGCAGCAAAGTACTCGCATACAAGTTCATCCTTAATTCACCTTTTAGCCACAAGTTAATGATTCATGAATCTAAAATTTAGTAAGCAATATTTGGTGAAACACATGTAAATACAATTTATTCACATCAACAATATTGAATCACAACATTTCATATGTTAACCTACGTAACGACTCAGTGAACAAGCAGTACTCATAACCGTGAGTGACGGCGAATCGACTCGATATACACCTGCAGGGATACCCAAATAACACGTCATATACGCCCACACGCGGAGCTGCACACAACACGCTCACCCCGTGTCGTACGGGATAACTTTTCACCAAACAACCCAAACGTCAAACCGGTCGCACCCAAACGGACAGGAGGTTCCCTACACGAAGCATCTCTCTATGCCTGTTAGCGGATTTCCGTCTTGCTGCCCTCAACCTACACCTATAAATCGGTGCATTATGCCTCGACGCCCGGAGGTATAGGTTACATTAGTTTATTGGGGCTCATATATCCGATATGCCTTCAGTACATTCAAAACTTGTTTAGCGGGGCCGCACACGGATCGGTCCTCAATCGACACGGACAGGTCTATGCCCACAAGACTTCCTCTTGCTGTGTCCTAGCCCCTGCCTGGTCTCATTTTGTTCTTACTAAAGTTGTCTCACAACTCGAACCAATCCCGTGTGTCCCGAAGCCTATACTCGCGAGTAGATTCTAACTACTCGACTTGTACCGAAGCCTATTAACATTCAGCAAAGCGTGAACTACTCGATGATTTAGACACTACCCTCACTCCTTTTGGGAATAATCTGGCTATGCATTTGGGGTTTCATCCATTCTACACCTAATGCACATTCATACTCTAAGCTAAGTGAAGATAAATCAAAACTTTATAAAACTTGTTAAATGCAAATCGGGCTTGCCTTGTTGCTTTTGGTCTAATAGTATATAATCCAGTTAGAGTCTTCTCTCCCTTGAGGCTTGATCACAGATTCACTTCAATGAACTCACTCCGTCGAACTCCGTCGTCGACCATCTTCTTTGTAAGCACTATCGACATGTATATGTACCAGTTTCATAATGCAATCTATATAACTTAAACGTAAACTTGTTAAGAACAGAGGATGGTGTGGGAGTGCAAAGAAGGGATATTTTGCCTCTGTTGTGCAGAGAAATTAAAGAGACAAACCCTTCTGCCTATAGGAACTTAAGTCCTAATGATCTAGGTTGCATAATAGATAGAAGAGATGGCTGAAAAGCTTTGAATGGAACTGAAAATTAGGGACTCCACTGACTTCAAAACTTTTACAATAAGTCATACACTATCCAGTGACTTAGCTTGCCAAATTTCAGCTAAAGTGAATGGAAATTTAATCCCTCATAATTCTCCCAAGATTTCCTATGTACTTCTCATATACATAAGAATGAAAAACCAATACAGGAAGTTCTAAGGCTCAACTTGAGCTGAAACTTTACACACGAGTTCCTGGTCACAAGAAAGTACTTTGGTCCAAAATTCAGGACTTTTCATTGAGTAGTTCCTCCAGAATAATTCTATAAGCAGTTATGCTATAAGGAATTAATTCTGAGGTGAGGTGCATTTTCATGCCCAATCAATTGAACTACCATTTCAAGTATTGCTCATAGAGCATGTCTGAATTTTCCTATGATTTGTGGAGCTAAGGATTGCACATAACTGATTTTACAAAGGAAGATCATTTTCTGAAAAAAAAATTTGGACAATTTTGAGCACAACAGGTTGTACTCTGGGAATTCTTACTCAATTCAATTCTAAATGAGCTGAAACTTTGCTAAAAGTTCAATAATATCCTAAAGAATATTCTGGCAAAATTTGAGGATTTTTGAATGAACCAAACTCGCTCAATAATTCTTTTTTTAGAAAACCTTCAAAGAACTCTCCAGAATTTATTATTGAGTTTCATACAAATTAGGGTTCATATTTAGATAGATCTTTGCAAAATGAATCCAACCCAAATTGGATAACTCAATTTGGAGATTCCTACAAAAAACTATGAATTTCTAAAGTTGGAGCTAAATCAGGAATCATTTTTCTATTGCAAATTTGAGCTGGGCCCATGATTTAAACTGCATCCACTCAGATTGGAGCCACACCGGGCTACACCGTTTTGGCGCGCAGCAATAGGGGATCCCAAAGCCACAGCCGGTCCAAACTTTTAAAATTCGGTTGCTGACACCTGGGCCCGGCCGAGTCTTCTTCCTCCTCCAACCCTTTCCCGCGCCCTCCCCCTCGCTAGACAGAGGCACTGCCTCGCTGGAGGGAGGTTCCCGGCCGGAGGTTCGCCGCTTGTGGGTTTGCAGCTACGGGGAATCGTTTGGTGGGGTCGGCGCTAGTTGTTGATGACCGGAATTAGGTTGGCGGTGGGCGGCGGCTTCGATGGAGCTTCGGCGCCGATGACCGGTCGCCCTAGCCCGCCAAAAGTTCGGGGAATTGGCTTTAAAGCATCAGTAGACCTTGAGGAAGATCGACAAGCAAGCAACTACTCTCGGGAGAGGCGGCTAATAGGGATTCATCGTGCACCCGAGGCGGGCCGCCATGATTGAGCTCCGAAAACCTCAAATTAGCTCGTGTACAATCGGTTTCTAGCTAGGGTTGTAAAGGAAAATCGACCGCTAGCCCATCTAGTTCACGTGTGCACGATTTAGTAGCCTAAAAGCAAGAGTTGCGATCGAATTTTGAGGAATTCTCACCCGGGGTCACTTTGCATGCGCCGAGAGAAAATCGCTGAATTGAAGCTCGATGATCTACGGCGTGCTCTAAGGTTTGGGGAGGAGTAACCTGGGTAGACGGCACGTCCGTGAGAGTACTTGCTCGATCATAAACACCTCCTTGTGAAGCTATCCACGTGAGCCGAGATACGGCAGTTCCTCGGTCGACGCCAAGAACCACCGAGCTAGGGTTAGGAGGGTCGAAACTCGAACGCTTTTACGCCGAGGAGGTAGAGAACGATCACCTAGTGCCCTTTTGCGGTTCAGAGAGGTGTTGTGCGCTTGGTTTCACGTTTTGCCGGTTGGAACCGAGGCGGCGACAGTGAGCTATGGTGTTTTGGCTCGAGGGAGAAGCAAAGGATGGGTTGAGTCGGTGTACAAGCCGAAGATCGCTAGGAAGGTGAAGCACACGCTCGAGCTGCTCTCTAGTGCAGGGGAGTTCACGAGTGTGTGGCTCAGTTTGCCTCTCGGTGGCGCTCTGTGAGCCCTCGGGTTGTTAGAGTGGAACAACAACAGAGTCTTTGGTGGCTTCAGTGGGGAAATAGAGAACAGAGAATTTGCTTAGGGTGCAAGTCACAGTTTTGGCTCAATGACATGTGGGGCCCACCTTCCCCTTATCCCCTCAAATTTTCTCAAAGTTGGCAATTGACTCCCTTCCATTGTAGGAAGTTTGAATCCGATCTTTGAATAATTGGGCAAGTTTTATCCAGATTCACATTTTAATTTGAATTTCTATGCAGTTTAAAGTCCATTTGAAAAATGGGTAGCAAAACATTTTTAAAATTCATGAAACTTTGCATGCCCACTAATTTGGACCTAAGGACTTCAAACATGAAATCTGATTTTTGTTTTAGCTGCTACAAATGAGGTTTTTAGCACAACAATTTGCATTCCTATTTGTAGCCCTCATTTGAAATTTGAGTTTGAACAATTTGAGCTCACACTCTGAATTTTTATTCTCCCTCGCACATGAGAGCTTACACATGGGTTTTAACTTAACTTTGTCCGCCAAACACTCAATTGATCCTAGGCTAGAGTGGTGTGACACTCGTGTGTGTCATCACATGTTGAAAAATTTAAACAAGTCCCAATTTTTACAAACTTGAAACTAAATGGTGTTCAAACTTCAGTTCATTTGTATTTAAAATTTTGGGACCCTTACAATTACAATAAGAAACCTTATAATTATACCCAAATTCGCAACAACGTTCAAGTACAATAGGAAGCCAGACTTCAAGAAGAAAAGGAAAAGTGTTTATTAGAAAGTGTGAGCGCAGTAGTACAACTGTAGAGTTATGGTGCAGATACAAAATATTATGTTAGTGGACCTGATTCGTCACTATGCACATGGCAAAGAATGAGAAAGAAGAGAAAATGCCTCCTGGTGACAGATGACTGGTATTCACAAATAACCCAGGTCAAGCAGACTTCAAAATCAATAGCAGAGTGCAGTGCAACTTAAGGCTACCTGTTCATTTGAACCTGTAGGTCAGTAATAGCCTCTCCAAATTGCCATGAATACAGTAGTACGATCCGAGACTAGAACCTTCGAAAGAATAAGAGAGGTGCTCATATAAATGACACCTCTATCATCTATATGAATGGCCATCCTGTTCTTCCAGTTTGATAGGAATGTAGTAGTAAAAATTCCTGAATCTGCCTCCCATGCATAAGATCTAGAGCTGTTGTTAGAGACAGTTAGTGTGCAAGATCCAATGTATAGAAAGCTGTCACGGAAGGCTACTTAAGCACAGGTTGGGCAGCATATTGAGAATCTGGAAATAGAGAGTAAATCAGGATTCAGCATATTCAGCAAACTGTGTCAAATAAAGTTTTAGTCCCTGGGTAATGATTTTCTTACTTGTTGAATGTAGCTTCCCTTCCATAGCTTCCTTTTTCACTTGACAGGAAGAACAGAGAAAAGGACCACCCCAGGGGTCAACTCTGGAATGCTTCGGCATGTTGCCATGCACAGAGATGCCTTCACCAGGTTTCATCTCCAATTGGCAGACTGCACATGCATGGAGCTTGAACATATTTCCAGCTGGATAATTCATATTCAACCTGTGGACCAATTAAAAGCGTTTAGGCTGCATTTATATGCAATGTATAGTCTGTGTTTGAATCTTAATGGTGTTATGCATCTACTGCCTGTTACTCCTATATATTGTGGGCTGATCTGCCCCTGGCCCAGGGCGGCCAGAACTGGGCCATATGGGTTGGTCTGCCCTGGCCCAGGCCGGATCCCCCTTCTAGAAGAAATCAGAGTTTAGTCTTCTTAAAGATAGAATTAGAGATAGACGAAAAGATTGAGTTGTAATAGATCAGAACTCTTGTAAGGGGGACTATATAAAGAAGCCAAACACCCTAGTTTTAGATGAGATCAATAAAAAAGAAAAATTCCTCCACCTCCCTCCTGCCCTAGCCGGCGGCTAGCCTCAAACCCTAGCCGCCGCCGCCTCTCCCTCTCTTGGAGCCGCTGCCTCCCTCTGCCCTAGCCGCAACCAGGCTAGAACCAGCCGCCGCCCCCCCTGATCTCCTCTGTTCTGCGCCTCCCTCAACAGCAGAACAGATCTGCGGCTGCTGATCTCCTCTCTATTCTGTTCTACTTGCTGCTACTAGTCCCTGCTCTCAGGACAGCAAGAACAGCACCCAGGTGGGGTGCTAAACTGCTACTAGACATCACCAGCAAGGTGGAACAGAGGCAGGTTTTTTGGTGTGTTCAACACCGGAATTGCAACATTCGTGGCATCAGATCCGGTTTCGACCCTAGTTTGAATTCTGCACGATGTTGTCTACACCTACTAGCAGCAGCAGCGACACCCTCACCGGCAGCTCGTGAGGTAAACACCGGGACGGGGTTCCCCGTGCTCACCAAGACCAACTACGCGGAGTGGGATGTCATGATGAAGATCAAGCTGATGGCACGGCTGCTTTGGAAGGCTGTGGATGAGGGGAACGTGAGCGAGCGGGAAGATATGATGGCGCTTGACATCTTGGTCAGCGCTGTCCCATCGGAGATGATCACGACGATAGGAGAGAAGAGGACGGCGAAGGAGGCATAGGACACGATCGCCATCATGTGGGTCGGGGCCGACCGCGTGAAGAAGACGACGGCACAACAACTCAGGAAGGAGTTCGAGGACGCTGTCTTCAAGGATGGCGAGAGTGTGGAGGATTTCTCCCTCCGCCTGAGCGGCATGCTATCACGGCTTGCGTCGCTAGGGGAAGAGATAGGAGAAGAGAGGGCCGTGGAGAAGCTCCTGTGAAGCGTTCCAGAACGCTTCCAACAGATCGTGGTGGCGATCACGACACTGTTGGACGTGTCGACCCTCACCTTGTCAGAGGTGACGGGGCGTCTCAGGGCGGCTGAGAACGCCTTCGACTCGACGCAGCGGAAGGGAGGAGTACACAACGACCAGCTGTACCTCACTCGGGAGGAGTGGGAGGCACAGGAAGGAGGAGCGGTCTACCCAGTCCATGGGTTCTTCTAAGAGGGGTGGCCGAAAGGGCCCGCCCAAGAAGAACGGAGGCAAGAAGGGAGATTCCGGGAAGGATATTCCGCGGGACCAGTGCAGGAAGTGCGGGAAGAAGGGCCACTGGGCCAGGGAGTGTCGGTA
This sequence comes from Neostapfia colusana, assembly GCA_030760725.1. Taxonomy (NCBI): domain Eukaryota; kingdom Viridiplantae; phylum Streptophyta; class Magnoliopsida; order Poales; family Poaceae; genus Neostapfia; species Neostapfia colusana. The sequence continues at coordinate 69,872,011 of JASWHV010000015.1, forward strand.
AAGGCCTAAGGAGGAGCCGCAGCAGCAGGCTTTCGTGGCAAAGGCGAAGGAGGAGGGCGCCTTGTTTATGACAAGGATTGCCTCAGTACAGGTGGAGCCTGTACAGGAACGTCCTACACGACCACTGGAGATAGTGGAGGGACTTGTCTTCGCTCATCGCAGCAATGACGACGAGTTTGACGACACTTGTTGGTACCTCGACACGGGCGCGACCAACCACATGACGGGTTCGCGCGCCGTCTTCTCTGAGCTCGACGAAAATATCGTCGGAACCATCAAGTCAACTCCGTCATGCGTATCCAGGGGAAGGGTACGGTCCTATTCGCCGCCAAGACGGGTGAGCACAAGAGACTCACCGGCGTCTACCTCATCCCGCGCCTCACCACCAACCTCATCAGCGTTGGCCAGCTGGATGAGGATGGCTACAGCATCAGGTGCACGGAGGAGTGATGCACATACGAGATGAGCAGCAGCGTCTCCTCACACGAGTTCAGCGCGACGACAACAAGCTGTACTCCATCAGGCTCAACATCACACGTCCGGTTTGCCTAACCGTGAGACGTGATGATGTTGTGTGGCGTTGGCACGAACGCTACGGACACGTCGGCTTCCAGGCGCTTCGGAAGTTGGCAAGAGAGGAGACGGTGCTCGGGCTTCCACAAATTGATCACATCAATCAATTGTGCGAAGCTTGCTTGGTCGGGAAGCAGAGGCGCTCCAGCTTCTCCAAGCAAGCTCGGCTGCGCGTGGAGGGCGCGCTCGACCTTGTCCACGACGACATTTGCGGGCCTATCACACCGACGACTCCAGGCAGCAATAAGATGTTCTTGTTGCTAGTGGATGACATGAGCCGCTATATGTGGCTCTATCTTCTAGCAACCAAGGACCATGCACCCGACTTAATTCAGCAATTCCAGGCGACAATCGAATTAGAATCTGGGAGGAGGCTGAAGCTACTCCGTACTGATCGCGGAGGAGAGTTCACCTCACAGAAGTTCGGCGAGTATTGCGCTCAGCACGGAGTACAACGTCAGCTCACAGCCCCGTATACGCCGCAACAAAACGGGGTTGTGAAGCGACGCAACCAGACGGTGGTCGGCATGGCAAGGAATATGTTGAAGGCGAAGGGTATGCCTGGGATTTTTTGGGGTGAGGCAGTTATCACGGTTGTCTATATCTTAAATCGATCCCCCACCCGCAGCCTCGACGGGAAGACGCCATATGAAGTTTGGCATGGAGAGCGACCAGCCGTCAATTATTTCCGAACTTTTGGGTGTGTGGGGCATGTGAAGAATACGCGCCCCCACCTGAAAAAGTTGGAACAACGGAGTACTCCGATGATTTTTCTTGGCTATGCTGCAGAGACGAAGGGCTATCGGATGTATAATCCGGCTGATGGGCGTACACACATATCACGTGACGTGATATTCGACGAGGCGGCCAAGTGGGACTGGGGAGAAGGAGCAGGAGAAGAGGACTACACCGTATTCCACGTCGACTCCTTAGGTCCAGCATCTGCTGGACCTGCTGTTCCAGCATCCGGAGAGGTGTTGCAGGGTCCGGAGGGGCCGAACAGCACCCCAGCAGTGCCCAAGAGGGGCACAGAAGGGTTTGTCTAGACCCTAGGAGTTCCTGTGCCAGCCTCCAGACTTGCTGGAGAGGGTCCAGCACCAACAACGTCGCCCCAAAGGTCCCTGCAGGGACTGTCCAGCGCAAATCAGGGCTGGGACAGTCCTGCACGGGGGTCAGCAGCAGTGGGGGGTTTCCGAACTTGAAGATTACAGCACCTTCGTCATGCCCCAGAATCCTTCACGACCCATCTGCTTCGCCACACCGCTGTCGGACCCCGGCAGCAACGTCGTCGACGCCTACTACGACGACGGCGTGAAACTACGGTTCCGCACGATGCACAACGTGCTTGGAATCCTCACCCCTCCTGGTCGGGCTGAGCGTTGTAAGGGCCTCAGTTTTTGACACACATTTGCAGTGTTCATCACCACACCACACACCTCATTTGAGGAAGGATGATGAACACAAATGAAGAGCAAGTAACAATTATCAACATGCTCATTAGAAAACAAACTCACATATTGCAAAAGTGGTATTTCTCATATGTGATATAGATGGGCTGGACATATGAAAACTCCTACACTTTACTAAGGATGTCCATGCCAAGTTTCACCCAAATTCAAAACCCTTTTGAGGTCATTTTGAGTATAGTTAGAAAGAGGGCAGTTTGAAACCATATTCAAATTCAAACTATTTTTACCCCATGAATTTAAAAGTGGGAGGCATATTCTTATTCAGCACATTTTTGTGAGCTCACGCACCAAGTTTCACTCTATTTGGAGTTGATCTTGACATGAGCTAAGTGGGACAAATTCAAACTTTATTTGAACTCAAAACTGAACCTGTGCTGAAATTCACTCAAACCAAACCCAATTCGAATCCTATTCAATTCGAATGGCTCAAAGGTGAATAATTTGAATCACCAAGGGTATTATGGGGTTCACTGTTCACTACAGTGATTAGGAGTAAATTTCAGAGGTTAAAACCCCAGGTGGGACCCACATGTCATAGGGGGAAGAAGGAGAAACTTGCAACCAAAGTCAGAGTCTCGGTGGGAAATTTCACCGAGCAGCTGTCGGCTGTGCCACCGAGCAGCTACCGGCGCCACCAGCTGCTTCCCTCTCCGAACACTGGCGCCCAGGGCGGCTTGCTCGCGCCCCCATGCGACCGGCACCGCCTCAGCCGAGCAGGAGTCGGCCGGCTTTATCTTCTCGCGGGAAAAACCGAGCAGCGACATTGTTTCTCGCCGCAGCTCTCTGCTCAATCGGGAAAACCAGCAAAACAATCTCCTTCGTTCCTAAGCTGCTAGACAGCCACCGGAGGTCGCGCACCACCCTCCCAACACCTGGACCACCGAGTTTCGGCCCCTGTTCCCGTGACCAACGACGACCGCCGCAGTTTAGCTGAAGGACGGCGATCGGTCTCACGCGGGCAGCACGCTACAACCACTTCCACGACCGAGCAAGGGTGGCAACAGGAGCGCACGGACTCCACACTGCTTCCACCTGAAGCTCAAGCCACGCCGTGAACTCTCGCCGGCGAATTCTCAGTTTTTGCTCCGGCAACTTTAAACTGAGCTTCCGGTACGGTTTCTTTAAATTCTCGCTCTATGATCTTTCGGAGGTCACCAAATCTTGCACATAGACGCTGGACTAGCCGGCGATCAAGTTCTTTTCTGCATCCGTAGCGTGAAACTGTCTAGGAGTGACGAATTTCGAGCTCGATCGAGGGCGGTCATGGCGGGCACGATCGGTCACACGGTGCCGACCCACTTACCGCCATCCCTGAACCCTTTTGACACCTTGTCGAGCTTCCTAGTGGTACACTGATGCTGTAGTGCCGTTTGTTCGAGGTGTTGGCGGGTTTAGAAACCACGGTCGACGGTGCCGAACCTCAACCGAGGCCGCGACACGTCGCCGAGCTATTTCCGGTCACCCCCAGCCCGACCTGACACCACCGATGTGTTCGTCGACGTCGACAACCCCCTGGCGGCGAGTTTCAAACCATGGGAGGTCCGGCAGCGACGAGCCGGCAAGCCCCGAGTCTGCTCCGGCAAGGTCGGCGGCGCGGGCGCGAGAGAACGACGGGAGGAAGGCGAAGCCGACTGGCCCACGTGTCAGCGGCGGAAGAATTTAAATCGGGATCGAGTGTGGCCGGGGATCGGCTGTGCTGGCGCGCCAATACCCTGTGAGCTCCGGTGTGCCGGACACCTTCGCGCTCGACACGTGTGGTATCCCCGGTGTGCCGGACACCTCCGCGCTCGACACGTGTCCCCGCGGGCCCCGAGAGTTTAAACTTTTTCCCCGATTTTCAGAATTCTTCTAAACTTCAAATCCTCATAACTTTGGCTAGAAAGCTCCAAATCGAGTGAACCAAATTTGGTTGGATTCAGCTCTTTGAGCACTTTTCAGCAAATCAAGTTCCATTTCATGAAAACCCTTAATTCTCCAGAATTAATTCCTCAAAGTTTAAATTGTTAGGAATTTTAACTGGAGAATCCTTTGGAGGAAAATCCTGAAATTTTGCTGGGATGTTCATCAAAATATCCCTGAACTACCATAAAAATTTCAGATCCATTTGAGCTCATTTGATCCACCTAATGGTGTGATTAGTGAAACTGTTCCAGGTAAAATAGAAAATGTCAGAAACATTTTCAGAAATTTCTCTGAAATTGTTTAGCTCATATCTTTAGTTAGGAACTTTCAAATTAAGTGAGACCAACTCCATTAAAACCCTCTGAAAATCTAGTTTTCAGAAAGTTATAGTTTGTTTCATGAAAATTCCTAGAACACCCTAAGAGTTCCAATTAAGGTCAAGGACATAATTAATTGTGGAGGGCTCCAATGAGCTTTGCTGCAACTAAAACTTGACCAAGTCTCTGTTTAGGTTGTAACCAAGGCACAATAAAAGTTTCACAGTCATTAGGTCTGTCTAGCAAAGGTGATAGACTTCACAACTTCAAACTCAAGACAAAATGCATTTAAATTAATACATATATTGTTTCTATCATGTAGTCGCTAAGGTCGAGGAGGAACCCGAAGTCCTAGACTTCGTAACTCCGGAGGAGCAGCTAGCCTACGACCAAGAGCAACAAGGCAAGCTCCGGTTTGCATTAACCTTTTTACAAATGTTTATTGTTTTGAGCACATCTTCGAATATTGTTGTGATTCTTTGCATTAGAGTCTTGATTGGAAACCCAACTGCATAGCCAAGAAAACCATGGGTTGGGGTTAGGATTGAAAACCTCGTTAGCCACTGCATTGCTAAGATAGAGTAGGATTCGGTACAAGTCGAGTAGTTGGAACTACTCGCGAGCATAGGCTAGAGGCACTCGACTCGGGTAGTGATAGCACATGAGACACATGGCAAGAAAATGAGACCAAGCGGAGGTTAAGGGCAGCAGGACTTTGGGGCCTGTGTGTTGTAGCTCCACTTGTGTCGATTGAGGACCGAGCCGTGTGCGGGCCTGTTGAACAAGCTAGAATAGTACCGAAGACCTACCGGCTATATGGGAACCGGGAAACTGATGTAACTCGGGTAGCTGGGTATTGAGGCATTGCCCGTCGTTCAGAGGGTAGGTTGAGAGCTCGAGGTGTAAATCGGCTGGCGGCACTGAGATGCGCGTGCAGAGACCTCTTGCTCGGGACGATGGGACTGGTTCAATATTTGGCTGACGGGCGAAAGGTGGTTGCGTACGGCGTCTGTGATGGTTGTTGTAGGCAACATCGAGTACGGGCGTATGTGACGGGTTGTTCGGGTAACCCTGCAGGTGTAAATCGATTATAATAGCCGTCCCTCGCGGTCAGTGAGTACCACTTGTTCACTGTACCGTGACGTAGAAAGAACAGGCTAGTCACATGTTAAAATGTTGCTGATTGAAAGATGGACATTGATTGTTAATGATATGCTGTAGTTTAGAGCTAACTAAAGTTCTTTTCAACTTTGGGCAAAGTACATGAGAGAAATGTGTTTCTTGTTTGATTGCGGCTCTCTCATGTGCCTTAGCGTAAGGTTCTCCACAACCTGCTGCTAAAACTTGAAAGTAAGGTTCTACTAATTAGGCGAGTCCTTGCAACTGATTTTTACCTCATGTAACCCATTACCCTCATGTAGAAGTTCCATGTTTAGGTGAGACGGGTCAGACTTGCTGAGCCTTCGTGCTCACTGCTTGTGTTTGAAGCTTTTGCAGGGTTCTATGAGGAAGGGACTCCCGAAGAGGAGACGGAACCCCAGGAGGGGAACCCCGTCGAGTGGGAGTCGTGCACGCCGCAGAGTTAGTGTGCGTGTGTGCTAGCAAGGACACGTTCAAGGGCTGAACGTGTACTTGATGCTTAGTCTACGCCCGCGAGTGTAGACTAAACTTATTTTGATGTAAATATGTTCATAAACCTGTTTATGTAATAAAATTTCTGCTTCCGCTTTGTACCTTTGACGTGTGTTATCCGGTGCTGTGCAACACAGCACCCCTCAGCGTGATCCTGGCTTGACAGGACCTTGGGGTCGTGTCAAGCGCCCACCAAGCTTGGAGGAGGGGGAGCTTATGTTCACCACCGCGGAGGAGCCCACGTCCTTCGCCGATGCTGAGGAACACCCGTGCTGGAGACGAGCCATGCTCGAGGAGATGGAGTCCATAGAAGAAAACAAGACTTGGCAACTTGTTGATCTTCCTGCAGGACACAAGCCCATTAGCCTCAAATAGGTGTTTAAGGTGAAGAAGGACGAGCACAGGGAGGTGGTGAAGCACAAGGCTCGATTGGTGGCAAAAGGCTATGTCCAACGGCAAGGAATAGATTTTGACGAGGTATTTGCTCCTGTAGCTCATCTCGAATTTGTTCGCTTGCTCCTTGCAGTTGCTGCGCACAAGGGGTGGGAGGTACACCACATGGACGTGAAGAGCGCCTTCCTGAACGGCGACTTGATGGAGGAGGTGTACATCTCCCAACCCGTTGGCTTCATCATCGACGGAGCCGAACACAAGGTGTATCGGCTCAAGAAGGCTTTATATGGACTTCGTCAGGCGCCTAGGGCCTGGAATGCCAAGCTCAACGATAGCTTGCTATCGCTTGGTTTCCAGAAGAGTACGAGCGAGCACGGGATCTATTTCCGTGGAGCTGAAGATGAGAAGCTCATCGTCGGCGTGTACGTCGACGATCTTGTGATCACAGGAGGAGGTGATCTCAAGAAGTTCAAACAGAAGATGATGAAGAGGTTCAAGATGAGCGACTTGGGTCTCTTGTCATATTATCTTGGCCTGGAGGTGCAGCAAACTGATGCAGGGATAAGCGTTGGGCAGACGGCCTACACTTTCAAACTTGTCACCAAAGCTGGCCTGGAAGGATGCAACCCCTGTGCATTCCCCATGGAGCAAGGCCTCAACCTTTACAAGAGAAGTGATAGTCCGTTGGTGCATGCAACCGACTATAGGAGCTTGGTGGGAGGATTGCGATACTTGGTGAACACACGTCCCGATCTTGCCTACTCGGTCGGGTACGTGAGTCGATTTCTGGAGAAGCCCAAGGAGAATCACTTTGCTGCAGTAAAACACATTGTACGCTACATAGCGAGTACAATCAACTATGGAGTCTTTTATGCAAGAGGAGGACACATGGAGCTTATTAGGTACTCGGATAGTGACTATGCAGGAGACGTGAAGGACCGCAAGAGCACAAGCGGGGTGCTGTTCTGTCTTGGAAACATCCCCGTTTCATGGCAGTCCTGCAAGCAGAAGGTGGTGGCCTTGTCCTCATGTGAAGCAGAATATATCGCAGCAGCTCAAGTGGCATGTCAAGGTGAATGGATGGCACGGCAGATGGAGGACTTAGCTGAAAAATTGAAGACGCCGATGATGCGGGTTGATAACAAGTCAGCTATAGACTTGAGCAAGAACCCGGTACACCATGACAGAAGCAAGCACATCGATGTCAAGTACCACTACATACGGGAGTGTGTGGACAGTGGTACTATTGTGCTTGAGCAAATCTCCACTCAAGACCAGATGGCGGACATCTTGACCCAGGCACTTGGAAGACAGAAGTTCGTGGAGATGAGAAGAAGGATCGGGATCCTAGACATGGGCCAGTGTCAGGATCAGGAGGAGAATGTGGGCTGATCTGCCCCTGGCTCAGGGCGGCCAGAACTGGGCCGTGTGGGCTGGTCTGCCCTGGCCCAGGCCGGATCCCCCTTCTAGAAGAAATCAGAGTTTAGTCTTCTTAGAGATAGAATTAGAGATAGACTAAAAGATTGAGTTGTAATAGATCAGCACTCTTGTAAGGGGGGCTATATAAAGAAGCCAAATACCCCAGTTTTAGATGAGATCAATAAAAAAGAAAAATTCCTCCACCTCCCTCCTGCCCTGGCCGCCACCTAGCCTCAGACCGTAGCCGCCGCCACCTCTCCCTCTCTTGGAGCCACTGCCTCCCTCTGCCCTAGCCGCAACCAGGCTAGAACCAGCCGCCCCCCCCCCCCCCCCTGATCTCCTCTGTTCTGCGCCTCCCTCAACAGTAGAACAGATCTGCAGCTGCTGATCTCCTCTCTGTTCTGTTCTACTTGCTGCTACTAGTTCCTGCTCTCATGACAGCAAGAACAGCACCCAGGTGGGGTGCTAAACTGCTACTGGACACCTGGAAAAAGGTTATGCAGGTCAAGCTCTGAGGATGAATACCGCTCTAGGCTAGGAAAAGGGCTCCCTCGTTGTCACCAGCAAGGTGGAACAAATGCAGGTTTTTTGGTGTGTTCAACACCAGAATTGCAACATATATACACATGCATACTGACGAATGATGCCACTACATATCCCTTAGTTGATCAGATATATCCAGCGCACAAAAGAAATTCTGACCTTCGAGCAAGCATTGCAGAGCCCTCCTCATATATTTCCTCCACGACATCAGGTTCCAGACATCCTCTGTCTATCTGATCTTCAGACATTTCATCAGATGGCCTCCGTCGGAACAACGCTATGATGCCTCCTTTCCCATGTCTCTTTATTGGAGGGCTTAGCTTTTCTGGAGGTAGTATGTCAACTACTATGCAGGTAGTGTCATCTCGTAATCCCTTTGAAGTCACAGCTTCCTGCATAATAAAACCATGACTCATAAGCATAAGATCATAAAACATGTAATGTCAATGAGAAATTCACCTGGGATGCAAATAGATGTGTTTACCTTAACAATTCGATTAGCAGCAGCCTCAGCTGGCAGCCCTCTAGTGTAGTTCAGAGCTTCTTGGAAGCGAAGCGCATCCCAGACACCATCACTAGCAATGACAAGCCGCCCTCCGGCATTGGACAGCTGCAATATTTTTTATGCATCAAACGTCAGACTTAATTAATTCCTAATTTATTATAGCACTTTCTTATTAAACTAGTAGCCTTCAGATGAGATACCAGTGTTCTATGATTGGTGTCAGCTATCTAATAACACGACAGAATCTTCCCCATCACTGTACTGATATAACAAATTCATATGGACTGCTCACCTTTACTTGCTTCACATGTGGGACAGGAACAATAAATTCACCAACATCGAGATCACCAATTGACCTTGATAGACACAATCCGCCTGGCCAGCATCTGAGTGGACCAATCTGAAGAATGGTTACAAAGGAAAACGTGAATTTAAAATAGACCTTGAAATTACATGAATGACGAACTAGGTAACTGACAAAAAATTAAAGAAAAGCAACATACCCCAGTACCCCCAGCAATATTTATTCTCCCAACTTCACCACCGCTTGCAGTTACCCGTTCCACCCTGCAGATGTAGACCTTATGTTAATCATATGTCTAAGGATACTGTAAGGATAAAATTAAGCATGGGCGTATGGACATACTCCTCCTCATTAGCATCCAGGCGATGATCAGCTGACAAAAGGTATACTGTTCCTTCAGCAGATTCTAGAATACAGCGTGAATCACCAACTGATGCCACAGTAACAACCCATCCATCTATTATAACAAAAGTCACAGTGGTCCCTGAACGTGCCGCTGAAAACATATTAACAGTCAGTTTGGTACCAGGTATTGGAAAAAAAAAGTCACTGACAACCTATTAGTCCCAAGAAAGAGGAACATAAGATATATGGAGAAATAACAAGGCTCTCCATTATGGATTATACTACATAAATCAAAGTATTAAAGCTTATTGGATTAAGGAAAAAAATACCTTTTGTTTGGAAGTCTTTATCTGTTTTCACAAAACCAGCAACTAGTGCCCTTGGCAAAGCAGCTGTCCACTCTTCACTTGTAAGATTTGGAGGAATAGCAGCCAACACATTGTTTAAAAGGTTCTCCCGGGTGTATATTGCAGCTGCAGACCCATTGTGGCCATCAAAAATCTGAGACGAGATACCAGAACAAATAATTGAAGTGAGATAAGCAACCACATTAGTTGGTTAAAGGAAAATTTTAAAATCGAAAAAAAGTTTATGGAGTTATCACAAGAATTTCCATTATTGGTTGACTTATCATCTGTACTGCACTATTATTTTGCTTTATTTATTTTATCTTTGTGTAAAGAGTAAGGTTGAGCTGACACAAAAAAATTCTAGGACCAGGTTCATATTCCCACTGCTGGAAGGTTGAAAGATCTAAAGCAATAAGACCCCATTTGAATATTCCTAAGCCAGTGGTTTTCTGTGCACCGAATGATAGAGTCAAGACTATCAAGACCAGTAAAATATCAGCTGACATGTCCACATGTGCCTTGATGCCGGAAAAACAGGTCTATCAACCATGCTAATCTATGCAATGGACAAACAAGAATCCGCCGTGTTAAGCACAGAGCTTTGTGACAGAAAATACAAAAGTTAACTAAGGCAAAGGTGTTTCGCGAAAGGAAATGTGAATTAAACAAGGTCACGAAACGGGTGATATTACATCAGCACAGTCTAAGTCGTGAGTTGTGGTCTCCTTGGAGACATCCGATAAGTCGTGAGTTGTGTGACACATGAAACAACCACAAAAAGAGGCCCCGGAAGTATGGAGTAGTAGTTAGGTGCTATGACAAGCAAAATATCTACAAGACTTTCGGTCCATCCACCTCATCTCACTAGCATTACCGCGGCAATTATGTGACAAACTGTACCCAGGACAAAAACGTCCTGAAGAAAACTAATGCAAATTGGAGCACAAGACAAAAATAGGAACATAGATAGTGAATCATTACCGCAAACACCGAGATGGCGTCATCTTCGCCTGCATTCTCGTCGCCGACACTGCCGCCCTCAGCAGGGCTGCGGTGGCATATGGGGACGAGGAGCTTGAAATCCTCCCCTTTCTTGCTTTTGCTGGCCTCCCCGAACAAGATGTCCGGCTTCTCCACCTTCTGGTTGTGGAGCTCCCGCTTCAAGAGCACGGCCAGCGGCACGCCGGAGCTGTCCACCTCGGCGTGCACCTCCATCAAAGCCTGACCTCCAAATCCCTCGCCTCAATTCACCGATTCCTGGACGAACTGGGCGGAGATGGATCTGGCACAAGGAGAGAACCACAAGGAAGAACAAGCGCCTCTACAACATCAAAGCAGGGAACTTTCTAACGGATCAACCAATAACTCTGGCCCAACCGATCAAAGAATTCCTTCTCTTTTTCCTCCTTTCCCCAAGCCCCGAACCAGATTCCCTCCCAAGAAACTGAAATCCCTCGGGAAACGACGCGAATCTCGATGCCCTACTCGCCTACCGCGGCATGGATCCCAGTCCCAGCGGCCTCTCCAAGAAATGGCAGCAAGGGCATTGGCCAAATCGGACCGAATTCCCCCCACGAACCGCGAAAGCTGGGGGCGAAGGGAACCGCCGCTACTTATTCTGGAGGACGGGGTGGGGGGCCGCGAACGCGATCGGGCTGGAGGGATAGGGAATTCGAGAGGGGAGGGGAGGAGAGGGGAGGAGGGAGGGAGGCTAGCAGGAGGGGGAAGAGATGGAAGGGAGGAATTAGTTAAAAGCCGTTATGGGAGAGCAGAAGCTCCTCAACGTGCGCGCCAGGAAGGATGGGCGCTCAGCATCGAGCTGTCCAATTAATTCTTGATTACATACGCCGGAGGGGTTATCTTTTGCCTAATCTTCCTTTTAAAATTTCTCACAATACAGAGAGGTGCATCTTGGTTTTATCAGTTGGTGTATAGTTGTCGGCATCATTGTACACTGCGTCGATTTATTACTTTTTTCAGAGCGAATATGCGGCTCAAATTGTTTGAGAAAGTATCAACGGTTTTGGGTGCTTTTCCACTAAGAGTATAATTGCATGCAGTCTTGCTATATCTGCCCATTTTATGGTATTTCTTAAATTATGGTTGTTAGGACAATAATTTTAACTTATTTTGACTAAATTTATTATTCTAACAATAATAATTTAAAAAGGGAGTAAGTAGTTTATAACTTGTGACAATATGAAACGTTTAGAAGATATAACGGAAGAAATGATAGATGTCAATCAACTGTTATAGTTGATTTGTCTTAGAGTATTTCTAATGGTCTCTCCACAATCTACTCCTTATATGATTGTAATTTTCTCAAAAAAATATGGTTACATTGGGTGTCTCCTAATACCAATTTTAGTATATTGGGGATGAGTATATATTACGCCAGTCTTCTAAATTTTGTCTCTCAATAATCCATTTTATTTTGGAGACCAACATGCTAGTGGCATACACCCCCCTCCTTTCATCTCTCATGTTTACCTCAGCCGTATGATCCCCTTCTTTCTGTTCACCATTTAGGGATGGCAATAGATCGGGTTTGAGTCGATCAAAAATCCATTCGAAAAAAAAAGTTTGCGGGTGAAATTTAAGACCCGCACCCGCAGGTGATAATTCGCACTCGCACCCGCACCCGTCGGGTTTCGGGTGCCCGTCAGGTTTGACTTTTTTATAAACATACTACAATATTTAATAAAATAAGTCTAAAAATTATCTATTTAAATGGCAATACAACAAAAATATTAAGTTGCTTATAAAGATTATAAATATAGGTTGCGATAAGTAAGATGAAACAATTAAATTATATAAAATAATGAAATTTAACTTTAAAATTATAGACATAAATTATTTCGGGTGCCCGTCGGGTACCTGCGGGTGCAAAATAAAATCCGCACCCGCACCCGTGACAAGTTAGATCGGGTGCGGATTTGACCCGTAGGTGGAACATCCTACCCGCACCCACACCCGTCGGATACCCGCACCGCGGGTGGGATTGCCATCCCTATCACCGTTGCCGACAATTAGCGTGGCTCACCAGAGCTGATGTTCACGTATGGAGCCAAGGGAACGGGTTGGGCTGCTAGACCGACATGGAGGCAACTCGGTGCAGGAGCAAAGAGCAGCTCAGTCCTTAGTCATGGTTTAGTTGGACTCAACGAATCTTCGTGGGAGCTTGTGACGGGCGCTAACTGGGGAGGTAGAACTTGGCCTGCATAGGTCCATGATGGGTTAGGCAAAGTTGGATGTACGACCTCGCACCATAATTTCTAGCGGAGTCCATGGTATTGACAAGGTTAGGAATTTCTCTTTCTTTATGAGAGGAGAACGCTGATTAGGGAACATCTAGAATGTAAACAGTCATTTGGTGTAATCGTGTAAAAATTTCTTCTAAACCACACGATCTACATTCTGCGGTGAGTGTATTTTTACACTTAAACCCTCCCACTTGCACACTTCAATTCTTTCAACTTATATTGCCAGGTGGGAGGGTTTAAGTGTAAAAATACACTCACCGCAGGATGTAGATCGTGCAGTTTAGAAGGGATTTTTGCACGATTGCACCAAATGACTGTTTGCATTCTAGTCGTTCCCCGCTGATTATTGAAAGCCTCCAAGAAGATTTATGGTATTGAGAGACTTCAGCAACTTCTTAATATTCCTTTCTCCAAAAACAACAATATTGATAGCTGAAAACAATAATATTTAAGTCTCATAATCTCACTTTTAATACCTACAAGCCTGTTAAAAAACACCCCTCAAGTACTAAAGAATAGGATATCTAATTTCCTAGTGGGAGGGACATTTTCAAGCGAGTCAGGCTCCCGCTCCCAACGCCAAATTCCTCCGTCACCAAAACCTCGTGGTTGCTTTGGTAACCGGTGATCCACATCGCCACCCTCCTCGACCGTTCCCATGCCCCCATGTGACCCAACTCATCGAAAAATAGTGTCTCCGACCTGAATTTGATCTACCATAAGAAGATCAAGGTGTTGCCCACCGTCCCGACGCAGGAGGAGGACCACTCCACACGCGAGGGCGTGTGTAACATCCCAAAAAAATTGTAAACTCAAATTATAAGCAAATGAACGTAATGCATGTTGAGGAAACATTCAAATTAGAATTTGAATTTGAAGGCAGGACAGAAAAAGGGAAAACAAAAGGAGAAAGAGCAACTGAGCCGAAACCCACCAAACCGGCCAGCCGGCCCACGTTCGTTCCCACTCTCCTTCCCGCTGACAAGTCGGGCCCACATTCCATCACCTTCCCCGCCCCCCTCCAACCGCCACACATTTCCCGCGCCCGATCGCAAGCCGCCAGCCGAATTCCCCGCTCGCAACCGATGGATCCGACCCCACGAGCGCCACTTCCGCACGCACGTACCCACCCCGGGACTCCAGGCCGATTTAAACTCCCGCAAACCCCCTCTGCTCTCCACATCGCTCGCAAACTTCCGCCACCGGTGAGCACCGCCGCCCAACCTTCGAATTCCCCTCGGCACAACATCGTTCTGGTCCATCTAACCGGTTCTACTTCGTCGCAGCATCGAGCACTAGCCGGTGACGCTCACTCTGGAATGATTTGCTGTCGAGAAAACCGATGTCGTCGAGCTCCGGTGAGGTCTAGCCGCCGATCACCTCTGAAGTCACCGAATTTCCACACGTCGACCCTTTCTGACCCTCGGTACACCCTCTACTAACCAACAGGGAAGCCTCACGACCGGAGAACTCGAAGGATCGCCGACCCAAACTGCTTCTCCATCGAGCACCGAGGAGCTCCGCCGCCTGTCGTCGTCGCAGAGCCGATTCCAACCCTTCCGGGGCCAAGAAAATCCCTAGGTGAGCTTCCCCTACTCCCCCTCCTTCGAATTGTGCAGAGAAAACGGAGGTCTAGGGCCGGTAGATGAGTTTTCGTGAAACTCCGATGAGTCCGTCGACTCCTGCCGTCGGGCAGCGCCGCCCGCACCCGGCCAGGGCGACGTGGCCCTCTGTGGCCCGTCCATTTTGAATCGGGCGGCCACAATTAGATCCCCCCCGTACCCCTTCACGTTATAATCTCGGCCATCCATTTTAAATCCGACGGCTCATATCAAACCCACCAGTTCCCGCCTGAGGAATTTACGCGTTACCCCCTGGGGTTCTGGGAAAAGAAGAGCTAGCCCCCAAGTTTTTCTGTTCTACCCACTGAGCTCTTTGGAAATTAGGCAAACTCGTGTAGAACACTGATTTAGCCCCTGACCAATTTAAAAATTAGGAAAACCTCTCTGTTTTGCACACTTAGACCCCTGAAAATTTAGAAAATAAGAAATTGGACCTCACTGCAGTGTGGATTTGGACATCAGCCCCTGAGGAGTATCAATTTCAGGAATTTGAACATGTGAATAGAATTTAAATTCAAATAAGTAATTCAAACACTTGTGCAATTATAATTCAAATCTTTCTAGCACCTGGAAAATGGTTAGAATAAATTGAGGACTGATTTTGGGCTGCAAGGAAATCCGACTAAGGGTTATTTATTTTTGTCATTGCTGAAAATTCATTTTTAGGCTTGAAAATAATTCTGAAAAATAGGTAAAATGTATCTAAATTGACCCCATCAGATAGGAAGCCAAAAGATATTTTGTTGGGCATTTTAGATCAAAATATATTCTGTATAGGTGATATATTTTGCTGTTTTAGTATTGAAATTCACTTTTAGACATAGAAAATAAATATGAAAATATAGAAAATGGGTAAACATAATTAGTAAATGTCATATGAGGTTCTAGAAATCAAAACTTCAAGTTTAATAATGTGTAGAAGACCTGAAAACCATTTTGGAGTTGGAATATACATTTTAATGCAAGTTGATAGCTAAGAAGGGTAATATTTAAATATAGGAAATATTTCAAATTGAAAATCTAGATTTAGGGTAAACTTGGAAATCTGAATATCAAAGTTAGAAACAATATATATGTTTAAAGGTGCATGCATGCATAGGAGCAACCTACCTAGGGTAAACACAAAACTTAATTATGTGTATGACTTTAATGTGTATGTATGTATGACTTGCATGAGTGTATGTGTTGATGATTTCTTATGGAATGTTGTTTTCTCTTGCTATGTGCGTTGGCATGAGTAGAACCAGCCCCAGAGCCGGTTCTCACCTTCCAAGACCAAGACTTTCCATTCCTGTAGTAGCAGGAAGAAGGCAAGTGTCCTTGACCACTTTAATCCTATACTAGGATGTGTAGTTAGAATTATTTGCACTGTCAAATATGAAACCCATGCTAGAAAGTTTCCCTAGATTTTCCTTATCTTGCTTCCTTGTAGCCTGGGTTGAGAGTTATTTTATTATGTCATTCATTTATATTACTCATGCTTAGCCATGCTTAGAGTATGATAAATGGGATATGAGATCATCACCTTGATTAGTTTACCCTTCAATAGAATATTATGAATTATGTAGAGGTAAGGATCTAGGCAAGTTGGATGCTTTGGTTGGTGCTGCATGCACGAGACTCGGGTTTGTGTTTAGTGCTTGCCTGGATCCTAAGTACCGGTTCATGGAGCATGTAACCTAGCTTTACCGTACCAACCACATGCTGAGATGGGGCAGCTTGGTCAATTAATTAGGTGCATTTCCGACGTAGTTTGTGTGTTTGGATGGTGCAGGGAATAAGTGTCAGCTGGACTACTTTAGGAACCGCAAGGCTCAAGAGGGGGTCACTGCAGCGGGGGTTGGAGCCTCCTGGATGTTGTTAGGAGTGAAACCTCAGTGGGCCCATACTCGTCGGGAATCCCTTTGTAAAGGTCTCGTAGTGATCTCCTGGCTACACACCTCGGAAGTGTGAACGTGGTTCGCGGCCACTGGCGTAATGGAGGTTCTTCTAGTCCACCCGACAACGGGGGATGAAATCACTACATGTGGGTACAATGGTGCAAACTCTGCAGAGTCAAAACTGTCATGACAGTCGTGCTCATGGTCAAGAGCGGCTTGGACTTATTCATGATTAGAGAATGATGAATTGGAAAGTTGAGGTTGTTAAGCGGAGAGCTTAACAATAGAAATGAAGTTATGGTTACTTGATATTGAGGATGAGTTAGGGGTTGGGACCATTTCATTTATATAGTAATGTAGGTGTTTAATAAGCTAAGGTGATAGGTACTAATTGCGTAGTGCTTTAACCATGAGTTCAACCTTTCCTTGCTCTAGCCATGCATGACATAACTTTCTCACACTTGATGAGTACCAATGGTACTCAAGCTTGCTTTTCGTTGGTTTTACATTGGTGCTCAGGCCAAGGCAATGATGTGGTGTACAACAATCAAGACTTCGGACCCGAAGAAGGATTCTAGGTCCACATAGTCCCCCGGGCAACGCCTGTGATGGAGCCCCCAAGACTTTACTTCCGCTGTTTGTTTATTTACATATTGTGAACATATTATCGTCCTTTGAGACGCTATGTAAGAGTTATTTATATTCGAACACTTGGCTTGTAATATCATGATACTACCTATTTGTCATCACATGTATGAGAAAATGATCCTGGCATACATGTGGGGAGTCACTCGGGTGTTCTGCGAAAAAAAACTGGGTGTGACAGCGTGTGAGCCCAGTGGAGCATGGCTAGTGGTGGTAGTGACTCACCTATGCCTACCACCTCCGTGCTCTTCTATCCTCCCCTCCTCATCCTCCCTGCCGCCTCTCCCAATCCTCAATCCCTGATGGATCTCTATGTTCCTCCTCCCTAGATCGAAGCGGTCGAGGGCGGAGTAGAGCCGGAGTGGGTGGAGCAAAGAGAAGAGAGGACACTAAGAGTAGAGGCATATCTGTGTTAATTTTTTGCTCTCTAGTTCTATTTATATCACAAAGTAGGGGCTAAAATTATTAAAAGTGAGTTATTGGGATATTACAAAAGGCACACTTATAATACCTTTCGGAAGCCCCCAATATCCGATTTTGGAGTTGTTTTTTTAGAGAGCGTTGGAGATGCTCTTAAACCATAATAACCCTAAACCAAAATTAGAAGCTCCTGATATGCCAAACTTGGCTACCGTATAGGCACTCCCAATCCACGCGAAATCGCCGTCCCCGCGGGCAAATTGCTGCGGCGCGACTCCTTTGACGCCATTCCCACTCAGTTTCGTTGCCGTCGACGTGAAGAATGAGAGAGTTTCATGCCGCTGCCCTGTGAGCAGCTCCGGTGGTTCATCGCTGCCGACGCACGTTAGCCCGTGTTGCCCGAAGGGTTCTCCCGCCGCCGCCGTGCGCTGCTTCGGGTCACTGCCGCCGCCATTCGCCGTAACGTCGTCCCTGCCCCCAGTCCCCTGCCGCTGTGCGCTGTCCCCGTCCCTGACTCCGGACTCCACCCAAACTTGCTTTCGGCCTGAGGTACACTGAATTTGTTTATTTGACTGTAATAGTACAACTTTGTTGTAGTTCTTAAATTGATGAACTGAGGTAACTAGATATGTTGTAGTGCCTAGCTGTTGTTTTGTTCGGTAACGTGGGTGCTTTACTATGTTCTCAGTTTTGCCAATTCATTTATTTTCCGCTATAGAGATTAGGGAAATTCCCTTCCATGCCACCAAAAAACCTTCAAATATCTTATGTCATTGGTGTGCCTATGACACGTGGTGGACTCACCAGAATCACTGACCACAACAGGAAAACACATTATTTTCGTCGGCTAAATATATTTTCGTCGGCCCTCACGAAAATATGTCTAATTTCGTGAGCCACAACCTAGCTCACGAAAATGTGCCCTAATTTCGTGGGCTTTAGGTAGAGCACACGAAAATATAGAGAAATTTCGTGGGTTAAGTCAAGGCACACGAAATTGGAATCTAATTTCGTGGGTTTCTTGAAGCACACGAAAACAATGGACAATATTTTCGTCGGCTTTCGGACGACACACGAAATTAGGACCTTAAATTCGTGGGCTACCGACAGGCACACGAAATTAGAAAGTATTGTCGCCGGTTTCAGTAGGCACACGAAAACATAGGATATAAATTCGTGGGCTTCGGAACGGCGCACAAAAATAAGCACGGGATTTCCTGACAGTCACACGAAACGAGGTCTTAATTTCGTGGGCTTCTGACATGCACACGAAATTAAACGAGATTGTCGGCGGCACACGAACAGAGGAGTTACTTTCGTCGGTTTGTGGGAGGCACATGAAAATACAGGGCCTTAATTTCGTGGGCTTCAGTGCGGCACACGAAATTAGCCGGATATCCGACCAGATTCTGACAGGCACACAAAAAGAGGTTGTATTTTCGTGGGCCTCTGACAGGCACACGAACTAATGTGGATATAGTTTCGTCAGCCAACACTAGGCACACGAAAATAAACTGTATTTTCGTGGGTTTTGGGGATGCCCACGAAATTAACTCGGAGCTATTTTCCCCGGCCATCATTCTGCCCACGAAAATACACATATTTTCGTGGGTTTCGTGAAAGCACACGAAATTAACCCTATTATTTTCGTGGGTTTAGGTTAGGCACACGAAATTAGCTCTTATAACGAGACCGGACAGGCATTCGGTTTTCATTGTGACGCGCTGCCGCCGCCAGCACTCGCGCCGCCCCGCTCCTCGCACTCACGCCGTCGACGGGTGCGCCGCCGTCCAGAGCCGCAGGCACCGCAGGCAAGTGTTCTCTCCGTGTTCTCGCCGTCCAGGTGAGTCCCAGCCCGCCCTCTGTTGTCGTGTTCTCGCCGTGCAATGCAGCCGCGCCGCTGTGAACTGTAGCTGAGGCGCTGCTCGTGCCAGGCTGTGTCGCCGGCTCTCCACCGCATCGTCCGATCACGCCACCTTGCCTTCGCGTCGCGCTGCTGTAAGGATCGAAACGCCCAAGAGGGGGGGTGAATTGGGCTTTTTAAAATTTTAGAGCAATTTAAAACTTTAATGGTTGAAACCCAATTCCCTATGCAAACTAACTACGCAAGCAAGAGAGTTAAGTGCGGAATAGTAAATGCGTAATAGTAAGGGGTGAGGAGAAGAATGCAAACTCCCGCGGAGACTCGGAGACACGGCGATTTTTCCCGTGGTTCGGTAAGATCACAAAAATCTTCCTACGTCCACGTTGTGGCACCCACCAAAGGGTATAGCCACTCCCAAGTCACCAAGACGAGGGAATCCACTATTCTTTCTCCGTTTGCCTTCACCGGCAAGGTGGAGCTCAAGCCTTGTACAACGGTGATCTTCCGGGCTTCCACAAACACCTTGGTAAGCTCCGGAGTGATCTCTTCTTCCTCCAACGTTTACAAGGTGAGAGAAGTCACCAAGACACTCTCTCTCACTAGCCTAGAGATTCCAATCACCAAGAATGGACGCACACAAGCTTCTCTCTCGCTAGATATAGCCTATAGTTGGAGTATAAGAGGTTTTGAAGTGTGGAAGTGGTAGCTCTTGGTCTTGAATGCTTGAGAATGTCTAGAGAGGCTCTGGTGATCAAGACTTGTCGAAATGGCCGGTTGGAGGGGTATTTATAGCCAGCCCACACGAGATAGCCGTTGGAAAAGTGGGCAGACTTTTTCAGTGATCATCGGATTCTCCGATGCCCCCTTTATATGATCATCGGTCGAGTTCCAAATTAGCTGATGTCACGTGTCAGATGTGACCGTTGGATATGACCGTTGGATCTTTTAATTGACCGATGTTACTTTAACTCATCATCGGATGATCCGGTGAGTTGATCTTCAGAATTGGTTCAGAAATAATGTTTCGGTTGAAATTGACCGATGTTTATTTACTTTATCATCGGATGATCCGGTGTGTACTTCTTCAGAATAACTCAGAAATTATCCTTCGGGTGAAATCAACTGATGTGCCACTTCCTTCACATCGGATGATCCGGTGTGTACTGGGCTCTGAGGTCTTCTTCTTCTGCCAACTCAAATTCGACCGATGTAGTCATTTTGCAAGACATCGGATGATCCGGTGAATGCAACTTGTTTGCTTCGAGTTGTTTTGAGTTGATCTTTTAGAATCTCCTTGAGTGACCTCTTTGACACTTGTTTGAAATGATATTACGATGAAGTGTGAGCTCCTTGTGTTGCCAATTTTGATAAAGTAGAGTCGTTGTATGAGTTCTTCATTTAGTTTTCATGAGTATCGAATAACCCCTTAGAATGGATCATTGAGGGGTCTCCATTTGTATCCAATGAGCAGTAGATGGTGTGAATAGATAGTTCATTTAATGTTTGATGTGATGTACGTGAAACCTTGCATCCACAAACTCATTAGTAATAACGAACAGTTGTCATTAATCACCGAAACCATATCTCACGGGGGCCTAGATGCTTTCAATCTCCCCCTTTTTGGTGATTGATGACAACACAACGAGTAGAGTATGAAATTAAAACGCAATGCTCAAACAGGAAACATAACAAGTACAAATTGAGCACAAGTGACTCGAAGGCTCAAATAATAATTAATAAAGCGTAAGAGCACAGAGTAGTACCCGGAGTACAATAATAGCAAATAATAATAATCTCTAATAAAGTAGCAAAAAGGAATAGACACTCCCCCTAGAACCAAATAATCCCCCTAGAACTAGGCTAACCTCCCCCTGACTCTAACTCTTCTCCCCCTTTGGCATCAAGGCACCAAAAAGGAAAGTCGAGTGACTACGACTCAGGCGCGCTCCTAGCGATGGTGAAGCGGTCGGCGTCGACGGTGCTGTCGCCGGAGCTGCTGGAGGTAGAGGTCGCTGGCGCTGGAGCTGGAGCGGGGGGAGCTGGAGCTGGAGCTGGAGCTGCTGGTGGATCCGCTGAGACTGCTGGCGCCGGTGGAGGAGGTACTGCCGGAAGGGGTGAGGACTGAAACGGCGTCGGCGGCAGTACTGGAGCTGGCGCCAGTGGCGGTGCACCTGGAACCTGACCGAGTCCTGAGTGCTGAGATGGAAGAGCGACTCCTGTCTGCTGATAGAGGTTGGTGACCAACCCCAGGATGCCCAACAGCATCTGCTGAGTCTGCTGCTGCTGGTCCAGAGTGCGTCGCGTCATCTGATCGACAAGGTTGGTGAACCTGTCGGTGTCCTCTCGCCTCTGACGGGCGATCTCCAGCTGCATCTCCTGCTGCTGCCTCTGAAGCTGCTCCTGTCGAGCTGCTTGCAGCTCCTGCTGCTGAGCCATCCGCTGAAGTAAGGTGGTGAGCTCTGACGGCTGAGTCACCTGAGCCTCTGACACTGGAGGAGGTGTGGGTGGTGGAGCAGCTGAGCCTCCTGCCTCTGCGTCGTGCTGCCTCGGTGAGGGAGGAGCAGGAGGGAAGTACTCCTCGACACTGTCACTAGTGTCGCTATCCGACCATACGTGCTGTAGGTCTCCTCCCTGAGCCTCTGCCTGTGCCAGCTCTGCGTCCTCCTGAGTCAGCTCTGCCCAGTCCTCCTCTGACAGTCTCGCTCGAACCTCACGCTCTACGGGGCGTCCAAGGCGGCGGTCTCCCGGAGTGGGGACTCGGTAGTGGCTGAACCGGGTCACGTGCATCTCCGTCAGCTGAGAGACTCCTGGAGTGTCCTCTGGAACCAACTGGTGAAGAAGGTGACAGATCCAGTGACCGAAGACCAGCTGTCGTAGCATCCCAACTCCATCGGTGATCACGTCCTCCATCTCGCAGATTAGAATGTCTACTATGTCGAACTCCATCCCATTCATCACATAGAACAGGATGGTCTGCTGAAGGCTTGTGAATCCCTCCAAGTAGCCGGACCTCGGTAGCAGGGTACGCCTGAGGACGTGGTGAACTGTCCGGGCTGCTGGGGTGAGAAGAGC
Organism: Neostapfia colusana; assembly: GCA_030760725.1. Taxonomy (NCBI): domain Eukaryota; kingdom Viridiplantae; phylum Streptophyta; class Magnoliopsida; order Poales; family Poaceae; genus Neostapfia; species Neostapfia colusana. The sequence continues at coordinate 69,894,529 of JASWHV010000015.1, forward strand.
TGGCACCCTCGGCTGGTCAGGTGTGAACGGCTGTGTGAACAGACCTCTGATCTCCTCGAAGGGCGGTGCCACTCCTCCAGTCAGTGGCCTCCTCGGCGGATCTGCATCTCCGTAGACTATCTGGTGCAGGCACGTAGTGGAGAGCTCCACACCAAGCAGTCTGCCCATCAGGTCTCGGGATACGTCGTGGATTCACCCCATGAACATGAAGTGAATCGAGCGACGACCCTCAGAGACGTAGAGTGTCGCGTAGAACACCCTAACCCACTCTTCGACGTAAGCACTCCTTGGGTGTGAGAGCAAGTCCGCCAGTCCTCTGTATCTCTCAAAAAGGGGCCTGATCCCGTGTCCTGCTGCCACTGCAAGCTGATCCCAGTCAATGCTGTTGTGCTGGAATAGCTTGTGACCCCGACGCCTGTAAGTCTCGTACAGGGACGCCTGTGTCAGGGTCCAGAAACGGGAGTCAACTCGAGAGTCCCTAGGCCGCGGGAACCACTCCTCAATCAGTGCTGACCATCTAAGCTTCTTCAGTTGCCTTGCCTTCATCTTCCTGTAGTCTGTGAGTCTGACATCTTCGGCAACTTGGACTGCTGTGTCCATCAGGTGGATGGCCCTTTCGGCCTCTCTGTCCTCGGCGCGGTCAGCCGCAGAGGGGCGCCGACTCGCCGTAGGAGTCTGTCCACCCCCACGAGTCCTCGGGGTGCGCCGGCGGATGAGAGGCGGCACCTCGGTCTCCTCCTCGTCGGAACCCTCGGGAGGCACCGGCTGGATCGAAGGCTGCTCCTGCCTCTGCCGGGACTCGCGGATTCGTAAGGAACTGCAGTGGTCGTACTCACGCTCCTCGGCGGCGCGAGCGGCCAACTCCGCACGACGCGCGTCCTTGGACATCTTGCGCTTCTTCGCGGCGGGCTCCTCAATAGCCTTCCCCTTTCCTTTGCGATCGTGACCCATCTTAGCGACGAACGGCGAAACCCTAGCGGAGAGGGTGATGCGGGCCGGCGGCGAGTGGTGGAGGGGAGACGGCGAGGGAGGCGATCTGCGGCGGCGCGGTGGAACGGCGGCTGCGTTGGCACGGGCTGACGGTGGCGCCTGGAGCCGGCGTGCGCGAAAGAGGCGGCGGCGGCGGCTGCTGGAAGGCGGCGGCGGCGGCTGGGAGGCGGCGCGGCCGCTGGGAGGCGGCGCGGCGCGGGAGAGGTGGTGGCGGCGGCTGCTGGAAGGCGGCGGCGCAGGAGAGGCGGCGGCGGCGGCGCCTGGGGGAGGGCGGCGGCGGCGGCGCTTGGGGGGCGTGAGGACGGCGGCGAGGGCGTCGAGCGGCGGCAGAGCTCGGGGAAAGGAAAAGAAAGCCGAAGGGCGGCCGAACGGCTTTTTAAACTGTACGGGCAAACCCTAGCTGCGCATAAAACACCGGATGGACCGATGATCATCGGAGGATGCATCGGTCGAGTTCAACAGAGAGTTGTTCCAAAACTCTCTTTGAACACCGGATGGACCGACGTTGAGGTGGCGATCATCGCTCGATTTCTGCAGGGCACCAGGAAAACTGAACACCGGATGCTCCGATGTCTTCTGAAATGAACTCATCAGTTGATTTGTGACATCTGACTTGAACTGAAGCACCAATTGATCCGATGATCTGCTGGCCCTGGCATCGGATAATCTGATGACTACAGAAAACCTAAGACTGCCCATATGTGTCCTTGGACTTAAACACACAAAGATAAGGATGAGTCCTCGGGCTTTTTGGGCAACTCCTAACCTCTAATATAAGGCTTTAAATATAGTGCCACATATTGGCTAAGCCCTTAAGCAAAGAGAACACACAAGGTTAGGAGGGAAACCACGAAAATGTAAGGCTCATGCTTTGTGAGCTAGAGTGTAGAAAACTTCTATCTCCTTAAAGCATGTACCTTTAGAATTTTGCTCTATCCACATTATATGAGTTGAGATATTGCATTTTGAACAGGTCTCCTTCTCATGATGTGGGTTCCCCTTTGTGACAATCTACCGTATGCAATGCCAAACAAAATAATGCAAGATATTGAATGAGTTCAAGTCTATATGGCAGGAATCATGCAAGACGTAATGTAAATCTATCTTGCCAAGTTTAAACCTGCCAAAGGCTTCCTCAGGAAAAGCTATTTCTAGCTTGCCCCTATCCTTTGGGAGTTAGACAAGACCTATTTGATATGCAACCTTACATGAACATGGCAACTTACATGACGTTAGATGCATCTAGCACATTCAATTCACTTCTAAGTCTAGAAAAAGTTTTCTCATCAAGTGGTTTAGTGAAGATATCCGCCAATTGTTCTTCGGACCTAACACCTTGCAAAGAGATGTCTCCTTTAGCCTCATGGTCCCGCAAGAAGTGATGGCGAATATCAATGTGCTTAGTGCGGGAGTGTTGAACGGGGTTTCTAGCTATCTTAACCGCACTTTCATTGTCACAAAGGAGAGGCACGCAATCAAACTTAATTCCAAAGTCCAAAAGGGTTTGCTTCATATATAGAATTTGGGCACAACATGCACCGGCCGCTATATATTCTGCCTCCGCGGTGGACAAAGCCACGGAGTTTTGCTTTTTGCTTGACCAAGATACTAGGGAACGCCCAAGTAAGTGGCACGCACCGGAGGTACTCTTGCGATCCACACGGCATCCGGCAAAGTCCGAATCCGAGTAACCCAAGAGATAAAAACTAGCGTTCTTGGGGTACCACAAACCTACACTTGGGGTATGCTTGAGATACCTAAGTATCCTAAAGACCGCCTTACGATGCGATTCTTTAGGTGCCGCTTGAAAGCGAGCACACAAGCACACACTAAACATGATATCGGGCCTAGATGCGGTAAGATATAATAATGAACCAATCATGGAACTGTAATGAGATTGATCAATAGGTTTACCGTCCATGTCCGCGTCGAGATGACAATTTGTTGCCATTGGAGTACTTCTTGAGCTGCAATCTTCCATTTCAAACTTCTTCAAGAGGTCTTTGGTGTACTTTTCTTGGTAGATGAAAGTCCCCTCTTGAAGTTGCTTGATTTGAAATCCTAGGAAGAAATTGAGTTCTCCAATAATTGACATCTCGAACTCCCTAGACATCATGGTGCCAAACTCAAGACTAAGAGATTTGTTAGTTGAGCCAAAAATAATGTCATCAACGTAAATTTGACAAAGAAATAAATCCCCGTTGATGTCCTTGGTGAAAAGTGTGGTGTCCACCCTCCCGATCTTGAATCCTTGCATGACTAGGAAATCCCTAAGACGTTCATACCATGCCCTAGGTGCTTGCTTGAGCCCGTAGAGCGCCTTGTGTAACCTATACACATGGTTAGGATTCCTCGGATCTTCAAACCCGGGAGGTTGCTCAACGAAAACAAGCTCGTTAATATAACCATTGAGGAAGGCACTTTTCACATCCATTTGATAAAGCATAATATTGTGATGTGAAGCAAAAGCAAGGAGTATGCGAATAGCTTCTAACCGTGCGACCGGGGCAAAGGTCTCTCCAAAATCTAGTCCTTCTACTTGTGAAAAACCCTTGGCCACAAGCCTTGCCTTGTTGCGGACCACCACGCCATTCTCGTCTTGCTTGTTGCGGTACACCCACTTTGTTCCGATGACGTTCTTGTTCTTGGGTCGCTCCTCCAATACCCAAACTTCATTTCGGGTGAAGTTGTTGAGTTCTTCTTGCATAGCCATCACCCAATTGGGATCTTGGAGTGCTTCCTCAATATTTGTGGGTTCTACACACGAAACAAAAGAGTAGTGCTCACAAAATGAAGTAACATGGAGAGAACGAGTACTTACTCCCCGTGACGGACTTCCGATGATTTGGTCCATCGGATGTGCCTTGGAGATGCGCCCATGCCTCATAAGAGGTTGTGAGGCACTTGGTGGTGGTGAGGCATCTTGTTCGTCTTGTGGTTGGACTTGACCTTGGACTTCTTCTTCTTCTTGGTGTTGTGTGGCATGTGAATCTTGCATTGGCAATGGATCATTTTTCTCTTCTTCTTCATCAATTTGAGGCGCCATGGAGGTGTTGATGTTGGAACTTGAGGCTCCCCCTTTATCATGGCTCTCCCCAACTTCGGGCTTGATGTCTCCTATGGTCATGTTCTTCATAGCTTCTCGTAGAGGCTCATCATCTATATCATCATGACCAAAACTCTCCTCTTGGGAGCCATTAGTCTCATCAAACTCAACATCACAACTTTCTTCAACTAACCCGGAGGTTTGGTTGAATACTCGATATGCTTTTGAGTTTGACGCATAACCTAGAAAGATGCCAACATCACACCTTCTTTCAAACTTACCGAGCCTTTTCTTGCGGTAGATGTAGCACTTGCACCCGAAGACTCGGAAGTAGGAGATGTTGGGCTTTCTCCCGATGAGGAGCTCATATGGGGTCTTTTGAAGTAGTCGATGAAGGTAAACCCTATTTGCGGCATGGCACGCCGTGTTGATTGCTTCGGCCCAAAACTTTTCCGACGTGCCATAGTCATCAAGCATTGCTCTTGCAAGGGTGATGAGAGTCTTGTTCTTCCTTTCAACGACACCATATTGTTGAGGGGTGTATGTGGCCGAAAACTCGTGCTTCACGCCTTCACGATCACACCACTCCCCAATGTTGTAGTTCTTGAACTCGGTGCCGTTGTCACTCCGGACCTTGATGATAGGAAGTTGAAATTCCCTTTGCGCTCGTTTAGCGAAGGTCTTGAAGATTTCCGGAGTTTCACCCTTGTCACCTAGAAACAGTGTCCAAGCATACCGAGAGTAGTCATCAACAATGACAAGACAATAAAGGTTACCGCCAAGGCTTTGGTATGTGGACGGTCCGAAGAGGTCCATGTGAAGTAGTTCAAGTGGCTTGGAGGTTGACACCATTGTCTTCATCGGATGGTGTGAGGCAACTTGCTTCCCGGCTTGACATGCGCTACAGAGCTTGTTCTTTTCGAATGTGACATCCTTCACGCCGGTTACCATCCCAAGCTTGAATGACTTCTTGAGCTTGCTCATCCCAATGTGAGCAATGCGCCGATGCCATAGCCATCCCAAACTTGTCTTGGTGAAAAGACAAGTGGTCAAGCTAGCATCCTTGTTGGAGAAGTCCACCAAGTAGAGATGTCCATGCCGAAACCCTTTGAATATTAGTTCTTTGCTTGAATCACTAGTCACCACAACACCATTCTTGTCAAATGTGCATGTTAGTCCAAGATCACATAATTGTGCAATAGAAAGTAAATTAAAACTAAGAGACTTAACGTAAAGCACATTAGAGATAGACAAATCGTGAGAAATAGCAATTTTACCCAAACCAATCACCTTCCCCTTTGAGTTATCACCAAAGGTGACTTGTTCATGATTGCCGGGGTTTTCCATGGAGGTGAACATACCATCATTACCGGTCATATGTTGAGTGCACCCACTATCGAGTACCCAATGCTTTCCTCCGGCTTTGTAGTTCACCTTTGAGTTACCTTTCGCCATTAGGCACATGGGAGGTGGACGAAGAGGTGAGTCATCCTTGTTGACGACGGCGAGGCCCGCCAAGTTTTCTTCATCTTCACTATCTTCGTCGCTTGACTCTTCATCCGTGATCCACTCATTGGCTTCACACATGAAGACCTTTTGAGGCCCTCTTCTCTTCTTTGGAAAAAGCTTGGTTTTCTTGCCTTTGTCAAATTTCTTCTTTCCAAAAGAACGCTTGAGCTTAACCTCCTCTTCATCATCACTTTCTTCTAGCTTGTAATGCTTCCCATTTTCCTTCCTTTTGTCCGGTCTTGGACAATCATATGATATGTGGCCTAGATCACCACAATTGTAGCACGTCTTGTTTTCATCTTTTCTTGGCAAGAAGGCTTTCTTTTTAGGATCAAAAGAGTATCCCTTCTTTGCAATCTTGGAGTTGAGGCGTAAGAATTTTCTCATCATCAAAGCAAGTTCATCATCATAATCTTCGCTTGTTTCTTGCTCTTCTTCACTTGAGCTAGGCTCAACCACTTTCTTCTTCTTGGAAGTTGTCTTCTTGGTTGAAGCCTTGAGAGCAATGGTTTTTGATGATGACTCCTCCATCATTCCAAGTACGCTCATCTCATGAGCATGGATTTCTCCAATGAGCTCCAAAACTTCCATGTTGTCTAGTGACTCCTTTTGGAGCATTGAATTGATAATGTTGTACTTGGGCTTGGGTAGAAGCATGAGGATCTTGCGATTGATAGGTCCCTTGCCAAGAGAAGCAATGTCAAGTGCGTTAATTTCCTCAATGAGCACATTTAGACGAGAAAACATTTGGTTAACGTTCTCATGAGGAAACATCTTAAATTCATCATATTTTGATTTAAGCATGTGATATTTGAGTTCTTTAACCCGAGATGAGCCCTCATGTATTTCAATTAGACATGCCCAAATTTCACACGCTTTTTCTTTACTAGCAATTCTAGCAAAGACATCTTGACTAATGCATTCATATATGGCATTTCTAGCCTTAGCATCCCATTTTAGTTGGTCACCAACATAGTCAAGATTTTCAAACCCCGCATGGGTCGCTTCCCACACTTCGGGAGCAATTGCCTCAAGGTAAGCGCGCATGCGTGCTTTCCAATAAGCAAAATTCTTGCCCTCGAAGGTAGGAACCGAACCCCCATTCTTGGCCATTTTCGCTCTCTAGCGGTGAAGCTAGAATGATCCAATGAGCAACCTGGCTCTGATACCAACTGTAAGGATCGAAACGCCCAAGAGGGGGGGTGAATTGGGCTTTTTAAAATTTTAGAGCAATTTAAAACTTTAATGGTTGAAGCCCAATTCCCTATGCAAACTAACTATGCAAGCAAGAGAGTTAAGTGCGGAATAGTAAATGCGTAATAGTAAGGGGTGAGGAGAAGAATGCAAACTCCCGCGGAGACTCGGAGACACGGCGATTTTTCCCGTGGTTCGGTAAGATCACAAAAATCTTCCTACGTCCACGTTGTGGCACCCACCAAAGGGTATAGCCACTCCCAAGTCACCAAGACGAGGGAATCCACTATTCTTTCTCCGTTTGCCTTCACCGGCAAGGTGGAGCTCAAGCCTTGTACAACGGTGATCTTCCGGGCTTCCACAAACACCTTGGTAAGCTCCGGAGTGATCTCTTCTTCCTCCAACGTTTACAAGGTGAGAGAAGTCACCAAGACACTCTCTCTCACTAGCCTAGAGATTCCAATCACCAAGAATGGACGCACACAAGCTTCTCTCTCGCTAGATATAGCCTATAGTTGGAGTACAAGAGGTTTTGAAGTGTGGAAGTGGTAGCTCTTGGTCTTGAATGCTTGAGAATGTCTAGAGAGGCTTTGGTGATCAAGACTTGTCGAAATGGCCGGTTGGAGGGGTATTTATAGCCAGCCCACACGAGATAGCCGTTGGAAAAGTGGGCAGACTTTTTCAGTGATCATCGGATCCTCCGATGCCCCCTTTATATGATCATCGGTCGAGTTCCAAATTAGCTGATGTCACGTGTCAGATGTGACCGTTGGATATGACCGTTGGATCTTTTAATTGACCGATGTTACTTTAACTCATCATCGGATGATCCGGTGAGTTGATCTTCAGAATTGGTTCAGAAATAATGTTTCGGTTGAAATTGACCGATGTTTATTTACTTTATCATCGGATGATCCGGTGTGTACTTCTTCAGAATAACTCAGAAATTATCCTTCGGGTGAAATCAACCGATGTGCCACTTCCTTCACATCGGATGATCCGGTGTATACTGGGCTCTGAGGTCTTCTTCTTCTGCCAACTCAAATTCGACCGATGTAGTCATTTTGCAAGACATCGGATGATCCGGTGAATGCAACTTGTTTGCTTCGAGTTGTTTTGAGTTGATCTTTTAGAATCTCCTTGAGTGACCTCTTTGACACTTGTTTGAAATGATATTATGATGAAGTGTGAGCTCCTTGTGTTGCCAATTTTGATAAAGTAGAGTCGTTGTATGAGTTCTTCATTTAGTTTTCATGAGTATCGAATAACCCCTTAGAATGGATCGTTGAGGGGTCTCCATTTGTATCCAATGAGCAGTAGATGGTGTGAATAGATAGTTCATTTAATGTTTGATGTGGTGTACGTGAAACCTTGCATCCACAAACTCATTAGTAATAACGAACAGTTGTCATTAATCACCAAAACCATATCTCACGGGGGCCTAGATGCTTTCAGCTGCCTTATTCAGCGCTGCAGCGCGGCCGCCACGCAGCCTGGGCGAGGCTGCCCTAGCTGCCTGTCGTGCTGTACCCACTCGTCATCGTCGAAGCTGCTGCGCCGCGCCGATTTCGTCGCCACTGCAGCAAGACTGCACCGGCCGTCTCTACTCCGAGTTCGTCTCAGCTGTTGCTCCTAAGTACGTATGACATGTAGTGGTTAATCCAAATTTTGTGATTGTGGAAATAGAATGCAACCCGTGTGGTAATTAACTTTGATTTGGTTTTAGCGTAGATGGTAAAAAGTTCATCTTTAATCTTTCGTTTCGGCTAACGTAATATCTAAAGATGACATTGTTGCTGATTAGGTAGTTAATTTTTTATTTGATGGAGATTTTAGTTCATTGACAATTTACTGGCATGTAAAGGAAACTTGCTTGATATTTTATTGTGGCTTGCCGCCGCCCTTCGTCGCTCGGCTTCGACCTAGCCCAGGAAAACCTCTTCCCGTGCATTTAGGTTTGATATTTGCATTTAGCCGAATGTGTAGAATGCCTTACACCCTGTGTGTCTAGGTTTCGATGAATTACTTATAAGCTCAATATAAAACATATGACCCTAATTCGTCGTAGTTTAATTACTCGTTTGAAGATAATGTTATAATACCGTTTTATTATTCATTACTCTAATTAACGTGCATGCTTTATTTTATGTGTTGTGGTTTTGTTTAATGCCTTTTATGATCGTGCATGTACCATATCCATCTATGCAAGAAAAGTGACTAGTAGCTCATAACAAAGTGTAACACTATTAAGAAGCCTGGGCATCAATTTTTTCGCGGTTTCATTTCAGAAAACCATAACAGGGAACCTTGGCTCGTACGTAATCACTGATGGGAGGAGTATAACTTAGTATGGCTGGCCCACTTTACTGTCTTTTCTTCGTTCTTTCCTACTCTCTCTCGTTCTTACCTTTTTCTCGTAAATCACTTCGAAAAGTAAACCTATACAATATGCGTCATTCATTTCGGACCGGCCCGTCTCACATGCGTTATGCATATGAGTCGTGTAGGTTCGGAATTGTCCCTTTTTTGACAGCCTGGGGGTGACCGAGGGGGCGTGCTTATGATGAGACGCGGGGTCTGGATTCGGACGAAATTTCGACGGCGTAACCCTAATGTTCTCTGTTGCACCATTATCGGGCGTGCAGTTGGAGAACAATGGGGTTATGTTGCCGAAATTTTGTCTGGATCCGGACCCCGCGTCTCGTTATAAGCACGCTCTGCTCGGTCACTCTTGGGTGGGTTTAGGACCTATCCCTTCTAATAGATGTAAAGTGAACGTAATTTCTCTATCTTTTTATTTTTAGTTACAACATATATATTTATAAGTTTTATGTTCTTATATTTTATAGTTTAAAACATGGGTGATGATAGACGATGGATGTATGATGGTTGTCGTAAAAATACTGCGCCTTCTCATGAATGGGCCATCAATACTAAGTCATTTATCAGTCGGGCTTTCTCTTTATCAACCAACCGTTTTATGAAATGTCCGTGCAACAAGTGTCGTAACTTTTTATGCAAGGAAAAGTTTGACATGGAACGTGACCTTTGTCGATTTGGTTTTATGCCTGGTTATGAAACATGGTATGAGCATGGCGAGTTATACCATAGTAATGTTGATGGTGATAATATAGATAGTGATAACGATGACAGAATGGAAGATATGGTTGAAGCACTAAATCGTGATTGTGGTGCACAAACATCTGAAGCAATTTCTAGACCTGAAGTTTAAGAGTTTTATAGAATTCTCTCAGCATCACATGAACAGTTGCATGATCACACTAAGTGTCTGTTCTTTCGACCGTAACTCATCTCATGTCTATAAAATCAAAGTACAATTTGTCGAACAAGTTCTATGATGATCTTATGGATTTGATAGCAGACATTCTTCCGATGAATCATAAGTTACCAAGAGACATGTACCAGTCAAAGAAATTGTTGTCAGGCCTTGGTATGATGTATAAAAAAATTGATTGTTGTCGTAACAATTGTATGCTTTTCTAGAAGAAGAATGATAATCTGACACAATGCTCGGTTTGTAAAAAATCTCGATACATTGAGGCCAGAAATGAGGATGGTCAATTGGTGAAAACGAAATTGGTAGTGAAACAACTTCGTTACATGCCCCTTGCACCTACACTGAAACGGTTGTTTTTATCTAAATCAACTGCAAGACACATGCGGTGGCATAAGAAAGGTGTGCGCGAAACAAAGAGAGTAATGACACACCCATCTGATGCTCAGGCTTGGAAGGCATTAGATTCTTTTGATGAGTACTTTGCAGAAGATGCTAGAAATGTTCGTATTGGTTTGGCCACCGATGGTTTCACACTATTCAACACAACTTCTGCCTCGTACTCATGTTGGCCAGTTTTTGCTATACCATACAATCTTCCACCAGCTATGTGTATGAAATATGAATACATTTTCTTGTCTTTAATCATTCCCGGTCGAAAACATCCAGGAAAACGTTTAGTGGTTTTTCTTCAACCATTGATGGAGGAGTTAAAAGAATTATGGATCGGAGTAGAAGCGTATGATACATACAAAAAGCAGAAATTCAACTTGCGAGCAGCATACTTGTGGTCCATTCATGATTTTCCCGCATACGGTGTTTTTTCAGGATGGAGCACACACGACAAACTTTGTTGTCCTATTTGTGGATCGGACTCTGATTGTTTTAGACTTACTCATGGGGGCAAAGTGTTTTTTTATTGCCACCGATGATTTCTACCAGCAAATCATCCATTTCGAAGGCAAGTTAATACATTTCGAAAGGATACTATTGTATCAAAGGGTCCGCCGAAACGTTTGGCCAGTGCTGAGATTGCTGCATGGCTCAGTCAACTTATCCCTACAGATGATGAGTTTTTTGGTTTTGGTCAGGAGCATAATTGGACTCATATATGTGGCTTATGAGATCTTCCTTATGCTAAGTCATTGTTATTGCTACACAACATTGATGTGATGCACCAGGAACGCAATGTAGCAGAAAGCATAACTAGCACATGTTTCAATTTTAAAAAGACAAAAGATAATTTGAAGGCTCAAAAAGATTTAGCAGATATTTGTAATCGTCTGACTCTAGAAGTCAAACAGGATGGTAGTGAAAAAGAGACATTGCCACGTGCTCCATTTTGTCTTAAAGTTAGTGAAAAGAAAGAAGTTCTAAAATGGTTGCAACAATTGAAGTTTCCTGACGGTTACTGTGCTGGGTTGAGGCGCACGACAAATCTTGAAAATTGGGTATTAAATAATCTCAAAAGCCACGATTACCATATAATGATGGAAAGACTTCTTCCAGTAATGTTCCATGGATATGTGCATCATGATGTGTGGAGAGTACTTGCGAAACTCAGTTTCTTTTATAGACAACTATATGCTAAAGAAATTACAGTTCAAATGATGGAAAAACTGGAGAAAGAAATACCTCTACTCATTTGCAAAATGGAAAAGATATCCCCGCCAGGATTTATGAATGTAATGCAACATCTACTTGTGCATTTACCTTACGAAGCTAAAGTTTGTGGCCCCGTACAATATCGATGGATTTACCATATTGAAAGGACACTAAAGAAACTACGAGCAATAATTTTGAACAAAGCAAGAGTAGAAGGATGTATTGCAGAAGCATTTGCTCTAAAAGAGGTAGCATACTTCTCAAGTACATTCTTTGCTGAGGAACATAATGTGTATGCTCCCACAACACGGTACCACATAGATGATGAAACTCCAGCAGGAAATTTAAGTATTTTTTCGTGGAAAGGAAAGACGGTTGGTGGCAGCAGTAGACATGTGGTTTCAGAAGAAGAATGGAATTCATGTATGTTATACATGTATACAAACATCGAAGAGATGACTCAATATTTTGTGTAAGTGTTTTTTCTACTAATCACCGTGAAGAAACATCTAATATTTCTCACATTTTACATGAGAATATATTCTAATGTACTAATAATTTACATTATGTAGCGAGTTCGACAAACAATATTGGAAGTATACGCGTCAACCAACAAGCAAACAGTTAGATAAAATGCGTCGTGATGGCCTTCACGGGGGTCCTAACTTCGTAAATTGATTTTGGAAGCATGTAACATTCTATTATTACATGTTACTTTTATCACTGCCAAGTTAATCTGATTAGTAAAAGTAATATTTTTCTTTAATATGTAGTGCATGGTCGATGTTAATGTTCATGAAGACCTACGACAACTTTCTCAAGGAACCATAACAGCAAGGAGTTTTGATCGTTACGACGTAAATGGGTTTCGATTTCGTTCGGTCAAATTTGAAGGAAAACATCCCTTTGCAACCATGACAAATAGTGGAGTTGTAACTAGAGCATGTGATGCACAGGGGAATGAAACTAACTATTATGGAATTATTCAAAATATTGTGGAGTTTAAATTTGGTGGCTCCAAAGATCTTAGAGTTACCTTTTTTCACTGCGACTGGTTTGATAATAACAGGGAACACGAAAGGATGAATTTGGTATAGTAGAGGTAAACCATAAAAATAGACTTCGTGGATGCGATAATTATGTTCTCACTCATCAAGTTGAGTTGGTTTACTACCTACCATATCCTTGTCCAAAGTTGAGTGCTTGGTGGGTTGTCTATAAAGTTAATCCACGAGAACGATTATATGCTCCTGGTGATGTTGGTTATCAAGAAGAACAAGATGAAGTGTACCAAGAGGATGATATTCTACCATATTTTAATATATATATAATGGTTTAGGACTTGATACATTAGTTGGTGATGTTAAAGACAACGAGGGAGAAGAGGATGTAGTGGTTAAAAGAAAGAGATGTAGCTCTAAAAAAGTTAAGATGAGACATAAGAAGAAAGTTGGTCGACATGTTACCGAAGGAACATCGGATCATGATGAATTTTAATCATGTAATTGATTAATATTACATTTTATCATTACTTTTGTTTATATCATTATATATTTATCTTTGACCAACAGCATGCCACGTGGTCTTAAGAATATAGCTAAGGGTCTCTTTGGCTCCTCAAACAAGAGTGGGAGCCAGTCTCCTAACTCCTCACGTAGTCAAGACTCTATTTTTCAACGAAGTGCCTCAAATAATAGTAGACGAGAGGCATTTAGAAGATGCATGGAACAAGCTAATAAACAGGTTCAGTAGCTTATATTTGTATTATATTTACCCATGTCTCATATCGCGAAACCTAATTTATCTAATTTCAGGTGGAGCAGGAGATCCAGGAGGAGTGTCAAGAGGATCAAGGGGAAGAATTTTCTTCGGGGCAGGAACAACAACAAGTGGTAAGAGCCTATGTTGATGAGGAAGCTGAGGAGGAAGTCGATGGGGACGAGGAGGATGGCACCGATACGGGAGAGTTGCCCCAATCATTCAGGTATCGGTCTTCAAACACTCTCCCGTTGGTTGTGCCTCCACAACAGAGATTACAGATCACTCCTGTCGATGACTGGTAAGTAAATATAAAACCCATTATTAAATTATAGATATAATGTTTTAATAAATAATATATGTTGTTAAATTAACTTGTAGGCAATGGGATGATCTGGATTGGATGGACGACAACATCGTAGACAGCCTAATGCAGTGTTGGGTGCTATATGTCGCCATCATTATCCAGGTCTTGTGAACATTAAAGGTGAAGAGAAACCTGCAATACATTAGGAGCACTATCGAATTGCTCCACATGCTGTGCATGAGAATATGGCAGGGGCAGTCTGGCATGATTTTTGGGTATGTTCTTCACTACACTGCATTTTAAATATGTTCATTATATTTTTAGTAATACAAATTCTACAAATTTTATAGGAACGATATCGTTTGCCCGATGATCATGACGCTGCTCTCGAGTCTAGAACACACAAAGTCTTTCACAAAGCTGCACGTAAAGTTGTGAATGATATGATGTCTAATGCTTGGATCACAGTTGTGTGCTTGTACTACAAGGAGAAACTCGGACAGATGATGAACAAGAAAATGGGAGCTTCAAAAATCTATCTAGAGGACGATCAATACTGTCAGGTAATGATTCCTTAGATGGTTAAATGTGCTGATGCTTATTATTCATTATGTACTTATTAGGGATCGAGTGAATATCAAGAAAAATCTAACTCCAAGAGAATCAACCGTGAGTCCGGTGGTGAAGTTCTCCATCGTTACGGTGGAGATGGTCATATTCGTCTCTCGAAACGGATGGTGAGTTTTGTATATTTAGAATTTAGTGTTATAATATAAGCTTTTGCGTAACTATATTTGTTACATGTCTATATAGGCTGCTCAAAGTAGTGAGAAACCCTCTTTCATTGATACTTATATAAGAGGGCATAGGGGAACAGATGACAGTCAATTGTGCACTCCAACGACCACTCAGAACTTGGTATGTCATATAAGTAAAAGTAATTATTAATCAGTATAATTGTTGTATAGTAGCTTTGTAGTTACTTTTAATGTAGGAGAAATATGGTGAAGAGATGGTTCGACGTCATGGAGATGATTACAATTGGAGAAAGGAAGACGTCGACGTAGTTGCTTTATATGAATCCGGTGGAGGAAAGCGTCACGGGAGGTGAACTTACCACTCTCATATTCATATATTGACATACTTTAAATTTTCCAAGTGTCACTAGTTACGACATATCACTATTGCAGGTATTCGATGTTCAACGGTGTCATGAACACCGATGTGGTTCTCTTGCAGTCACGGTCAACACAGAGCGGACAAAGTTCTTCTCGGCGTACTCATACAGTAAATGAGTCCAGGCTAAAACAAATGGAGGAGGTGCATGCTGCATTGAGAGACCACTTGAGACTACACGAAGACCGTATGAAACGACAAGAAGAGTTTATAAAAGCACAAAATGACTACTTCTCGAATCTGGCAGCGTGGCAACAATCGATGCAGGTACATTAATATAATAGTTCAAATATTTTTATTAAACAAGAGATGTATGCATATTTATAGTAGAATGAACCTAAATATTTCAAAATGATTTTAGGGATACTTTTCTCAACTTGGGTTGCCTGCCGCTATGCCACCGCTATCGCAGCCTCCGCAGCTACCTATGTCTTCATCGCTATCGGTGCCTCCACAGCCTTTTTCCGTTGGAACACAGTTACATATTATTGTTATGTTCTCTTTCATTTTTATAAAATGTTAGTATACTTGTAACATGTATTATTGTTTATTTAGGGATCATCCTCAAGGGCACAAAACTTTCATAGTCCCCCTGTTACAAATTTACGAGCAACTTCCTTAGGAGGACAGGGTGGAGGGGACGACTTTGTCGATCAATTCTTCGCACCCGGTTAGGTAAGTTTTGTGTTTTCATCTGCATTATATATTATGTATCTTAATTTTAAATGGACCTCGTGTATAATAAGACATATAATCAAATATGTTGTTGCTTTTTATTTCAATCTATTAGTCATATACTTCACTTTGTTTTCATACAGGAAAACGACGAAACGACGAGTAAAATGGTGTCGGAGCAATTTTGTTGGTTTGTTGGAAGGCAAATGTGGCCATGTGATATAAGTTGCTTTGACAAAATGGTTGTATGAATAATGTGACATATGTTCGTTTATGCTATATTATATGTGTACAATGTAATAATGGACAATATTATTTCGACGACGTAATGCATTTCATAATGTTGAGTTTGTTGCATTTGTTATTACGTGTTATGTGTTCTGTGTTATGTGTGTTTGATTTGTTATTTTATGTGTCTGTTATTTTATGTGCTTGGAACTAAATAATATATAATATTTTATTATATCCCAAATATATTTTTGTGAGCCAGAAGTGGCCCACGAAAACATTGCAATATTATTTTCGTGGGCCATAGAAAGGCCCATGAAAGTAGGGCAACATTACTTTCGTGGGCCCGAGAAAAAGGCTCACGAAAATAACCAGGCAGTATTTTCGTGGGCCACACTCTAGCCCACGAAAATAACATGACTTTATTTTTGTGGGCCGTACTCTGGCCCACGAAAATAACAGGACTATATTTTCGTGGGCCAGAAGGAGGCCCACGAAAATAGCAGATTATATTTTCGTGGGCCAGAAGGTGGCCCACAAAAATAACAGTACTTTATTTTCGTGGGCTATTTTTGGCCCACGAAAATAAATATTTTCGTCGGCCTTATAAGGCCGACGAAATTAAACTTATTTTCGTGAGCCGCCGATAAAATTAAATTTATTTTTGACGGGTTATTTTCGTGGGCCACCGGCCCACGAAAATATATCGTTTTCCTGTAGTGGACAGTGACATAATAGAGGTTCAAGTTTAAGCCAGTGACATAATTTTTTCTTCCCGAACGATTGCTGGATAAAAACTTTGTAAAAGATTTCACACAGAAACTTCATTTCTGACTGCAGTGACAGAGATCGAATACTTGATTCAAGTTCTGAAATTTTAAAACAGTGTAATGCAAAGAGTATTTATACTACTGCCTGTGATCTTGTATGGAAACAGATGCTTGTACCAACTGATAACCGGACAGTAATAAGAATATTGACTGCCTGTCATTGATCTGAACTTTGTGACCAGGTAAACTATATACAAGTACTAGCCAACTATAGTGTCATAGGAAACGCTGAACATTTTAACAGGAAACAGAAGGCACACTAAAATCCATTTTTTTGTACGCACAGATGCAACATGGAAAATAACCTCTGAATGCTTATTTGCTGGAACTAGGTCAGTTGTAGGTACAAGCATCTTGGAACCAAGGTGCTACCTGAAATAATCAGTGTTATCTTAAACAGTAAACGCTAAATAGTTGGTGACCCATTGTTTAGCGTTTAAATGGTCTGCACACGTTTAGACGGTGTTTAGACGGGCTAAACGGTTTGTTAATGTAGCATGCCACCAGAGGAAAATAAAGGCTAGTATGAGGAAAGAAAAAGGAAACTAGAGAAAAGAAAAAAAGAAAAAAGAAAAAAGAAGGGAATGCGTCCAACCCAGCCCAATAGCTATCCCACAAGAGCTTCCCTAGGTTATATGACTGTGTATGTGTCCTAGTCTCTCAGGAATTGACGAAATGCCACCGCCACCGCTATGTAGTATTGCTTCAATCTCTCACCTCCCTTTCTTCCTCTAACTTCAACATTGTTGTTATCCCGACTCCCATCCCTCTCACTTCCCTGCTCCTGTATGTGTTCCCCAACAAATTGGTTGTCCCGGTGCTTTTTCAGCTCACTGGTGATCAAATAGAAGTGTTGGATCCGATGAGGACATGTTCTTGCTGGTTGGATTTCCTATCACTATCCAGCTCTTATTCCTCCCACAAACAACATCTAGACCGCTACCACCGTTTCGACGCCGCATCTAGACTGTCCCACTTCGATGGCCTCGCAAACGAGGTGGGTCTCATGGAAGGCGACGCCTCGACAGGCGCACGTGGGCGGTGGCAACTCTTGTGACGAGATGAGAGCGATAATATAATAAGCGGCCATCAAACTTAATGTTCTCTTATATACTATCGATCTCTTTCTATCCCATCCCATAAACAGTTTAATAGTTGGTCAAAACAACGTTTAAAACCACCTCGGAACCGTTTTGTTTAGCCTGTTTAGGATGTTTAAACGACCTGCTAACCGTTTAAACGGGTCAACCGTTTAGAGGACTGTTTAGTCCCTATACAATGCAGTAGCCCTGTGTTTACTGTTTAAACACGTATAAACGTCCGTTTAATACCATTTAGGATAACACTGGAAATAATACAACAATAACACAACAACCAAGCCTTTATCCCAAGCATGTTGGGATCGGCTAGACATGAAACCCAATAATTATATATACATATATATATATATATATATATATTTCAATGAAGTAAAAGAGAGGAAGATATATAGGGGTAACAAGAAAAAAGAAAAGAAAAAAGACTAAGATTCTAATACATGAATTGCTACTTTCCGTACGGTCCCATCATGAGCTAAGTATCTGGATACATTCCAATCTCTCAAATCTCGTTTTACCGCTTCCTCCCAGGTCAACCTTGGTCGTCCTCTACCCCTCCTAATATTTTCTCTACCTCTTAAAATCACACTGTTAACCGGTGCTTCTAGAGGTCTCCGCTGGATATGTCCAAACCACCTTAGACGATGTTGGACTAACTTCTCTTCAATTGGCGCCACCCCTACCCTATCACGAATCGCCTCATTCCTTATTCGGCCTCTTCTCGTGTGCCCGCACATCCACCGTAGCATGTGCATCTCCGCGACGCTCATTTGTTGGACATGTTGCCGTTTAGTTGGCCAACATTCCGCCCCATATAGCATCGCGGGTCTGATCACCGTCCTATAGAACTTCCCTTTTAGCTTTTGTGGGACCTTCCTATCACATAGGATTCCAGAGGCTTGTCGCCATTTCATCCACCCTACCTTAATCCTGTGGCAAACATCCTCATCAATATCGCCATTGCTTTGTAACATTGATCCTAAGTATCAGAAAGAGTCCTTTCTAGGTACTATTTGTCCTTGTAGACTAACATTTCCCTCTTCACGACCAACACCACTAAAGTCACAACTCATATACTCGGTCTTGGTCCTACTAAGTCTAAACCCCTTGGATTCTAAAGTTTGTCTCCATAACTCTAATTTCTTATCAACACCATCCCTAGTTTCATCTACCAGCACTACATCATCGGCAAAGAGCATGCACCAAGGGATATCCCCTTGTATCCTTTGACACGTCATCCATCACCAAGGAAAAAATGTATGGGATCAAAGATGATCCTTGATGTAGTCCTACCGTGATAGGAAATGCATCAGTCTCACTATCACTTACGTGCACACTTGTACTAACATTATTGTATATATCTTTGATAAGGTTAATGTACTTTATTGGCATTTTATGTTTCTCTAGTGCCCACCACATGACTAACCTTGGTATCTTGTCGTACGCCTTCTCCAAGTCAATGAACACCATATGTAGGTCCTTCTTCTGCTCCCTATATCTCTCCATAAGATGACGAAGCAAAAAAATCGCCTCCATAGTAGACCTCCCAGGCATAAAACCAAACTGGTTTTTAGTGACATTGGTTACTTTCCTCAGGCGGTGTTCAGTCACTCTCTCCCAAAGCTTCATAGTATGATTCATAAGCTTAATCCCTCAATAATTAGTACAACTTTGAATATCTCCTTTATTTTTTGAAGATAGGTACAATATACTTTTCCTCCATTCTTCAGTCATCTTGTTTGACTGAAAAATATGGTTGAATAGCTTTGTGAGCCATACTATTGCCACGTCCCCAAGGCATCTCCACACCTCAATAGGGACATCATCAGGGCTGAGGGTCTTTCCTCCTTTCATCCTTTTTAAGGCCTCCTTAACCTCAAACTCTTGTATCCTCCGTACGAACCGCCTGTTGGAGTCATCCAACTCAACCATAGTGCTCCCATTCCCATCATTAAGTAGCCCATTAAAGTAGTCCCGCCATCTATTGTTAATCACTTCATCCTTTACTAGAATGTGGTGTCTCATCTTTGATGCATTTAACTTGATTGAAATCCCTCATCTTTCTCTCGCGGATTTTTGTTATCTTTTTATATGTCCTTTTCACGTTATTTTATCTCTATTCTCTCATATAACTCATCATAGGCCTATCCTCTTGCTTTACTCACAGCCCGCCTTGCATTTTTCTTGCCCTCTTTGTACTTAAGCTCGTAGCTTGCGCTTCTATCATGACGCTAACTCCAATAACACTCCTCCTTAATGGCCTTTTGTATATCCTCATTCTACCACCAAGTGTCTTTTAACACTGGAAATAATGCGCCATTTTTTATTCATTCCTAGAATAGTGCTACATTAACTAAAATTACAAGCATCATGGAACCGAGGTGGCATGCACTGAAATGCAATGACATTTGACAGTTGCACTGACCTGCATTAGTTTGTTTTCGAAGGCCATGGGAAAGCGATGAAAAATCACTCATGGTCCTTGCCTTGTTGCTGCTCAGATTGCACTGTAGCTAAACCTACTAACGGTTTGGTTTTGAACCGGTTTCAATGGATTGGTTTTTCGTTCGGGTTGAAATTGGATTGGATGGAAATGGGCCAAAGTAAGTGACGGGTTGGTTTAGACTGGATTCACATAAAACCGGTTCGGTTTAGTTTGGATTTCTACAATCCGTACTTAGAGTTGGTTGGGAACTTGGAACCAGATCATGAGCCATGTGTGCGGATTGGATCGAATACCGGCTGTTACGACAACATGTCACACCTGGTTTTCCATAAGGAACTCCCGAGCGTATTCTCACATGTATGTCAGGATCAGTTGACTCATACATGTATCGACAATAGTGAAATATCATTATATTACATGCCAGGGTCAACGCGTAACATAATATTACATCATAAGTCATAATAGAATAATAAAAGTACTATCACACTAATTATACAACAGCGGAAGTCTAATAAAAGTGTTCTCCAATCCACAGGGCCATAGGCGCTGCCCGGGGGTTTTGCCAGCCTAGAGTAGCTCATCGGGATCAAAGTCCTCCTCATCGAAGTCTATATCTTCATTTACACCTGAGCAGCATATGATATCCAATGAAAGCAAGTTTGAGTACCCAAAGGTACTCAACAAGTGTAGGTAAGAATGTTATGAAGACTAATAGCAAGAAAAGGCTAACATGGTTTAACACTATGCATTAATCTTATACCTTAGATTTAATTAGCAACCTCTATTACTAAGTGTTAAATCCCACCATCTTCATAATTAAGTCATTAATGTCAGGTTACACCACCCAACAACCTCTTCCAATCCATATCCATGTTTCTCTAATCATGGACAAGTCCAAGCGCTCTTGACCGTGAGCACGATTGTCATGACAGTTTGGTTCTCTGCAGAGAATGTACCACTTTACCCACAAGTAGTGATTTCATCCCCTGTTACTAGATGGACTAAGAACCACCCTGATACCCATGGTTGCAAGTCACATTACACACTTCCTTTGGTGTGTGATCAGGAGATCACTACATGACCTTTACAAAGGGTCTACCGACAAGTACAAGCCCATTGAGGTTTCACCGCTACAATTCCTAGGAGTAAACCCTCGCCTGCAGAAGCCTCCTCTTGAGCCTTGCAGTTTCCAAGGTAGTCAAAAATGGACTCTCATTCCTCGCACCATCCAAATATTCATACTATACCGGCAAACTCCTAATTAATTGGCCAAGCTGCTCCATCTCAGTATTATGGTGGCACTGTAAAGCCGGGTTAACTGTTTCATGAACCGGTCCTTAGAATCTAAGACAGACACTAACACTAACCCAAAGTCTCGTGCACGAAGCACCATCCAAAACAACCAGCCTGTCTAGATTCCTATCACTATGACACACTCTTGTGTCTCTCATAAATACCACAAGACATGTAATAACTATGTTTCATTCATTTACTAAGTACTAAGCATGGCTAAGCACATAAAATGACAGTTAACACATCCTAACTAAATCACACCATGGTTTCAAGGAATGATATAGAAAGATCTAGTCATGTGTCCTAAACTGGGTTTTATATTGAAGACAACATGCAAACATTCTAACTAATCATCCTAGAATAGGAGCAAAGTGGTCAAGGAACACTTGCCTTTAAATTGTTGCTCGTTTACTTTGAAATCTTGCTCTTGACGATTAAGAAGTAGCTCTTGTGACGGTTCTACCCATGTATATGGACTCCAAAACATGCAATAAGAAACTTAACAACACATTTCAATCATATATATACTTAATTATATACATATATTATTTATTTCTATTTGTTTCCTCCATCTACATATGGCTTCATATTATTCTACTTCTGTTTTGAAGTGAAAATAGATATCAACTTGACATATATATCTTTTATTTTATTTTTGTTATGGCAAAACATTTATTTTTCAAATTTTGTAGTGATTTTTAATAATTTTTGAAGTGTATATATGCATATATACTAATTTTATTATAAGTTTAGACCTAAAAATTAATTTAAAAGTATTACTATAATTATTTTCTAGAATATATATTGCTTTTATTACATTTTCAGAATTTATCTATGCATTTTAATGATTTTCTACAATTTTTCTGAACTATATATGGTTTTTATTTAAATTTCAGTATTAATTTATCATCTAGAATATATTTTCAGCCTATGGAAATAATTATTTTCAATTTCAGAATATATATATATATGTGTTAAATTGTGAAAACAGAATATTTTCATGCATTTTTATAATTTTCCAAAGTTTTCTTATATCATTTTGGCTAATTATAGAATTTAAATAATAAGTTATAAACTATTCTGGGCTAAAATGTGATTTCCACAATTTTTCCAGGGTTCAGAATAAATTTTCAAAACTATTTTCCTAATTTACAAAGTTTACAAGGGCTTTTATACTAAAGAAATGTTTATTTCCTATTTTCTTTAAAGTATGAGGGTTTTTTCACAAAATTCAGGACCTATATCAATTCATTTGAAAACTACAAGGGGTTATCTCTAAAATTTCCAACGGCTACGGCCTATTTAAATTTGGGCCTCGGATCCGAGATCAACGGCCCAGATTAAAAATAACCGAATCGCTATATGGGTTCTAATCCTAGCCGTTCGTGCAAAATGGATGCCCCGGATGGAGCCACGTCGCCCCCTACCCTTCTCCTTCACAGACGGCAGCGCGCTCGCCGGCGAGCGGTGGCGGCATCACCAGATTTCATCGGTTTCGCGATTTCCTACTCCATTTCTTGATTTTTCTACTCGGGAAAGTAGAGGAGATGATTGAGAACTCCCCTAGGGGGATTCTTTGGACCCAAACCGGTCGGAAGTGTGTCAGTGACGACGTTTGGCGGCAGACTCCAGCGATCTTCGTCGGCGAGGCTCTCCAAGCGCAGTTCTTTGGAGATTTTCGTCGGGAATTCTTCTGGTGGCCTTGTGATGTTGTAGGGAGTGTTAGAACGAAGGATCGATGCTTGAATTCGAAGAATTGAGAATTAGGGCGGCGATTCTCACCGAGGGGAAAACGAGCGCGAATGGTGAGGGATTTTGGTTAGTTTTTGTGCGGTTTATAGGGAAGGAGGAGGCGGCGGTTGTGGCCCTGTAGGTTGGAGAAGAGACACGAGAATTTTGCTCATGGCCAAATGATTTGATCAAATGTGATAATAGCGTGAGAGAGAAGAGAGAGAAGGGTCTGCGATTGTTTTGGGGAAGAAGGAACTGATGGCTGGGCCACATTTGGTCGTGAGAGAAGAGAGAAGGGGGTGATCCATTTGTTGAGAATTACGGTTGTTACACAATATCATTACACTGCACCCTCCTACCTCGCCACCACCACGGATCTGCCGCCATAGTCGCCACCAAGATCCCTGACTGTTTCAGATCCATTTGGGAGTGGTTCCTTGAGTCCCTTACGCTCCCAAAGTGTTATCCTAAATAGGTCTAAACGGCTGTTTAAACGAGTTTAAATGGTAAACGGGCCTGTAAACAGACGGGCGTGTACACGGGCAAAACGGGTTAAACAAAACGGATTTGATTCGGGTTTAAAACCTGTTTCCAACCTTTTAAGCGAAGTGGCTAACCGATACCTAGATACAAAACCGGCCGTACCCCGCGCCACCCCCGCGGTGCCGGCCTGGCCGAGCGGCGCGTGCGTGCCTGTCGTCTGCCCCCGAGCGCACCGGCGACTTTGGATCTCAGGTACGCTCCTCCCGTGCCGGCCTGGCCGAGCGGCGCGTGCGTGCCTGTCGTCTGCCCCCCAGCGCATGCGCGCCTCCCCCCACCGCGCACCGGCGACCTGGCCGAGCGGGCGCGCAGCAGCCCCCGCCCCTATGCGTGCCTACCGCCTGCCTCCAGAGCGCGCGCGCGCCTGTGCCGTCTGCCCGAGAGGCGAGAGCGCGTGCCTGCGACCTGCGCCTGAAGTCCGCCGCCTGCCGCGGGCGCGCGCGTGGCAGGCCCCCCTCCGGCCAACTGCATTTCTATGCACTTTCATAACTTGTTAATTGTTGCCATCTTGTATCTTTGCAGGCTGTACCATTTACCGTTGTAGGGCAGCTGAAACCTAAATTGGAGGCCAGCTGCATGAGTTCATCGAATATTTGTTTTTTGCAGCTAGGTATATACATATAGCTATTATCTTGTATAATTATTTATTGATTATTGATTGTATTATGTGAATCCTGTTTGCTTATATTTTTCTCTCGTATTGTACTATGTTGAATGTCAACCGCTGCATCAAATCCATCCTCTGCCATTGTGAATGTTGTTGTGCTAACATTTGTCATTTAATTTGCAAGTGCAAAGTTGGAAATGTGACAACAGGCTAAAAACATCAAATAAGTCAAAAGTAATTTTCAAAAGGTTAGTAAAAAATATTTTACTTGCTGCTACAGTACAAACCGTTTAATCCGTTTAAACACCGTCTACACAGCCTAAACGGTAACAGACCTCCACTGACTGTTTACCGTTTACCGTTTAGGATAACATTGTCCCAACCGAGCCGCTGTCCCCGAGGATCGCAATTGTAGTCCTCGCCCTTCGTCCCCCTTGTCGCTGACCTCGAGCACACCACCATTGTCGTCCCTTACCCTGCAACTGATTCGCCACACGACTTGTATATGTTCCTTCTCCTTTCCCTTCCTCACCCCAATCAAGTGGAGCACAAACCCAATATGAGGTCTAGGAAGCCGATCTAGTATGGGGGCTAATCGATCCAACAGGTAAACTCGATTTGGGGCATGCACGTCTCCGGTTTTGAAGTAAAATGTGCTTTGGATTAATGAGCCTGTTGAAGTGGTTTTACGAAACTTCCCCCGGTATCGCTACTGGAGCAGCCCGTGAAGGTTCGTTGTTTGGAGGGGCTAAGTCTCTCGACCGTTCGATCCTGAAGAACATGAGGTGAACACGAAAATTTACGTGGTTCGGGCCGTCAGAGCGTAATACCCTACGTCCACGGGAGAGTGTGTTGTATTGTTGTGTGTTTCCAAGCCTTAGCTTGTCTAGATGGATCCTTGAGGCTTAGATTTGATTGCCTGTGCCTGGTCGAACCTCTCGGAGGCTGCCCGGTCCTTTTATAGCCCAAGGTCGGGCAGTTACACTAAGACCTCGGGCCTGACAGGTGGCCACACGGTGGTTCGTACCCTATACACAATCTAGGGTATTAAAGGCTACTTGTAGTATCCACTGTTGATGGAGTTAAGGCGTGCCGCCTGACACGCCGAGCGTCCCTGGCTAAGTAGCGGTTGACAATGGCGGTAGAAGGCTCCGCCATGTCGCCGCAGCCTACTCGGTCAGCTATGCGGCGCTGTACTGTTGCTGCTGTTGCCACGTCACACCATTCTGTCTTGTCACTGTAATGTCTGGCAGGTGTGGGCGGAAGCGTGCACTGCACACCATGCTCCTGGAGAACGCGCGAGTCTTGAATGCATGACTGGACTGGTCACGTCTTCCTTGACTCCTGAGGTCGATGGCCCATGGCGGGTCGTGGGACACGTGGCAACTTCGGAGCCCACCTCAGCCGGGAGGCCGGGTTCGGAGCCAGAGGACACGTGGCGGCACCGGACCTCGCCTCAGCAGGGAGGTCGGGTCCGGAGCCGGAGGACACGTGGCAGCTCCAGAGCCCACCTCAGCGGGGAGGCCAGGTCCGACCCCTAGTACACGTGGCAGCTCCGGAGCCCACCTCAGCGGGGAGGCCAGGTCCGGAGCCGGAGGACACGTGGCAGCTCCGGAGCCCACCTCAGCGGGGAGGCGACGGGGTCCGGAGGTGAAGGACACGTGGCAGCTCCGGAGCCCATCTTAGCGGGGAGGCCAGGTTCGGAGCCGTAAGACACGAGGCAGCTCCGGAGCCCACCTCAACGGGGAGGTCGGGTCCGGAGCCAGAGGACACGTGGCAGCTCCGGAGCTCGCCTCAGCAGGGAGGCCGGGCCCGGAGCTGAAGGACACGTGGCGGCACCGGACCTCGCCTAAGCGGGGAGGCAGGGTCCAGAGCCTAAGCACACGTGGCAGCTCTGGAGCCCACCTCAGCGGGGAGGCGGGGTCCGGAGCCACTTCATGCCTGTGTGCGGGGGTACCCGATCTGCAGGGTACCGAGAGAGCCATATCTGCTAGCACAGTGAAGCTGAAGAGAGCTGATAGAGGTTTAATTGCTGCATGCGGAGTGTTCTGCATTGATCCTTTGTTCTTGTTTCCTGGTTCAATATATAGCAGTACCCCAGTGTTACACAAGATTCATTTTCAGGCTGCTTATTCTTGTTTGCTTGGGCTTTTTGATCCGTTTTACATTGCAGTGTTGGATATGTGTTCCATGTCCTGACTTATCCATTTAATCGTGGGTTTGTGGTCCATTTATCTCTGTTTATCATCAGAATTATCATACTGATTAGGTTTACTGATAGTTTATACCAAATTTTCTTACATGGTGCTCTCTGTGATCAAAATTTTGCAGGCAGTTAACAAAAGGGTGGAGTATTTGTGAAGCTCCGGTTTTAGATAGCAAGAAGCCAGCCGAAGACATTCATTCTTGCTGTAGGGGAGTGGTAATTGACATTTTCGTGAACTCAGCACCACCTGTTCCTCTCAACTGCTTGAGCTCAGGCCACACTATGTTATTTGCATTGAAATAGTTGCTTCACTTAGTTTGTACTATTGTGAAATGAGGTTCTGAAAGTTGCACCTCTCTTGTTTCAGTCTTAATATCTTACATGTTGAGTCTGTTAGCTACTTCAGTGTTGGACCATTAGCGCTGAACCAAAAAAATGCTTGACATGGTTGGTACCGAAACTTGTTTATGCATGTGAGTGTTATTCACACTTTACTTACTTAGTTTATATTATTGTCCAATGTTCATCACTGCTAAAAGCCATATTTATCGTTTTCTGTGCTTACTAAAGGAAAGGGAAAGGGCAGCCCGGTGCATGTAGCTCCCGCTTGCGCAGGGTCCAGGGAAGGGTCCGACCCATTTGGGTCTTTTGTACGCAGCCTTTCACTACAATTCTGCAAGAGGCTGTTTCCAGGACTTGAACCCGTGACCTCATGGTCACAAGGCGACAGCTTTTCTGTGCTTACTGTTTGACACTAATCACTTGTCCATTCTATTGATGGCCCCTTGTGCCTTTGGGATATTAGATTCCATCCAGTGCAAATGTTGTTACCTTCTCCTAGTGTTATGAATTCCAAGTGCTTAATACATACACTCTGTCTCTGCAGGCGAAGGTACAACTGCTTCCCTTTGAAGTTTGTTCATGTCGTCTATGTGTCCAACCAGCTCTGTCATGCTGCTGGAATGAATTAGGTGATTCTAGTGCTATCCCCGCGCTGATTCTAGTGCTCTCTCCACTAGGCGAAGGCGAGACGGTCGGGTGGGAGCGGGTGGTGAGGAAGTGAGACAAAGTGAGGCAGCCGCTTGGGACACGTGGCGCCTTGTGAGCTGTTCTCCGTTCGCGGCACGGCAGCTGTTCCTCGCCATCACCAGAGGAGCCGAGCGTGTCGTGGTGACCTGTTTACGCCTGGTGGACCTGGACCTGGGCCTTGCAGTGTTGATCTAGGCACCGGTCAACTAAGCATTGTACTGGATTGTCCTCGACATGATGGAGAGGGTTCAAGCACCGGCCTGCTAAGCATCGCCGGCAGAGCTCGTGGTAGTCTGCACTCAGCAAGCATAATGGAGAGGGTTCCAGCTATTATGGTTGACATGTCGCCGCTTCTGCCGGTGGCGGCGGGTCAGGGCGAGAACACTTGCCGTGATGTCTTCTTGGAGTTCATGACCAAGTAGACTTCACCTCTTTATCCGCTGAACTTTTTAATTAACCTGTGCTGTTCTTTTTTTTCAATTTGCCGTGCTTGTTTTCATCACAGGATATCAAAGTTCGAGGAGCAAGCGGAGGCTGGGAAACGATTGCTTACAAGATTCCATCAGGAGCTAGGTTAGTAGGATTTCTGACATGTCCCCCTCCACTTTTGGGTGCACAACATAGAAACAGGGGATGGCCGTGATGTCAGCGTGTAATTGTTCGTGCTTGTGATTGCTCAAAGATCACTTAACTACCTTGTTTCAGAGTATTTTCGAAGGCCGCCGATTCCTAAAGATTCAGATGTCATGAGTGAGATACTTAAATCTAATTGCACTGACAGAATGAGGTACTATATGGAAGCTGGCTGCAGCCTTCAGTACGAAAATATCTCAAACATAAATCAGCGTGAGTTACTTCAGTTTAGCAATAAAATATATTTCTTATTCTTGCATGCTAATGGTTTACATGACTTGGGTATGTGAAACGATTGTAACTCGTTGAGGTTCCGACTATAGAACAAATTTTGTATATTGTGCTGTGATTATTGACTTCCATGACTGAATTGTATGCTCTGTTTTCCTCTTAGTTGTTAACTTGACACCCTTTAGTCAGTTTGATATTGATTCCATTTCCCCTTGTACCAGTGCATTTGTGTGAGGATGGACTCAAGGATCATATAAAGAAAGGTATTTGATCATTCTATATCTTTGTCAATCTTTAGTCTATTCAGTATTCACAAACATTTCATTTCACAGAATCACAGTAATGACTTTGTTAGAATACTTGTGCAGAATCTATGAACTGCTTGACTGGCCAGATGTACTCAGATTGTTTGCAGCAAATATATGAGTCTAATATGGATGTATGCTCATGTTGTTACAAAGAAATGCAAATTAATGTATAAAGGGGCAACATTTTCTGAATTTATGCTTAAATGCAATAATGATAGCATAGATCAAACATGTCTGTTTTGTGAAGTGATCCTTCTAGGCAACAACTTGGTGAAAATCAGTTATCAGATAATGCTTTTTCTTTGCCTTGGAGTTTGTCATGTACTAGATTGGTCATATGGCTGTTTGGCCTTAGATTTAGCCATGCCTTTTCTCCCCAGACCCCACAACGTGTGGGAGCTTTCAGCACTGAGTATGCCCTTTTTCTATTAATAGACATAAAGGAACAATTTAGCCAAAGATAAAAAGAAAGATTCACCGATTCCTCTTGAATGTCTTCTTCAACTCATATTTTTAAAGCTAGGGCTATGACTTATCATGTTTCCTTTTATTATTTTTGTGAAACTTTAATTGACCTACTGTTCTTTTATTGGCTCTAAGTTAAGACATTGCTTCAAGAGCTTGAATGTCTAGTCAAGGATGTACATGGCATTACATTAACTGCCAGTTTAAATGCTTTGGAAGTTTTGGAGAGTCCTTCAACAGATAACAAGCTGAATAATGAATCTTACTTCGTAGAGGTTAAATCTCTGTTCCCAGTTCCCGCATTGCTGTTGCTATTTGTTGCTTTGATGTTCCAAAGATAGACTTTGCTAGCTACACTGATGACATGAAACGCAAACCGACTAACATAGTATTTCCTACTTTGAAGGAGGGGAACCAAGAAGATAAACTGGACAACGATGTATCATTCGTCACAGTGATGATTATTGTTCAAAATATGTTGAATCTTGATTATACGATGCAGGTAAATTTGCGTCCTGTGTCAGTATGTCCATTTGCTTTTATGCTTCAATGTGCAGCGCCATATAAAATAAAATGCAGTTTATTTTGCAACTTTTTACTTACAAAGAGGACTCCTTTCCCCTGTAGGAAAAGATCGTCAACGCATTATCCCTTAAAATACCATCATTGGAGCTTGAGGGATACTGCCTCATGTGGGATTTACGCCCATACATCGATGACAATGTGATGCATCTGGCATGGAGAATGTGCCCGTGAAATCTCTGGCACTCTTGGTGGCAGACCGTTAATCTGGTAGTTGATACAAGTATCTGCATCTCACTGTGTGTTATGTATACGCAAATCTGATACAACCATTTGAGCATTGAGGATAGGCATTGTGTCTATTGCTGAGAGGGATTCTGTTCATGTGCTGGCATGAGATTTCTGATTCGATAGCATGCAAATGCGTTGCAACTCATTTGTGTTAAAGGATTTTGCTGGACTGCTGGGTTTGGAGGAATGTGTGCTATGCATTCACAGGGTCCACCTGACCATCCCAGTTCTGAGTCTGTACTTTCTTTTTTTCTGTCTGCAAGGGCAGTTGAACAATCACACGCATCTTCTGGCTCTACTCACTATCCGGTTAAGATTTAGGAAGCTGGTAGTGTTGCTCGCGTAAACTGCAGCGGTAACAGCTTGTAAGAAAAAGCAATCAACCAGTCAGACCGGCGGCCAAGCCAACCCGAGGCGATTGACAGAGACGAGGCCGATGCGGGATAGCAGGCGTCGCGGCTCGACTTCCTCGACCGCATGCTCCGCTCCACGGTGACCTCCCTCCCTGTCTGCCCCCTTCCCTGTCTCGTCCTCCTGTTGTCAGCAGTCGAAGATGCTAACCTTTGCTCCTTTCGCGCCCGCAGCTGCCTTGTGACCTTCTCCTTCCACGGGGCCAACGCTGAGGAGCTAGGATTTCCGGCCCACTAGTAGGTTACTTAGCTCGTTTCTGTCTTTCATGGTGTCGTGTGTGCAGCTTGCGGTATTTGAATACTTCTTTAATTTGAACTAACCAGCATTAAATAATTCAAAACGAAGGGAGCAACACTGGAACTTAACCGCTACCGTGCAATTGAAAATAGTAAACTGTTGGAGGAAGCAAGTTTCTTTTTCTCCAAATATTTATTTAGATACTACCTAAACCAATATTTAGGAGTTTTTTACCAACTTGTTGGATATGCTCTTAGAGGATATCTCACTCTTAATATGATAGTTTTTTTAGGAAGATGCGTTATCTATGTCCAGTAGTAGCAGGACGGGTAGGACGTAAACGCCATGCGAAAACGTAAAACTTTTCTCGACAGGCAATTTGCGGTTATACGCTGTGTGCTCGTGTGAAGTGTCAGCCACCGGATCACCCGGCCCTTAAACCCATGCCACTCGTCGCCGCCGTCGCCTCGACGGTCGCGCCACCTCCACCCCGGCGACCGAGTCCCTTCCGCCCCGTGCAACTTCCCGGAGCTGGAGCCCTATCCCTAACCGTCCCCTCGCCTCCGGTGCCGGAGGCGAAGCCCAAGCCACGGTGGTACCCGATGCAGTACCCCGACGAGGCGGTGGGCGTCGCGGAGGAGATGCGGTTCGTCGCTATGCGCCTCCACAAGCCCAGTGTTACACCTAGTGTGACGAGCACTAATTAAGGAGCAGAAAGAGCTTAATTGTAATTAGTCATTATGTAATAGGGGACAATGTGGGCCTGGGTGTCTCCCAGTATTGTGCAAAGCTACAGAGAAAGGTGGAACAGAAAACGGAAAAATAGAAAAGAGAAAAACAGAGATTCGGCCACCGTTCCTCTCTCTTCCCTTTCCCTTCCTCGCAAGCGCCGACTCCCCACCGGCGGCCGCCGTGACCACCTCACGCCGCATCGGTAGCGTGATGCCGGCCTCGGGGTGTCACAGTTGGTAATCAGAGCAAGGAGGTCCTTGGGGTGCGGAGGATTGGAGCAGCGGAAGCCTAGGTTACGGAACTTCGGGCTGTAAAATCCCGGGTGGGGTGAGTCGGTCTAGCGATTCCTGCTGATTTCTTCTCGATTGACAATCCCTCCGGTTGGCTCGAGTCGCGGTGGCGAAGAAGGCTCCGGAGAAACCGTCGGTACAGACGCGATTCGTCCTCGATGCGATGGAGGTGGCGGCGAAGTCGGATGGTGAGAAGTGGGAGAAGATTTTCAGGGCACTGGAGTCCATATCGCGGAGATTGGATGGGGTGGATGAGATTCAGAAGCAGCTGGTGGGACAACAAGCGCTGGCCGTATCGGTGGCGGAGCAGGCCGGCAAAGAGCGGGACATGCTGTTCCAACAAGTGGCGGAAACGGGGAAGAGGGTCGCCGCCCTAACACTGGAGAGATTGGCGGAGGAAATGGAGAAAGTTCCGGTGGATCATGCCCAAAGTTCAAATCACCGAGGAGAAAGTGGAAGTAGGGAGCGAGGAGGTGCTGTTCGTGGTGCTGAACACAGAGGAGATAGTGGGAGTTTAGATAAAGGGAAATCAGTTCTAGGAGGTTGGGAAGAACCTGGTCGAGGAGGGAGCAGCAGGGGTGTTATGCTTGATCTCAACAGACAACGAAGAGAGGAGGCTGGAGGCGATAGATCGATGCTGAAACTGACATTCCTCAAATTTCAAGGTGATAACCCCACAATCTGGCTTGATAAGTGTCTAGATTATTTTACAATTTTTCATGTGCATGAATCCTTGTGGGTCAGGGCAGCATCTCTGCACATGGAAGACAATGCATCTAAATGACTCCAGGTTTATAAGTTAACACATGGCTTGAGTACTTGGGAGCATTTTGTGAGAGCTGTTAAGGACAGATTTGGAACTCATGAGTACCCAAAAGCAATGTATGATTTATTACACCTAAGGCAGCAGGAAAGTTTGGAGGAGTACATTGCTAATTTTGATGAATTGAGATATTCTACTACAATGCATAATCCTGAACTAGATGAAGTTTTTTTGTGACTCAATTTATAAAAGGGTTAAAAGGGGATATTCAGAGTTCTGTCCAAGCACAAGTGCCAAGTTATGTTAACAGAGCTGCATTATTAGCCCAATTACAACAAGATATTCTGGAAAAGAGCCGTGCCCGGTTGTCCAGACAACCAAAGTTTGAACAAAGGAGTCAGGGATTTTTGGAATTGTCAAAAGAAAGACAACCGCGAGATTACAGAAGGTTACATGGTTTATGCTATACTTGTGGGGAGAAATATGAACCTGACCACTTAGCTAAATGTTCCAAGAGAAATCAGGTACAGCTAAATGTTCCAAGGGAATGGTTCTCACTGATGATGTGTTGACTCAACTTGAAACTGAAGACTGCCAACTAACTGAAGATCATCACCTATCCCTCCATGCTATATCCGGTACAGAAGGGAAGGACTGTCTTAGGCTGAGAGCCTTGTTAAAGAATCATGCATTTTTATTGTTGGTGGATTCAGGAAGTTCAACATCCTTTATCAACAACACTTTTGTGGCCAAGGCTGGTCTTCGACCACAGGAGTGCGTCCCACTCACGGTGAAGGTTGCTAATGGAGAAAAGATGATCAGTGATTCTATCGTGCCTGAGGTGGAATGGTGGTGCAGTGGACATTCTTTTTCCACAGAAATGAGAGTCTTGCCCTTGGGAGCCTATGATGCCATTCTAGGATATGATTGGCTCAAGCAATACAGCCCTATGGTATGTAATTGGAGTGACAAGTCACTGGAATTCTCAGACAAGGGACAGATAGTTAAATTACAAGGGCTGCAATATAGTCCACAAGATGTCCTACTAGAGTTGTCTGCTACACAACTAGTCAAATGGATCAAGGGCAATGAGGTCTGGTCACTAGCTGTCATGGAGACCTATAAGGAAGAAACAAAATATAGTGTCATTGATGAAGCAGTCTCAGCATTGTTACAAGAGTTCAGGGATGTTTTTGAAGAACCCAAGGCATTGCCACCTTCTAGGCAATTTGATCATGTAATTCCACTCATACCAGGTGCTATCCCTGTCAACTCTAAGCCTTATAGATACTCTCCTCTTCATAAAACTGAAATAGAAAGGCAGATACAAGCTTTACTAGAAGCAGGCCTAATTGAGAATAGTGTGAGTCCATTTGCTTCTCCAGTTCTTTTAGTCCAAAAGAAAGATGATACTTGGCGATTTTGTGTTGATTATAGGAAATTGAATGAACTCACAATTAAAAACAGGTTTCCAATGCCTTTAGTAGATGAGATACTTAATGAGTTGGCTGGTGCAAATTTTTTTAGCAGTCTTGATATAAGAGCGGGCTATCATTAAATCAGAATGAAATCTGGAGAGGAGTATAAGACTGCTTTTAAAACTCATAGTGGACATTATCAATTCAAGGTAATGCCCTTTGGGCTTACCAATGCCCCTGCGTCCTTTCAGTGTGCTATGAATTCTGTTTTAGCATCATTCCTTCGGAAATTTGTATTAGTGTTTATAGATGATATACTCATTTATAGTCCCACTTTTGAGCTTCATTTGGATCATCTAAAGAAAGTATTGTCTACCCTGAGAAATCACCAGTTTTATATCAAGAGGTCTAAATGTAGCTTTGCAAAAACTGAGTTGGTGTATTTGGGTCATATCATATCTAGAGAGGGTGTGGCCACATACCCTACTAAAACTGAAGTCATGGAGTGTTGGCCTACTCCATCCACAGTAACGGAGCTTAGAGCTTTTTTGGGATTGACAGGTTATTATAGGAAGTTTGTCAAAGGTTATGGTATGTTGGCTAAACCTTTAACTAGTCTGTTAAAAAGAAAACAATTTCATTGGGATGCAGAGGCCAGTATGGCTTTCAATGCCCTCAAGAAAGCTATGATTTCAACTCCTGTTTTGGCTCTTCCTGATTTTACTGAATCCTTTACGGTTGAAACTGATGCTAGTGATATGGGTTTCGGTGCTGTGTTAATGCAAAAGGGTCGCTCCATTGCTTTTTTAAGCAAGGCTCTGACTGAGAAGCACAAACACCTTTCTATTTATGAGAAGGAATTTCTCGCCTTGATAATGGCGGTAGATAAATGGAGACCCTACCTGCAACGAGCCAAATTCATTATTAATACAGACCATAAGAGCTTGAGTTTTCTAGAGGACCAACATTTGCAATCAGATTTGCAAAAAACAGCGATGTCTAAGTTGATGGGTCTAAATTTTCGGATTGTCTACAAAAAGGCAAGGAAAATGTGGCAGCGGATGCTTTATCACGATTGGGGAGTTTACTGCACATGTTTGCTGTCACAGAGATCCAACCCCTTTGGATACAAGAAGTTTTAAACTCTTACAGCACTGATGGGGCAGCACAACAGCTAAAAGCTCAGTTAGCAATATCCAGTCCGGATGAGCAGGGCTTCTCATTAAATCAGGGAATTATTCAGAGGGGGCAACAAATTTGGGTCGGCTAGAATTCAGCCTTGCGAACAAAGATTATTGCTGCATTGCATGATAGTGCAGTAGGGGGTCATTCTGGAGCTCAAGCCACCTATCACAGGGTCAAAAAAATGTTCTACTGGAAGGGTATGAAGTTAGATATTATAGATTTTGTTAAACAGTGTTCCATTTGCCAAAGGGCTAAGGCTGAAAGGACTCATCCGGCAGGGTTATTACAACCATTACCAATTCCTCAAGGTGCTTGGCAAGATATATCAATGGACTTCATAGAAGGTCTTCCAAAATCAGATGGTTATAATACAATCTTGGTGGTGGTTGACAGGTTTTCCAAGCTAGCTCATTTCTTTCCAATGAAGTATCCATTTACTGCTGCTCGGGTAGCACAGATTGTGCTTGACAATATAGTGAAACTGTATGGGTTACCAAGGACTATAGTCTCAGATTGAGATAAAATATTTATCAGTACATTCTGGCAGCAGTTGTTCACAAGGATGGGCATCAAATTACTTCTCAGCACTTCTTACCATCCACAAACAGATGGACAGACTGAACAAGTAAATCAAAGCCTCAAAATGTATCTGCGTTGTGCAGTTCAGTCAGCTCCACAGAAACGGAAAGGATGGCTCCCATTAGCCAAATTTTGGTATAATTCTTCTTATCACTCCTCACTTGGTTGTTCTCCTTTTAAGGCCTTGTATGGGTATGATCCAGATATATTGGCTGCTCCTATTGCCTCACCGGCTGCTGATAAACCACTCAAAGAATTGTTGGCCGAAAGAGCAATATTCCAGGACATATTAAAGCAGCATCTCTCAGCTACCCAGAACCGCATGAAGCAGAACTCTGACAAATTCAGATCTGAACGGGAGTTTCAGGTGGGCCGAAATGGTTCTTCTAAAGTTACAACCCTATTCTCAATCAACACTGGTCAATAGACCGTGTCCAAAACTGGCATTCAAATTTTTTGGGCCATATAAGGTGCTGCAGCGTATTGGGAAGGTGGCCTACAAGTTGGATTTGCCGGGGACTGCACAAATACATCCGGTATTCCACGTTTCTCAGCTTAAACCATTTCAACCTAACTATTCTCCGGTGTTTTCAGAGTTGCCATGTGTTGTGAGTCTTGACCATCAAGAACAGTTGAAACCGGTGGACATTCTTGATCGCCGTCTGGTAAAAAAAAAAGAAATCATGTTGTTCCACAAGTGCAGGTCCGCTGGTCTACTTCATCAGGGGCTGGAGAGACTACATGGAAAGATTGGTATGTTCTACTGAAGAAATTCCCTAAAGTGGGTGCTTGGGGGCAAGCACCAAATGGCCGTGGGGTAGGTGTTACACCCAGTGTGACGAGCACTAATTAAGGAGCAGAAAGAGCTTAATTGTAATTAGTCATTATGTAATAGGGAACAGTGTGGGCCTGGGTGTCTCCCAGTATTATACAAAGCTACAGAGAAAGGTGAAACAGAAAAAAAATAGAAAAGAGAAAAACAGAGATTCGGCCATCGTTCCTCTCTCTTCCCTTTCCCTTCCTCGCAAGCGCCGACTCCCCACCGGCGGCCGCCGTGACCACCTCACGCCGCATAGGTAGCGCGATGCCGGCCTCGGGGTGTCACACCCATGTGCACCACCATCAAGGACAAGCCGGGAGAGGAAGCGGAGGCAGAGGATGCGGGCGCGGGCGGGGATACGGAGGAGGATGACAACGTGAAGCAGGGGTAGGAGAAGGAGGAGGAGGGCGACGTCGAGGCGGGGGAGTGGGTGCCGAGCATGGAGGGGTTCGTGAAGTACCTGGTGGGCAGCAAGCTTGTCTTCAACACCATCGAGCGCATCGTCGCCGAGTCCACCGACGTCGCCTATGAGTAGAGGTGGGACATGGGCCGGGCCAACTTCGGGCGGGCCGAAGCCCGACGGGCCGGCACGGCCCGGGCACAAAATTGGCCCGAAATAGTTTCGGGCCGGGCCGGCCCGGCACGGTATTTCGGGTTGTGTCATGCCCGGGTTCCGACGCTTCGGGCGGCCCGGCCCGGAATAGAATTCCGGGCCGTGCTCGGGCCGGGCTGGCCCGAAATTGGCCCATCGGACCGAAATTGGCTCACCGGCCCGAAACGGCACGAAATGCCCAGAAAAAGCCAAAATTAGGTTTCTCCGCAGTCCGCACACCCGCACAGCCGCAGTCCAGTCCCAGCCCGCTGCGCGCCTGCGCCTCGCGCCGTCACCGTGCCCGCGCGGCCGCGCCCCCGCCCGAGGCCGGACTGCCCGCGCCCGCCAGCCAGCCAGCAGCCACAGCCGCCACTCGCCAGGCCGAGGCCCGACCGCCCGAGGCGCCAGCAGGCCAGCAGGCACGCGCGGCAGCCAGCAGTGGCCCAGTGCACCAGCGGCGCCCAACAGCCACGCGCAGCCGCGCCACTGCGCCAGTGCGGTGGCCCGCGCCGTCGCCAGCTAGGCGCCAGGCCCCACGGCCCCCGCGGCAGCCTATGCCACCGGCCCATCGCCACCGCACGTCGTCTGCCCCCGTGTCGCCGTGCACCTGCCCCCTTGCCCCCGACTCCCGAGGCTACCCGAGGGCCGAGCCACCCCGCGTCGTCTGCCCATCGTCTGTATTCTGATTTTTGAATATGCTTCCTAATCGAAAAAAAGCGTTGGTGTGTCGTCGGGCCCGTGGATCCGGCTCCCAAAGTCGTGGTAATTATGATCCTAGCTTGCCGTCCATGCCAGAGGATATAGATCCACGTCGCCTATCTCCAAGCATGGGAGATTTTGGAATGGATGATGTAAATATAGAGAATGAACCATATGATATTGAGGTGGAGGTCGAAGCTCAAGTTGGAGCACATGTAGATGCAGGTTTGGTCCGTTTGTATGATAAGTTTGTGTTTGCGTGTATCTAATACATATGGTAATTCCGTTTATTACTCCGTTGTTCAATTAATGCAGGTTTAGGAACGGGAAGCTTCTCTGTCGATGCGCCCCCTAGCAATGAAACTATACAAGCATCCTTCTCCACGCGGGGTCGCAAAAGTACAGCGACATGTTGGCAACATTTTGAGAAGAATAAGGAATTTCGTGATGGTAAGTGGATTGTTATTTCTGCTACATGCAAATATTGCAAGAAAACTCTCACTGCAGGTTCTAGTGGTGGCACGGGCCATTTGAATCGACATTATACGGGATGTATAAAGCGGTTAGCTTTGCAAGAAGGTGCAGCGGTTCAAACTCAACTCAACTTTAATCCGGATGGTTCAGTAAGTACTTGGGTTTATAATCCTGAAGTTGCTCGTTCTGAAATTGCTAGGTATATTGCAGTTGATGATCAGCCTATTTGCATGGGTGAGAGTGTTAATTTTGAAAGAATGGTTCAACATGCATTTTTTCCACAATATCATAATGTTTCTAGAAAAACTACTAGAGGTGACTTGCTTAAAAGATATCATGATAAAATGGATATATTAAAAGAAGCATTTAAGACTATGCCATTTTCTGTTGCATTAACATCTGATATTTGGTTATCATCACACCAAAGAACAAACTATTTGAGTGTTGTTGCTCATTACATAGATCATGAATATAAGCTTAACAAAAGGATATTAGGATTGCGTCTTATTGATGAGAACCACACTGGTGAGGCTATTGCATCTCATGTGCATGAGGTTATTAATGAATATGGCATTGGAGATAAGATTGCTTCTATTACTCTTGATAATGCATCGGCTAACACTAGAGCTATGGAAATATTGATGCTACACATAGAAAGCTACATTGGTGGG
Source organism: Neostapfia colusana (assembly GCA_030760725.1). Classification (NCBI taxonomy): domain Eukaryota; kingdom Viridiplantae; phylum Streptophyta; class Magnoliopsida; order Poales; family Poaceae; genus Neostapfia; species Neostapfia colusana. The sequence continues at coordinate 69,933,412 of JASWHV010000015.1, forward strand.
TATGTTCTCCATCAAAGATGTGTGTGCCACATCATCAATCTCATTGTGCAGGCGAGATTGTTAAAGGCAAGTTCATGTATTGATAATATTCGTAGTGCTATTCGTTATCTTTTGAATTCTCCACAGGTTTACAGGAGTTTCAGGGAGTATTGTCGTGTAAAGGGATTGAAACCCAAAAAGTTTTCACTTGATATGAAAGTGAGATGGAACTCGACATACACGATGTTGAAGCAATTAAAAGGGTATGAGGAAATTTTCACTACTTTTATGAATGCTCAAGGTGCAGGTATACTACTTAATGAACAGGATTGGGATACTGCACGACGCCTTCGTCGTCTCTTGAAACCATTTTACAATGCAACAACGTTGTTGTCTGGTATTTATTATCCTACATCTCCTCTCGTAATTGAATGACTTATGACTTTTGCTGAAACGTTTAAGACATATGAGTATGATCCAGTATTATGTCCAATAATTGAAGAAATGAAAGTAAAATACCTAAAATATTTTGATGCTATACCACATTTGTATTGCTTTGCTCTTATCTTTGATCCACGAAAGAAGGTAGAGTAATTAGAAGGTGCTTTACAGTTTATTTGTGATAATCTAGATCTTGATTACTCTGGGGCTTACTCACATGTTAAATCGGAGATATTTCGAGTTTTTGGTATGTATCAGCAGAAATATGGTCAAACTCGCTCTAGAGGTGAAGTGGCACCAACTGAAAAGAGGAAAAGTATGTCAGCTAACATGTGGAAGAAATTGAAGTCTAAAGAATCTTCCACAACGACGTCCTCTAGGTCCAATTGGAATCCAAACGCCGAGTTGTCCCACTACCTTGACATAGATCATGCGGCGCATGATCCGAGTGTCTTACATGTCTTAAAGATTGGAAGATGGCAGAATCTAGAGATCAACACCGCCTTGAAGATCCAGAAATATTGAAAGCACTAGAGGATCTTGAGCTTGATGAATCCGAATGATGTGATTGATAATAAAACAAACTGTACTCTTTTCCTTACGGGGGGAGCTCACTATGAGTGTAAGGTTTTTAACGAGGCAGTTTGTAACAAAACTTTAAACTTTAATGAAATATTTCCCCCCATACTTTGTGTACTTTTGTGCGCTTGAAACATATGTCGTGAGATGGTATATTTTGTGACTTGTGAATTGTGACTCATGTGTTTGAAAAAACATTAAATAGTTCATATCATTATATGTAAAAGTATATGTTTTTGAATGTGAAATTCAATTGACACATATAATTTATCCTATTCAAACTCAATATTTTTTTGGAATTTTCTCTGGATTTTTTAGATTTATTTAGAATTTTTTTAGAATTTTTTTGATTTTTTTCGGTTTTACAGATTTTCTGAGGTTTTTTATTTTACATATTTTTTTTGGATTTTTTTATTTTACAAAATTTTTTTGGATTTTTTAAGTATTTGGTTGTTTATACCGTTAATTGGGCCGTGCTCGGGCCGGGCCCGGCCCGAAATAGGCCCGCCGGGCCGCGTGCCGTGCCCGGGCCGCCACTTTCATAATTTGGGCCAGCCGGCCCGGCACGAAAAGGCTCGGCGTGCTTTCGGGCCGCGGGCCGAATCGGCCCGAAGCACGAATATTCTGGGCCGTGCCGGCCCGGCCCGGCCCGAGTCCCACCTCTACCTGTGAGTAACAGTTCTCTACTCCGTCCATAGCATACACTGCTACTGTTCTGGTTGATTATATGAAAGCGTGGGCTAATTTTCATGTTCTGGTGTGATTTCTGCAATTGGAATTCTGGTTTCGAGGTGACATTTGTAGCGTCCATTTGGTGTATATTGGTGGCATTTATTTTTTTAGCATTGCATCTTCATGATGATATATTTAGAGTAAAATGCATATGCATCATAGGTACAACAGGTTGTACCGGTGGTGAAGTAAGTCATATATGTTGTGAGATGATCAAATGAGTCATATTTATTTTTTAGCACCAGCATTTTTTCTAAAAGGATTTTTAGCAACAGCGTTTTTTAAAAAGGATTTTTAGAAACAGCGTTGTGATGATATTGTGGCACTATTGCCCCTGTTAGATATTGATGCACCGTACGATGGAGATATGCTGCAGACTATGTAAAGCATTGACATTTATTGGAGCTCAGTTTGTAGCCTTATCGATCCTTCTGGTGTTCCAGTCCAAAATTTGATAATTGGGCATCCATCTTGATAAGTTTGGATTGTTAATTGAGATGTGAATTCATTTTTCTATGTTGCTTGAAAATGATGTAGGATGAATTCTGAGCAGCCCAATGAAACATGTTTTGGAGTTCCTGGTATGTAGTGACTAGAATGCGATTCACTCGTTTTTATTTCGTAGTGTGCTTCGAAAGATACTATCATTAAGCTGCTTCAAAACAACTTTATTTAATGTGTTCACATGTTAATGCAATTGAGCATCTCCATAAAGCCTCCAGTCTGCATTTGTTTTAGTCATGCATCTTCTATTAAAAAAAAGGACATACCCAGTGCTGAAAGCTCTCACACGTTGTGGGGTCTGAGAAGGGAATTTCTAGGCAGCCTTCCCCTTGCTTATTTTGCAAGGAGGCTGATTCGAACCCAGGACCTCCAGAACACAAGTGGAGAGACTCTACCACTGCGCCAGGCCTGCCCTTCTCATGCATCTTCTATTATTCTCGCCAAAAAAGTGAGTAAAATTTTTAACATCATAAACCAACAGCTATGTTGCCTTTGTCATACACATCATTCAGATGTTTCAGAAGTGCAAGAAGTTGTATATGGCTGTTAACATTTTAGTGCATAATTGGAAGACTCACAGATTGTCTTATTGCAATCTGGCAGTAGTGCCTGTTGGAAAATGTTAAACCAATGAACAGAAATGGCATCTAATTACTCGCATATTATTAATTTTAATGTGAATTCAGATGCTTACTTCAGGAAAAGTGGTATGGAGGGTTCGGAGAGCATTGCAAAAGATTTGGAGTGGTTCCAAGAACAAGGGATTGCAATTCCAGAACTGAGCCCTTCTGGATTAACATATGCAGCTTATCTGACAGCTGGCTGAGAGCAACGCCCCTGCCTTCCTCCCCCATTATCACAATATCTATTTTGCACATACAACTGGCGGTGTGGCAATAGGTAGTAAGGGTGTACCCAGTGCCGAAGGCTCCCACACATTGTATGGTCTGGGGAAGGGTTATTTCTAGACAGACTTACCTCTGTTTTTGTAGAGAGCCTTGTTCGAACCCAAGACCTCAGGGAGGGTATGAATAAACCCAAGACTTCAGGGAGGGTATGAATAGTTTATGTTCCACTATTTCAGTGACATGAGATCATTTAGGTTCTACAGCCTCTTATCTATGATGTAATTGAACTATTCAATACATGCCCGTGATTTTATTCGAGATAGAGACAACGTGGGATCTTCGTCCTTAGCAAAAATACGAGTCATATTGTAGCAAGATAGCATCTATTCCCAGTGTCATTTGGCCTAATAGTGTGAGTCGTCTGTGGGGGATGCGGCCTCGGCAGGACCTCATCGGGTGGTGTCGTGATATGCGGCACCCAATAGCACACGGGTCGAGAAAACACATCATATTACATAAATCATTTGCGGAAGTGTACAAGAGTATTTTACAAATAATTATCTCAAAATAAACTACAGCGGAAGACTACAACTCTCACGACTCATTTCTAGCTTAGCAACAAAGAAACGGTCCAGCCCGCGGACATTTCTTACTAGCAACACGAAGAACAAACTGCAACGGCGAGGATGTTTTTGAGTAACCACTCGGAGGTTTCCGAGTCTCATCGGCATCCATTCTTATAAGCATGAAGTCAATACCTGTAAAACAACTTGGATAGCATCCGTGAGCATAACGCTCAGCAAGACTTAACCGTCATCCTAGTCATGAAACTCTACATGAGGGTATGGACATAAAGTAGGATAGCATAATGCATAATAACTCGCCTAAAAGTGAATCCCTACTTTTAAGTATTATTTGCAGCAAATTAAGAGTAACCTTGGGCACGCCACATCGGGAGTCCACAATCAAACAAGAAACGTTTTCTCGCGATGTAATTTGCTCACAGTGGAAATGAATCAAGTTTGCTCTAACTATTCATCAACGGTACATCACAAATATAGTATGAACTTCAAACCAATGTGATTAGTTCCTTTCTCATACAAGTTCTTACTACGTCACGACTGTAAGAACAAGTATGCTCGGTCCTTTTCCGCGAGCGACGGTGATTCGAATCAATAACACCCGCACTACACGACACGTACGCCCGTACTCGACGTTGCCTATAGTAACCATCACTGACATCGTACGTGGCATCCTTTCCTCGTTTCACCCACGTTAAATCGATCAAATCGCCCCGTGCAGTAGCCACTCTCATGGTGCACCTACCGACATGAGATGTCATGAGAATGTTACCCACATACTGCACACCGGCCGTCTCGCTTGAGGTGACCCGAAAAGGCTTAACACAAGCTTCCGGAGGTACATCGGTTTACTGGGTCCCATATAGCCAGCATGAGTCCGGTACACAACTCAAACTTGCTCAACAGGGCCGCATACGGATCGGTCCTTGACCGACACGGACATGTCTATAGCACCCAGGCCCCTATGTCCTGCTGCCCCTACAACCTGCCGATCTCAACTTTAACTTGCTACACATTTTCTGAACCAATCCCGTATGCCCCTGTTGTCCTGATCATGCGAGTAGCATCTCACCATTCGACTTCTACCGAACCTTACTTAAGCATGACAATTCTACACGGTGAAAAGACAACTACCCGATACTCCTTGGGTTCATTTGGTCATGCAAGAGGAGTATCAAAGCACTAGACTTAATGCACATATCATATCCTAACCAAAGAGTGAATATGAAGTAAAAAATTAAAAGTTGTTAAATGCAAACCGGAGTTTGCCTGTTTTGTAGGGTAGTCGTATATAAGCAGTTAGTGATCCTTGCTGATCAACTCTTGATTCTACGAAGTTTGATCCACTTCAATGAATTGCTCCTTCGAATCCCCTTCGTTGTGAATCCTAATGAAATGTATATGCACAATTTTTATAGAATGCAATGGAAAGAATTTAAGACTTGATTTCTTAAGAACAGAGGCTGTGTGAAAATGCCAAGAATGGCTTGTTTTGCCTCTGTTGTGCAAAGAATTATGAATGAACTAAATTGGTCTTAGTGCTTTAGCTATACACTAACTTTCCTAGTGAACATAAGAGGTGAGCTGAAAAGATTCGAATGCAACTGAAGAACAAGAACTCCAATGACTTCAAAACTTTTACAGCATGTTCTATACTAATCAGAGATTTAGCTTGCCAAATTGCAGCTAATGTGAATGCAAATTGTGTTCTCCATAATTTCTACAATGCTCTTATGTATTTTCCCACATATATAAGCATGGTAGAACAAGAACATGGAGTTACAATGCTCAACTTGAGCTGATAATTTACATGTGAGTTCCTGGTCACATGAAAGTAATTTGATCCAAAATTTAGACCTTTTACTTGAGTAGTTCGTCCAGAACAATTACTTAAGCACTTCTACTCAAAAGAATAAATTCTGGAGTAATGTGCATTGTCATGCCCAATTTAGTAAACTACCATTTCAAGTAGGACTCAGAGAGTTTGCCTAAATTTTCTTATGAATTTTGGAGCTATGAATTGCTTAGAATATATTTTACAAGTGGGTAATATTTTCTGAAAATGTTTCTGGACCCTTATTAACACAGCAGTTTGTATTTAGCAAATTCCTAATCAAATGATCTTCAAATGAGCTGAAAATTTTCTATAAGGTCAACAATATACTAAAGAATATCCTGACAAAATTTGAGGATTTTTGGGTGAACCAAACTCGCTCAATATTATTTTTTTCAAAAAATATTCAAATATTTTTTCAGAATTTAATATTGACTTTCATACAAATTGGAGTTCATATTTGGATAGATCTTTGCAAAACCAATCCAACCCAATTTGAATCACTCAATTTAGAGACTTCTACACAGAGATATGATTTTCCAAAGTTGAAACAATCTCTGGAATTGTTTTTCCTATTGAAATTCGACTGGGCCCACGTGTTTAAACTCCAGCCACTGGAATTAAAGCCGCACCGGGTTCACAGGGTTTTGGCGCGTAGCCACAGAGGATCCCCGGGCCACAGCAGATCAAGGATTTAAATTTGAGCCGCTGACGCGTGGGACCATCGGGTTTCTTCTTCCTCCCGCCGCCTCTTCGCGCGCGCGCCGCCTCCCTTGCCGGACTGCAACCGGAGCTCGCCGTCCTGACGTTTCCGGTCTCCGCCTAAGATGAGGCTTGCCGCCAGTGGGTTTAGGAGGTCGGGAAACATGATGGTGGCACTTGCTCGGGCTGTCGGTGACCGGAAGTACCCCGGGGACGTGCGGCGGCCTCGGGTGCCCTTCGGCGCCGTCGGCCGGCCGACCTAGCCCGCCAAACAAGCAACCAAAATGCTCTAAAGCACCAGTGGGTGATCACAAAGCTCGGCATGGCCTCCAAATGGCTCGGGAACGGCTGCAAATCGGTTGTCACCGTGCGCCCGCGGAGTACCGCCATGAACGTGTTTGGTAAAGCTCGGAATCCGCCGCTCCGAGGTGGTTTCATGCGACGGTTGCTAAAGGAAAGATGATCGCCGGCTAGTCCAGCTTATATGTGCAAAGTTTGACGACCTAAGAAGAATTGGAGAGGGGGAATTTGAAGATCTTGTACCGGACGCTCGGTTTGCACCCGCCAGAGCTAATTTCCATAATTCGCCGGCTATGCTCCACGGATTGGCTTGAGCTTCGGAGGAGAGCAGCACCACAATAGAGCGCTCCCGTGGCCGTGCTTGCTCGGCCGTGAAAACCACCATGGTGGGCTGTCCACGTGAAGCCGATTGCCGGTATGTGTTTGGTCGCCGCGGATGAGGCATTTTTAGGGCAAGGGAGGCCGGAGCTCGCTAGCTTTTGGGTCGGGGAGGTGAGCAACGGTTGCGACGTGCTGTTTTGCAGCTTGGAGGCAGTGGGCGCGAGTGTTTCCCGGTTTCCCGGTTGCTCCCGAGGAGGCGGCGCTGTGGAGCTCTCGGTTGCGGTGTGTTGTGAGCGAGGCGGTAGCGAAGAGCAAATAGCTCGGTCTCTGGAGAGGTAAAGATCACACCGAGGGAAAATTAAACCACACACACGGTGCCAACGCGAGGGAAATTCAATGAGGAGGTGGCGGCAGCGCCCTCGGTGGCGTCCGGGTGCAGCTCCTCGGTGGAGTAAGAAACAGAGACCAATACTTAGTGTGCAAGTCACAATTTTCAGCTCAATGACATGTGGGGTCCACTCCACTTTCCTCCCCAAAAGATCTCCTCAAGTTAATCCAAATCCATTCAAAAGTTTTGAATTTGAAAAGTGGACTAGCATTTGAATTTGCATAGCAAATTTGAATTCTGTTGGAATTTGAAAATGCTTCCATTTAATTCCTTTTTGAGGCCACCCTCAAATGACAAGTTTGCCACCCTAAAACTTCCACACTTCCAAAATATAGGGCTGTATAAGTATTCAAAGTTTTTGGCCACAAATTGGTGTAAACTTTGAATTAAAATCTGATTTTTAATCTTTCATACAAAGAGGTATTTAAGTCCTTATTGGTTCAACACCTTCAAATAAAAATGTGAGTCTCATTTTGGATGAACATCCACGTAGCACTTTGCATGAAGAAAAGTTTTAGCAAGTCCTATTTTTCATGACTTTGTCACACATATGAATTTTAAAAAGGGCGTACCTAGTGTCGAAGGCTTCCACACATGTGGGGTCTGGGGAAGGGTTATTTCTAGATAGCCTTACCCCTGTTTTTGCAGAGAGCCTGGTTCGAACCCAAGACCTCAGGACAGAAGTGGAGACACACTACCACTGCGCCAGGTCCGCCCTTCACACATATGAATTTAAACCTCGGTTTATTCATATACATTTTTAGGACTTTTACATCGCCTGCAACTTGTCATGCTGTGTGTCTTTGTTGACTGTCCTTTACATATTCCTGGTTGTACACCCCTCTTCTCAGACTGATGGTTGCCATCGTCCATTGGATTTCTAATGTTGAGGAGCTAACATAGAGTTCAGTTTGGCAACCCTGTGATAACCTTGAACATGTTCAGTAACTTGATTCTGAACTAGAACTTGACTGCTTGAGGTAGAAATTATGGATGGTTGGCGGGATGGGACTTGGCTAGTGTGTAAAAGCCAAATGGGCCGTGTAAACCCGGGGGAACTTGTGCGTGGTGTCCTGCATCTACATGAGGTCGGTCGAAGTCTGTTGTGTACCCAGAGTCTGGGTGTGGCTACAAGCTGCATTGCTGATAAAGATAATGTATATTCCTGGTATGCATGTTAATGGATTTTGGGGCTTCTTATGTCCTGACCTGGAGCCTCTGTGTCTATCTCACTAATGGTTATATGCAGGTTTCATATTGTCATAAAATATTCATCATAGTTATACTGGTTTTTACTCCAGTATCATCATTTACTGTCTGTGTTGTACTTCTACATCTGTCTATTCACTAAGTGCATACACTGGTTTGGATTTTATCGAGTCTTTGATGGAGCATTATTTTCATTTGCAATAGATCTCTCAGAAAACTCTGGAAGGGAGGGAACTGGGGTTTTACAAATGGGATGCTGATGTTGAATTTTTGCTAAAAGATGCCAGGGAGAAGCTCAATGAGCATAGCAAGGTACGCATTCGACAATGGTTGTCCTGGTTCCATTTAAGCATCATCTGATTTATCCACCCGTTTTGCTGTGCCTCACTGGACTCGGAAGGACAGGAACTTATGCTTGAAAGAAGCTGGTAAGTGCTTTCAGCACCTGGTAAAGATGGTCCGCTTAATCATCTAGTAGTCATAATGTGTTGGTGAATTTGAAACTGGTGCCACTACAATACTACACGTTGAGTGGGTTTCTTCTCAAAGGCAGGGATAAAAGCTAGAGGTATTATGGTGACTTGAGGCATAGTGCAGTTATTCTCAAATGAATGCAATAGTGCTGACTCGAAGGGCTGATCTGACGTAGTGATAGTGTGTCTCTACTTTAGGTTTTGGGTTCGAACTATCCTCTCTGCAAAAGGCAAAAGCAAGGATAAGCATTCGAGGTACACTCTTTAATAGTGCTGACTCATCTGGTAATAATACATCAGAAGGCAGAAGGATCTTTGTGGTGCTAGGGACGGAGCTGATCAGTGAGCACTATATAAATTATATATCGAAATGGCAATCCGCACCTGTAGTTTCTTTCTTGGCGTGCATAGCAGAACTGCTCATTTGATGAGTGAGCCATTTCCCGCCCACCACATTTGATCTGTGCAAAGCTGAAGAATCTTGACGGTGTCAGGGTGGCCTGAGCAGGCTGTGGGACCGTGCCACCCACACGGTTATGCCTGCCTGGAAATGGACAGGTGCAATGAATAGCATACAGAGAGATTCATGGAGGCCTGTAATATTTTTCTATCTCTAGTTCTCAAAATGCTGTGCCTGAATTGTTGCACCTTCTAAATCGCTAACATTGATGTATTATCAGCGCCGGATGTATAGCCTGATGTTTTAGCGTTTTTGTATCAGCGCCGAATGCTGTGACTTGTAACAACGTTAGGGCAGAACAATACTAATTGTCTCCTCGTATTTTTCTTTTCTTCTTGACGTTAGAACATGATTATTAGTGCAATTTTAAACTAATTACCCTATCCTAACGTCAACAAGAACATTCGAGGGAGTATATGCGACAGACTTGTGCCTTGCAACGACGTTAGAGACATGCAAATGCTCAAATAAACATTTGAATTACAGAATTAGCCTGCATGGGCCATGATATGGGGCAGGTGCTGCAAGCTTCCCACCAGAGCAGAGCGTTGGCGTGGCAGGAACCATATGGGTTGGTCCCGGCCGCTGTTCCCATTCGCAGCGGCGGTGCCCGTCATGGATAGTCCAGAAAGAGAGGGAGTATGCTATTGTAAAACGCTCCAACGTGAACAAGTTGCTGTTTTCCGTAAGCTCCCCCAAATAAAAAGAGGGAGTATGACATTGTAAAACATTGTACGGTCTGAGTCTCTTTAGGTTTCGTGATACTTTCTAACGGAAAGGAATCACCACACCTTTTCCTTTTCCCTGCTGAAAAAAAAGAGAATCGATGAGTGCACGTGTCATTCATTCTTCTTCAAAATTACGCAAAGTCGAGGAGGAAAGCAGCGTAGAATCATGCCGAATGATATCGGCCATATATGCCCGGCCTGACGTTCAGCTTTGAGATAGTATAATATTAGCAGCTTTATGTGGACCTTTTGCTGGCCCTCCAGTCGTCAATGGCATTTGCAGTGTTCTTCGGCTGTCCAAGCACATATTCAGGACGACGAAAAGGCGTGAAGTCTGCCTATGTTCGTGCTCCATTTGAATGCAGGGTTGTAGGGAACTTCCGTTTTTTTATTCGACCCTGATTAGTTTATTTTGAACTAATCAGTATTAAATTTAAAAAAAATAAAAAAAGTAATTATAAATTGGTGAAAAATGTTCATAAAGACTATAACGCTAACTATTGGCACACTGCAAGTGCTAGATAATGATCCCAGACACATGCACGCTGCTTCTTAGTCATTGTGTTGTGTGCCCTGCCGTACCCTTATCGTCCCGGCTGCCACGTGCACGCCCAGCGGCGACGTACGTCTCTTTTGCGCGCTTAAAATGGGGTTTTTTGTAGGTACTACAAGCTAAGCTAAACACGGTACACATCTTCTGCTTCTGCCGGTGAACGGTCCGGAGGTGGCGGGAGGTCGCTCAGCGTCCACTACCTAGCGGTCGCGCACGTGGTAGTGCTGGTAGCGTGTTCTCCACTAGCACTACGTACGCAGACGCACACGGAGGGACCAGCACGCACATGTGGCGCGTGGCTGGCCTAACCCACGCGACCCAGAGACCCGAGACGAGCAAGAATAGCAGGCGTCGCGTTCCCGTCACCCGCGGAAGCGTCCCCTGGCGCCGCCGCTTTCCACATTCGTGGAGTGGAGCTTCGGCGCCTTCGATCGGCGGCCACGAGCGGTGCGCGGCACGGCGGCAGAGTAAATAATTGGAGGCCGGCTCGGCTGGACCTGGACGGGGCCCAGGTGGACCGGAAACCCGACGGGGCCGTCCGCGCCGGCCGTAGGTTTGAGTTTGACCGGTCGCCAGGTCCCAAAGCTAGCGCGGGGGACCGATGCCACAAGTCCACTCACACGCCTGTCGTCTCATTCCACAAGTCAAACCCAAGCCGTCGGATCCGAAACGGGCCAGATGGGATCGTACGGTGCAAGTAGTGTACCGTAGGTCAAACGTGCAGGTTTGTCCACGAACCAACTCGTCCGTTCTGTCTTCGTTTGTATCGTGGAGACAGCACAATTATATGTCTTTATCTGTACCATACTATAGCAGTACGAATGTCATCTTAACTTTTTTTCTAATCTCTACGCACAGAATACATTACAACTTCAAGTTCACACGGAAATATATTGTTGGATTCCTTGTCTTTTTTACATATGTTTTTGCATAGTTTGGTTTGAGAAATAAATATTTTCAAGTAAAAAATTATTAAAAATCTAAACAGAAATCGATGAAAAACACGTAGATAGTAAATGCAACAATGTACCTTTGTGCAAATATTTTTCATGCTATAGCGTGCGGGATATCAAATTTCACGGTGTCCAAGAGGCCAATCAAAACTTACGATGTACTCCATCTATTTTAAAATTTAGTTTTTTATTGTTTTAATAATAATATTTTAAGAACGGTTGGAGTAATGTAGACTTCTCTAGTGTCGCGTGCATGGCGTGCATCTCGAGGTGGAGAACGGAACATGAGGAAACGGTCCAGCGAAATGGGGGAATTCTTTTTCTTCCCTCCCCTCCCCCTGATCCTACATAAAGGGCCCCACACATCACACAGGAGTAGAGTCCGTAGAGTGGAGGCCTGGCTGACTCCAGACTGACACGACAAGAGCGCCGCGCAGCTCACCGTCCGCGGCTACTGCCCTGCCGCGCCCTCGCTTCCTCCTCCGCCACCGGCGCGGCGGCACGCAATCCCGCCTCATCTGCGGCCCCACGGCTCCTCACGGAGGCCCTCCCCGCCCTACCGTCGGCGGGGGCGGGAGTTAAATGCGCCCGTGAGCCGGCGGCGGCTAGCGAGCCCTCACAGGGAGGTGGCGGCTGGTTAATAAGGGCGGCGCCGCCTCCGGAGGTGGCGCGAGGGAAGGGCAGCGAGCGATGGGTGGCGCCAAGGGGGAGGACAATCCCGGCGGTGCCGAAGATTGGTGCTACCACTTTGGGAACAATGTCCGATCCCTTTCCGTTTCGTCTTGCCCGCCCTTGATTTTCTTTGCGGTGGCGTCGAGGATACAGAGTATTTGCACAGATAAATGTCGGGTGGCTTTGATTAGTTTGGGTCTCATCCTCCTTCGATTAGTTTGCTCATTTTCGCGAACTCCGTTATTAGGGGGCCTTTTTAAAAAAAATGTGGGCTACAGTACTTTATTTCATTTCCCGTTTGCCCCCTTTTACTCTGTTTTGTTAGTTTGTAATTCAAATTTCGTACTTCACCAGAGTCCGTAACAGCCGGGGATTTAAATTTCTCATTTTTCCCCTTCCCTCAGAATCGAAGCTGCTTGTGTCTCTTATACAGCTATTAGGTGTACTCGTTTGGTCGTCCTACCATTTCAATTGCCTGGGAAGTTAGGAATCTGTTGTTCTCCCCGCTCCATTTCCGGGTGCGGTGCCAATTGCCAAATCGGAAGCCCGTTAATAGATTATTCTACTACCTGCCTAGGTGGACCGTACGTACCTCACTGCTGCCTTCTTCTCTCTTTGGTACCATCGTTTTCTGTTGAGAACAAGACGGGAATCATGACTGGTTGCGAGTAGATTTATAGCAGTCATGGAAGGAATCTGAGAGATGTACTGCAGAGAAAAGGGCTCGCTTGATCTCTTGTCTTCTAGTATTTCATTGTTGCCAAAAGCATTGCTGGTTTGAGCAAGCTGGGGAACAAAAGTGGGTTGGGGGAGAAGGACCAGACATATGTTGATTTTGTTTTTAGTATTTTATTTTCAGTACTGCTCGTATATATTGTCCAAGTTTGTGCTTCTCAGCTTGTTCCATTGCTTGACATATTTATGCTTCTAATAATCGTCATAGTTTTTTTTCCTTTGGGGCATAAGTTGATAACAGAATAGCTGGAAAAGGGCACTGCAATAGGTAGACGATGGCACATATACTTTAAATCTACTGATAGGAGTGGTTGCAATCTGGTTGCAGGGTGCATTTGACTTGAAGGCTCCAAAAAAGTCACCCCTTGCATTGAGGATGGTTGTTCTTGCTATGACTATGCTGTGTGGGATATTTATTTGCTCAATGTGTATGAAGCAACTAGGGAGTGAAAGCTGGTCAAGAATAGTGAAGATTGAAGTTGCAGAACAACCATGTAACAAGTCTGCAGTTCCTCCTTCTGAGGTTCAGTTTGTGCATTATCCGCAACCAATAACTTACAGCAGGTGAATGTCTTGCTGCTGTAAGTTTAAGTCCATCTATAGTTGATATCTGTAGTTAATATCTGATGGTGATTTCACTTTATAGGGATGAGTGCCTGTGTAACCCAGTTAGGTTCTTCGCAATTATCTCATCGCAGCGGTCTGGAAGTGGCTGGTTTGAAACCCTTCTTAATAGCCACATTAATGTCAGCTCCAATGGTGAAATTTTCTCTAACAAAGAAAGGAGAAGTAACATTTCATCGATAATAAACACCTTGGATAAAGTGTACAATTTAGATTGGAATAGCAGTGCTTCCAAGAATGAGTGCACTGCTGCCATTGGCTTTAAGTGGATGCTTAATCAGGTGAGCGCGAAATTGCACAATTTCTGTTTTATTTATTAAATGTATAGATTCCTGAAGTGTAACTGAAGGTCTTGCTAGATGCTATGCATCATTTCTCCCTGTATGGCTTTGGCCTGTATAAACTCCTAAAGTCATCTCAAGGTCTCAATTAGCTGCTAGAGAACATTGGCCGGCCATTTTTGCCCCCACATGAAATTATAGTAGCTTGTTTTAGCCTTGGCATGTACAATTGATTTCAATGACCAACATGCACTTGTGGTGCCTTGGGTCTCGACCATGATTGATTAGAGCTGATCCTTTCCATGAAAATATAGAGGTAACTAGTTAAAATGTAAATTGTTATTTGTAGTTAAAAAACTGAAGACTATCAGTTGCGATGACATGCTTGAATGATTTAATATCAGTTGCGATGACGTCCTGCTTTGTCAAGGCTATCCTATGGAGCCCCTTTTGTTGGTTTCTAACTTTGGCACTGCACATATTTTTTTTTCATTCAAGATGCTTATGATCAAGGTATATGTTTGGAAGCTCATGCCTGGGTATAGAATGAATCTTTTAGCCTAACTATATTTTGGATGTGATACCGCTGTCCTTGACTAGTTCTCTTCTTTTGTATTTATATGTTAGTTCCATGGTTGTTAAGGCGTCGCTAACCACTAAGGCGCCCTGTGCGGTTAAGGCATCCCGTCGCCTTAGATCCCGGCGTAAGGCGCGCACAGGGAGACGGCAGCGGCGGCGCTCGGGCACAGGGGATGTGCAGCGGCGGCGGCGCCGGGCAGAGAGGATGTGGCGGCGGCGGCGCTCGTGGGAGGAGATGGGGAAGGGGAAAGAAAGAAGCGGCTGCGCCCGGGGACAGGGGATGTGGCGGCGGCGGTGGTGCCCGCGCAGAGAGGATGTGGCGGCGGCGGCGCTCGCGGGAGGAGATAGGGAGGGGGAAAGAAAGAAGCGGCTGCGATCGCGGGAGGCGATGGGGAAGGGGAAAGAAAGAAGCGGCTGAGGTTAGGGAGAAAGAAGCAGCTGAGGGGTTAGGGTAAATGTAGGGTGTTGGGCTGGTGGTAGTGGGCTGGATGGGTCACTGAAATAAGGCACATGCAGTGTTTCTTTCTGTTGTTCTTTTCTTTTTTCTTTTTCATTTTATTCCTACTGCTACTTTTTGCTATATTTATATAGTAGTAAGGCATCGCCTCACCTGGCGCAGTGGTAGAGTCTCTCCACTTGTGTCCTGGAGGTCCTGGGTTCGAATCAGCCTCCTTGCAAAATAAGCAAGGGGAAGGCTGCCTAGAAATTCCCTTCCCCAGACCCCACAACGTGTGGGAGCTTTCAGCACTGGGTATGCCCTTTATCGCCTCACCTTACGTCTTACCGTTTAAAAGATAAAAGGGGTATGTCGCCTTATGTCTCGCCTTACCGCCTTAATAACTATGGTTAGTTCCATCTGTCTGAGTGACTCCTTTAGATTGTCCATCTTTAGACAAATAACAGAATAGACTGTACACATATTTATTTTTTAGTTTTAACTATAGTCCACATTTAAACCGTCAGTTTCAATTAATTGTATTTCATATTAGTGCACCAGGTCTTTTTGTTGTTGTTTCAGGGTGTCCACACATTGATCTGAACACGTCTTCTTTTGGCTAGACTGATTGATTAAGTAATCATGCATATTGGCAAAGCATGGGGAACACTAACGAACAGTCATTCTTGCAATATGTCTCCAGGGTCTTGTGGCAAATCAGGCAGAAATAGCTGAATACTTTAATCGAAGAGGAGTATCTGCAATATTCCTCTTTAGAAGGAATCTCCTTCGTCAGCTGGTGTCTCAACTAGCAAATAATCATGACAGATACCTTAGACAGTTAAACGGAACTCATAAGGCTCATGTTCATACAAGAAATGAGGTAGTTCATATCTTTTAAGCCTGGCTAGTGAGTTTCTGTAGTCTGAGTTTAAGATGAATCTTCTATTTTTTAATCAACACTAACTTTCACAGGCCAATATACTTGCAAAATATAAGCCCAGGCTCAACACTGCATCCCTATTTTGGAGACTGAAACAAGCAGATGAGTATACTCGTGATGCTCTTCAAAACCTGAAGAGCATCCGCCACATTACTATATATTATGAGGATCTCATTAGCAACAGAACCGTGAGTTCTTTATCATTAATATGTTCTTTGGTGTTTTCTATTTGCCTTTTCTGCTGTTGCTTATAGGTATTGCATTGACTTGCAGAAGCTTGCTGATGTCCTGGATTTCCTCAAAGTGACAAGGAGGAAACTAGTGAGCCGGCATGTGAAGATACATACTAAGCCACTGTCTGAGCAGATTGAAAACTGGGATGAAGTCTACAACGCTCTTAATGGTACCCAGTACGATAGCTTCTTGAATGCTGACTACAGGATATGACTTGATGTGTGGTCAAGGTTCTTTGTAGATAGGGGCCTTTTGGTGTGATTCTTTCGTTCTTGTTCCTAAATAGCCGGCATGCGCCTAGCGAAAATTTTGATGCAGAGGAAGCGCTTTGCCATGGTTTCTGTAGTGTTCTTTGATAGGTCCCACTAATGGTTACAACTGTTTGATGTTATGCTAACTGATCCACTATCCTCTAATCTTTGGAATCCACTTGCTTGCAACTGTAGAATCCATCGAAGGAAAGCTGCGTATGTGAATTATTGAATTGCGACGTTTTGGCCTGAGTACTGAAGCACATAATGCTCTGATTTACGTACCTGTATTTCTGTTTGCAATCTGGACCGGGCAACTAACAGTGTACCATCCCAGCTGCCATCGGAACATAGCCTTCATATAAACAGGTGCCACCTCACCAGCAGGCTCTGAATCTGAAGACCGGTGAAATGAAACTAGCAGAAGGGAAGTGTTCAACGGTTACAGGGACCTTTTGGAACTCGTGGACATTTCTGCACCCAAAACTCTGTTTTAGCCATTTCCTAATATAAAATTACAGAGATATTTATAAAAACACTAAATGGCCCCTAGAATATAATGCAAGTAATATTTTGGTCCAAATAAATTATAGAAATTTATAAACTAATTATAGCCTCCATAAATTCATTTAATTAACCCCAAAATTAGGAAGTTGCTTAAATAAGCTCCAAATTAATTAATATCTTCAACAACAATTAAAAAAATCTCAATTATTGTTCTTGGAGTTCTATCGGTGTATATATATGTATATATATATATATATATTTGGTAGTAGCTTTATTAGTCATAGTTATCACTATAGAAAACATGGCCATTTAATTAAGCCATATGTTGTTGTAAACAATTTAATTATGACGGTTATGACTTTTACAACGGTTACCGGCTGTCATAAGTCTGGAGTCATAAATAAAGTAATTTACGACGGTCATCGTCATAAATAAGTTATTTACGACGGTGTGGACCGACCGTTGTAACTTTTGGAGACGTGTCAGCTGGCACCCTCTAGAAGCTTATTTATGACGGTTAGCTCCATGCCGTCGTAAATAATTTAGACTTATTTACGACGGTCAACTCCAGATCGTCGTAAATAAGAGATTTCATTTTTGAAAAAAATGCTAACCTGACACGATGGCTAGCTTACAGGCAGATAAAAAACAAATATATACATGCCAGACAAATCACATTACAATAATTTCAAATATAAAAGGCACAGCGCTACACACTCCCACGTCTGCTTTCTCCGGAGCCCAGAATGTCGTCCTCGCATCGTGCTCCACGTCCCGGTAGCCACGGTGGAGTCTGAGTCTCGACGGTTGTCCTAATAATTATTGTTAATAACATAATATATATGCTCTCACGATAGTGTATATAGCTAACCTCGTGAAGCAAATAATTAACAATCATTTTTTTGATAAATCACTTACTCAATTAAATAAACTAATGCAATAATTTAATTAATCAAATATGTAACAATATGTAACTCTAATTATCATCTAAATATATGTAATTCTAACTAATACCAGTACATTATGTAACAATATGTATTTCTAACTAATACCAATACATTATGTAACAATTTACGTAATTTAATAATAAATTGAATACTAATCTAACTACATTTTCATATTCAATAACTAACTAAACAAACAACTGAATAAAAAATTAGCAATAATACTAACTAAAAACTAAATTAACTAAAGTAACTCTAATTATCACCTAAATTAAAGAAAGTAAAAAATTAAATTCTAAATTAGTAAGTAAATTAGCTAAATTAAACTATTTGACAATTTTAAACTAAATTTCTATCTACAAACTACTAATCAACTAGATTCTATCTATAATTTTCAACTAATTTCAACAAGAAAACAATTACTTTCTCGACGGGTGCGGCGAGGCTCGATGCCGCGGGAGCTCGGGGCCAGGGGGCAGGGCAACGGGGCGCCGGTAGGGGCATACGGCTAGGGAGGCGCGACACCGGTCCATGGGTTGTGGTGGTGGTGGTGGGGGGTTGCGGTGGCGATGGGGCGGTGAGGATGTGGCGGCGGCGGCGTGGAGGAAGAGACTCGGTCGGGCTCGGGCGGAGGAAAGAGAGGTGCGGGGGCTCGGGTAGGGGTATAAGACCCCTATTTACGACGCCCTGGACAAGGGTCGTCATAGCTAAGGTTATTTACGACGGCGACAACGAGGCCTTCGTAAATAATAGCTAACTTACGATGACCCTTGTCAGGCCGTCATAAGTAAGCCGCTATTTACGACGGCTAAGCCTGGCCATCGTAAATAAACTTATTTACGACGGTCAACCCTAAAACCGTCGTAATAAACTTAGCCGTCGTAAATTTAGCCTTTTCCTGTAGTGTATGTACTGTAGCACTTCAATAGTTTGATGAAGAATCTGAAGACCAAGATACAAGAAAAAATCAACAAAGGGTGTAAAGGAAGTCTCCAACTCTTTTGATCATATTGCACCTATGTTTGGCAATTGTTCCTATTTGGTCTGTTTTAAATACATTAGATGATTGTTTGACTATTTCAATGTTATGAGTAGTTACGATCCAATTGATTGATGATAGTAACATCTATATTGGTATATTTTATATTATTATTAGTTACTCGCTAACAAAAATAATGTTTGATATTGATGTGAGTTACTTTCTATTGATAAAGGTAGCTTGATGTTAATATCAATTACTTGGTATTAATGTCAATGACTTGCTATTAATACATGTCACTTGATATTTATGTTAGTTATTTGCTATCAAAGGCATGAAGCATGACATCAACGTCATTTACTCATATAAGTGTTAATCACGAAAACCCCTCCTTGACTTTGATAACCTACCCCTTGAAAATCTTATGACTCAATTACTACATTGTAGTAGTGCCAGAAGGGCCCCTTGCTACTAGTCTGCTTAGGACTCTCTTGATGTTAGCATCGCTACACACTACTAATAATAATTACGAAAAGTATGGAAATGTATTTGGTGGTGTGAGTAAGTAAGTGGGAAGGGTGAATATCAACAGGTGCTAGATGAAATGGGAAGTTATAGTTTGGCTTAGGCGAGACATGGTGAAAGTGATGCTGAGTGCTTAGATGCTATCTAGCTATCGTGAATTGGTTGAAGCTCGCCTCAACACTATAAGACCATTTCATTGGGCCTCAACATAGCGACTTTTTCGTACAACCAGAAACCTTGTATGACCAAGACTCACTTTACCTTCTTTGTGACTATCACATAAGCCATCTGATGGCTAGTACTGGCATGGAAAACCAAGAGAAGACATGGGGAGTAATAACCCATTGTCTGGCTAGGAGTGCAATTGTCCATATCGCCCTTGAGTGCCTTCCAAGGTGAAATTGTAAGGTTAAATGGAGAAGATAAGTTTAACTTATGCTCCTCCCTTGCTAAGAGTGCATAGCATGTGGGTAAAGTGTATAAACTTTGTGAAGATTAGATTATTCGAATAGCCACTTTTAAGGTTACCGACACACTATGGTACTAAGCTCTCAATGATTAGGGTCACCGTACTTGTTTCATGTCTGAGTTGAACGTGGTGGCCGTATATTGCAAGTGTTGTCTGTGTGCCAGAGTATGTAGGACCTTTTGTCCAAAGACTCGTTTGAAAATATAGAACTAGCAGGATCGATTGAATCTCCCCTAAGGTTCACCAACTAAAATATTGACTTCAACTTTCCCTCCCCAATTTGTTCCAAATCTCTTTATAAATAAACTCAATGCATCAAAATGATATATGCAAAACTAAATCATATGACCTAACTTTACAAAATGTCATCATGCATGAACCACCTTACTTAAGTAGTGCTAAGGCTTGCTGAGTACCTTCTGTACCCTCTTTTACTTGATATGGACATCTAGAAGAAGACGAAGATGAAGATTGCATTGATGATAAATAAGACTTAGTCATATGCTCAAGTTTGCCCATGGCCATGGTGCGAGAACGCTCTACAGTTTTGCATCTCTTGATGTATTTGTATCCTGACCACCTTGGATTGTTATCTAAGATATATCTATAAGACCTATATTTTATTATAATATGCTGGTACCCTGCAGACCGGATACCCCCGCCTAGAGGGTAAAATACGACCTGGTCCCCGTCTCCCCGCTAAGGCGGGCCCCGGCATAGCCACGTGCCCTCGTCCGTGAGGTTAGCCTTGGGGCTGCCACATGCGCTTGAGTTTCAGAGCCGACATGTGCCCTGGGCTCCGGTCCGAGCCTCCCTACTGAGGTGAGGTTTGTAGCTGCCACGTGTCTCTTGGCTCAGAGCCACCTCCCTGCTGAGGAAGGCTCCGGAGCTGACACGTGCCCTGGACCCCGGTCCGACCCTCCCCGCTGAGGTGACGTCCGGAGCTACAACGTGTCTCTTGGCTCAGAGCCACCTCTGTGCTGAGGACGGCTCCGGAGCTGACACGTGCCCTGGGCCCCGGTCCGAGCCTCCCTGCTGAGGCGAGGTCCGGAGCTGCCACGTGTCTCTTGGATCGGAGTCACCTCCCTACTGAGGAAGGCTCCGAAGCTGACACGTGCACTGGGCTCCGACCCGTACCTCTCCGCCGAGGTGAGGTCCGGAGCTGCCACGTGTCTCTTGGCTCGGAGCCACCTCCCTGCTGAGGAAAGCTTCAGAGCTGACACGTACCCTAGGCTCTGACCTGTATCTCTCCGCCGAGGTGAGGTCTACATCTGCCACGTGTCCCCTGACTCCAAACCTGTCGATAAGGGCCCCGAAGCCGCCACGTGCCCCACGATCCATCATGGGCCGTGGGTCGACGAAGTAGGAGGAAGTGCGCTGTCAGGCTTCATATTCAAGGATCTCGCCTTCCCTAGAAGCATGGCACGCCACGCACGCCTCCGTCCTCTGCCCGATTGCCATTACGGTGACAAGACAGGACGACGAGGCGTGACAGCAGTACAATGCCGCCCAACGGCACGAAGCCGCCCAAGCAGGGCGAGAAGACACGACAACAAGACGACATCTTCATCATCACCTCATACACGGACAAGGGCACTCAGCGCGCCAGGCGATGGGACTTAACTCCCCCGCTAACTACTCTACTCAGAGGACGAAACCCTAGATCATGTATATGGTTCACATAGCTTCGGGGCCACCTGTCGGGCTCCAAGTCACATTTTTACCACCCCGGCCTTGGACTATAAAAGGACCGGGGTGACCACCCGACAAATGGTTGGTTAGTGCCCAATTCCGACCTCACAAGCACACGCAAGAAAGCAATACAACAAGCACTCCCATGGATGTAGGGTATTATGCTCCGGCGGCCCGAACCACGTAAATCTCGGTGATCATCCGCTCCCTCGAGCCCAGGTCGCGTAGGGCACCAAACCCCCTCCGATGAAAGAACCTCGCGGGCTGCTTTCGTAGCAGGCCGGGAGGAGTGTCATAGCTCAAGCACTCCGACATTTGGAGCGCTAGGAAGGGAGGCTTTCCGTGCTGTCTACACAACCATGGTGAACATCACCTCCCATGGCGAGCATTCTCGCCCAACCCGCCGTTGTCTCCAGACGGGAGACGACGAGGCTACCTCCCGCTCCAGAATAGGCAAGTCTGGCCAGGCCGGCGATCAGACGACCACAGTACCACCGGCGCCCCAGCGCCAAAATCCGGCCGAACCAGCGACCAGATCGCTGGTGTCCCCGTGGCGCCCGTAGCGCTCAGGTTGGGACATGCCGGCAACCATAAGGAAGGTGTGCCGTCGGTGCTCATGACGCCAGTGGCCGCTTCCTCTCGGTGACCCTCTACTCCAGCGATGACGACAGCACCGCTGTGACCGAGTCCGGAGAGCGTGCTGGCTGCAGCACTCGCTCTGCTCCACAACCCTCCGGGCGAGGGTGCCACCCCCGAGGCGGCAAAGCAGTGGCGGCACGACGTCGACCATCTCGTCGCTGCTTCCATGAACTCTCCTGCCTACAGGAGACAGCAGGCTGAACCCTCGCTGGCCCAGTCGCGTACGCCGACCGTTGCCCGTGAGGCGGCAGCAACACATGCGATGGCTACAACTGACCTCAGGGTCGAGCTGAACCGTCACCTTGCAGGAGAAGATGGTTGCACCACCATCGAACGACGTCGAGAGAGGCGTCGCAACCTCGAAGGAGAGTACCGCTCTCCGAGCACCGTACCAGCGGGTTGCGCTCCGCCTACACCTGCCTCAGGGGGCTGCATGGCGCTCGCCCCGCACCTTCGTATGGTGGTCTGGCCACCTAAGTTCTGGGCCCATTTGCCAGAAAAATACGACGGGACAGTCAACCCTGCCGAGTTCCTGCAGATCTACTCCACCTCCATCCTAGCTGCAGGAGGGGATGAGGCCGTCATTGCCAACTACTTCCCCGTGGCTCTGACCGGCACAAACCGGTCATGGCTCATGAACCTTCCCCCATGATCCATCACGTCCTGGAAAGAGTTGTTCTGGAGGTTCACAACCAACTTTGGGAGGTCCTACAAGCGCCCCGACTCCGAGCTTGACCTCCACGCCATGCGCCAGCGTGATGGGGAGTCGCTGCGATTCTTCATATAGCCGTTCTCCCAGGTCAGGAACACCATCCCCGCATCTCCAACTACCCCGTCGTCGTCACCTTCTGGCAAGGCGTCCGCGACAAGAAGATGCTCGAGAAGTTGGCCACGCACGACGTGCAAGACGTTTACGAGATCTTCAGCCTGACCGACAAATGTGCCAAGGCGGCGGAAGGCCGAGACTGGCACTCACAGCCTGCCTCCGCGGCAGGGAGTTCCGGAGAGGCTGCTGCTCCGCGCAGCAGCAAGAAGAACAAGACTGGAGGCAGGAGCAAGCCCCTGGCCGGGGCACCCACCCATTGCCGCCCTACCAGCGGCCGGTGGGGGCCGAGCCCCGTGCACTGATAAGCGCCCGTGACCGTCATCTGCCAGCAATGATTGTCAGTGGTGCCTAGTGCACAACTTCAGCCGCCACGGCGCTAGCGACTGCCGCGAGATAAATAAGCTTGCGGAGCGCTTCTGTGAGCTGCAACAGCACCAACCGCGCCAAGACGGTGCACCCTCCCGCTAGCGGGAGGGCAAACAAAAGGGCAAATCTGAGGTCAGTGCTGAGCAAGAGATGGAGTACCAAGATGCCGAGCGGGCGTTGAAAGCCGTCTACGACCACTCTGACTCAGACTTCAGTGTCGACAGCGAGCGATGCAAGACGCTCCACGTCTAGCCAGACATCCCCCCCGTTGTGCGACAAGGGAAACACCCTCTTACACTAGTGTAGCGAGTCAAGGCCACCCTCCCCCCGCAATACACCAAGGGCTTACCCCACGTCCATACATACGACGAAGCCACGTAGGACCAACTTCTGCGTGAAGACATCAGCCTCGTCGATGAGGCAACGTGGCTATAGGCTGCTCGAAATGCGCTACACCACTAAGCGCTCCGACGTTATCAGCAACAGTACACGCAGAGTAGACAACCCAAGGTGGGGCCCCCTGGTGCCTCGGCTAACACTTTCTCGAGAAGGGGTGACAAACCCTCCCCCCGCTGGGAGGGTCCCTTCCGAGCAGCACAAGTATGCCGCCCCAGGTACGCCCACCTAGCCACGGAGGATGGGTACCTCTTCCCAATCCACAGAACATAGAATACCTCTATAAGTTCTATCCTTAGCGCAGTGGTAAGGTATTTTTTCTTTTTCCCTTTCTTTGTAAAGGTCCTGTAGTATCTAGGAACAGCGCTTAGAACAACTAAGCTCCGGAGGGGTCCTGCTACTCTTGTCATCCGGGGCGGGTCGCTGCCTTCTTGCATGGCCTGTTTCCTCCTATCACCCGAAGGAAGCCAGAAATAAGAAAAATCTACCTTACCCTGCGTACCTTCTTTACAGTTTGTGCTTACTCATGCGTATCAACTATAAATGGCATGTCCGGAGCTTGTCCTACATACTTTTCCTAGGTTCTGTGGCACTGGAAGGTCTACTCGCTGAAAGGTTAACGCCCGTGGGAGGTCTAGGGTGTGTAGCCTGCTATGCCTGGTTCCGTACCCCTAGCGTGCACACCCTGCCTCCCCTGCGCTACAACTGAGTACTTGGGGACCAGAAAGAACACTCCTACGCACAATAAAAGTAACCGGACCCCGGACATTGCCCCCATTCTTTTCGTGCTTTCTTTCCATACCGCTCCGGCCGTGTGGTTAGTCACTTTTCCTTGTGTTCAACCGTAGAAAGGGCTGTGCTATCCTTCTGCAGGCGGGTCTGCTTGAGGTACCTGTGGCGTACCCGGGGTCTTGTGGTTGTCTCATTGCTAGGGGGCCCTATGGCGCCGAATGGCCCCTCCCCCGAAAGGCTTACGCCAGTGGGAGGTCCAGGGTGTGTAGAGTGCTATGCTTGGTTCCGTACTCCTAGCGTGCACACACTGCCTCTCCAGCGCTACAGCTCACTACCGAGGAGCCGGACGGCTCATACCTCTGAGCAAGGTTCTAACCGTAACTTAGGGACCTTTGGTTGTCTCATTGTCCGGGGGCTTTATGGTGTCGAAAGGCCCTCCCCTGAAAGGCTTACGTGAGCGGGAGGTCTAGGGTGCGTAGCCTGCTATGCTTGGTTCCGTACCCCTAGCGTGCACACCCTGCCTCTCTAGCGCTGCAGCTCGGTACCGAGGAACCGGACGGCTCATACCTCTGGGAAAGGTTTTAACCATAGCCTGGATGACGCACATCGAATAACCCAAGCCCCATAGCTCACCTGAGGACCGTAAGTCATAGTGAAGCTACCCCAAGGAAGGGTGGCCAGAGAGCATGACTACTCCCACTTTCTGCCATGTCTGCAGGTCCACACAGGTCCTTGGCGTCTCGGACCTCCCATGGGGCCCGATGCTGAAGTTCTGCCTCATCCAGTGGTAGGTGCACCCCAACATAAGGGCCCACCTACCAGGGGAACATCACGGTGAACCATGTGGGAAGGACGTCGGACCACTGTAGCAGCGAGCTGAAGACTCGGAGCACCAACTACGACAAGCTGAAGACAAGGGCCAAACTCCCCTCGGGTCCTTGCGCTGCGAAGGACCACGAAGGAGTGGTAGCCACACTGCCGGAGCGCCCTGGGTCCTTACGCTGCTAAGGACCCGGAGGAACAAGCTTGGGACATCGGCAAAGAGCTACACACATCGTCTAAGTCATTCCGGACCTTTGTGCTGCCAAGGGTCCAAAGTGTACATCAAGAACTCAAGACAACACGTCTTTATCACCAAAAGAGCTTCAACATACATAGGAGGATACAAGGAAAGCGGGAGACCTAGGAGCTATCCACGCTGGAACCTAGTAGCTACGAGTTGGGCGACCTCCTCCGCGGAAGCCTTAGCCGTCCCCGACAACTCTGCGTTGTGGCCTTGTACCACAGGATCCTGGGAGATGCTGGGGTTGCAGGTCCAAAGGCAAGTGAGCACATGCCCTGCCACCATGTGGGATAGAGCTTGGCCTTCGGCCTCCAGATGCTCCCCCACGACATTCTTCAGCGCTAGGAGCTTCTCCTTGACGGAGTCCAGGGCAGGAAGAACCTGGCTCACCTCCTAGACCGGCGTTCCGGGGCGCAAGGGGCCAAAGCCGAAGGGTTCCAGAGCCGCCTCCATGCTGCCGAGGAAGTCCCAGACCTTCTTTGCCTCAGTGGCACAAGAAGCCCGAAGGTCTTCGGCCACCTTGGTGGAAGAAGCCGGATCCCCCGCCAAACTCCTCCTCGCCAGCTCCTGTTCCTGAGTGACTAGCCCCTGCTCCAGAGCAACCAGGGCCTGCTCCCTGGTGGCCAGCCACGCAGCCCGCTCGTCCAGGTCAGACTCCCTGGACGCAACGGCGCGCTCCCAGTTGTGGATGCCTTGCAGTCGCTCCTTCAGGCGCCCCTGCTCTTCCTCATGGGCAGCCAGACGGTCGGAGAGCTCCCTTTCCCTCGCCTCTGCATCTTTCTCCCAACGAAAGAGTATCTCCTGGAGCTCCGTCAGGATCGCGTGACGCACATCAGTGAAGGTATGGAGGTCCTGGGCCTCTGCTAGGATGTTCGCCGCATTCTTGTGGAGGCTGGCGACAGCGACCCCTTTCTCCTCCAGCACCTCCTCCCGAGCCTCGAGCTGCTCCTCCCGAGCCTGAGCCTTCGCCCTGGCAAACTGGACCCGCACCTTCAACAGGTCATCCCAGTCTCAGAGGCGCTCCCGCTCAAACCTCAGCTCGGCCCACTCCTGCTCGAGCACGTCCTGCATCTGGTTCGGGCTAGAACGGACAGCTCTCACGGCCGTGGGGATCGGGATAGCCTTCGGCATCGCCAGTCGAGGGATTGCCTCAATGCTCTCCGGCTCTGCATCTTCCTGAGGGGCGTCCGCCATGGCAACCTATGCAGGGGGGAGGGCTAGCAGCTCGTTCAACAGTAGCCGCGCCGCTCCTAGTGGCCTTCGCGCCCACTGGCTGGCTGGCCTTGGGGGCCCGGGTGCCGACATCCGGAGCCACCCCAGGCGCACGCTCAGGCACTGCCGTAGGTGTAGGAGCTTCAGCGGAGAAGGAGCTCCAGCTCCCGAACTGCTACGGAGGAGGAGGAGGAGGAGGAGGAGGAGGAGGAGCCGACTTCTGTTGAGGAGCCCTACAAAAGGAAGCACCAAGCATCAACTACGCCATCCAGCGGCTCAGTACACAACCCCACGAGATTGAGCCATACCCTGAGGCCTGGAAGTTCCACTCCGCGTGGAGCTTCTTATGCAGGGGGCTCGAGCCTCTTGCCCCCACCGGCGTTGAGGTCGCCTCCACTGGCTTCGGAGGACCTCGAAGACGGCACAACAGGAGGCTTCCCTTCCGAGGACCTCGACGCCGAAGATGCGCCCTGAGCTGGGGCTGCCCTCGACGGCTGAGAAGCCGATGATATTGCTGGAATCTTCGTCGTTGCCGACATCGCCTTAGGAGTCTTCCCTGACGATGGCTTCCGGGCCAGGGACGCGCCTGAAGACTTCTTCTGCATCGTAGGTGCGTTGGGGGTCCGCCTTTAAGCTCCAGCAGCGCCAGACACCCTTGTCGTGGCCGCCGGGACTGCTCCGGCAGCGACAGCTCTAGAGCTGCCCCAGGCGCGAGTCACTGAGCCCGGTGCGGGACCACGGGAAGCCTGGGAACCCCCCGCCTGGGGGCCGGAGACGATGCTTCCGTCAAGACGGACTAGCTTCCTCTTTGACACCCTGCTTGGCTCCGGGGCATCCTTGGGTGGCGAACAAGGGCGGGCTGCAAGCTTAGGCCTCCCTGCCGACTCCTTCCCTCTCTTTGGGAGTGAGTTCGGCGCAGGCCCTGCCTGACCACCGGCGCCGTCTGCTCTGGGGATCTCGATGCCCCATGAGGGATCACCAATCTGCTGCACTGCGACATCGATGTCGTCCAGCGTGGGCCATTCTTTCAACAGCCTCGACCGTGCCTGCGGGTTGAGGTAGACGGGATGGCAGCTCACCGGTAGAGTGATGGAGTCGTCGGTGATCGGGTCATAGGAGAGCTTCTGCAGCATCGTCTCCAGCACCTCCCGATCCGGTGACGATCCTGCTCCGCTGGCCAACCGGGTCATGTCGCCCTCCCCGTTGTACTGCCAAGCAGCCCAGACACGCTGCTGGAGAGGGGCGATCTGGCGGGACAGGATGTCAGCCAGAACCATTATTGAGGTCACGCCTTCCTCCGCCAAGTACCTGATCCTCTCCAGCACCAGTGTGTAAGCGAACTGCAGGTCAGGAATCTCATCCCCAACTGCCACCTCGGCAACTCCAGGCGGTCGTGGATGTCAGTCTGGACAATCACCCAGTCCTCCCTCTAGTGCTTCCACTTCTTGGGAGTGAAGGGCGTGATGTAGGGCGCGGAGTTCCTCCCTCGGTGCTGGAAGTAATAAGCCCCCAGCTGGCTTGTGCTTCTCCCCGAGGCCCTCAAGGAGAAGAACACCCTGAAGAGCCGCACCGAAGGCCACACACACACAAACATCTCAAAGAAGTGGACGAAGACGGCCACTAGTGCGAGGGCGTGTAGCGTAAGGTGCTGCAACTGTAGCCCATACACCTCCAGTAGTGTGAGGAGGAAGGACAACGTCGGGAGTGCGAACCCGGACAACACGTACGAGGTGAAGAGAAGTACCTCGCCGAGTCGCATGTCGGTCAGCGGGACCCTACCGCGACGGATCTTTCCGTCGTACGTGGCTGACTGCCAGCCGAGCAGACGCCTTACAATAGTGATGTCGCCATCGCTGCTGAGCCTGGACGAACGAAGGCCGGAAGACATGGTGGCGAGGAAAGGTTGTGAGCGCTGGGGAGGGGAGGCTTCGAGCACGCAGGAGGAAG
Source organism: Neostapfia colusana (assembly GCA_030760725.1). NCBI lineage: Eukaryota > Viridiplantae > Streptophyta > Magnoliopsida > Poales > Poaceae > Neostapfia > Neostapfia colusana. The sequence goes on from JASWHV010000015.1 coordinate 69,962,049, forward strand.
ACGAAGATTGCAAAAGGCGGAAGGGGACCATCCTTCTTCGGAAGGATTCCCTTTATACGTCCCCAACTTCAGGCACGGCAACACGCGCGTTGGGTTTCCACGTACCACGCCGTGGGCTACCTGCTGTAAAATCTCGAAAAAGTGGTAGCAAGAATTTCAACACATGTACACTTAGGAAAAATGAGGGGAATTAACACTTTGAATTATAACGGTGTAAGTTCAAAGTGAGGATTAAAAAATTTCAAAACTTCCAAACATGGATATCTAAATGCATAATTTGGATCTTCATATTTCAAATATTCAACCTTCCAAATTTCAGCTCATTTGGAGGGGTTTTAGTATTTGTTTGGGATTAAAAGAGGAAGCCCTCTAATCTGAATTTCAAATTCAGTTTCAAATTCCAATTTCCTCAATTCGCAAATTTGGTTCCACAAATGTGTTCTCCACATTTGAATTAGCAGCCATGCCAAAAATAAGAAACTTTGGAGGTGGTTTGCTATGTTTTTGGAACAATGCAAAAGGGATAATTCAAATTCCATTTCAAATTCAAATGAATATTCCATTCAAACTCCACACCAGAATTCAAATCATTTGAACTCAACATTTCAAACTTTAGCTTTGGGGTGAAGTAAGGCATTCAATTATGAGTAGCTGGGGGAAAAATTTGATTAAGAAAATAATATGGTGGGACCCACATGGCAGTGACACATGAAATAACAGGGGCAATTTGCTTCTGTACCAGTGCTTCTCGAGCTGCCACCGCGCTGGAATTTTCCCTCCACCGAGCTGCTTGCATCAGCTTGCTCCCGATGGCAGCACTTCGTGTGTCGATTGCTATCAAAGCAGAGGCACAACTCCAGTTTTTCTTCGCTGCACACCGAAGTTTTCATCCGTGCTCGAGCGCCCAGCAAAGAAAACCACCCTGCGCCTCCGTGATCGTCACTAGGCAGCCTCCAGCACCCCCTAGCGCCGGTTGATCTCCCTTGGAGCTGCGCCGGTGCCTCCTCGACGATCTTCACCGCTCCTCAGTTCATCCCCGAGCTTCCCTCGCAGTGCCCGACCTGTTCTTCACCGGGAGAAAACAGAGCACCGCCGTACCTTGCTGCTCCACGCCTTCCGGCCGCTCCAACGCCTCTCCCGCACGACCAACACCTCGCTAACGTGTGCCGAGGTGTGTAGATCATGCTACCGCAGTCCCCTTGCTCTTACCCGTCGCCGGCTCGCCGGAATTTGTGTTTTGAACCAAACCGGGAAATTCTTCCAACACGCTTGATCGTTCTTCCTTCGGTTCAAGCCATAGCATCACACCATCCTAGAACCCTCCCACACTGAATACCACAGCAAACCGTCCACCACACGCCCCAAGTGTCACACCCGGTTTTTCCGAAGAACAACCAAGTGAATATCACATGTATGCCAGGATCATTTTCTCATACATGTGATGACAAATAGTGAAGCATCATTTATTACAAGCCAGGTGTCGAATATAAATAAGTCTTACATAGCAAATGTCTCGATGGACAATAATAAGTTCATCACAAGTAAATAAACTAGCAGCGGAATAATTATTCTCGTGGGCTCCATCACAGGCGTTGCCCGGGGGTCTCCATGAACCTAGAAACCTTCTTCGAGTCCAAAGTCTTGGTCATTATATACCACCTCATTATCTTGACCTGAGCAGCAATATAAACCAACAAAATATGCAAGGTTGAGTACCAATGGTACTCAACAAGTGTGGGAAAATTATATCATGCATGGCTAGAACAAGGAGAGGTTGAACTCATGGTTAAAGCACTACGCAATTAATACCTATCACCTTAGCTTATTAAGCACCTACATTACTACACAGGTGAAATGGTCCCAATCTCCCATCCCATCATCATAATCAAATAACCATATCATCATTTCTAATGTTAAGCTCCCCGCTTAACATCCACAACTTCCAAAACCATCAATCCTCTAATCTTGAATAAGTCTAAGCCGCTCTTGACCGTGAGCACGGCTGTCATGACAGTTTTGACTCTGCAGAGTTTGTACCACTGTACCCACATGTAGTGATTTCATCCCCCGTTGTCGGGTGGACTAAAAGAACCTCCATTATGCCAGTGGCTACGAACCACATTCACACTTCCCAGGTGTGTAGCCAGGAGATCACTACGAAGCCTTTACAAAGGGATTCCCGATGAGTGTGGGCCCACTGAGGTTTCACCCCTAACAGCATACAAGAGGCTCCAACCCCGCTGCAGTGGCCCCCTCTTGAGCCTTGCGGTTCATATGGTAGTCCAGCTGACACCTATTCCCCGCACCATCCAACACACCCATACTACGCCGGGGATACACCTAATTAATTGGCCAAGCTGCCCCATCTCAGCATGTGGTTGGCACTATAAAGCCAGGTTACATGCTCCATGAACCGGTCCTTAGGATCCAAGCAAGTACTAAACACAAACCCGAGTCTCGTGCACCCAGCACACAACCAAAACATCCAACTTGCCTTGATCCCTACCTCTACATAACTCACAATATCTCATTCAAGAGTATGGTAAAATAAACTGATGATCTCATATCCCATTCTAAGCATGGCTAAGCATATGCATAATAATAAATGACATGATAAAATAAATCCAAACCCAAGCTACAAGGAAACAAGGTAATGCAATTCTAGGGAAACTTCCTATCATGGGTTTCATATTTCATTTGACAATGCAAATAATTCTATCTACACATCCTAGCATAGGATCAAAGTGGTCAAGGACACTTGCCTCCTTCTTGCTGCTCTTGAAATGGGTAGTCCTGGTCTTGGAAAGGAATAACTTGCTCTTGAGCAGGTTCTACATCATACCATCACACATAGCAAAAGAAAAACAACAATCATAAGACATAGTTCACACTTCTACTTCATACAAACCACACATTCACATTTATGAAAGTCCTTCACCATTATATGTGTTGTGGTTACTTTATGTGTGTTGAGTTGTGGCTTGCATGCACTTTTAATCATGTGTATATGATTCCTACTTTTGTGTTCCCATTTATACTTACCTACTGTTTATATATGAGTTTCCAATTTAAATAAATTCCTTATATTCAACTACTACACCTTTTCACTACCAAATATGTATGAAAGATATTTTTCTTCTCCATATGTGCCTTCAGATATTCTTCCAACCCTAAACTGAATTCTTTGGATTTTAGAAACTCCATTTATCATTTACTAGTTGCTATATTTTCAGATTTATTTTCCTATGCATAAATGTGTACTTTATTATGAAAATAGTAAGACACATCATCTAACAGAATAGGTTCTGGTCCTAAATAATTTAACAACATATTTTGACCTTTGCCTCTGATGTAAACTATTTCACAATTATTTTTCCCTATTTTCTAGAACTATTCTTTACTTAAAAATGTGTCCCTAAATGTGAATAATAAATTAAACAGATTCAATTCAGCCCAAAATATGTTTTTATCTCACTCCAAAGTTTCCTAAATACTGAGAAAGTCTTTAATTAAATTTTGACAATATGTTTGTCCCACTTTTAATTTTTAAACACTAGCCACATATTCAATTTCCTAAATTAAATACTAAACAGGGCTAAAAAGTTAAACTTACCCCACTACAGGGTCTATAATATTATTTTCAGAATTTCTAGGGGTCTAGCTACACTTATCAGAGGTGTTTTTCCTAATTTTTATTAAGTCCAGGGGCTAAAACTGATTTTTAAATGAATTTACATGATTTTCTGGAGTTCCAGGGGCTAGATCAGAAGTTTCCGGGGCTAGCTCTTATATCCCGAGAACCCCAGGGGGTAGCACGTAAGATTTCCAGTCTGTATAACGCGGGGCTGACGTGGACCGTCCGATTTTAAACCGACGGCTGAGATTATAACGTCGAACCGGTACGAGGGGATTTAAACTCTACCGTGCGATTTAAAATAAACGGCGCACAAGCGGCCACGTCGCTCTAACCGAGCGCAGGCGGCGCTGCCCGGCGGCGCACGGCGGCGGGAAGCGGCGATCTCGCCGGAGACTTTCGGATCTTCGAGAATTCTTCCTAGAACTGTGATTTTATGGCATAGATCGGTGGAGGGGAGGTCGGGGATCTCACCTCGGGGGTTTTCTTGAGCTCGGAGGTCCTGGAAGGCGGTCGGCGACGAGGTCCGAAATGAAACCACGGCGAAGCTCGTCGGCGCTGTGTTTGAACCGCAAGTCACCGAGTTTTCTGCACCTGCAGGGTTCCCCGGAGGCGGTGCATCAAGACCAGCGAGTTAGATCGGAATTTCCGAGCGTAGATCGGCCAGAATTTGCCGGAGAAGGCTCGGGTTCTCACCGGAGAAAAATCTTTTGATCGCGTGGGAAAAACAGAACGAGGCCGGGGTTTTTATAGACGGGGGAGGGCGGTGGGTTTGTTTAGATCGAGTGGGAGTCCTCCAGAACCAGAATTCGGCCGGAAATCCGGTCGGTTGCGATCGCGCGCGCGCGGGTGAACAGTCCGAGTTTCGGACGATCGGGGGTTAGGGATGACAGGTGGGTCCCACCTGTCTGAGAGAGAGAGAGAGAGAGAGCGCGGGCGCGCGGCTGCGGGCTGGCGCGGGGCAGGGTGGACCTGCTGGTGGGTTTCGGCCCACTGGCCGGTTTTTTCTGTTTTCTTTTTCTTTTCTATTTCTTTTCTGTTTTGAGTTTAATTTGAATTCCAGTTTGAATTTAAATTGTTGCAAAACATGCAACACATCCAAAAATTTTTAAATTCCCCTTTTAACATGATTTAGGGTCTTAACAATATTTTTGGGGTGTTACACCAAGCGACGAGAAATCGCCTCCGGCGGCAAAAATGGGTCGGTCCTCCGGTGAACCCCCTTTTCCCGCCGTTTGCTGCAAGGTTTGGCATGCGTTCTATGTTCCCCAATCACTAGTGATGCTTTAGGGCAACTTATGTCATCGGGAGAAGCTTGGGACACGCCAGAACGTGTCTATGCCACGCCACCGAGCATCGCCACTGGTGCCGACCTGTTTTCGGCTGTTTTCATGAGGTGAAACCTTGCCCGGCAGCTGCGCCACGTTCCCACGATCGAGTAGGGCGAAACCGGGGCAAAAACGGTGGAGAATTGAGGGAGAACGAGCTGTGCCACGATCTGTGCCGGTGTGCACGCACGTTCTCTGGCGGGAGGTTGAAGAAGCATCTGACCCGTGGGCACCCTTTAAGTCTCTGTGTAAATTTCAAACAGAAAGTTATTCAAGTTTGAAAAATCCATAACTTTGTGTAGGGAACTCCAAAAAGGGTGAGAACAATTTTGTTGGAATCCTCATGAGGAGTATTTCGCAGAGGAACACATTGCTTGCAATGAAAATGCCCAGGAATTTCTGTAGAAATTGTTTTTAGTAAATTCTTTGGAGATTTATTTCAGGAGCAATTCTTTATGAAACATTCCCAAATTTGGGCAGCTAATGCTTTTCGTAGTTAATGATCTCCAGTAAAACTTTTAGCTCCTTTGGAGTTCATTTCCTAGGCTAAATTGCCTTCCAAAGTTCAGCCTTTATTTGAAAATTCAAATTTAAACAGAAACTTTTGAGAACTCCTGTCCAACTTCAAAAATTCATATCTCTCTGTTGGTAGCTCCAAAAATGGTGAAACAAATTTTTTTAGAACCATGGAGACTTACCCAAATCAGATCTTCCACTGTTAGCCATGTTAAAACTCCTGATTTGGGCTCAAAATTCAGAGAAGCATTGGACTTGTGGGAATTTTGGAGACCACATGGTTCAATAAAATTTCTCCAAATTTTGCTCATATCATCCTTAGAGAGTCTAGTATCCACCGGAAAAATCCCAAAGCCAGTTAAGGATCCTAAATAGCAGTGGCTACGAATAGAAGTTTAATTCGTATAATTCTTTAACACTTATACATATATCTTGCTACATCTCATATAGTGACCGAAGTTGAAGATACACCGGAGCCGTTGGATGTCCTCCCACCCGACGCTAACTTCTCTTTTGACTCGAAACCAGGCATGCCCCGGTTTGCATTTAAGTACCTTTTACAAAGTTTTTCATTTGTATCACTTATGTCTAGGTTGAAATGGTTGCATTAAAGTTAAGGTGTTTGAAACCCCACTTGCATGACTTTAAATCCTATGAAGAGTTGGGTAGTTTACAGACTCGACGAGTAGAAAATGCCATGCTAATATGCTTAGGATCTCGGTAGAAGTCGAGTAGTTGGAATCTACTCACGAGGTAAGGTTTTATCACACGGTATGGAAAGAGTAGAAAATGGCTTAAGAGTTGTGAAAATGAGACCCAGCAGTGGGGATAGGATGCAGTGAGCAGAGGTCTCACGTGCGTAGCCTTGTTGGTGTCGATTGAGGACCAAGTCATGTGCGGGCCTGCTGAACAAGTATCGAACAGTACCGGATGGCATACTGACATAAGAAGAAAACTGATGTAATTGGTTAATCTGGGTGCCTAGGCTTACCCAACCGTTTTATAGGAGTGGGTTGAGGGTAGCAAGGTGTAAATCTGCCGGTGGACACAGTCACGCTCCACGCGGGGACCTCCTGCCCGTTACGAATGGACCGGTTCGACATTTGGGTTTCCTTTGAAAGGTTGTTGCATACAACAGAGTAGGAAGGGGTGTGGAATCACGCTTCTGAAAGTGGATGTATGTGACGTGTTGTCTGGGTGTCTCCTGATTGCAATCACCGTCCCTCGCGGTTGTTTGAGTACCGCTTGTTCACTGTTCTGTGACGTAGTAAGAAGCGAAATAAGCTAGATGAATGATAATATGCTGTGATGAAATATTACTATTTTGGAAACCATGTCTGCTGTAGATGTAGAGCTAATTAAGTTTATTTTCCACTTTGGGCATCACCACATCGGAGGAAAGCGTTTCTTGTTTGATTGTGGACTTCCGATGTGAGGGCTGCCTAAGGCATATGAATCTGTGGCTATAAAACTGAAAGTAAGGATGAACTTAAAGGCGTGTCTTTGTTGCAAAGTCCATTCCTATCTTACACATCCCTGCATGTAGAGTTCCATGACTAGGGTGTCGGTTAAACCTTGCTGAGCCATCGTTCTTACGGTTGCAACATTTGAGCTGTGTGCAGGTGAGAGCTATGAGGAGAGGTCCGAGGACGAGGCGATGCCCCCGTCGGGGTACACGGCCGAGCTGGAGCCCTGCACGCCGCCGTGATCTCCGGTTACATGTTGCTAGTGTGTAGCGTCCCCGGTCTGGACGGATGCACTTTTGCTTAGTTAGGATTAGAGAGTAGCTATGTATATAACTTCCGCTGTATAATTAAGTTTTGTAAAAAGACTTCCACTATTTTATATCAAATAAAAGTTTGTATGTTGCTCTTATTCTTTTCTTATGTGCTGTTGGGTGCCGCATCGCACGGCACCACCCTCTGCGATCCCGGAGTGGGTGAACCACGGGGTGGTCCCCACACCTTCCCCAACGATGGGTAGGACCCAGGTCCATCCGTCAGACACTGGGGGCCAGGCAGGCAACTTCTCGGGAGCGTCTAGCGGTTCCCGAAAAAAGCGGCACGGTGGAACTGTAGCGGTCGACCCAAGGGCTGCCGCAGTAAATGTCCCAGAGCAAACCCTCGAACACGTCGCCACAACCCACTAGTCAGGAGCAAGCACGTGTCCACTATGACGATGACATGCTGCCGCTTTGGCTGGTGAGTACGCCGACTACGCAAAGGACGTGCAACCTCTTCGTGTCACACCTACAACCGCTGGTCCACTACCCGGAAATCTCGCCACCACTTTAATTTCCAAAGTGAAGGTTCAAAACCACCACACGGGAGAGATAGAGGCCCCACCTACGGGCTCGATGCTTCCCCTGAGATGGGCCCGAGGGCCACTATCGTTACCCTGCAGACCGGGTACCCCCGCGTAGAGGATAAAATATGGCTTGGGCCCTGTCTCCCTGCTGAGGCGGGCCCCGGCATAGCCACATGCCCTCGGCCCTAAGGTCATCCCTGGGGCTGCCACGTGCGCTTGAGTTCCAGAGACGACACATGCCCTGTGCTCCGGTCCGAGCCTCCCCGCTGAGGTGAGGTCCAGAGCTGCCACGTGTCTCTTGGCTCAGAGCCACCTTCCTGCTGAGTAAGGCTCCGGAGCTGACACGTGTCCTGGGCCCCGGTCGGATCCTCCCCGCTGAGATGAGGTCTGGAGCTGCCACGTGTCTCTTGGCTCAGAGCCACCTCCCTGCTGAGGACGGCTCCGGAGCTGACACGTTCATTGGGCCCCGGTCCGAGCCTCACTGCTGAGGCGAGGTCCGGAGCTGCCACGTGTCTCTTGGATTAGAGTAACCTCCCTGCTGAGGAAGGCTCCGGAGCTGACACGCACCCTGGGCTCCGACCCGTACCTCTCTGCTGAGGTCAGGTCCAGAGCTGCCACGTGTCTCTTGGCTCAAAGCCACCTCCCTGCTGAGGAAGGCTCCGGAGCAGACACGTGCCCTAGGCTCCGACCCGTACCTCTCCGCCGAGGTGAGGTCCGGAGCTGCCATGTGTCCCCTGACTCCAAACCCGTCGATAAGGGCTCCGAAGCCGCCACGTTCCCCACGATCCTTCGTGGGCCGTGGGTCGACGAAGTCGAGGAGGAAGTGCCCTCTCAGGCTTCGCATTCAAGACTCACACCTTCCCCAGAAGCATGGCGCACCATGCATGCCTCCATCCTCTGCCTGATCGCCATTACGGTGACAAGACAGGGCGGCAAGGCGTGACATCAGTACAGTGCTGCCCAACGGCACAAAGCCACCCAAGCAGGGCAAGAAGACGCGGCGATAAGGCGACATCTTCATCATCACCTGACACACGGACAGGGGTGCTCAGCGTGCCAGGCGGCAAGACTTAACTTCCCCGATGACTACTCTACTCAGAGGACGAAGCCCTAGATCATGTATAGGGTTCACATAGCTTCAGTGCCACCTGTCGAGCCCCAAGTCACATTGTAACCAGCCCGGCCTTGGACCATAAAAGGACCGGGGTGACCACCCCACAAAGGGTTGGTCAGTGCCCAATTCCGCCCTCACAAGCACACGCAAGTAAGCAATACAACAAGCACTCCCGTGGACGTAGGGTATTACGCTACGACGGCCCGAACCACGTAAATCTCGGTGTTCATCCGCTCCCTCGAACCCAGGTCACGTAGGGCATCAAGCCCTCTCCGATCAAAGAACCTCGCAGGCTGCTTCCATAGCCTGCCGGGAGGAGTGTCGCAGCTCACGCACTCCGACATAATAAATATAATATTGTTCTATTCTATTGTGCGTACTAATTATTTATTTAGAAATTGGTAAGGAAAACACAAGTGAAATATAATGAAGGGATCCCCGCACCAAATGCTTTAGTGCTAAGACTGCTCGCACCAGGGTGTTGGATCCTATATTTTATGCCCTACATAGCGTTACACCCTAGAAACCGGGCCGCACCGGCGTTCGGGAAGGCACACGCTATGCCCCAACACGTTAAAGTGGTGCGCTCACGCGAGCGCACGTAGAGGGGAGCGGGTAGCCATCGTCGGTTGCATCGCGGGCTTCGACGGTAGTGTCCTCGACGCCGACGAGGAAGGAGAAGGCGAGGAGGGAGAAGACAAGGTTTAGCCTACCAGCTGCTCTGCCGTGAGCAGCACCAATCCGATAATGGATGCCGTGCCTGTGGAACCCTAGTCTGTGGGGCCCTTACCATGGACCCCTCGAGAACGTAGTCGGCGCCACCGAGGAGCTACAAGCGTGGGCTAGCGTCGTTGCCGTTTTGGGCGTGCTCGGAGGGCGCACACTCAGCCGGCGAGGCTGGAGAGAGATGGGCGAGGGAGAGGAGGCGGCGCGGGTGAATGTTTGAGAGAGGAGGTGCACAAGGAGAAGCGTTGGGAACAAAAGGAAAGCTGGGAGAGGAAAGGTGAAAAAAGAGAAGGAAAGGAAAGAAAAGAAAACAGGAAAGGAAAAAATTAAGAGAGGTGAAAAAGGAAAGAAAAGGAGGGGGAATAAAAGGAAAAAACAAACAAAAAGAAACAAGAGAGGGAAGTAGGAGAAAAAGGGAAAGAAAATAGAAGAAAAAAGGAAATAAAAAGTAGGAAAATGTGACGTAAACAGGGGAAAATGGATATAAAGTGAGATAATATTATTAAAATAGAAGCAGTTATATGACTTAACATAAAACAAGATACAGTAATATGATATAGTATAAAATCAGTGATAGTTAATATAGAGTACGACGTGTGCGGAAGTATGTACTGAAAAGTAGAGAATCTTTTGGAGTCTATTGATAAATAAAACTTAGTTGTATGCTCAAGTCTCCTAGTGGCCATGGTGAGAGCAGACTTTGTAGTTTTGCATCTTTTTGATGTAATTGCAACCCGGTCACTACCACCTTGCATTGTAGTCTAAGATATATTGTATGAATTGTCGGTACCCTGTAGACCGGGTACCCCCGTGAATGTAGCCTAGAGGGGGGGTGAATAGGCTTTTTGATGCTTTGTTGAATCCTAAAACACTTAGTAGTTTATGAGATACAGGGAAATCGGACTAGTCCGGTAGAGTGCGGACTAGTCCGTTTTCTAAACAGAGAAAAATCGGACTAGTCCGGTACTGGGCGGAATAGTCCCGTATGCGTGGACTAGGGAGATCAAGATTGATCAATATTCACTTCCAATATTCTATGCAGCGGAAATTAATTGTTAGTTTGGATGTATTGCAACAGTGACATTATGAGTAACAGGAAACAACTTTGATTTTAATATTTGAATGTGAATTTCAAAGGATAGATTAAACACTAGAATATGATGAACAATTAATGAACAAGAGTAGGAGACAAGTGTTTATCCCGAGGTTCAATTCCACGAACAATCTACGTCCCCGTTGAGGAGTCCACTAAGGACCGGGTCTTCTCCAACCCTACCCTCGTCGAATCGCAACAAAGGCCGATTCTCTTCCACTAATCACAAAGGGGAATAAATCGTTCAAGGGGCCTTCTCACAAGTTGAGTGCTCCCCAAGAATTACAACGAATGAATGAACACAACTCAACACACTCAACAAATGAACAATTAACAAACAAGAGTGTGCGAGAGATCAAACCCAAGAGCTCAACAGGTGTAGAACAAGTCTCTCCTTTGATCAATTGCCAATCCCCAAGAATTGATCCTTCTTGGGTTAGAATATGTGGAGAGAGGTGAATTTTGGGCTCTTGGGAGGTGTTATAGTAGGGTTTTCAATGGGTACGTTAGGGTTTGCGATGTTCGGACTAGTTCGTGGTTGACTCCGGACTAGTCCGGTGTGCGGTGTGTAGAAAACCCTAAGTGTCGTGAGATATCGGACTAGTCTGTGGTAGTGCGGACTAGTCCATTTTCTGTCCAGAGACAAAATCGGACTTGTCCGGATGATATCGAACTAGTCCGTTTTCTGGTCAGAAAGAAAATCGGACTAGTCTGGTAGTCCACACATGTTGAAATTGTGCAGTTAGTTTGATTTCTTTCTCTTGAGCTCTTGAGATGTGTTTCTCCAACACACTCTATACTAAGTGATCTAATATTCTCAGTTCTTGAGCTCTTATCAATTTGGATCCTCCTTCTCCTTTCTTTTTGCGCTTTCTTCTTAATTTCTTTGAGAACTTGCGCTCATTCTCAACAATTTTGTTAGGGTCTCATTTGTTTGTCATAAATCAACCAAAACCCACAAGGGGTGCCTAGATGCACTTTCAATCTCCCCCTTTTTGGTGATTGATGACAACCAATTGAGATCTCACAAATATGACAATAAGAATTCAGATTTTCATAAAGTGTGCACATACGAGTTTTGAACAAAAAAGGCAATGAAGACATGAGACATATGTGCACTCTTTATGGTGGGGTGCAAAACTACATGTGTGAGCAATGATTTTGATGTAAATATCATAATGAGTATAATCATCAAGAGTCTCAATCCTAAATAGCAGTTTTAAACATACACCATTAATCATAAGCATAACATAGTCATCTCACAAAAGCGTAATGATAACATAAGTCTTACAAATGCAAAATGGTAGCATAAGTCTTACAACAGCATAGCATAGGTCTTACACAAGCTCATTTCTTAAGCTAAGACACAAAAGGAAAGACCTACGACCTAAGACTCCCCCTCAATCTCTCCCCCTTTGGCATCAAGGCACCAAAAAGAAGGAGAGGAGGGATCTACTTGTCGTCGCCGACTCACTCCTCGCTGTCCGTCCTTTCTTCATCTTCATCATCAACCTGAGGAAGAGGAGGAGAGGAACCACTTGTTGTGCCAAAGTAGGCACGCTCCGATGGAGAGAGAGGAGGAAGCTCTGTAAACTCAGATGCAGAGTCCTCTGAGATGACCGGGGATCCAATGGACTCAATCTCCAGTTTTTGGCATATTTCTTTGACATTGGCCTCCATGTATCTCATCTCTTCTTTTCCTGCCTTGTTCATATTATGAAGCTTCACCTCAGTTTTGCGGCAAGAACTGAAAATGGCCGCCAAAAACTTCATGATCCCATTGGAGGAACCTTTCTGTGGAGAGGCCCTAGTCTTGGATGCAGGCCTTGCATCTTCATGCGCTCTCTCTGGATGTTCTTCAGGTGATCCAGGTAAGGGAGCGGCTGGGAGGGAGGCCTGAGGAGGCTTCTGAGGCCTTAGAGCAGTGTGCTCTACATCCTTCACAAACTCAATTCCCGCGACTTTCTCAATCATGAACATCAAGTAAGGAGCATAGCCACAGAAACAGTTTGGTGTGCAGGATATGTTTACCATGTCATTCCAAATATAATCGAAGATATTAAATCTTCTCCTCCTGCTAATCACTTTCATCAAGGTTCTCACATAACCTTGGACGCTCCCGGCATCTCCATCCTTTGGAGCAATGGTCTTCCGGAGCACTCTATTGAGAACAATGAAGAAAGGCTTCATGTTCTTGGTTGAGGGAGGGTTGAATGGAAGTCGAGTATCATAGAGAAACTCCATCTTGTCCTTCTCCACAACTCCAGGATTGTGAATCACAATCTCATCATTGCCGGTGTCCTCAAGATGCAGCAGTCTAGCAAACTCAGTGTAGGAGATTGTGTACTTGGATCCATGTGTCATACAAGTCACTTTGTCTTCTCCATCATGAGCAAAGTGGCAAGTCGAGTAAAACTGGGCAATGATCTCATCATTCCAGTTGTACCTGAAGGTGAGCAGGTCCTTGAGTCCATGTCTCTCTGCAGCCTCTATGACCTCCTCAAAGGCTTTACAACTTTTCCTTTCAAAGTACGTCCAGTCGATCCATTGACTTTGGACCACTGGAGTCTTCATTGGAGGTACACTGAATTGTAGTAGTCCGAGTGAAAGTTACTCCAAAATCTCTTGTTGGCTGCCTTTTTGCCAGAGCTGTAGGCATCAACCTTCCTCAGGTTCCATGCCACATCACTCCCCTTGCCATTAAACTTTTCCTCCGAGGGATCCCTATGTCCCTGCCTTGGAGCTGTCATCTTGAGGGGACCAATCGGGCCGGAAGCAAGCCCCTTTCCCTTGCCTTTTGTTTGGCGTTGAGCCGCCGAGCTAGAACCGGCCACATTTGCTCTTGAAGCTGGTCTCTTGATTGTGACCTTTCATCGAACCCTAGGTGGGGTGAGCGAGGGATCGACAGCATGATCTTGTATCTTTTTGGAGCGAGACCCCGGAGGATGAGACATTATATCTTGATCTTGATCCATCTCGGCTTCAAAATTAGAGAGACTCATTCGATCCCGACATGTTTCTGACAAGGAGGATAAAGTGAGTATGAATAATCAAGGATGACAAAAGATTGCATTGAGTTGACATAAGCTAGGATTCCCTATAAAGATCCCTGAATCAGGGCATACCGGACTAGTCCGGTGTTCAGGGTCGGACTAGTCCGGAGTACCGGACTTGTCCGCCCTAATAACGAACTAGTCCATTATGAGTCTGCTCAAGCCCTAATTTGTTGAAATTTGAGATTATTCAATGTAAATATGATCTAGGGTACTTGGATTACATCAATAAAGCATGTATTGACTAGAGGAGCTGATCTAATTGAGCAAAAACAAGGAAGATCGAAGGTTCTAGGGTTTGGAGAGAAGTTTACCAAATCCTTCGATTCGAGTCGTTGAGGGAGTTTTTGATCCGGACTAGTCCGGGATCTTTGATCCCTTTGCGGTGGAGAACGATTCCCACGGAAATTTGGATGGTTTTGATGGAGAAATCGCAAATCCGCCTTGGGAGCACTTGAGTGAGGAGAGAGAGAGTGGGGAGGGTTGTGAGGATGAAGAAGATTAGGTCTGAGCTGTCCCTAGGGTTATGGAGTCGAAATATCGGACTAGTCCGGACCATATCGGACTAGTCCGTTTTCTGTTTAGAGAGAAAATCGGACTAGTCCGTAGTTGTCCGGACTAGTCCGGACTAACGGACTAAGTGCGGACTAGTCTGCCTGTGCGGACTAGTCCGGGGTTACCACGGACTAGTCCGTGGTCCCTTGTACAGAGAGATACACAACTCTCATATATATGTATTAAATGGTTCCTAATAAGGAATAAGGGACAAAGGCACATAGATATTCTTGATGAATATGATCAGTAATCGTACAACGATCAAGCTATGACCATGATTCACCAAAATCAAGTAACTAACATAGTTTTTAAGAGAAAAATAGAGAGAGGTTATTTTTTAACATAATTCACATGATTTTGAGGATGGCATACAGATATGCAAGTTTTCAAGCCACGTTTCGAGCATCAAGGATATTTAGTTCATTTCGGAGCTCACAAAAGCGTTTTTCATCAAGTGGCTTGGTAAAGATATCGGCTAGTTGTTTTTCAGTGTTGACATGGGAAATGGCTATGTCTCCTTTCATTGAGTGATCTCTCAAAAAATGATGCCGGATATCTATGTGTTTAGTTCTAGAGTGCTCAATAGGGTTATGGGAAATTTTGATAGCACTCTCATTGTCACAAAGGAGTGGAATACGACTCATATGTTAACCGTAATCCCTTAGAGTTTGTCGCATCCAAAGGAGTTGTGCACAACAACTCCCGGCTGCAACATACTCCGCTTCAGCTTTGGATAGAGAAATTGATTTTTGTTTCTTGGAAGACCAAGAAACTAGGGATCTACCTAGGAATTGGCAAGTACCAGAAGTACTTTTTCTATCTACCTTGCATCTGGCATAATCTGCATCGGAGTATCCAATGAGATTGAATTTTGAACCTTTGGGACACCAAAGGCCTAGGTTGGGTGTATGACCTAAATATCTCAAGATCCTTTTAACGGCTGTCAGATGATATTCCTTAGGATTGACTTGAAACCTTGCACACAAACATACACTCAACATGATATCAGGCCTAGATGCACATAAATAGAGTAGGGAGCCAATCATGGAACGATATACCTTTTGATCCACATTTGGTCCGTCTTCATTTAGATCCAAGTATCCATTTGTCGCCATGGGAGTCTTTATGGGCTTTGCTTTGTCCATTCCAAACTTCTTGAGAATGTCTTGAGTGTACTTTGTTTGGCTTATGAACGTCCCGTCCTTTTGTTGCTTCACTTGGAATCCCAAGAAGTACCTCAGCTCTCCAATCATGGACATCTCAAATCTATCTGTCGTAATCTTGCTAAATTCTTGAGAAAAGGATTTGTTAGTTGAACCAAATATAATATTGTCAACATAGATTTGGCAAATGAAGAGATCATCATCAAAGTGTTTAGTAAACAAGGTGTAATCAGCTTTTCCGATCTTGAATTCATTTTCAATTAGAAAATCTCTAAGGCACTCATACCAAGCTCTAGGAGCTTGTTTGAGGCCATAGAGACCCTTACACAGTTTGAACACATAGTCAGGGTGCTCTTGATCTTCAAAACCGGGTGGTTGCTTCACGTACACCTCCTCCTTGATCGGTCCGTTGAGAAAGGCGCTTTTCACGTCCATTTGATAAAGCTTGAAATCATGGTGAGTAGCATATGCAAGTAATATACGAGTCGATTCAAGCCTAGCTACGGAAGCAAAAGTCTCATCGAAATCAAACCTTCGACTTGTGAGTACCCTTTTGCCACAAGTCGTGCCTTGTTCCTTGTTACCACTCCATGTTCGTCTTGCTTGTTACAAAGGACCCATTTAGTGCCAACGACATTGGACTTGGGTCTTTCAACAAGCTCCCACACTTCGTTCCTTTTGAAGTTGTTCAGTTCTTCTCGCATCGCCATCACCCAGTCCGTATCTTTTAATGCATCCTCAACCCTGTATGGTTCCAAAGAAGATACAAATGAATAGTGTTCACAAAAATCAGCTATGCGAGATCGAGTTATTACTCCCTTTCAGATGTCACCGATTATGTTGTCAACGGGGTGATCTCTTTGGATGCTTTGGTGTACTCTTGGATGTGGCACTTGTGATATTGAATCTTCATTATCATCTTCTTCTCCCTCTGGATTGTTGCCCTAATTGATGTTTTGGCCTTCTTGATTTTCTTGAGATTGGTCTTGTATAGAAGCTCCCCCTTGATCATTTTCCTCCATCTGTGGTTCATTTTCTTCATTCGCATTTGAAGGTGGCACTTGTGGTCGAACATCGCCCAATGCCATTCTTCTCAATGCTTGACATGGAGCTTCTTCTTGATCTAGCACACACTGATCAACTTGCTCTTCTTGAGAGCCGTTAGTTTCATCGAACACTACGTCACGTGCTACTTCAACAAGTCCGGAGGTTTTGTTGAAGACACGATAAGCGTAGGAGTTTGAATCATAGCCAAGTAAGAAACCTTCATTGGACTTCGAAGCAAACTTCGAGGCCCTTGGCTTCTTATTTAAAATATAACATTTTGAACCAAAAACAAAAAAATATGAAATATTTGGCGTGTTACCCGTGAGTAGTTCATAAGAGGTTTTCTTGAGCACCCGATGAAGATATAGTCGGTTTATGGCGTGACAAGCGGTGTTAACGGCTTCAGCCCAAAACCTGTCCGAAGTCTTATATTTATCGAGCATTGTCCTCGACATCTCAATGAGAGTTCTGTTCTTCCTTTCGGCTACTCCGTTTTGTTGAGGAGTATATGGTGCTGAAAATTCGTGGTTTATTCCTTCTTCATCTAGATGCTCTTCAACTTGGGTGTTCTTGAATTTTGTCCCATTGTCACTTCGTATGTTCTTGATCTTCAATGAGAATTTATTTTGGGCATGCTTGATGAACTTCTTGAGGGTTCCTTGAGTTTCTGTCTTATCATGCAAAAAGAAAACCCATGTGAAGCGTGAAAAATCATCAAGAATGACTAGACCGTATTTATTACCGCCGATGCTTATGTAGGCAATTGGACCAAATAGATCCATGTGAAGGAGCTCAAGCGATCTTGTTGTAGTCATGACATTCTTCGTGGGATGGGGTGCTCCTACTCGCTTTCCTGCTTGACATGCTCTACATGACCCGTCTTTCTCAAAAACAACATCTTTAAACCTCGGATGTGATCGCCTTTGAGGAGTTTTTGAAGATTCCTCATACCAACATGTGCTAGCCGTCTATGCCACAGCCAACCCATGTTGGTCTTTGCAATCAAGCATGTGTCAAGTTCAGCTTTATCTTTGTTGAAGTCAACTAGATAAAGTTTTCCCTTCAACACACCCTTGAATGCAATTGAGTTATCACTCCTTCTAAAGACAATCACACCCTCATTAGTGAATAAGCAGTTGTAACCCTTGTCACATAATTGAGATATGGACAAAAGATTATAATCCAGGGAGTCAACATGTAAAACACGAGAGAGAGTATGTTGTGATGAAATTGCGATTTTAACGGTACCAAACACTTTTCCTTGACTATTAACACCAAAATAAATGCCTTTGTTTGGGTCTTCATTTTTCATATTCCATAAACATTCTTTTTTCTCCAGTCATGTGATTGGTGCATCCACTATCTAGCACCCATTTTGCTCCACCGGATGAGTAAGTCTACAAAAACAATTTATGCCTTGGTCTTAGGTATCCAAGCTTGCTTGGGTCAGGTTAGTCACAAGTGATTTGGGCACCCACACATGAGACTTGGTATTCCCATGGCGTGTCCCAACATATTTAGCATAAACTCTTCCAAGGTTACTTTTCATAAGTACATATGAAGCATCAAATGTTCTAAATAGACGTTGTTGTTCATATGTGTTCACATTGTTAAATTTATCAACATTACTAAGATTTGTAGTTTGAGAAGAGTTTCCCTTGACAAAGGCAATGCAACCCTTCTTATTCTTGTGGTTTCTAGCATTGTGCTTTTTACCATTAGAATATCCAATGCCATATTTGACATTGGGAGGCCTTGTGACCGAGTGTGCACTGCGTGCATACTTGATCTTCTCCTTGTCAAATATGCCACTTTGAGAAGATTGCTTGTCCTTTGTCAAGTTTGGCTTTTTCTTCATGTTAGTGTCATTTTTGGCACAAGTACAAGTAATGCTAGTTTCAGACTTTGTGTATTGATAATGTGAGCTAGACGTTGATGAAGAACCACTTTGCTTGAGTGACTCAACTTGTCCCTCAAGGACCTTGTTAACTTTGGTTAAGTTAGCAAGTTCATCCTTGATGGTGGTGTTTGAATCTTTTAACTTCAAGCAAGCTTCCTTGCTTGAAGCTAATTTAAGTTCTAGTGATTTATTTTGTTCCTTTTCAAATTCAAGAAGCTTTTCAATCTCAAGATATTCCTCCTTTTGGGAGATGATCATATCTTTCTGACGATTGACTAGCTTCTCCATATCAACAAGCTTATCAAGTAGAAATTTCATTTTAGCAACTGTCTTTTTGTCTAAACCCCTAAGCATATATTCATCTTCATCACTGCTATCATCCTCACTAGAATTATCACTATCACTAGTAAAAGAATGCGAGAAGGAAGATTTAGTTGGTACCTTTGTTTTACCTTCCTTTGCCATTAGACAAGTGTTGTCGGTGTCCTTCCATGCGCCCATGGTTGGGAAGAGAGTGGATTTCTTGGTAGTCTTCTTTATGGCTATGGTGGCCATCTCCTCTTCTTCTTCGATGAAGATTCATCATTGGAGTCCCACTCCTTCCCTAGATGCGCTTGGCCATATTGCTTCTTCTTCTTGAACATTTTCTTTGGTTGAGACTTGTTATCTTTTGTCTTCTTCTTGTTTTCATCATGTGGACAATCTACTATGAAGTGATCATATCCTCCGCAGTTATAGCACGCCCGTCTCATCTTGGGTCTTTGTTTGTCCCTTTGTCTTCCTTCATTTGAGCTGATGCCCTTTCTTCTTCTCATCATTTTATTGAACTTCTTCATGAACAAGATCATGTCTTCTTCATCAATATCACTGCTTTCATCGTCGCTGTTGTCTTCTTCATAAGCTTCTCGAGTTTCCTTTGATACGGGTTTACAAGTTGACTTCAAAGCAACTCCTTTCTTCTTTGCCGAGGTGAGATCTGCAATTTCCGTAACATGCTTGGCTTGCTTCTCCATCATCTCAAAGTTGATGATCTTGCATAGAAGTTCGTCTTGGGTCATTTTCCGGTACCCGGGGCTTTTTCTGATCATAGAGCAAATAGTTACGTTGCGAGGCATGAATGCTATGAGAATCAACTTCACAACCTCATAATCATTCCACTTCTTTCTGCCATAAGCTCGTACTTTGTTGATAAGATTCTTTAGTCGATTGTACATATCTTGTGGTGATTCATCTTCTTCTATCGCGAATCTTCCCAATTCACCTTCAATCATTTCTATCTTGATTTTGCATACGTGACGATCACCTTCATGTGCAGTTTGTAGTGTGTCCCATATCTCCTTGGCAATTTCGAGCCCATCCACCTTGGTGAACTTGTCTCGGCTTAGTGATGACGTGATCACAGCTGCAGCTTGAGCATTTCAATGAATGGCTTGTTCTTGGTTTGGGGTCAGCTCTTCATCATCATCCGGGACATCTATCCCTGTACACACTATATGCCACAAACTCGGGTTAAAATATATGAGATGCATTTTCATGTTTTGTCTCCACATTGAATAATCATTTCAATCAAAGTAAGGTGCTTTCCCTAGGTGAATTGATAAGTAATGATTATTGTTAGAATCCATACGCTCATAATCAAAAGGATATCGGGAGTAGTCTGTGTGACTACCCCCTTTCTTATTCTTTTCATCATCGGTGTTCTTCTTCCCTTTTGGAGAGATTGCCTTCTTCCGTAGAAGGGCCTTGAGTTGGAGCACCTCCTCATCATCGTCCTCACTGTCTTGAATGGTGTCGAGTAGCTTCTTTAGCTTTTGAGTCCTTTCATCATTACTCTTTTCGTTGTCGATCTTCTTGTGTACACCCTTGACTTCCATATCGTCTCTTTGAGCGGTGAGTCTCTTTTGAAGAGTTTGGCTCTGATACCAATTGAATGTAGCCTAGAGGGGGGGGTGAATAGGCTTTTTGATGCTTTGTTGAAACCTGAAACACTTAGTAGTTTATCAAATACAGGGAAATCAGACTAGTCCGGTAGAGTGCGGACTAGTCCGTTTTCTAAACAGAGAAAAATGGACTAGTCCGGTACTGGGCGGACAAGTCCGGTATGCGTGGACTAGGGAGATCAAGATTGATCAATGTTCACTTCCAATATTCTATTGAGCGGAAATTAATTGTTAGTTTGGATGTATTGCAACAGTGACACAATGAGTAACAGGAAACAACTTTGATTTTAATGTTTGAATGTGAATTTCAAAGGATAGATTAAACACTAGAATATGATGAACAATTAATGAACAAGAGTTGGAGACAAGTGTTTATCCCGAGGTTCGATTCTACGAAGGCAATCTACATCCGCGTTGAGGAGTCCACTGAGGACCGGGTCTTCTCCATCCCTACCCTCGTCGAATCGCCACAAAGGCCGATTCTCTTCCACTAATCACAAAGGGGAATAAATCGTTCAAGGGGCCTTCTCACAAGTTGAGGGCTCCCCAAGAATTACAACGAATGAATGAACACAACTCAACACACTCAACAAAGCTCAAAATTGTGCAAGAGTGTGCGAGAGATCAAACCCAAGAGCTCAAGAGGTGTAAAACAAGTCTCTCCTTTGATCAATTGCCAATCCCCAAGAATTGATCCTTCTTGGGTTAGAATATGTGGAGAGAGGTGAATTTTGGGCTCTTGGGAGGTGTGACGGCGTAGGGGGGTCAAGAGTTGTGTTGGTATGGCCGTACACCTCTTTTTATAGTAGGGTTTCCAATGGGTACGTTAGGGTTTGCGATGTCCGGACTAGTCCGTGGTTGACTCCGGACTAGTCCAGTGTGTAGAAAACCCTAAGTGTCGTGACATACCGGACTAGCCCATGGTAGTGCGGACTAGTCCATTTTCTGTCCAGAGACAAAATCGGACTTGTCTGGATGATATCGGACTAGTCCGTTTTCTAGTCAGAAAGAAAATTGGACTAGTCCGGTTGATATCGGACTAGTCCGCACATGTTGAAATTGTACAGTTAGTTTGATTTCTTTCTCTTGAGCTCTTGGGGTGTGTTTCTCGAACACACTCTATACTAAGTGATCTAATCTTTTCAGTTCTTGAGCTCTTATCAATTTGGATCCTCCTTCTCCTTTCTTTTTGTGCTTTCTTCTTAACTTCTTTGAGAACCTGCGCTCATTCTCAACAATTTTGTTAGGGTCTCATTTGTTTGTCATAAACCAAAACCCACAAGGGGTGCCTAGATGCACTTTCACCCCGAGTAGAAGGTAAAAGACATCCTGGGCCCCGCCTTCCTGCTGAGGCGGGTCTTGGCGTAGCCACGTGCCCATGGCCCCGAGGTCAGCCCTGGGGCTGCCACGTGCGCTTGAGTTCCATAGCCGACACGTGCCCTAGGCTCCGGTCCGAGCCTCCCCACTGATGTGAGGTCCGAAGCTGCCACGTGTCTCTAGGCTCATAACCCCCTCCCTGCTAAGGAGGTTCTCCGGAGCTAACACGTGCTCTGGGCTTTGGATCGAGCCTCCCCGCTGAGGTGAGGTCTGGGGCTGCCATGTGTATCCGGGCTCCGACACTCCTCCCTGCTGAGGAGAGCTCCAGAGCTGACATGTGCCCTGGGCTCTGGTCTGAGCCTCCCTGCTGTGGTGAGGTCCAGGGCCGCCACGTGTATCCGGGCTCCGGCACTCCTCCCTGCTGAGGAGAGCTCTGGAGCCGACATGTGCTCTAGGCTCCGGTCCGAGCCTCCCCGCTGAGGTGAGTTCTAGAGCTGCCACTTGTCTCCTGGCTTAGAGCCTCCTCCCTGCTGAGGAAAGCTCCAAAGCTGACACGTGCCCTGGGCTCCAGTCCGAGCTTCCCCGCTGAGGTGAGGTCCGGAGCTGCCACGTGTCTCCTTGCTAAGAGCCTCCTCCCTGCCAAGGAAAGCTCCGGAGTTTAAACGTGCTCTGGGCTCCGGTCCGAGCCTCCCCACTGAGGTGAGGTCCGGAGCTGCCACGTCTCTCCTTGCTCAGAGCCTCCTCCTTACTGAGGAGAGCTCAGGAGCTGACACGTGCCCTGGGCTCTGGTCCAAGCCTCCCCGCCATGGTAAGGTCCGGAGCTGCCACGTATCTCCTGGCTCCAAACCAGTCGATAAGAGCTTCGAAGACGCCACTTGCCCGATGATCCATTGTGGGCCGTGGTCCGACGAAGTCAAAGTGGAAGTGCGCTATCAGGCTGCGCATTCAAGTCTCGCGTCTTCCTCAGAAGCATGGCGCACTACGCATGCCTCCGTCCTCTACCCGTTCACCATTACGGTGACAAGGTAGGATGACAAGGTGTGACAGCGGTACAGTGCCGCCCAACGGCGCCGGGCCACCCAAGTGGAACGATAAGACGCGGTGACAAGACGACGTCTTCATCAGCACCGTACACACGGACAGGGTCGCTCAGCGCACCAGGTGGCGTGACTTAACTCCCCCACCGACTACTCTACTCGGAGTACAAAACCCTAGATCATGTATAAGGTTCACATAGCTTTGGGGCCACCTATCGGGCCCCAAGCCACATCGTAACCACCCTAGCCTTGGACTATAAAAGGACTGAGGTGACCACCCGACAAAGGGTTCGCAACCTAGCACCCTCTCACACTCATACAAGCACACAATACAACAAGCACTCCCGTGGACGTAAGGGTATTACGCTCCGGCGGCTCGAACCACGTAAATCTCAGTGTACATCCGCTCCCTCGACCCCGATCGCGTGAGGGCACCAAGCCCCCTCCAATCAAAGAACCTCGCAGGCTGCTTCCGTAGCAGGCCTAGAGGAGTGTCACAGCTCACACACTCCGACACTTGACGTGCCAGGAAGGGGCGCTTTCCTCGCTCTCCACGCGACCATGGTGAACATCACCTATCATGGCGAGTATTCTCGCCCAACTCGCCATCGTCTCCAGGCGGAAGACGACAAGGCTACCTTCCGCTCCAGAGCAGGCAGGTCTAGCCAGACGGTCGGCGTGCCCGATGGTCAAACAGCTGGCACGCTCTACGTGATGTATGGAGGTTCTTTTGACGTCTCGTCCTGGCGAGCCGTCAAGACCCTCCATCGAGCAGTGGCAGCAGCCGCCCCAGCCTCTGGGCTGACGTCCCATCGTAAGTGGATGGAGACACCGATAAGCTTCGATGCCTCCGACTGCCCCAAGAACATGGCAGGCGCCGGGCGGCTGCCTCTCCTCGTCGCCCCGATCATCTCCAACGTGAAGCTCTACCACATGCTGATCGATGGTGGGGTGTCTCTCAGCGTTATCATCCTCGCAGCCTTCAAGAAGCTGCAAATCCCTATGTCCCAGCTTACCCCCTCGAGACAATTCTTGGGGGTAGGCCGGGACCCAATCTTCCCATGCAGTAGCATCTCCTTCCCGGTGACATTCGGGACGCCTGAGAACTACCGTACAAAAAGCGTCATCTTCGATGTTGCAGAGGTCAACCTCCCCTTCAATGCCATAATCGGCAAGCCAAGCCTGTATCGGTTCATGGCGGTAGCCCACTATGACTACTTGGTTCTGAAGATGCCGACCCCGAGTGGCATCCTCAAGATCCGCGGTGACCGCACTGCGGCTGTCTCAACACTAGAAAAGCTCCAAGCACTAGCAGCAGCACAGGAGACCGCTTCCGGACATGCTAAAGCTAGCTGGCCGCCTCCAAGCATGCGTCCACGAGGGATGAGATCTGCACCCCATGTGCAGCCCTCAGATGGCGAAGATGTACCAGTCAACGTCGTTCAAGTCGGTCCTGATGTTGCTTAGACCACGCGAATCACCGGGGGCCTCAGTGACAAATAGGAAGACACGCTCGTCACCTTCCTCCGGGCGAATGTCGACGTGTTTGCATGGCAACCGTCAGAAATGCCTGAGATCCCCAGGGAGGTGATTGAGCACCAACTGAAGATCCACCCCGACGCCAGGTTGGTCCAACAGAAGCCTCGGAAGCAATCCATCGAGTGGCAATACTTCATCCATGAAGAAATCAAGAAGCTGCTCGACGCTGGCTTCATCCCAGAAGTCCACCATCCACGGTGGTTAGCCAACTCTGTTGTCGTCCCCAAGGCTGGCGGGAAGCTACGTGTACATCGATTACGCCACCCTCAATAAGGCAGGTCCAAAGGATCTGTTTCCTCTCCCCCGTATAGACCAAATAGTCGATTCCACATCCGGTTGTGATCTACTATATTTCCTAGGCGCATATTCAGGTTTCCACCAGATACCTATGTCTAGGGAAGATGAAGAGCATACTGCCTTCATCACAGTAGATGGTCTATACTGCTATGTGCCCATGCCTTATGGTCTTAAGAATGCCCTTTCCACTTTTGTGCGTGCAATGCACAAAACATTTGGGAACCTCATTCGGGACCTAGTAGATGTTTATGTCGATGACATCGTAGTGAAGGTTAAGTTGCAAACATCTATGCTCGACAACCTAGCACTAGTATTTGACAGACTGCGTTCGACATGCACGAAGTTGGACACAGACAAATGTGTCTTCGAGGTCTCTGCTGGGAAGCTGCCTGGTTTCTTGGTCTCACACCGAGGAATTGAAGCTAACCAAGAGAAGGTTAAGGCGATAGAACTGATGCGGCCCCCTGCCTGCCCGCATCAAGGATGTGCAGAAGCTTACCGGATGCTTGGCTGCGCTCAGTCGGTTTATCTCTAGATTGGTTGAGCGAGATCTTCCGTTCTTCAATCTTCTACACAAATCCGGTCCATTTGTATGGACCGAGGAGGCGGATGAGGCGTTCCAGGATCTGAAGAAGTTCCTCACAATGCTGCCAATCATGGTGGCCTCGGAATAAGGCGAGCCTCTACTCCTCTACGTCGCTGCCACAACTGAGGTCGCGAGCATCGTTCTGGTTGCGGAACGGCCAGAACTCCATCGACCTCAAGTCCCAGATGAGGCTCCCGCTGCCGTTGGTCTAAAGCCTTAGGGCTCAGACTCCGCAGGAGACCCTAGTGAAGGGGAGATAATCAGGTCCCAAACACTCGGACCTTATGGTCAATGCAAATCCAGGTCCGAGCTCCCAGAATGCAGTCCCAGACCCAGGCGGCATCGGGGCCCCGAGTCCCGGACCTCCCCAAGAAGATCTAGTCGGGTCTCAGCCATCTAGACGTGACGACCGGTGTGCATCTGGGTCTGAGCTCCGAGAGTGCAGTTTCGGACCCGGGGGCTAGGCCCCGCGAGTTCTAAACTTCTACAAGAAGATGCATCGGACCCCTCCGGGAGGGTCCGATCCATCCAACATCCGGTCTACTTCATCAGCGAGGTTCTCCACGATGCCAAGACAAGATATCAGGCAGTGCACAAGCTGCTCTATGCAGTCCTCATTGCTTCAAGGAGGTTGCTCCACTACTTCCAAGCCCACAAGATCTCGGTGGTTACCTCATACCTGCTGAGAACCGTCCTCCACAGCCCCAACACAACCGGAAACATAGCTAAATGGGCTGCAGAGCTGGCGCAGTTCGAGCTGGACTTCTTATCGCACCATGCGGTGAAGAGTCAGACACTAGTTGACTTCGTGGCAGAGTAGACACCGCCACCATGCTAGCCAGGGGCCAAGACATCGGGTGACCAGAGCCTAGAGCTCTGGCCTTCACTGGGCCTCACTGGACTCTCTTCTTCGACGGCTCCTCACGCAAGCAAGGTGCCGGAGCGGGGGTTCTGCTCCTTACACCAACCGGAGAGCAGTTCAAGTACATGGTGCGACTTGACTTCAATGCAACCAACAACATGGCGGAGTATGAAGCTCCCATCTTCGAGTTAAAGACCGCACTATCCCCTAGTGTCTAGCAGTTGTTGGTCATGAGTGAATCTCAGCTGATCACAAGCAAGTCAAGGGAGAGTGCTACCGCAATGACCCGCAGCATGCAACCTATCTCCTCCAAGTACAAAAGTTGGAGAAGTACTTCTTATCCTTGGATTTGTGCCATGTTCCCCGCGCCAACAACACAATAGACGGCGAACTGTCAACAAAGGCTTCCACTTGGGCTCCGGTGCTTGAGGGGGTCTTTGAAAGGAAGTTGCTGTGACCTACCGCCTGGCCGGCCGAACCAGGTGAAGGGGGTGAGATTAGCACCTCGAAGCTGGTGGTCCCGGCGGCCCTGCTACCATGGTGCCTGCCATGGATTGTAAGCGTCACTGGGGACTCCATGCAACCCGGCACTTAAGATCCAAGTGCTCAAGTAGGTCCCGACGCATGGATCACAGAGATCCGGGACTACTTGAAAGACAATTTCCTTCCTATTGAACATGTATCCGCTGAATGGATCGCTCGGTTGGTTAAGAGATATACGCTGGTAGAAGGGGATCTCTACCGGCATGGCGCTAACGGCGTCCTATTGCGGTGGATAACCCGGGAGGAGGGCTACGACCTGCTCACAGAGATCCATGGAGGCGAGTGTGGGAACCATGCATCTTCCCGAACGCTGGTCGGTAAAGCCTTCCGACATGGCTTTTACTAGACGACAACAATTCAGGATGCCGTCGACATGGTCAAGAGATGCAAGGCGTGCCAATTCCACGCTAAACAGATCCACACACCAGCGCAAATGCTACAGATGATCCCGCCCTCTTGGCCCTTCGCTGTGTGGGGGCTGGACATCCTGGGACCATTCCCCAAATCCGTCGAAGGGTACCTGATGAGGACATCTCTCCTTTGTATACAATGCAAGGACCGATCACTAGGGCACGTGCACGACAATTGGATCTCCAGGTACGTTCTAACCTTGTCAATTGTTTTTCAGAACTTACGCTTGTTTCGATGCATGTTTTATTGATTAGGAACAATGGAGAGGACCAGCAAGGGGTGGGAGGAGTCCAAGGAGTCAAGGTGGAGGAGATAGGACGTGCACACCAAGGAGGAGCCCAAGTACAACTCGACTTCGACTCCACCTCGGGTTCCAGGAGCTGCCTTCACCAAAACTGACGTCCCGGAAACATATAGAGTCGGATTTGGACATTCTATATATGGCTGGAACCATGATTTTATAAAGCTTCCAATGGAACCAGCCCCACCTCAAAATTGGTTCTAAGTTGACGGGAATCAGCGAAACAAGTGGGCGTCCAGAATCTGTCCGGTGCTGCGCCACTGCCATTTGGGCTGCTGGCCCGTGTATCATGTGGAAGCCCATTTGGGTTGCGTCCATGGGTCTTGCACGCCCCTAAACTCCTTTTTATACAGCAGCCGTCACCACATTAGGGTCGGGTTTTGCATAGTTACAATCTGTCGTTGATCAGTGTCGCCGATCATCGGTTGTTAAACCCCAAATTCGTGATCAATTCAGTTTTGATTGCAACTTCTCTGTTCTTGCTTGTGTTCTTGATTGCGCTTGCAGGTATAAGCCTTCGTGGCAAGGTCATTCGTGTGACATGGGTGATAACCAACAGAGCAGTGGTGTAGTGATTGCGGGGTTTCGTTCGTTCGGAGCCTTGGATCATCAACGTCGAGATCTCCACCCAATCAAGTTTACCCTACCTCTCGGAAGATCGGGACTCATCCTCCTATCAATTGGTATCAGATTTCCATGTTCACCGTGAGGTATACTTGTGTGCCCTTTAGATTTATTTTGTTTCAGTCCTATCGTCCACAAAAAGCCAAAAATTTTTTTTAGTTTCCCTGACCTACAACCCCTGCTCAACCTTTTGCACAATTTAGTTTCGGAGTCCGTAGTTCTGAGTTCGTGTAGTAGGTTGAGTCTGGTTGCTGGTTTAGATTTGTTTTGGTTCAGTTTTGTTTCTTCCATCCGCTGCCATCTACAAAAAACCAATCCACAAAAAAATTCCATCCACCGATTTGTTTTTGTTGCAGTTTCCACCACCACCAAAACCTGATTCGGTGTATCCTCCTTAAAACGGGCATAACTTTTCGCTCGTAACTCCGATTGAGGCGCATTTTTTTCCTGGAAAGGTCTCGAAAAAGTCCACATACGGTGTTTTAAAAAAAAATTACAAAAAAATTAAGAAGGCCCTCGTTTCGAACTCCGAAGTTCCAGCACCAGTTTTTCCAATCGCTCCTGAATTTGTGCCGATCTCATCTTTCATCGGTTTGAGCTAATACTTGGTGCTGTTTCTATTCTTGTGCCCCTGGTTGAGAAAAAATATCAAAAAAAAAGAAAAAAAGATTTTGATTTCTACTAGTGCTTCAAGACAAAAACAGGAGGCTAAGGGGTTTTCTAGTTGTGCTATTTCTGTGTGAGTGCTGGATACTTGCTGATACTATCCTTGTTGTTCATCATCATTCATCCTTGCCCTTGCTTCTTGTCACAACTGTTCTAATATATTATTAGGCTAGCAACTAGGTGAAATTCTTTGGACACTTATTCAGCATTGCTATCTGTTACTAACTTGTGTGCCACATACATATACTGCATTTGAGCCTTTCAAGCTCCACCTTCTCTCGAGCAGAACAGGTAACCTTTGCAATCACACCCACTCTCTGCTTGTTTCACACCGGTCACCGTTGGCCACCTGCAGTGCTGGTAAGAAACTTGTAAGAGCGGGGTAAGACGCATCTTACTGATCGATTTTCCACCCACTTCGGAGATCGTAGTAATAGGGTTCTTCACGATCTTTTTGTCTTCGTTTCTGTTTTGTACTAACAATGACAGGAAAGAAGCCTATGGATAAGACCTTTGGTTCTACACCTCCATATGATGATGAGTGTGTGTCCCATATGGAACTAAAGGACATGATGCGGGCAATGACCGAAGCTTTCGACAATTACCAGACCACTACAACAGTCACCTTTCAGAGGCTCCATACAAGTGTTGCTGGTCTGACCACACGGTTGGACGAGATGGAGACTCGTCTTCCCCAACAAGCTACACCCTCTATCATCCTTGATGGTGATGCACATGCTCACTACGACACAGAGGATGACTTCAATAATGATGAGGTTGATGCACAGCAGCGCCGTCGCCCTCGACGAAATCGTCAAGGTATGGGAGGTAGACCTCGTCCTCATGCTCCTGAACAAGATAATGATCCTTATGCTAAGATTAAGTTTTCTATTCCAACATTTTATGGATCTTATGATGCTGAGACTTATTTGGATTGGGAGATGACGGTAGAACAAAAATTTATCTCTCATCTTGTTCCTGAGCGACATAGAGTTAGACAAGCCACTAGTGAGTTTAAAGATTTTGCTATAATTTGGTGGAATGAACTTGTCAATACACGTAATGCACCACAGACATGGGCTGCGTTAAAAAAAGAGATGCGTGCTAAGTTTGTTCCTCCTTCATATAGACGTGATCTTCTTAAGAAATTGTAACGCTTTGATCAAGGTGACATGACTGTCCAAGAGTACTGCCAAGAGTTGCAGAAAGGTATGCTTCGTTGTGGGGTAGTTGAGGATCAGGAAAACCAAATTGTTAGGTTTTATGGGGGCTTGCGGCGTGAGATCCAGGACATAGTTGACTACAAGGAATATCATTCTATTCAATGTTTATTTCAACTTGCTATGTTAGCAGAAAAAGAAGTGCATGGTCGCCAACAGCAGCGGCAGAACAACACCTTCACGCCACGACAATTTCCGGTGCCATCCAAAGCAGCGCCCTCCTCGAGCGTATGTGCTTCTACACCACCCTCCACGGGTGTTGTACGCAGCAGCATCGCACCTTCTACATCACGGGGACAAGATAACAGCAAGTCCCAGATGCCTCCAGGTGTTGCAGCAAAGGCGGCTGCACCCAACACTTCAACAAGTCGCAGCTCCGACATCAAGTGCCACCGCTGCCAGGGACTTGGCCATATGCAACGAGATTGCCCCAGCAAACGGGCGATCATTGCCACTACTGATGATGAGTATGTTAGTGTTTTTGATATTGAAGATGAAAATATTATTGCAACTAACATTTCAGGTTCGGATGATGGTGCTGAGGAGGTTCTTGGTACATCTGCGACAAACAACTATAGGACTTTGATTGTGCAGCGAGATTTGAGTGCCACGGTTCGAGAGGATGACAACCGCCAACGTCACAACCTTTTCAACATGTTTCTCGTCGTCAAGGACTGCCGTGTACATACCATCATTGATGGTGGTAGCTGCAACAATTTGGTGAATGTTGAGGTGGTCAAGAAGCTTGGCTTGACCACACGGGAGCATCCCCACCCTTATCACATTCAATGGTTTAACAACAATGGTAAGGTTAAGGTAACACAAACAGCAAGGATACATTTTCTATTGGTTCTTATCATGATTTTGCTGATTTTGATGTGGTACCTATGGATGTTTGTTCTCTTTTGTTGGGACGTCCTTGGGAGTTTGATACTGATGCTATTCACCATGGTCGATCTAATAAGTATACTCTTATGCATAAGGGCAAGAAAATTATGTTGCTTCCTATGAGTCCCACTGAAATTGTACAATTTGAGCAGGAGAAAAAGAATAATGCTAAGCAAAAGGGTGTTTTCAATTCTGAAATTCAGCAACCTATTAAGTTAAAAAATCCTATTTTTCTTGCAACTAAATCTGATCTTGATGATTTATATGCCTCTAATGGAACTTGCTATGCTTTAGTGTGCAAACATGCTTTATATTCCATTGAGGATACATCCATTGTCTTGCCACCTGCTGTTGCTAACCTTTTGCAGGAATATATGGATGTTTTCCATCAGAGATACCCCCTGGATTACCACCTGCGCGAGGCATTGAGCACAAGATTGATTTGGTTCCAGGGGCGAGCTTGCCAAACCGTGCTGCCTACAGGACCAACCCTGACGAGACTAAGGAAATTCAGTGACAAGTCCAAGATCTTCTGGACCGCGAGTACATTCATGAGAGCCTTAGTCCTTGTTCTGTTCCTGTTCTTTTGGTTCCAAAAAAAGATGGCACTTGGCGCATGTGTGTTGATTGTAGAGCCATCAATAACATTACCATTCGTTATCGCTATCCTATTCCTAGATTGGATGACATGCTTGATGAGTTGAGTGGTGCTGTTATTTTCTCCAAGATTGATTTGCGTAGTGGGTATCATCAGATTCGTATGGCTTTAGGTGATGAATGGAAAACTGCTTTTAAAACTAAATTCGGACTTTATGAATGGTTAGTCATGCCATTTGGTTTAACTAATGCGCCCAGCACTTTCATGAGGTTGATGAATGAGGTTTTATGTGCTTTCATTGGTAAATTTGTGGTGGTTTACTTTGATGATATCCTTATTTACAGCAAGTCATATGATGAGCATCTTGAACATTTGCGTGCTGTTTTTAATGTCTTGCGCGATGCATATTTATATGGTAACATTGAGAAGTGCACCTTTTGCACCGATCGTGTGTCTTTTCTTGGGTATGTTGTTACTTCGCAGGGCATTGAGGTGGACGATGCAAAGATTGTTGCCATCACGAGCTGGCCACTTCCGACTACGGTCACACAGGTTCGGAGTTTTCTTGGTCTTGCAGGTTTCTACCGGCGTTTCGTGTGGGATTTCAGCACCATTGCGGCACCTCTCCACGAGTTGACAAAGCATGGAGTGCCGTTTCGATGGGGACCAGCACAACAATAAGCTTTTGATGTTCTCAAGTCGAAGCTCACACAAGCACCATTGCTGCAACTTCCTGATTTTGAGAAGACCTTCGAGCTTGAATGTGACGCGAGTGGCATTGGCATTGGAGGAGTGCTAATTCAAGGAGGTAAACCTGTTGCCTTCTTTAGTGAAAAATTGCATGGGCCTTCGCTGAATTATTCTACATATGACAAAGAACTTTATGCTTTAGTGCGTGTCTTGCAAACTTGGCAACATTACCTATGGTCTAAAGAATTTGTCATACATTCAGATCATGAGTCTTTGAAGTATCTTAAAGGACAAGCTAATCTGAACAAACATCATGCTAAATGGATTGAGTTCATAGAATCATTTCCTTACATCATTAAACATAAGAAAGGGAAAGACAATGTGATTGCCGATGCTTTATCTAGACGTTATACCATACTATCCAAACTTTCTCATAAAATCTTTGGTTTAGAAACCATAAAGAGGTTATATGCTACTGATTTGGACTTCAAAGATGCCTTTGAAAATTGTAGAGAGGGAAGAACGTGGCAAAAATTCCTGCTGCGTGAAGGCCTTCTCTACCGTGCTAACAAGCTGTGTGTTCCAGCTAGCTCCGTTCGTCTTTTGTTGTTGCAAGAAGCGCATGGAGGTGGTTTGATGGGACATTTTGGTGTTAAAAAGACAGAGGATGTGTTGATCGCTCACTTCTTTTGGCCACGAATGAGGCGTGATGTGGAGCGCTACGTTTCCCGTTGCACGACATGCAACAAAGCTAAGTCTCGACTTAACCCACATGGTCTTTATATGCCTCTTCCGGTTCCTAGTGCACCTTGGGAGGATATTTCTATTGACTTTGTTTTAGGATTGCCTAGAACAAAGAGGGGGAGGGATAGTGTCTTTGTGGTTGTTGATCGTTTCTCTAAAATGGCTCATTTTATACCCTGCCACAAGACCGATAATGCTTCACATGTTGCTGGTTTGTTCTTTAATGAGGTTGTGTGTTTGCATGGTGTTCCCAATACTATTGTTTCTGATAGGGATGCTAAGTTTTTGAGTCACTTTTGGAGAACTTTATGTTATAAATTGGGAACAAAGTTGCTGTTTTCTACTACTTGTCATCCACAAACTGATGGGCAAACGGAGGTAGTTAATCGTAACTTATCTACTATGTTGCGGGCTGTTTTGAAAGACAATTTGAGGTTGTGGGAGGAGTGTTTGCCACATATTGAGTTTGCTTATAACAGGTCTATGCACTCCACAACCAAGTTAAGTCCGTTTATAGTAGTCTATGGTTTTAATCCTCGTGCTCCAATTGATTTTCTACCTTTACCACATACTGAAATTGTGAACTTAGATGCTACACAACGTTCTGAATTTATTCTTAAGTTGCATGAAACTACTAAGTTACAAATTGAAAAAATGAATGAAAAGTATCGCATTGCTGCTAGTAAAGGTAGGAAGGAGGTAAAATTGGAACCCGGTGATTTGGTGTGGGTTCATTTGAGAAAAGATAGGTTCCCGGATTTGAGAAAGTCCAAACTCATGCCACGTGCTGCTGGACCTTTTAAGGTTCTTGAGAAGATAAATGACAATGCATATAAACTTGAGTTGCCTCCCAAGTTTGGGGTTAGTCCCACATTTAACATTTCAGATTTAAAGCCATACTTGGGTGAGGAAGATGAGCTTGAGTCGAGGACGACTCCAATTCAAGAGGGGGAGGATGATGAGGACATCTCTCCTTTGCATACAATGCAAGGACCGATCACTAGAGCACGTGCACGACAATTGGATCTCCAGGTACGTTCTAACCTTGTCAATTGTTTTTCAGAACTTACGCTTTTTTCCATGCATGTTTTATTGATTAGGAACAATGGAGAGGACCAGCAAGGGCTGGGAGGAGTCCAAGGAGTCAAGGAGGAGGAGATAGGACGTGCACACCAAGGAGGAGCCCAAGTACAACTCGACTTCGACTCCACCTCGGGTTCCAGGAGCTGCCTTCACCAAAACTGACGTCCCGGAAACATACGGAGTCGGATTTGGACGTTTTATATATGGTTGGAACCGTGATTTCATAAACTTCCAATGGAACCAGCCCCACCTCAAAATTCCTTCTAAGTTGACGGGAATCAGCGAAACAAGTGGGCGTCCAGAATCTGTCCGGTGCTGCGCCACCACCTTTTGGGCTGCTGGCCCGTGTATCGTGTGGAAGTCCATTAGGGTTGCGTCCAGGAGTCTTGCACGCCCCTAAACTCCTTTTTATAAAGCAGCCGTCACCATATTAGGGTCGGGTTTTGCATAGTTACAATCTGTCATTGAACAGTGTCGCCGATCATCGGTTGTGAGACCCCAAATTCGTGATCAATTCAGTTTTGATTGCAACTTCTCTGTTCTTGCTTGTGTTCTTGATTGCGCTTGAAGGGATAAGCCTTCGTGGCGAGGTCATTCGTGTGACACGGGTGATAACCAACGGAGCAGTGGTGTAGTGATTGCGGGGTTTCGTTCGTTCAGAGCCTTGGATCATCAACGTCGAGATCTCCACCAATCAAGTTTACCCTACCTCTCGGAAGATCGGGACTCATCCTCCTATCAGTACCAGTACCTCTACATCACTGTAGACAAGTTCACCAAGTGGCCGGAAGCTGCCCTTGTAGTAACTATCAACAAGCAGTCAACAGTCAAGTTCATAAAGCCGATCATCTGCCGGTTCGGGTCCCAAACAGAATCATCACCAACAACGGGACCCAGTTCACCAGTGCAGTGTTCCAAGACTACTGCGAAAACCTCGACACCCAAGTTTGCTATGCTTTTGTTGCTCACCCAGAGAGTAACGGTCAAGTCAAAAAAGCAAACGCCGAGATACTCAGGGGACTCAAGACGGGCACCTTCGACAACTTGAAGAAGCACGGTACCAATTGGGTTGAAGAGCTTCCGTGTGAACTATGGGCTAGTCGGACGTTGCTCAATCGCTCCACAGGGAGACACCCTTCTTCCTGGTGTATGGGGCTGAGGCCTTCCTCCCCTCCCGGAAATCACCATGGGCTCATCCCGTGTTCGAGCATACAACGAAGCCACGCAGGATCGGCTCCGGCATGAAGATATCGACCTTGTCGATGAGCGAAGGTGGCAAGCAGCTGCTCGAATGCGCGATACCGTCAAGCGCTCCAGCGTTATCAGCAGCGGTTCATGTGGAGTAGACAACTCGAGGTGGGTGACCTGGTGCTTCAGCGAATATTTTCTCGAGAAGGGGGGAACAAACTCTCCCCTGGCTGGGAGGGTCCCTTCCGAGTGACACAAGTATGCTGCCCCGGGTGCGTCCGCCTAGCAACAGAGGATGGGGTACCTCTACCCAATCCATGTAACATAGAACACCTCTGTAAGTTCTATCCTTAGCACAACGGTAGGGTTCTATTTTCTCTGGAAAGGTGTCATAGTGTCTAGGAACAATGCTTAGAACAGCTAAGCTCCAGTGGAGTCCTGCTACTCTTGTCATCCGGAGCGGCTCGCTGCCTTCTTGTACGACCTGTTTCCTCCTATGAAGGAAGCCTGAAATGAGAAAATTTTATCTTACCCTGCGCATTCTCTGTTTACAGTTTGTGCTTACTCAAGCATATCAACTGTAGAAGGCATGTCCGGAGCCTAACCTACGTACTTTTCCTAGGTCCCATGGCACTAGAAGGTCTCCTTGTTAAAAGTTTAACGCCTGCGGGAGGTCCAGGACGCACAACCTTCTTAGCCCGGTTCCGTACCCAAAACCTGCCACACTGCCTCCCCTGCGCTACAACTGAGTACTTATGGACTAGAAATAACACGCCTACGAACAAGATTAGAAACCGGACCCCGGACATTGCCCCCACTCTTTTCATGCTTTCTTTCCATACTGCTCCGGACGTGTGGCCAATCACTTTTCTTGTGTTCAACCATAGCAAGAGTTGTGCTATCCTTCTGCAGGCGGGTCTGCTTGTGGTACCTGTGGCGTACCCGGGGTCCTATGGTTGTCTCATTGCTTGGGGGCCCTATGGCGCCGAATGGTCCCTCCGTGATAGGCTTACTCCAGCGGGAGGTCCAGGGTGTGTAGCCTACTATGCCTAGTTTGGTACCCCTAGCGTGCACACCCTGCCTCTCCAGCGCTACAGCTCAGTACCGGGGAGCCGTACCGCTCATACCCCTGAGCAAAGTTTTAACCGTAACTTGGGGACCCTTTGGTTGTATCATTGCCTAGGGGCCCTATGGCTCCGAATGGTCCCTCCCCTGAAAGGCTAACACCAGCGGGAGGTCCAGGGTGTGTAGCCTACTATGTCTTGTTCCGTACCCCTAGCGTGCACACCCTGCCTCTCCAGCGCTGCAGCTCAGTGCCGAGGAACCGGACGACTCATACCACTTGGCAAGGCCTTAACCATAGCCCGGATGACCCACATCGAATTATCCAGGCCCCGTAGCTCAGCTGAGGACCGTAAGCCACAGTAAAGCTACCAAACAAGGAAGAGTGACCAGAGAGCACAATTATTACTCCTTTCTTCCATGTATGCAGGTCCAAACAGGTCCTAGGTGTCTCAGACCTCCCAGGGGGCCCGATGCTGATGTCCTGCCTCGTCCAGTGGTAGGTGCGCCCCAACACAAGGGCCACACCTACCAGGGGGCCATCACGGTGAACCACGCGGGCAGGACGTCGGACCACTGCAGCAGCAAGCAGAAGACTCAGAGAACCGGCTATGACAAGATGAAGACACATGCCGAACTTCCCTTGGGTCCTTGCGCCACCAAGGACCCGGAAGGAGTGGTAGCCAAACTGCCAGGACGCCCTAGGTCCTTACGCTGCTAAGGACCCAGAGGAACAAGCTTGGGACATCGTCAAAAGATCTATCTACTTCGCCCAAGTCATTCCGGACCTTTGCGCTACCAAGGGTCCAAAGTCTACATCAATAACTCAACACACAAGGCTTGAAACAAAGAATCTTCATTAATGACAGAGTTCCGGCATACAAAGGGGGATACAAGGAAACTAAGGAACCAAGCAGCTACAAGTCGAGCAATCTTCTGCTCCATGGAAGACTTGGTTGTTCCGCAAGCCAATCTCTGTACAACAAGGCGGTCACCTGCTATAAGTCAAAGGACGGCTAGCAAATGGATCAGTCTGACGCCTCAAAATTCTGAGAGGCATCGCCGATCTGCCGTACAGCGACGCCGGTGACACCCAGTGTCGTGTGGGCCGGACGCCATCTATGGCAGACATGGTTGTCCACGACGACGACCAGTGCCGTGTGGGACATGTCCTCTAGACGCCTTGCAGGAGAAGGGTGATCTAGCGGCACCGAAAGGTCAAGCCTTCCTCCGTCAGGCACCTGATACCCCCCCAACACTAGTGTAGAGTGTAACAACCTCAAATTCATTTCCATGCATTGCATACATTTTTCATATAGAGAAACATTATAAAAGAAGTAGAAATAGAGAAAGAATCATAAAATGGTGGGGAATGGGAAAAAGATAGCTGAAATGAGCCAATTCCAATTTACCGAAGTGCGCCGTCGACACTTCCTCCAGCTCCGCTGGACGTGTGGCGCCCTCGGAGCTCACCCCTGCGGAGGGGGTGAGGTCCGACACTACTGGCCACATGGCACTCTGGAGCTCACCCCTGCGGAGCGTGTGAGGTCCGGCACTGCTGGTCACGTGGCGCCCTCGGAGCTCACCCCCGCGGAGGGGGTGAGGTCTGGAACTACTGGCCACGTGGCAGGCCTGGGGCTCGCCTCTGAAGAGAGGGAGGCCCGGCCCCCGCTGGACACATGGCGCCCTCGGAGCTCGCCTCTGAGGAGAGGGGAGGCCCGGCCCCCGCTCGACACGTGGCGCCCTCAGAGCTCACCTCTGAGGAGAGGGGAGGCTCGGCCCCGCTCGACACGTGGCACCCTCGGAGCTCGCCTCTGAGGAGAAGGGAGGTACGGCCCCGCTGGACATGTGGCGCCCTCGGAGCTCGCCTCTGAGGAGAGGGAAGGCCCGGCCCCCGCTGGACACATGGCGCCCTCGGAGGTCGCCTCTGAGGAGAGGGGAGGCCTGGCCCCGCTAGACACGTGGCGCCTTTGGAGCTCACCCCTGCGGAGGGGCGAGGTCCTTAGGCGGGTTTTTCCTCCTTTGCGCGGGGGTACCCGGTACTGAGGGTACCGACACAATTTCCCCCAAATTTCCCCACATTTGGGGGGATAAAATCTCCAAAGCTGCCGCACATAACTGAAAAAATAAGTTTGTTATGATCCAAAACAAATTGAATAGGACTCTTATTTGAGATCCAATTAGAGTAGGATTCCCCCCCTTATAAATAGAACCCTAAACCCCCCTTGGCCGTAACCCCTTTTCTTTTCCCCCCTCCCAAGTCGACGACTTGGAGGCCCTAGCCCCAACTCACCGAGTTGGACACCCCCCTCGCCGGTGAGCCCGCCGACGAGCCCCGTCATGCCTCGCCGTCGCTAGAAAAGAGCCGACGATCATAAGGGAAGTGAGGTAGGTCTTTGTTACCCATCTTACGACGTCGTCGCTGTTTCTATGCATCTGTTTTCTTTGCCCCCTTCGAACAGAAACTTTTTCGTATGGACAGATCACGTTTTGATCGGGTTTTTGACGGTGGAATTGATCTAGATCTTGAGTCAAGATCATCACCACGTCCACACTTGATCCCTACACCCTTGTTCATCATAAAATCCCATGAAAGCCCATTAAAACATGCAAGAACACGTACAAACTGGTTTAATAAAACATCACCATAGGATTTGCATTCATCTACACCATTGCATCTTGAGTAGAGTTGTGCATGATGTTTGATTGCTGTAAATTTTGTATGTGCGTGGTCGTGAGTAGAAGGACAAGCTCAGGAAGCCATCTACGAAGAACTACAGCGCCAAGACTTCGAGACGCTTGAGCAACAAGAGCCACGGGAGCAAGGCAAGTGCCCCGTGACCATATTGATCCGATGTTTTGAAACTGTTTTGTTTGCGAAAACTCGTATGCTTGAGGCAACTTGATGGGACACCCTTTTATAGGAGTTTACTAGTTTTGTTAACCATCCTTTTCGCTGAGAAAGTTGATGAGTCAGGTATAGTCGTTTTTTCCTTTTTGCTTCTCTTAATCTATGGGATATGGGAAGCTGAATTAAAACATGGTTAGCTACTGCACTCATATGAATAATAATGGTGAGAACTTGATGATGATAACAAGCATGGAATCTGGGGTGATGTAGGCAAGCTTGGTTCGTGGATGTTGCTCAATGAGATGGTGGTTTACTTGCCGTAGATCTAAATACCGGTTCATTGCCACACATGTCAGGAAAACAGTGCCACCACAAGGCAAAATATGGGTGCAGCTTAGCTGACTAATTAGGTGTGTTGCTAGCTTGTTATGGACCGTGGATGGCGCGGGAAATGAAAGTTGAGGAGGACTGCCCTGGGAACTGCATGGCACAAGAGGGGGCCCGTGGGTGGGAGAATGGTGATTCGAGCCTGCCGGTGAAACCTCAGTGAGTCCATACATCTAGTAGCCCCTTTGTAAAGGCTATTTTGTGATCTCTTGGCCATACACCGACGGTTGTGTACTGGTATAATGGAGGTTCTGCAGTTGCCGACGGGTGACGAAATCACGAACTTGTGAGTAAAGTGGTGCCACCTCTGCAGAGTGTAAAACTATCATGATAGCCGTGCTTACGGTCACAAGCACCTGGCCAACTCACATGATTAGGGGGAAAACTTGGGATGGTTATTCGGTATGGTTATGGTATGGTCATTGGGATTGGTTTTGGGACTGTTGTGAGTCATGAAAATGAGTTTGGTTTCGGTTATGTGAATATGACATGGTTATAAATATTTATGAGTGTGAGATGAACTTGAGGGAAATTAATGGCTGGTTGAGACTTGAGAAAAGGTGATTTATGATGAAGGAATGTTGCTATTGTACTTGGTTATATTGGGATTAAATTCTTCTAGACTTAGTTGCTTTTTTTACCATGTTTGTGAAATAAAATTTGCTTGCTGCAATGAGCCTTTTTATTCCATACCTTGTTATAAGCTACATGTTATACTTTTTCCGCACTTGCTGAGTACGACATGTACTCACCCTTGCATCATCACATAAACATCAGCAACAGGAGAAGAGTACTTCGAGGACCATGTGGAGTACTAGGCATGCGAACTACCGTCAACATGCCTGTGGAGTTGAAGATGGAACCGCTGCTATTTAGTTATTTCCGCTGTCGTTTAGAGACTTCCACTGCAAGAATAAGTTAGAGATTCATTAGTGAGACAATGAGTCGATGTAATAAAGTACTTAAACACTATTTATTCATGGTTATATTCTGATTTAAGTTTGTGGATTACATGTGTATGTGTGATGAACATCCTGGGCACACATATGCATTAACTCGGTTCTGTTTTCGGAACCGGGTGTCACAGATTGGTATTAGAGCCACGTTGACCGTAGGACGCAAGCCTAGGTAGAATGGACACTCTAAAACCCATAGGAACACCCCTCTAAACTACTATTTTCGAAAATTTCTTGCTGCTGCACTTTTCTTGTCAAGTCAGCCACCGCAAAGTGCTATTTTGAGCCCCTCTTTTCTCTTCTTTTGGACAGCAACACCTTTGCTTTCTTGCCCTATAACTTCTGAAGTTTTGGAGCTATTTCTTCCTTCTCTAAAGTTTCTCATGTCTTAATTAAAGATGCCGGTGATTAGGAGCACCAGCGCCATCTAACCCTACATGGACTGCCGACTCACCATGGCATGCGCCCATGTATGGACCACCTCCGTCACACGGCAGGAACAGCACCAGTTCACATGATTAAGTTTAGGATCCCCATTGAATAAGCTGTAATAGGAACGTTTAAATCGTAGTAGCGTGAATAGGAGTGGTGTGTTGAACTTTTGTGGTGATTGCTTGTGTTTGTGTGCTAGTGTGAGTTGTGAGACGCTTCTGCGAAAGTCCACATCCACACATAGTAGAGAGATGTGAGATGCTTCGGCACATGTTCACATCCTCATATAGGCTGAACTTAATAAAATAAGTTACTTAGTTCATACACCTTGATGCATATAGTTGGGGGATCAATCTAAACTTCTATCTTCTATTCTACTCAACTCTCTCTCACAGATGGTTAGGAAAACGCCAGCCATCAAAGGAGGAACGTACGTGGTAACCATGAACCACAAGAGGATGGCAACGTTGATGTTCCTGAAAATGCCAACCCCGTGGCTGATGCAAACAACCTTGAACGGTTGATGGCTATGCAGAACCAGCTCATGCAAACTATGATACAAACGTTGGGACAGCTGCAAGCCAACAACCTCAACAATCCTAACCCCGTTCCTGCACCCCCCCCCACCACCACCACCGCCACCACCGCCGGCTCATAACAGATTGGGAGAGTTCATGAGGACTCGACTGCCTACTTTTGCACAAGCTAATGATGCCATGGAGGCTGATGATTGGTTGAAATCCATGGAAAAGAAGCTTGCTATTGTTCAGTGTGATGATTGGGAGAAAGTTCTCTTTGCATCGCACCAACTTATGGGAGCAGCCACTGACTGGTGGGACCCTCTTTGCAATGCTCATGTCAACCAGGAGACTATCACTTGGGCTGAATTCAAGGAGAGTTTCCGCTCTCATTACGTCCCTGCTGGAGTCATGATGCTAAAAAGGCAAGAGTTTGAAGGTATCCGCCAAGGAAGGAAGAGCGTGAATGAGTACCTCAACAAGTTCACGCAGCTGTCAAGGTATGCTCCCGAATACGTCAACTCGGATCAAAGGAAGCAATACTTGTTCATGAGAGGATTGAACAATGAGATCCAAGTACAACTGCTCAACAACGATTGCGCAAACTTCCAGAAGCTCGTTGACAAAGCTATAGTGGTTGAGAGCAAGATCCGTGAGATTTAGCAAGAGGGCAAGAGGAAGATGCCATACCAGCCACAAGGGAGCAATGTACGTCCCTGTTTCATGCCACCAGCTGCCCCACAATATGGCTCGTCCGCTTCTACTTTCCGCCCTGCAAACCCACCTCGCCCTAATCAACCACCGAAGCAACGTCCTGTTATGCAAGCACCTCGTATGCCTTTGCCTCCTGCGCCCTGTCCCAACATGGGCGCCTATGCTCAAAACCAGCCTCGCCCCAATGTTCCTTCTGTTTTGGGCAACAAAGCATGCTTTTCATGCGGAGAGGCGGGGCACTTTGCAAGTCAATGGCCGAAGAAAGGCCTTGGACAGCTGACCAACGCACCAAAACAGAACCCACGACCGAATGGAGGAGCTACGCAAGGTAACCGTGGGCAGCAGAGCAACGCTCGTGGCAACGTGAATCATGTCTCCGCTGAGGAAGCGCAACAGGCTGAGGACGTCGTGATTGGTATGTTCCTTGCCAACTCCAACCCAGCCACTGTTTTATTTGATTCCGGAGCATCACATTCATTCATATAATCCAAGTATATTGCCAAGTATAATCTGCCCATATCACACATGAAACACACTATGTTGGTTAATTCTCCCGGTGGAGAGATGAGGACTAATATAGTATGTCCGAAAGTAAACCTTAAACTAAGGGGGGTAGACTTTCTTGCCAACCTTATTGTCTTGGATTCCCAAGGGATTGATATAATACTTAGAATGGATTGGTTAAGCAAGCACAACGGAATAATTCATTGTGCTGAGAGGAGCGTGCAGTTGACAAATGAGCACGGTACTCGTATTGAGTTTGAGTCAGCCCAACCGGCAACCGAGAAGGCAGCATTGAACCACATCGAAGAAGCAACATTGGAAAGCATTCCGGTGGTTCAAGCATTTTTAGATGTGTTCCTGAAAGAACTTCCTTGTATGCCACCTGACCGGGACATTGAATTTGCCATTGATTTAGTACCTGGAACTGCACCTATAGCGAAAAGGCCATATAGGATGCCCACTAATGAACTAGTGGAACTTAAGAAGCAAATTCAGGAGCAGCTAGAAAAGGGTTTTATACACCCAAGCTCGTCACCGTGGGGAGCCCCCGTGCTCTTCGTAGACAAGAAGGATGGGACCCAAAGGATGTGTGTGGGTTATAGGTCTCTCAATGGGGTGACGATCAAGAATAAATACCCGCTGCCCCGTATAGAGGACCTGTTCGACCAAATGAAAGGTGCCCGGATTTTTTCCAAGATTGATCTTCGGTCGGGATACTTCCAGCTGAAGATTAAGCCCTCCAACATACCCAAGACTGCATTTCAAACACAGTATGGTTCGTATGAATATACCATTATGTCTTTTGGGTTAACGAATGCACCCGCATATTTTT
This sequence comes from Neostapfia colusana, assembly GCA_030760725.1. NCBI lineage: Eukaryota > Viridiplantae > Streptophyta > Magnoliopsida > Poales > Poaceae > Neostapfia > Neostapfia colusana. Next base: position 70,005,275 of record JASWHV010000015.1, read on the forward strand.
TGTACCTCATGAATAAGGTCTTCATGGAGTACTTGGACAAGTTCATCATGGTTTTCATCGACGATATCATGGTGTATTCAAAAAGCGAGGAAGAACATGAAGAACATTTGAGATTGACATTGCAGAAACTACGAGAGCATCAATTGTATGCCAAGTTTAGCAAGTGTCAATTTTGGCTAAAGGAGATATCGTTCCTAGGCCACATCATCTCCGAGAGAGGAGTATCGGTTGATCTCGGAAAAGTGGGAGATGTTCTGAAGTGGAACCAACCGCAGAATGTGAGATATATTCGGAGTTTCCTTGGGATGGCTGGATACTACCGACGGTTCATCAAGGATTTCTCCAAAATAGCGAAGCCTATGACTGAATTGCTAATGAAGGGAAAAGCATTTCAGTGGACATCAGTGTGCCAAGAAAGCTTTGGGGAGCTCAAGAAAAGACTAACCACAGCGCCGGTTTTGGTATTGCCGGACGTGAGCAAGAGTTTCGATATATATTGTGACGCATCAAGGCAAGGGCTTGGATGTGTGCTCATGCAAGATGGACAAGTGGTAGCCTATGCGTCGAGAAAACTAAAGAAACACGAGCTGAATTACCCCAGACATGACTTGGAACTTGCAGCCGTGGTACATGCCTTGAAGATTTGGAGGCATTATATCCTTGGCCACCGATGTGAGATCTATACGGATCACAAAAGCATCAAGTATATATTCACGCAAACGGATCTGAATTTGAGGCAACGTCGATGGTTGGAACTCATCAAGGATTATGATGTTGGAATCAATTATCGCCCCGAAAAGGCCAATGTAGTAGCTAATGCGTTGAGCCGAAAGGGAGCATGTCACCAACTCACGGTTCAGGAGCTACCGCCCGAGCTGCGCAAGGAGTTTGAACGGTTACATCTCAGGTTCTTGAACGAGATGGAAGTGATAGAACTCAACTCTTCTCTGGAACAAGAGATACGAGATAGCTAAGCAACAGATGAGGAAATCAAGGAAATCAAGGAAAGAATCTGACAAAGCATAGAAAAGGATTTCAAGGAAGACGAGAAGGGAATGCTTTGGTTAGGGAAAAGGATTTGTGTGCCTAACGTGAAGCACATCCGCGACACGATATTAAAGGAGGCACATGACTCACCTTATTCCATACATCCCGGCTGTACAAAGATGTACAAGGACCTGAAAACTTGCTATTGGTGGGATGGTATGAAAAGGGACATAGCTGAATATGTTGCCTTATGCGACACGTGCCAACGGGTAAAGACTGAACATCAAAGACCCGCTGGACTGTTGCAGCCATTGAAAGTACCCGAGTGGAAGTGGCAAGACATCAGCATGGATTTCATTGTCGGATTGCCGCGTACTCGGTCAGGTTATGACTCCATTTGGGTTATTGTGGACCGATTGACGAAAACAGCCCATTTCCTTCCTGTTAGAACCACGTACCGCATCGCAGAACTAGCCGAGCTGTATATGGAGCAAATCGTGTGTAGCCATGGAGTTCCGAAGAGGGTAGTTTCAGATCGGGGTTCTCAATTTACCTCTAGGTTCTGGAATAAGCTGCATGAAGCCATGGGTACACGGCTGAATTTCAGCTCCGCTTATCACCTGCAAACCGACGGGCAAACTGAGAGGACAAATCAAATTTTGGAAGACATGTTGAGAGCTTGCACCTTGAAACATGGGCGCAGTTGGGATAGGAGCTTGCCGTATGCTGAATTCTCATACAACAACAGCTATCAAGCCAGCTTGAAGATGTCACCTTTCGAAGCATTGTATGGTAGACGGTGTAGAACGCCGCTGTTCTGGAATGTGACCGGAGAGAGCCAAGTGTTTGGACCCGAAGTGCTGCAAGACGCCGAAAAGCAAGTCCAAACGATACGAGAAAATTTGAAGACTGATTAGTCACGACAAAAAGGTTATGCAGACAATAGGCGAAGAAGATTGACCTTCGAAGTAGAAGACTTCGTGTACCTTAAGGTATCGCCTATCCGAGGCCAACAACGGTTCAACGTCAAGGGCGAATTAGCACCTCGCTACATCGGGCCATTTAAGATTTTGGGCAAGCGAGGAGAAGTATCCTATCAACTAGAGCTGCCAACGCACCTCTCCGACGTACACGACGTGTTTCACGTATCCCAACTCAAGAAGTTCTTAAGAGTACCGGAAGAACAAGTACCGATGGATGAGGTCGAGCTTCAAGAGGATCTGACCTATGTGGAGCACCCCGTCCAAATTTTGGACGTGAAGGAAAGGGTCACGAGGAACAAAGTAATCCGTTGGTGCAAGGTACAGCGGAGCCATCACACGGAAGCCAAAACTACATGGGAGCGTGAGGAAGACCTCAAGGCAGAATTCCCTCATCTATTCTCTGCTCTATCGAATCTCGAGGGCGAGATTCAGTTTAAGGGGGGTAGGTTTGTAACACCCTCAAATTCATTTCCACGCATTGCATACATTTTTCATATAGAGAAACATTATAAAAGAAGTAGGAATGGAGAAAGAATCATAAAATGGCGGGGAATGAGAAAAAGATAACTGAAATGAGCCAATTCCAATTTATCGAAGTGCGCTGTCGACACTTCCTCCGGCCCCACTGGACGTGTGGCGCCCTCGGAGCTCACCCGTGTGGAGGAGGTGAGGTCCGGCACTACTGGCCATGTGGCGCTCTCGGAGCTCACCCTGCGGAGGGGGTGAGGTCCGGCACTGCTGGTCACATGGTGCCCTCGGAGCTCACTCCTGCGGAGGGGGTGATGTCCGGCACTACTGGTCACGTGGCAGGCCTGGGGCTCGCCTCTGAAGAGAGGGAGGCCCGGCCACCGCTGGACACGTGGCGCCCTCGGAGCTCGCCTCTGAGGAGAGGGGAGCCCCGGCCCCCGCTGGACACGTGGCGCCCTCGGAGCTCGCCTCTGAGGAGAAGGAAGGCTCGTCCCCCGCTGGACATGTGGCGCCCTCGGAGCTCGCCTCTGAGGAGAGGGGAGGCCCGGCCCCGCTGGACACGTGGCGCCCTCGGAGCTCACCTCTGAGGAGAAGGGAGGTCCGGCCCCGCTGGACACATGGCACCCTCGGAGCTCGCCTCTGAGGAGAGGAGAGGCCCGGCCCCCGCTGGACACATGGCGCCCTCAGAGCTCGCCTCTGAGGAGAGGGGAGGCCCGGCCTCGCTGGACACGTTGCGCCTTCGGAGCTCAGCCCTGCGGAGGGGGCGAGGTCCTTAGGCGGGTTTTTCCTCCTGTGCGCGGGGGTACCTGATACTGAGGGTACCGACACAATTTCCTCAAATTTTCCCCACATTTGGGGGGATAAAATCCCCAATGCTGCCGCACATAACTGAAAAGATAAGTTTGTTAAGATCCAAAACAAATTGAATAGGACTCTTATTTGAGCTCCAATTGGAGTAGGATTCCCCCCCTTATAAATAGAACCCTAAACCCCCTTGGTCGTAACCCCTTTTCTTTTTCCCCCTCCCAAGTCGACGACTTGGAGGCCCTAGCCCCAACTCGCCGAGTTGGACACACACCCCGCCCCTCGCTGGAGTTCAATCGCCGGTGAGCCCGCCGACGAGCCCCGTCACGCCTCGCCGTCGCCGGAAAAGAGCCGAAGATCATAAGTGAAGTGAGGTAGGTCTTCGTTACCCATCTTACAACGTCGTCGCTGTTTCTACGCATCTGTTTTCTTCGCTCCCTTCGAATAGAAAATTTTTCATGTGGACAAATCACATTTTGATCGGGTTTTTGACGGTGTAATTGATCTAGATCTTGAGTCAAGATCATCACCACGTCCACACTTGATCCCTACACCCTTGTTCATCATAAAACCCCATGAAAGCCCATTAAAACATGCAAGAACACATACAAACTGGTTTAATAAAACAGCACCATAGGATTTGCATTCATCTACACCATTGCATCTTGAGTAGAGTTGTGCATGATGTTTGATTGCTGTAAATTTTGTGTGTGCGTGGTCGTGAGTAGAAGGACAAGCTCAGGAAGCCATCTACGAAGAACTACAGCGCCAAGACTTCGAGACGCTTGAGCAACAAGAGCCACGGGAGCAAGGCAAGTGCCCCTTGACCATATTGATCCCATGTTTTGAAACTGTTTTGTTTGTGAAAACTCGTATGCTTGAGTCAAATTGATTGGACACCCTTTTATAGGAGTTTACTAGTTTTGTTAACCATCCTTGTCACCGGAAAAGTTGATGAGTCAGGTATAATCGTTTTTTCCTTTTTTCTTCGCTTAATCTACGGGATACGGGAAGCTAAATTAAAACATGGTTAGCTACTGCACTCATATGAATAATGATGGTGAGAACTTGATGATGATAACGAGCATGGAATCGGGGGAGATCTAGGCAAGCTTGGTTCGTGGTTGTTTCTCAATGAGATGGTGGTTTACTTGCCGTAGATCTAAGGACTGGTTCATGCCAGCACATGCCAGGAAAACAGTGCCACCACAAGGCCAAATATGGGTGCGGCTTAGCTGACTAATTAGGTGTGTTGCTAGCTTGTTATGGACCGTGGATGGCGCGGGGAATGGGAGTCGAGGAGGACTGCCCTGGGAACTGCATGGCACAAGAGGGGGACTGTGGGTGAGAGAATGGTGATTCGAGCCTGTCGGTGAAACCTCAGTGAGTCCATACATCTAGTAGCCCCTTTGTAAAGGCTATTTTGTGATCTCTTGGCCATACACCGATGGTTGTTTACTGGTGTAATGGAGGTTCTGCAGTCGTCGACGGGTTATGAAATCACGAACTTGTGGGTAAAGTGGTGCCACCTCTGCAGTGTAAAACTATCATGATAGCCGTGCTTACAGTCACAAGCACCTGGCCAACTCACATGATTAGAGGGAAAACTTAGGATGGTTATTCGGTATGGTTATGGTGTGGTCATTGGGATTGGTTTTGGGACTGTTTTGAGTCATGAAAATGAGTTTGGTTTTGGTTATGTGAATATGAGATGGTTATGAATATTTATGAGTATGAGATGAACTTGAGAAAAATTAATGGCTGGTTGAGACTTGAGAAAAGGTGACTTATGATGAAGGAATGTTGCTGTTTTACTTGGTTATATTGGGATTAAATTCTTCTAGACTTAGTTGCTCTTTTTACCATGTTTGTGAAATAAAATTTGCTTGCTGCAATGAGCCTTTTTATTCCATACCTTGTTATAAGCTACATGTTATACTTTTCCCGCACTTGCTGAGTACGACATGTACTCACCCTTGCATCATCACATAAACATCAGCAATAGGAGAAGAGTACTTCGAGGACCATGTGGAGTACTAGGTACGCGAACTACCGTCAACATGCTTGTGGAGTTGAAGTTGGAGCCGCTTCTATTTAGTTATTTCCACTGTCGTTTAGAGACTTCCACTGCAAGAATAAGTTAGAGATTCATGAGTGAGACAATGAGTCAATGTAATAAAGTACTTAAACACTATTTATTCGTGGTTATATTCTGAATTCAGCTTGTGGATTACATGTGTATGTGTGATGAACATGCTTGGCACACATATGCATTAACTCAGTTCTGTTTTCGGAACCGGGTATCACATAGAGACACCCTGCGAATCGAGGATCTTGTCCCTGCCGGCTTCCCTTACCATCAGCATGCCATTCGGATGGCTTGTGCTTCTATCTGGGACCATCAAGGAGAAGGATGCCTCGAAGAGCCGCACCGAAGGCCGCACACACACGAACATCTCACAAAAGTGGACGAAGACGGCCACCGGTGTAAGGGCATAAGGTGGGATGAGAGCACTGGGGATCGGAGGCTTCCAGCGCGCAAGAGGAAGACAAAGGCCGCATGATGAAGGAAGGTACCACCAACACCGGAAGGCCTCCTTTTATACACATCCGCGACCTCTGGGAGGGCAATAGGTGCGGGGATTGGGTTTCCACCTCTGCATGCCGCGGGCTATTCGCCTCCCTCAATGATGCGTAGAACCCTGGTCCACCCGTCAGACACTGAGGGCCAGGCGGGTAACCTTTCGGGAACGTCCAGCGGTCCTTGAGAAAAGCGGTGCGGTGGAGCTGTAGCAACCAACCCGTTGGTTGCCGCAGTAAGTGCCCCGAGGAAACCCCTCGAGCACGTCGCCACGGCACTCGCCTCCCCAAATGATGGGTAGGACCCAGTTCCACTCGTCAGACACTGAGGGCCAGGCGGGTAACTTCTCGGGAACAACTGGCGGTTCTCGAGGAGAGCGGCGCGGTGGACCTGCAGCGACCGACCCATGGGCTGCTGCAGTAATTACCCCGAGGCAACCACTCGAGTGCGTCGTTGTGACCCGTCAATAAAGAGTAGACACGACAACATGCTGCCGCTTTGACTAGCGAGTACGCCCACTACGCCAAGGATGTGCAGCCTTCTCGTCTCCCAGGTACAACCACTCGTCCGCTACGAAAAAATATCACCACCACTTCGGTTTCCAAAGTGCAGGGTCAAAACCACCACACGGGAAAGATGGAGGCCCCACCTGTGGGCTCGTTGCCTCCCCCGAGATGGGCCCGAGGCCAATGTCGATACCTTGCAGACCGGGTACCCCCGCGTAGAGGGTAAAAGACAATCTGCCCCCGCCTCCCTACTGAGGCGGGCCCTACCATAGCCACGTGCCCTTGGCCTCGAGGTCAGCCCTGGGGCTGCCACGTGCGCTTGAGTTCCAGAGCCGACACGTGTCTTGTGCTCCCGTCCGAGCCTCTCCGTTGAGGTGAGGTCCGGAGCTGCCACATGTCTCTAGGTTCAAAACCGCCTCTGTGATAAGGAGGTTCTCCGGAGCTAACACGTGCCCTAGGCTCCGGTCCGAGCCTCCCTGCTGAGGTGAGGTCCAGGGCTGCCACGTATATCCTGGCTCTGACACTCCTCCCTGTTGAGGAGAGCTACGGAGACGACATGTGCCCTAGGCTCCGGTCTGTGGGGACCACCTCGTGGTTCACCCACTCCAGGATCGCATAGGGTGGTGCCGTACGATGCGGCACCCAACAGCACACCAGAAAAGAATAAAGAACAACATACAAACTTTTATTTAATATAAAACAGCGGAAGTCTTTTACAAAATATAACTATACAGCGGAAGTAATGTACATTAGTAGCCTCTCATCCTAACTATGCAAAAGTGCAGCCGTCCAGCCCGGGGACGCTACACGCTAGCAGCATAGAACCGGAGAAATCATGGCGGCGTGCAGGGCTCCATCTCGGCCGTGTACCCTGACGGGGGCATCGCCTCATCCTCGGAACCCTCCTCATAGCTCTCACCTGCATACAGCTCAAATATTGCAACCGTGAGCACGATGGCTCAGCAAGGCTAAACCGTCTGACCTAGGCATGGAACTCTACATGCAGGGAGGTGTATGATAGGAAAAGGAATTTGCGACAAAGACACGCCTATAAGTTGATCCTTACTTTCAGTTTTATAGCGTCAAATTCATGTGCCTTAGGCAGCCCTCACATCGGAAGTCCACAATCAAACAAGAAACGCTTTCCTCCGATGTGGTGATGCCCAAAGCGGAAAGTAAACTTAATTAGCTCTACATCTACAGCATACATGGTTTCCAAAACATTAATATATCATCACAGCATATTATCATTCAACTGGCTTACTTCACTTCTTACTACGTCACAAAACAGTGAACAAGCGGTACTCAAATAACCGCGAGGGACGGTGATTGCAATCAGGAGACACCCGGACAACACGTTGCATACACCCACTTTCAGAAGCGTGATTCCACACCCCTTCCTACTCTGTTGTATGCAACCACCTTTCAAAGGCAACCCAAACACCGAACCGGTCCATCCGTAACGGGTAGGAAGTCCCCGCGTGGAGCGTGACTGTGCCCACCGGCAGATTTACACCTTGCTACCCTCAACCCACTCCTGTTTACGGTGGGGTAAGCCTCGGCACCCAGGTTAACCATTTACATCGGTTTCCTGCTTATGTCAGTATGCCATCCGGTACTGTTCGATACTTGTTCAGCAGGCCCGCACACGACTCGGTCCTCAATCGACACCAACAGGGCTATGCACGTGAGACCTCCGCTCACTGCTTCCTACCCCCCCCTGCTGGGTCTCATTTTTACCACTCTTAAGCCATTTTCTATTCTGACCAAACCGTGTGATAAACCTTACCTCGCGAGTAGATTCCAACTACTCGACTTCTACCGAGGTCCCAAGCATATTAGCGGGGCCTTGTCTACTCGTCGGCTTTGTAAGCTACCCAACCCTTCATAGGATTTAGAAGGTTATGCAAGTGGGGTTTCAAACACCTTAACTCTAATGCAAACATTCACCCTAGACATAAATGATACAAATAAAGAATTTTATAAAAGGTACTTAAGTGCAAACCGGGGCTTGCCTGGTTGCGAGTTAGATGGGAAGTCAACTTCAGGTGGCAGGACGTCCAAAGGCTCCGGTGCGTCCTCAACTTCGGTCACTAAATGAAATGTAGCAAAATAGATGTATAAGTATTAAGGATTTATAAGAATTGAATTACTATTCATAGCTATTGCTATTTAGGATCCTTAATTGGCTTTGGGAATTTTACAGTGGATACTAGGCCCTATAAGGATGATTTGAGCCAAATTTGGAGACATGTCATTGCATAATGTAGTCTTTAAAATTCCTACAAGTACAATGCTTATCTGAATTTCGAGCCCAAATCAGGAGCTTTGATATAGCTAGAAATAGAAGATCTGATTAGGGTAAGTCTCCATGGTTCTAACAAAATTTATTTCACCATTTTTGGAGCTACCATCAGAGAGATATGAATTTTTGAAGTTTGGACAGGAGTGCTGAACACTTTCTGTTTAAATTTGAATTTCCAAATAAAGGCTGAATTTGGGAAGGTAATTTGACCTAGCAAATGAACTACAATGAAGCTCAAATGTTTACTGGATATCAGTAATGTCATGAGGAACTTCCTGGCCAAATTTGAATAAATTCCATAACAGAGATATTCTGGACTAAAATCCCAAATATTTAACTTTGATGAATCTTGGAGAAATATCCAGAGATCTTCAGATCAATTTCTTTGCATTTCTGCAGAGTACTGACTGAGAGAAATCCAACAAAATTTGTTTCACAAATTTTGGACATCCCTACAGAAAGTTATGGAGGTATGAAGTTTGAACCAATTTTCTGGAAATCAATTCTATGATTTTTAGCTAATTTATTTAATCCTGAGATAACCTACTGATTAAGCCCTCTAAATAAGCTCCAAAATTCCTAAAATTTTTACTGGAGGTCAGGCACTATGAAAAGGACTAGCTGCCCAACATTGGGAATATTTCATAAAGAATTGCTCCTGTAATAAATCCCTAAAGGATTTACTAAAAACAATTATACAGAAATTCCTGTGCATTTTCATAGCATGCAATTTGTTCCTATGTAAAGTAATCCTCCTAAGGATTCAGACAAAATTTGTCTCACCCTATTTGGAGCTGTCTACACAAAGTTATGAATTTTTCAAACTGTGATAGCTCTCTGTTTAAAATCTACACAGAGACTTAACAGGGGGGCCCACTGGTCAGGTCCTTCTTCAACCTCCCACCAGAGGCGTGCGTGCACACCAGTTCAAATCGTGTCATGGCTCGTTCTCCCTCATTTCTCCACCAAATTAGCTCCGGTTTCGCCCTACATGCTCCTGGGAACATGGCGCAGCTGCCGGGCAAGGTTTCCACGCATGAAAACGACCGAAAACAGGCCAGCACCGGTGGGGCGGCTCGGGAGCTCGGCATCAACGCGTTCTGGCGCGTCCGAAGCTTCTCCCGGCGAGCTACCTTGCCCTAAAGCATCACCAATGATCGGGGAACATGGAACGCAGGCTAAACCTTGCAGCAAATGGCCGGAACATAGGGTTCACCGGAGGACCGACCCATTTTCGCCACCGCCGGCGATTTCTCGTCGCCCGGGGCGTGTGGTGGACGGTTTGATGCGTGCTTTGGCGTGGGAGGGCGCTAGGATCCCTAGTTTCTGTGGCTTGAATTGTAGAACCGATGATCAACCGCGTTGGACGAATTTCCAGTTTTGGTGTGGGTCGGTTCTTCACGTGTACCGGCGCCAAAATCCAAATTCCAGCGAGACAGTGATGGGGAAGGGCAAGGGGACTGGGGTAGCATGATCTACACACCTTGGCGCACCTTAGGGAGGTGCTGGACGTGCAGGAGAGGAGTTGGAGCGGCCGAAACGTGAGGAGCAGTGAGGGGCGACGTGCACTGTGTTCTCCCGGTGAAGAACGGCTCGGGCACTGCGAGGGGAGATCGGGGATGAGCTGAGGAGCGGTGGAACACGTTGAGGAGGCGCCGGCGCAGCTCCTGGGGTGATCAACCGGTGCTGGGGGTGGCTGGAGGGTGCTGAAGCACGAGCACAGAGGGAGCTCGTGTGTTTCCTTCGCTGGACGCTCGAGAGCTGGGGCTGAGGAGGCTCCGGTTGAAGGCAGAGAAGAGAAAGGAGACTGCGCTGCTGTTTTATCACCCACGTACGAGTTGCCATCGGGAGCAAGCATCTGAAAGCTGCTCGGTGGAAGCAGCGCAGCTTGGTGGCGCACGGTGAACAGCCCAGGTGAAACACAGAGAGGAAAAAGGAAACTGTGTGGCTGACATGTGGGTCCCACCACCTCAAATTGTTATCCAATTACCACTGATATTTTTACCCCAGCAACTCAACATTAAAGACTTTACTTCATCCCAAAGTTAAGTTTGAATTTGCAGAATTCAAATGGTTTGAATTCTGGTGTAGAATTTGAATGTGGTTTGATCATTTGAATTTGAAAATGAGTTTGAATTCTCCACTTTGTATTGCCTCAAAAATATAGCAAACCAGCTCCAAAGTTTCCAACTTTTGGCATGGCTGCTTATTGAAAGGTGGAGTACACATTTGTGAACCCAAATTTTGAAATTGAGGGAATTGGAATTTGAAATTCAGATTAGAGGGCTTTTCCTTTTAATCCCAAATAAATATTGAAACTCCTCCAAATGAGCTGAAATTTGGAAGGTTGAGTATTTGGACTATGAAGATCCAAGTTATGAATTTAGATCTCCATGTTTGGAAGTTTTGGGAAGTCTAAACCCTCACTTTGAACTCACCCCCTTATAATTCAAAGTTTTAATTCCCCTCATTTTTCATAAGTGTATATGAGCAGAATTTTCTTGCTACCACTTTTGGGGATTTTACATCCCTCCCCCCTTAAAAAGAATCTCGTCCCAAGATTCCAAAGGAAAGCAAAGCGAGGAGAACTTTACCGAGTATATGATGATAGCAAGTCCGGATAGTACGTTCATAGATAGTCCTCGCTTTCCCATGTCGCCTCATCAGCGGTATGGTTACTTCACAATACCTTGTAGAACCATAAGGTCCGGTTTCTTGTGGCATGGGTCTTTTCATCGATGATCCGGATTGGATACTCCGTGTACGTGAGGTCCGGTTGAAGAACTTCTATGTCTTCAGTGCGGATTTCAGCTGAGGGTTTGAGGCATTTCCTCAGCTGAGAGATGTGGAAGACGTTTTGATTGCCCGCGAGCGACGAAGGTAAATCTAGGCGATAGGCCACGGGTCCGCATTTTTCAATAACAGTGAACGGACCAATGAACCGCGGCGCAAGTTTACCCTTCACTCCGAAACGGTGAACTCCTTTCATCGGAGACACACGGACATACACATGGTTGATGTTGAAGTGGAGAGGACGGCGTCTTTTATCCGCATAGCTTTTCTGACGAGATTGAGCAGCCTTGAGGTTGGCTTGTATCACTCGCACTCGTTCTTCAGCTTCATTCACCAGTTCAATGCCGTAGATGACTCGCTCGCCGGACTCGCACCAGTTGAGAGGTGTGTGACATTTCCGGCCGTAGAGAGCTTCATACGGCGCCATCTTGATGCTAGCTTGATAGCCATTGTTGTAAGAAAACTCCACCAACGGCAAATGATCGTCCCAATTCTTGCCGTGGTGAATGGCACAAGCGCGTAGCATGTCTTCAAGCACTTGATTCACCCGTTCAGTGTGACCATCTGTCTGCGGGTGATACGCGGAGCTTCGGATCAGTTTGGTCCCCAATGATGCGTGCAGCTGTTCCCAAAACCGAGAGACAAACAGCGCACCGCGATCTGAAATAATGGAGCGGGGAACACTGTGCAAGCATAAGATTCTTGCAATATAAAGCTCCGCATATTGCTTGGCCACGTAACTGGTATGTACGGGAATGAAATGAGCCGACTTGGTTAGTCGATCGACTATCACCCAAATCGAGTCATGTTTGTGAGACGTGAGAGGTAATCCGACTATGAAGTCCATGCTGATATCCTCCCACTTCCACGCCGGAATGTTCAATGGTTGCATCTGTCCGTCTTTACGCATATGGTCGGCTTTCACCCGCCGACACGTATCACATTCGGATACGTACTTTGCGATTTCTCTTTTCATCCGCGTCCAACAAAACCTTGTTTTCAGATCTTGGTACATCTTGTTGCTGCCCGGATGAATAGAATACTTGGACAAATGAGGTTCGTCCAATATTTTCCTCCGAAGCTTCATGTCACGGGGTACCACTATACGGTCTTTAAACCATAGTGTACCGTTATCATCTCTTCGGAAGCATTTCATTTCGCCATTCTTCATCCTTCTCCGAATGTGCGACATTCCCACGTCTTTCTTCTGCGCTTCCATAATCTCCTCTCGTATTGTAGGGACGAGAGCAAGATTATACAATGCCCCATATGGAACCAAGTACATACTCGGCTCCTCCTCTTCAAGTGGGGTGATGGACAGACTGTTGACATGGGATTTACAGCTTAAGGCATCGGCAACCACGTTTGCCTTCCCGGGATGGTAGTGAATCTCGATCTCATAGTCTTTGATCAGTTCTAGCCATCTCCATTGCCGCATATTCAACTCCTTTTGAGTGAATATATATTTCAGACTTTTGTGGTCGGTGTAGAGGTGCACTAAGTTCCCAAGCAAATAGTGCCTCCACATCTTCAAGGCCAATACCACAGCAGCGAGCTCAAGATCATGAGTCGGATAGTGCTGCTCGTGGTTACAAAGTTGACGTGAGCCATAGGCGACCACTCTTCCTCCTTGCATCAATACACAGCCAAGCCCGATGCCAGACGCATCACAATATACGTCAAAGGGCTTGGTTGTATCCGGTTGAGCTAACACCGGGGCTGTTGTAAGATGCTTCACTAATGCTTGGAAAGCTTCTTCACAAGCTGAGCTCCAAACATATTTGATCACCTTTTTCAACAGTTCAGTCATCGGCTTAGCAAGCTTGGAGAAATTTGGTATGAATCTCCGATAATATCCTGCTAACCCGAGGAAACTCCTGACTTCATGGACTGATGTGGGGGACTTCCATTTCAGCACTTGTTCAATTTTGCTTGGATCAACTGCAATGCCTTCTGCAGAAATAATGTGACCAAGGAATGGCACTTGGCTGATCTAAAACTCGCACTTGCTGAACTTAGCATAAAGCTTATAGTCTCTTAATCGCTGAAGTACGATATGCAAGTGTTTGGCGTGTTCTTCTTCAGTCTTGGAGTAAACCAAGATGTCGTCTATGAACACCACCACAAACTTGTCCAACTCCGGCATGAACACTGAGTTCATGAGATACATGAAGTGTGCCGGGGCGTTGGTGAGACCAAAGGACATGATGAGGTATTCATACAACCCATATCTCGTCGAGAAGGCCGTCTTTGGGATATCCTCCGCTCGGATCTTGATTTGATGATATCCGGAGCGAAGATCCATCTTGGAAAATACACTCGCACCCAAAAGTTGATCGAAGAGAATATCGATGCGGGGCAGTAGATATTTATTCTTGATGGTGACGGCGTTGAGAGGTCGGTAGTCCACACACAACCTCAAGGTTTCATCCTTCTTCTTCACAAACAGCGCCGAGCATCCCCATGGCGAGGAACTCGGTCGAATGAAACCCTTCTTCATCAAATCATTGAGCTGCTCCTTTAGTTCAGCCAGCTCACTCGGAGCCATCTTATATGGTCTCCGTGAGATTGGTGTCGTCCCAGGTACGAGTTCAATCTTGAACTCGACATCTCTTTCGGGTGGCATGCCTGGAAGATCATCCGGAAAAACATCCGGGTATTCACGGACCACACGAATATCCTCAAGTTTCGTGGCTTCCGTGTTATATGTGGCTGGGGTTTCTTGAACCAAACGGTCAAGAATAAGGACATGTGGTTCATGAAGTGGAGAGTTTAAACGAACCACACGTGGAATGATGTCAAGAACAGCACCATGGCGATGTAGCCATGACATTCCTAAAATGACATCAAGTTTTTGACTCTCTAACATGATTAGAGAAGTCGGATATAGATTCCCACCCAACTGTAATGGTGCTCTATAGACCATTCTATCAGCTGTTATTTCCCACCCGGAGAACATATCAAATATGAATTATTTGTGGGAATGATAGGAAGTTAATATTTAATAACATAAGACTGACTTATGAAATTATGGGTGGCACCGGAGTCAAAAAGTATGACTACGGGATGATCCAGGTAAGAGAACGTACCCGCGAGGACGGGTTCGCCTTCCGGTATATCTTCGATAGCTAAGTGGTGGACGTTGCCGGGTTTTGGTGCTGGTTTCTTGGGCTGATTGCGGGGCTGATTAGCACCCTGATATGGTGCTGCACCCCTGCCCTGTCGCGGCTCAGGGCAGTCTCTTGAAATGTGCTCGACACAGCCACACGTGTAGCACGTGTAAGGTGTCGGGGTACCGCCGACTTGAGGATGGAATCCCGGTGCACGCTGTTGAAACTGGGGCGCACGCGGGACCATCCTTTGCTGCTGCTGTTGCGTGGTAGATACGTCGGTCGAAAGCCCGGCGCATTATATTGCCGACCGCGAAACTGAGGCGGTCGCGCCGGTGGCTGCCATCTCTGACCGGATGGTGAACGATATACCACGCGGTATTTCTGTGGCGTTCCACCACTGCTGCTCGTCAGCGCGCTGTGTTTCCTCTTGTCAGAACCGCGCTCGCGCTGAGCATTCTCCTGTAGAATCGCGGCATTAACTAGGTCATTGAATGTGCCGCGATTGCTCTGGGCGAGATGGACCTTCATCTTGGAGTTCAGGCCCCAGAAGAACGCATTGCGCTTGTTGTCTTCCGTGCCCACAAATCCTGGCGCATACTGCGCCAGCCGGTTGAATAACCTGGAGTACTCATGAGCACTCCTCTCGCCTTGTCGTAGCGCCAGGAACTCCTGGAGCTTCATTTCCATCACACCGGGAGGTATGTGATAGGCGCGGAACGCCTCCCGGAACTCCGTCCATGTAACGGCATGGCCAGCCGGTAAGGAGGTGGTGTAGTTCGCCCACCAGGTACCGGCTTCTCCTTGAAGCTGTTGCGCTGCGTACAGCGCCTTCTGATGTTCGGTGCATCATAGCAGCCCAAACTTTGCCTCCAGAGTGCGAATAAAGCTGTCCGCCTCCAAAGGTTCTTCGGCCTCCGTGAAGACCGGTGGATGGGTCACCATGAATTCTGAATACGAGCTTTGTTGGGGCTGGCGTTGCCCATTGTCTTGGCGTCCTCCCTGATGGGACGCATTCTGCTGCACCAACATCTGCAGTAACTCGGTTTGCTCGTCGCGCGAGCCGAGCACTGCGGCGAGAACCTCCGCAAGATTCCTTGGAAGTTCTGGCGGTGGAGGAGGTGGTTGCTGCTGCGTCGTGGTCTGCTCCGGAGGTGGAGACTCATCACCACGAACTTGACTCGGACCTCCCTCCTCTTGCGTTGAACGTGTCCGCACCATTCTGCATTCATACCATTCAAACGATCAGCACATGTGGGTTTAGCTCATCCAGTCTATACAATAGTAATGCGAGAATGGGATAAACAATGCGCATAACAATCACACATATGGATAAAGTATATATTTTATGCACCATATACATCCCTGGACCGTGTCATACGATCGAGTTCCAAAGTATTGAACTTTATGAGTTAAAAGTTTATTTCGACCATCGGGGTCATCACGGGATGTTAAGTGTGTTAGCATGCGTAATTCCTCGCTATTGTATTGGACCCAAACATGTACTAACTCGAAGTGATATGTCAAATGCATAAACCCTTCGACTCTAACTCGCTGTTTTACAACAGCCACTGGACGTCAAACGGTGAAACTAAGTGTTTTGGTTGAAATACAGAAAATTCCAGAGAGCATTTGGTCTGCCCTGTTTTTGCACAGTACCTACTCATCTGAGATTTTCATCCCTTTGGAGGGATATTTTGTTCTGGAACTCTACAGAAAAATTGTAGAGGACTTCAAAACCTTTCCAGAATGGTATCCCACACCTCCATTGGTTCAACCAATATTAAGTTATGCCCTGTTCAATTTCAGCAAAATTTCTGCCGAAAACAGGGGAGATTGTTCCTAAGTTTTTGACATTGAATCTATACTCCCAATTGACTCTTAGATCAATATAGGCGCTTACTAACCCCTAAATGAATTTCTAAACCTCATTGTGACTCTTTTCTTTGAAAATAAACTTTTATGCAGTCGGTACTACGTTTCCTCACCAAAGAAAAATTCTAAACCGGTATTCCGGCATATACGTGTCAAATGGTGGAACTAAAGTCGTCACTCACAAACGGTTTCTACACATCATGCACTAACGTGGTTAGTGTACCTGCAGAAAAACACACAATAATGATGCACACAAAGGTTTTAACATTGCAGGCAGTTCCATATCATAGTAAAAACATACGGTCCGTATCATTGCCATACGGATCGTCCTTGAGTCAAGCCACGTCTCAAGGTACATGGTCGTGTTTTCACACCACACGACGGGGAACCCAAGTAGAGCGCGAACAGGTCGTCACGGTTGGGAATTTTATCAACCCAACGGATACCACCTACTGTCTCATGACCGTTGAGGCACACCGATGGCGAGCGCTACGCATGGCCCTTTGAACATTGAACGTTCAAGAGTTGCATACTATCGTGTTGCTTACCACACGATGGGGTATTCTCACTTTTGCCTAAAGCACGCTGGAGATCAGCGTTTTCATATGCTCTCAGAACCATAGAGAGGTCCAGAGACTCATATTCACTACCGTTCCAAGCCACGGTATATCATTCCATACTATTACTCGTATGGCGAGTTACCGCAATTGATCCGCCTGCGGTGGCGTACCTTACCTCTTACCTGACGTTGGAGCGTCGTTACAGAATGTATAACAAATATGTTAGCTTTCCACCATCATAACTAGTACTATCATAGACCTTATGTGGGCTTAATGACTAATCCTCACTCGACTACTTCTAAGTTTTCAAAATAAGCTCTTTTCGAGCGTGCTATTCTCAATGTGGTTCTGATACCATAACTGTGGGGACCACCTCGTGGTTCACCCACTCCAGGATCGCATAGGGTGGTGCCGTATGATGCGGCACCCGACAGCACACCAGAAAAGAATAAAGAACAACATACAAACTTTTATTTAATATAAAACAGCGGAAGTCTTTTACAAAATATAACTATACAGCGGAAGTAATGTATATTAGTAGCCTCTCATCCTAACTATGCAAAAGTGCATCCGTCCAGCCCGGGGACGCTACACGCTAGCAGCATGGAACCGGAGAAATCACGGCGACGTGCAGGGCTCCATCTCGGCCGTGTACCCTGATGGGGGCATCGCCTCATCCTCGGAACCCTCCTCGTAGCTCTCACCTGCATACAGCTCAAATATTACAACCGTGAGCACGATGGCTCAGCAAAGCTTAACCGTCTGACCTGGGCATGGAACTCTACATGCAGGGAGGTGTATGATAGGAAAAGGAATTTGCGACAAAGACACGCCTATAAGTTGATCCTTACTTTCAGTTTTATAGCGTCAAATTCATGTGCCTTAGGCAGCCCTCACATCGGAAGTCCACAATCAAACAAGAAACGCTTTCCTCCGATGTGGTGATGCCCAAAGCGGAAAGTAAACTTAATTAGCTCTACATCTACAGCATACATGGTTTCCAAAACATTAATATATCATCACAACATATTATCATTCAACTGGCTTACTTCACTTCTTACTACGTCATGAAACAGTGAAGAAGCGGTACTCAAATAACCGCGAGAAACGGTGATTGCAATCAGGAGACACCCGGACAACACGTTGCATACACCCACTTTCAGAAGCGTGATTCCACACCCCTTCCTACTCTGTTGTATGCAACCACCTTTCAAAGACAACCCAAACACCGAACCGGTCCATCCGTAATGGGTAGGAGGTCCCCGCGTGGAGCGTGACTGTGCCCACCGGCAGATTTACACCTTGCTACCCTCAACCCACTCCTGTTTACGGTTGGGTAAGCCTCGGCACCCAGGTTAACCATTTACATCGGTTTCCTGCTTATGTCAGTATGCCATCCGGTACTGTTCGATACTTGTTCAGCAGGCCCGCACATGACTCGGTCCTCAATCGACACCAACAGGGCTACGCACGTGAGACCTCCGCTCACTGATTCCTACCCCCCCTGCTGGGTCTCATTTTTACCACTCTTAAGCCATTTTCTATTCTGACCAAACCGTGTGATAAACCTTACCTCGCGAGTAGATTCCAACTACTCGACTTCTACCGAGGTCCTAAGCATATTAGCGGGGCCTTGTCTACTCGTCGGCTCTGTAAGCTACCCAACCCTTCATAGGATTTAAAAGGTTATGCAAGTGGGGTTTCAAACACCTTAACTCTAATGCAAACATTCACCCTAGATAAGTGATACAAATAAAGAATTTTATAAAAGGTACTTAAGTGCAAACCGGGGCTTGCCTGGTTGCGAGTTAGATGGGAAGTCAACTTCAGGTGGCAGGACGTCCAAAGGCTCCGGTGCGTCCTGAACTTCGGTCACTAAATGAAATGTAGCAAAATAGATGTATAAGTATTAAGGATTTATAAGAATTGAACTACTATTCATAGCTATTGCTATTTAGGATCCTTAATTGGATTTGGGAATTTTACAGTGGATACTAGGCCCTATAAGGATGATTTGAGCCAAATTTGGAGACATGTCATTGCATAATGTAGTCTTTAAAATTCCTACAAGTACAACGCTTATCTGAATTTCGAGCCCAAATCAGGAGCTTTGATATAGCTATAAATGGAAGATCTGATTAGGGTAAGTCTCCATGGTTCTAAAAAAATTTGTTTCACCATTTTTGGAGCTACCATCAGAGAGATATGAATTTTTGAAGTTTGGACAGGAGTGCTGAACAATTTCTGTTTAAATTTGAATTTCCAAATAAAGTCTGAATTTGGGAAGGTAATTTGACCTAGAAAATGAACTCCAATGAAGCTCAAATTTTTACTGGAGATCAGTAATGTCATGAGGAACTTCCTGGCCAAATTTGAATAAATTCCATAACAGAGATATTCTGGACTAAATTCCCAAATATTTAACTTTGATGAATCTTGGAGAAATATCCAGAGATCTTCAGATCAATTTCTTTGCATTTCTGCAGAGTACTGACTGAGAGAAATCCAACAAAATTTGTTTCACAAATTTTGGACATCCCTACATAAAATTATGGAGGTATGAAGTTTGAACCAATTTTCTGGAAATCAATTCTATGATTTTTAGCTAATTTATTTAATCCTGAGATAACCTACTGATTAAGCCCTCTAAATAAGCTCCAAAAATCCTATAATTTTTACTGGGGGTCATGCACTATGAAAAGGACTAGCTGCCCAAATTTGGGAATATTTCATAAAGAATTGCTCCTGTAATAAATCACTAAAGGATTTATTAAAAACAATTCTACAGAAATTCCTGGGCATTTTCATAGCATGAAATTTGTTCCTCTGTAAAGTACTCCTCCTAAGGATTCAGACAAAATTTGTCTCACCCTTTTTGGAGCTTTCTACACAAAGTTATGAATTTTTCAAACTGTGATAGCTCTCTGTTTAAAATCTACACAGAGACTTAACAGGGGGGCCCACTGGTCAGGTCCTTCTTCAACCTCCCACCAGAGGCGCGCGTGCACACCAGTTCAAATCGTGGCATGGTTCGTTCTCCCTCATTTCTCCACCAAATTAGCTCCGGTTTCGCCCTACATGCTTCTGGGAACATGGCACAGCTGCCGGGCAAGGTTTCCACGCATGAAAACGGCCGAAAACAGGCCGGCACTGGTGGGGCGGCTCGTGAGCTCGGCATCAGCGCGTTCTGGTGCGTACGAAGCTTCTCCCGGCGAGCTACCTTGCCCTAAAGCATCACCAATGATCGGGGAACATGGAACGCAGGCTAAAACTTGCAGCAAATGGCCGGAACATAGGGTTCACCGGAGGACCGACCCATTTTCGCCGCCGCCGGCGATTTCTCGTCACCCGGGGCGTGTGGTGGACGGTTTGATGCGTGCTTTGGCGTGGGAGGGCGCTAGGATCCCTAGTTTCTGTGGCTTGAATTGTAGAACCGATGATCAACCGCGTTGGACGAATTTCCAGTTTTGGTGTGGGTCGGTTCTTCACGTGTACCGGCGCCAAAATCCAAATTCCAGCGAGACAGTGATGGGGAAGGGCAAGGGGACTGCGGTAGCATGATCTACACACCTTGGCGCACCTTAGGGAGGTGCTGGACGTGCAGGAGAGGCGTTGGAGCGGCCGGAACGTGAGGAGCAGTGAGGGGCGACGTGCTCTGTGTTCTCCCGGTGAAGAACGGCTCAGGCACTGCAAGGGGAGCTCGGGGATGAGCCGAGGAGCGGTGGAACACGTTGAGGAGGCGCCGGCGCAGCTCCTGGGGCGATCAACCGGTGCTGGGGGTGGCTGGAGGGTGCTGAAGCACGAGCACAGAGGGAGCTCGTGTGTTTCCTTCGCTAGACGCTCGAGAGCTGGGGCTGAGGAGGCTCCGGTTGAAGGCAGAGAAGAGAAAGGAGACTGCGCTGCTGTTTTATCACCCACGTACGAGTTGCCTTCGCGAGCAAGCCTCTGCAAGCTGCTCGGTGGAAGCAGCGCAGCTTGGTGGCGCACGGTGAACAGCCCAGGTGAAACACAGAGAGGAAAAAGGAAACTGTGTGGCTGACATGTGGGTCCCACCACCTCAAATTGTTATCCAATTACCACTGATATTTTTACCCCAGCAACTCAACATTAAAGACTTTACTTCATCCGAAAGTTAAGTTTGAATTTGCATAATTCAAATGGTTTGAATTCTGGTGTAGAATTTGAATGTGGTTTGATCATTTGAATTTGAAAATGAGTTTGAATTCTCCACTTTGTATTGCCTCAAAAATATAGCAAACCAGCTCCAAAAGTTTCCAACTTTTGGCATGGCTGCTTATTAAAAGGTGGAGTACACATTTGTAAACCCAAATTTTGAAATTGAGGGAATTGGAATTTGAAACTGAATTTGAAATTCAGATTAGAGGGCTTTTCCTTTTAATCCCAAACAAATATTGAAACTCCTCCAAATGAGCTGAAATTTGGAAGGTTGAGTATTTGGACTATGAAGATCCAAGTTATGAATTTAGATCTCCATGTTTGGAAGTTTTGGGAAGTCTAAACCCTCACTTTGAACTCACCCCCTTATAATTCAAAGTTTTAATTCCCCTCATTTTTCATAAGTGTATATGAGCAGAATTTTCTTGCTACCACTTTTGGGGATTTTACACGGTCTGAGCCTCCTCACTGAGGTGAGGTCCGGGGCTTCCACGTGTATCCGGGCTCCGACACTCCTCCCTGCTGAGGAGAGCTCTGGAGCCGGCACGTGCCCTGGGCTTCGGTCCAATCCTCCCCGCTGAGGTGAGGTCCGGAGCTGCCACGTGTCTCTTGGATCAAAGCCTCCTCCCTGCAGAGGAAAGCTTCGGAGCTGACATGTGCCCTGGGCTCCGGTCCGAGCCTCCCCACTGAGGTGAGGTCCGGAGCTGCCACGTGTCTCCTAGCTCAGAGACTCCTCCCTGCTGTGGAGAGCTCCAGAGCTGACACGTGCCCTGGGCTCCGATCCAAGCCTCCCCACCAAGGTGAGGTCCGGAGTTGCCACGTGTCTCCTGGCTCAGAGCCTCCTCCCTTCTGAGGAGAGCTCCGGAGCTGACACGTGCACTGGGCTCTGGTTCGAGCCTCCCCGCCGAGGTGAGGTCCAGAGCTGCCACGTGTCTCCTGGCTCCAAACCCGTCGATAAGAGCTCCGAAGCCACCACGTGCCCCATGATCCGTTGTCGGCCGTGGGTCGATGAAGTCAAGGTGGAAGTACGCTGTCAGGCTACGCATTCAAGGTTCGCACCTTCCCTAGAAGCATGGCGCACTACGCACACCTCCGTCCTCTGCCCGTTCGCCATTACGGTGACAAGACAGGACGACAAGGCGTGACAGCGGTACAGTGCCGCCCAACGGGGCTGGGCCACCCAAGCGGAACGACAAGACCCGACGAAAAGACGGCGTCTTCATCATCACCTGACACACGGACAGGGGCGCTCAGCGTGTCAGGCGGTGGGACTTAACTCCCCCATCGACTGCTCTACTCAGAGTAGAAAACCCTAGATCATGTATGGGGTTCGCATAGCTTTGGGGCGACGTGTCGGGCCCCAAGCCACATTGTAACCACCCCTGCCTTGGACTATAAAAGGACGGAGTGACCACCCAACAAAGGGTTCGAAACCTAGCACCCTCTCACACTCATACAGGCACATAATACAACAAGCACTCCCGTGGACGTAGGGTATTACGCTCCGGTGGCCCGAACCACGTAAATCTCGGTGTTTATCCGCTCCCTCGAGCCCGATCGCGTGAGGGCACCAAGCCCCCTCCAATCAAAGAACCTCGCGGGCTGCTTCCGTAGCAGCCCGGGAGGAGTGTCGCAGCTCACACACTCCGACAAGAACTATATGATATTACAATAAATATGGATCTTGTTTTATTATATTATGCATACCAACTATTGATTTAATGATTGGTACCAAAAGCACAAGTGCACTCTAATGAAAGGGTCCCGCGTCAGTGTTGATGTGGCAGAGCATGACGTCAAGTTGTGTGGCGTGATGCTACTTTAAAACGGCACCAAATAATACAACACCGTGACATAGGTGTATTTCGAAAGATACTTTTCTCAGGGGTCTATTTATAAAAAAGTTAAAGGGTCAAAAAGCAAAAAAAATCACGCATGCACAGCCCCAGTTTTGCCCAAGATTCTTAGTTGTTGGGCCGGGCTGACATTTGCTGTGCGTTAAATGGGGTAGTTGGCTTTGCTCGGCAACAAAAGGCTGCTTGAGCCCATGGCGGGGCATGACCCCGAGCCCGCAAGCACCGAGCTATAATTCACTAGCTTGGTCTCTCATGCACGCTTAAGAGAGCTCATTTGCATGCTGCCCCGCCTCTCTGCATATGTATGCCTCAGATTACGATCAAAACTACAGTCAACAGGAAAATTTTAAATTGAAAGGGTATTCATAACGTTTCTCACAGTTTGTAGTTTGCCTTGTAGCAAACAACAGAGAAAAAGATATTAATAAGCATATAAACATATTTTAGTGCCTGTAAATAGTTGCTCTTGTTAGAAGGTACAGACGCTTGAGGATACAACGTTGGTTACTCCTTAAGCAGAGCATCTTCTTAAGTGTAGTCTTTGTATAAGTGAAATTAACTATAAGAACATCGAAATGGCCATAGCCCCATAGTATCCACAGTTCAGATATTCGGTAAAAACACGTGAAGTCATCCTAAAATGGCCTACCGATGCTAGACTAACCACACGCACGTCTGCCCTGCTGACAGAGTCCCTCGCAGGCGAGTCGTTTGTCAGTTTTTCGTCGACATCTCGACGAAATGGTTAAGTCGCCTTGCTAAAACCGGTTAGACTGGTTTTCACAAACGTAGTGCTGAGGGATGCTCCTGCGTCAACACATGCATTAGAGAGCAATCACAATTCATACATCATTATCTCTGTAGCTGTGATGGGAGTGTGGGTCCGCTATCAGTTCATGGATCTGAACAGATATGTAAACTTCTTGGGCAGAAATGGACAGTGAAAGTACATGAAATGAAAACAATATGGTAGTTCAAAAAAAAACTCCCATAAATTATACCCTATATGAAATGTCTGATGTGTTACTAAAAATTGAGACCCTCTCCCACCACCACGGTATAAGAATCCCAAGTGGTCCAAATCAAGATATATGTAAGTACGTCTTCATGTCATTTGTCAGTCGATATATATTTTTCTCTTTTGCCCCAGCCCATGGATAACCATGGCACCACTATTTATGTATAAATCTTGCTTTAGCCGCGTGCCCATGTAGGTAGGATCCATTGGGTTGAAGATAAGATCGCTTCGTGAAATTCAGAAAATTTTTATTGCTCGCATGCGTTGCATCAAATGTTTGATATAATTGATATATACCAGAGATCAGGGATTAGAATTTTCTCATCTTGACTGAAGTGCTATATACATCTGCTTAGACAGTAGATGAACTACATTACCCTAAAGTCATAAACGTAACCTACAGCTAAATGCAAGAACTCTGGTGAAGAGTACAGTGAAGACGAAAGGACACACAAAAGGCAATGCACAAATCGGACTGGTAGATTAGAGAATGACGTTACCAACTCATTTTGAAGACAAGAGAATAGAGAGGACGACTCTTCTCCCACAAAACGAATTGAAGAGCATACATTGGAAAAGGCTAGACCAATTCCAAAAAAACAAAAAGAAAGAAGAAAATATAACGTAATAACTTGCTAGTTTACAAACCCAAGCAACTTCCTCCCAACCCTATCATCGGTGGCGGCGTGGCCAGCGCCTGGGCTGTGTCCAGGCGTCGTCGGGCGAGCGTCCTCGACATTACCGAGGGCACGGCCGGCATCGTTGGGAGAGATGGCAGTCCCCTTGGTGGCCTCATCGGAATGTGACATGGCGATGGGTTTGACCTGAGCGCACCTCATCTGGTTCGACGAGAGGAGGATCATGAGAAGTAGGAGAAGGGCCTGTTTGCTCAGCTTACCGCAGAACATGGTGGCGTCAAGCTAATATAAGGTATCTAGCGAGCTCAGAGAAGCAGGAGTAGTAACAAGTGATTATTATGATGATGATGAACTCCTAGAATTATCTGATGGTGACTATGGTTGCTGTGAGCTCATCACCCACTCATCCTTTGCTATTTATAGCATTGCACTAGATGGTATTAAGGTATATATGTGCACTGTTCTTTGACATATAGTTGCAATAATCAATATAATACAGATACGGAGGAATCTTGGAGGATGGGTGGGAAAAAAGCGTTCCGGCGGAAAGGTAGACATGTTAACGAAATTTCATTGAACACTGAATTCTCTCTTTTGTATGCAAGTAGGCATGAAAAGATAGTTGAAGGGCCACGAGTAAAATATCGGTGGCACTGCTCGTGCGCTAACTGTAACAGACATGTTACTCGGTTATATAATATATATACATCAGAAAAGTGCTCCTAACTGTCATCTATGTGGTTTTACACCAACTCCAGATTTAGATTAATGGTGAATCAATCTGATGTCATTTCTATTAGTCAGACTGACAGTTTGTGGTAATGTAAAATTCGTTAAATGCAAAGTTTGATTCTGATATACTAAGCAAGTAAGCATCCAGTTGCTTACGACATAGAATTCTAAGCTTGATGCACCCTTTATATTTGTCGTTAGCCATAACATTATGCTAGTCCTTCGGATATGTATTACCCACTAATGTATTACCCCTCTTAACTAAACCTAAACTCCTAAGCATACGCACAGGCCAGACCCATCGCATGAGTGCTCCAAAACACTAGATGAATACACGACAAAGCCGGCGTGCAGCACTAATCAGTTATGTATTGTACTAATAACGGAAGAGATATTGGCTCATTCATGTGGAGAATCTTGAACGACGTGGCAATTAACTAGACAAAAGCACACATTTCAGGGTTTCTTCTGAAAGCAGTAAGTAAAGCTATCGAGAACACTTGAGCGCTATGCATCGTTTCTCATTATATGCATCTAACTATTGGTGGCAAGATAAGAAAGCGTGCAAATCCTTATTGAATCTTCAGGTAAATAATTGCATGGTTAATTACTGAATCTTCAGATAAACAATTGCCTAAGAGGTGTGGGCATGGATTGGGTGGGCGGAAGAAACTATGTGATAAATAGAGGTTTTGTTGTGTTCATGCATGTAAAGCGCTTGCTGCCTATATATATTGTGTTTTGATGAATTGCTGCCTATATACATTGCATTTGGAATAGTATTCATAGATAACACTCGCACTAAACCCATCCATATACTAATCTGAAAGCTTTTAAGCATGCTAAACAAAAGCAACTCAACGGCGAAGTGACCAAAACCAAGGGCCGGTGCCGTCAGAACAACAAGCTAGTTGCCGCAAGCATAGCTGTATTGTCCTTTGAGGACTGCTATTAGCTGGCATAGCAAAGCTGCTTGTACTACTTAAACCTAAATTAAGGAATCCACTGGAATAAAAAAACCAGCTGGGGCATGCAATTCAAGTATATATACTTTATGTACATGCATGTCGGCGACTGAATATTCCGCGCAGAGACCGCTCACATATTCTATTAGCTGCAGCTGCAGCATATTTGTCAGATCAATATACATGGTGCCATGCACGCACGTCCCCCGAGTACTGGCGAGTGCACACGTAACGTAGTACAACACTTTGGTTTTGCTGCTCGTGCCGCCGGCACTGCATCTGCATGTGTACCATTTTGACTGGACATGAGTACAACTCACATACAAGTACGCCAAAGTACTTAAACAAATCGATCCAAGACTGTTAATATACTGGGAGCTACCGGGCTGTAGCTGCTGCAAGCATATGGCATGGATCGGAGCTACACATTTTTTTACAAGAAAAGAGAGCAGGATCAAAGCTCAAAGCTAGGATATTTTATGTTAGATCATTGGACTAGGCGCAAAAAACAATCCTATTCTAATGAGTTCCAAGGCGCAGGGAGAATGAAGCTCTAGCCAACATACTTATTCTAATTTGTGGCAGATGCAAAAGGTAACGATGCATAACGAGCGCATGCACCTCTCCACTATCAGGTTATTAGCTGGCTGGAATCGAACCGCAGCCACTACTAAAAAAAGCATTTTCACAGATGCTTTCCATTTCTTGTATAGCCAGTCCGTTTAAAAAAAACGTATTTAATGTCCAATGAATAAAAAACCGTATGTGACAATTTAGTATCACAGGTGGTCTTTAAAAAAGAATTGACTATGAAAACATCTAGATTTTCACAGGCGGACTTAATTACAAACCCCATGTGAAAATAGACAATATCTCACACGATTTTCACTTAAAAACCACCACTGAAAATAAACTTGTTAACACAGACTGTCGTTATAGAAAACCGCCTGTGATAATGGACCATATCTAAGGCGGTTTAATTTTACTTCACGGACCGCCTGTGAAAATACACTTATTTTCACAAGCGTTCAATGTTTGGAACCACCTGCGATATTGTAGTTATCACATGCGGTTTCATATACTAACCACCTGTTGAAAGTGTATATATAGCCTTCACGGGTTCTGTCCGAGCGCGACTGAGCTAGCTATAGCCACGACGGACGATATTTTTTCCAAATTTTAGGGGGGGGGGAGGGTTTGATTCCAAATCTTCTTAGAGGTCTGTCTCCTTATTGTTATTCTATGTTTTTGCTTCATTTTCACATTCTTTTTTATGCAATTTAAGGCCTCAAATTTGTAATTTACATTTTGCACCAAATTTCCTATATTTTGTAGATCTGGGCAAGGATACCAGTTAAATTAGAGATTATATCAAAGATTTATCTCTCCATAAGATAAGTCTATGATCTAGCTTCGTTTTTTCTCCTCTGGGTGCAATTTGAGGTCTTAATTTTTGAATTTAGGTTCTGCATAAATTTTAAGTATTTAGAAGATTTGGAATTAGAATTAAGCTAAATTTAGAATTTTTTCAAAGATTTTTGTCTCCAAAAGGTATGTCTTGCTACATTGTATATATCCTACATTTTCAATTTTTTTATTTTGTCACATCCCAAAATTTGAAACCAAATAAAAATCAGTATGAATTAATTTTTTTAGGAAATCCTAAACATATGTTCAATCCTGAAACGGCTGGGATGTATAAACATACACACATGCTACGACAAGAATCTAATAGCAATACAAGGAATAAAATAAAGGTGAAATGACATGTGCGTATGTATATATAAGTGTGTATGTAGGTATAGGAATACACACATATATACGTATATGCATTTGAGTGTGTGTATATAACCAACTAATAAATTAGTTAAAATAAATGAGTTTAAACTAGACTGAGTGGCATTTGTGCGCATATACACGAATAGATGTGACAACCTTTAATTAAATCCGTATGCAAATCGTGTATGAGAAACGCTAACTCAAATTACTAGTAAACTACCCAACGCAAGCCAAATCTAAATTCAAATCTGAATTCAAAAGCAAATTATGTAAAAAGATAAAAACTTCTCCCCTTCCTGGGCTGGACCCATCCCCTTTTCTCCCTAATCTTTGGTGCAGCCCAGCCTGCTCTTATTTTTTCCAGTGCGCATCCCAGCCCTTTTTCCCCCTTCTTTTCCTGGCGCAGCCCAACCCGCTATTGTTCTTCTTCCTCCCACCGCCTCTCTCCCGATTCCCTGCGTGAATCCAGCCGCTGCCGTCTCTGCCTCCTGAAAATGTGCCGGCTCCCTGTCCCTTCGGCGCCAGCTCACCGTCCCATCAGCTGCACGCCGCGCGTGACGCCGCCACGCCCCAAAATTTTGGCTGTGTCACATCCCGAATTTTTTAATCCAAATAGAAATAGGTCCAAACTAAATTTTTTTAGAAGATCTTGAGCATATATTAGTTTCTAATTAAAGCTGAGGCGTATATATGTATGTATACGCGTATGTCATCTATAAATACTTACCTCATTAAACAATAAATAAGAGTATGAGATCGAACCTTGAACCAATGCTAACTTAAAAACAACGTATACACATGTGCAGTTCAAACACCTTAGTACGTTTCAATAACCAAGCTCGAAAGAGGATTAATGTTGACGTGCATGGGATACGTATATATGATGGCTAGTACAAGCCAAAATCAACTAGAAGATCTGGTGCAAGTGAACCCAAATCAAAACGAAAAGAAAATCAACCTATACGTACAACACAAAACCAATAAGGATAATGTAAATGCAAATGTTGAGATATTAGTAAAAGTGTCATATATGTGGGATAAATTAATAAATTGATTAGAACAAATGAATTAAATGGGTAAAGTTAGCATATAGGTGTATATATGCATATATATGTGTGCCAATAGTTAGTCTAAATAAATCAAGTCACGAGATATTAACTTAGGTAGCATAAGCATGACTATATATATGTACCCCTATATATATATTAATTTAAATCCCGTAACGAAATCAAGTGTGAGAGATACTATAACAAATGTCAGTGAACTACTCCATGCAAACTAAATCCAAATTCAAACGCAAATTCAAAATCAGATTTTGTAAATAATCAAAACTTCTCTCCTTCCTGGGCCGAGCTCATCTCCTTTCCTTCCTTCATTCTCTGGCACAGCCCAGCTTTTCCCCAGCCGGCCCAACCCTCCTTTTTCCCATTTCCTCCCTTCCTTGCACGCAGTCCGGCCCAACTCAGCCCAAGATTTCCACCGCCCCTACTTTCTTCAACCTCCAGCGCGCCCCTTCCTCCCTGCGCAAAACACGCCGCGCCGCCGCCTGAATTTCTGTTGGCTCCCCTGCTCCTCGCCCATACCGCTAGCTGAGTCCCGCGCATCAAACCTAGCCGGCGTGCCAAACCTTGAAATCCCGGCCGCCATTGTTAAATTATGCACAAAAAATATCGGCCGCAACCGCCTCAACGTGAACTGCCATGGGCGAGCTACTTAAGGGCCCCATCACCCATCGAAAAGTGCGGCAGCAACTCACCAAAGCTCCCATGGCCAATTACCAGAAGAATCGAGCTCTCCCCGAACCCAGTTTCGAGTTTCCCCCATTTCTTCACCAAGTCTGGCGACCCCAAATCCGCCGCTGGTGAGCGCCTTCCCCACCTCCTCTCGCTTTCTATGGCACAACCGGAACATGCACAACGTTTCCCCCATACCAGTATTCGAGGTTGAAGCCCCTAGGCATGCACACAATGGAGCACCGCCGCCACACCCGCGGTGCCACGCCGCCGACCGCCATGGGAATCCCCTGACCTTGCCGAGCACCGCAGCAGCTTCTCTGCATGCCCATGGCCGCGTAGGAGTGACTAAACCCGAGCAATAGAGAGTATGCTTGCACTCCCACGGTGAACCACCACCGTTGCCACCTCCGGCGAGCCGCCGCCCCGGTGATTTGCACTGTCACTAACAACTCCTGTTAGGCTTCCCATGTCACGTAGATCACCGGCAAGCAATCCGTTTGGGAATGCGAAGAAAAAGAGTTCGGGCGCCGAGTAGCTGCCAACGACCCACTGCCGTCTCCGGCGATCTCTAGCCGCCATTCCAACGACCTTCTCAGCCTAGGACCGTGACCGCTGCCCTCACCATGCTACGTAGATCACCGGCACTTAAATAGTTGCCCCGCGCAAAGAAAAAGTCCAACGACCGGTTAGCCGCCGGCGAGCTACTCTGGCCGGGTGCCACCCTACCCCTCTGTCATAGGTAGCGACCATGTGGCACTCCCCGGTTCGGCCGAGCTCTCTAGGACGTTTCCCCCATCTCAGTGAACGTGTGTGGCATTGCCAAATGGGTAGAACAGCCACGCGCTCAAGTTCATCGAGCACCGCCATCAACAGCAACTCCAGCGAGCTGTTGGTGCCATTCCGGTGAGCAAATCTGGTTAGGAACCCCACACCTCGACTCCCCACGACAGGATGAACGCCGGCACCACATTAGATTGAACTCCAAAGCAAAATGGCACAGTTCCAATTGGCCACCGGCCGACCCTGCCGTGCCGGTAGCCGCTCCGGTCACCCGCTCACGTGGCAGCCAAGTGGCAGGCCACGCAGGCAGGCATACGGATGTGGCAGCTGAGTCATCACCACGCGGGCGCTAACCAGTCCGCATGCCCCGCCTAGGCTGCTGTGGGCTTGGTCCCTGTGGACCACAGACCCAGCGGCTATAGGCTAGGTTCGGGTCCACGGAACAGTAACCTGAGGACCTCCCCCCCTAGCCAGTTTGGCGCACACTTTGTGCCACATGGCATGACACGTATATAGACACACATACATGGTAGCCAGGTCAGCACCACCTCAAAAAAGGCACATATGTGGCAGCCGCCTCGCACATCCCGATCTAGGTGGCACCCATGTGGCGAACACGTACTGAACGCCTGGCATGACACATAAGCAGTTTAGAACACATGGCATCCAAGCTAGCACCCGTCAGCAAATACACACACACGTGGCAGCCACCTCAGCATATTTCTTAGGTGGCAGGCCGGTCATTAGCCACCCCGGCAGTTCCGCCCAAGTGGCAGACTGGCAGAGTGCCACATCAGAGAGTGTGCACGGGTGTCAGCCCCGTTGGCGCCAACTCAGCCGGATAAACCCTTTGCGCACATGGCAACCGAGGTGGCAACCACCTCGGCAGCCTGGCCCATGTGGCAGCCCAGTCAACGGCCACACTGCAGCCACCTTACTCCGTTTCGCAAGAACCAGTGGGAATCAGCCCTGTACACTTGGTCCACCTACACCACAGACACACACAAACTGGAGCCCTTGGACCACCTGTCAGCCACTAGAACCACAACGAAGTGCTAAGTCCACCCTAAGCGTACACAGAATTATAAGAAATACACTCCTTAGTGTAGAAAAATTCTGGAAAGTTCTCTAACAATGGTATTTAATTTCTAAAACATAATAGAAGTGGGTAGATGCTGAGTTAACCTGTGTAAAACTTACAAATTAACTATACCTTGTAATAAATCATTTAATTAGTTAAAATATAAGAGAACTTACGCCGAGGCTCTAGATTAAGTAACACTCGTACAAATGATTATCTAAAACTTCGCCAAACATTTCCTAGTAAATAACATTTGATCTCTAGAATATAATAGAAGTAATACTTGTCCAAAACAAGTCATTGGAAGTGAGAAGATAACCAAAACCTTCTAGGAATCATTTAAATAACCATAAACTAAGGGAACTCACTTATAAGTTTTAAAATCAATAACCTCTTCACCAACAATTCTCCTAAAATTACCAGTTTTGATAATTCTGTAGTTTTGTTTGAATTTCTTGGGATTACCTCGGGCTTAGCACTTATTCGTGAAAGTTACGTACTATAGCAAATGAGGAGTTCACCGAGGAACCAGAAGGCCCAGATTATGAAGAACTCCTAGAAGCCTGTGAAGGCAAGCTCTAACTTCCTTGATCATGATTGCTCCTATGAATTTACAAAATTGCCCTGATAGCCTGTTTTAATATGCATGTTTTTTCGTGATTACTTTTAAACATTGAGGTAGCTAAGACTCACTTGACTAGTGGTAGCTTCTCCGTCTAAGTAGTCTAGACGGCACAATGGTTTTGTAACATCATTATAACGCGTTGATAGTGATGGTGGTTTCTTGCTCCTCAGTTAACCTAGCTCGATGACGTCGGCTAGCCGTTAAACTAGCAAGTAGCATACTGTCACTCGTCATCCAAGGCTAGAATACTTGCAAGGTGATAGTCACGTGCTTGACATGTGAAGTGCCATGAACCCCTCTTTGACCTTGTCAACTTACCTCCTTGATGCCCTAAGGCCCCGTCATCACACTATAATGTGATGACGTGTGTGATTCCTTGAAAGTAGAATGCTTAGGGACCATGCGATGTTCGCATCGCAACTCAGTGCAACTATACATCAAATTTGTGAAAAGTGTTGAAAGGTTTCTTGGTGGTGTGCGTTAGGAGGTGGGTTGGGGAATTGTGTCGTACAACTGTGTGGGGTGAAGTGGGGAAAAAGGGATGGTTGATGCGATATATGGTGAATGTGTAGTGTGTGCTTCGGTGTAGTCCACCTGTCGTGGACATTGATGGAGCCACATCATCAACTTAAGGACCGGTTCGTATGACCTCGTCATAGTGTTTTTGTATAACCATAGAACCTGTATGGGTAGGAATCCCTCTACCTTCTTGGTGACTTCCACATGAGTCATCTGGCGGCCAGTAGGGCATGGGAGACCAGGAAAAGATATGGGGGGGTCATTACCATGATCTGGTTGGGAGAGTAATTGCCCAAATATCCCCTGGGTGCATCCCGAGGTGTGATTGTGGGGTTACTCGGGGAAGATGAGGTGAATGTTACGCTACTCCCTTTCTAGGAGAGCATGACCTGTGGGTAAAGTGTACAACCTCTGCAGAGTGTTAAGCTCCGGATAACCGTTGTCACGGTCTTGACACACTATGTTTTGAGCTCTTGTTGATTAGTCTTAGTACGTTTCCTTGATGTAGTTGGGTGGCAGTGTTTGCCGTTTTTTGGATATTACGGCTGTGTGTCGAAACTAGTAAAGGCATGGGGCTTGAACATTCGAATAAAACTTAGGGAACTGATGGGATGGAGTTCAACTCCCCCAGGTCTGACCAACTGAAATCAGGATACGGTTACCTCATTTTGCTTTGCAAAACCTGCTTTCAAAAGCGACCCTGCATGAATGTTTTCGGCAACTCTAAGCCGTAGAGCCCTACCTTGCTAACGACCCCCTTGCATGAAACACATCCCCTTAAGTAGTGTTAGGGCTTGCTGAGTTTAAAGGTCCCAAAAATGTGAATACAAAGAAACTATTGTTTGCAAAAGTTTGTTTCATATGTATAAAATTTGGGACTTGTTAAAACTTTTCCACATGTGATAACCCACATGAGGGCTTTCTTCACACAAGTTCAAATGTTTGTTTGAAAACTTGGAACCCAAGAGGGGTCTAAAACCAAGATTGGAAGTTCCCATATGGGTGAGAAAGTTAAAATCAGATTTAGAACAAATTCGTTCAACTCAAAATTCAAATGAGAGCAACACTATGAGTTTCAAAACTGATGTGCTACAAATCTCATTTGCAGCAGCCAAAATAAAAATCAGATTGCATATTTGAATTCCTTAGGTCCAAATTAGCGGGTACGCAAAGTTTCATGATTTGTTGAAATGTTTTGCAACTCATTTTTCAAAATGGACTTTAAATAGCAAAGAATTCAAATGCCCATTTGAATTTGGATGAAACTTGCCCAATTGTCCAAATGCACCTCAGATTTGAAATTCCACAATTTGATTTCACCATTTGCAAATTTTGGGAGATATTTAGGAGAGGGATAAGGAGGGACTGAACTGTGGGTCCCACATGTCATTGAGGGAGAGAAACTCACAAAAGATCTTCACAGAGTAGTCTCTGTTTTGCTTCTCACGGGCGATCGACAGAGAGCAACCGATGCCAGCGCCACTGCTCGGTCGACCGCCTCTCAACCAAACCGCCTCAGCTGAGGCTTTATTACCCTCTGCCGTGCTTCCTTTCGCCTTATCACCGAAGACCCGGCGCTGCTCCTTCCCTCCTCGCGCAAGAGACCGACCAGAGCGCTGCCGCCGCTCGTTGATCACTCGGTCACACCGTAGCCTGTGTGCAAGCCCAAGCAGAGCAGAAAAACGGCACCACGGACCCTTGCACGACCTCCTCGAGCCATCACCGAGTGAATACGTGCTCTCTGCACCGAGATACCCCAGTTTCCGCGGCGGCCGCCATAGCACCGAGAGAAGGTGCTCTCGTGGACAGCCTCACCCGAGGCTTGTCACAGCCGAGCTAGGCCACCGGTGGACGCGAAAGAGCTCCCTGCAGCTTCCATCCGAAGCTCAGCCCTAGCTGTTGCTGCTTGCCGACGAATTTCAGAAATTATCTCCGGTCGGTGTAAACGGACCCACGGGTATGAATCTTTAAAATTCTCGCGCTATAATTGTTTAGAGCGTTGCAAATTGCACTCACATGACGTAGCATTGCTTAGCAACAACCTCTCTTTTGAAACCTAGCATGAAACACACTCTGCACGGTGTATTTTCGATCTTTCCAACGGCGGCTATGGCGGGACGATTCGGGCACATGATGAACTCTAGTTTGGATCCGTTTCCGAGCCCGTGTGTGGCCATGCCGAGCTTCTCCAGCCCTCACTGGTGCTGTAGGACCGTTCCAGAGAGCTTTTGGCGGGCTAGCTCATCGGGGCGGCATCGCCGGAGTTCCACCAAGCCGTTGCGCCGTTGCAAGCTACTGTGGGGGCTCTGCCAGCTCGGGAAAACCACACCAGAGTGTTCCTCGCACAAAACTAGGGCTTAGCGGCGAATTTGAGCGTCGGAGGTGGTCGGACGACCGATTTCGAGGTGCTCCGGCGAGCCCGGCGTGGGGGTGGGAGGTAGACGAAGGTGCTGCCGGCCCCACGCGTCAGTCACACAGAAACAGTGACCGGATCTTCTGTGGCACCGGATTAACTGTGGCAACGCGGGAAACAGCTCTGTAGCCCCGTGTGGCGTGTTCCAGTGCATGACATGTGTGCTCCCCGGACCCACTGGCAGATTTAAACTTTTCCACGATTTATTCAAATCCCAGATTTTCCCCAAACTTTAGAAGAGCATAACTTTTCTAGGAACCTCCAAATTTAGTGATTCAAATTGGGTTATATTCAGATTGAAAAACTCTATCCAAATATACAACCCAATTTATATTAAAGTCTTTATTTAATTCTGGAAAATTCTTTAACGCTTTTCAGCAAAAGAATTTTAGAGGGAGTTTGGTTTATCCAAAAATCCTCAAATTTTGCTAGAATATTCTTTAGGGTGTTATTAGACTCCTGTAGAAGTTTCAGATCATTTGGAGTTGATTTGATCAGGAGAATTCTGATTGTAATTGCTGTGTTCAAATGAATACAGAAACATTTTCAGAGAATTTCCAAAACTTGGAAATTCAATTCTGGGTAATTCTTAGCTCCAAAAATCCTAGGAAAATTCATGCAAACTCTATGAACTATAATTAAGATTGTAGTTCACTAAGTTTGACATGAACATGGGTATTACCTCAGAATTAATCCCTCTTTGCTTAATTACTTAGAGAATTGTTCTGAATAAACCACTCAATGAAAAGTGCTAATTTTTGGTCCAGATGACTTTCTTGTGACAAGGAACTCACATGAAAATTTTCAGCTCCATTGGGGCTATGGATCACCACTGTCATGTGTAACCTCGTAAGGTGATCAACACTTAAGTGGGAAAAGCACTCAACATTTGATCCTAGTGTTTAAACCCAACCCAAACCACTAGCACCAGTGTCATTTTAAATTCTTAAACAGAGTTCCAGTTTTTAAACTGTCATTAGATCTTATTAGCAAAACCTTTTCAATTAAATACATATGCATGATCATATCTTGTAGCATCTACGTGAGCACGTGTGGAAGGATTAGAGTGAAGATCAAGGAGGGAGGAAGGCAAGTGATCAAGCTCCAAGTGATCGTCACTAACTGATTGTATCTTAATCACCTGCAAAACAGGCAAGCCATGGTTTGCATTTGAACAGTTTTATAAAGCATTTCCATTTCTAGAGATCATAGCTTGAATTGTTTGATTGCATTACGTCTAGCTGAAATTGAAAACCCCAACTGCATGACCAGAAATACCTAGGAGAGAAAGGGTAGAATAGCACCTCCTCGAGTGGATTTGGCTACGCTAAATGTTAGTAGGAAAGGTCCGGTAGAAGTCGAGTAGTTGGAAGCTACTCGCGAGTTTAGGGCTGGTTTACTCGGAACGGGTTAAAATTAGAAATGATGAGGAAAGTTCACAAATAAGAAATGGAGACCGGGCAGGGAGGTTTAGATGCAGCAGGCTGCAGACCGTGCGTGCATAGCCCTGCCTGTGTCGGTTAAGGCCCGTCCGTGCTTGGCCCTGTTGGACAAGTTTGAGTTGTGTACCGGGCACATACTGGCTATATGGGACCCAGGAAACCGATGTACCTTGGGAGATCCATAGTGGAACTTTTCTAACTGCCTTAGGCTTTCGGCGTCAGGGTAGCAGGAGGTAACTCGCTCAAGAACATACCACTGCGAGTATGTACCTTGAGGGAGATTGAGGACTCGGGGCAGTTAGACTGCGTCCAATGTGGAAGATCTTGGGAAAGGTGGCCGCGTACAACGTCAGTCGAGGTTGCTGCCAGCAACTCGGAGTACGGGTGTACGTGTCTTGTAGTCTGGGCGTGTACTGATTCGAATCACCGTCGCTCGCGGTTATATGAGCATACTTGCCCACTTCGTCTTGACGTACTAATGTCACACCCGGTTTGTCCCAAAGAACAACCGAGTGAATGTCACATGTATGCCAGGATCATTTTCTCATACATGTGATGACAAATAGTGAAGCATCATTTATTCCAAGCCAGGTGTTGAATATAAATGTCTTACAACGCATACGTCTCGATGGACGATAATAAGTTCATAACATGTAAATAAAATAGCAGCGGAATATTATTCTTGTTGGCTCCGTCACAGGCGTTGCCCGGGGGGCTCCATGAACCTAGAATCCTTCTTCGGGTCCGAAGTCTTGGTCATTGAACACCACATCATCCCCTTGACCTGAGCAGCAATTTAAACCAACAAATATGCAAGGTTGAGTACCGTTGGTACTCAGCAAGTGCGGGAAAGTTATGTCATGCATGGCCAAAGCAAGGAGAGGTTGAACTCATGGTTAAAGCACTACGCAATTAATACCTATCACCTTAGCTTATTCAGCACATACATTACTACATAGGTGAAATGGATCCCAATCTCCCAACCCATCATCATAATCAAATAACCATAATCTCATCTCAAATGTTAAGCTCCCCGCTTAACATCCACAACTTCCAAAGTCATCATCCTCTAATCATGAATAAGTCCAAGCCGCTCTTGACCGTGAGCACGGCTGTCATGACAGTTTTGACTCTGCAGAGTTTGCACCACTGTACCCACATGTAGTGATTTCATCCCCCGTTGTCGGGTGGACTAAAAGAACCTCCATTATTCCAGTGGCCACGAACCACATTCACACTTCCCAGGTGTGTAGCCAGGAGATCACTACGAAGCCTTTAAAAAGGGATTCCCGACGAGCGTGGGCCCACTGAGGTTTCACCCCTAACAGCATACCAGAGGCTCCAACCCCGCTGCAGTGGCCTCCTCTTGAGCCTTGCGGTTCATATGGTAGTCCAGCTGACACCTATTCCCCGCACCATCCAACACACCCATACTACGCCGGGGATACACCTAATTAATTGGCCAAGCTGCCCCATCTCAGCATGTGGTTGGCACGGTAAAGCCAGGTTACATGCTCCATGAACCGGTCCTTAGGATCCAGGCAAGTACTAAACACAAACCCGAGTCTCATGCACCCAGCACCAACCAAATCATCTAACTTGCCTTGATCCCTACCTCTATATAACTCATAACATCTCATTCAAGAGTATGGTAAGTAAACTGATGATCTCATATCCCAATTATCCCATTCTAAGCATGGCTAAGCACAAGTAATATGAGTGAATGACATAATAAAACAAATCCCAACTCAAGCTACAAGGAAACAAGATAATGCAATTCTAGGGAAACATCCTAGCATGGGTTTCATATTTCAATTGACAATTCAAATAATTCTATCTACACATCCTAGCATAGAATCAAAGTGGTCAAGAACACTTTCCTTCTTCCTGCTGCTCTGGGAATGGATAGTCCTGATCTTAAAAGGGAAGAACTTGCTCTGGGGCAGGTTCTACTCATGCCAACACACATAGCAAAAGAAAACAACAATCCATAAGACATAGTTCACACTTCCACTCCACACATACATACATATGATAGTCATTCACATTTCTAAGTGTTGTGGTTACTCTAGATGTGTTGATTTTTAGCCTACATGCACTTTTAAACATATGTATATAATTTCTAACTTTTGTATTCAGATTTCTGTTTGCACACTATATATGAATCTCCAATTTAAACAAATTCTTTAATACACTCTTTAGCTACCAAGTTTGCATGGAAGGTAATTTCCTACTTCAAATGGGTTTTCAGATCTTCTACCAATCCTAAACTGAAGTCTTTGGATTTGGAGACTTCATTTTTCATTTTCTAGTCATGCACACCTATTTTCCTATATTTTCCATATTTATTTTCTATGACTAAAAGTAAATTTTAATATTAAATAGTAGGGCATATCATCTAAACAGAATAGGTTCTGATATAAAATATTAAATAATATATTTTGGAACTTCTCCTCTGATGTGAACTAATTTAAACTTATTTTACAAATTTTCAGAATTATTTCCTAACCTAAAAATGTGTTTCCAGAACTAATAAATATGAACAACACCCAAACAGATTTCATTTCAGCCTAAAATTTATTTTAAGTTCATTCTAAAGTTTTCCATGTGTTAGTAGAGTTTAAACTTGAATTAGCACTTGTGTTTGCCTTTCCTTTTAAATTTAAATCCTAGTCACACATTCAAATTTCTAAATTTAATACCATATAGGGTTAAAAAGGTAAATTTACCCTACTACAGGGTCTAATTTATTATTTTACAAATTTCCAGGGGTCTAACTATGCATAACAGAGGGGTTTTGCTAATTTTTATTAAGTCCAGGGGCTAAAACTGATTTTTAATTGAATTTACATGAATTTCTGAAGTTCCAGTGGCTAGATCAGAAGTTTCCGGGGCTAGCTCGTGTTTTCCGAGATCTCCAGGGGGTAGCGCGTAAGAATCCCGGCCTTTATAATGCGGGGCTGATGTGGACCGTCCGATTTAAAACAGACGGCTCAGATTAGATCGCCGAACCGGTACACGCGGGTTTTAATTCTACCGTGCGATTTAAAATAAACGACGCATAAGCGGCCACGTCGCTCTGACCGTGCGCGGGCGGCGCTGCCCGGCGGCAGGAGGCGGCGATCTCGCCGGAGAACTTTGGATCTTCGTCTATACCTCCAAAAACAGGGATTTCATGGCATAGATCGGTAGAGGGGAGGTCGGGGATCTCACCTCGGGGTTTTTCTTGAGCTCGGAGGTCCTGGAAGGCGGTCGGCGTCGAGGTCCGAGGTGGAACCGCTGCGGTGCTCGTCGGAGCTGTGCCTAGAGTGCAAACCACCGAGTTTTCTGCACCTGCGTGATTTCCCGGAGGCGGTGGAACACGATCGGCGCGTTAGATCGGAAAATCCGAGCAGAGATCGAGAGAAATCGGTGATCGGAGCTTCGGTTCTCACCGGGAGGAAAAACAGCCGATCATGGGGAAAAAAACGGGGCGATGCCGGCGTTTTTATAGACAAGGGAGGGTGGCGTGTTTGTTTAGATCGAGCCGGAGTCGTCCGGGACCGGGAGTGGGGCTGGGGACGCGGAATTCCGGAGTCGGTTGCGATCGGGCACGCGCGGAAGAGTCCGGCTGTTGGCGCGAGCGGGAGGTGAGGGATGACACGTGGGCCCCGCGTGTCAGTGAGAGGGAGAGGGGAGCGCGCAGCTGTGGGCTGGCGCAGGGGCGGGTGGGCCGGCTGGTGGGTTTCGGCCCACTGGCCGGGGGTTTTGTTTTTTTCTTTTTCTATTTCTTTTTCTTTTCAGTTTTGAGTTGAATTTGAATTCCAATTTGAATTTGAATTTCTGCACCACATGCAATACGTCCAAAATTTTTTAAATTCCCCTCTTAACAGGTTTTGGGGTGTTACAACTAACAACTGAACTGTTTTTCTTTTGAACTTGATAAGGCTGTAATGTAACTTGTATTGCAACCATGAATAAATTAGAGATAGGCTCATTAAACTTTACTTTCACCTTGTGCAAGGAGCATCGTAACAAAGTGTTTCTTGTTTGATTGTGGAGTTGTGATGCTGTTCGGATCAAGGTCTGTACAATGAGGCTTAAAATCTGAAAGTTAAGGATCTACATTAGGCGAGTCCTTTCTGCAAATCTAGCTAACCCAATTGCAACAGTCATGCACGTAGAGTTTCTTGTTTAGGAGAGACGGATCAATCTTGCTGAACCTATGTGCTCACGCTTGCTATATAAGTGGTTTTGCAGGTTAACATCGATGCTAAGAAGAAGGTTGTCCGGTGAGACTTGGAGACTTCCGAGTCGTGTAACACATGGAGAACCCCGTCGCTGCTGTTGTCTTCGTGTTGCTAGCGAGAGGAGTCCGCGGGCTGGACTTCCTCTCGAGTGCTCTTTAGTTATTCGACGTGAGTTGTTATAGACTTCCGCTGTAGTTACTTGATGTAAACTATTTACAAAGAGAAACTTGTAAGCTTCCGCTATTGTTTTATGTAATACATTGTTCCTTATATGTGTGCTGTTGGGTGCCGCACAACACGGAACCACCCAATGCGATTCCCGGGTGAGTGCCACGTCCCTGTGACTGAACAGGCGGCGTCGGTCCGTCTCAGCATGGTATCAGAGCCGCATTGGTAATAGCGCATGGAATAAGGATCGTATTACGACAAAAACTTAGGTTACGGTGAGGAAACGGTATTAGGCCCACATAAGGACTATAGTAGTATAGTTACTTAAAGTGGTATGACTAACATACTTGTTATAATTCTGAATTTTGATTATGTAACAACGCACCTATGATCTGGTAAGCATGGTAAGGAACGCCACCAAAAGTGGTTCAATTTCGGTTAGCTCCCCTGACGAGGAAAGTGGTTCAAGGATAGGTCTCAGAGCTTGGTGTGAGACGTTAATATGAAACTCTTGAACTCTTCATGTTCCTGAGTTCATATGAAACGCTGATCCCTAGCGTGCACTAGGCAAGAAAGTGGAGACCCCATCGTGTGGTCAGTAACGTGATAGTGTGTTCTTCTGGAAATAGCCTAGAAGGACATGCACAGTGCTTGCCATCGGCGTGCCCTGCAGGGCAGTAGGTGATATCTATTGGGCTGATAAAATTCCCAACCGTGATGACCCTTTCACGCTCTACTCGGGTTCCCCATCGTGTGGTGTGAAAACGCGACCATGTACCTTGATACGTGGCTTGACTCAAGGACGGCACGTATGGAAATGATATGGGGCGTATGTTTTTAGTACGATATGGAACTGCCTAAAATGAGAAAAACTTTGAGTGCACCACTATTGAGTGTTCTTCTGCAGGTACTAACCACGTACGTATCCCGTGTAGTACACGTTTG
The DNA here is from genome assembly GCA_030760725.1 of Neostapfia colusana. Classification (NCBI taxonomy): domain Eukaryota; kingdom Viridiplantae; phylum Streptophyta; class Magnoliopsida; order Poales; family Poaceae; genus Neostapfia; species Neostapfia colusana. The sequence continues at coordinate 70,047,349 of JASWHV010000015.1, forward strand.
CGAGTGACCGTTTTAGTGCCACTGGTAAAACAAATATGCTGGTATAATCCGGTTAGGATTTTCTTTTGGTGAGGCTACGTAGTACCAACATGCTTCTTACGGTGCATCGACGCCGTACTAAACTTAATAACCCCTTTCCTTTGAAGAAATGACTCATGAACTAACTTTCAACTAAAAAAGGGAAGTTTGAAACAAATATTAGTTATTGAACTCTTATTTTGAGCTAAGATTCAAATGAGAGGAAAACTAGGCTTCAAAGATTTCAAAAACAGAGTGCTCTGTTTTCGGCAGGAATTCTTGCTGGACTTTAACAGAGCATAACTCTAAGTAGATTTAACCAATTAAGGTGTATGATACAGTTCTGGAAATATTTTCATATTATCTACAACTTCCTTGTATACCTCCAGAGCAAGATCACACGTTAAATGGGTAGAAAGTTCAGAGGAAGGTAGACTGTTCAGAACCAGGACAGCAGCAAAACCTCTCTGGACCTTTCTGTTTTTTAAGCCATAACTTTCTGTAGAAAAATCCTTAAGAAGCCTATGATACACCGTTGGAAAGGTTATGAATTGTGCCAATTTTTGTAGTTCAAATTTTGTTCAGATTCTTATTTTATTTGCATATACAACTGTGATGAAATCAGCCACATACAAAGGAGATGCTGGCCAATTTTATTCAGGAATTCTGTCAACTTTGGAAAATCATAACTTTTAATCCAGAGATGATCTGGAGGCATATGAGTACTGTTGGAAAGATACTGAAGTTAACTTTAACTTTGGTATTCAACTTGAGTTATGAAAATGCTTTTAACTAGATCAAAATCTGGAGATAGCATAAAGGTCTATTCTGTACAGATAGGCTGGTTAGCTATGTCTACTAAGGAGTTGTGTAAATATGGATTTTGTTACTGCTTTCATAAAGTTTTGACATATTCATATTTTCATTTGTCTCACATACTGCCGAGTTATTGTTTAACTCATCTCAACTACATTTTTGCAGTACGGTTCGTATTAGCTCTAGGAGTAGGGCCGGGAGTTCTCGCCGAGGCGGTGATGCTTCTATTCCACCGTCGGAACCACCATCCATGGGATGGATGGATCTTATGACTCGAGTCGTCGAGTCTAATCAAGAGAACACAAAGTTACTCCAAGAAGCGACTCAAGAGAACACACGCTTACTCCAAGCTTTGGTACAGCAAGGCGTACTCCAGAGCACGCAACAAGTCGTTCCCCCTCGGAACGCTTATCTGGATTTCTTGGCGACTCAACCACCAATCTTTACTGAAGCCACTGAACCTGTGGAAGCAGATCAATGGCTTCGTGTCATGGAGTCAAAATTCGGAGTATTCGAGTGTGATGAATACCTGAAGACCAAGTTTGCCGCTCAACAACTCCATGGAGCTGCCGAAAATTAGTGGGTTGACCATCTTGCCACCATTCTAGATGACTATCAAGTGCCGTGGAGTGAGTTTTGTGAAGCCTTTTGTACTCATCACATACCACTAGGTATTGTCAAGGCAAAGCGGGAGGAATTTTTGGGCTTGAAGCAAGGGGACATGAGTGTCCTTGAGTATGTTAGAAGGTTTAACCTTTTGGCCCAATATGCTCCCGAATATGTGGCGAAAGAAGAGGCACGGTGTGACTTATTCTTCCATGGCCTGAGTGCCATATTACAAGAGAAGTTGGCCGTGCACAATAACGGCAGTTACACCGATATGGTCGATGCGGCTCTCATACAAGAGAAGCCGATACTTGAGTGGCAAGCTGAGAAAAGAAAAATGAGGGAGATCGAGCAGGCCAGCACAAGTTATGTGCCTCAGAAGTACCGTTTGGTGTATCAAACGCCACCCGGTCAAAGATGGAGGCTACCTGTACGATCAACTCCTCAGAGATTGATTGCTGGTCAAGTTCTACAACTTGCACCACCTCCACAGCCGCAGCATCAGACAGTGGTTTGTGCTCCATCGCTGCAGCCATGTGTACCTAGCATCCAACCGCAAGTCAACGAAGAACTGGAGAGACATCCGTGTTTCACTTGTAGGCATATGGGCCATTATGCTAGGCATTGTCCGGAGGGAACTCAAAGCTGCGGGTCATCATATTTACAACAATACGACCCGTAACTTAATCTGCAGACAGGAGGGCAGATAAGGGACAATATTCACTATATTGTGATTGATGATGTTCCGGAAGGAGAAGCCTCTTTAGCAGGGATGTTTTCTCTGAATCAACTACCGGTTTTAATTCTCTTTGATTCCGGTGCCACACACAATTTCATTAGCCAGTCTTTTGTGGCTCAATATCTGCTCCAAACAGTTTATACAAAGAGGCAATACCTCATATCTTCGCCCGGGGGCAGCAGTACCGCAAGCGAGGTTGTCTCCCGAGCACCTCTTTGTTTGGGGGGTAGAATATACCCTACGACTTTCATTATCCTTGAGGGTTTGAAGATCGACATCATTTTGGGGATGTCGTGGTTGAATTACCACAAGGCGGTTCTTAACATCAGCTCTAGGACCGTTGAGCTCACCTCCCCACAGAACGGTCTTCATATATTAATTCTGGGCGTCAGACGGAAACAGATTGCAATAGTGAACCACATGGAAGCTGTTAAAATAGAGGACATTTCGGTGGTGCGTGAGTATCCGGATGTATTTCCCGATGATTTACCGGGAATGCCACCTGAGCGAGACGTTGAGTTCAAGATTGAACTTATACCGGGAACATCACCAATATCATGAAGGTCGTACAAGATGGCACCCAATGAACTGGTAGAATTGAAGACACAACTGAATGACCTAATGAGCAAGGGCTTTATACGACCGAGTTCGTCACCTTGGGGTTGTTCAGCATTGTTTGTCATGAAGAAGGACGAAACACTATGGCTTTGTGTTGATTATCGTCCTCTGAACGCCGTTACCATCAAGAACAAGTATCCACTACCTCGCATTGATATGCTCTTCGATCAATTAGTGGGTGCGAAGGTATTTTCGAAGATGGATCTTCGGTCCGGATATCACAAGATTAAAATCCAGGCAGAAGATATTCCGAATACGGCATTCTCAACTAGATACGGGCTTTATGAGTATCTCATTATGTCTTTTGGTTTGACCAACGCCCCGGCACACTTTTTGTACCTGATGAATTCAGTGTTCATGCCGGAGTTGGATAAATTCATCGTGGTCTTCATCGATGATATCTTGGTGTACTCCAAGTCAGAGGAAGAACATGCTGAACATCTGCATATTGTGCTACAAAGATTGCAAGATCATCGGCTCTATGCAAAATTCAGCAAGTGTGAATTCTGGATTAATCAAGTATCATTTCTCGGACACATTATTTCAGCGAAGGGCATCGCTGTAGATCTGAGTAAGATTATTCAAGTACAGAAATGGGAGTCACTGTCGGGACCACCCCGTGGTTCACTCACTCTAGGATCGCAAAGGGTGGTGCCGTGCGATGCGGCACCCAACAGCACACACAAAAGGATTAAAGAACAACATACAAACTTCTATTTGATATAAAACAGCGGAAGTCTTTTTACAAAACTTAATTATACAACGGAAGTTATATACATAGCTACTCTCCAATCCTAACTAAGCAAAAGTGCAGCCGTCCAGCCCGGGGACGCTACACACTAGCAGCATGGAACCGGAGAATCACAGCAGCGTGCAGGGCTCCAGCTCGGCCGTGTACCCCGACGGGGGCATCACCTCGTCCTCGGAACCTTCCTCATAACTCTCACCTGCACACATCTCAATATTGCAACCGTGAGCACGAAGGCTCAGCAAGTCTTAACCGCCAACCCTAGGCATGGAACTCTACATGCAAGGATGTGTAAGATAGGAAAAGGACTTTGCAATAAAGACACGCCTACATGTTGATCCTTATTTTTATTTTTATAGCAACAGTTTAATGAGCCTTAGGCAGCCCTCACATCGGAAGTCCACAATCAAACAAGAAACACTTTCCTCCGATGTGATGATGCCCAAAGTGGAATATAAACTTAATTAACTCTATAACTACAACATACAAGGTTTCAAGACATTAATAGTTCAATACAGCATATTCAGTTGGCTTATTTCACTTTTTACTACGTCACAGCGCAGTGAACAAGCGGGTACTCAAATAACCGTGAGGGACAGTGATTGCAATCAAGACACACCCGGATAACACGTCACATACACCCACTTTCAGAAGCGTGATTCCACACCCCTTCCTACTCTGTTGTATGCAACAACCTTTCAAAGGCAACCCAAATGCCCTACTCTGTTGTATGCAATAACCTTTCAAAGGCAACCAAATGCCGAACCGGTCCATCCGTAACGGGCAGGAGGTCCCCGTGTGGAGCGTGACTGTGCCCACCAACAGATTTACACCTTGCTACCCTCAACCCACTCCTATTTACGGTTGGGTAAGCCTCGGCACCCAGGTTAACCAATTACATCGGTTTCCTGGTTCCCATATGCCAGTATGCATCCGGTACTGTTTGATACTTGTCCAGCAGGGCCGCACACGGACGGTCCTCAACCGACGCCAACAGGGCTACGCAACTGAGACCTCTGCTCACTGCATCCTATCCCCCCTGCTGGGTCTCATTTTCACAGCTCAAGCCATTTTCTACCTCTTCTCATTCCATGTGATAAGTACTATCTCGCGAGTAGCTTCGAACCACTCGACTTCTACCGGAATCCTAAACATTAGCATGTCATTCTCTACTCGTCGAGTTTGTAAACTACCCAACCGTTTATAGGAGTTAAAAAGGCTATGCAGGTGGGGTTTCAATCACCCTAACTCTAATGCATACATTTCAACCTAGACATAAGTGATACAAACGAAAAACTTTATAAAAGGTACTTAAGTGCAAACCGGGGCTTGCCTGGTTGAGAGTCAGAGAAGTTAGCTTCTGGTGGGAGGACGTCCAAGGGCTCCGGCGTATCCTCAACTTCGGTCACTATTATGAAATGTAACAAAATATATGTATAAGTATTTAAGAATTATAAGAAGTAAACTTCTGTTCATAGCTACTGCTATTTAGGATCCTTAATTGGCTTTGGGACTTTTACAGTGAAGACTAGACCCTCTAAGGATGATCTGAGCAAAATTTGGAGAAATGTCATTGCACATTGTGGTCTCCAAAATTCCCACAAGCACAAGACTTCTCTGAATTTTGAGCCCAAATCAGGAGCTTTGACATAGCTAAAAGTAGAAGAACTGATTAGGGTAAGTCTCCATGGTTCTAACAAAATTTGTTTCACCATTTTTGGAGCTACCAACAGAGAGATATGAATTTTTGAAGGTGGACAGGAGTTCTGAAAAAGTTTTTGTTTAAATTTGAATTTTTAAATAAAGGCTGAACTTTGGAAGGAAATTTAGCCTAGCAAATGAACTCCAATTAAGCCCAAATTTTACTGGAGATCAGTAACTATGAAAAGGATTAGCTGCCCAAATTTGGAAATATTTCATAAGGAATTCTCCTGTAATAAATCCCTAAAGGATTTACTAAAAACAATTCTACAGAAATTTCTGGACATTTTCGTAGCAAGCAAATTGTTCCTCTGTGAAGTACTCCTCCTAAGGATTCCAATAAAATTGGTCCCACCCTTTTTGGAGTTTTCTACACAAAGTTATGGGTCTCCAAAGTTTGAACTGTATTAGGAAAATCTGGAAATGTTTAAATTCTGTCTGTGGGCCCCAACCATCAGCTCTCTCTCCTTCCTCGCGCCAAACAGAGGAGCCCGCGGCGCTGCTCCGGTGAGGTTGGCGGGAAGGGCTTTCCCGGCCATCTCCCAGGCCCAAACTGGCCGCTCCTCCATTATTGACCGTGCTGAACACTCTGGGAGGGTTGCCGGCAGCCGTAGCTCACCGGAAACCACCGCGCACCGGTGACAGCAGAGTTTTGAACTCTGGCGAGGTCGGGAACCCTCATCCCTCCACCAAATGATTGGTTCTCAGGCTCTAGAGCACCAGTGGAAGATGTAGAAGCTCGACAGGGAACCTAAACTGATCAAGGATCGCTGTAACCCTATCGGCAGCGTGCACCCGATGTGGTCCAGTGGTGCGCCATGATCAAGACGTGGAAATTCTCCCTATACACCCCATATCTAGGTCTAAGATCGAGGGAGGAAGTGCGCCAAGTAGTTAGGAAGCTTTATGCACAGTTTGAATCAACAAGAACATGAATTAACGAAGAATTTGGCAAATTTCTACCTCGGGGTCAGTTCGTACCGCCCGGGAGAAAAACCCGAAATTCTTCTTCTGTGATCAACGTCCAGGGCTGAGCTTTGGGCTCGAGCAGCTGGGGTCGAGGATGCACCGAGGGGCTGACTTGTTTTGGCGTGATCTTGCTCGGGGTGAGCTGTCCACGGCGACCTCTCTCGGGTTTTCAGTGTTCACCCGAGAACCGTGGCTACTTTGCCAATTTCCGGTGCAATCGAGCTCGGGACAGGAAAGGAGAGGGGATGGATAGCTAGAGCACTGGTGGGCGCAGCTCTTCGCTGTTGGGCACTCGAGCAACCGAGCTCACTGGCTGTGGCGTGATCGGGAGGAAACGGCGGCGGTGTTCTGGGCGAAAGAAAGCGGCTGAGGCGCGAGTTATAGCTGAGGGATAGCGAAACAGCTCCGGTGCACCCCTTGCCGTGATCCAGCCGAGCAAACCCAGGCAGCAGGAGGTGGCACGGTGCTCTCCCTCGGGCGTGTGTTCAACCAGGAGCTGGCACGCTCCCGCTGTTTGATCGCCGTCGGTTGAGGCGGCAGCACTTGTGTGTGGCTGACAAAGGGGTCCCACCACTCCTAATGCCTATCCAATTTTCCACTGATATTTCTCCCCCAGCAACTCAACATTTAAGGCTATACTTTCACCCCAAGTCATGGTTTAAACTTACTGAATTCAAATAGTTTGAGTTCGGGTGTGAGGTTTGAATTGGGTTTGGTTATTTGAATTTGAAAAGGAATTTGAATTCTCCATTTTGTGTTGTCCCAAAAATATAGCAAACCGACTCCAAAGTTTCTGATTTTTGGCATGGCTGCTAATTCAAATGTGAAGAACACATTTGTGGAACCAAATTTGCAAATTGAGGGAATTGGAGTTTGAAACTGAATTTGCAATTCAGATTAGAGGGCTTCTCCTTTTAATCCCAGACAAATATTGAAACTCCTCCAAATGATCTGAACTTTGGAAGGGTGAATATTTAGATTATGAAAATCCAAGTTATGAATTTAGATCTCCATGTTTGGAAGTTTTTGGGAAGTTTGAATCCTCACTTTGAACCTACACCGTTATAATTCAAAGTTTTAATCCCCCTCATTTTTCCTAAGTGTACATGAGCTGAAAATTCTTGCTACCACTTTTTGGGGATTTTACGTCCCTCCCCCCTTAAAAAGAATCTCATCCCGAGATTCCAAAGGAAAAGCAAAGTTGGGAAACTTTACCGGGTATATGATGATAGTAAGTCCGGATAATTCGTTCGTAGATATTCCTCGCTTTCCCATGTCGCCTCATCAGCGGTATGGTTGCTCCACAAGACCTTGTAGAACCATAAGGTCCGATTTCTTGTGGCGTGAGTATTTTCATCAATAATCCAGATTGGATACTCCGTGTACGTGAGGTCCGGTTGAAGAACTTCTATGTCTTCAGTGCGGATTTCGGCTGAGGGTTTGAGGCACTTCCTCAGCTGAGAGATATGGAAGACGTTGTGAATCCCTACGAGCGACGCCGGTAACTCTAGGCGGCAGGACACGGGTCCACATCTTTCAATGAAGGTAAACGGACCAATGAACCGTGGTGCCAGTTTACCCTTCGAAATGATGAACTCCCTTCATCGGAGACACACGGACATAAACATGGTCCCCGATGTCGAAGTGGAGAGGGCGGCGTCTTTTGTCCGCATAGCTCTTCTGACGAGATTGAGCGGCCTTGAGATTGGCTTGTATTACTCGCACTCGTTCTTCAGCTTCATTCACAAGTTCAATGCCGTAGATGACTCACTCACCGGACTCGCACTAGTTGAGGGGTGTGCGACATTTACGGCCATAGAGAGCTTCATACGGCACCATCTTGATGCTAGCTTGATAGCCATTGTTGTAAGAAAATTCCGCCAACGGCAAGTGATCGTCCCAATTTTCGCCGTGGTGGATGGCACAAGCGCGTAGCATGTCTTCAAGCACTTGATTCACCCGTTCAGTTTGTCCATCCGTCTGCGGGTGCTACGCGGAGCTTCGGATCAGTTTGGTCCCTAATGACGCATGCAGCTGTTCCCAAAATTGAGCGACGAACAGCGCACCGCAATCTGAAATAATGGAGCGGGGAACACCGTGCAAGCACAAGATCCTTGCGATATACAGCTCCGCCTATTGCTTGGCCACATACTTTGTATGTACGGGGATAAAATGAGCCGACTTGGTTAGTCGATCGACTATTACCCAAATCGAGTCATGCTTGTGAGACGTGAGAGGTAAACCAATAATGAAATCCATGTTGATATCCTCCCACTTCCACGCCGGAATGTTCAATGGTTGCAGCTGTCTGGCTTTACGCATATGATCGATTTTCACACGTCGACACGTTTCACATTCGTATACGTACTTTGCAATTTCTCTTTTCATCCGTGTCCACCAAAACCTGGTTTTCAGATCCTGGTACATCTTGTTGCTGCCCGGATGAATAGAATAATTGGATAAATGAGCTCCATCCCAGATTTTCTTCCGAAGCTTCATGTCACGGGGTACCACTATGCGGTCTTTAAACCATAGAGTGTCATGTTCATCTCTCCGGAAGCATTTCATTTCGCCATTCTTCATCCTTCTCCGAATGTGCGACATTCCCATGTCTTTCTTCTGCGCTTCCATAATCTCCTCTCGTATTGCAGGGACGAGGGCAAGATTATATAATGCCCCATGTGGAACCAAGTATAGACTCGGCTCCTCCTCTGCAAGTGGGGTGATGGACAGATTGTTGACATGAGATTTGCGGCTTAAGGCGTCAGCAACCACGTTTGCCTTCCCGGGATGGTAGTGAATCTCTATCTCATAGTCTTTGATCAACTCTAACCATCTCTGTTGCCGCATATTCAACTCCTTTCGAGTGAATATATATTTCAGACTTTTGTGGTTGGTGTAGAGGTGCACTAGGTTCCCAAGCAAATAGTGCCTCCACATTTTCAAGGCTAACACCACAGCAGCGAGCTCAAGATCATGAGTCGGATAGTGCTGCTCGTGGTTACGAAGTTGACGTGAGCCATAGGCGACCACTCTTCCTCCTTGCATCAATACACAGCCAAGCCTGATGCCGGACGCATCACAATATACGTCGAAGGGCTTGGTTGTATCCGGTTGAGCTAACACCGGGGCGGTTGTAAGATGCTTCACTAACGCTTGGAAAGCTTCTTCACAAGCTGAGCTCCAAACATATTTGATCCCCTTCTTCAACAGTTCAGTCATCGGCTTAGCAAGCTTGGAGAAGTTCGGTATGAATCTCCGGTAATATCCTGCTAACCCGAGGAAACTCCTGACTTCATGGACTGATGTGGGGGACTTCCATTTCAGCACTTGTTCGATTTTGCTTGGATCAACTGCAATACCTTCTGCCGAAATAATGTGACCCAGAAATGGCACTTGGCTGATCCAAAACTCGCACTTGCTGAACTTGGCATAAAGTTATGGTCTCGCAATCGTTGAAGCATGATATGCAAGTGTTTGGTGTGTTCTTCTTCAGACTTGGAGTAAACCAAGATGTCGTCTATGAACACCACCACAAACTTGTCCAACTCCGGCATGAACACTAAGTTCATGAGATACATGAAATGTCCCGGGGCGTTGCTGAGACCAAAGGACATGATGAGGTATTCATACAACCCATATCTCGTTGAGAAGGCCGTCTTTGGAATATCTTCCGCCCGGATCTTGATTTGATGATATCCAGAGTGAAGATCCATCTTTGAAAATACACTTGCACCCACAAGTTGATCGAATAATATATCAATGCGGGGTAGTGGATATTTATTCTTGATGGTGACGGCGTTGAGAGGTCGGTAGTCCACACACAACCTCAAGGTTTCATCCTTTTTCTTCACAAACAGTGCTGAGAATCCCCATGGCGAGGAACTCGGTTGAATGAAACCCTTCTTCATTAAATCGTTGAGCTGCTCCTTCAGTCCAGCCAGCTCATTCGGAGCCATCTTGTACGGTCTCCGTGAGATCGGTGTCATCCCAGGTACAAGTTCAATCTTGAACTCGACATCCCTTTCGGGTGGCATGCCCGGAAGATCATCCGGAAAGACATCCGGGTATTCACGGACCACACGAATATCCTCGAGTTTTGTGGCTTCTGTGTCATATGTGGCTGGGGTTTCTTGAACCGAATGGTCAAGAATAAGAACATGTGGTTCGTGGAGTGGAGAGTTTAAATGAACCACACGTGGAATGATGTCAAGAACAGCACCATGGCGATGTAGCCATGACATTCCTAAAATGACCTCAAGTTTCTGACTCTCTAACATAATTAGAGAAGTCGGATATAGATTCCCACCCAATTGTAATGGTGCTCTATTGACCATCCTATCAGCTGTTATTTTCCCACCCGGAGAACATATCAAGTATGAATTATTTGATAGGCAGTTGATATTTAATAACATAAAACTGACTTATGAAATTATGGGTAGCACCGGAGTCAAAAAGTATGATTATGGGACGATCTAAGTAAGAAAACGTACCCGCGAGGACGGGTTCGCCTTCCGGCACGTCTTCGATGGCTAAGTGGTGGACGTTGCCGGGTTTTGGTGCTGGTTTCTTGGGCTGGTTGCGGGGCTGATTAGCACCCTGATACAGTGCTGCACCCCTGCCCTGTCGCGGCTCGGGGCAGTCCCTCGAAATGTGCCCGACACGGCCACACGTGAAGCACGTGTAAGGTGTCGGGGTCCCGCTGACTTGAGGATGGAATCCCGGTGCACGCTGTTGAAACTGAGGCACACGCGGGACCATCCTTTGCTGCTGCTGTTTCTGTGGTGGATACGTTGGTCGGAAGCCCGGAGTGTTATATTGCCGACCGCGAAACTGAGGCGGTCGCGCCGGTGGCTGCCATCTCTGACCGGATGGTGAGCGATACACCACGCGGTATTTTTGTTGCGTCCCACCACTGCTGCTTGCCAGCGCGCTGCGTTTCCTCTTATCAGAACCGCGCTCACGCTGAGCATTTTCTTATAGAATCGCGGCATTAACTAGGTCGTTGAATGTGCCGCGATTGCTTTGGGTGAGATGGACCTTTATTTTTGAATTCAGTCCCCGGAAGAACGCATTGCGCTTGTCGTCTTCCGTTCTCACAAATCCTGGCGCATATTGCGCCAACCTGTGGAATGACCTGGAGTACTCATGAGCACTCCTCTCGCCTTGTCGTAGCGCCAGGAACTCCTGGAGCTTCCTTTCCATAACCCCGGGAGGTAGATGGTAGGCGAGGAACGCCTCTCGGAACTCCGCCCATGTGACGGCATGGCCAGCCGGTAATGAGGCGATGTAGTTCGCCCACCATGTACCGGCTTCTCCTTGAAGCTGTTGCGCTGCGTACAGCGCCTTCTGATGTTCAGTGCACTGTAGCAGCCCGAACTTTGCCTCCAGAGTGCGGATAAAGCTGTCCACCTGCAAAGGCTCTTCGGCCTCCGTGAAGACCGGTGAATGGGTCGCCAGGAATTCTGAATAAGAACTTTGTTGGGGCTGGCGTTGCCCATTGTCTTGGCGCCCTCCCGGATGAGATGCATTCTGCTGAACTAGCATCCGCAGCAACTCGGTTTGCTCATCGCGCGAGCCGAGCACTGCGGTGAGAACCTCCGCAAGATTTCTTGGAAGTTCTGGCGGTAGAGGAGGTGGTTGCTGCTGCGTCATGGTTTGCTCCGGAGGTGGAGACTCATAACCATGAACTTGACTCGGACCTCCCTCCTCTTGTGTGGACCATGTACGCACCATTCTGCATTCATACAATTCAAACGATCAGCACATGTTGGTTTATTTCATCCAGTCTATACAATAGTAGTGCGAGAATAGAATAGTTAATACGCATAACAATCACACATATGGATAAAGTATAAACTTTATACAACATATACATCCCTTGACCGTGTCACACGATCGAGTTTCCAAAGTAATGAACTTTAGGGATTAAAAGTCCATTTCGACCATCTTGGGTCGTCACGGGATGTTAAGTGTGTTAGCATGCGTAATTCCTCGCTATTGTACTGGACCCAAACATGTCCTAACTCGAAGTGATATGTTAAATGCATAAACTTTTCGACTCCAACTCGTTGTTTTACAACAGCCACTGGACGTTGAATTGTGAAACTAAGTGTTTTGGTTGAAACAATTCAACATGGTGTTCTGTCCATTTTCTGGCCCAGCAGACCAGTTGGAAGAATTTAACTGTTTTGGTCATCTTGGATGCAGAATCTGGACTAGAGTTCAACAACAAAGTTGTAGTAGACTCAATAAGAAATCCAGATTGTATTTATTTACCTCCATGGCTTCCCTATTTTGTGAGTTATGACTCCTACAGGTTGACAGAATTTTCTTAGGAAATTTTGACAGCACCACTTTTGCAAGTTGCTGTTTTATTCACAAATTCCAACTATTTCTGTCCTCGGTCTAGGAAAACACGAACTACAAAGTTGTAGTAGATTTCCTATACTTTCCAACGATGTCTTACTCGACCCTTAGAAATTTTTCTACAGGAAGTTGCGGTTGAAATACAAAAAATTCCAAAGAGCATTTTGGTCTGCCCTGTTTCTTGACAGTACCTACTCATCTGAGATTTTCATCCATTTGGAGGGAGATTATGTTCTGGAGCTATACATAAAAGTTGTAGAGGACTTCAAAACCTTTCCAGAATGGTATCCCAAACTTCCATTGGTTCAACCAATCTTAAGTTATGCCCTTTCTAAGTTTAGATAAGTTTCTGCCGAAAACAGGGGAGGTTGTTCCTAAGTCTTAGATATTGAATCTATACTCCCAATTGACTCTTAGTTCAATATGGGAGTTCCATAACCCCTACATGGAATCCTAACTTCATTTTGACTCTTTTATTTGAAAAATATCCTTTTATGCAGTCTCGGTACTACGTTTCCTCACCAAAGAAAAATCCTAAACCGGTATTCCGACATATACGTATCAAGTGGTGGAACTAAGAACATCACTCACAAACAGTTTCTAAACGTCATGCACTAACGTGGTTAATGTACCTGCAGAAGAACACACAATAATGGTGCACACAAAGGTTTTTGACATTTCAGGCAGTTCCATATCATAGTAAAAACATACGGTCCGTATCATTACCATACGGATCGTCCTTGAGTCAAGTCACGTCTCAAGGTACATGGTTGTGTTTTCACACCACACGACGGGGAACCCGAGTAGAGCACGAACGGGTCGTCACGGTTGGGAATTTTATCAACCCAACGGATACCACCTACTGCCTCATGACCTTTGAGGCACGCCGATGGCGAGCGCTGCGTATGGCCCTTTGAACATTGAACGTTCAAGAGTTGCATACTATCGTGTTGCTTACCACACGATGGGGTATTCTCACTTTTGCCTAAAGCACGCTGGAGATCAGCGTTTTCATATTGAAAGTGCATCTAGATAATCCCTGGTGTTTTGGTTGATTGATGACGACAATTAAGATGCTAATAAGTTTCTACTGAGTATGAGCCCAGGTGTTTATCAAAGAAATGGATATGGAGTCTCTCAAGAAGCAAAAGGAAAAGAAGAAGACTTGAAAGAGTAGAAAATAGCATTTTCTATTAATCTTCACATTTTTCTAGTTGTGTATAGGGTCTTCTCTTTTAGAGTGCTTGAGAATCACTAGAGAGCTCAAACAAAGGATAGAACGTTAGAATCATGAGACGAAGTAGTCATAGATATGAAAAAAGGGAAGACCGGACTTGTCCGGACAAATGGACGGACTAGTCCGTTCCTACCCGGACTAATCCGTTTTAGACCGGATAAAAAGTCTCTGAGTGAGTTCGGACTTGTCCGTCCCAGGCCGGACTAGTCCGGTTATCATGTGAGTCAGAGCCGTTATGAGACTAAGTCTCAGAGGGCCGGACTAGTCCGCCCAAGAGGCCGGACTAGTCCGCTAAGCGGACTAAGCCGCCGTTGTCCGGAGAAGAAGTCTCTGAGTGACATCGGACTAGTCCGCTCCTTGGACCGGACTAGTCCGTTCCCTTCAGACTAGTCCGATTTACGACGGAACATAGGTTCCTGTGCGAGCTCGGACTAGCCCGAAGTTGGCCGGACTAGTCCGCAGCCCTAGATTAGAGAGTTCTTAGACTAAGTCTGGTAAGACCGGACTAGTCCGCCCTTGGGGCTGGGCTAGTCCGCCCATACCAGACTAGTCCGTTCTTATAAGGGGTTTCATGACCGTTTGAATCCAACGGTCACTAAAACTTTATTTGGTAAGCTGTGACGTGAGTGGTCCCTTAAAATCGGACTAGTCCGGGGTTGGGACCGGACTAGTCCGGACTTTAGTTGGTAACGGCTAAATCCCGGGATTTCTATAAAAGGAGACCCCCGGCTGAGAATTGGATTGACACGAACCTAAGCGCTAAAAACTCATTCCTAGCGCTGAGAATTGGTTTTTGTGAGAGGAAAGACGTGGTGACCGACATTTTGAGCTCTCGGTTTGATTCTCTTGCACTCTAACTGTTTTTGAGTTCTTAACATTTGTACTTTGAATTCTAGAACTACCTGGTTGGTGTAGTGAGTCTCAAAGTGTGAGTAGCCCCTAAGAGCATTGTATTCACATTCTATTGATAGTGAGAAAGCCCGGGCTTGATCTTGGTGATCGCTCGGTGAGGGAAGGGTTGGAAAAGACCCGGTCCTTGGTGAACTCCTCAACGAGGATGTAGATTCCTGTGTGGAATCGAACCTCGGGATAAATCGTGTCTCTTGTCCTCACTACTATCTTACTTGCTCACTAGAATTACTTGTCAAGCATTCATTGTATTATTTTCCGCAAATTGTTCTATTATTTTGCAATCTGATTATTCTCAACTAATTTGTGATATTATTTGACTACCACATATTTTCAGCTCAAACAAACTTAAAAGGAAACCTAAAACACAAATTAGGCTTAAACCGGACTAGTCCGACCTCACACCATACTAGTCCGGCCTACTCTGGTTTTATCCGCTGTTTATTTTAATTTCAGGTTTTATTAGCCTATTCACCCCCCTCTAGGCAACTTTCAATTGGTATCAGAGCCTAACTCTCCGCAAAAGCTTAATCGCTTGGAGAGGAGATGGGGGACAAGTTCGGTAGCCAAATTGATCTCAACAAGGGAAAGGGAGCAAGTTTGAGCAACTTTGAAGAACAAGGTTCTAACCCACCTCCCGCAGTTGCTCCTCCACAAGACGTTACAAGCTCAAAAGAAGATGAAGAAGTTCTTCGTCTCATGGCACTCCTCAAAAAGAAGAAGGAGGAGGCTAAAAAGAAAAAGAAGGAGAAGTTAGAGAACAAACTCAAGAGTAGTCAACAAGACTACTCGCGATATCCTTTTAACTATGAACGACTAAATTCTCATTCCAGTTATTTATCAATTCCTCTAGGCAAACTACCTCACTTTGATGGAACTAACTATACAATGTGGAAACACAACATGAAGTTGCATCTAATTTCCTTGAACCCAAGTCTTTGGCATGTGGTATGTACAGGTATAGATATCCCCGAAGACAAGGATGAACTCACCCTAGAACAAGAATAACAAATCCATCGCAATGCACAAGCAGCAGCCGTGCTCAACTCTTCTCTGAGCATTGAAGAATTTAACAAGGTAGATGGGTTGGAGCTCGCCAAAAACATTTGGGACACCCTCAAGATCGCACATGAAGGAAACCGATCCGTGAGGGAAGCTAAGATTGAGATGATAGAAGGAGAGCTTGGAAGGTTCGCCATGGAAGAAGGCGAAACACTTCAAGAAATGTACAACCGACTCAAAACTCTTATCAACAAGATTCGGGCGTACGGATGCAAGAAATGGAATGACCATGAGGTGGTTAAAATAATGATAAGAGCATTTATGCCTCGCAATGTGACCCTATGCACCTTAATCCGGGAAAGTCCAAACTTTCATTTGATGACTCCGTATGAAGTGCTAGGGAAGATCATTAACCATGAGATGATGGAGAAGGAAGCCCAACACGTCAATGACTTAGCCAAGATCAATTCATCCAAGAAGAAGGGCATTGCTCTCAAGGCCACATCCAAGTCCAAGGCAAAAGAAACACAACTCACAAGTGAAGATGAAGAAAGTGATGATGAGAGCACAGACATGGATGATGAAGAAATGGCGTTCTTCATCAAAAGATTCAAAAGGTTGATGAGGAGAAGGAGAAGCCATCACTATGAGAACAAGAGCAAAGACAAGGGCAAGTCAAGAACAAAGAAGACTTGCTACAACTGTGGAGAACATGGGCATTTCATTGTGAACTGCCCCCATAGCAAGGAAGATGACAAGAGAAAGAAGAAGGATGGGAAGCCGCAAGACAAGAAATTCTTCACAAAGAAGAAGACATATGGACAAGCCCACATCAGAGAAGAATGGGACTCAAATGAAGAATCCTCCTCCGAAGATGAAGAAAAAGTGGCAACCGTAGCCATCAAGAGGCCAACCATGAAGAAATCACTCTTGCCAAACAAGGGTGATTGGAAGAGCCGAAGTCACACATGCCTCATGGCAAAGGAAGGAAAGCGCAAGGTAATGACTAAACCTTCTAAGTTACATATTGAAGATGATAGTGACTTTGATAGTAGTAGTGAAAACGAATTCATGTTTAGAGGATTAAACAAAAAGGCTATAGCTAAAATGAAAATGCTATCGGATGAAATATTTGAACAAGAAGAGCTTCTCAATCAACAAGAAGATTTGCTTATCCTTGAAAAGGAAACAAACCTTGAGATTGAGAAACTTCTTGAACTTTAGAGAGAAAAGTGTAGAACACTTGAAAGCGAACTTGCCATGAGCAAGGAGACATGCGTTCTGCTTAAAAGTGAGAATGTAGCACTTCAAGATGAACTTGTAAGCTTAACCAAAGCTCACAAGAATCTTGAAGCACAACTTGACTCACTTAAGTCAAGTGTCCCAATTAATTCATCCTCTAAAAGCTCTCTCTCAACAAAGATAGAATCCAACACTAAAACTTGCAAATGTGATAGCATTGTCTTAAACTTAAAAAATGAGCTCAAAGAGGCACAAAGCAAGAATACACACAAGAGTGGGATCTTTGATAAAGAAAAAATTAAATATGCACGTAGTGCATACAAAATCACAAGATCTCCCTTCATCAAAGATGGACTTGGATATACTAGGGGAGGAAAGCAAAATGCTAGAATCCTTAAAAACAATAGCAAATTCGTAGCCTTCGTGAAAGAAAACTCAAGTCAAGACAAGAGTAACAACCTTGCATCTACCTCACATAAGATTACCAAAGATGTAAAATCTATAGTATTTCATAATTTTGATGCATCTTATGTTCTTATGAAAAGCAAGTATGGTAAAGTTTATGCAAAATATGTTGGGCCACTCCACAAGAGTCCAAAAACTTGTGTGTGGGTGCCCAAATGCCTAATAACTAACCTCAAAGGACCCAACAAAGTTTGGGTACATAAGAACAATGTTTAAATTGTTTTGCAGGCCTACTCCTCCGGTGGCACTAAATGGGTGCTAGATAGTGGGTGCACTAGCCATATGACCGGAGAGAGGAAAATGTTTGTTGAGTATGAAGAAAACGATGATCCAAATGAAGGCATCTATTTTGGTGACAACAGCCAAGGAAGGGTACTAGGTATTGGTAAAATCGCAATCACTTCTTAACACTTTCTTTCACATGTTCTACACGTTGAATCATTGGATTATAACCTATTGTCCATATCTCAACTATGTGAGAAAGGCTATAATTGCTTGTTTACTAACGAGGATGTGACCGTCTCTAGAAGAAGTGATAACTCAATTGCCTTTAAGGGTGTGTTAAAGGGAAAGCTTTACTTGGTGGATTTTTCCACAAGTAAAGCTCAGCTTGACACATGCTTAATAGCAAAAAACAACATGGGATGGCTGTGGCATAGAAGACTAGCCCATGTTGGAATGAGGAATTTACAAAAACTTCTAAAGGGGGATCACATCCGTGGACTAAAAGGTGTTGTTTTTGAAAAGGATAGACCATGTAGTGCGTGCCAAGCAGGAAAGCAAATCGGAACAGCTCACCCCGCCAAGAACGTGATGACGACAACAAGACCATTGGAGATGCTCCACATGGACCTCTTCGGCCCTGTCACCTATATAAGCATTGGTGGTAACAAGTATGGTCTTGTAATTATTGATGATTATTCTCGTTTCACTTGGGTATTTTTCTTGCATGATAAGGGAGAAACTCAAGGAATCCTCAAGAAGTTCTTGAGGAGAGCTCAAAACGAGTTTTCTTCAAAAACTAAGAAGATTAGAAGTGACAACGGTTCTGAATTCAAGAACACTCAAGTAGAAGAGTTTTTGGATGAAGAGGGCATCAAACATGAGTTTTCAGCCCCTTATACTCCCGAACAAAATGGGGTAGCTGAAAGGAAGAACCGAACACTCAAAGAGATGGCAAGAACCATGCTCGACGAATACAAGACCTCGGACCGATTTTGGGCGGAGGCAATCAACACCGCTTGTCATGCTACAAACCGCCTCTACCTCCATTGACTCTTGAAGAAAACCTCATACGAGCTCCTAACCTGTAACAAACCCAATATCTCCTACTTTTGAGTTTTTGGAAGCAAATGCTATATTCTTAACAAGAAGTCTAGGATTTCAAAATTTGCTTCGAAATCTGATGAAGGTTTCCTACTTGGTTATGACTCAAACACCTACGCTTATCGTGTCTTCAACAAAACCTCCGGGTGTGTTGAAATTGCACGTGACGTGGTGTTTGATGAAACTAATGGCTCCCAAGTGGAGCAAGTTGATCAATGTGTATTAGATGAAGAAGAAGCACCAAGTGAAGCACTAAGAAGAATGGGTCTTGGAGAAATCCGACCCCAAGAAAATGTAGGACAAGATGCTACAAGCTCATCAAAAGTGGCACCTCTCACTCAAGATCAAAATCAAACACCCCAAGATCAAGACGATCAGTTTGAGGAGGAAGAAAATCAAAACCATGGTGTTGATCAAGGGGGAGAAGAAGAAAAAAACCACTCAAGAAATCAAGTGCCTCACCCAAGGGTTCATCAAAGCATTCAACGAGATCACCCCGTTGATAACATCCTTGGAGATATCACAAAGGGGTAACAACACGTTCTCATATAGCTAACTTTTGTGCACATTACTCTTTTGTGTCATCCTTGGAACCATTTAGGGTGGAAGATGCACTCAAGGACCCGAATTGGGTAGTAGCCATGCAAGAAGAATTAAACAACTTTACAAGAAATCAAGTATGGGAGCTAGTGAAAAGACCAAACGCAAACGTGGTAGGCACCAAGTGGGTGTTCTGCAACAAGCAAGACGAACACGGAGTGGTGACGAGAAACAAGGCCAAACTTGTAGCAAAGGGATATGCTCAAGTCGAAGGTTTGGATTTCGATGAAACCTTTGCTCCCGTAGCTTGGCTTGAATCTATTCGCATTCTATTAGCCTATGCTACTCATCATGATTTTAAACTCTATCAAATGGATGTGAAAAGTGCCTTTCTAAACGGTCCAATCAAGGAGGAGGTGTACGTGGAACAACCACCCGTCTTTGAAGACCAAGAATATCCTGATCATGTGTTTAAATTGCATAAAGCTCTCTATGGCCTCAAACAAGCTCCTAGAGCTTGGTATGAATGTCTTAGAGACTTTCTTATTGATAACGGCTTTAAGATAGGCAAAGCAGATTGTACACTATTCACAAAGAATGTAGACAACGATCTCTTTGTATGCCAAATATATGTCGATGACATTATATTTGGTTCTACTAACACATCTTTTTGCAATGAGTTTAGCAAGATAATGACAGATAGGTTTGAGATGTCCATGATGGGAGAGTTGAAGTTCTTCCTCGGATTTCAAGTCAAGCAACTCAAGGAAGGCACGTTCATTAGTCAAACCAAGTACACACAAGACATACTCAAGAAGTTCAACATGGACAAAGCAAAACCTATCAAGACACCAATGGCAACAAATGGGCACCTTGACCTCAATGAAGATGGACCAAGCGTGGATCAAAAGGTATATCGCTCCATGATTGGCTCATTACTTTATCTTTGCGCATCTAGACCCGATATCATGCTTAGTGTATGTTTATGCGCAAGATTTCAAGCATCACCTAAAGAATGCCATTTAACAACCGTTAAAAGGATTCTAAGATATCTAGTTCACACACCCAACCTAGGATTATGGTATCCAAAGGGGTCTAAGTTTAATCTCATCGGATACTCCGATGCGGATTACGCCGGATGTAAAATAGATAGAAAAAGCACCTCAGGAACTTGTCAATTTTTTGGTAGGTCCCTAGTATCATGGTCATCCAAGAAACAAAATTCCGTTGCTCTCTCCACAGCTGAGGCGGAGTATGTCGCAGCCGGAAGTTGCTGTGCTCAACTTCTTTGGATGCGACAAACTCTAAGAGATTATGGTCACAATATGAACAACATTCCACTCCTTTGTGACAATGAGAGTGCTATTAAGATAGCCCACAATCCCGTTGAGCACTCTAGAACCAAACACATAGACATTCGGCATCACTTTTTAAGAGATCACTCTATAAAGGGGGACATAGCTATCTCACATGTAAGAACTGAAAAACAACTAGCCGATATCTTTACCAAACCTCTAGATGAAAAACGATTTTGTGAACTTCGAAATGAGCTGAATATATTAGACTCTAGGAATGTGAGTTGAAAAATTGTGCAAATAGAAGTTCTCAAAATTCTTTCACAATCTTCAAAAATGTGCATGATTGTGAAAAACTTGTACCTCCTCTATTTTCTATCACATTATTTTTGGCTATATTGTCATCACATAATTATGTGTTTGATATATATATAAATATATATGTGAACCATATAGCAGGTACAAGTAAATCCACCGCAAACAAAGGCAAAATTTTGATATATAAGAATTTTTAGACTTTAAAAGCCGGACTAGTCCGACCTAGAGGTCGGACAAGTCCGGGCATTCTAAAGGAGTCCGAGGAGCAGCGGACAAGTCCACAACGGACTAGTCCGCCTGGCACCCGGACCGAACTAGTCCGGCCCTTGGAGACTTAACCTCCAAGGGTCGGGCTGAAACCCCTCCCTCTCCCTCATTCACCTCCACTCCACTTTTCTCCTCCAAAACTCGCCCCCATTGGCGATTTTGGAGTTCTCCCTCAAATCCCTCGAAGGCATCCTCGATTCAAGGCTTGTGGAGTGCGGGGAACTCTTTTCCGACCATCTCCGCTCCTTCGAACCGCAGATTTCATCACATTCCTTCACTCCAAGGTACTTTTTAACCTAGCCCTGATTTTTCACAAAAATCCTATTCCTAGAACATATCTTGGGTACCTTAG
The DNA here is from genome assembly GCA_030760725.1 of Neostapfia colusana. Lineage (NCBI taxonomy): Eukaryota > Viridiplantae > Streptophyta > Magnoliopsida > Poales > Poaceae > Neostapfia > Neostapfia colusana. Next base: position 70,068,886 of record JASWHV010000015.1, read on the forward strand.
GGCCTCTCTGAGTTTCCTATGCCATATCATTTCAAAACCCCATAGTATTGCATCTACTTTGATGAATTAGTAAGCAAATCACATTAGTTAGGGTTTAAAACTGTAAAGTCCGGACTAGTCCGGACTCCAACCGGACAAATCCAGCCGGAGCGGACTAGTCCGCCTCCTGCCCGGACAAGTCCGGATGATACAGTCTTAACCCTCTAACTTTGGGTCTGTAAACTAATTTAGACGCAATACTCCATCAAACTAAATACTCCTTTTCTCACCAGATCATGCCAGGATCCAACGACAGCCCTCTTCCAAATCCTGAGGCCGAAGCGGCTCGTCAAGCCGCTTATCGTGCGGCAGCCGAGGCAGAGGCAGTAGAGGCTGCTGCAAGGGAGGCTCGGACGAAGAAACGGGCTGACAGGGAAGCCCAAGCCTCCCAGTCCGTTGACCCTCCGAGGAGGAAGAGACTAGTCACCCTGAAGGACAAACAGCCTGTCGAGCCACAAAAATCGACCCAGGACAAAGGAAAAGGCAAAGCAGTTGATCCTTCTAGGAAAAAGGCTCTAGCCAATAGGGGACTCGTCATTCGTGACAACCCTAGACGGGGAAGGGAAAATCCCCCACAGGGACCTGTTGGGCCCCTTGAAAGAGCATCTCCCATGCACAACCCAAACCGCCAACCCAATTTGGCAAGTGCAACCTTCAAGGGAAAAGGAGCCAACAAAGCCAGAAGGTTCCGGGAGGAGGAGGTCTACAAGTACGAGAAGTCCACACCAGACCCTCGCTTCTGGTGTGACTTCCATTGTGACTACTACCGGTATGTCTATCTCCCAATGAAGACACCGGTAGTTGATGCTCAATGGGTGGACTGGCCATACATGGCCAACAAGAAACATCAAGCCTTTGATGCAGTAACTGAAGCAACAGAACGCCATGGGATCAAAGACTTGATGGCCTTTCAATATGATTGGAACATTGAAGTCATAGACCAGTTCTACACAACCTGTTACTTCCACACTTATGGAATAGGAAAATCACTTGGATGACAAATGGGGTGGTGTACTCAGTACTATATGATGAGTTTGCTCGCATCCTAGGACTTGGAGAGCATTTGAACTATGAGATCATAGTTCACAATGAGAGAACTCTGGGAAAGGATGACTTGGACTTCATGTATCCCTCCTACCTCTCCTATGAGGCATCCTACACCCACAACATCAAACCCTTCTTTGGAGTGATGAACAGAGTTCTAAGGAAGACTCTAGCTCCAAAAGATGGAGATGCGGGAATGATACAAGGGTACCTTAGAAACCTGTTGAAGCTGCTCAATGAAGAAGAGAAATTCAATGTCTTTGACTACATCTACAACGACATCTTCAACATCTCTCACACCCCGAACAGATCCTGTGGCTATGCACCATACATCATGTGCATGATTGAAAAAGTCACAGGGCTAGAGTTTGCAAAGGATGTGAAGCACAGGAAGCTTCGTCCTTAGATGCCGACTCCTCTTCCTCGCCCTCCTGCATCCATGGGCAGGGGATCCACTGAAGCTCCATCCTCTTCTGCCGGACCATCCATCCCTCCGTCATCGAGTGGCTCCTCTAGTGGACTGCTCAAGATCTTCAAGGCCATATTCTCCTCGTGCCGGAAAGTGGAAGTTCGCACGCAGAAGATGAAGCAACGCCAAGAGAAGTATCTCAAGGCCATGTGCGACAAGATGGAGATACCTATGTCTCCACCGTCATCAGACGATGATGACGTGACTGAGTTTCCCACTCTCACGGAGGATGAGCTTGCCTATTTTGGATCCTCCTCAGCTGCTCCTCCTACCTCCCACACCCATCACCAGGATGACGATGAAGATGAGGATGAGGACGAAGAGACCCAGAGTGACCACGACGAAGATCAAGATGATAGTGATTAGGTTTTCTCCTTTTTCTTTCCCTTTTTTTGGTGCCTTGATGCCAAAGGGGGAGAGAATAAGGGGGAGTAGTCTAGTCATAGTCATAGTCTAGTCTTGCTCATTAAACTCATTTCATGATGGTTTGTAATAACTATGCTACATTATGCCACGTTATGTTATTTTTGTAATGACTATGTTACTTTATCTTTTCAAATTATGCCATAATGAAACTTGCTTGCTCATAAATGTTATATCTTTCTAAATGTGGTTACTGCTTATACTTAGTCACACCACCACAACACATGTAAGCATGAAATTCCCCATAAACTCACTCTTGTGCATATTTTTCTTTCGTTCTTGATAATCCATTATACACACATCTAGGGGGAGTAAATCTTTATGAAAACAATCTACTATATCTACTTTTCGAAAATCTTAGTGAGTTGTCATCAATCACCAAAAAGGGGGAGATTGAAAGTGCATCTAGATAATCCCCGGTATTTTGGTTGATTGATAACGACAATTAAGATGCTAATAAGTTTCTACTGAGTATGAGCACAGGTGTTATCAAAGAAATGGATATGGAGTCTCTCAAGAAGCAAAAGGAAAAGAAGAAGACTTGAAAGAGTAGAAAATAGCATTTTCTATTAATCTTCACATTTTTCTAGTTGTGTATAGGGTCTTCTCTTTTAGAGTGCTTGAGAATCACTAGAGAGCTCAAACAAAGGATAGAACGTTAGAATCATGAGACGAAGTAGTTATAGATATGAAGAAAAGGGAAGACCGGACTTGTCCGTACAAATGGCCGGACTAGTCCGTTCCTACCCGAACTAATCCATTTTAGACCGGATAAAAAGTCTCTGAGTGAGTTCGGACTTGTACGTCCTAGGCCGGACTAGTCTGGTTATCATGTGAGTCAGAGCCATTATGAGACTAAGTCTCAGAGGGCCGGACTAGTCCGCCCAAGAGGCCAGACTAGTCCGCTAAGCGGACTAAGCCGCTGTTGTCCGGAGAAGAAGTCTCTGAGTGACATTGGACTAGTCCGCTCCTTGGACCGGACTAGTCCGTTCCCTTCAGACTAGTCCGATTTACGACAGAACAAAGGTTCCTATGCGAGCTCGGACTAGTCCAAAGTTGGCCGTACTAGTATGCAGCCCTAGATTAGAGATTTCTTAGACTAAGTCTAGTAAGACCGGACTAGTCTGCCCTTGGGGCTGGACTAGTCCGCCCATACCAGACTAGTCCGTTCTCATACGGAACAAAGGTTCCTGATTGAGATCGGACTAGTCCGCTCTTGGCCAGACTAGTCCGGGGTTTCATGGCCGTTTGAATCCAACGGTCACTAAAACTTTATTTGGTAAGTTGTGACGTGAGTGGTCCCTCAAGATCGGACTAGTCCGGGGTTGGGACCGGACTAGTCCGGACTTTAGTTGGTAACGGCTAAATCCCGGGATTTCTATAAAAAGAGACCCCCGGCTGAGAATTGGATTGACACGAACCTAAGTGCCGAAAACTTATTCCAAGAGCTCTTCTAAGCCTCTTTCCTCACCTTCTAGACCCCTAAGATCGGATCTTAAGGAGTTAGTGGTTTTTGTGAGAGGAAAGACGTGGTGACCGACGTTTTGAGCTCTCGGTTTGATTCTCTTGCACTCTAACTGTTTTTGAGTTCTTAACATTTGTACTTTGAATTCTAGAACTACCTGGTTGGTGTAGGGAGCCTCAAAGTATGAGTAGCCCCTAAGAGCATTGTATTCACATTTGATTGATAGTGAGAAAGCCCGGGCTTGATCTTGGTGATCGCTCGGTGAGGGAAGGGTTGGAAAAGACCCGGTCCTTGGTGGACTCCTCAACAAGGACGTAGATTCCTGTGTGGAATCGAACCTCGGGATAAATCGTGTCTCTTGTCCTCACTACTATCTTACTTGCTCATTAGAATTACTTGTCAAGCATTCATTGTGTTATTTTCCGCAAATTGTTCTATTATTTTGCAATCTGATTATTCTCAATTAATTTGTGATATTATTTGACTACCACATATTTTCAGCTCAAACAAACTTAAAAGGAAACCTAAAACACAAATTAGGCTTAAACCGGACTAGTCCGACCTCACACCGGACTAGTCCGGCCTACTCTGGTTTTATCCGCTGTTTATTTTAATTTCAGATTTTATTACCCTATTCACCCCCCTCTAGGCAACTTTCACATATGCTCTCAGAACCATAGAAAGGTTCAGTGTAACACCCCAAATTTTGATTCAAAACCATAAACCATGTTCAGAGGGGAATTTAAAAATTTTTGGACGTGTTGCATGTTTTGCAAAAATTCAAATTCAAACTGGAATTCAAATTAGACTCAAAACAGAAAAGAAATGGAAAAAGAAAAAGAAAAATGGGAAAAAAACCGGCCAGTGGGCCGAAACCCGCCAGCCGGCCCAGCTTCCCCGCGCCAGCCCGCCCCCGCGCGCGCCGCGCCGTCTCTCACAGACGGGTGGGACCCGCCTGTCATCCCTAACCCCGCGACCCCGAACTTTTCCCCGAGCGCGCGCGATCTTAACCGATCGGAAAATCTGTTCCGCAGCCCGAATTCCGGTCCCAGAAGAATCCAACTCGATCACAACTGACCCACCGCCCTCCCCCGGCTATAAAAACCCCAGCCCCGATCAGTTTTTCCCACGCGATCGCCGATTTTCACTCCGGTGAGCACCGAGACTTCGCCGGTGAATTCTAGCCGATCTAAGCTCGGAAACTCTGATCTAACTCGCTGGTCTTGATCCACCGCCTCCGGGGAACTTTGCAGGTGCAGAAAACTCGGAGAGTTACGGTGTAAATCCAGCGCCGACGAGCTTCGCCGTGGTTTTGCCTCGGACCTCGCCGCCGATCACTTTCCAGGACCCCCGAGCTCGAGAAAACCCCCGAGGTGAGATCCCCGACCTCCCCTCTACCGATCTATGCCATAAGATCACAGTTCTAGGCAGAATTCTCGCGGATCCGAAACTTTCCTGCGAGATCGCCGCTTCCCGCCGCCGTGCGCCGCCGGCAGCTCCGCCCGCGCTCGATCAGAGCGACGTGGCCGCTTGTGCGCCGTTTATTTTAAATCGCACGGTAGACTTTAAAACCCCGCGTACCGGTTCGATGTTATAATCTCAGCCGTCGGTTTAAAATCGGACGGTCCACGTCAACCCCGCATTATAAAGACTGGAATTCTTACGTGCTACCCCCTGGGGTTCTCTGGAATTGAGAGCTAGCCCCGGAAACTTCAGATCTAGCCCTTGGAACTCCAGAAAATCATGTAAATTCATTCAAAAATCAGTTTTAGCCCCTGGACTTAATAAAAATTAGGAAAAACACCTCTGATAAGTGTAGTTAGACCCCTGGAAATTATGAAGGCACATATGGAGAAGAAAAATACTTTTCATACACACCTGGTAGTGAAAAGGGTGTAGTAATTTAATATGAGGAATTTATTTAAAACTGAAACACAACACATATAATGGTAAATGAATTTCATAAATGTGAATGTGTGGTTTGTATGAAGTAAGGAGTGTGAACTATGTCTTATGATTGTTGTTTTTCTTTTGCTATGTGTGATGGTATGAAGTAGAACCTGTTCAAGAGCAAGTTATTCCTTTCCAAGATCAGGACTACCCATTTCAAGAGCAGCAAGAAGGAGGCAAGTGTCCTTGACCACTTTGATCCTATGCTAGGATGTGTAGATAGAATTATTTGCATTGTCAAATGAAATATGAAACCCATGCTAGGAAAGTTTCCCTAGAATTGCATTACCTTGTTTCCTTGTAGCTTGGGTTGGGATTTATTTTGTCATGTCATTTATTTACATGCATATGCTTAGCCATGCTTAGAATGGGATATTTGGGATATGAGATCATCAGTTTATTATATCATACTCTTGAATGAGACATTGTGAGTTATGTAGAGGTAGGGATCAAGGCAAGTTGGATGTTTTGGTTGTGTGCTGGGTGCACGAGACTTGGGTTTGTGTTTAGTACTTGCCTGGATCCTAAGGACCGGTTCATGGAGCATGTAACCCGGCTTTACAGTGCCAACCACATGCTGAGATGGGGCAGCTTGGCCAATTAATTAGGTGTATCCCCGGCGTAGTATGGGTGTGTTGGATGGTGCGGGGAGTAGGTGTCAGCTGGACTACCGTATGAACCGCAAGGCTCAAGAGGGGGCCACTGCAGCGGGGTTGGAGCCTCTTGTATGCTGTTAGGGGTGAAACCTCAGTGGGCCCACGCTCGTCGGGAATCCCTTTGTAAAGGCTTTGTAGTGATCTCCTGGCTGCACACCTGGGAAGTGTGAATGTGGATCGTAGCCACTGGCATAATGGAGGTTCTTTTAGTCCACCCGGCAACGGGGGATGAAATCACTACTTGTGGGTACAGTGGTACAAACTCTGCAGAGTCAAAACTGTCTTGACAGCCGTGCTCACGGTTAAGAGCGGCCTGGACTTATTCATGATTAGAGGATTGATGGTTTTGGAAGTTAAGCGGGGAGCTTAACATTGGAAATGATGGTTATGGTTATTGGATTATGATGATGGGATGGGAGATTGGGACCATTTCACCTGTGTAGTAATGAAGGTGCTTAATAAGCTAAGGTGATAGGTATTAATTGCGTAGTGCTTTAACCATGAGTTCAACCTCTCCTTGTTCTAGCCATGCATGATATAATTTTCCCACACTTGCTGAGTACCATTGGTACTCAACCTTGCATATTTGTTGGTTTATATTGCTGCTCAGGTCAAGATAATGAGGTGGTGTATAATGACCAAGATTTTGGACCCGAGGAAGGTTTTTAGGTTCATGAAGACCCCCGGGCAACGCCTGTGATGGAGCCCCAAAGAATAATATTCCGCTGCTAGTTTATTTACTTGTGATGAAGCATTAGTGTCCATTGAGACATTTGCGATGTAAGACTTATTTATATTCGACACCTGGCTTGTAATAAATGATGCTTCACTATTTGTCATCACATGTATGAGAAAATGATCCTGGCATACATGTGATATTCACTTGGTTGTTTCTTCGGAAAAACCGGGTGTGACAGAGGTGGTATCAGAGCCAAGGTTGCCCGTAGGAACGTGGACCTAGGTAGAAATGGATGTATTTCAGGACCCTATTTTCTTAAAAACTATTTTCCAAGGTATGGTTCGCATGATTCGCACTGCTCGCAAGTCCACGGGAGGGAGAGTTCCCGTAGTTGCCCTTGCCGAAAGAGAGGAGAGTCGCCCCGTGACGTACCTTTCCTACGGATTGGCAGTTGGAGACTTGTTGCGCCGTCTTCGGCGTATGCTCGAAGCCGCAGGCAATACGGGCAAGCTCATCATCCACTATAACTCCACCAGGACCATCCGTGAGAAGAGGGAAGAATGGAGTTCGGAGATGAGGATTATACACGAGAATCAGCTGCTGAAGATCCACCATTCTCCAGCTTGTCGAGCAACACAAGTTGACGCAGAGAGAGATGTCACCTGGGAGGCCATCACCTGCCAGAGTCACATCTATCGTCGCCACTTGGACAAAACTGAGTACATGTATGTCCTCCAACGTGAGAGTGGTACCACGGAGTACAAGTACCCACCGGTGCAGCAAGGGACTTCCCATGAGCACATGGACTTGTGCTTGGAGGATGCTGCTATGCTCAGCACTCGACTGCAGGAGTGTCAACAAGAGCTTCAGGATGTTCGAGACACCCTGAAGGAAACGGAGGCGTTGCTGCGAGCTTGCTTAAAGGCGAGAGAAAGAGGAGATGGGAATGAACTGTGTGTCACCGTGAGTGATCCATGGACTCCTGACTCCCCGGATCGCCGAGCAATCAGGCGTCGTCGCACTTCTCCACCAGCAGCCTCCCCACCCAAAGCAGAGTCAGAAGGTAGCCGAAATGAGGAGGAAGATCCCGAGGAGCCAGCTCAAGAGGACGAGTAGTGTAGAGTCTTTCCCCTAGCTAGCAAGAGGTCGAGTAGTCGAGTCGTTACGTAGTTAATGGTGTGATAATGTTTGGTGTGTGACGTGAGTTGTGGAAGCCATGAGCAATTGTCCACAGCCTCGTCTTCAGATTTGTTTTGCTTTGATGTGTGAACCCACAGGAAATAATAGTGCATTTATTTGGTGTGAGATATAAATCCCCGTAAAAGTATAACAAAGCCTCAACACCTTAAAGTACCAACAAATGAAAGTAGTAAGATGATACTAAATGGTATCAAGTTAACATTTGTTGATTCTGCCAGATGGCCGGAAGAGGAAAAGGACGTGCTGCCAACCCCGCCAACAACAACGATGAGGCATGCAACCCTCATCTTTCTGGAGGCCAGGACCGGGGTGGTCGCCGTGAAGAAGTTGATCCTCTCCACCAAATGCTGGAGAATCAAAATCAGCTCATCCAGAACTTGACTCAAGTGGTGGCCAACTTGCATCAAGTTCCACCTCCACAAGTGGCACCACGCCAACCAAGGTTGAGTGAGTTTCTAGGAACTCAACCTCCAAAGTTTGCAAGTGCTGCTGAACCTCTGGAGGCAGATGATTGGCTGAAGACCATTGAAAGTAAGATGAGGATAATACAATGCCAAGGGTATGAGAGGGTGCTGTTTGCCTCTCATCAATTGCAGGGACCTGCTGCTGATTGGTGGACCGCCTACGTGGCCGCCCATCATGACCCTGAGAACATCACTTGGGAAGAGTTCAAGCGTAGCTTCCGCAACCACTATATCCCAAGAGGTGAGCTCAAAAACAAGAGGAAAGAGTTTTTGGGACTGCAGCAGGGAAACATGACGGTGAGGGAATACCTCACTAAATTTACTCAACTATCCCGTTATGCTCCACGAGACATAGAGACTGATGAGCAAAAACAAGATTGTTTCGTGGAAGGACATACCGCAGAGATGCAGTGTGCCATGTCCTCCAATGAGTATGAAAGTTTTCAAAAGATGGTGGACAGAGCGTTTGTGGTGGAAAGGAAGCTAAAGGCCCTGGAAAATGAGAATAAGAGGAAGGCGGGATGGTCACATCAAGCCTCAGGGAGCAACACCCGCCCACGTATGATGCAGCAACCTACGGGGCAGACGAGCCGTGCTGCGGTACCCTATTCAGCACCAAGAGGGTACAACCCAAACTACAGGCCTCCCGCAGCACCAGCACAGCCGCAACGTCAGTTTGTGCAGCAGCCTCGCCCCGCATATCCACCTCGACCAGCAGTACAAGGACCCCCAAACCAACCCCAAGACAACAAGGGCCAAGCATCTAAGATTGGGGTGCAATGTTTCAGCTGTGGTGAAGTGGGGCACTACGCCCATAAATGCCCAAAGAAGAAGCCTGCGCCGCCACAACAGCAGAATGTAATGAGAGGACGGGTGAACCATGTCACTATGGAGGAAGCACAAGAGGCACCCGACGTGGTAGTTGGTAAGTTTCCTGCCAATTTACACCTTGCAACTCTGCTGTTTGATTCTGGTGCTACCCACTCGTTCATTGCTCAAGGGTTTGTTAAGAAGTATGACCTAGCAACCACACAAATGAGCCATATGCTAGCCGTAAACTCTCCAGGTGGAGAAATAAGGACAAGACAAGTGTGTCCTAATATGAGCCTAGACATTAATGGGGTAGTATTTACTGCTAACCTCATAGTGATAGATTCACGAGGGATAGATATTATTTTGGGTATGGATTGGTTGACCAAACATAAAGGAATCATCCATTGTTCGATCAGAACGGTGGAATTAACTAACCCCAGTGGCACCAGAGTAAAGTTCATAACAATACACGAGCCTAGGAGGGACATTAAATTAAATCAAGTGGAGGTGAAAGTTGAGGAAATCAGGACTATCAGGGAATATCCAGATGTTTTTCCGGAGGAGTTGCCAGGTATGCCTCCCGACCGTGACGTGGAATTCGCAATTGAGCTAGTACCGGGAACAGCCCCGATATACAAGAGACCTTATCAAATGGACTCCAAGCAGCTAGAAGAGCTCAAGGATCATTTGAGAGAACTGACGGAGAAGGGGTATATTCGCCCTAGTTCCTCACCATGGGGAGCTCCGGTGATATTTGTGCCCAAGAAAGACGGAACCCAAAGGTTATGCGTGGATTACCGTGCCTTGAATGAGGTAACCATCAAGAACAAGTACCCATTACCCCGCATTGAAGACTTGTTTGATCAGTTGAGGGGAGCTTGTGTGTTCTCGAAAATTGATCTCAGGTCGGGATACCACCAACTCAAGATAAGGCAATCTGATATTCCCAAGACAGCTTTCGTATCTCGGTACGGACTGTATGAATACACTGTCATGCCTTTCGGGCTAACCAATGCCCCGGCATATTTCATGTACCTCATGAACAAGGTATTCATGGAATATCTGGACAAATTTGTGGTGGTTTTCATAGATGATATTCTCGTCTTCTCCAAAGATGAAGAAGAACATGAGAAACATCTAAGGTTGGTGTTACAGAGGCTGAGAGAACACCAACTATATGCCAAGTTGAGCAAGTGTGAGTTTTGGCTGAAGAGAGTTCCCTTTTTAGGACATATAATCTCGGAGGGAGGAATCTCCGTAGATCCCGCCAAAATCGAAGATATCCAGAAGTGGAAAACCCCTGAAAATGTCGGGGAAGTTCGAAGCTTTTTGGGATTGGCTGGATACTATCAACGGTTTATTGAGGGATTCTCCAAGATCTCGAGACCTCTCACCAAACTGTTGGAAAAGGGAATCACATTCACCTGGACGCCACAGTGCGATACGAGCTTTCAGGAGCTAAAGAAGAGATTGACAACAGCCCCAGTGTTGGTTATGCCAGATATGCAGAAGAATTTCACAGTGTACTGCGATGCCTCTGGAAATGGGTTGGGATGTGTTCTCATGCAAGAAGGACATGTCGTGGCATATGCATCCCGGCAGCTTCGGAAGCACGAGAAGAACTATCCTACACATGACCTAGAACTAGCTGCAGTGGTACACGCGTTGAAAATTTGGCGGCACTATTTGATGGGGAAGAGGACAGAGATATATACGGATCATAAGAGTTTGAAGTACATATTCACACAGCCAGATCTCAACCTCCGACAAAGGAGATGGTTAGAGCTAATCAATGACTTTGATGTGGGCATCAACTATCATCCCGGGAAAGCAAACGTCGTGGCCGATGCTTTGAGTCGGAAAGTGCAGGTCAATAAGTTGAGTTTGAAGGACATGCCTGCAGAATTGAAGGACAAGGTTATAAGGCTCAATCTATGTCTAGTAAATAGTGGTGAAGCCATCGCCATGGAAGTGGACTCCACACTCGAGCAAGACATACGCGAGGGCCAAAAGAATGATGAGAAGATACAAGAGATCAGACAGCTCATCAAGGAAAATAAAGCTCCTGGTTTTAGAGAGGATGAACAAGGAACGGTGTGGCACGGGAAAAGGATCTGTGTGCCAGAAGTAAAAGAGATCCGTGAATTGATTTTAAAGGAGGCTCATGATTCTGACTATTCCATTCATCCTGGGAGTACGAAGATGTACCAGGACCTCAAGAGCAGGTATTGGTGGTATGGCATGAAGCGAGATGTCGCGGAACATGTTGCCCTATGTGACACATGTCAGTTGGTGAAAGCAGAACACCAACGACCCGTGGGATTGCTGCAACCACTCAAAGTGCCTGAATGGAAGTGGGAAGAAATCAGCATGGATTTTGTCGTGGGATTGCCTAGGACCCAATCCGGGTATGATTCAATATGGGTCATTATTGATAGGCTAACCAAGGTAGCTCATTTCATCCCTGTGAAAGAAAGCTACAACGGATCCAAATTGGCAGAATTGTACATGTCAAGGATTGTGTGTTACCATGGAGTGCCAAAGAAGATAGTGTCGGACCGAGGGACACAGTTCACCTCGAGGTTTTGGCAGAAGTTGCATGAAACCATGGGAACCCATTTGAACTTCAGCTCTGCCTATCATCCCCAAACTGACGGGCAGACGGAGAGAACCAATCAGATCCTTGAAGATATGTTAAGGGCATGTGCACTCAAAAACAATAGGAGTTGGGACAAGAACTTACCGTATGCGGAGTTTTCCTATAACAACAGTTATCAAGCTAGTATGAAGATGTCACCGTTTGAAGCTTTGTATGGAAGGAAGTGCAGAACTCCCCTATTTTGGAACCAAACAGGAGAAAGTAAAGTGTTTGGTCCAGAAGTGCTTCAAGAAGCCGAGGCGAAGGTGAGGGAGATTCGCAACAACTTGAGGATAGCACAAACACGCCAGAAGAGTTATGCTGATGTACGAAGAAGAGAACTCGTTTTCAACGTGGGAGACTATGTTTATCTCAAGGTGTCCCCTATCAGAGGACTTCGTCGGTTCAAGGTGAAAGGGAAGTTGTCACCTCGATACATCGGACCCTTTCAAATTTTGGAAAGAAAAGGCGAAGTGGCGTACCAACTAGAGTTACCGGTTCATCTATCGGACGTGCACGATGTATTCCATGTGTCACAACTCAAGAAATGTCTGAGAACGCCTGAAGAGGTGTTACCCATGAATGAAGTGGATGTAGCTGAAGATTTGTCTTATGCCGAGCAACCATACAAGATTTTGGAGACAATGGAACGCCTCACCATAAACAAGAGAATCCGGATGTGCAAGGTGCAGTGGAAGCATCACTCAGAAGAGGAAGCCACCTGGGAACGGGAAGATGAGCTCAAGGCACAATTTCCGGAATTGTTTTCTTAGAAACACCAATCTCGAGGACGAGATTTCTTTTAAGGGGGGTAGAGCTGTAACACCCCAAATTTTGATTCAAAACCATAAACCATGTTCAGAGGGGAATTTAAAAATTTTTGGACGTGTTGCATGTTTTGCAAAAATTCAAATTCAAACTGGAATTCAAATTAGACTCAAAACAGAAAAGAAATGGAAAAAGAAAAAGAAAAACGGGAAAAAAACCGGCCAGTGGGCCGAAACCCGCCAGCCGGCCCAGCTTCCCCGCGCCAGCCCGCGCGCGCCGCGCCGCGCCGTCTCTCACAGACGGGTGGGACCCGCCTGTCATCCCTAACCCCGCGACCCCGAACTTTTCCCCGAGCGCGCGCGATCTTAACCGATCGGAAAATCCGTTCCGCAGCCCGAATTCCGGTCCCAGAAGAATCCAACTCGATCACAACTGACCCACCGCCCTCCCCCGGCTATAAAAACCCCAGCCCCGATCAGTTTTTCCCACGCGATCGCCGATTTTCACTCCGGTGAGCACCGAGACTTCGCCGGTGAATTCTAGCCGATCTAAGCTCGGAAACTCTGATCTAACTCGCTGGTCTTGATCCACCGCCTCCGGGGAACTTTGCAGGTGCAGAAAACTCAGAGAGTTACGGTGTAAATCCAGCGCCGACGAGCTTCACCGTGGTTTTGCCTCGGACCTCGCCGCCGATCACTTTCCAGGACCCCCGAGCTCGAGAAAACCCCCGAGGTGAGATCCCCGACCTCCCCTCTACCGATCTATGCCATAAGATCACAGTTCTAGGCAGAATTCTCGCGGATCCGAAACTTTCCTGCGAGATCGCCGCTTCCCGCCGCCGTGCGCCGCCGGCAGCTCCGCCCGCGCTCGATCAGAGCGACGTGGCCGCTTGTGCGCCGTTTATTTTAAATCGCACGGTAGACTTTAAAACCCCGCGTACCGGTTCGATGTTATAATCTCAGCCGTCGGTTTAAAATCGGACGGTCCACGTCAACCCCGCATTATAAAGACTGGAATTCTTACGTGCTACCCCCTGGGGTTCTCTGGAATTGAGAGCTAGCCCCGGAAACTTCAGATCTAGCCCCTGGAACTCCAGAAAATCATGTAAATTCATTCAAAAATCAGTTTTAGCCCCTGGACTTAATAAAAATTAGGAAAAACACCTCTGATAAGTGTAGCTAGACCCCTGGAAATTATGAAGGCACATATGGAGAAGAAAAATACTTTTCATACACACCTGGTAGTGAAAAGGGTGTAGTAATTTAATATGAGGAATTTATTTAAAACTGAAACACAACACATATAATGGTAAATGAATTTCATAAATGTGAATGTGTGGTTTGTATGAAGTAAGGAGTGTGAACTATGTCTTATGATTGTTGTTTTTCTTTTGCTATGTGTGATGGTATGAAGTAGAACCTGTTCAAGAGCAAGTTATTCCTTTCCAAGATCAGGACTACCCATTTCAAGAGCAGCAAGAAGGAGGCAAGTGTCCTTGACCACTTTGATCCTATGCTAGGATGTGTAGATAGAATTATTTGCATTGTCAAATGAAATATGAAACCCATGCTAGGAAAGTTTCCCTAGAATTGCATTACCTTGTTTCCTTGTAGCTTGGGTTGGGATTTATTTTGTCATGTCATTTATTTACATGCATATGCTTAGCCATGCTTAGAATGGGATATTTGGGATATGAGATCATCAGTTTATTATATCATACTCTTGAATGAGACATTGTGAGTTATGTAGAGGTAGGGATCAAGGCAAGTTGGATGTTTTGGTTGTGTGCTGGGTGCACGAGACTTGGGTTTGTGTTTAGTACTTGCCTGGATCCTAAGGACCGGTTCATGGAGCATGTAACCCGGCTTTACAGTGCCAACCACATGCTGAGATGGGGCAGCTTGGCCAATTAATTAGGTGTATCCCCGGCGTAGTATGGGTGTGTTGGATGGTGCGGGGAGTAGGTGTCAGCTGAACTACCGTATGAACCGCAAGGCTCAAGAGGGGGCCACTGCAGCGGGGTTGGAGCCTCTTGTATGCTGTTAGGGGTGAAACCTCAGTGGGCCCACGCTCGTCGGGAATCCCTTTGTAAAGGCTTTGTAGTGATCTCCTGGCTGCACACCTGGGAAGTGTGAATGTGGATCGTAGCCACTGGCATAATGGAGGTTCTTTTAGTCCACCCGGCAACGGGGGATGAAATCACTACTTGTGGGTACAGTGGTACAAACTCTGCAGAGTCAAAACTGTCTTGATAGCCGTGCTCACGGTTAAGAGCGGCCTGGACTTATTCATGATTAGAGGATTGATGGTTTTGGAAGTTAAGCGGGGAGCTTAACATTGGAAATGATGGTTATGGTTATTGGATTATGATGATGGGATGGGAGATTGGGACCATTTCACCTGTGTAGTAATGAAGGTGCTTAATAAGCTAAGGTGATAGGTATTAATTGCGTAGTGCTTTAACCATGAGTTCAACCTCTCCTTGTTCTAGCCATGCATGATATAATTTTCCCACACTTGCTGAGTACCATTGGTACTCAACCTTGCATATTTGTTGGTTTATATTGCTGCTCAGGTCAAGATAATGAGGTGGTGTATAATGACCAAGATTTTGGACCCGAGGAAGGATTTTAGGTTCATGAAGACCCCCGGGCAACGCCTGTGATGGAGCCCCAAAGAATAATATTCCGCTGCTAGTTTATTTACTTGTGATGAAGCATTAGTGTCCATTGAGACATTTGCGATGTAAGACTTATTTATATTCGACACCTGGCTTGTAATAAATGATGCTTCACTATTTGTCATCACATGTATGAGAAAATGATCCTGGCATACATGTGATATTCACTTGGTTGTTTCTTCGGAAAAACCGGGTGTGACATTCAGAGACTCATATTCACTACCGTGCCAAGCCACGGTATATCCTTCCATACCATTACTCGTATGGGGAGTTACCGCAATTGATCCACCTGCGGTGGCGTACCTTACCTCTTACCTGACGTCGGAGCGTCGTTACAGAATGTATAACAAGTATGTTAGTATTTCCACCTTAGTAACTACTACTATCATAGACCTTATGTTGGCATAGTGACTAATCCTCACTCGACTACTTCTAAGTTTTCAAAATAGGCTCTTTTCGAGCGTGCTATTCCCAATGCGGCTCTGATACCACGTCTGTGGGGACCACCCAAGGGTTCACCCACTTCAGGATCGCAGATGCTGGTGTCGTGCGATGCGGCACCCAACATCACACACGAAAGGATTAAAGAACAACATACAAACTTTTATTTGATATAAAACAGCGGAAGTCTTTTTACAAAACTTAATTATACAGCGAAAGTTATATACATAGCTACTCTCAAATCCAAACAAAGCAAAAGTGCAGCCATCCAGCCCGGGGACGCTACACACTAGCAGCATGGAACCGGAGAATTACGGCGGCGTGCAGGGCTCCAGCTCGGCCGTGTACCCCGACGGGGGCATCGCCTCGTCCTCGGAACCTTCCTCATAACTCTCACCTGCACACATCTCAAATATTGCAACGGTGAGCACGAAGGCTCAGCAAGTCTTAACCGTCAACCCTAGGCATGGAATTCTACATGTAAGGATGTGTAAGATAGGAAAAGGACTTTGCAATAAAGACACGCCTACATGTTGATCCTTATTTTTATTTTTATAGCAACAGTTTAATGAGCCTTAGGCAGCCCTCACATCGGAAGTCCACAATCAAACAAGAAACGCTTTCCTCCGATGTGATGATGCCAAAAGTGGAATATAAACTTAATTAGCTCTATAACTACAGCATACAAGGTTTCAAGACATTAATAGTTCAATACAGCATATTCAGTTGACATATTTCACTTTTTACTACGTCACAATGCAGTGAACAAGCGGGCACTCAAATAACCGTGAGGGACGGTGATTGCAATCAAGACACACCCGGATAACACGTCACATACACCCACTTTCAGAAGCGTGATTCCACACCCCTTCCTACTCTGTTGTATGCAACAACCTTTCAAAGGCAACCCAAATGCCGAACCGGTCCATCCGTAAGGGGCAGGAGGTCCCCGCGTGGAGCGTGACTGTGCCCACCGGCAGATTTACATCTAGCTACCCTCAACCCACTCCTATTTATGGTTGGGTAAGCCTCGGCACCCCAATTAACCAATTACATCGGTTTCCTGGTTCCCATATGCCAGTATGCATCCGGTACTGTTCGATACTTGTCCAGCAGGGCCGCACACGGACGGTCCTCAACCGACGCCAACAGGGCTATCCTATCCCCCCTGCTGGGTCTCATTTTCACAGCTCAAGCCATTTTCTACCTCTTCTCATTCTGTGTGATAAGTACTATCTCGCGAGTAGCTTCCAACCACTCGACTTCTACCGGAATCCTAAACATTATCATGGCATTCTCTACTTGTCGAGTTTGTAAACTATTCAACCCTTTATAGGAGTTAAAAAGGCTATGCAAGTGGGGTTTCAATCACCTTAACTCTAATGCATACATTTCAACCTAGACATAAGTGATACAAATGAAAAACTTTATAAAAGGTACTTAAGTGCAAACCGGGGCTTGCCTGGTTGCGAGTCAGAGAAGAAGTTATCTTCTGGTGGGAGAACGTCCAAGGGCTCCAGCGTATCCTCAACTTCGGTCACTATTATGAAATGTAACAAACTATCTGTATAAGTATTTAAGAATTATAAGAAGTAAACTTTTATTCATAGCTACTGCTATTTAGGATCCTTAATTGGCTTTGGTATTTTTACAGTGAAGACTAGACCCTCTAAGGATGATCTGAGCAAAATTTGGAGAAATGCCATTGCACATTGTGGTCTCCGAAATTCCCACAAGCACAAGACTTCTCCGAATTTTGAGCCCGAATCAGGAGCTTTGACATAGCTAAAAGTAGAAGAACTGATTAGGGTAAGTCTCCATGGTTCTAACAAAATTTGTTTTACCATTTTTGTAGCTACCAACAGAGAGATATGAATTTTTGAAGGTGGACAGGAGTTCTGAAAAAGTTTCTGTTTAAATTTGAATTTTTAAATAAAGGCTGAACTTTGGAAGGAAATTTAACCTAGCAAATGAACTCCAATGAAGCCCAAATTTTTACTGGAGATCAGTAACTACGAAAAGGATTATCTGCCCAAATTTGGGAATATTTCATAAAGAATTACTCCTGTAATAAATCCCTGAAGGATTTACTTAAAACAATTATACAGAACTTCCTGGGCATTTTCATAGCAAGCAAATTGTTCCTCTGTGAAGAACTCCTCCTAAGGATTCCAATAAAATTGGTCCCCCCTTTTTGGATTTTTCTACACAAAGTTATGGGTCTCCAAAGTTTGAACTGTATTAGGAAAATCTGGAAATGTTTAAATTCTGTATGTGGGCCCCACCCGTCAGCTCTCTCCTTCCTCGCGCCAAACAGAGGAGCCGCGGTGCTGCTCCGGCGAGGTTGGCGGGAAGGGCTTTCCCGGCCATCTCCCGGGCCCAAACTGGCCGCTCCTCCATTATTGACCATGCTGAACACTTTGGGAGGGTTGCCGGCGGCCATAGCTCACCGGAAACCACCTCGCACCGGTGACAGCAGGGTTTTGAACTCCGGCGAGGTCGGGAACTCTCATCCCTCCACCAAATGATTAGTTCTCAGGCTCTAGAGCACCAGTGGAAGATGTAGAAGCTCGACAGGGAACCTAAACTGATCGAGGATCGCTGTAACCCTATCTGCACCGTGCGCCCGATGTGGTCCGGCGGTGCGCCATGATCAAGACGTGGAAATTCTCCCTCTACACCCCATATCTAGGTCTAAGATCGAGGGAGGAAGTGCACCAAGTAGTTAGGAAGCTTTGTGCACAGTTTGAATCAACGAGAACACGAATTAACGAAGAATTTGGCAAATTCCTACCTCGGGGTTAGTTGGTACCGCCCGGGAGAAAAACCCGAAATTCTTCTGCTGTGATCAACGTCCAGGGCTGAGCTTTGGGCTCGAGCAGCTGGGGTCGAGGATGCACCGAGGGGCTGACTTGTTTTGGCGTGATCTTGCTCGGGGTGAGCTGTCCATGGCGACCTCTCTCGGGTTTTCAGTGTTCACCCGAGAACCGTGGCTATTTTGCCAATTTCCGGTGCAATCGAGCTCGGGACAGGAAAGGAGAGGGGCTGGATAGCTAGAGCACTGGTGGGCGCAGCTCTTCGCTGTTGGGCACTCGAGCAACCAAGCTCAGTGGCTGTGGCGTGATCGGGAGGAAACGGCGGCGGTATTCTGGGCGAAAGAAAGTGGCTGAGGCGCGAGTTATAGCTGAGGGATAGCGAAACAGCTCCGGTGCACCCCTTGCCGTGATCCAGCCGAGCAAACCCAGGCAGCAGGAGGTGGCGCGGTGCTCTCCCTCGGGCGTGGGTTCAACCGGGAGCTGGCGCCCTCCCGCTGTTCGACCGCCGTCGGCTGAGGCGGCAGCACTTGTGTGTGGCTGACAAAGGGGTCCCACCACTCCTAATGCCTATCCAATTTTTCACTGATATTTCTCCCCCAGCAACTCAACATTTAAGGCTATACTTTCACCCCAAGTCATGGTTTAAACTTACTGAATTCAAATAGTTTGAGTTCGGGTGTGAGGTTTGAATTGGGTTTGGTTATTTGAATTTGAAAAGGAATTTGAATTCTCCATTTTGTGTTGTCCCAAAAACATAGCAAACCAACTCCAAAGTTTCTGATTTTTGGCATGGCTGCTAATTCAAATGTGAAGAACACATTTGTGGAACCAAATTTGCAAATTGAAGGAATTGGAGTTTGAAACTGAATTTGAAATTCAGATTAGAGGGCTTCTCCTTTTAATCCCAAACAAATATTGAAACTCCTCCAAATGAGCTGAACTTTGGAAGGGTGAATATTTAGATTATTAAGATCCAAGTTATGAATTTAGATCTCCATGTTTCGAAGTTTTTGGGAAGTTTGAATCCTCACTTTGAACCTACACCGTTATAATTCAAAGTTTTAATTCCCCTCATTTTTCCTAAGTGTACATGAGCTGAAAATTCTTGCTACCACTTTTTGGGGATTTTACATCCCTCCCCCCTTAAAATGAATCTCATCCCGAGATTCCAAAGGAAAAGCAAAGTTGGGAAACTTTTCCGGGTATATGATGATAGTAAGTCCGGATAATTCGTTCGTAGATATTCCTCGCTCTCCCATGTCGCCTCATCAGCGGTATGGTTGCTCCACAAGACCTTGTAGAACCATAAGGTCCGGTTTCTTGTGGCGCGAGTCTTTTCATCAATAATCCAGATTGGATACTCCGTGTACGTGAGGTCCGGTTGAAGAACTTCTACGTCTTCAGTGTGGATTTCGGCTGAGGGTTTGAGGAACTTCCTCAGCTGAGAGATATGGAAGACGTTGTGAATCCCTACGAGCGACGCCAGTAACTTCAGGCGATAGGAGACAGGTCCGCATCTTTCAATGACGGTGAACGGACCAATGAACCGCGGTGCCAGTTTACCCTTCACTCCGAAACGATGAACTCCCTTCATCAGAGACACACGGACATAAACATGGTCCCCGATGTCGAAGTGGAGAGGGCGGCGTCTTTTGTCCGCATAGCTCTTCTGACGAGATTGAGCGGCCTTGAGATTGGCTTGTATTACTCGCACTCGTTCTTCAGCTTCATTCACAAGTTCAATGCCGTAGATGACTCGCTCGCTGGACTCGCGCCAGTTAAGGGGTGTGCGACATTTCTGGCCATAGAGAGCTTCATACGGCGCCATCTTGATGCTAGCTTGATAGCCATTGTTGTAAGAAAATTCCGCCAACGGCAAGTGATCGTCCCAATTTTTGCCATGGTGGATGGCACAAGCGCGTAGCATGTCTTCAAGCACTTGATTCACCCGTTCAGTTTGTCCATCCATCTGCGGGTGATACGCGTATTCACGACCTATTTCACGTGTCTCAGCTGCGTAAGTGTCTCAAATTTACCGCTGCTGTCCGCACCGAAGACATCGACGAGTTGAAGCCTTATCTCACCTATGTCGAGCAACCTATTCAGATTATCGACGAAAAGATCCAGATCACCCGAAACCGTACTTTGAGATTTTACAAAGTCATGTGGAGTAATCATACCCCGGAAGAGGCGACGTGGGAAACCGAAGATTACGTCCACAAGAACTATCCGAAACTTTCGTCATAAACTTTGTAATTACCTCCCGTCTAGTTCTTCTTTTGTAATCTCGGGACGAGATTCCTTTTAAGGGGGGAGGAATGTAAAGGTCCCAAAAATGTGAATACAAAGAAACTCTTGTTGGCAAAAGTTGGTTTCATATGTATGAAATTTGGGACTTGTTAAAAATTTTCCACATGTGATAACCCACATGAGGGCTTTCTTCAAACAAGTTCAAATGTTTGTTTGAAAACTTGGAACCCAAGAGGGGTCTAAAACCAAGATGGGAAGTTCCCATATGGGTGAGAAAGTTAAAATTAGATTTAGAACAGATTCATTCAACTCAAAATTCAAATGAGAGCAACACTATGAATTTTAAAACTGATGTGCTACAAATCTTATTTGCAGCAGCCAAAATAAAAATCAGATTGCATATTTGAATTCCTTAGGTCCAAATTAGTGGCTATGCAAAGTTTCATGATTTGTTGAAATGTTGTGCAACTCATTTTTCAAAATGGACTTTAAATAGCAAAGAATTCAAATGCCCATTTGAATTTGGATGAAACTTTCCCAATTATCCAAATGCACCTCAGATTTGAACTTCCACAATTTGATTTCACCATTTGCAAATTTTGGGAGATATTTAGGAGAGGGATAAGGAGGGACTGAACTGTGGGTCCCACATGTCATTGAGAGAGAGAAATTTGCAAAAGATCTTCAGATAGTAGTCTCTGTTTTGCTTCTCACGGGCGATCGACAGAGAGCAAGCGACGCCAGCGCCACCGCTCGGTGGACCGCCTCTCAACCAAACCGCCTCAGCTGAGGCTTTATTACCCTCTGCCATGCTTCCTTTCGCCTTATCACCGAAGACCCGGCGCTGCTCCTTCCCTCTTCGCGCTAGAGACCGACCAGAGCGCTGCCTCCGCTCGTTGATCACTCGGTCACACTGTAGCCCGTGTGCAAGCCCAAGCAGAGCAGCAAAACGGCACCACAAACCCTTCCACGACCTCCTTGAGCCATCACCGAGTGAGTACGTGCTCTCTGCACCGAGATACCCCAGGTTCCACGGCGGCCGCCATAGCACCGAGACAAGGTGCTCTCGTGGACAGCCTCACCCGAGGCTTGTCACGGCCGAGCTAGGCCACCGGTGGACGCACAAGAGCTCCCTGCAGCTTCCATCCGAAGCTCAGCCCTAGCCGTTGCTGCTTGCCGACGAATTTCAGAAATTCTCTCCGGCCGGTGTAAATGGACCCGCGGGTATGAATCTTTAAAATTCTCGCGCTATAATTGTTTAGAGCATTGCAAATTGCACTCACATGACGTAGCCTTTCTTAGCAACAACCTCCCTTTTGAAACCTAGCATGAAACACACTCTGCACGGTGTATTTTCGATCTTTCCGATGGCGGCTATGGCGGGACGATTCGGGCACACGATGAACTCTAGTTTGAAGCCGTTTCCGAGCCCGTGTGCGGCCATGCCGAGCTTCTCCTTCCAGAGAGCTTTTGGCGGGCTAGCTCATCGGGGCGGTATCGCCGGAGTTCCACCGAGCCGTCGCGCCGTTGCAAGCTACTGTGGGGGCTCTGCCAGCTCGGGGAAACCACACGAGAGTGTTCCTCGCACGAAACTAGGGCTTAGCGGCGAGTTTAAGAGTTGGAGGTGGTCGGATGACCGATTTCGAGGTTGCTCCGGCGAGCCATGTGGCGATATCGCGCGGGGGCGGGAGGTAGACGAAGGTGCTGCCGGCCCCACGCGTCAGCCACATAGAAACAGTGACCGGATTTTCTTTGGCACCAGATTAACTGTGGCAACGCCGGAAACAGCTCTGTAGCCCCGTATGGCATGTTCCAGTAAATGACACGTGTGCTCCCCGGACCCACTGGCAGATTTAATCTTTTCCACGATTTATTCAAATCCCAGATTTTCCCCAAACTTTAGAAGAGCATAACTTTTGCTAAGAACCTCCAAATTGAGTGATTCAAATTGGGTTAGATTCAGACTGACAAACTCTATCCAAATATACAACCCAATTTGTGTGCAAGTCTTTATTTAATTCTGGAAAATTCTTTAACGCTTTTCAGCAAAAGAATTTTAGAGGGAGTTTGGTTTATCCAAAAATCCTCAAATTTTGCTAGAATATTCATTAGGGTGTTATTAGACTCCTGTAAACGTTTCAGATCATTTGGAGTTGATTTGGTATGGATAATTCAGATTGTAATTGCTGTGTTCAAATGAATACAGAAACATTTTCAGAGAATTTCCAAAACTTAGAAATTCAATTCTGGGTAATTCTTAGCTCCAAAAATCATAGGAAAATTCATGCAATCTCTATGAACTATAATTAAGATTGTAGTTCATGAAGTCTGACATTAACATGGGTATTACCTCAGAATTAATCCCTCTTTGCTTAATTACTTAGAGAATTGTTCTGAATAAACTACTCAATGAAAAGTGCTAATTTTTGGTCCAGATGACTTTCTTGTTACAAGGAACTCACATGAAGTTTTTCAGCTCAATTGGGTCTCTGGATCACCAATTTCATGTGTAACCTCTTAAGGTGATCAACACTTAAGTGGGAAAAGCACTCAACATTTGATCCTAGTGTTTAAACCCAACCCAAACCACTAGCACCAGTGTCATTTTAAATTCTTAAACAGAGTTCCAGTTTTTAAACTGTCATTAGATCTTATTAGCAAAACCTTTTCAATTAAATACATATGCATGATCATATCGTGTAGCATCTACGTGAGCACGTGTGGAAGGATTAGAGTGAAGATCAAGGAGGGAGGAAGGCAAGTGATCAAGCTCCAAGTGATCATCACTAACTGATTGTATCTTAGTCACCTGCAAAACAGACAAGCCCCGGTTTGCATTTGAACAGTTTTATAAAGCATTTCCATTTCTAGAGATCATAGCTTGAATTGTTTGATTGCATTACGTCTAGCTGAAATTGAAAACCCCAACTGCATGACCAGAAATACCTAGGAGAGAAAGGGTAGAATAGCACCTCCTCGAATGGATTTGGCTACGCTAAATGTTAGTAGGAAAGGTCCGGTAGAAGTCGAGTAGTTGGAAGCTACTCGCGAGTTTAGGGCTGGTTTACTCGGAACGTGTTAAAATTAGAAATGATGAGGAAAGTTCACAAATAAGAAATGGAGACCGGGCAGGGGAGGTTTAGATGCAGCAGGCTGTGGACCGTGCGTGCATAGCCCTGCCATTGTCGGTTAAGGCCTGTCCGTGCTTGGCCCTGTTGGACAAGTTTGAGTTGTGTACCGGGCACATACTGGATATATGGGATCCAGGAAACTGATGTACCTTGGGAGATCCATAGTGGAACTTTTCTATCTGCCTTAGGCTTTCGGCGTCACGGTAGCAGGAGGTAACTCGCTCAAGAACATACCACTGCGGGTATGTACCTTGAGGGAGCTTGCGGACTCGGGGCAGTTATACTGCGTCCAATATGGAAGATCTTGGTATAAGGTGGCCGCGTACAACGTCAGTCGAGATTGCTGCCCACAACTCGGAGTACGGGTGTACGTGTCATCTTGTCCGGGTGTGTACTGATTCGAATCACCGTCGCTCGCGGTTATATGAGCATACTTACCCACTGCGTCTTAACGTAGTAACAACTGAACTGTTTTTCTTTTGAACTTGATAAGGCTGTAATGTAACTTGTATTGCAACCATGATTGAATTAGAGATAGGCTCATTAAACTTTACTTTCACCTTGTGCAAGGAGCATCGCAACAAAGCGTTTCTTGTTTAATTGTGGAGTTGCGATGCTGTTCGGCGCAAGGTCTGCACAACGAGGCTTAAAATCTGAAAGTTAAGGATCTACATCAGGCGAGTCCTTTCTGCAAATCTAGCTAACCCAATTGCAACCGTCATGCATGTAGAGTTTCTTGTTTAGGAGAGACGGATCAGTCTTGCTAAGCCTATGTGCTCACACTTGCTATATAAGTGGTTTTGCAGGTTAACATCGATGCTAAGAAGAAGGTTGTCCGGTGAGACTCGGAGACTTCCGAGTCGTGTAACACATGGAGAACCCTACCTCTGCTGTTGTCTTCGTGTTGCTAGCGAGAGGAGTCCGCAGGCTGGACTTCATCTCGAGTGCTCTTTAGTTATTCGACGTGAGTTGTTATAGACTTCCGCTGTAGTTACTTGATGTAAACTATTTACAAAGAGAAACTTGTAAGCTTCTGCTATTGTTTTATGAAATTCATTGTTACTTATATGTGTGATGTTGGGTGCTGCACAACACGGCACCACCCAATGTGATTCCCGGGCGAGTGCCACGTCCCCATGACTGAACGGGCGTTGTCGGGCCGTCTCACTGAGTACCTTCCGTACTCACTCTTGCTTTCTTCACAACCCTCAAAAGCTGAAGAAGAAAGGGACGAAGAAGGCAAAACGCGAATCGAAGACGAGTATGTCTAGTCCAGCGCCCAAGGCTGCCTGAGGGCTGGGTGTCGCCCATTCCGCTGTAGGTCGACATTGTCTTTCCGTTTTTAGCGGCCCTGCAAGGCCCATGGACTGTAACCTAAGACTTGCTTGTAAGACCATAATGGTCCTGTTGAGAATAATTTAATGTATGGAACTTGATATATTCTGTTGTGCGTACCAACTACTGGTCCAGGGATTGGTACGGGATGCACAAGTAGGCCCCAAGAGAGGTGGGTCCTGACAGGCCGCCCTATAAAAATGCCGGATGCCAGCCCTCGGCCAAAACCCTTGCCCGCGCTGCCGGCAGGAAACGCGCCGGCCGACCGCCTGCTGCACACGCGCGCCTTCAATTCCCGGGATGTCGCGCCCACGGAGAACCCCCCACCGCCTCTCTTTTCCTGGAATCCCTGGCCACCCATGCCACAGCCTGCATGAAACGACATCGACCGCCACTGCCTCACCCGAACTGCCTTCCGTCGGCCTATTTAGCAGGCAACCTTCCTCCCTCTCAACTCCGACCACAACATCCGAGGCATTTCACCAGAAATTGGGCGCCCCCAAGCCCTCTCCAAGATCAATTTTGGAGCTCGCCCTTTTTCTTCCCCATCATCGGTGAACCTCGATTCGCCAACTCCGTTATGTCCCTCCCGCTCAGTTTCCTTCTACAGCACCTTGTGCCTCCTCCTTTCTATTTCGCACAAGAACGAGCAAGCCCAAGCGTGCAGCTATGTGCGTGCTGACCACCGCCGCTCCATGGCCGCCTCGGCCCGCCGCCGGCCCCTCTGGAGCATCCCCCGGCTAGGCCAAGTGCCCAAACCCATCCACACGCCCCTAAGCACACGGTGGATCGATAAAAGGTAAGAAATTGAGTATGCGTATGCGGTTCCACGGTGAGCCGCCACCACCAACTCCGGCGAGTCCTCACCGGCGAAACAATGACATTCTGGGCCCGGCGTCACGGCCATTAGATTCCCCATGTTGCATAGACCAATGGCAAACGGTTGGTAAGGTAGCACGAAGAAAAAGTTCAGGCGCCGGCTAGCCGCCGGTGACCCACTGTCGTCTCTGGCGATCTCTAGCCGCCATTCCGGTGACCTTCTCAGCCTAGGACCTTGACCGCTGCCCTCACCATGCTACGTAGATCACCGGCACGTAAACAGTTGCCCCACGCAAAGAAAAAGTCCAACGACCAGTTAGCCGCCAGCGAGCTACTCCGGCCGGCTGCCACCCTACCCCTCCGTCCTAGGTAGCGACCATGTGGCACTCCACGGCTCGGCCAAGCCCTCTAGGACGTTTCCCCTGCCTCAATGAACGTGTGTGGCATCGCCAAATTGGTAGAACGCAGCCATGCGCTCAAGTTCATCGAGCACCGCCATCAACACTAGCAACTCCGGCGAGCTGTTGGTGCCATTCCTGTGAGCAAGACTGGTTAGGAACTCCACACCTCGACTCCCCGCAATGAGATGAACGCCGACACCACGTTAGATTGAACTTGAAAGCAAAACGGCGCAGTCTTGGCCAGCCGCCGGCCGGCCGGCCCCGCCGTGCGGGCAGCCGCTCCGGCCATCCACTCACAGGGAAGCCAAGTGACAGGCCACGCAGGCAGGCATACGGACGTGGCAGCCGAGTCAGCCCCAAGCGGGCGCCAACCAGCCCGCATGCCCCGCCTAGGCTGCCGTGGGCTCGGTCCCTGTGGACCACAAACCCAGCGGGTATAGGCTAGGTCCGGGTCCATGGAACAGTGACCTGAGGACCCCCCCTAACCAGCTTGGTGCACACTTGGCGCCACATGGCATGACACGTAGATAGACACGCATACATGGTAGCATGGTCAGCACCATCTCGCACACCCCGGTCTAGGTGGCGCCCATGTGGCGCACACGTAGTGAACGCGTGGAATGACACATGAGTAGTTTAGAACACATGGCATCCAAGCTAGCACCTTGTCAGCAAAGACACACACGTGGCAGCCACCTTGGCAGCCCAACCCATGTGGCAGCTCATTCAGCTGCCACATTGCTTCCACCTCACTCTGGTTCGCAAGGCCCAGTGGAAATCAACCCTGTAAACTTGGTCCACGTACACTAGAGACACAAGCACTACGCTGGATCCTCTAGCCCACTTGTCAGATTCTGTGCATGCAAGGAAATTGCTAGGGATACCCTTAGTGTACACAGAAACTTATAAAATACATTTCGTAGTATAGAATAAATTTCAGGAAAATTTCAAAAAAAATAGGAATGTACTATTAGAGTAGAGTGGCAAAAAGACATGGCTCAAATAAACCTTAGAAAAGTTCCTAAATACTAATAATGGTATTAACCCATCTAGTTAGCTCGGGAATCTGGGGTAAACTTATGCTTAACTCTCCAAGCGAATAAATTCCCCACTCAAGCCGCAAATAAAATATACATTATACCAAAATTTCTATAGGACTCCCTACAACCACACTACTAAGGTTTTGTTTGGAGTTCTTGAAGTTCTTCGGATTCAACGCTGATTTGTGGAATTACGTGCTATAGCAATCGAGGAATTCAACGAGGAACCAGAAGACAGAGATTATGAGGAAATTCTAGAAGTCTTTGAAGGCAAGCTCTAACTCTTGATCATGATTGCTCCTACGAATTTGCAAAATTGCCCTGATAGCCTATTTTAATATGCATGTTTTTCCGCAATTACTTTCAGAACGTTGTGGTAGCTAAGACCCGCTTGACTAGTGGTAGCTTCTCCGTGTAAGTAGTCTGGCCGATACGATGGTTTCATAAAATCATGATGATACGTTAATATTGATGGTGGTTACTTGCTCCTCAGTTAACCTAGCTCGATGACGTTGGCTAGCCGTTACACTAGCAAGTAGCACACTATCCCTCGCCATCCAAGGCCAGAATACTTGCTAGGTGATAGTCACGTGCTTGACATGTGAAGTACCACGAACCCCTCCTTGACCTTGATAACTTACCTCCTTGATGCCCTAAGGCCCCGTCATCGCACTATAATGTGATGACGTGTGTGTTTCCTTGAAAGTAGAATGCTTAGGGACCCCTGCGATGTTCGCATCACAACTCACTACAACTATTCATCGGATTTGCGAAAAGTGTTAAAGGTGTCTTGGTGGTGTTAGTTAGGAGGTGGGTTAGGAAATTGTTTCGTACAACTGGTGTAGGGTGAAGTGGGGAAAATGGATGGTTGAGGCAGAATATGGTGAATGAGTAGTGTGTGCTTCGATGTAGTCCACCTGTCATGGACATTGATGGAGCCACCTCACCAACTTAAGGACCGGTTCATATGACCTCCTCATAGTGATTTCGTACAACCACAGAACCTGTATGAGACGTACTACCTCTACCTTCTTGGTGACTTCCACATGAGCCATCTTGCGGCCAGTAGGGCACGGGAGACCAGGAAAAGACATGGGGAGTCATTACCCGTGATCCGGCTAGGAGAGTAATTGCCCAAATAGCCCTTGGGTGTCTTCCAAGGTGTGATTGTGGGTTACTCGGGGAAGATGAGGTGAACGTTACGCTACTCCCTTGCTAGGAGAGCATGACCTATGGGTAAAGTGTACAACCTCTGCAGAGTGTTAAAATCCGGATACCCGTTGTCACGGTCTTGACAAACTATGTTCTGAGATCTTGTTGATTAGTCTTAGTATGTTTCCTTGATGTAGTTGGGTGGCAGTGTTCGCCGTATTTTGGATATTACGGCTGTGTGCCGGAACTAGTAAAGCCATGGGGCTTGAACGTTCGAATAAAACTTAGGGAATTGGCGGGATGGAGTTCAACTCCCCCAGGTCCCACCAACTAAAATCAGGATACGGTTACCTCCTTTTTCTTTGCAAAACCTTCTTTCAAAAGTGACCATGCATGAATGCTTTTCGGCAACTTGCCGTATAGCCCTGACTTGCTACGACCCCCTTGCATGAAACACATCCCTTTGAGTAGTGTTAGGGCTTGCTGAGTACCTTTCGTACTCACTCTTGCTTTCTTCACAACCCTCATAAGCAGAGGAGGAAAGGGAAGGGGAAGACGAAGCATGATTCAATGATGAGTAGGTCTAGTCCTGCGCCCAAAGCTGCCTGAGGGCTGGGTGTCGCCCGTTCCGCTGTAGTTCGACATTGTCTTTCTGTTTTTAGTGGCCCTGTGAGGCCCATGGACTGTAACCTAAGACTTTCTTGTAAGACCATAACGGTCCTGTTGAGAATAATTTAATGTATGGAACTCGATACATTATGTTGTGCGTACCAATTACTGATCCAAAGATTGGTATGAGATGCATAAGTGGGCCCAAAGAGAGGTGGGTCCTGACATATTTATGCTACATTGTATATATCCTACATTATATATATTCTACACTGTACAGTATGACATAGAAGATGGACCGAGCGTGAATGTATAATATGCGAGGACTTGATCCTACGTACATTCAAAATGTTACAAGTTTTATTGAAGCGTCTAAGTGACATGCGAAGATGAAAAAGATAGATGATATTTTATGTCCTTGTATCGACTGCGAAAACAAGATTGCTTGGACAGATACTATAGTAATCCAATCACACTTGGTGAAAAAAGGTTTTAAAGAAAACTACACAATATGGACAGAGCATGGTGAGTTAGATACACGTGAAGTAGATAATGATAACGAGAAATGTATCAGATATTCAAACGGGGATAATGCTCATATCGATTATGGTCGTGACAATCATGATGATTTGATTGTGAGGAGATGTTGCATCACATGGAACCACATGTGTTGATTTCTATGGGAAAAATTAAAGGTTTAAGTAAAATAGAGACATTACAGAGTATGTCAAATAAGCTTTTATATGATGAACCAAAAAGTTGTGGTAAAGAGTTTACTATGTTGCGTGCAGTCCTAAAACTACTAAATTTGAAGGCCATCCACGAATGATCCCATTGTAGTTTCACTGATCTTTTAAATCTTCTGAGAAATTCTTTCAAATCCCAATAAAATGCTTAGAAGCATGTATAAAGCGAAGAAGCTTCTATGTCTGATGTCGCTAGGTGTGATAAAAATACATGCTTGTCTGAACTATTGTACCCTATTTCGTAAAGAGCATGAGCTCGCAACAAGATGCCCGATCTGCAGTGTCAGTAGATATAAGAGGACTATAATCACCAGTATGTTATGAACATGAATAAGACTCAGAAAAATAAGAAGTATTCTATTGGCAGTAGAGGTGATGATGATACTTCTGACGATGCAAACGAGAAGAATAAGAGAAAGATTTCTGCCTTGGTGATGTGGTACCTTCTAGTAATTGATCGCTTCAAACGTTTGTTCTCAAACCCTAGGGAGGCCGAACTTATGCGTTGGCATTCTGAGTAGCGTATGAAGAATGACAAACAGACCCGACACCCTAGAAGTCCATTTTCACAAGTGGTCCTTTATTTAGAGCCACCTGTGGTAGTCCATTTTCACAAGCGGTCTTTCATAAAGAGCCGCCTGTGATAGTCAATTTTCACATGTGGTCCTTTTTAAAGAGCCGCATGTGATAATTCTTTGTCACAGGCGGTCTGCTTTGATGAAAGACCTATGATAATATGTTTTCACAGGTGGTTCTTGATGCCGCCTGTGAAAGTGGGCCATTTTCACAGGCTATTTGTCACAGGTGGTTTTCAAAACCGACTGTGATAATATATTTATAGCAGTCTGTGAAAATATTTTCTGTAGTAGTGTGCTGTTGGACGGGTGCTGAATAACTCAGCAAAGTGTACATGGTACGACAACCACGGATTTGCAATTTCTCGATTTTGTTGTTTAATCTAGACTGGAAAGCTGCTTTTGAGTTCGTATTTAGTGCACTACATGTCAAAATATGGGTGCCGGCCGGCCCTTGTCTACGTCTTATTATGACATATAGGCCACGCAACTTTTTCGAGATAACATAGTCAAACTGACTGTTATCATCAGCCCCAGAAAAATAAGCATCTTTAATTAAATTGGTAATTGAACGACTAGGCTAAATATATGTTATCATCAGGGGTCCATGGAAGAAATTGTAATGTGCATACATACAAAATTAAGCTTGGTTGTTGATGCTGGTTATTGTTACATCTCAAATACTCCAGGGTACCTTCTTTTTATATGTACTTAATGTTTTACTAATTTGTTGAAGCTATACTAATAGGTTAACCCTCCCATTTGTGCGGCTAGTATCAATAATCTAACTATAACTTACTTATTTTTCTATCACCTATTTGCGGATGATCATTTACTTGTATGGTTAATTTATTCATTTATATATAGCTATTTTAGCTATTTTCTAGCAATGGTGGGTATTTATAAAAATATATATAGTAGTATTTTTGGGTAATATTTTATAACAGTAATGATGGCAATTTTTCTTTCTTTTTCTCTGACTAATAAGAAAAATCCATAGTGGCGAAGGAAAATGATTGGCTTTAGAAGTCTCAGTACGTTAATTAATGGAACATGCACGCTAACTTATTGTTTCTACTATATCTGGTAATTAGTACTGGTGCATGCCAGAGATTAACCTTTCTTGTCTTTGTGAAAATATTTTTACTACTAGATAGTAGTACACTAGCGAGCACGACTAACTCAATCCAAATTGATATCAGAACCAATCACGAAGCCAGGTGCAATTAAAACACGACCTAGCAAAGTGCAGGGAAGGGTATTGTTAGGTTGCTCACAGTAATGAAATGCTCCCACTAGCTTGCTGCTTGCATGAAAGAGCTAGCCGCGCTTTTCTACAATATGTTGGAGAGTGGTTCTCATCTCTGGTATTGTTACAAGACATGTTGATAGCCACTTGGTAGACTGTTAGCTAGGGAGAAAGGGATGAAATTATTAGAAAAATCCTAAGGCCTTGTTTGGCAGGTGGGGGAGGCAATACAGGTGTGCAGGCATCCACGTAGGGATTGGGTGGATCCACTCCGAACCACCCAATCCACGTCCCGCTATTTCAAGTTTTGATCCTCACCTTGCATTACTTATTTGGGAATTACGTGTATTGAGATATATTAGATTAAATAAACAATTTTTTACTCAGGTATTGCATATTCCTTCCATGTCCAAGTTTGCAAACTTAAATAAGCACAACTGTGACACAAAAAATAGATTACAAAAAATTTTAAAAAAGGAAAATTAGAAACAAATAGTGATAGTGCTGGTGCATCCACAGCAAATGACCTCTGTAACCATATTGGATTATCATGACATAGTACTGTATGACACATCAATTGAAATTATGAAAGACACCTAATACAAAGTCATAGTAGGAACATAACTAAATTATTTAAGAAATATTAGCAACATAATAATAATTTATATCAATCAAATTTCAGAATAGTTCTACTTCTTGTCACACTCGTGTAGCATTAGTCTCCTCTCCTAATAAACACTAAACAGTAGTGACATACAATGTTTTGCTATGAATCGCATCTTCAGAGCACTAACCAATGGTCACATTTATACAATATTTGCTACATGAATAACACATCTTCAGAACAGAAAGCACAAATGGTGACAAAATACCTACTAGAGTAGAAAGCCCTAGTTTATAGTGTGGCTACAAACTGAACCAATATCTTTATAGCACTAAATAACTTAACCATCGCATGTTACCTGTGATCAAATCCTTCAGAAACAAGGAAACATATGTCAGGATCAGGATGTAAGTGGCTGAAAAAGAAATGGCATTATGCTGACTGATCATAAATTGTTGTGAAGCTCCATAAGGGTTTGTCAAGCAAAGCAGCAATGTTTTACTGACATCAAGTAACGGAAGAAAGCTAATATAAAAATTCCTATTTTCATGTCAACAACACCTTTGCATTTCAAGCAGACTGAATGAAGGTTGGAAAAAAAATTACACACTTGCAATTATTGCAAGCATAATGTTATTTGAATCATAGAAGGAACACTCTCAAGTAGATGCAGCTTGATGAAATAACTAGATCAAAATATGAACTAATATAAATAAATAGGAACAAGAATCATTTCAAGTAGAAAATATCATATCATGGGGACATGTTTGATTATAACATCATATCAAGATGAAATTACGTATTCCTATAAACCATAAACAAGACTTATAATGGAGATGACAAACCGCAATACTATTACACTGCAGATCATGGATATACATCACTGAATTCTTTATCAGTCTAGCTAAAAAAGATGCATCAGTTTAACACTGCTTGTACCAGCAGTATCTATCTTGCAAACACCATTTAACCAACAAATATAGAATCTCGGTGACTGCTAAAGTCTACCACCAACAAATCGATCAATTTAGATGCAAGTAACTAATTAATTTTTTTTCAACCTTACAGCCATCGATAGTTCATTGCAAGATGAACAACTGAAAGGAAGCATGAAACATGCAACTAAGATTCCTCTCAATATGTTTCTAACTCCAATTGTTATCCAGATTATTATAGCATAATACAGCAGCAAACACATATACTATAAGATTGTGAGAATGGAACAGTCCTAATTAATGCAGGCAAAACTAAGAATACAAATCACAGAGGAGGAAATGAATCAACTAACCTCAGCGTTGTCACGCCCGGTTTTACAAAGAGCAAAACCGGCTGCAATCTATGTGTATGCCAGGATCGGTTTCATCATACACGTAGGACATATAGTGATAAATAGTTATATATCAAAATTAAACAACGTTTGTACCTTAATTGAGTCTCGAGTAGCAGCGGAAGAGGAGAAGCTTCTAGGCCCATCCACAGGCGAATCGACTGGCAGCAACGTGACCTTCTTCACACCATCTTCATTTGATCTTCTTTTGTTTGAGCAACAATTATAAAAGAGGAAAAAGACAAACGCCTGAGTACATAAAGTACTCAGCAAGTGTGGGAAAGTTTTATGCATGATGAGGCAAGAAATCAAGGAAGGCTAGACACGGCTCTTGCACTACACATCCAATTCCTTAGTTTCATTAAGCATCCTATTTGTTTAGTGAAATTCCCGCCCAACCCAAACATATCTCCAAGTGATCTCCACTATCACTGTAACCTCAATCCCAACCACCATCCCAAACCACCCCAAACCAACCCACGCTAATCGTGAGAGAGTTACCAGCCCGCTCTTGACCGTGAGCACGGCTGTCTAGACAGTTTTTACTCTGCAGAGTTTGTACCCTTTACCCACAAGTCGTGTTTTCATCGCCCGTCGGTGACTCGAGAAACTCCTTTCTGCCATCTCACACTCCCTATGGTGTGTGGCCAGGAGTACACGATAAGGCCTTTACATTGCACTACCCAACCCGTGCACACCCGCTAAGGTTTCACCGTTGCGGCACTCTGAAACCTCTGCCGCAGAAGCCCCCTCTTGCGCCACTCACACATCTCTATGGTGTACACAAGGAAAGATAGGAACAACTTAATTGGCCACACTGCCCCATAACAGTTCTTGTGGTGGCACTGTATAAGCCAGTTGACGGGTCTCACGAACCGGTCCTTAGGATCTACGCAGGCCAATCAACCACAAACCCAAGTTTCGTGCACTCGGCACCCACCGTAACCCACCTGCCTGCTAGATCCCTATTCTACCCTCCTCATACACCACGTTCATCACCACATCATCACAATCATCATGATATATTGAATTTAAATATAATAACTCTCATCCTGACATGTAAGGAGGGCTAAGCATGAAAGTAATAACATATAATGTAAACCCTAATCTACCCATCCCGGCTACAAGGCAAATTTTGGAAATTCTAGTAAACAACCAACACATGGGATTCAAATTAAGACCTAAAGCATGCATTTCTAACTAAAATCCTAAAAATGGAGAAATATGGTCAAGGGCACTTGCCTTTTTCTTATATCGTTGCTCAGTCTACGGATTGAACTCTTGATCTTCAAGGTCTTGCAGTTGCAGGTCGAACGTCGGCTCGGAAATTAATTTTATCCACGCCATCACATGTGAAATGGACATATCGAGAAACAATGAGAACACTACCACACAAGCATTCCTAATGTATTACATACAGGCGAAACCTATTTAGTCGTCGTGTGCTGGCGCTTTATTTCTGTTTTAGGTCATCAATTTCTTATGATGTGCAAGATGAAAAGGTTATTATACATTTTACATACTATTATGCATTCCTAAACTCTTAGGTTAGTGTCCTATGTAAGACAACAACTAATCATGGGCTAGAATGTAAATTCAGCAGGTTTTAGGGGGGTGTTCAGGTAATTACAGATCTATCTAGGGGTTCATTTTGCAATATCACAGCAGGATATACAATTTAAAAGGTAAATTCAGATTGTCTTAGGGTGTTGGGTATAAAATCAGCATTAGAAGAGAGCTAAAATGTGCAATCAGCGGAAACAGGGGCTTATTTATTAGTTGACAGCAAGATGCAAGGGTTAAAAATATAACTTTAGAATACTACAGGGTGTTTTCTGTGATTACAGCAAGGCCTTGGGGGTATTGTGATTTTCCAGAATGGTACAGGAGCTAAAACATAAATTTCAGAGGGTTCTAGGGGTTATATGTAATCTCAGAAGGACTAGGGATGATTTTCATAAAAACAGGGGTACTCAGGGTCTAAAATGTTATTTCCTAGGAGCTACAGGGGCTAAACCATTAATTTCAGTGCATTCCAGGGCATAAATACTAAAACGGAGGATTCACAAGGGTCTAGCATCAATTTTACTTCGAAATCCCTAATTCCCTAAGAGTACAGGGTTGATTTTGTGAAAACCAAGGGCTGATTGCAGGGTTCCGAAAAATCAGGGGGCTAGGTGCAAAAACTACCTCAGGAAAGAGCCGGTTTAACCGATGTTGTCGGATCAGGCACCACCGGCTGGGATTTAAAATCCCGAACCTGTATCCCCCGATCTAATTCGGGACCCTTGATCTTAGATCAGGCGGCCTGGGGCTCGCTCGGCCGAACTCAGCCACGCAGTGGTCGGTGTTCCGCGGCCTTGTGCCATGGCTGGAGCCCAGGGGTTCGCAGGCGCTTGTCATCTATGTCCTACGAAGCTTCCTACGCTTAGCTAATAGCTGAAAATGAAAGAGAGGAGCTCGAGATCTCACCTAGGGGTCCTGTGTGACCCGAGGCGGCATGGGGAAGATCTTATGGCGGGTATACGATGGGGAGCTTCGGTTCACATCGAGATCGATGTTGGAGCAGGGTTCCTCCAAGGTTTTGGGGTCGGTGACGTGCTTGGAGACCCGCGGGGTAGACACTTGACGTCGATCCGAGTTGGAGTAGCCCGGAGAGGGTTGCTGGTGTCCCGAAGGGAGAGCGCGCATGGATGAACTGGAGCTCCGGAACGGGCGAGGACTTCCACGTGACGCCTCGCTCCCAGATCCGGTTGATGGGGCGGCGGGGTACGGGTGGTTCGCTTGTGGGAGAGGTGCAGTGAGGCGAGGAGCTTGATGGCAGGGGGGGGCTAGAGGGTGGGAGGCGATGGGGAGGGCGCCGGTCATAGGCTTCTCGCCGCCAGCCACAGCAAGCAACGCGACGGAGGCGGAGCGCGGGTGGAGGTGGGGAGCGCAGGAGCGGGGGTGCGCTGGCTGGCGGCGCTGAGGGAGGCAACGGGGGTGGGCGCACCGGCCGGGGGAGGGCGACAAGCTGTGGAGAAGAAGGCGGCGGTGAGATAGGGGAGTGCGGGGGCAGAGCCCGAGAGCTAGGGCTCGATCGGGCGGCAGCGTGGGCAGCAGGCGTCGGGCGAGCGGGGGCGCGCCGGTCGAGAGGAGTTCCAGTGGGGGAGAGGAGGGGAAGAGCGCGGCGCTGAGGGAGAAGAAGATGGAGCGCGGGGCGAGCGGCGCCGCGGGGTGCAGATCGAGAGCTCGGGAGAGAGGAGGGAGGCGCAGGCGGAGCGGGGAAGGAGGTGGAGCAGGGGCTTTCGGTGGGGCTTTGCAGGGCGGTGAGTGGTGCGGGACAGAGGGAATCCGGTGTCTGCGGCCACTGAAAAAGGAGGGAGGCGGTTGTGCCCTGTCGGCGACCGCGCGAGGAGAAAAGGGGGAGAGCGAGGGGACCCCGGGGAAGAAGGCAACGGGAGGAAGAAAAGGAGAGGAAGGAAACGTCCACTGACAGTTGGGCCCCACGAGTCAGTGAGAGGCAAAAGAATCCTATGCTTGCTGGGCTGAGAATGGGGTTGGGCTGTGGGGGAAAAGGAGTGTGTTTCAGCCCAATTTCGATGTTTAATCGATTTTCATTTCAAGTTTCCATCTGAATGCATAGCTGGTTTGAAAGTTTTAAATTTTCCTAATTTTTGCCTTTTAGGGTGTTACAAGCGTGCAGACATTCAAAAACAAAATCACAAGAAGAAAAGAAAAAGGAACAAGGAGATCAAAGGGTGAGGCATACGGCTGGGAGGAGCTTCTGCTGCAGGTAAGCCTATGCAACGGGGAGGAGGTAGGCAAGGAGCATGGTGACCAGAGACTCGCCGGAGGCTCCAGCCTCGAGCTCAAGTAGCGCACCCCCTCGGCGGAAAATAGGAAGACCCAACAATGGAAGTCACCGAGCCGCATGGCCACCGCGCAGGAAGCACTCTGACCAAATCGGGTAAGGCTTGGTGACTGCAACTCTCCAGGGGCATGCCGGTTGCCGGTGGTTGTTACTGACGAGTCTCCAGCTTTGCAGATCTGGCGAGTGTGTGTACAGAACTGTCGTGCAATTTTGTGAGCTCCTCAAGCCTCGTGAGTTGTGTCGCATGCCTCTCCAGCAGCCCGGCCTCGACCAAAGTTGCCGCTGCCTCGGTTGCTCCCTCTGACGTGATGGCGGCCAGCGTGATGTAAAAGGTTAAGATTTCACTTGCTAGAGTGTTCATCATGCCACTACATCATAGCTCATCTTCTGGAAGTCTCATGAACATTTGTGAAAAGCAAATAATCACCATCAAAAAGATAATTAGAGGAAAAGCTCACAAATCTAAAAGTAGGACCTCACACATATAAACATGAGAGGCTAAGCTCACCATTAGACCCTAAACATTCTTAGGAGTGCTCATGCCAAGTTTCATGCAAGTTTAAATTCTTTTGAGGCACTTTTGGATACAATTGTAAAAAGGCTAATTTGAATGCAAATTCAATTTCAGCTACTTTAGTCACTTGGATTCAAAAGTTGACTTCATATTTAAACTCAGCACATTTTTCTGAGTTAGTCCACTAATTTTCATCCTCGTTGGAGTTCATCTTGTCGGGAGCTATATTTGGATTAATTCAAAACTGAATTTGAATTTCAAATTCAAGTGTGATTCGAATTTTAGTTAACCCAGCTCAAATGTGAGGATTTCAAATTCAACTGATGACTTGGTGATGAAGTCTACACTTTAATTGTGAGTACCTGGGATATTTGCAACAAATAAATGGAAAAGAATTAGAGGGAAGGAGTGGGCCCACATGTCAGTCAAACTCACGGAGTGAATCAACTCACATGCGCGCTCTGTTCCTCGGGCCTCTGCAGTGGAAACCACTGAGCCGTTCCGATCGCCACCTCCTCGGTTTGCCTCATGCTGGCGACCAGCTTTGGTGCCTCCTTGCTCACGAAGGAACCCCGGCGCTGCACACACACAACCGCCGTGCTCTATTTTCGCCTGCTCGACAGCAAAACCAGTCCGCACGGCCGCGCCTCTGCCTTCCTCGGCGATCACCCACTCCGGTGGTTTTCACGCTAGACTGAGCTTCTCAGAGGTTGCGCCCACCATCCCTTGACGTTCCCGAAGCGAGAAATCGGAGGTAGCTGCCCTAGACCGTGGTAGCGAGCTTGGTTTTCTTTGTCGATGCCGTGAGTCACCACCGCTATGAAAACTCTTCACCCAACCACGAGCGTCTATCTTCTTATGAGTTTAGCGCACCAAAAGGTTTGCCTAGGATCCCTCTTCCTTTCCCGCAACCCCGACCACATGCCACAGTGTGTGCTCGCCGAATTTCAGTTCTTGCCGAAAGCATGTGATATAGACCGTGGCCATCTAACTCAAAAATTCATGCTAACCGGTCAAGCAAACCTTCCCCAACTTAGAAAACCATGCGGGAACGTCCGTGCGAATCCATACGATAAAGAATCATGGGAAATCGTCGAGAAACCACTGAGTTCTTCGGGTTTTTCGTTCTTCATAGGATTTAGACCTAGGTCGCACGG
The DNA here is from genome assembly GCA_030760725.1 of Neostapfia colusana. NCBI lineage: Eukaryota > Viridiplantae > Streptophyta > Magnoliopsida > Poales > Poaceae > Neostapfia > Neostapfia colusana. The sequence goes on from JASWHV010000015.1 coordinate 70,108,193, forward strand.
TGAAGTCCTTGTTGCCGCCACCTTTAGCAAGATCAGGGTCGTGATCGTTGCTCCTCAGATCGTGGCGGTGCTGTAGGAACCAACAGCAAAGGTTTTGAGGCACTACAGCACCATAGGGACCTTGCCGAAATTGCCACGGAGGTTGTCGCCGTCGCACGACCATTTCCGGTGATCGCCGGGCGGTGACAAGGTCAGTAACGTATTCCCCGAGCAATTTCAGGTGGAGGAAGCAAGTTTGGTTGAGTTCCGGGCACGGGAATCCTCTTCCGGCGAGTTCTCCGGCGAGGTGGGCGGCGGGTGACCGTGGGGGCGCGAGGAGGAAGAAGACTCACGGGTCCCATGCATCAGTCTCCGTTAAAACCGTGGCGGATCGTCTGTGGCTCTGAATCAAGTTGTGTCTACGTGAGATAATCTCAGTGGCCCCGTGTGTCCTGCTCTCGGGTGGCGCCACGTCACCCCGGGACCCAGGGGTTAGAATTTGAACATTTCCCGGATTATCTGAATTCCAGTTTTTCCTCAATCTTTAGAAGCTCATAACTTTTGCTAGGATGGTCCAAATTGCGTGAACCAAATTTTGTTGGATTCCTATCTACTAGTACTATCCAGCAAAACAAGTTTCAGTTCATGAAACTTATTATTTTTCAAGAATTAATTCCCTAAATTTAAAATTGTTGGGAATTTTATCTGGAGATTTCATTTATGGAAAATTCTGAAATTTGGCTAGCAGGTTCATTTTAAAATCCTTGAGTCACCTGAAATATTTCAGATCCATCCATGTTTATTTAGTCCCGCTAATGGTGTGATTAAGTGAGCTGCCCTGAGAAAATAGAAAAATATACAGAAACATTTTTTCAGAATTTTCTCAAATCTTGATTAGGGCATAACTTTCTCTAGGATTCTTCAAATTATATGAAACCAACCCCATTAGAACCATATCAAACTGTAGTTTCCATTAAGTAATGGTTTGATCCATGAAATTTTCTAGAAATCCTTAGAAGCTCTAGTAATGACCATTTAGACTTTTATTTGTCAGAGCTCAAATGAGCCTTGTTTCAATTGAAATTTGGTCAAGTCCATGATTAGGTTCTTACCAAGCCACAGTAAAAATTTCAGAGCCAAATGGGATGTCTAGCTAGAGTTAGAGTCTTCATATGCTAATTTCAACACATTTGCATTTAAATTGACATATCGTTAAATTGATTATGTGTAGTCGCTGAACGCGAGGAGACCCCAGAGATTTTGGACTTCATCCCTCTAGAGGAGACACTAACCCCTGACCAGCAGCAACAAGGCAAGCCCTGGTTTGCATTTAACATGTTTTATCAATTTTTGCTTTATACTCACTTAGCTTGAAGTATGTATGTGCATTAATTAGGTGTAGGACGATTGACACTCCACATGCATAACCTGATTATTCCAAAGGTAGTGAGGGTAGTGTCTAAGTCCTCGAGTAGATCATGCTTTGCTTAATGTTTATGGACTTCAGTACAAGTCGAGTAGTTGGAATCTACTCGCGAGTATAGGGTCCGTCACACACGGGATTGGTTAGAGATGTGAGATAACTTTAGTAAGAAAAAATGGGACTAGGCAGGGGCTAGGATGCAGCAAGAGGAAGTATTGTGTGCGTAGCCCTGTCCGTGTCTATTGAGGACCGATCCGTGTGCGGCCCACGCAGATCAAGTTTGAATGTACCGAAGGCATATCGGATATATGGGGTCCGATAAACTGATGTAACCTATACCTCTAGGCGTCAACGCATAACACGCCGATTTATAGGTGTAGGTTGAGGGCAGCAAGGTGGAAATTCGTTAACGGGCATAGAAAGATGCTCCGTGTAGGGAACCTCCTGTCCGTTTGGGTGCGACCGGTTCGACGTTTGGGCTGTTTGGTGAATGTTTGTTCCATACAACATCGAGTGAGCGTGCTGTGCAGCTCCACAGATGGGCGTACGTGACGTGCTATTCGGGTATCCCTGCAGGTGTATATCGAGTTGATTCACCGTCCCTCACGGTAATGAGTACCACTTGGTCACTGAGACGTGACGTAGGTTAAAATATAGAATCTTGTGATTCAATACTGCTGATATGAATAACTTGTATTGCTACATGTGTGCCACCAAATATTGCTCACTAAATTTAAGTTTCATGAACCGTTAACTTGTGGCAAAAAGATGAATTAAGGATGAACTTGTAGGCGTGTCCCTTTGTTGCAAACTTTCATCCTATATTCGAGTATGACTTGCATGTAGAGTTTCATGTGTAGGAGAGTTAGTTAAGACTTGCTGAGCCATCATGCTCACGATTGCTGCTATGAGTGTTTGCAGGTGAGGAGTACCCCACGGACTCAGAGTACGAGTCCACCGGTGAGGGCTACCCTCCGTCGGGAACTACGGCTGTGTGGGAGTCGTACACGCCGCGTTGAGGATGAGTGGAGCTAGTGTGGGTTGCCCGTAGGGCCAGACAACCAACTTTTGCTAGTTAGGTGTTGGAGTGTGTTGTATAAATAACTTCCTCTGTAGTAGAATCTGTACAGAAGTTGTAACTGAAGATTGTACTACTTTTGTACAAATTCAGCATGTTTTCAATGTAATACAATGTTTCTTTATCGTGTGTGCTGTTAGGTGTCGCATCGTGCGGCACCATCCTTTGTGATCCTGGAATGTACGGATTTCAGTCCGTCGCACGTGAGGAGGAGGAGGCGGCAGCGATGCGTCTGGTAAGTCTGTCACTCCTTCTTGCTTGTCCTTCATAGATTACACGATTAAGGAGGGGGTTCGTCACAAACACTAGCAAACTGAGGAAGAAGAAGGTGGATTGGGAAAGGATGGAGAGGAGGACAAGGATATCAGGCAAAAGACCAGCGCCGGGAGTGATGGACAGAGAGGAGCGTCGTGCAGCCACCGAAGGAGCGAGCATCAGGGAGGAGAGGAGTGTGGTGCAGCTGTCGAAAGAGAAGGCACCACGGAGGAGAGGAGTGTGATGCAACGGAAGAGTCAATCCCGGACTCGATCGGGTGGAGAGTTCCCGAACACCAGTGGATTGGCCGGGATTAGGTTAGGCCATTAGCGATCCATGCCGTTGCCAAATACACGTTTCGCTCGGACCAGGTTTTATTTTCGCGCGTGGATTTTGTCCCTCAGATGACCGGGATCTAACCCCAACGCCTGCCGATCCCGGTCTATCCAAATGAGGCCTAAGATGAGATTACATTCTAATTACCTCAGCTATTGAGGACGATGGCTGCCAACCTCCTAAACTCCAAATATTTATAGACGTTACATGTTACCTGCTATTATAGTCTGTCTTGCACATGGTGAGAATTACTAAAACAAAAGCTCAATGACGGAAAAGCAATGAAAATAGGCTTATATTTAATTTCTTTGAAAACAAAAATGTATTCATGCATGGCCATGCATCTACGTAGTCGTCAAATGTCACAGGCCTCTAAGGCCATCTTCCCTCTTCCTCCAGTGACATCGTGACACTATGGGGCTACCTTCTAGCGGATGCTTCACGTGCAAAGGCTCGTGTTGGCTTCACCGACATCCAAGACGAAAGAATGGATCTTGGAGTGCTATGTGAACTTAAACATCTCTGCAAACGACAAATCCTCTTCCTGGTAGTTTCCTCATATTGCACTACAGGAAACATAACACATTACGACGTCCAAGTTATTTACGACGGCTAGCTGTCATAAGTAACCTAACTTACGACGGTCGCTGTGCGCCGTCGTATGTAAACTAACTAACGACAGCCTTAGGCCCATGGCCGTCGTAAGTTACGGGACCGTCGTAAGTTACGTGTAACATACGACGGCCGTATCCCTAAGCCATCGTAAGTTAAAGCGCTATCGTAAACTAAGAGTAACTTACGACGGGTTATGTTACAACTGTCGTAAGTTGCGAGTTTTAACCGCCGCCCCGGTCTGGGCTCGGGCTCATTCAGCCCTAGCCCGCACCGCCACCGCTGCCACCGCCCCGCGCCGCCCCCAGCGCCGCCTCGAGGTCCCCCGGCCCCCTGCGCCACCCCTGCTGCGCGCCTCCCCAAGGTCCCCGGCCTCCCCACGCCGCCCCGCCGCTTGCGCCGCCCTGCACTATCCCGGCCGCGCCGCCACCCCGCGCTATCCCGGCGCCTCCCCGCGCCGTCCCAGCGCCGCCGCCCCGCGCCTCCCCTCCGCCGCCGCTAGGCCCCAAGCCCGCCCCGCTTCGCCGCCACTTCGAGGTACGTTGTATTTAGTAATTAATTTAGTTCGTTTAGGAATTATTTTAATTAATTTATTTTATTTAATTAATTTAGTTCGTATAGGCTTAATTTAGTTTATTTAGTTCATTTACTAAGTAATCTAGTTCATTTTATTTCATTTAGTAATTAATTAGTAAGTAATTTAGTTCATTTAGTTTTTTATTAATTAGTTCAGTTAATGATTTAATTTATTACTTAATTATATTACTTAATTTTTGTTTAGTTGAGTATTAAGTTAGTTTTATATTTCTTTTAAAATTTTGAGTTAGTTGATTATTGAGTTAGTAATTTTTGTTTAATTCGATTGCTTGAGTGCATAATATCGATATATATAAACGGGCTTTAGGCCGACTCAGCCCGACACATCCCATATATGGCCTGACACGGGCCATTTAAAGGTCAATGGCCATGGCCGCCGCCGAGACAATCGTTGAGAACCGTGTGGTTTCGATCAAGAAGCGTCGTTGGTGCCATGGCCATGGCCGCCGCCTCCGTAGCCAACTAGTTTAGCACTTCTTAGATTTCTGTGAAGCTAACCGATCATGTCCCAAGATTTTTTGTCCATCTATGTCAGAGAACAAGGTCGTCGGAGTTCTCAATCACTACAGGAAAATCAACATTTTACAACGGCTGCATTTATTTACGTGGGTCAGCCGTAAAAAATTAACAAACTTATGACGGCCCGTGGTAGTAGTCGTAAATTTGCTAACTTATGACGGTCGTTGGCTCTCAGCCGTCGTAAACAATAAGACCGATGGAATTTAATGTATAACTTACAACGGTCGGAACCTTGGTCGTCGTAAGTAAGTAAACCATTGGAATTTAATCACTATTTACGACAACTAAAACCTAAACCGTCGTAAGTTAAGAAGCCGTCGTAAATAAAGAACATAACCTACATCTCGCGGGCCGCGCGTGCGGCCCACTCACGTACGCGACCCGCCGACTGCCGCCGTCACCGCTCCGCCTCGCCCTCGCCGAGCCGCCTCCGCCCCGCCCTGCCGCCGCGCCGCCACCGCCGCCCCGCCGCGCCGCCTCTTGAGGCATAAATTAGGATGGCTGACCCACTTCTCTGTCTCTACCTCGTTCTTTCCTTCTCCCTCATTCTTTCCTATCTCTCTCTTTTATATGACTCAAAAATGAAAGATTAACGTAAACATATACAATATGTGTCACCCATTTCGAACCGGCCCGTCTCACATGTGTTACGCATGTGAGGTGTGTAGGTTCGGAATTGTCCCTTTTTGGACAGCCTAGGAGTGACTGAGAGGGTGTGCTTATTATGAGACGCAGGGTCTGGATTTGGACGTAGTTTCAACAGCGTAACCCTAACGTTCTCTGCTACACCATTTTCGGGCGTGCAGTTGGAGAACAGCGGGGTTATGCTGCCAAAATTTCGTCTGAATCTAGAACCCGTGTCTTGTCATAAGCACGTTCCTCTCGGTCACTCTTGGGTGGTTTAGGACCTATCATTTCCAATAGATGTAGGGCCCTGACATAAATAAATTATAAAGTAACTATAATTTCCTTGACATTAAACTGCAGATTCAAACATGGGTGAGGACCGTAGTTGGATGTATACCGGTTGGAAGAACAGTTCTGGTGGTCACTCGGATGAGTGGTTTGCCAAGATAGATGCTTTTGTAGATCGAGCTTTTTCATTGTCAATGATCGATAAGGTGCGGTGCCCATGTACGAAATACCAGAATACAAAGTTTTTGGACAAAATGACGGTCTCGATACACTTGTGTCGAAACGGTTACGTGCCACATTATGAGGTGTGGACCTTCCACGGCGAGACAACTTCTCAAACTGTACAAGAAGTGGAAGAGGAAAATGATGATAACATAGAGGATGATAGGATGGATGAGATGCTTGAAGCTATACAACCAGAGTTTACGGAGGATCCTCCTACAACAGAGGTTGAAGTGTTCTTCAAGCTTTTCAAAACTTCAGAAGAGCCGCTGCATGAACACACTGAAGTGACCCTCCTCACTATCATGACTAGACTTATGGAAATTAAGTCTAAGTACTTCTTTTCTAATAACTGCTACAACGACTGTTGAAACCACTGATTGAAGAATTGAAAATGTTGTGGACAGGAGTCGAAGCGTACGACTGTTACAAGAAACAGAAATTCAACCTTCGAGCTGCTTATTTGTGGTCCGTCCATGATTTTCTGGCATACGGTATGTTTTTCTGGATAGAGCACTTATGGTCGTTTGACGTGTCTGATATGTGCTTCTCACACGGACTGTTTTTGACTTACTCATGGAGGAAAGATATGCTACTTCGATTGTCACAGGCGTTGGCTGCCTCCGAATCACATGTTTAGACAACATAGGAATGTCTTTAAAAAAGACACCGTTGTCACTAAAGGACCACCGAAACGTCTAAACGGATCAGAAATATCTGATATGCTGGACAAACTGGTGCCAGATAAAGGACGTCCTGGATATTTTCTCGGTTACAGAGAGGATCACAATTGGACTCATATATGTGGAATATGGGAGCTACAATATGTGAAGTCGTTGATACTAATGCACCACATTGATGTCATGCATCAAGAGCGTGATATGGGTGAATGTATCATAAGCACATGCATGGACATGACGGGCAAAACGAAAGACAATATAAAGGCTCGAAACGACCTGGCAGAGCTTTGTAACCGTCCAACTCTTGAGCTCTCTAAAAGTGGTGCTAAACCACGTGCTTCTTTCTTTCTTTGACCTAAAGAAAAGAAAGAAGTACTCAAATGGTTGAAAAATTTGAAATTCCCAGATGGTTACGCAGCTAGTCTAAAACGAGCCATGAATATCAAAACGTGAAAGCTGACAGGGTTGAAGAGTCATGATTATCATATAATTATGGAAAGACTTCTACCTGTTATGTTTCGGGGCTATTTTGATGATGTGGTGTGAAAGGTGCTAGCCGAGCTTAGTCACTTCCATAGACAGCTCTGTGCAAAAGAAATCACGATAGAGATGATGCGTAAATTGGAGGAGATACCAGTACTATTATGTAAGATGGAATTTTTTTCCTCTAGGGTTCTTCAATCCAATGCAACATCTCCTCATCCATATTCCATTTGAAGCTAAAGTTGGAGGTCCCGTGCAGTATAGGTGGATGTATCATATTGAAAGAGCACTAAGATATCTGAAACCAATGGTTCGTAACAGGGCAAAGGTAGAAGGATGCATCGCCAAAGCATTTCCCCTTAAAGAAGTAGGATACTTTTCACGTGTTTACTTTGCAGAGGAAAACAATTTCAACACTTCGGCAATGCGGTACAATATGGATGAGCAACCTCCTTGTAGCGATCTCTCTATTTTTGCAACAAGAGGCACTACTGTTGGTAGTTCCACTTCCTACAACTCTACCGCAGAAGAAAGGAGTGTTGCTTTCCTCTACATGTATGCGAATATCAATGAGATGGACAAATATTTCGAGTAAGTGTTTGTCTTACATTTATGCTAATCAGTGTATTTTGTAACACATCTATTCTAAAAAATTTTCTTTTCATATAGTGAGTTCCACAAGCAAAGTTGGACACATAGGTATAAACCTACAAGCAAACAAGTAGAAGTGATGCGACGGAAAGAAATAAACAGAGGACCTAATTTTCTATCCTGGTTTCGAGATCATATAATATTTTCTCGTCAACTTAGCAATATTTACAAATTATTCTTATAACTTACGAGTATTTACAAAGTTTTCTTATAACTTCATATTTGAACAGTGCATCAAAGATGTCGACGTTCATGAAGACTTGCGGCAACTATCCTATGGATTGATTAAAGTTAGGAGCTACGGTCGATATAACGTCAATTGCTTATGATTCCGTACAACTCAATTTGAATCTCTTCATCCTCTCGCAGCAACATCTAATACCGGAGTTGTGATGAGGGCAGTCGACTCTTAAGGACATGAAGCTAATTATTATGAAGTCATTAATAAAATCCTTGAATTTGCTTTTACAAGGAATAAGGATCTTCGAGCAGTATTCTTTGACTATGAGTGGTTTGATATCGATCATGGAACTCGACTAAGCCAATTTGGCATGGTGGAAGTCAAACACAATGAACGACTACGAGGATACGATTCATTTGTTCTTCCACACCAAGTGGAGCAAGTGTATTATCTATCTTATCCATGCAAAAAACTCAAAGCTTGGTGGGTGGTACATAAGGTGAATCCTCGTGAGCGGTTATACACTCCATGATGGTTACCATGATACTGATGAGGTCGACGATGTTTACCAAGAAGAAGAGTTACCGGACTCGTTTATCGTCAAGGCTGGTGTAGGACTCGATGACTTAGTTGGAGACGCACAAGATGTCGAGACTTCTGATATGCGTAAACGGAAACAAAACCCAGTCCAGACGCTCACGAAAGAAGATCGATGGTCTGGTTTAAGGAGTAGGGTACATGATCATGACGTTGATGATTTTTAAAATTGATGATGTAACGTTTTCTTCACTAACTTAACATGAATTTTGTATATATTATCTGAGCATATTTATCAATTATTCCTTACAACAGGATGTCGTCATCAAAGGGGAGCGGGAAGAAGGGGGCACGAGGGTTGCTCAGTCGGTCACGGGACCTCTTCTCAGGTAGCTCGTCAGGTGCGAGCAGACGCTCTTAGCTGATGAGGCACCTTCCAGACTTTGCGGGCCGAGCTCTAGCTTTACAGCACATAGAGGTAAATTTCAGTTGTCAATCACGTTATTTTAGATTGCACTTATAAATAATTTATTCTTATCAATCCTTTTAATTTTGCAGTCTGACTCACAGTCGTCAGAGTCAGAGTCAAAGGTTAGGGCGCCACCTATCCACACGCTAGCCAGCCCTCGGAGCCGGCTACGCTCCCTTCGGAGCCGGCGAGCGCAGAGGCGACGGACGAGGAGGACCCACTTTGCGGCTCCTCCTCCTGTTCGTCGTGAGCGGGTCACTATTCATCCAGTTGGAGACAGGTAAAAAAATCATATACTATTACATATTTCATGATGCCTACCGTTACTTACTGAGTTAACAAATTTTGCATATCTTGGTACGACTGTTTGTTCATGGGCCAGGGACACCACAAGCAGGTTAACGGTGTCATCGGGGCTTTAGTGCGTTTGCACTATCCCGGTGTCATCGATGGTATCCCTACTTTGTCGTGGGACGACTACGCACGTGTCTCGCACGAGGTGCACGGCGCCCTTCAGGGGGCCGTGTGGAACGATTTTATGGTAAGTTTAAATGTTTATATTCTCCAACTCATTTAAATTGTTAATGCATATTGATTAAATTGTTTTCTTAAAGCTGAGGTACCAGTTAGAGGAAACGAGCGAGAGCATGATGGAGCACGTGACAGTCGTGTTCCACACAAATGCTCGGAAGCTCGTGACGCAGACGTTGTCATACGCCCGCATACAGGCCGTTAACGACTACCAAAAACGACATCAACAGCAGAAGGAACGGGGTCCCTTTAGAAGGGACTCCGACACGTGCTTGACAGAGGATCAATACGCAGAGGTAAGTTCTAATTGTTAAAAAAATTTAATAGTTACTTACGTTAATAAATGAATGATATACTAAATATGTACAGGTTAGTATTTCCTGGTTAGAGGGTCAACCCGACACATACCGAGCTCTCTGTCGGTATTGGGCTAGCGATGAATTCAAAGCTAAGTCCATGAGGGCTCGAGGATGCAGAGGGTCCAACGGGAAGCACAACTATGGCGCCGATGGTCATTTGCGTTTGTCTAAATGCATGGGAAGTGTATTATAAGTTTGTTTATGTGTTGATAATATATTTATCCTACTAACACGTATCTACAGGAGCGAGAGACCGGTCAGGAGCCTAGCGCGACCCAGGTTTGGAAGAGAGGTCACAGAGGAAGTGACCTGTCGCAGCCGGGGCAGTGCAGTCAGATCGCGACCGATCGACTGGTAAGTTTTCAAAATTCTTCTATTTAATTATAACTAATATTATTATTTACATGCTTACACAATTTCTATATTTTTTAGGAAAAGTACGGGCAGGAGGTCGTCAAAATACACGTTGAAGGGTACGATTGGGAAAACGCGTCAATCGACCCTCAAGCCGTGTATGCAAGCGGCGGTGGGAAGGCCCATGGCCCGTGAGTTGGTTTCTTTGATGTTTTTCACTCTTCCTTCTTTTACTTATTATTTTTCTTTCTTTTGTAGGTTTGCCATTTTCGATGGAGTTGTCGACTCGAGGTCGGCACGACCTGAGAGAGGCACTTCATCGACGCAGGCTTCGTCGGTTGGGCCGTCGAGTGGTCGTTTCTCGCAGAGGGACATGGAGTTCCATGCCATGCAGGAGAGGCTGACGCGGATCCAGGAGGAGCTCGACCGGACGAGGGCCATCCAGGAGTACCAAGCCAACTACATGACCCAGATGCAGGCAGTGATAGAGGTAACTAGTTTAAATTACTGTAGTTTACTTTCATAGCATTTAAGTAATATGTATATTCTAATATTTTGCAATTATAGGCCTTAGCTCAACAGAATGGCCAGCAGATCGCGATTCCTGCGTGGCAGCCGCCACAGGAGACCCCGTCACAGGAGCCCGCAGCACAGGTGCCTCCGGTACAGGTAATAAACTCTTTAATATTGTATTATTCATTAACATATAGAGAGAGGGAGATATAGAGAGAGATAGAGTGGTACAGTAGGGAGAGAGAGGGAGTGCGAGAGAGGGTGAGAGTGAGATGGAGAGGCGGAGTGTTACAATAGAGGGAGAGAGAGAGAGTGCGAGAGAGAGGGTGAGAGTGAGAGATACAGAAAAAGGGGATGGATGGTACAGAGATAGAGGAACAAAGTGAGAGAGAAGATGAAAAGGAGAGAGAGACAAAGAGAGTGAGGAAAAAGAGAAAGACATGGATATCTGAATTCAAAATATGTCTAACTACTCATGTGCTTTGCAGGGTTCGGCGACGGAGGCTTCGACTACATCACCACAGCTACCGGTTCCGGGAGGAACGCGCGGAGACGGTTTCTTCGGCTCCGGAGGTAGTCGAGGGGATAGTGTGTAGCCCTTTTGTGTTTTGTGTTGTGTTTGATGTGTATGCATCTGTTTAAGACTGATTACTGCTGCTATGAGTATATATTTTCTATATTGCCTATTCTGTGATCAAGCCAGGTTAGTCAGTTTTTGTTTATTTTAAAAAAATTACAAACATAACTTACGACGGTCACTGCCCAGAAGCCATCGTAAGTTAGCTTCTGCTACTTACGACGGTCACCAGAACCATCATAAGTTAGCCCTAGTTACTTATGACGGCACTGAGCAAGTCGTCGTAAGTAAAGTGGCTTAGGCCACCACGTGGCCTGGGCCGTTACTTACGACGCATGCACGACGCCGTCGTAAGTTACTTAACTTACGACGGTAGCCGTCGTAAGTTAGCTTATTTACGACAAAATAATTACCTCGGCTCGTCACCGTCGTAAGTAACGGTTTTGTCTGATACCAATTGTGAGACCTATGTGTGCTGAATAAATTGGCTTTGACGATAAAAGTTTTGAATACTACCTAAACACCTTTTTGACAAGGTCCGACTCTAGGTCCGAGCTCCTGCAAGGTCCGCCGATAGGTCCGACTTGCTTTGTCTAGGTCTGACTTATTTTGGCTAGATCCGACTTGTTTTTGCTAGCTCCGGTGCCAGGTCCGACTATCTTTGGTAAGTTCCGTGCTAGGTCTGACTAAGCTTTAGTAAGCTCCAGCGCTAGGTCCGACTAGATTTGGTAAGCTCCGGTTAGCTTTGGTAAGGTTCGGAGCTTGATTGCAATGGTTCTGCTTTTAACTTGCAATGTTTCGAACTTGCTTTACTCCTATGGAAAGTTTGCTTTGTATTATTTAGTAAGTTTTTGGTGTGTTTTGGTGGTTATGGCTGATATCATTTTGCTATGGTTTACAACATGCTTATGTGAGGTGCTCACGTAAGATGTTGTAGTTTCGGAACTAACGAGAGTCAAGTCGAGGACTTGTGCTCGGAAGTATTGGTTGTTTATTCATGTGCAGGTGTTGCTTAAGTTCAAGACATGGCTGGTGACGGGATCCATTGAACTAGTCTTAGGGAGAAGATGAGGTTCAACAACCAAGTTCGGGAGGAATTGTGGTTGAGTTGATCGGGAGGTTGCGCAGTATGTTTGAATCAAGAACAATGCATATGAAGGTATCTTGGACGTCGTTGGAAGATGTTTGCACGTGTGCAAGGAGTGCATGGACGTGGCTGCATGGTTGCAAGGCGTGATTAAGAGATATGGACGTAAAGAATTGGTCGGAAAGGTCCAACCGACTAGGTTATGGACTCAGGCTGCGGCTGAGTCGTGTTTGACTCAAATATAGAAAGTTTTGAGTTGGTTATGATAGGATTTCGTGTGGGTCAAGAATTTGAGTTATTTTAGAAATGTGGGATATGTTCCTAAGGTGTTTAGAAGTCTTAAGATTGCTTCTATCTGCGTATAGAAGAGTCCTAAGCAGTATTGGAAAATTACAGTTTGAATCCAAGTAGGAGTAGGAGTCCTAGTTTGAGTTGAGTTGGCCTTCGGGCTGGTTATATAAGCAAGGGAGGCCAGAGCTCGTGGTGCACAACTTTGGTGCTGTTCCTATTGTGTTTTGATAAATAAAATTTGTATTCTAAAGGAACTTTTGTGCCTTGTTCGTCCGACTTGTTTCAGACAAGTTTTTCTCGTCGAGTTCCTGTTCAGCACTACCTTGCTTCGGTGGTTTTATCATAACTCGAGTTTTACAGATCCAATTGATGTGATTCTTTTTGGGTTGTCTTCACAACTTGATTATATATCATCTGTAAAAATGTCACGGTTATTAAATTTGTAGTTTCTGATATACACAAGTTTCTTTGCAGTATTCCAGAACTCTTTTTCTCGCGTCGGACATATTGACCTTTGTTCGATCTTTCGATCGTAACTTGAGTTTCTCTCAACGGATTTTCATGATTCTTGTTGTGACGTCTTCGTGACTTGATTCTATACAATCCATACTAGTTTTGTCACAGTTGAACACGTTTAGATTAGTCGCACACACGGTTTCTTTAACAGATTGGTTTTCTGCGTAGGGGTGTTTTGTTGCTTCCGCTGAAAAGTTTTTATCTACCATTCTGTAAAAGCCCAAGAAAAGGGACTTGCAAAAACTTTTCATCACCTCACAACAACACAGTTTTTATTGTGGATATCTTAGGAAATATTGTGAAGAGCAAGTAACCTCCATCAAAAGAGGGATTAGAGGGGAAAGCCTTCATTTTCACAAAGTGGGATTTTTACACATGAACATGAGAGGTTGAGCTCGCCCCTAGGACTTAAAAAGTCTTGGGAAGGTTCAGGCCAAATTTCATGTAAATCCAACACTTTTTGAGGCACTTTTGGAGGTATTTGAAAAAGAGGCCAATTTGAACGTAAATTCAAATTGCAGCAACTTTCATCACTCAAATTCAAAAGTTGGCTTCATATTCAAACTCAGCACATTTTTCTGAGTAAGCCCACCAATTTTCATCCTCATTGGAGTTCATCTTGTCAAGAGCTAAATTTGCAAGAATTCAAAACTGAATTTGAATTTCAGTTTAAACATGCAGCAAATTTAGCCAAACACAGTTCAAATTTGAGAATTCAAATTTAAACTAAGACTTGGTGACTAAGTCTCACATTAAATTGTGAGTAGCTGAGGATATTTTAGCACAACAGAATTGAGAAAATTTGGAAAAAGAATCGGAGGGGAGGTCCCACCTATCAGTAGTCTTAACAGAGAAGTTTTCCACTGAATTTTCCCTCTCTCGGCCGAGCCAGCGCGCCAGCTGCGGCCAGCACCGGCGTCCGACCGCCTCACCTTGCCACCTCCTGCTCAGCGACCGAGCACACGCGTGCACGACACGGTTAAAAACCCCAGCCACGTGAGCCGGCCTCATCTCCTCCGCTCTGCCCGCTCTCACCCGAAACGAAAAACGGCACCAGCCGCTCCCCACGGCTCCTCATCGCGCCGTTGATCCAGGCGACCTCGCGACCGGAGCTCAACAGAAAAGATACGCGCCGGGGACTGCTCGAACTCACGGTGAAGACCCTACCCTTTTTCATGCTCTGTAGGAGTAGTATTTTCCCGTCTAGTCCTCAGTGTTCAACAAAAACGAGTGAGCAGAGAATCTGAAATTCGCGGCGATCGGTCCTACACTGCGTAAACCCAGCCAAGCACATGTTCTACACGTCCCCACGGCCATCTAGGATCCAAAACCATCGAAAACCGTTGAGTCTGTGCGCTGATATCCGAGTTTTTTGAGCAACGGCCGATATCGGGCCTAGGTCGACGGTGAGGTCCTAGTTCCGGCCATTTCCATGGCCAACTGAGCTCATATTCATGCGCAGCATGCCACGGTGGAGCTGTAGGAGCAAACCGCTTGAGAAATAAGGCCCGGAGTAGCCCGGGCGACGTCGCTGGAGTAGAGAGGAGCTCTGTCACCGTCGCGGGCATAGTTCCGGCCATTGCCGAGCTCCGGTGAGGGTACCAGCGTGTTCTCCGAGTCGAGTTAGGTACAGGCGGCAAGTTTCGTCGAAGGTCGGGCGGTGAAACACCCGGCGGCGAGCGCTCCGGCGAAGCGCCGCCGCGGGAGCTGCGGGAGAGCGCTAGGTAGACGAAGGGGCGCCGGGTCCACCGGTCAGCCTCTGATCTCGCGCGGAGATCTGTTTGTGGCCGGGATTCGGTGCGGCAGCGCGGGTAAAACCCCGTGGGCCGCGGTGTGGCCGCATTCTGAGTGGGCCGGCTCGAGGAGTGGGCCCCACCCGCAGAATTTAAACAATTTGGGATTTTCCCGTTTTAGTTCAAACTTCAAATGAATAGAACTTTGGCTAGGAAACTCCAAATTCGATGAACCAAATTTTGCTGAACTCAGAATTCTGAGTACTTTCCAGCAATACCAATTTCAGCTCAGAAAAGTGAATAGTTTCCCAGGATTAAATACCTAAATTTAAACTGTAGGGAATTTTATCTGGAGAACTACTTTATGAAAAATTCTGAAATTTTGGCTGAGAGGTTCACTGGAAAATCCCTGAATCACAGTAAAATTTTCAGACTCATCAAAGTCCAGTTAGTTACCCTAATTGGTTGATTAAGAGCACTGCCCTGAGAAAATAGAAAAATGTACAGAAACATTTTTCAGATTTTCTCAAATCTTAATTAGGGCATAACTTTCAGTAGAATTCTGCAAATGACATGAAACCAATTCCATTAGAACCATCTTAAATTCTAGTTTCCAGAAAGTAATGGTTAGAGCCATGAAAACCCCTGGAATTGCTTAGAGGCTCAATTATTGACCAAATAGGCTTTTATTTGTACAAAGCTCAAATGAACTTTGTTTCAAATGAAACTTGGTCAAGACTCTGGTTAGGACCCTACCAAGCCACCATAAAAATTTCAGAACCAAAGGGGAGGGCTAGCTAGAGTTATTAGTAAGTATGTGTTTAAGTTACACTTTGCATTTACATTGACATGTAGCATATTTCATTAACGTGTAGTCGCTGAAGGCGAAGAGGCTCCGGAAGTGCTGGACTTCCTCCTTCCGGAAGAAGAACTAACCCCTGACCAGCAGCAACAAGGCAAGTCCCGGTTTGCATTAACACTTTTATCAAGTTTGCTTTGTTCACATAATTAGGGTGATGTATGAATGTGCATTAGGTGTAGGATGAATGGGACTCCACTTGCATGACGAGAACTTTTCCATAAGAGTGAGGGTAGTGTCTAAGACCTTGAGTAGACAGGCTATGCTTAATGATTCATAGGACTTCGGTACAAGTCGAGTAGTTGGAATCTACTCGCGAGTTTAGGCTTCGGACACACGGGTTCGGTTGAGTGATGTGAGATCACTTTAGTAATGAAAATGAGACTAGGCAGGGGCTAGGGCGAAGCAAGAGGAAGTCTTGTGTGCGCAGCCCTGTCCGTGTCGATTGAGGACCGATCCGTGTGCGGCCCTGCTGAACAAGTATTGAACGTACCGAAGGCATATCGGATATATGGGCCCCGTTAAACCGATGTAGCCTAAACCTCCGGGCATCGAGGCATAGCACACCGATTTATAGGTGTAGGTTGAGGGCAGCAAGGTGAAAATCTGCCAACGGGCATAGTGAGATGCTCCGTGTGGGGAACCTCCTGCTCGTTTCGGTGCGACCGGTTCGACGTTTGGGCTGTTGGGTGAAAGGTTGTCCCGTACGACATCGAGTGAGCGTGTTGTGCAGCTCCACCGGGTGGGCATACATGACGTGCTCTTTGGGTTTCCCTGCAGGTGTATATCGAATCGATTCGCCGTCCCTCGCGGTGACGAGTACCGCTTGTTCACTGTGTTGTAATGTAGTTAATGTATGAAAGGGTATGCTTCAATATTGATGTCATGATATAATTGTATTGCTACATATGTGCCACTAAATATTGCTTACTAAAGTTCAGATTTCCGAACTGTTAACTTGTGGCTAAAAGATGAACTAAGGATGAACTTGTAGGCGTGTCCATTGATGCACTGTTACTATCCTATGTCCATTATACCCCTCATGTAGAGTTCCATGCTTAGGTGAGTCGGATAAGTCTTGTTGAGCCCTCGTGCTCATGGTTGCTGCTTAAGTGTTTTTCAGGTGAGGAGCCACCCACGGACTCGGAGTACGAGTCCACCGGCGAGGGTTACCCTCCGTCGGGGACCATGGCTGAGTGGGAGCCGTACACGCCGCGCTGAGCTGAGACGTGCAGCTAGTGTGGGTTGCCCTAGGGCTGGGCAACCGACTCTTGCTAGATAGGCGGGCGTGAGTTGTAGAAAAGTAGACTTCTGCTGTGTAATAAAGACAATAGTTTGTAACTGAGTATTGTACCTTTTTGTACAGTTCAGTTGTTTTACCATGTAATATATTGTGTTCTTATTACGTGTGCTGTCGGGTGTCGCATCATGCGGCACCACCCTCTGCGATCCTGGATGAGTGGATTCCGGTCCGCCACAGCCTGGTAACAGCCAGGTTGGGGATAGCACAGTACTTAAGGACTGTATTACGGGAAAATTTAGGTTTACGGTTAGGATCCGGTAGTTACCCAAGTAAGGACTATACTAGCATAGTTACTTAAAGTGGCAAAGACTAACCTATGTGTTATAATTCGGAATTTTAATTATGTAACGACACACGTACGCTCTGGTAAGAATGGTAAGGAACGCCACCGAAAGCGGTTCAATTTCGGTTAGCTCCCCCTGACGAGGAACGTGGTTCAGGGATAGGTCTCACAGCTTGGTGTGGGACGTCAATATGAAACTCTTGGACTCTTCATGTTCCTGAGTTCATATGAAACGCTGATCCCTAGCGTGCATTAGGCAAGTAAGTGGACACCCCATCGCGTGGTCAGTAACGCAAGAGTGTGTTCGTCTGGAAGTAGCCCAGGGGGACATACGCAGCGCTTGCCATCGGCGTGCCCTGCAGGGCAGTAGGTGGTATCTGTTGGGCTGATAACATTCCCAACCGTGACGACCCGTTCATGACATACTCGGGTTCCCCGTCGTGTGGTGTTGAAACACGATCACGTACCTTGAGAGGTGACCTAACTCAAGGACGGCCGTATGGCAATGATACGGGCATTTGTATTTACTTTTAAATATGGTCCTGCCTGAAATGAACAACCATTGAGTGCACCATTATTGTATGGTCTTCTGCAGGTACTAACCACGTATGTATCCGTGTAGCAAACGGGTGCGAGAGACCGTTTAGTGCCACACTTGAGACATATATGCCGGTATAATCCGGTTAGGATTTTGCTTTTGTGAGGAACGTAGTACCGAGATATCATAGGCATATGCATGAAAAATCATGATAACAAGGAATTAAAATCACTAGGTTCAACATTTAGGGCCTGGTTGGGCAGAAAAATTGGAGGGTGATTAGTGTAGTTCTCAAAGACGGAAAAACAGAGTGCTCTGTTTTGGGCAGCAAGTTTGCTGAACTTCAACAGAGCACAACTCACAGGTATTTTAGCCCAGGGAGGTGTGGTATATAGTTCTGGAAAGGTATTTTAGTACTATGCAATTTTGTTGTAGATTTCCAGAGCTGAAACTCACCTTAAAATAGCTTAAATCCCAGAGGAATGTAAACTGTCCAGAACCAGGACAGGGTTAAACACTCTCTGGACTGTTCTGTTTTTCAAACATAACTTCCAGTAGAAAAATCTAAAATCTTCATATGATACATCCTTAGAAAGGGTAGAATATGTGTTACATCTTTGCAATTCAAAGTTTCTGAAATTTCAGCACAGAATTCGGTGGAAATCAGAGTTGAAAACAGCAACTTCCCAAAGGAGGTGCTGTTGAAATTCTTCCAGAAATTCTGTGGACTTTGAATTACAATAACTTTTTAACCAGAGCTGATCTGAGGGCAAATAAGTACTCGTTGGAAATATACTGAAGTTAACTTTAACTTTGGTATTCAGCTTGAGTCATGAAAATGCCCAGAACCAGATCAAAATCTTGGATATGTAGAAACTGGTCATTCTGGCAGAGGAATGACAGTTGAACTCATTTGAGAAATTGTTGTACCCTAGAGGGGGTTTGAGTACTCCCAATAGGGTGGAACATACTCATGAGAGGTTATCATCAACTAGTGAAAGATTTGAGTATAGGTCTCACTCAAGTTTCTTTTACTAGAGACCATGTTTGTGTCGTATTGAAGATAAAAGGGTATTATACGTGATGACAACGCGATAGTAATGTCTCGTAGTGACCAAACCTAGTTATGGTGAGCTTCCAAAGGGGAGGTTCATCAAGTTGGATTAAACTAATTTGTATTTGGTCGGGTAATGGTGTAGCTTGTGCAAAGTTATTACATTATCTACGTACGAGATGTATCGCATGAATTTATTGTCATTATGTTTTTACGCCTATTTCGTTGACTGCATTGAAGTATGTTGCGGGACTGATGTTTATTGTTGTATGGTTGCAGATGGTTCGCACAAGGACCACGCACGAGGTTGGTGGCTCTAGCCAACAGGGAGGCGATGACTCCCAGCCACCGGCCCACGACAGCACCCCGCAGCAGCAGCCACCACCGCCGTCTCCGCGTACTCTAGCGCTTGTGATAGTGGCACTGGTGGGTGGTCGTGAGGAGCAGACCGATCTGCTCCGCACGATCGTGCAGAATACGTCCCAGGCGGGGGGGGGGGGGGGGGCGTCAAGACAGAGGGCCTCGTGAGCCCCGTGAGGTGTCGTACTCGGATTTCATGAGTACGCACCCTGCAGTGTTCACAGAAGCTGAAGAACCACTGGAGGCGGACAACTGGCTGCGGACCATCGAGTCCAAGTTCGGGCTGCTCCAATGCACGGAGCGGCAGAAGACTTTGTTCGCAGCGCAGCAACTCCACGGTGCCGCTGGTGCGTGGTGGGCGAACTATGTCGCCTCACGTCTGGCTGGCCATGCCGTGGAGTGGGAAGAGTTCCGGGAGGCGTTTCGCGCCTATCACATTCCTCCCGGGATCATGAAGAGGAAGTTCCAAGAATTTTTGGAACTGAAGCAGGGTGGGAGGAGTGCCCATGACTACTCCCTTGCCTTCAATCACCTGGCGCAATATGCGTCAGACTACATATCCACTGAAGAGAAGAAGCGGGAACATTTCTATCGAGGGTTACACCCCGAAATGAAGACCCATCTCGTTCAGTGGAATCACGGCACCTTCAACGACCTAGTCAATGCCGCGATTATGCAAGAGGACGCTCAGCGGGAGTAGGCAGCTGAGCAGAGGAAGCGCAGCGCTCCACCTAGCAGTGGGGGTAGCGCTCCCCAGAAGTACCGGATGGTGTATCAGACGCCATCCGGGCAGCAGTGGCACCCACCGGCGCGACCTCAACGGTTCGGGGGACGTTCTTTTCAGTCACCTCCGTTCCGTCCGCCGATGCCACCACCAAGACAGCAGCAGCAGCAGCAGACGGCACCCCGGGCGTTTCCACCGCCACAACGCACCCCGGGTTTCCGTCCGCCGGTCAGCGGGGGACCGCCCCGTTTCACCTACTTCACGTGTGGCCCGGCGGGCCACTTCGTGAAGGACTTTCCCCCGGGGCAGCAGAGCAGCGGGCAAGCCCAGTTCCAGGGCGGTGCTCGAGGCCGACCTCCGATCAAGAAGGTTGGTCAGCGGACTGGTGGCGTCCGCAACCTCGACAATGAGGACGCCCCAGAGGGAGACAACGTGCTGGCGGGTACATTCACTCTCAACGATAAAGCCATCATCATACTTTTTGATTCTGGTGCAACCCACAGCTTTATAAGTGCATCCTATGTGGCTAAGCATCAAATGCAAGTCTTCCCAACCGACTGCACCTATATGATCTGCTCATTGGGAGGGAAGATCTCAGCTAATATGATGATTCCAAAAGCACCTCTGTGCTTAGGTGGGAAACTATATCCCACTACCTTGATAATCCTTATGGCGCAAAAGATTGATGCAATCTTAGGGATGTCATGGCTGCAATACCATGGCACTGTCCTGGAGACTCGGACACGGACGGTTCATTTAAACTCTCCATTTCGCCGTCCACATTCCATGGTGTTAGATACGCCAGTCCGGGAAATTTCAGCAATTAATAATGCTGAAGCTCTCAAGTTAGAGGACATCCCCGTAGTCCAGGAGTACCCGGACGTGTTTCCGGATGATCTTCCGGGTATGCCACCTGAGCGGGATGTCGAGTTCAAGATCGAGCTCGCACCCGGGACTACGCCCATATCACGGAGACCATACAAAATGGCTCCAAATGAGCTGGCTGAACTGAAAGAACAGCTCAATGATCTGTTGAGCAAGGGTTTCATTAGGCCGAGTTCCTCGCCTTGGGGATGCTCGGCGCTATTTGTGAAGAATAAGTATGAAACCTTGAGGCTGTGTGTGGACTACCGGCCGCTCAACGCCGTCACCATCAAGAATGAGTACCCAATGCCCCGCATCGACATATTGTTTGATCAACTTGTGGGTGCAAGTGTGTTCTCCAAGATGGACCTTCGCTCTGGATATCATCAGATAAAGATCCGGGCGGAGGATATCCCGAAGACGGCCTTCTCGACGAGATATGGATTATATGAGTATCTCGTCATGTCATTTGGTCTCACAAACGCTCCAGCCCATTTCATGTATCTCATGAACTCGGTGTTCATGCCGGAGCTGGACAAGTTCGTGGTAGTGTTCATCGACGATATCTTGGTTTACTCCAAGACAGAAGTCGAACATGCCGAACACTTGCGGATTGTTCTTCAACGATTGCGAGACCACAAGCTCTACACCAAGTTCAGTAAATGCGAGTTTTGGATCAGCCAAGTGCCATTTTTGGGACATATCATCTCCACGGAAGGCATCGCGGTTGACCCAAGCAAAATAGAGCAAGTGCTGAAATGGAAAGCTCCCACTTCAGTTCATGAAGTCAGAAGCTTCCTCGGGTTAGCGGGATACTATCGGAGATTTATTCCAAGTTTCTCCAAACTCGCTAAGCCGATGACAGAATTGCTGAAGAAGGGAACGAAATATGTTTGGAACACAGCGTGTGAAGGAGCGTTCCGAGCATTGGTGAAGCATCTCACCACAGCCCCGGTCTTAGCTCAGCCGGATACAACAAAGCCCTTCGACGTGTATTGCGATGCGTCCGGTATTGGGCTCGGCTGCGTGTTGATTCAGGAAGGACGTGTGGTCGCCTATGGCTCACGCCAACTTCGGAACCATGAGCAGCACTATCCGACTCATGACCTTGAGCTTGCTGCAGTGGTTTTGGCGCTAAAAATGTGGAGGCACTATCTTCTGGGGAATCTGGTGCATCTCTACACCGACCACAAGAGCTTGAAATATATCTTCACACAGAAGGAGCTGAATATGAGGCAAAGGAGGTGGTTAGAATTGATCAAAGATTATGAAATTGAGATTCATTACCACCCCGGCAAGGCGAATGTGGTTGCCGACGCACTGAGTCAAAAATCACATGTCCATCACCTCATCATTACCCCGGTGGAGGAGGAAGAACCGAGTTTATACTTGGTTCCTTATGGATCGCTGTATAACCTTGCCCTCATCCCTACTATTAGGGAGGGCATCATTGCAGCTCAGAAGACTGATAAAGGCATGGCACATCTCTGGAGACGGATAGACAACGGAGAGATCAAGTGTTTCCGGAAGGATGAAGAGGGGACGCTGTGGTTCAATGACCGCATAGTCGTACCCCGGGATATGGAGCTGAGGAAGAAGATCCTCGATGAAGCTCACTTTTCTAAGTACTCCATTCATCTGGGCAGCAACAAAATGTACCAAGATTTGAAAAAGAAATTTTGGTGGACACGGATGAAGCGGGAGGTAGCGAAGTACGTATCCGAGTGCGATACGTGCCGACGAGTGAAAGATGACCACATGAAGAAATCAGGGCTGTTGCAACCCCTGAAGATCCCGGCATGGAAATGGGAAGATGTGAGCATGGATTTCATTGTGGGATTGCCCCTGACTTCCAACAAACATGACTCCATTTGGGTAATCGTTGATCGGTTAACCAAGACGGCTCACTTCATCCCGGTGAATACACGTTATAATGCCGGCAAATATGCGGAGCTGTACATAGAAAAGATCCTGTGCTTATATGGGGTACCCAAGACCATCGTCTCGGATCGAGGTGCATTATTTGTATCTCGCTTTTGAGAGCAGTTGCATGCTGCTTTGGGTACTAAACTGATTAGAAGCTCCGCCTACCACCCTCAGACAGATGGCCAAACAGAGAGGGTGAATCAGGTTCTGGAAGACATGTTGAGAGCATGTGCCATCCACCATGGTAGGAACTGGGACGATCACCTACCATTGGCGGAATTCTCGTACAACAACGGCTATCAGGCAAGTATCAAGATGGCACCCTATGAAGCTTTCTACGGTCGCAAATGCCGCACCCCATTAAACTGGTGTGAGTCCGGTGAAAGGGTCACATTCGGGGTTGATGTGGTGACAGACGCCGAAGAGCGCGTTCGGACGATTCAAGCTAACTTGAAGGCCGCTCAATCCCGGCAGAAGAACTATGTTGATAAGAGGCGTAGAGCGTTGCACTTTGACGTCGGTGAACACGTGTACCTCCGCGTGTCTCCAATGAAAGGCGTGCACCGGTTCGGCGTCAAGGGGAAACTCGCTCCCCGTTTTATTTGACCCTATGTTATCACCGAGAAGTGTGGACCAGCGGCGTATAGATTGGAGGTACCAACATCTCTTGCTGGTGTCCATGACATTTTCCATGTTTCCCAGCTGAGAAAATGTCTGAAACATACCACTGCTGTTACTACCGAAGACATCGGCGAGTTGCAACCAGACTTGACATATGATGAATATCCGGTGGCAATTCTTGATGAGAAAGCCAGAACCACGCGTAGCAGAACGTTGTGGTTCTACAAAATACTCTGGAGCAACCACACCGCCGAAGAAGCGACGTGGGAGAGCGAGGAATTCCTTCGCTCAAATTACCCGGAGTTCGTGGCATCTCAGCACGGGTAAGTCCCTATTACATCACTGTCTCTTCTTTTGTAATCTCGGGACGAGATTCTTTTAAGGGGGGAGGGATGTAAAAGCCCAAGAAAAGGGACTTGCAAAAACTTTTCATCACCTCACAACACCACAGTTTTTATTGTGGATATCTTAGGAAATATTGTGAAGAGCAAGTAACCTCCATCAAAAAAGGGATTAGAGGGGAAAGCCTTTATTTTCACAAAGTGGGATTTTTACACATGAACATGAGAGGTTGAGCTCGCCCCTAGGACATAAAAAGTCTTGGGAAGGTTCAGACCAAATTTAATATAAATCCAACACTTTTTGAGGCACTTTTGGAGGTATTTGAAAAAGAGGCCAATTTGAATGTACATTCAAATTGCAGCAACTTTCATCACTCAAATTCAAAAGTTGGCTTCATATTCAAACTCATTTCATCCTCATTGGAGTTCATCTTGTCAAGAGCTAAATTTGCAAGAATTCAAAACTGAATTTGAATTTCAGTTTAAACATGCAGCAAATTTAGCCAAACACAGTTCAAATTTGAGAATTCAAATTTAAATAAGACTTGGTGACTAAGTCTCACATTAAATTGTGAGTAGCTGAGGATATTTTGGCACAACATAATTGAGAAAATTCGGAAAAAGAATTGGAGGGGAGGTTCCACCTGTCAGTAGTCTTAACAGAGAAGTTTTCCACTGAATTTTCCCTCTCTCGGCCGAGCCAGCGCGCCAGCTGCGGCCAGCACCGGCATCCGACCGCCTCACCTTGCCACCTCCTGCTCGGCGACCGAGCGCACGCGTGCACGACGCGGTTAAAAACCCCAGCCACGTGAGCGGGCCTCATCTCCTCCGCTCTGCCCGCTCTCACCCGAAATGTAAAACGGCACCAGCCGCTCCCCTCGGCTCCTCGTCGCGCCGTTGATCCAGGCGACCTCACGACCGGAGCTCAACAGCAAAGATACACGCCGGGGACTGCTCGAACTCACGGTGAAGACCCTACCCTTTTTCATGCTCTGTAGGGGGAGTATTTTCCCGTCTAGTCCTCGGTGTTCAACAAAAACGAGTGAGCAGAGAATCTGAAATTTGCGGTGATCGGTCCTACACTGCGTAAACCCAGCCAAGCACATGTTATACACGTCCCCACGGCCAGCTAGGATCCAAAACCATCGAAAACTGTCGAGTCTATGCGCTGATATCCGAGTTTTTCGAGCAACAGCCGATATCGGGCCTAGGTCGACGGTGAGGTCCTAGTTCCGGCCATTTCCATGGCCAACCGAGCTCATATTCGTGCGCAGCATGCCACAGCGGAGCTGTAGGAGCAAACCGCTTGAGAAATAAGGCCCGGAGTAGCCCGGGCGACATCGCCGGAGTAGAGAGGAGCTCTGTCACCGTCACGGGCATAGTTCCGGCCATTGCCGAGCTCCGGTGAGGGTACCAGCGTGTTCTCCGATTCGAGTTAGGCACAGGAGGCAAGTTTCGTCGAAGGTCAGGCGGTGAAACGCCCAGCGGCGAGCGCTCCGGTGAAGCGCCGCCGCGGGAGCTGCGGGAGAGCGCGAGGTAGACGAAGGTGGGCCGGGTCCACCGATCAGCCTCTGATCTCGCGCGGGAATCTGTTTGTGGCCGGGATTCGGTGCGGCAGCGCGGGTAAAACCCCGTGGGCCGCGGTGTGGCCGCATTCTGAGTGGGCCGGCTCGAGGAGTGGGCCCCACCCACAGAATTTAAACATTTTGGGAATTTCCAGTTTTAGTTCAAACTTCAAATGAATAGAACTTTGGCTAGGAAACTCCAAATTCGATGAACCAAATTTTGCTGAACTCAGAATTCTGAGTACTTTCCAGCAATACCAATTTCAGCTCAGAAAAGTGAATAGTTTCCCAGAATTAAATCCCTAAAATTTAAACTGTAGGGAATTTTATCTGGAGGACTACTTTATGAAAAATTCTGAAATTTTGGCTGAGAGGTTCACTGGAAAATCCCTGAATCACAGTAAAATTTTCAGACTCATCCAAGTCCGGTTAGTTACCCTAATTGGTTGATTAAGAGAACTGCCCTGAGAAAATAAAAAAATGTACAGAAACATTTTTCAGATTTTCTCAAATCTTAATTAGGGCATAACTTTCAGTAGAATTCTGCAAATGACATGAAACCAATTCCATTAGAACCATCTTAAATTTTAGTTTCCAGAAAGTAATGGTTAGAGCCATGAAAACCCCTGGAATTGCTTAGAGGCTCAATTATTGACCAAATAGGCTTTTATTTGTACAAAGCTCAAATGAACTTTGTTTCAAATGAAACTTGGTCAAGACTCTGGTTAGGACCCTACCAAGCCACCATAAAAATTTCAGAACCAAAGGGGAGGGCTAGCTAGAGTTATTAGTAAGTATGTGTTTAAGTTACACTTTGCATTTACATTGACATGTAGCATATTTCATTAACGTGTAGTCGCTGAAGGCGAAGAGGCTCCGGAAGTGCTGGACTTCCTCCTTCCGGAAGAAGAACTAACCCCTGACCAGCAGCAACAAGGCAAGCCCTGGTTTGCATTAACACTTTTATCAAGTTTGCTTTGTTCACATAATTAGGGTGATGTATGAATGTGCATTAGGTGTAGGATGAATGGAACCCCACTTGCATGACCAGAACTTTTCCATAAGAGTGAGGGTAGTGTCTAAGACCTCGAGTAGACAGGCTATGCTTAATGATTCATAGGACTTCGGTACAAGTCGAGTAGTTGGAATCTACTCGCAAGTTTAGGCTTGGGACACATGGGTTTGGTTGAGTGATGTGAGATCACTTTAGTAATGAAAATGAGACTAGGCAGGGGCTAGGGCGCAGCAAGAGGAAGCCTTGTGTGCGCAGCCCTGTCCGTGTCGATTGAGGACCGATCCGTGTGCGGCCCTGCTGAACAAGTATTGAACGTACCGAAGGCATATCGGATATATGGGCCCCGATAAACCGATGTAGCCTAAACCTCCGGGCGTCGAGGCATAGCACACCGATTTATAGGTGTAGGTTGAGGGAAGCAAGGTGGAAATCTGCCAACGGGCATAGAGAGATGCTCCGTGTGGGGAACCTCCTGCTCGTTTCAGTGCGACCGGTTCGACGTTTGGGCTGTTGGGTGAAAGGTTGTCCCGTACGATATTGAGTGAGCGTGCTGTGCAGCTCCACGGATGGGCGTACATGACGTGCTATTTGGGTTTCCCTGCAGGTGTATATCGAGTTGATTCGCCGTCCCTCGCGGTGACGAGTACCGCTTGTTCACTGCGTCGTAACGTATTTAATGTATGAAAGGGTATGCTTCAATATTGCTGTCATGATATAATTGTATTGCTACATGTGTGCCACTAAATATTGCTTACTAAAGTTCAGATTTCCGAACTGTTAACTTGTGGCTAAAAGATGAACTAAGGATGAACTTGTAGGTGTGTCCATTGATGCACTGTTACTATCCTATGTCCATTGTACCCCTCATGTAGAGTTCCATGCTTAGGTGAGTCGGATAAGTCTTGTTGAGCCCTCGTGCTCACGGTTGCTGCTTAAGTGTTTTTCAGGTGAGGAGCCACCCACGAACTCGGAGTACGAGTCCACCGGCGAGGGTTACCCTCCGTTTGGGACCACTGCTGAGTGGGAGCCGTACACGCCGCGCTGAGCTGAGACGTGCAGCTAGTGTGGGTTGCCCTAGGGCTGGGCAACCGACTCTTGCTAGATAGGCGGGCATGAGTTGTAGAAAAGTAGACTTCCGCTGTGTAATAAAGATAATAGTTTGTAACTGAGTATTGTACCTTTTTGTACAGTTCAGTTGTTTTCCCATGTAATATATTGTGTTCTTATTACGTGTGCTGTCGGGTGTCGCATCGTGCGGCACCACCCTCTACGATCCTGGATGAGCGGATTCCGGTCCGCCACACATTCACCCCCATCTGGTAGCTTTACACGTGTAATTTGATCCTACAATTGGTATCAGAGCCAGGTTGCTCTAATCTTTATGATTTGCATGTGTTTTGACTAATCATCATGGAGAAATACTCTGCCAAACCTAGTGGTTTAGTGGTATTGATTTTCAGGTTTGGAAGGCACGCATGGAAGCTTTCATCCAGGCGCAAGGCTTTGCAATATGGGAAATAGTGTACAAGCCTTACGATGTGCCTTCAAACGATCAAGTCACGGCTACAAACATGAGAGATGTCGACAACAACAACAAGGCTTGGAACTTGATCATACAAGGACTAACTCAAAGCGACTTCGACCGTGTTGCACACCTCCGATCGGCAATACACTTGCTTTGCTGTCTTCACTAACCCTGGAACAGATTGAGGAGTTTCCAGAGGAGGAGCTAGTACTTCTTTCTACTAGGTGCTCTAAAGCGTTGCAAAATGTGAGAACTAGAAGGAGAGGAAGCTCCGGACCTCAACGATGCTTTGAATGTGGTAAGACAGGACACTTTCGTACAGATTGCCCTAACCTTTCAGGTCCTTCTAACCGTGATGAAAAGCAGAATAAAGTCAAGTCCTCTTTTGGCAACACCAACAAGAAAAAGAAGGGTTTTACAGGACGCAAACTGATAAACAGTTTCATCACCGCACTTCAAGAACTTGGCTCGAGTGATATAGACATTGGAAGTGATGAAGATGATCTGCCAAACTTGTGCTTCATGGCAGGCAAATCAAAATCAAGTATGGAGGATGCATAACACAACAGTGACAACGAAGGGGTATGTCCTACTTGCGAAGAAATGTGTGATGCTATTTCTCGTGCCACTATTATTGTTAAGAAAAAGGACAAAAAGCTTAGGGACAATGCTGTTAAAATTGAGTCACTAGAATCTGAAATTAATCGTTTAAAATCCTTGATTCCTAGTGATGATTCTTGTCCCTCATGTGATTTAACATATGAACAATTATCCTCTCTAAGAAGTGCACACACCTCCACACTTGATAAATTTGAACTTGAAATCGAAAAGAACAAAAAGCTTGCTGCACTTAATGATAAAAACTTGAAAGATGCTTGTTGTTCTACAATTGATTTGCATTGTTCTACTTGCGATGATCTTGATAAGAAACTACAAGATGCTATGAAATAAATTTCTATATTGAACAATGCTTTACGTACTCATGAAGTTAAATATTGTTCCAATTGCAAATTAAAAGGAAAAACTTCATGTGAAAATTGCCTTGATCTATCAAATAAACTTGATAACATGCATAAGACATTAGATCGGTTTTGTAATGGAAATAAGAATCTAAACTTGCTGCTGAATTCTTCCAAGTCTTGCAATGATAAAACTGGTATAGGTTTTGATTCACATGCTCATGCTAAGGAACATCCACCTAAAATTGTAAAATCATTAGGAAGTGGTTTCATTCAAACAGTTCCTAAACAAAAATAAGTGGTTTTTAAATCTGCAGGAGTGTTGTCACATTCGGGTTCAAATAAGTATACTGCATGCTCATCTAGACATGAACACAAAGTTAAATTTCGTTGTACCTATTGTGGTAGAGATGGTCATGTCATAGATTTTTGTTATAGACTAGCTAAACAACATAAAAAGGAAAGAATGCAAGCTAGATCTTATAACTCTCATGCAAAATTTGCTGCACATACTAAACCGAATGTCAGGAAAATGCAACCTGCTGTTATGAGTCAGAAATATTCAAAGTTTACCTCCAGAGATTCAGTTCTTGCCTCCGGAGCTTCAGTTTTATCCTCCGGACCTTCTGGTTTTGCCTCCGGAGCTACTGATTTTCGTGCTACACAAGTAACACCTCATAGGTCAGTAGTTAAGAACAAAAAATCTCAAACTTTGACTGATAAACCTACTGTTTTATTTCAGCTTTCGCATGTTATTCCTATTGGACATCGTGTGACTCAGTACTGGATTCCTAAATGCCTTTTAACTAACCCCAGTATTGAGTCATCGACGTATTGTGATTCTATGTAGATTACACACTTGAGGAAGGAGAACATTTGGATTGTGGATTCAGGTTGCTCACGCCACATGACCGGTAACAAAGAATGGTTCTCCTCTCTCTTTTTTGTGTCACGTGTAGAGAATGTTACTTTTGCCGATAATTCTTCAATTCCTGTAATTGCTAAGGGTTCGGTTAGAGTAAATAATCACTACAATTTGAAGGATGTGGCACTTGTCAAAAATTTGAAATACAACTTGCTTTCTATTTCACAATTGCTAGATGAAAATCTGGAAATTATTTTCAATAAAAACTGCTGCAAAGTTGTAGGTTCAAATAGTGAGCTTATTTTTAACATGTCTCGGTTTGGAAGAGTTTTTAAAGCTTATTTTGATATGTCTTCCTCTAAGCATAGATGTCTAGTTGCAAATGATTCCAAAGATTTATATTTTTGGCATCGTAGACTTGGTCACGTAGGCTTTGATCATCTCACGCGTGTTAGTGATCTTGATCGCATACGTGGGCTTCCTAAGCTTAAAGGGGACAAAGAAATGGTGTGCTCTTCTTGTAGACATGCTAAGATGGTTGCAGATTCACATGCTCCTCTCACAATGACCATGACAACTGAACCGGGTCAACTTTTACACCTTGACACCGTAGGACCTTCATGTGTTCAATCCTTCGGAGGTAAATGGTATGTTCTTGTGATTGTTGATGACTATTCTAGATACTCTTGGGTTTACTTTATGGCATCTAAGAATGAAGCTTTTAGTCACTTTAGAACTTTATTTCTTAGATTATCAATTGATCACCTAGGATCTTTAAGAGCTATTAGAAGTGATAATGGAACCGAATTTAAAAATCAATCGTTTGGTCACTTTTGTGCTGAAAATGCAATAGATCATCAATTTTCTCCACCATATGTACCTCAACAAAACGGTGTTGTACAGAGAAAGAACAGAACCTTAGTTGAGATGGCTAGGACTATGCTTGATGAATATCAAACTCCTAGGAAATTTAGAGCTGATGCAATTGCAACCGCTTGTTATGTCTCAAATCGTGTTTTCTTGCGTGCTAAGCTAGGTAAAACACCATATGAGCTCAGGTTTGGACATAGGCCTAGTGTCACACACTTTAGGGTCTTTGGTTGCAAATGCTTTGTTAAGAAACATGGTAATATTGATAAATTTGAAGCTAGATCTGTTGATGACATGTTTCTTGGTTATCCATCTCATACTAGAGGCTACCGTGTGCTTTTATTTGATACTAACAAAATTGTAGAGACTTGTGAGGTTTCTTTTGATGAAGCTAGCCCAGGTACTAGTTCAAATATTGCAGGTCCGGATCCATATCCGCAGGGGCAGAGTATTTTCGTTAAAGCAGAGGAAGAAGTGGTGCTGCTGCCCGAAAATTCAGCAGCTAATGACATTGTTCCAGCTCCTGATCTTGATTCACAGCCAGCACCGACGACCACCATTGCTGGTCCAGATCCTCCTCACGTCACAAGCTCATCTATTTGTGATGAACATGAAGAAGAAGAAGCTTGTGAAGTGTCCACTCCCCTCCGGATTCTCAAAAGTCATCCTCCACAACAAATTATTGGAAGCTTGCATGAACGAGTTACAAGATCCAGGTTTTTCGACCCCAATTCTCATGCTCATTCTGCTTTTGTTGCTTCTTTTGAACCCAAAGATATATCACACGCACTGACTAATGAATCTTAGATTATTGCCATGCAAGAAGAGTTAGAAAATTTTGAAAGAAATAATGTTTGGAAACTTGTACCTCCACCTCAAGTTCACACTTTAATTGGAACTAAATGGGTGTTTAAAAATAAACAAAGTGAGGATGGGGTTGTTGTTAGGAATAAGGCTAGGTTGGTTGCTCAAGGTTTCAAACAAGTTGAAGGTCTAGATTTTGATGAAACTTTTGCTCCTGTTGCTAGATTAGAAGCCATAAGAATTTTGTTAGTTTTTGCTGCACCTAAAGGTTTTAAGCTATAACAAATGGATGTTAAAAGTGCTTTTCTTAATGGCTACATAGATGAGGAGGTTTATGTCAAACAACCACCTGGTTTTGAAAATCCAAATTTTCCTAATCATGTTTACAAACTGTCCAAAGCCTTGTACGGTCTCAAACAAGCGCCTAGAGCATGGTATGATAGGTTTAAAACATTCTTACTTGAAAAGGGGTTTACCACGGGCAAGGTTGACAAAACTCTTTTTGTGCTTAAGCATGGCAATGACTCATTATTCGTTCAAGTGTATGTGGATGATATTATCTTTGGTTGTGCTTCTCATGATCTTGTGTCCAAGTTTTCAGCTATGATGAGTTCAGAATTTGAGATGAGTATGATGGGAGAACTCACGTACTTTTTGGGGCTGCAAATCGAGCACACCAAGGAGGGTACCTTTGCGCATCAAACAAAGTATACAAAAGATCTCCTAAGGCGCTTCAACATGGACAAAAGCAAGCCTCTTCGGACACTAATGGGAACAGCAACAACACTTGAACTTGATGAAGATTGTGATCCCGTTGATAAAAAAGAATATAGAAGCATGATCGGATCACTTTTGTATCTCACGGCATCAAGACCGGACATACAATTCAGCGTATGTCTTTGTGCACGGTTTCAAGCCTCCCCACGTGCTTCACATTGTCAAGCCGTCAAAAGGATTCTCAGGTACTTACATGGAACTCAAGAATTTGGCATTTTTCTTCCTTCTTCCTCAACCGTTACTTTGAAAGCTTTTTCCGATGTTGATTTTGGAGGTTGTAGGATTGATAGAAAAGTACTTCTGGTGCTTGTCATTTTCTTGGTAATTCACTTGTTGCCTGGTCCTCTAGAAAACAAAGTTCAGTTGCACAATCCACAGCCGAATCTGAATATGTAGCTGCTGCTAGTGCTTGCTCACAAATTCTTT
The DNA here is from genome assembly GCA_030760725.1 of Neostapfia colusana. Taxonomy (NCBI): domain Eukaryota; kingdom Viridiplantae; phylum Streptophyta; class Magnoliopsida; order Poales; family Poaceae; genus Neostapfia; species Neostapfia colusana. The sequence continues at coordinate 70,140,770 of JASWHV010000015.1, forward strand.
GGATTGTTCAAACACTTAAGCACTATGGGGTTGATCTAGATAGTGTCCCACTATTTTATGATAACACTAGTGCCATTTGCATTTCTAAAAACCCCGTGCAACATTCGAGAACTAAGCACATTGACATTAGGTATCACTTTCTCTGTGATAATGTCGAAAAAGGGAACATTGTGCTTCACCATGTAGATACCGAACAACAATTGGCTGACATTTTTACAAAACCTTTGGATTTCACTTGTTTTTGTTACATTTGTAGTGAAATAGGGGTTATGCATCCTCATGGCTTAAATTGAGGGAGAATTTTGAAACTTGGGAAGTCTATGTGTGAATCTGAAATTAAAATAATATGAGCATAGTATTTCATGCATATATGATTTTATGATTCCTTTTTCATGCTGAAAGTTCTTACTACATTACTCGTGTTATACATTTTGTAGTTTTTACCATGTCTAGTAATTAGAATAATTACTTACACTAAATCTGGTCATGGTCGAACTTCCTTGCTGTTTTGAACTTGTTGCATGCTCACAAGTGCTTTTAATCATAAAGAATTAATCAAGTAATCAACGCACATGTTGAGTTTTTATGTTCAAATAAAAAAATGAGAAAAGATCAAGAGAATATGCATGCATCACACTTCTTCTTTTCAGATGGCTTATCATTGCACTTAGACATGAACTTGAAAGGAGTTGTGTATGACTAAAACCATGTCCTTAAGCTTCTGACTGTCAAATGACATAGGCTTGGCTTGGTTGGTTAGAATAAGGCTGATGCTGCATATAATCTCTTGCAAATGTCATAAGATCAAAATTTGTGCTTTAAATGATAAATAAAATACAGCAACAAGTGTCATGCTTTCAGGTCTTGAAATAGTTAAGTTTGTGAGATCATGACTTGCTTAAATTGAAAATTACACTTGATCTCTAGCATGGCTTACACAACTTTATGTATCTCATTGATGTGATAGTGTAAGTTACTTGATAGTATGATTTGGATGAGCTTTATTTTATATGTATATGTTATAATGTGCTCATAACAAATTCAAATTTCTCTTTTGTACCTTGCTGAATACATTATCAAAGGGGAAGAAATTGATACACATTGCACACATTCACAAGTGTTTTGGCACGATTCTTCTCAGGGGGAGAATTTTGGTATTTTGTTTTTCTTCTCATTTTATTTCTTATTTACAAAGGGGGAGAAATTGTTTTCAAAACTTTTCATGTGAATAAGCTAATGTTCGAATTTTAAGTGGTGTTGCCAATGCATTCATCAAGGGGGAGATTGTGAGACCTATGTGTGCTGAATACATTGGCTTTGATGATAAAAGTTTTGAATACTACCAAAACACCTTTTTAACAAGGTCCGACTCTAGGTCCGAGCTCCTGCAAGGTCCGACGATAGGTCCGACGTAAGGTCCGACTTGCTTTGTCTAGGTATGACTTATTTTGGCTAGGTCGGACTTGTTTTTGCTAGCTCCGGTGCTAGGTCCGACTAGTTTTGGTAAGTTCCGTGCTAGGTCCGACTAAGCTTTAGTAAGCTCCGGCGCTAGGTCCGACTAGATTTGGTAAGCTCCAGTTCAAGCTCCGGTTAGCTTTGGTAAGGTTCGGAGCTTGATTGCAATGGTTCTGCTTTTAACTTACAATGTTTCGAACTTGCTTTACTCTTATGGAAAGTTTGCTTAGTATTATTTTACTAAGTTTTTGGTGTGTTTTGGTGGTTATGGCTGATATCATTTTGCTATGGTTTACAACATGCTTATGTGAGGTGCTCAGTAAGATGTTGTAGTTTTAGAACTAACGAGAGTCAAGTCGAGGACTTGTGCTCGAAAGTATTGGTTGTTTATTCATGTGCAGGTGTTGCTTGAGTTCAAGACATGGCTGGTGACGGGATACATTGAACTAGTCTTAGGGAGAAGATGAGGTTCAACAACCAAGTTCGGGAGGAATTGCGGTTGAGTTGATCGGGAGGTTGCGCAGTATGTTTGAATCAAGAACAATGCATATGAAGGTATCTTGGACGTCGTTGGAAGATGTTTGCACGTGTGCAAGGAGTGCATGGACGTGGCTGCATGGTTGCAAGGCGTGATGAAGAGATGTGGACATAAAGAATTGGTCGGAAAGATCCAACCGACTAGGTTATGGACTCAGGCTGCGGCTAAGTTGTGTTTGACTCAAATATGGAAAATTTTGAGTTGGTTATGATAGTATTTCGTGTGGGTCAGGAATTTGAGTTATTTTAGGAATGTGGGATACATTCCTAAGGTGTTTGGAAGTCTTAAGATTGCTTCTCTCTGCGTATAGAAGAGTCCTAAGCAGTATTGGAAAGTTACAGTTTGAATCCAAGTAGGAGTAGGAGTCCTAGTTTGAGTTGAGTTGGCCTTCGGGCTGGTTATATAAGAAAGGGAGGCTAGATCTCGTGGTGTACGACTTTGAGGCTGTTCCTCTTGTGTTTTGATAAATAAAATTTGTATTCTAAAGGAACTTTTGTGCCTTGTTCGTCTGACTTGTTTCAGACAAGTTTTCTCGTCGAGTTTCTGTTCAGCACTACCTTGCTTCGGTGGATTTATAATAACTCGAGTTTACAGAACCAATTGATGTGATTCTTTTTGGGTTGTCTTCACAACTTGATTATCTATCATCTGTTAAAATTTCACGGTCATTAAATTTGTGGTTTCTGATCTACACGAGTTTCTTTGCAGGATTCCAGAACTGTTTTTCTCGCGTAGGACAGATTGACCTTTGTTCGATCTTTCGATCGTAACTTGAGTTTCTCTCAACGGATTTTCATGATTCTTTTTGTGACGTCTTAGTGACTTGAATATCTAGAATCCATACTAGTTTTGTCACAGTTGAACACGTTTAGATTAGTCGCACACACGGTTTCTTTAATAGATCGGTTTTCGGCTAAGGGGTGTGTTGTTGCTTCCGCTGAAAAGTTTTAATCTACCATTCACCCCCCTCTGGTAGCTTTACACGTGTACTTCGATCCTACAATTGGTATCAGAGCTTGGTTGCTCTAATCTTTGTGATTTGCACGTGTTTTGACTAATCATCATGGAGAAATACTCCGCCAAACCTTGTTTGTTTAGTGGTATTGATTATCAGGTTTGGAAGGCACGCAAGGAAGCTTTCATCCAGGCGCAAGGCTTTGCAATATGGGAAAAGGTGTACAAGCCTTACGATGTGCCTTCAAACGATCAAGTCACGGCTACAAACATGAGAGATGTCGACAACAACAACAAGGCTCGGAACTTGATCATACAAGGACTAACTCAAAGCGACTTCGACCGTGTTGCACACCTCCGATCGGCGTACAATGTGTGGAGAGCACTTTGTGACTACCATGAAGGATCCAACACGATCAAGGAGGTGAGATAGGATATGTTCAAGAAAGAATACATGCGCTTTGAGATGCAACCCGGTGAGTCCATTGATGACCTCTTTGCTCGATTTAATAAAATTCTCAGCAACTTGCGTAGCGTCAATGTTAATTTTTCAGATGCTGAAAATGCTAGGTAATTACTAAGTGCATTAGACATGTCAATTTTGGAGATGAAAGTAACATCTATACGTGAATCCACTGTCATGAGTACTCTTACATTAGATGTGCTTTATTCTAAGCTAAAAACTCATAAAATTGACATTATATCACGTAAGAACCCAAATAATACTATTGCATTTGTCTCACAACGTGATATGCCTAGCTCCGGTCTCATAAAATTGACATTATATCACGTAAGAACCCAAATAATACTATTGCATTTGTCTCACAACGTGATATGCCTAGCTCCGGTCAATCATCTAGCAATACACTTGCTTTGCTGTCTTCACTAACCCTGGAACAGATTGAGGAGTTTCGAGAGGAGGAGCTAGTACTTCTTTCTACTAGGTTCTCAAAAGCATTGTAAAATGTGAGAACTAGAAGGAGAGGAAGCTCCGGACCTCAACGATGCTTTGAATGTGGTAAGACAGGATACTTTCGTACAGATTGTCCTAACCTTTCAGGTCCTTCTAACCGTGATGAAAAGCAGAATAAAGTCAAGTCCTCTTTTGGCAACACCAACAAGAAAAAGAAGAGTTTTACAGGACGCAAATTGATAAACAGTTTCATCACCGCACTTCAAGAACTTGGCTCGAGTGATGTAGACATTGGAAGTGATGAAGATGACCTGGCAAACTTGTGCTTCATGGCGGGCAAATCAAAATCAAGTATAGAGGATGCAGAACACAACAGTGACAACGAAGGGGTATGTCCTACTTGCGAAGAAATGTGTGATGCTATTTCTCGTGCCACTATTATTGTTAAGAAAAAGGACAAAAAGCTTAGGGACAATGCTGTTAAAATTGAGTCACTAGAATCTGAAATTAATCGTTTAAAATCCTTGATTCCTAGTGATGATTCTTGTCCCTCATGTGATTTAATATATGAACAATTATCCTCTCTAAGAAGTGCACACACCTCCACACTTGATAAATTTGAACTTGAAATCGAAAAGAACAAAAAGCTTGCTGCACTTAATGATAAAAACTTGAAAGATGCTTGTTGTTCTACAATTGATTTGCATTGTTCTACTTGCGATGATCTTGATAAGAAACTACAAGATGCTATGAAATAAATTTCTATATTGAACAATGCTTTACGTACTCATGAAGTTAAATATTGTTCCAATTGCAAATTAAAAGGAAAAACTTCATGTGAAAATTGCCTTGATCTATCAAATAAACTTGATAACATGCATAAGACATTAGATCGGTTTTGTAATGGGAATAAGAACCTAAACTTGCTGCTGAATTCTTCCAAGTCTTGCAATGATAAAACTGTTTTAGGTTTTGATTCACATGCTCATGCTAAGGAACATCCACCTAAAATTGTAAAATCATTAGGAAGTGGTTTGATTCAAACAGTTCCTAAACAAAAAGAAGTGGTTTTTAAATCTGCAGGAGTGTTGTCACATTCGGGTTCAAATAAGTATACCGCATGCTCATCTAGACATGAACACAAAGTTAAATTTCATTGTACCTATTGTGGTAGAGATGGTCATGTCATAGATTTTTGTTATAGACTAGCTACACAACATAAAAAGGAAAGAATGCAAGCTAGATCTTATAACTCTCATGCAAAATTTGCTAAAAAGGAAAGAATGCAAGCTATATCTTATAACTCTCATGCAAAATTTGCTGCACATACTAAACCGAATGTTAAGAACATGCAACCTGCTGTTCTGAGTCAGAAATATTCAAAGTTTACCTCCGGAGCTTCAGTTTTTGCCTCCGGAGCTTCAGTTTTTGCATCCGGATCTTCTATTTTTGCCTCCGGAGCTACTGATTTTCGTGCTACACAAGTAACACCTCATAGGTCAGTAGTTAAGAACAAAAAATCTCAAACTTTGACTCATAAACCTGCTGTTTTATCTCAGCTTTCGCATGTTATTCCTGCTAGACATCGTGTGACTCAGTACTGGATTCCTAAATGCCTTTTAACTAACCCCAGTATTGAATCATCGACGTATTGTGCTTCTATGTAGGTTACACGCTTGAGGAAGAAGAACATTTGGATTGTGGATTCAGGTTGCTCACGCCACATGACCGGTAACAACGAATGGTTCTCGTCTCTCTCTTTTGTGTCACGTGTAGAGAATGTTACTTTTGCCGATAATTCTTCAATTCCTGTAATTGCTAAGGGTTCGGTTAGAGTAAATGATCACTACAATTTGAAGGATGTGGCACTTGTCAAAAATTTGAAATACAACTTGCTTTCTATTTCACAATTGCTAGATGAAAATCTGGAAATTATTTTCAATAAAAACTGCTGCAAAGTTGTAGGTTCAAATAGTGAGCTTATTTTTAACATGTCTCGGTTTGGAAGAGTTTTTAAAGCTTATTTTGATATGTCTTCCTCTAAGCATAGATGTCTAGTTGCAAATGATTCCAAAGATTTATATTTTTGGCATAGTAGACTTGGTCACGTAGGCTTTGATCATCTCACGTGTGTTAGTGCTCTTGATCGCATATGTGGGCTGCCTAAGCTTAAAGGGGACAATAAAATCGTGTGCTCTTCTTGTAGACATGCTAAGATGGTTGCAGGTTCACATGCTCCTCTCATAATGACCATGACAACTGAACCGGGTCAACTTTTACACCTTGACACCGTAGGACCTTCGCGTGTTCAATCCTTCGGAGGTAAATGGTATGTTCTTGTGATTGTTGATGACTATTCTATACTCTTGGGTTTACTTTATGACATCTAAGAATGAAGCTTTTAGTCACTTTAGAACTTTATTTCTTAGATTATCAATCGATCACCCAGGATCTTTAAGAGCAATTAGAAGTGATAATGGAACCGAATTTAAAAATCAATCATTCGATCACTTTTGTGCTGAAAATGCAATAGATCATCAATTTTCTTCACCATATGTACCTCAACAAAACGGTGTTGTAGAGAGAAAGAACAGAACCTTAGTTGAGATGGCTAGGACTATGCTTGATGAATATCAAACTCCTAGTAAATTTTTGGCTGATGCAATTGCAACCGCTTGTTATGTCTCAAATCGTGTTTTCTTGCGTGCTAAGCTAGGTAAAACACCATATGAGCCCAGGTTTGGACATAGGCCTAGTGTCACACACTTTAGGGTCTTTGGTTGCAAATGCTTTGTTAAGAAACATGGTAATCTTGATAAATTTGAAGCTAGATCTGTTGATGGCATGTTTCTTGGTTATCCATCTCATACTAGAGGCTACCGTGTGCTTTTATTTGATACTAACAAAATTGTGGAGACTTGTGAGGTTTCTTTTGAAGAAGCTAGCCTAAGTACTAGTTCAAATATTGCAGGTCCGGATCCATATCCCCAGGGGGAGAGTATTTTCGTTAAAGAAGAGGAAGAAGTGGTGCTGATGCCCGAAAATTCAGCAGCTAATGACATTGTTCCAGCTCCTGATCTTGATTCACAGCCAGCACCGACGACCACCATTGCTGGTCCAGATCCTCCTCACGTCACAAGCTCATCTATTTGTGATGAACATGAAGAATAAGAAGCTTGTGAAGTGTCCACTCCCCTCCAGATTCTCAAAAGTCATCCTCCACAACAAATTATTGGAAGCTTGCATGAACGAGTTACAAGATCTAGGTTTTTCAACCCCAATTCTCATGCTCATTCTGCTTTTGTTGCTTCTTTTGAACCCAAAGATATATCACACGCACTCACTAATGAATCTTGGATTATTGCCATGCAAGAAGAGTTAGAAAATTTTGAAATAAATAATGTTTGGAAACTTGTACCTCCACCTCAAGGTCACACTTTAGTTGGAACTAAATGGGTGTTTAAAAATAAGCAAAGTGAGGATGGGGTTGTGGTTAGGAATAAGGCTAGGTTGGTTGCTCAAGGTTTCAAACAAGTTGAAGATCTAGATTTTGATGAAACTTTTGCTCCTGTTGCTAGATTAGAAGCCATAAGAATTTTGTTAGCTTTTGCTGCATATAAAGGTTTTAAGCTATATCAAATGGATGTTAAAAGTGCTTTTCTTAATGGCTACATAGATGAGGAGGTTTATGTCAAACAACCACCTGGTTTTGAAAATCCAAATTTTTCTAATCATGTTTACAAACTATACAAATCCTTGTACGGTCTCAAACAAGCCCCTAGAGCATGGTATGATAGGTTTAAAACATTCTTACTTGAAAAGGGGTTTACCATGGGCAAGGTTGACAAAACTCTTTTTGTGCTTAAGCATGGCAATGACTAATTATTCGTTCAAGTGTATGTGGATGATATTATCTTTGGTTGTGCTTCTCATGATCTTGTGTCCAAGTTCTCAGCTATGATGAGTTCAGAATTTGAGATGAGTATGATGGGAGAACTCACGTACTTTTTGGGGCTGCAAATCAAGCAAACCAAGGCGGGTACCTTTGTGCATCAAACAAAGTATACAAAAGATCTCCTAAGGCGCTTCAACATGGACAAAAGCAAGCCTCTTCGGACACCAATGGGAACAGCAACAACACTTGAACTTGATGAAGATTGTGATCCTGTTGATAAAAAAGAATATAGAAGCATGATCGGATCACTTTTGTATCTCACGGCATCAAGACCGGACATACAATTCAGCGTATGTCTTTGTGCACGGTTTCAAGCCTCCCCACGTGCTTCACATCGTCAAGCCGTCAAAAGGATTCTCAGGTACTTACATGGAACTCAAGAATTTGGCATTTTTCATCCTTCTTCCTCAACCGTTACTTTGAAAGCTTTTTCCGATGTTGATTTTGGAGGTTGTAGGATTGATAGGAAAAGTACTTCTGGTGCTTGTCATTTTCTTGGTAATTCACTTGTTGTCTGGTCCTCTAGAAAACAAAGTTCAGTTGCACAATCCACAACCGAATCTGAATATGTAGCTGCTGCTAGTGCTTGCTCACAAATTCTTTGGATTGTTCAAAAACTTAAGGACTATGGGGTTGATCTAGATAGTGTTCCACTGTTTTGTGATAACACTAGTGCCATTTGCATTGCTAAAAATCCCGTGCAACATTCGAGAACTAAGCACATTGACATTAAGTATCACTTTCTCCGTGATAATGTCGAAAAAGGGAACATTGTGCTTCACCATGTAGATATCGAACAACAATTGGCTGACATTTTTTACAAAATCTTTGGATTTCACTCATTTTTGTTACATTCGTAGTGAAATAGGGGTTATGCATCCTCATGGCTTAAATTGAGGGAGAATTTTGAAACTTGGGAAGTCTATGTGTGAATCTGAAATTAAAATAATATGAGCATAGTATTTCATGCATATATGACTTTGTGATTCCTTTTTCATGCTGAAAGTTCTTACTACATTACTCGTGTTATACATTTTGTAGTTTTACCATGTCTAGTAATTAGAATAATTACTTACACTAAATCTGGTCATGGTCGAACTTTCTTGTTGTTTTGAACTTGTTGCATGCTCACGAGTGCTTTTAATCATAAAGAATTAATCAAGTAATCAACTCATATGTTGAGTTTTTATGTCCAAATAAAAAAATGAGAAAAGATCAAGAGAATATGCATGCATCGCACTTCTTCTTTGATATGGCTTATCATTGCACTTAGATATGAACTTGAAAGGAGTTGTGTATGACTAAAACCATGTCCTTAAGCTTCTGACTATCAAATGACATAGGCTTGGCTTGGTTGGTTAGAATAAGTCTGATGCTGCATATAATCTCTTGCAAATGTCATAAGATCAAAATTTATGCTTTAAATGTCAAATAAAATGCAGCAACAAGTGTCATGCTTTCAGATCTTGAAATAGTTAAGTTTGTGAGATCATGACTTGCTTAAATTGAAAATTACACTTGATCTCTAGCATGGCTTACACTACTTTATGTATCTCATTGATGTGATAGTGTAAGTTACTTGATAGTATGATTTGGATGAGCTTTGTTTTATATGTATATGTTATAATGTGCTCATAACAAATTAAAATTTCTCTTTTGTGCTTTGCTGAATACATTGTCAAAGGGGGAGAAATTGATCACACATTGCACACATTCACAAGTGTTTTGGCACGATTCTTCTCAGGGGGACAATTTTTGGTATTTTTGTTTTTCTTCTCATTTTATTTCTGATTTACAAAGTGGGAGAAATTGTTTTCAAAACTTTTCATGTGAATAAGCCAATGTTTGGATTTTAAGTGGTGTTGCCAATGCATTCATCAAGGGGGAGATTGTGAGACCTATGTGTGCTGAATAGATTGGTTTTGACGATAAAAGTTTTGAATACTACCAAAACACCTTTTTAACAAGGTCTGACTCTGGGTCCGAGCTCCTGCAAGGTCCAACGATAGGTCCGACTTGTTTTGGGTAGCTCCGGCAAGGTCCGACGTAAGGTCCGACTTGCTTTGTCTAGGTCTTAATTATTTTGGCTAGGTCCGACTTGTTTTTGCTAGCTCCAGTGCTAGGTCCGACTAGGTTTGGTAAGTTCCGTGCTAGGTCCGACTAAGCATTAGTAAGCTCCGGCGCTGGGTCCAACTAGCTTTGGTAAGCTCCGGTTCAAGATCCGGTTAGCTTTGGTAAGATTCAGAGCTTGATTGCAATGGTTCTGCTTTTAACTTGCAATGTTTAGAACTTGCTTTACTCTTACAGAAAGTTTGCTTAGTATAGTTTTACTAAGTTTTTGGTGTGTTTTGGTGGTTATGGCTGATATCATTTTGCTATGATTTACAACATGCTTATGTGAGGTGCTCACGTAAGATGTTGTAGTTTCGGAACTAACGAGAGTCAAGTCGAGGACTTGTGCTCGGAAGTATTGGTTGTTTATTCATGTGCAGGTGTTGCTTGAGTTCAAGACATGGCTGGTTACGGGATCCATTTAACTAGTCTTAGGGAGAAGATGAGGTTCAACAACCAAGTTCGGGAGGAATTGTGGTTGAGTTGATCGGGAGGTTATGCAGTATGTTTGAATCAAGAACAATGCATATGAAGGTATCTTGGACGTCGTTGGAAGATGTTTGCACGTGTGCAAGGAGTACATGAACGTGGCTGCATAGTTCCAAGGCGTGATGAAGAGATGTGGACGTAAAGAATTGATCGGAAAGGTCCAACCGACTAGGTTATGGACTCAGGCTGCGTCCGAGTCGTGTTTGACTCAAATATGGAAAGTTTTGAGTTGGTTATGATAGGATTTCGTGTGGGTCACGAATTTGAGTTATTTTAGTAATGTGGGATACATTCCTAAGGTGTTTGGAAGTCTTAAGATTGCTTCTATCTGCGTATAGAAGAGTCCTAAGCAGTATTGGAAAGTTACCGTTTGAATCCAAGTAGGAGTAGGAGTCCTAGTTTGAGTTGAGTTGGCCTTCGGGCTGGTTATATAAGCAAGGGAGGCCAGAGCTCATGGTGCACGACTTTGGGGCTGTTCCTCTTGTGTTTTGATAAATAAAATTCGTATTCTAAAGGAACTTTTGTGCCTTGTTCGTCCGACTTGTTTCAGACAAGTTTTTCTCGTCGAGTTTCTGTTCAGCACTACCTTGCTTCGGTGGTTTTAGCATAACTCGAGTTTTACAGATCCAATTGATGTGATTCTTTTTGGGTTGTCTTCACAACTTGATTATCTATCATCTGTAAACAAGTCGGACGAACAAGGCACAAAAGTTCCTTTAGAATATGAATTTTATTTATCAAAACACAAGAGGAACAGCCCCAAAGTCGTGCACCATGAGCTCTGGCCTCCCTTGCTTATATAACCAGCCCGAAGGCCAACTCAACTCAAACTAGGACTCCTACTCCTACTTGGATCCAAACTGTAACTTTCCAATACTGCTTAGGACTCTTCTATACGTAGATAGAAGCAATCTTAAGACTTGCAAACACCTTAGGAACATATCCCACGTTCCTAAAATAACTCAAATTCGTGACCTAGACGAAATCCTATCATAACCAACTCAAAACTTTTCATATTTGAGTCAAACACGACTCAGCCACAGCCTGAGTCCATAACCTAGTCGGTTGGACCTTTCCGATCAATTCTTTACGTCCACATCTCTTCATCACGCCTTGGAACCATGCAGCCACGTCCATGTACTCCTTGCACACGTGCAAACATCTTCCAACGACATCAAAGATACCTTCATATGCATTGTTCTTGATTCAAACATACTGCACAACCTCCCGATCAACTCAACCACAATTCCTCCCGAACTTGGTTGTTGAACCTCATCTTCTCCCTAAAACTAGTTCAATGGGTCCCGTCACCAGTCATGTCTTGAACTCAAGCAACACCTGCACATGAATAAACAACCAATACTTCCGAGCACAAGTCCTCGACTTGACTCTCATTAGTTCCGAAACTACAACATCTTACGTGAGCACCTCACATAAGCATGTTGTAAACCATAGCAAAATGATATCAGCCATAACCACCAAAACACACCAAAAACTTAGTAAAATAATACTAAGCAAACTTTCCATAAGAGTAAAGCAAGTTTGAAAAAATTGCAAGTTAAAAGACGAACCATTGCAATCAAGCTCCGAACCTTACCAAAGCTAACCGGACCTTGAACCAGAGCTTACCAAAGCTAGTCGGACCCAGCGCCGGAGCTTACTAAAGCTTAGTCGGACCTAGCACGGAACTTACCAAAGCTAGTCGGACCTAGCACCAGAGCTAGCAAAAACAAGTCAGACCTAGCCAAAATAATTCAGACCTAGACAAAGCAAGTCGGACCTTACGTCGGACCTTGCCGGAGCTACCCAAAACAAGTCGGACCTATCGTCGGACCTTGCAGGAGCTCGGACCTAGAGTCAAACCTTGTTAAAAAGGTGTTTTGGTAGTATTCAAAACTTTTATCGTCAAAGCCAATGTATTCAGCACACATAGGTCTCACAATACCATCGTAAGTTAGCTACTTACGACGGTTTATGACTTATTTATGACGGTTCCGGCCGTCGTAAGTCAGTAGTATCCCTGTAGAGTTGGGTTTCTTCTATATTTTTTCAAAATATCCTCATGCCATGTGGGATTCACCTCAATATTAGTAGTTCATTTTGCCCCCATGATGAACTATCATAAAATCATCATGGCTTCCGTTTGGGCGATGGCTCAGCCTGCGGTTGCAAGCAGCGTGGACGGCAGGCGCCTGGCCGGGCCAGTAGCGGCATGAGGAGAGGAGGGCGGCTACTAGATGAGTGAAAGCTAGGGAAGGCACGGTGGTCATTGGCAGCTGAGGCAACACCCAATTGAGTCAGGATCTCTGCTGCTATAGATCTTGAGTATAATGAATTGAGTTATAGATTGTTCTGTTTGTTCATTTCAGGTGTTGGCATTGAAGGTGCTTGCGGCAACTTAATCATCAGGTTCATATTGCTGTTGATCTCGGTTTAATGAGTGAAATAAGAAAGGGAATCAGAAGAAAGCAAAGAAAAGGAAAGAGGAAAGAAAAGGAAAAAGAAAATAAAGAAAATAAAAGAGACCCGAGACAACCCATGTTTCCAACTATGTCCTAACCGATCAAGCGTCGTGATCAGGGTGCGCCCTGCCAATTTCATGGTTCAGTCTCCCGCCCTGTCAGCACTATATAAAGAAGGTAGAAGGAGAAACAAAGTGCAAACTGATCCCCCTACTATCCCCTAACAACCTAATCATCTTTCGATCAAGAGAGCGCTGAAAAGTATGGAAGACCGAAACACCTCAAGTCAGTCCCAAGGCAGTGCCGGTGGAGACTTGAAGGAAGAAGAACCACTGGCAAATCATTGAATTCACCAATGATAGGTTTGGTTTCATGTAAGTTGGTCTCTAATCTATATTGTTATGTCAACTAAGTGCATAACATAGTGATTAGTTTATGTCCTAACCAAAAGTAATTATTCGTCTAACAAAGATTTGAAGTGTCTTATCTTACTTCTTGGGATGACGACGTGCACTGTAACCACATCTCATGCACGGGCCACAATGACGTGTATGAGAGTTGACGTCGGTGGTATGAGAGGAGAGGACGGCGCACGTCGGTGAGCACGGGGACGAAGAAATGAGGGAAAAAGAAAGGTGACAACTTAGCAAATGTCCTGAAATAATGTGCATGTCTTTGTTAGTATCATGCACCTCACCTTTTGATTACATAGAATAGCAATGATATAGATGTTTACGAGGTTTTCATTTGTGGAACTTTATTTTAGTTATTTTTCAAAAACTGAGGTCGGGTAATGGTTGTATTATTTTTGGAGTAAGTTGGTGAAATATTTTGTCATGTCATAGTTTAAAATTTTTGTTGTATCTCAGCTTTTGTGTACACTTATTAGTATGAAAAACATGACTTTCTACCAATCTACCAGTCTTTATGACTTCCTATAAAGTGAGTTTTAAGCTTGATGAATGTTCTGTTTAACATTGGAGTGAAGCTTTCTGTCACAGCCCGAATATTAAAATCAAACCAAGATCGGTTCAAAACAAAAAAATTTGAGAGAATCATGAGCATATACTAAATTCCAGTTAAGCTGGGGCATGTATATATGTAGGTATATGCGTGTGTCAGCTATAGAAATTTACCGTGAAACCATGAACAGAAGAATGGAGCCAAATCTCGAACCAGAACTAATTTAAAAACAACATATACACAGGAGCAATTCAAACCACTTGGTATGTTTCAATAACCAAACGCGAAAGAGAATTAATGGTGACATATACGTGTACGTATATGTGTTGGTCATTACAAAATAAATTCGACTAGAAAAATCGAATGCAAGTCGTCTCAAATAAAATTTCCAAGAACATCAACACATACATGCAGCAAAAGAATCTAATAGCAATACAAGGAATAAAATAAAGGTGAAACAACATGTGCGTATGTATATACAAGAATGTATGTAGGTATAGGAATACACAAACATATACATATATGCATTTGAGTGTGTGTATATAAGCAACTAATAAATTAGTTAAAATAAATGAGTTTAAACTAGACGGAGTGGCATTTGTGCGCATATACACGAATAGATGTGACAACCTTTAATTTAAATCCATATGCAAATCGTGTATGAGAAATGCTAACTCAAATTACTAGTAAACTACCCAACGCAAGCCAAATCCAAATTCAAATCTGAATTCAAAAAGCAAATTATGTAAAAAGATCAAAACTTATCTCCCTAATTCCTGGCGCAGCCCATCTCTTTTTTCTCCCTAATTCCTGGCGCAGCCTAGCCTGGCCTCCCTTCATTTTTTGGCACGGCCCAACTCTTCCCCAGCTGGCCCAACCCTCCTTAATTTCTTCCCTCTCCTTCCTTCCTTGCACACAGCCCGGCCCAAGACCCCCACCGCCCCCATATTCTTCCTCCCACCGCCTTCCTTCCCTCCCCCGGGAGAGTCGCCCGAGCGTTGGCCGCCCGCTGCTTCCCACGCTGCACCTTCAATTCCCGGTCTTCTGGCCGCCGGAGCCCCCACGACGTGCTGAATTGAAGTCAACCGGGCACTATTACCGCACTGCAGAACCGCCTCCCGGCCACACTCGCCCGCGCCGCCGCAAGAAACCGAGCCGGCCCCCTGCTCGTCGCCCATGACGCGCCATCAAGGCGCCCAGCCTGCCGCGCGCGCCAGAGACCCGCATCACCTCTTCCTCCCCTAATTCCCGTCTGTCTTGGTCCCATCCGGCCCGTTTGACCTCGCGTTCGACCTAGCCGTGAGCACCAAATTGCCCACACTATAAAAGGCCGGTGCCACGCCTTCACAAGCGCGGTAGCACTCCGCCGAAGCTCCCAAGAGCATGTGCAAGTTGGTTCGAGCTTCCCCCAAGCAAAATTTCAGGTTTCCCCTTCTTCTTCCCCAAGTCTGGCTGTCTCCCCGAATCCACTGCCGTTGGGCAGCTTCCCCACTCCCTCTCCCTTCTAGAGCTCCACTGGAACATACACAACATTTCCCCCATGCAAGTATTCAAGGTTGAAGCCCCTAGGCATGCACACAACTGAGCACCGCCGCCACCTCTGTGGTCCCTCGCTGCCAGCCGCCGTGGAACATCCCCCGGTCCAGCCAAGCGTCCTAGGACTTTCACCTCACTACAGTGCACGTGTAGGAGCAATAGTTTTGGTCTCATCTCACGCGCAACCACCAATGCATCGAGGGCAGCCACCATCTCCACCTCCGGCGATCTCTAGCCGCCATTCCGACGATCTTCTCATCCTAGGACCGTGAACGCTGGCCTCCCCATGCCGTGTAGATCACAAGCATATAATCGGTTGGCCAATGCAAAGAAAAAGTTCAGGCGCCGGCTAGCCGCCGACAACCCACTGCCGTCTCCGGCGACCCCTAGCCGCCACTGTGACGATCCCCTAGGACCGACACCACCGCCATTAGACTCCCCACAACGTGTAGATCACCGTCAAGAAATCTGTTGGGGAATGCGAAGAAAACGTTTGGGCGCCAGCTAGCCGCCGGCGACCCTCTGCCGCTCCAGCAGCCATGTCAGATCTCTGTGCACTACAAGAATCCATCAAATCTACGACGGACAAGTTAGTTTACGATGGTACGATGGCCACATTTGGCCGTCGTAAATGAAAGCTTGTTTACGACGATCAGGATCGAGCTGTCGTAACTACCAGCTAATTTACGACGGCCAGGGTCCGGCCATCATAAATACCAGCTAATTTATGACGGCCAGGGTCCGGCCGTCGTAAATATGCGGTATATACCCATTGGCCCGAGGTCGGCGCGGGCATTCACGCCCGCACCGACCCCGAGCCCCCCACCGCCACCCGAAGCGCCGTCGCCCCCGAAACACCACCCCCAGCCGCCGCTGAGTCAGCCCCCACCGCCCCTAGCCACCGCTGCGCCGGCCTCCGTCGCCCCAACACCCGCCGCTGCCCGGGCCGAGCCGCCCGAGCCCCGGCCAGCCCCAGTCCGCCACCCTGGCACCTCCATGCCCTCGGCCGCCGCCGCCCCCGACCCCGGTGGTTCCAGCGCCCTCCCCCGACACCGGCGGCCCCCGGCGCTCCTCCCTGACCCGGCGTCCCACTGCCCCGCCCCAAACCCCGAGCTCCCGCGCCATCGAGCACGTCGCAGCCATTGAGAAGTTAGTTTTTTAATTTAGTTGATAATTAAATTTAGTTTAGTTAATTTAGTTGTTAACTGTTATTGTTTAATTTATGCAAATTGCTTTATTAGTTTTAGATTGAATTTAGTTTAGTTATTAGTTGTTTAGTTTATGAATTTTGTTTAATATAGTTGTCAATTCTTTGTATTAGTTTTGGATTTAATTTAGTTTAGTTGTAAATTGTTAAGTTTATGAATTTTATTTGATTTAGCTGTAATTTGTTTGTATTAGTTCTGGATTAATTTTGTTTAGTTGTAAATTGTTTAGTTTACAAATTTTGTTTAATTTAGTTGTAATTTATTTAGTTTTAGATAGAATTTATCTTCTCTCCCACCCACCCCCGCCGCGTCGCCGACCGCCCTGCCGCGCCGCTGCCCCTGGCCTCCTCCACGCCCTCCGCCCCCGCCCCAGCACCCTGCGCCTCTACCGCCCCGTGTCGCCGCCCGGCTGCCCCAGGCCTCCTCTGCCCGGCCGCCCCTGCCCGCCCCCGCCGTGCCGCTGGCCGCCCTGCCGCACCGCCGCACCCGGCCTCCTCCACAGCGCTGCTGCCGCCCCCGCACCCCGCGCCTCTGCCTCACCGTGTCGCCGCCTGGCTGCCCCCGGCCTCCTCCGCCAGCCCTCCGTTCACCCACCATCTATATATTTGCTTCATTTCATTATTTAGTTGAATATTCTGTATAAAATTGAGTGTTTATGATAGGCTCTCGTGACGGTTAGGTATATATATACACCGTCGTGAGAGCATGTGTAAAACATGTTAATTACGACGGTTTCGGACCAGGTTGTCTCGTCGTGAAGGCGGCGGGAGCCGGAAGGCCCCGAACCTCCAAGCTTCAAGCACCCAAGGACGCGGAGAGACGCTCGATGAGAGCCGTCGGTCCGGGCTTGGCGCCCGACTGACCTCCATCCAATGCCCGACCGCTCATCCGCCGTGACCCATCGCAAAAGGGTACAAGGACCCCCTAACGACCCATGTCCGGTGGCCGAGCCCCTGAAAGGCCAGCGGGCTTTGACTTAGTCCTCCCGTTGTTCTTAAGATACCAGACATGCCGAAGGATTAGGTCGCATGGACGCAAACCCGCGCGTTGACGGTCACCCCTATTCTTTCCCCCCTCTATCTCTCTCTTTCGTTCTTTCCCCTCTCTCTCTCTCTCTCATAAATGACTCAAAAAAGAATGAGTAACGTGAACCTTTAGAATATGCATTACCTGTTTCAAACCGGCCGGCTCACATGCAATACGCATGTGAGCCTGGTAGGTTCGAAATCGTCCCTTTTCGGACAGCCTGGGAGTGACCGAGGGGGCATGCCTATGACGGGACGTGGGTCTGAATCCGGACGAGATTTCGATAGTGTAACCGTAATGTTCTCTGCTGTACCATTAACGGGCGTGCAGTTGGAGAACAGCAGGATTATGCTGCCGAAATTTCGTCTGGATTCGGACCTGGTGTCTTGTCAGAAGCACGCTCATCTCTGTCACTCTTGGGTGGGTTTAGGACCAATCTGTTTCAATAGAAGTATAAATTAACGATATTTTCCCCGTCCTTAATCTGTAGCCTCCAACATGGGTGAAGACCGTAAATGGATGTACACTGGTTGGAACAAGAAAGGTGGTCACTCAGATGAATGGTTCACAAAGACATATGCTTTTATCGATTGAGCCTTTTCATTGTCGATGATCGATAAGGTGCGATGCCCATGTACAAAATGCCGAAACAAAAAAATGGCTTGATAAAATGACTCTTTCGATACACTTGTGCCAAAATGGTTACACGTCACATTATGAGGTGTGGAGTTTTCATGGTGAGATAGCTTCTAAAGCCGTATAAGAAGTTATAGAGGATGATGATAACACGGGGGTTAATCGGATGGATATATGCTACAAGCTATTGAACCAGAGGCTATGGAGGATCCTCCAACAACGGAGGTAGAAGCATTCTTCAAGCTTCTTAAGCTTAAGAAGAGCTGCTTCATGAACACACAGAAGTAACCCTCCTTACGTTCATAACCAGACTTATGGCGATTAAGTCCAAATACTTCTTTTCCAACAATAGAACGACCTAATCAAATTGCTCGGCGATATCCTTCCACAACCGCACGAAGTGCCTAAAGACATGTATCAGTCAAAGAAATTGTTGTCTGGTCTCATTATGAAATATGAGAAGATTGATGTGTGTCCAGACAATTGTATGCTTTTTTGGAAAGAGCATATGAAAGAGAACAAGTGCTTAAAATGTGGTAAATCGAGGTTTGTCGAAGTTGTTAACGACAATGGTGATAATGTGATGACAGAAGTCGCACATAAGAAACTTCTTACTTACCACTGACACCTCGATTGAATCGGTTGTTTATTTCAAAAAGAACAGCTAGACACATGAGATGGCACAAAGAAGGTTTACGTCAGAACAATGGAGTCATGACGCACCCGTCCGATGGTGAGGCATGTGTGGCGGACTGGGATCCGCTCATCCAGGATCGCAGAGGGTGGTGCCGCGCGATGCGACACCCGACAGCACACGTCATAAGAACACAATATATTACATGGGAAAAACAGCTGAAACTGTACAAACAAGTACAAACTTCAGTTACAATTATTGTTCTATTACACAGCGGAAGACTACACTATACAACTCACGCCCGCCTATTTAGCAAAAGTCGGTTGCCCAGCCCTAGGGCAACCCACACTAGCTGCACGTCTCAGCTCAGCGCGGCGTGTACGGCTCCCACTCAGCCGTGGTCCCCGACGGAGGGTAACCCTCGCCGGTGGACTCGTACTCCGAGTCCGTGGGTGGCTCCTCACCTGAAAAACACTTAAGCAGCAACCGTGAGCACGAAGGCTCAGCAAGGCTTAACCGACTCACCTAAGCATGAAACTCTACATGAGGTATACCAAGACATAGGTTGGTAGCATTTCAGCAAAACGACACGCCTACAAGTTCATCCTTAGTTCATCTTTTAGCAACAAGTTAACAGTTCATGAAATCTGAAATTTAGTAAGCAGTGTTTGGTGGCACTTATGTAGCAATACAATTATATCAATCAGCATCATTGAATCAACATATTTCATCCATTAGTCTACGTTACGACGCAGTGAACAAGCAGTACTCGTCACCGCGAGGGACGGCGAATCGACTCGATATACACCTGCAGGGAAAACCCAAAGAGCACGTCACGTACGCCCACCCGTGGAGCTGCACAGCACGCTCACTCGATGTCGTACGGGACAACCTTTCACCCAACAGCCCAAACGTCGAACCGGTCGCACCGAAACGAGCAGGAGGTTCCCCACACGGAGCATCTCTCTATGCCCGTTGGCAGATTTCCACCTTGCTGCCCTCAACCTACACCTATAAATCGGTGTGCTATGCCTCGACGCCCGGAGGTTTAGGCTACATCGGTTTATCGGGGCCCATATATCCGATATGCCTTCGGTACGTTCAATACTTGTTCAGCAGGGCCGCACACGGATCGGTCCTCAATCGACACGGGCAGGGCTGCGCACACAAGACTCTCTCTTGCTGCGCCCTAGCCCCTGCCTAGTCTCATTTTCATTATTAAAGTGATCTCACATCACTCAACCGAACCCGTGTGTCCCAAGCCTATCTCGCGAGTAGATTCCAACTACTCGACTTGTACCGAAGTCCTATGACTCATTAAGCATAGCCTGTCTACTCGAGGTCCTTGACACTACCCTCACTCTTTTAGGAACCTTTGGTTATGCAAGTGGGGTTTCATTCACCCTATACCTAATGCACAATCATACTTCACATGACACATGTAAACAAAGTAAAACTTTTAAAAAGGGTTAATGCAAACCGGGGCTTGCCTTGTTGCTGCTGGTCAGGAGTTAGTTCTTCGTCCGGAAGGAGGAAGTCCAGCACTTCCGGAGTCTCTTCTTCAACGGCTACACGTTAATGAAATACTACATGTTAATTTATATGCAAAAGTGAGTTTAGAGTAAGACTTATACTATTGGTTCTAATAACCAGCCTCTAATATCTGGAACTTTGTTTAAGAATTTAAATATGAACTAGTGTTGGTGGTTTGGCTTGGACTTAGTCACATGGTTAAATGCTAAGTGGTTTTCCCCTTTTCCATTTTAATCCCTTAAGTGGGTAAACAGGACAGGGGTGATCTAGAGCTCCAATGGAGCTGAGAATTTTTGTGTGAGTTCCTTGTCACAAGAAAACTCTCTGGACCAAACATTAGCACTTTTCCTAGAGTGGTTTGCCCAGAATAATTCTCTTGGCAAATCAGCAAGGAAGAATTAATTCTGAGGTAATACCCCTGTTCATGCTCAACTTAATGAACTACAATTTCTATTCTAGCTCATAGAGTTTGCATGAATTTTCCTAGCATTTTTGGAGTCAAGGTTTGCCCAGAATTGAATTTCCAAGTTTTGGAAATTCTCTGAAAATGTTTCTGCATTCAAATGAACACAGCACCTTCAAATTTGAATTGCTCTGACCAATTCAACTCCAAATGGTCTGAGACTATTACAGGGGTTTACTAATGTCTTAAAGAACATTCTGGCAAAATTTGGGAATTTTTGGATGAACCAAACTCCCTCTAAAATTCTTTTGCTGAAAAGCCTTTAAAGAATTTTCCAGAATTAATTAATGGGTTTCATACAAATTGGGTTGTATCTCTGGACAGAGCTATGCAAGATGAATTCAACCCAATTTGAATCACTAATTTTGGAGCTTCCTAGCAAAAGTTATGCAGTTCCAAAGTTTGAACCAATTCTGGAATTCAAATTAATTCGGGAAAAGTTCAAACTCTGCCTGTGGGTCCACCCTACACGTGTCAACCGCCGGACTCGCGCCACACGGGGGCCACAGACCCCTTCCCGCGCCACCACATGGAATCACACGCCACAGCTGATCCGGGGTTTTAATCTTCAGCTGCTGACACGTGGGCCCGGTGGGTCTTCTTCCTCCTCTCGCTCCCGCGCCTCCCCCTCGCCGGCGCTGTACTGGAGCTCGCCGGACTCAGCTTCCCGGCCACCTCTCGGCCGGAGACTCGCCGCCTGGGGGTTTTCAGGGTCGGGGAACAAGTCTATGGGGTTGGCTCGGGCTGCCGGTGGCCGGAAGTAGGCTGGCGACGAGCCGCGGCCTCCGGTGATGATCGGCACCGCCGCCCGAGCACATTAGCCCGCCAAAAGCTCGGCGGATCCGCTCTAAAGCATCAGTGGAGGTCAGGAAATCTCGGCGTGGCCTCAACCTGGCTCGGAAACGACGGCAAACCGGTTGTCACCGTGCGCCCGCGTGTTCCCGCCATGGCCGCCGACCGAAAAGCTCGAAATTAGCTGTAACTACGGCGTTTCTAGCTAGGGTTGTGGAGGGAAAAGGTTCCCTATCCTCTCTAGTTCTGGTGTGCGCAAAATGAACAACTTTAACCGAGAATTGAGCGTAAATTTCCACAGTTCTTACCCGCGGTCCGGTTTTCCTCGTCCGAGGGGAAAACTTGAAATTCCGAAGCTACGTCGCACGGATTGCTCTGGAATTTGGAGAGGAGCAGCGCAGGGAGTTGGCGCACCTTGGGGCGCTCTTGCTCAGTCGTGAAACTGGTTGGTGTGAGCTGCCCACGGGAGCACCTTTGCTCGGTTCTCACCGGTGGCCACGAAAACGTGGTTTCTCTCGGTGGGTAGTGGTTCACTTGACCGGAAGTGATGCGGGTAGTGCGTGGGAGGTCTGAGGATATATGTTTGCTGCGCTGCCGGCGTTGGTACACAAGGGACGATCGCTCCTGAGTGAGTCGATCACAGCGGCGGCTCCTCGGCGTTTTGTCGTGCGAGAGGGCGGTGACTGGGGGTCGGCCCGTGGTCGTGGCGAGCTGGGGCACGGCTGGGAGTTACTGCGCCCGCACAAGGAGCTCGCCAGCGCGCGAGGGGCGAGCAGGAGGTGGCGTCCGGCGTTTTCACGGCGTGTCGCGTGGAGCCTCGGCTCTGTTCCGAGTGCAATACTTAGCCCCTAAGGCTGTTGACTATTGTGCCATTTTAACCCTCCCAATGACATGTGGGACCCACTTGTCAGTGCTCCCCCACCCCTCAAAAGATCTCCAAAGCTTAGCCAGAGATGAATCCAAATATTTGGAGTTTGAAACTGACCTACATTTGTATGGTTGAGCTCATTTCCCCCAAATTCAAATAAATATTTGAATTCTTGGCATATTTGGACCCTTTTTGGAAAAAATGGGTAGCACATCTTTTTGAAAATTTCTGAACTTTGCCTCCCCACTAATTTGGACCTGAGAAATCCAATTATGCACTTTGATACTTGGTTTAGCTGCTGAAATCCTGAGTTTGAATGCAACAGTTTGGAAACACACTCTCATGTGTGATCACATGTGTATAATTTTTCCCATGTTGTGAGAGTGTAAGTTTCCCCTCTAACCACTTCTTTGATAAAGGTTACTTGCTCCTCCCATCCCTTACCAGCCATCCACAACAAGAGCTGAGGTGTGGTGAAGTGAAGAAAAGTTTTTGCAAGTCCCATTTCTTGGGCTTTTACATCCCTCCCCCCTTAAAAGAATCTCGTCCCGAGATTATAAAAGAAGAGATAGCGATGTAATAGGGGCTTACCCGTGTTGAGAAGCCATGAACTCCGGGTAATTTGAGCGAAGGAACTCCTCGTTCTCCCACGTCGCTTCTTCGGCGGTGTGGTTACTCCAGAGTATCTTGTAGAACCACAACGTTCTGCTACGCGTGGTCCTGGCTTTCTCATCAAGAATTCCCACCGGATATTCATCATATGTTAAATCCGGTTTCAGCTCGCCGATGTCTTCGGTAGGAACAGCAGTTGTATGCTTCAAGCATTTTCGCAGTTGCGAAACATGGAAAATATCATGGACACCAGCCAGAGATGCCGGTAGCTCCAATCGATACGCTGCTGGTCCACACTTCTCGGTGATAGCGTAGGGTCCAATGAAACGGGGAGCGAGCTTCCCCTTCACACCGAATCGGTGCACGCCCTTCATTGGAGACACGCGGAGGTACACGTGTTCCCCAACGTCAAAGTGCAACGGCCTACGCCTCTTATCAGCGTAGCTCTTCTGTCGGGATTGAGCGGCCTTCAAATTGGCTCGAATTGTCCGAACGCGCTCTTCGGCGTCGTTCACCACATCAACTCCGAATGTGACCCTTTCACCGGACTCGCACCAATTTAATGGGGTGCGGCATTTACGACCGTAGAGAGCTTCGTAAGGTGCCATCTTGATACTTGCCTGATAACCGTTGTTGTACGAGAATTCCGCCAATGGTAGGTGATCATCCCAGTTCCTACCATGGTGGATGGCACATGCTCTCAACATGTCTTCCAGGACTTGATTCACCCTTTCTGTCTGACCATCGGTCTGAGGGTGATAGGCGGAGCTCCTGATCAACTTAGTACCCAATGTAGCGTGTAGCTGCTCCCAAAAGCGAGATACAAATAATGCACCTCGATCTGAGACAATGGTCTTGGGTACCCCGTATAGGCATAGAATCTTCGCTATGTATAGCTCCGCATATTTGCCGGCATTGTAACGTGTATTCACCGGAATGAAGTGAGCCGTCTTGGTTAACCGATCAACGATTACCCATATGGAATCATGCTTGTTGGCTGTTAGGGGTAATCCCACAATGAAATCCATGCTCACATCTTCCCATTTCCATGCCGGGATCTTCAGGGGTTGCAGCAGCCCTGATTTCTTCATATGATCAGCTTTCACTCGTCTACACGTATCGCACTCGGATACGTACTTAGCTACCTCCCGCTTCATCCGCGTCCACCAAAATTTCTTTTTCAAATCTTGGTACATTTTGTTGCTGCCCGGATGAATGGAGTATTTGGACAAGTGAGCTTCATCGAGGATCTTTTTCCTCAACTCCATATCTCGGGGTACGACTATGCGGTCATTGAACCACAACGTCCCCTCACCATCTTTCCGGAAACATTTAATTTCTCCAATGTCTATCCGTCTCCGGAGATGTGCCATGCCTTTATCCGTTTTCTGAGCTGCAATGATGTCCTCCCTAATAGTAGGGATGAGGGCAAGGTTGTACAGCGATCCATAAGGAACCAAGTATAGACTTGGCTCTTCCTCCTCCACCGGTGTAATGGTGAGGTGATGGACATGCGATTTCCGACTCAGCGCGTCGGCAACCACATTCGCCTTGCCGGGGTGGTAATGGATCTCAATCTCATAATCTTTGATCAGTTCTAACCACCTCCTCTGCCTCATGTTCAGCTCCTTCTGGGTGAAAATGTATTTCAAGCTCTTGTGGTCGGTGTAGAGATGCACCAAGTTCCCCAGGAGATAGTGCCTCCACATTTTCAGCGCCAACACCACGGCAGCAAGTTCAAGATCGTGAGTCGGGTAGTGCTGCTCATGGTTCCGAAGTTGGCGTGAGCCATAAGCGACCACACGTCCTTCCTGCATCAACACGCAGCCAAGCCCAATACCGGACGCGTCACAATACACGTCGAAGGGCTTTGTTGTATCCGGCTGAGCTAATACCGGGGCTGTTGTGAGATGCTTCACCAATGTTCGGAACGCTTCTTCACACGCGGTGTTCCAAACATATTTTGTCCCTTTCTTCAGCAACTCTGTCATCGGCTTTGCGAGCTTGGAGAAGCTCGGAATGAACCTCCGGTAGTATCCTGCTAACCCGAGGAAGCTTCTGACTTCATGGACTGAAGTGGGAGCTTTCCATTTCAACACTTGCTCTATTTTACTTGGGTCAACCGCAATGCCTTCAGCTGAGATGATATGTCCCAAGAATGGCACTTGGCTGATCCAAAATTCGCATTTGCTGAACTTGGCGTAGAGCTTGTGGTCTCGCAATCGCTGAAGAACGATCCGTAAGTGTTCGGCATGCTCGGCTTCTGTCTTGGAGTAAACCAAGATATCGTCGATGAACACTACCACGAACTTGTCCAGCTCCGGCATGAACACCGAGTTCATGAGATACATGAAATGGGCTGGAGCATTTGTGAGACCAAAGGACATGACGAGATATTCGTATAAGCCGTATCTCGTCGAGAACGCCGTCTTCGGGATATCCTCCGCCCGGATCTTGATCTGGTGATATCCAGAGCGAAGGTCCATCTTTGAGAATACACTTGCCCCCACAAGTTGATCAAACAAGATGTCAATACGGGGCAGTGGGTACTTATTCTTGATGGTGACGGCGTTGAGTGGCCGGTAATCCACACACAGCCTCAGGGTCTCATCCTTCTTCTTCACGAACAGCGCTGAGCATCCCCAAGGCGAGGAACTCGGCCTAATGAAACCCTTGCTCAACAAATCATTGAGCTGTTCTTTTAATTCAGCCAGCTCATTTGGAGCCATCTTGTATGGTCTCCGTGATATGGGCGTAGTCCCGGGTGCAAGTTCAATCTTGAACTCGACATCCCGCTCAGGTGGCATGCCCGGAAGATCATCCGGGAACACGTCGGGATACTCCCGGACTACGGGGATGTCTTCTAACTTGAGAACTTCAGCACTATTAATTGCTAAAACTTCCCGGACTGGCGTGTCTAACACCATGGAATGCGGACGGTGAAATGGAGAATTTAAGTGAACCGTCCGTGTCCGAGTCTCTAGGACAGCGCCATGGTATTGCAGCCATGACATCCCTAAGATTGCATCAATCTTTTGTCCCATAAGGATTATCAAGGTGGTGGGATATAGTTTCCCACCTAAGCACAAAGGTGCCTTTGGAATCATCATATTAGCTGAAATCTTCCCTCCCGGTGAGCAGATCATATAAGTGCAGTCGGTTGGGAAGACTTGCAATTGATGTTTAGCCACATAGGATGCACTTATAAAGCTGTGGGTTGCACCCGAATCAAATAATATGACTATGGCTTGATGGTTGAGAGTAAACGTACCCGCCAGCACGTTGTCTCCCTCTGGGGCGTCCTCATTGTCGAGGTTGCGGACGCCTCCAGTCCGCTGACCAACCTTCTTCACCGGAGGTCGGCCTCGAGCACCGCCCTGAAACTGGGCTTGTCCGCTGCTCTGCTGCCCCTGGGGACAGTCCTTCGCAAAGTGGCCCGCCTGGCCACACGTGAAGCAGGTGAAACGGGGCGGTCCCCCGCTGATCGGTGGACGGAAACCTGGGGCGCGTTGTGGCGGTGGAAACGCCCGGGGTACCGTCTGCTGCTGCTGCTGTCTTGGTGGTGGCATCGGCGGACGGAACGGAGGTGCCTGAAAGGGACGTCCCCCGAACCGTTGCGGTCGCGCCGGTGGTTGCCACTGCTGCCCGGATGGTGTCCGATACACCATACGGTACTTCTGGGGAGCGCCACTCCCACCGCTGCTAGGTGGAGCGCTACGCTTCCTCTGCTCAGCTGCTAACTCCCGCTGAGCGTCCTCTTGCATGATGGCGGCATTGACTAGGTCGTTGAATGTGCCGCGGTTCCATTGTACGAGGTGGGTCTTCATTTCGGGATGTAACCCCCGATAGAAGTGCTCCCTCTTCTTCTCCTCCGTGGAGATGTAGTCTGACGCATACTGCGCCAGATGGTTGAAGGCACGGGAGTAGTCGTGGGCACTCCTCCCGCCCTGTTTTAGTTCCAAAAATTCTTGGAACTTTCTCTTCATTATTCCGGGAGGAATGTGATAGGCGCGGAACGCCTCCCGGAACTCTTGCCATTCCACGGCATGGCCAGCCGGACGTGAGGCGACATAATTCGCCCACCATGCACCAGCGGCACCGTGGAGCTGCTGTGCTGCGAACAATGTCTTCTGCCGCTCCGTACACTGGAGCAGCCCGAACTTGGACTCGATAGTCCGCAGCCAGTTGTCCGCCTCCAGTGGTTCTTCAGCTTCGGTGAACACTGGAGGGTGCGTACTCATGAAATCCGAGTACGACACTTCGCGGGGCTCACGAGGCCCTCGCTCTTGACGTCCTCCCGCCTGGGACGTATTCTGCACGATCGTGCGGAGCAGGTCGGTCTGCTCCTCACGACCTCCCACCAATGCTGCTATCACATCCGCTAGAGTAAGCGGAGGCGGCGGTGGTGGCTGCTGCTGCGGGGTGCTGTCGTAGGCCGGTGGCTGGGAGTCATCGCCTCCACCTTGGCTAGAGCCACCAACCTCGTGCGTGGTCCTAGTACGAACCATCTGCAACCATACGACATTAACCATCAGTCCCGCAACATTTTGCATGCAGTCCAATAGAACTGGGCGGAAAAACATTATGACAACAAAACATGCGAAATATCTCGTAAGCAGATAATGTAATAACTTTGCACAAGCTACACCATTACCAGACCAAACACAAGTTAGTTTAATCCAACTTGATGAACCTCCTCTTTGGAAGCTCACCATAACTGGGTTTGGTCTCTACGAGACATTATTATTGCGTTGTCATCACGTATAACACCCTTAGGGTACAACACCCTTTTCAATGAGTTCAACTGTCATTCTTCTGTCAGAATGACCAGTTGCTACCTATTCCAAGTTTTGATCTGGTTCTGGGCATTTTCATGACTCAAGTTGAATACCAAAGTTCAAGTTAACTTCAGTATCTTTCCAACGAGTACTCATTTGCCCCCAGATCAGCTTTGATTAAAAAGTTATGTTAATTCAAAGTTAGCAGAATTCCTGGAAGAATTTTAACAGCACCTCCCTTGGAAGTGGCTGTTTCCAATCCTGATTTCCACTAAATTCTGTGCTGAAACTTCAGAAACTTTGAATTGCAAAGATGTCAAACATCTTCTACTCTTTCTAAGGATGGATTATATGACAATTTTAGATTTTTCTACTGGGAGTTATATTTGAAAAACAGATCAGTTCAGAGGATGTTTTACTCTGCCCTGGTTCTGGACAGTTTACATTCCTCTGGGATTTCAGCCATCTTAAGGCGAGTTTCAGCTCTGGAAGTCTACAACAAAGTTGTAGAGTACTTGAATACCTTTCCAGAGCTATATAGCACACCTCCCTGGGCTAAAAGACCTGTGAGTTATGCCCTGTTGAAGATCAGCAAACATGCTGCCCAAAACAGAGCACTCTGTTTTTCAGTCTCTTTTGGAACTACACTCATCACCATCCCATTCTTATACCCAACCAGGGTCCTAACTGTTGAACCTATAGATTTTAATTCTTTGTTATCATTATTCTCATGCATATGCCTACCATATCTCGGTACTACGTTCCTCATAAAAGAAAATCCTACCCGGATCATACCGGCATATACGTCTCAAATGTGGCACTAAACGGTCTCTCGCACACATTTTCTACACGGATACATACGTGGTTAGTACCTGCAGAAAACCACACAATAATGGTGCACTCAATGGTTATTCATTTCAGGCAGTTCCATATTTGAAAGTAAATACAAACGCCCGTATCATTGTCATACGGCCGTCCTTGAGTTAGGTCACGTCTCAAGGTACGTGATCGTGTTTCAACACCACACGACGAGGAACCCGAGTATGTCATGAACGGGTCGTCACGGTTGGGAATGTTATCAACCCAACAGATACCACCTACTGCCCTGCAGGGCACGCCGATGGCAAGCGCTGCGTATGTCCTCCTGGGCTATTTCCAGACGAACACACTTTCGCGTTACTGACCACGCGATGGGGTCTCCGCTTACTTGCCTAATGCACGCTAGGGATCAGCGTTTCATATGAACTCAGGGACATGAAGAGTCCAAGAGATTCATATTGACATCTCACACCAAGCTGTGAGATCAATCCCTGAACCATGTTCCTCGTCAGGGAGAGCTAACCGAAATTGAACCGCTTTCGGTGGCGTTCCTTACCATACTTACCAGAGCGTAGGTGCGTCGTTACATAATTGAAATTCAGAATTATAACATATAAGTTAGTCTTTGCCACTTTAAGTAACTAGTCTAATATAGTCCTTACTTGGGCAACTACCGATTCCTCACCGTACACCTAAGTTTTTTTCCCATAATGCAGTCCTTTAGTACTGTGCTATCCCCACTGCAGCTCTGATACCAGGCTGTGGCGGACTGGGATCCGCTCATCCAGGATCGCAGAGGGTGGTGCCGCGCGATGCGACACCCGACAGCACACGTCATAAGAACACAATATATTACATGGGAAAAACAGCTGAAACTGTACAAACAAGTACAAACTTCAGTTACAATTATTGTTCTATTACACAGCGGAAGACTACACTATACAACTCACGCCCGCCTATTTAGCAAAAGTCGGTTGCCCAGCCCTAGGGCAACCCACACTAGCTGCACGTCTCAGCTCAGCGCGGCGTGTACGGCTCCCACTCAGCCGTGGTCCCCGACGGAGGGTAACCCTCGCCGGTGGACTCGTACTCCGAGTCCGTGGGTGGCTCCTCACCTGAAAAACACTTAAGCAGCAACCGTGAGCACGAAGGCTCAGCAAGGCTTAACCGACTCACCTAAGCATGAAACTCTACATGAGGTATACCAAGACATAGGTTGGTAGCATTTCAGCAAAACGACACGCCTACAAGTTCATCCTTAGTTCATCTTTTAGCAACAAGTTAACAGTTCATGAAATCTGAAATTTAGTAAGCAGTGTTTGGTGGCACTTATGTAGCAATACAATTATATCAATCAGCATCATTGAATCAACATATTTCATCCATTAGTCTACGTTACGACGCAGTGAACAAGCAGTACTCGTCACCGCGAGGGACGGCGAATCGACTCGATATACACCTGCAGGGAAAACCCAAAGAGCACGTCACGTACGCCCACCCGTGGAGCTGCACAGCACGCTCACTCGATGTCGTACGGGACAACCTTTCACCCAACAGCCCAAACGTCGAACCGGTCGCACCGAAACGAGCAGGAGGTTCCCCACACGGAGCATCTCTCTATGCCCGTTGGCAGATTTCCACCTTGCTGCCCTCAACCTACACCTATAAATCGGTGTGCTATGCCTCGACGCCCGGAGGTTTAGGCTACATCGGTTTATCGGGGCCCATATATCCGATATGCCTTCGGTACGTTCAATACTTGTTCAGCAGGGCCGCACACGGATCGGTCCTCAATCGACACGGGCAGGGCTGCGCACACAAGACTCTCTCTTGCTGCGCCCTAGCCCCTGCCTAGTCTCATTTTCATTATTAAAGTGATCTCACATCACTCAACCGAACCCGTGTGTCCCAAGCCTATCTCGCGAGTAGATTCCAACTACTCGACTTGTACCGAAGTCCTATGACTCATTAAGCATAGCCTGTCTACTCGAGGTCCTTGACACTACCCTCACTCTTTTAGGAACCTTTGGTTATGCAAGTGGGGTTTCATTCACCCTATACCTAATGCACAATCATACTTCACATGACACATGTAAACAAAGTAAAACTTTTAAAAAGGGTTAATGCAAACTGGGGCTTGCCTTGTTGCTGCTGGTCAGGAGTTAGTTCTTCGTCCGGAAGGAGGAAGTCCAGCACTTCCGGAGTCTCTTCTTCAACGGCTACACGTTAATGAAATACTACATGTTAATTTATATGCAAAAGTGAGTTTAGAGTAAGACTTATACTATTGGTTCTAATAACCAGCCTCTAATATCTGGAACTTTGTTTAAGAATTTAAATATGAACTAGTGTTGGTGGTTTGGCTTGGACTTAGTCACATGGTTAAATGCTAAGTGGTTTTCCCCTTTTCCATTTTAATCCCTTAAGTGGGTAAACAGGACAGGGGTGATCTAGAGCTCCAATGGAGCTGAGAATTTTTGTGTGAGTTCCTTGTCACAAGAAAACTCTCTGGACCAAACATTAGCACTTTTCCTAGAGTGGTTTGCCCAGAATAATTCTCTTGGCAAATCAGCAAGGAAGAATTAATTCTGAGGTAATACCCCTGTTCATGCTCAACTTAATGAACTACAATTTCTATTCTAGCTCATAGAGTTTGCATGAATTTTCCTAGCATTTTTGGAGTCAAGGTTTGCCCAGAATTGAATTTCCAAGTTTTGGAAATTCTCTGAAAATGTTTCTGCATTCAAATGAACACAGCACCTTCAAATTTGAATTGCTCTGACCAATTCAACTCCAAATGGTCTGAGACTATTACAGGGGTTTACTAATGT
Organism: Neostapfia colusana; assembly: GCA_030760725.1. Classification (NCBI taxonomy): domain Eukaryota; kingdom Viridiplantae; phylum Streptophyta; class Magnoliopsida; order Poales; family Poaceae; genus Neostapfia; species Neostapfia colusana. The sequence continues at coordinate 70,172,347 of JASWHV010000015.1, forward strand.
CTTAAAGAACATTCTGGCAAAATTTGGGAATTTTTGGATGAACCAAACTCCCTCTAAAATTCTTTTGCTGAAAAGCCTTTAAAGAATTTTCCAGAATTAATTAATGGGTTTCATACAAATTGGGTTGTATCTCTGGACAGAGCTATGCAAGATGAATTCAACCCAATTTGAATCACTAATTTTGGAGCTTCCTAGCAAAAGTTATGCAGTTCCAAAGTTTGAACCAATTCTGGAATTCAAATTAATTCGGGAAAAGTTCAAACTCTGCCTGTGGGTCCACCCTACACGTGTCAACCGCCGGACTCGCGCCACACGGGGGCCACAGACCCCTTCCCGCGCCACCACATGGAATCACACGCCACAGCTGATCCGGGGTTTTAATCTTCAGCTGCTGACACGTGGGCCCGGTGGGTCTTCTTCCTCCTCTCGCTCCCGCGCCTCCCCCTCGCCGGCGCTGTACTGGAGCTCGCCGGACTCAGCTTCCCGGCCACCTCTCGGCCGGAGACTCGCCGCCTGGGGGTTTTCAGGGTCGGGGAACAAGTCTATGGGGTTGGCTCGGGCTGCCGGTGGCCGGAAGTAGGCTGGCGACGAGCCGCGGCCTCCGGTGATGATCGGCACCGCCGCCCGAGCACATTAGCCCGCCAAAAGCTCGGCGGATCCGCTCTAAAGCATCAGTGGAGGTCAGGAAATCTCGGCGTGGCCTCAACCTGGCTCGGAAACGACGGCAAACCGGTTGTCACCGTGCGCCCGCGTGTTCCCGCCATGGCCGCCGACCGAAAAGCTCGAAATTAGCTGTAACTACGGCGTTTCTAGCTAGGGTTGTGGAGGGAAAAGGTTCCCTATCCTCTCTAGTTCTGGTGTGCGCAAAATGAACAACTTTAACCGAGAATTGAGCGTAAATTTCCACAGTTCTTACCCGCGGTCCGGTTTTCCTCGTCCGAGGGGAAAACTTGAAATTCCGAAGCTACGTCGCACGGATTGCTCTGGAATTTGGAGAGGAGCAGCGCAGGGAGTTGGCGCACCTTGGGGCGCTCTTGCTCAGTCGTGAAACTGGTTGGTGTGAGCTGCCCACGGGAGCACCTTTGCTCGGTTCTCACCGGTGGCCACGAAAACGTGGTTTCTCTCGGTGGGTAGTGGTTCACTTGACCGGAAGTGATGCGGGTAGTGCGTGGGAGGTCTGAGGATATATGTTTGCTGCGCTGCCGGCGTTGGTACACGAGGGACGATCGCTCCTGAGTGAGTCGATCACAGCGGCGGCTCCTCGGCGTTTTGTCGTGCGAGAGGGCGGTGACTGGGGGTCGGCCCGTGGTCGTGGCGAGCTGGGGCACGGCTGGGAGTTACTGCGCCCGCACAAGGAGCTCGCCAGCGCGCGAGGGGCGAGCAGGAGGTGGCGTCCGGCGTTTTCACGGCGTGTCGCGTGGAGCCTCGGCTCTGTTCCGAGTGCAATACTTAGCCCCTAAGGCTGTTGACTATTGTGCCATTTTAACCCTCCCAATGACATGTGGGACCCACTTGTCAGTGCTCCCCCACCCCTCAAAAGATCTCCAAAGCTTAGCCAGAGATGAATCCAAATATTTGGAGTTTGAAACTGACCTACATTTGTATGGTTGAGCTCATTTCCCCCAAATTCAAATAAATATTTGAATTCTTGGCATATTTGGACCCTTTTTGGAAAAAATGGGTAGCACATCTTTTTGAAAATTTCTGAACTTTGCCTCCCCACTAATTTGGACCTGAGAAATCCAATTATGCACTTTGATACTTGGTTTAGCTGCTGAAATCCTGAGTTTGAATGCAACAGTTTGGAAACACACTCTCATGTGTGATCACATGTGTATAATTTTTCCCATGTTGTGAGAGTGTAAGTTTCCCCTCTAACCACTTCTTTGATAAAGGTTACTTGCTCCTCCCATCCCTTACCAGCCATCCACAACAAGAGCTGAGGTGTGGTGAAGTGAAGAAAAGTTTTTGCAAGTCCCATTTCTTGGGCTTTTACAGCATGGAAGGCGCTAGACCGCTTCGATCCAGACTTTGCCAGTGATGCAGGAAATGTTCGCATGGGTTTGGCGACAGATGGATTCTCGTTGTTTAGTACAAACACCACGCCATACTCGTGTTGGCCCGTTTTTGTTATTCCATACAACCTGCCACCATTTCTTTGTATGACATATGAATTCATGTTTCTTTGCCTCATCATACCCAGGCCGGATCATCCTAGGACACGTCTAAACGTGATATTAAAACTATTGATTGAAGAACTGAAAACTTTGTGGACACGATTTGAAGCTTACTACTGTTATAAGAAGCAGAAATTCAACCTGTGGGCTGCTTACTTATGGCCCGCCCATGATTTTTCCAGCATACGGTATGTTTTCTGGATGGAGCACTCACGGTCGTTTGACGTGCCCGATATGTGCTTTAGACACGGATTGCTTTCGACTTGCTCATGGAGTCAAGATATGCTACTTCAATTGTCATAGACGTTATTTGCCTCGAAATCACGTGTTTCGACAATAGAAGAATGTCTTCAGAAAGGACACAGTTGTAACAAAAGAACCACCGAAACATCAAAATGGGTCAGAAATTTCTGATATGTTGAACAAACTGGTGGCAGATGAAAGTCGTCCTGGATATTTTGTAGGTTACGGAGAGGAACACAATTGGACACATATATGTGGAATTTGGGATCTCCCGTTTGTGAAATCCTTGATTTTAATGCACAACATTGATGTTATGCATCAGGAGCGTAATATGGGCGAATGGATAATAAGCACATGCATGGATATGACGGGCAAAACGAAAGACAATATAAATGCTTGAAAGAATCTGGCAGAGCTTTGTAACCGTCCAACTCTTGAGCTCTCCGAAAGCGGTGGTAAGCCACATGCTTCTTTCTATCTTCGATCTAAAGAAACGAAAAAAATCATGAAATAGTTGAAAATTTTGAAATTCCCAAATGGTTACACAGCTAATCTAAAACGAGCCGTGAATGTGAAGACGGGAAAGCTCACTGGGTTGAAAAGTCATGATTATCAAATAATTATGGAAAGACTCCTACGTATTATGTTTAGCGGCTATTTTGATGATGCGGTGTAGCAGGTGCTAGCCGATCTTAGCTACTTCTCTAGACAACTATGTGATAAATAAATCACGGTAGATGATGAATAAGTTAGAGATGGAGATACCGGTACTGTTATGTAAGATGGAATTTTTTCCTCAGGGCTTCTTCAATCCAATGCAACATCTCCTTATCCATCTTCCATTTGAGGCTAAAGTAGGCGGTCTTGGTTCTGAGAATATGTAACGTTTTTTCGTTAACTTATGAGTATTTATAAAGTATTCTTATAACTTTTAAGTATTATAAAGTATTCTTATAACTTTGTAATTTGGACAGCGCGTGAAAGAGCCTGACGTCCATGAAGACTTGCAACAACTGTCATATGGACTGGTTAAAGTTAGAAGCTATGGCCGATATGACGTCAACAGGTTTCGATTTTGTACAACTGAATGTGAAGCTCTTCATCCTCTCGCAGCAACATGTAATGCTGGAGTTCTGACGAGGGCAATCGACTCTCAATGCCGCGAAACTAATTACTATGGGACCATTAACAAAATCCTTGAATTTAGTTTGGAGAAAATAAGGAACTTCAAGTTGTCTTCTTTGATTGTGATTGGTTTGACAACATCATGGAATACGACAAAACAAATTTGGCACGGTGGAAGTCAAACACAATGAACAACTACGAGGCTATGATACATTTGTCCTTGGACACCAAGTGGAGCAAGTGTATTATTTACCTTATCCATGTCAAAAGCTTAATGCTTGGTGGGTGGTACATAAGGTGAATCCTCGTGAGCAGTTATATCCTCCAAGAGATGATGACTACCATGATATCAATGACGTTGACGAGATTTATCAAGAACAAGAGTTGCCAGAATCATTTTCCATCGAGCCTAGTGTCAAACTCGATCACTTGGTTGGTGACGCTAACGATGAAGAGACTTCTAATATGCGCAAATGAAAACAGAAACAAATTATGAAACAATATCAATGGTCTGGTTTAAGGAGTTGGGTTCGTGATGTCGATGAATTCTGAAACTGAGTCCAAGTAAGTTTTTTCACTAAATTATCATATCTTCGTATATTTTCATAGCATATTTATCAATCACTCCTCACAATAGGATGTCGTCACAGAAGGGAAAAGGAAAGGGGGCTAGGGGCTTCCTCAGGGAGGCACGAGACACCCTTTTTAGGGGTAGTTCCTCAGGTGAGAGCAGACGCTCTCAGCAGTTGAGACACATCCCGGACCTAGCAGGCGTACATGTGTCCTTACGGCGCACGGAGGTATATTTTCATTGGAAATTACATTATCTTATATATCCCTTAGCAATTAACTATTCTTATCAATCCTTCTATTTTGTAGTCTAACTCGGAGTCATTAGAGTCAGAGTCAGAGGCTAGGGCGCCGCCACAGCCTTCAGGGTCGCCTATGGTTGTCGTGGAGCCGCCTAGCGTGGAGCCTTCGGGCTCCAGTGGTGAGAAGCATTCCGGGTCACCAGAGGTGGTCCCAGAGCAGAGGCGATGGACGAGGAGGACACATTTTGTGTCTCCTTCTCCAGTTCCTACAGAGCGGGTCACTATTCGCCCGGTCGGAGACATGTAAATAAACTATCACACAATATTCAACTTTCATATTCTTTTGTTTGTGGGTACATTAATAAGTTCACTAAATCCTTGCAGCTCCTGGTACGACTGCTCGTTCACGGGTCAGGGGCACCACAGACAGGTGTCCCGTTGCATTGGGTCTTTAGTGCGTCTACACTATTCCGGTGTGATCGACGGGGTCCCTGCGACGTCATGGGACGACTACGCTCGTGTCTCTCACAAGGTGCACAACAACCTTCAGGGGGCTGAGTGGGTAGATTTTATGGTAAGTCTGCTTAATAATTTTTGTAAATTATTATTCTTCAACTTGATTCAATCGTTAATGCATATCTCTTCTATATTTGTTTTCTTATTGTGACGCCCTCAATTCTGTGGAAAACCACGGAATCGAGAACTAATGCATATGTGTGCCCAGGATGTTTATCACACATACACATAAGTTCCACAAACTGAATTCAGATTATATATTACCACGAATAACATAGTTTATTACAACACCTCATGAGTCTTGGACTCATGCTCACAGCGGAAGTCCTTATTTCTACGCAGCGGAATTCTTATTCAAATGCGGAAGCAAAACTAAGCAGAAGTGGCTCCGTCTCTATTCCCTCCACAGGCAAGGTTGAGAACAGATCACACGCCATAATGCTCTACTCGGTCTTCATAGTAGTCTTCTCTTGCTGTTGATGAAGAAATAATAATGCAAGTTTGAGCACAATGATGTACTCAGCAAGTGCGGGAATAACACATGATATGCAGCTCATAAACAAGGTAGGTATAAAAAGGCTTATTTGCAGAGAAGCAAATTTGTAAAATCATGATAAAACAGCAACTTCACTTTAGATGAATGTAGTCCCAGCATGTACTAAATTACCAACATACCTCCATCACCTCCCGTGTTCCATCCGAACATTAACCAATCCTTTACTCATACTCACGAATACCTCCTCGTATTCGCTACCATCTCATCTCATAAAACAACCTCGTCTCGTACTGAGACCAATCTCATGTCATGACCCACCAGTCATGCAACCATCTCATCTCCCGGACTCCACAGTCCCAAAACAAACCATAATCAAAATCCATAACCAAGAACCTTCCCAATAACCATTCCAATAACCATCCCAGTAAACATCCCATCTAATCATGGCAGTTTAGCCAGGTGCTCATGACCGTAAGCTCGGCTATCATGATAGTTTTAGTCTCTGCAGAGTTTGCACCTCTTTACCCACAAGTTTGTGATTTCGTCACCCGTCGGCGACTGCAGAACCTCCATTATACCGGTACAAATCCGTTGGTGTATGGTCAAGAGATCACAAAATAGCCTTTACAAAGGGGTTACTAGATGTATGGACTCACTAAGGTTTCACCGGCAGGCTAGAATCTCCAATTCTCCCACCCACGGGCCCCCTCTTGTGCCATGCAGTTCCCAGGGCAGTCCTCACTCGACTCCCATTCCCCGCGCCTTCCACAGTCCATAACACTCTAGCAACTTACCTAATTACTCAGCTAAGCCGCACCCATACTTGGCCTTGTGGTGGCACTGTTATCCTGGCATGTGCATGCATGAACCGGTCCTTAGATCTATGGCAAGCAAAACCACCATCTCATTCACAAACCCAGTCCTGCCTAGATCTCCCTCTGATCCATGTTCATTATTAACATCAGTTTCCCCTTATTATTATAAGTGCAGTTAGCTAGACACATCTATCTCGCTTCCCAATCCCATGGACTCAGCGAAGCATAAAGCAAAAACAATACCCGACTCATAAAACTTCCCAGGTGACAAGGATGGTTTAATCAAAACTAGTAAACTCCTATAAAAGGGTTTCCCATCATGTTTGACTCAGCACACACACCTTTTCACAAAACAAAATAGTTTTACCCAAAACATAGGATCAGCATGGTCAAGGAGCACTTGCCTTGTTCTTACGGTTCCAGTTGTTCTGGATTCTCAAAACCTTGTTGCTGCAGTTCGTCGTAGACAGCTTCCTGAACCTGTCCTGCTATGTAGGATTCACGTGCATACAAGATTCACAGCAATCAATATCATGCACAAAACCCTAAACTAGATGCGATGATGCACATGCATGCTATCCTATGATTAGATTGATCTGTACGTGTTCTTGCATGGCTTGCATGGTCAGAGGTATTCGGATCAAAGGTGGTCGTGGCGATGATCTTGTTTTTAGATCAAACTGATCATCAAGTGATCTGTCCACGAAAAAGCTTCTGTTCGAAAGGAATTGAAGAACAGATGCAAAAGATGAACAACATGATGTCGTAAGGTGGTATTGAAGTCCTACCTCACGCTCTTCTTGTCTTCGAGGTCCTCCTCAGACCACTCGGTTCTTCTCCGATGATCTCCCTTGTTGTGCTTCGGCGATGTTTTGCTCGGCGAGTTAGGGCTAGAGCGCTAAGTCGTCGGCTCAGGAGTTGAAAGAGAAGTTCGTGGTTTCGGCCAGAGGTTTTGGGTTCTATTTATAATCGGGAAGAGAAGAGTCCTAATCTGATTGGATCCCGAATAAGAGTCTTATTCAGATCTTTGTTAGATCCTGACGTCTTATCTTCGGTAACCATTGTGTATTTTAGATCGGTTTCTGTTGCGTACCGGTGTCCTTACGCGTAACAGCTGCTTCAGAACTCGTTACCTCCGTGATGATGAGCTCCGGAAGCTCCACGTGTCCTCCGGGCCTGGTATCTCCTCATCCGCAGAGACGAGCTCCGGTTGTGCCGCGTGTCAATCGATCAAGACCTCCCTCTTCTTCGGAGACGAATTCCGCGCACGCCACGTGTGGGTACCGGTCTTTCCGCCTTTCCTTCCCTCAGGGACTTGCCCCGAGGTCGACACGTGTTCAGCAGCGACGGACCTCTGGAGATAAGCTCCGGTGGCGACACGTGTTCAATAGATCCGGACTTCTCGGAGATGGGTTCCGAGATCAACACGTATCCCGTGCGACTGGTCCCCTGACTTCCGTGAGGACTAGCTCCGAAGGTGACATGTGTCCCATGAAAAATGCCTTTGCTTCTTCCGCAGAGGCTAGCTCCACGGGCAACACGCGTCCCACAGGGTCGGACCTCTTTCCAATTGCGGAGGTGACCCCCAAGCCTACCACGTATCCAGTTTAGCGTCGGACCTCTCCCTATCTCTCGGGAATGAGTTCCGAACACGCCACGTGGTCTGCTGGTCGTGGAAGTTGCCTTCGGCGCTCTCAGAGAGCTTTACTGGCTATCCTTTTGATACTTGTTTCTGTTCCCTCTTTTCTAAAAATGTTTTTCTTCTTCATAAAACATGAACATATGCTGACACCCGAGATGAGGGTGTCACAAATCTACCCCCCTTAAATTGAATCTCGCCCTCGAGATTCGTTAGTAGAAAATAGATAGGGGAATTCAGCCTTAATATCCTCTTCACGCTCCCATGTGGCTTCAGCTTCAGTATGATGACTCCATTGTACCTTGCACCATCGAATCACTTTGTTTCGGGTGACCCTTTCCTTTACGTCCAAGATTCAGACAGGGTGTTCTGCGTAGTTCAGGTCTTCTTGAAATTCAAGTTCTCCCATTGACACTTGTTCCTCTGGTACTCTCAAGCACTTCTTAAGCTGGGATACATGAAACATGTCATGTACGTCGCAGAGGTGGTTTGGGAGCTCTAGTTGATAGGCTACTTCTCCTCACTTGTCCGAAATCTTAAATGGTCCGATGTAGCAAGGCGCTAGTTTGCCTTTGACGTTAAAACGTCGTTGGCCTCGGAAAGGCGATACCTTAAGGTATACGAAGTCTCCTACTTCGAAGGTCAACTTTCTACGCCTATTGTCCACATAGCCTTTCTGTCGTGACTGAGCAGCCTTTAAGTTCTCCCGTATCGTTTGGACTTGCTTTTCAGCTTCTTGTAGTACTTCGGGTCCAAACACCTGGTTCTCTCCAGTCTCGTTCCAGAACAGTGGCGTTCTACACCGTCTACCATATAAGGCTTCGAAAGGCGACATCTTCAAGCTAGCTTGATAGCTGTTGTTATAGGAGAACTCGGCATACGGTAAACTCCTATCTCAACTACGCCCACGTTTCAAGGCGCAAGCTCTCAGCATGTCCTCCAAAATTTGGTTCGTCCTCTCGGTTTACCCATCTGTTTGTGGGTGATAGGCGGAGCTAAAATCTAGTCGTGTACCCATGGCTTTCTGCAGCTTCCTCCAGAATCTAGAGGTAAACTGAGAACCTCGATCTGAGACTATCCTCTTCGGAACTCCATGACGGCACACGATCTGCTCCATGTACAACTCTGCCAACTGTGTAACGTTGTAACTGGTCTTTACCAGAAGAAAATGGGCGGTTTTCGTCAACCGGTCCACAATGACCCAGATGGAATCGTATCCTGACTGAGTCCTTGGCAGTCCGACAATGAAGTCCATACTGATGTCTTCCCATTTCCATTCAGGTATTTTCAAAGGTTGCAACAACCCAGCGGGTTTTTGATGTTCGGCTTTTACCCGTTGGCATGTGTCGCATAGGGCAACGTATTCGGCTATATCCCTTTTCATACCATCCCACCAATAGCAAGTTTTCAAGTCCTTGTACATTTTGGTGCTCCCCGGATGTATGGAATAGGGTGAATCATGTGCCTCCTTCAATATCATGTCGCGAAGGTGTCTTAGGTTTGGCACACAAATCCTTTTTCCTAGCCAAAGCGTACCCTTTTCATCCTCTTTGAAATCCTTCTCTATCCCTTGTCGGATTCTTTCCTTGATTTCCTTGATCCCCTCGTCCGTTGCTTGTCCCTTTCTTATTTCTTGCTCCAATGAGGAGTGGATCTCCATCATTTCCATGTTATTCAAGAATCCGAGGTGTAACTGTTCGAACTCCTTACGTAGTTTGGGTGGTAGCTCCCGAACCGTGAGTTGGTGGCATGCTCCCTTTCTGCTCAATGCGTCAGCGACCACATTGGCCTTCCCGCGGTGGTAGTTGATTCCCACATCATAATCCTTGACGAGTTCTAACCATCGACGTTGCCTCAAATTCAAGTCCGTTTGTGTAAATATGTACTTGAGGCTTTTATGATCTGTATAGATCTCACATCGATGACCAAGGATATAATGTCTCCAAATCTTCAATGCATGCACCACTGCTGCTAACTCCAAATCATGTGTAGGATAGTTAAGCTCGTGCTTCTTTAATTGTTGTGAGGCATAGGCTACCACTTGTCCTTCCTGCATGAGTACACACCCGAGCCCTTGTCTAGATGCGTCACAATATATGTCAAAGCTCTTGCTTACGTCTGGCAATACCAGAACTGGTGCTGTGGTTAGCCTTTTCTTGAGTTCCTCAAAACTTTCTAGGCAGGCTTGTGTCCATTGAAAGATTTTCCCCTTCGTTAGCAACTCCGTCATAGGTTTTGCTATTTTAGAGAAGTCTTTAATGAAGCGCCGATAGTATCCTGCCATCCCAAGGAAACTCCGAATATCTCTCACGCTCTTCGGTTGGTCCCACTTCAGAACATCTCTCACCTTTCCAGGATCAACCGATACCCCTTCCTTGGAGATGATGTGGCCTAGGAAGGATATTTCTTTTAGCCAAAATTGACATTTGTTGAGCTTGGCATACAACTGATGCTCTCGCAACTTCTGCATGGTCAATCTCAGATTTCTTCATGCTCCTCCTCACTTTTTGAATACACCATAATGTCGTCGATGAAAACCACGACGAACTTGTCTAAGTACTCCATGAAAACTTTATTCATAAGGTACATGAAGTATGCGGGTGCATTTGTCAATCCAAAAGACATAACGGTATATTCATATGAACCATACCGCGTCCGAAAGGCTGTCTTAGGTATATCGGAGGGCTTAATCTTCAGCTGGAAATATCCTGACCGAAGATCAATCTTGGAGAACACTTGGGCTCCTTTCATTTGATCATACAGGTCATCTATACGGGGCAGAGGGTATTTATTCTTGATTGTTACCTCGTTGAGAGACCTGTAGTCCACGCACATTCTTTGGGTTCCGTCCTTCTTGTCCACGAAGAGTACCGGGGCTCCTCATGGTGACGAACTTGGACGGATAAAACCCTTCTCCAACTGTTCTTGAATTTGCTTCTTTAGTTCAACTAACTCGTTGACGGGCATTCTATATGGTCTCTTAGCTATGGGTGCAGTTCCAGGTACCAAATCTATGGCAAACTCAATATCCCAGTCAGGTGGCATACCTGGAAGTTCTTCCGGGAACACATCCGAAAATTCCTGAACCACTGGAATGTTGTCCAATGCTACTCCTTCAGCATGGTTCAGATCCGCCCATTCGGTCGCTTGCGGGGCTGACTCAAACTCGACACGGATACCGTGTCCGTTTGTCAATTGCACGCTTCTCTCAGCGCATTGGATTACTCCATTGTGCTTGCTTAACCAGTCCATTCCGAGTATGATGTCAATTCCGTGGGAGTCTAAGACAATAAGGTTGGCAAGGAAGTCTACCCCCCTTATTTTAAGGCTTACCTTAGGACATACTATACTAGTCCTCATTTCTCCTCCGGGAGATTTAACTAACATAGCACATTCTAGGTGGGATACCGGTAGATGATGTTTGGCAACATATTTGGATGATATGAAGGAATTTGATGCTCCGGAATCAAATAAAATGGTGGCTGGGTTGGAGTTGGCAAGGAACATACCAATTGCGACGTCCTCAGCCTGTTGTGCTTCCTCAGCAGTGACATGGTTAACGTGGCCACGAGCATAGTTCTGCGGTCCACGGTTCCCTTGGTTGTCTCCTCCGTTTGGTCGCTGGTTCTGCTTGGGCACGTTACCTTGCTGTCCAGGGCCTCTCTTTGGGCACTGGTTAGCGAAGTGGCCTACTTCCCCGCATGCAAAGCATGCCCTGTTGCCTACGGCAGCAGGTACGTTGGGGCGGGAGTTTTGAACAGGAGCGCCATTGTTAGGCCGGGGCGCAGGAGGCATGGGCACACGAGGTGCCGGTGCAACGGGCCGTTGCTGTGGTGGCTGACCAGGGCGGTACGTAGGAGTGGTCGATCCATACTGCGGTGCAGGGGGCATGTATCTAGGTCGTACGTTGCTCCCTTGGGGCTGGTATGGGATCTTCCTTTTGCACTCGCGCTCGATCTCTCGGATCTTGTTTTCAACCACAATAGCCTTATCAACTAGCTTCTGGAAGCTTACGTAGTCATTGTTGAGGATCTGAACCTGGATCTCATTGTTCAACCCTCTCATGAACAGGTACCGCTTCCTCTGATCTGAGTTGACATCTTCGGGGGCATATCGGGACAGTTGTATGAACTTGTTGAGATACTCGTTCACACTTTTCTGCCCTTGGCGGAGACCTTCAAACTCCTGCCTCTTGATCATCATTACGCCAACAGGGATGTAGTGGGAGCGGAAACTTTCCTTGAACTCAGTCCAAGTGATTGTCTTCGGGTTGGCATGGGCGTTGCTCAAGGCATCCCACCAGTCAGCAGCTGCTCCCATCAGTTGGTGCGATGCAAAGAGAACCTTCTCTCGGTCGTTGCACTGAACAATGGCAAGCTTCTTCTCCATGGATTTCAACCAATCATCGGCCTCCATTGGATCGCTTGCTTGGGCAAAGGTGGGTGGTCGAGTCCTCATGAACTCTCCCAACCTGTTATGAGCCGGCGGTGGTGGTGACAGTGGTGCCGGAACGGGGTGTTGGTCGGCCTGCAACTGACCCAAAGTTTGGATCATGGTTTGCATAAGCTGGTTTTGCATGGCCATCAACCTTTCTAGGTTGTTTTCGCCAGCTCCGGGGTTAGCAGGAATTTCCTCGTGGTCATCTTCCTGGACGTTCCTTCGGCTGGCGTTTCCTCTCACCATCTGTGAGGGGGAACGAAATAGAATAGAAGGTTAGATAGGTCCTTTCAACTATATGCATCAAGGTGAGTTGGACTATATATATTAGTCCTTATGAGGATGTGATCAAGTGCCGAAGCATTTCACTCCTCTTTCTTCTTACGTGTGGATATGGACAACGTGTTTGAGACGTCCCACAACTCACACTAAGCACATATTCACAAATAATCATAACAATGGCCCACTCAACTCCTATTCAAGGATGGTTCCCTATGCCAAGGTGGTTTCAAGGCCAATCTAAGCTATTCATCCTAGGATGATTCCCTTGGTCAGTGTGGCTTAGCTACCTATGACTTCTATTCAGGGGTGTAACTTGCTGTCCACCCGTGGCTCTAATATCAATCTAAGGCTTCTATCTTAGGCGTGTAACCTACTGTCAACCCGTGGCTCTGATACCAATCTGTGACGCCCTCAATTCTGTGAAAAACCACGGAATCGAGAACTAATGCATATGTGTGCCCAGGATGTTTATCACACATACATATACGTTCCACAAACTGAATTCAGATTATATATTACCACAAATAACATAGTTTATTACAACACCTCATGAGTCTTGGACTCATGCTCACAGCGGAAGTCCTTATTTCTACGCAGCGGAACTCTTATTCAAATGCGGAAGCAAAAACTAATGCGGAAGCAAAACTAAGCAGAAGTGGCTCCATCTCTATTCCCTCCACAGGCAAGGTTGAGAACAGATCACACGCCATAATGCTCTACTCGGTCTTCATATTAGTCTTCTCTTGCTGTTGATGAAGAAATAATAATGCAAGTTTGAGCACAATGATGTACTCAGCAAGTGCGGGAATAACACATGATATGCAGCTCATAAACAAGGTATGTATAAAAAGGCTTATTTGCAGAGAAGCAAATTTGTAAAATCATGATAAAACAGCAACTTCACTTTAGATGAATGTAGTCCCAGCATGTACTAAATTACCAACATACCTCCATCACCTCCCGTGTTCCATCCGAACATTAACCAATCCTTTACTCATACTCACGAATACCTCCTCGTATTCGCTACCATCTCATCTCATAAAACAACCTCGTCTCGTACTGAGACCAATCTCATGTCATGACCGACCAGTCATGCAACCATCTCATCTCCCGGACTCCACAGTCCCAAAACAAACCATAATCAAAATCCATAACCAAGAACCTTCCCAATAACCATTCCAATAACCATCCCAGTAAACATCCCATCTAATCATGGCAGTTTAGCCAGGTGCTCATGACCGTAAGCTCGGCTATCATGATAGTTTTAGTCTCTGCAGAGTTTGCACCTCTTTACCCACAAGTTTGTGATTTCGTCACCCGTCGGCGACTGCAGAACCTCCATTATACCAGTACACATCCGTTGGTGTATGGTCAAGAGATCACAAAATAGCCTTTACAAAGGGGTTACTAGATGTATGGACTCACTAAGGTTTCACCGGCAGGCTAGAATCTCCAATTCTCCCACCCACGGGCCCCCTCTTGTGCCATGCAGTTCCCAGGGCAGTCCTCACTCGACTCCCATTCCCCGCGCCTTCCACAGTCCATAACACTCTAGCAACTTACCTAATTACTCAGCTAAGCCGCACCCATACTTGGCCTTGTGGTGGCACTGTTATCCTGGCATGTGCATGCATGAACCGGTCCTTAGATCTATGGCAAGCAAAACCACCATCTCATTCACAAACCCAGTCTTGCCTAGATCTCCCTCCGATCCATGTTCATTATTAACATCAGTTTCCCCTTATTATTATAAGTGCAGTTAGCTAGACACATCTATCTCGCTTCCCAATCCCATGGACTCAGCGAAGCATAAAGCAAAAACCATACCCGACTCATAAAACTTCCCAGGTGACAAGGATGGTTTAATCAAAACTAGTAAACTCCTATAAAAGGGTTTCCCATCATGTTTGACTCAGCACACACACCTTTTCACAAAACAAAATAGTTTTACCCAAAACATAGGATCAACATGGTCAAGGAGCACTTGCCTTGTTCTTACGGTTCCAGTTGTTCTGGATTCTCAAAACCTTGTTGCTGCAGTTCGTCGTAGACAGCTTCCTGAACCTGTCCTGCTATGTAGGATTCACGTGCATACAAGATTCACAGCAATCAATATCATGCACAAAACCCTAAACTAGATGCGATGATGCACATGCATGCTATCCTATGATTAGATTGATCTGTACGTGTTTTTGCATGGCTTGCATGGTCAGAGGTATTCGGATCAAAGGTGGTCGTGGCGATGATCTTGTTTTTAGATCAAACTGATCATCAAGTGATCTGTCCACGAAAAAGCTTCTGTTCGAAAGGAATTGAAGAACAGATGCAAAAGATGAACAACATGATGTCGTAAGGTGGTATTGAAGTCCTACCTCATGCTCTTCTTGTCTTCGAGGTCCTCCTCAGACCACTCGGTTCTTCTCCGATGATCTCCCTTGTTGTGCTTCGGCGATGTTTTGCTCGGCGAGTTAGGGCTAGAGCGCTAAGTCGTCGGCTCAGGAGTTGAAAGAAAAGTTCGTGGTTTCGGCCAGAGGTTTTGGGTTCTATTTATAATCGGGAAGAGAAGAGTCCTAATCTGATTGGATCCCGAATAAGAGTCTTATTCAGATCTTTGTTAGATCCTGACGTCTTATCTTCGGTAACCATTGTGTATTTTAGATCGGTTTCTGTTGCGTACCGGTGTCCTTACGCGTAACAGCTGCTTCAGAACTCGTTACCTCCGTGATGATGAGCTCCGGAAGCTCCACGTGTTCTCCGGGCCTTGTATCTCCTCATCCGCAGAGACGAGCTCCGGTTGTGCCGCGTGTCAATCGATCAAGACCTCCCTCTTCTTCGGAGATGAGCTCCGCGCACGCCACGTGTGGGTACCGGTCTTTCCGCCTTTCCTTCCCTCAGGGACATGCCCCGAGGTCGACACGTGTTCAGCAGCGATGGACCTCCGGAGATAAGCTCCGGTGGCGACACGTGTTCAATAGATCCGGACTTCTCGGAGATGGGTTCCGAGATCAACACGTATCCCGTGCGACTGGTCCCCTGACATCCGCGAGGACTAGCTCCGAAGGTGACATGTGTCCCATGAAAAATGCCTTTGCTTCTTCCGCAGAGGCTAGCTCCACGGGCAACACGCGTCCCACAGGGTCGGACCTCTTTCCAATTGCGGAGGTGACCCCCAAGCCTACCACGTATCCAGTTTAGCGTCGGACCTCTCCCTATCTCTCGGGAATGAGTTCCGAACACGCCACGTGGTTTGCTGGTCGTGGAAGTTGCCTTTGGCGCTCTCAGAGAGCTTTACTGGCTATCCTTTTGATACTTGTTTCTGTTCCCTCTTTTCTAAAAATGTTTTTCTTCTTCATAAAACATGAACATATGCTGACACCCGCGACGAGGGTGTCACACTTATAGCTGAGGTACCATTTAGAGAATACGAGCCAGAGCATGTTGGACCACGCTAGGGCCGTGTTCAATAGGAACGCACGGAAGCTTGTAACGCAAGCGTTATCGTACACTCGTATTCATGCCGTGAACGAGTACCTCAAGCGGAACCAGGAGTACCATTCGGGGCTGTTTAGGAGGGCCTCAGACACTTACTTGACAGAGGAGCAGTACGCGGAGGTAAGTTGTTTGTGTTCAATTATTTCAATACTTAGTTATGTAAATGGTATTTCAATGACATAATAAATATGTGCAGGTCTGTATTTCTTGGCTAGAGGGTTGGGCCAGAGCATACCGAGCTCTTTGTCAGATGTGGGCTCGCGATGCTATCATCGCTAAGTCTAGGAGGGCTCGTGGATGCAGAGATTCAGACTCAAAGCACTCTTCCCTGATGGCCATGTGCGTTTGGCTAAACACATGGTAAGAATAGTAACCCTTCTTTGTGTGTCTTCATAATATATTAGCATACTAATACATATTTATAGGAGCGCCAGACCGGTCAGATACCGACCGACACTTCTTTCTGGAAGCGGGGTCATAAGGACCCACCCCAGCTTGGGGAGTACGGTCAGGTCGTGGTAGATCGACTGGTATGTTATTAAAACTTATCAATTCAATTGTTAGTAATTTTTGTTACAAATACGCAATTTTACTCCTTTTAGGAAAAGTATGGTCGAGAGGCCGTGAGGATACACAAGAAGGGTATGATTGGGAAAACATGTCAATCGACCCTCAAGCCGTTTACGCTAGTGAAGGCGGGAAGGTACATGGACGATTAGTTGGCCATTTTCTTTATTTCTATAAAAACTTCCTTCTTCTAATTATTATTCTTTTATTCCTTTGTCGGTTTGCAATTTTCGATGGAGTTGTCGGCTAGAGGGTCGCGCGACCTTCGATCGTCACTCCATCGACCGAGGGTTCCTCCATCGGGCATACAAGTCGTCGTCCCTCACAGAGCCAAATAGAGGAGCTCCTTAGTGAGAGAGATGAGATCCGGAGAGAGCGGGAGGAGCTCCAGAGGGAGAGGGATCTAGCCCGAGCTGCACAGAATAGCAGACCGCCTACATGGCAAACTACATGGCTCAGATGTAACACCCCAAAATCCTGTTAAGAGGGGAATTTAAAATTTTTTGGACGTGTTGCATGTGTTGCAAAAATTCAAATTCAAACTGGAATTCAATTTAAACTCAAAACAGAAAAGAAATAGAAAAAGAAAAAAAGAAAACAGAAAAAACCGGCCAGTGGGCCGAAACCCAACAACCGGCCCACCGATCCCGCGCCAGCCCGCAGCCGCGCCCCCCCTTCTTCCCACTGACATGCGGGGCCCGCCAACCTTTCTTCCTCCTCGCGCCCGCGCCCGCGCTCGGCCGGACTCTCTCACCCGAATCAAAACCGACCGGAAAATCTCGCGTATCCCAGCCGACTTCCGGACCCCGAAGAC
This sequence comes from Neostapfia colusana, assembly GCA_030760725.1. Lineage (NCBI taxonomy): Eukaryota > Viridiplantae > Streptophyta > Magnoliopsida > Poales > Poaceae > Neostapfia > Neostapfia colusana. Next base: position 70,189,762 of record JASWHV010000015.1, read on the forward strand.
TCCAGCTCGATCTAAACCAACCCGCCGCCCTTCCCCCGTCTATAAAAACCCCGGCATCATCCCGTTTTTCCCCACGATCCGCTGATTTTCTCTCCGGTGAGAACCCGAGCCCCTCCGGCGAATTCTGCCCGATCTATACTCGGGAATTCCTATCTAACTCGCTGGTCTTGATCCACCGCCTCCGGGGAACCTCGCATGTGCAGAAAACGCGGTGGTTTGCGGTTCAAACACAGCGCCGACGAGCCTCGCCGTGAATCCACCTCGGACCTTGTCGCCGGCCGCCTTCCAGGACCTCCGAGCTCAAGAAAACCCCCGAGGTGAGATCCCCGACCTCCCCTCCACCGATCTATGCCATAAAATCACAGTTTTAGGAAGAATTGACGAAGATCCGAAACTCTCTGGCGAGATCGCCGCCGTGCGCCGCCGGGCAGCGCCGCCCGCGCTCGATCAGAGCGACGTAGCCGCTTGTGCGCCGTTTATTTTAAATCGCACGATAGAGTTTAAATCCCCGCGTACCGGTTCGATGCTATAATCTCAGCCATCTGTTTTAAATCGGACGGTCCACGTCAGCCCCGCGTTATAAAGACTGGAATTCTTACGCGCTACCCCCTGGGGATCTCGGGAAATAAGAGCTAGCCCCGGAAACTTCTGATCTAGCCTCTGGAACTTCAGAAATTCATGTAAATTCATTTAAAAATCAGTTTTAGCCCCTGGACTTAATAAAAATTAGGAAAAACCCCTCTGTTAAGTGTAGTTAGACCTCTGGAAATTCTTAAAATAAATTAATGGACCCTGTAGTGGGGTGAGTTTACCTTTTTAATCCTATTTGATATAAAAGTTAGGAATTTGAATATGTGGCTAGTATTTAAAATTTAAAAGGTGGGACAAACATAGGGTCAAATTCAAATTAAAAACTTTCCCAGTACTTAGAAAACCTTGGAGTGAGATAAAAATAGATTTTTAGTTGAAATGAATCTGTATAATTGATTATTCACATTTATTAGTTAGAGGGACACATTTTTAAGTAGAGAATAATTCTGAAAATTAGAAAAATAAATGTAAAATAGTTTACATCAGAGGAAAAGATTAAAAAATATATTATTAACTATTTTGGATCAGAACCTATTCTGTTTAGATGATGTGTCTTACTATTTTCATAATAATGTACATATTTAGGCATAGGAAGTGAATTTGAAAATATAGCAAGCTAGGTATAAATAATTAGAAAATGATAAATGAAGTTTCCAAAATCCAAATAATTCAGTTTAGGGTTGGTAGAAGTTCTGAAGACACATATGGAGTAGGAAAATACCTTTCGTGCATACTTGGTAGCTAAAAGGTGTAGTAATTGAATGTAAGGAATTTATCTAAATTGGAAACTCATATATAGTATGCAAGCATAAATGTGAATACAAAAGTAGGAATCATATACACATGATTAAAAGTGCATGAAGGCCACAAATCAACACCCATAGAGTAACCACAACACATATAATTGTGAATGACTTTCATAAATGTGAATGTGTGGTTTGTATGAAGTGGAAGTGTGAACTATGTCTTATGGATTGTTGTTTTTCTTTTGCTATGTGTGATGGTATGATGTAGAACCTGCTCCAGAGCAAGTTCTTCCTTTCCAAGATCAGGACTACCCATTCCAAGAGCAGCAGGAAGGAGGCAAGTATCCTTGACCACTTTGATCCTATACTAGGATGTGTAGCTAGAATTATTTGCATTGTCAATTGAAATATGAAACCCATGCTAGGAAGTTTCCCTAGAATTGCATTACATTGTTTCCTTGTAGCTTGGGTTGGGATTTATTTTATCATGTCATTTATTATTATGCATATGCTTAGCCATGCTTAGAATGGGATATTTGGGATATGCGATCATCAGTTTATTTTACCATACTCTTGAACGAGATGTTGTGAGTTATGTAGAGGTAGGGATCAAGGCAAGTTGGATTTTTGGTTGGTGCTGGGTGCACGAGACTCGGGTTTGTGTTTAGTACTTGCCTGGATCCTAAGGACCGGTTCATGGAGCATGTAACCTGGCTTTACCGTGCCAACCACATGCTGAGATGGGGCAGCTTGACCAATTAATTAGGTGTATCCCCGGCGTAGTATGGGTGTGTTGGATGGTGCGGGGAATAGGTGTCAGCTGGACTACCATATGAACCGCAAGGCTCAAGAGGGGGCCACTGCAGCGGGGTTGGAGCCTCTTGTATGCTGTTAGGGGTGAAACCTCAGTGGGCCCACGCCCATCGGGAATCCCTTTGTAAAGGCTTCGTAGTGATCTCCTGGCTACACACCTGGGAAGTGTGAATGTGGTTCGTAGCCACTCGCATAATGGAGGTTCTTTTAGTCCATCCGGCAACGGGGGATGAAATCACTACATGTGGGTACAGTGGTGCAAACTCTGCAGTCAAAACTGTCATGACAGCCGTGCTCACGGTCAAGAGCGGCTTGGACTTATTCATGATTAGAGGATGATGGATTTGGAAGTTGTGGATGTTAAGCGGGGAGCTTAACATTGGAAATGATGTGATGGTTATTTGATGATGGGATGGGAGATTGGGACCATTTCAACTATGTAGTAATGTAGGTGCTTTAAAAGCTAAGGTGATAGGTATTTAATTGCGTAGTGCTTTAACCATGAGTTCAACCTCCCCTTGTTCTAGCCATGCATGACATAACTTTCCCACACTTGTTGAGTACCATCGGTACTCAACCTTGCATATTTGTTGGTTTATATTGCTGCACAGGTCAAGATAATGAGGTGGTGTATAATGACCAAGACTTTGGACCCGAAGAAGGTTTCTAGGTTCATAGAGACCCCCAGGCAATGCCTGTAACGGAGCCCACAAGAATAATTTTCCGCTGCTAGTTTATTTACTTGTGATGAACTTATTATTGTCCATCGAGACAATTGCTATGTAAGACTTATTCATATTCGACACCTGGCTTGTAATAAATGATGCTTCACTATTTGTGATCACATGTATGAGAAAATGATCCTGGCATACATGTGATCCTCACTCGGTTATTCTTCGGATAAACCGGGTGTGACATCAGATGCAGACGGCGATGGAGGTAAGTAGTTGAATACAAATTAATTTAAATTCATAACATTGCATTAGTTTATTTTTTTAATATTTTACAATTACAGGCCTTAGCTCGACAAAGTGGGCAGCAGATCCTGATCCCGACGTGGCAGACATCAGAGTTGGCCCCGCCACAAGTGCCCCCACCACATGGAGATATCCAGGTAATGTGTTTTTTATTTGCTATTTTCTAATATAAGAAAATTTAGTGTAGTTGAGGGGAGAGAGTGAGAGTGAGGGGGGAGAGGGAGAGAGTGACAGTAAGAGATAGTGGTAGAGAGGGGGAAGGAGAGGGGAAGAGAGTGAGAGTGAGAGTGAAAAGGGAAAGAGCGAGGGAGAGAGAGACAGAGTGGTAGAGATAGGGGGTGAGAGAGAGAGGTAGTCGTAGAGAGAGGGGGAGAGAGGGGGCGAGGGAGAAAGTGAGAGTGCAGGGGAGGGAGAGAGAGGGAGTGAGAGCAAGAGATAGTGGTAGAGAGGGGGGGAGAGGAGTGAGAGTGAAAAGGGAAAGAGGTAGGGAGAGAGAGATGGAGTGGTAGATATAGGGGGTGAGAGAGAAAGGGAGTTGTAGAAAGTGTAAAAGTCCCAAAACTTGTAAATAGAAAACTTGGGCTATGAATAAAGTTGAGTTTGAATACAAGAAATGGGACTTACAAAAACTTTTGTGTTGCTCATGAAAGTGTGGCATGTGCAATAAAACTTGAAATTCAGTATGAACTAAGAGGTGCACTTCCAAAAAGAAGAAGGGTATTTTCAAAAGAGAAAATTCAAACTGTTGTTTGAAAAAGTGTATTTGCAATAGCCAACTCAAAGATCAGAGGACATATTTGAATTCCTCAGATTCAAATTATGAGGGAGACCATTTTGGAGGAAATTTGGGGGGTGCATTGATATGAATATCAAAGGAACTTGTAAGATTCATCCAAATTTGAATTTAAATTTGAAACTGTGGCACAAATTGTCAAATGTAGAAATGGCTTTTGGATTTGGATCCTGCGTAGATGAATTTACAATGTGTCAAAAATTTGGAGATATTTTGGGGCAGAGGGGAGCTGGGGGCCCCACTGGTCATTGAGAGGAGGGGGCCTAACTTACTGCCTAAGTCACTCTGTTCTCGGTTCACACCCGAGCTCACACCGAGCCACCGCGAGGCGCCACGCACTGCCGACCGAGGACCCGGAAGCACCTCCCGAGCTGCTTGGGATCGATCTTTCGTTGCTCTTACCGCCTCCACCGAGAGCGCAGCGCCTCACCCAATCACCTACGCCACTGCCGTCTTTACCCCGCGCCTCTCGTCGAGTTCTTGCCGCACGGAGAGAAGTCCTCGGAGCACCGGCGCCCGGACGCCTCGGCAGCTTCCGCGCCGAGCTAAGCCGCCCTACAGCCCCGCCAGACCTCCCTCGACGTGGCCGAAGCGGTAACCAGGCTCTAGCGCAGCAGAAACTCCGGCGTCGAGCTCGGTTCTCCACCACAGCACCGAAGGGAGCCGCCGCGACGAGAACTCGTCGCCCGGCCGCCACAGGGCTTCTCCCAACCAGCTGCAAAAGCAAAAAGGTGCGCCAGTAACTCTTCTCGCTTCACAACAACGCCGGCAGCGTGTCATGGACCATGCTCGCCGGAATTCCAGTTTTGCCGACGACATACGATAATGGTCGAGAGGAAAAACTCAGCAAATTCATTTCACACGTCGAACCACTCCCCACACGACGTAGCATACACCTTCTATACCTCCGTGCGCGTTCATAGGATCAAGAGGCACCGAGAACCATCGAGCAGAGCCGCTGTTCATCGAGTTTTTTGATTTTCGCCGGATTTTGACCTAGCCCGACTGTGAGGTCATATTTCGGGTGAGTTCCAGCGAGATCGGCGGTTGGGTCCGTGTTCTCCTCGGTTCGGTGGTGCTGTACACGCAAACGGCTACGTGTTTGGTGTAGTATAACACCCTGGCAACATTGCCGGAGTGGTCACCGCCGCTGTCGCCGTTGCACTTAGGTTTCCGGCCACCTTCGATCGTTGGTAAGGCCGGCAACGTGTTCCTCGCGTGAAAACATGCAGTGGCGGCAAAAATCAACAAGTTCCGAGGACCGTAACCCCTTCCCGGCGAGGTCTCCGGCGAGCCCGGCGGCGGGGTCGCGCGGGAGCGGGAGGAAGAAGAAGACCCCTCCGGTCCCACTCGTCAGCGGCTGAAGATAAAGGTGCGGATCCTCTGTGGCCCTGGATCAAGCTGTGACAACGCGGGAAAAAGTCTGTGACCCCGTGTGGCATAGTTCCCGCGGTTGACACGTGTACGAGGGGCCCGCAGTCAGAGTTTAAACAATTCTGTGATTAATTTGAAGTCCAAATTCAGTTCAAACTTTGGAGCTGCACAGCTTTTGCTAGGGAGCTCCAAATTTAGTGATTCAAATTGGGTTGGATTCTGGATGAACAACTCTATCCAAATATGCAACCCAATTTGTATGAAAATCAATAAAAATTCTGGAAAATTCTTTAAAGCTTTTCAGCAAAAGAATTTTAGGGGGAGTTTGGTTCATCCAAAAATTCCCAAATTTTGCCAGGATATTCTCTAGGATATTAGGAAACCCCTGTAAATGTTTCAGCTCATTTGGAGTTGATTTAGTTAGGATAATTCTAATTCCAAGTTTCTGCATTCAAATAAATACAGGAACATTTTCAGGAAATTTCCAAAACTTGGAAATTCAGTTCTAGGCATTCCTTAGCTCCAAAAATCCTAGGAAAGTTCAGGCATACTCCCTGAGCTATGTAGGAAATTATGGTTCACTTAGATTTGCATGAAAGTGCAAGTTTAATCAGAATTAATTCCTTTATGCCTAAATGCTTAGAGAATTGTTCTGCGTGATCCACTAAATGAAATATTCTGAATTTTGGTCCAGAGCACTTTCTTGTGACAAGGAACTCACAAGAAAATTTCGAGCTCCATTGGAACCCTGGATCAGTAGTGTTCTGTTCAACCAAGTAGGTGATCACCACCCAAGTGATGAACCTCACTTCTCACTTGATGATAGTACTTAAACACACATCCAAACCACCAGCCCCAGTGTCATTTTAAATTCTTAAACAAAGTTCCAGTTTCAAACTTGTCTTTAGAACTTGTTAGCAAAAGTTTTATAATTAAACATGTATACATACTCATAACGTGTAGTGATTAAACGTGGATAAGTGAAGATTTGATCAAGGAGCAAGAAGGCTGGGATTAAGCTTCAAGTCATCATCAGCCACTAACTTCATTTTATCTGACTTAAGTCACCTGCAAAACCAAGGCAAGCTCCGGTTTGCATTTAAGTTATTTATAAAGTTTTTACTTTGTTCACATTTATGGTATAGAGTTTGTATGTGCATTAGGTCCAGGATGTTTTACACTCCAAATGCATGACCAAATGAACCATGGAGTGGAGGGTAGAAAAGGGTCACCGCTGTATAAGAATGCCATGCTAACTAGCTTAGGACATCCGGTAGAAGTCGAGTAGTTGGAATCTACTCGCGAGTTATAGACGGGATTACCTGGGTGTAGATGGAAAAAAGGGCAAACTAAAGTTTACATTTCCTAAGATGAGACCGGGCAGGATGGTTAGGCAGTGACAAGACGAGGTCTTGGTCGAGTAGTTCTGCCTGTGTCGATTAAGGACCGATGCGTGTGCGGCACCCAGGAGCAGGTATTGAGTTGTGTACCGGATGCTTACTGACATATGGGAACCAGGAAACCGATGTACCAGGTTCACTGGATTGTAGAGGCATACCACATCGTCTCGTTAGACCTATGAGCCCGAGACGGCGTGACCGGTTCTACAGTCTAGTGTCCTAAGAAAGGTTGCCACATACGACGTAATGAAGGACGCCAGAGTTGGGTCTTCAGAGGCGGTGTGTCGAGTTATCCGGGTAGTGTTTGATTCGAATCACCGTCCATCGCGGTTATTGATTACCGCTTGCTCCCTGTGTTGTGACGTAGTAATCAAGTTGTGTGGAAATAGTTTGCAAAGTTTTAAATGCTGTTATGATAAATGTTAAGTTGCACGAAAACCATGTTTGAAGTAGAGATAGAGCAAACTAAAGTTATTTCTACCTTGGGACAAGTAACATTGGAACGAAGCATTTCTTGTTTGATTGTGGAGTTCCAATGTTGCTGGGCGCAAGGTCACTACTATTATGGCTAAAATCTGAAAGTTAAGGATGAACTCGTAGGCGAGTCTTTTCGCAAATTTCAGGATTAAGTCTTAAGTTAACATCATGTAGAGTTGCATGCTTTAGGAGAGACGGTTAAGTCTTGCTGAGCCTTTGTGCTCACTCTTGCTATATAAGTGGTTTTGCAGGTAAACCTCGACGCTATAAATAAGGTTGTCCGGTGAGACTCGGGAACTCCCGAGTCATGTCACACTCGGAGAGCCTAGCCGCTGCCATGTCTTCGTGTTGCTAGCGAGAGGAGCCCGCGGACTGGACCTCTTCTCGAGTGCTTCTTAGATATTCGATGTGAGATGTTATAGACATCCGCTGTAGCTACTTTATGTAAACTATTTACAAAGAAACAGTTGTAAGCTTCCGCTTTTGATTTATGTAATACTGTGTTCCTTATATGTGTGCTGTTGGGTGCCGCATAACACGGCATCACCCAATGCGATCCTCGGGCGAGGCGGCATGACCCCGTGATGGAGGTCGGGCCCTCTCAGCATGGTATCAGAGCCGCATTGGTAATAGCGCACGGAGTAAGGATGGTATTACGACAAAAACTTAGGATACGGTGAGGAAACGATATTAGGCCCACATAAGGACTATAGTAGTGTAGTTACTTAAAGTGGCAAGACTAACATATGTGTTTTAATTCTGAATTTTCATTATGTAATGACGCACCTACGCTCAGGTAAACATGGTAAGGAACGCCACCGAAAGCGGTTCAATTTCGGTTAGCTCCCCTGACGAGGAATGTGGTTCAGGGATAGGTCTCACAGCCTTGTGTGAGACGTCGATATGAAACTCTTGGACTCTTCATGTTCCTGAGTTCATATGAAACGCTGATCCCTAGCATGCATTAGGCAAGTAAGTGGAGACCCCATCGTGTGGTCAGTAACGTGATAGTGTGTTTGTCTGGAACTAGCCCAGGAGGACATACGCAGCGCTTGCCATCGGCGTGCCCTGCAGGGCAGTAGGTGGTATCCGTTGGGTTGATAACATTCCCAACCGTGACGACCTGTTCATGACATACTCGGGTTCCCTGTCGTGTGGGTTGAAACACGATCACGTACTTGAGACGTGACTTAACTCAAGGACGGCTGTATGGCAATGATACGGGCGTTTGTATTTACTTTCAAATATGGAACTGCCTGAAATGAAACAAACCTTTGAGTGCACCACTATTGAGTGTTTTTCTGCAGGTACTAACCACGTACGTATCCAGTGTAGTACATGTGTGCGAGAGACCGTCTTAGTGCCACTGGTAAAATGGATATGCCGGTATAATCCGGTTTAGGATTTTCTTTGGTGAGGTAACGTAGTACCGACATGATTCTTACGGTGCATCGTCACCGTACTAAACATATAATCCTCTTCCCTATGAAGAAATAATTCATGGACTAACTTGCAAGTAAAAATGGAAGTTTGAAACAAATATTAGTTACCAAACTCTTATTTTGAGCTAAGATTCAAATGAGAGTATAACTAGGTATCAAAGTTTTCAAAAACAGAGTGATCTGTTTCTGGCAGGAATTCTTGCTGGACTTTGACAGAGTATAACTCTGAGTAACTTGACCCAAATAAGATGTATAATACAGTTCTGGAAATATTTTCAAGTGTTCTACAACTTCTTTGTAGACCTCCAGAGCAAAATCACACGTTAAGTGGGTGAAAAGTCCAGTGGAAGGCAAACTGTTCAAAACCAGGACAGTAGCAAAAACCTCTCTGGACCTTTATGTTTTTAAGCCATAACTTCCTGTAGAAAAATCCTTAAGGAGCACATAAGTACTTGTTGGAAAACTACTAAAGTTTACTAAAACTTTGGTATTGAACTCAAGTCAATCTGTTGATAACTTTAGAAAAATTTGGAGTTTGTGTGAACTGGTCAGGGTAGTCCGGCTGATTAGTTTAGCGTACTTAAGATTTGTTTAAACATGAATGTGGTTATGCTTTCATAAAGTTCATGACATGTTCATGTTTTACTTATCTTTACTTACCACTGAGATAGAATTTTGATTGACTCAAAATTTTGTTTCGTGCAGTATGGTACGCACACATCCTCAAATGGAGATTGGAGGTTCAAGTCAGGGTGGGAATGACTCGACTTCATCACAAGAGCCATCGCCAACCGGATTGACGGAAATTATGGCCAAAATGAATGAAATTCTCCAAACTCTAGTTCAGCAAAGCATAGATCGAGAAGCTCAACATCACATGCCAACCCAGAGCACGTATCTGGATTTCTTGGCGATACAACCGCCGGTATTCTCTGAGGCGGCTGACCATTGTGAACCAAATCACTGGTTGCGTGTCATTGAGTCCAAGTTTGGGTTGATCTGATGTGATGAATTCTCGAAGACTCGATATGCCGCTCAACAGCTTCACGGCTTTGCTGGAGCATGGTGGGCGGATTACCTTGCTGTCCAACCAGCAGGGCATCGTGTCACATGGGCGGAGTTCCAGGCTGCATTTCGTGGTCGTTTCATCCCTGCGGGCATAATGCAAACCAGTCTGGATGAGTTCTGGGGTCTGAAGCAAAGGGACATGAGTGTTATTGAGTATGCGAAGGAATTCAATCGCTTGGCTCAAAATGTACCTGACTATGTGAAATCACCATCCATGAGGGGTTATCATTTTTATCGAGGGCTGACTGCTAGGCTGCGATGTGAATTGGCTCAAGTTAGCCAAGAGAATTTTGATGAGTTTGTGAGCTGTGCTATCGCTCAAGAATATTATTCCAACCTCTACCTCAAAGAAAAGAGGGAGAGGGACTCATCACAGGATGAAGACAATCGTCTGCCTCAGAAGTATCGGTTGGTAATCCGTTCACCTTCCGGTCGAGAGATTCCACAAGAGGTGCAATCATTATGGGAGTGTGATGACTCTTCTACTCCACAGAGATATTATTCACCTCTACCGCAGCAGCAACTTATTTCTTATGCACCTCAGTATCAACAAGGTGCAACAGAATACTTTTTCCCTCAAGAGGTTGAAGATAAACAAGGTGATTTCTCAGCTGAACTAAGTGCTGTCCCACTCCATATTGACAATGAGCTCAATGTCAATGAAGCAACTGAACCGAGCAGCAGCATTGTGTCTGCGGGTCCAGTTCCACAGAGTGATCTTGGACAGCTAAGAAAAGCTATGTCCAAAGTGGGGACAGTTAATTATGTGTCAGTCGATGATCTGCCAAAGGGAGGACCTGTTCTTGCCGGCAGATTCACTTTAAATGACAAGCCGGTCGTCATTTTATTCGACTCCGGTGCAACACATAACTTCATTAGCCGGGCAACGGTAATCCGGGATCAGATCTCCACCAGTATCACAAAAGATTCATACCTTATTCATTCGCCAGGTGGAGACATATCAACTAATGAAGTCGTCTCTCGAGCACCACTCTGCTTGGGTGGAAAAAAATTATCCTACCACCCTCATCATTCTCGAAGACCAGGGAATCAATGCCATATTGGGAATATCATGGTTGACCTTCCATAAGGCTGTTCTGGACATCGAGAACATGAGTGTTCACTTGGACTCTCCACTTCACGGACGTCAAACATTGTATCTCGGCGAAGCGGGTTCCAAGGACCCAGAAGTATGTAATGCCGAGGCATGCAAGTTGGAAGACATTCCGGTAGTCCGTGAATATCCAGGCGTGTTTCCCGAAGATCTTCCAGGCTTACCACCTGAGCGCGAGGTGGAATTCAAAATAGAGTTGATGCCGGGGACCACGCCGATCTCTCGGAGACCATATAAAATGGCTCCGAATTAGCAGAATTGAAGGAGCAACTCAAAGATCTGATGGACAAGGGGTTTATTCGTCCAAGTTCATCACCATGGGGTTGCTCAGCTTTGTTTGTGAAAAAGAAGGATGAGACGCTGAGGCTATGCGTCGATTATCGTCCTTTAAATGCTGTGACAATAAAGAACAAGTATCCACTACCAAGAATTGATATCCTCTTCGATCAGCTAGTGGGTGCTAAAGTCTTCTCTAAGATGGACTTAAGGTCGGGGTATCATCAAATCAAGATTCGTGCGGAAGATATCCCGAAAACAGCATTCTCGACAAGATACGGACTCTATGAGTATCTTGTCATGTCATTTGGGTTGACCAATGCTCCGGCTCACTTTATGTACCTTATGAACTCGGTATTCATGCCGGAGCTGGATCAGTTCGTCGTGGTATTCATTGACGACATCCTGGTCTATTCCAAATCTGAAGAGGAACACGCTAAACATTTGCATATTGTGCTCCAACGACTGAGAGATCACAAGCTTTATGCAAAGTTTAGTAAATGTGAATTTTGGATTAACCAAGTGCCATTTCTTGGACATATTATTTCAGCGGAAGGCATTGCTGTTGATCCAAGCAAGATTGAACAAGTGCTGAAATGGAAGTCTCCAACATCAGTCCATGAAGTTCGTAGCTTCTTGGGTTTGGCGGGATATTACCGGAGGTTCATCCCGAGCTTCTCAAAAATCTCCAAACCTGTGACGGAGCTACTGAAGAAGGGCATCAAATATGATTGGAGCAAGCCATGTGAGGAAGCTTTTCAAGTGTTGGTGAAACACCTCACAACAGCCCCGGTTCTAGCTCAACCGGATACAACCAAGCCTTTTGATATTTATTGTGATGCGTCCGGCATCGGGCTCGGTTGTGTACTCATGCAAGGAGGACGCGTGGTCGCATATGGATCATGGCAATTACGGAATCATGAGAAACATTATCCAACTCATGATCTCGAGCTTGCTGCCGTGGTACTAGCTTTGAAGATGTAGAGACATTACCTATTGGGAAGTCTGGTTCATCTCTACACCGACCACAAAAGTTTGAAGTACATATTCACTCAGAAAGAGTTGAATATGCGACAACGGCGATGGTTGGAGCTGATCAAGGACTATGAGATTGAAATTCATTATCATCCGGGCAAGGCAAATGTGGTTGCCGATGCACTCAGCCGGAAGTCTCATATTCATAACCTGACCATTACGCCGATAGAAGAGGAAGAACCAAGTCTTTACTTGGTTCCATATGGAGCTCTACATAATCTAGCTCTCATACCAACAATAATAGAGGAGGTTTTGGAAGCTCAAAAGAAAGATAAGGGCATGGCTCATATCAGAAGGAGATTGAAGAACGGGGAAATGAAATGTTTCCGGTTAGATGATGAAGACACCCTATGGTTCAAGGACCGGATAGTCGTACCCCGTGATATGAGGCTGCGGAAGAAAATTTTGGATGAGGCTCACTTATCCAAATTTTCTATTCACCCGGGCAGCAATAAAATGTACCAAGACCTCCGGAAGAAGTTTTGGTGGACATGTATGAAACGTGAAGTTGCAAAATACGTTTCAGAATGTGATACATGTCGAAGAATTAAGGCCGACCACGTGAAGAAGTCGGGCCTGCTGTGACCGCTACAAATACCGGCATGGAAGTGGGTAGGGGTGAAAAACGGATGATAATTTTCCGAATCATCCAAAACCGTTTCCGAAAGTTTCTGAACCGTTTTCCGTTTTAGTCGGTAATTTTCAGAAATGGTTCGGAAATCGGAAATTAAAATTCGGAAATCAGAACGGAAATGATTTGGCCAGATTTCCGACCGAATTGTCGGAATCCCAAATTTGTTCGGAAATTTCCGAACAATTTCCGATTATTTTCCGACTCTGCCCAATTAGCTTGGTCCATTTACAGCCCAACCCAGCGGCCAGCGCGGCTAGCAGGCCCAGCTCGCCCTGCGCCAGCCCCAGCCGCTCCAGCCTCCAGTCCAGTCGGTCGACCTGCCAGCCGCCTGCCCGCCTCCCGCAGTCCCGCTCCAGTCACCGCATGGTTTGCTTGTTACAATAAAATATGGAGGCTATGACTAACATGGTATTTCAGGTTTACTTGTTATAATAAAATATAAAATATTCTTCTATTTTAAGAAATACTAGAGAAAATGTTAATCTAATTGTTTTATTTATCCTTTTGTTTTGTTCTTGAAGGATGAGGACGTAGAAAGTGATCCAGATGTGATGGATGAAAGTGAGGAGCTAGGTGGTTAATATTATTTTTAATTATATTTGTGGTCGTGATATGGATGTATGACACAATATTTTATTTTTAGTGAACTTTATTGTATGTGCTACATATGGATGAGGGTGCATGGCATGAATGATTATATTTTACTTGCATTACTTATTATTATTTTGTTATGGTTACTAGAGTGAAGTTAGGGGGTTGTTTCCGGAAGAACAAATCGTAACCGTTCAGATATCGATAGGTTTCCGGTCCGATATATCCATTTCCGATATTTCCGAAATTTCCGATATCATATCTGTTTCCGATGGTACCGATTCCGACTCTGTTTCCGAAAATTATATATGGAAATGAAAACGATTTAACTAATTTTCCGACCGTTTCCGACTGTTTTCATCCCTAGAAGTGGGAAGACTTGAGTATGGATTTCATCGTTGGGTTGCCGATGACCTCCCACCACCATGACTCGATTTGGGTAACCGTGGACCAGTTGACCAAATCGGCACGCTTCATCCCCGTGCATACCAGATACACCGCCAAGCAGTATGCGGAGTTATACATACCACGGATCTTGTGCCTACATGGAGTTTCCCAGACAATCATCTCCGATCGAGGCGCGTTGTTTGTTGCTCGTTTCTGGGAGCAGCTACACGCATCCTTGGGAACCAAATTGATTCGAAGCTCCACGTATCACCCTCAAACCGATGGGCAAACTGAGAGGGTGAATCAAATACTTGAAGATATGCTGAGAGCATGTGCCATCCATCACGGTAAGAGCTGGGATGATCACTTATCGTTGGCAGAGTTCTCGTATAACAACGGGTATCAATCAAGTATCAAAATGGCGCCTTATGAAGCTCTCTACGGCCGGAAGTGCCGCACACCCTTGAACTGGTGTGAATCCGGTGAGAGAGTTATTTACGGGATTGATCTCGTGAATGAGGCTGAAGAGCGGGTAAGACTTATTCAAGCAAATCTTAAAGCCGCTCAGTCCAGACAAAAGAGCTATGCGGATAAGAGACGTCGTCCTCTGGAATTCCAAGTTGGGGACCACGTATACCTCCGCGTATCTCCTATGAAGGGCATTCACCGATTCGGAGTGAAAGGGAAATTAGCTCCGCGCTTTATCGGTCCCTTCATCATCATCGAGAGATGTGGACCCGTAGCATACCGTTTGGAGCTGCCGGCAGCCTTAGCCGGAGTTCATAACGTCTTCCACATATCTCAATTGCGGAAGTGTTTGAAATTTCCAACGGAGATTCTCACGAAAGGCATAGCAGATCTGAAGTTGGACCTCACTTATGTTGAACGACCAACCCGGATAATTGATGAGAAGACTCGAGAAACAAGAAATCGGACGTTGCGATTTTTCAAAGTGCTATGGGAAAATCACACGTCCGAGGAAGCTACATGGGAAAGCGAGGAGTATTTGCAATGCAATCATCCGGAGTTGTTAGAGGCGTATGTTGAGTAGCGGTCCTCTCCACTTTGTCCTTAATCATGAATCTCGGGACGAGATTCTTTTTAATGGGGGAGGAATGTAAAAGTCCCAAAACTTGTAAATAGAAAACTTGGGCTATGAATAAAGTTGAGTTTGAATACAAGAAATGGGACTTACAAAAACTTTTGTGTTGCTCATGAAAGTGTGGCATGTGCAATAAAACTTGAAATTCAGTTTGAACTAAGTGGTGCACTTCCAAAAGGAAGAAGGGCATTTTCAAAAGAGAAAATTCAAACTGTTGTTTGAAAAAGTGTATTTGCAATAGCCAACTCAAAGATCAGAGGACATATTTGAATTCCTCAGATTCAAAATGTGAGGGAGACCAATTTGGAGGAAATTTGGGGGTGCTTTGATATGAATATCAAAGGAACTTGTAAAATTCATCCAAATTTGAATTTAAATTTGAAACTGTGGCACAAATTGTCAAATGTCGAAATGGCTTTTCGATTTGGATCCTTCATAGATTAATTTACAATGTGTCAAAAATTTGGAGATATTTTGGGGCAGAGGGGAGCTGGGGGCCCCACTGGTCATTGAGAGGAGGGGACCTAACTTACTGCCTAAGTCACTCTGTTCTCGGTTCACACCCAAGCTCACACCGAGCCACCGCAAGGCGCCACGCACTGCCGACCGAGGACCCGGAAGAACCTCCCGAGCTGCTTGGGATCGATCTTTCGTTGCTCTTACCGCCTCCACCGAGAGCGCAGCGCCTCACCCGATCACCTCACGCCACTGCCGTCTTTACCCCGCGCCTCTCGTCGAGTTCTTGCCGCACGGAGAGAAGTCCTCGGAGCACCGGAGCCCGGATGCCTCGGCAGCTTCCGTGCCGAGCTAAGCCGCCCTACAGCCCCGCCAGACCTCCCTCGACGTGGCCGAAGCGGTAACCAGGCTCTAGCGCCGCAGAAACATCGGCGTCGAGCTCGGTTCTCTACCACAGCACCGAAGGGAGCCGCCGCGATGAGAACTCATCGCCCGGCCGCCACAGGGCTTCTCCCAACCAGCTGCAAAAGAAAAAAGGTGCTCCGGTTTGCATTTTATCTGACACTAACTTCATTTTATCTGACATAAGTCACCTGCAAAACCAAGGCAAGCTCCGGTTTGCATTTAAGTTATTTATAAAGTTTTTACTTTGTTCACATATATGGTATAGAGTTTGTATGTGCATTAGGTCCAGGATGTTTTACACTCCAAATGCATGACCAAATGAACCATGGACTGGAGGGTAGAAAAGGGCCACCGCTGTATAAGAATGCCATGCTAACTAGCTTTGGACATCCGGTAGAAGTCGAGTAGTTGGAATCTACTCGAGAGTTATAGACGGGATTACCTGGGTGTAGATGGAAAAAAGGGCAAACTAAAGTTTACATTTGCTAAGATGATACCGGGCAGGATGGTTAGGCAGTGACAAGACGAGGTCTTGGTCAAGTAGTTCTGCCTGTGTTGGTTAAGGACCGATGCGTGTGCGGCACCCAGGAGCAGGTATTGAGTTGTGTACCGGATGCTTACTGACATATGGGAACCAGGAAACCGATGTACCAGGTTCACTGGATTGTAGAGGCATACCACATCGTCTCGTTAGACCTATGAGCCCGAGACGGCGCGACCGGTTCTACAGTCTAGTGTCCTGAGAAAGGTTGCCACATACGACGTAATGAAGGACGCCAGAGTTGGGTCTTCAGAGGCGGGCGTATGTGTCGAGTTATCCGGGTAGTGTTTGACTCGAATCACCGTCCATCGGGGTTATTGATTACCGCTTGCTCCCTGTGCTGTGACGTAGTAATCAAGTTATGTGGAAATAGTTTGCAAAGTTTTAAATGCTGTTATGATAAATGTTAAGTTGCATGAAAACCATGTTTGAAGTAGAGATAGAGCAAACTAAAGTTATTTCTACCTTGGGACAAGTAACATTGGAATGAAGCGTTTCTTGTTTGATTGTGGAGTTCCAATGTTGCTGGGCGCAAGGTCACTACTATTATGGCTAAAATCTGAAAGTTAAGGATGAACTCGTAGGCGAGTCTTTTCACAAATTTCAGGATTAAGTCTTAAGTTAACCTCATGTAGAGTTGCTTGCTTTAGGAGAGACGGTTAAGTCTTGCTGAGCCTTTGTGCTCACTCTTGCTATATAAGTGGTTTTGCAGGTAAACCTTGACGCTATAAATAAGGTTGTCCGGTGACACTTGGGAACTCCCGAGTCATGTCACACTTGGAGAGCCTAGCCACTGCCATGTCTTCGTGTTGCTAGAGAGAGGAGCCCGCGGGCTGGACCTCTTCTCGAGTGCTTCTTAGATATTCGATGTGAGATGTTATAGACTTCCGCTGTAGCTACTTTATGTAAACTATTTACAAAGAAACAGTTGTAAGCTTCCGCTTTTGATTTATGTAATAATGTGTTCCTTATATGTGTGCTGTTAGGTGCCGCATAACATGGCACCACCCAATGCGATCCCCGGGCGAGGCGGCACGACCCCGTGATGGAGGTCGGGCCCTCTCAAAAAGAGAGGGAGAGAGAGGGTGCGGGAGAAAGTGAGAGTGCGGGGGAGGGGGGAGAGGGAGTGAGAGTAGGGGGAGAGAGTCGTACAAGTCAAATTCATTTTATCTATTTATTTGAATTGCGGAGATCGGTAACGGAGGCTCAAACTCCACCACCACAGCTACCGGCATCCGGAGGTGGTCACGGAGACGGATTCTTTGGCTCTGAAGCGAATTGTCACACCCGGTTTTTCCGAAGAACAACCAAGTGAATATCACATGTATGCCAGGATCATTTTCTCATACATGTGATGACAAATAGTGAAGCATCATTTATTACAAGCCAGGTGTCGAATATAAGTAAGTCTTACAAAGTAAATGTCTCAATGGACAATAATAAGTTCATCACAAGTAAATAAACTAGCAGCGGAATATTATTCTTTAGGGCTCCATCACAGGCGTTGCCCGGGGGTCTTCATGAACCTAAAAACCTTCCTCGGGTCCAAAGTCTTGGTCATTATACACCACCTCATTATCTTGACCTGAGCAGCAATATAAACCAACAAATATGCAAGGTTGAGTACCAATGGTACTCAGCAAGTGTGGGAAAATTATATCATGCATGGCTAGAACAAGGAGAGGTTGAACTCATGGTTAAAGCACTACGCAATTAATACCTATCACCTTAGCTTATTAAGCACCTACATTACTACACAGGTGAAATGGTCCCAATCTCCCATCCCATCATCATAATCCAATAACCATAATCATCATTTCAAATGTTAAGCTCCCCGCTTAACTTCCAAAACCATCAAGCCTCTAATCATGAATAAGTCCAGGCCGCTCTTAACTGTGAGCACGGCTGTCAAGACAGTTTTGACTCTGTAGAGTTTGTACCACTGTACCCACAAGTAGTGATTTCATCCCCCGTTGCCGGATGGACTAAAAGAACCTCCATTATGCCAGTGGCTACGATCCACATTCACACTTCCCAGGTGTGCAGCCAGGAGATCACTACGAAGCCTTTACAAAGGGATTCCCGACGAGCGTGGGCCCACTGAGGTTTCACCCCTAACAGCATACAAGAGGCTCCAACCCCGCTGCAGTGGCCCCCTCTTGAGCCTTGCGGTTCATATGGTCGTCCAGCTGACACCTACTCCCCGCACCATCCAACACACCCATACTACGCCGGGGATACACCTAATTAATTGGCCAAGCTGCCCCATCTCAGCATGTGGTTGGCACTGTAAAGCCGGGTTACATGCTCCATGAACCGGTTCTTAGGATCCAGGCAAGTACTAAACACAAACCCAAGTCTCGTGCACCCAGCACACAACCAAAACATCCAACTTGCCTTGATCCCTACCTCTACATAACTCACAATGTCTCATTCAAGAGTATGGTAAAATAAACTGATGATCTCATATCCCAAATATCCCATTCTAAGCATGGCTAAGCATATGCATAATAATAAATGACATGATAAAATAAATCCCAACCCAAGCTACAAGGAAACAAGGTAATGCAATTCTAGGGAAACTTCCTAACATGGGTTTCATATTTCATTTGACAATGCAAATAATTCTATCTACACATCCTAGCATAGGATCAAAGTGGTCAAGGACACTTGCCTCCTTCTTGCTGCTCTTGAAATGGGTAGTCCTGATCTTGGAAAGGAATAACTTGCTCTTGAACAGGTTCTACTTCATACCATCACACATAGCAAAAGAAAAACAACAATCCATAAGACATAGTTCACACTTCTTACTTCATACAAACCACACATTCATATTTATGAAATTCATTCACCTTTATATGTGTTGTGGTCACTTTGTGTGTTGATCTGTGGCTTGCACACACTTTTATTTATATGTATATGATTCCTACTTTGGTGTTCATATTTACACTTACATACTATATATATATATATATATATATATATATGTGTGTGTGTTTCAGTTTTAAATAAATTCCTTATATTAAACTACTACACCTTTTCACTACCAAGTATGTATGAAAAGTATTTTTCTTCTCCATATGTGCCTTCAGAATTTCTACCAACCATAAACTGAATTCTTTGTATTTTAGAAACTCCATTTATCATTTACTAGTTGCTATATTTTCAGATTTATATTCCTATGCATAATTGTGTATTTTATTATTAAATTAGTAGTACACATCACCTAAACAGAATAGGTTCTGGTCCTAAATAGTTTAAAATCATATTTTGACCTTGGCTTCTGATGTATACTATTTCATAATTATTTTCCCTATTTTTCTATAACTATTCTTTACTTAAAAATGTGTCCCTATACTAATAAATGTGAATAATAGATGAAACAGATTTATTTCAGCCCAAAAATATATTTTTATCTCACTCCAAAGTTTTCTAAGTACTGAGAAAGTTTTTAATTAATTTTTGACAATTATGTTTGTTCCCCTTTTTAATTTTTTAAACACTAGTTACATATTAAATGTTTTAGATTAAATACTAAACAGGGCTAAAATAATGAATTCACCCATTACAGGGTCTATAATATTATTTTCATAATTTCCAGGGGTCTAGCTACACTTATCAGAGGTGTTTTACCTAATTTTTATTAAGTCCAGGGGCTAAAACTGATTTTTAAATGAATTTACATGATTTTCTGGAGTTCCAGGGGCTAGATCTGAAGTTTCCGGGGCTAGCTCTCAATTCTAGAGAACCCTAGGGGGTAGCACGTAAGAATTCCAGTCTTTATAACGCGGGGCTGACGTGGACCGTCCGATTTTAAACCGACGGCTGAGATTATAACATCGAACCGGTACGCGGGGATTTAAACCCTACCGTGCGATTTAAAATAAACGGCGCACAAGTGGCCACGTCGCTCTGATCGAGCGCGGGCGGCGCTGCCGGCGGCGCACGGCGGCGGGAAGCGGCGATCTCGCCGGAAAGTTTCGGATCCTCGAGAATTCTGCCTAAAACTGTGATCTTATGGCATAGATCGGTAGAGGTGAGGTCAGGGATCTCACCTCGGGGGTTTTCTCGAGCTCGGGGGTCCTGGAAAGTGCTCGGCGGCGAGGTCCGAGGCAAAACCACGGCGAAGCTCGTCGGCGCTGGGTTTACACCGTAAGTCTTCGGTTTTTTATGCACCTGCAAAGTTCCCCGGAGGCGGTGGATCAAGACCAGCGAGTTAGATCAGAGTTTCCGAGCTTAGATCGGCCAGAATTCACCGGCGAAGTCTCGGTGCTCACCGGAGTGAAAATCGGCGATCGCGTGGGAAAAACTGATCGGGGCTGGGGTTTTTATAGCCGGGGGAGGGCGGTGGGTCTGTTGTGATCGAGTTGGATTCTCCTGGGACCGGAATTCGGCTGCGGGACGCGGAAATCCGGTCGGTTGCGATCGCGCGCGCTCGGGGAAAAGTCCGGGGTCGCGGGGGCTCAGGGTTGGGGATGACAGGTGGGTCCCACCCGTCTGTGAGAGGCAGCGCGGCGCGCGCGGGGGCGGGCTGGCGCGGGGATACTGGGCCGGCTGGCGGGTTTCGGCCCACTGGCCGGTTTTTTCCCCGTTTCTCTTTTTCTTTTTCCATTTCTTTTCTGTTTTGAGTATAATTTGAATTCCAGTTTGAATTTGAATTTTTGCAAAACATGCAACACGTCCAAAAAATTTTAAATTCCCCTCTGAACATGGTTTAGGGTTTTGAATCAAAATTTGGGGTGTTACAGCTCTACCCCCCTTAAAAGAAATCTCGTCCTCGAGATTGGTGTTTCTAAGAAAACAATTCCGGAAATTGTGCCTTGAGCTCATCTTCCCGTTCCCAGGTTGCTTCCTCTTCTGAGTGATGCTTCCACTGCACCTTGCACATCCGGATTTATTTATTTCTGGTGAGGCGTTCTATTGTCTCCAAAATCTTGTATGGTTGTTCGGCATAAGACAAATCTTCAGCTACATCCACTTCATTCATGGGTAACACCTCCTCAGGTGTCCTCAGGCATTTCTTGAGTTGTGACACATGGAATACATCGTGCACGTCCGATAGATGAACCGGTAACTCTAGTTGGTACGCCACCTCGCCTTTTCTTTCCAAAACTTGAAAGGGTCCGATGTATCGAGGTGACAACTTCCCTTTCACCTTGAACCGACGAAGTCCTCTGATAGGGGACACCTTGAGATAAACATAGTTTCCCACGTTGAAAACGAGCTCTCTCCTTCGTACATCAGCATAACTCTTCTGGCGTGTTTGTGCTATCCTCAAATTGTTGCGAATCTCCCTCACCTTTGCCTCAGCTTCTTGTAGCACTTCTGGACCAAACACTTTACTTTCTCCTGTTTGGTTCCAAAATAGGGGAGTTCTGCACTTCCTTCCATACAAAGCTTCAAACGGTGACATCTTCATACTAGCTTGATAACTGTTGTTATAGGAAAACTCCGCATACGGTAAGTTCTTGTCCCAACTCCTATTGTTTTTGAGTGCACATGCCCTTAACATATCTTCAAGGATCTGATTGGTTCTCTCCGTCTGCCCGTCAGTTTGGGGATGATAGGCAGAGCTGAAGTTCAGATGGGTTCCCATGGTTTCATGCAACTTTTGCCAAAACCTCGAGGTGAACTGTGTCCCTCGGTCCGACACTATCTTCTTTGGCACTCCATGGTAACACACAATCCTTGACATGTACAATTCTGCCAATTTAGATCCACTGTAGCTTTCTTTCACAGGGATGAAATGAACTACCTTGGTTAGCCTATCAATAATGACCCATATAGAATCATACCCGGATTGGGTCCTAGGCAATCCCACAACAAAATCCATGCTGATTTCTTCCCACTTCCATTCAGGCACTTTGAGTGGTTGCAATAATCCCGCGGGTCGTTGATGTTCTGCTTTCACCAACTGACATGTGTCACATAGGGCAACATGTTCCACGACATCTCGCTTCATGCCATACCACCAATACCTGCTCTTGAGATCCTGGTACATCTTTGTACTCCCAGGATGAATGGAATAGTCGGAATCGTGAGCCTCCTTCAAAATTAATTCACGGATCTCCTTTACTTCTGGCACACAGATCCTTTTCCCGTGCCACACCGTACTTTGTTCATCCTCTCTAAAACCTTGAGCTTTATTTTCCTTGATGAGCTGTCTGATCTCTTGTATCTTCTCATCATTCCTTTGGCCCTCGCGTATGTCTCGCTCGAGTGTGGAGTCCACTTCCATGGCGATGGCTTCACCACTATTTACTAGACATAGATTGAGTCTTATAACCTCGTCCTTCAATTCTGCAGGCATGTCCTTCAAACTCAACTTATTGACCTGCACTTTCCGACTCAAAGCATCGGCCACGACGTTTGCTTTCCCGGGATGATAGTTGATGCCCACATCAAAGTCATTAATTAGCTCTAACCATCTCCTTTGTCTAAGGTTGAGATCTGGCTGTGTGAATATGTACTTCAAACTCTTATGATCCGTATATATCTCTGTCCTCTTCCCCATCAAATAGTGCCGCCAAATTTTCAACGCGTGTACCACTGCGGCTAGTTCTAGGTCATGTGTAGGATAGTTCTTCTCGTGCTTCCGAAGCTGCCGGGATGCATAAGCCACGACATGTCCTTCTTGCATGAGAACACATCCCAACCCATTTCCAGAGGCATCGCAGTACACTGTGAAATTCTTCTGCATATCTGGCATAACCAGCACTGGGGCTGTTGTCAATCTTTTCTTTAGCTCCTGAAAGCTCGTATCGCACTGTGGCGTCCAGGTGAATGTGATTCCCTTCTCCAACAGTTTGGTGAGAGGTCTCGAGATCTTGGAGAATCCCTCAATAAACCGTCGATAGTATCCAGCCAATCCCAAAAAGCTTCGAACTTCCCCGACATTTTCAGGGGTTTTCCACTTCTGGATATCTTCGATTTTGGCGGGATCTACGGAGATTCCTCCCTCCGAGATTATATGTCCTAAAAATGGAACTCTCTTCAGCCAAAACTCACACTTGCTCAACTTGGCATATAGTTGGTGTTCTCTCAGCCTCTGTAACACCAACCTTAGATGTTTCTCATGTTCTTCTTCATCTTTGGAGAAGACGAGAATATCATCTATGAAAACCACCACAAATTTGTCCAGATATTCCATGAATACTTTGTTCATGAGGTACATGAAATATGCCGGGGCATTGGTTAGCCCGAAAGGCATGACAGTGTATTCATACAGTCCGTACCGAGATACGAAAGTTGTCTTGGGAATATCAGATTGCCTTATCTTGAGTTGGTGGTATCCCGACCTGAGATCAATTTTCGAGAACACACAAGCTCCCCTCAACTGATCAAACAAGTCTTCAATGCGGGGTAATGGGTACTTGTTCTTGATGGTTACCTCATTCAAGGCACGGTAATCCACGCATAACCTTTGGGTTCCGTCTTTCTTGGGCACAAATATCACCGGAGCTTCCCATGGTGAGGAACTAGGGCGAATATACCCCTTCTCCGTCAATTCTCTCAAATGATTCTTGAGCTCTTCTAGCTGCTTGGAGTCCATTCGATAAGGTCTCTTGTATATCGGAGCTGTTCCCGGTACTAGCTCAATTGCGAATTCCACGTCACGGTCGGGAGGCATACCTGGCAACTCCTCCGAAAAAACATCTGGATATTCCCTGATGGTCCTGATTTCCTCAACTTTCACCTCCACTTGATTTAATTTAATGTCCCTCCTAGGCTCGTGTATTGTTATGAACTTTACTCTGGTACCACTGGGGTGAGTTAATTCCACCGTTCTGGTCGAACAATGGATGATTCCTTTATGTTTGGTCAACCAATCCATACCCAAAATAATATCTATCCCTTGTGAATCTATCACTATGAGGTTAGCAGTAAATACTACCCCATTAATGTCTAGGCTCACTTTGGGACACACTTGTCTTGTCCTTATTTCTCCACCTGGAGAGTTTATGGCTAGCATATGGTTCATTTGCGTGGTTGCTAGGTCATACTTCTTAACAAACCCTTGAGCAATGAACGAGTGGGTAGCACCAGAATCAAACAGCAGAGTTGCAAAGTGTAAATTGGCAGGAAACTTACCAACTACCACGTCGGGTGCCTCTTGTGCTTCCTCCATAGTGACGTGGTTCACCCGTCCTCTCACTACATTCTGCTGTTGAGGCGGCGCAGGCTTCTTCTTTGGTCATTTATGGGCGTAGTGCCCCACTTCACCACAGCTGAAACATTGCACCCCAATCTTAGATGCCTGGCCTTTGTTGTCTTGGGGTTGGTTTGGGGGTCCTTGCACTGCTGGTCGAGGTGGATATGCGGGGCGAGGCTGCTGCACAAACTGACGTTGCGGCTGTGCTGGTGCTGCGGGAGGCCTGTAGTTTGGGTTGTACCCTCTTGGTGCTGAATAGGGTACCGCAGCACGGCTCGTCTGCCCCGTAGGTTGCTGCATCATACGTGGGCGGGTGTTGCTCCCTGAGGCCTGATGTGACCACCCCGCCTTCCTCTTATTCTCATTTTCCAGGGCCTTTAGCTTCCTTTCCACCACAAATGCTCTGTCCACCATCTTTTGAAAACTTTCATACTTATTGGAGGACATGGCACACTGCATCTCTGCGGTAAGTCCTTCCACGAAACAATCTTGTTTCTGCTCATCAGTCTCTATGTCTCGTGGAGCATAACGAGATAGTTGAGTAAATTTTGTGAGGTATTCCCTCACCGTCATGTTTCCCTGCTGCAGTCCCAAAAACCCCTTCCTCTTGTTTTTGAGTTCACCTCTTGGGATGTAGTGGTTGCGGAAGCTACGCTTAAACTCTTCCCAAGTGATGTTCTCAGGGTCATGATGGGCGGCCACGTAGGCGGTCCACCAATCAGCAGCAGGTCCCTGCAATTGATGAGAGGCAAACAGCACCCTCTCATACCCTTGGCATTGTATTATCCTCATCTTACTTTCAATGGTCTTCAGCCAATCATCTGCCTCCAGAGGATCAGCAGCACTTGCAAACTTTGGGGGTTGAGTTCCTAGAAACTCACTCAACCTTGGTTGGCGTGGTGCCGCTTGTGGAGGTGGGACTTGATGCAAGTTGGCCACCACTTGAGTCAAGTTCTGGATGAGCTGATTTTGATTCTCCAGCATTTGGTGGAGAGGGTCAACTTCTTCACGGCGACCACCCCGGTCCTGGCCTCCAGAAAGATGAGGGTTGCATGCCTCATCATTGTTGTTGGCGGGGTTGGCAGCACGTCCTTTTCCTCTTCTGGCCATCTGGCAGAATCAACAAATGTTAATTTGATACCATTTAGTATCATCTTACTACTTTCATTTGTTGGTACTTTGAGGTGTTGAGGCTTTGTTAAAATTTTACGAGGGTTTATATCTCACACCAAATAAATGCACTATTATTTCCTGTGGGTTCACATACCAAAGCAAAACAATCTGAAGACGAGGCTGTGGACAATTGCTCATGGCTTCCACAACTCATGTCACACACCAAGCATCATCACACCATTAACTACGTAACGACTCGACTACTCGACCTCTTGCTAGCTAGGGGAAAGACTCTACACTACTCGTCCTCTTGAGCTGGCTCCTCGGGATCTTCCTCCCCATTTCGGCTACCTTCTGACTCTGCTTTGGGTGGGGAGGCTGCTGGTGGAGAAGTGCGACGACGCCTGATTGCTCGGCGTTCCGGGGAGTCAGGAGTCCATGGCTCACTCACGGTGACACACAGTTCATTCCCATCTCCTCTTTCTCTCGCCTTTAAACAAGCTCGCAGCAACGCCTCCGTTTCCTTCAGGGTGTCTCGGACATCCTGAAGTTCTTGTTGACACTCCTGCAGTCGAGTGCTGAGCATAGCAGCATCCTCCAAGCACAAGTCCATGTGCTCATGGGAAGTCCCTTGCTGCACCGGTGGGTACTTGTACTCCGTGGTACCACTCTCACGTTGGAGGACATACATGTACTCAGTTTTGTCCAAGTGGCGACGATAGATGTGACTCTGGCAGGTGATGGCCTCCCAGGTGGCATCTTTCTCCGCGTCAACTTGTGTTGCTCGACAAGCTGGAGAGTGGTGAATCTTCAGCAGCTGATTCTCGTGTATAATCCTCATCTCCGAACTCCATTCTTCCCTCTTCTCACGGATGGTCCTGGTGGAGTTATAGTGGATGATTAGCTTGCCCGTATTGCCGGCTGCTTCGAGCATACGTCGAAGACGGCGCAACAAGTCTCCTACTGCCAATCCGTAGGAAAGGTACGTCACTGGACGACTCTCCTCTCTTTCGGCAAGGGCAACTACGGGAACTCTCCCTCCTGTGGACTTGCGAGCGGTGCGAACCATCTAAAACAAAAAGAATTAAAACTTAGGTTAGATAAATTCTCAAACAAAAATCCTATTTTGAATGAAAGTTGGGGTAAGATGAAGAAAATGACTCCTTTATTAACACTTTTCAACCCACACCTTGGAAAATAGTTTTTAAGAAAATAGGGCCCTTAAATACGTCCATTTCTACCTAGGTCCACGTTCCTACGGGCAACCTTGGCTCTGATACCACCTCTGTCACACCCGGTTTTTCCGAAGAACAACCAAGTGAATATCACATGTATGCCAGGATCATTTTCTCATACATGTGATGACAAATAGTGAAGCATCATTTATTACAAGCCAGGTGTCGAATATAAGTAAGTCTTACAAAGTAAATGTCTCAATGGACAATAATAAGTTCATCACAAGTAAATAAACTAGCAGCGGAATATTATTCTTTAGGGCTCCATCACAGGCGTTGCCCGGGGGTCTTCATGAACCTAAAAACCTTCCTCGGGTCCAAAGTCTTGGTCATTATACACCACCTCATTATCTTGACCTGAGCAGCAATATAAACCAACAAATATGCAAGGTTGAGTACCAATGGTACTCAGCAAGTGTGGGAAAATTATATCATGCATGGCTAGAACAAGGAGAGGTTAAACTCATGGTTAAAGCACTACGCAATTAATACCTATCACCTTAGCTTATTAAGCACCTACATTACTACACAGGTGAAATGGTCCCAATCTCCCATCCCATCATCATAATCCAATAACCATAATCATCATTTCAAATGTTAAGCTCCCCGCTTAACTTCCAAAACCATCAAGCCTCTAATCATGAATAAGTCCAGGCCGCTCTTAACCGTGAGCACGGCTGTCAAGACAGTTTTGACTCTGCAGAGTTTGTACCACTGTACCCACAAGTAGTGATTTCATCCCCCGTTGCCGGGTGGACTAAAAGAACCTCCATTATGCCAGTGGCTACGATCCACATTCACACTTCCCAGGTGTGCAGCCAGGAGATCACTACGAAGCCTTTACAAAGGGATTCCCGACGAGCGTGGGCCCACTGAGGTTTCACCCCTAACAGCATACAAGAGGCTCCAACCCCGCTGCAGTGGCCCCCTCTTGAGCCTTGCGATTCATATGGTCATCCAGCTGACACCTACTCCCCGCACCATCCAACACACCCATACTACGCCGGGGATACACCTAATTAATTGGCCAAGCTGCCCCATCTCAGCATGTGGTTGGCACTGTAAAGCCGGATTACATGCTCCATGAACCGGTCCTTAGGATCCAGGCAAGTACTAAACACAAACCCAAGTCTCGTGCACCCAGCACACAACCAAAACATCCAACTTGCCTTGATCCCTACCTCTACATAACTCACAATGTCTCATTCAAGAGTATGGTAAAATAAACTGATGATCTCATATCCCAAATATCCCATTCTAAGCATGGCTAAGCATATGCATAATAATAAATGACATGATAAAATAAATCCCAACCCAAGCTACAAGGAAACAAGGTAATGCAATTCTAGGGAAACTTCCTAACATGGGTTTCATATTTCATTTGACAATGCAAATAATTCTATCTACACATCCTAGCATAGGATCAATGTGGTCAAGGACACTTGCCTCCTTCTTGCTGCTCTTGAAATGGGTAGTCCTGATCTTGGAAAGGAATAACTTGCTCTTGAACAGGTTCTACTTCATACCATCACACATAGCAAAAGAAAAACAACAATCCATAAGACATAGTTCACACTTCTTACTTCATACAAACCACACATTCATATTTATGAAATTCATTCACCTTTATATGTGTTGTGGTCACTTTGTGTGTTGATCTGTGGCTTGCACACACTTTTATTTATATGTATATGATTCCTACTTTGGTGTTCATATTTACACTTACATACTATATATATATATATATGTGTGTGTTTCAGTTTTAAATAAATTCCTTATATTAAACTACTACACCTTTTCACTACCAAGTATGTATGAAAAGTATTTTTCTTCTCCATATGTGCCTTCAGAATTTCTACCAACCCTAAACTGAATTCTTTGTATTTTAGAAACTCCATTTATCATTTACTAGTTGCTATATTTTCAGATTTATATTCCTATGCATAATTGTGTATTTTATTATTAAATTAGTAGTACACATCACCTAAACAGAATAGGTTCTGGTCCTAAATAGTTTAAAATCATATTTTGACCTTGGCTTCTGATGTATACTATTTCATAATTATTTTCCCTATTTTCTATAACTATTCTTTACTTAAAAATGTGTCCCTATACTAATAAATGTGAATAATAGATGAAACAGATTTATTTCAGCCCAAAAATATATTTTTATCTCACTCCAAAGTTTTCTAAGTACTGAGAAAGTTTTTAATTAGTTTTTGACAATTATGTTTGTTCCCCTTTTTAATTTTTTAAACACTAGTTACATATTAAATGTTTTAGATTAAATACTAAACAGGGCTGAAATAATGAATTCACCCATTACAGGGTCTATAATATTATTTTCATAATTTCCAGGGGTCTAGCTACACTTATCAGAGGTGTTTTACCTAATTTTTATTAAGTCCAGGGGCTAAAACTGATTTTTAAATGAATTTACATGATTTTCTGGAGTTCCAGGGGCTAGATCTGAAGTTTCCGGGGCTAGCTCTCAATTCCAGAGAACCCCAGGGGGTAGCACGTAAGAATTCCAGTCTTTATAACGCGGGGCTGACGTGGACCGTCCGATTTTAAACCGACGGCTGAGATTATAACATCGAACCGGTACGCGGGGATTTAAACCCTACTGTGCGATTTAAAATAAACGGCGCACAAGCGGCCACGTCGCTCTGATCGAGCGCGGGCGGTGCTGCCGGCGGCGCACGGCGGCGGGAAGCGGCGATCTCGCCGGAAAGTTTCGGATCCTCGAGAATTCTGCCTAAAACTGTGATCTTATGGCATAGATCGGTAGAGGTGAGGTCAGGGATCTCACCTCGGGGGTTTTCTCGAGCTCGGGGGTCCTGGAAAGTGCTCGGCGGCGAGGTCCGAGGCAAAACCACGGCGAAGCTCGTCGGCGCTGGGTTTACACCGTAAGTCTTCGGTTTTTTCTGCACCTGCAAAGTTCCCCGGAGGCGGTGGATCAAGACCAGCGAGTTAGATCAGAGTTTCCGAGCTTAGATCGGCCAGAATTCACCGGCGAAGTCTCGGTGCTCACCGGAGTGAAAATCGGCGATCGCGTGGGAAAAACTGATCGGGGCTGGGGTTTTTATAGCCGGGGGAGGGCGGTGGGTCTGTTGTGATCGAGTTGGATTCTCCTGGGACCAGAATTCGGCTGCGGGACGCGGAAATCCGGTCGGTTGCGATCGCGCGCGCTCGGGGAAAAGTCCGGGGTCGCGGGGGCTCAGGGTTGGGGATGACAGGTGGGTCCCACCCGTCTGTGAGAGGCAGCGCGGCGCGCGCGGGGGCGGGCTGGCGCGGGGATACTGGGCCGGCTGGCGGGTTTCGGCCCACTGGCCGGTTTTTTCCCCGTTTCTCTTTTTCTTTTTCCATTTCTTTTCTGTTTTGAGTATAATTTGAATTCCAGTTTGAATTTGAATTTTTGCAAAACATGCAACACGTCCAAAAATTTTTAAATTCCCCTCTGAACATGGTTTAGGGTTTTGAATCAAAATTTGGGGTGTTACACGAATGGAGGAGCGACTGGATCCACGAGTTGTAGGGGTAGTGTTTAGCGAGTGGATCTCTTTTTTGTTTAATATTTTGGATGTTTTATTTTTGGATGTGTATATAAACTGTTCTGTGAGCTGACCATTGTGTTAGGTTATCCTAATTTTGTTTTTAAAAAAATTGAAAACCTTATTTACGACGGCCAGCTATACAAGGCCGTCGTAAGTTAACCTAATTAACTTACTACGATCATGCCTAGGTCGTCGTAAGTAAGTCGCCTAGCCAGTCACGTGGCGCGGCAATGGGCGACAGACTTTTCTTTATGATGGCTGGGAGCGTCCGTCGTAAGTTAGTTATTTACGACGGCAACCGTCGTAAATAATACTATTTACGAACAAAAACTTGAAATGGCCAGAAACCGTCTTAAATAACCAAAAACCATCATAAATTATTTATTTACGATGATTTTCCTTTATTTACGACGATTTCTGACTGTCGTAAGTTTCCTGCATTCTTGTAGTGGTGCTTACGTGTCACTCGTGAGTCGCCCACATGGCGTGCCACCTCAGCATAGACCACACCCTTTCAATTAAAACTCCTCTGTGGACCTGGTCGACCTACGCTAGACACACACACCCCTGCGCACCTTCTCGGCCATTCAAAATGAAGAAAATGCGCACACGTGTAATAACTCGCGGGCACTGCCTTCGCCGGATTCTCTGGCGGGATCTCGCCGACGCTTCAAAGGAATTCACGACCACGCACCACCACCAAAGTGTTCACCACATAGAGTAGATCACGAGCACACAGTTGCTTAGGTCGCGCGAAGAAAAAGTCATAGCTCCGGCTAGCCGCCGACGAGCTGCTCTGGCCGGCAGCCACCTCACGCCGTTGATCCTATGTGGTGTCCATGTGGCCACACATGGCATGACATGTCACCGAAACCACACATGCAGCAGCCCAGTCAGCGACACCCAAGCGTGACACACGCATATGTGTGCATGGCAGTAGATGTGGCAGCCACATCATGAAAATGCTTTTGTGGTAGTCCAGTCAATCACCACATATACGCCACCTCAGCATAGTCTACTCCCCTCTCCACTAGAACCAGCCCATGGACCTGGTTCACATAAACCAAAGGCACCTGTCGTCCATGGCCCGCCTGTCAGCCACTATGCACTAGGAACTTGCTAAGGCCACCACTGAGTGCACGCAAAAACTTATAAAATACATTTTACGGTGCGGAAAATTTCAGAAAAATTTGTAAACATAGGCATAAACTATTAGATTGTAATAGCATACAGTAATAGACCAAATAAATTCTAGAAAATTGTTAATTACTAATAATTTCTTCAACTCAATTGACTAACTTAGAAAAACTGGGAAAATTAGTGTTTAGCCTTCCAAGTGAGGACATCACCCCAACAATAGGAATAAAAGCCTTTAGAACGTTACTTTGCCCCTAGAGACCCATACCAGTGCCAAAATCTCTTAAGACGGGTTGTGATACATGCTTAAGAATCATTTGAATAGCCACAAGCTGGTAAAATTCACACCCAAACTTCAAATAAAATATGCTCTTGACTAAAAATCCCCTAAAACTCCTCACAACCACATAGATAGGATTTTTTTCAATTTCTTGGAGTTTCTTTTTATTTAGATTTTATCCGTGTAATTACGTACTATAGCAACCGAGGAATTCGATGAGGAACCAGAAGACCGAGATTATGAGGAACTCCTAGAAGCTTCTGGAGGCAAGCTCTAACTCCTTGCTCATGATTGCTCCTATGAATTTGCAAAATAGTCCTGATAGTCTATTTTACTATGCATATTTTTGTTAACTATTTTAAACGTTTTGGTAGCTAAGACCCACTTGACTAGTGGTAGCTTCTCCATGTAAGTAATCTGGCCGACACAATGGTTTTATAACTTCCTGATGATGGATTGATATTGATGATGGTTACTTGCTCTCCAGTAATGTAGCTCGATGACATCGGCTAGCCGTTACACTAGCAAGTAGTGTACTATCTCCCGTCATCCAAGGCCTGATTATTTGCATGGTGATAGTCACATGCTTGACATGTGAAGTACCATGAACCCCTCCTTGACTTTGAAAACTTACCTCCTTGATGCCCTAAGGTCCCGTCATCGCACTATAATGTGATGACGTGTGTGTTCCCTTGAAAGTAGAATGCTTAGGGACCCCTGTGATGTTCGCATCGCAACTCACTGCAACTATTCGTCGAAATTGCGAAAGGTGTGAAAGGTGTCTTGGTGATGTGAGTTAGGAGGTGGGTTGGGGAAATTGTGTCGTACAACTGGTGTAGGGTGAAGTGGGAAAAAGGAATGGTTGAGGCGGGATATGGTGATTGGGTAGTCGTGGGCTTTGGTGTAGTCCACCTGCCGTGGACTTGATGGAGCTGTCTCACCAACATAAGGACAGGTTCATATGACCTCATCATAGTGATTTCATTCAACCACAGAACCTGTATGGGCAGGACTCCCTCTACCTTCTTGGTGACTTTCACATGAGCCACCTAGCGGCCAGTAGGGCACGAGAGACCAGGAAAAGACACGGGGGAGTCATTACCCATGATCCGGCTGGGAGAGTAATTGCCAAAATAGCCTCTGGGTGCATCTCGAGGTGTGATTATGGGGTTACTCAGGGAAGACGAGATGAACGTTACACTACTCCCTTGCTAGGAGTGCATGACTTGTGGGTAAAGTGTACAACCTCTACAGAGTGTTAAAATCCGGATAATCGTTGTCATGGTCTCGACACACTATGTTCTGAGCTACTGTTGGTTAGTCTTAGTATATTTCCTTGATGTAGATTGGGTGGCATTGTTTGTCGTGTTGTGGATATTACGGTTGTGTGCCGGAACTAGTAAAGCCATGGGGTTTGAACGTTCGAATAAATTTTAAGGAACTGGTGGGATGGAGCTCAACTCCCCCAGGTCCCACCAACCAAAATCATGATACAGATACCCTCTATTTGCTTTACAAACCCCATTTCAAAAGAAACCCTGCATGAATGCTTTTTGGCAACTCTAAGCCGTATGGCCATGCCTTGATACAATCCCTTGCATGAGACACATCCGCTTGAATAGTGTTAGGACTTGCCGAGTACCTTCCGTAGTCACTCTTTCTTTCTTCACAACCCTTAGAAGCAGAAGAGGAAAGGAAAGAAGAAGAAGACGAAGCACGATTCAATGACGAGTAGGTCTAGTCCTGCGCCCAAGGCTGCCTGAGGGCTTGGTGTCACCCATTTTTGACATTGTCTTTCTTTTTTTTAGTGGCCCTGTGAGGCCCATGGATTGTAATCTAAGACTTGCTTGTCAGACCATAACGGTCCTGTTGAGAATAATTTAATGTATAGAACTTGATAAATTATGTTGTGTGTACCAACTACTGATTTAGGGATTGGTACGTGATGCACAAGTGGGCCCCAGGAAAGGTGGGTCCTGACACTTTTCTTCAACTGTGCCTAGCATGCATGCTGGATCCTTCACCTTTTGTTATATTTAATTTAATTTAGGCCCCTGCCTAAAAGCTGCTGTTCCATGCTATTAGTGTTGTTTAATTTGTAGGTCCTTTACTTCTATCAAGCTTTAGTTTTGGGTCAATGACAAGGTATTGAAGCTGAAACCTCATGTTTAACATTAAACAACTACCATCTGAAAGCTGTAAAATGTTGTGACTCAGGTGCATAATTTAATTTCACATATTTCATAATTAGACGCAGGCGGCGAAGTGTGTGTCTCTTACACTAATTTAGCCTCATGTAGGACCATGATAGTAACAAAAACATGCTCCGATTCTATTGTTAGAGGGCTGTTGCAGTAACATCTGAAATAGATGTTGTCATAGTACAAGCAATTAACGTCTCAAGTATATAGATTTTGGAAATGATACTAATACTCATCATCAACAGTACTTCTCTACGATATTGTTTATGGTCTTATTTACTTTTTTCCGTATGCTGAAGAAAATAAATTGTTAACTGTACATACATTGACCGAATAGATGACCACTTAGTCTTGATTTACATAGTACAAACTAACTACCAAATTCAATGTCGTTAATGTGTTCTTGGATATATATATATATATATATATATATATATATGGTGTGACAATCTTGTTGATTATAAAAAATACGCTGATGTTCGTCTTGGCTAAACTAAAGATATGTGGCCCTTTAATTTTCTAGTAATGACCATATTGTTGTCTGGAATAAAACTAACGCTCTTAAACTAGGTGGCCATCACAAATATAAAATAGAAAAGAAAATACATATAATTGCTACTACCTCTTTCTCAAAGAATAAGTATTTATTGATAGCTATGATCCTTCACATATGTGTCTAAGTTCATTGCTAGAAATGCTTACATTCTGGGACAGGTGGTGGTAGTTAGAAATCGGTGGAAAAATTTACATCTCAAGAAAGTGCAGGTCAAGACGTTACACGTTACACGGGGTAGAGTCAAGCACCATATATGCATGTATGACCGGTTCGACCATCCTCTATGATCATTTACTGAATGGAATCAAATTTATTTATGATACATGACAGTACACAAGGTATCATATTTTAATTCTTCAATGTTCAACTTTGGTTCCTCCATAGTTTAGGCTCTTTTAAATCGAACTAATGCAAAATGAGACATGCTAAAAGGCACTACTTCTCATCTAAAGTATCTTAGAGAAAGCAAGCCCATTAAAACGTTTTAGTGTGGTATGCATGACCCACCTCCTCCACTACCACCCTTTAGTTATTTTCAATATACTCCAGTTTGTGGATTATTATATGCAGTTACATTTGAGAGTTTGCCAATAATCTAAATTTGATTTTTCAAGTAGTACATTTTACAAGATGTATGAATTTCAATTTTCTCCTGTTGTATGATTATATACCCCACCAAGGCTTAGCCACCATGGTTCTATATAATAGCTTATCACTATTTTTTTATTTTTCCAGGTTCACATGCACTTATTTAAAACTATGGTTTACCTCGCCACCTAATAAAGCACAAACAATTATTATTTCCCTATAATACAAGGCATATTTTGAATTTCAAAATTCAGATTTATTTACAAATTAACATAAAATAAACATGTGGGGCAAGACGTACATTACTAGATTCATATTAAAAAATACTTTCTTCCAAGTATGATTTTAAAACTATATAAATTGATACAATATTATAAGATAAATCTTCAGCCAGAGCTCACTTTGGGACAGCAAAAATGTGTTCTATGTTTTTGGACGAAGTATGAAAGAATAAGCCACCATATCAAGCTAGCTGCATACAATAACACAACACAAAGAGTCGATGCATCTGACATTGTTTAGTGGCAAGTGGAGAGGATCAGGAGGTGGTACAAAACAGCAGTGCTCGCAAGAGGAATCAGGACCAAATGTCGTCTGGGAGAATCTAATCGTCTAGGCAGAGTAGCGGGAGGGAATATTCCACCATCTCCGTAATCGTGCCAATTGTGAGACCACGCAAGCACATGCATGCATGCAGTTCCAAAGTAACGACTGAGCGCACGTGCGTCCATCTGCAAGCATGAGATCGCGCGCGCACGTTGTAAGCTTCGTTGGCTAGCTAGTTAACTTTTAAGCAAATGGGGTGGCCAAGAATGGACGAACTAGTTCAAATGATATAAAATTTATGAATTTATATATCGATCACGGCATATTCTCATGGATATAAACATATGCTACGACCACATTTCTTATATTCTGTGTTGCTTCGTTAGGAATGCTATGCTCTTATGGTTGTTCATTTTTCTCAAGGAGGCATATAGAGCATGCTTGGATGGAGCCCTGGTATGTGCTGTCTGAGCCAGAAAGCAATCACAGCTCCAGTCACTCAAAATCTAAGGCCTGAGATTGTTGTCTGGCTTAGACAGATTTATCAGGGTTGAAAGCAAACAGCCTCATAGTATATTTTATTGTGTAACGATATTAATGGAGTTTTAGAAAGTAAAATGCTTCACATGAGACCTGTCTTGAATGACTTTGTAACAATTCTTTTAGAAAATGGATTTTCCAAGCATTTAAATGTTTAGTTCCACTCATCAGTATACGTTAACCAGGAACTAAGACCGAATGGCCGACCTGGACACGATACGTCCAAGTAGGAGTAACGTGCATGCATTCACGTGCCCCAGCCCTACATCTGCTACAACATTTCTTATAGTCAATCTCAACTGTCAAGAAAGGCCAGTTCATATCCAGTCAGATCTTGGCGACAGAACTGATTTCCAGTCGGTCAAAGTACGGTTGTAAGGAAAAACTATTGCACCAAGCGCCTTCACATGCTTAGGGTTAGCCGCCACTGCCTACTGAGCTTACAATCTGCGCAACTGGCGCAGGCGCCGCCATCTCGATCTGTGCGTATATTTACTACGTAGTGGCCGCATTCCCTTCCAACGACAGCGTTTTGGCTGAACCCTTGTCTGAGAGCTCCAGATGGTGGCCCGCCTCTTGAGGGCATTTTAAGAGCCGCCATGGTTTGTATTGAATGAAGTCCTAAACAATATGCAACTTGAGAGCCCAGCCAACAGTGGCAGATGATTAAGGGCAAAAGCAACTGGCACAGCTCAAGAAGCATATGATACATGAAAGTGGTAGATACATATATTGGAAGGGAAAGTACAAATGCTCCTACAATAAACTGCCATGGGAGAATCTCCAAGATTCACTTTGAGCCTTGCTCCTCACTAGGAGATTCCTTCCGTCACAAGATTCTTTTCACAATTGATGCATGCATGGTGGAACATGCTATATGTGTATATGAATCATTTTTTTTCTTGTGACATATAACCACATATGTTTTCCAGATTAGAAATTCATTTGAAGTTTATGTGTGTTTGTTATATGACTGCTTAACTGCAGCTTATTAGTTGTTTGCCCTTTTAAGCTTGGCTAGGCAGGGGCAGTAATGAAGTTTAAGAATGTTATGTGAATCCAGGGTACATGCATACCTATGAAAAGAAGGAAGAGACTGCATCTCCCACGCATGCATGCACGGCAGATTCCCTGAGGTAGCTACCTATGCAAGTTGATTGTACGCTCGATATTAGTTAATTTGCAGTATGGACTGATCGATTGCCCTTGTGTCCTTTCCCGTTGGTCCGGAACTGATGTCATTTGGTTAACTTGAAGAATCAAATTAGAGTATCACAAGACCATCCCGACAAAATCCTTAGTGATTCTATTGTAAATTCCTTTGGTCAATAAAGATCGAAGGACCACGCACATGGATGATTGGCACACAGCTGTATTGTCACTTACTTGAGCTGTAAAAAGGAAAATAACAAAAACACGCCTGCATCTTATATGGTTTTCGTATACGCACCTGCAAAGACGTGTGTTAAAGTTAAGTACCTAAAAGTTTTACTTACTTTTCATATGTCCCCTCTAACAGCTTTGACCGGTAACATAGCTGTTGTTTGTCTTCCAACATTGCTTTAAATGTATCACTATATCATAATTACCATTTATCCAGATGTTCTACTTCCTCAGTTCGCCTCATTATCATCAATGACGCGGAAACCTAGTCACAATGCTAT
The DNA here is from genome assembly GCA_030760725.1 of Neostapfia colusana. Lineage (NCBI taxonomy): Eukaryota > Viridiplantae > Streptophyta > Magnoliopsida > Poales > Poaceae > Neostapfia > Neostapfia colusana. Next base: position 70,227,553 of record JASWHV010000015.1, read on the forward strand.
AAGAAAAGTGGAGGAAAATTGATTGCAATATATATGATGCACACTATATTCAAAGGGTACCAAATTATGATAGAGCATTTTTAGATGCCGTGGAGGCTCATCAAAGCTATCATGACTCGTGAGGTATATGAGAATTAAGTGAAAACCTATAAAAATTTCCATAAGATGTTGGACTCTTGTAATTTTCCCTATAAAAACCTGTGCAAATGAATATCTTTTATATTGTTAGTAATCACATTTACAACATTGGCATCAAAACTTGTAAAATAGTAATGATCACTTGTGTAGCAGAAAACATTCAACGTATATGCATGGCATATTAGTTATACGAAAGGTTATGATTGATTTTACGTTATTATCACAGTGATAGTATGCATATCCTGATAAAGCTTCGATTTCATTAAAACATATATATGTAACATTTATGATCTGATACGTCGAGGTACGTTGATGAACAACACGTCAATACATGCCACCCTATATGAATTGTTACAACGTTATGTTAAAGTGAACGACCACTATATATCTATATCAAGTGGATCTGAATATGGTATCTCCCGACCTAATGTCTAATACCACATTTTTTCACAATGAAGCGCCATAAATTTTTCTATAGCAGCATTTCCAACAACAATGTTACACAATGCTCTTATTATACAGTATGAAAACGCTGTGGTCGGTATAATACAGATCTATAAATAGGCCTCCATGAGAAGAATGAAACACACATCAACTCAAACCAAAGCTAATCGCTGTCTAGTACTTAGTCTCTACGCTGCTGTTAGCTTGTACATCTAGCCTAGAGCATCTAGCTAGTGTGAAATGGCACTTAACAAGAACACTGACACTTGCACTATTAGTTCACTGCTGCTGCTTGTTCTAGTGCTTTTCTCTCTACTCCTAGGTTCTCAAGGGAGGACTCTTCCCAATGCTATCGACACCCCTACCGTGCATGGCTTGTTATCGCATGGTGACGGATCATCAAAGCCTACTAAGGGGATGGTCGAGGGAGCTGTGCCTCCGTCATCAGAGATCCACGACGGCAAAGGCACCATGGTGGATGTGGATGATGTCCGGCCATCTGTTCCGGGGCACAGCCCAGGGATTTTGGGCATGCCTTCATCAACAAGAATGGTCCTGGGAGAAAGCTTTGAGTTTTTTTTGCAATAAACAGCGTGTATGTTTTTTATTCAAAAAACTGTATGTATGGTTTCCTTGTTTTTTTAGGGGAAGTATGTTTTATTTTTATTTTTTTTGAGGAAAATGGCACGTGCACTGCCTTGTTTTTGAGGAAGTATGTTTTATTCTTGTTGCTTGTGTATTTTATTCTCCTCTCTGCTTTACCTTTTTATAGTTTCTTGTTGGGGTTCCATAATTCATTGCAATGGTGTATAGGCGACCTTGTAAGTCCTGAATGTGTTCCATATTTTGATGTCATAATTTTATAGGTTTTCTATTTTCCAACAACAACAACAACAACAACAACCAAGCCTTTATCCCAAGCATGTTGGGGTCGGATAGACATGAAACCCAATATCAATGAAGTAAAAGAGAGGAAGAGATATAAGAACAAGAAAAAAGAAAAAAAGAAAATTAAAAAAAGAAAACAAAAAAGAAAAAAAAGAAAAAAAAAGAGGAAAAAAGAAAAAACAGAAAAAAAAAAGAAAAAAAAGGAAAAATGAAAGACAAATGAAACAAGACTAAGGTTCTGGCACATGAATTGCTACTTTCCATGCGGTCCTATCATGAGCTAAGTCTCTTGATACATTCCAATCTCTCAAATCTCGTTGTACCGGCTCCTCCCAGGTCAACCTTGGTCGTCCTCTACCCCTCCTAATATTTTCTCTACCTCTTAAAATCTCACTGTTAACCGGTGCTTCTGGAGGCCTCCGCTGGATATGTCCAAACCACCTAAGTCGATGTTGGACTAACTTCTCTTCAATCGGTGCCACCCCTACCTTATCACGAATCGCCTCATTCCTTATTCGGTCTCTTCTCGTGTGCCCGCACATCCACCGTAACATGCGCATCTCTGCGACACTCATTTGTTGGACATGTTGCCTTTTAGTTGGCCAACATTCCGCCCCATAAAGCATCGCGGGTCTGATCACCGTCCTATAGAACTTCCCTTTTAGCTTTTGTGGGACCTTCCTATCACATAGGATTCCAGAGGCTTGTCGCCATTTCATCCACCCTACCTTGATCCTGTGGCAAATATCCTCATCAATATCGCCATTGCTTTGTAACATTGATCCTAAGTATCGGAAAGAGTCCCTTCTAGGTACTATTTGTCCTTATAGACTAACATTTCCCTCTTCACGAGCAACACCACTAAAGTCACACCTTATATACTCGGTCTTGGTCCTACTAAGTCTAAACCCCTTGGACTCTAAGGTTTGTCTCCATAACTCTAATTTCTTATCAACACCATCCCTAGTTTCATGTACCAGCACTACATCATCGGCAAAGAGCATGCACCAAGGGATATCCCCTTGTATATCCTTCGACACCTCATCCATCACCAAGGAAAAGATGTATGGGCTCAAGGCTGATCCTTGATGTAGTCCTACCGTGATAGGAAATGCATCAGTCTCACTATCACTTACGCGCACACTTGTCCTAACATTATTGTACATATCCTTGATAAGGGTAATGTGCTTTGTTGGCACTTTATGTTTCTCTAGTGCCCACCACATGACTGACCTTGGTATCTTGTCATACGCCTTTGTCGCTACCCCCGATATGGGATACCCCCGCGCACAGGGGAAAATGACTAAGGACCTCTCCCTTCTCCGCAGGGAGAGCTCCGAAGGCGCCACGTGTCCAGCAGGGCCGGACCTCCCTCTCCTCAGAGGAGAGCTCCGGACCCGCCACGTGGCCAACTAAGTCGGACCTCCCCCCTCCATGGGGAGAGCTCCGAAGGCTCCACGTGTCCTGCGGGACTGGACCTCCCTCTCCTCAGAGGAGAGCTCCGGGCCCGCCACGTGGCCAGCAGCAGCCGGACCTCCGCCCTCCGCGGGGAGAGCTCCGAAGGCTCCACGTGTCCCGCGGGGCCGGACCTCCCTCTCCTCAGAGGAGAGCTCCGGGCTCGCCACGTGGCCAGCAGAGGAACGCTGCCTGCCCCTGAGCGGTAGGCAGCAGGAGTAAAGACGTGCCATACCTTGCCCGTACAAGGTATTCAAGGCCTGCGCCTTCCCAAGACATGGAGACGCAGAGCACGCCTCTGTCAGGTGCCGTTGCGCCCAGTCACATCGCAGACTGGCGCACCGTGTCAGCGCCTGCCCGCCAATAAACATAGTGACAAGACAACCCCTGCCGCCCCTGCCATCATCAACCACTACATCTAGCTTCCGGCATGGGCAGGGCGGCAGAACGAAGACTCGGAAGCCTTCGCCAGAGACAACTACCGGCATAACTGCAGATACGGTAGACGGCAGGCAATCTCCCCAGGACCACCTGTCGGGTCCCGGGCCCACCTTGTAAGCCGCTCGAGCCTTGGACTATAAAAGGCTCGGGTAGGAGACGTTAGCAAGGGTTCGAACTCTGTTGACTCGCACTCTAGCCATCTCACACCCTCAAGCTCAGGACTCCAGTTCTGAGCAGCAAGCAATACAGCGAGCACCTCTGCTCACCGTGGACGTAGGGTTTTACGCTCCGGCGGCCTGAACCACGTAAAACTCCCCGTGTCAAGCTTCTCCCTCAATCGTCCCTAACACCGAAGCTCTCCGCGAGTGACTAGCCCCTCCGAAAAAGAACCTCTGCGGGCTGCCCAGAGCAGGTCCCGGGGAAGTGTTGGCTACACATTTCGACATTTGGCGCGCCAGGTAGGGGGATTTCCCTTGCGCGACGAGCTTCTGCCGGCGAAGATGACGAAGCTTCCTTCAGCGGTAAGCTCTCCTCCCCCGCGTTCACGATGAACGGTGACTAGCAGGGACTACGTCTCGACACACTTTGGACGGAGTGTGTCGGCGCAAGCTGGAAGCCAGCAGCCGACTCCGGCAGCGCCGACTCCGGCAACGCAGGCTCCAGCGAGCGTGAGATCCTCTGCAGCGCTGAGCGTCCCCCACGGGGGCGCGCTAGCTGCAGCAAGAGCGCTACTGCGCAATCCACCTGCTGGGGACGCGCCTCAGTCAGTGACCTAGCAGTGGATTCATGAGGTGGACCGTCTCGTCGTCGCCGCCGCAAACCCTCGGCTTCGGCGGGGATGATGTCCCGGCCAACCGGCTGTGTCGCTGACGCGCACGCCAACGGTTGACGGGCATACAGCGGATTCCCGCTCCACCAGGCTCCCATCGACGGACCTGAGGACGGAGCTGGAACGATGCCACTTGGGCAAAGATGCCCGAGTGTTCATTGAGCGACAACAAGAAAGGCGTCGCAACCAGGAGGCTGGCGACAGCATGTCGACTGCCTCGACCCAGCCTGAGGCGCAGACGTTCGCCATGCGATCTCTGCCCCAGGCATACGCCATGCAGCATATGCCCCAGCCATATGCCCTGCAAACGGCGCCCCCGGTCTATGGCGCAGCCTTGCCCATACCGGGGTACATAGTGCCAGCAGCGAACCAAGCGTTCGCGGCATCAACTCCTGCAGCAACAGGAGCAGGATGTGCGGCCCTGGCGCCGCACCTTCGCTTCGCGAGGTGGACGCGCAAGTTTCGGCCACACCTGCCTGAGAAGTACAATGGCAGTGTCAACTCGACGGAGTTCCTCCAGATCTACTCCACCGCCATCCTTGCTGCAGGAGGGGACGAGGCCGTCATGGCCAACTACTTCCCCGTCGCCTTGACCGGCCCAACCCGGTCTTGGCTCATGAACCTCCCCCAGGGTTCCATAACCTCTTGGGGAGAGCTCTACCGGCAGTTCACTGCTAACTTCGGCAGCTCCTACACCCGGCCTGGCACGGAGCTCGACCTCCACGCCGTCCAGTAACAACCTGGAGAGACGCTGTGCTCCTTCATCCAGCGGTTCTCCCAGGTACAGAACACCATCCCGCATATCCAAAATGCTTCTGTGGTGGTGGCGTTCCAGCAGGGTGTACCAGACAAGAAGATACTTGAGAAGCTCACGACCAGAGAGGTTCGCGATGTCTCAGAGCTCTTCAGCCTGGCGGACAAGTGCGCCAGAGCAGCAGAAGGGCGGAACTGGCACTCTCTGCCAGCCTCCGAGTCAGGAGGACAGCTCGGATCTGGCGCTGCTTCCTATGGAAGCGGCAAGAAGATCAAGAACTGGGGCAGTGGCAAGATGAAGCCACCGGCAGCGGCTCCCGTTGCTGCAGTAGCAGCACCCAGTGGAGCTCGGGGGCCACGCCCCGACAAAAGGCAGCGACAGTCACAAGCTCCAGATGGTGACCAAGGCAATCTATGCCCCGTGCACGGCACCAGTTACCATACTGCTGCCGAGTGCCGGGAGATCCAGAAGCTCGCGGAGTGCTTCTGCAAAGGGAAGCAGCTACGAACTGATGCCCCACCCTTCCGTCAAAGGGAGGGCAAGCAGAAGGTCGACGCCCCAGACAACGCCGACCACCAAGTGGAGTTCCAGGAGCCTCAGCGCGCCGTGAAGGCGGTGCGCAACCATGAGGACTCGAGCTCCAGCGATGACGAGCGCCGGAAGATGCTCTACGTCATCTACGGCGGGTCCACTGACCCCTCGTCCCGAAGCGTGGTTAATACTCTGTGTCAAGCGGTAGCGTTGGTGGCTCCCCTCCCAAGTGCCGCGCCGCACCTCAAGTGGACGGGAACTTCCATCAGCTTCGATGCCACCGACTGCCCCAGGAACATGGTTGGGGCCGGCCAACTACTGCTCTTGGTAGCGCCCACCATCGCCAACGTGAGGATGTACCACGTTCTGGTAGATGGCGGGGCTGGGCTGAACCTCATCAGCCGCGCAGCTTTCCAGAAGCTACAGATCCCGATGGCCAAGCTCACCCCATCGAGCCCATTCTGAGGGGTAGGTCCGGGACAAGTCGTTCCCTACGGCAACATCAGCCTTCCAGTGACCTTTGGGGCACCAGACAGCTATCGGACATAGTACATTCTGTTCGACATGGCAGAGATCGACCTCCCCTTCAACGCCATAATCGGCAGGCCAGCCGTGTACCGATTCATGGCAGTAGCCCACTATGGCTACCTCGTCTTGAAGATGCCTACACCAACAGGCGTCCTCAGGATTCGTGGAGACCGCACTGCTACAGTGTCAGCCTTGGAAAATCTCCAGGCACTTGCAACAGCTCGAGCACCAGCCCCTGGCAGTGCAGAACCGGACCGGCTTCACCCAAGTGCACGCCACCGTGCCTCTACCGCAGCACCCCGTGTGCAACCCCTCGACGAGGGCGACGTCCCCCTGAAGGTCGTCCAAGTCGGCGCCGATGCTGCCCAGACCACCTGGGTAGCCGGGGGCCTGGATAGCAAATAGGAAGGCGCGCTCGTCACGTTCCTCCGGCACAACGTCGACGTGTTTGCATGGCAGCCATCACAGATGCCGGGGATCCCTAGGGAGGTGATCGAGCACCACTTGAAGGTCTTCCCCGATGCCCGACCAGTCCAACAGAAGCCTTGCAAGCAATCCATCGAGCGGCAAAACTTCATCCGAGAAGAAATCAAGAAGCTGCTGGACGCTGGCTTCATACGGGAAGTCCACCACCCCCGGTGGTTGGCGAACCCCGTCGTTGTCCCGAATGCCGGCGGGAAGCTCCGGATGTGCATCGACTACACCAGTCTCAATAAGGCATGTCCCAAAGATCCATTCCCTCTCCCTAGAATAGATCAAATAGTAGACTCGACATCAGGCTGTGATATGCTGTGCTTCCTAGACGCCTACTCGGGTTTCCATCAGATCCCTATGTCTAGAGAATATGAAGAGCACACCTCCTTCATCACAGTAGACAGCCTGTATTGTTAATGTCTCTATGCCTTATGGCCTAAAGAATGCTCTTCCCACCTTTGTACGTGCAATGCAAAAAACCTTTGGAGAGTTAATAAGAGACTTAGTTGAGGTGTATGTCGATGACATTGTTGTCAAGGTCAGGCAGAGTTCATCCTTGTTAGATAACCTGGCCTTAGTCTTTGACAAACTGCGCTCCACGCGCACCAAGCTGAACCCCGATAAGTGTGTGTTCGGTGTATCCTCTGGAAAGCTCTTAGGATTCCTGGTCTCACATCGAGGAATTGAGGACAACCCAGAGAAGATCAAGTCCATCGACCTGATGCGGCCTCCCGCCCGCATCAAAGAAGTCCAGAAACTCACGGGATGCCTAGCCGCGTTGAGTCGGTTTATACCGAGGCTAGCAGAGCGAGCGCTCCCCTTCTTTAAGCTCCTGCGCAAATCCGGTCCATTTGCTTGGACCGACAAAGCAGAAGAAGCTTTCCAGGAGTTGAAGCAACTACTGACGACCCTACCCATCATGGTAGCCCCCGAGCCTGAAGAGCATTTGTTGCTCTACATCGCGGCAACAACTGAAGTGGTGAGCATAGTCCTCGTCGCAGATCGGCGGGACCTCTCGTCACTACAGCCTACTCCGGTAGCAGAAGACAAGCACCAGGAGACCCCGGAGGTCCAAGACGGCGTCCTGGACCTCCAAGACAACCTCCCGGAGGTCCAAGACAGACTCCCGGACCTCCACGACAACCTCCCGGAGGTCCAACGGGACCTCCCGGAGCTCCTAGAAAACTAGTGGGATCTCTCGGAGGTCCAAGGCGGCTTAGGAGCCTTCGGGTCTTAGCTCCCGGAAGCCCCCCTGGACCCACCCACCTCCGGTAGGCCTGAAACAATGGATGAAGACATCTCAGGCCCGGGAGGGAGGGTCCGGACCATCCAGAGGCCTGTCTACTACATCAGCAAAGTCCTCCACGATGCCAAGACAAGGTACCTGGAGGTTCACAAGCTGCTGTATGCAGTGCTCGTGGCATCCAGGAAGCTCCACCACTACTTTCAAGCCCACCGGATCTCGGTGGTCACCCGCTGAAGGCGATCCTTCATAGCCCTCACGTGACCGGCAATGTCGCTAAATGGGCAGTGGAACTGGCGGAGTTTGATTTGGACTTCCTTCCTCGCCATGCAGTCAAGAGCCAAGCACTGGCTGACTTCGTGGCTGAGTGGACGCCAACGAAGGCTGACCCAGGGGGCCACGAAGACGGTGAACCAAAGCACCGAGCTCCGGTCTTCACCGGGCCTCACTGGACGCTCTTCTTTGACGGCTCCTCACGAAAGCAGGGGGCCGGTGCCGGCGTACTGCTTCTCATGCCATCGGGGGAGCAGTTTGGGTACATGGTGTGTCTCAACTTCAAGGCAACCAACAACATGGCAGAGTATGAAGCACTCATATTTGGCCTAAAGACAACCCTGTCTTTGGGCGCTCGCCAGTTGTTGGCACAGGGCGACTAACAGCTAGTCATCAAACAAGTTAAGGGTGAATGCTCCTGCAATGACCCACAGCTAGCTGCTTATCTGCTCCATGTGCAGATGTTGGAGAAAGACTTCCTCGCCTTGGACCTGTGCCATGTACCGCGCGCTGGCAATGCCGCAGCTCACAACCTCTCAACGAAGGCCTCCACCGGAGCCCCTGTGCCAGAAGGAGTCTTCGAGCGGACGTTACTGCGGCCCACAGCCCGGCCTGCCGAGCCGGGCGAAGGGGGCTGGACCAGCACCTCGAAGATGGCGGTCCCGGCGGCCCTGCAGCCATGGATGCCGCCAAGGATCGTAAGCGTCACTGGGGACTCCGTGCAACCTAGCGCTCAAGATCCAGAAGCTCAAGTCAAACCCGATGCATGGATCACGGAGATCCGGGACTACTTGAAAGACAACATCCTCCCTGATGAACGTGTATCCGCTGAACGGATCGTGTGCATGGCTAAGAGGTACGCGCTGGTAGAAGGGGATCTCTACAGGCGTGGCGCCAACCACGTCCTATTGCGGGCATAACCCAGGGGGAAGGCTGCGACTTGCTCGCTGAGATCCATGGAGGCGAATGTGGGAGTCACTCTTCTTCACGCACGCTTGTCGGTAAAGCCTTCCGGCATGGCTTCTACTGACCGACAGCACTCCAGGATGCCGTCAAGCTGGTTGAGAGCTGCAAGGCGTGCCAGTTCCACGCCAAGCTGATCCATACACCGACTCAGGCGGTTCAGATGATCCCGCCCTCATGGCCGTTCGCCGTATGGGGGTTGGACATCCTGGGACCATTCCCCAGAGCCGTCGGGGGATTCCGGTACCTCTACGTCACCATCGACAAGTTCACCAAGTGGCCGGAAGCCACACCCGTCATCACCATCAACAAGCAATCCGCAGTAAAGTTCATCAAGTCGATCGTCTGCCGGTTCGGGGTCCCGAACAGAATCATCACTAACAACGGGACCCAGTTTACCAGCGCAGCGTTCCAAGAATACTGCGAAGACCTCGGCATCTAGGTGTGCTATGCCTCCGTTGCTCATCCATAGAGAAATGGACAAGTTGAGAGGGCCAACGCCGATATTCTTCGGGGCCTCAAGACCTGCACCTATGCCGGCTTGAAGAAACATGGCGCCAAGTGGGTGGACGAGCTTCCGAGCACACTATGGGCTAACCGGACATCCCAGAGCTGGGCCACTAGAGAGACACCCTTCTTCATGGTATACGGGGCCGAGGCTGTGCTTCCCCCAGAGATCACCATGGGGTCCCTCCGTGTCCGAGCTTACGACGAAGCCGCATAGGACAATCTCTGCATCGACCTTGTCGATGAGGCTCGATTACATGCAGCACTCCGCAACGCACGGTACCGACAAGCGCTCCGGCGTGACCACCAAAGGTCTGTGCGTGTCCGGGAGCTGCAGGAAGGCGACCTGGTGTTGTGGCGCATACTTTCTCGTGAAGGGACCAACAAACTCTCCCCCGGCTGGGAAGGTCCCTTCCGAGTCACAAAAGTGTGCCGCCCCGGGTGCGTACGCCTTTCCACCGAGGATGGGGACTGTCGAAGTGTGTGGTCGACACTTCCCCCGGACCTGCTCTTGGCAGCCCGTGGAGGTTCTTTTTCGGAGGGGCTAGACGCTTGCGGAGAGCTTCAGCGTTAGGGACGAGTGAGGGAGAAGCTTGACACGGCGAGTTTTACGTGGTTCAGGCCGCCGGAGCGTAAAACCCTACGTCCACGGTGAGCAGAGGTGCTCACTGTATTGCTTGCTGCTCAGAACCGGAGTCCTGAGCTTGAGGGTGAGTGATGTGTAGAGTGTGAGTTCACAGAGTTTGAACCCTTGCTAACGTTACCTACCCGAGCCTTTTATAGTCCAAGGCTCGAGTGGCTTACAAGGGGGGCCCGGGACCCGACAGGTGGTCCCGAGGAGATTGCCTGTCGACTACCATATCTGCAGTTATGCCGGTAGTTGTCTCTGGCGAAGGCTTCCGAGTCTTCGTTCTGCCGCCCTGCCCATGCCGCAAGCTAGTCGTACTGGTTGATGATGGCAGGGGCAGCAGGGGATGTCTTGTTGCTGTGTTTATTGGCGGGTAGGCTCTGACACAGCGTGCCAGTCTGTGATGCGACTGGGCACAACGGCACCTGACAGAGGGGTGCTCCACGTCTCCGCGTCTTGGGAAGGTGCGGGCCTTGAATACCTCGTACGGGCAAGGTATGGTGCGTCTTTACGCCCGCTGCCTACCGCGCGGGGGCAGGCAGCGTTGTCTTGCTGGCCACGTGGCGGGCCCGGAGGTCTCTTCTGAGGAGAGGGAGGTCCGGCCCCGCGAGACACGTGGAGTCCTCAGAGCTCTCCCCACGGAGGTGGGAGGTCCGGCTTCTGCTGGCCACGTGGCGGGCCCGGAGGTCTCCTCTGAGAAGAGGGAGGTCCGGCCCCGTGGGACACGTGGAGCCTTTGGAGCTCCCACCACGGAGGGGGGAGGTCCGGCTTCTGCTGGCCACGTGGCGAGTCCGGAGCTCTCCTCTGAGGAGAGGGAGGTCCGGCCCTGCTGGACACGTGGCGCCTTCGGAGCTCTCCCTGCGGAGAAGGGCGAGGTCCTTAGGCATTTCCCCCTATGCGCGAGGGTACCCCGTATCGAGGGTACCGACAGTGGCCCCCGGGCCCATTTCGGGGGAGATAGCGAGCCCGAGGTGGGGCCTCCGTCTCTTCTGTTCCGTGCACTTTCTCTAAGTCCCGCGTTGACCGTTGCCGGAGCACGAACAGTCGCGGGATCTTGGGAGCGTGCGCCCACTTGATGGTTGCTTTTACTGCGGCGGTTCCCAAGGCTGCCACTTCTGCACGTTGCGGCGCTTTTTTCAGGAACCGCCGAAGCGCCTTGCCGGCTCGTCTCCTCGGGAGACTGACTTCTTGGCCCACCGCTTCAGCTAGACGACTTTGGTCCACTTGTCATCGGCGCTCGGTCTTGGAGCCGAAGCGGTTGCCCATGCGGCGTATTCGAAGAGTTTCGAATTGCTTTGAATCGCACCTGGGAAGCTTTTAAAAGGGGATCTTACCCGCATCGCGGCTTCCCTTTGTACTTCCCAGTGCTTGCACTTTCCTTGAACTCTTGCGCCCTTGTCTTCCCTGTCCTTGAGCTCTCCCCTGCCATGGCTTCCAACCCGCCTCCAGAGAAGAAGCGCGCTCGATCTCCTCCGGTGGCGGCGTCTATGCCGAGTCAGGGAACCAGGTCGCCTGCACGGCCTGCTTCTGGAGATGGCGCTCCATTCGGTGGCGACCCCATGAGGTCTCGGGCTCATCATCCCGACGGGACTCCCCTTGAGCGACAACAGGCTGAAGGTTCCCAGGCGTCGCGTCCTCCCTCCTCAGGCGGTGGAGTCTCTAGGGAAACTGCTGACACGCCGAGGAGGGCTTCAGGCGGTAGAGTCTCCAAGGAGACTGCTGACGTGCCGAGGGGAGCTTCAGAAGCATCCCCTGCTCCGTCAGTCCGGGCGACTGCGGAGCGGCCGTCGGCGGCGACGGCGGGCTCTAGTGATCCTACCCTAGCTCAGAAGCCGGGGTTCAGAGCCCGTTGGAGTGCTCGCATTTGTCGGCCGTCCCCGACTGATGGGGAGTCTGCACCACAACGCTCGGAAGCCGAGACAGTTGTCGCGGCCCCCGAGCCAGCGCAGGTTCCTCCTGTACCAGGCGACCTGGCTTCTGCGGCAGCGTCGACTCCCTCCACTCGTCCTTCCCCACCGGCTCAGGAGCCTGCTGCCGGTGAGGGTTCGGCGGGCCCGGCTGTCGAAGTCCCGACGCCGGCTTCTCCTGACCGGCGTCTCATCCCGGTTGCCGATGCGTCGCCTTCTCTTGAAGACGACGTGATGGAGGAAGTCGGGGGCACCGCTCCAGCTCCTGCTCCCTCACTGCCCCTGGCAGATGCTCTCGTGCTCGCCCAGACGAGCGTTCGGCAGGTCTTAGCCGCGCTCGGTCGTGAGCGAGAGGAGCAGGTGGCTGAGAGGGATTGCCTCTCACCTGGGGGAACCTTTTGCGGGAGCGGACCACGACGGTCAAGGGCGAGCTCGACTCCAGGCGGGAGTCGCTTGACATCATGGAGGCGCTCCTCGACCGGCAGAAGCGGGTTTCGACCGTCTGGACTCCGAGACGCGGCGACTCCACAGGCAGGCCCTTGAGGCACATGCCCGGGCCTAGGAGAACTTCTCTACCCTGGAGGAGGTACGGCAGAGGCTGGAGCGCCGTAAGCGCGCCATCGAGGACCAGGAGCGCTCCATGGCGGTCGAGGCGGAGAGGATCGCTGCGCGGCTGGTGGCGGGCGACGGCGACCTGCGAGCTCGGGCCACGGAGCTAGAGGCCCGGAAGGCAGACCTTGCCATGAGGGAAGAGAAGGTCTCCCGGGAGCGCCAGGCGATCCTGGATCGGGAGTTGGCTGCCGACTTTCGGGCTTCAGAGTTGGAGCGGCTTGCCCAGACTCTCCGCCTTTGGGAAAGCTCCCTGGCGGCCAAGGAGAGGGAATTCTCCGAGGGAAGCCACGACGCCCTGCGGGCAGCCCGCCGCGAGGTAGAAGAGCTCTTGGCCTCGCGGCCTTCTGAGGCCCGTGCGGTCTCGAGCTTCGTTAACCAGGCAGGGTCCGCCTTGGTGCCCCTTGGCTTCAGCCCGGTGAAGACGACGGTCCCTACGCTGAAGGTGGTTGAAGTGATCCCCGCGCTGGAGTCAATCGGCGCCAAGCTGAGCTGGCTAGACGCGGTAGTCGCCAGTGAGCTTGAGGCAGAGGGATGGGGCCTGGCCTTGGAGGTTGCCACGCATGTGTTGGCATGCTTCAGGAGCCGGGACCCTTCTTTCTCACTAGAGCCAGCGAGGCAGGGCCCTGCCGCGGAGCGGGAGGAGACCGCCAGGGCTGAAGTCGGGGATGTGGCCACCCTTGTAGCCTCTAGGTTCCGGCGTGATCCAGGGGGACCCTAGGGCTTGTATCTCCCTCTTTTTATTTTTATTGAGTCTGTAGTCCAGCTCATGGAGCCATGAATAAATAGTCTCTTGTGACCTTTTGTGCCTGTTATGCTTTTGTCTTCTTCTTGGTTTCGCCTGGCCGAGCCCTTAGCTCCGCAAGGTACTCAGAGGCCTTCACCAATCTCGAAGCTCTGCACAGACACCCTCCCTGGGTCCTTATTGTATTAAGGGCCCCGGAGGTCTCCAGAGCTCGCCCCATGAGGCTGGGGAGGTCCGGATCTGCCGGCCACGTGGTGGGCCCGGAGCTCCCCTCTGAGGAGAGGGAGGTCCGGCCCCGTGGGACACGTGGAGCCTTCAGAGCTCTCCCCTCGGAGGGGGAGGTCCGGCTTCTGCCGGCCACGTGGTGGGTCTGGAGCTCCCCTCTGAGGAGAGGGAGGTCCGGCCCCGTGGGACACATGGAGCCTTCGGAGCTCTCCCCTCGGAGGGGGAGGTCCGGCTTCTGCCGGCCACGTGGCGGGTCCGGAGCCCCTCCTGAGGAGGCGAGGGCTCCAGCTACGCTGGACACGTGGGGCCTTCGGGCCTCGTCCCTGTTGAAGGGGCGAAACCCAGATCCTCCGGTCCTGCGCTGGAGTAGTCGATGTCTCCTTGCCCCCCACCTCATGCAGCCCCTATAGCTATAACCTGGAGGTCCTGCACACAGGTAGAGGAAACGTAATTCTCCCCGGGGGGTCCTCCCCTCACTGTCTCTTAGTCTTATTCGGCTTACGGTACTAGTCCGGTATACGGGGCTTGGGCAATTCTGTGCGCGAGACACCGGGGCTCCGGCTCCCTCCAAGGTCAAAGCATAGTCCACAGGCTTTGGGTACGGAACCAGGCAAAGCGGCTGTACTCCCCTGGACCTCCGGAGGGCAAGGTGCGCACGCTTTGGGTACCGAGCCAGCTGAGCGGGATACGCACCCTGGGCCCCCCATGCACGGCTCAGGCCTTTCCTGGTGGTGACCAACTAGCACCGCAACACCTGACTGGGGGAGGCCCAAGAGGCCCCCTGGCCATCGGCAGGTGCCTCAAGCGCAACCGCCTTCGGTAGGATAGCAAATGCTTACTATGGATGAGCGCCGGAAAAGGGGAGCTAAACATACGGTGAGCATACATAGAAAGTGCGGTCATAAAAATCAATGCGTAATTTAAATAAGCACATGAGAGAGAGCGAGGTAGAACAGGTTTCTACGTAAATGCCCATAGGAGGAAGGCAGGCTGTACATGGAGGCAACGACCCGCCCCATTAAGAAGGGAAGCAAGACGCTACGCGCTTAGGGTCAGAACCAGGCCAATCTAGACGTAGTCCTGGACCGTCCCCTGAGACTTAGCTGCTCCGAATGCTGTTCCTGGACTCTATGGGATTTATTATAGAAGGGTATGGCCCTGTTTTACTAACGCTCAGAAGATAGAACTTACTGTGATGTTCCATGCTCCAAAGGTTTGGGAACGGGTCCCATCCTTGGTTGAAAGGCATGTGTACCTGGGACGACAACTTTCCTGACTCGGAAGGGACCTTCCCGGCTGGGGGAGAGTTTATAGGTCCTTCGTGGGAAAGTGTGTGCCGCGGCACCAGGTTGCCTTCTTGCAGATCCCTGACGCGCTTGGTCCTTTGGCGGTAGTGCTAGAGCACCGTCCGAGGCTGTGCGTTGTTGGGTGTCACCTGCAGTCGTGCCTCGTTGACAAGGTCGTTATCTTCACGCTGGAGCGGGTCCTGTGCGGCTTCTCCCGGGAGCCCCGGGGTACCCTCCCCTTCTGGCTAAGGCCGTCAAGAGGTAGGAGGACCCGGACTCTTCTTGGGAGACCCAAGGCGTCTTTCCCCTTCTGGCTAAGGCCGTCAAGAGGTTGACAGACCCTGGGGGCCCCCAGGAGGTAAGACCGAGGCACAGAGACGTGCACTCGGGTGGAGCTAGCCCGGTTCTGCACCGTCGGGGCTGGTGCTTGGGCTGCTTCAACTACTTGGAGCTTCTCCAAGGTTGATATCGCAGCAATGCAGTCTCCACTGACTTTTCGGGGCAGCTGTAGTCGTCTACTGCCCCGGCTCGTCATCACCGGAGCTGGAGTCCTCACCGTTGTGCACCGTATTTATGACGCGCTGAGGCTCCTGAAACCCCACCTGGTGGCCGACGCTGACTGAGGCGTCGACCTTCTGCTTGCCCTCCCTTTGACGGAAGGGCGGAGCATCAGCTCGTAGCTGCCTCCCTTTGCGGAAGCGCTCCGCGAGCCTCTGGACATCCCAGCACTCGGCAGCAGTATGATGGCTGGTGCCGTGCACGGGGCATAGCTCGCCTTGGTCACCATCTGGAGCTGGTGACTGTCGCTGCCTTTTGTCAGGGCGTGGCCCCCGAGCTCCACTGGGTGCCGCTGCTGCGGTAACGGGAGCCGCGGCCGGTGGCTTCTTCCTGCCACCGCCCCGGTTCTTGATATTCTTGCTGCCTCCATAGGAAGCAGCGCCAGATCGGGGCTGTCCTCCTGACTCGGAGGCTGGCAGGGAGTGCCAGTATCCGCCCTTCTGCTGCTCTGGCGCACTTGTCCGCCAGGCTGAAGAGCTCTGAGACGTCACAGACCTCTCTGGTCGCGAGCTTCTCAAGCATCTTCTTGTCCCGGACGCCCTGCCGGAATGCCACCACCACAGAAGCATTTTGGATATGTGGAATGGTGTTCCGTACCTGGGAGAACCGCTGGATGAAGGAGCGCAGTGTCTCTCTAGGCTGTTGCTGGATGGCATGGAGGTCGAGCTCCGTGCCAGGCCGGGTGTAGGAGCTGCCGAAGTTGGCGGTGAACTGCCGGCAGAGCTCTCCCCAGGAGGTTATGGAACCCTGGGGGAGGTTCATGAGCCAAGACCGGGCTGGGCCGGTCAAGGCGATGGGGAAGTAGTTGGCCATGACGGCCTCATTCCCTCCCGCAGCAAGGACGGCGGTGGAGTAGATCTGGAGAAAATCCGCCGGGTTGACGCTACCGTCGTACTTCTCGGGCAGGTGCGGCCGAAACTTGCGCGGCCACCTTGCGAAGCGAAGGTGGGGCGCCAGGGCCGCGCATCCTGCCCCTGTTGCTGTAGGCGTTGGTGTCGCGAACGCTTGATTCGCTGCTGGCACTGTGTACCCCGGTATGGGCAAGGCTGCGCCATATACCGGGGGCGCCGTTTGCAGGGCATATGGCTGTGGCATATGCTGCGTGGCGTATGCCTGGGGCAGAGATCGCATGGCGAAAGTCTGCGCCTCAGGCAGGGTTGAGGCAGATGTCATGCTGTCGATGACCTCTTGGTTGCGACGCCTTTCTCGTCGTCGCTCGAGGAACACTCGGGCATCTTGGCCCAAGTGGCATCGTTCCAGCTCTGTCCTCAGGTCCATCGATGGGAGCCTGGTGGAGCTGGAATCTGCCGTCTGCCCATCAACCGTTGGCGTGCGCGTCAGCGACACAGCCGGTTGGCTGGAACGTCGTCCCCGCCGAAGTCGAGGGTTTGCGGCGGTGACGACGAGACAGTCTACCTCGCGAATCCCTTGCTGGGTCGCTGATCGAGGCGCATCCCCAGCAGGCGGATTGTGCAGTAGCGCTCTTGCTGCAGCTAGCGCGCCCCCGTGGGGGACGCTCAGCGCTGCAGAGGATCTCACGCTCGCTGGAGCCTGCGTTGCCGGAATTGGCGCTGCCGGAGTCGGCTGCTGGCTTCCAGCTTGCGCCGACACACTCCGTCTAGAGTGTGTCGAGATGTAGTCTCCGCTAGTCATGGTCCGTCGTGAACGCGGGGAAGGAGAGCTTGCCGCTGAAGGAAGCTTGGTCATCTTCGCCGGCAAAAGCTCGTCGCGCAAGGGAAAAGCCCCCTTCTTTGCGCGCCAAATGTCGAAGTGTGTGGTCGACACTTCCCCCGGACCTGCTCTGGGCAGCCCGTGGAGGTTCTTTTTCGGAGGGGCTAGACGCTTGCGGAGAGCTTCAGCGTTAGGGACGAGTGAGGGAGAAGCTTGACACGGCGAGTTTTACGTGGTTCAGGCCGCCGGAGCGTAAAACCCTACGTCCATGGTGAGCAGAGGTGCTCGCTGTATTGCTTGCTGCTCAGAACCGGAGTCCTGAGCTTGAGGGTGAGTGATGTCTAGAGTGTGAGTTCACAGAGTTTGAACCCTTGCTAACGTTGCCTACCCGAGCCTTTTATAGTCCAAGGCTCGAGTGGCTTACAAGGGGGGCCCAGGACCCGACAGGTGGTCCCAAGGAGATTGTCTGCCGACTACCGTATCTACAGTTATGCCGGTAGTTGTCTCTGGCGAAGGCTTCCGAGTCTTCATTCTGCCGCCCTGCCCATGCCGCAAGCTAGTCGTAGTGGTTGATGATGGCAGGGGCAGCAGGGGATGTCTTGTTGCTGTGTTTATTGGCGGGCAGGCTCTGACACGGCGCGCCAGTCTGTGATGCGACTGGGCACAACGGCACCTGACAGAGGCGTGCTCCGCGTCTCCGCGTCTTGGGAAGCCGCGGGCCTTGAATACCTCGTACGGGAAAGGTATGGTGCGTCTTTACGCCCGCTGCCTACCACGCTGGGGCAGGCAGCATTGTCCTGCTGGCCACGTGGCGGGCCCGGAGGTCTCCTCTGAGGAGAGGGAGGTCCGGCCCCGCAAGACACGTGGAGTCCTCGGAGCTCTCCCCGCGGAGGGGGGAGGTCCGGCTTCTTCTGACCACGTGGCGGGCCCGGAGGTCTCCTCTGAGAAGAGCGAGGTCCTTAGGCATTTCCCCCTGTGCGTGAGGGTACCCCGTATCGAGGGTACCGACAGGGACCCACTACCGAACCCTTGGAACATAGAACACCTCCGTAAGTTCTACCCCTAGAGCAATAATAGGACAGCCTCTTCTTTTTGTAATAGATTCCATAGAGTCCAGGAACAGCGCTCGGAGCAGCTAAGTCTCAGGGGACGGTCCAGGACTACGTTCAGCTTGGCCTGGTTCCGACCCTAAGCGCGTAGAGTCTTGCTTTCCTTCTTAATGGGGCGGGTTGTTGCCTCCATGTTTAGCCTGCCTTCCTCCTATGGAAATTTATATGAAAAGAAACCTGTCCTACTTTGCTCTTCCTTGTGCTCATTTAAATCACGTATCAATTTTTATGACCGCACTTCCTGTGTATGCTCACCATGCACTCAACTCCCTTTTCCCATTCTCACCTCTAGTCGACATTTGCTATCCTACCGAAGGCGGTCGCGTTTGAGGTACCTGCCGATGGCCAGGGGGCCCCGAGCTCCCGACACTTCGCGCACTGTAGTTCCCAGGCACCGTACACCGGATCAGGACCGTAAGCCAAATAAGACTATGAGATAGGGAACGGGGAGCCCCAAGGAGAATTACGTTTCCCTTACTTGTCTGCAGGACCTCCCGGCCTTAGCTCCCCGCAGGAGTATGGTAGGAGCGCCCAAACAATTGGCCACACCTACTAGGGGGCCACTACGGGACCGCGCAAGACCGGAGCTCCAATGCAAGACCGAAGGATCCGGACCTCGCCCCCTCCGCAGGGGCGAGCCCCGAAGGCCCCACCTGTCTAGCGGGGCCGGAGCTCCCTCCTCCTCAGTAGGAGCCCCAGGCCCGCCACGTGGCCGGCAGAAGCCAGACCTTCCCCCTCCGCGGGGAGAGCTCCGAAGGCTCCACGTGTCCCACGGGGCCGGACCTCCCCGTTCTCTAGGGGCGAGTTCCAGAGACCTTCAGGGCCGTTAACACAATAAGGACCCGGGGAAGGTGTCTGTGCAGGGCTTCAAGATTGGTGAAGGCCTCTGAGTACCTTGCAGAGCTAAGGGCTTGGTCAGGCAAAGCCAAGAAGAAGACTAAAGCACACAGACGCAGAAGATAACAAGAGTCTATTCATTCAGAGCTCCATGAGCTGGACTACAAACTCAACAAAAGTAAAGAAAAAAGGGAAAAAGATACATGGCCTTTTGGCCACTGGGGCGGCTTCCTAAGAGTCCCCGGACTCCCGCTGGAACCTAGAGGCCACAAGGGCGGCCATGTCCCCGACCTCGGCGCTGGCAGCTTCCTCCCGCTCGAAGGCGGGCCCTAGTCGGACTGGCTCCAGAGAGAAGGAAGGGTCTTGGCTCCGGAAGCACGCCAGCACATGCGTAGCGACCTCCTTCGCTAGGCCTCGTCCCTCCACCTCAAGCTCGTTGGCGATCACCACTTCGAGCCGGCCCAGCTTGGCGCCGATGGACTCAAGCGCCGAGATTGCCCCAGACACCTCCTGCACTGGAGCCTCCGTCCGCACCGGGCTGAAACCAAGAGGAACCAAGGCGGACCCCGCCTCGGTAACAAAGCTCCAGACCGCCTGGGCCTCGACAGACCGCGAAGCCTGGAGCTTCTCTACCTCTTGGCGGGCCGCCAGCTCGCGATCCAGCGTCGCCTGGCGCTCCCGGGAGGATTGCTCCTCCCTCGCGGAAGCAGCCGACTCGCGGAGCTCCAGCTCCTCGGCCCAAGCCCTCAGCTCGCCCTCCCTGGCCTTCAGCCGTGCGGCGACCTTCTCCTCCTCGGCCGCCACGTCTCGTTCCCGATCAGCGACGGCGCACTCTCAGCAAACTACCTGCAGCCGTGACTCCTCCACGGCAGCAGAGCGCACTTCGTACTTGGCCTGAGCTTCGCGGAAGGTAGCGCAGAGCTGCCGGGTCTCTGAGTCCAGGCGGCCGACGGCTTTCTTCTGAGCATCGAGCAGAGCACCCATGGCGTCGAGCCTTGACTGCCTCGAGTCAAGCTCCTCCTTAGCCTCCTGGGTCCGCTGCTGCAGGAGATGCTCCCAGCTAAGGAGGCGCTCCCTCTCTCCAGCCAGCGCCCCCCGCTCCCGCTCAAAGGCGGCCTGGATCTGTCGGGCGCCAGCCTGAGCATGCCCCAAGGCATCCCATATGGGCAGAGGGGCGGCGGGGGCAGGAGACGTGCCCCTGACCTCCCCCATCGCGTCCACGACCGGCGAAGGTGCCGGTGCCTCGGTAACTGAGGCAAGACGCTGACCCGGGGGAGCCAGGGAGCCAGCATCTGCGCCTACAGCAGCCCCTCCAGCCTCAGCACCGGACTTCCGGGCTGGCGAAGGAGGACGAGCAGGTGCTGCCGCAGCCACCGCAGAGGGCGAACCCGCCGGCACAGAAGAAGCCCCCGCCGACTTTGGGGCCGTCGGAACCACCGCAATTCCCGGATGCTGCGGCGCAGAGCCTCTGCCAACTGGAGATGGCCGGGGAATAGGCTCGCCCCCAGCAGCCGGTGAGTCCCTGCAGGCAAAGAAAGCTCTCAGGCTAAGAGAGGAGAAGGGAACGCTACTCCTACAAGCCAGAAAGAGCAACACTTACTGGGCGATGTGAGCGCTCCAACAGGCTTGGAGCCCCGGCCTCCGGGCCGGGGCAGAACCGCCAGGACCTGCATCCGGAACGCTCGCTGGCTGTGGCGTCTGAGCCCCCGGCACACTCCCAGGCGTCGTGTAACACCCCAAAATCCTGTTAAGAGGGGAATTTAAAAATTTTTGGACGTATTGCATGTGTTGCAAAAATTCAAATTCAAATTGGAATTCAAATTAAACTCAAAACAGAAATGAAAAAGAAAAAGAAAAGGAAAAAAATAAACCCCCGGCCAGTGGGCCGAAACCCACCAGCCGGCCCACCTCACCCCCGCGCCAGCCCGCAGCCGCGCTCCCGTTTCCCTCTCACAGACAGGCGGGACCCACCTGTCATCCCCAACCCCCCGCTCGCGCTAACCCCGGACTCTTCCCCGCGCGCATGCGATCGTAACCGACCGGATTTCCGCGTCCCTCAGCCCGACCCCCGGTCCCAGAAGGCTCCAACTTGATCTAAACAAACCCGCCACCCTTCCCCGGCTATATAAACCCCGGCATCTCCCCGTTTTTCCCCACGATCCGCCATTTTTCCTTCCGGTGAGAACCCGAGTTTCTCCGGCCAATTTCGCTCGATTTTCGCTCGGGATTTCTGATCTAACGCGCTGATCTTGATCCACCGCCTCCAGGGAATCACGCAGGTGCAGAAAACTCGGTGGTTTGCGCTTCATACACAGCGCCGACGAGCCTTGCCGTGAATTCACCTCGGACCTCGTCGCCGACCGCTTTCCAGGACCTCCGAGCTCAAGAAAACCCCCGAGGTGAGATCCCCGACCTCCCCTCCACCGATCTAAGCTATGAAATACCAGTTTTAGGAAGAATTGACGAAGATCCGAAGCTCTCCGGCGAGATCGCTGCCTTCCGCCGCCGCGCGCCGCCGGGCAGCGCCGCCCGCGCTCGATCAGAGCGACGTGGCCGCTTGTGCGCCGTCTATTTTAAATCGCACGGTAGAATTTAAATCCCCGCGTACCGGTTCGACGTTATAATCTCAGCCGTCTGTTTTAAATCGGACGGTCCACGTCAGCCCCGCATTATAAAGGCCGGGATTCTTACGCGCTACCCCCTGGGGTTCTCGGAAAATACGAGCTAGCCCCGAAAACTTCTGATCTAGCCCATGGAACTTCAGAAAATCATGTAAATTCATTTAAAAATCAGTTTTAGCCCCTGGACTTAATAAAAATTAGGAAAACCCCTCTGTTATGTGTAGTTAGACCCCTGGAAATTCTTAAAATAATATAATAGACCCTATAGTGGGGTGAGTTTACCTTTTTAACCATATGTGATATTAAATTTAGGAATTTGAATATGTGATTAGTGTTTAAAGTTTAAAAGATGTGACAAACACATTGTAAATTCAAATTAAAAACTTTCCTAGTACTTGGAAAACTTTGGAGTGAGATAAAAATAGATTTTTGGCTGAAATGAATCTGTCTAATTGATTATTCACATTTATTAGTTATAGGGACACATTTTTAAGTAGAGAATAATTCTGAAAATTAGTAAAATAAATGTAAAATAGTTCACATCAGAGGAGAAGTTCAAAAATATATTATTTAATATTTTAGACCCAAAACCTATTCTGTTTAGATGAGGTGTCTTACTATTTTCATAATAAAGTTCACATTTAGGCATAGGAAATAAATCTGAAAATATAGCAAGCTAGGTATGAATAACGAGGAAAATGATAAATGAAGTTTCCAAAATCCAAAGAATTCAGTTTAGGGTTGGTAGAAGGTCTGAAGACACATTTGGAGTAGGAAAATACCCTCCATGCACACTTGATAGCTAAAAGGTGTATCAATTGAATATAAGGAATTTATTTAAATTGGAAACTCATATATAGTATGCAAACATAAATAAGAATACAAAAGTGGAAATCATATGCACATGTTTAAAAGTGCATGTAAGCCAAAAATCAACACACATAGAGTAACCTCAACAAATAGAAATGTGAATGACTTTCATAAATGTGAATGTGTGGCTTGTATGAAGTGGAAGTGTGAACTATGTCTTATGGATTGTTGTTTTCTTTTGCTATGTGTGATGGTATGAGTAGAACCTGCTCCAGAGCAAGTTCTTCCTTTCCAAGATCAGGACTACTCATTCCCAGAGCAGCAAGAAGAAGGCAAGTGTCCTTGACCACTTTGTTCCTATGCTAGGATGTGTAGATAGAATTATTTGCATTGTCAATTGAAATATGAAACCCATGCTAGGAAGTTTTCCTAGAATTGCATTACCTTGTTTTCCTTGTATCTTGGGTTGGGATTTGCTTTATTATGTCATTCATTCATAATACTTATGCTTAGCGATGCTTAGAATGGGATAAGTGGGATATGAGATCATCAGTTTAATTACCATACTCTTGAATGAGATGTTATGAGTTATGTAGAGGTAGGGATCAAGGCAAGTTGGATGATTTGGTTGGTGCTGGGTGCACGAGACTCGGGTTTGTGTTTAGTACTTGCCTGGATCCTAAGGACTGGTTCATGGAGCATGTAACCTGGCTTTACCGTGCCAACCACATGCTGAGATGGGGCAGCTTGGCCAATTAATTAGGTGTATCCCCGACGTAGTATGGGTGTGTTGGATGGTGCGGGGAATGGGTGTCAGCTGGACTACCATATGAACCGCAAGGCTCAAGAGGGGGCCACTGCAGCGGGGTTGGAGCCTCTTGTATGCTGTTAGGGGTGAAACCTCAGTGGGCCCACGCTCGTCGGGAATCCCTTTGTAAAGGCTTCGTAGTGATCTCCTGGCTACACACCTGGGAAGTGTGAATGTGGTTCGTGGCCACTGGTATAATGGAGGTTCTTTTAGTCCTCCCGGCAATGGGGGATGAAATCACTACATGTGGGTACAGTGGTGCAAACTCTGCAGAGTCAAAACTGTCATGACAGCCGTGCTCACGGTCAAGAGCGGCTTGGACTTATTCATGATTAGAGGGTTGATGGCTTTGGAAGTTGAGGATGTTAGGCGGGGAGCTTAACATTGGAAATGATGTTATGGTTATTCGATTATGGTGATGGGTTGGGAGATTGGGACCATTTCATCTATGTAGTAATGTAGGTGCTTAATAAGCTAAGGTGATAGGTATTAATTGCGTAGTGCTTTAACCATGAGTTCAACCTCCCCTTGTTCTAGCCATGCATGACATACCTTTCCCACACTTGCTGAGTACCATCGGTACTCAACCTTGCATATTTGTTGGTTTATATTGCTGCTCAGGTCAAGATAATGAAGTGGTGTTTAATGATCAAGACTTTGGACCTGAAGAAGGTTTCTAGGTTCATGGAGTCCCCCAGGCAATGCCTGTAAGGGAGCCCACAAGAATAATATTCCGCTGCTATTTTATTTACTTGTTATGAACTTATTATCGTCCATCGAGACATATGCTATGTAAGACTTATTTATATTCGACACCTGGTTTGTAATAAATGATGCTTCACTATTTGTCATCACATGTATGAGAAAATGATCCTGGCATACATGTGATATTCACTCGGTTGTTCTTCGGAGAAACCGGGTGTGACAGAAGTGGTATCAGAGCCAAGGTTGCCCGTAGGAACGTGGACCTAGGTAGAAATGGACGTATTTAAGGGCCCTATTTTCTTAAAAACTATTTTACAAGGTGTGTGTTGAAAAGTGTTATTTAATGGAGTCACTTTCTTCATCTTACCCCAACTTTCATTCAAATAGGATTTTTGTTTAAAAGTTTATCTAACCTAAGTTTAAATGCTTTCTATTTTAGATGGTTCGCATGATTCGCACCGCTCGCAAGTCCACAGGAGGGAGAGTTCCCGTAGTTGCCCTTGCCCAAAGAGAGGAGAGCCGTCCGGTGACGTACCTTTCCTACGGATTGGCAGTAGGAGGCTTGTTGCGCCGTCTTCGATGTATGCTCCAAGCCGCCGGCAATACGGGCAAGCTAATCATACACTATAGCTCCACCAGGACCATCCGTGAGAAGAGGGAAGAATGGAGTTCAGAGATGAGGATTATCCACGAAAATCAGCTGCTCAAGACCCACCGCTCTCCATCTTGTCGAGCGACACAGGTCGATGCGGAGAAGGATGTTACCTGGGAGGCCATCACCTGCTAGAGTCACAACTATCATCGACACCTGGACAGAACTGAGTACATGTATGTCCTCCAGCGCGAGAGTGGTACAACGGAGTATAAGTACCCGCAAGTGCAGCAAGGGATTTCCCATGAGCACATGGACTTGTGCTTGGAGGATGCTGCTATGCTCAGCACTCGACTGCAGGAGTGTCAGCAGGAGCTTCAGGATGTTCGGGACACCCTGAAGGAAACTGAGGCGTTGCTTCGAGCCTGCTTGAGGGCGAGAGAAAGAGGAGATGGGAATGAACTGTGTGTCACCATGAATGATACATGGACTCCTGACTCCCCAGATCACCGGGCGATCAGGCGTCGTCGCACTTCTCCACCAGCAGCCTCCCCACCCAAAGCAGAGTCAGAAGGCAGCCGCAATAATGAGGAAGATCCCGAGGAGCCAGCTCAGGGATACGAGTAGTGTAGAGTCTTTCCCTTAGTTAGCAAGATGTCGAATAGTCAAGTTGTTACCTTAGTTAATGGTGTGTTAATGCTTGGTGTGTGACGTGAGTTGTGGAAGCCATGAGCAATTGTCCACAGCCTCGTCTTCAGATTGTTTTGCTTTGGTGTGTGAACCCACATGAAATAATAGTGCATTTATTTTTGTGTGAGACATGAACCCTCAGAAAGTATAACAAAGTCTCAACACTTCAAAGTAAAAACAAGTGAAAGTAGTAAGATAATACGTAATGCTTTAAATTAACATTTGGTTGATCATGCTAGATGGCCGGAAGAGGAAAGGGTCGTGCTGCCAACCCCACCAACAACAACGATGAGGCCTGCAACCCTCATCTTTCTGAGAGCCAAGACAGGGGTGGGCGCCGTGAGGGAGTTGATCCCACCCACCAAATGCTTGAAAATCAAAATCAGCTCATCCAGAACCTGACTCAAGTGGTGGCCAACTTGCATCAAGTTCCACCTCCACAAGCTGCACCACGCCAACCAAGGTTGAGTGAGTTTCTAGGAACTCAACCTCCAAAGTTTGTAAGTGCTGCTGAACCTCTAGAGGCAGATGAATAGCTAAGACCATTTGAGAGCAAGATGAGGATCATACAGTGCCAAGGGTATGAGAGGGCGCTGTTTGCCTCTCATCAATTGCATGGACCTGCTGCTGATTGGTGGACCGCCTACGTGGCCGCCCATCATGACCCTGAGAACATCACTTGGAAAGAGTTCAAGCGTAGCTTCCGCAACCATTACAAACCAATGGGTGAACTCAAAAACAAGAGGAAGGAGTTCTTGGGGTTGCAGCAAGGAAACATGACTGTGAGGGAATACCTCACTAAATTTACTCAACTCTCCCGTTATGCCCCACAGGACATAGAGACTGATGAGCAGAAACAGGATTGTTTCGTGGAAGGACTTACCGCAGAAATGCAGTGTGCAATGTCCAACAACGAGTATGAAAGCTTTCAAAAGATGGTGGACAGAGCATTTGTGGAAAAGGAAGCTGAAGGCCTTGGAATATGAAAACAAGAGGAAGGCGGGATGGTCACACCAAGCCTCGGGTAGCAACACCCGCCCGCGTCTTATGCAGCAACCCGCAGGGCAGACGAACCGTGCTGCGGTACCCTACTCAGCACCAAGAGGGTACAACCCGAACTACAGGCCTCCGGCAGCACCAATACAGCCACAACGTCAGTTGTACAGAAGCCTTGCCCTACATATCAACCTCGACCAGCAGTACAAGGACCCCCAAACCAACCCCAACACAACAAAGGCCAGACACCTAAGGTTGGGGTGCAATGTTTTAACTGTGGTGAAGTGGGGCACTACGCCCATAAGTGCCCAAAGAAGAAGCCCGCGCAGCCGCAACAGCAGAATGTAATGAGAGGACGGGTGAACCACGTCACCATGGAGGAGGCGCAAGAGGCACCCGACGTGGTAGTTGGTAAGTTTCCTGCCAATTTACACATTGCAACCCTGTTGTTTGATTCTGGTGCTACCCACTCGTTCATTGCCCAAGGGTTTGTTAAGAAGCATGACCTAGCAACAACACAAATGAACCATATGCTAGCAGTAAACTCTCCAGGTGGAGAAATAAGGACAAGACAAGTGTGTCCCAAAGTGAACCTAGACATTAATGGGGTAGTATTTACTGCTAACCTCATAGTGATAGATTCACAAGGGATAGATATTATCTTGGGTATGGATTGGTTGACCAAACATAAAGGAATCATCCATTGTTCGACCAGAACGGTGGAACTAACTCACCCTAGTGGCACAAGAGTAAAGTTTATAACAATACAAGAGCCTAGGAGGGACATTAAATTAAATCAAGTTGAGGTGAAAGTGGAGGAGATCAGGACCATCAGGGAATATCCAGATGTTTTTCCAGAGGAGTTGCCAGGTATGCCTCCTGATCGTGAAGTGGAATTCACAATTGAGCTAGTGCCTGGAACAGCCCCGATATACAAGAGACCTTATCGGATGGACTCCAAGCAGCTGGGAGAACTCAAGGATCATTTGAGAGAATTGACGGAGAAGGGGTATATTCATCCTAGTTCCTCACCTTGGGGAGCTCCAGTGATATTTGTGCC
The DNA here is from genome assembly GCA_030760725.1 of Neostapfia colusana. Lineage (NCBI taxonomy): Eukaryota > Viridiplantae > Streptophyta > Magnoliopsida > Poales > Poaceae > Neostapfia > Neostapfia colusana. The sequence continues at coordinate 70,254,878 of JASWHV010000015.1, forward strand.
CAAGAAGGACGGAACCCAAAGGTTATGTGTGGACTACCGTGCCTTGAATGAGGTAACCATCAAGAACAAGTACCCATTACCCCGCATTGAAGACTTGTTTGATCAGTTGAGGGGAGCTTGTGTGTTCTCGAAAATTGATCTCAGGTCGGGATACCACCAACTTAAGATAAGGCAAGCCGATATTCCAAAGACAGCTTTCGTATCTCGGTACGGATTGTATGAATACACCGTCATGCCTTTCGGGCTAACGAATGCCCCGGCATACTTCATGTATCTCATGAACAAGGTATTCATGGAATATCTGGACAAATTTGTGGTGGTTTTCATAGATGACATTCTCGTTTTCTCCAAAGATGAAGGGGAACATGAGGAACATCTAAGGTTGGTGTTGCAGAGGCTGAGAGAACACCAACTATATGCCATGTTGAGCAAGTGTGAGTTTTGGCTGAAGAGAGTTCCCTTCTTAGGACATATCATCTCGGAGGGAGGAATCTCCGTGGATCCTGCCAAAATCGAGGATATATAGAAGTGGAAGACCCCTGAAAATGTCGGGGAAGTTCGAAGCTTCTTGGGATTGGCAGGATACAATTGACGGTTTATTGAGGGAATCTCTAAGATCTCGAGACCCCTCACCAAACTGTTAGAGAAGGGAATCACATTCACATGGACGCCGTAGTGCGAGACGAGTTTTCAGGAGTTAAAGAAAAGATTGACAACAGCCCCAGTGCTAGTTATGCCAGATATGCAGAAGAACTTTACGATGTACTGCGATGCCTCTGGAAAAGGGTTGGGATGTGTTCTCATGCAAGAAGGGCATGTCGTGGCTTATGCATCCTGGCAGCTCCGGAAGCACGAGAAGAACTATCCTACACATGACCTAGAACTAGCCGTAGTGGTACACGCGTTGAGAATTTGGCGGCACTACTTGATGGGGAAGAGGACAGAGATATATACAGATCATAAGAGTTTAAAGTACATTTTCACACAGCTAGATCTCAACCTCCGACAAAGGAGATGGTTAGAGCTAATCAATGACTTTGATGTGGGCATCAACTATCATCCTGGGAAAGCAAACGTCGTGGCAGATGCTTTAAGTCGGAAAGTGCAGGTCAATAAGTTGAGCTTGAAGGACATGCCTGTAGAATTGAAGGACGAGGTTATAAGGCTCAATCTATGCCTTGTGAATAGTGGTGAAGCCATCGCCATGGAAGTGGACTCCACACTAGAGCGAGAAATACGCGAGGGTCAAAAGAATGACGAGAAGATACAAGAAATCAGGCAACTCATCAAGGAAAATAAAGCCCCTGGTTTCAGAGAGGATGAACAGGGAACGGTGTGGCACGGGAAAAGAATCTGTGTGCCAGAAGTAAAGAATATCCGTGAATTGATTTTGAAGGAGGCTCACGATTCTGACTTTTCCATTCATCCTGGGAGTACGAAGATGTACCAGGACCTCAAGAGCAGGTATTGGTGGTATGGCATGAAGCGAGATGTCGTGGAACATGTTGCCTGTCGGTACCTGCGATATGGGGTACCCCCACGCACAGGGGAAAATGCCTAAGGAACTCGCCCTTCTCCGCAGAAGGAGCTCCGAAGGCGCCACGCGTCCGGCGGGGCCGGACCTCCCTCTCCTCAGAGGAGAGCTCCGGGCCCGCCACGTGGCATACAGAGGCCGGACCTCCCCCTCCGCGGGAGAGAGGTCCGAAGGTGCCACATATCCGGCGGGGCCGGACCTCCCTCTCCTCAGAGAGGAGCTCCGGGCACGCCACGTGGCCGACAGAAGCCAAACCTCCCCCTCCGAGGGGAGAGGTCCGGAGGCTCCATGTGCCCCGCGGGGCCGGACCCTCCTCTCCTCTGAGAAGGGCTCCGAGCCCGCCACGTGGACAACAGAACGGCGCTGCCTACCCCCGAGCGATAGGCAGCGGGCGTAAAGACGCCCCATACCTTGCCCGTACAAGGTATTCAAGGCCCGCGTCTTCCCAAGACGCGGAGACGCGGAGCACGCCTCTGTCAGGTGCCGTTGCGCCCAGTCGCATCACAGACTGGCGCGCGGTGTCAGAACCTGCCAGCCAATAAACACAGCGACAAGACATCCCATGCCGCTCCCGCCGTCATCATCCAATACGACTAGCATGCGGCATGGGCAGGGCTGCAAGATGAAGACTCAGAAGCCTTCGCCAGAGACAACTACCGGCATAACTACAGATACGGTAGATGACAGACAATCTCCCCGGGACCACCTGTCGGGTCCCGAGCCCCCCTTGTAAGCCACCCGAGTCTTGGACTATAAAAGACTCGGGTAGGCGACGTTAGCAGGGGTTCGCACCTCCGCAACTCATACGTTAGCCATTCACACCCAAGCTGTAACTCACCCCCAAGCTCAGGACTCCGGCCCTGAGCAGCAAGCAATACAGCGAGCTCCTTAGCTCGCCGTGGACGTAGGGTTTTACGCTCCGGCGGCCTGAACCACGTAAAACTCACAGTGTTAAGCTCTTACTAACTCGTCCATCCGCGCAAGCTCTCCGCAAGGGTGTAGCCCCACCTAAAAAAGAACCTCCGCAGGCTGCCCAGTGCAGGCCCGGGGGAAGTGTCGACCGAACACTTCGACATTTGGCGCGCCAGGTAGGGGGCTTTTCCCCTAGCGCGATGAGTTTCCGCCGATGAAGATGACCAAGCTTCCTTCAGCGGCGAACTCTCCTCCCTCGCCTCTGCGGCAAACCGCGACCAGGGGGGAGTATATGTCAACACACTCGGGACGGAGTGTGTCGGTACAAGCTGGGAGCCAGCAACCGGCTCTGGCAGCGCCGACCCCGGCAATGCAGGCTCCAACCAGCATCAGGTCTTCAGTAGCGCTGGGCGTACCCGGTGGGGGTGCGCTAGCTGCAGCAAGAGCGCTACTGTACAATCCGCCCGCTGGGGACGCGCCTCAGGCAGCGACCCAGCAGTGGAATCGCGAGGTAGACCGTCTCGTCGTCTCCGCCGCAAACCCTCGACTTCGGCGGGGGCGACGCTCTGGCCAACCGGCTGTGTCGCTGATGCGCGCACCATTGGTTGACGAGCAGACGGCAGATTCCAGCTCAACCAGGCTCCAGTCGACGGATCTGAGGACAGAGCTGGAGCGGTGTCGCCTGGGTCAAGATGCCCGGGTGTACCTCGAGCAACGCCGAGAAAGGCGTCGCAACCAAGAGGCTGATGACAGCATGACGTCGGCCTCGACCCAGCCTGAAGAGCAGACCTTCGCCACGCGATCTCTGCCCCAGGCCTACGCCGTGCGGAATATGCCACAGTCGTATGTTCTGCAGATGGCGCCCCCGGCCTATGGCGCAGCCTTGCCCATACCGGGGTACACTGTGCCCGGTGCGAACCGAGCGTTCGCGGCACCAGAACCTGCGGCGACAGAAGCAGGGTGTGCGGCCCTCGCGCCCCACCTTCGCTTCACGAAGTGGCCATGCAAGTTTCGGCCGCACCTGTCCGAGAAGTACGACGGCAGCGTCAACCCGGCGGAGTTCCTCCAGATCTACTCCACCGCCGTACTGGCCGCAGGAGGGAATGAAGCCGTCATGGCCAATTACTTCCCTGTCGCCTTGACCGGTCCAGCCCGGTCTTGGCTCATGAACCTCCCCCAGGGTTCCATAACTTCCTGGGGAGAGCTCTGCCGGCAGTTCGTCGCCAACTTCGGCAGTTCCTACACCCGGCCTGGCACGGAGCTCGACCTCCACGCCATCCAGCAACAACCTGGGGAGTCGTTGTGCTCCTTCATCCAGCGGTTCTCCCAGGTGCGGAACACCATCCCACACATTCAAAATGCTTCTGTGGTGGTGGCGTTCCGGCAAGGCGTCCGGGACAAGAAGATGCTCGAGAAGCTCGTGACCAGAGAGGTCCGTGATGTCTCCGAGCTCTTCGGCCTGGCAGATAAGTGCGCCAGGGCAGCCGAAGGGCGAAACTGGCACTCACTGCCGCCCTCCGCGTCAGGAGGACAGCCCGGATCCGGTCCTACTCCCTATGGAGGCAGCAGGAAGGCCAAGAACCGAGGCAGAGGCAAGATAGAATCACCGACCGCAGCTCCAGTCGTCACTGCAGCGATGATCAGTGGGGCACGGGGGCCGCGCCCCGACAAGAGACAGCGAAGATCACCAATCCCAGAAGGTGATCAAGGCAATATATGCCCCGTGCATGGCAGCTGTCGCCACACCACTGCTGAGTGCCGGGAGATCCGAAAGCTCACAGAGCACTTCTGCAAAGGGAAGCAGCAGCGGGCTGATGCCCCACCTTTCTGTCCAAAGGAGGGCAAACAGAGGGCCGATGTCCCAGACAGCATCGACCACCCAGAGGAGGTCAGGAGCCTCAGCGCGCCGTGAAGGCGGCACACAGTCATGAGGACTCCAGCTCCAGCGACGATGAGCGTCGAAAGAAGCTCTACGTCATATACGGCGGGTCCGCCGACCCCTCGTCCCGAAACGCAGTCAAGACTCTGCGCCGAGCGGTAGCGACGGTGGCGCCACTCCCAAGTGCCGCGCCGCACCTTAAGTGGATGGGGACCCCCATCAGCTTTGACGCCACCGACTGCTCCAGGAACATGGCTGGGCCAGCCAACTACCGCTCTTGGTAGTTCCGACCATCGCCAACGTGAGAATGTACCACGTTTTGGTAGATGGTGGAGCTGGGCTGAACCTCATCAGCCGTGCAGCGTTCCATAAGCTGCAGATCCCGATGGCCAAGCTCACCCCGTCGAGCCCGTTCTCAGGGGTAGGGCAGGGACAGGTCATTCCCTATGGCAACATTAGCCTCCCGGTGACCTTCGGAGCTCCGGACAGCTATCGGACAGAGTACATTCTGTTCGACGTTGCGGAGATAGACCTCCCCTTCAACGCCATAATCGGCAGGCCAGCCCTGTATCGATTCATGGCAGTAGCCCACTACGGCTACCTCATCCTGAAGATGCCAACACCTACAGGCATCCTCAGGATTCGTGGAGACCGCACTGCTGCAGTGTCGGCCTTAGAGAAACTCCAAGCGCTCGCAGCAGCTGGGGCATCAGCCCCCGGCAGTGCAGAGCCGGACCAGCTTCGCCCGAGCGCACGCCACCGTGCCTCCTCCAGGGCACCCCGGGTGCAACCTCTCGACGAGGGTGGCGTCCCCTTAAAGGTCATCCAAGTCGGCGCCGAAGCCACCCAGACCACCAGGGTAGCCGGGGGCCTGGATAGCAAATAGGAAGGCGCGCTCGTCACCTTCCTCCGGCACAACGTTGACGTGTTTGCATGGCAGCCATCACAGATGCCGGGGTCCCCAGGGAGGTGATCGAGCACCACTTAAACGTCTTCCCTGACGCCCGGCCGGTTCAACAGAAGCCCCGCAAGCAGCCCATCGAGCCGCAAAACTTCATTCGTGAAGAAGTCAAGAAGCTGCTGGACGCTGGCTTCATACGGGTTGTCCACCACCCCCGGTGGTTGGCGAACCCCGTCGTTGTCCCGAAGGCCGGCGGGAAGCTCCGGATGTGCATCGACTACACCAGTCTCAATAAGGCATGTCCCAAAGATCCATTCCCTCTCCCTAGAATAGATCAAATAGTAGACTCAACGTCAGGCTGTGACATGCTGTGCTTCCTAGACGCCTACTCGGGTTTCCATCAGATCCCCATGTCTAGGGAGGATGAGGAGCACACCTCCTTCATCACAGTAGATGACCTTTATTGTTATGTGTCTATGCCTTATGGCCTAAAGAATGCACTCCCCACCTTTGTGCGAGCAATGCACAAAACCTTTGGGGAGTTAATAAGAGACCTAGTTGAGGTGTACGTCGATGACATAGTTGTCAAGGTCAGGCAGGGTTCATCTTTGTTAGATAACCTAGCCTTAGTTTTTGACAAGTTGCGCTCTACGCGCACCAAGCTGAACCCCGGCAAATGTGTGTTCGGTGTGTCCTCTGGGAAGCTCTTAGGATTCCTGGTCTCGCATCGAGGGATCGAGGCTAACCCAGAGAAGATCAAGGCCATCGACTTGATGCGGCCCCCTGCCCGCGTCAAAGATGTCCAGAAACTCACGGGATGCCTAGCCGCGCTGAGTCGGTTTATACCGAGGCTAGCAGAGCGGGCACTCCCTTTCTTTAAGCTCCTGCGCAAGTCAGACCCATTTGCCTAGACTGACGAAGCAGAAGAGGCTTTCCAGGAGTTGAAGCGACTCCTGACGACCCTACCTATCATGGTAGCCCCTGAGCCCGGAGAGCACCTGCTGCTCTACATCGCGGCGACAACTGAAGTGGTGAGTATGGTCCTCGTCGCAGAGCGGCCGGACCCCTCATCTTCACAACCTGCTCTGGTAGCAGAAGACAGACGCCAGAAGGCTCCGCAGGACCAAAGCGGTCTCCCGGACCTCCAAGGCAACCTCCCGGAGGTCCAGGGCGGTCTCCCGGACCCCCCAAGATAAACCCCTGGGGGTCCTGCGGGACCCCCCGGGGGCCAAATAGGACCTCCCGGAGGTCCCTCAAGACCCCCCGGAGCTCCCGGATAACCAAGATAGCTTAAGGGCCTCTGGGTCCCAGCTCCCGGAGGCCCCCGTGGGTCCACTCCCCTCCAGCAGGCCAGGGCCAATGGACGAAGACCTCCCAGGCCTAAGAGAGAGGGTTCGAACCATCCAGAGGCATGTCTACTACATCAGCAAAGTACTTCATGATGCCAAGACAAGGTACCTAGAAGTCCACAAGTTGCTGTATGAGGTGCTCGTGGCCTCCAGAAAGCTCCGCCATTACTTCCAGGCCCACCGGGTCTCGGTAGTCACCTCGTATCCGCTGAAGGCAATTCTTCACAGCCCCCACGCGACTGGCAACGTTGCTAAATGGGCGGCGGAGCTGGCGGAGTTTGAGCTGGACTTCCTTCCACGCCATGCAGTCAAAAGCCAAGCTCTGGCTGACTTTGTGGCGGAGTGGACACCAACGAAGACTAACCCAGGGGGCCATGAAGACGGTGAACCAGAGCACCAAGCTCCGGTCTTCACCGAGCCCCACTGGACACTTTTCTTCGACGGCTCCTCGTGAAAGCAGGGGGCCGGTGCCGGCGTACTGCTCCTCATGCCATCGGGGGAACAGTTTGGGTACATGGTGCGTCTCAATTTCAAGGCAACCAACAACATGGCAGAGTATGAAGCGCTCATCTTTGGCCTGCAGACAGCCCTGTCTTTAGGCGCTCGCCAGTTGTTGGCACAGGGCGACTCTCAGCTGGTCATCAAACAAGTCAAGGGTGAATGCTCCTGCAATGACCCACAGCTAGCTGCGTATCTGCTCCACGTGCAGATGTTGGAGAAAGAATTTCTCGCCTTGGACCTGCGCCACGTACCGCGCGCTGGCAATGCCGCAGCTGACAACCTTTCAACGAAGGCTTCCACCGGAGCCCCCACGCTCGAGGGAGTCTTCGAGAGGACGTTGCTGCGGCCCACAGCCCAGCCCGCCGAGCCGGGCGAAGGGGGCTTGACCAGCACCTCGAAGCTGGGGGTCCCGGCGGCCCTACAGCCATGGATGCCGCCAAGGAACGTAAGCGTCACTGGGGACTCCGTGCAACCCAGCGCTCAAGATCCAGAAGCTCAAGTCAGACCCGATGCATGGATCACGGAGATCCGGGACTACTTGAAGGACAACATCCTCCCTGATGAACATGCAACCGCTGAACGGATTGTGCGTATGGCTAAGAGATACGCGCTGGTAGAGGGGGATCTCTACCGGCGTGGCGCCAACCACATCCTATTGCGGTGCATAACCCAGGGGGGAGGCTGCGACTTGCTCGCTGAGATCCATGGAGGCGAATGTGGAAGTCACTCTTCCTCACGCACGCTTGTCGGTAAAGCCTTCCGGCATGGCTTCTACTGGCCGACAGCACTCCAGGATGCCGTCAAGCTGGTCGAGAGCTGCAAGGCGTGCCAGTTCCACGCCAAGCAGATCCATACACCAGCTCAGGCGGTACAGATGATCCCGCCCTCGTGGCCATTCGCCGTATGGGGGCTGGACATCTTGGGACCGTTTTCCAGAACCGTCGGGGGATTCCGGTACCTCTATGTCGCCATCGACAAGTTCACCAAGTGGCCGGAAGCCACGCCAGTTGTCACCATCAACAAGCAATCCACAGTAAAGTTCATCAAGTCTATTGTCTGCCGGTTCAGGGTCCCAAACAGAATCATCACCGACAACTGGACCCAGTTCACCAGCGCAACCTTCCAAGACTACTGCGAAGACCTCGGCATTCAGGTGTGCTACGCCTCTGTCGCCCATCCAAAGAGCAATGGGCAAGTCTAGAGGGCCAACGCGGAGATTCTCCGGGGCCTTAAGACTCGCACCTACGCCAGTCTGAAGAAACATGGTGCCAATTGGGTAGATGAGCTTCCGAGCACACTATGGGCTAACCGGACATCCCAGAGCCGGGCCACCGGAGAGACACCCTTCTTCATGGTGTATGGGGCCGAAGCCGTACTTCCCCCAGAAATCACCATGAAGTCTCACCGTGTCCGGGCTTACGACGAAGCCGCGCAGGACAACCTCCGGCGTGGAGAAATCGACCTCGTCGACGAGGTCTGATTGCATGCAGCACTCCGTAACGCACGGTACAGACAAGCGCTTCGTCGCTACCACCAGAGATCTGTGCGTGCCCGGGAGCTGCAGGAAGGTGACCTGGTGCTGCGGCGCATACTTTCTCGCGAAGGGACCCACAAACTCTCCCCTAGTTGGGAAGGCCCTTTCCGAGTCACGAGAGTATGCCGCCCCGGGTGTGTGCGCCTGTCCACCGAGGATGGCGACCGGCTCCCAAACCCTTGGAACATAGAACACCTCCGTAAGTTCTACCCCTAGAGCAAAGATAGGGCAGTCGTTTCTTTTTGTAATAAACTCCATAGAGTCCAGGAACAGCGCTCGGAGCAACTAAGCCCCAGGGGACGGTACAGGACTACGTTCAGCTTTGCCTGGTTCCGACTCCAAGCACGTAGAGTCTTGCTTCCCTTCTTAATGGGGCGGGTCGTGGCCTCCATGTATAGCCTGCCTTCCTCCTATGGAAGGTTATACGAAAAGAAACCTGTTCTACTTTGCTCTTTCCTCGTACTCATTTAAATTGTGTACTAAGTTTTCTTTATGACTACCCTTGCGGCGCATGGCTGCCATGTGCTCAGCTCCCTCTTCTCATTCTCACCACTAGTCAGCATTTGCTGCCCTACCAGAGGCGGTTGCACCGGAGGTACCTGCCGATAGTCGAAGGGGCCCCAAGCCCCCGGCACTTAGCGCACTACAGACCCCAGGCACCGTGCGTATGGTTAGGAACCGTAAGTCAAATAAGACTATGAGATAAGGGAGAGGGAGCCCCCAAGGAGAATTACGTTTTCCCTACTTGTGTGCAGGACCTCTCGGCCTCAAATCCCTGTAGGAATGTGGTAGGAGCGCCTGACCAATGGAACGCCCCTGCCAGGGGGCCACTACGGGATTACACAAGACCGAAACTTCAAGGCAAGACCGAAGGATCCACGGGTCCAGCAGGACCGGACCCCCCCTCTCTAAAGGGAGGGGTCCGAAGGCCCCACGTGTACCACAGGTCCAGACCTCCATCTCCTCAAAGGAGAGCTCCGGGCCTGACACGTGGCCGGCTGATCCGTGCCTCCCTATCCTCATGAGGCGGGCCCTAAGGACCTCCGGGGCCCTTAATATAATAAGGACCCGGGGAAGGTGCCGGAGCAGAACGTCGAGATTGGTGAAGCCTCTGAGCACCTTGCAGAGCTAAGGGCTCGGCCAGGCAAAACCAAGAAAAAGACGAAAAACATCGCAGGCACGAAGGGTCATAAGAGTTCATATATTCATGGCTCCATGAGTTGGGCTACAAACTCGATGAAAAAGAAAGAAACAAGCCCCGAGGTTCCCCTAACACAACTAGGGTCCAGAAGTTGCAAGAACGGCCGCGTCACCAGGCTTCAGCCCTGGCGGCGTCTTCCCGCTCCATGACCTGAGCGCAGGAATCGCCTCCCTCATCACCAACGCAAAAGCCGGTGTCATCGGGGGTGCTCCTGAGGCCCCCTCCACAGTTTCAGCGGTCTTCTTGGAGACTCAGCCGCCTGGAATTCTCCTTGGTGCATCGGCATATTCCTTCTCCTGAAGTTCCCTCATCACCGGCGCAAAAGCCGGTGTCATCAAGGGTGCTCCTGAGGCCCCCTCCGCTGCTTCAGCGATCTTCACGGAGACTCTGCCGCCTAGAATTCTCCTTGGTGCTTCGGCGGTTCCTTTGAAGACTCCACCATCTAAGAAGGGACGCAACGCCAGGGAGCTTTCTGCCTGCCATCACCGAGGAAGGGCCCCGTCGGGAGGACAAACCTGAGACCCCTTGGAGGCGCCACCTCTAGAGGCAAGGCAGGCAGGTTCCTTGGGTCCCAGACTTGGTGCAGACGCCGTCGCCGGAGGAAATCGAGAGAGATTCCCCTCCCAAAAAGCGGGTTAGAAGCCATGGAAGAAGACAAGACCGCAGAGACTCGAGGGAGGTGCAAGGGTTGGAAGCCTTATAAGGGGAGCGCACCCACGTGGCGGTTTCTTTTCACACCTCCCAGGTACGAGTCAAAGTGATTCGGAACTCTTCGAATACGCCGCGTCGGCAATTGCTTCGGCTCCTAGGCCGAGCGCCGATGACAGGTGGACCCAAGCCGCCCGACTGAAGTGGTGGGTCAAGGGGTCAGTCTCCTAAGAAGACAAACCGGCAAAGCACTTCGGCGGTTCCCGAAGAAAGCGCCGCAACATGCAAAAGTGACAGTCTTGGGAACCACCGCAGTAAAAGCAACCATCAAGTGGGCGCACGCTCCCACGATCCCGCGGCCGTTCGTGCTCCGGTAGCGGTCAATGCGGGACTTAGAGAAGGTGCGTGGGTCAGAAGGGATGGAGGTCCCACCTCGGGCTCGCTATCTCCCCCGAGATGGGCCCGGGGGCCACTGTCGGTACCTGCGATATGGGGTACCCCCGCGCACAGGGGAAAATGCCTAAGGAACTCGCCCATCTTCGCAGGAGGAGCTCCGAAGGCGCCACGCGTCCGGTGGGGCCGGACCTCCCTCTCCTCAGAGGAGAGCTCCGGGCCCGCCACGTGGCATACAAAGGCCGGACCTCCCCCTCCGCGGGAGAGAGGTCTGAAGGTGCCACATATCCGGCGGGGCCAGACCTCCCTCTCCTCAGAGAGGAGCTCCGGGCCCGCCACGTGGCCGACAGAAGCCGAACCTCCCCCTCCGAGGGGAGAGGTCCGGAGGCTCCACGTGCCCCGCGGGGCCGGACCCTCCTCTCCTCTGAGAAGGGCTCCGAGCCCGCCACGTGGACAACAGAATGGCGCTGCCTACCCCCGAGCGATAGGCAGTGGGCGTAAAGACGCCCCATACCTTGCCCGTACAAGGTATTCAAGGCCCGCGTCTTCCCAAGACGCGGAGACGTGGAGCACGCCTCTGTCAGGTGCCGTTGCGCCCAGTCACATCATAGACTGGCGCGCGGTGTCAGAACCTGCCAGCCAATAAACACAGCGACAAGACATCCCATGCCGCCCGCGCCGTCATCATCCACTACGACTAGCATGCGGCATGGGCAGGGCTGCAAGATGAAGACTTAGAAGCCTTCGCCAGAGACAACTACCGGCATAACTGCAGATACGGTAGATGATAGACAATCTCCCCGGGACCACCTATCGGGTCCCGGGCCCCCCTTGTAAGCCACCCGAGTCTTGGACTATAAAAGACTCGGGTAGGCGACATTAGCAGGGGTTCGCACCTCCACAACTCATACATTAGCCATTCCCACCCAAGCTGTAACTCACCCCCAAGCTCAGGACTCCGGCCCTTAGCAGCAAGCAATACAGCGAGCTCCTTAGCTCGCCGTGGACGTAGGGTTTTACGCTCCGGCGGCCTGAACCACGTAAAACTCACAGTGTCAAGCTCTTACTAACTCGTCCATCCTCGCAAGCTCTCCGCAAGGGTCTAGCCCCACCAAAAAAAGAACCTCCGCAGGCTGCCCAGTGCAGGCCCGGGGGAAGTGTCGACCGAACACTTCGACATTGCCCTATGTGACACATGCCAGTTGGTGAAAGCAGAACATCAGCGACCCGCAGGATTATTGCAACCACTCAAAGTGCCTGAATGGAAACGGGAAGAAATCGGTATGGATTTCATAGTGGGATTGCCTAGGACCCAAAGGATATGATTCAATATGGGTCATCGTCGACAGGCTAACCAAGGTAGATCATTTCATCCCCGTGAAAGAAAGCTACCGCGGATCCAAATTGGCGGAGTTGTACATGTCAAGGATCGTGTGTTACCATGGAGTGCCCAAGAAGATAGTGTCGGATCGAGGGACACAGTTCACCTCAAGGTTCTGGCAAAAGTTGCATGAAACCATGGGAATCCATCTGAATTTTAGCTCTGCCTATCATCCCCAAACTGACGGGCAGACGGAAAGAACCAATCAGATTCTTGAGGATATGCTGAGAGCGTGTGCACTCAAAAACAATCGGAGTTGGGACAAGAACTTACCGTATGCGTAGTTCTCCTATAACAACAGCTATCAGGCTAGAATGAAGATGTCGCCGTTTGAAGCTTTGTATGGGAGGAAGTGCAGAACTCCCCTATTTTGGAACCAAACAGGGGAAAGTAAAGTGTTTGGTCCCGAAGTACTACAAGAAGCCGAGGCGAAAGTGAGGGAAATTCGCAACAACTTGAGGATAGCACAGACACGACAAAAGAGCTATGCTGATGTACGGAGAAGAGAGCTCGTTTTCAACGTGGGAGACTATGTCTATCTCAAGGTGTCCCCTATCCGAGGACTTCGTCGGTTTAAGGTGAAAGGGAAATTATCACCTCGATACATCGGACCCTTTCATGTTCTGGAGAGGAAAGGCGAAGTGGCGTATCAACTAGAATTACCGGCTCGCCTATCGGATGTGCACGATGTATTCCATGTGTCACAGCTCAAGAAATGTCTGAGAACGCCTGAAGAGGTGTTACCCATGAATGAGGTTGACGTAGCTGAGGATTTGTCTTATGCCGAGCAACCATCCAAGATTTTGGAAACAATGGAACGCCTCACAAGAAATAAAAGAATCCGGATGTGCAAGGTGCAGTGGAAGCATCACTCAGAAGAGGAAGCCACCTGGGAGCGAGAAGATGAGCTTAAGGCACAATTTCCAGAATTGTTTTCTTAGAACCACCAATCTCGAGGACGAGATTTCTTTTAAGGGGGTAGAGCTGTAACATCCCAAAATCCTGTTAAGTGGGGAATTTAAAATTTTTTGGACGTATTGCATGTGTTGCAAAAATTCAAATTCAAACTGGAATTCAAATTAAACTCAAAACAGAAATGGAAAAGAAAAAGAAAAGGAAAAAAATAACCCCCCCGGCCAGTGGGCCGAAACCCACCAGCCGGCCCACCTCACCCCCGCGCCAGCCCGCAGCCGCACGCCCGTTTCTCTCTCACAGACAGGCGGGACCCACCTGTCATCCCCAACCCCCTGCTCGCGCCGACCCCGGACTCTTCCCCACGCGTGCGCGATCGTAACCGACCGGATTTCTGCGTCCCTCAGCCCGACTCCCGGTCCCAGAAGGCTCCAACTCGATCTAAACAAACCCGCCGCCCTTCCCCGGCTATATAAACCCCGACATCTCCCCGTTTTTCCCCACGATCCGCCGTTTTTCCTTCCGGTGAGAACCCGAGTTTCTCCGGCCAATTTCGCTCAATCTTCGCTCGGGATTTCTGATCTAACGCGCTGATTTTGATCCACCGCCTCCGGGGAATCACGCAGGTGCAGAAAACTCGGTGGTTTGCGCTTCATACACAGCGCCGACGAGCCTCGCCGTGAATTCACCTCGGACCTCGTCGCCGACCGCTTTCCAGGACCTCCGAGCTCAAGAAAACCCCCGAGGTGAGATCCCCGACCTCCACTCCACCGATCTAAGCTATGAAATCCCAGTTTTAGGAAGAATTGACGAAGATCCGAAGCTCTCCGGCGAGATCGCTGCCTTCCGCCGCCGCGCACCGCCGGGCAGCGCCGCCCGCGCTCGATCAGAGCGACGTGGCCGCTTGTGCGCCGTATATTTTAAATCGCACCGTAGAATTTAAATCCTCGCGTACCGGTTCGGCGTTATAATCTCAGCCGTCTATTTTAAATCGGACGGTCCACGTCAGCCCCGCATTATAAAGGCTGGGATTCTTACGCGCTACCTCCTGGGGTTCTCGGAAAATATGAGCTAGCCCCGGAAACTTCTGATCTAGCCCCTGGAACTTCAGAAAATCATGTAAATTCATTTAAAAATCAGTTTTAGCCCCTGGACTTAATAAAAATTAGGAAAACCCCTCTGTTATGTGTAGTTAGACCCCTGGAAATTCTTAAAATAATATAATAGACCCTATAGTGGGGTGAGTTTACCTTTTTAACCCTATGTGATATTAAATTTAGGAATTTGAATATGTGATTAGTGTTTAAAATTTAAAAGATGGGACAAACACATTGTAAATTCAAATTAAAAACTTTCCTAGTACTTGGAAAACTTTGGAGTGAGATAAAAATAGATTTTTGGCTGAATGAATCTGTCTAATTGATTATTCACATTTATTAGTTATGGGGACACATTTTTAAGTAGAGAATAATTCTGAAAATTAGTAAATAAATGTAAGATAGTTCACATTAGAGGAGAAGTTCAAAAATATATTATTTAATATTTTAGACCCAAAACCTATTCTGTTTAGATGAGGTGTCTTACTATTTTCATAATAAAGTTCACATTTAGGCATAGGAAATAAATCTGAAAATATAGCAAGCTAGGTATGAATAACTAGAAAATGATAAATGAAGTTTCCAAAATCCAAAGAATTCAGTTTAGGGTTGGTAGAAGGTCTGAAGACACATTTGGAGTAAGAAAAATACCCTCCATGCACACTTGATAGCTAAAAGGTGTATCAATTGAATATAAGGAATTTATTTAAATTGGAAACTCATATATAGTATGCAAACATAAATATGAATACAAAAGTGGAAATCATATCCACATGTTTAAAAGTGCATGTAAGCCAAAAATCAACACACATAGAGTAACCTCAACACATAGAAATGTGAATGGCTTTCATAAATGTGAATGTGTGGCTTGTATGAAGTGGAAGTGTGAACTATGTCTTATGGATTGTTGTTTTCTTTTGCTATGTGTGATGGTATGAGTAGAACCTGCTCCAGAGCAAGTTCTTTCTTTCCAAGATCAGGACTACCCATTCCCAGAGCAGCAAGAAGAAGGTAAGTGTCCTTGACCACTTTGTTCCTATGCTAGGATGTGTAGATAGAATTATTTGCATTGTCAATCGAAATATGAAACCCATGCTAGGAAGTTTCCCTAGAATTGCATTACCTTGTTTTCCTTGTAGCTTGGGTTGGGATTTGCTTTATTATGTCATTCATTCATATTACTTATGCTTAGCCATGCTTAGACTGGGATAAGTGGGATATGAGATCATCAATTTAATTACCATACTCTTGAATGAGATGTTATGAGTCATGTAGAGGTAGGGATCAAGGCAAGTTGGATGATTTGGTTGGTGCTGGGTGCACGAGACTCGGGTTTGTGTTTAGTACTTGCCTGGATCCTAAGGACCGGTTCATGGAGCATGTAACCTGGCTTTACCGTGCCAACGACATGCTGAGATGGGGCAGCTTGGCCAATTAATTAGGTGTATCCCCGACGTAGTATGGGTGTGTTGGATGGTGCGGGGAATAGGTGTCAGCTGGACTACCATATGAACCGTAAGGCTCAAGAGGGGGCCACTGCAGCGGGGTTGGAGCCTCTTGTATGCTGTTAGGGGTGAAACCTCAGTGGGCCCACGCTCGTCGGGAATCCCTTTGTAAAGGCTTCGTAGTGATCTCCTGGCTACACACCTGGGAAGTGTGAATGTGGTTCGTGGCCACTGGCATAATGGAGGTTCTTTTAGTCCACCCGGCAATGGGGGATGAAATCACTACATGTGGGTACAGTGGTGCAAACTCTGCAGAGTCAAAACTGTCATGACAGCCATGCTCACGGTCAAGCGCGGCTCGGACTTATTCATGATTAGAGAGTTGATGGCTTTGAAAGTTGAGGATGTTAGGCGGGGAGCTTAACATTGGAAATGATGTTATGGTTATTCGATTATGATGATGGGTTGGGAGATTGGGACCATTTCATCTATGTAGTAATGTAGGTGCTTAATAAGCTAAGGTGATAGGTATTAATTGCGTAGTGCTTTAACCATGAGTTCAACCTCTCCTTGTTCTAGCCATGCATGACATAACTTTCCCACACTTGCTGAGTACCATCGGTACTCAACCTTGCATATTTGTTGGTTTATATTGCTGCTCAGGTCAAGATAATGAAGTGGTGTTTAATGATCAAGACTTTGGACCCAAAGAAGGTTTCTAGGTTCATGGAGTCCCCCGGGCAACGCCTGTAACGGAGCCCAAAAGAATAATATTCCGCTGCTATTTTATTTACTTGTTATGAACTTATTATCGTCCATCGAGACATATGCTTTGTAAGACTTATTTATATTCGACACCTGGCTTGTAATAAATGATGCTTCACTATTTGTCATCACATGTATGAGAAAATGATCCTGGCATACATGTGATATTCACTCGGTTGTTCTTCGGAGAAACCGGGTATGACACGTCGCCCCACCGGTGTCCTTCGTGGAAGCCCCTCCGCCTGAGGAAGAGTGGCGGGACGCTTGGGGTTCCTCGGACTGCCGCTGTCCGAGAAGAGACCCGTCGGAGTGGGACACCCGGGGTCTCTTTGGGTCGCCACTCGACGGACCAGCGCCTCCGGGAGATGGGCGCAAGGGTGCCCCGGCACCCTGGCTCGGCGCAAGCAACGCCCTCGGAGGAGACCGGGCATGTTTCGTCTCTGACTGCCCGGGGGCCGGCTCCTTCCCCTTCCCCTTGTCAGCGGCCTCAGTTCCGCCGGCCCTCGGTGCGGGTTGGACAACGACAGACGCCTCATGCTCTGATCTGGAGCGCTCGGTCCCAGGGATCGAGATGCCTCGGAGGGCATCCCCAACCTGACGAACGGCGATCCCAATGTCGTCGAGGTTCGGCATCTTCCGCAGCAGCTCTGACCTCCTCTGCGGCTCCAAGAAGAGGGGAGTGCCAGAGGCCGTGAAGGCGAGGTCGCCACTGGTGACGTAGTCACTTCTCACCTTGGCCACCATCTCGTACAGCTCCTCATCGGAAGGATCAGAGCCGAGACCCCTCTCCAACTTGGTGCAGTCGAGCTCGCCGGTGTAGTACCATGTCGGGCGGTTGCGCTGCTGCAAGGGTGCAATACGGCGCGACAAGAAATCCACTAGCACCATCAGGGACGTCAGCCCCTCGTTGGCCAGGAACCGGATCCGCTCCAAGACCGGTGCGTACTCCTGCTCCAGCTCTGGGACCTCCTCCCAGAAGCGACGCTCGGTGGTTGGGCTGGCAGTTGGGAGCTGCAGGCGATCGTGCTCGTCGGTCTGCACGATCACCCAGTTCTCCCTCCAGTTTTCCCACCTCGATGCACCAAAAGGTAGAAGGTACCCAGAGGCCTTCGGATCCTTGCAGCGATGTTGGAAGTAGTACGCGCCCAGCTGGGTCTTCGAGCTGTGCCCGGTCGTCCGCAACACGAAGAAGTAGCAGAAGAGCGTCACTGAAGTGTGCACCCCCACGAACATCTCGCAGAAATGGATGAAGACGGCGGCCATCGCGAAGGAGTTGGGGGAAAGGTGGTGGAGCTGGAGACCGTACGTCTCCAGCAGCGTGACGAAGAAGGAAGAAATTGGTGGGACAAACCCCACCATGGCGTAGGCAGTGAAGAAGACCATCTCCCCCTTTTTCAGGAGCAGGGGAGAGATCCCTGGCAGAGCCGGCATTTCTGCTCCTCCGTGTGCCAGCCCAGCAGCCTGTGCACTGGTCCGAGCTCGGCCGACCGAGCGAGACGCAACGGAAGCAGGTTGGAAGCCATGGCAGGAGAGAGCTCAAGAACAGGGAAGCCAAAGGCGCAACAACTCAAGGAAGGTGCAAGCGCTGGGAAGTGCGAAGGGAAGCCGCGATGCGGGTAAGATCCCATTTTAAAATTCCCAGGTGCGATTCAAAGCTATTTGAAACTCTTCGAATACGCCGCTTGGGCAACCGCTTCGGCTCCAAGACCAAGCGTCGATGACAAGTGGACCCAAGTCGTCCAGCTGAAGCGGTGGGCCAAGAAGTCAGTTTCCCAAGGAGACGAACCGGCAAGACGCTTTGACGGTTCCCGAAAAAAACGCTGCGACGTGCAGTAGTGGCAGCCTTGGGAACCGCCGCAGTAAAAGCAACCATCAAGTGGGCACACGCTCCCACAATCCCACGGCTGTTCGTGCTCCGGCAATGGTCAATGCGGGGCTTAGAGAAGGTGCGCGGAATGGAAGAGACGGAGGCCCCACCTCGGGCTCGCTATCTCCCCCGAGATGGGCCCGGGGGCCACTGTCGGTACCCCCGATATGGGGTAGCCCCACGCACAGGGGAAAATGTCTAAGGACCTCGCCCTTCTCCGCAGAGAGAGCTCCGAAGGCGCCATGTGTCCAGCGGGGCCGGACCTCCCTCTCCTCAGAGGAGAGCTCCGGACCCGGCATGTAGCCAACTGAGCCGGACCTTCCCCCTCCGTGGGGAGAGCTCCAAAGGCTCCACGTGTCCTGCAGGACCGGACCTCCCTCTCCTCAGAGGAGAGCTCCGAGCCCGCCACGTGGCCAGCAGCAGCCGGACCTCCCCCCTCCGCGGGGAGAGCTCCGAAGGCTCCACGTGTACCGCGGGGCCGGACCTCCCTCTCCTCAGAGGAGAGCTCCGGGCTCGCCACGTGGCCAGCAGAGCAACGCTGCCTGCCCCCGAGCGGTAGGCAGCAGGAGTAAAGACACGCCATACCTTGCCCGTACAAGGTATTCATGGCCCGCGCCTTCCCAAGACGCGGAGACGCGGAGCACGCCTCTGTCAGGTGCCGTTGCGCCAAGTCACATCGCAGACTGGCGCGCCGTGTCAGAGCCTGCCCGCCAATAAACACAGCGACAAGACATCCCCTGCTGCCCCTGCCATCATCAACCACTACGACTAGCTTGCGGCATGGGCAGGGCGGCAGAACGAAGACTCGGAAGCCTTCGCCAGAGACAACTACCGGCATAACTGCAGATACGGTAGACGGCAGACAATCTCCCCGGGACCACCTGTCGGGTCCCGGACCCACCTAGTCAGCCGCTCGAGCCTTGGACTATAAAAGGCTCGGGTAGGCGACGTTAGCAAGGGTTCGAACTCTGTTGACTAGCACTCTATCCATCTCACACCCTCAAGCTCAGGACTTCGGTTCTGAGCAGCAAGCAATACAGCAAGCACCTCTGCTCACCGTGGACATAGGGTTTTACGCTCCGGCGGCCTGAACCACGTAAAACTCCCCGTGTCAAGCTTCTCCCTCAATCGTCCCTTAACACCGAAGCTCTCCGTGAGTGACTAGCCCCTCTGAAAAAGAACCTCCGCGGACTGCCCAGAGCAGGTCCGGGGGAAGTGTCGGCTACACATTTCGACAGCCTTCTCCAAGTCGATGAACACCATATGCAAGTCCTTCTTCTGCTCCCTATATCTCTCCATAAGCTGACGAAGCAAGAAAATCGCCTCCATTGTAGACCTCCCAGGCATAAAACCAAACTGGTTTTTAGTGACATTGGTCTCTTTCCTCAGGCGGTGTTCAACCACTCTCTCCCAAAGCTTCATAGTATGACTCATAAGCTTAATACCTCGATAATTAGTACAACTTTGAATATCTCCTTTATTTTTGAGGATAGGTACTAATATACTTTTCCTCCATTCTTCAGGCATCTTGTTTGACCGAAAAATGTGGTTGAATAGCTTTGTGAGCCATACTATTGCCACGTCCCCAAGACATCTCCACACCTCAATAGGGACATCGTCAGGGCCGAGGGCCTTTCCTCCTTTCATCCTTTTTAAGGCCTCCTTAACCTCAAACTCTTGTATCCTCCACACGAACCGCCTGTTGGAGTCATCAAAGGAGTCATCCAACTCAACCATAGTGCTCCCATTCCCATCATTGAATAGCCCATTAAAGTAATCACGTCATCTATTCTTAATCTCTTCATCCTTCACTAGAATGCGGTCAGTCTCATCTTTGATGCATTTAACTTGATTGAGATCCCTCATCTTTCTCTCGCGGATTTTTGCTACCTTGTATATGTCCTTTTCACCTTCTTTTGTCTCTAGTGTCTCATATAACTTATCATAGGCCTGTCCTCTTGCCTTACTCACAACCCGCCTTGCATTCTTCTTAGCCTCTTTGTACTTAAGCATGTTGCTTGCGCTTCTATCATTATGCCAACTCTTGTAACACTCCTTCTTCTCCTTAATGGCCTTTTGTACATCCTCATTCCACCACCAAGTGTCTTTATCTACAAGTTTCTTTCCCTTTGTCACACCGAACACCTCACTAGCTACCTTCCTAATGCAAGTTGCCATATTCATCCACATACTATCTGCATCTCCATTTTCTGCCCAGGGTCCTTCTGTGATCACCCTATTTTTAAAGGATTCTTGTGATTCTCCCTTCAACTTCCACCACTTTGTTCTTGTGATTTTGACACCTTTGTCCCACAAAGAACATGTATGGAAGCGAAAGTGAGCTACCACAAGCTTATGTTGTGTCGCAACACACTCCCCCGGGATCACCTTACAATCTAGACACTTCCGTCTATCCTTTCTCCTAGTGAGGACAAAGTCAATCTGGCTAGAGTGTTGGGCACTACTAAAGGTCACTAGGTGACATTGCCTCTTCCTAAAGAGGGTGTTAGCTATCAACAGATCATAGGCTACGGCAAAGTCTAGGATGTCCTTACCCTCTTGATTTCTATCGCCGCATCCAAAACATCCATGTACTCCCTCAAATCCTAGGTTAGTTGCACCAACATGGCCATTGAGATCTCCCCCTATGAGGAGTTTCTCGGTTATCGGTACACTACTAACCATATCCTCCAAGTTCTCCCAAAATTGCCTCTTAGCACTCATGTTGAGCCCAACTTGTGGGGCATAAGCACTAATGACGTTCAAGACAATGTCCCCAATTATTATCTTGATTAAGATGATCCTATCTCCTCGTCTTCGAACATCCACTACTCCATCCTTAAGACTCTTATCTATTAGAACACCTACGCCATTCCTAGTCCCAGCCGAACCAGAATACCAAAGCTTGAAACCGGTATTCTCGACTTCTCTCGCCTTTTGACCCGCCCATCTAGTCTCTTGTACACAAAGGATATTTACTCGTCTCCTAATGGCAACATCTACTAACTCACGTAGCTTCCCCGTCAAGGATCCTACATTACAACTACACACCCAAAATCTATGTTCCTCGGCTAGCTTCCTTAAGCTTTGCACCCGTCGAGTAAAATGCAAAGACCCTTGCTCACTTATCACTACATCCGGGCGATGATGTAGTGCGCCACTAAGGTGGTGGCGATCCGGCCCTTGCTCATTTAACACCATATCCGGGTTCCGATATGGCGCGCCACTAAGGCAGTGGCGACCCGGCCCTTGCTCACTTAACACCATACCCGGGTTCCGATATGGCGCGTCGCTAAGACGGTTACGCCCCCAACGAATTTCTATTGGGTTTCATTTCCATGAGAATGGCTAAGTGTAGTTGTTGGCTCGCCAAGCCTATCACAACCCCTCCTCCTTTACCCGGGCTTGGGACCGGCTATGTTATTACAACATAGGCGGAGTTTTCTATTTTCCATGTGATAAAATTAGCTTGATCGATCCATATGATGCAATTTGTTTCAGTGGACAAGTGAATAACAAAAATCAAGCTTAATTTGGTTGGTGATGTAAGAGGAGGGAAATGCTACTAAAATTTAGAGTTAACAGCAAAATTAGCTAGCTCTAATCACCGGCCGTACATAGGTAGCTAGGTTCAATGAACGTGGACAGCTAGCTTGAGGGTGTTACCCCAATCTAGGAAGATACATTCATATATGATATGTACGTTATCTTAGCCCTTCATCTCTGCATGCATGGTGGAAAAGCGGCAGCAGAAGTCTAACAATTTAATTTTTTAGGGGAAAATAATTGAGAAAGCCCGACTGTGATATTATATATATATATAAATATAAATAGAAGAGGTTTAAGTAGGTGAAATTGCCGGCCAACCAGATGTACACGGTGAAAGCTGAAGTCTGACAGCTGTATATGGAAATGATGAGTTGCAAGCATTATAGTCGCTTCCGCATAATAGCTACGAAAGGTATTCTTAGATCTATAGCACAGCCGCACGGGGCAAATGAGAAGAGTTATCAAAACAATTTAATGGAACACATCCCCATACCACAAAGGGCAAACAAAGTATACTAATCTAAATACAATTCCATTTTGAACGCTCTTGCTAATCTTACGTGCATTGAATTACTTTATGATTATGTCACGGTACTTGTAAAAATCTTGTTCTAAATACTTAGTTATGCAGCGTATATGTTGCATGGTATAAAACCATCCGCTGCAAAGCCGACATGTCACCCTAAGAACGTTAGCCTTGGACTTGCTGCTTAGGTTTTTATAGATTTTATAACTTTCATGTGCATTAACATGTAACTCCTCGTGGTCGATGACCTCCCATCAGGTTAATTCTTGCTGGTATATATATACATACACACACACACACACACACACACACACACACACACACACACACACACACACACACACACACACACACACACACACACACACACACACACACACACACACACACACACACACACACACACACACACACACACACACACACACACACACACACACACACACACACACACACACACACACATATATATATATATATATATATATATTCTCAGGAAATGGATCAAAACCCTTCCCACCCTCTTCCCTCACTGCTAAGCAGGACCCACATATCAGTTTCATCTTCCCCAATGCCAACCGCAGCCCTTCTCTCCTCCTATTATCGCATGTGAGCAAAATCCACTCGGCTACAATCGTTTTCTCATGTCTTTTCTCCAAACGACACGCCCACAACCGCCGCCCTCTCCTCCTCTATAAAACCAACCCGAAACCACCGCCATTTCTCTCTCGAACACACTCAATTCCTCTCGGTGAGCATTCCCGCCATTATCATCAATTCTTTGAAATTACTCCAATTCTTTCGGTTCTAATCATTCCTACACCATCCCAAGGTCACAAGGAGTCATTCCCGACAAGAATCACCGAAGCACCGTGTCCAGAAAACCTTGCCGACGCCCTTCCGGTCACATCGGACCCAAAGGAATACCCTAGGTGAGTTTCCCATGCCCTCCTCTTCAATTTGGAGCAAGAAAGTCAAGAAATGGTGAAGTGTGTGCGGAAATCGGGTTTCACCGGCGACCGCCGCCCCTTGCCGGCGAGAGAACCGCCGCACGTGGGGAAGAAAGGGGTAGGGGGATGACGTGGCCACTTCTGGTGCGTTGGATTTGAATCAAGGGTGGAGATTAGAAACACGATACCGGTTCGGTTATTTTACATCAGGGCTGTGGATCTCGGATCCGACGGCCCAGATTTAAATTAGTTATAAATGTTGGAATTTTTAGAGATAACCCCCTGTAGTTTTCAAATGATCTGATATAGGTCCCGAACTTTGCGGAAAGAACCTCATACTTTACAGAAAGTAGGAAATGAACATTTCTTTAGTATAAAAGCCCCTGAACTTCCAAAATATTGGGAAAATAATTCTGTAAATTCAATTTGAACCCTAGGAAAATTGTAGAAATCACACTTTAGCCCAGAATATTTTATAACTTTGTTTCTAACTCTGAAAATTGCTAAAATAGTGTAATAAATTCTAGAAAATCATAAAAATGCCTGAAAATATTCTGTTTTCATATTTTAACACACATATATTCTGAAAATAAAAATAATTATTTCTATAGGCTCAAAATGCATTTTGAATTATAAATTATCGGTACCCTCAATAAGGGGTACCACCGCGCACAGGGGAAACTGCCTAAGGACCTCGCCCTTCTCTGCAGGGAGAGCTCCGAAGGCGCCATGTGTCCAGCGGGGCCGAACCTCCCTCTCCTCAGAGGAGAGCTCCGGGCCCGCCACGTGGCCAGCTGAGCCGGATCTCCCCCCTCTTTGGAGAGAGCTCTGAAGGCTCTGAGTGTCCAGGGGGGCTGGACCTCCCTCTCCTCAGAGGAGAGCTCCGGGCCCGCCACGTGGACAGCAGAGCCGGACCTCCCCCCTCCGCGGGGAGAGCTCCGAAGGCTCCACGTGACCCGCGGGGCCGGATCTCCCTCTCCTCAGAGGAGAGCTCCGAACCCGCCACGTGGCCAGCAGAGCAGCGATGTCTGCCCCCGCGCTGTAGGCAGCAGGAGTAAAGACGCGCCATACCTTGCCCGTACAAGGTATTCAAGACCCGCGCCTTCCCAAGGCATGGAGACGCGGAGCACGCCTCTGTCAGGTGCCGTTGCGCCCAATCACATCGCAGTGAAGTCTGGCGCCCCGCGTCAGAGCCTGCACGCCAATAAACACAGCGACAAGACATCCCCTGTCGCCCCTGCCATCATCAACCACTACGACTAGCTTGCAGCATGGGCAGGGAGGCAGAACGAAGACTCGGAAGCCCTCGCCAGAGACAACTACCGGCATAACTGCAGATACGGTAGATGGCAGGCAATCTCCCTGGGACCACCTGTCGGGTCCCGGGCCCACCTTGTAAGCCGCTCGAGCCTTGGACTATAAAAGGCTCGGGTAGGCAACGTTAGCAAGGGTTCGCCTCTTGCACACTCTCGCACCCTAGCCGTTGGCACTTCAGCCATTTGACATCTTACACTCTCAAGCTCAGGACTCTGGTTCTGAGCAGCAAGCAATACAGCGAGCAACTCTGCTCACCGTGGACGTAGGGTTTTACGCTCCGGCGGCCTGAACCACGTAAAAATCCCCGTGTCAAGCTTCTCCTTCAATCGTCCCTAACGCTGAAGCTCTCCGTGAGTGACTAGCCCCTCCGAAAAAGAACCTCCGCGGGCTGCCCAGAGCAGGCCCGGGAGAAGTGTCGACTACACACTTCGACATTTGGCGCGCCAGGAAGGGGAATTTTCCCTTGCGCGACGAGCT
Organism: Neostapfia colusana; assembly: GCA_030760725.1. Taxonomy (NCBI): domain Eukaryota; kingdom Viridiplantae; phylum Streptophyta; class Magnoliopsida; order Poales; family Poaceae; genus Neostapfia; species Neostapfia colusana. Next base: position 70,280,016 of record JASWHV010000015.1, read on the forward strand.
TCTGCCGACGAAGATGACGAAGCTTCCTTCAGCGGTAAGCTCTCCCCGCCCACGTTCACGGCGAATGGTGACCAGCGGGGGCTACGTCTCGACACACTCAGGACGGAGTGTGTCTGCTTAAGCTGGGAGCCAGCAGCTGACTCCGGCAGCGCAGGCTCCAGCGAGCGTGAGATCTACTGCAGCGCTGAGTGTCTCCCACGGGGGCGCACTAGCTGCAGCACGAGCGCTACTGCGCAATCCACCTGCTGGGGATGCGCCTCAGTCAGCGACTCAGCAGTGGATTCGCGACGTAGACCGTCTCGTCGTCGCCGCCGCCAACCCTCGACTCCGGCGGGGACGACGCCCCAGTCAACCGGCTGTGTCGCTGACGCGCACGCCAACGGTTGACGAGCAAACGGCAGATTCCCGCTCCACCAGGCTCCCATCGGCGGACCTAAGGTCGGAGCTGGAACGATGCCACTTGGGCAAAGATGCCCGAGTGCTCATTGAGCAACGACGAGAAAGGCGTCGCAACTAGGGGGCCGACAACAGCATGTCGACCGCCTCTACCAAGCCTGAGGCGCAGACGTTCGCCACGCGATCTCTGCCCCGTGCGTACGCCACGCAGCATATGCCCCAGCCATATGCCATGCAAATGGTGCCCCCGGTCTATGGCGCAGCCTTACCCATACCGGGGTACACAGTGCCAGCAGCGAACCAAGCGTTCGCGGCACCAACACCTGCAGCAACAGGAGCAGGATGTGCGGCCCTGGCGCCACACCTTCGCTTTGCGAAGTGGCCGCGCAAGTTCCGGCCGCACCTGCCCGAGAAGTATGACGGCAATGTCAACCCGGCGGAGTTCCTACAGATCTACTCCACCGCCATCCTTGCTGCAGGAGGGGACGAGGCCGTCATGGCGAACTACTTCCCCGTCGCCTTGACAGGCCTAGCTCGGTCTTGGCTCATGAATCTCCCCTAGGGTTCCATAACCTCCTGGAGAGAGCTCTGCCGGCAGTTCACTGCGAACTTCGGCAGCTCCTACACCCGGCCTGGCACGGAGCTCGACCTCCACGCCATCCAACAACAACCTGGAGAGACGCTGCGCTCCTTCATCCAGTGGTTCTCCCAGGTGCGGAACACCATCCTGCATATCCAAAATGCTTCTGTGGTGGTGGCGTTCCGGCAGGGTGTACGGGATACGAAGATGCCCGAGAAGCTCGCGACCAGAGAAGTGCGCGACGTCTCAGAGCTCTTCAGACTGGCGGACAAGTGCGCCAGGGCAGCAGAAGGGCGGAACTGGCACTCACAGCCAGCCTCCGAGTCAGGAGGACAGCCCGGATCTGGCGCTGCTTCCCATGGAAGCGGCAAGAAGATCAAGAACCGGGGCGGTGGCAAGATGAAACCGCCGGCCGCAGCTCCCATTGCTGCAGCAGCAGCAGCACCCAGCGAAACTCGGGGGCCACGCCCCGACAAGGGGCAGCGACAGTCACCAGCTCCAGATGGTGACCAAGGCGAGCCATGCCCCGTGCACGACACCAGCAGCCATACTGCTGCTGAGTGCCGGGAGATTCAGAAGCTCGCGGAGCGCTTCCGCAAGGGGAAGCAACCGCGTGTTGACGCCCCTCCCTTCCGTCGAAGGGAGGGCAAGCAGAAGGTCGACACCCAAGACAATGTCGACCACCAAGTGGAGTTCCAGGAGCCTCAGCGCGTCGTGAAGGCGGTGCGCAACCATGAGGACTCAAGCTCCAGCGATGACGGGCGCCGGAAGATGCTCTACGTCATCTACGGTGGGTCCGCTGACCCCTCGTCCCGAAGCGCAGTTAAGACTCTACGCCGGGCGGTAGCGTCGGTGGCTCCTCTCCCAAGTGCCGCGCCGCACCTTAAGTGAATTGGAACCCCCATCAGCTTCGATGCCACTGACTGCCCCAGGAACATGGCTGGGGCCGGCCAACTACCGCTCTTGGTAGCACCCACCATCGCCAACGTGAGGATGTACCACGTTCTGGTAGATGGTGGGGCTGGGCTGAACCTCATCAGCCGCGCAGCTTTCCAAAAGTTGCAGATCCCGAAGGCCAAGCTCACTCCATCGAGCATGTTCTCAGGGGTAGGGCCGGGACAAGTCGTTCCCTACGGCAACATCAGCCTTCTGGTGACCTTTGGGGCACCGGACAGCTATCGGACATAGTACATTCTGTTCGACGTAGCGGAGATTGACCTCCCCTTAAACGCCATAATCGGCAGGCCAGCCCTGTATCGATTCATGGCAGTAGCCCACTACGGCTACCTTGTCTTGAAGATGCCTACACCAACAGGCGTCCTCAAGATTCGTGGAGACCGCACTGCTGCAGTGTCAGCCTTGGAGAAGCTCCAAGCACTTGCAACAGCTCGAGCACCAGCCCCTGGCAGTGCAGAACCGGATCGGCTCCACCCGAGTGCACGCCACTGTGCCTCCATCGCAGCACCCCACGTGCAATCCCTCGACGAGGGCGACGTCCCCCTGAAGGTCGTCCAAGTCGGCACCGATGCTGCCCAGACCACCCGGGTAGCCGGGGGCCTGGACAGCAAATAGGAAGGCGCGCTCATCACCTTCCTCCAGCACAACGTCGACGTGTTTGCATGGCAACCGTCGCAGATGTCGGGGATCCCTAAGAAAGTGATCGAGCACCACCTGAAGATCTTCCCCGATGCCCGGCCGGTCCAACAGAAGCCTCGCTAGCAGTCCATCGAGCGGCAGAACTTCATCCGAGAAGAAATCAAGAAGCTGCTGGACGCTGGCTTCATACGGGAAGTCCACCACCCCCGGTGGTTGGCGAACCCCGTCGTCGTCCCGAAGGCCGGCGGGAAGCTCCGGATGTGCATCGACTACACCAGTCTCAATAAGGCATGTCCCAAAGATCCGTTCCCTCTCCCTAGAATAGATCAAATAGTAGACTCGGCATCAGGCTGTGATATGCTATGCTTCCTAGACGCCTACTCGGGTTTCCATCAGATCCCTATGTCTAGAGAAGATGAAGAGCACACTTCCTTCATCACAGTAGACGATCTGTATTGTTATGTCTCTATGCCTTATGGCTTAAAGAATGCTCTTCCCACCTTTGTACGTGCAATGCACAAAACCTTTGGAGAGCTAATAAGAGACTTAGTCGAGGTGTATGTCGATGACATCGTTGTCAAGGTCAGGCAGAGTTCATCCTTGTTAGGTAACCTGGCCCTAGTCTTTGACAAACTGCGCTCCACGCGCACCAAGCTGAACCCCGACAAGTGTGTGTTCGGCGTATCCTCTGGGAAGCTCCTAGGATTCCTGGTCTCGCACCGAGGAATTGAGGCCAACCCAGAGAGGATCAAGGCCATCGACCTGATGTGGCCCCCGCCCGCATCAAAGAAGTTCAGAAACTCACGGGATGCCTAGCCGCACTATGTCGGTTCATACCGAGGCTAGCAGAGCGAGTGCTCCCCTTCTTTAAGCTCCAGCGCAAATCCGGTTCGTTTGTTTGGACCGATGAAGCAGAAGAAGCTTTCCAGGAGTTGAAGCAACTCCTGATGACCCTACCCATCATGGTAGCCCCGGAGCCCGAAGAGCACTTGTTGCTCTACATCGCGGCAACAACTGAAGTGGTGAGCATGGTCCTCGTCGCAGAGCGGCCAGACCTCTCGTCACCGCAACCTGCTCCGATAGCAGAAGACAAGCACCAGGAGACCCCGGAGGTCCAAGACGACCTCCTGGACCTCCAAGATAACCTCCCGGAGGTCCAACGGGACCTCCCGGAGCTCCAAGACAACCTCCCGGAGATCCAACGGGACCTCCCGGAGCTCCGGGATAACCCCCCGGAAACTAAAAGGAACCTCCCAGGAGGATAAGACGTCCTCCCGAGGGTCCAGGATGACCACCTGGAAAACCAGCATGATCTCCCGGAGGTCCAAGACGGCCTAGAAGCCTTCGAGTCCCAGCTTCCGGAGGCTCCCCCGGACCCACCTACCTCATGTCGGCCTGAGCCAATGGATGAGGACATCTCAGGACCGGGAGGGAGGGTCCGGACCATCCAGAGACCTGTCTACTACATCAGTGAAGTCCTCCACGATGCCAAGACAAGGTACCTGGAGGTCCAAAAGCTGCTGTATGCAGTGCTCATGGCATCCAGGAAGCTCCGCCACTACTTTCAAGCCCACTGGATCTCGGTCGACACCTCCTGCCCGCTGAAGGCGATCCTTCACAGCCCCCACGCGACCGGCAATGTCGTTAAATGGGCAGCGGAACTGGTAGAGTTTGAGCTGGACTTCCTTCCTCGCCATGCAGTCAAGAGCCAAGCACTGGCTGACTTCATGGCCAAGTGGACGCCTGCGAAGGCTAACCCAGGGGGCCACGAAGACGGTGAACCAAAGCCCCGAGCTCCGGTCTTCACCTGGCCTCACTGGACGCTCTTCTTTGATGGCTCCTCACGAAAGCAAGGGGCCGGTGCTGGCGTACTGCTTCTCATGCCATCGGGGGAGCAGTTTGGGTACATGGTGCATCTCAATTTCAAGTCAACCAACAACATGGCAGAGTATGAAGCACTCATCTTTGGCCTAAAGACAGCCCTGTCTCTGGACACTCGCCAGTTGTTGGCACAGGGCGACTCCCAGCTAGTCATCAAGCAAGTTAAGGGTGAATGCTCCTGCAATGACCCACAGCTAGCTGCTTATCTGCTCCACGTGCAGATGTTGGAGAAAGACTTCCTCGCCTTGGACCTGCGCCATGTATCGCGCGCTGGCAATGCCACAGCTGACGACCTCTCAACGAAGGCCTCCACCGGAGCCCCTGTGCCCAAAGGAGTCTTCGAGAGGACATTGCTGCGGCCCACAGCCCGGCCTGCCGAGCCGGGCGAAGGGGGCTGGACCAGCACCTCGAAGCTGGCGGTCCCGGCGGCCCTGCAGCCATGGACGCCGCCAAGGACCATAAGCGTCGCTGGGGACTCCGTGCAACCCAGCGCTCAAGATCCAGAAGCTCAGGTCAGACCCGATGCATGGATCACGGAGATCCGGGACTACTTAAAAGAAAACATCCTCCCTGATGAATGTGTATCCGCTGAATGGATCGTGCGCATGGCTAAGAGGTACGCGCTGGTAGAAGGGGATCTCTACCAGCGTGGTGCCAACCACGTCCTATTGCGGTGCATAACCCAGGGGGAAGGCTGCGACTTGCTCGCTGAAATCCATGGAGGTGAATGTGGGAGTCACTCTTTCTCATGCACGCTCGTCGGTAAAGCCTTCCGGCATGGCTTCTACTGACCGACAGCACTGCAGGATGCCGTCAAGCTGGTCGAGAGCTGCAAGGCATGCCAGTTCCACGCCAAGCAGATCCACACACCGGCTCAGGCGGTTCAGATGATCCTGCCCTCGTGGCCGTTCGCCTTATGGGGGTTGGACATCCTGGGACCATTCCCCAAAGCCGTCGGGGGATTCCGATACCTCTACGTCGCCATCGACAAGTTCACCAAGTGGCCAGAAGCCACATCCGTCATCACCATCAACAAGCAATCCGCAGTAAAGTTCATCAAGTCGATCGTCTGCCGGTTCGGGGTCCCGAACAGAATCATCACCGACAACGGGACCCAGTTCACCAGCGCAGCGTTCCAAGAATACTGCGAAGACCTCAGCATCCAGGTGTCCTATGCCTCCGTTGCTCACCCAAAGAGAAATGGGCAAGTCGAGAGGGCCAACGCCGAGATTCTTCGGGGCCTCAAGACTCGCACCTATGCCGGCTTGAAGAAACATGGCGCCAAGTGGGTGGACGAGCTTCCGAGCACACTATGGACTAACCGGACATCCCAAAGCCGGGCCACCGGAGAGACACCCTTCTGTATACGGGGCCGAAGCTGTGCTTCCCCTAGAGATCACCATGGGGTCTCTCCGTGTCTGAGCTTACGACGAAGCCGCGCAGGACAACCTCTGGGTTGAAGACATCAACCTCGTCAACGAGGCTCGATTACACGCAGCGCTTCGCAACGCACGGTACCGGCAAACGCTCCGGCGCTACCACCAAAGGTCCGTGCGTGTCCGGGAGCTGCAAGAAGGCGACCTGGTGCTATGGCGCATACTTTCTCGCGAAGGGACCGATAAACTCTCCCCCAGCTTAGAAGGTCCCTTCCGAGTCACGAAAGTTTGCCGCCCCGGGTGCGTACGCCTTTCCACCGAGGATGGGGATCCGCTCCCGAACCCTTGGAACATAGAGCACCTCCGTAAGTTCTACACCTAGAGCAATAGTAGGACAGTCTTTTCTTTCTGTAATAGATTCCATAGAGTCCAGGAACAGCGCTCGGAGCAGCTAAGTCTCGGGGGACAGTCCAGGACTACGTTCAGCTTGGCCTAGTTCCGACCCTAAGCGCGTAGAGTCTTTCTTCCCTTCTTAATGGGGCGGGTCGTTGCCTCCATGTTTAGCCTGCCTTCCTGCTATGGAAATTTATATGAAAAGAAACCTGTCCTGCTTTGCTCTTCCCTTGTGCTCATAAAATTACGTATTAATTTTTATGACCGCACTTCCTGTGTATGCTCACCACGCACTCAGCTTCCTTTTCCCATTCTCACCCCTAGTCGGCATTTGCTATCCTACCGAAGACGGTCGCGTTTGAGGCACCTGCCGATGGCGAGAGGGCCTCGAGCCCCCGACACTTCACGCACTAAAGTTCCCAAGCCCCGTATACCGGATCAGGATCGTAAGCCAAATAAGACTATGAGATAGGGAAGGGGGAGCCCCAAGGAGAATTACGTTTCCCTTACTTGTGTGCAGGACCTCCCGGCCTTAGCGCCCGCAGGAGTATGGTAGGTGCGCCCGAACAATCGGCCACAACTACCAGGGGGCCACTACGGGACCGAGCAAGACCGGAGCTCCAACGCAAGACTGAAGGATCCGGACCTCGCCCCCTCCGCAGGGGTGGGCTCCGGAGGCCCCATGTGTCCGGCGGGGTCGGAGCCCCCCTCTCCTCAGAAGGTAGCTCCGGGCCCACCACGTGGTCGGCGGAGCCGGGCCTCGCCCCCTCCGCAGGGGTGAGCTCCGAAGGCCCCACGTGTCCTGCAGGGTCGGACCTCCATCTTCTCAAAGGAGAGCTCCGGGTCCACGACGTGGCCGGCGGATATGGACCTCCCCGCTCTCACGGGGCGAGCTCCGAAGATCCCTTGGGCCCTTAATACAATAAGGACCCGAGGAAGGTGTGTACAAGACTTCAAGGTTGGTGAAGACCTCTGAGTACCTTGCGGAGCTAAGGACTCGGCCAGGCCAAGCCAAGGAGAAGATAAAAATATACAGACACGGAAAATAACAAGAGTCTATTCATTCAAAGCTCCATGAGCTTGACTACAGACTCAAAAAAAGCAAAAAAAAAGAGATACAGGGCCTTCTAGGTTGGGGGCGGCTGCCTAAGAGTCCTCGGACTCCCGCTGGAACCTAGAGGCCACGAGGGCGGCCATGTCCCCGACCTCGGCCCTGGCAGCTTCCTCCCACTCGACGGCGGGGCCTAGTCGCACTGGCTCCAGAGAGAAGGAAGGGTCTTGGCTCCAGAAGCACGCCAGCACATGCGTGGTGACCTCCTTCGCCAGGCCTCGTCCCTCCACCTCAAGCTCGTCGGCGATCACTGCTTCGAGCCTGCCCAGCTTGGCACCGATAGACTCAAGCGCCAGGATTGCCCCAGACAACTCCTGCGCTGGAGCCTCCGTCCGCACTGGGCTGAAACCGAGGGGAACCAAGGCGGACCCCGCCTCAGTGACAAAGCTCCAGACCGCCCCGGCCTCGACAGACCACGAAGCCTGGAGCTTCTCCACCTCTTGGCGGGCCGCCAGCTCGTGATCCAGCGCCGCCTGGCGCTCCCGGGAGGATTGCTCCTCTCTCGCGGCAGCAGCCGACTCGCAGAGCTCCAGCTCCTCGGCCCGAGCCCTCAGCTCGCCCTCTCTGGCCTCCATCCGTGCGGCGACCTTCTCCTCCTCGGCCGCCATGGCACGCTCCCGATCTGCGACGGCGCACTCTCGGCGAGCTACCTGCAGCCGCAACTCCTCCACGGCAGTGGAGCACGCTTCGGCCCTGGCCTGAGCTTCGCGGAAAGTAGCACGGAGCCGCTGGGTCTCTGAGCCCAGACGGTCGACGGCCCTCTTCTGAGCGTCGAGCAGCGCCCCCATGGCATCAAGCCTCGACTGCCTCGAGTCGAGCTCTGCCTTAGCCTCCTGGGTCCGCTGCTTCAGGAGGTGCTCCCAGCTAAGGAGGCGCTCCCTCTCTCCAGCCAGCACCTCCTGCTCCCGCTCAAAGGTGGCCTGGACCTGCCGGACGCCAGCCTGAGCATGCCCCAAGGCATCCCATATGGGCAGCGGGGCGACGGGGGCAGGAGCCGCGCCCCTGACCTCCCCTGTCACGTCCACGACCTGTGAAGGTGCCGGTGCCTCGGAAACTGAGGCGAGGCGCTGACCCGGGGGAGCCAGGAGGCCAGCAATTGCGCCTGCAGCAGCCCCTCCAGCCTGAGCACCGGACTTCCGGGCCGGCGAAGGAGGATGAGCAGGTGCTGCCGCCGCCACTGCGGGGGGCGAACCTGCCGGCACAGAAGAAGCCCCTGCTGACTTGGGGGCCGTCGGAACCGCCGCAGTTCCTGGATGCTGTGGCACAGAGCCTCCGCTGGCTGGAGATGGTCGGGGAATAGACTCGCCCCTGGCAGCCGGTGAGTCCCTGCTGACAAAAGAAGCTCTCAGGCTAAGAAAGGAGAAAGGAACGCTACTTCTAAAAGCTAGAAAGAACAAAACTTACCGGGCGGCATGAGCGCTCCAACGGGATGGGGGCCCCGGCCTCTGGGCCGGGGCAGAACTGCCAGAACCTGCAGCCGGAACGCTCGCTGGCTGTGGCATTTGAGGCCCCGGCACACCCCCGGGCGTCGCTCCACCGGCATCCTTCCTGGAAGCCACCCCCCCCCCCGGCCTGAGGAAGGGTGGCGGGACGCCTGGGGCTCCTCGGACCGCCGCTGTCCGAGAAGAGACCCGCCGGAGTGGGAGACCCGGGGTCTCTTTGGGTCTCCACTCGACGATCCAGCGCCCCCGGGAGATGGGCGCAAGGGTACCCCGGCCCCCTAGCTCGGTGCAAACGACGCCCTCGGAGGGGACCGGGCACATTTTTTCTCTAGCTGCCTGGGGGCCGGCTCCTTTCCCTTCCCCTTTTTGATGGTCTGAGCCCCGTCAACCCTCAGTGCGGGTTGGACAGCGGTAGACGCCTCGCGCTCCGCCCCGGAGCGCTCGGTCCCAGGAATCGAGATCCCCCGGACATCCCCAACCTGACGAACGGCGATCCCGATGTCGTCAAGATTCGGCATCTTCCGCAGCAACTCCGCCCTCCTCTGCGGCTCCAAGAAGAGGGGAGTGCCAGAGGCCGGGAAGGTGAGGTCGCCGCCGGTGACGTAGTCGCTGCTCACCTTGGCCACCATCTCGTACAGCTCTTTCTCAGAAGGACCGGAGCCGAGACCCCTCTCTAGCCTGGTGCAGTCGAGCTCGCCGGTGTAGTACCACGCCGGGCGGTTGCGTTGCTGCAAGGGCGCAATACGGCGCGACAGGAAATCTATCAGCACCATCAGGGACGTCAGCCCCTCGTTGGCCAGGAACCGGATCCGCTCCAAGACTGGCGCGTACTCCTGCTCCAGCTCCGGGATCTCCTCCCAGAAGCGACGCTCGGTGGTCGGGCCGGCAGTTGGGAGCTGCAGGCGATCAGGCTCATCGGTCTGCACGATCACCAAGTTATCCTCCAGTTATCCCACCTTGACGCACCGAATGGTAGAAGGTACCCAGAGGCCTTGGGGTCCTTGCAGCGATGCTGGAAGTAGTACGCCCCCAGCTGGGTCTTTGAACTGCGCCCGGTCGTCCGCAACACGAAGAATAGCAGAAGAGCGTCACTGAAGCGTGCACCCCCACGAACATCTCGCAGAAGTGCATGAAGACGGAGGCCATCGCGAAGGAGTTGGGGGAAAGGTGGTGGAGCTGGAGACCGTACGTCTCCAGCAGCGTGACGAAGAAGGAAGAAATTGGCGGGACAAACCCCGCCATGGTGTAGGCAGTGAAGAAGACTATTTCCCCCTTCTCTAGGAGCAGGGGAAGAGATCCCTGCCGGAGCCGGCACCTCTGCTCCTCCGCGTGCCAGCCCAGCAGCCTGCACACTGACCCAAGCTCGGTCGACCGAGCGAGACACGACGGAGGCAAGTTGGAAGCCATGGCAGGTGGGGGTTCAAGGACGGGGAAGACAGGGGCGCAAGAGCTCAAGGAAGATGTAAGCGCTGGGAAGTGCGAAGGGAAGCCGCGATGCGGGTGAGATCCCCTTTTAAACTTCCAGGTGCGATTCAAAGCGATTCGAAACTCTTCGGATACGCCGCTTGGGCAACCGCTTCAGCTCCAAGACCGAGCATCGATGACGAGTGGACCCAAGCCGTCCGGCTGAAGCGGTGGGCCAAGAAGTCAGTCTCCTAAGGAGACGAGCCGGCAAGACGCTTCGGCGGTTCTCGAAAAGGATCTGCGACGTGCAGAAGTGGCAGCCTTGGGAACCGCCGCAGTAAAAGCGGCCATCAAGTGGGGCACACGCTCCCACGATCCCACGGCTGTTCGTGCTCCGGCAACGGTCAATGTGGGCCTTCAAGAAGGTGCGCGGAGTAGAAGAGACGGGGGCCCACCTCGGGCTCGCTATCTCCCGTGAGATAGGCCCGGGGGCCACTGTCGGTACCCTCAATAAGGGGTACCCCCGCGCACAGGGGAAACTGCCTATGGACCTCCCTCTCCTCAGAGGAGAGCTCCGGGCCCGCCACGTGGCCAGCTGAGCCAGACCTCCCCCCTCCGCGGGGAGAGCTCCGAAGTCTCCACGTGTCCAGCGGGGCTGGACCTTCCTCTCTTCCGAGGAGAGCTCCGGGCCCACCACGTGGACAGCAGAGCCGGACCTCCCCCCTCCGCGGGGAGAGCTCCGGAGGCTCCATGTGACCCGCGGGGCCGGACCTCCCTCTCCCCAGAGGAGAGCTCTGGACCCGCCATGTGGCCAGCAGACCAGCGCTGCCTGCCCCCGCGCGGTAGGCAGCAGGAGTAAAGACGCGCCATACCTTGCCCGTACAAGGTATTCAAGACCCGCGCCTTCCCAAGGCACGGAGACACGGAGCACACCTCTGTCAGGTGCCATTGCGCCCAATCACATCGCAGTGAAGTCTGGCGCCCCGTGTCAGAGCCTGCACGCCAATAAACACAGCGACAAGACATCCCTTGCCGCCCCTACCATCATCAACCACTATGAGTAGCTTGCGGCATGGGCAGGGAGGCAGAACGAAGACTCGGAAGCCCTTGCCAGAGACAACTATCGGCGTAACTGCAGATACGGTAGATGACAGGCAATCTCCCCGAGACCACCTATCGGGTCCCGGGCCCACCTTGTAAGCCGCTCGAGCCTTGGACTATAAAAGGCTCGGGTAGGCAACGTTAGCAAGGGTTCACCTCTTACACACTCTCGCACCCTAGCCGTTGGCACTTCAGCCATTCGACATCTTACACTCTCAAGCTCAGGACTCCGGTTCTAAGAAGCAAGCAATACAGCGAGCAACTCTACTCACCGTGGACGTAGGGTTTTACGCTCCGGCGGCCTGAACCACGTAAAAATCCCCGTGTCAAGCTTCTCCTTCAATCGTCCCTAACGATGAAGCTCTCCGTGAGTGACTAGCCCCTCCGAAAAAGAACCTCCGTGGGCTGCCCAGAGCAGGCCCGGGGGAAGTGTCGGCTACACACTTTGACATAAATTTATGCTGAAATTCAAATAAAAACAAAATATACTTTGGAAAATTTATGGAATTATCTAAAATGCATATATAAATTCTGAAAATACAATAATAACAATATATATATTCTAGAAATAGTTATAATAAAACTTGTAGAATAATAATTAGGTTTAGAATTATAATAAAATTAGTATGTATGCATATATACACTCTAAAAATTGTTATAAATTGCTATAAGTTAGAACATGAATGTTTTTTCATAACAAAAACTAAATATAAGATATATATATCATGTTAGTAATCATTTTTTCTCACATAACAATTGTAGAATAATGTATAATCATATGTTGATAAGAAAAATACATAGAAACGTTTTATATGAATTGCTATGTTCTTATTGCATGTTTGCATTGTTTTGTGTGCATATACATGGGTAGAACCGTCACAAGAGCCATTTCTTAATCTTCAAGAGCAAGATGTCGAAGTAACTGAGCAGAAAATTAAAGGCAAGTGTTCCTTGACCACTTTGCTCCTATTCTAGGATGATTAGTTAGAATATTTGCATGATGTCTTTAATATGAAACCTAGTTTAGGATGTTTCACTAGTTTTATTTATTATCATTCCTTGCAAAACCATGGAGGGATTTAGTTAGGATATGTCATTGTCATTTTATGTGCTTAGCCATGCTTAGAACTTAGAAAATGGATGAAACATAGATGTTACTAGTATCTTGGAATATATGAAAGACACAAGAGTGTGTCATAGTGATAGGGATCTAGACAGGTTGGTTGTTTTGGTATGGTGCTTCGTGCACAAGACTCCGGATAGTGTAAGTGTATGTCTTTGATTCTAAGGACCGGTTCATGGGACAGTTAACCCGGCTTTACAGTGCCACCACATGCACTATAGGAAAATCAACATTTTACGACGGCTGAATTTATTTACGTGGGTCAGCCGTCATAAATTAACGTACTTACGACGGCACGTGGTAGCCATCGTAAGTTAGTAAACTTACGACGGCTACGGGCCCATGGCCGTCGTATGTTACTGGACCGTCGTAAGTTATCCGTAACTTACGACGGCTGTAACCCTAAGCTGTCGTAAGTTACAACACCGTCGTAAACTAAGTTTAACTTACGACGGTGATAATCTAAGCTGTCGTAAGTTACACGGCCGTCGTAAGTGTATGGTTTTAACCGCCACCTCGCCCCGATATCGGGCTCATTTAGCCCGAGCCCGCACCGCTGCCATCGCTCACACCGCCGCCACCACGAGCCCGCACCACCACCGCCGCCGCGCGCCACCCCCACCGCCCGAGCTGCCCAGTGCCGCTGCCCCGCGCCGCTCCAGCGCCGCCGCCGCACGTCGCCCCGCCGCCCGGCACCGCCCCAAGCCGCCCGAGCCGCCCCGGCGCCACCGCCACTTTGAGGTATGTTTTATTTAGTAATTAATTTAGTTCATCTAGTTGATTTAGTAATTAATTTAGTTTATTTAGTTTATTTAGTAATTAATTTAGTTTGTTCAGTTCATTTAGTAATTTATTTAGTTTATTTAGGTCGTCTAAACGTTGTAAACAGGATGAACGAAACAGTTTTGGGTCGGGTTTTAACGCTGTTTTGCCCGTTTACGTGAAGTATGTAAAACGAATATAAATTGGACCCTATCGGCACCCGTTAAGCGTCAACCAAATCGAGCACACGCTGCAGCCTGCAGCCGAGATGCCTTCTGTGCGCCGCCACCGCTGAGGCCGTGCTGCTGCCACGGCCGCCACTACAGGAAAATCAACTTTACGACGGCTGAATTTATTTACGTGGGTCAGCCATCGTAAATTAACGTACTTACGACGGCACGTGGTAGCCGTCGTAAGTTTACTAACTTAAGGCGGTCGTTGGCTCTCGGCCGTCGTAAATAAAAGGACCGACGGAATTTAAGTACCATTTACGACAGCTAAAACCTAAACCGTCGTAAGTAAAGAAGCCGTCGTAAATAAAGAACATAACGCTACATCTCACGGGCCGCGCGCGTGGCTCACTCACGCGCGCGACCCGTCGACTGTCGCCGCACCGCTCCGCCTTGCCCTCGCCGAACCGCACCGCCTCCGCCGCCACACCCCGCCCTGCCGCCGCGCACCACCGTCCCGCGCCCCGCCCCACCGCGCACCACCGTCCCGCGCCCCGCCCCGCCGCAGCGCGGCCACCCCGCGCCGCGCCCTGCCACAGCGCGACCGCCCCGCGCCCCACCCCGCCCTGCCGCTGCCGCCGCCGTCCCGCCCCAAGCCCCACCCGGCCGCCCCTGCTCGCACCGAGCCCCTGCCCCGCCTCGGCTGCCGCCACTCGCCACGCCTCACCCCGAGCCCCACCCTGCTGCGCCGGCCGGCCCCGCCCCTGCCGCGCCGCCCGACCCCGCTCCAAGCCCCGCCCCGCCGCGCCCGGCCCCTGCTCGCCGTGCCGCCTGGCCCCTGCTCGCCACACTCCGAGCTCCTGCTCGCCGCGCCGCCTGGCCCCTGCTCGCCGTGCCGCCTCCCGACGCCGTGGGCGCCAAGACCCGACAGCGTGGCGCCGCCTTCCGACGCTGTCACCGCGCCGCCTCCCCGACGCCGTCACCGAGCCAAGGTCTGCCTCCAACGTCCACGTGTTAAATTGATGTTCCTCCTGTTAAATTGATTGTTATGTTCATGACATGCATGTGTATTGTTGAATTAGGTGGTAATTAGTTTTTTTTACGTGTGTATGTGTGTATGTGGAGAAAGAGACAGAGAGAAAGAATCATTTGTTGAATTAGCTAGTAATTAGTTGTTTTCTTGTTGAATTATGGTAGCTTTCCCTTTGTTGAGTAATTAGTTATTTTATTGCTGATTAGTTGTTAATTTGTTTGTTGATTATTTGTTGAATTGTTGGTTATTTGATTAATAGAATAATTAGTTGTTTAAATATTTGAATTAGTTGATTACATGTTTAATTTGATCTTAGTTGATTAATTATTTAATTAGTATTGTAATTGATTATTGTTTAATTAATACTTTGATTGATTGCGTGATTAGTTACTATATATAAATAAATGGGTTTCGAACCGGTCCGGCCTGATACGACCCATTTAGGGTCTGTCACGGCCCATTTAGTGGTAAAATGTATTAGTCGAGACAGGCACGGAGGACGGCAAGCTCCCGCACGTGGACAGCGGGCCCCGACGGGGCGGTTTCATCTTTGACCCACTTACAACGGGGCATAACGTACGACGGCTAACCCTAAAGGCGTCGTAAGATAATGGCAGGCCCCAGCGCGGGCATAACTTAGGACGTCTGACCCACTTCTTTGTCTCTCTCTCGTTCTTTCCTTCTCTCTCTTTTAAATGACTCAAAAATGAAAGATTGACGTAAACCTATACAACATGCGTCACCCGTTTCGAACCGGCCCGTCTCACATGTGTTACGCATGTGAGGCGTGTAGGTTCGGAATTGTCCCTTTTTGGACAGCTTGGGAGTGATCGAGGAGGCGTGGCTTGTGATGAGACGCGGGTTTAGATCTAGATGAGATTTCGACGGCATAACCCTGTTGTTCTCTGCTGCACCATTTTCGGGCGTGCAGTGGAGAACAGCGGGGTTATGCTGCTGAAATTTCGTTCGGATCCAGACCACGCGTGTCGTCATGAGCACGCTCCACTCGGTCACTCTTGGGTGGGTTTAGGACCTATCCTTTCTAATAGATGTAGGGCCGTGACATAAATAAATTATAAAGTAACTATAATTTCCTTGACATTAAACTGCAGATTCAAACATGGGTGAGGACCGTAGTTGGATGTATACCGGTTGGAAGAACAGTTCTGGTGGTCACTCGGATGAGTGGTTCGCCAAGACAAATGCTTTTCTAGATCGAGCTTTTTCATTGTCAATGATCGATAAGGTGCGGTGCCCATGTACGAAATGTCAGAATACCAAGTTTCTGGACAAAATGATGGTCTCGATACACTTGTGTCGAAATGGTTACATGCCACATTATCAGGTGTGGACCTTCCACGGCGAGACAACTTCTGAAACTGTACAAGAAGTGGAAGAGGAAAATGATGATAACACGGGGGTTGATAGGATGGATGAGATGCTTGAAGCTATACAACCAGAGTTTATGGAGGATCCTCCTACAACGGAGGTTGAAGCGTTCTTCAAGCTTCTCAAAGCTTCAGAAGAGCCGCTGCATGAACACACTGAAGTCACCCTCCTCACTTTCATGACTAGACTTATGGCAATTAAGTCTAAGTACTTCTTTTCTAATAACTGCTACAACGACCTCATCAAATTGATCAGCGACATCCTTCCACAGCCTCATAAAGTACCTAAAGATATGTATCAGGCGAATAAATTGCTTTTCGGTCTTGGTACGAAATATGAGAAGATTGATGTGTGTCCAGATAATTGCATTCTTTTCAGGAAAGAGCATGCAAAAGAGAATAAATGCTTAAAATGTGGTGAATCAAGGTTTGTCGAAGCTCGTGATGCAGGCATTGTCGTACGCCCGCATACAGGCCGTTAACGACTACCAGAAACGACATCAGCAGCAGCAGGAACGGGGTCCCTTTAGAAGGGACTCCGACACGTACTTGACAGAGGATCAATACGCAGAGGTAAGTTCTAATTGTTAAAAAACTAAATAGTTACTTATGTTAACAGTTAATGATGTACTAATATGTGCAGGTTAGTATTTCCTGGTTAGAGGATCAACCCGACGCATACGGAGCTCTCTGTCAGTATTGGGCTAGCGATGACTTCAAAGCTAAGTCCATGAGGGCTCGAGGATGCAGAGGGTCCGACGGGAAGCACACCTATGGCGCCGATGGTCATTTGCGTTTGGCTAAACACATGGTAAGTGTATTATAAGTTCGTTTATGTGTTCATAACATATTTATCCTACTAACACGCATCTACAGGAGTGAGAGACTGGCCAGGAGCCTAGCCCAACCCAGGTTTGGAAGAGAGGTCACAGGGGAAGTGACCCGTCGCAGCCGGGGCAGTGCAGTCAGGTCGCGACCGATCGATTGGTAAGTTTTCAGAATTATTCAATTTAATTATAGCTAATATTATTATTGACACACTAACACCATTTCTATGTTTTTTAGGAAAAGTACGAGCGGGAAGTCGTCAAAATACACGGTGAAGGGTACGATTGGGAAAACGCGCCAATCGACCCTCAAGCCGTGTATGCAAGCGGCGGCGGGAAGGCCCATGGCCGGTGAGTTGGTTTCTTTGATTTAGGTTTTTCACTCTTCCTTCTTTTACTTATTATTTTTCTTTCTTTTGTAGGTTTGCCATTTTCGATGGAGTTGTCGACTCGAGGTCGGCGCGACCTGCGAGAGGCACTTCATCGATGCAGACTTCGTCGGTTGGGCCGTTGAGTGACTGTCTCTCGCAGAGGGACATGGAGTTCCGTGCCATGCAGGAGAGGCTGACACGGACCTAGGGGGAGCTCAACTGGACGAGGGCCACCTAGGAGTACCAAGCTAACTACATGGCCCAGATGCAGGCAGCGATGGAGGTAAGTAATTTCAATTACTGTAGTTTACTTTCATAACATTTAGGTAATACATATGTTCTAATATTTTCCAATAATAGGCCTTAGCTCGACTGAACGGCCAACAAATCGCGATTCCTGCGTGGCAGCCGCCACAGGTGACCCCGTTACAGGAGCCCGCAGCCCAGGTGCCTCCGGTACAGCTAATAAACTCTTTAATATTGTATTTTTCATCTAACATAAGGAGAGAGGGAGATGTAGAGTGGTACAGAAGGGAGAGAGGGAGTGCGAGTGAGAGAGAGAGAGAGTGAGAGTGAGAGTGAGATGGTGAGATGGAGTGTTGCAATAGAGGGAGAGAGAGAGTGCGAGAGAGGGTGTGAGTGAGACTGACATAAAGAGGGGATGAATAGTACAGAGATAGAGGAACAGAGTGAGAGAGATGATGAAAAGTATAGAGAGAGGAAGAGAGTGAGAAAAAAGAGAAAGACATTGATATCTGAATCAAAACTGTCGTAACTACTCATGTGTTTTGTAGGGTTCGGCGACGGAGGCCTCTACTCCATCGCCACAGCTAACGGTGCCAAGAGAGACGCGTGAAGATGATTTCTTCGGCTCCGGAGGTAGTCGAGGGGGTAGTGTGTAGCACGTTTGTCGTTTCTGTTGTGTGTGATGCATATGAACTGTTGTATGAACTGTTTTATGACTGCTTACTCTGTTTTATAACTGTTTGTTCTGTGTGTTGGCCATCGAGCCAGGTTAGTGCGTTTATGTTTTTTTTTAAAAATTACAAACATAACTTACGACGGCTACTGCCCAGAAGCCATCGTAAGTTAGCTTCTGCTACTTATGATAGTCAGTAAAACTGTCGTAAGTTAGCCCTGTTACTTACGACGGTCACAAGAACCGTCGTAAGTAACGTGCCTTGGGCCACCACGCGGCCTAGGCTGTTACTTACGACGGATGCGTGACGCCGTCGTAAGTTACTTTATTTACGACGGTAGCCGTCGTAAGTTAGCTTATTTATGCCATAATAATTACCTCGGCTTTATGCCATCGTAAGTAACAAAATACCGTCGTAAGTAGCTAACTTACGACAGTTTATGACTTAATTATGACAGCCTTAGCCGTCGTAAGTCCATCGTATCCCTGTAGTGAAGACCTAGATGGGGCAGCTTGGCCAATTAATTAGGAGTTTGCCGATATAGTATGAGTGTTTGGATGGTGTGGGAAATGGGATTCATTTTTATGGACTACCCTAGGAACTGCAACGCTCAATAGGGGACTTCTGCAGGGGAGGGTTTACTCCCATTAACTGCAGCGGTGAAACCTCAATGGGCTCGTACTTGCCGGTAGACCCTTTGTAAAGGCCATGTAGTGATCTCCTGATCGCACACCAAAGCAAGTGTGTAATGTCGCTTGCAACAATGGATAGAGGTTCTTAGTCCACCTGGCAACAGGGGACGAAATCACTACTTGTGGGTAAAATGGTACAATCTCTGCAGAGAACCAAACTGTCATGATAGCCGTGCTCATGGTCAAGAATGCCTTGGATTTGTCCATGATTAGAAAAACATGGATATGGATTGAAAAAAGGTTGTTAGGTGGTGTAACCTAACTTTAATAACTTATTTATAAAGATGGTGGGATGGATCACTTAGTAATATGTGTTGCTAATTTAAGCTAAGCACTAGGATTAATGCATAGTGCTTAACCGTGTCAGCCTTTCCTTGCTAATAGCCTTCATATCATATTTTCCTACACTTGCTAGGTACCCTTTGGTACTCAAACTTATTTTTGTTGGATGTCATATGCTGCTCAGATGTAAATGAAGATGTAGATTTCAATGAAGAAGACTTTAATCCCTAAGAGTTATTCTAGGCTGGCGAAACCTCCGGGCAACGGCTATGGATTGGAGTCCCAAATTGATGTCTTCCGCTGAATTATATTTTTAGTTTGTCATAGTACTTTATGACATATATTTGTAACATTCTGTTACACGATAACTTGGCTTGTAATACAATGATATTACACTCTTGTCGGCACATGTATGATTACACTGATCCTAGCATACATGTGAGAATACGCTCGGTTGTTCTTTATGGAAAACCGGGTGTGACAAAGTGGTATCAGAGCCAAGGTTGCCCGTAGGACACAAGCCTAGTTAGAAATGGACGAAATAAGTCTTAGTATTTTAGTAAAAACTATTTTACAAAAGACTTTAGTAGAAAAAGGTTATTTATATTATTTATATACAGTCTAACCATATCTACATTCACAAGTATATTGTATTACTTTTTCTTCTAACTTATTTGAATTTTTTCATGAAACAGATGGCACATACGCGACTGACAGCCCGTAAGTCCACTGGAGGACGAGTACCTCGAGACCAGCTAGCTACACGCACCTTTGAAGATGTGGATAACCCTGCCACATACCAAACTCACGGGGAATCTACAGAAGGCATGGTGGAACGCCTTAGACATCTTCTTCGCTATGTTGGTTACACCGGCAAGTTAGTAGTGTACTACAACACTACTAGGGTTTGTCGCGCAGAATGCGAGGAATGGAAATCTGAGGCAAGAATCTACCTTGACAACAAGCTGCTTAAGATCCACAACTCACCAGCATGGAGATCCACCATGGAGGAAGCAGAAAAAGATGCCACTTGGGAGGCAATCACATGCCAAAGCTACATCAACCATGTACGTCTTGGGGGAACTCAATACATGTACACTCCACGGTGACAAAGTGGTAGTGCATAATTCACATATGAACCAATCAGAGAAGGTTGTACAATTGTAAAAATGAATGTGAGCCTTGAAGAGGGAGTTACAGATGATGAGTTGTTTAGGCCTGATCTTCCGAAAGGTAGATCGATTGAAGTGGAGATCTCGACGTTGATGATCCGAGGAACTCGAGCAGATCCGAACACCCCTGAAATCACTACACCACTGCTCCATTGGTTATCAACCGTGCTTCACACACTTGACCTCGCCAAGAAGGCTATCCCTGCAGGTGCAACCGAGAACACAAGCAAGAACGACGAAGATGCAATCTGAAATTGCGAAATTGGGGTCTCACAAACCGTAGAACAGCGAAAGTGTTTAATCTAAGCAAAACCCACCAAATATGGCCGGCGGCTGCAGTATTTAAAGGCTAGGGTTCGACCATAAGACCCTTAGACGCGTCCCTAATGGACTCATACGGGATACAAGGCCCAAAAGCCCAATACGGTGGTGCAACACCGAACAGAACTCCAAATTCAACTTGTTTCGACAAATTCCAATGACTCCCGGCGAATTTTAATGTGGGACCAGAACCATTGGAGTCTTTCCATGCATATGTAGAACGTCAAAAACGGAGCCCGTATGCATCTTGGGCGTCCGTCTTAAGATGTACTGCTCCTGGACTCCGAGTTGAACTCGAGTCCGAGTTGGTGACTGTTTCCATCAACTTGTGGACGTCCCATCTGATTCTCCACGTACCCAAATCCTCCTCCCTTTACTTGTTGATCATGTCCATGGTTCCTAATAACAATTAAATCATTCAATAGCAATCCATTCTCAAAATCACATGGTAGGAAGTTAGGAACGAGTTCACCTGCTGATTTAGTAATCGTGCTCGTCCTCTTGTGATTGGTCCTTGTATATCAATGTGAGTATCCACTGTTGTGATGTCCTCATCATCCTCCCCCTCTTGAATCAGAGTCATCCGCGACTCAAGATCATCTTCTTCCCCCAAGTATGGTCGTAAATCTGAAATGTTAAATGTGGGACTAACCCCAAAATCGAGAGGCAACTCAAGCTTATATGCATTGTCATTGATCTTTTCAACAATCTTAAAAGGACCAGCAGCTCGTGGCATAAGTTTAGATTTTCTCAAGTGAGGGAATCGTTCTTTTCTCAAATGTAGCCATACCAAGTCCCCTGGTTCCAGTTTTACTTCTTTTCTACCTTTACTACCAGAAATTCTATACTTCTCATTCATCCTTTCAATATTTTTCTTTGTAGTTTCATGCATCTTAAGAATGAATTCAGATTGTTGTGTAGCATCCAAATTTATAGTTTCAGAAGGAGGCAAAGGTAATAAATCAATAGGAGCACGGGGATTGAAACTATACACTACCTGGAATGGGCTTACCTTTGTAGTAGAGTGAACTGACCTGTTGTAAGCAAATTCTATATGTGGTAAACAATCCTCCCAACCCTTTAAATTTGTTTTTAAAACAGCCCGCAACATAGTGGATAGAGTACGATTTACTACCTCTGTTTGTCCATCGGTTTGTGGGTGACATGTGGTTGAAAACAGCAGCTTGGTTCCCAATTTAGACCACAAAGTTCTCCAAAAATGACTTAAAAATTTTGCATCACGATCAGAAATAATGGTATTTGGCACACCATGTAAACGAATAATTTCCTTCATAACAAATCAGCAATGTGTGAGGCATTATCATTCTTATGACAAGGTATGAAATGTGCCATTTTGGAGAAACGATCAACAACCACAAAAATACTATCCCTCCCCCTCTTAGTCCTAGGCAATCCCAAAACAAAATCCATGGAAATATCCTGCCAAGGTACACTAGGAACAGGAAGAGGCATATAAAGACCATGTGGGTTAAGTCGAGACTTAGCTTTATTGCAAGTAGTGCATCATGACACGTAGCGCTCGACATCACATCTCATCTTTGGCCAAAAGAAGTGTGTGGCCAGCACGTCCTCAGTTTTCTTTACTCCAAAATGTCCCATCAAACCTCCTCCATGTGCTTCCTACAAAAGTAATAGGCGAACGGAACTAGCAGGAACACATAGCTTGTTAGCACGATAGAGGAGGCCCTCCCGTAATACATATTTATTCCCAGTTCTTCCTTCTCTACAATTTTCAAAGGCATCTTTGAAGTCCAAATCAGTAGGATATAATCCTTTTATTGTTTCCAAACCAAATATTTTATGATCAAGTTGGGACAGCATGGTGTAACATCTAGATAATGCATCTGCAATAACATTCTCCTTCCATTTCTTATGCTTAATGATGTACGGAAACAATTCTATGAACTCAATCCATTTATCATGTCGTTTATTCAGATTGGTTTGACACTTAAGATACTTCAAAGATTCATGATCGGAATGTATGACGTACTCCTTAGACCACGGATAATGTTGCCAAGTTTGTAGAACTCGCACTAAGGCATACAATTCATTATCATAAGTAGAATAATTCAGAGAAGGACCATGCATTTTTTCACTAAAGAATGCAACAGGTTTACCTCCTTGTATGAGAACACCTCCAATACCAATGTCGCTTGCATCACATTCTAGCTCAAATGTCTTGTCAAAATCAGGAAGTTGTAGCAATGGTGCTTGTGTAAGCTTTGATTTGAGAACATCAAAAGCTTGTTGCTGCTGTTCGCCCCGTCGAAACTGCACTCCCTTCTTCGTCAGTTCATGGAGAGGTGCTGCAATGGTGCTGAAATCCCGCACAAAGCGTCGATAAAAACCCGCAAGACCAAGAAAACTACGCACCTGCATGACGGTCGATGGAGTTGGTCAGCTAGTGATCGCCATAATTTTTGCCTCATACATCTCAATTCCCTGCGATGAAATGACATATCCAAGAAACGAAACTCGATTGGTGCAAAAGACGCACTTTTCGATGTTACCAAACAAATGTGCATCTCTCAAGACACTGAAAACAGCACGTAAGTGATTAATATGTTCGTCATATGACTTGCTGTAAATGAGGATATCATCGAAGTAACATGCATGCATTCACGTGCCCCAGCCCTACATCTGATACAACATTTCTTTAGTCAATCTCAACTGTCAAGAAAAGCGAGTTCATATCCAGTCAGATCTTGGCGACAGAACTGATTTCCAGTCGGTCAAAGTACAGTTGTAAGGAAAAACTATTGCACCAAGCACCTTCACATGCTTAGGGTTAGCCGCCACTCCCTACTGAGCTTACAATCTGCGCAACTGGTGCAGGCGCCGCCATCTCGATCTGTGCGTATATTTACTACGTAGTGGCCGCCTTCCCTTCCAACGACAGCGTTTTGGCTGAACCCTTGTCTGAGAGCTCTAGATGGTGGCCCGCCTCTTGAGGGCATTTTAAGAGCCGCCATGGTTTGTATTGAATGAAGTCATAAACAATATGCAACTTGAGAGCCCAGCCAACAGTGGCAGATCATTAAGGGCAAAAGCAACTGCCACAGCTCAAGAAGCATATGATACATGAAAGTGGTAGATACATAGATTGGAAGGGAAAGTACAAATGCTCCTACAATAAACTTCCATGGGAGAATCTCCAAGATTCACATTGAGCCTTGCTCCTCACTAGGAGATTCCTTCCTTCACAAGATTCTTTTCACAATTGATGCATGCATGGTGGAACATGCTATATGTGTATATGAATCATTTTTTTCTTGTGACATATAACCACATATGTTTTCCAGATTAGAAATTCATTGAAGTTTATGTGTGTTTGTTATATGACTGCTTAACTGCAGCTTATTAGTTGTTTGCCCTTTTAAGCTTGGCTAGGCAGGGGCAGTAATGAAGTTTAAGAATGTTATGTGAATCTAGGGTACATGCATACCTATGAAAAGAAGGAAGAGACTGCATCTCCCACGCATAGAGAGAGGAAGAGAGTGAGAAAAAGGAGAAAGACATTGATATCTGAATCCAAACCATCATAACTACTCATGTGTTTTGTAGGGTTCGGCGACGGAGGCCTCTACTCCATCGCCACAGCTACCGGTTCCAAGAGAGACGCGTGGAGATAACTGACACGACCCCACGGTCTTGTCGAGCCAGGATCACGCTGAGGGGTGCTGCGTTGCACAGCACCGTATAACACACGTCAAAGGTACAAAGCGGAAGCAAAATTTTATTACATAAACAAGTTATGAACATGTTTACATCAAAATAAGTTCAATCTACACTCGCGGGCGTAGACTAAACATCAAGTGCACGTTCAGTGTGGCGGACCGAAATCCGCTCATCCAGGATCGCAGAGGGTGGTGCCGCGCGATGCGACACCCGACAGCACACGTCAGAAGAACACAATATATTACATGGGAAAAACAGCTGAAACTGTACAGACAAGTACAAACTTCAGTTACAATTATTGTTCTATTACACAGCGGAAGACTACACTATACAACTCACGCCTCCTATTTAGCAAAAGTCGGTTGCCCAGCCCTAGGGCAACCCACACTAGCTGCACGTCTCAGCTCGGCGTGGCGTGTACGGCTCCCACTCAGCCGTGGTCCCCGACGGAGGGTAACCCTCGCCGGTGGACTCGTACTCCGAGTCCGTGGGTGGCTCCTCACCTGAAAAACACTTAAGCAGCAACCGTGAGCACGAAGGCTCAGCAAGGCTTAACCGACTCACCTAAGCATGAAACTCTACATGGGGTGTACAATGGACATAGGATAGTAACATTTCAGCAAAACGACACGCCTACAAGTTCATCCTTAGTTCATATTTTAGCAACAAGTTAACAGTTCATGAAATCTGAAATTTAGTAAGCAGTATTTGGTGGCACACATGTAGCAATACAATTATCTCAATCAGCATCATTGAATCAACATATTTCATCCATTAGTCTATGTTACGACGCAGTGAACAAGCAGTACTCGTCACCGTGAGGGACGTCGAATCGACTCGATATACACCTGCAGGGAAAACCCAAAGAGCACGTCACGTACGCCCACCCGTGGAGCTGCACAGCACGCTCACTCGATGTCGTACGGGACAACCTTTCACCCAACAGCCCAAACGTCGAACCGGTCGCACCGAAACGAGCAGGAGGTTCCCCACACGGAGCATCTCTCTATGCCCGTTGGCAGATTTCCACCTTGCTGCCCTCAACCTACACCTATAAATCG
This sequence comes from Neostapfia colusana, assembly GCA_030760725.1. NCBI lineage: Eukaryota > Viridiplantae > Streptophyta > Magnoliopsida > Poales > Poaceae > Neostapfia > Neostapfia colusana. The sequence continues at coordinate 70,305,117 of JASWHV010000015.1, forward strand.
GTGTGCTATGCCTCGACGCCCGGAGGTTTAGGCTACATCGGTTTATCGGGGCCCATATATCCGATATGCCTTCGGTACGTTCAATACTTGTTCAGCAGGGCCGCACACGGATCGGTCCTCAATCGACACGGGCAGGGCTGCGCACACAAGACTCTCTCTTGCTGCGCCCTAGCCCCTGCCTAGTCTCATTTTCATTACTAAAGTGATCTCACATCACTCAACCGAACCCGTGTGTCCCAATGCCTATCTCGCGAGTAGATTCCAACTACTCGACTTGTACCGAAGTCCTATGACTCATTAAGCATAGCCTGTCTACTCGAGGTCCTTGACACTACCCTCACTCTTTTAGGAACCTTTGGTTATGCAAGTGGGGTTTCATTCATCCTATACCTAATGCACATACATACTTCATATGACACATGTAAACAAAGTAAAACTTTTGAAAAGGGTTAATGCAAACCGGGGCTTGCCTTGTTGCTGCTGGTCAGGAGTTAGTTCTTCGTCCGGAAGAAGGAAGTCCAGCACTTCCGGAGTCTCTTCTTCAACGGCTACACGTTAATGAAATACTATACGTTAATTTAAATGCAAACGTGAGTTTAGAGTCAAACTTCTACTATTGGTTTTAATAACCAGCCTCTAACACCTGGAACTTTGTTTAAGAATTTAAATATGAACTGGTGTTGGTGGTTTGGCTTGGACTTAGTCCCATGATTAAATGCTAAGTGGTTTTCCCCCTTTTCCATCTTAATCCCTTAAGTGGGTAAACAGGACAGGGGTGATCTAGAGCTCCAATGGAGCTGAGAATTTTTGTGTGAGTTCCTTGTCACAAGAAAACTCTCTGGACCAAACCTTAGCACTTTTCATGGAATGGTTTGCTCAGAGTAATTTCTTTAGCAAATAAGCAAGGAGGAAATTAATTCTGAGGTCAGACCCCTGTTCATACCCAACTTAAAGAACTACAATTTCAATTATAGCTCCTAGAGTTTGCATGAATTTTTCTAGTATTTTTGGAGTTAAGAATCGCCCAGAACTGAATTTCCAAGTTTTTGGAAATTCTCTGAAAATGTTTCTGTATTCAAATGAACACAGCACCTTCCAATTTGAATTGCTCTGGCCAAATCAACTCCAAATGGTCTGAAACTTTTACAGGGGTCTACTAATGTTCTAAAGAACATTCTGGCAAAATTTGGGAATTTTTGGATGAACCAAACTCCCTCTAAAATTCTTTTTCTGAAAAGCTTTAAAGAATTTTCCAGAATTAATTGCTGGGTTTTATAAAACTTGGGTTTCAGATTTGGATTGTACTCTGTTAGAGGAATCCAACAAAATTTGTTTCATGATTTTTGGATTCTCCTAACCCAAGTTGTGGTCCTCCAAAGTTTGAACTACAAACTGGACATTTCAAAATGTTTAAATGTCTGCCGGTGGGTCCCACCCGGCAGTCTTCCCCTTCCTCGCGCCAAACAGGGGCCCGCGGCGGCGCACCCCGGCGAGCGTCGCCGGAACTGCTCTCCCGGCCGTCTCCCGGCCCCAAACTTGCCGCCCCGCCCTAACTCACATCGCTGAACTCGTCGGTGGCGTCGCCGGCGGCCGTAGCTCACCGGAACAGGGCTCCCGACGGTGACAGTGGCGGTTAGGGTTCCGGCGTGGTCGGGAATGCGTTACAACGCATCAAAATGATTGGCAAAGGGTCGGAGAGCACCACGGGAGCTCGAGGGTGATGGAAATGGCCGCCAAACCCCATGAAAAGGTCGGCAACCTAGAGCTCCACGGTGAACCGAGCTGTTATTCTATGGCGGCCCGAGAAACAACCTAAACCCGGCCATTTCTGGGTCATTTCCCTTGATTCTTGGTCGAGGAGGGCCGCTAGGAAGTGAGGAAGGTATGTGTAAGCTCACTCGAGCTGGATTGGACGGTGCAGCTCGAATTTCGGGGTAGACCGATCCTTACCCGGTTGCACTAGTTCTCGGGATCCTTAGGAATTCTCAGCGCACCGTCTACCAATGGTTAGAAGGGTTGCAGCTACACGATCTGGAGGCTAAGGCGTACCTTTTCTGTGTAGAAGTCCGGCGGTGAAACTGGCCGTGGCGTGCTGTCCACGGGGAGCAGTCCGTGCCTTTCCGCCGGCGGCCTGAGCTCTCAGTGGCGATCGTCGATTTGTGGTCAAGTGCGGTGCTAACACCGTGGGGTGGTGAGATGGCTAGCTAGAGCACACACCGGCGCTCTCTTTCTGCGTTGGGAGCTCGGGCAAAGGCCGAGCGGACGTCGGCGTGCAGGGGAGGATCGGGGGAGCGGCGTCGGTGACCGAGCAGAGCGGGGGCTCGCTGTTTTGCAAAGAAGCACGCGTACGTCTTCGGTGGCTTGGCGAGGGGGTCATGTAGAGGAGAGGGCGCGCCGTTCCCCGGCTGCCAGCGCGAGCGACGGGAACCAGGAGGTGGCCGTTCGGCCGGCGGTGCGCGCGCGGCAGCTGGCTGCGCTCGGTTGACTGGGAAACAGAGAGCAGACTTGGGGGCTAAGTCTATTTCACCCAATGACAGGTGGGCCCCACTGGTCAGTGCTCTACCCCCTCTCAAAAGATCTCCAAAACTTGACAAAAGATGAATTCAATCGTTGGAAATCTTCAACTGAGCTACATTGGTATTGTTTGGCAAATTTACCTCAAATTCAAATGCATATTTGAATTCTTGGCATATTTGGATCCTTTTTGGAAAAATGGGTAGCAAATCCTTTTGAAAATTTCTGAAACTTTGCCTCCCCACTAATTTGGACCTGAGGAATCCAATTATGCACTTTGATCCTTGGTTTAGCTGCTGAAATCCTGAGTTTGAATGCAACAGTTTGGAAACACACTCTCATGTGTGATCATATGTGTATAATTTTCCCATGTTGTGAAAGTGTAAGTTTCCCCTCTAACCACTTCTTTGATAGAGGTTACTTGCTCCTCCCATTCCTTACCAGCCATCCACAACAAGAGCTGAGGTGTGGTGAAGTGCAGAAAAATTTTTACAAGTCCCTTTTCTTGGGCTTTTACATCCCTCCCCCCTTAAAAGAATCTCGTCCCGAGATTATAAAAGAAGAGATAGCGATGTAATAGGGACTTACCCGTGTTGAGAAGCCAAGAACTCCGGGTAATTTGAGCGAAGGAACTCCTCGCTCTCCCACGTCGCTTCCTCGGCGGTGTGGTTACTCCAGAGTATTTTGTAGAACCACAACGTTCTGCTACGCGTGGTCCTGGCTTTCTCATCAAGAATTCCCACCGGATATTCATCATATGTTAAATCCGGCTTCAGCTCGCCGATGTCTTCGGTAGGAACAGCAGTTGTATGCTTCAAGCATTTTCGCAGTTGCGAAACATGGAAAATATCATGGACACCAGCCAGAGATGCCGGTAGCTCCAATCGATACGCTGCTGATCCACACTTCTCGGTGATAGCGTAGGGTCCAATGAAACGGGGAGCGAGCTTCCCTTTCACACCGAATCGGTGCACGCCCTTCATTGGAGACACGCGGAGGTACACGTGTTCCCCAATGTCAAAGTGCAACGGTCTACGCCTCTTATCAGCGTAGCTCTTCTGTCGGGATTGAGCGGCCTTCAAATTGGCTTGAATTGTCCGAACGCGCTCTTCGGCGTCGTTCACCACATCAACTCCAAATGTGACCCTTTCACCGGACTCGCACCAATTTAATGGGGTGCGGCATTTACGACCGTAGAGAGCTTCGTAAGGTGCCATTTTGATACTCGCCTGATAACCGTTGTTGTACGAGAATTCCGCCAATGGTAGGTGATCATCCCAGTTCCTACCATGGTGGATGGCACACGCTCTCAACATGTCTTCCAGAACTTGATTCACCCTTTCTGTCTGGCCATCTGTCTGAGGGTGATAAGCGGAGCTCCTTATCAACTTAGTACCCAATGCAGCGTGTAGCTGCTCCCAAAAGCGAGATACAAATAATGCACCTCGATCTGAGACAATGGTCTTGGGTACCCCGTATAGGCATAGAATCTTCGCTATGTATAGCTCCGCATATTTGCCGGCATTGTAACGTGTATTCACCGGAATGAAGTGAGCCGTCTTGGTTAACCGATCAACGATTACCCATATGGAATCATGCTTGTTGGCTGTTAGGGGTAATCCCATAATGAAATCCATGCTCACATCTTCCCATTTCCATGCCGGGATCTTCAGGGGTTGCAGCAGCCCTGATTTCTTCATATGATCAGCTTTCACTCGTCTACACGTATCACACTCGGATACGTACTTAGCTACCTCCCGCTTCATCCGTGTCCACCAAAATTTCTTTTTCAAATCTTGGTACATTTTGTTGCTGCCCGGATGAATGGAGTATTTGGACAAGTGAGCTTCATCGAGGATCTTTTTCCTCAACTCCATATCTCGGGGTACGACTATGCGGTCATTGAACCACAGCGTCCCCTCATCATCCTTCCGGAAACATTTAATTTCTCCAATGTCTATCCGTCTCCGGAGATGTGCCATGCCTTTATCCGTTTTCTGAGCTGCAATGATGTCCTCCCTAATAGTAGGGATGAGGGCAAGGTTGTACAGCGATCCATAAGGAACCAAGTATAAACTTGGCTCTTCCTCCGCCACCGGTGTAATGGTGAGGTGATGGACATGTGATTTCCGACTCAGCGCGTCGGCAACCACATTCGCCTTGCCGGGGTGGTAATGGATCTCAATCTCATAATCTTTGATCAGTTCTAACCACCTCCTCTGCCTCATGTTCAGCTCCTTCTCGGTGAAAATGTATTTCAAGCTCTTGTGGTCGGTGTAGAGATGCACCAAGTTCCCCAGGAGATAGTGCCTCCACATTTTCAGCGCCAACACCACGGCAGCAAGTTCAAGATCATGAGTCGGGTAGTGCTGCTCATGGTTCCGAAGTTGGCGTGAGCCATAAGCGACCACGCGTCCTTCCTGCATCAACACGCAGCCGAGCCCAATACCGGACGCGTCACAATACACGTCGAAGGGCTTTGTTGTATCCGGTTGAGCTAAGACCGGGGCTGTTGTGAGATGCTTCACCAATGTTCGGAACGCTCCTTCACACGCCGTGTTCCAAACATATTTCTTCCCTTTTTTCAGCAACTCTGTCATCGGCTTAGCGAGCTTGGAGAAACTTGGAATGAATCTCCGGTAGTATCCCGCTAACCCGAGGAAGCTTCTGACTTCATGAACTGAAGTGGGAGCTTTCCATTTCAACACTTGCTCGATTTTACTTGGGTCAACCGCAATGCCTTCAGCCGAGATGATATGTCCCAAGAATGGCACTTGGCTGATCCAAAATTCGCATTTGCTGAACTTGGCGTAGAGCTTGTGGTCTCGCAATCGTTGAAGAACGATCCGTAAGTGTTCGGCATGCTCGGCTTCTGTCTTGGAGTAAACCAAGATATCGTCGATGAACACTACCACGAACTTGTCCAGCTCCGGCATGAACACCGAGTTCATGAGATACATGAAATGGGCTGGAGCATTTGTGAGACCAAAAGACATGACGAGATATTCGTATAAGCCGTATCTCGTCGAGAATGCCGTCTTCGGGATATCCTCCGCCCGGATCTTGATCTGGTGATATCCAGAGCGAAGGTCCATCTTTGAGAACACACTTGCCCCCACAAGTTGATCAAACAAGATGTCAATACGGGGCAGTGGGTACTTATTCTTGATGGTGACGGCGTTGAGCGGCCGGTAATCCACACACAGCCTCAGGGTCTCATCCTTCTTCTTCACGAATAGCGCCGAGCATCCCCAAGGCGATGAACTCGGCCTAATGAAACCCTTGCTCAACAGATCATTGAACTGTTCTTTCAGTTCAGCCAGCTCATTCGGAGCCATCTTGTATGGTCTCCGTGAGATGGGCGTAGTCCCGGGTGCAAGTTCAATCTTGAACTCGACATCCCGCTCAGGTGGCATGCCCGGAAGATCATCCGGGAACACATCAGGATACTCCCGGACTACGGGGATGTCTTCTAACTTGAGAACTTCAGCATTATTAATTGCTAAAACTTCCCGGACTGGCGTGTCTAACACCATGGAATGCGGACGGTGGAATGGAGAATCTAAGTGAACCGTCCGTGTCCGAGTCTCTAGGACAGCGCCATGGTAGTGTAGCCATGACATCCCTAAGATTGCATCAATCTTTTGTCCCATAAGGATTATCAAGGTGGTGGGATATAGTTTCCCACCTAAGCACAGAGGTGCCTTTGGAATCATCATATTAGCTGAAATCTTCCCTCCCGGTGAGTATATCATATATGTGCAGTCGGTTGGGAAGACTTGCAATTGATGTTTAGCCACATAGGATGCACTTATAAAGCTGTGGGTTGCACCAGAATCAAATAATATGACGATGGCTTGATTGTTGAGAGTAAACGTACCCGCCAGCACGTTGTCTCCCTCTGGGGCGTCCTCACTGTCGAGGTTGCGGACGCCTCCAGTCCGCTGACCAACCTTCTTCACCGGAGGTCGGCCTCGAGCACCGCCCTGGAACTGGGCTTGCCCGCTGCTCTGCTGCCCCTGGGGACAGTCCTTCGCAAAGTGGCCCGCTTGGCCACACGTGAAGCAGGTGAAACGGGGCGGTCCCCCGCTACTCGGTGGACGGAAACCTGGGGCGCGTTGTGGCGGTGGAAACGCCCGGGGTACCGTCTGCTGCTGCTGCTGTCTTGGTGGTGGCATCGGCGGATGGAACGGAGGTGCCTGAAAGGGACGTCCCCCGAACCGTTGCGGTCGCGCCGGTGGTTGCCACTGCTGCCCGGATGGTGTCCGATACACCATACGGTACTTCTGGGGAGCGCCACTCCCACCGCTGCTAGGTGGAGCGCTACGCTTCCTCTGCTCAGCTGCTAACTCCCGCTGAGCGTCCTCTTGCATGATGGCGGCATTGACTAGGTCGTTGAATGTGCCGCGGTTCCATTGTACGAGGTGGGTCTTCATTTCGGGATGTAACCCCCGATAGAAGTGCTCCCTCTTCTTCTCCTCCGTGGAGATGTAGTCTGACGCATACTGCGCCAGATGGTTGAAGGCACGGGAGTAGTCGTGGGCACTCCTCCCGCCCTGCTTCAGTTCCAAAAATTCTTGGAACTTTCTCTTCATTATTCCGGGAGGAATGTGATAGGCGCGGAACGCCTCCCGGAACTCTTGCCATTCCACGGCATGGCCAGCCGGACGTGAGGCGACATAATTCGCCCACCACGCACCAGCGGCACCGTGGAGCTGCTGTGCTGCGAACAGTGTCTTCTGCCGCTCCGTACACGGGAGCAGCCCGAACTTGGACTCGATAGTCCGCAGCCAGTTGTCCGCCTCCAGTGGTTCTTCAGCTTCGGTGAACACTGGAGGGTGCATACTCATGAAATCCGAGTACGACACTTCGCGGGGCTCACGAGGCCCTCGCTCTTGATGTCCTCCCGCCTGGGACGTATTCTGCACGATCGTGCGGAGCAGGTCGGTCTGCTCCTCACGACCTCCCACCAATGCCGCTATCACATCCGCTAGAGTAAGCGGAGGCGGCGGTGGTGGCTGCTGCTGCGGGGTGCTGTCGTAGGCCGGTGGCTGGGAGTCATCGCCTCCACCTTGGCTAGAGCCACCAACCTCGTGCGTGGTCCTAGTACGAACCATCTGCAACCATACGACATTAAACATCAGCCCCGCAACATTTTGCATGCAGTCCAATAGAACTGGGCGTAAAAACATTACGACAACCAAACATGCGAAATATCTCGTAAGTAGATAATGTAATAACTTTGCACAAGCTACACCATTACCAGACCAAACACAAGTTAGTTTAATCCAACTTGATGAACCTCCCCTTTGGAAGCTCAACATAACTAGGTTTGGTCACTACGAGACGTTATCCTTGCGTTGCCATCACGTATAACACCCTTAGGGTACGACACCCTCTCCAATGAGCTCAACTGTCATTCTTCCGTCAGAATGACCAGTTTCTACCTATTCCAAGTTTTGATCCGGTTATGGGCATTTTCATGACTCAAGTTGAATACCAAAGTTAAAGTTAACTTCAGTATCTTTCCAACGAGTACTCATTTGCCCCCAGATCAGCTTTGATTAAAAAATTATGCTAATTCAAAGTTAGCAGAATTTCTGGAAGAATTTTAACAGCACCTCCCTTGGAAGTGGCTGTGTTTCAATCCTGATTTCCACTAAATTCTGTGCTGAAACTTCAGAAACTTTGAATTGCAAAGATGGCAAACATCTTCTACTATTTCTAAGGATGGATTATATGACAATTTTAGATTTTTCTACTGGGAGTTATATTTGAAAAACAGATCAGTTCAGAGGATGTTTTACTCTGCCCTGATTCTGGACAGTTTACATTCCTCTGGGATTTCAGCCATCTTAAGGCGAGTTTCAGCTCTGGAAGTCTACAACAAAGTTGTAGAGTACTTGAATACCTTTCCAGAACTATATAGCACACCTCCCTGGGCTAAAATACCTGTGAGTTATGCCCTGTTGAAGATCAGCAAACATGCTGCCCAAAACAGAGCACTCTGTTTTTCAGTCTCTTTTGGAACTACACTCATCACCATCCCATTCTTATACCCAACCAGGGTCCTAACTGTTGAACCTATAGATTTTAATTCTTTGTCATCATTATACTCATGCATATGCCTACAATGTCTCGGTACTACGTTTCTCACAAAAGAAAATCCTAACCGGATCATACCGGCATATACGTCTCAAGTGTGGCACTAAACGGTCTCTCGCACACGTTTTCTACACGGATACATACGTGGTTAGTACCTGCAGAAAACCACACAATAATGGTGCACTCAATGGTTATTCATTTCAGGCAGTTCCATATTTGAAAGTAAATACAAACGCCCGTATCATTGTCATACGGCCGTCCTTGAGTTAGGTCACGTCTCAAGGTACGTGATCGTGTTTCAACACCACACGACGGGGAACCCGAATATGTCATGAACGGGTCGTCACGGTTGGGAATGTTATCAACCCAACAGATACCACCTACTGCCCTGCAGGGCACGCCGATGGCAAGCGCTGCGTATGTCTCCCTGGGCTATTTCCAGACGAACACACTCTCACGTTACTGACCACGCGATGGGGTCTCCGCTTACTTGCCTAATGCACGCTAGGGATCAGCGTTTCATATGAACTCAGGGACATGAAGAGTCCAAGAGCTTCATATTGACATCTCACACCAAGCTGTGAGATCAATCCCTGAACCTCGTTCCTCGTCAGGGAGAGCTAACCGAAATTGAACCGCTTTCGGTGGCGTTCCTTACCATACTTACCAGAGCGTAGGTGCGTCGTACATAATTGAAATTCAGAATTATAACAGATAAGTTAGCCTTTGCCACTTTAAGTAACTATGCTAATATAGTCCTTACTTGGGCAACTACCGAATCCTCACCGTAATACCTAAGTTTTTCCCATAATGCAGTCCTTTAGTACTGTGCTATCCCCACTGCAGCTCTGATACCAGGCTGTGGCGGACCGAAATCCGCTCATCCAGGATCGCAGAGGGTGGTGCCGCGCGATGCGACATCCGACAGCACACGTCAGAAGAACACAATATATTACATGGGAAAAACAGCTGAAACTGTACAGACAAGTACAAACTTCAGTTACAATTATTGTTCTATTACACAGCGGAAGACTACACTATACAACTCACGCCTCCTATTTAGCAAAAGTCGGTTGCCCAGCCCTAGGGCAACCCACACTAGCTGCACGTCTCAGCTCGGCGCGGCGTGTACGGCTCCCACTCAGCCGTGGTCCCCGACGGAGGGTAACCCTCGCCGGTGGACTCGTACTCCGAGTCCGTGGGTGGCTCCTCACCTGAAAAACACTTAAGCAGCAACCGTGAGCACGAAGGCTCAGCAAGGCTTAACCGACTCACCTAAGCATGAAACTCTACATGGGGTGTACAATGGACATAGGATAGTAACATTTCAGCAAAACGACACGCCTACAAGTTCATCCTTAGTTCATCTTTTAGCAACAAGTTAACAGTTCATGAAATCTGAAATTTAGTAAGCAGTATTTGGTGGCACACATGTAGCAATACAATTATCTCAATCAGCATCATTGAATCAACATATTTCATCCATTAGTCTACGTTACGACGCAGTGAACAAGCAGTACTCGTCACCGCGAGGGACGGCGAATCGACTCGATATACACCTGCAGGGAAAACCCAAAGAGCACGTCACGTACGCCCACCCGTGGAGCTGCACAGCACGCTCACTCGATGTCGTACGGGACAACCTTTCACCCAACAGCCCAAACGTCGAACCGGTCGCACCGAAACGAGCAGGAGGTTCCCCACACGGAGCATCTCTCTATGCCCGTTGGCAGATTTCCACCTTGCTGCCCTCAACCTACACCTATAAATCGGTGTGCTATGCCTCGACGCCCGGAGGTTTAGGCTACATCGGTTTATCGGGGCCCATATATCCGATATGCCTTCGGTACGTTCAATACTTGTTCAGCAGGGCCGCACACGGATCGGTCCTCAATCGACACGGGCAGGGCTGCGCACACAAGACTCTCTCTTGCTGCGCCCTAGCCCCTGCCTAGTCTCATTTTCATTACTAAAGTGATCTCACATCACTCAACCGAACCCGTGTGTCCCAATGCCTATCTCGCGAGTAGATTCCAACTACTCGACTTGTACCGAAGTCCTATGACTCATTAAGCATAGCCTGTCTACTCGAGGTCCTTGACACTACCCTCACTCTTTTAGGAACCTTTGGTTATGCAAGTGGGGTTTCATTCATCCTATACCTAATGCACATACATACTTCATATGACACATGTAAACAAAGTAAAACTTTTGAAAAGGGTTAATGCAAACCGGGGCTTGCCTTGTTGCTGCTGGTCAGGAGTTAGTTCTTCGTCCGGAAGAAGGAAGTCCAGCACTTCCGGAGTCTCTTCTTCAACGGCTACACGTTAATGAAATACTATACGTTAATTTAGATGCAAACGTGAGTTTAGAGTCAAACTTCTACTATTGGTTTTAATAACCAGCCTCTAACACCTGGAACTTTGTTTAAGAATTTAAATATGAACTGGTGTTGGTGGTTTGGCTTGGACTTAGTCCCATGATTAAATGCTAAGTGGTTTTCCCCCTTTTCCATCTTAATCCCTTAAGTGGGTAAACAGGACAGGGGTGATCTAGAGCTCCAATGGAGCTGAGAATTTTTGTGTGAGTTCCTTGTCACAAGAAAATTCTCTGGACCAAACCTTAGCACTTTTCATGGAATGGTTTGCTCAGAGTAATTTCTTTAGCAAATAAGCAAGGAGGAAATTAATTCTGAGGTCAGACCCCTGTTCATACCCAACTTAAAGAACTACAATTTCAATTATAGCTCCTAGAGTTTGCATGAATTTTTCTAGTATTTTTGGAGTTAAGAATCGCCCAGAACTGAATTTCCAAGTTTTTGGAAATTCTCTGAAAATGTTTCTGTATTCAAATGAACACAGCACCTTCCAATTTGAATTGCTCTGGCCAAATCAACTCCAAATGGTCTGAAACTTTTACAGGGGTCTACTAATGTTCTAAAGAACATTCTGGCAAAATTTGGGAATTTTTGGATGAACCAAACTCCCTCTAAAATTCTTTTTCTGAAAAGCTTTAAAGAATTTTCCAGAATTAATTGCTGGGTTTTATAAAACTTGGGTTTCAGATTTGGATTGTACTCTGTTAGAGGAATCCAACAAAATTTGTTTCATGATTTTTGGATTCTCCTAACCCAAGTTGTGGTCCTCCAAAGTTTGAACTACAAACTGGACATTTCAAAATGTTTAAATGTCTGCCGGTGGGTCCCACCCGGCAGTCTTCCCCTTCCTCGCGCCAAACAGGGGCCCGCGGCGGCGCACCCCGGCGAGCGTCGCCGGAACTGCTCTCCCGGCCGTCTCCCGGCCCCAAACTTGCCGCCCCGCCCTAACTCACATCGCTGAACTCGTCGGTGGCGTCGCCGGCGGCCGTAGCTCACCGGAACAGGGCTCCCGACGGTGACAGTGGCGGTTAGGGTTCCGGCGTGGTCGGGAATGCGTTACAACGCATCAAAATGATTGGCAAAGGGTCGGAGAGCACCACGGGAGCTCGAGGGTGATGGAAATGGCCGCCAAACCCCATGAAAAGGTCGGCAACCTAGAGCTCCACGGTGAACCGAGCTGTTATTCTATGGCGGCCCGAGAAACAACCTAAACCCGGCCATTTCTGGGTCATTTCCCTTGATTCTTGGTCGAGGAGGGCCGCTAGGAAGTGAGGAAGGTATGTGTAAGCTCACTCGAGCTGGATTGGACGGTGCAGCTCGAATTTCGGGGTAGACCGATCCTTACCCGGTTGCACTAGTTCTCGGGATCCTTAGGAATTCTCAGCGCACCGTCTACCAATGGTTAGAAGGGTTGCAGCTACACGATCTGGAGGCTAAGGCGTACCTTTTCTGTGTAGAAGTCCGGCGGTGAAACTGGCCGTGGCGTGCTGTCCACGGGGAGCAGTCCGTGCCTTTCCGCCGGCGGCCTGAGCTCTCAGTGGCGATCGTCGATTTGTGGTCAAGTGCGGTGCTAACACCGTGGGGTGGTGAGATGGCTAGCTAGAGCACACACCGGCGCTCTCTTTCTGCGTTGGGAGCTCGGGCAAAGGCCGAGCGGACGTCGGCGTGCAGGGGAGGATCGGGGGAGCGGCGTCGGTGACCGAGCAGAGCGGGGGCTCGCTGTTTTGCAAAGAAGCACGCGTACGTCTTCGGTGGCTTGGCAAGGGGGTCATGTAGAGGAGAGGGCGCGCCGTTCCCCGGCTGCCAGCGCGAGCGACGGGAACCAGGAGGTGGCCGTTCGGCCGGCGGTGCGCGCGCGGCAGCTGGCTGCGCTCGGTTGACTGGGAAACAGAGAGCAGACTTGGGGGCTAAGTCTATTTCACCCAATGACAGGTGGGCCCCACTGGTCAGTGCTCTACCCCCTCTCAAAAGATCTCCAAAACTTGACAAAAGATGAATTCAATCGTTGGAAATCTTCAACTGAGCTACATTGGTATTGTTTGGCAAATTTACCTCAAATTCAAATGCATATTTGAATTCTTGGCATATTTGGATCCTTTTTGGAAAAATGGGTAGCAAATCCTTTTGAAAATTTCTGAAACTTTGCCTCCCCACTAATTTGGACCTGAGGAATCCAATTATGCACTTTGATCCTTGGTTTAGCTGCTGAAATCCTGAGTTTGAATGCAACAGTTTGGAAACACACTCTCATGTGTGATCATATGTGTATAATTTTCCCATGTTGTGAAAGTGTAAGTTTCCCCTCTAACCACTTCTTTGATAGAGGTTACTTGCTCCTCCCATTCCTTACCAGCCATCCACAACAAGAGCTGAGGTGTGGTGAAGTGCGGAAAAAATTTTACAAGTCCCTTTTCTTGGGCTTTTACATTCAGCCCTTGAACGTGTCCTTGCTAGCACACACGCACACTAACTCTGCGGCATGCACGACTCCCACTCGACGGGGTTCCCCTCCTGGGGTTCCGTCTCTTCCTCGGGAGTCCCTTCCTCATAGAACCCTGCAAAAGCTTCAAACACAAGCAGTGAGCACGAAGGCTCAGCAAGTCTGACCCGTCGCACCTAAACATGGAACTTCTACATGGTGATGGGTACATGAGGCAAAAATCATTTGCAAAGGACTCGCCTAATTAGTGGAACCTTACTTTCAAGTTTTAGCAGCAGGTTGTGGAGAACCTTATGCTAAGGCACATGAGAGAGCCGCAATCAAACAAGAAACGCATTTCTCTCATGTACTTTGCCCAAAGTTGTAAAGAACTTTAGTTAGCTCTAAACTACAGCAATTCATTAGCAATCAAGTCCATCTTTCAATCAGCAACATTTTAACATGTAACTAGCCTGTTCTTTCTACGTCACGGTACAGCAAACAAGTGGTACTCACTGACCGCGAGGTACGTCGATTATAATCGATTTACACCTGCAGGGTTACCCGAACAACCCGTCATGTACGCCCGTACTCGATGTTGCCTACAACAACCATCACGGATGCCGTACACAACCACCTTTCACCCGTCAGCCAAATATTGAACCGGTCCCATCGTCCCGAGCAAGAGGTCTCTGCACGCGCATCTCAGTGCCGCCAGCCGATTTACACCTCGAGCTCTCAACCTACCCTCTGAACGACAGGCAATGCCTCAATACCCAGCTACCCGAGTTACATCAGTTTCCCGGTTCCCATATAGCCGGTAGGTCTTCGGTACTGTTCTAGCTTGTTCAACAGGCCCGCACACGGCTCGGTCCTCAATCGACACAAGCGGAGCTACAGCACGCAGGCCCCAAATTCCTGCTACCCTTACCCTCCGCTTGGTCTCCTTTTCTTGCCATGTGTTTCATGTGCTATCACTACCCGAGTCGAGTGCCTCTAGCCTATGCTCGCGAGTAGTTCCAACTACTCGACTTGTACCGAATCCTACTCTACCTTAGCATTGCAGTAGCTAACGGGGTTTGCAATCCTAAACCCAACCCATGGTTTTCTTGGCTATGCATTTGGGTTTCCAAACAAGACTCTAATGCAAATAATAATGATACTCAAGTAAGTGCTCAAAACAATAAAATTTGTAAAAGGTTAATGCAAACCGGAGCTTGCCTTGATGCTCTTGGTCGTAGGCTAGCTGCTCCTCCGGAGTTACGAAGTCTAGGACTTCGGGTTCCTCCTCGACCTTAGCGACTACATGATAGAAACAATATATGTATTAATTTAAATGCAGTTGTATTTACTTTTAATCTTGTGAAGTCTATAACTCTTACTAGACAAGCCTAATGACTGTGAAACTTTTACTGTGGCTTGGTTACAACCTAAATAGAAACTTGGTCAAGTTTTAGTTGCAGTCAAGCTTATTTGAGCCCTCCACAATTAATTATGTACTTGACCTTAATTGAAGGCTTTTAGGGTGTTCTAAGGATTTTCATGAAACAAACTATGACTTTCTGAAAACTAGATTTTCAGAGGGTTCTAATGGAGTTGGTATCACTTAATTTGAAGGTTCCTAGCTAAAGATATGAGCTAAACAATTTCAGAAAAAATTCTGAAAATGTTTCTGGACATTTTTCTATTTTCTCTGGAACAGTTTCACTAATCACACCATTAGGTGGATCAAATTAGCTCAATTGGATCTTAAATTTTTATGGTAGTTTAGTGATATTTTGGTGAACATCCCAGCAAAATTTCAGGATTTTCCTCCAAGGGATTCTCCAGTTAAAATTCCTAACAGTTTAAACTTTGAGGAATTAATTCTGGAGAATTAAGGGTTTTCATGAGTTGAAACTTGATTTGCTGGGAAGTGCTCAGAGAGCTGAATCCAACAAAATTTGGTTCACTCGATTTGGAGCTTTCTAGCCAAAGTTATCAGGATTTGAAGTTTGAAGGAAATCTGAAAATCGGGGAAAAGTTTAAACTCGCGCGTGGACCCCGGGACACGCGTCGCACGCCGAGGCGACAGCACACCGCGGCCCACAAGGATTTTGCGCGCCATCACACCTGATCCCGGCCGCAGCCCGATCCCGATTCAAAATATCGGCTGCTGACAGCTGGGGTCCACCCCTTTCTTCAACCTCGCGACGCCCGCGCTCCACCGCCGAGGGACCTCGCCGGAGAGCTCGCCGCCGGCTTCTGTACAGCTCCAAACTTCACGATTTTGGCCGCCCCTGCCTACTTTCACTCGGGGAACAGGATTCTGGGGTCAGCTACTCATGACAATGGCCGGTGCATGGTCGGCGACGAGCCGCCACCTCGGAAAGACTTCGGCCATGTCGGCTGACTCCCCTAGCACCTCAACTACTCGAGGAACCGGTCGGGAAGCATCAGTGGACCTCAGTGAAGGTAGACATGAGCTCGAGGCAGCTCGGGAAAGGCCCGAAGTAGGTCCTCACCGTGCGCCCGATGCCTCCCGTTTATTCCGCCATTGGTAAAACTCGAATTACGCCGGGTACAGAGGTTCTCCGGCCAAAGGTTGTGAAGGCAACTTGTGCCTTACCGTGTCTAGTTTGTGTGAGAGCGGATTGAGGCCCTCTAACTCTTTCTAGGGCACGAATTCAACGGAATCGCACCCGAAGGTCGTTCTGCACACAGAAAGGGGAAAACTGGAAATTCGCCGCCGGTGAGCAACCACTCGAGCTGTGGCTCGGGGGTGAGCAGCACCGGTCACTAGCGCGTCCAAGGGTGCCTTGGCTTGGGCGTGACAATGCCCTGGTTGGGCTGTCCACGGAAGCCCGAGGTGCGGTGGTTCTAAGTCACCGAATTGATCTTTCGGCACAGCCGATATCAATCGGTTTCCACTGAAATCTAGCAGCGGGGAAGACGGAGGAAGGTCTCTAGTACCTTGCCGTGGCTCTGGAGGGGACAGAGGAAGCTGTGATCGGCGCTCTCCGATCGATTCCGAGCTGCGGAAAATTTTGGCCGGCACTGAGTTCTTGCGGGGGAAGAAACGGGTGATGCCTCGGCCGAGGAGGGGGAAAGGTGCCTTAAGAAGGCTCTGCACTGCCTCACGCCCGCACGTGACCAAGCAGCTGCTGGCGCGGCGGATTCCCTCAGTGGCGATCGCAGCGGCGGCGCGGTTAACCGAGTGAGAAAGTCTCAGTCGGTTTGATTTGAAGTAGAGGCTGACATGTGGGTCCCACTCCCATTTTGACCTCTGAAATTTACTCCTAATCACTGTTGTAAACAGTGAGCCCTATAATACCCCTGATAATTCAAATTATACACCCATGAGCCATTTGAATTGATCAAAGTTCAAATGAGGTTTGGTTTGAATGAATTTCAGCACAAGTTTAGTTTGAATTCAAATAAAGTTTGAATTTCCCCCACTTAGCTCATGTCAAGATTAACTCCAAATGGAGTGAAAATTCGTGTGTGGGCTCACAAAAATGTGCTGAGTAAGAATATGCCTCCCACTTTTAAATGCATGGGATAAAAACAGTTTGAATTTGAATATGGTTTCAAACTGCCCTCTTTCTAGCTATACCCAAAAATGACCTCAAAAAGGTTTTGAATTTGGGTGAAACTTGGCATGGACATCCTTACCAATATGTAGGAGTTTTCATATGTCCAGCCCACCTATATCACATGTGGAAAATACCACTTTTGCAATGTGTGAGTTTGTTCTCTAATGAGTATGTTGATGGTGGTTACTTGCTCTTCATTTGTGTTCATCATCTCTCCTCAAATGAGGTGTGTGTGTATGGTGATAAACACTTCAATTATGTGTCAAAAACTGAGGCCCTTACATTCCTCCCCCCTTAAAAGTATCTCGTCCCGAGATTATAAGGTGAAAATGAGAGAGAGGACGGTGGAAAATTACCGGATATGCGACGTGAAAAAGTCGGGGTAGTTAGCGCGAAGAAATTCTTCACTCTCCCATGCCGCTTCGTCCATGGAGTGATTACTCCATAGAACCTTCTAGAACCACAACGTACGGTTGCGTGTGGTTCGGGCCTTTTCATCGATAATCTGCACCGGTTCCTCCCGATAGGTGAGATCCAGTTGCAGTTCTTCAATATCCTCCAGCTGAACGGTAGTTGATAGCTTAAGACACTTCCTCAGCTGGGAAATGTGAAAGACGTCGTGCACAACGGAAAGTGCTTCTGGTAATTTCAGCCGGTATGCCACTGATCCACATCTTTCAGTAATCTGGAATGGACCGATGAATCGGGGTGCCAACTTTCCTCTCACCCCAAATCTGTTTACGCCCTTCATTGGAGACACCCGTAAATATACGTGATCTCCAACTTCGAATTGTAATGGGCACCTTCTCCGGTCCACATACTGTTTCTGACGGGATTGAGCGGCTTTTAGGTTCGCTTGAATCAGTCGAACCTTTTCTTCCGCGTTGTTGACGAGGTCAACCCCGAAGGTAACCCTTTCGCCAGACTCACACAAATTCAATGGTGTGCGGCATTTCCTACCATATGGCGCCTCGTAAGGCGCCATCTTGATGCTGGCTTGGTACCCATTGTTGTACGAGAACTCGGCTAATGGCAAGTGATCATCCCAATTCTTGCCGTGGTTGATAGCGCAAGCTCGTAGCATGTCTTCTAGAATCTGATTTACCCGCTCGGTTTGTCCATCCGTCTGCAGGTGGTATGCTGAACTACGGATCAGCTTCGTCCCCAAGGAAGCGTGTAGCTGCTCCCAAAAACGGGACACAATTAAAGTGCCCCGATCCGATATGATGGTACGGGGTACGCCGTACAAGCATAGGATCCGTGAGATGTATATTTCAGCGTACTTCTTGGTGTTGTAGTTTGTGTTGACCGGGATGAAATGGGCAACTTTGGTGAGCCGATCGACGATCACCCACACAAAATCATGTTTCTGAAAAGTGGTGGGTAAACCGACGATGAAATCCATGCTCACGTCCTCCCACTTCCAGGCAGGAATGCCCAGTGGTTGCAGCAGTCCCAGTTTCCGCATGTGGTCTGCCTTCACCCTTCGACATGTATCACACTCGGACACGTATTTTGCAGTCTCTCGCTTCATCCATGTCCACCAAAACTTGCTTCTGAGTTCTTGATACATCTTGTTGCTGCCGGGGTGAATAGAAAATTTTGATAAGTGAGCCTCATCAAAAATTTTCTTCCGTAATTCCGGGTTACGGGGTATGACGATCCGGTCCTTGAACCATAGGACGCTGTCTCCGTCCTTCCAGAAACATTTCAGCTCTCCACTGTCTACACGTCTCCGCAAATGTGACATGCCCTTGTCATTCTTCTTGGCTGCCGCTATCTCTTCACGGATGGTGGGGATCAAAGCTAAGTTGTAGAGAGCTCCATGTGGAATCACATGCAGTGGTGGTTCGCTCTCTTCCAATGGTGTGATGGTCAGATTATTGACGTGTGACTTGCGGCTCAGCGCATCTGCCACTACGTTTGCCTTGCCCGGATGATAATGGATCTCTATTTCGTAATCCTTTATCAATTCTAACCATCTTCGTTGCCTCATGTTCAGCTCCTTATGAGTGAATATGTACTTGAGGCTTTTGTGGTCGGTATATAAATGTACGAGGTTACCGAGTAGGTAGTGCCTCCACATTTTCAGTGCAAGTACCACGGCAGTGAGCTCCAAGTCGTGGGTTGGATGATTTTGCTCATGGTTTCTAAGCTGCCATGATCCATACGCGACCACTCTTCGGTCTTGCATCAGCACACATCCGAGCCCAATGCCGGATGCATCGCAGTACACATCGAACGGTTTTGTTGTGTCTGGCTGCGCCAAAACCGGTGCTGATGTCAGGTGCTTGACTAAAGCCTTGAATGCTGCTTCACATGCTGGACTCCAAACATATTTGGTAGCCTTCTTCAGCAGCTCTGTCATTGGCTTGGCAATCTTCGAGAAGTTCGGAATGAACCTCCGATAATATCCCGCGAGTCCGAGGAAACTCCGTAAATCGTGAACAGTTCTCGGGGATTTCCAATTCAGCACTTGAGTGATCTTGCTCAGGTCTACAGCGATACCCTCCGCTGAGTTGATATGCCCGAGAAAAGGCACTTGCGATATCCAAAACTCGCATTTGCTGAATTTCGCGTATAACTTGTGGTCCCGCAGCCGTTGCAAGACTATATGCAGATGCTTCTTGTGATCTTCCTCTGACTTGGAATATACCAGGATGTCGTCGATGAAGACCACGACAAACTTGTCCAGCTCCGGCATGAATACCGAGTTCATTAAGTACATGAAGTGAGCTGGAGCATTGGTGAGGCCGAAGGACATGACCAGGTACTCATAAAGTCCGTACCTCATCGAGAAAGCCATCTTCGGAATGTCCTCAGCCCTTATCTTAATCTGATGGTACCCGGATCTTAAGTCCATTTTGGAAAAGATCTTTGCTTCGACCAACTGACCAAATAACATGTCGATCCGTGGCAACGGGTACTTGTTCTTGATGGTTACGGCATTTAATGGGCGATAGTCCACGTAAAGCCGCAACGTCTCATCCTTCTTCTTTACAAATAATGCCGAACAACCCCATGGTGAGGAGCTCAGCCTAATAAAACCCTTCTCCAGAAGGTCCGTAAGCTGAGTTTTCAGTTCAGCCAACTCCTTGGGCGCCATATTGTAGGCCTTCGGGATATTGGCATGGTTCCCGGTGCAAGTTCAATCTTGAACTCCACCTCTCTATCAGGCGGCATCCCCGGCGAATCATCCGAGAATACGTCAGGGAACTCTCAGACCACTGGAATATCTTCCAATCTGATGGTTGTGGCTTGATAGACACTTGGAAGTCTTATTTCTGGACTGTCCAGAAATAATGAGTGAGACCCGTGCACTTCTGAGTTTAAGTGCACGACTCGAAGGACGGTGTCTAAAATAGCGCCGTGGTGGGTTAACCATGACATCCCTAGGATGACATCGACCTTCTGTCCCTCTAAGATAATGAGAGACGTGGGGTACACTCTACCCGCTAAGCATAATGGTGCTTTGGAAACCATTACGCTTGCTGAAATCTTCCCACCCGGTGAACAAATTAAATATGGACTATCGGTGGGTAGTATTGGCAAGCTGTGTTTAGCAATGAAAGCTTGGCTAATAAAATTATGCGTGGCGCCTGAATCAAACAGCACTATAGCGGGATGCTGGTGGAGTTGGAACATACCCGCAAGGATTGGCTCGCCCTCCGGCACGTCCTCAATGGCAAGCTGGTGGACGGTGCCAGGCCTAGGGTTTGCCCGCCGCGCATTAGTAGGGTTCCGGGGTTGATTCCTCCCCGGAAACTGCGGTTCCACTCCGCCACCTTGCCTCTCCGGGCAACTGCTCGCGAAGTGTCCTGGACGACCACACTTTTAACATGTGGCCGCTGCTGGTGTAGTGCTCAGGGGACGAAAGCCCGGCATGCGTTGCTGAGGTGCAAACGCACGCGGCATGGCCCGCTGCTGCTGTTGTTGCGGAGGTGGTGCTGGCAGTGCCGGCCTGAATGCCGGTGAAGAGTACGGCCGACTGCGGAACGGCATCGACCGCTGTGGTGGCTGCCAGCGTGGACCTGATGGTGGGCGATTCACCATCCGAAACTTCTGAGAAGGACCGCCTCCTTCTCCGCTGCTCTGTGGCACGCTTCCCTTTCTCTCTGCCGCCGCCAACTCCTTGCCGGAGTCTTCCTGAACAATCGCAGCGTCAATGATGTCGTTGAGGCTGCCGCGATTGAACATCGCCAACTTGTCCTTCAGGAGCGGGTTAAGCCCCTGGTAAAAGTGGTCCCGCCACTTCTCGTCCGTATCTGCGTGATACGACGCGTAGAGCGCGAGATCGTTGAACGCCCTGGAATATTCCAGCGCGTTCCGGCTCCCTTGCTGCAGGTGCAGGAACTCCTGCGTCTTCCTCTTCATTAAACCTGGCGGTATATGATAGGCCCTGAAGGCCGTCCGAAACTCCGTCCAGGTCATCACTCGGTTGGTGGGCAGTGAAGCACAGAAGTTGGCCCACCACGCGCTCGCGGACCCTTGGAGCTGCTGGACCGCGAACTGAGTCTTGCGCTGCTCGCTTATCTGGAGCAGCCCGAACTTCATTTCTATCGCGCTGAGCCAGTTGTCCGCGTCAAGTGGTTCATCCGCCCTTGAGAATACCGGGGGATGAGTCGCCAGGAAGTCGGAGTAGGAGCTCTGTTGACGCTCGTCCCGGTCTTGACGTCTCTCTGGGCGAGACGTATTCGCAATTAGAGTTTGCAGCAACTCTGTGTGCTGCTGGTGTGAACCCGCCATTGCTGCGACGATGTCGGCCAGTGTAACCGTTGGCAGTGGCGGTGACGGTGTCTGCTGTTGCTGTTTCTGCTGCTGTTGTCCCGAGGAGTCCTCGGGAGGCTGTTGGGAAGTTTCTCCCCCTTGGATAGTACCCCCAACATCAGGGTTGGCACGAGTACGCGTCATTCTGAAATTCAAAACAGCAGCAATTAGCACATGTCTTACTTAAAATTCCATATGCAACAGTAGGTATTGAAGTGACACATGAATAATTTGCACAACATTCACATATATTGATAAAGCATAAACTTTATACAAGATACATTATTCTCAGGTCTCCGAGAAGTCGTGCTCATGTCGTCACTACCTATACATACGCTACTGTCTACACGACATGTCACTGATTACAAAAGTTGGGTTACACTACCCTAGCTGCCCTACTTGGCAACTGTAACCCCTTACTCGGAGTAGAACTCGACCTCCTGTGGGTCGTCCTCCTCCGGTACCTCTGCTGGTGGCTCTGGATCTACCACCTCTTCTCCCATCCCGGGTTCTCCATTGCCGGAAGACCCAAGACCACCGGTATGCCCAATACCGGAGGTACGAGGTCCTGCAAAGCATGCACCTCGTCCATAGCCTGGTTGTAATCTTCTTCCCAGCCTTGCCCTTCCTCAATAGCGTCATCCCACTCTTGAGTAAGTTCCTCGTTCTGCTGGGTCAGATTCTGTACCAGTTCTTGCAATGCCGCGATGTCGACACGGCTCTTCTTCTTTGCCTTCTTCAGACGATGCAACTGATTGTGTTGTTCATTCAGTCGCTTGATCGTCGGAAGGAGCACATTGCGGAGTGCGCTGTGAGCACTCTCGAAGTGGTCTCCACGGCTCGTGCTCTCCTTGAGCTTTGTGGCGAGATGCTCTGTATGAACAGCTTGGCTGTCCATCACGGCGTTTCCCGCCCTTATCTGGAGGCTAAGGTTTGTCTCCGCGGGGTTGTACCTGGGGCAACTCGGGTCCGTTGCTTTCAGGTACCTCTCTTCCCACACATGCTGAGCCCGTCCCTCCACCGGAACGAGCGCGTATGGAGTGCCCTCCATAGCCTGCACGTGTAGTTGGCAGAAACGTGGCATGGTGTCACGGGCTGCCACTTGCCACATCCCTTCCGGTTGTCTTCCTCTCACCGTGACGGTGAACGGCACCCAACCGGGTGGCGTAGGTCCTGCAGGGACTTCGACATGGACTGTCCACGTCTTGTTCCCCTCTTCGCCTTCTTCCTTGGCGAAGTACTGCAGCATCTGGTTGTACCCGAAATATTGGAGCATTTGCCACAATGCTTCCGGGTAGCCGCTACGGTGAGAACAGTGGGAAACCACCCACCCGTTCTCCAACTGTTTATCTGCTGTCATCTGTAAAAATATATTTGAGAGATGTCAAATATTTATTTAAACAGTAAACCATTGAGTTATAACATAAGACATGTCATTGAACCCATAAACTTGGAAACTTAGTTCAAATTTTAAACAAATTTGACTGCTGATCTGCTGTTCCCATGACAGCCCTGACCAGTTTCCATTTCAACCTGACTTAGGCCATATTAAAGGCAAAACTAGTTCTGGATCTCAACATCAAAGTTAAAGCTAAATTCAATAGCTTTCCAGAAAATATTTTCTTGGCCTAAAATCTGTCCTGGTTCAAAAGTTATGAAATGTCAAAGTTAACAGAATTTCTGGAGAAAATTGGGCAGCACCTCCCTGCTTTAGGTACTGATTTGATCCAAGACTCCCAGTTAATTCTGTTCCTAATCTGACAAAACTTTCTGTTACAAAGTTGTAAACTATCTCATAATCTTTCCAGAAATACCTCATTTTCTATTTTTAGATTTTTAAGCAGGAAGTTATGCTTAATTTACAGAGAGTTCACAGAGAGTCTTTACTCTGTCCTGTTTTCTGGACAGTTTCAACTCTACTGCATTTTTCGATTGGTTAAGGGATGAAACACCTCTGGACCTCAACAGAAAAGTTGTAAAACTCTTCCAAAGATTTCCAGAAATGTATCATATTACCCCAACCTCGAAAGATCTCAACCTCTAACCTCTGATTAACTTCAGCCTAGATTCAGCTGAAAACAGAGTGCTCCGTCCTTAACAACTTATAAGTTGAAAACTTGTTAACTTTGAATATCCTGTTCAAGGGAAGGAGTTACATCAAGTTTTACTACTTTAGATCAAAATCTTCAAGTTTTAGATGAAGTTGTTCATTTAATGGGGTGTGACGTCGATGTGTCACCAGATTATGTCGGTACTACGTCCTCACAAATAAAAACCTATACCGGACTTAGCCGGCTTCGTTAATTCAGTGGCACTAAACGTCACTCGCACACGGATGCTACACGTCTACCGTTTCGTGGTCAGGCTACCTGCAGAAACTCAAGCAATCGTCAGACTCGGCTGCACACCGAGCCCGGAATCCATACAGTTCGTACACCCGGCCGTCATCACTCGCCCGGATGTTCTCAAGCCAAACACGCCTTGAGTTACGTGTTCACGTTTCAGATCACGTGACGGGGTCTCCCAAGTTGCACCACGCACGCCAGGGACAGACGTTGCTCGAATACCCCAAACGACATGAAGAGTCGTAGAGGATATCAAAGCGGGTCGGGTTACCTGCCACCCGTGGGGCTCCACCCTTCAGCTTGTGCGCACTGGTGGACAGCGCTCACGTGTACCCCCCAAGACATAAACGTCCCGAGATACATGATTTTCCAACATAAACAAATAGGTTAATATGCCACTTTCTATATGCTAATAACATCCTTATACGGGGTACTAACTCGTTCCTCACTGGATTTTTGAAAAAGATGACCTTTGTACTGTGTTAAACCTCAAGCGAGCTCTGATACCAATGCTGACACGACCCCACGGTCTTGTCGAGCCAGGATCACGCTGAGGGGTGTTGCGTTGCACAGCACCGTATAACACACGTCAAAGGTACAAAGCGGAAGCGAAATTTTATTACATAAACAAGTTATGAACATGTTTACATCAAAATAAGTTCAGTCTACACTCGCGGGCGTATACTAAGCATCAAGTGCACGTTCAGCCCTTGACGTGTCCTTGCTAGCACACACGCACACTAACTCTGCGGCATGCACAACTCCCACTCGACGGGGTTCCCCTCCTGAGGTTCCGTCTCTTCCTCGGGAGTCCCTTCCTCATAGAACCCTGCAAAAGCTTCAAACACAAGCAGTGAGCACGAAGGCTCAGCAAGTCTGACCCGTCTAACCTAAACATGGAACTTCTACATGAGGGGTGATGGGTACATGAGGCAAAAATCATTTGCAAAGGACTCGCCTAATTAGTGGAACCTTACTTTCAAGTTTTAGCAGCAGGTTGTGGAGAACCTTACGCTAAGGCACATGAGAGAGCCGCAATCAAACAAGAAACGAATTCTCTCATGTACTTTGCCCAAAGTTGAAAAGAACTTTAGTTAGCTCTAAACTACAGCAATTCATTAGCAATCAAGTCCATCTTTCAATCAGCAACATTTTAACATGTAACTAGCCTGTTCTTTATACGTCACGGTACAGCGAACAAGTGGTACTCACTGACCGCGAGGTACAGCGATTATAATCGATTTACACCTGCAGGGTTACCCGAACAACCCGTCATGTACGCCCGTACTCGATGTTGCCTACAACAACCATCACGGACGCCGTACACAACCACCTTTCACCCGTCAGCCAAATATTGAACCGGTCCCATCGTCCCGAGCAAGAGGTCTCTGCACGCGCATCTCAGTGCCGCCAGCCGATTTACACCTCGAGCTCTCAACCTACCCTCTGAACGACGGGCAATGCCTCAATACCCAACTACCCGAGTTACATAAGTTTCCCGGTTCCCATATAGCCGGTAGGTCTTCGGTACTGTTCTAGCTTGTTCAACAGGCCCGCACACAGCTCGGTCCTCAATCGACACAAGCGGAGCTACAGCACACAGGCCCCAAAGTCCTGCTACCCTTACCCTCCACTTGGTCTCCTTTTCTTGCCATGTGTTTCATGTGCTATCACTACCCGAGTCGAGTGCCTCTAGACTATGCTCGCGAGTAGTTCCAACTACTCGACTTGTACCGAATCCTACTCTACCTTAGCATTGCAGTAGCTAACGGGGTTTGCAATCCTAAATCCATCCCATGGTTTTCTTGGCTATGCATTTGGGTTTCCAAACAAGACTCTAATGCAAATAATAATGATACTCAAGTAAGTGCTCAAAACAATAAAATTTGTAAAAGGTTAATGCAAACCGGAGCTTGCCTTGCTGCTCTTGGTCGTAGGCTAGCTGCTCCTCCGGAGTTACGAAGTCTAGGACTTCGGGTTCCTCCTCGACCTTAGCGACTACATGATAGAAACAATATATGTATTAATTTAAATGCAGTTGTATTTACTTTTAATCTTGTGAAGTCTATAACTCTTACTAGACAAGCCTAATGACTGTGAAACTTTTACTGTGGCTTGGTTACAACCTAAATATAAACTTGGTCAAGTTTTAGTTGCAGTCAAGCTCATTTGAGCCCTCCACAATTAATTATGTACTTGACCTTAATTGAAGGCTTTTAGGGTGTTCTAAGGATTTTCATGAAACAAACTATGACTTTCTGAAAACTAGATTTTCGTAGGGTTCTAATGGAGTTGGTCTCACTTAATTTGAAGGTTCCTAGCTAAAGATATGAGCTAAACAATTTCAGAGAAAATTCTGAAAATGTTTCTGGACATTTTCTATTTTCTCTGGAACAGTTTCACTAATCACACCATTAGGTGGATCAAATGAGCTCAATTGGATCTGAGATTTTTATGGTAGTTCAGAGATATTTTGGTGAACATCCCAGCAAAATCTCAGGATTTTCCTCTGAGGGATTCTCCAGTTAAAATTCCTAACAGTTTAAATTTTGACGAATTAATTCTGGAGAATTAAGGGTTTTCATGAGTTGAAACTTGATTTGCTGGGAATTGCTCAGAGAGCTGAATCCAACAAAATTTGGTTCACTCGATTTGGAGCTTTCTAGCCAAAGTTATGAGGATTTGAAGTTTGAAGGAAATCTGAAAATCAGGGAAAAGTTTAAACTCGCGCGTGGGCCCCGGGGACACGCGTCGCACGCCGAGGCGACAGCACACCGCGGCCCACAAGGATTTTGCACGCCAGCACACCTGATCCCGGCCGCAGCCCGATCCCGATTCAAAATATCGGCCGCTGACAGCTGGGGTCCACCCCTTTCTTCAACCTCGCGACGCCCGTGCTCCACCGCAGAGGGACCTCGTGGAGAGCTCGCCGCCGGCTTCTGTACAGCTCCAAACTTCACGATTTTGGCCGCCCCTGCCTACTTTCACTCGGGGAACAAGATTCTGGGGTCAGCTACTCATGACAATGGCCGGTGCATGGTCGGCGACTAGCCGCCACCTCGGAAAGACTTCGGCCATGTCGGCTGACTCCCCTAGCACCTCAACTACTTGAGGAACCGGTCGGGAAACATCAGTGGACCTCAGGGAAGGTCGACATGAGCTCGAGGCAGCTCGGGGAAGGCCCGAAGTAGGTCCTCACCCTGCGCCTGATGCCTCCCGTTTATTCCGCCATTGGTAAACCTCGAATTACACCGGGTACAGAGGTTCTCCGGCCAAGGGTTGTGAAGGCAACTTGTGCGTTACCGTGTCTAGTTTGTGTGAGAGCGGATTGAGGCCATCTAACTCTTTCTAGGGCACGAATTCAATGGAATCGCACCCGAAGGTCATTCTGCACACAAAAAGGGGAAAACTGGAAATTCGCCGCCGGTGAGCAACCACTCGAGCTGTGGTTGGGGGGTGAGCAGCACCGGTCACTAGCGCGTCCAAGGGTGCCTTGGCTCGGGCGTGACAATGCCCTGGTTGGGCTGTCCACGGAAGCCCGAGGTGCGGTGGTTCTAAGTCACCGAATTGATCTTTCGGCACAGCCGATATCAATCGGTTTCCACTGAAATCTAGCAGCGGGGAAGACGGAGGAAGGTCTCTAGTACCTTGCCGTGGCTCTGGAGGGGATGGAGGAAGCTGTGATCGGCGCTCTCCGATCGATTCCGAGCTGTGGAAAATTTCGGCCGGCGCTTTGTTCTTGCGGGGGAAGAAACGGGCGATGCCTCGGCCGAGGAGTGGGAAAGGTGCCTTAAGAAGGCTCTGCGCCGCCTCACGCCCGCGCGTGACCAAGCAGCTGCTGGCGCGGCGGCTTCCCTCGGTGGCGATCGCAGCGGCGGCGCGGTTAACCGAGTGAGGAAGTCTCAGTCGGTTTGATTTGAAGTAGAGGCTGACATGTGGGTCCCACTCCCATTTTGACCTCTGAAATTTACTCCTAATCACTGTTGTAAACAGTGAGCCCTATAATACCCCTGATAATTCAAATTATACACTCATGAGCCATTTGAATTGATCAAAGTTCAAATGAGGTTTGGTTTGAATGAATTTCAGCACAAGTTCAGTTTGAAATTCAAATAAAGTTTGAATTTCCCCCACTTAGCTCATGTCAAGATCAACTCCAAATGGAGAGAAAATTGGTGTGTGGGCTCACAAAAATGTGCTGAGTAAGAATATGCCTTCCACTTTTAAATTCATGGGATAAAAACAGTTTGAATTTGAATATGGTTTCAAACTGCCCTCTTTCTAGCTATACCCAAAATGACCTCAAAAAGGTTTTGAATTTGGGTGAAACTTGGCATGGACATCCTTAGCAATATGTAGGAGTTTTCATATGTCCAGCCCACCTATATCACATGTGGAAAATACCACTTTTGCAATGTGTGAGTTTGTTCTCTAATGAGTATGTTGATGGCGGTTACTTGCTCTTCATTTGTGTTCATCATCTCTCCTCAAATAAGGTGTGTGTGTATGGTGATGAACACTTCAATTATGTGTCAAAAACTGAGGCCCTTACAATAACTTAAGACGTCTACTTCCCAGAAGCCGTCGTAAGTTAGCCCTATTACTTACGACGGTCACCAGAACCGTCGTAAGTAACGTGCCTTGGGCCACCATGTGGCCTGGGCCGTTACTTACGACGGATGCGCGACGCCATCGTAAGTTACTTTATTTACGTCGGTATCCGTCGTAAGTTAGCTTATTTATGACATAATAATTACCTCGTCTTTATGCCATCGTAAGTAACGAAATACCGTCGTAAGTAGCTAACTTACGACGGTTTATGACTTAATTACGACAACCTTAGCCGTCATAAGTCCGTCGTATCCCTGTAGTGAAGACTGAGATGGGGTAGCTTGGCCAATTAATTAGGAGTTTGCCGATATAGTATGAGTGTTTGGATGGTGTGGGAAATGGGAGTCATTTTTTTGGACTACCCTAGGAATTGCAACGCTCAAGAGGGGGCTTCTGCAGGGGAGGGTTTACTCCCATTAACTGCAGCGGTGAAACCTTAGTGGTCTCGTACTTGCCGGTAGACCCTTTGTAAAGGCCATGTAGTGATCTCCTGATCACACACCAAAGGAAGTGTGTAATGTGGCTTGCAACAACGGATATCAGGGAGGTTCTTAGTCCACCTGGCAACAGTGGATGAAATCACTACTTGTGGGTAAAATGGTACAATCTCTGCAGAGAACCAAACTGTCACGACAGCCGTGCTCATGGTCAAGAATGCCTTGGATTCGTCCATGATTAGAGAATTGTTAGGTGGTGTAACCTAACTTTAATAACTTATTTATAAAGATGGTGGGATGGATCACTTAGTAATATGTGTTGCTAATTGAAGCTAAAGACTAGGATTAATGCATAGTGCTTAACTGTGTCAGCCTTTCCTTGCTAATAGCCTTCATATCATATTTTCCTACACTTGCTAGGTACCCTTTGGTACTCAAACTTGTTTTTGTTGGATGTCATATGCTGCTCAGGTGTAAATGAAGATGTAGATTTCAATGAAGAAGACTTTGATCCCTAAGAGTTGTTCTAGGCTGGCGAAACCCCCGGGCAACGCCTATGGATTGGAGTCCCAAATTGATGTCTTCCGCTGAATTATATTTTTAGTTTGTAATAGTACTTTATGACATATATTTGTAATATTCTGTTACACGATAAACTTGGCTTGTAATACAATGATATTACACTCTTGTCGACACATGTATGATTCAACTGATCCTAGCATACATGTGAGAATACGCTCGGTTGTTCTTTATGGAAAACCGGGTGTGACAAAGTGTTATCAGAGGCAAGGTTGCCCGTAGGACATAAGCCTAGTTGGAAATGGACGAAATAAGTCTTAGTATTTTAGTAAAAACTATTTTACAAAAGACTTTAGTAGAAAAAGGTTATTTATATTATTTATATACAGTCTAACCTTATCTACATTCACAAGTATATTGTATTATTTATTCTTCTAACTTATTTGAATTTTTTTCATGAAACAGATGGCACATACGCGACTGACAGCCCGTAAGTCCACTGTTGGACGAGTACCTCGAGACCAGCTAGCTGCACGCACTCTTGAAGATGTGGATAACCCTGCCACATACCAAACTCACGGGGAATCTACAGAAGGCATGGTGAAACGTCTTAGACATCTTCTTCGCTGTGTTGGTTACACCGGCAAGTTAGTAGTGTACTACAACACTACTAGGGTTTCTCGCGCAGAATGCAAGGAATGGAAATTTGAGGCAAAAATCTACCATGACAACAAGCTGCTTAAGATCCACAACTCACCGGCATGGAGATCCACCATGGAGGAAGCAGAAAAAGATGCCACTTGGGAGGCAATCACATGCCAAAGCTACATCAACCGTGTACGTCTTGGGGGAACTCAATATATGTACACTCCACGGTGACAAAGCGGTAGTGCATAATTCACATATGAACCAATCAGAGAAGATTGTACAATTGTACAAATGAATGTGAGCCTTGAAGAGGGAGTTAGCCTCAGCACCAGGCTACATATGATGAGTTGATTAGGCCCGATCTTCCGAAAGGTAGGTCGATTTAAGTGGAGATCTCGACGTTGATGATCCGAGGAACTCGAGCAGATCCGAACACCCCTGCAATCACTACACCACTGCTCCGTTGGTTATCAACCGTGCTTCACACGCTTGACCTCGCCAAGAAGGCTATCCCTGCAGGTGCAACCGAGAACACAAGCAAGAACGACAAAGATGCAATCTGAAATTACGAAATTGGGGTCTCACAAACCGTAGAACGGTGAAAGTGTTTAATCTAAGCAAAACCCACCAAATATGGCCGGTGGCTGCAGTATTTAAAGGCTAGGGTTCGACCATAAGACCAACGGGATACAAGGCCCAAAAGCCCAATACGGTGGTGCAACACCGGACAGAACTCTGAATTCAACTTGTTTCGACAACTCCCAACGACAAACGATGAATTTTAATATGGGACCAGAACCATTGCAAAGTTTATCTTCTCATCTTTCCATGCATATGTAGAACGTCAAAAACGGAGTCCGTATGCATCCTGGGCGTCCGTTTTAAGATGTACTGCTCCTGGACTCCGAGTTGAACTCGAGTCCGAGTTGGTGACTGTTTCCATCAACTTGTAGACGTCCCATCTGATTCTCCACGTCCCCAAATCCTCCTCACTTTACTTGTTGATCATGTCCATGGTTCCTAATAACAATTAAATCATTCAATAGCAATCCATTCTCAAAATCACATGGGTAGGAAGTTAGGAACGAGTTCACCTGCTGATTTAGTAACCATGCTCGTCCTCTTGTGATTGGTCCTTGTATATCAATGTGAGTATCCACTGTTGTGATGTCCTCATCACCCTCCCCCTCTTGAATCAGAGTCGTCCTCGACTCAAGATTATCTTCTTCCCCCAAGTATGGTCGTAAATCTGAAATGTTAAATGTGGGATTAACCCCAAAATCGAGAGGCAACTCAAGCTTATATGCATTGTCATTGATCTTTTCAACAATCTTAAAAGGACCAGCAGCTCGTGGCATAAGTTTAGATTTTCTCAAGTGAGGGAATCGTTCTTTTTCTCAAGTGTAGCCATACCAAGTCCCCTGGTTCCAGTTTTACTTCTTTTCTACCTTTACTACCAGAAATTCTATACTTCTCATTCATCCTTTCAATATTTTTCTTTGTAGTTTCATGCATCTTAAGAATGAATTCAGATCGTTGTGTAGCATCCAAATTTATAGTTTCAGAAGGAGGCAAAGGTAATAAATCAATAGGAGCACGGGGATTGAAACTATACACTACCTGGAATGGGCTTACCTTCGTAGTAGAGTGAACTGACCAGTTGTAAGCAAATTCTATATGTGGTAAACAATCCTCCCAACCCTTTAAATTTGTTTTTGAAACAGCCCGCAACATAGTGGATAGAGTACCATTTACTACCTCAGTTTGTCCATCGGTTTGTGGGTGACATGTGGTTGAAAACAGCAGCTTGGTTCCCAATTTATACCACAAAGTTCTCCAAAAATGACTTCAAAATTTTGCATCACGATCAGAAACAATGGTATTTGGCACACCATGTAAACGAATAATTTCCGTCATAAACAAATCAGCAATGTGTGAGGCATTATCATTCTTATGACAAGGTATGAAATGTGCCATTTTGGAGAAACGATCAACAACCACAAAAATACTATCCCTCCCCCTCTTAGTCCTAGGCAATCCCAAAACAAAATCCATGGAAATATCCTACCAAGGTACACTAGGAACAGGAAGAGGCATATAAAGACCATGTGGGTTAAGTCGAGACTTAGCTTTATTGCAAGTAGTGCATCATGACACATAGCGCTCGACATCACTTCTCATCTTTGGCGAAAAGAAGTGTGGGGCCAGCACGTGCTCAATTTTCTTTACTCCAAAATGTCCCATCAAACCTCCTCCATGTGCTTCCTACAAAAGTAATAGGCAAACGGAACTAGCAGGAACACATAGCTTGTTAGCACGATAGAGGAGGCCCTCCTGTAGTACATATTTATTCCAAGTTCTTCCTTCTCGACAATTTTCAAAGACATCTTTGAAGTCCAAATCAGTAGGATATAATCCTTTTATTGTTTCCAAACCAAATATTTTATGATCAAGTTGGGACAGCATGGTGTAACATCTAGATAATGCATCTACAATAACATTCTCCTTCCCTTTCTTATGCTTAATGATGTACGGAAACAATTCTATGAACTCAATCCATTTAGCATGTCATTTATTCAGATTGGTTTGACACTTAAGATACTTCAAAGATTCATGATCGGAATATATGACGAACTCCTTAGACCACAGGTAATGTTGCCAAGTTTGTAGAACTCGCACTAAGTCATACAATTCCTTATCATAAGTAGAATAATTCAGAGAAGGACCATGCAATTTTTCACTAAATAATGCAACAGGTTTACCTCCTTGTATGAGAACACCTCCAATACCAATTACGCTGCATCACATTCTAGCTCAAATGTCTTGTCAAAATCAGGAAGTTGTAGCAATGGTGCTTGTGTAAGCTTTGATTTGATAACATCAAAAGCTTGTTGCTGCTGTTCGCCCCATCGAAACTGCACTCCCTTCTTCGTCAGTTCATGGAGAGGTGCTGCAATGGTGCTGAAATCCCGCACAAAGCGTCGATAAAAACCTGCAAGACCAAGAAAACTACGCACCTGCGTGACAGTCGATTGAGTTGGCGAGCTAGTAATCGCCACAATTTTTGCCTCATCCATCTCAATTCCCTGCGATGAAATGACATAACCAAGAAATGAAACTCGATTGGTGCAAAAGATGCACTTTTCGAGGTTACCAAACAAACGTGCATCTCTCAAGACACTGAAAACAGCACGTAAGTGATTAAGATGTTCGTCATATGACTTGCTGTAAATGAGGATATCATCGAAGTAAACCACCACAAATTTTCCAATAAAAGGACGTAAAACCTCGTTCATCAATCGCATAAAAGTGCTAGGTGCATTAGTTAAACCAAAAGGCATTACTAATCAATCATAAAGTCCAAACTTGGTTTTAAATGCAGTTTTCCATTCATCTCCTAGTACCATTCTAATTTGGTGGTAACCACTACGCAAGTCAATTTTTGTGAAAATAATAGCACCACTCAATTCATCAAGCATGTCATCTAAGCGAGGAATAGGATAACGATATCGAATAGTGATATTATTAATCGCTCTACAATCAACACACATGCGCCAGCTACCATCTTTCTTAGGAACCAAAAGAACAAGAACAGAACAAGGACTAAGGCTTTCACGAATATACCCACGGTTCAAAAGATCTTGAACTTGTCACTGAATTTCCCTTGTCTCTCCTGGATTTGCCCTGTACACCGCACGATTTGGCAAACTTGCCCCTGGAATCAAGTCGATCTTATGTTCAATGCCCCTCATAGGTGGTAATCCAGGGGGTATCTCGGGGGGAAACACATCCGCAAAATCCTGCAAAAGGTTAGCAACAGCAGGGGGCAATGCAATGGACACTTCATGAATTGAAAACATAGCTTCTTTGCATAATAAAGCGTAGTACATCCCCTTGGTATTAAATAAATCAACAAGGTCAGATTTAGTTGTGAGCACGAAGGTGATTTTAACTTAATTACTTGCTGTTTTTCGGAGTCTAGTGATTTTGTTGCCTTATCATCACGTGTTTTACTTTTCTCAAATGTACAATTTCAGCAGGAGTCATAGGAAGCAGAGTGATTTTTTTCCTTTATGCATCAGAGTATATTTATTAGTTCTACCATGATGAATAGCATCCGTATCAAATTTCCTAGGATGTCCCAACAAAAGAGAACAAGCATCCATAGATACGACATCAAAATCAGCAAAATCATGGTAAGAACCAATCTAAAAATGTACCCTCGCTGTTTGTGTTACCCTAACCTTACCGCTGTTGTTGAACCATTGAATGTGGTATGGATGAGGGTGTGCTCTTGTTGTCAATCCAAGTTTCTTGACCACAACCGTGTTCACCATGTTGTTGCAGCTGCCTCCATCAATTATAGTGTGCACGCGGCAGTCCTTGACGATAAGAAACATGTGAAAAATATTGTGTCATTGTAGCTTGTCATCCGCCTCAACTTTGGAGCTCAAAGCACGCTGCACAATTATGCTTCTATAATTTTCCGTTGCTGCAGTACCAAGTACCTCTTCATCTGTGCTATAGTGGTCATCTTTTGGTCCTGCAACGTTAGTAGCAAGAGAATATTCATCTTCAACATCCGAAGTACTATCATACCCGCCATCATCTCGTGCTATGTATGCTCGTTTGCTAGGGCAATCTTTTATCACATGACCAACTCCCTGGCAGCGGTGACACTTAATGTTGGAAGTTCGACTTGTGGAAGGAGTGGAAGACGTAGGCTTGAATGGTGTCGTCTTGCTGCCCTCTGGCGCGCGAGGAAATGGAGCAGTAGATGAAGTTTGTTGGCCACCATTGGATGGTGTAGTGGCAGTAGGAAAACTCGAAGATGGTGCTGTTTTGGATGGTGTAGATGTCGAACGAGGTGTAAATGTGCTCCTCATGCGTTGGTGCTGCTGCTGTTGGCGGCCCCGCAATTCTTTTTCTGCCAATATAGCCAGCTGAAATAATCTGTTAACAGTATCATATTCCTTATAATCAACAATGTCCTGAATTTCACGCCTCAACCCCCCATAAAAACGAGCTATTTTATCATCCATGTCCTCTACTACCCCACAACGCAACATACCCTTTTGTAACTCTTGATAATACTCCTCTACGGACATGTTACTTTGGTCTAAGCGCTGCAATTTTTTGCAAAGGTCCCGCTGAAAAGAAGGAGGAACAAAACGAATATGCATAGCTTCCTTTAATCTATCCCATGTTGGAGGATCAGTTCTAGTTTTAACAAGTTCATTCCACCATATGATAGCAAAATCCTTAAACTCACTAGTGGATTGACGAACTCTATGTTGTTCAGGAACAAGGTGGGCATTAAATTTCTGCTCTACTATCATCTCCCAATCAAGATATGTCTCAGCATCATAAACACCAGAAAAAGAAGGTATAGAAAATTTGACTTTAGCAAAAGGATCATCAAGAGGGCGATTAAAATTGTTATGACGATCATTGTAATTATAACAATTATTACCTCCCATACCTCATAGATAACGTGGAAGTCGTGGTTGATTGTTATGATCTTCCATATTATAAGCATCGTCTTCACGATCTTCAGCGAGAGGCAGCCGTACCTCAAGAGTATCCATCCGAACAACAAGATCAGCAAGTTCGCAATTCAAGGTCGTCAATGACGCCTCTGTCGATGCTTGGGTTTTGGTGAACATATCTTCCATTTTCCTCATCATGTCACGCAACTCAACATGTTGAACACATTCATCATCCCTTTTATCTTCTGCCAT
Source organism: Neostapfia colusana (assembly GCA_030760725.1). Lineage (NCBI taxonomy): Eukaryota > Viridiplantae > Streptophyta > Magnoliopsida > Poales > Poaceae > Neostapfia > Neostapfia colusana. The sequence continues at coordinate 70,341,175 of JASWHV010000015.1, forward strand.
TGTTAGTAGTAAACAAATGACAACAAAAAGATGATATCCCTATCAACTACGAAGGATAGTGGCAATGTGAAAAGTGGAAGGAAGGAAACAATCTCTCTCTCTCAAGCATCTTACCATGTTCTTACAAGTGTTCTTACCGACACAGCAGGTGGTAAACGGTGGACGGTGAGAACCAATGAAGCGTGAAGTGATTGCAAAGGTACCTGTTCTGCTCAAGAGGAAAAGTGGAGCTTGGATGGCACAATATAGTGGCTAATAAGCAAAGAAAAATCGTTAACAGCAAAACAAAGTTGAATAAGTATTCAATGTAGGAACTGTTGCTGGTTAACAAGTGTTCTAGGCCTAGCACAACACAAGGCGGTAGAGAGGCAAATAGAAGATCAGGAAGATATAAGCAACAAGTACAACACAAGTGTATAGGCCAACTGTTTCAAGTGTGTGCTGTCAATGCTTTAATATCTGTGCTCTCTTCACTATTTTTTTCTTTTTTAATAATTTTCTGATATTTTTTGTTTACTTGAGAGCACAAAAATAGGAAGCACACAACTTTGCAGCTCAATTGGATGTAAGATGTGGCCTATAGAAAATCAGGAAGATTCTTTAAAATTTGTGCTAAAACTTCAGAGGCCGGATAGTCTATCTTCCGAGGGGAATTTGGCCAAACAAATTTCGCCGAACACGGCAATGTGGTGGAAAGTCGGTTGCAAAATTTCGAGTAGATCAATTTGAAAAAAAAATCGCCCGATTTCGAGTTCGTATGCAAAAAGTTATGGTCGTTTTAAGGTAGGCTACCCGAGTTACTATTTTTTATGTTGATTCAAACTCGGTTTTGAAAAAGATCTCTCAATAGGATGTGAAAAACAATCGGAATTTAGCAAAGACGGCTGATGGAATGTTGTGTGATGAATCAAGGAGGACTGGCACAATGGTTTGTCACCTGTTCTAGGGCTGGCGATGCGAGAGTTCATGCAAGGCGGCTAGCTAGGGCAAACCGATGATCTTGGTGGCTCGGTTTGTTGTTTAGGGATTGTGGAATAGGTAAGCACCAAGAAAAACAAGGAAGAAAAACGATAACTACGACCCAAAAACACAAAGCTAAACCAGCAACAAGACTCGACCACACGAATGTAAACTCAACGATGCAAACTGAAAAACGAAAACTTGCAGGCACTATAGTCTAGGAATCGGTAACACGATATGTTTTTCTTGTGGCTTTTTCTGTGGACTCTAGGTATGAAAAACAAAAACTAATCTAGTGGGAAATCAAAGTACCTCACGGGCAACCTGAAATCTGATACCAAATGATGAGTTGTTTAGGCCCGATCTTCCGAAAGGTAGGTCGATTGAAGTGGAGATCTCGACGTTGATGATCCGAGGAACTCGAGCAGATCCGAACACCCCTGCAATCACTACACCACTGCTCCGTTGGTTATCAACCGTGCTTCACACGCTTGACCTCAACAAGAAGACTATTCCTGCAAGTGCAACCGAGAACACAAGCAAGAACGACGAAGATGCAATCTGAAATTGCGAAATTGGTGTCTCACAAACCGTAGAACGGCGAAAGTGTTTAATATAAGCACAACTCACCAAATATGGCCGGTGGCTGCAGTATTTAAAGGCTAGGGTTCGACCATAAGACCCTTAGACGCGTCCCTAATGGACTTATACGGGATACAAGGCCCAAAAGCCCAATACGGTGGTGCAACAACGGACAGAACTCCGAACTCAACTTGTTTCGACAACTCCCAATGACTCCCGGCGAATTTTAATGTGGGCCAGAACCACTGGAATGTTTATCTTCTCATCTTTCCATGCATATGTGGAACGTCAAAAACGGAGTCCATATGCATCCTGGGCGTCCGTTTTAAGATGTACTGCTCCTGGACTACGAGTTGAACTCGAGTCCGAGTTGGTGACTGTTTCCATCAATTTGTGGACGTCCCATCTGATTCTCCACGTCCCCAAATCCTCCTCCCTTTACTTGTTGATCATGTCCATGGTTCCTAACAACAATTAAATGATTCAATAGCAATCCATTCTTAAAATCACATGGGTAGGAAGTTAGGAACGAGTTCACCTGCTGATTTAGTAACCGTGCTCGTCCTCTTGTGATTGGTCCTTGTATATCAATGTGAGTATCCACTGTTGTGATGTCCTCATCAACAGAATTGCCAGCAAGAAATTCAGAATGTGCGTGATCTCCTAAAGAAGACGGAGGCTATAATGTGTGGATTCATGAGGTTGAAGGATGGAGAGCAAACTGACCTTTATGTTTCAGATGGAGATACTTGGACTCCTGACTCTCCGGATCTTAGGGCAGCCAAACCCCCTCGTACCTCACTGCCACCTCCTGAGCCAACCAGAGCCGAGTCAACGGCTAGTTCTCCTGAAGGCGAAGAGCAAGACCATCACGAAAATGAACAAATACCAGGAGATAATTAGGATAGGTGTCCATAACTATGTCATAATTCGAGTAGTAGCGTTATTGTAATGTAAAACTTAGTGTGTACTTGTTGTTTAGATTTGGTGATGTGCAACGTGAGTTGTAAAAGCCATAGGCTTATGTTCACAACCTCGTTAATATATGTACTTAACCCTTGATGCATATAAAAATTATGTTTGCATCAAATATGATTGTCAAATAATTAAATTAAATCTTTTGTATCTTTTGGGTTGAACTAATAAGGATATATGCATAATAATATGCAAGTAGGAGAGTACATATATACTTATAATATGAACCTAAACATAGTTGTTCACAATAGATGGCAGGCAGAAGAAGACGTAATGGGGGAAACAACAATGACGATGCTACAAGGTTTCCTCTACCTGAATGGCAGCCAAGAGTTGCACGCAGAGTAGACGGAGAAACAATGCAACAAATGATGAATATGCAAAATGAACTCATTCAGAACTTGATGCAAGTGGTGGCCAACCTGCAACAACCCCCATCACCATTACAAAATGCACCACGTCAACCAAAATTCAGTGAATTTCTCAATACTCAGCAACCAAGGGTTGACAGTGCCATAGAACCTTTAGAAGCTGATGATTGGCTCAAGACTATAGAGAACAAGCTACAAATTATACACTATCAAGGACGTGAGAGGGTACTCTTTGCCTCTCATCAATTATATGGATCTGCAGCAGATTGGTGGATGGCTTATAAAGAAGCCCATGAAGATCTAGAGAACATTTCATGGATTGAGTTTAAGCAAGCCTTCCGCAATCATTATGTACCAGCTAGTGAGATAAAGAACAAGCGGAAGGAATTCCTTGGTTTGAAGCAAGGAAGCATGTCTGTGCGAGAGTATCTTACTAAGTTCACGCAGTTATCTCGCTATGCACTAGGCGACATTGATACAGATGAAAAGAAGCAAGACTGCTTCATAGAAGGTTTAAACTCAGAGATACAATATTCCATGTCTTCCAGTGACTATGAAAATTTTCAAAAGCTCATAAACAAGGCTCTCGTAGTTGAGAGGAAGAGACAAAAGTTGGTTGAAGATCGTAAGAGAAAGATGACTTGGCAAGGACAGTCTTCTGGCAGCAACAGTTGGCCTCGTTTCTCATCACCGCCGGCTGGAACAATGAACCGACCAATGGTTTCTAATCAAATGCAAAGGAACTACAATCTTGCTGCAAGGAATCCAACTTACCAACCTCAGCCACAGCGGCAACAGGTGCAGCAACAAAGTCCTGCCTTTGAATCTCGACCTGCAGGATCAAGTCTTCCAAATTCATAGCAGAATAATAAAGCACCAGTAGCCAAGGTCACTGGGTAATGCTACAATTATGGAGAACCTAGACACTATGCTAATAGGTGCCCAAGTAAGAAGCCACCTCAACAGCAGAATCCTGTACGTGGCAAAGTGAACCATGTGACCATGGAATAAGCACAAGATGCACCAGATGTGGTGATTGGTATGTTTTCAAAAAATACTCACCCTGCTACAATTTTGTTTGATTCTGGTGCAACTCACTCATTCATAGCCAAAGAATTCATTACAGGACACAAACTACCAACTGCATCTATGAATCGAGTATTAGTAGTAAATTCTCCTAGAGGAGAATTGAAGACAAAACAAGTATGTCCTAAAGTGAGCCTAGGAGTGAATGTAGTGGAATTCCTTGCAAATCTCATAGTGATAGAATCACAAGGGTTAGACATTATCTTGGGAATGGATTGGTTGACAAAGTATAAAGGAGTTATACATTGTTCAACAAGAACGGTGGAGTTAACTCATACGGATGGAACAAAGATTGAGTTTACATCCATTCATGTACCATCTGGGAATCTTCAACTAAACAAAATAGAATTTGCCATCGAGGATATAAAGGTTGTCAAAGAATTTCCAGATGTATTCCTCGAAGACTTACCAGGTATGCCACCGGATCGAGAAGTAGAATTCATTATTGAATTAGTACGTGGTACTGCTCCGATATACAAAAGACCATATAGAATGGATACCCAACAGTTAGCAGAACTCAAAGATCATATTCCAGAGTTATTAGAAAAAAGGTATATCCGTCCTAGTTCCTCACCATGGGGAGCTCCGGTCATATTTGTACCTAAGAAGGATGGAACTAAGCGGTTATGTGTAGATTACCGTGCACTTAATGAAGTGTCAATTAAAAACAAGTACCCTTTACCCCGTATTGAGGACTTGTTTGACCAATTGAGAGGTGCATGTGTATGCTCCAAGATTGACCTCCGTTCAGGATATCATCAATTAAAGATAAGAGAAAAGGACATTCCAAAGACGCATTTGTCTCTAGCTATGGACTGTATGAATATACAGTTATGCCTTTTGAATTAACAAATGCTATAGCATATTTCATGTATCTTATGAGTAAGGTATTCATTAAATATTTGGATAAATTTGTGGTAGTATTCATTGATGATATTCCAATTTTCTCAAAGAATGAGGAGGAACGTGAGAAAACTTGAGAATAGTGTTACAGAAGCCAAGAGAAAATCAACTATATGCCAAATTCAGTAAGTGTGAATTCTGGCTAAAGAAAGTTACCTTTCTAGGACATATTATATCCGAGGGAGGAATACCTGTGGACCTAGAGAAGATAGTTGTTGTTCAAAAATGGAAGACACCAAAGAATGTCGGAGAGATCCGAAATTTCTTAAGATTGGCTGGATATTACCAAAGATTCATCGAAGGATTTTTAAAAATTGCAAAACCACTCACTAGAATGTTAGAGAAAGGCGTTGCTTTCGTATGGACTCCTGAGTGTGAGTCAAGTTTTCAAGAGTTAAAGAAGAAGTTAACCACGACCCCAGTCTTGGTTATGCCTGATATGGAGAAAGCGTTTTCTGTTTATTGTGATGCTTCATGGCAAGGATTGGGATGTGTTCTTATGCAAGATGGGCATGCTATTGCCTATGCTTCCAGACAACTTCGGAAGCATGAGAAGAACTATCCTACCCATGATTTAGAATTGGCAGCAGTGGTACATGCATTGAAGCTATGGAGACATTATTTAATGGGTAAGGGAACCAAGATCAATATAGACCATAAGAGTTTGAAGTATATCTTCACCCAACTAGATCTCAACCTCCGACAACGAAGATGGCTGGAGTTCATCAATGATTTTTGATGTGGGAATCAATTATCATCCCGGAAAACTAATGTGGTTGTAGATGCATTAAGCAGGAAGGCACATGTTAATATGTTGACCATGAGAAATCTACAACCTCAACTTTGTGAGGAATTCGCGAAACTAAACTTAAGTCTTGTGAATCACACAGAGGCCGTTGCAATGGAACTTGATTCAACCTTGTATGAAGATATTCGACATGGTCAAAAGAATGATGAAAAGATACAAGAAATTAAGAATTAATCAAGGAAAACGGACCTCCGGGATTTAGAGGAGATGAGCAAGGTACCGTATGGCATGGAAAATGAATGTGTACCAGATGTCAAGGAGATAAGAAAGTTAATTTTAAAAGAGGCTCATGATTCTGATTATTCTATTCATCCTGTAAGTACAAAAATGTATCATGATCTTAAGAGTAGGTATTGGTGGTACAGAATGAAAAGAGATGTTGCAGAGCATGTGACACTATGCGATACATGTCAGTTGGTGAAAGTAGAACACCAAAGACCTGCAGGATCATTACAACCACTAAAAATACCTGAATGGAAATCAGAAGAAATTGGAATGGATTTCATAGTAGGTTTGCCCAGGACACAATCAGGGTATGGTTCAATATGGGTGATAGTGAATAGATTAACCAAAGTTGCCCATTTCATACCAGTGAAAGAAAATTATAATGGATCAAAGTTAGCAGAATTATATATGTACAGAATAGTATGCCTACATGGTGTACCCAAAAAGATAGTGTCAGATAGAGGTACAAAGTTTACTTCAAGATTCTGGCAGAAATTACATGAGTCCATGGGAACTCGATTGAATTTCAGCTCCGCATATCATCCGCAAACTGATGGACTGATAGAAAGAACTAATAAAATTCTTGAAGATAAGCGTAGAGCTTGTGCACTCAATAATAGTAGAAGATGGGATAAGAATTTTCCCTATGTGGAATTCTCTTATAATAATAGTTATCACGCCAGTATGAAAATGTCTCCATTTGAGGTATTATATGGAAGAAAATGCAGAACTCCTCTATTTTGTGATCAAACAGGAGAGAGTAAAGTGTTTGGGCCAGAGGTATTAAGAGATGGAGAAAAGAAAGTAAAAGAAATCCGCAATAACCTAAAGATAGATCAAACAAGGCAAAAGAGTTATGCAGATACAAGACGAAGGGAGTTAGTCTTTGAAGTGGGAGACTATGTGTATCTCAAAGTGTCACCCAAGCGAGGACTACGTCGATTTAAAGTAAGAGGAAAGTTAGCACCTTGGTATGTCGGACCTCTCAAGATACTGGAACGCAAATAAGAAGTAGCATATCGGTTGGAATTACCTTCTCGATTGTCAGATGTACCTGACGTGTTCCATGTGTCACAACTTAAGAAGTCTTTAAGAACCCCAAAAGAGCAATTGCCAATGGACGAGTTAGATGTACAAGAAGATTTTTCATATACCAAATACCCGATCAAGATTCTTGAGACGATGGAAAGAATAACGAGAAACAAAAGAGTTCATATGTGCAAAGTTTATTGGAAACATCATTATGAAGCAGAAGCTACATGGGAAAGAGAAGATGAACTCAAGTCACAATTTCCTAGTCTATTTTCTTTGTGATTCTAAACCTCGAGGACAAGATTTCTTTTAAGGGGGGTAGAATTGTAACACCCAAAATTTTCAGCAAATGGATCAAAACCCATCCACCCTCTTCCCTCACTGCCAAGCAGGACCCACATGTCAGTTTCATCTTCCCCAACGCCAATCGCAACCCTTCTCTCCTCCTATTATCGCATGAGAGCAAAATCCACTCGGCTACAACCGTTTTCTCGCGTCTTTTCTCCAAACAGCGCGCCCACAACCGCCGCCCTCTCCTCCTCTATAAAACCAACCCGAAACCCCCGCCATTTCTCCCTCGAACACACTCAATTCCTCTCGGTGAGCATTTCTGCCATCATCACCAATTCTTCGAAATTACTCTAATTCTTTCGGTTCTAATCATTCCTACACCATCCCAAGGTCACAAGGAGTCATCACCAACAAGAATCACCGAAGCACCGTGTCCAGAAAACTTTGTCGACGAAGATCGTCGGAGTCCGCCACTTCTCGCCGACGCCCTTCCGGTCACTTCGGGCCCAAAGAAATACCCTAGGTGAGTTTCCCGTGCCCTCCTCTTTGATTTGGAGCAAGAAAGTCAAGATGGTGAAGTGTGTGCAGAAATCGGGTTTCATCAGCGACCACCGCCGCTCGCCGGCGAGAGAACTCCGCACGTGGGGAAGAAAGGGGTAGGGGATGATGTGGCCACTTCTGGTGCGTTAGATTTGAATCAAGGGTGGAGATTAGAAACACGATACCGGTTTGGTTATTTTAAATCAGGGCTGTTGATCTCGGTTCCGACGGCCCAGATTTAAATTAGTTATAAACATTGGAAATTTTAGAGATAACCCCCTGTAGTTTTCAAAGGAATTGATATAGGTCCTGAACTTTGCGGAAAGAACCTCATACTTTACAGAAAATGTAAAAGTCACAAAAACGTGAATGCAAAGAAACCGATGTTTGAACGTCATTGTATTTCAGGTTCATGGAATATGGGACTTACAAAAACTTTCTTACATGGGATGGTATACGTGGGGTTCAACAACACGGGTTCAAGCATTCATTTGAATGTGTTGGACTAAGGTGGAGTTAAACCCATGTGTAAATCATACATGTCCATGAGAAAGAAATAAAAGAAGATCTTTAGACTCAAAGGCTCAACTCAAATCGCTGCTAAACTTTTGGATACACATGGAACCTCATACATTTGAAATTGAGGAGATTATGGTGGCAAACTTCTGATTTGAGGGTGAGCTAAAAAGGAGTGGATTATGATCATGTTTGAATTCATGCGGAATTCAAACATGTTAAGGCAAGGGAATGACTTGAGTTATGTCACATGAAATGATAAACTCAAACATGGACATGTTGGGAAAGCTAAAAATTTCTTTAGCTCATACTGAACACATGTTAACCCAGGGAAAGAATTTCACTCCCAAAAATCTAACTCATGTGCACATCCTCTATGAGTTGAGGGGAGGGAAATTTAAACCCAATTTTGAATCTTTGCAAGGGATTCATGTTCAGATTGTCCAAAGGCATATATGTGAGATGACCATTGCAGTCCTCAGGTATTAAAGAGCTTCAGTTCCAAATTTGGAGAAATTTTGAGCTCATATACCATTTGTTCAAAGCATTATTTGAGATCACCTTCGAATTCAAATTTGAGGGGCATATTCAAACTGAACTTGTGGGGTTCAGATTAGGACCAAGATTGATCAAGCATGGGCTAGGAGCAAACCAAAGTTTTTCACCCAAATTCAAATGGGTCATCACAAAAGAGGACTTAAAATTCAGTTTGAACTAAATGGTTCACTTCAAGGAAAAGGAGGCCGGCCATGTCCAAAAAGGAAATTCAAACTGTTGGTTAAAAATTTGTTTTTGCAATGGCCAACTCAAAGATCAGAAGGCATATTCAAATTCTTCAGGTTTGAATCAGTGAGAATGCAAATTTTGAGAAAGTTTGGAGTTGCTTTGATATGTATATCAAAGAGGCTTATGAGTTTCCTTGAAATTTGAAGTCAAATTTGAAACTGAAGTGCACCTTGTCAAATCTTCCAAATGGCTTTCAAATTTGAGCTCTTCAGGATTTAAATTTGCACTATGCCAAATTTGGAAGATCTTTTGGGAAGAGAGCAGTGGGACCCAATTGTCATGGAGAGGGAAAAAACTTAACACACAAGTCTCTGTTTTCTCTGTTCAGACTCATCCGACTGAACACAAACCGGTTCACTGCTTCACAGTGGCTCACGGTGAGACAGGGCACTGGCCACCAAGGCTTCAACGTGCAGCTTCTGAACTCCAATTTTTCCACACGTAACGCCTTAGTGGAGCAACTCAAATACTCCACTTCGGCCTCCTCGCTGTTTCCCCGAGAAGAGCAAGCACGAGCTGAAAATTTGCTTGACGCTCGGCCATGCTCGGACCCAATCGTCGCCTGGCGCTGCGGCTCCATTTCGTGGCCACCGGCGATCGTAGAAGCTTGCGCCGAACTCCACTGAACCTCCTCGAGCTGCCCACGCCGGTCTATCGTCCCTTGTGCGCGGCACACAGCAAGAAATTGCCTCGGAATTTCGGTTTGAGCCGCCGCCGTGCCCCCTTGATGTTCCAGCGATACAGAGTGTTTCACACCGAGTGTTGAACAGCAAAAAGGTGTGCCAATCCCTTCTCTTCACGCTGCCAAAAACCTTAGGCCATTCCTCCACGGGAGCCACGGGAATTTCTAAAATACCAACGACATGTTCATAGGCCGTGGGTGTAGAATTTCCCGAAATTCGTGATCAGTAGAGCTTCTTTGCTCATCCTGATCATGGAATAGGTTAGTCACTGAGATAAAAAACCAAGGAGAATCATCGAGCCTCAACGATGTTCTCCGAGTTTTAGCTTTTGCTGCCGGTTTTTGAGCTAGGGCGCGCGGTGACTTGGTATTTTGGGGCGTTTCCAAGCCCTTTTACTTGCATGACGACCTTTGCCACGAGTCACTGATGCTCTAGAGCAAAAAAACCGCGAGTTTGGTCTGGTAGGGGAGCCAGCCGACGTCGCCGGACATGGACCGAAGCCGCCGCCCGTCGCCCGACCCCTTGCGGCTCTCTATAGCCCACACCGACTCCAAAATTGGCTTCTCCGACCTCCAAAACCCCTAAGTGGCGAATTTTGGGCCGGGGGACGACGGGGAGCGAGGGGCCGAGGGGGGGGGGAGAATTCTGCCGGCGAGGCGGTGCACGCGCGGGAAAGAGGGAAGCTGGAGATTGAAGAAGGTGTTGGTCCCACCTGTCAGCCGCGGAGAGTTTAAACTGAGAACCTCTGTGGCTGCTGATCTTTTGTGGCTATGGGCTGGTAACTGTGTAAACCGTGTGTCCCCAAATTCTATTGGCTGGAGTTTAAAACGTGGGCCCAACTGATTTTCAGTAGGAAAACAATCCCAGAACTTGCTACAACTTTGCAAAAATCATATCTTTGTGTAGGAACCTCTAAATTTAGTGATTCAAATTGGATTGGATTCAGATTGAAAAACTCTACAAATATGCAAGCCAATTTGTATGAAAATCATTATTCAATTCTAGAAAATTCTTTAAAGCTTTTCAGCAAAAGAATTTTAGAGGGAGTTTGGTTCATCCAAAAATCCTCAAATTTTTCCCGAATGTTCCTTAGGATGTTAGGGAACTCCTGTAAAATTTTCACTTCATTTGGAGTTGATGTAGTTAGGATAATTCTGATTTCCAGTTTCTGTGTTCAAATGGATACAGAAACATTTTCAGAGAATTTCCAAAAATTGGAAATTCAGTTCTAGGCAGTTCTTTGCTCCAAAAATCCTAGGAAAATTCATGCATGCTCCCTGAGCTATGTTTGAAATTGTAGTTCACTTGAATTTGCATGAAAGTGCAAGTTTATTCAGAATTAATTCCTTTTTGCCTAAATGCTTAGGAAATTGTTCTGAGTGATATATTCATTGACGAATTCCAAATTTTGGTCCAGATGACTTTCTTGTGACAAAGAACTCACATGAAAATTTTCAGCTCCATTGGAGCCCCGGATCAGTACTGTTCTGTTCAACCTCATTAGGTGATCAACACACAAGTAATGAAACACACTTATCACTTGATCAAAGTACTTAAACCCAAACCCAAACCACTAGCACCAACGTTATTTTAAATTATTAAACAGAGTTCCAGTTTTAAACTTGTCTTTAGAACTTGTTAGCAAAAGCTTTACAATTAAACATATATTCATATTCATAACGTGTAGTGATTAAACGTGGAAAAATGGTGAACAAGTGAAGCTTGGATCAAGGAGCAAGAAAGGCAGTGATTAAGCTTCAAATCATCAGCAAATAACTTCATAAATTATCTGCATTTAGTCACCTGCAAAACCAAGTCAAGCCCCGGTTTGCATTTAAGTTGTTTTATAAAGTTTTTACTTTGTTCACTACCATGGGTTAAAGTTTGTATGTGCATTAGGTCAAGGATGCTTTATACTCCAAATGCATGACCAAATAAACCTGAGAGTCAAGGGTAGAATATAGTTTCCGCTGTAGAAGGTTGCCGTCATAAATAGGTTATGACATCTGGTAGAAGTCGAGTAGTTGGAATCTACTCGCGAGCTATAGTCGGGATCACACGGGCATGATTTAAAAGAGGCAAACTAAAGTTTATTTTTCTAAAGATGAGACTGGACAGGAGGGTTAGGCAGCGACAAGATGAGCTCTTGGTCGAGTAGCTCTGCCTGTGTCAGTTGAGGACCGAAGCGTGTGCAGCCCCGCTGAGCAAGTATTGAGTTGTGTACCGGATGCTTACTGATATCTGGGAAGCAGGAAACCGATGTACCGGGTTCACTGGATTGTAGAGGCATACCATATTGTCTTGTTAGACCTATGAGCCCGAGACGGCGCGACCGGTTCTACATTCGAGTGTCCTGCGAAAGGTTGCCACATACGACGTAATGAAGGACGCCAGATTTGGGTCTTCAGAGGCGGGCGTATGTGTCGAGTTATTCGGGTAGTGTTTGATTTGAATCACCGTGCCTCGCGGTTATTGAGTACCGCTTGCTCACTGTATTGTGACGTAGTAAGCAAGTTATGTGAGAACAGTTTTCAAAGTTTTAATTGCTGCTATGATTAATGGGAATTGCATGAAAACCTTGTTTGAAGTAGAGATAGAGCAAACTAAAGTTAATTTCCACCTTGGGACAAGTAACATTGGAATGAAGCGTTTCTTATTTGATTGTGGAGTTCCAATGTTGCTGGGCGCAAAGTCACTACTATGATGGCTAGAATCTGAAAGTTAAGTATGAACTCGTAGGTGAGTCTTTTTGCAACTTACATGTTTAGGTCTTAAGTTACTTTCATGTAGAGTTGCATGCCTTAGGAGAGATGGTTAAGTCTTGCTGAGCCTTTGTGCTCACTGTTGCTATATGAGTGGTTTTGCAGGTTAATATCGACACATATAAAGAAGGAGGTCTGTTGATACTCGGAGCCTTCCAAGTCATGTTACACATGGAGAACCTAGCCGCGGCCATGTCTTCGTGTTGCTAGCGAGAGGAGTCCGCGGGCTGGACCTCTTCTCGGGTGCTCATTAGTTATTCGACGTGGTCTGTTTATAGACTTCCGCTGTAGCTAATTTATGTAAATTATTTACAAAGAACATTTGTAAGCTTCCGTTTTTGATTTATGTAATACAGTTTTCATTATATGTGTGCTTTTGGGTGTCGCATAACACGGCACCACCCAATGCGATTCCCGGGCGGGTGCCCCGTCCCTGTGACTGAACGGGCGGTTCGGGCCCCCACAGAAAATAGGAAATGAACACTTCTTTAGTATAAAAGCCCGTGAACTTCTAAAATCTTGGGAAAGTAATTCTGTAAATTCAATTTGAACCCTAGGAAAATTGTAGAAATCACACTTTCGCCCAGAATAGTTTATAACTTTTTTAACTCTGAAAATTGCTAAAATAGTATAAATAAATTCTGGAAAAACATAAAATGCCTGAAAATATTCTGTTTTCACATTCTAACACATATATATTCTGAAAATAAAAAATATATCTATAGGCTGAAAATGCATTTTAATTTATAAATTAATGCTGAAATTCAAATAAAAACAATATATACTTCAGAAAATTTATGGAGATTATCTATAATGCACATATAAATTCTTAAAATACAATAATAACAATATATATTCTAGAAATAGTTATAATAAAACTTTTAGAACAATAATTAGGTTTGAAATTATAATAAAATTAGTATATGCATATATACACTCTAAAAATTGTCATAAATTGCTATAAGTTTGAAAATTAATGTTTTGTCATAAAAAAACTAAATATAAGAGATATATATCATGTTATTGATAATTTTTTCTCACATAACAATTGTAGAATAATGTATAATCATATGTTGATAAGAAAACTACATAGAAACCAATGGTAAATGAATATAGTTCTAAATATATATATATATATATATATATAAAAGTTTTATGTGAATTGCTATGTTCTTATTGCATGTTTGCATTGTTTTGTGTGCATATATATGGGTAGAACCGTCACAAGGGTCATTTCTTAATCTTCAAGAGCAAGATTTCGAAGTAACTGAGCAGCAAATTAAAGGCAAGTGTTCCTTGACCACTTTGCTCCTATTCTAGGATGATTAGTTAGAATATTTCCATGATGTCTTCAATATGAAACCCAGTTTAGGATGTTTCACTAGTTTTATTCCTTATCATTCCTTGCAAAACCATGGAGGGATATAGTTAGGATATGTCATTGTCATTTTATGTGCTTAGCCATGCTTGGAACTTATAAAATAGATGAAACACAGATGTTACTAGTATTGTGGAATATATGAAAGACACAAGAGTGTGTCATAGTGATAGAAATCTAGATAGCCTGGTTGTTTTGGTAGTGCACGAGACTCAGAATAGTATTAGTGGCTGTCTTAGATTCTAAGGACCGGTTCATGGAACAGTTAACCCGGCTTTACAGTGCCACCACAAGACTGAGATGGGGCAGCTTAGCCAATTAATTAGGAGTTTGCCGATATAGTATGAGTGTTTGGATGGTGCGGGGAATGGGAGTCATTTTTTTGGACTACTTTGGGAACTGCAAGGCTCAATAGGGGGATTCTCCTGGGGAGGGTTTACTCTCAGGAACTGCAGCAGTGAAACCTCAGTGGGCTCGTACTTACCGGTAGACCCTTTGTAAAGGCCATGTAGTAATCTACAGATCGCACACCAAAGGAAGTGTGTAATGTGTCTTGCAACCACGGATATCAGGGAGGTTCTTATTCCACCTGGCAACAGGGGATGAAATCACTACTTGTGGGTAAAGTGGTACAATCTCTGCAGAGAACCAAACTGTCAGGACAACCGTGCTCACGGTCAAGAGCGGCTTGAACTTGTCCATCATTAGAGAAACATGGATATGGATTGAAAAAAGGTTGTTAGATGGTGTAACCAAACTTTAATAACTTATTTATAAAGATGGTGGGATGGATCACTTAGTAATATAGGTTGCTAATTTAAGCTAAGGACTAGGATTAATACATAGTGGTTAACTGTGTCAGCCTTTCCTTGCTAATAGCCTTCATATCATCTTTTCCTACACTTGTTGAGTACCCTTTGGTACTCAAACTTGCTTTTGTTGGATGTCATATGCTGCTCAGGTGTAAATGAAGACATAGATTTCAATGAAGAAGACTTTGATTCTGAAGAGTTATTTTAGGCTGGCGAAACCCCCACGCAACGCCTATGGATTGGAGTCCTACATTGATGTCTTCCGCTGAATTATATTTTTAGTGTGTAATAGTACTTTATGACATATATTTGTAATATTCTTTATACGATAAACTTGGCTTGTAATATAATATTACACTCTTGTCGGCACATGAATGATTCAACTGATCCTGGCATACATGTGCGAATACGCTCAGTTGTTCTTTATGGAAAACCGGGTGTGACAAAAAAATCTTGCACACACACACACAAACACGGAAAAAAATAACGCGATGCTGGGATCCACCTGTTGCTGTAAACCCTCACAAGGATGTTCTCCAGCAAAATGTCCTAGGGAATAGCTATGTGGACCGTGATGGCAACATGATAAAACCGGTCTGTTTAAAATGTGGATTTTCCTTATGTTTCTTCCTCATAACAAGTTCCCTAGCAACATTACGTGGAATAGTCCACCAGATGGTCACTTTCGAGGATATCTCATTAGACATCGTGCTATGCTTTCTCCAAAAGAAATAAATACTATTGATTCAATCATAATTGTGACCTCTAAACTAATTAGCGTAATAAACCCCCTAGGGTTGTTAACAAATGGCTAGGGTCAGGTGTTGTCTCCCAGTATGTTCAAGAGCAGACAGTCAAGATGTGTTGATAGGCATTGCTAAAGTAACTAAAAGCTATATCAATTTTGACTAGTATGTTATGAAACTCTGAAAGCATCTTAATTGGAAACTTGTTCCAATATATAGTTTCCAGGCAAAAAGATTCTTTATTTATACTTTTACAAGGAACATTTTAGAAGAGAGGCGTACAAGAACCAATATATAATAATTGCTAACTGTTGTAGAGTACTGATCAAATAGACGGAGTAACATAGTAATGGCAAAAAGAGCTATGCATAGAATAGTTATGGCATGCACATCCAGAAAGGCGGCGGTGGTGATCAGTGGTGGACCTAGGATTTTACTAGAGAGTATGCCACACAAAAAACTTATATACAATTTGGTAAAATCATTTATCAATTCAATAAACAATTGTAAAATTTATAATATAATTCAGTAACATAATAAGACTTATAATACTACCGATTTTTTTGCCGTTACTTTCTAAATGATAAGACTATCTCAATTGCATCATCTTCATCCACTTCGAAAAAAATTCCTGATCAATGAATATAAATAGACAACCATCCACAAGATTATCACTCATCTTATTCATTAACTTTGTTTTCATTGAAATCTTATCCCTTAGCACTTGTTATTGTCACTGCTAGAAGTAGTACCAATTTAAGAAGTAAATTCACTTGCGAAGGTAGGTACAGCCAGGGTGGTGCATGATGAGAATCTTTTGTTGGTTAATGGTTAGGTCTAATCCATGGAACTGCCTATAGAGGTACTAGCAGGATGCTGATTTGTTCAATTCAGTGCTAGGAGTATTTCATTATGGAAACTTGGAAAGGGAGACCATGCTAGGCAGTCAACAGCTTCAATGAATTCTGCTGTTATTATATATACGTCAAGTGATTATACTTGATCAAGTCGTATTCACATGTCAGAATGTGTGTGGAGAAGCACATGCCTTGTACGCGGGCTGCCTCCTCCGTCTATTGTATGTGATCTCCAGGCCCTAGTCTGCTTCGTCCGACCTAGTGACCATCGGTCTCGTAAGCGAATTATCGAACCTGTTCCGTCAGCCGCCAGGCCAGAATTCCAAGAAGTGTAACCTCATGACTTGAGCTGCTATCTATGGTGGCTGGGCCAGGGTATGCCATGCCCCACCCAGCATACCCTTTAGGTCCGCCCCTGGCGGTGATTTATACTGTGTGGCAATGGCGGTTGAGAGAAAACCGAAGATATGTAGGGATCCACCTCTCTCGGGGCCCACTTGTGCATCCCGTACCAATCTCTGGATCAGTAGTTGGTACGCACAACAGAATGTATCGAGTTCCATACATTAACTTACTCTCAATAGGACCATTAAGGTCTTACAAGCAATTCTTAGGTTACAGTACATGGGCCTCGTAGGGCCACTAAAAAAAGAAAGACAATGTCGAACTACAGCGGAATGGGCGACACCCAGCCCTCAGGCAGCCTTGGACGTAGGACTAGACTTACCCGTCATTGAATCACACTTCGTCTTCTTCTTTGCTTTATTCCTCTGCATCTGAGGGTTGTGAAGCAAGAGTGAGTACGGAAGGTACTCAGCAAGCCCTAACATTACTCAAGGTGATGTGTTTCATGTAAGGAGGTCGTAGCAAGGCAGGGCTATACGGCTTAGAGTTGCTGAAAAGCATTCATGTAGGGTTGATTTTGAACGAAGGTTTTGCAAAGCAAAAGGAGGTAACCGTATCCTGACTTTAGTTGGTGGGACCTAGGGGAGTTGAACTCCACCCCGCCAGTTTCCTAAGTTTTATTCGAACGCTCAAGCCCCATGGCTTTACTAGTTCCGGCACACAGTCGTAATATCCAAAACATGGCAAACACTGCCACCCAACTACATCAAGGAAACATACTAAGACTAATCAACAAGAGCTCGGAACATAGTGTGTCAAGACCGTGACAACGGTTATTCGGATTTTAACACTCTGCAGAGGTTGTACACTTTACCCACAGGTCATGCTCTTCTAGCACGGGAGTAGCGTAACATTCACCTCATCTTCCCCAAGTAACCCAACAATCACACCTCAGGACGCACCCAGGGGCTATTTGGGCAATTACTCTCCCAGCCGGACCACGGGTAAAGACTCCCCCATGTCTTTTCCTGGTCCCCCGTACCCTACTGGCTGCCAGATGGCTCATGTGGAAGTCACCAAGAGGTAGAGGGAGTCCTGCCCATACAGGTTTTGTGGTTGTACGAAATCACTATGACGAGGTCATACAAACCGGTCCTTATATTGGTGAGGCGGCTCCATCAATATCCACGACAGGTTGACTACACCGAAGCACGACTAGTCACTACACATTCACCAAATCCTGCCTCAAACATTCCCTTTTCCCCACTTCACCCCACACAAGTTGTATAACACAAATTCCCATCCCACTTCCTAACTCACACCACCAGGACACCTTTCGACACTTTTCGCAGATCTGATGATTAATTGTAGTGAGTCACGATGGGAACATCACGAGGGTTCCTAAGCATTCTAATTTCAATGAATCACACACGTCGTCACATTATAGTGTGACGACGGGGCCTTAGGGCATCAAGGAAGTAAGTTGACAAGGTCAAGGAGGGGTTCGTGGCACTTCACACGTCAAGCACGTGACTATCACCTAGCAAGTACTCTGGCCTTGGATGGAAAGAAGCAATATGCTACTTGCTAGTGTAACAGCTAGCCGACGTCATCGAGCTAGGTTAACTGAGGGGCAAGTAACCACCGTCAAAATCATCGTGTTGTCCAAACTACTTACATGGAGAAGCTGCCACTAGTCAAGCGGGTCTTAGCTACCACAACATTTTAAAAATAATCACGGAAAACATGCATATGAAAGACAGGCTATCAGGACAATTTTGCAAATTCATAGGAGCAATCATGATCAAGGAGGTTAGAGCTTGCCTTCACAAACTTCTAGAAGTTCTTCGTAATCTGGGCCTTTGGGTCCCTCGGTGAACTCTTTGTTTGCTACAGTATGTAACTTTCAAGAATAAGAGCTAAGCCCGAGGTAACCTCAAGAAATTGAAATGAAACTATAGAAGTATCAAAACTGGTAATTTTAGGAGAATTGTTGGTGAAGAGATTATTTATTTTAAAGCTTATAAGTGATTTCCCTTAGTTTATGGTTTTTTAAATGATTCCTAGAAGGTTTTGGCTATCTTCTAACAAGGCCCGGACCCAATCACGGGGCCGTTCCGCTCGTCCGGGAGTCGCATTGGGTGGTGTAGTGATATGCGGCACCCAACAGCACACTTATAAGGAAACATGTATTACATAAATCAAAAGCAGAATATTACAAATTTTCTTTGTAAATAATTTACATTAAATAACTACAGCGGAAGACTATAATTATCTCACATCGAATAACTACTAAGCACTCGAGAAGATGTCCAACCCGCGGATTCTTCTCGCTAGCAACACGAAGACAACTGCAGCGGATGGGTTCTCCATGTGTTAAACGACTCGGAAGTCTCCGAGTCCCACCGGACAACCTCCTCATAAGCGTCGATGTTAACATGCAAAACCACTCATATAGAAAGCATGAGCACATAGGCTCAGCAAGACTGATCTGCCTCCCCTAAACAAGAAACTCTACATGCACGACGGATTGAAATAGGTCAGCTGAATTTGCATAAAGGACTCACCTACAATTGATCCTTAACTTTCAGGTTTTAAGTCTCATTTTAAATACCTTGAGCCGAACAACATAGCAACTCCACAATCAAACAAGAAACACTTTGTTGGGATGCTTCTTGCACAAAGGTGAAGTAAAGTTTAATTAGCACTATGTCTAAGTCAAGCATGGTTACAATACAATTTAAAAGACAAGCCTTATCAAATTCAAAGGAATTCACTTCAGTTCTTACTACGCCAAGACGCAGTGGGCAAGTAAGCTCATATGACCGCGAGCGACGGTGATTCGAATCAGTAAACGCCCGGACTACACGACACGTACACCCATACTCCGAGTTGCCGGCAGCAACCTCGACTGATGTTGTACGCAGCCACCTTCCCCAAGTTCTTCCACACAGGACGCAGTCCAATCACCCCGAACAGCAAGCTCCCTCAAGGTACATACCAGCAGTGATATGTTCTGACAGGAACCCACGACGCCGCCCGTTCAGTCACGGGGACGGAGCACCTCGCCCGGTAATCGCATTGGGTGGTGCCGTGTTATGCGGCACCCAACAGCACACATATAAGGAAAACTGTATTACGTGAATCAAAAGCGGAAGCTTACAATATCCTTTGCAAATAATTTACATAAAATAGCTACAACGGAAGTCTATAAACAGCTCACGTCGAATAACTACGAAGCACTCGAGAAGAGGTCCAGCCCGCGGACTCCTCTCGCTAGCAACACGAAGACATGGCAGCGGCTAGGTTCTCCATGTGTAACATGACTCAGAAGTCTCCGAGTCTCACCGGACAACCTTCTTTATAGCGTCGGGTTAACCTGCAAAACCACTTATATAGCAAGAGTGAGCACAAAGGCTCAGCAAGACTTAACCGTCTCTCCTAAACATGCAACTCTACATGAAAGTAACTTAAGACTTAACATGTAATTTGCAAAAGGACTCGCCTACGACTTCATCCTTAACTTTCAGATTTTAGCCATCATAGTAGTGACCTTGCACCCAGCAACATTGGAACTCCACAATCAAACAAGAAACGCTTCATTCCAATGTTACTTGTCCCAAGGTGGAAATTAACTTTAGTTTGCTCTATCTCTACTTCAAACAAGGTTTTCATGCAATTCCAATAATCATAGCAGCAATTAAAACTTTGCAAACTGTTCTCACACAACTTGCTTACTACGTCACAACACAGTGAGCAAGCGGTACTCAATGACCGTGAGCGACGGTGATTTGAATCAAACACTACCTAGATAACTCGACACATACGCCCGCCTCTAAAGACACAAATCTAGCATCCTTCATTAAGTCATATGTGGCAACCTTTCGCAGGACACTCGACTGTAGAACCGGTCATGCCGTCTAGGGCTCATAGGTCTAACGAGACGATGTTGTATGCCTCTACAGTCCAGTTAACCTGGTACATCGGTTTCCTGGTTCCCATATAGCAGTAAGCATCCGGTACACAACTCAATACTTGGTCATGGGTGCCGCACACCCATCGGTCCTTAACCGACACAGGCAGAGCTACTCGACCAAGACCTCGTCTTGTCGCTGCCTAACCCTCCTTCCCGGTCTCATCTTTAGAAATATAAACTTTAGTTTGCCTCTTTTTCCAACTACACCCATGTAATCCCACCTATAACTTGCGAGTAGATTCTAACTACTCGACTTCTACCGGATGTCCTAAGCTATTTAGCACGGTATTATTCTAAAGCGGTGATCCTTTTCTACCCTTAACTCCAGGGTTCATTTGGTCATGCATTTGGAGTGTAAAGCATCCTTGACCTAATGCACATACAAATTCTAAACCATAATTGTGAATAAAGTAAAAACTTTATAAAACAACTTAAATGCAAACCGGAGCTTGCCTTGGTTTTGCAGGTGACTAAAGTCAGATAATTGTGAAGTTAGTTGTTGATGACTTGGAGCTCAATCCCTGCCCTTCTTGCTCCTTGATCCAAGCTTCACTTCTTCTCCACTTTTCCACGTTTAATCACTACACGTTATGAATATGCATATATGTTTAATTCTAAAATTGCTAACAAGTTGTATAGACAAGTTTAAAACTGGAACTCTGTTTAAAAATTTAAAATGACACTGGTGCTAGTGGTTTAGATTTGGGTTTAAGCACTATGATCAAGTGATAAGTATTTCTCATCACTTATGTGTGTTGATCATCTAAGAGGTTAAATAGAACAGTACTGATCCAGGACTCCAATGGAGCTGAAATTTTCTTGTGAGTTCCTTGTCACAAGAAAGTCATCTGGACCAAAATTTAGAATATTTCAATGAGTAGATCACTCAGAACAATTCCCTAAGCATTTAGGCAAAAAGGGATTAATTCAGAATAAACTTGCACTTTCATGCAAATTCAAGTGAACCAAAATTTTAAACATAGCGCAGGGAGCATGCATGAATTTTCCTAGGATTTTTTGAGCTAAGGATTTCCTAGAACTGAATTTCCAAGTTTTGGAAATTCTCTGGAATTGTTTCTGTATTCATTTGAACACAGAAATTTCCAATCAGAATTCTCCTAACTAAATCAACTCCAAATGAGCTGAAACTTTTACAGGAGTTCACTAATATCCCAAATAATATTCTGGAAAATCCGGGGATTTTTGGATGAACCAAACTCCCTCTAAAATTCTTTTGCTGAAAAGATTTAAAGAATTCTCCAGAATTCAACAATGATTTTCATACAAATTGGGTTGCATATTTGGATAGAGTTTTCCACTCTTAATCCAACCCAATTTGAATCACTAATTTTGGAGCTTCCTAGCAAAAGTTATGAGGTTCTAAAGTTTGAACTGAATTTGGGAATTCAAATAAACCGGGAAATGTTTAAATTCTGACAGTGGGTCCCGGGTACACGTGTCAACCGCTGAAACCAAGCCACACAGGGCCACAGTTTCATTTCCCGCGCTGCCGCAATGGATCCGAATCCACAGACGATCTCAACCGGCTTTCTTCTTACTGACAGCGGGCCCGATGCCATCGTCTTCAACCTCCGGACTCCCGCGCGACCCCGCCGCTGGAGCTCGCCGGAGGACATCGGAACCCGGTCGTCCGTCTATCCCCTGTGCTCAAACTCACCGCTAGTGCCTAAAATCGGGCGAGGAACACGGTATGAGGGTTTTCTAGGGCTGCCGGTGCTCGGAAATCGGTCGGTGACGTGCGGCGGCATTCGGTGAAGCTCGGCGCCATCGCCCGGCACTTCTAGCCTGCCAAACGCTCGACCAAACCGCTCTAAAGCACCAGTGGGGGATGAGCTAACTCGATATGGCCTCAATATCGCTCGGAAACGGCGACAAGTTGGTGTTCACCGTGTGTCCGAGCATCCCCGCCATGGCCGTCGATGGAAAAACTTGAAATTAGTTGCTACTACTCAGTTATAAGCTAGGTTTACAAAGGAAAAATGTCCCCTATCCTCTCTAGCTCCTATATGTGCAAAATTATGAACCCTAACCGAAAATTGAGCTTCAATTTCACAAATTGTTACCCGCGGTTAAGTTTTCCCCGGCCGAGAGAAGAACTCGAAATTGTCGAGCTACGGTGCACGGATTGATCTGAAACTTAGGAAGGAGCAGCGCAGTGAGTTGGCGCGTCTTGGGGTGCACTCGCTCGGTCATGAAACTGCCCGGTGTGAGCTGTCCACGAGCACCCCAAGTCGCTGTGAAGTTAGGTCGCCGCGGCGACGAGCTAATCTCGGGTTGGGAAGGCGGCAACTCACTGGATTTTTCATGGAGGAGGTGTAGGAGGAGTTCACGGTGCGGTTTTTCAACTTAGCCGGCCTCTGCACACTCGAGTTTCCTCAGCTCCTGATCAAGAATGAGGCAGCGGCGCCGTTCGGTGTTCGGCGTGTGCGCACGAGGAGGAGGCGAAGTCTGCCACTTCTACCGGTGCGAGAGGATCACGATGGGGGTTCAGAAGGCCCATGAGCAGATCTCCAGCGCTGCTCAAGCAGCTGGGAGCTGGCGGCAATCTCACCCTCGGTGGCGCTCGGAGCAGATCGGGTGCGTTCGAGTCTGAACAGAGGATGACTTCGAGTGCAAGTCTTCAGTAGCTCACTGACCAGTGGGTCCACCCCTCTTCTTATCCCCCCCCCCAACTTTCTCACAAATATCTCTCAAATTTGGCACAGTGCAAACTTCAACCATGAGGAACTCAAATTCAAAATGCCATTTGGCAAATTGATAAGTTTTACCTCAGTTTCAAATTTGAATCCAAATTTCAAGTAAATTCATAAGCCCCTTTGATATTCATATCAAAGCAACTCCAAACTTTCTCAAATTTTGCATTCTCACTGATTCAAACCTGAATAATTTGAATATGTCTTCTGATCTTTGAGTTGGCCATTACAAATACAAATTCTTAACCAACAGTTTGAATTTCCTTTTTTGGACATGGCCTCCTTTTCTTTCAACTGAACCATTTAATTCAAACTGAATATTTAAGTCCTCTTTTGTGATGACCCATTTGAATTTGGGTGAAAAACTTTGGTTTGCTCCTAGATCATGCTTGATCAATCTTGGTCCTAATCTGAACCTCACAAGTTCAGTTTGACTATGCCCCTCAAATTTGAATTCGAAGGTGATCTCAAATAATGCTTTGAACAAATGGTATATGAGCTCAGAATTTCTCCAATTTTGGAACTTAAGCTCTTTAATACCTGAGGACTGCAATGATCATCTCACATATATGCCTTTGGACAATCTGATCTTGAATCCTTTGCAAAGGTTCGAAATTGGGTTTAAATTTCCTCCCCTCTACTCATAGAGGATGTGCACATGAGTTAGATTTTTAGGAGTGAAATTCTTTCCCTGGGTTAACCCGTGTTCAGTATGAGCTAAAGAACATTTTAGTTTTCCCCACATGTCCATGTTTGAGTTTATCATTTCATGTGACATAACTCAAGTCATTCCCTTGCCTTAACATGTTTGAATTCAGCATGAACTCAACATGATCATAATCCATTCCCTTTTTAGCTCACCCTCATATGTTGTGAATACCAGCAAGGCTTGCCGGTAGATCCAGTCGGTAAGCTACGGGTCCACACTTCTCTGTGATAGCAAATGGATCTAAGGCTCGGGGAGCAAAATCTCCCCTTTACATCGGACCGGTGAATTCCTTTCATCGGAGACACGAAAAGACAATGTGTTCTCCACCGTTGAAACGCAACGTTCGATGCCTTTGACCATCGCAGCTTTTCTGTCGGGATTGTACAGCCTTCAAGTTCGCTTCTATTGTCCAAACTCGGTCATCGGCTTTGTTGACTAATCAATCCCAAACAGTACTCCTTCGCCGTACTCACACCACTTCAGTGGTGTGTAAAGGCCTCAGTTTTTGACACATTCAAAGTGTTCATCACCACACACACACACCTCATTTGAAGATAGTTGATGAACACATTTGAAGAGCAAGTAACCATTATCAACATGCTCATTAGAGAATAAACTCACAAAAATGCAAAAGTGGTAGTTTCCACATGCATCATCTAGGGGTACCTTTGGGTATAGCTAGAAAGAGGGTATAGCTATAAAGAGGGTGGTTTGAACTCCTACACCTTGCTAGAAATGTCCATGCCAAGTTTCACCTAAATTCGAAACCTTTTTGAGGTACCTTTGGGTATAGCTAGAAAGAGGGTGGTTTGAACTCAAATTCAAATTCAAACTGTTTTTACCCCATGAATTCAAAAATGGGAAGCATATTCTCACTCAGCACATTTTTGTGAGCTCACACACCAATTTTCACTCCATTTGGAGTTGATCTTGACATGAGCTAAGTGTAGCAAATTCAAACTTTATTTGAATTTCAAACTGAACATGTGCTGAAATTTAGTCAAACCAAACTCAGTTTGAATTCTAATCAATTCAAATGGCTCAGAGGTGAATAATTCAAATCACCATGGGCATTGTGGGGATTACTGTTTACAACAGTAATATGGAGTTAAGTTCAGAGGTTAAAAAGGAAAGGGGACCCACATGTCAGCCACTGAAGAGGTTCAACCGACTGAAGACTTTCTCAATCGGGTCTTCGGGCTTCAGCAGCGATCGCCACCGAGGGGAGGCCGCCGCGCCACCAGCAGCTTGGCCACGCGCGGGCGCAGGTCGGTTGCGAGCCCTTCTTAAGGCGCTCCACGCCTTGGCCGAAGCCCCTCGCCGTTTTCCCCCTCGCAAGAACACAGAACCGGAATTCTTTCTTCCGCCGCTAGGAACCGATCGGAGAGCCATGATCACAGCCTCCCCAATCCCTCCAGAGCTACGACAAGGTACTAGGAACCTTCCTTCTTCTTCCCCGTCGCTAGAAATCGGCTGAATTCGGGTGATCTCGGCTATACCAAGAGTTCCGTTCAGTGACCTAAAACCGCCTCACTCCGGGCTCCCGTAGACAGCCCAGCCGGGAGGTTGTCACGCCCAAACTAAGATGTCCCCGGACGTGTTGGTGACCGGTGCTGCTCACCCCCGAGTCACAGCCCGAGGGCTTGATCGCCGGCGGTGAATTTCCAGTTTCCCCCTTTCTCGGTACAGACCGACCTTCGGGTGTGGTTCTGTCAAATTCACGCTCTAGGAAGGGGTAGAGAGTCTCAATCCGTTCCTACAGACTAGACTTGGTAGCGCACAAGTTGCCTTCATAACCCTTAGCCTGAGAACCCCTGTACCCGGCGTATTTCAAAGCTTGCCGACGGCGGATCCTGCGGGAAGCATCGGGCGCACAGTGGGAGCCTACTTCGGACCTCCCACGAGCATCTTCGAGCCCTTGCCAAGGTTCCTGAGGGACCACTGATGCTTTCCGGACGTTTGCTCGGTCGGTTGGGGTGCTAGGGAGGTCGGCCAACATGACCCAAGTCCTTCCGGAGCTGTCGCTCGTCGCCGACCATGTGCCGGTCATTTTCATCACGAACTGAGCCCGGAATCATGTTCCCCGTGTGGAATTAGGCAGGGGCGGCCAGGATCATGAAGTTTGGAGCACCACAGAGGCTGGCGGCGAGCTCTCCGGCGAGGCATCGCGGCGGCCGAACGCGGGAGTCGGGAGGAAGACGAAGCCAGGTGGCCCACGTGTCAGCGGCTCAGATTTTAAATACGGGATCAGTATGCGGCTTGGATCCGGTGTGCTGACGCACAAAAACCCCGTGAACCCCAGTGTGCCATCGCTTCAGCGCCCGACACGTGTACCGTGGACCCACCGGCAGATTTAAAAATTTCCCCGATTTTCAGATTTCATTCAAACTTCAAATCCTCATAACTTTGGCTAGGAAACTCCAAATCAAGTGAACCAAGTTTTGTTGGATTCAGCTGTCTGAGTACTTTCCAGCAAATCAAGTTTCACTTCAGGAAAATCCTTATTTCTCCAGAATTAATTCTTCAAAGTTTAAACTGTTTAGAATTTTAACTGGAGAATCCTTTAGAGAAAAATTCTGAAATTTTGCTGGGATGTTCACCAAAATATCCCTGAGCTAACATAGAAAATTGAGATCCATTTGAGCTCATTTGATCCACCTAATGGTGTGATTAATAAAACTGTTCCAGAGAAAATAGAAAATGTCCACAAACATTTTTAGAATTTCTCTGAAATTGTTTAGCTCATATCTTTAGCTAGGAACCTTCAAATTAAGTGAGACCAACTCTATTAGAACCCTCTGAAAATCTAGCTTTCAGAAAGTCATGGCTTACTCCATGAAAATTCCTAGAAAACCCTCCCAAGGTTTTTCACCCCTTAACCCATCAAAAAATGCAGTAGAATTGAAACTGTCCAGAAAACAGGGCAGAACAAAAACTCTCTGTAGCTCTCTGTAAATTAAGCATAACTTCCTGCATAAAAATCCAAAAATAGAAAATGAGGTAGTTATGGAAAGATTATGAGATGGGTTACAACTTTGTAACAGAAAGTTTTGTCAGATTGGGAGCAGAATTAACTGGAATTCTTGGATCAAAGAAGTACCTAAAGCAGGGAGGTCCCGTCCAATTTTCTCCAGAAATTCTGTTAACTTTGGCATCTCCTAACTTTTGAACCAGGACAGATCTTAGGCCAAGTAAATACTTTCTTGAAAGCTATTGAAGTTAGCTTTAACTTCTGTGTTGAGCTCCAGAATTGGTTTTGCTTTTAGCATGGTCTAAATCAGGTTGAAATGAAAACTGATCAGGGCTGTCATGTTGGGCAGCAGATCAGCAGTCAAATTTGTTTAAATTTGAACTATATTTCCAAGTTTTATGGGTTCAATGACATGTTTTGTGTTATAACTCAATTGTTTACTGTTCAAATAAATATTTGACATTTCTCAAATATATTTTTACAGATGACAGCGGATAAACAGTTCGAGAACGGGTGGGTGGAATCTCACTGTTCTCACTACAGCGGCTATCCGGAAGCATTGCGGCAGATGCTTCAATATTTCGGGTACAACCAGATGCCGCAGTACTTTGCAAAGGAAGAAGGCGAGGAGGGGAACAAGACGTGGACAATCCATGTCGAGGTTCCTGCAGGACCTAGGCCACCCGGTTGGGCGCCGTTCACCGTTACGGTGAGAGGTAGACAACCGGAGGGGATGTGGCAAGTGGCAGCCGCGACACCATGTCGCGCTTCTGCCAACTGCACGTGAGAGCTATGGAGGGCACTCCATACGCGCTCGTTCCGGTGGAGGGACGGGCTCATCATGTGTGGGAAAGGAGGTACATAGGGGCAACAGATCCGGGTTGCCCAAGGTACAACCCCGCGGAGGCGAACCTCAGCCTCCAGATGAGGGCGGGAAAGGCCGTGATGGACAGCCAAGCTGTTCATACGGAGTGTCTCGCCGCAAAGCTCAAATAGAGCACAAGCCATGGAGACCATTTCGAGAGTGCTCACAGCGCACTCCGCAATGTGATCCTTCCGACGATCAAGCGACTGAACGAACAGCATAATCAGTTGCATCGTCTGAAGAAGGCGAAGAAGAAGAGCCGTGTCGACATCGCGGCGTTGCAAGAACTGGTGCAGACTCTAACCCAGCAGAACGAGGACCTTACTCAAGAGCGAGACGACGCTATTGAGGAAGGGAAAGGCTGGGAAGAAGACTACAACCAGGCCATGGACGAGGTTCACGCGTTGCAGGACCTCGTACCTCTGGTATTGGGCATACCGGTGGTCTTGGGTCTTCCGGCAATGGGAGAACCTGAGATGGGAGAGGAGGTTGTAGATCCGGAGCCACCAGCAGAGGTACCGGAGGAGGACGACCCACAGGAGGTCGAGTTCTACTCCGAGTAGGAGGTTACCGTTGCCAAGTAGGGCAACCAGAGTAGTGTAACCCAAACTTTTGTAACCGGTGACATGTCGTGTAGGCAGTAGCGTATGTATAGGTAGTGACGACATGAGCACGACTTCTCGGAGACCTGAGAATAATGTATTTTGTATAAAGTTTATGCTTTATCAATATATGTGAATGTTGTGCAGATTATTCATGCATCACTTCAAATACCTACTGTTTCATATGGAATTTTTAAGTATGACATGTGCTAATCGCTGCTATTTTGAATTTCAGAATGACTCGTACTCGTGCCAACCCAGACGTTGGGGGTTCTAGTAAAGGGGGAGAAACCTCCCAACAGCCTCCCGAGGACTCCCCAGGACAGCAACAGCAAACACCGCCACCGCCAACGGTTACATTAGCCGACATCGTTGCGGCAATGGCGGGTTCTCATCAGCAGCACACGGAGTTGCTGCAAACTCTTATTGCCAATACGTCTCGACCAGAGAGGCGTCAATATCGTGAGGAGCGCCAACAGAGCTCCTACTCCGACTTTCTAGCGACTCATCCCCCGATATTCTCAAGGGCGGATGAACCCATCGACGCGGACAACTGGCTCCACACGATGGAGATGAAGTTCGGGCTGCTCCAAGTGAGTGAGCAGCACAAGACTCAGTTCGCGGTCCAACAGCTCCAGGGATCCGCAAGCGCGTGGTGGGCAAACTTCTGTGCTTCACAGCCCACCGACCGAGTTATGACCTGGGCGGAGTTCCGGACGGCCTTCAGGGCCTATCATATACCGCCGGGTCTCATGAAGAGGAAGACGCATGAGTTTCTACACCTGCAGCAAGGGAGCCGGAATGCGCTGGAATACTCCAGGGCGTTCAATGATCTCGCGCTCTACGCGTCATATCACGCCGATACTGATGAGAAGCGGCGGGATCACTTCTACCAGGGGCTTAACCCGCTCCTGAAGGACAAGCTAGCGATGTTCAATCGCGGCAGCCTCAACGACATAATTGATGCTGCGATTGTTCAGGAGGACTCCGGCAAGGAGTTAGCGGCGGCGGAGAGAAAGCGAAGCACGCCACAAAGCAGCGGAGAAGGAGGCGGTCCTTCTCAGAAATTTCGGATGGTGAATCGCCACCATCGGGTCCACGCTGGCAACCACCACCAAGGCCGATGCCGTTCCGCAGCCGGCCATATTCGTCACCGGCATTCAGGCCGGCATTGCCAGTACCACCTCCGCAACAACAACAGCAGCAGCGGGCGATGCCGCGTGCGTATGCACCTCAGCAGCGCATGCCGGGCTTTCGTCCCCCGAGCACCGGGCAAGCAGTGGCCACATGCTACAAATGTGGTCGTCCAGGACACTTCGCCAGTAGTTGTTCGGAGAGGCAAGGCGTTCCGCAGCCGGCCATATTCGTCACCGGCATTCAGGCCGGCACTGCCAGTACCACCTCCGCAACAACAACAGCAGCAGCGGGCGATGCCGCGTGCGTATGCACCTCAGCAGCGCATGCCGGGCTTTCGTCCCCCGAGCACCGGGCAAGCAGTGGCCACATGCTACAAATGTGGTCGTCCAGGACACTTCGCCAGTAGTTGTTCGGAGAGGCAAGGCGGCGGAGTTGCACCACAACTTCCGGGGAGGAATCAGCCCCGAAACCCCACTAATGCGCGGCGGGCAAACCCTAGGCCCGGCACTGTCCACCAACTTGCCATAGAGGACGTGCCGGAGGGTGAGCCAATTCTTGCGGGTATGTTCCAACTCCACCAGCATCCCGCCATAGTGTTGTTTGATTCAGGCGTCACGCACAATTTTATTAGCCAAGCTTTCATTGCTAAACACAGCTTGCAAATACTAACCACCGATAGTCCATATGTGATTTGTTCACTGGGTGGGAAGATTTCAGCATGCGTAATGGTTTCCAAAGCACCATTATGCTTAGCGGGTAGAGTATACCCTACGTCTCTCATAATCTTAGAGGGACAGAAGGTCGATGTCATCCTAGGGATGTCGTGGTTAACCCGCCACGGTGCTGTTTTAGACACCATCCTTCGAATCGTGCACTTGAACTTAGAAGTGCACGGACCTCACTCCTTATTTCTGGACAGTCCAGAAATAAAACTTCCAAGTGTCTATCAATCCACAACTATCAGATTGGAAGATATTCAAGTGGTCCGAGAGTTCCCTAACGTGTTCCCGGATGATTTACCGGGGATGCCGCCCGATAGAGAGGTGGAGTTCAAGATTGAACTTGCACCGGGAACCATGCCAATATCCCGAAGGCCATACAAGATGGCGCCTAAGGAGTTGGCTGAACTGAAGACCCAGCTAACGGACCTGATGGAAAAGGGTTTTATTAGGCCAAGCTCTTCTCCATAGGGCTGTTCGGCATTATTCGTGAAGAAGAAGGATGAGACGTTGCGGCTTTGCGTGGACTATCATCCACTAAACACCGTAACCATCAAGAACAAGTACCTGTTACCACGGATCGATATGTTATTTGATCAGTTGGTCGAGGCAAAGATCTTTTCCAAGATGGACTTAAGATCCGGGTACCATCAGATTAAGATACGGGCTGAGGATATTCCGAAGACGGCTTTCTCGACGAGGTACGGGCTTTATGAGTACCTGGTCATGTCCTTCGGCCTCACCAACGCTCCAGCTCACTTCATGTATTTGATGAACTCGGTATTCATACCGGAGCTGGACAAGTTTGTCGTGGTCTTCATCGACGACATATTGGTATATTCCAAGTCGGAGGAAGATCACCAGAAGCATCTGCGTATAGTCTTGCAACGGCTGCGGGATCACAAGCTATACGCGAAATTCAGCAAGTGCGAATTCTGGATATCACGAGTGCCTTTTCTCGGGCATATCATCTCAGTGGAGGGTATCGCTGTAGACCCGAGCAAGATCACGCAAGTGCTGAATTGGAAGTCCCCGAGGACTGTTCATGAGATACGGAGTTTCCTCGGACTCGCGGGATATTATCGGAGGTTCATTCCAAACTTCTCGAAGATTGCCAAGCCTATGACGGAGCTGCTGAAGAAGGCTACCAAATATGTTTGGAGTCCAGCATGTGAAGCAGCATTCAAGGCTTTAGTCAAGCACCTAACATCAGCACCGGTTTTGGCGCAGCCAGACACAACAAAACCGTTCGATGTGTACTGCGATGCATCCGGCATTGGGCTCGGGTGTGTGCTGATGCAAGACCGAAGGGTGGTCGCGTATGGATCACGGCAGCTTAGAAACCATGAGCAGAATTATCCAACTCACGACTTGGAGCTCGCTGCCGTGGTACTTGCACTGAAAATGTGGAGGCACTACCTACTCGGTAACCTCATACATTTATATACCGACCACAAAAGCCTCAAGTACATATTCACTCAGAAGGAACTGAACATGAGGCAGCGAAGATGGTTAGAATTGATAAAGGATTACGAAATAGAAATCCATTATCACCTCGGCAAGGCAAACGTAGTGGCAGATGCGCTGAGTCGCAAGTCACACGTCAACAATCTGACCATCACACCGTTGGAAGAGAGCGAACCACCACTGCATGTGATTCCACATGGAGCTCTCTACAACTTAGCTTTGATCCCCACCATCCGTGAAGAGATAGCGGCAACCCAGAAAAATGACAAGGACATGTCACATTTGCGGAGACGTATAGACAGTGGGGAGCTGAAATGTTTCCGGAAGGACGGAGATGGCGTCCTATGGTTCAAGGACCGGATCGTCGTACCCCGTAACCCGGAGTTACGGAAGAAAATTTTTGGTGAGGCTCACTTGTCAAAATTTTCTATTCACCCCGGCAGCAACAAAATGTATCAAGAACTCGGGAGAAAGTTTTGGTGGACACAGATGAAGCGGGAGA
The DNA here is from genome assembly GCA_030760725.1 of Neostapfia colusana. Lineage (NCBI taxonomy): Eukaryota > Viridiplantae > Streptophyta > Magnoliopsida > Poales > Poaceae > Neostapfia > Neostapfia colusana. Next base: position 70,373,495 of record JASWHV010000015.1, read on the forward strand.
TCACCAAGTATGTGTCCGAGTGTGATACATGTCGAAGGGTGAAGGCAGATCATATGCGGAAACCGGGACTGCTACAACCACTGGGCGTTCCTGCCTGGGAGTGGGAGGATGTGAGCATGGACTTCATCGTCGGTGTACCACCACCTTTCAGAAACATGATTCTGTGTGGGTGATCGTCGACCGGCTCACCAAAGTTGCCCATTTCGTCCCGGTCAACACCAACTACAACGTCAAGAAGTATGTTGAACTGTAGATCTCACGGATCCTATGCTTGTACGGCGTACCCCGTACCATCATATCGGACCGGGGCACTTTATTTGTGTCCTGTTTTTGGGAGCAGCTGCACGCTGCATTGGGGATGAAGCTGATCCGTAGTTCAGCGTACCACCCGCAGACGGATGGGCAAACCGAGCGGGTAAATAAGATTCTAGAGGACATGCTACGAGCTTGCGCTATCAACCACGGCAAGAATTGGGATGATCACTTGCCGTTAGCCGAGTTCTCGTACAACAATGGGTACCAAGCCAGCATCAAGATGGCGCCTTACGAGGCGCTATACGGGAGGAAATGCCGCACACCACTGAATTGGTGTGAATCTGGTGAGAGGGTTACCTTCGGGATTGATCTTGTCAACAACGCGGAGGAAAAGGTTCAGCTGATTCAAGCGATCCTAAAAGCCGCCCAATCCCGACAAAAACAGTATGCAGACCGGAGAAGACGCCCATTACAATTTGAGGTCGGGGATCATGTATACCTACGTGTGTCTCCAATGAAGGGCGTGAACAGATTCGGGGTGAGAGGAAAGTTGGCACCCCGATTCATCGGTCCATTTCAGATTACCGAAAGATGTGGATCGGTAGCATACTGGCTGAAATTACCAGAAGCACTTTCCGGTGTGCACGACGTCTTTCATATTTCCCAGCTGAGGAAGTGTCTTAAGCTATCAACTACCATTCAGCTGGAAGACATAAAAGGACTGAAACCGGATCTCACGTATCGGGAGGAACCGGTTCAGGTTATTGATGAAAAGGCCCGAACCACACGCAACCGTACGTTGTGGTTCTACAAAGTTCTGTGGAGTAATCACTCCATAGACGAAGCGACATGGGAGAGCGAAGGATTTCTTCGCACTAACTACCCCGACTTTTTCACGTCGCATATCCGGTAATTTTCCACCGACCTCTCTCTCATTTTTCACCTTATAATCTCAGGACGAGATTCTTTTAAGGGGGGAGGAATGTAAAGGCCTCAGTTTTTGACACATTCAAAGTGTTCATCACCACACACACACACCTCATTTGAAGATAGTTGATGAACACATTTGAAGAGCAAGTAACCATTATCAACATGCTCATTAGAGAATAAACTCACAAAATGCAAAAGTGGTATTTTCCACATGCATCATCTAGGGGCTGGGCATATGAAAACTCCTACACCTTGCTAGAAATGTCCATGCCAAGTTTCACCCAAATTCAAAACCTTTTTGAGGTACCTTTGGGTATAGCTAGAAAGAGGGTGGTTTGAACTCAAATTCAAATTCAAACTGTTTTTACCCCATGAATTCAAAAATGGGAAGCATATTCTCACTCAGCACATTTTTGTGAGCTCACACACCAATTTTCACTCCATTTGGAGTTGATCTTGACATGAGCTAAGTGTAGCAAATTCAAACTTTATTTGAATTTCAAACTGAACATGTGCTGAAATTTAGTCAAACCAAACTCAGTTTGAATTCTAATCAATTCAAATGGCTCAGAGGTGAATAATTCAAATCACCATGGGCATTGTGGGGATTACTGTTTACAACAGTAATATGGAGTTAAGTTCAGAGGTTAAAAAGGAAAGGGGACCCACATGTCAGCCACTGAAGAGGTTCAACCGACTGAAGACTTTCTCACTCGGGTCTTCGGGCTTCAGCAGCGATCGCCACCGAGGGGATGCCGCCGCTCCACCAGCAGCTTGGCCACGCGCGGGCGCAGGTCGGTTCCGAGCCCTTCTTAAGGCGCTCCACGCCTCGGCCGAAGCCCCTCGCCATTTTCCCCCTCGCAAGAACACAGAACCGGAATTCTTTCCTCCGCCGCTCGGAACCGATCGGAGAGCCACGATCACAGCCTCCCCCATCCCTCCAGAGCTATGACAAGGTACTAGAAACCTTCCTTCTTCTTCCCCGTCGCTAGAAATCGGCTGGATTCGGGTGATCTCGGCTATACCGAGAGTTCCGTTCAGTGACCTACAACCGCCGCACTTCGGGCTCCCGTGGACAGCCCAGCCGGGAGGTTGTCACGCCAAAACTAAGGCGTCCCCAGACGCGTTGGTGACCGGTGCTGCTCACTCCCGAGCCACAGCCCGAGGGCTTGATCGCCGGCGGTGAATTTCCAGTTTTCCCCTTTCTCGGTACAGACCGACCTTCGGGTGCGGTTCTGTCAAATTCATGATCTAGGAAAGGGTAGAGAGTCTCAATCCGTTCCTACACAGACTAGACTTGGTAGCGCACAAGTTGACTTCACAACCCTTAGCCTGAGAACCCCTGTACCCGGCGTATTTTGAAGCTTGCCGACGGCGGATCCTGCGGGAAGCATCGGGCGCACGGTGGGAGCCTACTTCGGACCTCCCCCGAGCAGCTTCGAGCCCATACCGAGGTTCCTGAGGGACCAATGATGCTTTTCGGACGTTTGCTCGATCGGTTCGGGTGCTAGGGAGGTTGGCCAACACGGCCGAAGTCCTTCCGGAGCTGTCGCTCGTCGCCGACCATATGCCGGTCATTTTCATGATGAACTGAGCCCGGAATCATTGTTCCCCGAGTGGACTTAGGCAGGGGCGTCCAGGATCATGAAGTTTGGAGCACCACAGAGGCTGCCGGTGAGCTCTCCGGCGAGGCATCGCGGCGGCCGAACGCGGAAGTCGGGAGGAAGACGAAGCCGGGTGGCCCACGTGTCACGGCTCGGATTTTAAATCCGGGATCAGTCTGCGGCTTGGATCCGGTCTGCTGGTGCACAAAAACCCCGTGAACCCCGGTGTGCCATCGCTTCAGTGCCCGACACGTGTACCGTGGACCCACCGGCAGATTTAAACATTTCCCCGATTTTCAGATTTAATTCAAACTTCAAATCCTCATAACTTTGGCTAGGAAACTCCAAATTGAGTGAACCAAATTTTGTTGGATTCAGCTCTCTGAGTACTTTCCAGCAAATCAAGTTTCACTTCAGGAAAATCTTTATTTCTCCAGAATTAATTCTTCAAAATTTAAAATATTTAGAATTTTAACTGGAGAATCCTGTAGAGGAAAATTCTGAAATTTTGCTGGGATGTTCAACAAAATATCCCTGAACTACCATAAAAATTTCAGATCCATTTGAGCTCATTTGATCCACCTAATTGTGTGATTAATAAAACTGTTCCAGAGAAAATAGAAAATATCCACAAACATTTTTAGAATTTCTCTGAAACTATTTAGCTCATATATTTAGCTAGGAACCTTCAAATTAAGTGAGACCAACTCCATTAGAACTCTATGAAAATCTAGCTTGCAGAAAGTCATGGCTTACTCCATGAAAATTCCTAGAAGACCCTAAGAGCTCTAATTAAGGTCAAGTACATAATTATTTGTGGAGGGCTCAAATGAGCTTTGCTGCAAATAAAACTTGGCCAAGTCTCTGTTTAGGTTGTAATCCAACCACAGTAAAAATTTCAGAGTCATTGGGTCTGTCTAGTAAGACTAATAAACTTCACAAGTTTAAATTCAATTCAAATGCATTTAAATGAATACATGTACTTATTATCTCATGTAGTCGCTAAGGTCGAGGAGGAACCCGAAGTCTTAGACTTCGTTACTCCAGAAGAGCAGCTAGCCAACGACCAAGAGCAGCAAGGCAAGCTCCGGTTTGCATTAACCTCTTTACAAACTTTTATTGTTTTGAGAACTACTTTGAGTACCATTAATTCTTGCATTAGAGTCTTGTTTGGAAACCCAAATGCATAGCCAAGAAAACCATGGGTTGGGTTTAGGATTGCAAACCCTGTTAGCTACTGCAAAGCTAAGATAGGGTAGGATTCGGTACAAGTCGAGTAGTTGGAACTACTCGCGAGCATAGGCTAGGGGCATTCGACTCAGGTAGAGATAGCACACGATACACATGGCAAGAAAAATGAGACCGAGCGGAGAGTAAGGGCAGCAGGACTTTGGGGCCTGGGTGCTATAGCTCCGCTTGTGTCGATTGAGGACCGAGCCGTGTGCGGGCCTGTTGAACAAGTTAGAACAGTACCAAAGACCTACCGGCTATATGGGAACCGGGAAACCGATGTAACTCGGCTAGCTGGGTATTAAGGCATTGCCCGTCGTTCAGAGGGTAGGTTGAGAGCTCGAGGTGTAAATCGGCTGGCGGCACTAAGATGCGCATGCAGAGACCTCTTTCTCGGGACGATGGGACCGGTTCAATATTTGGCTAACGGGTGAAAGGTGGTTGCGTACGGCGTCCGTGATGGTTGCTGTAGGCAACGTCGAGTACGGGCGTACGTGACGGGTTATTTGGGTAACCCTGCAGGTGTAAATCGATTATAATCACCGTCCCTCGCGGTCAGTGAGTACCACTTGTTCACTGTACCATGACATAGAAAGAACAAGCTAGTTACATGTTAAAATGTTGCTGATTGAAAGATGGACTTTGATTGTTAATGATTTGCTATAGTTTAGAGCTAATTAAAGTTCCTTTCAACTTTGTGCAAAGTACATGAGAGAAATGTGTTTCTTGTTTGATTGCGGCTCTCTCAAGTGCCTTAGCGTAAGGTTCTTCACTACCTGCTGGTAAAAGTTGAAAGTAAGGTCCCACTAATTAGGCGAGTCCTTGCAACTTATTTTGCCTCATGTAACCTATCACCCTCCATGTAGAAGTTTCATGTTTAGGAGACGGGTCAGTCTTGCTGAGCCTTCGTGCTCACTGCTTGTGTTTGAAGCTTTTGCAGGGTTCTATGAGGAAGGGACTCCCGAGGAGGAGACGGAACCCCAGGAGGGGAACCCGTCGAGTTGGAGTTGTGCACGCCGCCGTGTTAGTGTGTGTGCGTGCTAGCGGGGACACGTTCACGGTCTGAACGTGAACTCGATGCGTAGTCTATGCCTGTGAGTGTAGACAGGACATATTTTGTTGTAAAAATGTTCATACACTGGTTTATGTAATAAAACCTTGCTTCCGCTTTGTACCTTTGATGTGTGTTATCTGGTGTTGTGCAACGCAGCACCCCTCAGCGTGATCCTGGCTCTACAAGACTGTGGGGCCGTGTCATGGTGTGTGACATTTCCGGCCGTAGAGCTTCATCTTACGAGGTATAACTATACGGTCTTTAAACCATAGAGTACCCTCATTGTCCTTCCTGAACCACCTCATCTCTCCGTTGTCTATTCCTCTCCATATGTGAGTCATACCTTTATCTCTCCTTTGAACCTCAGCAATCCTCCGTCAGATTGTTTGAATGAGAGCTATGTTATAAAGTACTCCATACGGAATGACACGGAGACTTGGTTTGTCTTCTTCTAACTTAGCAATCGCCAAGGCGTGAACATGGGCTTTCCGACTAAATGTGTCAGCAACCGCGTTCACTTAGTAGTGGATCTCGAAGTTATGATCTTTGATGATGTCCAACCATCTTCGAGAATACCGCTGCACCCACTAGTTGATCGAGTAAACTATCGATGCGGGGCAGGGTACTTATTCTTTATAATGACGGCATTGAGCGAATGATAATCAACACTTAATCTTAGTGTCTCGTCATTCTTCTTAACGAACAGCGCAGAGCAACCCCAAGGTGATGAGCTTGGTCATATAAAACCTTTGCTCATAAGTTCACTTAGTTGCTCCTTCAACTCCGCTAGTTCATGGGGTGCCATCTTATACGGCCTTCATGGAATCGGTGTTGTTTCCGGCGCCAGTTCAATCTTGAACTTGACGTCCCGTTAGCCGGCATGCCCGGTAACTCATTGGAAACATATCGGATTTTTCATGTCCCACCGGACTATCCTCGAGTTTAATCACACCCGTGGGGTAGACCTAACCCGTTCTCGTTGTGGTACAGAACGGACTCTTCTGTCATCTCCCAGATTTTGATCCGTTTATCAGTATTTTCATAACTCAAGTTGAATACAAAAGTTAAAGTTAACTTCAGTCTTTCCAATGAGTATTCATATGCCCTAGATCATCTTTGGATCAAAAGTTATGATGTTTCAAAGTTGACAGAATTCCTGGATAAAATTTGACAGCATCTCCTTTGTATGTGGTTACATTATCACAGTTGTATATGAAACTACAATAAGAATATGAGCAAACTATGAAGTACAACAATGTTGCACATCTCATAACCTTTCCAACGGTGTATCATAAGCTCCATAAGGATTTTTCTACAGGAAGTTATGGCTTAAAAACAGAAAGGTCCAGAGAGGTTTTTGCTACTGTCCTGGTTCTGAAGAGTTTGCCTTCAACTGGACTTTTCACCAACTTAATGTGTGATTTTGCTCTGGAGGTCTACAAAGAAGTTGTAGAGAACTTGAAAGTATTTCCAGAACTGTATCATACACATTAATTGGTTATACAAACTCAGAGTTATGCTCTGTTAAAGTCCAGCAAGAATTCCTGCCAGAAACAGAGCACTCTGTTTTTGAAATCTTTGAAGCCTAGTCATACTCTCATTTGAATCTTGGCTCAAAATAAGAGTTCAGTAACTAATACTTGTTTCAAACTTCCATTTTTAGTTGAAAGTTAGTTCATGAGTCATTTCTTCATAGGGAAAAGGTTATTCAGTGTAGTACGGTGTCGATGCACCGTAAGAAACATGTCGGTACTACGTTGCCTCACCAAAAGAAAAATCCTAACCGGATAATACCGGCATATCTGTATTACCAGTGGCACTAGGACGGTCTCTCGCACACGTGTACTACACGGACTACGTACGTGGTTAGTACCTGCAGAAAAACACTCAATAGTGATGCACTCAAGGTTTTGTTTTCATTTCAGGCAGGTCCATATTTGAAAGTAAATACATACGCCCGTATCGTTGTCATACGGTCGTCCTTGAGTTAAGCCACGTCTCAAGGTACGTGATCGTGTTTTTACACCACACGACGGGGAACCCGAGTAGAGCGTGAACGGGTCGTCACGGTTGGAAATTTTATCACCCCAACAGATACCACCTACTGCCCGGCAGGGCACGCCGATGGCAAGCGCTGCGTATGTCCTCCTAGGCTATTTCTAGAAGAACACACTATCGCGTTACTGACCATACGATGGGGTCTCCACTTACTTGCCTAATGCATGCTAGGGATCAGCGTTTCATATGAACTCAGGAACATGAAGAGTCCAAGAGTTTCATATTAACGTCTCACACCAAGCTGTGAGACCTATCCCTGAACCACTTTCCTCGTCAGGGGAGCTAACCAAAATTGAAACGTTTTCGGTGGCGTTCCGTACCATTCTTACCTGAACGTAGGTGCGTCATTACATATTCCAGATTCAGAATTATAACACATATGTTAGTCATGCCACTTTAAATAACTATACTACTATAGTCCTTATGTGGGCCTAATACCGTTTCCTCTCCGTATCCTAAGTTTTTGTCGTAATACGATCCTTATTCTGTGCGCTATTATCAATGCGGCTCTGATACCACGCTGACAGGAACACCCGACGCCGCCCGTTCAGTCATGGGGACGGAGCACCTCGCTTGGGAATCGCATTGGGTGGTGCCGTGTTATGCGGCACCCAACAGCACACATATAAGGAAAACTGTATTACATGAATCAAAAGCGGAAGCTTACAATATCCTTTGCAAATAATTTATATAAAATAGCTACAGCGGAAGTCTATAAACAGCTCACGTCGAATAACTACGAAGCACTCGAGAAGAGGTCCAGTCTACGGACTCCTCTCGCTAGCAACACGAAGACATGGCAGCGGCTAGGTTCTCCATGTGTAACATGACCCGGAAGTCTCCGAGTCTCACCAGACAACCTTCTTTATAGCGTCGGGTTAACCTGCAAAACCACTCATATAGCAAGAGTGAGCACAAAAGCTCAGCAAGACTTAACCGTCTCTCCTAAACATGCAACTCTACATGAAAGTAACTTAAGACTTAACATGTAATTTGCAAAAGGACTCTCCTACGAGTTCATCCTTAACTTTCAGATTTTAGCCATCATAGTAGTGACCTTGCGCCCAGCAACATTGGAACTCCACAATCAAACAAGAAGCGCTTCATTCCAATGTTACTTGTCCCAAGGTGGAAATTAACTTTAGTTTGCCCTATCTCTACTTCAAACAAGGTTTTCATGCAATTCCAATAATCATAGCAGCAATTAAAACTTTGCAAACTCTTCTCACACAACTTGCTTACTACGTCACAACACAGTGAGCAAGCAGTACTCAATAACCGCGAGCGATGGTGATTCGAATCAAAAACTACCCGGATAACTCGACACATACGCCCGCCTCTGAAGACCCAAATCTGGCATCCTTCATTACGTCGTATGTGGCAACCTTTCGCAGGACACTCGACTGTAGAACCGGTCACGCTGTCTCGGGCTCATAGGTCTAACGAGACGATGTGGTATGCCTCTACAGTCCAGTTAACCTGGTACATCGGTTTCCTGGTTCCCATATATCAGTAAGCATCCGGTACACAACTCAATACTTGCTCATGGGTACCGCACACGCATCGGTCCTTAACCGACACAGGAAGAGCTACTCGACCAAGACCTCATCTTGTTGCTACCTAACTCTCCTACCCGGTCTCATCTTTAGAAACATAAACTTTAGTTTGCCTCTTTTTCCAACTACACCCATGTAATCCCGCCTATAACTCGCGAGTAGATTCCAACTACTCGACTTCTACGAGATGTCCTAAGCTATTTAGCACGGCATTATTCTAAAGCGGTGATCCTTTTCTACCCTTAACTCCAGGGTTCATTTGGTCATGCATTTGGAGTGTAAAGCATCCTTGACCTAATGCACATACAAATTCTAAACCATAATTGTGAACAAAGTAAAAACTTTATAAAACAACTTAAATGCAAACCGGAGCTTGCATTGGTTTTGCAGGTGACTAAAGTCAGATAATTGTGAAGTTAGTTGTTGATGACTTGGAGCTCAATCCCTGCCCTTCTTTTCTCCTTGATCCAAGCTTCACTTCTCCACTTTTCCACGTTTAATCACTACACGTTATGAATATGCGTATATGCTTAATTGTAAAACTTTTGCTAACAAGTTGTATAGACAAGTTTAAAACTGGAACTCTGTTTAAAATTTTAAAATGACACTGGTGCTAGTGGTTTAGATTTGGGTTTAAGCACTATGATCAAGTGATAAGTATTTCTCATCACTTATGTGTGTTGATCATCTAAGAGGTTAAATAGAACAGTACTGATCCAAGACTCCAATGGAGCTGAAAATTTTCTTGTGAGTTCCTTGTCACAAGAATGTCATCTGGACCAAAATTTAGAATATGTCAATGAGTAGATCACTCAGAACAATTCCTTAAGCATTTAGGCAAAAAGGAATTAGTTCTGAATAAACTTGCACTTTCATGCAAATTCAAGTGAACCACAATTTCAAAGATAGCTCAGGAGCATGCATGAATTTTCCTAGGATTTTTAGAGCTAAGGATTTCCTAGAACTGAATTTCCAAGTTTTGGAAATTCTCTAGAATTGTTTCTGTATTCATTTGAACACAGAAACTTGCGATCAGAATTCTCCTAACTAAATCAACTCCAAATGAGCTGAAACTTTTACAGGAGTTCACTAATATCCTAAAGAATATTCTGGCAAATTTGGGGATTTCTGGATGAACCAAATTTCTTCTAAAATTATTTTGCTGAAAAGCTTTAAAGAATTCTCCAGAATTAAATAATGATTTTCATACAAATTGGGTTGCATATTTGGATAGAGTTTTCCACTCTGCATCTAACCCAATTTGAACCACTAATTTTGGAGCTTCCTAGCAAAAGTTATGAGGTTCTAAAGTTTGAACTGAATTTGGGAATTCAAATAAACCGGGAAATGTTTAAATTCTGACCGTGGGTTCCGGGTACACGTGTCAACCGCTGAAACCAAGCCACACGGGGCCACAGTTTCATTTCCCGTGCTGTCGCAAAGGATCCGAATCCACAGATGATCCCAACCGGCTTTCTTCTCACTGACAGCGGGCCCGATGCCATCGTCTTAACCTCCGGACTCCCGCGCGACCCCGCCACCGGAGCTCGCCGGAGGACCTCGGAACCCGGTCGTCTGTCCATCTCCTGTGCTCAAACTCGCCGCCAGTGCCTAAAATCGGGCGAGGAACGCGGTATGTGGGTTTTCTATGGCTGCCGGTGCTCGGAAATCGATCGGCGACGTGCGGCGGCATTCGGTGAATCTCGGCGCCGTCGCTCGGCACTTCTAGCCTGCCAAACGCTCGACCAAACTGCTCTAAAGCACCAGTGGGGGATGAGCTAACTCGATATGGCCTCAATATCGCTCGGAAATGGCGGCAAGTTGGTGTTCACCGTTTGCCCGAGCGTTGTAAAAGCCCAAGAAAAGGGACTTGTAAAAATTTTTCTGCACTTCACCACACCTCAGCTCTTGTTGTGGATGGCTGGTAAGGAATGGGAGGAGCAAGTAACCTCTATCAAAGAAGTGGTTAGAGGGGAAACTTACACTTTCACAACATGGGAAAATTATACACATATGATCACACATGAGAGTGTGTTTCCAAACTGTTGCATTCAAACTCAGGATTTCAGCAGCTAAACCAAGGATCAAAGTGCATAATTGGATTCCTCAGGTCCAAATTAGTGGGGAGGCAAAGTTTCAGAAATTTTCAAAAGGATTTGCTACCCATTTTTCCAAAAAGGATCCAAATATGCCAAGAATTCAAATATGCATTTGAATTTGAGGTAAATTTGCCAAACAATACCAATGTAGCTCAGTTGAAGATTTCCAACGATTGAATTCATCTTTTGTCAAGTTTTGGAGATCTTTTGAGAGGGGGTAGAGCACTGACCAGTGGGGCCCACCTGTCATTGGGTGAAATAGACTTAGCCCCCAAGTCTGCTCTCTGTTTCCCAGTCAACCGAGCGCAGCCAGCTGCCGCGCGCGCACCGCCGGCCGAACGGCCACCTCCTGGTTCCCGTCGCTCGCGCTGGCAGCCGGGGAACGGCGCGCCCTCTCCTCTACATGACCCCCTCGCCAAGCCACCGAAGACGTACGCGTGCTTCTTTGCAAAACAGCGAGCCCCCGCTCTGCTCGGTCACCGACGCCGCTCCCCCGATCCTCCCCTGCACGCCGACGTCCGCTCGGCCTTTGCCCGAGCTCCCAACGCAGAAAGAGAGCGCCGGTGTGTGCTCTAGCTAGCCATCTCACCACCCCACGGTGTTAGCACCGCACTTGACCACAAATCGACGATCGCCACTGAGAGCTCAGGCCGCCGGCGGAAAGGCACGGACTGCTCCCCGTGGACAGCACGCCACGGCCAGTTTCACCGCCGGACTTCTACACAGAAAAGGTACGCCTTAGCCTCCAGATCGTGTAGCTGCAACCCTTCTAACCATTGGTAGACGGTGCGCTGAGAATTCCTAAGGATCCCGAGAACTAGTGCAACCGGGTAAGGATCGGTCTACCCCGAAATTCGAGCTGCACCGTCCAATCCAGCTCGAGTGAGCTTACACATACCTTCCTCACTTCCTAGCGGCCCTCCTCGACCAAGAATCAAGGGAAATGACCCAGAAATGGCCGGGTTTAGGTTGTTTCTCGGGCCGCCATAGAATAACAGCTCGGTTCACCGTGGAGCTCTAGGTTGCCGACCTTTTCATGGGGTTTGGCGGCCATTTCCATCACCCTCGAGCTCCCGTGGTGCTCTCCGACCCTTTGCCAATCATTTTGATGCGTTGTAACGCATTCCCGACCACGCCGGAACCCTAACCGCCACTGTCACCGTCGGGAGCCCTGTTCCAGTGAGCTACGGCCGCCGGCGACGCCACCGACGAGTTCAGCGATGTGAGTTAGGGCGGGGCGGCAAGTTTGGGGCCGGGAGACGGCCGGGAGAGCAGTTCCGGCGACGCTCGCCGGGGTGCGCCGCCGCGGGCCCCTGTTTGGCGCGAGGAAGGGGAAGACTGCCGGGTGGGACCCACCGGCAGACATTTAAACATTTTGAAATGTCCAGTTTGTAGTTCAAACTTTGGAGGACCACAACTTGGGTTAGGAGAATCCAAAAATCATGAAACAAATTTTGTTGGATTCCTCTAACAGAGTACAATCCAAATCTGAAACCCAATTTTTATAAAACCCAGCAATTAATTCTGGAAAATTCTTTAAAGCTTTTCAGAAAAAGAATTTTAGAGGGAGTTTGGTTCATCCAAAAATTCCCAAATTTTGCCAGAATGTTCTTTAGAACATTAGTAGACCCCTGTAAAAGTTTCAGACCATTTGGAGTTGATTTGGCCAGAGCAATTCAAATTGGAAGGTGCTGTGTTCATTTGAATACAGAAACATTTTCAGAGAATTTCCAAAAACTTGGAAATTCAGTTCTGGGCGATTCTTAACTCCAAAAATACTAGAAAAATTCATGCAAACTCTAGGAGCTATAATTGAAATTGTAGTTCTTTAAGTTGGGTATGAACAGGGGTCTGACCTCAGAATTAATTTCCTCCTTGCTTATTTGCTAAAGAAATTACTCTGAGCAAACCATTCCATGAAAAGTGCTAAGGTTTGGTCCAGAGAGTTTTCTTGTGACAAGGAACTCACACAAAAATTCTCAGCTCCATTGGAGCTCTAGATCACCCCTGTCCTGTTTACCCACTTAAGGGATTAAGATGGAAAAGGGGGAAAACCACTTAGCATTTAATCATGGGACTAAGTCCAAGCCAAACCACCAACACCAGTTCATATTTAAATTCTTAAACAAAGTTCCAGGTGTTAGAGGCTGGTTATTAAAACCAATAGTAGAAGTTTGACTCTAAACTCACGTTTGCATCTAAATTAACGTATAGTATTTCATTAACGTATAGCCGTTGAAGAAGAGACTCCGGAAGTGCTGGACTTCCTTCTTCCGGACGAAGAACTAACTCCTGACCAGCAGCAACAAGGCAAGCCCCGGTTTGCATTAACCCTTTTCAAAAGTTTTACTTTGTTTACATGTGTCACATGAAGTATGTATGTGCATTAGGTATAGGATGAATGAAACCCCACTTGCATAACCAAAGGTTCCTAAAAGACTGAGGGTAGTGTCAAGGACCTCGAGTAGACAGGCTATGCTTAATGAGTCATAGGACTTCGGTACAAGTCGAGTAGTTGGAATCTACTCGCGAGATAGGCATTGGGACACATGGGTTCGGTTGAGTGATGTGAGATCACTTTAGTAATGAAAATGAGACTAGGCAGGGGCTAGGGCGCAGCAAGAGAGAGTCTTGTGTGCGCAGCCCTGCCCGTGTCGATTGAGGACCGATCCGTGTGCGGCCCTGCTGAACAAGTATTGAACGTACCGAAGGCATATCGGATATATGGGCCCCGATAAACCGATGTAGCCTAAACCTCCGGGCGTCGAGGCATAGCACACCGATTTATAGGTGTAGGTTGAGGGCAGCAAGGTGGAAATCTGCCAACGGGCATAGAGAGATGCTCCGTGTGGGGAACCTCCTGCTCGTTTCGGTGCGACCGGTTCGACGTTTGGGCTGTTGGGTGAAAGGTTGTCCCGTACGACATCGAGTGAGCGTGCTGTGCAGCTTCACGGGTGGGCGTACGTGACGTGCTCTTTGGGTTTTCCCTGCAGGTGTATATCGAGTCGATTCGCCGTCCCTCGCGGTGACGAGTACTGCTTGTTCACTGCGTCGTAACGTAGACTAATGGATGAAATATGTTGATTCAATGATGCTGATTGAGATAATTGTATTGCTACATGTGTGCCACCAAATACTGCTTACTAAATTTCAGATTTCATGAACTGTTAACTTGTTGCTAAAAGATGAACTAAGGATGAACTTGTAGGCGTGTCATTTTGCTGAAATGTTACTATCCTATGTCCATTGTACACCCCATGTAGAGTTTCATGCTTAGGTGAGTCGGTTAAGCCTTGCTGAGCCTTCGTGCTCACGGTTGCTGCTTAAGTGTTTTTTTCAGGTGAGGAGCCACCCACGGACTCGGAGTACGAGTCCACCGGCGAGGGTTACCCTCCGTCGGGGACCACGGCTGAGTGGGAGCCGTACACGCCGCGCTGAGCTGAGACGTGCAGCTAGTGTGGGTTGCCCTAGGGCTGGGCAACCGACTTTTGCTAAATAGGAGGCGTGAGTTGTATAGTGTAGTCTTCCGCTGTGTAATAGAACAATAATTGTAACTGAAGTTTGTACTTGTCTGTACAGTTTCAGCTGTTTTTCCCATGTAATATATTGTGTTCTTCTGACGTGTGCTGTCGGGTGTCGCATCGCGCGGCACCACCCTCTGCGATCCTGGATGAGCGGATTTCGGTCCGCCACAGCCTGGTATCAGAGCTGCAGTGGGGATAGCACAGTACTAAAGGACTGCATTATGGGAAAAACTTAGGTATTACGGTGAGGATTCGGTAGTTGCCCAAGTAAGGACTATATTAGCATAGTTACTTAAAGTGGCAAAGGCTAACTTATCTGTTATAATTCTGAATTTCAATTATGTAACGACGCACCTACGCTCTGGTAAGTATGGTAAGGAACGCCACCGAAAGCGGTTCAATTTCGGTTAGCTCTCCCTGACGAGGAACGAGGTTCAGGGATTGATCTCACAGCTTGGTGTGAGATGTCAATATGAAGCTCTTGGACTCTTCATGTCCCTGAGTTCATATGAAACGCTGATCCCTAGCGTGCATTAGGCAAGTAAGCGGAGACCCCATCGCGTGGTCAGTAACGTGAGAGTGTGTTCGTCTGGAAATAGCCCAGGGGGACATACGCAGCGCTTGCCATCGGCGTGCCCTGCAGGGCAGTAGGTGGTATATGTTGGGTTGATAACATTCCCAACCGTGACGACCCGTTCATGACATACTCGGGTTCCCCGTCGTGTGGTGTTGAAACACGATCACGTACCTTGAGACGTGACCTAACTCAAGGACGGCCGTATGACAATGATACGGGCGTTTGTATTTACTTTCAAATATGGAACTGCCTGAAATGAATAACCATTGAGTGCACCATTATTGTGTGGTTTTCTGCAGGTACTAACCACGTATGTATCCGTGTAGAAAACGTGTGCGAGAGACCGTTTAGTGCCACACTTGAGACGTATATGCCGGTATGATCCGGTTAGGATTTTCTTTTGTGAGAAACGTAGTACCGAGACATTGTAGGCATATGCATGAGTATAATGATGACAAAGAATTAAAATCTATAGGTTCAACAGTTAGGACCCTGGTTGGGTATAAGAATGGGATGGTGATGAGTGTAGTTCCAAAAGAGACTGAAAAAGAGAGTGCTCTGTTTTGGGCAGCATGTTTGCTGATCTTCAACAGGGCATAACTCACAGGTCTTTTAGCCCAGGGAGGTGTGCTATATAGTTCTGGAAAGGTATTCAAGTACTCTACAACTTTGTTGTAGACTTCCAGAGCTGAAACTCGCCTTAAGATGGCTGAAATCCCAGAGGAATGTAAACTGTCCAGAATCAGGGCAGAGTAAAACATCCTCTGAACTGATCTGTTTTTCAAATATAACTCCCAGTAGAAAAATCTAAAATTGTCATATAATCCATCCTTAGAAAGAGTAGAAGATGTTTGCCATCTTTGCAATTCAAAGTTTCTGAAGTTTCAGCACAGAATTTAGTGGAAATCAGGATTGAAAAACAGCCACTTCCAAGGGAGGTGCTGTTAAAATTCTTCCAGAAATTCTGCTAACTTTGAATTAGCATAATTTTTTAATCAAAGCTGATCTGGGGGCAAATGAGTACTAGTTGGAAAGATACTGAAGTTAACTTTAACTTTGGTATTCAACTTGAGTCATGAAAATGCCCATAACCGGATCAAAACTTGGAATAGGTAGAAACTGGTCATTCTGACGGAAGAATGACAGTTGAGCTCATTGGAGAGGGTGTCGTACCCTAAGGGTGTTATACGTGATGGCAACGCAAGGATAACGTCTCGTAGTGACCAAACCTAGTTATGTTGAGCTTCCAAAGGGGAGGTTCATCAAGTTGGATTAAACTAACTTGTGTTTGGTCTGGTAATGGTGTAGCTTGTGCAAAGTTATTACATTATCTACTTACGAGATATTTCGCATGTTTGGTTGTCGTAATGTTTTTACGCCCAGTTCTATTGGACTGCATGCAAAATGTTGCGGGGCTGATGTTTAATGTCGTATGGTTGCAGATGGTTCGTACTAGGACCACGCACGAGGTTGGTGGCTCTAGCCAAGGTGGAGGCGATGACTCCCAGCCACCGGCCTACGACAGCACCCCGCAGCAGCAGCCACCACCGCCGCCTCCGCTTACTCTAGCGGGTGTGATAGCGGCATTGGCGGGAGGTCGTGAGGAGCAGACCGACCTGCTCCGCACGATCGTGCAGAATACGTCCCAGGCGGGAGGACGTCAAGAGCGAGGGCCTCGTGAGCCCCGCGAAGTGTCGTACTCGGATTTCATGAGTACGCACCCTCCAGTGTTCACCGAAGCTGAAGAACCACTGGAGGCGGACAACTGGCTGCGGACTATCGAGTCCAAGTTCGGGCTGCTCCCGTGTACGGAGCGGCAGAAGACACTGTTCGCAGCACAGCAGCTCCACGGTGCCGCTGGTGCGTGGTGGGCGAATTATGTCGCCTCACGTCCGGCTGGCCATGCCGTGGAATGGCAAGAGTTCCGGGAGGCGTTCCGCGCCTATCACATTCCTCCCGGAATAATGAAGAGAAAGTTCCAAGAATTTTTGGAACTGAAGCAGGGCGGGAGGAGTGCCCACGACTACTCCCGTGCCTTCAACCATCTGGCGCAGTATGCGTCAGACTACATCTCCACGGAGGAGAAGAAGAGGGAGCACTTCTATCGGTGGTTACATCCCGAAATGAAGACCCACCTCGTACAATGGAACCGCGGCACATTCAACGACCTAGTCAATGCCGCCATCATGCAAGAGGACGCTCAGCGGGAGTTAGCAGCTGAGCAGAGGAAGCGTAGCGCTCCACCTAGCAGCGGTGGGAGTGGCGCTCCCCAGAAGTACCGTATGGTGTATCGGACACCATCCGGGCAGCAGTGGCAACCACCGGCGCGACCGCAACGGTTCGGGGGACGTCCCTTTCAGGCACCTCCGTTCCGTCCGCCGATGCCACCACCAAGACAGCAGCAGCAGCAGACGGTACCCCGGGCGTTTCCACCGCCACAACGCGCCCCAGGTTTCCGTCCACCGAGTAGCGGGGGACCGCCCCGTTTCACCTGCTTCACGTGTGGCCAAGCTGGCCACTTTGCGAAGGACTGTCCCCAGGGGCCGCAGAGCAGCGGGCAAGCCCAGTTCCAGGGCGGTGCTCGAGGCCGACCTCCGGTGAAGAAGGTTGGTCAGCGGACTGGAGGCGTCCGCAACCTCGACAGTGAGGACGCCCCAGAGGGAGACAACGTGCTGGCGGGTACGTTTACTCTCAACAATCAAGCCATCGTCATATTATTTGATTCTGGTGCAACCCACAGCTTTATAAGTGCATCCTATGTGGCTAAACATCAATTGCAAGTCTTCCCAACCGACTGCACATATATGATATGCTCACCGGGAGGGAAGATTTCAGCTAATATGATGATTCCAAAGGCACCTCTGTGCTTAGGTGGGAAACTATATCCCACCACCTTGATAATCCTTATGGGACAAAAGATTGATGCAATCTTAGGGATGTCATGGCTACACTACCATGGCGCTGTCCTAGAGACTCGGACACGGACGGTTCACTTAGATTCTCCATTCCACCGTCCGCATTCCATGGTGTTAGACACGCCAGTCCGGGAAGTTTTAGCAATTAATAATGCTGAAGTTCTCAAGTTAGAAGACATCCCCGTAGTCCGGGAGTATCCTGATGTGTTCCCGGATGATCTTCCGGGCATGCCACCTGAGCGGGATGTCGAGTTCAAGATTGAACTTGCACCCGGGACTACGCCCATCTCACGGAGACCATACAAGATGGCTCCGAATGAGCTGGCTGAACTGAAAGAACAGCTCAATGATCTGTTGAGCAAGGGTTTCATTAGGCCGAGTTCATCGCCTTGGGGATGCTCGGCGCTATTCGTGAAGAAGAAGGATGAGACCCTGAGGCTGTGTGTGGATTACCGGCCGCTCAACGCCGTCACCATCAAGAATAAGTACCCACTGCCCCGTATTGACATCTTGTTTGATCAACTTGTGGGGGCAAGTGTGTTCTCAAAGATGGACCTTCGCTCTGGATATCACCAGATCAAGATCCGGGCGGAGGATATCCCGAAGACGGCATTCTCGACGAGATACGGCTTATACGAATATCTCGTCATGTCTTTTGGTCTCACAAATGCTCCAGCCCATTTCATGTATCTCATGAACTCGGTGTTCATGCCGGAGCTGGACAAGTTCGTGGTAGTGTTCATCGACGATATCTTGGTTTACTCCAAGACAGAAGCCGAGCATGCCGAACACTTACGGATCGTTCTTCAACGATTGCGAGACCACAAGCTCTACGCCAAGTTCAGCAAATGCGAATTTTGGATCAGCCAAGTGCCATTCTTGGGACATATCATCTCGGCTGAAGGCATTGCGGTTGACCCAAGTAAAATCGAGCAAGTGTTGAAATGGAAAGCTCCCACTTCAGTTCATGAAGTCAGAAGCTTCCTCGGGTTAGCGGGATACTACCGGAGATTCATTCCAAGTTTCTCCAAGCTCGCTAAGCCGATGACAGAGTTGCTGAAAAAAGGGAAGAAATATGTTTGGAACACGGCGTGTGAAGGAGCGTTCCGAACATTGGTGAAGCATCTCACAACAGCCCCGGTCTTAGCTCAACCGGATACAACAAAGCCCTTCGACGTGTATTGTGACGCGTCCGGTATTGGGCTCGGCTGCGTGTTGATGCAGGAAGGACGCGTGGTCGCTTATGGCTCACGCCAACTTCGGAACCATGAGCAGCACTACCCGACTCATGATCTTGAACTTGCTGCCGTGGTGTTGGCGCTGAAAATGTGGAGGCACTATCTCCTGGGGAACTTGGTGCATCTCTACACCGACCACAAGAGCTTGAAATACATTTTCACCCAGAAGGAGCTGAACATGAGGCAGAGGAGGTGGTTAGAACTGATCAAAGATTATGAGATTGAGATCCATTACCACCCCGGCAAGGCGAATGTGGTTGCCGACGCGCTGAGTCGGAAATCACATGTCCATCACCTCACCATTACACCGGTGGCGGAGGAAGAGCCAAGTTTATACTTGGTTCCTTATGGATCGCTGTACAACCTTGCCCTCATCCCTACTATTAGGGAGGACATCATTGCAGCTCAGAAAACGGATAAAGGCATGGCACATCTCCGGAGACGGATAGACATTGGAGAAATTAAATGTTTCCGGAAGGATGATGAGGGGACGCTGTGGTTCAATGACCGCATAGTCGTACCCCGAGATATGGAGTTGAGGAAAAAGATCCTCGATGAAGCTCACTTGTCCAAATACTCCATTCATCCGGGCAGCAACAAAATGTACCAAGATTTGAAAAAGAAATTTTGGTGGACACGGATGAAGCGGGAGGTAGCTAAGTACGTATCCGAGTGTGATACGTGTAGACGAGTGAAAGCTGATCATATGAAGAAATCAGGGCTGCTGCAACCCCTGAAGATCCCGGCATGGAAATGGGAAGATGTGAGCATGGATTTCATTATGGGATTACCCCTAACAGCCAACAAGCATGATTCCATATGGGTAATCGTTGATCGGTTAACCAAGACGGCTCACTTCATTCCGGTGAATACACGTTACAATGCCGGCAAATATGCGGAGCTATACATAGCGAAGATTCTATGCCTATACGGGGTACCCAAGACCATTGTCTCAGATCGAGGTGCATTATTTGTATCTCGCTTTTGGGAGCAGCTACACGCTGCATTGGGTACTAAGTTGATAAGGAGCTCCGCTTATCACCCTCAGACAGATGGCCAGACAGAAAGGGTGAATCAAGTTCTGGAAGACATGTTGAGAGCGTGTGCCATCCACCATGGTAGGAACTGGGATGATAACCTACCATTGGCGGAATTCTCGTACAACAACGGTTATCAGGCGAGTATCAAAATGGCACCTTACGAAGCTCTCTACGGTCGTAAATGCCGCACCCCATTAAATTGGTGCGAGTCCGGTGAAAGGGTCACATTTGGAGTTGATGTGGTGAACGACGCCGAAGAGCGCGTTCGGACAATTCAAGCCAATTTGAAGGCCGCTCAATCCCGACAGAAGAGCTACGCTGATAAGAGGCGTAGACCGTTGCACTTTGACATTGGGGAACACGTGTACCTCCGCGTGTCTCCAATGAAGGGCGTGCACCGATTCGGTGTGAAGGGGAAGCTCGCTCCCCGTTTCATTGGACCCTACGCTATCACCGAGAAGTGTGGATCAGCAGCGTATCGATTGGAGCTACCGGCATCTCTGGCTGGTGTCCATGATATTTTCCATGTTTCGCAACTGCGAAAATGCTTGAAGCATACAACTGCTGTTCCTACCGAAGACATCGGCGAGCTGAAGCCGGATTTAACATATGATGAATATCCGGTGGGAATTCTTGATGAGAAAGCCAGGACCACGCGTAGCAGAACGTTGTGGTTCTACAAAATACTCTGGAGTAACCACACCGCCGAGGAAGCGACGTGGGAGAGCGAGGAGTTCCTTCGCTCAAATTACCCGGAGTTCTTGGCTTCTCAACATGGGTAAGTCCCTATTACATCGCTATCTCTTCTTTTATAATCTCGGGACGAGATTCTTTTAAGGGGGGAGGGATGTAAAAGCCCAAGAAAAGGGACTTGTAAAAATTTTTCTGCACTTCACCACACCTCAGCTCTTGTTGTGGATGGCTGGTAAGGAATGGGAGGAGCAAGTAACCTCTATCAAAGAAGTGGTTAGAGGGGAAACTTACACTTTCACAACATGGGCAAATTATACACATATGATCACACATGAGAGTGTGTTTCCAAACTGTTGCATTCAAACTCAGGATTTCAGCAGCTAAACCAAGGATCAAAGTGCATAATTGGATTCCTCAGGTCCAAATTAGTGGGGAGGCAAAGTTTCAGAAATTTTCAAAAGGATTTGCTACCCATTTTTCCAAAAAGGATCCAAATATGCCAAGAATTCAAATATGCATTTGAATTTGAGGTAAATTTGCCAAACAATACCAATGTAGCTCAGTTGAAGATTTCCAACGATTGAATTCATCTTTTGTCAAGTTTTGGAGATCTTTTGAGAGGGGGTAGAGCACTGACCAGTGGGGCCCACCTGTCATTGGGTGAAATAGACTTAGCCCCCAAGTCTGCTCTCTGTTTCCCAGTCAACCGAGCGCAGCCAGCTGCCGCGCGCGCACCGCCGGCCGAACGGCCACCTCCTGGTTCCCGTCGCTCGCGCTGGCAGCCGGGGAACGGCGCGCCCTCTCCTCTACATGACCCCCTCGCCAAGCCACCGAAGACGTACGCGTGCTTCTTTGCAAAACAGCGAGCCCCCGCTCTGCTCGGTCACCGACGCCGCTCCCCCGATCCTCCCCTGCACGCCGACGTCCGCTCGGCCTTTGCCCGAGCTCCCAACGCAGAAAGAGAGCGCCGGTGTGTGCTCTAGCTAGCCATCTCACCACCCCACGGTGTTAGCACCGCACTTGACCACAAATCGACGATCGCCACTGAGAGCTCAGGCCGCCGGCGGAAAGGCACGGACTGCTCCCCGTGGACAGCACGCCACGGCCAGTTTCACCGCCGGACTTCTACACAGAAAAGGTACGCCTTAGCCTCCAGATCGTGTAGCTGCAACCCTTCTAACCATTGGTAGACGGTGCGCTGAGAATTCCTAAGGATCCCGAGAACTAGTGCAACCGGGTAAGGATCGGTCTACCCCGAAATTCGAGCTGCACCGTCCAATCCAGCTCGAGTGAGCTTACACATACCTTCCTCACTTCCTAGCGGCCCTCCTCGACCAAGAATCAAGGGAAATGACCCAGAAATGGCCGGGTTTAGGTTGTTTCTCGGGCCGCCATAGAATAACAGCTCGGTTCACCGTGGAGCTCTAGGTTGCCGACCTTTTCATGGGGTTTGGCGGCCATTTCCATCACCCTCGAGCTCCCGTGGTGCTCTCCGACCCTTTGCCAATCATTTTGATGCGTTGTAACGCATTCCCGACCACGCCGGAACCCTAACCGCCACTGTCACCGTCGGGAGCCCTGTTCCGGTGAGCTACGGCCGCCGGCGACGCCACCAACGAGTTCAGCGATGTGAGTTAGGGCGGGGCGGCAAGTTTGGGGCCGGGAGACGGCCGGGAGAGCAGTTCCGGCGACGCTCGCTGGGGTGCGCCGCCGCGGGCCCCTGTTTGGCGCGAGGAAGGGGAAGACTGCCGGGTGGGACCCACCGGCAGACATTTAAACATTTTGAAATGTCCAGTTTGTAGTTCAAACTTTGGAGGACCACAACTTGGGTTAGGAGAATCCAAAAATCATGAAACAAATTTTGTTGGATTCCTCTAACAGAGTACAATCCAAATCAGAAACCCAATTTTTATAAAACCCAGCAATTAATTCTGGAAAATTCTTTAAAGCTTTTCAGAAAAAGAATTTTAGAGGGAGTTTGGTTCATCCAAAAATTCCCAAACTTTGCCAGAATTTTCTTTAGAACATTAGTAGACCCCTGTAGAAGTTTCAGACCATTTGGAGTTGATTTGGCCAGAGCAATTCAAATTGGAAGGTGCTGTGTTCATTTGAATACAGAAACATTTTCAGAGAATTTCCAAAAACTTGGAAATTCAGTTCTGGGCGATTCTTAACTCCAAAAATACTAGAAAAATTCATGCAAACTCTAGGAGCTATAATTGAAATTGTAGTTCTTTAAGTTGGGTATGAACAGGGGTCTGACCTCAGAATTAATTTCCTCCTTGCTTATTTGCTAAAGAAATTACTCTGAGCAAACCATTCCATGAAAAGTGCTAAGGTTTGGTCCAGAGAGTTTTCTTGTGACAAGGAACTCACACAAAAATTCTCAGCTCCATTGGAGCTCTAGATCACCCCTGTCCTGTTTACCCACTTAAGGGATTAAGATGGAAAAGGGGGAAAACCACTTAGCATTTAATCATGGGACTAAGTCCAAGCCAAACCACCAACACCAGTTCATATTTAAATTCTTAAACAAAGTTCCAGGTGTTAGAGGCTGGTTATTAAAACCAATAGTAGAAGTTTGACTCTAAACTCACGTTTGCATCTAAATTAACGTATAGTATTTCATTAACGTGTAGCCGTTGAAGAAGAGACTCCGGAAGTGCTGGACTTCCTTCTTCCGGACGAAGAACTAACTCCTGACCAGCAGCAACAAGGCAAGCCCCGGTTTGCATTAACCCTTTTCAAAAGTTTTACTTTGTTTACATGTGTCATATGAAGTATGTATGTGCATTAGGTATAGGATGAATGAAACCCCACTTGCATAACCAAAGGTTCCTAAAAGAGTGAGGGTAGTGTCAAGGACCTCGAGTAGACAGGCTATGCTTAATGAGTCATAGGACTTCGGTACAAGTCGAGTAGTTGGAATCTACTCGCGAGATAGGCATTGGGACACACGGGTTCGGTTGAGTGATGTGAGATCACTTTAGTAATGAAAATGAGACTAGGCAGGGGCTAGGGCGCAGCAAGAGAGAGTCTTGTGTGCGCAGCCCTGCCCGTGTCGATTGAGGACCGATCCGTGTGCGGCCCTGCTGAACAAGTATTGAACGTACCGAAGGCATATCGGATATATGGGCCCCGATAAACCGATGTAGCCTAAACCTCCGGGCGTCGAGGCATAGCACACCGATTTATAGGTGTAGGTTGAGGGCAGCAAGGTGGAAATCTGCCAACGGGCATAGAGAGATGCTCCGTGTGGGGAACCTCCTGCTCGTTTCGGTGCGACCGGTTCGACGTTTGGGCTGTTGGGTGAAAGGTTGTCCCGTACGACATCGAGTGAGCGTGCTGTGCAGCTCCACGGGTGGGCGTACGTGACGTGCTCTTTGGGTTTTCCCTGCAGGTGTATATCGAGTCGATTCACCGTCCCTCGCGGTGACGAGTACTGCTTGTTCACTGCGTCGTAACATAGACTAATGGATGAAATATGTTGATTCAATGATGCTGATTGAGATAATTGTATTGCTACATGTGTGCCACCAAATACTGCTTACTAAATTTCAGATTTCATGAACTGTTAACTTGTTGCTAAAAGATGAACTAAGGATGAACTTGTAGGCGTGTCGTTTTGCTGAAATGTTACTATCCTATGTCCATTGTACACCCCATGTAGAGTTTCATGCTTAGGTGAGTCGGTTAAGCCTTGCTGAGCCTTCGTGCTCACGGTTGCTGCTTAAGTGTTTTTTTCAGGTGAGGAGCCACCCACGGACTCGGAGTACGAGTCCACCGGCGAGGGTTACCCTCCGTCGGGGACCACGGCTGAGTGGGAGCCGTACACGCCGCGCTGAGCTGAGACGTGCAGCTAGTGTGGGTTGCCCTAGGGCTGGGCAACCGACTTTTGCTAAATAGGAGGCGTGAGTTGTATAGTGTAGTCTTCCGCTGTGTAATAGAACAATAATTGTAACTGAAGTTTGTACTTGTCTGTACAGTTTCAGCTGTTTTTCCCATGTAATATATTGTGTTCTTCTGACGTGTGCTGTCGGGTGTCGCATCGCGCGGCACCACCCTCTGCGATCCTGGATGAGCGGATTTCGGTCCGCCACAAGCGTCCCCGCCATGGCCGTCGATGGAAAATCTTGAAATTAGCTGCAACTACTCAGTTCTAAGCTAGGTTTATGAAGGAAAAATGTCCCCTATCCTCTCTAGCTTCTATGCGCGCAAAATGATGAACCCTATCTGAAAATTGAGCTTCAATTTCACAAATTCTTACCCGCGGTTAAGTTTTCCCCGGCCGAGAGAAGAACTCGAAATTCTGGAGCTATGGTGCCCGGATTGATCTGAAACTTGGGGAGGAGCAGCGCAGTGAGTTGGCGCATCTTGGGGTGTGCTCGCTCGGTTGTGAAACTGCCCGGTGTGAGCTGTCCACGAGCACCCCAAGTCACTGTGAAGTTAGGTCGCCGCGGCGACGAGCTAGTCTCGGGTTGGGAAAGCGGCAACTCACTGGATTTTTCATGGAGGAGGTGTAGGAGGAGTTCATGGTGCGGTTTTTCTACTTAGCCGTCCTCTGCACACTCGAGTTTCCTCGGCTCCCGATCAAGAACGAGGCAGCGGTGCCGTTCGGTGTTCGGCGTGTGCGCACGAGGAGGAGGCGAAGTCTGCCGCTTCTGCCGGTGCGAGAGGATCATGCTGGGGATTCAGAAGGCCCACGAGCAGCTCTCCAGCACTGCTCAAGCAGCTGGGAGCTGGCGGCAATCTCACCCTCGGTGGCGCTCGGAGCAGACCGGGTGTGTTCGAGTCTGAACAGAGGATGACTTCAAGTGCAAGTCTTCAGTAGCTCACTGGCCAGTGGGTCCACCCCTATTCTTATCCCCCCCCCCAACTTTCTCACAAATATCTCTCAAATTTGGCACAGTGCAAACTTCAACCATGAGGAACTCCAATTCAAAAGCCATTTGGCAAATTGATAAGTTTTACCTCAGTTTCAAATTTGAATCCAAATTTCAAGTAAATTCATAAGCCCCTTTGATATTCATATCAAAGCAACTCCAAACTTTCTCAAAATTTGCATTCTCACTGATTCAAACCTGAAGAATTTGAATATGTCTTCTGATATTTGAGTTGGCCATTACAAATACAAATTCTTAATCAACAGTTTGAATTTCCTTTTTTGGACATGGCCTCCTTTTCCTTGAAGTGAACCATTTAATTCAAACTGAATATTTAAGTCCTCTTTTGTGATGACCCATTTGAATTTGGGTGAAAAACTTTGGTTTGCTCCTAGCCCATGCTTGATCAATCTTGGTCCTAATCTGAACCTCATAAGTTCAGTTTGACTATACCCCTCAAATTTGAATTCGAAGGTGATCTCAAATAATGCTTTGAACAAATGGTATATGAGCTCAGAATTTCTCCAATTTTGGAACTTAAGCTCTTTAATACCTGAGAACTGCAATGGTCATCTCACATATATGCCTTTGGACAATCTGATCTTGAATCCTTTGCAAAGGTTCGAAATTGGGTTTAAATTTCCTCCCCTCTACTCATAGAGAATGTGCACATGAGTTAGATTTTTGGGAGTGAAATTCTTTCCCTGGACCTGTGTTCAGTATGAGCTAAAGAACATTTTAGCTTTCCCCACATGCCAATGTTTGAGTTTATCATTTCATGTGACATAACTCAAGCCATTCCCTTGCCTTAACATGTTTGAATTCAGCATGAACTCAACATGATCATAATCCATTCCCTTTTTAGCTCACCCTCAAATCAGAAGTTTGCCATCATATTCTCCTCAATTTCAAATGTATGAGGCTCCATGTGTATTCAAAAATTTGGCGGCACTTTGAGGTGAGCATTTGTGTCTAAATACCTTATTTTTATTCTTTCTCATACACATGTATGATTACACATGAGTTTAACTCCACCTTGGTCCAACACATTCCAATGGACGCTTGAACCTGTGTTTTTGAACCTCACGTATACCATCCCATGTAAGAAAGTTTTTGTAAGTCCCCTTTTTCATGAACCAGAAACACAATGACGTTCAAACATCCGATTCTTTGCATTCACGTTTTTGGGACTTTTACATGTTCTTGAGCGAGTTACCTCCTGCTGTCCTGACGCCGAAACCCTAAGCCGATTAGAAAAGTTCCAATGTGGATATCACAAGATACATCGGTTTCCTAGGTCCCATATAGCCGGTATACGCCTGATACACAACTCAAACTTGTCCAACAGGACCAAGTACGGACGGGCCTTAACCGACACAGGCAGGGCTATGCATGCACGGTCTGTAGCCTGCTGCATCTCAATCTCCCTGCCCGGTCTCAATTTCTTACTTGTGAACTTTCCTCAATTATTCTATTCTTGACCCGTTCTGAAGAAACCAAGCCATAAACTCGCGAGTAGATTCCAACTACTCGGCTTCTACCGGTCCTTCCAAACTAACATTTAGTGTAGCTCAAATTCACTCGAGGAAGTGCTAATCTACCCTTTCTCTCTTGGGTAATTCTGGTCATGCATTTGGGTTTTCAACAACATCCAGACCTAATGCAATAAATAATTCAAAGCTATGATCTCTAGAAATGAAAAGACTTTATAAAATTGCTTGAATGCAAACCGGGGCTTGCCTGTTTTGCAGGTGACTAAGAATGTATATAATTTTCAGTTAGTGAAGATCACTTGAGTCTTGATTACTCGCTTTCCTCCCTCTTTAATATCTACTTCAATTACTTCAAAATCTTCACGTCGATGCTACACGTTATGAATATGCACAGGTATTTAATTGTAAATCTTTTGCTAACAAGCTCTAATGACAAGTTTAAAAACTGGAACTCTGTTTAGAAATTTAAAATGACACTGGTGCTAGTGGTTGGGTTTGGGTTAAGCAAAGTGATCAAGTGATAAGTGCTTCTCATAACTTGTGTTTTAATCACCTAAAGAGGTTAAACAAGACAGTATTGATCCAGAGCTCCAATGTTAGGGCCTAAGTTTTGGCACACATCCAAAGTGTTCATCACCACACACACACTTCATTTGAAGAAAGTTGATGAACCCATTTGAAGAGCAAGTAACCACCATCAACATGCTCATTAGAGAATAAACTCACAAAATGCAAAAGTGGTATTTCCCACATGCATCATATAGGGGCTGGGCATATGAAAAACTCCTAAACCTTGCTAGGAATGTCCGTGCCAAGTTTCACCCAAATTCAAAACCTTTTTGAAGTCCTTTTGGGTATAGATAGAAAGAGGGTGGTTTGAACTCAAATTCAAACTGTTTCCATCCCATGAATTCAAAAGTGGGAGGCATATTTTTACTCAGAACATTTTTGTGAGCTCACACACCAATTTTCACTCCATTTGGAGTTGATCTTGACATAAGCTAAGTTTAGCAAATTCAAACCTTATTTGAATTTCAAACTGCATATGTGCTGAAATTTGGTCAAACACTTTACAATTTGAATTCTACCAATTCCAAATGGGCATGTGGTAGATAATTCAAATCCTAGGGGGTATTAGGGGGATTACTGTTTGTAGCAGTGAGAGGAAGTTAATTTCAGAGGTTAAAACTCGGGTGGGACCCACATGTCAGCTGCACAGTTCAAAGAACCGACTGAAGACTTGATCTCGGTTTCTTGCGCCCGACCGAGCTGCCGCCACGGTGAGAAAACGGCGAGGACAGCAGCTGCTTGCCGCCCCTGGCCGCTGAACCGCCTCCCTGGGCCCTTATCTAGGCGCCCGAGCCGGCCCCGGTGCTTCTCACCGCTATCCCGACGCGTTCCCACCCAGCAAACTGAAATCCCTCGCTGCTCAGTTGAGTTCTCAGTCCCTCATCGCCCGGCCAATCCTGTGGTTTTCACGGTGATCTGAGGCCAGCACCGGGTGCGCCGAGTCTTCCTTGATGCCCTTGTGCCGGTTCTAGACCCTGAGCAACCCTTCCCGAGCTCCACCACGACGTTCTTTCGTTCCCCGGTTCAGCTCGAGCCGCCTTCACGGAGACGACCCGTCCGGCCACCAGAGCTCGCCGTTCTCCGAGCTGTGAATAGCAAAAAGGTTCACCTTCAGTCCCTCTTCCGTTACCGCAAGCCCCGGCGGCGTGACATAAACTACTCACGCCGGAATTTCACGATTTTGCGACGGTATACAAATGGGAGGCCCAAACTGATCTGCAAAATTCATAGTCCACACCGCACCACTCATCCTCTCACGGAGGGAAGCACTTCTAGGTGCCCGTACGAGTCCATAGGAGCAGAAACCACGAAGAACCGTTGAGGAAAGCCACTGTTCTTCGAGTTTTAGGAGAATCCCCGATTTCCGGCCTAGGTCGCACGGTGACAGCCGAGTACAGCCATTTCCGAGCTTCGTGGAGCTCATGTCGACCTTTCCTAGGGTCCACTGGTGCTCGACGACCTTTTGTTCGATCGGTTGGGGTGCTAGGAGGGCCGGCCGACACGGCCGAAGTTCCTCCGAAGTTGTCGCTCGTCGCCAACCATGTGACGGTGATTTTCATGACGAGCTGAGCCCAGCATCATGTTCCCCGGGTGGATTTAGGCAGAGGAGGCCAGAATCATGGAGTTTGGCGCATCACAAAGGCCACCGGCGAGCTCTCGGGCGAGGTGTCGCGGCGGCCGAGCGCGGGAGGCGGGAGGTAGACGAAGCGCCCGGACCCACGCATCAGCGGCAGATATTTTAAAACCGGGATTCGCTGTGGCACCGGATCGGGTGCGGCTGCGCACGAAAGATGCTGTAGCCCCGTGTGTCGACGGCTGAGAAGTTGACACGTAGCCCCGGTCCCACGCGCAGCGGTTTAAACTTTTTCCAGATTTTCAGATTTTGTTCAAACTTCAAATCCACATAACTTTGGCTCGGAAACTCCAAATCAAGTGAACCAAATTTTGTTGGATTCAGCTCTCGGAGTACTTTCCAACAAATCAAGTTTCACTTCATGAAAATCCCTATTTCTCCAGAATTAATTCTTCAAAATTTAAAATGGTTAGAATTTTAACTGGAGAACCCTTGGGAGGAAAATTCTGAAATTTTACTGGGAGGTTGACAAAAATATCACTGAGCTACCATAACAATTTCATATCCATTTGAGCTAAATTGGTCCACCTAATGGTGTGATTAATAAAACTGCTCCATAGAATATAGAAAATGTCCAGAAACATTTTCAGAATTTCTCTGAAATTGTTTAGCTCATATCTTTAGTTAGAAACCCTCAAATTAAGTGGGACCAACTCCATTAGAACCCTCTGAAAATCTAGTTTTCAGAAAGTCATGGCTTGCTCTATGAAAATCCCTAGAACACCCTAAGAGCTCCAATTAAGTTCAAGTACATAATTATTTGTGGAGAGCCCAAATGAGCTTTGCTGCAAATAAAACTTGGCCAAGTCTCTGTTTAGGCTGTAACCAACCACAGTAATAATTTCAGAGTCATTGGGTCTGTCTAGTAAGACTTATAGTCTTTACAAGTTAAATTCATTCAAATGCATTTAAATTGATACATATACTTATTGCCTCATGTAGTTGCTAAGGTTGAGGAGGAACCCGAAGTCTTAGACTTCGTCACTCCGGAATAGCAGCTAGCCTATGACCAAGAGCAGCAAGGCAAGCTCCGGTTTGCATTAATCCTTTTACAAATTTTTACTGTTTTGAGAACTTACTTTGAGTACCATTACTGCTTGCAGTAGAGTCTTGTTTGAAAACCCAAATGCATAGCAAAGAAAACCATGGGTTGGGATTAGGATTGAAAACCCCGTGTAGCTACTGCGATGCTAAGATAGTGTAGGATTCCGTACAAGTCGAGTAGTTGGAACTACTCGCGAGGATAGGCTAGAGGCACTCGACTCGGGTAGAGATAGCAAATGAAACACATGGTAAGAAAAATGAGACCGAGCGGAGAGTAAGGGCAGCAGGACTTTGGGGCCTGTGTGCTATAGCTCCGCTTGTGTTGGTTGAGGACCGAGCCGTGTGCGGGCCTGTTGAACAAGCTAGAACAGTACCGAAGACCTACCGGCTATATGGGAACCGGGAAACCGATGTAACTCGGGCAGCTGGGTATTGAGGCATTGCCTGTCGTTCAGAGGGTAGGTTGAGATCTTGAGGTGTAAATCGGCTGGCGGCACTGAGATGCACGTGCAGAGACCTCTTGCTCAGGATGATAGGACCGGTTCAATATTTGGCTAACGGGTGAAAGGTTGTTGCGTACGACGTCCGTGATGGTTGCTGTAGACAACATCGAGTACGGGCGTACGTGACGGGTTATTCGGGTAACCCTGCAGGTGTAAATCGATTACAATCGCCGTCCTTCACGGTCAGTGAGTACCACTCGTTCACTGTACCGTGACGTAGAAAGAACAGGCTAGATACATGTTAAAATGTTGCTGATTGAAAGATGAACTTTGATTGTTAATGATTTGCTGTAGCCTAGAGCTAACTAAAGTTCTTTTCAACTTTGGGGAAATTACATGAGAGAAATGTGTTTCTTGTTTGATTGTGTCTCTCTCGTGTGCCTTAGCGTAAAGTCTCCACAACCTGTTGCTAAAATTTGAAAGTAAGGTTCCACTAATTAGGCGAGTTCTTGCAACTTACTTTACCTCATGTAACCTATAACCTTCCATGTAGAAGTTTCATGTTTAGGAGAGACAGGTCAGTCTTGCTGAGCCATCATGCTCACTGCTTGTGTTTGAAGCTTTTGCAGGGTTTTATGAGGAAGGGACTCCCGAGGAGGAGACGGAACCCTAGGAGGGAAACCCCGTCGAGTGGGAGTCGTGCACGCCGCCGTGTTAGTGTGTGTGCATGCTAGCGGGGACACGTTCACGGGCTGAACGTGAACTCGATGCGTAGTCTACGCCCGTGAGTGTAGACTGAACATATTTTGTTGTACAAATGTTCATAAACCTTTTTATGTAATAAAACTTTGCTTCCGCTTTGTACCTTTGATGTGTGTTATCCGGTGCTGTGCAACGCAGCACCCCTCAGCGTGATGCTGGCTCGACAAGACCGTAGGGTCGTGTCATCCAATGGAGCTGAAAATTTTCATGTGAGTTCCTTGTCACAAGAAAGTGTTCTGAACCAAAAATAGACACTTTTCATTGAGTGGTTTATTCAGAACAATTCCCTAAGCAATTAAGCAAAAAAGAATTAATTCTGAAGTAACTCACAAGTTCATGTCAAACTTAGTGAACTAAAATTTCAATTATAGTTCATAGAGCCTGAATGAATTCTCCTAGAATTTTTGGAGCTAAGAATTGCCCAGAACTGAATTTTCAAGCTTTGGGAATTCTCTGAAAAAGTTTCTGTATTCATTTGAACACAACAACTTGAAATCTGAATTCTCCTAAGAAAATCAACTCCAAATGAGCTTAAATATTTACAAGAGTTCAATAGCATCTTATGTATTATTCTGGCAAAATCTGAGGATTTCTGGATAAACCAAACTCCCTATAAAATTCTTTTGCTGAAAAGCTTTAAAGAATTTTCCAGTATTATTTTTTGACGTTCATACAAATTGGGTTGCATATTTGGATAGATTTTTTCAAACTGGATCTAACCCAATTTGAATCACTAAATTTTGATCTCCCTAGCAAAATATATGGTCATCTAAAGTTTGAATCAAATCTGTCATTTAAATTAATTCGAGGAAAAATTCAAATGTTTACTGTGGGTCCAGGGGCTACGTGTCACTTGCTGAAACAAAGACACACGGGGCCACAGGGTCATTCTCACGCAGCCACAGACTGATCCGGTGCAACAGAAAATCCCAGTTAGATTTTTCTCCCACTGACAGTGGGCGCCGCTACGTCTCCTTCAACCTCTCGACTCCCGCGCGCCCGCGCCGCCCGAGAGCTTGCCGTAACTCGGTCTTCCGGCCACCTCCCGAGATCCCACTCACCGCTAGTGCCTAAAATCACGTGCTGAACATGTTGGGAGAACTTCCCCCGGCCGGCGATGGCTCTACCCTAGCTCACATCGAGCGGCGGCTCAAACCGACCTTCGGCGACGTCGCCCGACCCTTCTAGCCATCAAAACCTCGGTGGAGTGGCTCTGCAGCACCGGTGGAACATGGACGAGCTTGACATGCATTCCAAATGGACCGGGAATGGCTCTAATTAGGTTCTCACCGTGCGCCCAAAGCTCCCCGCTACTGTCACCGTGGAAACACCTCAAAATGGTCCGGCTACATACGTTTTCAAGCTAGGGCTGTGAAGCAAAGTTGTTCACCATCGAGTCTATCTTGTGTGAGTTTAATTTTGTGGGCCCTAAGCAAGAATTGATCAGAAATTTCAAAGTTTTGTACCCATGGGTCGTTTTGCACCGATCGGGACAAAAACTAAAATTCCGCCGGCGACGATCCACGGTTGGACTTGAGCTTCGGAGATGAGCAGAGTGAAGTCTTGGCGCGTCCAAAGGTGCCTTTGTTCGGCCATGAAACGCTCCAGGTGAGGCTGTCCACGGAAGCTCCTTGCCGCTTTTTCTTTTGGCCGCCGCAGAAACACTTGGCTCTCGGTGTAGGGGAGGCCGATAGCACTCGGTTTTGTGTCAAGGAAGTTGAGGATGATGCCCTAGTGCCGTTTTGCTCTTCACTGAGGCTTTGCACAATATGACAACGCTGGCTGCCGAGCTACGGAGGTGTGGCGGCGGAGGTCTGCAGTTTGGGTGCGTGAGAGAGGGAACCTTGCGAAGCTTCGGTGTTGGGCAAAAGAAGCACGGCAACGAGTGAAGGAGGCACACAAGCAACTCGCCAACGCGAGGGAAAGCGCTGGGAGGTGGCGCACGCCGTATCTCGGTGTCGCTCGGGTGCTGCTCTGTTCTGCTCGAGTGGAGAAACGAGGACTGAAGACTGAAGATCTTTTGCAAATCTTAACTGCCTCAATGACATGTGGGTCCCACAGGCAGCTCCCTCTTATCCTTAAAATATCTCCAAATTTTGAAAATGATGAATTTCAATTGTTTGGAGTTGAATTCTGAACTGCATTTGGATAATTGGGCAAGTTTCATCCAAATTCAAATGTGTATTTGAATTCATTGCAAATTTAAGTCTATTTGGAAAATGGATAGCAAAACATTTCAAAAATTCCTGAAACTTTGCATACCCACTAATTTGGACCTAAGGAATTCAAATATGAAACCTGATTTTAAATTTGGCTGCTGCAAATGAGCTTTTTAACACAACTGTTTGCAATCCATTGTGTTGCCCTCATTTGAAATTTGAGTGGAACCATTTAGTTCCGAAATCTGATTTTTAAACTTTCAATTGCACATATGACTACAAACCTGTGGTTTTTTAATCTACTTTGGTTCCAAGCATGCAATTAAACATGAGCTTGTGTAGAGAGAGCTCTCATGTGCATCATCACATGTGGAAGTTTAAACAAGTCCCATTTTTCATACACATGAAACCAAATGTTTTGTGCAAACTTTAGTTTCTTTGTATTCATATTTTTGGGACCTTTACATCTTATCACTTCCAATGACTTGTTTTGGACAAGTATTACTTCTATTATATTCTAGAGATAAAATGTTATTTACTAAGAAGTTGTTGGCGAAGTTTTAGACAATCATTTGTACGAGTGTTACTTAATCTAGAGCCTCAGTGTAAGTTCTCTTATATTTTAACTACTTAAATGATTTATGGAAGGTATAGTTAATTTGTAAGTCTTACGCAGTTTAACTCGGCATCTACCACTTCTATTATGTTTTAGAGATTAATTACCATTGCTAGAGAATTTTTCTACACTAAGGAATGTATTCTTTAAAATTCTATGTACACTAGGGGTATCCCTAGCAATTTCCTTGCGTGAACAGAAGCTGACAAGTGGGCTAGAGGGTCCAGCGTAGCGTTTGTGTCTCTGGTGTACGTGGACCAAGTCTACAGGGCTGATTTCCACTGGTCCTTGCGAACCAGAGTGAGATGGCAGCAATGTGGCGGCTGACTGGGCTGCCGAGGTGGCTAATGACCGGCCTATCACCTAAGATAGATGTTGAGGTGGCTCCCACGTGTGTGTCTTTGCTGACACGGTGCTAGCTTGGATGCCATGTGTTCTAAACTGCTTATGTGTCATGCCACGTGTTCACTACGGGTGTGCCACATGGGCGCCACCTAGACCGGGATGTGCGAGCCGGCTGCCACATGTGTGCCTTTTCTGAGGTGGTGCTGAACTGGCTACCATGCATGTGTGTCTATCTACGTGTCGTGCCATGTGGCACCAAATGTGCGCCAAGCTGGCTAGGGGGGTCCTCAGGTTACTGTTCTGTGGACCTGAACCTAGCCTATAGCCGCTGGGTCTGTGGTCCATAGGGACCGAGCCCACGGCGGCCTATGCGGGGCATGCGGCTGGCACTCATGTGGTGCTGACTCGGCTGCCACATCCGCATGCCTACCTGTGTGGCCTGCCACTTGGCTGCCATGTGAGCGGGTGGCCGGAGCGGCTGCCGGCACGGCGGGGGTGGCTGGCGGCCAGCCGGAACTGCGCTGTTTGCTTTCGAGTTCAACCTAACGTGGTGCCGGCGTTCCTCCCGTCTTGGGGAGTCGAGGTGTGGGGTTCCTAACAAGACTTGCTCACCGGAATGGCACCAACAGCTCGCCGGAGTTGCTGTTGATATCGGTGCTCGATGAACTTGAGCGTGTGGCTACGTTCTACCCATTCGGCGATGCCACACACGTTCACCGAGGCGGGGGGAAACGTCCTAGAGGGCTCGGCCAAGCTGGGGAGTGCCACATGGTCGCTACCTAGGGCAGAGGGGTAGGGTGGCAGCTGGCCGGAGTAGCTCGCCGGCGGCTAACCGGTCGTTATACTTTTTGTTTGCGCGGGGCAACTATTTACGTGCCGGTGATCTACGTAGCATGGTGAGGGCAGTGGTCATGATCCTAGGCTGAGAAGGTCGTCGGGATGGCGGGTAGACATCGCCGGAGATGGCGGTGGGTCGCCGGCGGCTAGCCGGCGCCCTAACTTTTTCTTCGCGCGGCCTTACAAACTGTTTGCCGGTTGTCTATTCGACATGGGGAATCTAATGGCTGTGAAGCCGGGCCTAGAATGTCACTGTTTTGCCAGTGAGGCCTCGCCGGAGTTGTGCATGACGCCAGTGTTCGGGGATAGCGTGTGTGGCCATTTTCTACCGGGTTTCCATGCTCTATACACACACTGGGATGGCAGAAACGTTTCAGAGGGGGCGGCTGATCCGAGGAGTGCCCCACGGCAGCCGGCGACGGCGTGCAGCGGCTAAGAGCAGTGGCGCTCGGGGCGAGCACCCCTACCAGGCTTTCTCGCGAGCTCTAGCAAGCAGAGCCACTCCGTGGACCTCTAGGGACGCCGAAGGAAGAACACATAAGAGGAAGGGCGGTTCACCGTAGTAGAATTTTGGGTTCGCCGGACATGGGAAAGAAGAAGGGGAAACCCGAAATTTGGCTTGCGGGGAGCTCGATCCAGCTTGCATATGCTTTTGGGAGCTTCGGTGGAGTGCTATCCCGCTTGTGGAGGGGCGGCATCGGCCTCTTATAGTGTGGAGAAGTCAGTGCTCTCGATTGGGTCGAACGTGAGGTCGAACGGGCCAGATGGGACCAAGACGGTGGAGGGGCTTTCGGCGGGTGCGGCACTCCAGGAATTGAAAGCGCGGCGTGGGCAGCAGCAGGCGTCCGGCGCATTACCGGGCGGCCCAGCGGACGAGGGTAGCCGGCCGAAATTGCGCTCGCACGATACCGTGGCCATGACAGCCGGGATTCTTGCGGTGACCTGAAACGAGGGAGATGGCGTGCGGTGCAAGGGCCCCTCGGCCTCGTCGAGCCAGGATCACGCTGAGGGGTAGTGCGTTGCACAGCACCGGATAACGCACATCAAAGATACAAAGCGGAAGCAAAGTTTTATTACATAAACGAGTTTATGAACATTTTACAACAAAATATGTTCAGTCTACAACATTAGGTAAATAAGTTGCAAAGGACTCGCCTAATTATTTGAGCCTTACTTTCAAGTTTCAGTAGCAAGTTGTGGAGAACCTCATGCTAAGGCACATGAGAGAGCCGCAATCAAACAAGAAACATATTTCTCTCATGTACTTTGCCCAAGGTTGAAAAGAACTTTAGTTCGCTCTAAACTACAGCAAGTCATTAACAATCACTGTATAGATTTCAAATCAGCAACCTTTTAACATGTATCTAGCCTGTTCATTCTACGTCATGGTACAGTGAACAAGTGGTACTCACTGACCGTGAGGGACGGCGATTATAATCGATTTACACCTGCAGGGTTACCCGAATAACCCGTCACGTACGCCCGTACTCGATGTTGCCTACAGCAACCATAACAGACGTCGTGCGCAACCACCTTTCATCCATCAGCCAAATGTTGAACCGATCCTATCGTCACGAGCAAGAGGTCTCTGCGCGCACATCTGCAGTGCCGCCAGCCGATTTACACCTCAAGCTCTCAACCTACCCTCTGGACGACAAGCAATGCCTCAATACCCAGCTACCCGAATTACATCGGTTTCCCGGTTCCCATATATCTGGTAGATCTTCGGTACTGTTCTAGCTTGTTCAACAGACTCGCACATGGCTCGGTCCTCAATGTACGCAAGCGGAGCTATGGCACCCAGGCCCCAACATCCTGCTTCCCTTACCCTCCGCTCGGTCTCATTTTTCTTGCCATGTGTTTCATTTGCTACCTTTACCCGAGTAGTGTGCCTCTAGCCTATTCTCGCGAGCAGTTCTAACTACTCGACTTATACCGAATACTACACTATCTTAGCATTGCAGTAGCTAATCGAGGTTTACAAACCTAAGCCCAACCCAGGGTTTTCTTGGCTATGCATTTGGGTTTTCAAACAAGACTCTAATGCAAAATTTAAGTGGGTGCTCAAAGTAAGTTCTCAAAACAGTAAAATTTAAAAAGGCTAATGCAAACCGGAGGTTGACTTGCTGCTGTTGGTCATAGGCTATCTGCTCCTCTGAAGTGATGAAGTCTAAGACTTCGGGCTCCTCCTCAACCTTAGCGACTACATGACATAATACACATATGTATCAATTTGAATGCATTCGAATTTAATATTGAATTTGATAAGACCATAAGTACTGCTAGACAGGCCCAATGACTCTGAAACTTTTACTGTGGTTTGGATACAACCTAAACAGAGACTTGACCAAGTTTCATTTGCAGCACAGCTCATTTGAGCCCTCCACAAATAATTGTGTACTTAGCCTTAATTGGAGCTCTTAGGGTGTTCTAGGGATTTTCATGCAGCAAGCCATGAATTTATGAAAACTAGATTTTCAGAGGTTCTAACGGAGTTAGTTTCACTTAATTTGAAGGTTCCTATCCAAAGATATGAGCTAAACAAGTTTAGGGAATTTCTGAAAAATGTTTCTGGACATTTTCCATTTTCTCCGGAACAGTTTTATTAATCACACCATTAGGTGGATCAAATGAGCTCAGATGGATCTCAAATTTTTATGGTAGCTCAAGGATATTATGTGAACATCCTGGCTCAATTTCAGAATTTTCCTCCAAAGGATTCTCCAGTTAAAATTCTAAACATTTTAAATTTGAAGAATTAATTCTAGAGAAATAAGGATTTTTATAAAGTGAAACTTGATTTGTTGGAAAGTACTCAGAGAGCAGAATCCAACAAAACTTGGTTTACTCGATTTGGAGTTTCCTAGCCAAAGTTATGTGAGTTTGAAGTTGAACTAAATCTGAAAATCGGGGAAAAGTTTAAAACACTGCACGTGGGTCCCACGCACAGTGTCTTCTTCAACCTCCCGCCAGCGCCCGAGTGTGGGACACACGGCGACGGTGACACGGCTTGCTCTCGGCCGTTACTGCCTAATTAACGGTTTCTTCCTACATAACCCTTGGAGCACGGCGCACATGCCGCGCAACTTCTCCCGCCTCGACATCGCGGGAAACGTAGTCGGCGATGGTGGCGGCGGAATTGAGCTCGGGTCCGACGGTGCTATCTCATCTCGGTGGTGAACACGATCAACCAACGGGTCACAAAGCACCAATTGGGACATGGGGAAGCTAACCCTGCCCTCCTCTTGGCCGGAGATCGCTGGGAAAGTAGACTTCACCGGCGACCAGAGCCGTTTTCACCGGCGGTGGCCAAAATACAGTGCTCTGCTCACTGGGTTGATCATCATCGCTAGGATTTGGCTGAGGTAACTGTGAGGTGCTACTCTAGCTACAGCTCGACCAGGTTTTGGCTATCTTCTAACAGGGCCCGGACCCGATCACGGGGCCGTGCCGCTCGCCCGGGAGTCGCATTGGGTGGTGCCGTGATATGCGGCACCCAACAGCACACTTATAAGGAAACATGTATTACATAAATCAAAAGTGGAAGCTTACAAATTTTCTTTGTAAATAATTTACATCAAATAACTACAGCGGAAGACTATAATTATCTCACATCGAAAAACTACTAAGCACTCAAGAAGATGTCCAACCCGTGGATTCTTCTCGCTAGCAACACGAAGACAACTGCAGCGGATGGGTTCTCCATGTGTTAAACGACTCGGAAGTCTCCGAGTCTCACCGGACAGCCTCCTCATAAGCGTCGATGTTAACCTGCAAAACCACTCATATATCAAGCGTGAACACATAGGCTCAGCAAGACTGATCCGCCTCCCCTAAACAAGAAACTCTACATGCACGACGGATTGAAATAGGTCAGCTGAATTTGCATAAAGGACTCGTCTACAGTTGATACTTAACTTTCAGGTTTTAAGGATGATTTTAAAGACCTTGAGCCGAACAAGATAGCAACTCCACAATCAAACAAGAAACACTTTGTTGGGATGCTTCTTGCACAAAGTGCAGTAAAGTTTAATTAGCACTATCTCTAAGTCAAGCATGATTATAATAAAATTTAAAACACAAGCCTTACCAAATTCAAAGGAATTCACTTCAGTTCTTACTACGTCAAGATGCAGTGGGCAAGTATGCTCATATGACCACGAGCGACGGTGATTCGAATCAGTACACGCCCGGACTACACGATACGCACACCCATACTCCGAGTTGCCGTCAGCAACCTCGACTGATGTTGTACGCAGCCACCTTTCCCAAGTTCTTCCACACAGGACGCAGTCCAATTGCCCCTAAAAGCAAGCTCCCTCAAGGTACATACCAGCAGTGATATGTTATGACAGGAACCCACGACGCCGCCCGTTCAGTCACGGGGACGGAGCACCTCGCTCGGGAATCACATTGGGTGGTGCCGTGTTATGCGGCACCCAACAGCACACATATAAGGAAAACTATATTACGTGAATCAAAAGCGGAAGCTTACAATATCCTTTGCAAATAATTTACATAAAATAGCTACAGCAGAAGTCTATAAACAGCTCACGTCGAATAACTACGAAGCACTCGAGAAGAGGTCCAGCCCGCGGACTCCTCTCGCTAGCAACACGAAGACATGGCAGCGGCTAGGTTCTCCATGTGTAACATGACTCAGAAGTCTCCGAGTCTCACCGGACAACCTTCTTTATAGCGTCGGGTTAACCTGCAAAACCACTCATATAGCAAGAGTGAGCATAAAGGCTCAACAAGACTTAACCGTCTCTCCTAAACATGCAACTCTACATGAAAGTAACTTAAGACTTAACATGTAATTTGCAAAAGGGCTCGCCTACGAGTTCATCCTTAACTTTCAGGTTTTAGCCATCATAGTAGTGACCTTGCGCCCAGCAACATTGGAACTCCATAATCAAACAAGAAACGCTTCATTCCAATGTTACTTGTCCCAAGGTGGAAATTAACTTTAGTTTGCTCTATCTCTACTTCAAACAAGGTTTTCATGCAATTCCAATAATCATAGCAGCAATTAAAACTTTGCAAACTGTTCTCACACAACTTGCTTACTACGTCACAACACAGTGAGCAAGCGGTACTCAATAACCACGAGGGACAGTGATTCAAATCAAACACTACCCGGATAACTCGACACATACGCCCGCCTCTGAAGACCCAAATGTGGCATCCTTCATTACGTCGTATGTGGCAACCTTTCGCAGGACACTCGGCTGTAGAACCGATCGCGCTGTCTCGGGCTCATAGGTCTAACGAGACGATGTGGTATGCCTCTACAGTCCAGTTAACCTGGAACATCGGTTTCCTGGTTCCCATATAGCAGTAAGCATCCGGTACACAACTCAATACATGCTCATGGGTGCTGCACACGCATCGGTCCTTAACCGACACAGGCAGAGCTACTAGACCAAGACCTCGTCTTGTCGCTGCCTTACCCTCCTGCCTGGTCTCATCTTTAGAAATATAAACATTAGTTTGCCTCTTTTTCCAACTACACCCATGTAATCCCGCCTATAACTCGCGAGTTATTCCAACTACTCGACTTCTACCGGATGTCCTAAGATATTTAGCACGGCATTATTCTAAAGCGGTGATCCTTTTCTACCCTTAACTCCAGGGTTCATTTGGTCATGCATTTGGAGTGTAAAGCATCCTTGACCTAATGCACATACAAATTCTAAACCATAATTGTGAACAAAGTAAAAAACTTTATAAAACAACTTAAATGCACACCGGAGCTTGCCTTGGTTTTGCAGGTGACTAAAGTCATATAATTGTGAAGTTAGTTGTTGATGACTTGGAGCTCAATCCCTGCCCTTCTTGCTCCTTGATCCAAGCTTCACTTCTTCTCCACTTTTCCACGTTTATTCACTACACGTTATGAATATGCGTATATGTTTAATTGTAAAACTTTTGCTAACAAGTTGTATAGACAAGTTTAAAACTGGAACTCTGTTTAAGAATTTAAAATGACACTGGTGCTAGTGGTTTAGATTTGGGTTTAAGCACTATGATCAAGTGATAAGTATTTCTCATCACTTATGTGTGTTGATCATCTAAGAGGTTAAATAGAACAGTACCGATCCAGGACTCCAATGGAGCTGAAACTTTTCTTGTGAGTTCCTTGTCACAAGAAAGTCATCTGGACCAAAATTTAGAATATTTCAATGAGTAGATCAGTCAGAACAATTCCCTAAGCATTTAGGCAAAAAGGAATTAATTCTGAATAAACTTGCACTTTCATGCAAATTCAAGTGAATCACAATTTCAAACATAGCTCAGGGAGCATGCATGAATTTTCCTAGGATTTTTAGAGCTAAGGATTTCCTAGAACTGAATTTCCAAGTTTTAGAAATTCTCTGGAATTGTTTCTGTATTCATTTGAACACAGAAACTTGCAATCAGAATTCTCCTAACTAAATCAACTCTAAATTAGCTGAAACTTTTACAGGAGTTCACTAATATCCTAAAGAATATTCTGGCAAAATTTGGGGATTTTTGGATGAACCAAACTCCCTCTAAAATTCTTTTGCTGAAAAGCTTTAAAGAGTTCTCCAGAATTAAATAATGATTTTCATACAAATTGGGTTGCATATTTGGATGGAGTTTTCCACTCGGAATGTAACCCAATTTGAATCACTAATTTTGGCCCTTCCTAGCAAAAGTTATGAGGTTCTAAATTTTGAACTGGATTTGGGAATTCAAATAAACTGGGAAATGTTTAAATTCTGACCGTGGGTCCCGGGTACACGTGTCAACCGCTGAAACCAAGCCACACAGGGCCACAGTTTCATTTCCCGCGCTGTCACAATAGATCCGAATCCACAGACGATCCCAATCGGCATTCTTCTCACTGACAGCGGGCCCGACGCCATCGTCTTCAACCTCCGAACTCCCGCGCGACCCCGCCGCCGGAGCTCGCCGGAGGACATCGGAACCCGGTCATCCGTCCATCTCCTGTGCTCAAACTTTCCGCCAGTGCCTAAAATCGGGCGAGGAACACGGTATGAGAGTTTTCTAGGGCTGCCGGTGCTCGGAAATCGGTCGGTGACGTGCGGCGGCATTCGGTGAAGCTCGGCGCCGTCGCCTGGCACTTCTAGCCTGCCAAACGCTCGACCAAACCGCTCTAAAGCACCAGTGGGGGATGATCTAACTCGATATGGCCTCAATATCGCTCAGAAACGGCGGCAAGTTGGTGTTCACCGTGTGCCCGAGCGTCCCCGCCATGGCCGTCGATGGAAAAACTTGAAATTAGCTGCAACTACTCAGTTCTAAGCTAGGTTTACAAAGGAAAAATGTCCCCTATCCTCTCTAGCTCCTATGTGCACAAAATGATGAACCCTAACCAAAAATTGAGCTTTAATTTCAAAAATTCTTACCCGCGGTTAAGTTTTCCCCGGCTGAGAGAAGAACTCAAAATTCTCGAGCTACGGTGCACGGATTGATCTGAAACTTGGGGAGGAGCAGCGCAGTGAGTTGGCGCGTCTTGGGGTGCGCTCGCTCGGTCGTGAAACTGCCCGGTGTGAGCTGTCCACGAGCACCCCAAGTCACTGTGAAGTTAGGTCACCGTGGCGACGAGCTAATCTCGGGTTGGGAAGGCGGCAACTCACTGTATTTTTCATGGAGGAGGTGTAGGAGGAGTTCACGGTGCGGTTTTTCGACTTAGCCAGCCTCTGCACACTCGAGTTTCCTTGGCTCCCGATCAAGATGAGGCAGCGGCGCCGTTCGGTGTTCGGCATGTGCACACAAACAGGAGGCGAAGTCTGCCGCTTCTGCCGGTGCGAGAGGATCACGCTGGGGGTTCAGAAGGCCCACGAGCAGCTCTCCAGCACTGCTCAATCAGCTGGGAGCTGGCGGAAATCTCACCCTCGGTGGCGCTCGGAGCAGACCGGGTGTGTTCGAGTCTGAACAGAGGATGACTTCGAGTGCAAGTCTTCAGTAGCTCACTGACCAGTGGGTCCACCCCTCTTCTTATCCCCCCTAACTTTCTCACAAAGATCTCTCAAATTTGGCACAGTGCAAACTTCAACCATGAGGAACTCAAATTCAAAAGCCATTTGGAAAATTGATAAGTTTTACCTCAGTTTCAATTGAATCCAAATTTCAAGTAAATTCATAAGCCCCTTTGATATTCATATCAAAGCAACTCCAAACTTTCTCAAAATTTGCATTCTCACTGATTCAAACCTTAAGAATTTGAATATGTCTTCTGATCTTTGAGTTGGCCATTACAAATGCAAATTCTTAACCAAGAGTTTGAATTTCCTTTTTTGGACATGGCCTCCTTTTCCTTGAAGTGAACCATTTAATTCAAATTGAATATTTAAGTCCTCTTTTGTGATGACCCATTTGAATTTGGGTGAAAAACTTTGGTTTGCTCCTAGATCATGCTTGATCAATCTTGGTCCTAATATGAACCTTACAAGTTCAGTTTGACTATGCCCCTCAAATTTGAATTCGAAGGTGATCTCAAATAATGCTTTGAACAAATGGTATATGAGCTCAGAGTTTCTCCAATTTTGGAACTTAAGCTCTTTAATACCTGAGGACTGCAATGGTCATCTCACATATATGCCTTTGGACAATATGATCTTAAATCCTTTGCAAAGGTTTGAAATTGGGTTTAAATTTCCTCCCCTCTACTCATAGAGGATGTGCACATGAGTTAGATTTTTGGGAGTGCAATTATTTCCCTGGATTAACCTGTGTTCAGTATGAGCTAAAGAACATTTTAGCTTTCCCCACATGTCCATGTTTGAGTTTATCATTTCATGTGACATAACTCAAGTCATTCCCTTTCCTTAACATGTTTGAATTCAGCATGAACTCAACATGATCATAATCCATTCCCTTTTTAGCTCACCCTCAAATCAGAAGTTTGCCATCATATTCTCCTCAATTTCAAATGTATGAGGCTCCATGTGTATTCAAAAATTTGGCGGCACTTTGAGGTGAGCATTTGTGTCTAAATACCTTATTTTTATTCTTTCTCATACACATGTATGATTACACAT
Source organism: Neostapfia colusana (assembly GCA_030760725.1). Classification (NCBI taxonomy): domain Eukaryota; kingdom Viridiplantae; phylum Streptophyta; class Magnoliopsida; order Poales; family Poaceae; genus Neostapfia; species Neostapfia colusana. The sequence goes on from JASWHV010000015.1 coordinate 70,418,085, forward strand.
GAGTTTAACTCCACCTTGGTCCAACACATTCCAATGGACGCTTGAACCCGTGTTGTTGAACCTCACGTATACCATCCCATGTAAGAAAGTTTTTTTAAGTCCCTTTTTTCATGAACCAGAAACACAACGACGTTCAAACATCTGTTTCTTTGCATTCACGTTTTTGGGACTTTTACATTCCTCCCCCCTTAAAAACAATCTCGTCCTGAGATTCCAAAAGAAGAACGAGACGGGAGAGGTAATTCCAAGCTCTTTGACGATAAAAGCTCCGGATTGTTCCCGCAGAGGTAATTTTTGCTTTCCACGTGATTTCTTCCGTGGTATGATTACTCCACAGCACCTTGTAAAAGCTTAATGTCTGATTCCAGGGGTTCCGGATCTTTTCATCGATAGTCTGAACCGGTCGCTCAGCGTAGGCACGACCCGGCTCCAACTCGTCAATTTCTTTGGTGCGGACAGCGATGGTAGCTTTAAAGTACTTCCGTAGCTGCGACACATGAAATATGTTGTGAATACCAGCAAGGCTTGCCAGTAGATCCAGTCGGTAAGCTACGGGTCCACACTTCTCTGTGATAGCAAATGGATCTAAGGCCCGGGGAGCAAAATCTCCCCTTTACATCGGACAGGTGAATTCCTTTCATCAGAGACACGAAAAGACAATGTGTTCTCCGGCGTTGAAACGCAACGGTCGATGCCTTTGACCATCACAGCTTTTCTGTCGGGATTGTACAGCCTTCAAGTTCGCTTCTATTGTCCAAATTCGGTCATCGGCTTTGTTGACTAATAAATCCCGAACAGTACTCCTTCGCCGTACTCACGCCACTTCAGCGGTGTGTGACATTTCCGGCCGTAGAGCTTCATCTTACGAGGTATAACTATACGGTCTTTAAACCATAGAGTACCCTCATTGTCCTTCCTGAACCACCTCATCTCTACGTTGTCTATTCCTCTCCGTATGTGAGTCATACCTTTATCTCTCCTTTGAACCTCAGCAATCCTCCGTCAGATTGTTGGAATGAGAGCTATGTTATAAAGTACTCCATACGGAATGGCACGGAGACTGGGTTTGTCTTCTTCTAACTTAGCAATCGCCAAGTCATTAACATGGGCTTTCCAACTAAATGTGTCAGCAACTGCGTTCACTTAGTAGTGGATCTCAAAGTTATGATATTTGATGATGTCCAACCATCTTCGAGAATACCGCTGCATTCACTAGTTGATCGAGTAAACTATCGATGCGGGGCAGGCTACTTATTCTTTATAATGACGGCATTGAGCGAACGATAATCAACACTTAATCTTAGTGTCTCGTCATTCTTCTTAACGAACAGCGCAGAGAAACCCCAAGGTGATGAGCTTGGTCATATAAAACCTTTGCTCATAAGTTCACTTAGTTGCTCCTTCAACTCCGCTAGTTCATGGGGTGCCATCTTATACGGCCTTCGTGGAATCGGTGTTGTTTCCAGCGCCAGTCCAATCTTGAACTTGACGTCCCGTTAGCCGGCATGCCTGGTAACTCATTGGAAACACATCGGATTTTTCATGTCCCACCGGACTATCCTCGAGTTTAATCACACCCGTGGGGTAGACCTAACCCGTTCTCGTTGTGGTACAGAACGGACTCTTCTGTCCTCTCCCAGATTTTGATCTGTTTATCAGCATTTTCATAACTCAAGTTGAATACAGAAGTTAAAGTTAACTTCAGTATCTTTCCAATGAGTATTCATATGCCCTCAAATCATCTTTGGATCAAAAGTTATGATGTTCCAAATTTGACAGAATTCCTGGATAAAATTTGCCAGCATCTCCTTTGTATGTGGCTACTTTATCACAGTTGTATATGAAACTACAATAAGAATCTGAAAAACTCTGAAGTACAACAATGTTTCACATCTCATAACCTTTCCAACGGTGTATCATAAGCTCCGTAAGGATTTTTCTACAGGAAGTTATGGCTTAAAAACAGAAAGGTCCAGAGAGGTTTTTGCTACTGTCCTGGTTCTGAAGAGTTTGCCTTCAACTGGACTTTTCACCAACTTAATGTGTGATTTTGCTCTGGAGGTCTACAAAGAAGTTGTAGAGCACTTTAAAATATTTCCAGAACTGTATCATACACCTTAATTGGTTATATAAACTCAGAGTTATGCTCTGTTAAAGTCCAGCAAGAATTCCTGCCAGAAACAGAGCACTCTGTTTTTGAAATCTTTGAAGCCTAGTCATGCTCTCATTTGAATCTTGGCTCAAAATAAGAGTTCAGTAACTAATACTTGTTTCATACTTCCATTTTTAGTTGAAAGTTAGTTCATGAGTCATTTCTTCATAGGGAAGAGTTTATTCAGTGTAGTACAGCGTCGATGCACCGTAAGAAACATGTCGGTACTACATTGCCTCACCAAAAGAAAAATCCTAACCGGATAATACTGGCATATCCGTATTACCAGTGGCACTAGGACGCTCTCTCGCACACATGTACTACACGGACTATGTATGTGGTAAGTACCTGCAGAAAAACACTCAATAGTGATGCACTCAAGGTTTTGTTTTCATTTCAGGCAGATCCATATTTGAAAGTAAATACATACGCCCGTATCATTGTCATACGGACATCCTTGAGTTAAGCCACGTCTCAAGGTACGTGATCATATTTTTACACCACACAATGGGGAACCCGAGTAGAGCGTGAATGGGTTGTCACGGTTGGGAATTTTATCACCCCAACAGATACCACCTACTGCCCGGCAGGACACGCCGTTGGCAAGCGCTGTGTATGTCCTCCTAAGCTATTTCCAAAAGAACACACTATCGCGTTACTGACCACACGATGGGGTCTCCACTTACTTGCCTAATGCACGCTAGGGATCAGCGTTTCAAATGAACTCAGGAACATGAAGAGTCCAAGAGTTTCATATTAACGTCTCACACCAAGCTGTGAGACCTATCCCTGAATCACTTTCCTCGTCAGGGGAGCTAACCGAAATTGAACCGCTTTCGGTGGCGTTCCGTACCATTCTTACCTGAACGTAGGTGCGTCATTACATATTCCAGATTCAGAACTATAGCACATATGTTAGTCATGCCACTTTAAATAACTATACTACTATAGTCCTTATGTGGGCCTAATACCTTTTGCTCACCGTATCCTAAGTTTTTGTCGTAATACGATCCTTATTCCATGCGCTATTACCAATGTGGCTCTGATACCACGCTGACAGGAACCCACGACGCCGCCCGTTCAGTCACGGGGACGGAGCACCTCGCCCGGGAATCGCATTGGGCGGTGCCGTGTTATGTGGCACCCAACAGCACACATATAAGGAAAACCGTATTACGTGAATCAAAAGCGGAAGCTTACAATATCCTTTGCAAATAATTTACATAAAATAGCTACAGCAGAAGTCTATAAACAGCTCACGTTGAATAACTATGAAGCACTCGAGAAGAGGTCCAGTCCGCGGACTCCTCTCGCTAGCAACAGGAAGACATGGCAGCGGCTAGGTTCTCCATGTGTAACATGACTCGGAAGTCTCCGTGTCTCACCGGACAACCTTCTTTATAGCGTCGGGTTAACCTGCAAAACCACTCATATAGCGAGAGTGAGCACAAAGGCTCAGCAAGACTTAACCGTCTCTCCTAAACATGCAACTCTACATGAAAGTAGCTTAAGACTTAACATGTGATTTGCAAAAGGATCCGCCTACGAGTTCATCCTTAACTGTCAGATTTTAGCCATCATAGTAGTGACCTTGCGCCCAGCAACATTGGAACTCCACAATCAAACAACAAACGCTTCATTCCAATGTTACTTGTCCCAAGGTGGAAATTAACTTTAGTTTGCTCTATCTCTACTTCAAACAAGGTTTTCATGCAATTCCAATAATCATAGCAGCAATTAAAACTTTGCAAACTGTTCTCACACGACTTGCTTACTACGTCACAACACAGTGAGCAAGCGGTACTCAATAACTGCGAGGGACGGTGATTCGAATCAAACACTACCCGGATAACTTGACACATACGCCCGCCTCTGAAGACCCAAATCTGGCGTCCTTCATTACGTCGTATGTGGCTACCTTTCGCAGGACACTCGACTTTAGAACCGGTCGCGCTTTCTCGGGCTCATAGATCTAACGAGACGATGTGGTATGCCTCTACAGTCCAGTTAACCTGGTACATCGGTTTCCTGGTTCCCATATAGCAGTAAGCATCCGGTACACAACTCAATACTTGCTCATGGGTACCGCACACGCAACGGTCCTTAATCGACACAGGCAGAGCTACTCGACCAAGACCTCGTCTTGTCGCTGCCTAACCATCCTGCCCGGTCTCATCTCTAGAAATATAAACTTTAATTTGCCTCTTTTTCCAACTACACCCATGTAATCCCGCCTATAACTCGTGAGTAGATTCCAACTACTCGACTTCTACCAGATGTCCTAAGCTATTTAGCACGGCATTATTCTAAAGCGGTGATCCTTTTCTACCCTTAACTCCAGGGTTCATTTGGTCATGCATTTGGAGTGTAAAGCATCCTTGACCTAATGCACATACAAATTCTAAACCATAATTGTGAACAAAGTAAAAACTTTATAAAACAACTTAAATGCAAACCGGAGCTTGCCTTGGTTTTGCAGGTGACGAAAGTCAGATAATTGTGAAGTTAGTTGTTGATGACTTGGAGCTCAATCCCTGCCCTTCTTGCTCCTTGATCCAAGCTTCACTTCTTCTCCACTTTTCCACATTTAATCACTACATGTTATGAATATGCGTATATGTTTAATTGTAAAACTTTTGCTAACAAGTTGTATAGACAAGTTTAAAACTGGAACTCTGTTTAAGAATTTAAAATGACACTGGTGCTAGTGGTTTAGATTTGGGTTTAAGCATTATGATCAAGTGATAAGTATTTCTCATCACTTATGTGTGTTGATCATCTAAGAGGTTAAATAGAACAGTACTGATCCAGGACTCCAATGGAGCTAAAAAATTTCTTGTGAGTTTCTTGTCACAAGAAAGTCATCTGGACCAAAATTTAGAATATTTCAATGAGTAGATCACTCAGAACAATTCCCTAAGCATTTAGGAAAAAGGAACTAATTCTGAATAAACTTGCACTTTCATGCAAATTCAAGTGAACCACAATTTCAAACATAGCTCAGGGAGCATGCATGAATTTTCCTAAGATTTTTGGAGCTAAGGATTTCCTAGAACTGAATTTCCAAGTTTTGGAAATTCTCTGGAATTGTTTCTGTATTCATTTGAACACAGAAACTTGCAATCATAATTCTCCTAAATAAATCAACTCCAAATGAGCTGATCCTTTTACAGGAGTTCACTAATATCCTAAATAATATTCTGGCAAAAGTTGGGGATTTTTGGATGAACCAAACTCCCTCTAAAATTCTTTTGCTGAATAGCTTTAAAGAATTCTCCAGAATTAAATAACGATTTTGTGCAAATTGGGTTGCATATTTGGATAGAGTTTTCCACTCTGAATCCAACCCAATTTGAATCACTAATTTTGGAGCATCCTAGCAAAAGTTATGAGGTTCTAAAGTTTGAACTGAATTTGGGAATTCAAATAAACCGGGAAATGTTTAAATTCTGACCGTGGGTCCCGGGTACACGTGTCAACCCCTGAAACCAAGCCACACGGGGCCACAGTTTCATTTCCCGGGCTGTTGAAAGGATCTGAATCCACAGACTATCCCAACCGGCTTTCTTCTCACTGACAGCGGGCCCAACGCCATCGTCTTCAACCTCCGGACTCCCGCGCGACCCCGCTGCCGGAGCTCGCCGGAGGACATCGGAACCCGGTCGTCCGTCCATCTCCGGTGCTCAAACTCGCCGCCAGTGCCTAAAATCGGGCGAGGAACACGGTATGAGGGTTTTCTATGGCTGCCGGGCTCGGAAATCGGTCGGCGACGTGCGGCGGCATTCGGTGAAGCTCGGCGCCGTCGCCCGGCACTTCTAGCCTGCCAAACGCTCGACCAAACTGCTCTAAAGCACCAGTGGGTGATGAGCTAACTCGATATGGCCTCAATATCGCTCCGAAACGGCGGCAAGTTGGTGTTCACCGTGTGCCCGAGCGTCCCCTCCATGGCCGTCGATGGAAAAACTTGAAATTAGCTGCAACTACTCAGTTCTAAGCTAGGTTTACGAAGGAAAAATGTCCCCTATCCTCTGTAGCTCCTTGCGCGCAAAATTATGAACCCTAACCGAAAATTGAGCTTCAATTTCACAAATTCTTACCCGCGGTAAAGTTTTCCCCGGCCGAGAGAAGAACTCGAAATTCTCGAGCTACGGTGCACGGATTGATCTGAAACTTGGGGAGGAGCAGCGCTGTGAGTTGGCGCGTCTTGGGGTGCGCTCGCTCGGTCGTGAAACTGCCCGGTGTGAGCTGTCCACGAGCACCCCAAGTCGCTGTGAAGTTAGGTTGCCGCGACGACGAGCTAATCTCGGGTTGGGAAGGTGGCAACTCACTGGATTTTTCATGGAGGAGGTGTAGGAGGAGTTGACGGTGCGGTCTTTTGACTTAGCAAGCCTCTGCACACTTGAGTTTCCTCGGCTCCCAATCAAGAACGAGGCAGCGGCGCCGTTCGGTGTTCGGCTTGCGCGCACGAGGAGGAGGCGAAGTCTGCCGCTTCTGCCGGTGCGAGAGGATCACGCTGGGGATTCAGAAGGCCCACGAGCAGCTCTCCAGCGCTGCTCAAGCAGCTGGGAGCTGGCGGCAATCTCACCCTCGGTGGCGCTCGGAGCAGACCAGGTGTGTTCGAGTCTGAACAGAGGATGACTTCGAGTGCAAGTCTTCAGTAGCTCTCTGACCAGTGGGTCCACCCCTCTTCTTATCCCCCCCAACTTTCTCACAAATATCTCCCAAATTTGGCACAGTGCAAACTTCAACCATGAGGAACTCAAATTCAAAAGCCATTTGGCAAATTGATAAGTTTTACCTCAGTTTCAAATTTGAATCCAAATTTTAAGTAAATTCATAAGCCCCTTTGATATTCATATCAAAGCAACTCCAAACTTTCTCAAAATTTGCATTCTCACTGATTGAAACCTGAAGAATTTGAATATGTCTTCTGATCTTTGAGTTGGCCATTACAAATACAAATTCTTAACCAACAGTTTGAATTTCCTTTTTTGGTCATGGCCTGTGGCGGACCGGAATCCGCTCATCCAGGATCGCAGAGGGTGGTGCCGCACGATGCGACACCCGACAGCACACGTCACAAGAACACATTATATTACATGGGAAAAACAAACTGAATGTACAAAGTAGTACACTTCTCAGTTACAAACTAGGGTCTTTATTCCACAGCGGAAGTTTCTTTTGTACAACTCATGCCCGCCTATATAGCAAAAGTCGGTTGCCCAGCCCTAGGGCAACCCACACTAGCTGCACGTCTCAGCTCAGCGCAGCTTGTACGGCTCCCACTCAGCCGTGGTCCCCAACGGAGGGTAACCCTCGCCGGTGGACTCATACTCCGAGTCCGTGGGTGGCTCCTCACCTGAAAAACACTTAAGCAGCAACCGTGAGCATGAAGGCTCAGCAAGGCTTAACCGACTCACCTAAGCATGAAACTCTACATGAGGTGTACTATGACATAGGATAGTCATATTGCAATAAATGGACTCGCCTACAAGTTCATCCTTAGTTCAACTTTTAGCAACAAGTTAACAGTTCAGGAAGCTGAAATTTAGTAAGCAATATTTGGTGGCAAACATGTACCAATACAAAGTTATATCATATAAGCAGTATTGAATCACCATATTTCATACATTAGTCTACATCACGACTCAGTGACCAAGTGGTACTCTTCACCGCGAGGGACGGCGAATCGACTTGATATACACCCGCAGGGAAACCCAAAGAGCACGTCACGTATGCCCACCCGTGGAGCTGCATAGCACGCTCACTCGATGTCGTACGGGACAACCTTTCACCCAACAGCCCAAACGTCGAACCGGTCGCACCGAAACGAGCAGGAGGTTCCCCACACGGAGCATCTCTCTATGCCTGTTGGCAGATTTCCACCTTGCTGCCCTCAACCTACACTTATAAATCGGTGTGCTATGCCTCGACGCCCGGAGGTTTAGGCTACATCGGTTTATCGGGGCCCATATATCCGATATGCCTTCGGTACGTTCAAACTTGATCAGCGTGGGCCACACACAGATCGGTCCTCAATCGACACAGACAGGGCTGCGCACACCAGACTCCCTCTTGCTGCGCCCTAGCCCCTGCCTAGTCTCATTTTCATTACTAAAGTGATCTCACATCACTCAACCGAACCCGTGTGTCCCAAGCCTATCTCGCGAGTAGATTCCAACTACTCGACTTGTACCGAAGCCCTATGAATCCTTAAGCATAGCCTATCTACTCGAGGTCTTAGACACTACCCTCACTCTTAGGGAAAAATTCTAGTTATGCAAGTGGGGTTCCATCCATCCTATACCTAATGCACAATCATACTTCATATGACACATGTAAACAAAGTAAAACTTATAAAAAGGTTAATGCAAACCGGGGCTCGCCTTGTTGCTGCTGGTCAGTAGTTAGCTCTTCTTCCGGAAGGAGGGAGTCCAGCACTTCTGGAGTCTCTTCTTCAGTGACTACACGTTTAATGAAATACGACATGTAAATTTATATGCAATGTGTAAACTTGAATACTTAACTACTAATAACTCTAGCTAGCCCTCCCCTTTGGTTCTGAAATTTTTATTGTGGCTTGGTAGGGTTCTAACCAGAGTCTTGACCAAGTTTCATTTGAAACAAAGTTCATTTGAACCTTGTACAAATAAAAGCCCATTTGGTCAATATTTGAGCCTCTGAATAATTCCAGGGGTTTTCATGGCTCCAACCATTACTTTCTGGAAACTAGACTTTAAGATGGTTCTAATGGAGTTGGTTTCATGTCATTTGAAGAATTCTACAGAAAGTTATGCCCTAATTAAGATTTGAGAAAATCTGAAAAATGTTTCTGTACATTTTTCTATTTTCTCTGGGCAGTTCTCTTAATCACCCCATTAGGGTAACTAAATGAACATGGATGAGTCTGAAAATTTTACTGGGATTCAGGGACTTTCCAAGGAACTTCTCAGCCAAATTTCAAAATTTTTCATAAAGTAGTTCTCCAGATAAAATTCCCAACAGTTTAAATTTTAGGGATTTAATTCTGGAAAACTATTCACTTTCATGAGCTGAATTTGGTATTGCTGAAAAGTACTCAGAATTCTGAGTTCAGAAAAATTTGGTTCATCGAATTTGGAGTTTCTTAGCCAAAGTTCTATGCATGTGAAGTTTGTACTAAAACTGGAAATTCCAAAAATGTTTAAATCCTGCGGGTGGGTCCCACTCTTCGAGCCGGCCCACTCAGAATGCGGCCACACCGCGGCCCACGGGGTTTTACCCGCTGCCGCACCGAATCCCAGCCGCAAACCGATCCCCGCGCGAGATCAGAGACTGACCGGTGGACCCGGCCCCCCCTTTGTCTACCTCGCGCTCTCCCGCAGCTCCCGCGGCGGCGCCTTGCCAGAGCGCTCGCCTCCGGGCATTTCACTGCCCGAACTTCGACGGAAATTGCCGCCTGTGCCTAACTCGACTCGGAGAACACGCTGGTGCCCTCACCGGAGCTTGACAACGGCCGGAACAGTGCTCCCGACGGCAACAGCGGCCCCTGCACCTTTTTCGATGCGGTTTGCTCGGGGAGCTCCGCTGACTCCTGCTGATCATGGATATAGGCACCGATCCCCGTGAAAACGGCTGCAACTATGACCTCATCGGCGACCTAGGCCGGATATCGGCTGTGCTCAGAAAACTTCGAAGAATCGTAACCCTAGCCCACGGTTCTTACTGGTTTTCGATCCTAGGTGGTCATGGCAGTGTGTAGATCGTGTGTTTAGCTCGGTACGCCCGGTGATAAGCCAACACCCGTGGATTTATGGATTTGGTGGAGCTCGGCCTTAAGAACACCGTAGCGTTTCCGGAAGAAATTCTCCCCCGACGGTGCATGAAATGCCGAACGGTAAGGATAAGCAGAACCAGCACCTTGTGGTGGTCGTTTCTTGTGTTGAGCGTCGGGCACGAGGAAGTCTGTGCTGTCCGGGCGCCGGCGATCAGAGGGCGGCGACTCCGGGTGCGCTGCTTCGGATGTGGGCGGGTGGAACCGAGAGAATGGGGAGGGAATTCACGCCGACCAGGGTGTGATCGCGTGTTTTGTAGCCGGCGCCCTCATCCCCCCGAGCAGGAGGTGGTGCGGTGGCCGCGTTGGGACGGGGTCGACCCCGTGCGCTATCGGCCGCAGGGTGTTCGACCGCGTGCTCGAGTCGGTTTGCTCCCCAGGTTGGCTGACCAGTGGGCCCTCTTCTCCCCTCTAATTCTTTCTCACCCTTTCTTTTGTAAATATCCCAGCTACTGAACATTGAATGTGAGACTTAGCCCCCAAGTATTGGTTTGAATTTGAGTTCTCAAATTTAACTTTGTTGGGTTAAATTTGCTTCATGTTTAAACTGAAATTCAAATTCAGTTTTGAATTATTGCAAATTTAGCTCCCGACAAGATGAACTCCAATAGGGATGAAAATTGGTGGGCTAACTCAGAAAAATGTGCTGAGTTTGAATATGAAGCTAACTTTTGAATTTGAGTGATGAAAGTTGCTGCAATTTGAATTTACATTCAAATTGGCCTCTTTTTCAAATACCTCCAAAAGTGCCTCAAAAAGTGTTGGATTTACATGAAACTTTGACTGAACCCCCCCAAGACTTTTTAAGTTCTAGGGGTGAGCTCAACCTCTCATGTTCATGTGTACAAATCCCCCTTTGTGAAAATGAAGGCTTTCCCCTCTAATCACTCTTTTGATGGAGGTTACTTGCTCTTCACAATATTTCCTAATATATCCACAATAAAAACTGTGTTGTGAGGTGAAGAAAAGTTTTTGCAAGTCCCTTTTCTTGGGCTTTTACATCCCTCCCCCCTTAAAAGAATATCGTCCCGAGATTACAAAAGAAGAGATAGCGATGTAATAGGGACTTACCCGTGTTGAGAAGCCATGAACTCCGGGTAATTTGAGCGAAGGAACTCCTCGCTCTCCCATGTTGCTTCTTCGGCGGTGTGGTTGCTCCAAAGCATCTTGTAGAACCACAACGTTCTGCTGCGCGTGGTCCTGGCTTTTTCATCAAGAATGGCCACCGGATACTCATCCTATGTTAAATCCGGTTTCAGTTCGCCGATGTCTTCGGTAGGAACAGCAGCTGTATGCTTCAAACATTTTCGCAGTTGCGAAACATGGAAAACATCATGGACACCAGCAAGAGATGCCGGTAGCTCCAATCGATACACCGCTGGTCCACACTTTTCGGTGATAGCATAGGGTCCAATAAAACGGGGAGCGAGCTTCCCCTTCACACTGAACCGGTGCACGCCCTTCATCGGGGACACGCGGAGGTACACGTGTTCACCGATGTCAAAGTGCAATGGTCTACGCCTCTTATCAGCGTAGCTCTTCTGCCGGGATTGAGCGGCCTTCAAATTGGCTTGAATTGTCCGAACGCGCTCTTCGGCGTTGTTCACCACATCAACCCCGAATGTGACCCTTTCACCGGACTCGCACCAGTTTAATGGGGTGCGGCATTTACGACCGTAGAGAGCTTCGTAGGGTGCCATCTTGATACTCGCCTGATAGCCATTGTTGTACGAGAATTCCGCCAATGGTAGGTGATCATCCCAGTTCCTACCATGGTGGATGGCACATGCTCTCAACATGTCTTCTAGAACCTGATTCACCCTCTCTGTTTGGCCATCTGTCTGAGGGTGGTAGGCGGAGCTTCTAATCAGTTTAGTACCCAAAGCAGTATGCAACTGCTCCCAAAAGCGAGATACAAACAATGCACCTCGGTCTGAGACTATGGTCTTGGGTACACCATGCAGGCATAGAATCCTGGCAATATATAACTCCGCATATCTGTTGGCATGGAAATGGGTATGCACGGGGATGAAGTGAGCTGACTTGGTCAGTCGGTCAACGATCACCCAAATGGAATCATGTTTGTTGGATGTTAAGGGTAATCCCACGATGAAATCCATGCTCACATCTTCCCATTTCCATGCTGGAATTTTCAGGGGTTGCAACAGCCCTGACTTCCTCATATGATCCGCCTTCACTCGTCTACACGTATCACACTCGGATACGTACTTAGCTACCTCCCGCTTCATCCGTGTCCACCAAAATTTCTTTTTCAAATCTTGGTACATTTTGTTGCTTCCCGGATGAATGGAGTATTTGGACAAGTGAGCTTCATCGAGGATCTTCCTCCTCAGTTCCATATCTCGGGGCACGACGATTCGATCATTGAACCACAGCGTCCCCTCACCATCTTTCCGGAAACACTTGATCTCCCCGTTGTCTATCCGTCTACGGAGATGTGCCATGCCTTTATCATCTTTCTGAGCTGCAATGATGTCCTCCCTAATAGTAGGGATGAGGGCAAGGTTGTACAGCGATCCATAAGGAACCAGTATAAACTTGGTTCTTCCTCCTCCACCGGTGTAATGGTGAGGTGATGGACATGTGATTTCCGACTCAGCGCGTCGGCAACCACATTTGCCTTGTCGGGGTGGTAGTGAATCTCAATTTCATAGTCCTTGATTAATTCTAACCACCTCCGTTGCCTCATGTTCAGCTCCTTCTGGGTAAAAATGTATTTCAAGCTCTTGTGGTCGGTGTAGAGATGCACCAAACTCCCCAGGAGATAGTGCCTCCACATTTTCAGCGCCAAAACCACTGCAGCAAGCTCAAGGTCATGAGTGGGATAATGCTGCTCATGGTTCCGAAGTTGGCGTGAGCCATATGCGACCACACGTCCTTCCTGCATCAACACGCAGCCAAGCCTAATACCGGACGCGTCACAATACACGTCGAAGGGCTTTGTTGTATCCGGCTGAGCTAAGACCGGGGCTGTTGTGAGATGCTTCACCAATGCTTGGAACGCTCCTTCACACGCCGTGTTCCAAACATATTTCGTCCCCTTCTTCAGCAATTCTGTCATCGGTTTAGCGAGCTTGGAGAAGGTTGGAATGAATCTCCTATAGTATCCCGCTAACCCGAGGAAGCTTCTGACTTCATGAACTGAAGTGGGAGCTTTCCATTTCAGCACTTGCTCTATTTTGCTTGGGTCAACCGCAATGCCTTCCGCGGAGATGATATGTCCCAAGAATGGCACTTGGCTGATCCAAAACTCGCACTTGCTGAACTTGGCGTGGAGCTGGTGGTCTCGCAATCGTTGAAGAACGATCCGCAAGTGTTAGGCATGTTCGGCTTCTGTCTTGGAGTGAACCATGATATCATCGATGAACACTACCACGAACTTGTCCAGCTCTGGCATGAACACCGAGTTCATGAGATACATGAAGTGGGCTGGAGCGTTTGTGAGACCAAAAGACATGACGAGATATTCATATAATCCATATCTTATTGAGAAGGCCGTCTTCGGGATATCCTCCGCCCGGATCTTTATCTGGTGATATCCAGAGCGAAGGTCCATCTTTGAGAACACACTTGCCCCCACAAGCTGATCAAACAAAATGTCGATGCGGGGCAGTGGGTACTTATTCTTGATGGTGACGGCGTTGAGCGGCCGGTAATCCACACACAGCCTCAGGGTTTCGTCCTTCTTCTTTACAAACAGTGCCGAGCATCCCCAAGGCGAGGAACTCGGCCTAATGAAACCCTTGCTCAACAGATCATTGAGCTGTTCTTTCAGTTCAGCCAGCTCATTTGGAGCCATTTTGTATGGTCTCCGTGATATGGGCATAGTCCCGGGTGCAAGCTCAATCTTGAACTCGACATCCCGCTCAGGTGGCATGCTCGGAAGATCATCCAGGAACACGCCAGGATACTCCCGGACTACGGGGGTGTCCTCTAACTTGAGATCTTCAGCATTATTAACTGCTAAAACTTCCCGGACTGGAGTGTCTAATACCATGGAATGCGTACGGTGGAATGGGGAGTTTAAATGAACCGTCCGTGTCCGAGTCTCCAGGACAGCGCCATGGTATTTTAGCCATGACATCCCTAAGATTGCATCAATCTTTTGTCCCATTAGGATTATCAAGGTGGTGGGATATAGTTTCCCACCTAAGCACAGAGGTGCTTTTGGAATCATCATATTAGCTGAAATCTTCCCTCCCGGTGAGCAGATCATATAAGTGCAGTCGGTTGGGAAGACTTGCATTTGATGCTTAGCCACATAGGATGCACTTATAAAGCTGTGGGTTGCACCAGAATCAAACAATATGACGATGGCTTGATGGTTGAGAGTAAACGTACCCGCCAGCACGTTATCTCCCTCTGGGGCGTCCTCATTGTCGAGGTTGCGGACACCCCCAGTCCGCTGACCAACCTTCTTCACCGCAGGTCGGCCTCGAGCACCGCCCTGGAACTGGGTTGCCCGCTGCTCTTCTGCCCCTGGGGACAGTCCTTCACGAAGTGGCCAGCCTGGCCACACGTGAAGCAGGTGAAACGGGGCGGTCCCCCGCTGATCGGTGGGCGGAATCCCGGGGCGCGTTGTGGCGGTGGAAACGCCCGGGGTACCGTTTGCTGCTGCTGCTGTCTTGGTGGTGGCATCGGCGGACGGAACGGAGGTGACTGAAAAGCACGTCCCCCGAACCGTTGAGGTCGCGCCGGTGGATGCCACTGCTGCCCTGATGGTGTCCGATACACCATACAGTACTTCTGAGGCGCGCCACCACCGCTGCTAGGTGGAGTGCTGCGCTTCCTCTGCTCAGCTGTCAACTCCCGCTGAGCATCCTCTTGCATAATCGCAGCATTGACTAAGTCATTGAATGTGCCACGATTCCACTGCACGAGATGTGTCTTCATCTCGGGGTGTAACCCCCGATAGAAGTGCTCCCGCTTCTTCTCCTCCGTGGAGATATAGTCTGACGCGTATTACGCCAGATGGTTGAAGGCACGGGAGTAGTCATGGGCACTCCTCCCGCCCTGCTTCAGCTCCAAGAATTCTTGGAACTTCCTCTTCATAATTCCGGGTGGGATATGATAGGCGCGGAATGCCTCCCGGAACTCCTGCCATTCCATGGCCGACGTGAGGCGACATAGTTCGCCCACCACGCACCAGCGGCACCGTAGAGTTGCTGCGCTGCGAACAGAGTCTTCTGCCGCTCCGTACATTGGAGCAGCCCAAACTTGGACTCGATGGTCCGCAGCCAGTTGTCAGCCTCCAGTGGTTCTTCGGCTTCTGTGAACACTGGAGGGTGCGTACTCATGAAGTCCGAGTACGACACTTCCCGGGGCTCACGAGGCCCCCGCTATTGATGTCCCCCTGCCTGGGACGTATTCTGCACGATCGTGCGGAGCAGATCGGTCTGCTCCTCACGACCACCCACCAGTGCCGCAATCACATCCGCTAGAGTAAGCGGAGGCGGCGGTGGTGGCTGCTGCTGCGGGGTGCTGTCGTAGGCCGGTGGCTGGGAGTCATCGCCTCCCCCTTGGCTAGAGCCACCAACCTCGTGCGTGGTCCTAGTGCGAACCATCTGCAACCATACGACGATAACATCAGTCCCGCAACAGATTGCATGCAGTCCAATAACAATAGGCGTAACAACATAATGACAATAAAAACATGCGATACATCTCGTAAGTAGATAATGTAATAACTTTGCACAAGCTACACCATTACCAGACCAAACACAAGCTAGTTTAATCCAACTTGATGAACCTCCACTTTGGAAGCTCACCATAACTAGGTTTGGTCACTACGAGATATTACTATCGCTTTGTCATCACGTATACCACCCCTAGGGTACAACACCCTCTCCAATGAGTTCAACGGTCACTCCTCTGTCAGAATGACCAGTTTCTACCTATTCCAAGTTTTGATCTGGTTCTGGGCATTTTCATGACTCAATCTGAACACCAAAGTTAAAGTCAACTTCGGTATCTTGCCAACGAGTATTCATTTGCCCCCAGATCAGCTTTGGTTAAAAAGTTATGCTAATTCAAAGTCAGCAGAATTTCTGAAAGAATTTTAACAGCACCTCCCTTGGAAGTGGTGGTTTTCAACCCTGGTTTCCTCTGAAATCTGTGCTGAAATTTCAGAAACTTTGAATTGCAAGGATTTCACACATCTTCTACTATTTCTAAGGATGTATTATATGCCGATTTTTGATTTTTCTACTGGGAGTTATGTTTGAAAAACAGAACAGTTCAGAGAATGTTTTACTCTGTCCTGGTTCTGGACAGTTTACATCCCTCTGGGATTTAAGCCATCTTAAGGTGAGTTTCAGCTCTGGAAGTCTACAACAAAGTTGTATAGTACTTAAATACCTTTCCATAACTATATAGCACACCTCCCTGGGCTAAAAGACCTGTGAGTTCTGCCCTGTTGAAGATCAGCAAACTTGCTGCCCAAAACAGAGCACTCTGTTTTTCATCCCTTTGGCTATCCTGCTCCACTATCCCATTCTTATACCCAACCAGGGTCCTAATTGTTGAACCTAATGATATTATTTCCTTTTTATAATTATTTTCATGCATATGCTTACAATATCTCGGTACTACGTTCCTCACAAAGGAAAATCCTAACCGGATCATACCGGCATATACGTCTCAAGTGTGGCACTAAACGGTCTCTCGCACACGTTTACTACACGGATACCTACGTGGTTAGTACCTGCAGAAGACCACACAATAATGGTGCACTCAATGGTTGGTTTCATTTCAGGCAGGATCATATTTAAAAGTAAATACAAACGCCCGTATCATTGTCATATGGCCGTCCTTGAGCTAAGTCACGTCTCAAGGCACGTGATCGTGTTTCAACACCACACGACGGGGAACCCGAGTATGTCATGAACGGGTCGTCACGGTTGGGAATGTTATCAACCCAACAGATACCACCTACTGCCCTGCAGGGCACGCCGATGGCAAGCGCTGCGTATGTCCTCCTGGGCTATTTCCAGACGAACACACTCTCGCGTTACTGACCACGCGATGTGGTCTCCACTTACTTGCCTAATGCACGCTAGGGATCAGCGTTTCATATGAACTCAGGGACATGACGAGTCCAAGAGGTTCATATTGACGTCTCACACCAAGCTGTGAGATCAATCCCTGAACCACGTTCCTCGTCAGGGAGAGCTAACCAAAATTGAACCGCTTTCGGTGGCATTCCTTACCATGCTTACCAAAGCGTAGGTGCGTCGTTACATAATTAAAATTCAGAATTATAACACATAGGTTAGTCTTTGCCACTTTAAGTAACTATGCTATTATAGTCCTTACTTGGGCAACTACCGAATCCTCACCGTAACCTAAGTTTTCCCATAATGTAGTCCTTAAGTACTGTGCTATCCCCAATGCAGCTCTGATACCAGGCTGTGGCGGACCGGAATCCGCTCATCCAGGATCGCAGAGGGTGGTGCCGCACGATGCGACACCCGAGAGCACACATCATAAGAACACATTATATTACATGGGAAAAACAAACTGAATGTACAAAGTAGTACACTTCTCAGTTACAAACTAGGGTCTTTATTACACAGCGGAAGTTTCTTTTGTACAACTCACGCCCGCCTATCTAGCAAAAGTCGGAAGCCCAGCCCTAGGGCAACCCACACTAGCTGCACGTCTCAGCTCAGCGCGGCGTGTACGGCTCCCACTCAGCCGTGGTCCCCGACGGAGGGTAACCCTCGCCGGTGGACTCATACGCCGAGTCCGTGGGTGGCTCCTCACATGAAAAACACTTAAGCAGCAACCATGAGCACGAAGGCTCAGCAAGGCTTAACCGACTCACCTAAGCATGAAACTCTACATGAGGTGTACTATGACATAGGATAGTCATATTGCAACAAATGGACTCGCCTACAAGTTCATCCTTAGTTCAACTTTTAGCAACAAGTTAACAGTTCAGGAAGCTGAAATTTAGTAAGCAATATTTGGTGGCAAACATGTAGCAATACAAAGTTATATCATATCAGCAGTATTGAATCACCATATTTCATACATTAGTCTACGTCACGACTCAGTGACCAAGTGGTACTCTTCACCGCGAGGGACGGCGAATCGACTCGATATACACCTGCAGGGAAACCCAAAGAGCACGTCACGTACGCCCACCCGTGGAGCTGCATAGCACGCTCACTCGATGTCGTACGGGGTAACATTTCACCCAACAGCCCAAACGTCGAACCGGTCGCACCGAAACGAGCAGGAGGTTCCCCACACGGAGCATCTCTCTATGCCCGTTGGCAGATTTCCACCTTGCTGCCCTCAACCTACACCTATAAATCGGTGTGCTATGCCTCGACGCCCGGAGGTTTAGGCTACATCGGTTTATCGGGGCCCATATATCCGATATGCCTTCGGTACATTCAAACTTGATCAGCGTGGGCCGCACACAGATCGGTCCTCAATCGACATGGACAGGGCTGCGCACACAAGACTCCCTCTTGCTGCGCCCTAGCCCCTGCCTAGTCTCATTTTTGTTACTAAAGTGATCTCACGTCACTCAACCGAACCCGTGTGTCCCAAGCCTATCTCGCGAGTAGATTCCAACTACTCGACTTGTACCGAAGCCCTATGAATCCTTAAGCATAGTCTATCTACTCGAGGTCTTAGACACTACCCTCACTCTTAGGGAAAAATTCTGGTTATGCAAGTGGGGTTCCATCCATTTTATACCTAATGCACAATCATACTTCATATGACACATGTAAACAAAGTAAAACTTATAAAAAGGTTAATGCAAACCGGGGCTTGCCTTGTTGCTGCTGGTCAGTAGTTAGCTCTTCTTTTGGAAGGAGGAAGTCCAGCACTTCCGGAGTCTCTTCTTCAGTGACTACACGTTTAATAAAATACGACATGTAAATTTAAATGCAATGTGTAAACTTGAGAACTTAACTACTAATAACTCTAGCAATCCCTCCCCTTTGGTTCTGAAATTTTTATTGTGGCTTGGTAGGGTTCTAACCAGAGTCTTGACCAAGTTTCATTTGAAACAAAGTTCATTTGAACCTTGTACAAATAAAAGCCCATTTAGTCAATATTTGAGCCTCTGAATAATTCCAGGGGTTTTCATGGCTCCAACCATTACTTTATGGAAACTAGACTTTAAGATGGTTCTAATGGAGTTGGTTTCATGTCATTTGAAGAATTCTACAGAAAGTTATGCCCTAATTAAGATTTGAGAAAATCTGAAAAATGCTTCTGTACATTTTTCTATTTTCTCTGGGCAGTTCTCTTAATCACCCCATTAGGGTAACTAAATTAACTTGGATGAGTCTGAAAATTTTTCTGGGATTCAGGGATTTTCCAAGGAACCTCTCAGGCAAATTTCAGAATTTTTCATAAAGTAGTTCTCCAGATAAAATTCCCAACAGTTTAAACTTTAGGTATTTAATTCTGGAAAACTATTCACTTTCATGAGCTGAATTTGGTATTGCTGGAAAGTACTCAGAATTTTGAGTTCAGCAAAATTTGGTTCATCGAATTTGGAGTTTCCTAGCGAAAGTTCTATGCATTTGAAGTTTGAACTAAAACTGGAAATTCCAAAAATGTTTAAATCCTGCGGGTGGGTCCCACTCTTCGAGCCGGCCCACTCAGAATGCGGCCACACCGCGGGCCACGGGGTTTTACCCCGCGCTGCCGCACCGAATCCCGGCCGCAAACCGATCCCCGCGCGAGATCAGAGGCTGACCGGTGGACCCGGCCCCCCCTTCGTCTACCTCGCGCTCTCCCGCAGCTCCCGCGGCGGCGCCTCGCCGGAGCGCTCGCCGCCGGGCATTTCACTGCCCGAACTTCAACGGAAATTGCCGCCTGTGCCTAACTCGACTCGGAGAACACGCTGGTGCCCTCACCGGAGCTTGACAACGGCCGGAACAGTGCTCCCGACGGCAACAGCGGTCGGGAGCTCACCGGCGACGTCAAACTCAGCATCACCTGCACCTTTTTCGATGCGGTTTGCTCGGGGAGCTCCGCTGACACCTGCTGATCATGGATATGGGCACCGATCCCCGTGAAAACGGCTGCAACTACGACCTCATCGGCGACCTAGGCCGGATATCGGCTGTGCTCAGAAAACTTCGAAGAATCGTAACCCTAGCCCACGTTTCTTACTGGTTTTCGATCCTAGGTGGTCGTGGCAGTGTGTAGATCGTGTGTTTAGCTCGGTACGACTGGTGAGAAGCCAACACCCGTGAATTTTTTAATGTGGCCTAGAGGGGGGTGAATAGGCCTTATAGAGTTTCCTGCACACTTAAAGTAGTCGTCAAAAACTTGATTGACCGGACTAGTCCGGTTGTCTGAGCGGACTAGTCTGGTGTGGTGAAGTGTGTAGATTGTATAAGTGTTGTGCAGAAGAATTAACTTGTTTAGCAGCGGAAATAAGAACAACAATTATTCTATTTTGATTTTATAATGTGAGGTGTGATTATGCCCGTGAATGAGACTTAGCAACTCAAATTATGAAGTTTAGCAACTAGATGTTATAATCAAGAAAAAAACAAAGAGGCATACGAGACACAAATTTTACCGAGGTTCGATCTCACCAAGAGATCTACGTCCTCGTTGAGGAAGCTCACACAGAGCCGGGTCTCTAACCCTTTCCCTCTTCAAGTCACCACACAATGCCGACTTGACTCCACTAGCACGGGTAATCACCGAGTGTGTGGGGCAACCTCACACGTTGAGGGCTCCCATAAGAACTACAATGAGAAAGCGATCAAATACACTCAAAAAGATTACGATGCAGAATATGAGTGTAGAGAGATCAAACCCCAAGAGCTCACAACAAAGGAACGACGATCTCCCAATCCCAAATCCAAGTATTTGATTGATTTTCACCTTTTTGCACCTTAGATGTGTGGGGAGATGTGTTTTTGGGCTCTTGGGACAGGTGGCGGCGCTAGGGTTTGAGTTTTTAGCAGTATGAGTCGTGTCACTCTATTGGAAGGCCGTGGATCACCAATTTCTATGGTTTCCAAAAAGTTATCGTTGTAAAACCTAATACCGGACTAGTCCGGTATATGATCGGACTTGTCCGGTCTACTTCCAGTGGGTTAACCGGACTAGTCCAATCTAAAACCGGACTTGTCCGGTGCTATGTGAAGTGGGCTTCCATAAAGTTTAGCGGACTAGTCCTGTCGCATGGATGGACTAGTCCGCAGTCCTCTAAAGAGAACAACAGAAACATGATTGGACTAGTCCGGTCTAAAACGGGACTTGTCCGGTTGCATTCCAGTAAGCTGACCGGACTAGTCCGGTCCATGGACGGACTAGTCCGGTGTCCAGTGGATTTTAGTTGATTATTAACCCCTTACCCTTACGAAAAGTCCTGAGCTCTTGGGATGTGTCTCTCACACACACCCTATACATTTACATCTAATTTGCTCTTCTAAATTCCACTAAAGTCTTCCTTTTCGGGCAGCACTTTATTTTTCACCTTTTTGTGTGCACCGAGCTAGTTCACTTTGTTTGTCCTGCAATCATTTCGTTAGGATCTCATATGCTTGTCATCAATTCTCCAAAACCCACAAGGGATACCCTAGATGCACTTTCAATCTCCCCCTTTTTGGTGATTGATGACAGCCATTTGAGATATCACAATTAAGAGAAAAATTGATTTTTCATAACGTGTGCATATACGAGAATAATGAATAACAAACAAGAAAAACTTCTCTCATATACACACACCTTATGGTGGGGTGCCTAACAAATGTGTGATCAACAAAAATGTGATGAACGAGGATAAAAGATAACAACCATAGATGTAAGCATCACACATGGGGTAAATAGTCATATTACAATAGTTTTTAAAAATAAGTACAAGTCCTTGATCATAAGTCCTCGATCACAAGTCCTTAATAACTTATCCTAGATAATCTCTCCCCCTTTGGCATCAAGGCACCAAAAAGGGAAAATCGAGTGGAATCACTCATCGCCATTCCCACTTTCACTCTCAGTCCTATCTTCATCTTCCTCTTCACCTTGATCTTCATCATCTTGACCATGTAGAGGGTTAGCAGCTGAACCACCACCAAAACCAAGGGAGCTCAACTCTTGGTTAGTGAAGGTTGGCATTTCAGTGAAGTCTTCAGCCGAGTCCTCAGAAACCTCAAGTGACCCTTGTGGCTCAATTTCCAGTTTGGCACAGATGGCTTGGATGTTGGCTTTTACATATCTTTGATGCTTCTTCCTGGCCAATCTCTCTTCATGTTGCTTAACTTCAATTTTGTGGCAAGAGGCAAAGATAGAAGATAGCATCTTGAAGATGCCACTTGAGGATTCCCGAGTAGAGGAGGTTGCATGAGTGGTAGCTGCAGCCTCAGATCTTGGCTCCTCTTGAGCTCTTTTGGATCTTCTTTCTTCTCCGGGTGAGGCAGGAGCAGAAGGGGCAGAATATATAGTAGGCTTTTGGGGCCTAAGTCTAGTGTGAGACACATCCTTTACGAACTCCAATCCTGTCACTTTCTCAATCATGAACATTATGTAGGGTGCATAGCCGCGAGACTGGATGGGATTGATAGAGATATTGACAATGTCATTGTAGATGTACTCAAACACATTGAATTTCCTCTTCTTGCTTATGACCTTCATTAATGTTTTGAGGGTGCCCTGAACAGTCCCTACATCTCCCTCTTTGGGAGATATAGTCTTCCTCAATATCCGATTGAGGACTACAAAGAAGGGCTTCATGTATTTTGTTGTTGGAGGTCTGAATGGCATTCTTGTATCATAGAGAAAGTCCAGCTGATCCTTTTCCAGTGGTTTCAGGTTGTGAATCACAAGTTCATTGTCCAAAGTATGCTCAAGATGAAGGATCCTTGCAAATTCTTCATATGTGACACTGTACTGAGACCCATGTGTCATCCAGATCATCCTGTCATTGTCATCACGAGCGAAGTAGAGAGTGGAGTAGAATTGCGTGATGACTTCATCATTCCAGTCACACTGGAAAGAGAATAGTTCTTTTAGCCCATGAAGCTCGAGGGCTGCCACAACCTCCTGATAAGCTTGACATCTCTTGGACTAAAGATAATCAATATCAACCCACTGACTTTCGACAACGGGATGCTTCATCTTCCGATACACATGTTCATAGTAGTCAGCATGAAAATTACTCCAAAATCTGGGGTCAGCTGACTCTCTGGGCTGATTATACACTTCTGTTTTTCTGAATTTGTCAGCTAGTTCACCCCCTTTTCCAATGTAATCATTATCTGAAGGTTGCCTGTTGCGATGTACGGGATTTTTCATTTTCAGAGGCCCAATGGGGCCACTAGCAAGCCCTTTTCCTTTATTGAGAGTCCTCTTAGGTCCTGAGGAGCTCTCGGCCATAGCCTTCCCTCGAGGCTTCTTTACAATTACTTTCCTGTTCTTAGGCAAATTTTCGTCGGAAGGTGAAGAGTGGACATTGACATCATGTCTTTTCTTCATCACTCCCTCCTTAGCTCTCCTCACTCTTTCACATTGAACTTCTTCGTCAAGGTGAAAAGAGCCGTCATCTGAGCCTGAAGACATGATGCCTGATAAGGAGTTCAAGGATTAGATGCAAATGGACGCATTATCGACATCAAATGGGAATGTAGGGGTTCAACTGTCAGAGACCGGACTTGTCCAGTTTCAGAGTGTGGACTTGTCCGGTGGACCGGACTTGTCCGCATCTGAGCGCCGGACTAGTCCGGCCTAGCATAAGAACCCTAATGTTTCATTTGAATCAAATCTCCTATCTTAGGACACAAGGGCAGGAAAGTGGTAGGAATACATCTATTTAGGCAATGTACATCCTTTTGAAATCAAAGGAAACTAGCTAGAACTAGAAAAGTTGAGATTTTGGTTTTAGGGGGGAATTTACCAAGATTTGAAGAATCGCGTTGAAGGAGCAAGAGTCTATCCGGATGAGTCCGGAGAGTAGAATCCACTCGTCGAGGAGAGGCTTTTTCACGGAGAAAACTCCGAGTTTGAGGGCTCAACTCAAAAATCACATTGGGAGCTAGGGTTTAGGAGAGGGGGTGAGACAAAGTGCTTATGAGTGGAAAGGGAGGGGTTTGGTTCGGCCAACTCCTTCTATATGCGACTGACCGGACTAGTCCGGTCATGGTAGCGGACTAGTCCGGTGCCCCTGAATTAACCTAATTGTCGTCTGTCCGGACTAGTCCGGTCGACAACCGGACAAGTCCGGTTCCAACAGACTTGATGCAGATAGTAGTGTTTAGAGGTGATCCAAGGACACTAATTTTTGCAAATAATCTTCGTAATTACGACCAGTAGGCAAGCAACAATCAAAAAATGGTCATATTTCGCAAGATTTCTTCATTAAAATAGTTTTCTTAGAAGAAAAAGAGATGAGGAGCGGGTTTTACAATGAAATATAACATTTGAGGTTGCAATCAGGTATGCAACGTTTCAAGCCACATTTCGAGAGTCAAGAATATTAAGTTTATTTCTTAGCTCACAAAACCTTTTCTCATCTAATGGTTTGGTAAAAATATCTGCTAGTTGTTTTTCAGTTCTAACATGTGAAATTTCAATGTCACCTTTTAATGAGTGATCTCTAAGAAAGTGATGACGGATATCTATGAGCTTAGTTCTTGAGTGCTCTACTGGGTTGTGTGCAATTTTTGTCGCGCTTTCATTATCACATAGAAGCGGGATATGATTTAGATTGTAGCCGTAGTCTCTAAGAGTCTGTCGCATCCAAAGTAGTTGTGCACAACAACTTCCTGCTGCAACATACTCTGCTTCTGCTGTTGAAAGAGCAATAGAGTTTTGCTTTTTAGATGACCAAGAAACTAGGGATCTGCCAAGAAATTGACAGGTCCGTGAAGTGCTCTTTCTATCGACTTTGCATCCTGCATAGTCGGCATCGGAATAACCTATCAAGTTAAACTTGGATCCTTTGGGATACCAAAGGCCCAAGTTTGGTGTGTGCACAAGATACCTTAGAATTCTTTTTACAGCAATTAAGTGACACTCTTTAGGTGCGGCTTGAAACCTTGCACACATGCATACGCTAAGCATAATATCTGGCCTAGATGCACATAAGTAAAGTAAGGAGCCGATCATTGACCTATATACCTTTTGGTCCACATTTGGACCTTCTTCATTGAGATCGAGATGTCCGTTGATTGCCATGGGTGTCTTGATGGGCTTGGCTTTGTCCATATTGAATTTCTTGAGGATGTCCTGTGTGTATTTGGTTTGGCTTATAAATGTGCCTTCTCTAAGTTGCTTCACTTGGAATCCCAAGAAGAACTTCAATTCGCCCATCATCGACATCTCGAACCTATCTGTCATAATTTTGCTAAATTCCTCACAGAAAGACTTGTTAGTGGATCCAAAGATAATATCATCAACGTAAATTTGACATACAAATAGATGATCATCAAAATGTTTAGTGAAGAGTGTATAGTCAGCTTTACCAATTTTGAATCCATTTTGAGTTAGAAAATCTCTAAGGCACTCGTACCAAGCTCGAGGAGCTTGTTTGAGGCCATAGAGAGCCTTACGCAGTTTATAGACGTGGTTAGAATACTCTTGGTCTTCGAATCCTGGTGGCTGCTCCACATAAACTTCCTCCTTTATCGGACCGTTGAGGAAGGCACTTTTGACGTCCATTTGATACAACTTGAAATTATGGTGAGTAGCATATGCCAATAAAATACGAATGGACTCAAATCTAGCTACGGGAGCGAAAGTTTCGTCGAAGTCCAAACCTTCAACCTGAGAATAACCTTTGGCCACCAACCTCGCTTTATTTCTTGTTACTACTCCATGTTCATCTTGCTTGTTCCGAAAGACCCATTTAGTTCCAACGATGTTCGCCCTTGGTCTTTCCACCAGCTCCCACACTTCATTTCTTTTGAAGTTGTTCAATTCTTCTTGCATTGCCATCACCCAGTCTGGATCCCTTAAGGCTTTGTCTACCCTGTATGGTTCCAGAAAAAAGACAAAAGAATAGTATTCACAAAAATTTGCAACGTGATATCTAGTAGTTACTCCCTTAGCAATATCACCAATAATATTGTTGACAGGATGGTCTCTTTGTACACTCTGATGTACTCTTGGATGAGGAACTTGTGTAGCTGCTTGTTCTTCATCAACTTCATGTTCATTGTCTCCCCCTAGATCATTGCTTCCATGATTATCTTGATCTTCTTGATCTTCCTCCACTTGATCTTGTGTGAAAGCTCCCCCTTGATCATTGCTTCCTCGTTGAGGTTCACCTTGTGCATTTGGGTCTTGCGTTTGCTCTTGTGGTAGAATATCACCAAGTTGCCATTTTCTTCAGCGCTTCACATGGAGATTCCTCTTTATCTAGCATACACTTATCGACTTGCTCCACTTGTGAGCCGTTAGTTTCATCGAACACTACGTCACGTGCTACTTTAACAAGGCCGAACACCTTGTTGAAGACACGATAGGCGTAGGCATTCGATTCATAGCCGAGCAAGAACCCTTCATCGGACTTTGAAGCAAACTTCGAAGCCCTCGGTTTCTTGTTCAGAATAAAACATTTACAACCAAAAACTTTGAAATAAGAAACATTAGGCTTTTTACCGGTAAGGAGCTCATACGGAGTTTTCTTCAGTAATCGGTGAAGGTACAGCCGATTTGTGGCATGACAAGCAGTGTTCACCGCTTCTGCCCAAAATCGATCTGATGTCTTGTATTCATCCAACATGGTTCTCGCCATTTCAATCAATGTTCTGTTCTTCCTTTCGGCCACCCCATTTTGTTGAGGAGAGTAGGGTACCGAGAACTCATGCTTTATCCCTTCTTCATCGAGATACTCTTCAACTTGTGTATTCTTGAATTCTGTCCCGTTGTCACTTCTGATGTTTTTCACGGTTAATGAGAATTCGTTCTGGGCTCTTTTCAGGAACTTCTTGAGGATTCCCTAAGTTTCTGATTTATCATACAAGAAAAATACCCAGGTAAATCTTGAAAAATCATCAACAATTACTAAACCGTATTTATTACCGCCGATACTTATGTAAGCAATTGGACTAAATAGATCCATATGAAGAAGTTCCAGTGATCTTGTAGTGGTCATTATGTTCTTGGTGGGGTGTGGTGCTCCGACTTGTTTTCCCGCCTGGCAAGCGCTGCACGGCCTGTCTTTCTCAAAAACCACATCCTTTAGACCTCGGATGTGACCACCTTTTAGAAGTTTCTGCAGATTTCTCATCCCAACATGGGCTAGCCGTCTATGCCACGGCCATCCCATGTTGGTTTTAGCAACCAAGCAGGTGTTGAGTTCGGCTTTATCTTTGTTGAAATCAACAAGATAAAGCTTTCCCTTCAACATTCCCTTGAATGCAATCGAGCCATCGCTTCTTCTAAAAACGGTCACACCCTCATTAGTGAATAAACAGTTATAACCTTTGTCGCATAGTTGAGATATTGACAAAAGGTTATAATCTAGGGAGTCTACATGTAAAACATTAGATAAAGTGTGTTGAGGAGATATTTCAATGTTACCGCTACCAAGGACCTTTCCTTGGCTGTTGTCTCCAAAGTATATGCCTTCACTTGGATCCTCGTTGTACTCGTACTCCACAAACATATCTCTCTCTCCGGTCATGTGGTTTGTGCATCCGCTATCTAGCACCCACTTAGATCCACCGGAGGAGTAAGCCTGCAAAACAGAATTATTCCTTGGTTTTAGGTACCCAAGCTTGCTTGGGTCCTCTCAGGTTAGTCACAAGAGTCTTGGGCACCCACACACAAGTTTTCGAGTTCCTGTGGCGTGGCCCTGTGTATTTAGCAATAACTTTTCCATATTTGTTTTTCATAAGAACATAGGAAGCATCAAATATACGAAACAATATTTGTAAATTAGATTCATGTGATTTTTTCTTAACAAAGGTGATTCTTTTCTTTGCATGATTAAGAGTGGATATGTGTTTGTTCCTGTCAAACCCAAGACCATCTTTGACGTTCGGAGGTCTAGTGACCATATATGCGCTACGTGCATATTTGATCTTCTCCTTATCAAAGATGCCGTTTTGGGAAGGATGCACATCATGAGAAGTTGAAGTATTAGAAATGATATTTTTCTTACTAGAGCATGTGCAGGTTCCAATTGTTGTCGAACTCATATCTTTGGAGGAAGAGCTCTTGGAGGAAGATGAGTCACTTTGCTTTAGCGACTCAACTTGCACTTCTAGGATCTTGTTAACTCTTGACAAGTTAGCAAGCTCATCCTTGATTGCAATATGTGAGTCCTCTAGCTTTGAGTAAGTCTCCTTACTCAAGGCTAGCTCAACCTCAAGTGACTTGTTCTTCTCTCTTTCAAGCTCAAGAAGTTTTTCAACCTCTTGATATCTCTTCCTTTCACGGATGAGCATATCTTCTTGTCGGTTGACAAGTTCCTCCTTTTCAAAGATTTCGTTCGACAACATTTCCATTTTCTTTAAAGCAGTTTTACTTAATCCTCTAAACATTTCTTCATTATCACTAGAGCTATCAAAGTCATCAATAGAGGTATTTAACGCAGGAGAAGTAAGTCGAACCTTTTTCTTGCCTTCTTTAGCCATAAGGCAGGTATGGTTGTTCATATCCCGTCCTCCCATGTTTGGGAAGAGTGTAGCTCTCATGGTGGGTTTCTTAACGGCAATGGTGGCCATCTCCTCTTCTTCATCGGAGGAGGACTCATCGTTTGAGTCCCACTCCTTGCCAATGTGAGCCTGATCAGCTTGTCTCCTTTTTCTAAAATTTTTCTTCTCATGTGCTTTTGTTTCCTTCTTCTTCTTGTTTTCTTCATAAGTACAGTCCACCATGAAGTGACCGTACTCTCCACAATTATAGCAAGTACGTCGAGCCTTGGATTT
Source organism: Neostapfia colusana (assembly GCA_030760725.1). Lineage (NCBI taxonomy): Eukaryota > Viridiplantae > Streptophyta > Magnoliopsida > Poales > Poaceae > Neostapfia > Neostapfia colusana. Next base: position 70,446,934 of record JASWHV010000015.1, read on the forward strand.
TCCTTTATCCTTGCTTTTCCCTTCATTTGAGTTGTTGCCATGTCTTCTCCTCATCATGCGCTTGAACTTTTTGATAAAGAGTACCATTTCCTCATCATCTAGGTCGGTACTCACGTCGCTTGTATCTCCGTCATCTTGGTCTTCACGGATTTCTTTGAGTTTGGGTCTGCACGTTGCTTTGAGAGCAACTTCTTTCTTTTTAGAAGAGGTGAGCTCGGCTAAGTCTTTGACGTATTGAGCCTCCTTCTCCATCATTTCATGATTTATGATCTTCCCCAATAACTCATCGGGAGTCATTTTGTGAAACCCGGGGCTTTCTCTAATCATTGAGCAAAGTGTGACGTTTCTTGGCATGAAGGCTCTTATCATCCTTTTGACCACCTCGTGATCAGTCCATTTCTTACATCCATAGGCACAGATTTTGTTGATGAGTGCCTTCATCCGGTTGTACATGTCTTGAGGTGCTTCGCCTTCTTCAATAGCAAATCTCTCCAACTCTCCTTCAAGCATCTCAATTTTGGCTTCACGTACAGACCTATTTCCTTCATGAGCTGTTTTGAGTGTATCCCAGATTTCTTTTGCACTCTCTAGTCCATCGATCTTGGTAAATTCTTCTCTGCTCAGTGACGATGTGATTACTGCAACGGCTTGTGCATTTCTGTGAATCTCTTGTTCTTGTTCCGGAGTGAGTTCTTCATCCGTGTCTGGGATATCTATTCCTGTGCAAACAATATGCGAAAGGCTGGGATTCAAGGATATTAGGTGCATTTCCATGTTATACTTCCACATGGTATAGTCACTTCCGTCAAACTGCGGGGGCCTTCCCATAGGAATGGAGAGATAATGATTATTTGAATTAAGACGGTTGTAGTTGTAAGGATATCGGGAGTAGTCGTGATGACCACTCCCCATCGTCTTTTCTTCCTCTTTTTCCTTTTGTGCCATTAATTTCTTTCTCAGTAATGCCTTTAGCTGTCTCACTTCATCATCGTCATGTGGACTTTCTTTCAGCACATCGAAGGCTTTGGCTTCTTACTCCTCATCGTTGTTGTTCGTCTTCGGGATATCGTTGTTCTTCTCAGAGGCCATTGATCTCTCCGAGATGTGAGTCTCGTTGATGGAGAACTTGGCTCTGATACCAATTGAATGTGGCCTAGAGGGGGGTGAATAGGCCTTATAGAGTTTCCTGCACACTTAAAGTAGTCGTCAAAAACTTGATTGACCGAACTAGTCCGGTTGTCTGAGCGGACTAGTCCGGTGTGGCTGAAGTGTGTAGATTGTATAAGTGTTGTGCAGAAGAATTAAATTGTTTAGCAGCGGAAATAAGAAAAACAATTATTCTATTTTGATTTTATAATGTGAGGTGTGATTATGCCCGTGAATGAGACTTAGCAACTCAAATTATGAAGTTTAGCAACTAGATGTTATAATCAAGAAAAAAACAAAGAGGCAAACGAGACACAAATTTTACCGAGGTTCGATCTCACCAAGAGATCTACGTCCTCGTTGAGGAAGCTCACACAGAGTCGGGTCTCTAACCCTTTCCCTCTTCAAGTCACCACACAATGCCGACTTGACTCCACTAGCACGGGTAATCACCGAGTGTGTGGGGCAACCTCACACGTTGAGGGCTCCCATAAGAACTACAATGAGAAAGCGATCAAATACACTCAAAAAGATTACGATGCAGAATATGAGTGTAGAGAGATCAAACCCCAAGAGCTCACAACGAAGGAACGACGATCTCCCAATCCCAAATCCAAGTATTTGATTGATTTTCACCTTTTTGCACCTTAGATGTGTGGGGAGATGTGTTTTTGGGCTCTTGGGACAGGTGGTGGCGCTAGGGTTTGAGTTTTTAGCAGTATGAGTCGTGTCACTCTATTGGAAGGCCGTGGATCACCAATTTCTATGGTTTCCAAAAAGTTATCGTTGTAAAACCTAATACCGGACTAGTCCGGTATATGATCGGACTTGTCCGGTCTACTTCCAGTGGGTTAACCGGACTAGTCCGGTCTAAAACCGGACTTGTCCGGTGCTATGTGAAGTGGGGTTCCAGAAAGTTTAGCGGACTAGTCCTGTCGCATGGATGGACTAGTCCGCAGTCCTCTAAAGAGAACAACAGAAACATGATCGGACTAGTCCGGTCTAAAACCGGACTTGTCCGGTTGCATTCCAGTAAGCTGACCGGACTAGTCCGGTCCATGGAAGGACTAGTCTGGTGTCCAGTGGATTTTAGTTGATTATTAACCCCTTACCCTTACGAAAAGTCCTGAGCTCTTGAGATGTGTCTCTCACACACACCCTATACATTTACATCTAATTTGCTCTTCTAAATTCCACTAAAGTCTTCCTTTTCGGGCAGCACTTTATTTTTCACCTTTTTGTGTGCACCGAGCTAGTTCACTTTGTTTGTCCTGCAATCATTTCGTTAGGATCTCATATGGTTGTCTTCAATTCTCCAAAACCCACAAGGTATACCCTAGATGCACTTTCATTTTTTGGATTTGGTGGAGCTTGGCCTTAATAACACCGTAGCGTACCCGGAAGAAATTCTCCCCCGACGGTGCATGAAATGCCGAACGGTAAGGATAAGCAGAACCAGCACCTTGTGGCGGTCGTTTCTTGTGTTGAGCGTCGGGCACGAGGAAGTCTGTGCTGTCCGGGCACCGGCGATCAGAGGGCGGCGACTCCGGGTGCGCTGCTTCGGATGTGGGCGGGTGGAACCGAGAGAATGGGGAGGGAATTCACGCCGACCAGGGTGCGATCGCATGTTTTGTAGCCGGCGCCCTCATCCCCCCGAGCAGGAGGTGGCGCGGTGGCCGCGTTGGGACGGGGTCGACCACGTGTGCTGTCGGCCGCAGAATGTTCGACCGCGTGCCCGAGTCGGTTTGCTCCCCAGGGTGGCTGACCAGTGGGCCCTCTTCTCCCCTCTAATTCTTTCTCCCCCTTTCTTTTGTAAATATCCCAGCTACTGAACATTGAATGTGAGACTTAGCCCCCAAGTATTGGTTTGAATTTGAGTTCTCAAATTTAACTTTGTTGGGTTAAATTTGCTTCATGTTTAAACTGAAATTCAAATTCAGTTTTGAATTATTGCAAATTTAGCTCCCGACAAGATGAACTCCAATAGGGATGAAAATTGGTGGGCTAACTCAGAAAAATGTGCTGAGTTTGAATATGAAGCTAACTTTTGAATTTGAGTGATGAAAGTTGCTGCAATTTGAATTTACATTCAAATTGGCCTCTTTTTCAAATACCTCCAAAAGTGCCTCAAAAAGTGTTGGATTTACATGAAACTTGGACTGAACCCCCCAAGACTTTTTAAGTTCTAGGGGTGAGCTCAACCTCTCATGTTCATGTGTACAAATCCCCCTTTGTAAAAATGAAGGCTTTCCCCTCTAATCACTCTTTTGATGGAGGTTACTTGCTCTTCACAATATTTCCTAATATATCCACAATAAAAACTGTGGTGTTGTGAGGTGAAGAAAAGTTTTTGCAAGTCCCTTTTCTTGGGCTTTTACATGGCCTCCTTTTCCTTGAAGTGAACCATTTAATTCAAACTGAATATTTAAGTCCTCTTTTGTGATGACCCATTTGAATTTGGGTGAAAAACTTTGGTTTGCTCCTAGCCCATGCTTGATCAATCTTGGTCCTATTCTGAACCTCCCAAGTTCAGTTTGACTATGCCCCTCAAATTTGACTTTGAAGGTGATCTCAAATAATGCTTTGAACAAATGGTATATGAGCTCAGAATTTCTCCAATTTTGGAACTTAAGCTCTTTATGTGAGACCTATGTGTGCTGAATACATTGGCAATTAGGATAAAAGTTAGCATTAACATTCAAAGTTTTGAATATTGCCAAAACATTCTTCTGTGGCAAGGTCCGACAAGTTCTTTGTTAGGTCCGCCAAGTGTTGGCAAGGTCCGGAGAGCTCCTGCAAGGTCCGGAGAGCTTCTGTGAGGTCCGGAGCTTGTTTTTAGGGAGCTCCCGTGAAGTTCAACTCGTAGAACTGCAGCGTCTTGTTTTTGCTTTTAACTCGCAATGTTTCAAACTTGCTTTATGGGAAGGTTTGCTTAGTATTAATTTGCTAAGTTTTTGGTGTGTTTTGGTGGTTATGGCTGTTATCATTTGATATGGTTTGCAACATGCTTATGTGACGTGCTCATGTAAGGTGTTGTGGTTTTCGAACTAACGTGAGTCAAGTCGAGGACTTGTGCTCGGAAGAATTGGTTATTTATTCGTGTGCAGGTGTTGCTTGAGTTCAAGACATGGCTGGTGATGGGATCCTTGGACTAGTCTAAGGGAGGAGATGAGGTTCCAACAACCAAGTTCGGGAGGAGCTGTGGTTGAGTTGATCGGGAGGTCGCGCAACATGTTTGGATCAAGGGCAGTGCATATGAAGGTTGCGTGTACATCATTGGAAGGTGTTTGCACGTGTGCAAGGAGTGCATGGACGTGGCAACATTGTTCCAAGGCGTGATGAAGAGAAGTGGACGTAAAGAATTGGTCGGAAAGGTCCAACCGGCTGGATTGCATACTCAGGATGAGGCTGAGTCGGATATGGCTCAAATATGGAAGATTTGAGTTGGTTATGATAGGATTTCGTGCTAGGAAAGAAGTTGAGTTGTTTTAGGAATGTTTAGGATGTTCCTAAGGTGTTTGGAAGTCTCACGATTGCTTCTATCTGCGAATAGGAGAGGCCTGAGCAGTTATGGTAAGTTAGGATACGAGTCCAATTAGGAGTAGGAGTCCTAGATTGGATTGTTTAGCCTGAGGGCTGGCTATAAAAGCAAGGGAGGCCAGAGCTCTCATGTGTAGATAACTTTGGGCTGTTCCTCTTGTGTTTCTATTGAATAAAGTTCATAGTTTCGAGGACCTTTTGTGCCTTGTTCATCCGATTTGTTTTTCGTCAAGTCTTTCTCGCCGAGTTTCTGGACAGACCGATGTTGCTTCGGTGTTTCGTTCATAACTCGAGTTTTACAGATCCAATTGACGTGATTCTTTTTGGGTTGTCTTCACAACTCAATTATCTATCATCTGTGAAATTTTCACGAGCTTCGGATATGTAGTTTTTGAGATACACGAGTTTCTTTGCAGCGTTGCAGATCTGTTTTATATCGGGTAGAACAGATTGATCTTCGTTTAATGTTTTGATCGTATCTCAAGTTTTACTTCGTGTTTTCAAGTGATTCTTGTTGCATTAGATACGTGACTTGATTCTCTATCTCTCTACTTGATTTGTCACAGTTGAACATGTTTGAAAACACTTGCACACACGGTTTCTTTAACTGATTGATTTTTTGCTGAGGGGTTTTTGTTGTTTCCGCTGCGAAAAGTTTTAATCTACCATTCACCCCCCTCTGATAGCTTTTCACGTGCTCTTCAGTCCTACAATCGGTATCAGAGCCAAGGTGCTCTAATCTTTGTGATTTGCACGTGTTTTGACTAACCATCATGGAGAAGTACTCCGCAAAACCTTGTGTGTTCAATGGCATCGATTTTCAGGTTTGGAAGGCGCGGATGGAGGCCTACATACAGGTGCAAGGCTTCGCCATATGGGAAAAGGTCTACCGGAACTTCGATGTACCACCCAACGATCAAGTTACGGCTGCGAACATGAGAGATGTTGACAACAACAACAAGGCTCGCAACTTGATCATCCAAGGATTGACTCAAAGCGACTTCGACCGTGTTGCACACCTCCGATCTGCATATGATGTTTGGAAAGCTCTTTGTGACTACCATGAAGGATCCAATATGATCAAGTAGGTAAGGCAAGATATGTTCAAGAAAGAATACATGCGTTTTGAGATGCAACCCGGTGAGTCAATTGATGACCTTTTTGCTCGCTTTAATAAAATTCTCAGCAACTTGCGTAGTGTCAATGTTAACTTTTCAGATGCTGAAAATGCTAGACAATTGTTAGGAGCATTAGATATGTCAATTTGGGAGATGAAAGTTACATCTATTCGTGAATCTACTGTCATGAGTTCCCTTACTTTAGACGTGTTTTATTCTAAATTGAAAACTCATGAAATTGACATCATCTCACGTAAAAACCCCAACAAGTCTATTGCATTTGTTTCGCAACGTGACATGTCTAGTTCTAGTCAATCATAATATAGTGGTGCACTCTCTTTGCTGTCCTCTCTAACCCTTGAACAGATTGAAGAGTTTCCAGAGGAGGAGCTTGCACTCATCTCTACTCGGTTCTCAAAAGCATTGCAAAATGTGAGAACTAGAAGGAGAGGAAGCTCCGGACCTCAACGATGTTTTGAATGTGGTAAGACAGGACATTTTCGTACGGAGTGCCCTAACCTTTCAGGTCCGACTTCACGTGAAGAAAAGCAAACAAGGCCGAAGAAATTGTTTGCAAAGAATAAGAAGAAGAAAGATTTATCAATGCGCAACATAGTGCATAGTATGATCTCTGCACTTCAAGATTTCGGCTCAAGTGATGTGGACACCGGTAGTGATGAAGATGAAGAAGCTATGGCAAATATGTGCTGCATGGCAAGCAATTCAAGTTCAAGCTCCGAGGAGGCAGAACACAACAGCGACGATGAAGAGGTATGTCCCACTTGCGAAGAAATGTGTGATGCTATTTCTCGTGCCACTGTTATATTAAAGAAAAAGGATAAAAAACTTAGGAACAATGCTGTTAAAATTGAATCACTAGAATCTGAAATTAATCGTTTAAAAACATTGATTCCTACTGATGATTCTTGTTCCTCATGTGATTTGATTTATGAACAATTATCCTCTTTAAGAAGTGCACACGCATCTACACTTGATAAACTCGAACTTGAAATTGAAAAGAACAAAGAGCTTGCTGCACTTAATGATAAAAATTTGAAAGATGCTTGTTGTTCTACAATTGATTTGCATTGTTCTTCATGTGATGATCTGAATAAGAAACTAAATGATGCTATGAATGAGATTTCTATTTTGAACAATGCTTTACGTGTGCATGAAGTTAAATATTGTTCAAATTGCAAACTAAAAGGAAAAACTTCATGTGAAAACTGCTTTGATCTGTCCAATAAACTTGATGACATGCATAGGACACTAGATCGGTTTTCTAATGCAAATAAGAACCTAAACTTGCTGCTGAATTCTTCCAAGTCTTGTAATGATAAAACTGGTTTAGGTTTTAATTCTCATGCTTATGCTAAGGCACACCCACCTAAAGTTGTAAAGTCATTAGGAAGCGGTTTGATTCAAACAGCTCCTAGACAAAAAGAGGTGATTTTCAAATCTGCAGGAGTACTGTCCCATTCGGGTTCTAATAAACGTGTTGCTTGCTCATCTAGACATGATAATAAGGTTATTTTTCATTGTACCTACTGTGGTAGAGATGGTCATGTCATGGATTTTTGTTATAGACTAGCTAAACACGATAAGAAACAAAGAATACTTGCTAGATCACATAACAACCAAGAAAAATCTGCTAGACCGAATGTTCGGAGCTTGCAACCTGCTGTAATGAGTCAAAAACTTGCTCCCGGACCTACTATTTTTTGTGCTACATATAACACATCTTCTAAGTCAGTAGTTGGGAACAAAAATTTTCGATGTTTGGCTCATAAACCTGCTGTACCTTCTCAGCTTTCGTGTGTTATTCCTGCTGGACGTCGTGTGACTCAGTACTGGATTCCTAAAAGTCTTTTAACTAACCCTAGTATTGAGTCATCGACGTATTGTGCTGCTGTGTAGGTTTCACGTTTGAGGAAGGAGAACATTTGGATTGTGGATTCAGGTTGCTCACGCCACATGACCGGTAACAAAGAATGGTTCTCCTCTCTCTCTTTTGAGTCACGTGTAGAAAATGTTACTTTAGCCGATAACTCTTCTACTCCCATAATTGCTAAAGGTTCGGTTAGAGTAAACAATCTCTACACTTTGAAAGATGTGGCACTTGTTAAAAATTTAAAATACAACTTGCTTTCGGTTTCACAATTGCTAGATGAAAATCTAGAGGTTAGCTTTGCTAAAAATTGCTGCAAGGTTGTAGATTCAAAAGGTGAGCTTTTGTTTAACATGTCTAGGTTTGGAAGAGTTTTTAAAGCTGATTTTGATTTGTCAACTTCTAAGCATCGGTGTCTAGTTTCTAATGATACAAAGGATCTATATTTTTTGGCATCGTAGACTTGGTCACATAGGCTTTGATCATCTCACTCGTGTTAGTGCTCTCGATCGCATACGTGGGCTGCCGAAGCTTAAAAAGGACAATGATATTGTGTGCTCTTCTTGTAGACATGCTAAGTTTGTAGCAGGTTCACATGCTCCTCTCACAATGACCATGACAGCTGAACCGGGACAACTTTTACATCTTGACATAGTAGGTCCGGCACGTGTTCAATCCTTCGGAGGTAAATGGTATGTGCTTGTGATTGTTGATGATTATTCCAGATATTCTTGGGTTTATTTTATGGCATCTAAGAATGAAGCTTTTAGTCATTTTAGAACTTTATTTCTTAGATTATCTATTGATCACCTAGGATCACTAAAAGCAATTAGAAGTGATAACGGAACTGAATTTAAAAATCAATCCTTTGATCACTTTTGTGCTGAAAATGGAATAGATCATCAATACTCTTCACCCTATGTACCACAACAAAATGGTGTCGTAGAAAGAAAGAACAGGACCTTAGTTGAGATGGCTAGGACTATGCTTGATGAATATCAAACTCCTAGGAAATTTTGGGCCGATGCAGTTGCAACCGCTTGTTATGTCTCAAATCGTGTTTTCTTGCGTGCTAAGCTTGGAAAAACCCCATATGAGCTCCGGTTTGGACATAGGCCTAGTGTTACACATTTTAGGGTTTTTGGTTGCAAATGCTTTGTTAAGAAACATGGTAATCTTAATAAATTTGAAGCTAGATCTGTTGATGGCATGTTTCTTGGTTATCCATCTCATACGAGAGGCTACCGTGTGCTTTTACTTGACACTAACAAAATTGTGGAGACTTGCGAGGTTTCTTTTGATGAATCTAGCCCAAGTAGTAGCTCCGATATTGCAGGTCCGGATCCATATCCGCAGGGGGAGAGTATTTTTATTGAAGAAGATGAAGAAGTGGTGCTGCTGCCCGAAAACTCGGAAGTAAATAACGATCAAGTTGCTGATTTTGCACCACAACCAGCACCAACAGTCACTACTGCTGGTTCGGACCTTCCTCAATCAACAAGCTCTCCTAATCAAAGGTCCGAACATGAAGAAGAAGGTGCTTGTGAAGTGTCTACTCCCCTCCGAGTACTCAAAAGTCATCCTCCACAACAAATCATTGGAAGCTTGCATGAACGAGTCACTCGGTCCAGGTTTTGCGATCCACACTCTCATGCTCATTCTGCTTTTGTTGCTTCTTTTGAACCCAAGGATATATCACACACACTCACTAATGAATCTTGGATTAATGCCATGCAAGAAGAGTTAGAAAATTTTGAAAGAAATAATGTTTGGAAACGTGTACCTCCACCTCAAGGTCACACATTAATTGGAACTAAATGGGTATTTAAAAATAAGCAAAGTGAGGATGGGGTTGTGGTTAGGAATAAAGCTAGGTTGGTTGCTCAAGGTTTCACTCAAATTGAAGGTCTAGATTTTGATGAAACATTTGCTCCTGTTGCTATATTAGAAGCTATAAGAATTTTATTAGCATTTGCTGCATCTAAAGGTTTCAAGTTATAACAAATGGATGTTAAAAGTGCTTTTATTAATGGCTACATAGAGGAGGAGGTTTATGTTAAGCAGCCACCGGGTTTTGAAAATCCAAATTTTCCTAATCATGTTTACAAACTGTCCAAAGCCTTGTATGGTCTAAAACAAGCCCCTAGAGCATGGTATGATAGGTTAAAAACATTCCTACTTGAAAAGGGGTTTACCATGGGCAAGGTTGATAAAACTCTTTTTGTACTTAAGCATGGCAATGATTCATTATTCGTTCAAGTGTATGTGGATGATATTATCTTTGGTTGTGCTTCTCATGATCTCGTGTCCAAGTTTTCAGCTATGATGAGTTCAGAATTTGAGATGAGTATGATGGGAGAACTCACATACTTTTTGGGGCTGCAAATCAAGCAAACAAAAGAAGGAACTTTTGTGCATAAAACTAAGTATACAAAGGACCTTCTTAAGCGCTTCAACATGGACAAATGCAAGCCTCTTCGGACACCAATGGGAACAGCAACAACACTTGAACTTGACGAAGATGGTGACCCGGTCGATAAAAAGGAATACAAAAGTATGATTGGATCACTTTTGTATCTCACGGCGTCAAGACCGGACATACAATTCAGCGTATGTCTTTGTGCACGTTTTCAAGCTTCTCCACGTGCTTCACATCGCCAAGCCATCAAAAGGATTCTCAGGTACCTACATGGAACTCAAGAATTTGGCATTTTTCTTCCTTCTTCCTCAACCGTTTCTTTGAAAGCTTTTTCGGATGCTGATTTTGGGAGTTATAGGATTGATAGGAAAAGTACTTCGGGTGCTTGTCATTTTCTTGATAATTCACTTGTTGCTTGGTCCTCTAGAAAACAAAGTTCAGTTGCACAATCCACGGCCGAATCTGAATATGTAGCTGCGGCTAGCGCTTGCTCACAAATTCTTTGGATTGTTCAAACACTTAAGGACTATGGGGTTGATTTAGATAGTGTTCCACTGTTTTGTGATAACACTAGTGCAATTTGTATTGCTAAAAACTCCGTGAAACACTCTAGAACTAAGCACATTGACATTAGGTATCACTTTCTTCATGATAATGTTAAAAAAGGAAACATTGTGCTTCACCATGTCGATACCGAACAACAATTGGCTGATATTTTTACAAAACCTTTGGATTTCACTCGTTTTTGTTTCATTCGTAGTGAAATAGGGGTTATGCATCCTCATGGCTTAAATTGAGGGGGAGTTTTTGAAACTTTGAAAGTCTATGTGTGAATCTGAAACTAAAATAATATGAGCATAGTATTTCATACATATATGACTTTGTGATTCCTTTTACAGGCTGAAAGTTCTTACTACATTACTCATGTTATACATTTTGTAGTTTTTGCCATGACTAGTAATTGGAATAATTACTTACACTAAATCTGGTCATGATCGAACTTTCTTGCTGTTTTGAACTTGTTGCGTGCTCACAAGTGCTTTTAATCATAAAAAATTAATCAAGTGATCAGCTCACATGTTGAGTTTTCAAATAAAAATTGAGAAAAGATCAAGAGAATATGCATGCATCACACTTCTTCTTTTGAGATTGCTTATCATTGCACTAAGATATGAACTTGGAAGGAATTGTGTATGACTAAAACCATGTCCTTAGGCTTCTGATTGTCAAATGACATAGGCTTGGCTTGGTTGGTTAGAATAAGGCTGATGCGGCATATAATCTCTTGCAAATATCATATGATCAACTTTGTGCCTTAAATGATTATGAATAATAAAAATGCAGCAACAAGTGTCATGTTTTCAGGTTTTGAAATAGTTGAGTAAGGGAGATCATGACTTGCTTAAACTGAAAATATTTGATCTCTAGCATGGCTTACACTACTTTATGTATCTCATTGATGTGATAGTGTAAGTAACCTGATAGTATGACTTGGATGAGCTTTGTTTTGTATGTATATGTTATAATATGCTCATAACATTTAAAAATTTCTCTTTTGAACCTTGCTGAATACATTGTCAAAGGGGGAGAAATATGTATAAGGAGAGATTTTTTTACACTTTGCATATGTTATACACTTTCTTCCTTCTCTGGTTTTAAAAAATGGGGAGAAATTAATAAAGGGGAAGAAATGAGTTTTCAAAGCTTTTCAAAACTTTTCATAAGCCAATGTTCAGATTTTAATTGGTGTTGCCAATGCATTCATCAAGGGGGAGATTGTGAGACCTATGTGTGCTGAATACACTGGCAATTAGGATAAAAGTTAGCATTAACATTCAAAGTTTTGAATATTGCCAAAACATTCTTCTGTGGCAAGGTCCGACAAGTTCTTTGTTAGGTCCGCCAAGTGTTGGCAAGGTCCGGAGAGCTCCTGGAAGGTCCGGAGAGCTTCTGTGAGGTCCGGAGCTTGTTTTTAGGGAGCTCCCATGAAGTTCAACTCGTAGAACTGCAGCGTCTTGTTTTTGCTTTTAACTCGCAATGTTTCAAACTTGCTTTATGGGAAGGTTTGCTTAGTATTAATTTGCTAAGTTTTTGGTGTGTTTTGGTGGTTATGGCTGTTATCATTTGATATGGTTTGCAACATGCTTATGTGACGTGCTCATGTAAGGTGTTGTGGTTTTCGAACTAACGTTAGTCAAGTCGAGGACTTGTGCTCGGAAGAATTGGTTTTTTATTCATGTGCAGGTGTTGCTTGAGTTCAAGACATGGCTGGTGACGGGATCCTTGGACTAGTCTCAGGGAGGAGATGAGGTTCCAACAACCAAGTTCGGGAGGAGTTGTGGTTGAGTTGATCGGGAGGTCGCGCAGCATGTTTGGATCAAGGGCAGGGCATATGAAGGTTGCGTGTACGTCGTTGGAAGGTGTTTGCACGTGTGCAAGGAGTGCATGGACGTGGCAACATTGTTCCAAGGCGTGATGAAGAGAAGTGGACGTAAAGAATTGGTCGGAAAGGTCCAACCGGCTGGATTGCGTACTCAGGCTGAGGCTGAGTCGGATATGGCTCAAATATGGAAGATTTGAGTTGGTTATGATAGGATTTCGTGCTAGGCACGAAGTTGAGTTGTTTTAGAAATGTTTAGGACATTCCTAAGGTGTTTGGAAGTCTCACGATTGCTTCTATCTGCGAATAGGAGAATCCTGAGCAGTTATGGTAAGTTAGGATACGAGTCCAATTAGGAGTAGGAGTCCTAGATTGGATTGTTTAGCCTGAGGGCTGGCTATAAAAGCAAGGGAGGCCAGAGCTCTCATGTGTAGAGAACTTTGGGCTGTTCCTCTTGTGTTTCTATTGAATAAAGTTCATAGTTTCGAGGAGCTTTTGTGCCTTGTTCGTCCGATTTGTTTTTCGTCAAGTCTTTCTCGCCGAGTTTCTGGACAGACCGACGTTGCTTCGGTGTTTCATTCATAACTCGAGTTTTACAGATCCGATTGACGTGATTCTTTTTGGGTTGTCTTCACAACTCAATTATCTATCATCTATGAAATTTTCACGAGCTTCAGATCTGTATTTTTTGAGATACACGAGTTTCTTTGCAGCGTTGCAGATCTGTTTTATATCGGGTAGAACAGATTGATCTTCGTTTAATGTTTTGATCGTATCTCAAGTTTTACTTCGTGTTTTCAAGTGATTATTGTTGCATTAGATCCGTCACTTGATTCTCTATCTCTCTACTTGATTTGTCACGGTTGAACACGTTTGAAAACACTTGCACACACGGTTTATTTAACCGATTGATTTTTTGCTGAGGGGTTTTTGTTGTTTCCGATGCGAAAAGTTTTAATCTACCATTCACCCCCCATCTGGTAGCTTTTCACATGCTCTTCAATCCTACACTTTAATACCTGAGAACTGCAATAGTCATCTCACATATATGCCTTTGGACAATCTGATCTTGAATCCTTTGCAAAGGTTCAAAATTGGGTTTAAATTTCCTCCCCTCTACTCAGAGGATGTGCACATGAGTTAGATTTTTGGGAGTGAAATTCTTTCCCTGGGTTGACCTGTATTCAGTATGAGCTAAAGAACATTTTAGCTTTCCCCACATGTCCATGTTTGAGTTTATCATTTCATGTGACATAACTCAAGTCATTCCCTTGCCTTAACATGTTTGAATTCAGCATGAACTCAACATGATCATAATCCATTCCCTTTTTAGCTCACCCTCAAATCAGAAGTTTGCCATCATATTCTCCTCAATTTCAAATGTATGAGGCTCCATGTGTATTCAAAAATTTGGCGGCACTTTGAGGTGAGCATTTGTGTCTAAATACCTTATTTTTATTCTTTCTCATACACATGTATGATTACACATGAGTTTAACTCCACCTTGGTCCAACACATTCCAATGGACGCTTGAACCCGTGTTGTTGAACCTCACGTATACCATCCCATGTAAGAAAGTTTTTGTAAGTCCCCTTTTTCATGAACCAGAAACACAATGATGTTCAAACATCCGTTTCTTTGCATTCACGTTTTTGGGACTTTTACATGTTCTTGAGCGAGTTACCTCCTGCTGTCCTGACGCCAAAAGCCTAAGCCGATTAGAAAAGTTCCAATGTGGATCTCACAAGGTACATCGGTTTCCTAGGTCCCATATAGCCGGTATGCGCCCGATACACAACTCAAACTTGTCCAACAGGACCAAGTACGGACGGGTCTTAACCGACACAGGCATGGCTATGCATGCACGTTCTGCATCCTGCTGCATCTCAATCTCCCTGCCCGGTCTCAATTTCTTACTTGTGAACTTTCCTCAATGATTCTATTCTTGACCCGTTCTGAAGAAACCAAGCCATAAACTCACGAGTAGATTCCAACTACTCGGCTTCTACCGGTCCTTCCAAACTAACATTTAGCATAGCTCAAATTCACTCGAGGAAGTGCTAATATACCCTTTCTCTCTTGTGTAATTCTGGTCATGCAATTGGGTTTTCAACAACATCTAGACCTAATGCAATAAATAATTCAAAGCTATGATCTCTAGAAATGAAAAGACTTTATAAAATTGCTTGAATGCAAACCGGGCTTGCCTGTTTTGCAGGTGACTAAGAATGTATATAATTTTCAGTTAGTGAATATCACTTGAGTCTTGATCACTCGCTTTCCTCCCTCTTTAATATCTACTCCAATTACTTCAAAATCTTCACGTCGATGCTATACGTTATGAATATGCACAGGTATTTAATTGTAAAGCTTTTGCTAACAAGCTCTAATGACAAGACTGGAACTCTGTTTAGAAATTTAAAATGACACTGGTGCTAGTGGTTGGGTTTGGGTTAAGCAAAGTGATCAAGTGATAAGTGTTTTTCATCACTTGTGTTTTAATCACCTAAAGAGGTTAAACAAGACAGTATTGATCCAGAGCTCCAATGGAGCTGAAAATTTTCATGTGAGTTCCTTGTCACAAGAAAGTGTTCTGGACCAAAAATTAACACTTTTCATTGAGTGGTTTATTCAGAACAATTCCCTAGGCAATTAAGCAAAAAGGAATTAATTCTGAAGTAACTCACATGTTCATGTCAAACTTAGTGAACTAAAATTTCAATTATAGTTCATAGAGCCTGAATAAATTCTCCTAGAATTTTTGGAGCTAAGAATTGCCCAGAACTGAATTTTCAAGCTTTGGGAATTCTCTGAAAAAGTTTCTGTATTCATTTGAACACAACAACTTGAAATCTGAATTCTCCTAAGCAAATCAACTCCAAATGAGATTAAATATTTACAGGAGTTCAATAGCATCCTAAGTATTATTCTGGCAAAATTTGAGGATTTCTGGATAAACCAAACTCCCTCTAAAATTCTTTTGCTGAAAAGCTTTAAAGCATTTTCCAGTATTATTTATTGACTTTCATACAAATTGGGTTGCATATTTGGATAGAGTTTTTCAAACTGAATCTAACCCAATTTGAATCACTAAATTTGGATCTTCCTAGCAAAATATATGTTCATCTAAAGTTTGAATCAAATCTGTCATTTAAATTAATTCGAGGAAAAATTCAAATGTTGACTGTGGGTCCAGGGGCTACGTGTCACTTGCTGAAACAAAGACACATGGGGCCACAGGGTCATTCTTGCACAGCCACAGACTGATCCGGTGCAACAGAAAATCCCAGTTAGGTTTTTCTTCCACTGACAGTGGGCGCCACAACGTCTCCTCCAACCTCTCGACTCCCGCGCGCCTGCGCCGCCCGAGAGCTTGCTGTAACTCGGTCGTCGGGCCACCTCCTGAGATCCCACTCGCTGCTAGAGCCTAAAATCACGTGCTGAACATGTTGGGAGAACTTCCCCGGCCGGCGATGGCTCTACCCTAGCTCACATCGAGCGGCGGCTCAAACTGACCTTCGGCGACGTCGCCCGACCCTTCTAGCCGCCAAAACCTCGGTGGAGTGGCTCTACAGCACCGGTGGAACATAGACAAGCTTGACATGGATTCCAAACGTACCGGGAATGACTCTAATTAGGTTCTCACCGTGCGCCCAAAGCTCCCCGCTACGGTCGCCGTGGAAACACCTCAAAATGGTCCGACTACATACGTTTTCAAGCTAGGGCTGTGAAGCAAATGTGTTCGCCATCAAGTCTAGCTCGTGTGAGTTTAATTTTGTGGGCTCTAAGCAAGAATTGATCAGGAATTTTAAAGTTTCTTACCCGTGGGTCATTTTGCACCGATCGGGACAAAAACTGAAATTCCGCCGGCGACGATCCACAATTGTACTTGAGCTTCTGAGGTTAGCAGAGTGAAGTCTTGGCACGTCCAAAGGTGCCTTTGTTCGGCCATGAAACACTCCGGGTGAGGCTGTCCACGGAAGCGTCTTGCCGCTTTTTCTTTCGGCCGCCGCGGAAACACTTGGCTCTCGGTGTAGGGGAGGCCGATAGCACTCGGTTTTGTGTCAAGGAAGTTGAGGACGATGCCCTAGTGCCTTTTTGCTCTTCACTGAGGCTTTGCACAAGATGACAACGCTGGCTCCCGAGCTACGGAGGTGTGGCAGCGGAGGTCTGCAGTTTGGGTGCGTGAGAGAGGGAACCGAGCGAAGCTTCGGTGTTGGGCAAAAGAAGCACGGCAACGAGTGAAGGAGGCACGCAAGCAACTCGCCAGCGCGAAGGAAAGCGCTGGGAGGTGGCGCGCGCCGTGTCTCGGTGTCGCCCGGGTGCTGCTCTGTTCTGCTCGAGTGGAGAAACGAGGACTGAAGACTGAAGATCTTTTGCAAATCTTAACTGCCTCAATGACATGTGGTTCCCACAGTCAGATCCCTCTTATCCTTAAAATATCTCCAAAATTTGCAAATGATGAATTTCAATTGTTTGAAGTTGAATTCTGAACTGCATTTGGATAATTGGGCAAGTTTCATCCAAATTCAAATGTGTATTTGAATTCATTGCAAATTTAAGTCTATTTGGAAAGTGGATAGCAAAACATTTCAAAAATTCCTGAAACTTTGCATACCCACTAATTTGGACCTAAGGAATTCAAATATGAAACCTGATTTTAAATTTGGCTGCTGCAAATAAGTTTTTTAACACAACAGTTTGCAATCCATTATGTTGCCCTCATTTGAAATTTGAGTGGAACCATTTAGTTCCAAAATCTGATTTTTAAACTTTCAATTGCACATGTGACTACAAACCTATGGTTTTAATCTACTTTGGTTCCAAGCATGCAATTAAACATGATCTTATGTAGAGAGAGCTCTCATGTGCATCATCACATGTGAAAGTTTAAACAAGTCCCATTTTTCATACACATGAAACCAAATGTTTTGTGCAAACTTGAGTTTCTTTGTATTCATATTTTTGGGACCTTTACATCCTCTCACTTCCAATGACTTGTTTTGGACAAGTATTACTTCTATTATATTCTAGAGATAAAATGATATTTACTAAGAAGTTGTTGGCGAAGTTTTAGACAATCATTTGTACGAGTGTTACTTAATCTAGAGCCTCAGTGTAAGTTCTCTTATATTTTAACTACTTAAATGATTTATGGAAGGTATAGTTAATTTGTAAGTCTTACACAGTTTAACTCGGCATCTACCACTTCTATTATGTTTTAGAGATTAATTACCATTGCTAGAGAATTTTTCTACACTAAGGAATGTATTTCTTAAAAATCTGTGTACACTAGGGGTATCCCTAGCAATTTCCTTGCGTGAACAGAAGCTGACAAGTAGGCTAGAGGGTCCAGCGTAGCGTTTGTGTCTCTGGTGTACGTGGACCAAGTCTACAGGGCTGATTTCGACCGGTCCTTGCAAACCAGAGTAAGGTGGCAGCAATGTGGCGGCTGACTGGGCTGCCACATGGGTCAGGCTGCCGAGGTGGCTAATGACCGGCCTGTCACCTAAGATAGATGTTGAGGTGGCTGCCACGTGTGTGTCTTTGCTGACAGGATGCTAGCTTGGATGCCATGTGTTCTAAACTGCATATGTGTCATGCCACGCGTTCACTATGGGTGTGCCACATGGGCGCCACCTAGACCGGGATGTGCGAGGCGGCTGCCACATGTGTGCCTTTGCTGAGGTGGTGCTGAACTGGCTACCATGCATGCGTGTCTATCTACGTGTCGTGCCATGTGGCACCAAATGTGCGCCAAGCTGGCTAGGGCGGTCCTCAGGTTACTGTTCTTTGGACCCGAACCTAGCCTATAGCCGCTGGATCTGTGGTCCACAGGTAGGGATGAAAACGGACGGATATGGACGGATAAAATGCTTTTCCATATCCATATCTATATTAAAAAATTCGGAAACGGATTGGATCGGATGTTGTCGGAAACGGATATGGTATCGGATATATCGGATGTATCGGAAACGGATTCATGGGATCGGAAAAATATGGATATCGGACGGAATTCGTATATTTATTTTGGAAAAACAATTCACAAGTAACATATAATTCATAGTTCATACATTTAATTCAAAGTACATCCACATCAAATTCATACATGGTTCGTACATGCAACTTGAAACACAAATAGTTCATACATAATACTTAATACATATATGGTTCATACATAGTGCATATTTTCCAATCTTCATCACCGCTCAGGGGCAAGAGGACTGGAGGTGGAGGACTCCACTCGGGCCTCGGGGTAGACGGGTAGGGCGGCTGTTGCCTCTGGCGGTCTGGCCTGTGGGCTGTGGCTGGCTGCGGCCTGCGGGCCTGTATGAATTTGTTGGGTCGGATATATGTCGGATATTGTTCGGATATATCTGACCCAATATGGATATCCGACAAAACGGACGGATTCTGATGAAAACCATATCCGATCCGATATCCGATTTACAATATCCGAATTCATATCCGTATCCGAAAAAAATCCGACCAAAATGGATATGGATCGGATATCTTCAAAAACGGTTGCGGACGGATTGGAAAATATCCGATCCGTTTTCATCCCTATCCACCGGGACCGAGCCCATGGCAGCCTAGGCTGGGCGTGCGGCTGGCACTCATGTGGTGTTGACTCGTCTGCCACGTCCGCATGCCTACCTGTGTGGCCTGCCACTTGGCTGCCACGTGAGTGGGTGGCCGGAGCGGCTGCCAGCACGGCGGGGGCGGCTGGCGGCCAGCCGGAACTGCACCATTTGCTTTCGATTTTAACCTAACATGGTGCCGGCATTCCTCCCGTCGTGTGGAGTCGAGGTGTGGGGTTCCTAACAAGACTTGCTCACCGGAATGGCACCAACAGCTCGCCGGAGTTGCTGTTGATGTCGGTGCTCGATGAACTTGAGTGTGTGGCTACGTTCTACCCATCCGGAGATGCCACACACGTTCACCGTGGCAGGGGAAACGTCCTAGAGGGCTCGGCCGAGCTGGGGAGTGCCACATGGTCGCTACCTAGGACAGAGGGGTAGGGTGGCAGCTAGCCGGAGTAGCTCGCCGGCGGCTAACCGGTCGTTGGACTTTTTCTTTGCGCGGGGCAACTATTTACGTGCCGGTGATCTACGTAGCATGGTGAGGGCAGCGGTCACGATCCTAGGCTGAGAAGGTCGTCGGGATGGCGGCTAGACATCACAGGAGATGGCAGTGGGTCACCGGCGGCTAGCCGGTGCCCTAACTTTTTCTTCGCGCTACCTTACAAACTGTTTGCCGTTGGTCTATTCAACATGGGGAATCTAATGTCTGTGAAGCCGGGCCTAGAATGTCACTGTTTCGCCGGTGAGGCCTCGCCGGAGTTGTGCATGACGCCAGTGTTCGGTGATAGCGCGTGTGGCCGTTTCCTACCGGGTTTCCATGCTCTATACGCACACTGGGATGGCAGAAACGTTTCAGAGGGGGGCGGCTGATCTGAGGAGTGCCCCACGGCAGCCGGCGACGGCGTGCAGCGGCTAAGAGCGGTGGTGCTCGGGGCGAGCACCCCTACCAGGCTTTATCGCGAGCTCTAGCGAGCAGAGCCACTCCGTGGACCTCTAGGGACGCTGAAGGAAGAACACATAAGAGGAAGGGCGGCTCACCGTAGTAGAATTTTGGGTTCGCCGGACTTGGGAAAGAAGAAGGGGAAACCCGAAATTTGGCTTGCGGGGAGCTCGATACAGCTTGCATATGCTCTTGGGAGCTTTGATGGAGTGCTACCCCGTTTTTGGAGGGGCGGCACCGGCCTCTTATAGCGTGGGGAAGTCGGTGCTCTCGATTGGGTCAAACGTGAGGTCGAACGGGCCGGATTGGACCAAGACGGTGGAGGGGCTTTCGGCGGGCGCGGCACTCCAGGAATTGAAAGTGCGGCGTGGGCAGCAGTGGGCGTCCGGCGCATTCCCTGGCGGCGCAGCGGACGAGGGTGGCCGGCCGAAATTGTGCTCGCACGATACCGTGGCCATGACAGCCTGGATTCTTGCAGTGGCCTGAAACGAGGGAGATGGCGTGTGGTGCGAGGGCCCCCCGGCCTCGTCGAGCCAGGATCACGCTGAGGGGTACTGCATTGCACAGCACCGGATAACGCACATCAAAGATACAAAGCGGAAGCAAAGCTTTATTACATAAATGATTTTATGAACATTTTACAACAAAATATGTTCAGTCTACACCCACGGTTGTAGACTACGCATCAAGTTCATGTTCAGCCCGTGAACATGTCCCCGCTAGCACACACTCACACTAACACGGCGGCGTGCATGACTCCCAATCGACGGGGTTTCCCTCTTGGGGTTCCGTCTCCTCCTCGGGAGTCCCTTCCTCATAACACCCTGCAAAAGCTTCAAACACAAGCAGTGAGCACGATGGCTAAGCAAGTCTGACCCGTCGCTCTTATACATGAAACTTCTACATGAGGGATTCAGGGTACATGAGGTAAATAAGTTGCAAAGGACTCGCCTAATTATTTGAACCTTACTTTCAAGTTTTAGCAGCAAGTTGTGGAGAACCTCACGCTAAGGCACATGAGAGAGCCGCAATCAAACAAGAAACACATTTCTCTCATGTACTTTGCCCAAGGTTGAAAAGAACTTTAGTTCGCTCTAAACTACAGCAAGTCAATAACAATCACTGTATAGCTTTCAAATCAGCAAACTTTTAACATGTATCTGGCCTGTTCATTCTACGTCACGGTACAGTGAACAAGTGGTACTCACTGACCGCGAGGGACGGCGATTATAATCGTTTTACACCTGCAGGGTTACCTGAATAACCCGTAACGTACGCCCGTACTCGATGTTGCCTACAGCAACCATAACGGATGTCGTGCACAACCACCCTTCATCCATCAGCCAAATGTTGAATTGGTCCTATCGTCACGAGCAAGAGGTCTCTGCGCGCGCATCCGCTGTGCCACCAGCCGATTTACACCTCAAGCTCTAAACCTACCCTCTGGATGACAAGCAATGCCTCAACACCCAGCTACCCGAATTACATCGGTTTCCCGGTTCCCATATATCCGGTAGGTCCTCGGTACTGTTCTAGCTTGTTCAACAGACCCCGCACACGGCTCGGTCCTCAATCGACACAACAGAGCTATGGCACCCAGGCCCCAACATCCTGCTTCCCTTACCCTCCGCTCGGTCTCATTTTTCTCGCCATGTATTTCATTTGCTACCTTTACCCGAGTAGTGTGCCTCTAGCCTATTCTCGCGAGCAGTTCCAACTACTCAACTTGTACCGAATCCTACACTATCTTAGCATTGCAGTAGCTAATAGAGATTTACAAATCTAAGCCCAACCCAGGGTTTTCTTGGCTATGCATTTGGGTTTTCAAACAAGACTCTAATGCAAAGTTTAAGTGGGTGCTCAAAGTAAGTTCTCAAAACAGTAAAATTTAAAAAGGCTAATGCAAACCGAAGGTTGCCTTGCTGCTGTTGGTCGTAGGCTATCTGCTCCTCTGGAGTGATCAAGTCTAAGACTTCGGGCTCCTCCTCAACCTTAGCGACTTCATGACATAATACACATATGTATCAATTTGAATGCATTCAAATTTGATATTGAATTTGATAAGACCATAAGTACTGCTAGACAGGCCCAATGACTCTGAAACTTTTACTGTGGTTTGGATACAACCTAAACAGAGACTTGACCAAGTTTCATTTGCAGCACAGCTCATTTGAGCCATCCACAACTAATTGTGTACTTAGCCTTAATTGGAGCTCTTAGGGTGTTCTAGAGATTTTCATGCAGAAGGCCATGGCTTTCTGAAAACTAGGTTTTCAGAGGGTTCTAATGGATTTGGTTTCACCTAATTTGAAGGTTCCTAGCCAAAGATATGAGCTAAACAAGTTTAGAGAATTTCTGAAAAATGTTTCTGGATATTTTCCATTTTCTCTAGAACAGTTTTATTAATCACACCATTAGGTGGATCAAATGATCTCAAATGGATCTGAAATTTTTATGGTAGCTCAAGGATATTATGGTGAACATCTGGCTAAGTTTCAGAATTTTCCTCCAAAGGATTCTGCAGTTAAAATTCTAAACAGTTTAAATTTGAAGAATTAATTCTGGAGAAATAAGGATTTTCATAAAGTGAAACTTGATTTGTTGGAAAGTACTCAGAGAGCAGAATCCAAAAAAATTTGGTTCACTCGATTTGGAGTTTCCTAGCTAAAGTTATGTGGGTTTGAAGTTGAACTAAATCTGAAAATCGGGGAAAAGTTTAAAACACTGCACGTGGGTCCCACGCACAGTGTCTTCTTCAACCTCCCGCCAGCGCCCGAGCGCGCGACGCATGGCGACGGTGATGCGGCTCGTTCTCGGCCGTTACTGCCTAATTCTGGACACGGTTTCTTCCTACGTGACCCTTGGAGCACGGCGCACATGCCGCGCAACTTCTCGAGCCTCGACATTGCGGGAAACGTAGTCGGCGACGGTGGCGGCGGAATTGAGCTCAGGTCCGACGGTGCTAGCTCGTCTCGGTGGTGAACACGATCAACCAACGGGTCGCAAAGCACCACTGGGGCACGGGGAAGCTAACCTTGCCCTCCTCTTGGCCGGAGATCGCCGGGAAAGCAGACTTCACCGGCGACCAGAGCCGTTTTCACCGGCGGTGGACAAAATACAGTGCTCTGCTCACTGGGTTGATCATCATCGCTAGGATTTGGCTGAGTTAACCGTGAGGTGCAACTCTAGCTACAGCTCGACCAGGATTTCCAGTGATCGAGATGAATTTCCAGTTTTGGTTCTCGGTGTTCTATACGATGATCATCGGAAAAAAATGAAATTCCGGCTAACCGGTGCTTAAGATGGAGCTATGGAGCTCAGGGAGAGCTACTAGACTTCGGTGCTAACCTCAGAGACCAGTTGGCTGCGCCGGAGAAGCTTGGAGCTGCCCGGGCGACGGTGTCAAGTCTGAGGCGTTTCGAAGTGAATCGGGAAGTGGATTATCGGCTCGGAAAAGCTCGAGGGGAACTGATCACGAGCAACTGAGGGTTGGAGCACGTCGAGCAAAGGTCGGCGGTGCCATTTGTGGCTTTAGCTCGTGGTGGGAGGGATTGCTTTGGCCTGTCAACGGTGGGGTGGTGAGTTGGGGTGTGAGGCGGCTCTCTTCGGGTTTTCAGCACGAGGAGGTGTCGGAACAGCAGTGAGGCGGCTTTGTGGCGTCCGGGACTGGATAATAACGAGCTGGGACGTCGGTTTGCAGCTGAGACCGCCGATCAGGAGGTGGCAGCGGCGAATAGCGCCGTGGCGCCCGCGTGAGCGCGCACAAGACCCGAGTCCCGGGTATTTCAGTCAGTTAACTCGTTTGTGGGGCTGACAAGTGCGACCCACTTCCATTTTAACCTCTGAAATTAACTTTATCCCACTGCTCTAAACAGTAGTCCCAATAATACCCTTTGAAATTTGAATTATCTACCAGTTGCCCATTTAAACTTGATAGAATTCAAATTGTGAAGTGTTTGAATATATTTTCAGCACATATGCAGTTTGAAAATTAAATTGAATTTGAATTTGCTAAAATTAGCTCATGTCAAGATCAATTCCAATTGGAGTGAAAATTGGTGTGTGAGCTCACAAAAATGTGCTGAGTGTGAATATGAATCCCACTTTTGAATTCATGGGGTAAAAGGAGTTTGAATTTGAGTTCAAACTAGCCTCTTTCTAGTTATACCCAAAAATACCTCAAAAAGGTTTTGGATTTGGGTAAATTTTGGCACGAGCATTCCTAGCAAGGTGTAGGAGTTTTCCATAAGCTCAGCCCTTATATGATGCATGTGGGAAATACCACTTTTTCCTTTTGTGAGTTCATCCTCTAATGACCATATTGATTGTGGTTACTTGCTCTTCAAATATGTTCATAAGTTATCCCGAAATGAGGTGTGTGTGGTGTAATGAACATTTTGATTGTGTGCAAAACCTTGTCCCTTACATTCCTCCCCTCTTAAAAGAATCTCGTCCCGAGATTATAAGGTGAAAATGAGAGAGAGGACGGTGGAAAAATTACCGTATGTGTGACCCGAAAAAGTCGGGGTAGTTAGCGCGAAGGAACCCTTCGCTCTCCCATGTCGCTTCGTCTATGGAGTGATTACTCCATAGAAATTTGTAGAACCACAACGTATGGTTGTGTGTAGTTTGGGCCTTTTCATCAACTATCTGAACCGGTTCCTCCCGATACGTGAGATCCAGTTTCAGTTCTTCAATATCCCCCAGCTGAATGGTAGTTGATAGCTTAAGACACTTCTTCAGCTGAGAAATGTGAAAGACGTCGTGCACACCGGAAAGTGTTTCTGGTAATTCCGGCCGGTATGCAACTGATCCACATCTTTCTGTAATCTATAATGGACCGATGAATCGGGGTGCCAACTTTCCTCTCATCCTGGATCTGTTTACGCCCTTAATTGGAGACACAAGTAGATACACTGGATCCCCGACTTCGAATTGTAACGGGCATCTTCTCCGGTCCGCATATTGTTTTTGTCGGGATTGGGCGGCTTTTAGTTTTGCTTGGATCAGCCGAACCTTTTCCTCCGCACTGTTGACAAGATCAATCCTGAAGGTGACCCTTTCGCCCTACTCACACCAATTCAGTGGTGTGCGGCATTTTCTCCCGTATAGCACCTCGTAAGGCGCCATCTTGATGCTGGCTTGCTACCCATTGTTGTACGAGAACTCGGCCAATGTAAGTGATCATCCCAATTCTTACCGTGGTTGATAGCACAAGCTCGTAGCATATCCTCTAGAATCTGATTTACCCGCTCGGTTTGCCCGTCCGTCTGTGGGTGGTACGCTGAACTACGGACCAATTTCGTCCCCAACGCAGCATGTAGCTGCTCCCAAAAACGGGACACGAATAAAGTGCCCCGATTCGATATGATGGTGCGGGGTACGCCATACAAGTATAGGATCCGTGAGATGTACAATTCAGCATACTTCTTGGTGTTGTAGTTGGTGTTGACCGGGACGAAATGGGCAACTTTGGTGAGCCGGTCGACGATCACCCACACGGAATCGTGCTTCTGAAATATGGTGGGTAAACCGACGATGAAGTCCATGCTCGCATCTTCCCACTTCCAGGCAGGAACGCCCAGTGGTTGTAGCAGTCCCGGTTTCCTCATATGGCCTGCCTTCACCCTTCGACATGTATCACACTCAGACACGTACTTTGTGATCTCCCGCTTCATTCATGTCCACCAAAACTTGTTTCTGAGTTCTTGATACATTTTGTTGCTGCCGGGGTGAATAGAAAACTTTGACAAGTGAGCCTCATCAAAGATTTTCTTCTGTAACTCCGAGTTACGGGGTACGACAATCCGGTCCTTGAACTATAGGACACTGTCTCCGTCTTTCCGGAAACATTTAAGCTCCCCACTGTCTACACACCTCCGCAAATGCGACATGCCCTTGTCATGTTTCTGAGCTGCCGCTATATCTTCACAGATGGTGGGGATCAAAGCTAAGTTGTAGAGAGTTCCATGTGGAAGCCCATGCAATGGTGGCTCGCTCTCTTCCAACTGTGTGATTGTCAGATTGTTGATGTGTGACTTGCGACTCAGCGCATCCGCCACTACGTTTGCTTTGTCGGGGTGATAATGGATCTCTATTTCGTAATCCTTTATCAACTATAACCATCTTCACTGCCCCATCTTCAGCTCTTTCTGAGTGAATATGTACTTGAGGCTTTTGTGGTCGGTATATAAATGTACGAGGTTACCGAGTAGGTAGTGCCTCCACATTTTAAGTGCGAGTACCACGGCAGCAAGCTCTAAGTCATGAGTTGGATAATTCTTCTCATGGTTTCTGAGCTGCCTTGATCCATACGTGACCACCCTTCGGTCTTGCATCAGCACACATCCGAGCCCAATGCCGGATGCATCGCAGTACACATCGAACGGTTTTGTTGTGTCTGTCTGCGCCAAAACCGGTGCTGATGTTAGGTGTTTCACTAATGCCTCGAACGCTGCTTCACATGCTGGACTCCAAACATATTTGGTAGCCTTCTTCAGCAGCTCTATTATCGGTTTGGCAATCTTTGAGAAGTTCGGGATGAACCTCCGATAATACCCCGCGAGTCCGAGGAAACCCCGTATCTCGTGAACAGTTCTTGGGGACATCCAATTCAGCACTTGTGTGATTTTACTCGGGTCTACAGCAATGCCCTCCGCTGAGATAATATGCCCGAGAAAAGGCACTTGCAATATCCAGAATTCGCACTTGCTGAATTTCGCGTATAGTTTGTGATCCCGCAGCCGTTGCAAAACTATACGCAGATGCTTCGCGTGTTCTTCCTCCGACTTGGAATATACCAATATATCGTCGATGAAGATCACGACAAACTTGTCCAGCTCTGGCATGAATACCGAGTTCATCAAGTACATGAAGTGAGCTGGAGCGTTGGTGAGGCCGAAGGACATGACCAGGTACTCATAAAGTCCGTACCTCGTCGAGAAAGCTGTCTTTGGAATATCCTCAGCCCGTATCTTAATCTGATGGTACCCAGATCTTAAGTCCATTTTGGAAAAGATCTTTGCTTCGACCAACTGATCAAACAACATGTTGATCCGTGGCAACGGGTACTTGTTCTTGATGGTTATGCAGTTTAGTGGATGATAGTCCATGCAAAGACGCAACGTCTCATCCTTCTTCTTTACAAATAATGCCGAACAGCCCCATGGCGAGGAGCTCAGCCTAATAAAACCCTTCTCCAGCAGGTTTATTAACTGCATCTTTAGTTCCACCAATTCCTTGGGCGCCATCTTGTACGGCCTTCGGGATATTGGCATAGTTCCCCGTGCAAGTTCGATTTTGAACTCCACCTCTTGGTTGGAGGGCATCCCCGGTAAATCATCCGGGAACACGTCAGGGAACTCAAGGACTACTGG
Organism: Neostapfia colusana; assembly: GCA_030760725.1. Classification (NCBI taxonomy): domain Eukaryota; kingdom Viridiplantae; phylum Streptophyta; class Magnoliopsida; order Poales; family Poaceae; genus Neostapfia; species Neostapfia colusana. The sequence continues at coordinate 70,474,325 of JASWHV010000015.1, forward strand.
AATGTCTTCCAATCTGATGGTGGTAGATTGATATACACTTGGAAGTTTTATTTCTGGACTGTCCAGGAATAATGAATGTGACTCGTGCATTTCTGAGTGTAAATGCACGACTCGGAGGACGGTGTCTAAGACAGCACCATTGCGGGTTAACCACGACATCCCTAAGATGACATCGACATTTTGTCCCTGTAAAGCTATGAGAGACGTGGGGTATATTCTACCCGCTAAACATAATGGTACTTTGGAAACCATCATGCTTGCTGAAATCTTCCCATCCGGTGAGCAAATCAAATATGGACTTTCAGTGGGTAGTATTTGCAAACTATGTTTAGCAATAAAAGCTTGACTAATAAAATTTTGTGTGGCGCCTGAATCAAATAACACTATGGCGGGATGCTGGTGGAGTTGGAACATACCCGCAAGGATTGGCTCTCCTTCCGGCACGTCCTCTATGGCGAGTTGGTGGACAGTGCCGGGTTTAGGATTTGCCCGCCGCGCATTAGTGGGGTTCTGGGGCTGATTCCTCCCGGAAACTGGGGTACCACTCCGCCGCCTTGCCTCTCAGGACAGTTGTTGGCGAAGTGTCCTGGGCGACCACATTTGAACCATGTGGCTGCTGACTGGCCCGTACTTGGGGGGCGAAAGCCCGACATGTGCTGCTGAGGTGCAAACGCACACGGCATCGCCCGCTTCTGCTTTTGTTGCTGCGGAGGTGGTGCTGGTAGTGCCGGCCTGAATGCCGGTGGAGAATATGGCCGACTGTGGAATGGCATCGACCTCTGTGGTGGCTGCCAGCGTTGACCCGATGGTGAGCGATACACCATCCGGTATTTTTGAGAAGGACCACCTCCTTCTCCGGTGCTTTGCAGCGCGCTTCGCTTCTTCTCCGCCGCCTCTAACTCCTTGCCGGAGTCCTCCTAAACAATCGCAGCATCAATAATATCATTGAGGCTGCCGTGATTGAACATCGCCAGCTTGTCCTTCAGGAGCAGGTTAAGCCCCTGGTAAAAATGATCCCGCCGCTTCTCGTCAGTGTCGGCGTGATATGACGCGTAGAGCACGAGCTCATTGAACGCCCTAGAGTATTCCAGTGAGTTCCTGCTTCCTTCCTGCAGGCGAAGGAACTCCTGCGTGTTCCTCTTCATAAGACCCGATGGTATGTGATAGGCCCTGAAGGCCGTACGGAACTGCACCCAGGTCATAACTCGCTCGGTGGGTTGCGAGGCACAGAAGTTTGCCCACCAAGCGCTCGTGGATCCTTGAAGTTGTTGGACCGCAAACTAAGTCTTGCGCTGCTCACTCACTTGGAGCAGCCCAAACTCCATCTCCATCGTGCGGAGCTAGTTGTCCGCATCGAGGGGTTCATCCGCCCTTGAGAATACTGGGGGATGAGTAACCAGAAAGTCGGAGTAGGAGCTTTGTTGGCGCTCCTCGTGATCTTGACGCATCTCGGGTCGAGACGTATTTGCAATAAGTGTCTGCAGCAACTCAGTGTGCTGCTGATGAGAACCCACCATCACCGCAACGATGTCGGCCAATGTAACCATTAGCGGTGGCGGTTTTTGCTGTTGCTGTCCCGAGGAATCTTCGGGAGGCTGTTGGGAGGCCTCTCTCCCCTGACTAGAACCCCCAACGTCTGGGTTGGCACGAGTGCGAGTCATTCTGAAATTCAAAACAGCAGCGATCAGCACATGTCATACTTAAAATTCCATATGAAACAGTAGGTATTGAAGTGACACATGAATAACTTGCACAGCATTCACATATATTTATAAAGCATAAACTTTATACAAGATACATTATTTTCGGTCTCCGAGAAGTCGTGCTCATGTCGTCACTACCTATACATATACTACTGTCTACACGACATGTCACCGATTCCAAAAGTTTTTCCTACACCACCCTCGCTGCCCTACTTGGCAACGGTAACTCACTACTCAGAGTAGAACTCGACCTCCTGTGGGTCATCCTCCTCCGCTACCTATGCTGGTGGCTCCGGGTCCATGACCTCCTCTTCCGGTTCAGGTTCCCCCATCGCCGGGATACCCAAAACCACGGGTACGGCACCTACCATCGGTAGGCCCATTACCGGAGGTACGAGGTCCTGCAACGCATGCACCTCGTCCATGGCCTGGTTGTAGTCCTCTTCCCAGCCTTGCCCCTCCTCAATAGCGTCATCACGCTCCTGAGTGAGGACCTCATTTTGCTGGGTCAAGACTTGCACTTGCTGTTGCAAAGCCGTGATATCGACGCGGCTTTTCTTCCTTGCCTTCTTCAGACGATGCAACTGATTTTGTTGCTCATTCAGTCGCTTTATCGTCGGAAGGAGAACATTACGGAGTGCGCTGTGAGCACTCTCGAAATGGTCTCCACGGTGGGTGCTCTCCTTGAGCTTCTTAGCAAGACAATCCGTATGAACAGCTTGGCTGTCCATCACAGCTTTTCCTGCTATCAACTGGAGGCTGAGGTTCGCCTCCATGGGGTTGTACCCTGGGCAACCTGGATCTATTGCCTCCATGTACCTTCCCCCCCCCCCCCCCATACATGATTAGCTCGTCCCTCCACCGGAACGAGCGCGTATGGAGTGCCCTTCATAGCTCTCATATGTAGTTGGCAGAAACGCGACATGGTGTCGCGGGTTGCCACTTGCCACATTTTTCCCGGCTGTCTACCTCTCACCGTGACGGTGAACGGTGTCCAACCGGGTGGCGTAGGTCCAGCAGAAACTTCGACATGGACTGTCCAAGTCTTGTTCCCCTCCTCGCCTTCTTCCTTGGCGAGGTACTGCGGCATCTCGATGTACCCGAAATATTGAAGCATTAGCTTCAACACTTCCGGATAACCGCTGCGGTGATAACAGTGGGATACCACCCACGAGTTCTCCAATTGTCTATCCGTTGTCATCTATAGAAACATATTTGAAAAAGGTTAAATATTTGTTTCAACAGTAATTCATTGAATTATAACATAAAACATGTCATTGAACTCATAAAACTTGGAACACAACTCAAACTTAGAACAATTTGATTGCTGGTCTGCTGCCCAAACTGACAGCCCTGACCAGTTTCCATTTCAACCTGATTTAGACCATGCTAAAAGCCAAAAAAATTCTGGAGCTCAACATCAAAGTTAAAGCTAACTTCAATAGCTTTCCATAGAGTATTTACTTTGCCTAAGATATGTCTTGGTTCAAAAGTTATGAGAGGTCAAAGTTGGCAGAATTTCTGGAGAAAATTGGACAGCACCTCCCTGCTTGAGGTACTGATTTAATCCAAGAATTACAGTTAATTCTACACCAAATTTGACAAAACTTTATGTTACAAAGTTGTAACCCATCTCATGAACTTTTCAGAACTACCTCATTTTCTATTTTTAGATTTTTGTGCAGGAAGTTATGCTCGATTTACAGAGAGTTACAGAGAGTATTTGCTCTGCCCTGTGTAAAAGTCCCAAAAATGTAAAGACAACAAACAGAGAGTTAGCTACCGTAATGATTGGAATGCATGAAAATGGGACTTTCAAAAATTTTATACATGTGATGATGCACATAGGTGTCCAACCAAACGAGCTCTCACGTTCATTTGAAATGTGTTAAGCCAAGGTTGATTTAAACACCATGTGTAGAGTTCTCATGTGTAAGAGGGGGTTTAAATTCAGATATGAACTCAATTGTTCCTCTCAAGTTGCTGTCGAAAATTTGGAGCACACATGTATCCTCATATCTTTGAATTCGAGGAAATTCATGGTGGCCACATTCTAATTTCAGAGTGGGCTAAAAAGGAGTTAAAAATGATCATTTCCAAATGTGAGCTGAATTCAAATTTGAAAGTGAAATTCACACTGGATTTGGTTTATTCAAATTTCCGCCCACGTTTAAACTCCCGAAATATCAGATTGAGGGGATTCACTCAAATGAATATCTTTTGGAAACATTTGGAGAATAAGAAGAGGAGTAAGGGGGTAGACCCCACATGTCATTGGGCTGCTTTAACTTGCTCCCGAAGTCTTTCTCTGTTCGGTGTCGAACACCACCCGAGCCTCCTCAGAGCGCCACCGAGGGCAGCCACCTCCAGCTTCTTGCATCAAGCTGGCGACCTGCTCGTGGCTTCAACACCCCACGGCGTGATCCTCTCACTCACCAACTGAGCTGCAAGCGGAGGCCACCTCCTCGCTGTTTCCGTCGCGCTGGCAACCAGCTCGTGGGATTGAGTATCTCCTGACGTGATCTTTTGCTCACCCAAAAAAACAGCAACCCGGCGTTATTTTCCCCTCGCACAGGAACTGAACCGACACCACGGAATTTAAAAATGTGAACTGAACACGACCGAAGGTTAACTCCCGGAAATCACATTCAGTTGGTGGGAATGGCTGGGAATTTTGAATTTAAATGGTGGAGCCACTGTTGTTTGGAAGGGGGAAACTTCGGCGGGACCCACAGGTCAGTGGAACTCTTTAGTTTAAGAAGGTAGAGCGGCGGGACCCGCAGGTCAGTGGAACTGAGACAACAATTGAGTCTCCTTCTGTGCGAACTCGACACGGAGGCAGACACCGAGAAGCTCGCAGCAACGTGCTCCCGAAGGAAGCCCATCGTGCGTGGATAGCTATCCAAAGCAGCGGCACAACTCCAGTTTTGCTTTTCTGCACGTGCAACCGAAGTTTTTGGCCCTTGCTCGAGCGCTCAACGAGAACAAGCACGCGCGTCGCCTCTTGCTCGTCGTTCAGCAGCCTCCCACCCTCCCTAGCACCGATTGATCGCCCTAGGAGCTGCGCCGACCTCCACTGGACGTCATCCACCACTCCTCAGCTCGTCCCCGGCCTCCCCTCGCTGTGCCCGAGCTGTTCTTCACTGGCAAAACAGAGCCGACGTTGCACCTCGCTGCTCCTCGCCTTCCGGCCGCTCCAATGCCTCTCCCGCACGACCAACACCTCCCTAATGTGCGCCAAGGTGTGTAGATCATGCTACTGCAGTCCCCTTGCCCTTTCCCATCGCTGGCTAGCAGTAATTTGGGTTTCTGCACCGGCGAACGTGTTGAACCGACGCGAGCCGAATCTGTAAATTCGTCCAACGTGGTTGATCATCGGTTGTACAATTCAAGCCACATAAACTAGTAACCCTAGCGCCCTCCCACGCCAAAGCACGCATTAAACCAGCCATCGCACACCCCGGGCAATGAGAATTCACCGCCGGTGGCAAAAACGGGTTGGGCCTCCAGTGACCGCCCTATTCCCGCCAATTGCTACACTAATTGAGGTGCGTTCCATGATCCACAAGCTCTGAGGATGCTTTAGGGCAAAGTATCTCAATGGGATAAGCTTCGGACATGCCAGAACACGTCGATGCCAAGCTCCCAAGCCGCCCCGCCGGTGCCGACCTGTTTTCGGCCGTTTTCATGCGGGGAAACCTTGCCCGGCAGCTGCGCCAAGTTCCAAGGATCGTGTAGGGCGAAACCAGAGCTAATTTGGTAGAGAAATGAGGGAGAACGAGCCACGCCACGATCTGTGCTTGTGTGCACGCGCGTTCTCTGGCGGGAGGTTGAAGAAAGACCTGACGAGTGGGCCCCATGTTGAGTGCTCTGTAAAATTCAAACAGAAAGTTAGTGAAACTTGAAAAATCCATAACTTTGGGTAGAAAGCTCCAAAATTAGTGAGACAAATTTTTTTGGATTCCTAATAAGAAGTACTTTGCAGAGAAACAAATTGATAGCTATGAAAATGCACAGGAATTTCTGTAGAATTATTTTTAGTAAAAGTTTTACAGATTTATCCCAGGAGCAATTCTTTATGAAACATTCCCAAATTTGAGAAGCAATTCCTTTTCATAGTTTCTGATCTCCAGTAAAAGTTTTAGGATTTTTGGAGCTTATTAAGAGGGCTTAATCAGTAGGTTATCTCAGGGTTAAATAAATTAGCTAAAAATCATATAATTGATTTCCAGAAAATGGTGCAAATTTCAAATGACCATAACTTTCAGTAGGAATGTCAAACATTTGTGAAACAAATTTTGTTAGATACCTATCAGTCAGTACTTTGCTGAAATGCAAAGAAATTGACCTGAAGATCTCTGGAATTTTCTCCAAAATTCATCAAATTTAATTTTGTGGGAATTAATTACAGAAGATCCCTGTTATGGAATTTCTTCAAATTTGGCAAGAAGATTCGTCATGATATTAGTAATCTCCTGTAAAAATTTGAGATTCATTGGAGTTTATTTGCTAGGCTAAATTGCCTTCCAAAGTTCAGCCTCTATTTGGAAATTAAATTATAAACAGAAACTTTTCAGAACTCCTGTCCAACTTCAATAATTCATATCCCTCTGTTGGTAGCTCCAAAAATGGTGAAACAAATTCTGTTAGAACCATGGAGACTTAGCCTAATCAGATCTTCCACTGTTATTTATGTCAAAGCTCCTGATTTGGGCTCAAAATTCAGAGAAGCCTTGTGCTTGTGGGAATTTTGGAGACCACAATGTGCAATGACATTTCTCCAAATTTTGCTCACATCCTCCTTATAGAGTCTAGTATCCACTGTAAAAATTCCAAAGCCAATTAAGGAACATAAATAGCAGTAGCTATGAATAGAAGTGAATTCTTATATTTGAAAAGCACTCATACATATATTTTGCTACATCTCATATAGTGACCGAAGTCGAAGATACACCGGAGCCCTTGGACGTCCTGCCACCCGACGCTAACTTCTCCTTTGACTCGCAACCAGGCAAGCCCCGGTTTGCATTTAAGTACTTTTGCAAATTCTTTATTTGTATCATTTAGGTCTAGGGTGAATGCTTGCATTAGAGTTAGGGTGATTAAAACCCCACTTGCATAACCTTGCAAATCCTATGAAGGGTTGGGTAGCTAACAGACCCGACGAGTAGACAAGGCCCTGCTAATATGCTTAGGATCTTGGTAGAAGTCGAGTAGTTGGAATCTACTCGCGAGGTAAGGTTTTATCACACGGTTTGGTCAGAATAGAAAATGGCTTAAGAATGGAGAAAATGAGACCCAGCAGGAGGATAGGAAGCAGTGAGTGGAGGTATCATGTGCGTAGCCCTGTTGGTGTCGATTGAGGACCGAGTCGTGTGCGGGCCTGATTAACAAGTATCGAACAGTACCGGATGGCATACTGACATAAGCAGGAAACCGATGTAATTGGTTAACCTGGGTGCCGAGGCTTACCCAACCGTAAATAGGAGTGGGTTGAGGGTACCAAGGTGTAAATCTGCCGGTGGGCACAGTCACGCTCCACGCGGGGACCTCCTGCCTGTTACGAATGGACCGGTTTGGTATTTGGGTTGCCTTTAAAAGGTTGTTGCATACAACAGAGTAGGAAGGGGTGTGGAATCACGCTTCTGAAAGTGGGTGTATGCAATGTGTTGTCCCGGTGTCTCCTGATTGCAATCACCGTCCCTCGCGGTTATTTGAGTACTGCTTGTTCACTGTTCTGTGATGTAGTAAGAAGAGCAATAAGCCAGATGAATGATAATATGATGTGATGAACTATTACTGTCTGGAAACCATGTCTTCTGTAGACATATAGCTAATTAAGTTTATTTTCCACTTTGGGCATCACCGCATCGGAGGAAAGCGTTTCTTGTTTGATTGTAGACTTCCGATGTCGGGGCTGTCTAAGGCTTATTAATTTTTTGCTATAAAACTGAAAGTAAGGATCAACATGTAGGTGTGTCTTTATTGCAAAGTCCTTTTCCTATCTTACACATCTTTGCATGTAGAGTTCCATGCCTAGTGTTGTCGGTTAAGACTTGCTGAGCCATCGTGCTCACGGTTGCAATATTTGAGCTATGTGCAGGTGAGAGCTATGAGGAGGGGTCCAAGGATGAGGTGGTGCTCCCGTCGGGGTACGCGGCCGAGCTGTAGCCCTGCACACCGCTGTGATCTCTGGATACATGTTGCTAGTGTGTAGCATCCCCGGGCTGGACGGCTGCACTTTTGCTTAGTTAGGCTAAGAGAGTAGTTATGTATAAGACTTCCGCTGTATAATTAAGGTTTTGTAAAATGACTTCTGCTGTTTTATATCAAAAAAAGTTTGTATGTTGTTCTTAATTCTTTTCGTGTGTGCTGTTGGGTGCCACATCGCACGGCATCACCCTATGCAATCCTGGAGTGGGTGAACCACGGGGTGATCCCCACAAACGTGGTATCAGAGCCACATTGGGAATAGCACGCTCAAAAAGAGTCTATTTTGAAAACTTAGAAGTAGTCGAGTGAGGATTAGTCATTATGCCCACATAAGGTCTATTATAGTAGTAGTTACTAAGGTGGAATTGCTAACATATTTGTTATTAATTTGTAACAACGCTCCAACGTCAGATAAGAGGTAAGGTACGCCACCGCAGGCGGACCAATTGTGGTAAGCTCGCCATACGAGCAATAGTATGGAATGGTATCCCGTGGCTTGGCACGGTAGTGAATATGAGTCTCTGAACCTTCTCATGGTTCTGAGAGCATATGAAAACGCTGATCTCCAGCGTGATTTAGGCAAAAGTGAGAATACCCCATCGTGTGGTAAGCAACACGATAGTATGCAACTCTTGAACGTTCAATGTTTGAAGGGCCATACGCAGCGCTCGTCATCGGCGTGCCTCAACGGTCATGGGGCAGTAGGTGGTATCCGTTGGGTTGATAAAATTCCCAACCGTGACAACCCGTTCGCGCTCTACTCGGGTTCCCCGTCGTGTGGTGTGAAAACACGACCATGTACCTTGAAACGTGGCTTGACTCAAGGACGATCCGTATGGCAATGATACAGACCGTATGTTTTTATTATGATATGGAACTGCCTGGAATGTCAAAAACCTTTGGGTGCACCATTATTTTGTGTTCTTCTGCAGGTACATTAACCCCGTTAGTGCATGACGTTTAGCAACCGTTTGTGAGTGACGTTCTTAGTTCCACCATTTGACACGTATATGCCAGAATACCGGCTTAGCACTTTTCTTTGGTGAGGAAAGATAGTGCCGAGACTGCATAAAAGGATATTTCTTAAAAGAAAAGAGTTAAAAATGAAGTTTGGGATTCCATTTATGGGTTATTGAACTTCCATATTGAACTAAGAGTCAATTGGGAGTATAGATTCAATCTCAAAAACTCTGGAACAACCTCCCCTGTTTTGGCCGAAATTCTGCTGAACTTAAACAGGGTATAACTTATGATTGGTTGAACCAATGGAGGTTTGGGATACCATTCTGGAAAGGTTTTGAGGTCCTCTACAACTTTTATGCAGAGCTCCAGGACCTAATCTCCCTCCAGATGGATGAAAATCTCAGAGGAATAGGCACTGTCCAGAAACAGGGCAGACCAAAAATGCTCTCTGGAATTTTCTGTATTTCGACCACAACTTTCTGTAGAAAAATTCATAAGGGTCAGGTAAGACACTTTTGGAAAGGGCATGAGATATTCTACAACTTTGTAATTCAAAGTTTTGCCAAAACTGGAGCAGAATTAATTGGAATTGCGGATTGAAACTAGGTACCTCTCGGGAGGTGCTGTCAAAATCCTGCCAGAAATTCTGTTAACTTTGAACAATCGTATATTTTGATCCAGGAATGAAAATAGATCATATAAATACATTTTTGGAGAGCTTGGGAAGTTCTTTACAATTTTTCTGTTCAACACCAGGACAGAATCCTCCTCTAAAGAGGTGAAATTTGCATTACAAGTGAAACTGTCCAGAGTATCAAAGTCTGTGCATAGTTTCTATACTGAATTAGATTTTGCTTATGACTTCCTGTATAATAATTATAAAAGGTGAAATATTAAAATTCTTCAAAGCTTATGAATCATGTTTTAACTTTTTAAGTATGAGTTTGGTCCATATACATTTCTAACTATAAGGAAAGGTTGACCAAAGTGAGCACTTACAGGGGAGGTGCTGCTGAAATTCCTCGCGAATTTCTGTCAACTTTAGAAGCTCATAGCTTTCGATCTAGAACTTGGTTGAATGCAAATAAACACTCGTTGGAAAGATATGGAAGTCTTATCCAACTTTTATGTTCACTGCCACAACAGTTTAAATGTTGAAATAGGATTTAAACCATCGAACAGAAGATGGTTCAGTTTCTGTACCTTGCTGTTGTTGGACCATAACTTCAGGTATACCTTGTCATCAAAGGCTGTGTAATATAGCTCTGGAAGGCTATGGTTATGCATTACCTTCCCATAAGAAGATTATGGATTAATTTTTCAATTTCCTACATTGGAACTTAAGGGGGGAGGAGTGCATCCATGCAAACCATAGCATTGATAACCCATGGGCTATACATCGAAGTATGACATTACCAAGAGGCAAGAGGAAATTACATTTTTATGTAATCAAAGTTCAAGTACAAGATCCATCATCATCGAGAAAGATGTTGTCTTAGCGTCTTCACCACGTACACACAAATGCTCGCCAGAATCACAAGACTTGAGAGAACAAGACTAGGAGCTAGAACTAGTAGGTGGTGTTTCACGCTAAACGGGTATTGTGAAGCCTCATGAGAAAAGAGAAAGTGAAGTCAACGTAAGAATAGAGATATCCTAGGTTAAGTTATTATGAAGTATTTCCCAATGATCGTGTCAAACATTTGACATATTTTCCTTAAACTTGGTCACCACATGAAAGTGGCATGCCTTGTTTAGCACCTTTCTTGACCAAGTTACCTATACTTGGCAAAGTTTGAGATGCTTCTTAACCATGTTTGAATTATCGTACTAATTCTTGCTCAGACTTTAAAAAGATGATGCACCATACATATTGAAAAGCATTGAGAGATGTGCAACCTATTGTCCGCAACGCCTTGTAGCCACCATACATATGCACCACTTTGCATCATACATATGCACCATTTTGCATCATACATATGCACCATTTGCACCACACCATATGCATATGCATTGCACCATATAACACGTGAAATAGCAAAGTACTGAGCAAGATTGTGTACCTCTCTTCAAACTATTAAGCGGTGTCTAATGACCTTGTATTATTGATCAAGCTGTTGGTTCTACCTCATTGGACAATACCAGGGAAACCAGTTACTCAGCATCCCTTGTACCTAAGAAAGTTTTGAACTTTCATCTATGACTTGTTTAGCTCCGAGTGCCATAATTGTTGGAACTAAACTAATTTCTCATCGTGGGGCTTACCGATTGATTGCTCAACCTCGTGACAATCCTTGAATACAATCTAAATTCTTAAGAGATCATATGGTGACTTTGACAACCTTGTGGTCACCATAGGTAGTTGGCCTTTGCTATGTTGGTAACATAAGTGAAATTGACTTGTGGTTACTTTTATGTGCAAGCAAACCATTCGATTTTGACTAAAGGGTTGAGATGCCGACTTGAGGCGAGATTACCGATTCATTGATAATCTCACCAAACATCCCAATTCATGTATGGGAAGTACTACCCAAAGCTTCTAAGGACTCAGTTAATCTAGACAAGTATTTATTATCCATGTCAAGATTAGGACAGTAAAGGTTCCAGCCAATCGACCCGGTCGATATGGGTCTACAGAGTTTTACAGACTCACCATACCGTCAAAGGGAGCACTATTGAAAAGCACAAAGGTCAGGATATCTGTCGGTTTATTATCGTCATATCACCGATAATATTCCCTACTTTCCTTCCTCGTTGGAATCTTGGGACGAGATTCTTTTAAGGGGGGAGGAATGTAAAAGTACCAAAAATGTAAAGGCAACAAACAGAGAGTTAGCTACCGTAATGATTGGAATGCATGAAAATGGGACTTTCAAAAATTTTATACATGTGATGATGCACATGGGTGTCCAACCAAACGAGCTCTCACGTTCATTTGAAATGTGTTAAGCCAAGGTTGATTTAAACACCATGTGTAGAGTTCTCATGTGTAAGAGGGGGTTTAAATTCAGATATGAACTCAATTGTTCCTCTCAAGTTGCTGTCAAAAATTTGGAGCACACATGTATCCTCATATCTTTGAATTCGAGGAAATTCATGGTGGCCACATTCTAATTTCAGAGTGGGCTAAAAAGGAGTTAAAAATGATCATTTCCAAATGTGAGCTGAATTCAAATTTGAAAGTGAAATTCACACTGGATTTGGTTTATTCAAATTTCCGCCCATGTTTAAACTCCCAAAATATCAGATTGAGGGGGTTCACTCGAATGAAGATCTTTTGGAAACATTTGGAGAATAAGAAGAGGAGTAAGGGGGTAGACCCAACATGTCATTGGGCTGCTTTAACTTGCTCCCGAAGTCTTTCTCTGTTCGGTGTCGAACACCACCCGAGCCTCCTCAGAGCGCCACCGAGGGCAGCCACCTCCAGCTTCTTGCATCAAGCTGGCGACCTGCTCGTGGCTTCAACACCCCACGGCGTGATCCTCTCACTCACCAACTGAGCTGCAAGCGGAGGCCACCTCCTCGCTGTTTCTGTCGCGCTGGCAACCAGCTCGTGGGATTGAGTAGCTCCTGACGTGATCTTTTGCTCACCCAAAATAACAGCAACCCTGGCGTTATTTTCCCCTCGCACAGGAACCGAACCGACACCACGAAATTTAAAAATGTGAACTGAACACGACCGAAGGTTAACTCCCGGAAATCACATTCAGTTTGTGGGAATGGCTGGGAATTTTGAATTTAAATGGTGGAGCCACTGTTGTTTGGAGGGGGGAAACTTTGGTGGGACCCACAGGTCAGTGGAACTCTTTAGTTTAAGAAGGTAGAGCGGCGGGACCCGCAGGTCAGTGGAACTGAGACAACAATTGAGTCTCCTTCTGTGCGAGCTCGACACGGAGGCAGACACCGAGCAGCTCGCAGCAACGTGCTCCCGAAGGCAGCCCAGCGTGCGTGGATTGCTATCCAAAGCAGCGGCACGACTCCAGTTTTGCTTTTCAGCACGTGCAACCGAAGTTTTTGGCCCTTGCTCGAGCGCTCAACGAGAACAAGCACGCGCACCGCCTCTTGCTCGTCGTTCAGCAGCCTCCTACCCTCCCTAGCACCAATTGATCGCCCTAGGAGCTGCGCCGACCTCCACTGGACGTCATCCACCACTCCTCAGCTCGTCCCCGGCCTCCCCTCGCTGTACCCGAGCTGTTCTTCACCGGCAAAACAGAGCCGACGTTGCACCTCGCTGCTCCTCGCCTTTCGGCCGCTCCAATGCCTCTCCCGCACGACCAACACCTCCCTAATGTGCGCCAAGGTGTGTAGATCATGCTACTGCAGTCCCCTTGCCCTTCCCCATCGCCGGCTAGCAGTAATTTGAGTTTTTCCACCGGCGAACGTGTTGAACCGACGCGAGCCGAATCTGGAAATTCGTCCAACGTGGTTGATAATCGGTTCTACAATTCATGCCACAGAAACTAGTAACCCTAGTGCTCTCCCACGCCAAAGCACGCATTAAACCAGCCATCCCACACCCCGGGCGACGAGAATTCGCCACCGGTGGCAAAAACGGGTCGGGCCTCCAGTGACCGCCCTATTCCCGCCAATTGCTGCACTAATTGAGGTGCGTTCCATCATCCATGAGCTCTGGGGATGCGTCAGGGCAAAGTAGCTCGACGGGAGAAGTTTCGGACACGCCAGAACGCGTCGATGCCGAGCTCCCGAGCCGCCCCGCCGGTGCCGACCTGTTTTCGGCCGTTTTCATGCGGGGAAACCTTGCCCGGCAGCTGCGCCAAGTTCCAAGGATCGTGTAGGGCGAAACCGGAGCTAATTTGGTGGAGAAATGAGGGATAACGAGCCACACCACGATCTGTGCTGGTGTGCACGCGCGTTCTCTGACGGGAGGTTGAAGAAAGACCTGACGAGTGGGCCCCATGTTGAGTGCTCTGTAAAATTCAAACAGAAAGTTAGTGAAACTTGAAAATCCATAACTTTGGGTAGAAAGCTCCAAAATTAGTGAGACAAATTTTTTTGGATTCCTAATAAGAAGTACTTTGCAGAGAAACAAAGTGATGGCTATGAAAATGCATAGGAATTTCTGTAGAATTATTTTTAGTAAATATTTTAGAGATTTATCCCAGGAGCAATTCTTTATGAAACATTCCCAAATTTGGGAATTCCTTTTCATAGTTTCTGATCTCCAGTAAAAGTTTTAGGATTTTTGGAGCTGATTAAGACGGCTTAATCAGTAGGTTATCTCAGGGTTAAATAAATTAGCTAAAAATCATATAATTGATTTCCAGAAAAATGGTGCAAATTTCAAATGACCATAACTTTCAGTAGGAATGTCAAAAATTTGTGAAGCAAATTTTGTTAGATACCTATCAGTCAGTACTTTGCTGAAATACAAAGAAATTGATCTGAAGATCTCTGGAATTTTCTCCAGAATTCATAAAATTTAATTTTGTGGGAATTAATTCCAGAAGATCCCTGTTATGGAATTTCTTCAAATTTGGCATGAAGATTCCTTATGATATTAGTGATCTCCTGTAAAAATTTGAGATTTATTGGAGTTTATTTGCTAGTCTAAATTGCCTTCCAAAGTTCAGCCTCTATTTGGAAATTAAATTATAAACAGAAACTTTTCAGAACTCCTGTCCAACGTCAAAAATTCATATCTCTCTGTTGGTAGCTCCAAAAATGGTGAAACAAATTTTGTTAGAACCATGGAGACTTACCCTAATCAGATCTTCCACTGTTATCTATGTCAAAGCTCCTGATTTGGGCTCAAAATTCAGAGAAGCCTTGTGCTTGTGGGAATTTCGGAGACCACAATGTGCAATGACATTTCTCCAAATTTTCCTCAGATCCTCCTTATAGAGTCTAGTATCCACTGTAAAAATTCCAAAGCCAATTAAGGAACATAAATAGCAGTAGCTATGAATAGAAATGAATTCTTATATTTCATAAGCACTTATACATATATTTTGCTACATCTCATATAGTGACCGAAATCGAAGATACACCGGAGCCTTTGGACGTCCTGCCACCCGACGCTAACTTCTCCTTTGACTCGCAACCAGGCAAACCCCGGTTTGCATTTAAGTACTTTTGCAAATTCTTTATTTGTATCATTTAGGTCTAGGGTGAATGCTTGCATTACAGTTAGGGTCATTGAAACCCCACTTGCATAACCTTGTAAATCCTATGAAGGGTTGGGTAGCTAACAGACCCGACGAGTAGACAAGGCCCTGCTAATATGCTTAAGATCTTGGTAGAAGTCGAGTAGTTGGAATCAACTCGCGAGGTAAGGTTTTATCACACGGTTTGGTCAGAATAGAAATGGCTTAAGAGTGGAGAAAATGAGACCCAGCAGGGGGGATAGGAAGCAGTGAGAGGAGGTCTCATGTGCGTATCCCTGTTGGTGTCGATTGAGGACCGAGTCGTGTGCGGGCCTGATGAACAAGTATCGAACAATACCGGATGGCATACTGACATAAGCAGGAAACCGATGTAATTGGTTAACCTGGGTGCCGAGGCTTACCCAACCGTAAATACAAGTCGGTTGAGGGTAGGAAGGTGTAAATCTGCTGGTGGGCACAGTCACGCTCCACGCGGGGACCTCCTGCCCGTTACGGATGGACCGGTTCGGTATTTGGGTTGCCTTTGAAAGGTTGTTGCATACAACAGAGTAGGAAGGGGTGTGGAATCACGCTTCTGAAAGTGGGTGTATGCAACGTGTTGTCCGGGTGTCTCCTGATTGCAATCACCGTCCCTCGCGGTTATTTGAGTACCGCTTGTTCACTGTTCTGTGACGTAGTATTAAGAGCAATAAGCCAGATGAATGATAATATGCTGTGATGAACTATTACTGTCTGGAAACCATGTCTGCTGTAGACATATAGCTAATTAAGTTTATTTTCCACTTTGGGCATCACCACATCGGAGGAAAGCGTTTCTTGTTTGATTGTGGACTTCCGATGTCGGGGCTGCCTAAGGCTTATTGATCTGTTGCTATAAAACTGAAAGTAAGGATCAACATGTAGGCGTGTCTTTATTGCAAAGTCCTTTTCCTATCTTACACATCTTTGCATGTAGAGTTCCATGCCTAGGGTTGCCGGTTAAGACTTGCTGAGCCATCGTGCTCACGGTTGCAATATTTGAGCTATGTGCAGGTGAGAGCTATAAGGAGGGGTCCGAGGACGAGGCGGTGCCCCCGTCAAGGTACACGGCCGAGCTGGAGCCCTGCACACCGCCGTGATCTCCGGATACATGTTGCTAGTGTGTAGCGTCCTCGGGCTAGACGGCTGCACTTTTGCTTAGTTAGGCTAAGAGAGTAGTTATTATAAGACTTCCGCTGTATAATTAAGTTTTTGTAAAAAGACTTCTGCTGTTTTATATCAAAAAAAGTTTGTATGTTGTTTTTAATTCTTTTCGTGTGTGCTGTTGGGTGCCGCATCGCATGGCACCACCCTATGCGATGCTGGAGTGGGTGAACCACGGGGTGGTCCCCACTCCCTGTTTTCTGGACAATTTTAACTCTACTGCATTTTTCGACTGGTTAAGGGATGAAACACCTCTGGACATCAATAGAAAAGTTGTAAAGCTCTTCCAAAGATTTCCAGAAATGTATCATATGACCCCAACCTCGAAAGAACTCAACCTCTAACCTCTGATTAACTTCAGCTTTTTCAGCTGAAAACAGGGGACTCTGTCCATAATATCCTATAAGTTGAAAACCTGTTAACTTTGAACATCCTTATTAAGGGAAGGAGTTACCTCAAAGTTTTAGTGTTCTGGATTAAAACCTTCGAGTTTTTACAATGAGGTTGCTCATTTAGTGGGGTGTGACGTCGAAGCGTCACTAGTTCATGTCGGTACTACGTTCCTCACAAAGAAAAACCTATACCGGACTTAGCCGGCTTCGTTAGTTCAGTGGTACTAAACATCACTCGCACACGGATGCTACTTGTATACCGATTCATGGTTAGACTACCTGCAAATAACTCACACAATCATCAGACTCGGCTGCACACCGAGCCCGGTCCTAATACAGCTCATACACCCGTCCATCATCACTCGCACGGGTGTTCTCGACCCAAACACGCCTTGAGCTACGTGTTCACGTTACTCACCACGTGATGGGGTCTCCCAAACTTGCCCTTAGCACGGCAGGGAAGTGTGTTGCTCGAATATCCCAAACGACATGAAGAGTCGTAGAGGATATTAAAGTGGGCTGGGTTACCTGCCACCCGTGGGGCTCCACCCTTCAGCTTGTGTGCACTGGTGGACAACGCTTACGTGCACCCCCCAAGACATAGAACGTCCCGAGATGCACAATTTTCCGACATAAGCAAATAGGTTAGTATTTCCACTTTCTATACACTAATAATATTCTTATACGGGCTACTAACTCGTTCCTCACCGAATTTTTGAAAAAGATGACCTTTTTAGTGTGTTAAACCTCAAGCGAGCTCTGATACCACGCTGACAGGGCCCCTCGGCCTCGTCGAGCCAGGATCACGCTGAGGGGGTACTGCTTGCACAGCAACGGATAACGCACATAAAAGATACAAAGCGGAAGCAAAGTTTTATTACATAAACGAGTTTATGAACATTTTACAACAAAATATGTTCAGTCTACACTCACGGGCATAGACTACGCATCGAGTTCACGTTCAGCCCGTGAACGTGTCCCCGCTAGCACACACGCACACTAACACGGCGGCGTGCAGAACTCCCAATTGACGGGGTTTCCCTCTTGGGGTTCCGTCTCCTCCTCGGGAGTCCCTTTCTCATAACACCCTGCAAAAGCTTCAAACACAAGTAGTGAGCATGATGGCTCAGCAAGTCTGACCCGTCTCTCCTATACATGAAACTTCTACATGAGGGATTCAAGGTACATGAGGTAGATAAGTTGCAAAGCACTCGCTTAATTAGTTGAACTTTACTTTCAAGTTTTAGCAGCAAGTTGTGGAGAACCTCACGCTAAGGCACATAAGAGCCGTAATCAAACAAGAAACGCATTTCTCTCATGTACTTTGCCCAAGGTTGAAAAGAACTTTAGTTCGCTCTAAACTACAGCAAGTCAATAACAATCACTGTATAGCTTTTAAATCAGCAAACTTGTAACATGTATCTAGCCGGTTCATTCTACGTCACGGTACTAGTGAGCAAGTGGTACTCACTGACTGCGAGGGACGGCGATTATAATTGATTTACACCTGCAGGGTTACCCGAATAACCCGCCACGTACGCCCGTACTCGATGTTGCCTACAGCAACCATCACGGACGTCGTACGCAACCACCTTTCATCCATCAGCCAAATGTTGAACCAGTCCAATCGTCCCGAGCAAGAGGTCTCTGCGCACGCATCCGCAGTGCCGCCAGCTGATTTACACCTCAAGCTCTCAATCTACCCTCTGGACGACAAGCAATGCCTCAACACCCAGCTACCCGAATTACATCGGTTTCCCGGTTCCCATATATCCGGTAGGTGTTCGGTACTGTTCTAGCTTGTTCAACAGGCCCGCACATGGCTCGGTCCTCAATCGACACAAGCAGAGCTACGGCACCCAGGACCCAACGTCTTGCTGCCCTTACCCTTCGCTCGGTCTCATGTTTCTTGCCATGTGTTTCATTTGCTACCTTTACCCGAGTAGTGTGCCTCTAGCCTATTCTCGCGAGCAGTTCCAACTACTCGAGTTGTACCAAATGCTACACTATCTTAGCATTGCAGTAGCTAATCGAGGTTTACAAACCTAAGCCCAACCCGGGGTTTTCTTGGCTATGAATTTGGTTTTTCAAACAAGACTCTAATGCAAAATTTAAGTGGGTGCTCAAAGTAAGTTCTCAAAACCGTAAAATTTAAAAAGACTAATGCAAACCGGAGCTTGCCTTGCTGCTGTTGGTCGTAGGCTATCTGCTCCTCTGGAGTGATGAAGTCTAAGACTTCGGGCTCCTCTCAACCTTAGCGACTACATGAGATAATACACATATGTATCAATTTGAATGCATTCGAATTTGATATTGAATTTGATAAGACCATAAGTACTGCTATACAGGCCCAATGACTCTGAAACTTTTACTGTGGTTTGGATAAAACCTAAACAGAGAGTTGACCAAGTTTCATTTGCATCGCAGCTCATTTGTGCCCTCCACAAATAATTGTGTACTTAGCCTTAATTGGAGCTCTTAGGGTGTGCTAGGGATTTTCATGGAGCAAGCCATGACTTCTGAAAACTAGATTTGCAGAGGGTTCTAATGGAGTTGGTTTAAGTTAATTTGAAGGTTCCTAGCCAAAGATATGAGCTAAACAAGTTCAGAGAATTTCTGAAAAATGTTTCTGGACATTTTCCATTTTCTCTGGAATAGTTTTAATAATCGCACCATTAGGTGGATCAAATAAGATTAAATGGATCTGAAATTTTTATGGTAGCTCAATAATATTATGCTGAACATCCTGGCTAAATTTCAGAATTTTCCTCCAAAGGGTTCTCCAGTTAAAATTCTAAACAGTTTAAATTTTGAAGAATTGATTCTGGAGAAATTACGATTTTCATAAAGTAAAACTTGATTTGTTGGAAAGTACTCAGAGAGCTGAATCCAAAAAAATTTGGTTCACTTGATTTGGAGTTTCCTAGCCAAAGTTATGTGGGTTTGAAGTTGAACTAAATCTGAAAATCGGGGAAAAGTTTAAAACACTGCACGTGGGTCCCATGCACAGTGTCTTCTTCAACCTCCCGCTAGCGCCCGAGCGCGCGACACACAGCGACGGTGGCACGGCTCGTTCTTGGCCATTACTGCCTAATTCTCGACACGGTTTCTTCCTATGTGACCCTTGGAGCACGGCGCACATGCCGGGCAACTTCTCGTGCCTTGACATCGCTAGAAACGTAGTTGGCGACGGTGGTGGCGGAATTGAGCTCGGGTCCGACGGTGCTAGCTCGTCTCGGTGGTGAACACGATCAACCATCGGGTCTAAAAGCACCACTGGGGCACGGGGAAGCTAACCCTGCCCTCCTCTTGGCTGGAGATCGCCGGGAAAGTAGACTTCACCGGCGACCCGAGCCGTTTTCACCGGCGGTGGCCAAAATACGGTGCTCTGCTCACTGGGTTGATCATCATCGCTAGGATTTGGCTGAGGTAACCGTGAGGTCCTACTCTAGCTACAGCTTGACCAGGATTTCCGGTGATCAAGTGATCAAGATGAATTTCCAGTTTTGGTTCTCGGTGTTCTATACGATGATCGCCGGAAAAAATGAAATTCCGGCTAACCGGCGCTTAAGATGGAGCTAGGGAGTTCAGGGAGAGCTACTAGACTTCGGTGCTAACCTCAGAGACCAGTTGGCTGCGCCGGAGAAGCTTGGAGCTGCCCGGGCGACGGTGTTAAGTCTGAGGCATTTCGGAGTGAATCGGGAAGTGGATGATCGGCTCGGAAAAGCTCGAGGGGAACTGATCACGAGCAACTGAGGGTTGGAGCACGTCGAGCAAAGGTTGGTGGTGCCGTTTGTGGCCTTAGCTCGCGGTGGGAGGGATTGCTTTGGCCGGTCAACGGCGGGGTGGTGACTTGGGGTGTGCGGCGGCTCTCTTTGGGTTTTCAGCGCGAGGAGGCGTCGGAACAGCAGTGAGGCGGCTTTGTGGCGTCCGGGACTGGATGATAACGAGCTGGGACGTCGGTTTGCAGCTGAGACCGCTGATCAGGAGGTGGCAGCGGTGAACAGCACCGTGGCGCCCACGTGAGCGCGCGCAAGACCCGAGTCCCAGGTGTTTCAGTCGGTTAACTCGTTTGTGGGGCTGACAAGTGGGACCCACTTCCATTTTAACCTCTGAAATTAACTTTCTCCCACTGCTCTAAACAGTAGTCCCAATAATACCCTTTGAAATTTGAATTATCTACCAGTTGTCCATTTAAACTTGATAGAATTGAAATTATGAAGTGTTGAAATATATTTTCAGCACATATGCAGTTTGAAATTCAAATTGAATTTGAATTTGCTAAAACTAGCTCATGTCAAGATCAATTCCAAATGGAGTGAAAATTGGTGTGTGAGCTCACAAAAATGTGCTGAGTGTGAATATAAATCCCACTTTTGGATTCATGGGGTAAAAGGAGTTTGAATTTGAATTTGAGTTCAAACTAGCCTCTTTCTAGTTATACCCAAAAATACCTCAAAAAGGTTTTGGATTTGGGTAAATTTTGGCATGAGCATTCCTAGCAAGGTGTAGGAGTTTTCCATAAGCTCAGCCCCTATATGATGCATGTGGGAAATACCACTTTTGCCTTTTGCGAGTTCATCCTCTAATGACCATATTGATTGTGGTTACTTGCTCTTCAAATGTGTTCATAGTTTGTCCCCAAATGAGGTGTGTGTGGTGTAATGAACACTTTGATTGTGTGCAAAAACTTGGGCCTTTACATGCGGCGCAGCCTACGGGACAGCGACGCGCAACGCTGTAACACCCTCAATTTTGTAATCATGCATGCATTCATATTTTATGTAGAGAAACATTTAAAATAACTAGAAACAGAGAAGGGATTAAAAAGATAGCTAAAAGAGCCAGTTCCAATTCGCCGAGGAGCGCTGTAGACACTTTCCGCGGCCTGCTGGCCATGTGGCGTGTTTGGAGCTCATCCCTGCGTAATGGGGAGAGGTCCGGCACCGCCAGACACGTGGCAGGCTCGGTCGCGTGTCGCCTCCGGGGCTTGCCTCTGCGGAGAAGAGAAGTCCAGCCCCGCAGAACACGTGTCGCCACCAGAGCTAGTCACTGCGGGGAAGTAAGGCCCAGCCCGCAGGACATGTGTCGCTCTCGGAACTCACTTCCGAGAGGTCCGACACCATGGGACATGTGTCTCTCTCGGAGCTAACCTCCGAGAGGTCCGGTCCTACTGGAAACGTGTCACCTCCGGGGCTCACCTCCGGGAGGTCCGACACTGTTGACACGTGTCGACCTCGGAGCTCACCTCCGGGAGGTCCGACGCTGATGGACACGTGTCGACCTCGGAGCTCATCTCCGAGGAGAAAGGAGGTCCGGCTCTACTGGACACATGGCATTCTAGGAGCTCACCTCCGAAGAGAGGGGAGGTCCGGAACTGACACGTGGCACTCTCAGAGCTCACCTCCGAAGAGAGGGGAGGTCCGGCACTGACACGTGGCGTACACGAAACTCGCCTCTGAGGGAGGGAGAGGTCCCGACCCACCAGGACACGTGGTGCACGCGGAGCTCGCCTCTGAGGAAGAGGGAGGTCTCGCCCGCCTGACACTCGGCGCAACAGGAGCCCACCTCTACGGATAAGGGAGGCCCGGCCCCTGCTGGACACGTGGAGCCTCCGGAGCTCATCACCGTGGAGGTGACGAGATCTTAAGCGGTTTTTCTTCTGTACGCGTGGGCATACCCGATACGGGAGGAAACCGACACGATTTCACATTGCTACCACACCAAATCGATTAGAGATAAGTTGTTAAGATCTAAAACAAATTGAATAGGACTTTTATTTGAAATCCAATCAGAGTAGGACTCTTTTCGACCCCTTATAAATAGAACCCAAAACCCCTTGAATAGGACTTTTATTTGAAATCCAATCAGAGTAGGACTCTTTTCGACCCCTTATAAATAGAACCCAAAACCCCTGGCCGCAACCACGTAATCTTATTTTCCACCTCCCGAGTTGACGACTTGGAGGCCCTAGCTTCCAACTCACCGAGTTCCACCCCCCTTGCCGGAGTTCAGTCGCCGGTGAACACCACCGATGAGCTCCCCGCTGCTGCCATCACTAGGCGGAAGACCCCAACACCAAGGAGAAGCGAGGTAGGTCTTCGTTACCACCTTACGACATCATCGCGCATCTGTTTCTTCGAACAGAAGTTTTTTTCGTGTGGACAGATCACGTGTTGATCTAGATCTTGATACAAGATTATCACCACGTCCGCACTAGATCCTTACACCCTTGTTCGTCGTAAACCCCCATGCAAACCCTTAAAACATGCAAGAACACGTACCAACTGACCTAATAAAACAGCACCATAGGATTAGCATGCATATGCACCATTGCATCTTGAGTAAAGTATATGCATGATAATTGATTGCTGTGAATCTTGTATGTGTGTGATCGTGAGTAGAAGGACAAGCTCAGGGAGCTACCTACGAAGGATTACAACACCAAGACATCGAGACACAAGAGCAACAGAAGCTACAGGAACAAGGCAAGTGCCCTTGACCATATTGATCTCATGTTTTGGAAACTGTTTTGTTTGCGAAAAAGTGTGTATGCTTGAGTCAACTTGATGGGAAACCCTTTCATAGGAGTTTACTAGTTTTGTTAACCACCCTTGTCGCCGGGAAAGTTGATGAGACGGGTATGGACATTTTTGCTTTTTGCTTCGCTAATCTACAGGTTATGGGAAGCGATTGAATGTGTCTAGCTACTGCACTCATGAGAATAATGATAATGAGAACTTGATGTTAATGAACATGAATCGGAGGGAGATCTAGGCAAGCTTGGTTCGTGGAAGTGGTAGAATGATATGGTGGTTACTTGCCGTAGATCTAAGGACCGGTTCATGCGAGCACATGCCAGGAATACAGTGCCACCACAAGGCCAAGTATGGGTGCGGCTTAGCTGACTAATTAGGTAAGTTGCTAGATTGTTATGTACCGTGGAAGGCGCAGGGAATGGGAGTTGAGAGAGGACTGCCCTGGGAACTGCATGGCACAAGAGGGGGCTCGTAGGTGGGAGAATGGTGATTCGAGCCTGCTGGTGAAACCTTAGTGAGTCCATACATCTAGTAGCCCCTTTGTAAAGGCTATTTTGTGATCTCTTAACCATACACCGACGGTTGTGTACTGGCATAATGGAGGTTCTGCAGTCGCCGATGGGTGACGATCACAAACTTGTGGGTAAAGTGGTGTAAACTCTGCAAGGTCTAAAACTATCATGATAGTCGTGCTTCCGGTCACAAGCACCTGGCCAACTTCCATGATTAGATGGGATGGTTATTGGGATGGTATTTGGTCTGGTTATTGGTTTGGTTTGGTTTGGACTTTGGATTTGGTTTCGGGACTATTGATTCTTGGTGATGAGATTGGTTTCATGACTGTTGAGTCATGATAATGAGCTTTGGTCTCGGTTATGAGATGGAAATTGAATATGAGATGAGATGGTAATGAATACAAGATGGTATTCATGAGCATAAGAAGAAGTTGAGAAAGATGAATGTCTGATGAGACATGAAAAGAGGTGGAACATGATGGAGGTATGTTGATTGAATAAATGTTGGGATTACATTCACTTAAAGCTAGTTGCTGTTTTATCATGTTTTGTGAAATAAACTTCGCTTTCTGCAATGAGCCTTTTTAATTCTACCTTGCTATAAGCTACATATCATATTTCCCCGCACTTGCTGAGTACATCATGTACTCAAACTTGCATTATTACTTCATCATCAGCAACAGGAGAAGAGTACTTCAAAGACCATGTGGAGTACTAGGCGTGTGATCCACCGTCAACTTGCCTGTGGAGTAGGAGATGGAGCCGCTGCTGCTGCTTAGTTGCTTCTGCAATAGTTAGAAGACTTCCGCTGCTAGAATGAGTTAGAGACTCATGAGACATTGTAATAAAACTCTGTTATTCGTGATATTATTCTGAATTCAGTTTGTGGATGATATGTGTATGTGTGATGAACATCCTGGGCACACATATGCATCAGCTCGGTTCTGAGGTTTTCTCGGAACAGAGGCGTCACAGATTGGTATCAGAGCCACAGTTCATCGTAGGTCACAAGCCTAGATAGAAATCACAGATTGGTATCAAAATCGCCACGTTGACCGTAGGACGCAGGCCTAGTCACAGATTAGCATTAGAGCCACTGTGACCGTAGGATGCAAGCCTAGAATGCATAGATTGGCATCAGAACCACCTTGACCGTAGAATGTAAGCCTAGGAAAAGTCACAGATTGGTATCCTAGGTATCACCCCAAACCACATTGACTATAGGACGAAGTCACAGATTGGTGTCACCCTAAAAACACATAGGACTACCATTGCATAAGCTTGAATAGGAGTTGTGTGAAACTTTTGTGAAGATTGCTTGTGATTGTGTGCTTAGTGTAAGTTGTGGGACGTTTTCAGCGTTGTCCATATCCACACATAGTAGAGAGATGTGAGATGCTTCGGCATGTGTTCACATCCTCGTATAGGATGATATATAGTTCATACCCTTGATACATATAGTTGGGAGGAATCCATCTAAACTTCTAACTTCTATTCTATCCAACTCTCTCTCACAGGTGGTGAGAGAAAACGCCGGCCAACAAAGGAGGAACGTCCGTGGCAACCAAGAGGATGACCACGTCGAAGTTCCTGAGAATGTCAACCCCGAGGCTGGTGGAAACAAACTTGAAAGGTTGATGGCTATGCAGTATCAGCTCATGCAAGCCAACAATAACAACAACCCCGTTCCTGCACCACCGCCACCACCGTCGGCTCACAACCAACTGGGAGAGTTCATGAGGACTCGACCACCTACCTTTGCACAAGCTAATGACCCCATGGAGGCCGATGATTGGTTGAAGTCCATGGAGAAGAATCTTGCCATAGTTCAGTGCAATGACCGAGAGAAAGTTCTATTCGCATCACACCAACTTATGGGAGCAGCCGCTGACTCGTGGGACGCTCTATGCAACAACGCTCATGTCAACCAGAAGACTATCACTTGGACTGAGTTCAAGGAGAGTTTTCACTCTCATTACGTCCCTACTGGTGTCATTATGCTCAAAAGGCAAGAGTTTGAGGGTCTCCACTAAGGAAAGAAGAGCGTGAATGAGTACCTCAACAAGTTCACGCAGCTTTCAAGGTACGCCCCCGAAGATGTCAACTCGGACCAGAGGAAGCAATACTTGTTCATGAGAGGGTTGAACATTGAGATCCAGGTTCAGCTCCTCAACAATGACTATGCAAACTTCCAGAAGCTAGTTGACAAAGCTATAGTGGTTGAGAGCAAGATCCGAGAGATCGAGCAAGAGGGCAAAAGAAAGATGCCATACCAGCCACAAGGGAGCAACGTACGCCTCCGTTTCATGCCCCAGCTGGACCACAGTATGGGTCGTCTACGTCTACTTTTCGCTCTAATCAGCCACCGCAGCCATGTTCTGTTATGCAAGCACCTCGTGTGCCTTTGCCTCCTGCACCCCGTCCAAACATGGGTGCTTATACTCAAAACCACCCTCGTCCCAACGTCCCTGCTGTCTTGGGAAACAAGGCATGCTTTGCATGCGGAGAAACAAGACACTTCGCGAGTCAGTGCCCGAGGAAAGGTCCTGGACAGCCAAGCAACGTGCCCAAGCAGAACCCACGGCTGAACGGAGGAGCTACGCAAGGCAACCATGGACAGCAGAGTTACGCTCGTGGCAACGTGAACCATGTCTCTGCTGAGGAAGCACAGCGGGCTGAGGACGTCGTGATTGGTATGTTCCTTACCAACTCCAACCCAGCCACCATTTTATTTGATTCCGGAGCATCGCATTCATTCATATCATCCAAGTATGTTGCCAAGTATAATCTACCCATATCACACTTGAAATATACTATGTTGGTTAATTCTCCCAGTGGAGAGATGAGGACTAATATAGTATGTCCGAAAGTAAACCTTAAAATAAGGGGGGTAGACTTCCTTGCCAACCTCATTGTCTTGGATTCCCAAGGGCTTGACATAATACTCGGAATGGATTGGTTAAGCAAGCACAACGGAGTAATCCAATGTGCTGAGAGGAGCGTGCAGTTGACAAACGAGCACGGTACTCGCATTGAGTTCGATTCAGCCCAACCGGCAACCAAGAAGGCAATGTTGAACCACGTCGAAGAAGCAACCTTGTATAGCATTCCGGTGGTTCAAGAATTTTCGGACGTGTTCCTGGAAGAACTTCCAGGTATGCCACCTGACCGGGACATTGAGTTTTCCATTGACTTGGTACCCGGAACTGCACCTATAGCGAAGAGACTATATAGGATACCCGTTAACGAGCTAGTGTAACTTAAGAAGCAAATTCAGGAGCAGTTAGAAAAGGGTTTTATACGTCCAAGCTCGTCACCATGGGGAGCCCCCGAGCTCTTCGTAGACAAAAAGGATGGAACCCAAAGGATGTGTGTGGATTATAGGTCCCTCAAGGAGGTAACGATCAAGAATAAATACCCTCTCCCCCGTATAGAGGAGCTGTTTGACCAAATGAAGGAAGCCTGAGTCTTCTCCAAGATTGATCTTCGTTCGGGATATTTCAAGCTGAAGATTAAGCCCTCCGACATACCCAAGACTGCCTTTCGAACACGGTACGGTTCATATGAATATACCGTGATATCTTTTGGGTTAATGAATGCACCCGCATATTTCGTGTACCTCATGAATAAGGTCCTCATGGAGTACTTGGATAAGTTCGTCGTGGTTTTCATCGACGATATCATGGTGTATTCGAAAAGCGAGGAAGAACATGAAGAACATTTAAGATTGATGTTCCAGAAGCTGCGGGAGCATCAGTTGTATGCCAAGCTCAGCAAGTGTCAATTTTGGCTAAAGGAGATATCGTTCCTAGGCCACATCATCTTCGAGGAAGGAGTATCGGTTGATCCCGAAAAAGTGGGAGATGTTCTGAAGTGGAACCAACCGCAGAACGTGAGGGATATTCGGAGTTTCCTTGGAATGGCTGGATACTACCGCCAGTTCATAAAGGATTTCTCCAGAATAGCAAAGCCTATGAATGAATTGCTAATGAAAGGAAAAGCATTTCAGTGGACACCAACGTGTCAAGAAAGCTTTGAGGAGCTCAAGAAAAGGCTAACCACAGCACCGGTTTTGGTATTGCCGGATGTGAGCAAGAGCTTTGACATATATTGTGACGCATCAAGACAAGGGCTTGGATGTGTGCTCATGCAAGAAGGACAAGTGGTAGCCTATGCATAAAGACAACTAAAGAAACACGAGCTGAATTACCCCGCACATGACTTGGAACTCGCAGCCGTGGTGCATGCATTGAGATTTGGAGACATTATATCCTTGGCCATCGATGTGAGATCTACACGGATCACAAAAGCCTCAAGTATATATTCACCCAAACGGATTTAAATTTGAGGCAACGTCGATGGTTGGAACTAATCAAGGATTATGATGTTGGAATCAACTATCACCCCGGAAAGGCTAATGTAGTAGCTGATGCATTGAGCCGAAAGGGAGCATGTCACCAACTCACGGTTCTGGAGCTACCGCCCGAGCTGCGCAAGGAGTTCGAACGGTTACATCTCAGTTTCTTGAACGAGATGGAAGTGATGGAACTCCATTCTTCGCTGGAACAAGAGATAAGAGATGGCCAAGCAACGGATGAGGAAATCAAGGAGATTAAGGAAAGGATCCAACAAGGCATAGAAAAGGACTTCAAGGAAGACGAGAGGGGTACACTTTGGTTAGGGAAAAGGATTTGTGTGCCTAACGTGAAGCACATCCGCGACACGATATTAAAGGAGGCACATGACTCACCTTTTATTCCATACATCCTGGCAGTACAAAGATGTACAAGGACTTGAATACTTGTTATTGGTGGGATGGTATGAAGAGGGACATAGCTGAATATGTTGCCTTATGCAACACATGCCAACGGGTGAAGGCCAAACATCAAAGACCCGTTGGACTGTTGCAATCATTAAAAGTACCCGAGTGGAAGTGGGAAGACATCAGTATGGATTTCATTGTCGGGTTGCCACGTACTCAGTCGGGTTACGACTCCATCTGGGTTATCGTGGACCGATTGACGAAAACAGCCTGTCGGTACCCTCAATATGGGGTACCCCCGCGCACAGGGGAAAATCGTCTAAGGACTTTGCCCCCTCCGCAGGGGCGAACTCCGAGGGCATCCAAGCCGGACCTCCCCTCTCCGCGGGGAGAGCTCCGAAGGCTCCACGTGTCCAGCGGTGCCGGATATCCCTCTCCTTAGAGGAGAGCTCCGGGCCCGCCACGTGGCCAGCAGAGCCGGACCTCCCCCCTCCACGGGGAGAGCTCCGAAGGCTCCACGTGTCCAGCGGGGCCGGACCTTCCTCTCCTCAGAAGAGAGCTCCGGGCCCGCCACGTGGCCAGCAGAGCCGGACCTCCCCCCTCCGCGGGGAGAGCTCCGAAGGCTCCACGTGTCCAGCGGGGCCGGACCTCCCTCTCCTTAGAGAAGAGCTCCGGGCCTGCCACGTGGTAGCAAAGCAGCGCTGCCTACCCAACGCGGTGGGCAGCAGGAGTAAAGTCGCACCATGCCTTGTTCGTACAAGGTATTCAAGACCCGCGCTTTCCCAAGGGCGGTATTGAAGACCCGCGCCTTCCCACGACGCGGAGACGCGGAGCACGCCCCTGCCAGGAGGCGTTGCGCCCAGTCGCATCACAGTGAAGACAGGCATGCAATGTCAGGTGTTGTACACCAATAAACGCAGCGACAAGACATCCCCTGCCTCCCCTGCCATCATCAACTACTACGCCTAGCTTGCGGCGTGGGCAGGGCGGCAGGCCGGAGGCCCAGAAGTCCTCGCCAGAGACAACTACCGGCGTTAATGCATATACGGTAGATGGCAGAGATCTCCCCGGGACCACCTGTCGGGTCCCGGGCCCCCCTTTGTAAGCCGCCCGAGCCTTGGACTATAAAAGGCTCCGGTAGGCAGCGTTGCAAAGGGTTCGGCATTACGCCACCTTGCAAGACATTCTAGCACTCAGCTCATCCTCAAGCTTGGAACCCTGGTTCTAAGCCTCAAGCAATACAACGAGCACCTCTGCTCACCGTGGACGTAGGGTATTACGCTCCGGCGGCCCAAACCACGTAAAAAACCCTTGTGTGCATCTCCATCTTTCATCCAGTCCAGCGAGACCCACGCAGGGGGACTAGCCCCTCCGAAAAAGAACCTCCGTGGGCTGCCTAGTGCAGGCCCGGGGGAAGTGTCGACCGCAGACGCTTCGACATTTGGTGCGCCAGGTAGGGGGCTTTTCCCTCTTGCGTCGAGTCTTCGCTCACGAAGATGACCAAGCTTCCATCCGCGGCAAGCTCTCCTCGCCCTCGTTCCTGGTGAACGATGACCAGCGAGGCTTACGTCTCGATGCACTCAGGGAGGAGTGTGTCGGGACAGGCTGGAAGCCAGCAGCCGACTCCGGCAAGGCGGACTACAGCAAGCCCAAGATCTGCTGCAGCGCCGAGTGTCACTCATGGGAGTACACTAGCTGCAGCACTAGCGCTTCTACGCAATCCACCTGCTGGGGACGTGCCTCAGGCGGCGACCCAGCAGTGGATTCGCGACGTCGACCGTCTCGTCGTCGCCGCCGCCAACCCTCAGCTTCGGCGGGGACGACGCCCCAGTCAACCGGATGTGTCGCTGTCGCACACGCCAACGGTTGACGGGCAGACGGCAGACTCCTGCTCCACCAGGCTCCCATCGGCGGACCTGAGGTCGGAGTTGGAACGACATCACCTGGGCGAAGATGCCCGCGTCACCATCAAGCGATGACGAGAAAGGTGTCGCAACCATGAGGCCGGCGACAGCATGTCGACCTCCTCGACCCAGCTTGGGTCGCAGACGTTCGCTACGCGATCTCTGCCCCAGGTGTACGCCAAGCAGCATATGCCTCAGCCATATGCCTTGCAAATGGCGCCCCCGGTTTATGGCGCACCTTTGCCCATGCCGGGGTACTCCGTGCCAACAGCAGACCAAGCGTTCGTGGCACCAACACCTACAGCAACAGGAGCGGGGTGCGCAGCCTTCGCGCCGCACCTTCGCTTCGCGAAGTGGCCGCGCAAGTTCTGGTCACACCTGCCAGAGAAGTACGACGACAGCGTCAACCCAGCGGAGTTCCTCCAGATCTACTCCACCGCCATCCTAGCTGCAGGAGGGGATGAGCCCGTCATGGCCAACTACTTCCCTGTCGCCTTGACCGGCCCAGCACGGTCTTGGCTCATGAACCTCCCCTAGGGTTCCATAACCTCCTGGGGAGAGATCTGCCGACAGTTCACCGCCAACTTCGGCAGCTCCTACACCCGTCCTGGCACGGAGCTTGACCTCCACGCCATCCAACAACAGCCTGGAGAGTCGCTACGCTCCTTCATCTAGTGGTTCTCCCAGGTACGGAACACCATCACCCATATCTAAAATGCTTCTGTGGTGGTGGCGTTCCGACAGGGTGTAAGGGACAAGAAGATGCTCGAGAAGCTCGCCACCAGAGAGGTGTGCGACGTCTCGGAGCTCTTCAGCCTGGCGGACAAGTGTGCCAGAGCAGCGGAAGGGCGCAACTGGCACTTGCAGCCAGCCTCCGAAGCCGGAGGACAGCCCGGGTCTAGTGCTACTTCCCATGGGAGCAGCAAGAAGACCAGAAGGGAGGCAAGATCAAGCCGTCGGCCGGAGCTCTCGTTGCTGCCGCTGCAGCACCCACCGGAGCTCGGGGGCCACGCCCCGACAAGAGGCCGCGACAGTCACCAGCCCCTGGCGGTGACCACAGCGAGCCGTGCTCCGTGCACAATACCAGCAGCCATACTGCTGCTGAGTGCCGGGAGATCCAGAATCTCACGGGATGCCTAGCTGCACTGAGTCGGTTCATACCGAGGCTAGCGGAGCGGGCTCTTCCCTTCTTCAAGCTCCTGCGCAAATCCGGTACATTTGCTTGGACCGACGAAGCAGAAGAAGCATTCCAGGAGTTGAAGCAGCTCCTGACGACCCTACCCATCATGGTAGCCCCAGAGCCCGAAGAGCACCTGCTGCTCTACATCGCGGCGACAACATAGGTGGTGAGCATGGTCCTCGTCGCAGAGCCGCCGGACCCCTCATCACCGCAACCAGCTCCAGCAGCTGAGGTCAAGCACCAAGGCTGCCCGGGCCCCATGGGGGGCCCCGACAGCCAGGAGATTTCGGGAGCCCAAGACGACCTCCCGACGCTCCAAGACAACCTCCCGGAGGTCCAAGGCAGCTTCCCGGAGGTCCAAGGCCGCCAAGAAGCCTCCGGGTCCCAGCTCCGGAGGATGCCCAGGACCTGTCTTCCTCCTGTCGGCCTGAGCCAGTGGAGGAAGACACCTCAGGTCCCTCAGAAAGGACCCGGACCATCCAGAGGCCCGTCTACTACATCAGCGAAGTCCTCCATCACACCAAAACAAGGTACCTGGAGGTCCATAAGCTGTTGTATGCAGTGCTCGTGGCGTCCAGGAAGCTCCGGCATTACTTCCAAGCCCACCGGATCTCGGTGGTCACCTCCTTCCCGCTGAAGACCATCCTTCACAGCCCCAACGCGACTAGCAACGTCGCTAAGTGGGTAGCGGAGTTGGCGGAGTTCGAGCTAGACTTCCTACCTCGACATGCAGTCAAGAGCCAAGCACTGGTTGACTTCGTGGATGAGTGGACGCCATCAACAACCAACCCAGGGGGCCCCGAAGACGGCGAACCGTAGCCCCGAGCTCCAGTCTTCACCGAGCCCCACTGGACGCTCTTCTTCGACGGCTCCTCGGGAAAGCAGGGGGGCGGTGTCGGCGTACTGCTTCTCATGCCATCGGGGGAGCAGTTCGGGTACATGGTGCGTCTTAATTTCAAGGCAACCAACAACATGGCGGAGTATGAATCCCTCATCTTCGGGTTGAAGACGGCGCTGTCTCTTGGCGCTCGCCAGTTGTTGGCAAAGGGCGACTCCCAGCTAGTCATCAAGCAACTCAAGGGTGAATGCTCCTGCAACGACCTGCAACTAGCTGCCTATCTGCTCTACGTGCAGATGCTGGAGAAAGACTTCCTCGCCTTGGACCTGTGCCATGTACCGCGCGCCGACAACGCAGCGGACGACGACCTCTCAACGAAGGCTTCCACCGGAGCCCCAGCGCTCGAAGGAATATTCGAGAGGACGTTGCCGCGGCCCACAGCCCGGCCTGCCGAGCCAGGCGAAGGGGGTGGGACCAGCACCTCGAAGCTGGCGGTCCCGGCGGCCCTGCAACCATGGACGCCGCCAAGGATCGTAAGCATCACTGGGGACTCCGTGCTACCCAGCGCTCAAAATTCAGAAGCTCAAGTCAGACCCGATGCATGGATCACGGAGATCCGGGACTACTTGAAAGACAACATCCTTCCTGATGAACGTGTATCCGCTGAATGGATCGTGCGCATGGCTAAAAGATACGCGCTCGTAGAAGGGGATCTCTACCGGCGTGGCGCCAACGACGTCCTCTTGCGGTGCATAACCCAGGAAGAAGGTTGCGACTTGCTCGCTGAGATCCATGGAGGCGAATGTGGGAGTCACGCTTTCTCATGCATGCTCGTTGGTAAAGCCTTCCGGCATGGCTTCTACTGGCCGACAGCACTCCAGGATGCCGTCAAGCTGGTCAAGAGCTGCAAGGCGTGCCAGTTTCATGCCAAGCAGATCCACACACCGGCTCAGACGCTGCAGATGATCCCGCCCTCGTGGCCGTTCGCGGTAATGGGGTTGGACATCCTGGGGCCATTCTCCAAAGCCGTCAGGGGATTCCGGTACCTCTACGTCGCCATCGACAAGTTCACCAACTGGCCGGAAGCTACACCCGTCATCACCATCAACAAGCAATCCGCAGTCAAGTTCATCAAGTCAATCGTCTGCAGGTTTGGGGTCTCAAACAGAATCATCACCGACAACGGGACCCAGTTCACCAGCGCAGCATTCCAAGACTACTGCTAAGACCTTGGCATCCAGGTGTGCTATGCCTCCGTTGCTCATCCAAAGAGAAACGGGCAAGTGGAGAGGGCCAACGCCGAAATCCTTCGGGGCCTCAAGACTCGC
This sequence comes from Neostapfia colusana, assembly GCA_030760725.1. NCBI lineage: Eukaryota > Viridiplantae > Streptophyta > Magnoliopsida > Poales > Poaceae > Neostapfia > Neostapfia colusana. The sequence goes on from JASWHV010000015.1 coordinate 70,507,969, forward strand.
ACCTATGCCAGCTTGAAGAAGCATGGTGCCAAGTGAGTGGATGAGCTTCCGAGCACACTGTGAGCAAACCGTACATCCCAGAGTCGGGCCACCGGGGAGACACCCTTCTTCATGGTGTACGGGGCCAAAGCCGTGCTTCCCCAGAGATCACCATGGGGTCTCCCCGCGTCCGAGATTACGATGAAGCCGCGCAGGACTAGCTCCTGCGTGAAGACATTGACCTCGTCGACGAGGCTCAACTACAAGCAACGCTCAGCAACGCACGGTACCGGCAGACGCTCTGGTGCTACCACCAAACGACCGTGCGTGTCCGGGAGCTCAAAGAAGGCGACCTGGTGCTGCGGCGCATACTTTCTCGCGAAGGAACCAACAAACTCTCCCAGCTGCGAAGGTCCCTTCCGAGTCACGCAAGTTTGCCGCCCCGGGTGCGTACGCCTTTCCACTGAGGATGGGGATCCGCTCCCGAACCCTTGGAACATAGAACACCTCCGTAAGTTCTATCCCTAGAGCAGTAGTAGGACAGGTCTTTTTCTTTCTGTAATAGATCCTATAGAGTCCAGGAACAGCGCTCAGAGCAACTATGCCCCAGGGGACGGTCCAGGACTACGTCTAGCTTGGCCTGGTTCCGACCCTAAGCGCGTAGGATCTTGCTTCCCTTCATAATGGGGCGGGTCATTGCCTCCATGTTTAGCCTGCCTTCCTCCTATGGGTATTTATATGGAAAGAATCCTGTCCTACCACGCTCTTCCTTATGTGCTCATTTAAATTATGCATTAATTTTTATGACCACGCCTCTATATCAAACACAGTGTATGCTCATTGTACACTTAGCTCTCTCTTCCCACTCTCATCCCTAGTCGGCATTTGCTATCCTGACTAAAGGCGGTCGCGCTTGAGGTACCTGCCGATGGCCAGGAGGCCTCTCGGACCTCCCCCAGCCAGGTGTTGCGACGCCAGTTGGTCACCTCCAGGAAAAACCTGCGCTGCGCATGGGGGGTCCAGGGTGCGTAGCCTGCTTTTCCTGGTTCCGACCCAAAGCGTGTGCACCCTGCCCTCCGGAGGTCCAGGGGAGTATAGCCTGCTTTGCCTGGATCCAACCCAAAGCGTGTGCACTCTGCCTCCCCAGCGTTACGGTCTAGTACTAGGGGTCGGACGGTCGTACCCTGACCTCAGAGGGATCCGGACCTCTAGTGACGGGCGCACTGAATTGCCCAAGCCCCGTATACCGGTCCAGGACCGTAAGCCAAATAACACTAAGAGACAGGGAAGGGAGAGCCCCCGAGGAGAATTACGGTTCCCCTACTTGTGTGCAGGACCTCCTGGCCTTAGCTCCCCACAGGAATATGGTAGGTGTGCCCAAACAATTGGCCACACCTACCAGGGGGCCACTACAGGGACTCCGCAAGGAAGGACCGGAGCTCCCGACTACTCCAACTCAAGATCGGAGGAGCCAGACCCCACCCTCTCCGCAGGGGTGGGCTCCGAAGGCCCCACGTGTCCGGTGGGACCGGAGCTCCCCTCTCCTCAGAGGATAGCTCCAGGCCCGCCATGTGGCCGGCAGAGCCGGACCTCGCCCCCTCCGCAGGGGCAAGCTCCGAAGGCTCCACGTGTCCAGCAGGGCCGAACCTCCCTCTCCTCGGAGGTGAGCTCCGGGCCCGCCATGTGGCCAGCAGGGCCGGACCTCCCCCCGTCCTCACAGGGTGAGCTCCGAAGACCCCTTGGGTCCTTATGTCAGCAAGGACCCGAGGAAGGTGTCTGTGAAAAGCTTCAAGATCGGTGGAGACCTCCCGAGGTCCTTGCGGAGCTAAGGGCTCGGGAAGGCCAAGCCAAGAAGAACAAGCCAGAAGCATGAGATGCACAAATGCAAAAGTCTGTTCATTCATAAAAGCTCCAAGAGCTGGACTACAGACTCAAAAAACAAACACAAAAGATACAAAGCTCCTCGGCTACAAGGGCGAGCGCCTAGGAGTCCCCGGACTCCCGCTGGAACCTAGACGCTACGAGGGCGACCACGTCTCCGACTCTGGCCCTGGCAACCTCCTCCTGCTCGACGACGGGGCCACAGACCACCGGCTTCAGAGAGACAGAGGAGTCCTAGCTCCGGAAGCACGTCAGCACGTGCGTGGCGACTTCCTTCACCAAACTCCGCCCCTACGTCTCGAGCGCATCAGCGATCACAGCCTCGAGCCTATCCAGCTTGGAGCCGATGGACTCAAGCGTCGGGATCGCTTCGACCACCTCCTGAGCCGGAGCCCCCGTCCTCACGGGGATGAAGCCAAGAGGCACCAGAGCGGACTCCGCCTGGCCGACGAAGTCCCAGACCGCTCGGGCCTCAATGGTCCACAAAGCGCGGAGCCCCTCCACCTCCAGGCGAGCCGCCAGCAGAGCGCCAGGACCCTCCTCGGGAAACCTCCTCTCCTTCGCCGCCAAGTCCTTCTCCCGGAACTGGAGGTCCTGGGTGAGTCGCTCCAGCTCCAACGCTTGGAAGTCAGCGGCCAGCTCCCGGTCTATTGCTGTCTGGCGGTCCCGGGCGACCTGCTCTTCCCTCACAGCACAGGCTGCCTCCTGAAGCTCCAGCTCTTCGGCCCGGGCCTTCAAGTCGCCCTATCCTGCCTCCAGCCATTCGGCAACCTTCTTCTCCTGAGTCACCACGGCGCGCTCCCGGTCTGCGACGGCGCACTCGTGGCGCGCCAGCTGCAGCCACAGCTCCTCATTGGCATCGGAGCGGGCCCGAACACTAGCGTAGAACTCGCGGGACTCCCGCAAGAGCCGCCGGGTTTCGGCGTCCAGGCACGCGATGGCTCTCCTCTGCAACTCGAGGAGCTCCTCCTCGGCATCGAGCCTCTCCTGCCTCGCGTCGAGCTAAACCTCGATCTCCCGAGTCCGCTGCTTCAAGAGTCGCCCCCAGCTGAGGAGGCGGTCTCTCTCATCCGCCAAGGCCTCCCGCTCGCGTTCGAGCGCAGCCTGGACCTGTCGGACGCTAGACTGGGCCTGCTCCATGGCGTCCGACAGGGGCAGCGGGGAGGCAGAAGCCGGAGCCACGCCGAAGACCTCCTCCATGACATCATCTGATGGGGGGGATGCCGGCATCTCGGCAACCAGGCGAGGCGCCGGTCAGGAGAAGACGGCGCCAAGGCAGGGCCGGTCCTGACGCGCTCCTGCTCGCCGCCCACCGGAAGACCCACATCAGCTCCTCCCTCTTCAGCACTTGGAGGATGGACGCCGCCAGTCGGCTCCGCCGAGTCTTCGACAGCCGCTGGCTCCTGGGCTGGCAAAGGAGGAGGAGTGGGCGCCGCCGCCATTGCTGGGGCTGGTCCCGCCGGATCACAAACAGGAGGCACCCGGACCTAGGGGGGGCCGGTGAAGCTGCCGCAACATCCTGACGTTGTGGCGCTCGGCCCCTGCCAACTGGAGGAGGCCGAGGAACAGGCGCGTCCCTAGCAGCCGAAGAATCCCTGCAAGCACAGGGAGCTCTCAACACAAGAGAAAAAGTATGCAATGTACTAAGACCCGGTGAGAGCAAACTTACCGGGGAACGCGAACACTCCAGCGGGCGTGGAGCCCTGGCTTCCGAGCCGGGGCAGGACCGTCGGAGCCTGCCGTCGCCGCCGGGGCCTGCGCCGAAGGCACCCGGACCGGCGGAGCAGGGGGTGCTCCCGGAGCCCCCCTGGGAGTTGGAGCAGTAGGGCTCCCACCGGCAGCACTGGCTCCGCTCGCCGACCCATCCCCTGAAGCCCGGGGCGCCTGCGTCCCCGGATGAGTCCCGGCTGCGCTCCCTCTGGCGCCGCCTCCTGCCGAGCCAGCAGCAGGGACACTTGACGACCGGGGCACCTGAGCCCCCGGCTCAGCCCCGGACGCCGCAGCACCGGCGTCCCTCCTCGGAGCTCCACCACCTGTGGAAGGAGGGTGGGACGCCCGGGGCTCCTCTGACTGCCGCTGCCCAAAAGGAGTCCCATCGGTGCGGAAGACCTGAGGCCTCTTGGAGTCGCCGCTCGACGAACCAACGCCTCCCGAGGAAGGGCGCGGGGGGACTCCGATCTCTTGACCCGGTGCGAAAGACGCCCTCGGTGGAGACCGGGAGCACTTCCTCTTCGGTGAGCCAGGGGCTGGCTCCTTGCCCTTCCCCTTGTCAGCGGTCCGGACTTCGTCAACCCTCGGTGCAGGTTGGGCGTCGGCCGACGCCACACGCTCCGCTCCAGAACACTCAGCCCCGGGGATAGAAATACCAGGGAAGGTATCTCCGACCTGGCACATGACGATCCCAATGTCGTCCAGCGTCGGCATCCCCCGTAACAGCTCCGCCCTCCTCGCCGGCTCCATGAAGAGAGGAATGCAAGACTCTGGGATGGTGAGGATGCCGCCACCACCAAGGTCGCTGATCACCCTCATCACCATCTCCCACAGCATCTCGGCAGGCGGGTCAGAGCCTAGACCCGTCTCCAGCCTGGTGCAGTCGTGCTCGCTGGTGTAGTACCACGCCGGGCGGATGCGCTCCTGTAGGGGCGCAAGGCGGCGTGACAAGAAATCTATCAACACAATCAGGGATGTCAACCCTTGATCCGCCAGCAACCGGATCCGCTCCAGGACCGGCGCGTACTTTGGCTCCAACTCCGGGTTCTCCTCCCAGAAGCGACGCTCGGTGGTTGGAGCACCAGTCGGTAACTGAAGGCGGTCGTGTTCGTCGGTCTTCACGATCACCCAGTTCTCTCTCCATCCTTCCCACCTTGCAGACCCGAAGGGCAGAAGGTACCCAGAGACCATCGGGTCCTTGCAGCGTGCTGGAAGTAGTAGGCGCCCAGATGGTTCTTCGAGCCGCGCCCAGTCATCCGCAGCACGAAGAAGTGACAGAAGAGCGTCACTGAAGCTCGCTCTCCCATGAACATTTCGCAGAAGTGGACGAAGACGGCGGCCATGGCGAAAGAGTTGGGGGAGATGTGATGAAGATGGAGGTCGTACGTCTCCAGTAGCGTCACGAAGAAGGAGGAGATCGGCGGGACGAACCCCGCCAAGGCGTAGGCGGCAAAGAAGACGGTTTCCCCCCTCTCCAGACATAGAGGGAGAGATCCCTACCGAAGACAACGCTGCTCCTCCTCAGAGTGCCATCCCAACAGCTTGCGCATCGCCCCAAGGTCTTTCGTCCGGGCGATGCGCGGCGGAGGCAGGCAAGAAGCCATCGGCGATGAAGGCGCAAGAGCATGGAGTAAGAAGGAGGCTTGGGCGCTCAGAGGATTCTAGGGGGCTCAAGCGCAGGGAAGTTTGCAAAGTGAAGCCTGCGATGCGGATGGGATCCTCTTATCAACTTCCTAGAAGCGATTCAAAACGCTTCGTATGCGCCGCTAGGGGCAGACGCCCCAGGTCCAAGCCCCGGAGTCGATGACAAGCGGGCCCAAGCCGTCCTGAAGAAGCGGTGGACCGGGCAGTCAGTCCCCCAGGCAGAGAACCCAGCGGTTCCTGACAAGGCGCTGCGACGTGCAGTAGTGGCAGCCTTGGGAACCGCCGCAGTAAAAGCAGCCATCAAGCAGGGCTCACGCCTCCGCGATTCCACGACCGTTCATGCTCCAGCAACGGTCAAAGGGAGTCTCCGAGAAGGTGCGCAGGGTAGAAGTGATGGAGGCCCCACCTCGGGCTCGTTATCTCCCCCGAGATGGGCCCGGGGGCCACTGTCGGTACCCTCAACATGGGGTACCCCTGCGCACAGGGGAAAATCGTCTAAGGACTTTGCCCCCTCCGCAGGGGCGAACTCCGAGGGCATCCAAGCCGGACCTCCCCTCTCCACGAGGAGAGATCCGAAGGCTCCACGTGTCTAGCGGGGCCGGATCTCCCTCTCCTCAGAGGAGAGCTCTGGGCCCGCCATGTGGCCAGCAGAGCCGGACCTCCCCCCTCCATGGGGAGAGCTCCAAAGGCTCCACGTGTCCAGCGGGGCCGGACCTCCCTCTCCTTAGAAGAGAGCTCCGAGCCCGCCATGTGGCTAGCAGAGCCGGACCTCCCCCCTCCGCGGGGAGAGCTACGAAGGCTCCACGTGTTCAGCAGGGCCGGACCTCCCTCTCCTCAGAGCAGAGCTCTGGGCCCGCCACGTGGTAGCAAAGCAGCGCTGCCTACCCAACGTGGTGGGAAGCAGGAGTAAAGCTGCACCATGCCTTGTTTGTACAAGGTATTCAAGACCCGCGCCTTCCCAAGGCACGGTATTGAAGACCCGCGCCTTCCCAAGACGCGGAGACGCGGAGCACGCCCCTGCCAGCAGGCGTTGCGCCCAGTCGCATCACTGTGAAGACAGGCACGCAATGTTAGGTGCTGTACACCAATAAACGCAGCGACAAGACATCCCCTGCCGCCCCTGCCATCATCAACTACTACGCATAGCTTGCGGCGTGGGCAGGGCGGCAGGCCGGAGGCTTAGAAGTCCTCGCCAGAGACAACTACCGGCGTTAATGCAGATACGGTAGATGGCACAGATCTCCCCAGGACCACCTGTCGGGTCCCGGGCCCCTCTTTGTAAGCCGCCCGAGCCTTGGACTATAAAAGGCTCGGGTAGGCAGCGTTGCAAAGGGTTTGTCATTACACCACCTTGCAATATATTCTAGAACTCAGCTCATCCTCAAGATTGGAACCCTGGTTCTAAGCCTCAAGCAATATAGTGAGCACCTCTGCTCACCGTGGACGTTGGGTATTACGCTCCGGCGACCCGAACCACATAAAAAACCCTTGTGTTCATCTCCATCCTTCGTCCAGTCCAGTGAGACCCACGCAGGGGAACTAGCCCCTCCGAAAAAGAACCTCCGCGGGCTGCCCAGTGCAGGCCCGGGGGAAGTGTCGACCGCAGACGCTTCGACACAGCCCATTTTCTTCCTGTTAAGACCAAGTACAACGTTGCACAACTAGCCGAGCTGTACATGGAGCAAATCTTGCGTCACCATGGAGTCCCAAAGAGGATAGTCTCAAATCGGGGTTCTCAGTTTACCTCTAGGTTCTAGAGGAAGCTGCATGAGGCTATGGGTACACGACTGGATTTTAGCTCCGCTTATCACCCGCAAACCGATGGGCAAACTGAGAGGACAAACCAAATTTTGGAAGACATGTTGAGGGCCTGCGCCTTGAAACATGGGCGTAGTTGGGATAGGAGCTTGCTGTATGCCGAGTTCTCGTACAACAATAGCTACCAGGCCAGTTTGAAGATGTCGCCTTTCGAAGCATTGTATGGTAGACGGTGTAGAACGCCGCTATTTTGGAACGAGACCGGAGAAAACCAAGTATTTGGACCTGAAATGCTACAAGAGGCTGAGAAGCAAGTCCAAACGATACGGGAGAACTTGAAGGCTGCTCAGTCACGTCAGAAAAGCTATGTGGACAATAGGCGAAGGAAGTTGACTTTCGAAGTAGGAGACTTCGTATACCTTAAAGTATCGACTATCCAAGGCCAACGATGTTTCAACGTCAAAGGCAAGTTAGCACCTCGCTACATCCACTACAGGGATACGACGGACTTACGATGGCTAAGGCCTTCGTAATTAAGTCATAAACCGTAGTAAGTTAGCTACTTACGACGGTATTTTGTTACTTACGACGGTATAAAGCCGAGGTAATTATTATGTCATAAATAAGCTAACTTACGACGGCGTCACGCATCCGTCATAAGTAAAGGCCCAGGCCACGTGGTGGCCCAAGGCACGTTACTTATGACGGTTCTGGTGACCGTCGTAAGTAACAAAGGCTAACTTACGATGGTTTTACTGACCGTCGTAAGTATAAGAAGCTAACTTACGACGGCTTCTGGGCAGTACCCGTCGTAAGTTATGTTTGTAAATTTTTTTAAAAATAGAAACCCACTAACCTGGCTCGATGGCCACCACACAAAACAAACAGTTACAAAACAGAGTAAACAATCATAAAACAGTTCATACAACAGTTCATATGCATCACACACAACAGAAACGATAAATGGGCTACACACTACCCTCTCGACTACCTCCGGAGCCGAAGAAATCATCTCCACGCGTCTCTCTTAGAACCGGTAGCTGTGGCGATGGAGTAGAGGCCTCCGTCGCCGAACCCTACAAAACACATGAGTAGTTACGATGGTTTGGATTCAGATATCAATGTCTTTCTCTTTTTTCACACTCTCTTCCGCTCTCTATACTTTTCATCATCTCTCTCACTCTGTTCCTCTATCTCTATACTATTTGTCCCCTCTTTATGTCAGTCTCACTCACACCCTCTCTCGCACTCTCTTTCTCTCCCTCTATTGCAACACTCCATCTCTCCATCTCACTCTCACTCTCTCTCTCTCTCGCACTCCCTCTCTCCCTTCTGTAACACTCTACATCTCCCTCTCTCCTTATGTTAGATGAAAAATACAATATTAAAGAGTTTATTACCTGTACCGGAGGCACCTGGGCTGCGGGCTCCTGTGACGGGGTCACCTGTGGCGGCTGCTACGTAGGAATCGCGATTTGTTGGCCATTCTGTCGAGCTAAGGCCTATAATTGGAAAATATTAGAACATATGTATTACTGAAATGTTATGAAAGTAAACTACAGTAATTGAAATTACTTACCTCCATCATTGCCTGCATCTGGGCCATGTAGTTAGCTTGGTAATCCTGGATGGCCCTCGTCCTGTCGAGCTCCTCCTGGGTCCGCGTCAGCCTCTCCTACATGGCACGGAACTACATGTCCCTCTACGAGAGACGAACACTCGACGGCCCAACCGACGAAGTCTGCGTCGATGAAGTGCCTCTCGCAGGTCGCGCCGACCTCGAGTCGACAACTCCATCGAAAATGGCAAACCTACAAAAGAAAGAAAAATAATAAGTAAAAGAAGGAAGAGTGAAAAACCTAAATCAAAGAAACCAACTCACCGGCCATGGGCCTTCCCGCCGCCGCTTGCATACACGGCTTGAGGGTCGATTGGCGCGTTTTCCTAATCGTACCCTTCACCGTGTATTTTGACGACTTTCTACCCGTACTTTTCCTAAAAAACATAGAAATGGTGTTAGTGTGTCAATAATAATATTAGTTATAATTAAATTGAATAATTCTGAAAACTTACCAATCGATTGGTCGCGACCTGACTGCACTGCCCCGGCTGCGACGGGTCACTTCCCCTGTGACCTCTCTTCCAAACCTGGGTCGCGCTAGGCTCCTGGCAGGTCTCTCGCTCCTGTAGATGCGTGTTAGTAGGATAAATATGTTATGAACACATAAACGAACTTATAATACACTTACCATGCGTTTAGCCAAACGCAAATGACCATCGGCGCCATAGGTGTGCTTCCCGTCGGACCCTCTGCATCCTCGAGCCCTCATGGACTTAGCTTTGAAGTCATCGCTAGTCCAATACCGACAGAGAGCTCGGTATGCGTCGGGTTGACCCTCTAACCAGGAAATACTAACCTGCACATATTTAGTATATCATTAACTATTAACATAAGTAACTGTTGAGTTTTTTTAATAATTAGAACTTACCTTTGCGTATTGATCCTCTATGAAGTACGTGTCGGAGTCCCTTCTAAAGGGACCCCGTTCCTGCTGCTGTCAAGTATGAGGATGTGGAAGGATGTCGCTGATCAATTTGATGAGGTCATTGTAGCAGTTATTAGAAAAGAAGTACTTAGACTTAATTGCCATAAGTCTATTCATGAAAGTGAGGAGGGTCACTTTAGTGTGTTCATGCAGCGGCTCTTCTGAAGCTTTGAGAAGCTTGAAGAACGCTTCAACCTCCATTGTAGGAGGATCCTCCGTAAACTCTGGTTGTATAGCTTCAAGCATCTCATCCATCCTATCAACCCCCGTGTTATCATCATTTTCCTCTTCCACTTCTTGTACAGTTTCAGAAGTTGTCTCGCCGTGGAAGGTCCACACCTCATTATGTGGCATGTAACCGTTTCGACATAAGTGTATCGAGACCGTCATTTTGTCCAAAAACTTGGTATTCCGACATTTCGTACATGGGCACCGCAGCTTATCGATCATTGACAATGAAAAAGCTCGATCTACAAAAGCATCTGTCTTGGCGAACCACTCATCCGAGTGACCACCAGAACTGTTCTTCCAACCGGTATACATCCAACTACGGTCCTCACCCATGTTTGAATCTGCAGTTTAATGTCAAGGAAATTATAGTTACTTTATAATTTATTTATGACACGGCCCTACATCTATTGGAAAGGATAGGTCCTAAACCCACCCAAGAGTGACCGAGCGGAGCGTGCTCATGACGAGACGCGTGGTCTGGATCCGAACGAAATTTCGGCAGCATAACCCCGCTGTTCTCCACTGCACGCCCGAAAATGGTGCAGCAGAGAACAACAGGGTTATGCCGTCGAAATCTCGTCTAGATCTAAACCCGTGTCTCATCACAAGCCACGCCCCCTCGGTCACTCCCAGGCTGTCCAAAAAGGGACGATTCCAAACCTACACGCCTCACATGCGTAACACATGTGAGACGGGCCGGTTCGAAACGGCTGACGCATGTTGTATAGGTTTACGTCAATCTTTCATTTTTGAGTCATTTAAAAGAGAGAGAGGAAAGAACGAGAGAGAAGGAAAGAACGAGAGAGAGACAAAGAAGTGGGTCAGCCGTCCTATGTTATGCCCCGCTGGGGTCTGCCATTATCTTACGACGCCTTTAGGGTTAGCCGTCGTACGTTATGCCCCGTCATAAGTGGGTCAAAGATGAAACCGCCCTGTCCGGGCCCGCCGTCCACATGCGGGAGCTTGCCGTTCTCCGTGCCTGTCTCGACTAATACATTACCTCTAAATGGGCCGTGACAGACCCTAAATGGGTCGTGTCAGGCTGGACCGGGCCGAAACCCATTTATTTACATATAGTAACTAATCACGTAATCAATCAAAGTAATATTTAAACAATAATCAATTACAATACTAATTAAACAATTAATCAACTAAGATTAAATTAAACATGTAATTAACTAATGAAACAACTAATTATTCTATTAATCAAATAACCAACAATTCAACAAATAAATTAACAACTAATCAGCAATAAAACAACTAATTACTCAACAAAGGGAAAGCTACCATAATTCAACAAGAAAACAACTAATTACTAGCTAATTCAACTAATGATTCTTTCTCTCTGTCTCTTTCTCCACATACACACGTAAAAAAACTAATTACCACCTAATTCAACAATACACATGCATGTCATGAACATAACAATCAATTTAACAGGAGGAACATCAATTTAACATGTGGACGTTGGAGGCAGACCTTGGCTCGGCGACGGCGTCGGGAAGGCGGCGCGGCGGCAGCGTCGGAAGGCGGCGCCTACGGTGTCGGGTCACGGCGCCCACGGTGTCGGGAGGCGGCACAGCGAGCAGGGGCAGGGCGGCGCGGCGAGCAGGAGCTCGGAGCGCGGCGAGCAGGGGCCAGGCGGCGCGGCGAGCAGGGGCTCCGGGCGGCGCGAGCAGTGGCCGGGCGCGGTGGGGCGGGGTCGGGCGGCGCGGCAGGGTGGGACTTGGGGCGGGGCCGGGCGGCGCAGCAGGGCGGGGCTCGGGGCGGGGCGCGGCGAGCGGCGGCGGCCGGGGCGTGGCCGGGGGTCGGCACGAGCAGGGGCGGCCGGGCGGGGCTTGGAGCGGGACGGCGGCGGCTGCGGCAGGGCGGGGCGGCCGCGCTGCGGCGGGGCGGGGCGGGGGACGGTGGTGCGCGGTGGGGCGGGGCGCGGGACGGTGGTGCGCAGCGGCAGGGCGGGGTGTGGCGGCGGAGGCGGCGTGGCTCCGCGAGGGCGAGGCAGAGCGGTGCGGCGGCAGTCGGCGGGTCGCGCACGTGAGTGGGCCCCACGTGCGGCCCGTGAGATGTAGGGTTATGTTCTTTATTTACGACGGCTTCTTTACTTACGACGGTTTAGGTTTTAGCTGTCGTAAATGGTACTTAAATTCTGTCGGTCCTTTTATTTACGACAGCCGAGAGCCAGCGACCGTCGTAAGTTAGTAAACTTACGACGGCTACCACACGCCGTCGTAAGTACGTTAATTTACGACGGCTGACCCATGTAAAGAAATTCAGCCATCGTAAAATGTTGATTTTCCTGTAGTGATCGGACCATTTAAGATTTTGGGCAAGCGAGGGGAGGTAGCCTATCAACTAGAGTTCTTGATGCACCTTTCCGACATGCATGACGTGTTTCACGTATCCCAGCTGAAAAAGTGCTTGAGAGTACCGGAAGAGCATGTACCAATGGAAGAGCTCGAACTTCAAGAGGATCTAACCTATGTAGAGCACCCTGTCTGAATTTTGGATGTGAAGGAAAGGGTCACGAGGAACAAAGTGATCCGTTGGTGCAAGGTACAATGGAGCCATCACACGGAAGCAGAGGCTATATGGGAGCGTGAGGAAGACCTCAAGGCAGAGTTCCCTCATCTATTCTCCACTCTATCGAATCTTGAGGGCGAGATTCAATTTAAGGGGGGTAGGTTTGTAACACCCTCAATTTCGTAATCATGCATGCATTCATATTTTATGTAGAGAAACATTTTAAAATAAGTATAAGCAGAGAAGGAATAAAAAAGATAGCTAAAAGAGCCAGTTCCTGTTCGCCGAGAAGCGCTGTAGACACTTTCTGCGGCCTGCTGGCCACGTGGCGTGTTTGGAGCTCATCCCTCTGTAATGGGGAGAGGTCCGGCACCGCCAGACATGTGGCAGGCTCGGAGCTAGCCTCTGTGGAATGGGCGAGGTCCGACCCGCTGGACGCGTGTCGCCTCTGGGGCTTTCCTCTGTGGAGAAGCGAAGTCCAACCCCGCAGGACACGTGTCACCACCGGAGCTAGTCGCTGCGGGGAAGTAAGGCCCAGTCCGAAGGACACGTGTCGCTCTTCGAACTCACTTCCGAGAGGTCCGACACCGCGGGACACGTGTTGCTCTCGGAGCTAACCTCCGAGAGGTCCGGTCCTACTGGACACGTGTCACCTCCGGAGCTCACCTCCGGGAGGTCCGACACTGTTGGACACGTGTCGACCTCGGAGCTCACCTCCGGGAGGTCCGACGCTGATGGACACGTGTCGATCTCGGAGCTCATCTCGGAGGAGAAAAGAGGTTCGGCGCTACTGGACACGTGGCATTCTAGGAGCTCACCTCCGAAGAGAGGGGAGGTCCGGAACTAACACTTGGCACTCTCGGAGCTCACCTCCGAAGAGAGGGGTGGTCCAGCACTGACACGTGGCGTACGTGGAACTCGCCTCTGAGGGAGAGGGAGGTCCCGACCCACCAGGACATGTGGTGCACGCGGAGCTCGCCTCTGAGGAAGAGGGAGGTCTCACCCGCCTGACACGCGGCACAACAGGAGCCCGCCTCTGCGGATAAGTGAGGCCCGGCCCCTGTTGGACACGTGGAGCCTCTGGAGCTCATCACCACGGAGGTGACGAGATCTTAAGCGGTTTTTTTTCTGTACGCGTGGGCATACCAGATACGGGAGGAAACCGACACAATTTCCACATTTCTACTGCACCAAATCAATTAGAGATAAGTTGTTAAGATCTAAAACAAATTGAATAGGACTTTTATTAGAAATCCAATCAGAATAGGACTCTTTTTGACCCCTAATAAATAGAACCCAAAACCCTTGGCTGCAACCACAACCTCTTATTTTCCACCTCCCGAGTCGATGACTTGGAGGCCCTAGCTTCCAACTCACCGAGTTCCACCCCCCTTGCCGGAGTTCAGTCTCCGGTGAACACCACCGACGAGCTCCCCGCTGCTGCCATCACTAGGTGGAAGACCCCGACACCAAGGAGAAGCGAGGTAGGTCTTTGTTACCACCTTACGACATCATCGCGCATCTGTTTCTTCAAACAGAAGTTTTTTTTCGTGTGGACAGATCACGTGTTGATCTAGATCTTGATACAAGATTATCACCATGTCCACACTAAATCCTTACACCCTTGTTCGTCGTAAACCCCCATGCAAACCCTTAAAACATGCAAGAACACGTACCAACTGACCTAATAAAACAGCACCATAGGATTAGCATGCATCTGCACCATTGCATCTTGAGTAAAGTATGTGCATGATAATTTATTGCTGTGAATCTTGTATGTGCATGATCGTGAGTAGAAGGACAAGCTCAGGGAGCTACCTATGAAGGATTACAGCACCAAGACATCGAGACACAAGAGCAACAGAAGCTACAGGAACAAGGCAAGTGCCCTTGACCATATTGATCCCATGTTTTGGAAACTGTTTTGTTTGCGAAAAAGTGTGTATGCTTGAGTCAACTTGATGGGAAACTCTTTCATAGGAGTTTACTAGTTTTGTTAACCACCCTTGTCGTCGGGAAAGTTGATGAGACGGGTATGGTCATTTTTGCTTTTTGCTTCGCTAATCTACGGGTTATGGGAAGCAATAGAATGTGTCTAGCTACTGCACTCATGAGAATAATGATAATGAGAACTTGATGTCAATGAACATGAATCGGAGGGAGATCTAGGCAAGCTTGGTTCGTAGAGGTGGTAGAATGTATGGTGGTTACTTGCCGTAGATCTAAGGACCGGTTCATGCGAGCACATGCCAGGAATACAGTGCCACCACAAGGCCAAGTATGGGTGCGGCTTAGCTGACTAATTAGGTAAGTTGCTAGATTGTTATGGACCGTGGAAGGCGTGGGGAATGGGAGTCGAGAGAGGACTTCCTTGGGAACTGCATGGCACAAGAGGGGGCCCGTAGGTGGGAGAATGGTGATTCGAGCCTGCTGGTGAAACCTTAGTGAGTCCATACATCTAGTAGCCCTTTTGTAAAGGCTATTTTGTGATCTCTTGACCATACACCGATGGTTGTGTACTGGCGTAATGGAGGTTCTGCAGTCGCCGATGGGTGATGAAATCACAAACTTGTGGGTAAAGTGGTGCAAACTCTGCAGGGTGTAAAACTATCATGATAGCCGTGCTTCCGGTCACAAGCACCTGGCCAACTTCCATGATTAGATGAGATGGTTATTGGGATGGTATTTGGTCTGCTTATTGGTTTGGTTTGGTCTGGACTTTGGATTTGGTTTCGGGACTGTTGAGTCTTGGTGATGAGATTGGTTTCATGACTGTTGAGTCATGATAATGAGCTTTGGTCTCGGTTATGAGATGGAAATTGAATATGAGATGAGATGGTAATGAATACAAGAGGGTATTCATGAGCATAAGAAAAAGTTGAGAAAGATGAATGTCTGATGAGGCATGAAAAGAGGTGGAACATGATGGAGGTATGTTGATTGAATAAATGTTGGGATTACATTCACTTAAAGCTAGTAGTTGTTTTATCATGTTTTGTGAAATAAACTTCACTTTCTGCAATGAGCCTTTTTAATCCTACCTTGATGTAAGCTACATATCATATTTCCCCGCACTTGCTGAGTACATCATGTACTCAAACTTGCATTATTACTTCATCATCAGCAACAGGAGAAGAGTACTTCGAATACCATGTGGAGTACTAGGCATGTGATTCACCGTCAACTTGCCTGTGGAGTAGGAGATGGAGCCGCTTCTGCTGCTTAGTTGCTTCCGCAATAGTTAGAAGACTTCCGCTGCTAGAATAAGGCTTCCGCTACTAGAATAAGACTTCCACTGCTAGAATGAGTTAGAGACTCATGAGACATTGTAATAAAACCCTGTTATTCATGGTATTATTCTGAATTCAGTTTGTGGATGACATGTGTATGTGTGATGAACATCTTGGGCACACATATGCATCAGCTCAGTTCTGAGGTTTTCTCGGAACAGGGGCGTCACAGACGCGACCTAGGGCCGACGCGATTTCGGGAAGGAGGCGGCGGCTCTGTCGGGAAAGAAAGGGTAAGCGGTGGGGAAGAAGGAGGGTAGAGCCGGGCCGGGCTGCGCACAAGGGGAGGAAGAGGGAAGGGCTGGGCTGGGCCAGGCTAAGAGAAGAAAGGAGGAGCACTGGGCCGCACGCTAGGGAATGAAGGGGGGGCAGGCTGGGCTGCGCTTGAAGAAGAGCGGGAGAGAAAAGGTGCTGGGCTAGCTGGGGGGAAAGGAGGAGAATGGGCTCAGCCCAGGAAGAGGAAGGTTCTCATTTTTTTTTGTTATTGTGTTTTTGAATCTGTATCTGAATCTCATTTTTGGCTTTGAATTTGGTTTTGGCTTGCAGTGGGTAATTCACTAGTGATTTGATTTAATATTCCTTGTACATAATTTGCATACAGATTTAAATTAGAGGTTGTCACCTCTATACGCATATATGCGTACAAATGCCACCCGAACAAATTAAACTCATTCGTTCTAGTTGATTTATTAGTTGGTTATACACACACTCAAATGCATACATGTATATGTGGGTGTATTCCTATACCTACATATATACATGCCTCAGTTTAACTGGAGTTTAGTATATGCTCATGATTCTCTCAACTTTTTGTTTTGGACCAATTTCGGTTTGTTTCAAAATTTGGGTTGTGACAGATCTACCCCACTTAAACTGAATCTCGTCCTCGAGATTCTTATGGTTCCCTTTAGTAGCTTGGCAATTCTAGTGTCTTTTCCCGTGGCATCTCTAACAATTTTTGAAAATGAGTGTGGTTATTCATGTTTCACTGGTCCTTTCCGTCTAGGGGTGTATCTTCCAAACTACACACCATAGATTCTATTTTGCGCCTACGTAGTTGGCAGGTGACTATTGTTTCATCCTGATTTGCTGTATCTTCTTTGCCGAGGCGCCAACCAGTCTGCATAAGGGGGTGTGCCATCTGACTGGACTACTAGGTCTGCTAAAATCTCTACCCCACTTAAATAGGGTTCTAACTCCTATGCGCTCAATTTGATACTTGATAGTTGTTGTAGTTGATTTGATTACTTGACGGTATATATGCAAGATTTCCAACGATGCATCTGTAGTACCGACTTCGAGGTGGTAATGGATGCAATGCTCTAAGTTAGACAGGTGTGTGACAAGGGTGGGTTTGGTGAGTTACCAACCGGCTAAATCATTTGATGACTCTCCATCGTGTTGTGTGCCAATATGGTTGACGTGATCTCGTCCACATAGTTGAGCTTCGCCCCGTTGACCGGGTACTGAAGGTGTACGTCTTATAACTCCAGATTCAACGGTTCTTGCTCCCGGGTGAGCAGGTGCATCGTTTGGCATCTTGTTGTATGGGAAATTTGCTATTATATGCCGTGGTTCCTGACAGATGAAGCATGTTCTGACGGTGTTTGGTGCTTGTGTCACACTATGGCTGCTACACTGGGATTGATTGGTGCTCTACTGATGGAAGGATTGTGTCGGTGGATTGGTCTCAGTGGTGCGCTACTGCATGGTAGGATGGTACCTAGCTTCCTGCGGGTGATCGAAGCTAGACCTCTAAAATTGATTTTTGTAGCTTAATCTCTTTGTTTTGGAACTTTCTCTTTTGTTCTCCGTCTATGTGGGAGCATCCTCCAATAGTAGGACTCGGTCCATGAGGGTTTTGAAATCCGGGTAAATGTGAGTGACTAGTTGCGTCCTCATTGCACTGTTTAGGCCCTTTCTAAAATGATTTTGTTTCATCTTATCTATACTGGCCTCGTCCGGTGCACAACCTGCCAGCTTTGTGAATTTTCTTAGTATACCGGTTGACTGTCATGGCACCTTGCCTCAAAGACCTGAATTCATCTGCCTTCATTTTCATTACTCCTTCCGGTATGTGGTAGTCATGGAATGCCTGCTGGAACTCTACCCAGCTAATGGCATCCGCCTCTGAGGCTGCTTCTTGGTAATTATCCCACCATTCTCCAGGTGCTACAGTTAGCTAGTGGGTAGCCAACAGAACTAGCTCTTGATCTATTGCAGTGGTGATGTTGAGCTTTTTACTTATGTTTCATAGCTAGTCGTCGGCTGCTATCGGATCCTCATTGGTACCGTTAAAGACTAGTGGTCTGAGCCTCTTAAATTTAGACATCTTGGGTGGAGGTGGTATTTCATAGCCTTGTTGTCTTTGCAACCCTTGGGATATGGTTTGCGTTAACTGTGTCTATGAGGCCATTACGTTGGCCAATGTTGTGGGTGGAGGTGGTGGTATCTTCTCTCCTTCACGTGTCATGTGATCCTCCTAGTTTACTTCTCCAGTTCCTTCTTGGGGGTCACTTACTCTGCCTAAGTTGTTGACCTCTGCTATTGTTGCTCGTGGAGTCCTATCACGGCGACCAACGACTCTGCCTCTAGGGGTTGTTCTGCTCCAAAGAGCACGTTCACACTGGATATGGTCCTCTTCTTGTGCGACACATGCACGACGAGCTTGAATGCGGGCGGATCTCTTAAGGACCATAATATGGATTGTGATTTTTTGTATGCTTGTATACGTATATTTATTATTCTTATTACCCGTGTATATGATTCTAATTTTATGTTGTATATATACACCTTCTATTTGTAGGTGGATTTTATTTGATATACATATAGGTATACATGTGTATATACTTACACGTACATGATATGTATTTATTTTATTAAGCACACAACTTATTTCTTCCATTTGGTTATTCGGTCTGTATTTGAGTTAGAGCGCACAAGTTGCCACTCAATTTAAATTCCAAATAAAATCAACAAATCACACCAATCATTGCTAGATTACAAACTCCTATATACTATATTATCCTAGCGCACTACTCGTGACTCACTCTAGCTTATGACATAAGCTAGTCTACATAGGGACCTACAGTCATACCAGTGTTCTACGACTGGCTGAAGTACGGAAGGATGGGCGTAGTTTTTTTAGGCTATGATTTTAACGTCACTCCTAGTAGGGTTGATGATGTCACCGAGTAACTTCCGAAAGCTGTAGTCGTACTCCCTTCTGTTGGTCCGACAATGGGCCGGCATGACTGAATTCTTCAAGAAGAATTTGTGTAGGTGTTGTGAAAGTCCAGTCTCGGGGAGACTTTCAATAACCATCAGTGTGGGTCATCTATATTCTAGGGTAGGTTGAAAGGGTATTGGTGATCCTTGTAGGCAAATAGAGTGTTCACGAGATACGAGAGCAGAAACATAGAGCGGAGGGAGACTTTTCACAAATGGTCTTGTATTTTGTAAAATAGGCATCTAATTGTATGGGGTAACTCTAAGGTTTCATCCTACGGCCAAGTACGGCTCTGATAACACTCTATCAGGACCCACCTCTCTCGGGGCCCACTTGTGCATACCGTACCAATTCCTAGATCAGTAGATGGTACGCACAACAAAATGTATCGAGTTCCATACATTAACTTATTCTCAACGGGACTGTTAAGGTCTTACAAGCAATTCTTAGGTTACAGTCCATGGGCCTCGCAGAGCCACTAAAAACAGAAAGACAATGTCGAACTATAGCGAAATGGGCGACACCTAGCCCTCAGGCAGCCTTAGGCGCAGGACTAGACCTACTCATCATTGAATCACACTTCATATTCTTCTTCGCTTTATAATTCTGCATCTGAGGGTTGCGAAGAAAGCAAGAGTGAGTACGGAAGGTACTCAGCAAGCCACGGGAAAAGGATTTTGAATTTGGGCCGTTGGATCGGCTCCCGACGGTTGAGATTTAAAAACCCCGAAGGGTATGACGTTTTAATCTCAGCCGTTGGCTGAGATCAAACGTCCCTTGAAGGGCCCCTGGCCGATCCGGCCGCCGGCGACGCCAGCGCGCGGCCTAGGCTCGCCAAAATTCCATCGGATTCACGATTTAATGCCTAAAACTTGAATCTAAGCACATGAATCGGAGGAGGGGGACTTCGTGAGCTCACCTATGGCGTTTTTGGGTCCGGGGAGGCTTCGGTGAAGGCTCGCGACGGAAGGGGGCGGAATTCCTCTCGGTTCTTCGGTGCCACGTCGTCTCGGCAAAGATCCCGCAAAGTCTTCGTGTCCGCAATGTGTTCCATCACCAGGGGAAGGTGTAGGTGCTGCCAGTGCGGTGGAATACCAAACGAAAATGAAAGAACATCGGCGACGAGCGGAAAACTCATCGGCGACCGGTGCGGTAGTGTTGAAAGCGGCGATCCACGTCGGGTAATACTGGAAAACACTCGCCGGCGGTCTTGTGGAGGTTCTTGACGATTTAGCTCGACGATTTGGGTGACGGCTGAAGGGAATTTAGGTGGATCAGCGGCTACGTGAGAGAAATCGGCGGCAGCGGCTTCTTGCGAGCAAATGGGGGCCAACCCCTAGGGCGTACCGAGGTATATAGCAAGGGGTGGTGGCTGCGGAGGCTGGGTGGCCATGAAGACTGGCATTGATTCGGTGGTTTTACGTTTTCGGCGAGATCGGCGCTCGGACATTGAAGATCGAGGGAGAGGAACGGGGAAGGGGGAGGAGGAAGACGAGGATGGTACTGATAGGCTGGCCCCACCGAGCAGAGGGAGAAAGGGGTGAGGGAGATGGGCTGGCTGCGGGTTGGGCTGGGGCGCAAGGCCCAGGAGAAAGGGAAAAAGGGTTTCAAACCAACTAGTGTTTTAATTTGTGAATTTTGGATGAATTTCCACTTTTAAATTTCAAATTTTAAAACTAGGGTGTTACAACTCTACCCCCCTAACAAGGAATCTTGACTCGAGATTAGTAGACTTATGAAAAGAGGTGAGGAAACTCTGTGTGGAGATCTTCTTCTCTCTCCCAAGTGGCTTCCTGCACAGAATGGTGTTTCCATTGAACCTTGCACATGGGAACCCTCTTGTTTCATGTGATATGCTCCGTCCTCTCGAGAATCTTGACAGGGTACTCAGTATAAGACAGGTCTTCCTCCACTGTGAGATCATCCATCAGCAACTGTTCCTCGGGTGCCGTGAGACACTTCTTCAACTATGACACATGAAACACGTCGTGCACGTATGACAAGCGAGGTGGCAACTCCAACTGGTATGCAACCTCTCCCCTTCTGCTTAGCACCTTGAATGGTCCAATGTACCTAGGTGCAAGCTTGCCCTTTACTTTGAATTGTCGAAGCCCTCTCATGGGTGACACTTTGAGGTACACAAAGTCTCCAACCTCAAAAGTAAACTCTCGTCGTCTCTTGTTGGCATAGCTCTTCTGCCTGGACTGAGTTGTTCTTAGGTTCTTCCGAATCTCTTGTACCTACCTCTCAGCTTCTCTCAATGATTCTGGCCTAAATACCTGACTTTCTCTAGTTTGACTCCAAAATAGTGGTGTCCTACGTCTCCTCCCATACAATGCCTCAAGGGGTGACATCTTCAAGCTAGCCTGATAGCTGTTGTTGTAGGAAAATTCCGCATAGCATAGGTTCCTGTCCCAGCTCCTACTATTCTTCAAAGCATATGCCCTCAACATGTCCTCTAGGATCTGATTAATGCGTTCAGTCTGGTCGTCCGTCTGAGGGTGATAAGCCGAACTGAAATTAAGATGGGTACCCATATGCTCATACAACTTCTGCCAGACCTTGAAGTGAACTGTGTACCCCTATAAGACACGATTTTCTTAGGGACTCCATGCAAGCACACAATCCTTGACATGTACAACTCTTCCAATTGTGACCCATTGTACTTCTCTTTGACTGGTATGAAATGAGCAACTTTAGTCAATCGGTCCACAATTACCCATATTGAGTCATATCCCGACTAGGTCCTGGGTAACCCAACGATAAAGTCCATGCTGATTTCTTCCCACTTCCACTCTGGCACCTTAAGTGGTTGTAGCAACCCTACAGGTCTCTGATGTTCTGCCTTCATGAGCTGACACGTGTCACATAGAGCCACATATTCAACAACATCTCGCTTCATACCATGCCACCAATAACGATATTTTAAGTCTTGGTACGTCTTAGTACTCCCAGGGTGACTGGAGTACTTTGAGTCATGAGCCTCTCGCAGTATTGTCTGCCATATGCTCTTATCATCAGGTACACATATCCTCTTACCCAGCCACAATGTCCCCTGCTCGTCTTCTCGGTAACCGGGAGCCTTGTTTTCCTTCATCAATCGCCTGATCTCCCGAAGCCTCTCATCGCTCTTCTGTCCCTCTCGAATCTCATGCTCCAAAGTGGAGTCCACTTCCATGAACACTGCCTATGTGCTAGACACCAAGCTGAGATTAAGCTTTGTAAACTCTTCAAATAACTGGGTTGCAACATCAAAACATTGCAATGCACCTTTCGGCTCAAGGCATCGGCTACCACATTGGCCTTCCCTGGGTGATAATTAATCGCCACATCAAAGTCATTAATAAGCTCCAACCATCTACGCTGTCTGAGGTTAAGATATGGCTGCATGAATATGTACTTGAGGCTCTTATGATATGTGTAGATCTCTGTCCTCTTTCCCATTAAGTAATGCCTCCAAATCTTTAATGCATGGACAACAGCTGCCAGTTCCAAGTCATGTGTCGGATAATTTCTCTCATGCTTCCGAAGCTGTCTGGAAGCGTAGGACACAACATGTCCTTCCTACAGAAGGACACATCCCAGTCCCTGCCCAGAAGCATCACACTAAACTGAGAACTCCTTCTGCATGTCTGGCATAATCAATACTGGAGCTGAGGTCAACCTCTTATTCAGCTCTTGAAAGCTTGTCTCGCACTCGGGCGTCCATCTGAAAACTGCCCCCTTTTCAAGCATCTTAGTGAGTGGTTGGGCAATAATTGAGAATCCCTCAATAAAGCGATGATAATACCCTGCCATACCCAAGAAGCTTCTGATCTCCCCCACATTCTCTAGCGCACTCCACTGCATCACAGTGGCTACCTTGCTTGGATCAACAGATATCCCTCCTGCTGAGATGACATGCCCTAAGAAAGCCACTTTCTTCAACCAGAACTCACACTTGCTAAGTTTGCCATACAACTGGTTCTCCCAAAGCTTCTGTAACACCAACCTCAAATGTTCCTTATGCTCTTCTTTATTTCTCGAGAAAACCAGAATGTCGTCAATGAACACCACCACAAATCTATCCAAATGCTCCATAAACACCTTATTCATAAGGTACATGAAGTAGGCTGGGGCGTTAGTCAACCCAAAAGACATGACTGTGTACTCATATAGACCATAGCGAGTAACAAACGTTGTCTTCGGAATATCTAAGGCTCGAACCTTCATGATGGTACCCTGAGCGAAGATCAATTTTGGAGAATACACTCGCTCCCCTCAATTGATCAAACAAATCCTCGATGCGTTGCAACGGGTACTTGTTTTTGATGGTCACTGCATTAAGAGCTCGATAGTCGACACATAACCTCTGAGTCCCATCTTTCTTTGGCACGAATATAACCGGGGCTCCCTAGGGTGAGGAACTAGGTCGAACATACCCCTTATCTAGCAGCTCTTGGATATTCTCCTTGAGCTCTGCCAACTGATTAGCATCCATCCTGTACGGCCTCTTATATATAGGAGATGTGCCAGGTACTAAATCGATAATGAACTCAATATCATGATCTGGTGGCATATCTGGTAACTCCTCAGGAAAAACATCCGGGAATTCACTAACCACCCGGATTCCCTCCGTTGTCTCGAGTTGATTGAGTTGGATCTTCTCATCTGTTACACGAACTGACTTGAACTCCACCTTGTTGCCGTCTGTGTAAGTCAAACTGACAGTCTTCGATGCACAATGTATCACACCATTATACATGGCCAGCCAATCCATCCCCAATATGATATCTAGGCCCCGTGACTCCAACACGAGGAGGTTTGCAGAGAAGACCACCCCCATGATGTCAAGACTCACTTTTGAGGACACTACATTTGTCTTGAGTTCTCCCCCAGGAGAGTTGACCACTAGCATACGGGTCATAGATGTAGTCTTCATATTATGCTTTTGTACGAAGTTCTTAGCAATGAAAGAATGAGTAGCACCCGAATCAAAAAGACTGTAGCAGGGTGGGAATCGATGGAAAACATACCAATCACCACATCTGGAGCATCCTGAGCCTCCTCCAAAGCTACATGGTTCACACGACCATGCATGACATTCTGCTGTTGCTGATGTGGCTGTTTCTTCTTCGGACAACGGTTGGAGAGATGCCCATTCTTGCCGCAAGTGTAACACGGCCCAATCATCCTGCCACTTTGAGTCTTGCTGCCCTGCTGCTGACTCTGCTGAAAATGACCAGCCGGACGGGGTGGATAGGTAGGACGCATCTGCTGAAACTGTTGACGCTGCTGCTGAGTCTGCAGAGCTGACTGCCTAAAAGCCGGGGTAGGGTACCTCGGCGCCTGATATGAGCTCATGGGACGGCTCACCTGCCCCACTAGCGTCGGTGTAAAACGGGTGCGGCTGCTTCTACCGAAAGACTGGCCCTGCCAAGATGTTTTTCGTTTCCTGTGTGCTTCTAACTCGGGCCTCTGCTTCTCCACAACAAAAGCTTTATCAATAATTTTCTGGAAAGTCTTGTAGTAACTGGAGGAAAGTGCATTTTTCAATTCTTCATCTAGCCCCTAGATAAAGAAGTCCTGCTTCTTATCATCAGTGTTGACATCTTCAGGCGCATATCGAGATAGCTGCGTGAACTTATGAAGATACTCATGAACTGTCATGTTACCCTGCCTTAGACTCAAAAACTCCTTCCGCTTCATCTTTATTGCCCCAGCTGGAACATAGTGACTGTGAAAGCTCCGTGTTAACTCCTCCCAAGTGATACTTTGTGGGTCCTCATGGGCGGACGTGTAAGCTGTCCACCAGTCACCTGGTGGGAGGCAAGCAACACCCTCTCCCGACCCTGACACTGAACTATCTGCAGCTTGCTTTCAATGGACTTCAACCAGTCATCAGCATCTAGTGGCTCCACGGAGTTAGAAAACGCTGGTGGATGAGTACTCTGAAAGTCCCTCAGTTTGGGCTGGGGTTCAGGCACTGGCGGTGGTGGAGGTGGAGGAGCTTGGTTCATGTTGGCCACCACTTGAGTCAGATTATGTAGAAGTTGAGTCTGCATAGCCATCATCTGCTGCATCCCAATTGGAACAGCTCCCCCGCGGGCACCTCGACCATTTCACGGTGGAATCTGGAATGCGGGAGGAGCATTACCCTCCTCGGGCATCCCGCGGCCATGACCTCGTCCATGTCCCCTGCCTGCCATCTAATATATATATATAGTGCCAGATAATGAGAACAAGCGTTAAGACTAAACAATTGAAAAGAATAATCAAAATAAAAGCACATATATAAATATTTGAAATATAGAAAGTCAACATATCACTATCAATTAAACAAAGCATCCCATATTATTGACACAAAATGTTAATAGTTATGGTTTCTACGACAAGGTGAGCGACATATGTGGATATACTTCTAAATTCGCAACCGTTATTAACTTGGCTTGCGTCCTACGGACAACCTTGGCTCTGATACCATTCCGTCATGTCTGGTTCCTGTAAATCAACCAAACGTGCTACACATGTATGCCAGGATCAATTAAACCATACATGTGTTAACAGAAATGATGTATGCTTTATAAAAGCCAAGTTTATTACAATATCATAGTGATCTTATAGTCTAAAAAGAGAATATACGTAGCAGCGGATAATCTAAGCGTAGAGCTCCATCACAGGCGTTGTCCGGGGGCACGTACGCCTAGTACTGCACACCGGGGTTGAATCCATCGTCTTCGTCGTACTCCACTCCTTCTCCATAGCCTAATGCAACAATAATTTCCAAGAGAAGCAACAAAAACACATGAGTACTTAGAGTACTCAGCGAGTAAGGGAATGATATGACATGTAGGCAAATTCAAGGGAGGCCAACTCGGATAAAGCACTATGCAGCATCCTATCCCTAAGTTGTAAATAGCACCCTACTTGCTAAGTGATTCTCCTACCAGGTGTCACCCCAAAAATCCATTCCCACTGCCAACCAAGTACACCCAACCTCCCCATACCCAACTAATTATGAAGGAGTTACTAGCCCGCTCTTGACCGTGAGCACGACTGTCTAGACAATTCTGACTCTGCAGAGTTTGTACCCTTTACCCACAAGTCGTGATTTTGTCCCTTGTCACCAAGTGGACTAAAGTCTCTTTGCTTGCCCGTGATCGCGAATCACATCTCACACTTCCTATGGTGTGTGGCTATGAGATCACTGTGAGACCTTTACATCGTACTACCAAATCTCTGTACACCCGCTAAGGTTTCACCCCTAACAGCATACATGGAGTCTATTTTACCTCCGCTGCAGAAGCCCCCTCTTGCGCCACACAAACATCTCAATGGTGTTCACAAGATAAGGTAGAAGTCAACTTAATTGGCCAAACTGTTCCATACCGGTCTTGTGGTGGCACGATATAGCTAGATCGCAGGATATGACGAACCGGTCCTTAGAATCTACGCAAGCACTAACCACCACCCGAGTCTCATGCATACGCACCAACCGTATACCAACCAGCCTGCTAGACTCCTATCTCTACTAACCATGTATATACCATACATAACACCACAACAATATCTCAAAGATGATGATAATAGCATTAATGTAAAGTTTCCCCCATCCCATTATCTAAGCAGAGCTAAGCAATGAGTAAATGACATAAAATAAATCCCAACCAAATCCCTTTTCTAGGCTACCAGGAATAATTATGGAATTTTCTTGTAAACATCCTATCATGGGAATTCATTTTAAGACATGCATGCAAATTCTAACTAAAATCTTAAAATGGGATCAATGTGGTCAAGGACACTCGCCTCCGGAAAGTAGTTGCTGCTCTCCGACGTCAAAGTCTTGATCTTGCAAATTAAGGTCCTACTCCGGGACTGGCTCTACCCAATTCATCATACACATAGCCAATTAATAAGAAACAAATAAGATAGGGTATTAAAGTGCTCAATCCACATAAATAAATAAGCATTACCCCTAAAACTAAGTCTTTACTTTGATAAAAATACATTTGTGTTGTTAAAATCAACATTAAAAGTTAATATAAACATTTATAAAGTTATTTTATGTAAAATGAACAATTACTAGGGGCTTAGGTGTAAAATCAGCATGTTGTGAAGGACAATTTAGTGAAAATGCATTATGCAAAGGTTAGTAAATAATTTTAGCCACTTTAAGGGGGTTTTGGGTAATTATTAGCATGGGCACGGGCTATTTTATTATATTCCAGCAAGGATCATGGCTTAAAATGCTAAAACAAAATTTTACAAGGGTTAATTTGAAAATACATAAGTACCAGAGGTGTTTCTGCTTATTTTCAGCATAATACAGGGCTAAAATCTAATAAAAGTTAATTACAGGGGTAAATTTGCATAAACAGTTTCCCTAGGGGCATTTTGGTAATTTTTACAGGGCCTAAAATGCTACAACAGAGGGTTCTAGGGTCATTTGGCTAAAAACAGAGTGTCTAGGGGTATTTCATATAAAATTAGAAATAGATAGGGGCCTAAAAATGATTTTACAACAAGTATTAAGGGTTTAATTGCTAAAACAGAGAGTTCTAGGGGTCTTTTATTAAAACAACAACATTTTGGGGGCTAAAACATGATTTCTTAATACCCCCAAGGGCTATTTTACAAATCACAGTATTAAACTAGGGCTAATCCTTTATTTCCTAGGGGTCGAGGGTCTTAGGAGCAAATTTTAGATTAAAATTTCCAATTTTCAGAGAGCCTATGGGTATTCTGCGAAAACCAGGGGTCTTTTTGCGTGGATTCGAAGAACCTAGGGGGCCGAGCGTAAATCTACCGGCGGGAAAAAGGATTTTGAATCTGGGTCGTTTGATCGGCTCCCGACGGTTGGGATTTAAAAACCCCGAAGGGGTATGACGTTTTAATCTCAGCCGTTGGCTGAGATCAAACGGCGGCGATCTGGTCGCCAGCGACGCCAGCGCGCGACGGAGCGCCATGCGCGCGGCTCAGGCTTGCCGGAATTCCATCGGATTCATGATCTAACGCCTAAAACTTGAATCTAAGCACATGAATCGGAGGAGGGGGACTTGGTGAGCTCACCTAGGGCGTTTTTGGGTCCAGGGAGGCTTCGGTGAAGGCTCGCGACGGAAGGGGGCGGAATTCCTATTGGTTCTTCGGTGCCATGTCATCTAAGCGAAGATATCGTGAAGTCTTCATGTCCGCAACGTGTTCCATCTTAGGGGAAGGTGTAGGTGCTGTCAGTGGGGTGGAAAACCAAACGAAATGAAAGAACCTCGGCGACGGGCGGAAAACTCACCAGCGACCGGTGTGGTAGTATTGCAAGCGGCGATCCATGTCGGGTAAGACTGGAAAACACTCGCCGGCGGTCCTGTGGAGGCTCTTGACAATTTAGCTCGATGATTTGGGCGACGGCCGAAGGGAATTTAGGTGGATCGGCGACTACTCGAGAGAAATCGGCAGCGGCTTCTTGTGAGCAAAGGGGGGGCAACCCTAGGGCGTACCGAGGTATATATAAAGGGGGCGGCGGCTAGGTGGGTGGCCATGAAGACTGTCATTGATTCGGCGGTTCTACGTTTCCGGCGAGATCGGCGCTTGGACATTGAAGATCGGGGGAGAGGAACGGAAAAGGGGGAGGAGGAAGACGAGGATGGCGCTGACAAGCCGGCCCCACCGAGCAGAGGGAGAAAGGGGTAAGGGAGATGGGCTGGCTACGGGTTGGGCTGGGGCGCAAGACCCAGGAGAAAGGAAAAAAGGGTTTCAGCCCAACTAGTGTTTTCATTTGTGAATTTTGGATGAATTTCCTCTTTTAAATTTCAAATTTTAAAACTAGGGTGTTACACCGGACTTGGGGAAGAAGAAGGGGAAACCCGAAATTTGGCTTGGGGGAGCTCGATCCAGCTTGCATATGCTCTTGGGAGCTTTGCTGGATTGCTACCGCGCTTGTGAAGGGCAGCACTGACCTCTTATAACGTGGGGAAGTTAGTGCTCTCATTCGGGTCGAACGCAAGGTCGAACGGGTCGGATGGGACCGAGATGGCCGGGAATTCGGGGAGGATGAGAGGCGGTGGAGGGGCTTTCAGTGGGCGCAGCACTCTAGGAATTGAAAGCGCGGTGTGGGCAGCAGCGGACGTCTGGCGCATTCCCTGGTGGCGCAGCAGGAGAGGGTGGTCGGCCAAAATCGCGCTCGCGCGATACCGTGGCCACGACAGCCGGGATTCCCGTGGCGGCCTGAAACGAGGGAGATGGCGTGTGGCGCGGCCGACGGGACAGCGACAGGCGACGTGACCTAGGGCCGGCGCGATTTCGGGAAGGAGGTGGCGGCTCTGTCGGGGAAGAAAGGGTAGGCGGTGGGAAAGGAGGGCAGAACCGGGTCGGGCTGCGCACAAGGGGGAGAAGAGGGAAGGGCTCGGCTGGGCCATGCTAAGAGAAGAAAGGAGGGGCACTGGGCCGCACGCTAGTGAATGAGGGGGGCAGGCTGGGCTGCGCCGGAGGAAGAGGTGGAGAGAAAAGGTGCTGGTATTGCTGGAGGGGAAGGAGGAGAATGAGCTCAGCCCACGAAGAGGAAGGTTCTCATTTTTTTTGTTGTTGTGTTTTTGAATCTGTATTTGAATCTCATTTTTGGCTTTGAATTTGGTTTTGGCTTGCAGTGGGTAATTCACTAGCAATTCGATTTAATATTCCTCGTACATAATTTGCATACAGATTTAAATTAGATATTGTCACCTCTATACCCATATATGCTTACAAATGCTACCCGGACTAATTAAACTTAATCGTTCTAGTTGATTTATTAGTTGGTTATACATACACTCAAATGCATACATGTATATGTGGGCGTATTCCTATACCTACATATATACATGCCTCAGTTTAACTGGAGTTTAGTATATGCTCATGATTCTCTCAACTTTTTGTTTTAAACCGATTTCGATTTGTTTCAAAATTTGGACTGTGACAAGATAGGTGAGAGTGGGTCGACACACAACAGTATCTGAAAGAGAGGAGTGGGGTGGGCTGCTGGCCTGGGTGGAGTTGGGTTCCGCCCAGGAAAGAGAGAGAGGAGTGAGGTGGGCTGCTGGCCTGGGTGGAGTTGGGTTCGGCCCACGAGAGAGAGAGGAGTGAGGTGGGTTGGGCTGGATCCTGGTGGAGCTCGGCCCAGCACGTCATTCATTTCTTTTTGTAATCCTGGGTGTTGCAGATAGCAGAAGCATTCATTGGCAGCTATGGTCTGGCCTCACACTACCAAAATGCCAAGGTGGCTTGGTTTCAGGGATATCAAGCAGTTTAACGTTGCTATGCTGGGGAAGCAGGGATGGAGGCTGCAAGGGTACGCTCTAAAAGCGAAATATTATCCACATCGCGACTTCATGTCAGCAAGGAGGAAAAAGAATGCGTCTCATACAATGCGAGCTGACAGCAGGCAAGAAGGCGGCGTTGGAGATGGGATTGATTCGGCGGATAAGAAATCGGTTGTCAACAAATGTGTTAATTGGAAACGAACTGATGTTTTGTAAAGAAAACGCGACAGCTATCTTGGTGTCAGATTTGATTTCGGATGATGGCAGATCCTGGAATGATGTGGCCTTGGATCAGAACCTCCATCAAACTTTGATGCTCAGGCGGTTCCTCTGGGGCGAGCGCAAGAAGATTTTCGGGCATGGTCTGGTGTCTAATTGTTAGGGACAGAGAAGAGATTATGGGATGGATCGAGCGTCTCATTCTACATGAACCCTAGAATGCATACGGCGCTCAAGGAATCATCGACGGCATGGGAAAACACCTCCCTTTGTCGTCGCTTCTTGGAGGATGGGAAGCATGCTCCTCATTCTTAGCGCCAGAGGAGGGAAACCGTTCAGAACGAGGTTGTGGTGGTTCATTGTGAGTGTCAAAGGAGAAGAGTCGACCGAAACAAGGTTCTTTTGGATTTCATGTGACATCTATTTAATTAATGAACAGCACACACTGCCCATGGTAGGAGATTGGCTCACCAGTCACACAGGCCACAGCAACACAGCAGCCGGCCTCGTCGTCCATCACCTCGCCTCTTCCACATGGACAGGTCGTGCTACCCGCTTGCTCTGCTTCCCCTGCTCCTCCTCCTCCTCTACCTCGGCGGTTCCTCCGCGTCCGTCACCACCGGCACACCCGACGGCTCGGAGCTGTGGGGTTACGTCGAAGTCCGGCCAAGTAGTGTTTTTTTCTTTTCTGCTCTCCGATGATGATGCACTCTCTCTATCGAAGTTGTGTTCTTAGACGTCCTTGTCGCAGAGGCTCACCTGTTCTGGTGGTACTATAAGAGCCCGCAAAGGACGTCGACGCCTGGCAGTCCATGGCCAACGATCCTCTGGCTTCAGGGCGGCCCGGTAAGTACTATCATCCGCGATCCTCACGCCGGCCGGGATTCCTGCTTAAGTCTGAACCATGTCCTCTGCTCTACGTACTCTGCTTCACGAGAATTGGGCACGACCGAGCGCTGCCGTCCGGTGAACGAACGACCATCATATTGCTCCTCGCAGGGTGCGTCGGGTGTCGGGATTGGCAACTTCCTCGAGGTTGGGCCGCTAGACGTTAACCTGAACCCGTGCAACTCGACGTGGCTGCAGAAGGCGGACATCATCTTTGTGGTCAGTCAGAGAGTGATCGCATTCCCCTCCTTAATTTATCTTTCGTGCTTTAGCTGTCACTGTCGGTCCTGGTGATGTTCACCGAGTTGCCTTCTAATGGCGTGCGCAGGACAACCCGGTCGGCGTCGGGTACAGCTACGTGGAGGACGACAGCCTGCTGGTGACCACCGACTGGCAGCAGGCGGTGGACGCCACCACGCTGCTCAAGGCGCTCGTCGACGAGGTGCCCACGCTGCAGAGCAGCCCGCTGTTCTTGGGCGCCGAGTCCTACTGAGGCAAGTATGCCGGACCCACCTCTTACGGGGTTCACTTATGCATCTTATACCAATCCCTGGATCAGTAGTCGGTATATAAAATAAAATAGATCTAAAGCCATGCAATAATTTAGCCTCAACATAACCCTTAGGATCGTACAACCAAGTTTTTAAGTTACACTTTATTGGCCTCGGAAGGCCTCAAAAGAGCGACAACTAGTGAAAGGCAGTGGACTAAGTGGCTCCCATTACCCTCAGGCAGTCTTGGGCGTAGGACTAGGCCTACTCGTCGATGTATTGTGCTTCATCCTCCATCTCCCTCTCTTTCTCTGCTTCTGAGGATCGCGAAGAAAGCAAGAGTGAGTACGGAAGGTACTCAGCAAGCCCTAACACTACGCAAGGGAATGTGTTTCATGCTAGGGTTATAACAAGGGAGGGCCATATGGCTTAGGGTTGCCAAAAAACATTCATGCAGGGTCTTCTTTAAAGAAGGTTTTATAAAGCAAAAGAGGCAGTTGTTTCTTGCTTTTAGTTGGTGGGACCTGGGGGAGTTTGAGCTCCATCCCGCCAGTTCCCTAAGTTTTAACCGAACGTTCGAGCCCACGGCTCTACTAGTTATCGGCACACAGCCGAAATCTTCAAAACACAGCAACACAGCCACTCAGCACACCAAGTAAACACACTAAGGCTAATCAACAAGAGTTCGGAGCATAGCGTGCCAATACCGTGGCAACGGTTATCCGGATTTACACTCTGCAGAGGTTGTATACTTTACCCACAAGTCAGGCACTCCTAGCAAGGGAGTAGCGTAACGTTCACCTCATCTTCCCCGAATAACCCCACAATCACACCTCGGGACGCACCCAGGGGCTATTTGGGCAATTACTCTCCCAACCGGACCATGGGTAATGACTCCCCCGTGTCTTTTCCTGGTCCCCCGTGCCCTACTGGTCGCCGGATGGCTCATATGGAAGTCACCAAGAAGATAGAGGGAATCCTGCCCATACAGGTTCTGTGGTTGTTTGGAATCACTGTGACGAGGTCATGTGAACCGGTCCTTGAGTTGGTGAGGCGGCTCCGTCCACGTCCACGACAGGTGGACTACACCGAAACACACACTACTCATTCACCAATCCCACCTCAACCACCCCTTTTTCCCACTTCACTCCACGCAGGTTGTATTCACCATCCCTAACCTGTTTCCTAACTCACACCACCAAGACACTTTTCACACTCTTCACAAATCCAATGTTTAATTGTAGTGAGACGCGATGCGAACATCGCGAGGGTCCCTAAGCAATTCTACTTTCAAGGGATTACGCACGTCATCACGTTATATTGTGATGACGGGGCCTTAGGGCGTCAAGGAGGAGTTGACAAGGTCAAGGAAGGTTCATGGCACGTCATATGACAACCACATGACTAGGCGGCCACTAACAAATGGGTCTTAGCTACTACAACTTTTAAAAGTAATCATGAAAATCATGCATATTGAAAATCAGGCTAACAGGGTAATTTTGCAAATTCATAGGAGCAATAATGATCAAAGGAGTTAGAGCTTGCCTTCAAAAGCTTCTAGGAACTCCTCGTAATCCGGGTCTTCGAGTTCCTCGTCGAATCCCTCGCTCGCTAGATTACGTAGTTTGCACGAGTGTTAAATCCAAGGAAATCTGAGTATAGTTCAATAGGTTGTTTAAGAAAAATCCTATAGGAGTCCCTGGTTCGAGGCTTATTCACCTCGTGACCTGGACGGGGTGATGTCATTAGTTGAGTAATTAATTATGAAGTTACCTTTTTATTCCCCCTTTCTTAACCTAAGTGGGTTAATATATGTTATCTTGATTTAGTATGTTCTTGAGTTAGTTGGGGCCATTTTCGCTTGCCATTGTTCTTTAATAGTTGACGATTGTTCTGAAGTCTTGCACTTAAGAGGGTATCCCATGGGGTCTTGGGTTCGCGTGGACCAAGTACACGGAGTTGTTTTCATCATTCCTTGCGAATTGGAGTAAAGTGGCGACGAAGTGGAGACTGACTGGACCTCCACATGGGTTAGGTTGACGTTGTGGCCGCCACTTCGATACCGTGTGCGCAAGGGGTTCATTCAGCCGAGTTGGCGTTGACGGGACTAACACCCGTGTTCGCTCTTGGATGTAGCGCCCTACTAGCATGGCACCTAGGCGTCGTTTGGCCGCTTGGCTGGCACCTTTGGTTGGTGCATGCCGGTGTGGCGGCGGGTCACTAGAATTTGGTCGGGACCCAACCGTAGTCGTGGGAGAAGGATTCCGGGCATACCGTTCTTCTAGACTACGTGCAAAACCTGCTGGGGTGGTCCGAGGACAAGGGTTTGCCGGAACGGCGGCTAGAGATCACCGATTGCGGCAACGGCCGCGGTGTTCGGCGTGATGGAGTGCGCTTGCGTCCTAAGGTAATCATGCTACTCTATACGCGCATTAAGGTGAGCAGGAGGTTCAAAGATGCTCGGCCGGATAGAGGGAAAGCCCCATGGCGGCCGGCGGCGTGCCATAGCGACGGAACGCGATGGCACTTGGCGTGCGCATGCCTAGGGCCCTATCCTCGACGTTTGCATGTAGGAAACTTTATACTAAAGCTAGAAGAGCTGTGAGTACGAGGAATCAAAAAGAGAGGGATGGGGGCTCACCGTGGAAAACTCGGGAAGGTGCTGTTCTTGCAAGCTTTTGGCGCCGGTGACCTTTCTTCTTGCTCAATCGGTGCTGTGGGCTCGGTGGTGGGCGTGTGAGGAGGAACCGAGGAAGGGGGCGCCCATTTTATAGCCGGGCGAGGCCTCTCGGGCGACCAGCACGTGGTGGGGCGCCTGTCAGCCGCATTTGATGCAGCATCGCTGGAAATCCGGTGAGGGAGGACGTCAGCGCGACGGAGCTCGGCGCATTGAAGGCGGCATGGCAGCGGGGCAGGCACAGCGCGAGGCTGACCGGCGTCCCGTCGCCGGATTTCGGGCGCGTGCGGCGAGCGAGCGGGCGGGCGGGCGGCTGAGCCCCGGGGCTGCGCGATACGGCATCCAATCGGTGGATCTGTGCGGCGGCCGAGGGAGGTGCGACGCGGGGCAGCGACCGGCGACGGGACGGTGCGTCCCATCGCCGGGATTCCCGGAGGCGGTGCGGAGCCCTAGCGTGCGGCGCGTGCCTGGGTGAGGCGGCGGCGAGAGGAGAAGCGGGGGTGGGGGCGCTGGCGCTTGCGGGCTGGGCCAGGGGAGAGAAGGGGGCCGCACGGAGGGGAGAGGAATTGGGCCGGGCCGCTGGGCTGTGCCGGGTGAGGTAGATTTTTTTTGCCATTTTTTTGTGTCTGTTACACCGCCACCATCGGCGCCTCCGTCGCCAGGGCCGTCCGTGCTGGAGAGCTCAAGATCACGCTAGGAGGTAACAGTTCCAGACCCAGAGCACACTCCAATAAACCAATCAACCTGCGGAGAAACAATTGAAGCTGTTCCTTCTTTCCGGACAGGTGTCGCGCTCGGTGATAGCTGGGTCTCGCCGGAGGATTTCACGGTGAGACCTTGCAACAGAATCTTTCCCTGCTCCGCTTAGCTGAACGAAGAGTAACCTCACCTGACCAACAAATTAAACTGCTCTTGATCGATGGTGCAGCTCGCATACCCGTCGCTGCTCCTGAGCGTGTCGAGGCTGGACGACAACGCCGGCGACGACGGCCAGAAGTAAGCACACCAGCCGGCAAGGGCACGCGTATGGTAACCAGCTGGCCTTTCTGCTCCTCTTGCAAGTCACACTCACCGTGCGGGAATCGTGAACTTGTGATGTCAGGAAAGCGGAGGCGGTGAAGGCGCAGATCGCGGCGGGACAGTGGGCCACCGCGAGGGGTCGTGGCGCGATCTGCTGGATTTCATCGGCAACAAGAGCGGCAAAGTGGTCAGCATTGCTGACCGTCGACTCCGACACCCTCTTCACATTTATACTACTGTGACATGGGATTTCAAAAAGATCTCGCGGATCATATGCTTACACCAACACTTGAATAAACAGTAGTCAGAGCACAGCTTGGCGAACCTGCTTGATCACAGTAGATATTTTTGCATTATTTTCTTTACAGGACATGTACAATTTCCTGCTCGACCGCGGCATGAAACCCGGTGTCGACAGACTCGTCGACAACAGGCTCGCCGTCGAGCAGCTTGCCGGCGATGAAGTACTCGGCGTACCTGGGCAGCCAGGACTCTGGCTCAAACACCATCGATGGCATCATGAACGGGGTTGTCAAGCACAAGCTGAAGATCGTCCCCAAGGACCACACGTGAGTCACTTTCTTGTACGTATCTTCCCAACGTTTGGGGCAGTCATCAATGGCGTCTGTCATACAAGAGCTCCAATTGCAGATGGCAGGAGATCAACTTGGCGGTCTACAGCGCGCTGGTCAACGATTTCATGAAGCCGAGAATTGATGAGGCGAGTGACGAGCTAGCGCGCTGTACCTGATCAATGAACGCGTCTTAACTGGACTTGTTGAAACTGCAATGAAATGAGCAGTGTTTGTGTCATATATAAACTCTGTCTTCTCTTCTCCAGATCGATGAACTCCTGTCCTAAGGTATCAATGTGACGGTGTACAACGGCCAGGTCAGTAGCACTCGGCCACACTGCCATTGTGTGTTAAATTCTAGTCTTTTGTCAACACCATTATATCATGGAGGTAAAGGTTACACCATTCTTAATTAGCACACTGCCACAGCAAGAAAATGAGTCCTGATGATCATGAAGTTTAATCGGAAATGAAGCGTTGTATCCCAAACGAAGAGTGTTGTTCTATTCTGTGCGCTGATTTCTTGATGGGTATTGTCGGTACCCTCAATACTGGGTACCCCCGCGTACAGGACAAAACCGCCTAAAGGCCTCGCCCCTTCCGCAGGGGCGAGCTCCGAGGGCGCCACGTGTCCAGCCGGGCTGAAGCTCCCCCTCTCCTTAGAGGAGAGCTCCAGGCCAGCCACGTGGCGAGGCGGAGCCGGACCCCCCCCCTCTCCCCTCCGCGGGGGTGAGCTCCGAAGGCTCCACGTGTCCAGCGGGGCCGGAGCTCCCCCTCTCCTCAGAGGAGAGCTCCGGTCCCGCCACGTGGCAAGCAGAGCCGGACCTCCCCCCTCCGCGGGGGTGAGCTCCGAAGGCTCCACGTGTCCAGCGGGGCCGGAGCTCCCCCTCTCTTCAGAGGAGAGCTCTGGGCCCGCCACATGGCCAGCAGACCCGGACCTCGCCCCTCCGCGGGGGTGAGCTCCGAAGGCTCCACGTGTCCGGCGGGAGCAGTTCAAGTACATGGTGCGTCTCAATTTCAAGGCAACCAACAAGATGGCCGAGTATGAAGCTCTCATCTTCGACCTGAAGACGGTGTTGTCCCTCGACGTCCGCCAGTTGCTTGTGAAGGGCGACTCTCAGTTGATCATCAAGCAAGTCAAGGGAGAATGATCCTGCAACGACCCACAACTAGCTGCCTACCTCCTCCACGTCCAGATGCTGGAGAAGGAATTCATTGCCTTGGACTTGCGCCATGTACCGCGCGCCGACAACGCCATGGCCGACGACCTCTCAACGAAGGCCTCCACCGGAGCCCCTGTGCCCGAAGGAGCCTTTGAGAGGACATTGCCGCGGCCCACAGCCCGGCCTGCTGAGCCGGGCGAAGGGGGCGAGATTAGCACCTCGAAGCTGGCGGTCCGGCCCTGCGACCATGGTGCCCGCCAAGAATCGTAAGCGCCACTGGGGACTCCGTGCTACCCAGCGCTCAAGATCCAGAAGCTCAAGCCAGTCCCGATGCATGAATCACGGAGATCCGGGACTACTTGGAAGATAACATCCTTCCTGATGAACATGCATCCGCTGAACGGATTGTGCGGATGGCTAAGAGATACACACTGGTAGAAGGGGATCTCTACCGGCGTGGCGCCAACGACATCCTATTGCGGTGCATAACAAAGGAGGAAGGTTGCGACCTGATAGCAGAGATCCACGGAGGCGAGTGCGGGAATCACGCTTCCTCACGCACGCTAGTCGGTAAATCCTTCCGGCATGGCTTCTACTGGTCGACAGCACTCCTGGATGCCGTCAAGCTGGTCAAGAGATGCAAGGCGTGCCAGTTCCACGCCAAGAAGATCCACACACCGGCGCAGATGCTGCGGATGATCCCGCCCTCGTGGCCGTTCGCGGTATGGGGGTTGTACATCCTGGAGCCATTCCCCAAAGCCGTCGGGGGATTCCGGTACCTCTACGTCGCCATCGACAAGTTCACCAAGTGGCCGGAAGCTGCACCAGTCATCACCATCAACAAGCAATCCGAAGTCAAGTTCATCAAGTCGATCGTCTGCAGGTTCGGGGTCCCGAACAGAATCATCACCGACAACGGGACCCAATTCACCAGCGCAGCGTTCCAAGGGTACTGCGAAGACCTTGGCATTCAGGTGTTTGTGCCTCTGTTGCTCATCCAAAGAGCAATGGGCAAGTCGAGAGGGCCAACGCCGAGATCCTTCGGGGCCTCAAGACTCGCACCTATGCCATCTTGAAGAAACATGGTGCCAAGTGTGTGGACGAGCTTCCGAGCGCACTGTGAGCTAGCCGGACATCCCAGAGCCGGGCCACTAGGGAGACACCCTTCTTCATGGTCTACGGGGCCAAAGTCGTGCTTCCCCCAGAAGTCACCATGGGGTCCCCCCGTGTTCGAGCTTACGACGAAGCTGCGCAGGACCAGCTCCGGCGTGAGGACATCGGCCTCGTCGACGAGGCAAGATGGCAAGCAACGCCCCAGGTGCGTGCGCCTTTCCACTGAGGACGGGGACCCGCTCCCAAACCCTTGAAACATAGAACACCTCCGTAAGTTCTATCCCTAGAGAAGTAGTAGGATAGGTTTTCTCTTTCTGTAATAGATCCCATAGAGACTAGGAACAGCGCTCAGAGCAGCTAAGCCCTACAGGGCGGTCCAGGACTATGTCCAGCTAGGCCCTGCCCCCTTCACAATGGGGTGGGTCGTTGCCTCCATGTATAGCCTGCCTTCCTCCTATGGATGTTTATATATGGAATGAACCCCGTCCTTCTACGCTCTCTCATGTGTTCATTTAAATTATGCAATTAATTTTTATGATCACCTCCTCATATTCACAAACAGTGTATGCCCATCGTACACTTGGCTCTCTTTTCCCACTCTCACCCCAAGTCGGCATTTGCTATCCTGACCGAGGGCGATCGTGCTTGAGGTACCTGCCAAATGCTAGGGGGCCTTTCGTACCTCCCCGAGTCAGGTACTGTGACGCCAGTTGGTCACCTCCAGGAAAAACCTACGCCGGTCATGGGGGGTCCAGGGTGTGTAGCCTGCTTTGCCTGGTTCCGTACCCAAAGCGTCCGCACTCTGCCCTTCGGAGGTCCAGGGTGTACAGCCTCCTTTGCCTGGTTCCGTACCCAAAGCATGTGCACTCTGCCTCCCCAGCTGTCGAAGTGTATCAGTAGACACTTCCCCCAGGCCTGCACTGGGCAGCCCGCGGAGGTTCTTTTTCGGAGGGGCTAGTCCCCCTCGGAGAGCTTAAGCGTAGTTGGGCGAAGGAAGAGGATGAACACAGGGGTTTTTTACGTGGTTCAGGCCGCCGGAGCGTAAAACCCTACGTCCACGGTGAGTAGAGGTACTTGTTGTATTGCTTGGCGCTCAGAACGGAGTTCTGAGCTTGAGGATGAGCTGAGTCCTAGAGAGTGAGTGTGCAAAGAGACGAACCCCTTGTAACGTTGCCTACCCGAGCCTTTTATAGTCTAAGGCTCGGGTGGCTTACAAGGTAGGCCCGGGACCCGACAGGTGGTCCCGGGGAGATTGCCTGCCATCTATCGTATCCTGCAGTTACGCCGGTAGCTATCTCTGGCGAGGGCTTATGAGTCTTCGTATTGCCGCCCTGCCCACGCTGCAAGCTAGGCGTAGTGGTTGATGACGGCATGGGCGGTAGGGGATGTCTTGTCGCTGTGTTTATTGGTGTACAACCTCTAATGCGGCGTGTCAATCTTCACTGCGATGTGACTGGGCACAACGGCACCTGACAGCGGCGTGCTCCGCGTCTTGAGAAGGCGCGGGTCTTGAATACCTTGTATGGACAAGGTATGGCGCGTCTTTACTCTTGCTACCTACCGCGCGGGGGCAGGTAGTACTGTTCTGCTGGCCACGTGGCGGGGTCGGAGCTATCCTCTGAGGAGAGGTAAGTCCAGCCCCGCTGGACACATGGAGCCTTCGGAGCTCTCCCCACGGAGGGGGGAGGTCCGGCTCTGCTGGCCACGTGGCGAGCCCGGAGCTCTCCTCTGAGGAGAGGGTGGTCCGACCCCGCTGGACACGTGGAGCCTTCGGAGCTCTCCCCGCGGAGGGGGGAGGTCCGGCTCTGCTGGCCACGTGGCGGGCCCGGAGCTCTCCTCTGAGGGGAGGGAGGTCCGGCCCCGCT
Organism: Neostapfia colusana; assembly: GCA_030760725.1. NCBI lineage: Eukaryota > Viridiplantae > Streptophyta > Magnoliopsida > Poales > Poaceae > Neostapfia > Neostapfia colusana. The sequence goes on from JASWHV010000015.1 coordinate 70,548,035, forward strand.
GGACACGTGGAGCCTTCGGAGCTCTCTCCGCGGAGGGGGGAGGTTCGGCTCTGCTGGCCACGTGGCGGGCCTGAGCTCTCCTCTGAGGGGAGGGAGGTCCGGCCCCGCTGGACACGTGGAGCCTTCGGAGCTCTCCCTACGGAGAAGGGAGGTCCGGCTTTGCCGGCCACGTGGCGGGCCCGGAGCCCTCCTCTGAGGAGAGGGATGTCCGGCCCTGCAGGACACGTAGGGCTTTCAAAGCTTGCCCCTTGGAGGGGGCAAAGTCCTTAGACGATTTCCCCTGTGCGCAGGGGTACCTTATATTGAGGGTACCGACAGTGGCCCCCGGGCCCATCTCGGGGGAGATAACGAGCCTGAGGTGGGGCCCCCGTCTCTTCTACTTCTTGCACCTTCTCGAAGACCCGGTTTGACCGTTGCTGGAGCATGAACAGTCGCGGGATCATGGGGGTGTGAGCCCTGCTTGATGGTTGCTTTTACTGTGGCGGTTCCCAAGGCTGCCACTACTGCATGTCGCAGCGCACGTCGCAGCGCATTGTCAGGAACCGCCGGGTTCTCCGCCTGGGGGGCCAACTACCCGGCCCACCGCTTCTATAGGGTGACCTGGGCCCGCTTGTGATGGACTCCAGGGCTTGGAGCTGAAGCGGTTATCCTAAGCAGCGTATTCGAAGAGTTTTGAATCGCTTTGAATCGCGCATGGGAAGTTTAAAAGGAGATCTCATCTGCATCGGAGGCTTCCCTTCGCACTTCCCCACGCCTGAGCCCTCCAGAGTCCTCTGAGCGCTCAAGCCTTCTCGGACCCCAAGTTCTTGCGCCTCCGCCACCCATGGCTTCCAACCTGCCTCCAAAGGCCGACGGAGCCCGGACCGCCGACAGGGGGAGGGGCAGGGAGCCGGCCTCTGGTTTGCCAGAGAAGAAATATGCCCGGTCCCCTCCGACGGTGTCATTCGCGTCAAGCCAGGAAACTGGGGTACCTTCGCGTCCTCCTTCTGGAGGTGTCAGTTCGTCGGGCGGCAATCCCAAGAGGCCTCGGGCCTTCCATTTCGACGGGACTCCTCTCGAACAGCGGCGGTCCGGTCCGAGGGGCCCCGGGCGTCCCGCCCTCCTTCAGGCGTAGGAGCTCTGAGGGGGGACGACGGTGCTGTGATGCCTGGGGGCAAGCCGAGGGCTCAGGCGCCCCGGTCAGCGAGCGTCCCGGCTGCAGGTTCGGTAGGCGGTGGCGCCGAAAGGAGCAGCGCTGGGACTCATCCGGGGGCGCAGGTGTCCCGGGCCTCAGGAGCTGGATCGGCGAGCAGCGCTAGAGGCGCCGCCGGCGGGGGCCCTACTGCTCCGCCTCCTAGGGGGGCTCCGGGAGCACCCCCTGTTTCGCTGGTCCAGGTGCCTGCGGGGCAGGCCCCGGCGGCGATGGCAGGCTCTGGCGGATCTGCCTCGGCTCGAAAGCCGGGGTTCCATGCCCGTTGGAGCGTTCGCGTCCCTCGGTAAGTGTTGCTCTTACCGGGTTCCAGAACTTGCGTTCTTTTCTTCTTTCCTTAACCCAAGAGCTTCCCATGCTTGCAGGGACTCATCAGGTGCTGGGAACGACTCTGTTCCCCGGCCATTTCCGGTTGACGGGAGATCCACGCCGTAGCGTCCGGAAGCTGCGGCGGCTTCGCCGGCCCCCAAGTCGGTGCAGGCTTCTTTTGAGCCGGCGGGATCAACCACTGCGGTGGCGGCGGCAGCACCTGTTCATCCCCCTTCGCCAGCTCGGAAGCCGGCGGTTGTCGAGGGCTCGGTGGAGCCGGCTGGCGGCGTCCGACCCTCCGGTGCCGAGGCGGGAGGAGAAGCTGCAGGCCCTCTGGCTTCCCCAGATCGGCGCCTCATCCCGGTAGCCGAGATGCCGGCATCTCCTCCACCAGACGGCGACGTGATGGAGGAGGTCGGGGCGCGGCTTCGGCCTCTGCCGCCCCGCTGCCCCTGTCGGATGCCTTGGAGCTTGCCCAGGCGAGCGTTCGGCAGGTCCAGGCCGCCCTGGAACGAGAGCGGGAGGTGATGGCAGGGGAGAGGAACCGCCTCCTTGAAAGTTGCCTAGAGGGGGGTGAATAGGCTAATAATACCTGAAATTATAGAAAACAGCGGATAAAACCAGAGGCAGGTCGGACTAGTCCGGTCTGAGGTCGGACTAGTCCAGTCTAAGTCTAAATTTGTGTTTTAGGTTTCCTTTTAAGTTTGTTTGAGCGGAAAATATGTGGTAGTCAAATGATATCACTAATTAGTTTGAAAATGATTAGATTGCGAGATAGTAGAACAATTTGCAGGCACTAACACAATGAAAACTTTAACAAGTACTTCAAGTGAGCAAGTGAGATAGTAAAGGAACCAAGAGACACGATTTATCCCGAGGTTCGATTCCACGCAGGAATCTACGTCCTTGTTGAGGAGTCCACCAAGGACCGGGTCTTTTCCAACCCTTCCCTCACCGAGCGATCACCAATATCAAGTCCGGGCTTTCTCACTATCAATCGAATGTGAATACAATGCTCTTAGGGGCTACTCACACCTTGAGGCTCCCTACACCAACCAAGTAGTTCTAGAATTCAAAGTACAACTGTTAAAAAAACTCAAAATAACAGTTAGAGTGCAAGGGAATCAAACCGAGAGCTCAAACGTCGATCACCACGTCTTTCCTCTCACAAAAACCACTAACTCCTTAAGATCCAATCTTAGGGGTCTAGAAGGTGAGGAAAGAGGCTTAGAAGAGCTCTTTGAATGAGTTTTCAGCGCTTAGGTTCGTGTCTTACCAATTCTCAACCGGGGGTCTCCTTTTATAGAAATCCCGGCATTTAGCCGTTACCAACTAAAGTCCGGACTAGTCTGGTCCCAACCCCGGACTAGTCCGTTCTTGAGGTGCCACTCACGTCACAGGTTACCAAATAAAGTTTTAGTGACCGTTGGATTCAAACGGTCATGAAACCCCGGACTAGTCCGGCCAAGAGCGGACTAGTCCGATCTCAATCAGGAACCTTTGTTCCGTACGAGAACGGACTAGTCTGGTAAGGGCGGACTAGTCCGAATCAAAGGGCGGACTAGTCCGGTCTTACCAGACTTAGTCTAAAAACTCTCTAAACTGGAGCCGCGGACTAGTCTAGCCAACCTCGGACTAGTCCGAGCTCACACAGGAACCTTTGTTCCGTCCCAATTCAGACTAGTCTGAAAAGATCGGACTAGTACGGCCTGTGGAGCGGACTAGTCCGATGGCACTCAGAGGTTTCTTCTCCAGATATAAGAGGCTTAGTCCGCTTAACGGACTAGTCCGACCTCTCGAGCGGACTAGTCCGCCCTTCTGAGACTTAGTCTCATAATGGCTCAGACTCAATATCCATTTCTTTGATAAACATCTGCGCTCATACTCAGTAGAAACTTATTAGTATCTTAATTGTCGTCATCAATCAACCAAAACCCACGGGGATTACCTAGATGCACTTTCAATCTCCCACTTTTTGGTGATTGATGACAACTCATTAAGATTTTCAAAAAGTAGATATAGTAGATTGTTTTCATAACACATGTGTGCATGATTTACTCCCCCTAGATGTGTGCACAATGGATTATCAAGAAAAATATGCACAAGAGTGAGTTCTTAGGGAGTTTCATGCTTACATGTGTTATGGTGGGGTGACTGAGGGTGATGTAAGCAGTAACCATATTAAGAAAGATATAACATTTATGAGCAAACATATTTCAATATGGCATAATATGAAGACATAAAATAGCATAGTCATTACAAAAATAACATATCGTGGCATAAGGTAGCATAGTTATTACAAACCAGCATAAAATGGCATAAGATGAGTTTAAAGAGCAAGACTATGACTATGACTAGACTACTCCCCCTTATTCTCTCCTCCTTTGGCATCAAGGCACCAAAAAAGGGAAAGAAAAAGGAGAAAACCTAATCACTATCATCTTGATCTTCGTCGTGGTCACTCTGAGTTTCCTCGTCCTCATCCTCATCTTCATCTTCATTGTCATCCTCGTGATGAGTGTGGGAGGTAGGAGGAGCAGCTAAGGAGGATCCAAAGTAGGTAAGCTCATCCTCCGTGAGAGTGGGGAACTCTGTCACTTCGTCATCATCTGATGACGGAGGAGACACAGGTAGCTCCATATTGTCGCACATGGCCTTGAGATACTTCTCTTGGCGTTGCTTCATCTTCTGCATGCGAACTTCCACCTTCCGGCACGAGGAGAATATGGCCTTGAAGATTTTGAGCAGTCCACTAGAGGAGCCACTCGAGGATGGAGGGACGGATGGTCCGGCAGAGGAGGATAGAGCTGCAGTGGATCCCCTGCCAAAGGATGCAGGAGGGCGAGGAAGAGGAGTCGGCATCTGAGGACGCAGCTTCCTGTACTTCACATCCTTTGCAAACTCTAGTCCTGTGACTTTTTTGATCATGCACATGATGTATGGTGCATAGCCGCAAGATCTGTTCGGGGTGTGGGAGATGTTGAAGATGTCGTTGTAGATGTAGTCAAAGGCATTAAATCTTTCTTCTTCATTGAGCAGCTTCAACAGGTTTCTGAGATACCCCTGTATCATCCCCGCATCTCCATCTTTTGGAGCTAGAGTCTTTCTCAGAATCCTGTTAATCACTCCAAAGAAGGGTTTGATGTTGTGGGTTGAGGATGTCTCATAAGAGAGATATGAAGGATACATGAAGTCCAAGTCATCCTTTCCCAAGGTTCTCTCATTGTGAACTATGATCTCATAGTTCAAGTGCTCCCCAAGTCCAAGGATGCGAGCAAACTCATCATATAGAACAGAGTACACCACACCATTGGTCATCCACGTGATTTTCCTGTTTCCATAGGTGTGGAAGTAGCAGGTGGTGTAAAACTGGACTATGACCTCAATGTTCCAATCATATTGAAAAGCCATCAAGTCTTTGATCCCATGGCGTTCTGTTGCTTCAATTACTGCATCAAAGGCTTGATGTTTCTTGTTGGCCATGCATGGCCAGTCCACCCACTGAGCATCAACTACCGGTGTCTTCATTGGGAGATAGACAAGCCGGTAGTAGTCACAATGGAAGTTACACCAGAAGCGAGGGTCTGGTGTGGACTTCTCGTACTTATAAACTTCCTCCTCCCGGAACCTTCTGGCTTTGTCGGCTCCTTTCCCCTTGAAGGTTGCACTTGCTAAATTGGGTTGGCGGTTTGGGTTGTGCATGGGAGGTGCCCTTTCAAGGGGCCCAACAGGTCCCTGTGGGGGATTTTCCCTTCCCTGTCTAGGGTTGTCACGAATGACGAGTCCCCTGTTGGCTAGAGCCTTTTTTTCTGGAAGGATCAACTGCTTTGCCTTTTCCTTTGTCTTGGGTCGATTTTTGTGGCTCGGCAGGCTGTTTGTCCTTCAAGGTGACTAGTTTCTTCCTCCTTGGAGGATCAACGGACTGGGAGGCTTGTGCTTCTCTGTCACCCCGTTTCTTCGTCCGAGCCTCCCTTGCAGCAGCCTCTACTGCCTCTGCCTCGGCTGCTGCACGATAAGCGGCTTGGCGAGCTGCTTCGGCCTCGGGGTTTGGAAGAGGACTGTCTCTGGATCCTGACATGATCTGGTGAGAAAAAGAAGAATTTAGCTGATGGAGCATTGCGTTTGAATTAGTTTACAACCCCAAAGTTAGGGGCTAAGACTGTAACGGTCGGACTTGTCCGGGCAGAAGCCGGACTAGTCCGCTCCGGCCGGACTTGTCCGGTTGGAGTCCGGACTAGTCCGGACCCTACAGTTTTAAACCCTAACTGATGTGATTTGACTACTAATTCAGCAAAGTACTCGCAATACTATGGGAATTGAAATAATATGGTATAGGAATCTCAGAGAAGCCCTAAGGTACTAAAGGTATGTCCTAGAGATAAGATTTTTGTGAAAAGTCAAGGCTAGGTTAAAAAGTACCTTAGAGTGAAGGAATCTGATGAAATCCGCGGTTCGAAGGAGCGGAGATGGTCAGAGAAGGGTTCCCCGCACTCCAAAAGCCTTAAACCGAGAATGCCTTCGAGGGATTTGAGAGGACTCCAAAATCGCCAATGGGGGCGAGTTTTGGAGGAGAGAAGTGGAGTGGAGGTGAATGAGGGAGAGGGAGGGGGTCAGCCCGACCCTTGGAGGTTAAGTCTCTAGGGGCTGGACTAGTCCGGTCTGTCGGACTAGGTCCGGACTTGTCCGGGTGCTAGGCGGACTAGTCCGTTGTGGACTTGTCCGCTGCATCTCGGACTTCTTAGAATGCCCGGACTTGTCCGGCCTCTAGGTCGGACTAGTCCGGCTCTTAAAGTCTAAAAAATCATATATATATATATATTAGAATTTTGCCTTTGTTTGCGGTGGATTTACTTGCACCTGCTATATGGTCTATATATATATATATATATATATATATATATATATATATATATATATATCAAACACATAATTGCATGATGACCACAATAAAGCCAAAAATAGTATAAGATAGAAAATAGAGGGGGAACAAGTTTTTCACAATTGTGCATATTTTTGAAAGTTGTGGAAGAATTTTGAGAACTTCTATTTGCACAACTTTTCAACTCACATTCCTAGAGTCTAGTATATTAAGCTCATTTCAAAGTTCACAAAATCATTTTTCATCTAGTGTTTTAGTAAAGATATCGGCTAGTTGTTTTTCAGTTCTTACGTGTGAGATAGCTATGTCCCCCTTTATAGAATGATCTCTCAAAAAGTGATGTTTGATGTCTATGTGTTTGGTCCTAGAGTGCTCAACGGGATTGTGGGCTATCTTAATGGCACTCTCATTGTCACAAAGGAGTGAAATGTTGTTCATATTGTGACCATAATCCCTTAGAGTTTGTCGCATCCAAAGAAGTTGAGCACAACAACTCCCGGCTGCGACATACTCCGCCTCAGCTGTGGAGAGAGCAATGGAATTTTGTTTCTTGGATGACCATGATACTAGGGACCTACCCAAAAATTGACAAGTCCCTGAGGTGCTTTTTCTATCTATTTTACATCCGACGTAATCCGCATCGGAGTATCCAATGAGATTAAATTTAGATCCCTTTGGATATCATAATCCTAGGTTAGGTGTGTGAACTAGATATCTTATGATCCTTTTAACGGCTGTTAAATGACATTCTTTAGGTGATGCTTGAAATCTTGCACATAAACATACACTAAGCATGATATCGGGTCTAGATGCACAAAGATAAAGTAATGAGCCAATCATGGAGCGATATACCTTTTGATCCACGCTTGATCCATCTTCATTGAGGTCAAGGTGCCCATTTGTTGCCATTGGTATCTTGATAAGTTTTTCTTTGTCCATGTCGAACTTCTTGAGTATGTCTTGTGTGTACTTGGTTTGACTAACAAGCATGCCTTCCTTGAGCTGCTTGACTTGAAATCCGAGGAAGAACTTTAACTCTCCCATCATGGACATCTCAAACCTATCTGTCATTATCTTACTAAACTCATTGCAAAACGATTTGTTAGTAGAACCAAATATAATGTCATCGACATATATTTGGCACACAAAGAGATCGTTGTCTACATTCTTTGTGAAGAGTGTATAATCTGCTTTGCCTATCTTAAAACCATTATCAATGAGAAAGTCTCTAAGACATTCATACCAAGCTCTAGGAGCTTGTTTGAGGCCATAGAGAGTTTTATGCAATTTAAACACATGATCAGGATATTCTTGGTCTTCAAAGCCGGGTGGTTGCTCCACGTACACCTCCTACTTGATTGGACCGTTTAGAAAGGCACTTTTCACATCCATTTGATAGAGTTTAAAATCATGATGAGTACCATAGGCTAATAGAATACGAATAGACTCAAGCCTAGCTACGGGAGCAAAAGTTTCATCGAAATCCAAACCTTCGACTTGAGCATATCCCTTTGCTACAAGTCTGGCCTTGTTTCTCGTCACCACTCCGTGTTCGTCTTGCTTGTTGCGGAACACCCACTTGGTGCCTACCACGTTTGCATTTGGTCTTTTTACTAGCTCCCATACTTGATTTCTTGTAAAGTTGTTTAACTCTTCTTGCATAGCTACCACCCAATCCGGATCCTTGAGTGCATCTTCCACCCTAAATGGTTCCAAGGACGACACAAAAGAGTAATGTGCACAAAAGTTAGCTATTCGAGAACGTGTTGTTACCCCTTTTGTGATATCTCCAAGGATGTTATCAACGGGGCCGAAACCAGGTCCTTGGTGGAATCAGGCAAAGCAGGCTACGCACCCCGGACCCCCCATGCATAGCGCATGCTTTTTCTGGAGGTGACCAACTGGCATCGCAGCACCTGACAGGGGGAGGCCCGAGAGGCCCCCTGGCCATCGGCAGGTACCTCAAGCCGACCGTCTTTGGTAGGATAGCAAATGCCGACTAGGGATGAGAGTGGAAAAGGAGAGCTAAGTGTACGGTGAGCATACATGTAAAGTGCGGTCATAAAAATTAATGCGTAATTTAAATGAGCACGTAAGCAACAGCATGGTAGAACAAGATTCTTTCTGTATAAATGCCCATAGGAGGAAGGCAGGATAAACAAGGAGGCAACGACCACCCCATTATGAGGGGAAGCAAGATCCTACGCGCTTAGGGTCGGAACCAAGCCAAGCTGGACGTAGTCCTGGACCGTCTCCTGGGTCTTAGCTGCTCCGAGCGCTGTTCCTAGACTCTATGGGATCTATTACAGAAAAGAAAAGACCTGTGCTACCAATGCTCTAGGAATAGAACTTACAGAGGTGTTCCATGTTCCAAGGGTTCGGGAGCGGATTCCCATCCATGGTGGAAAGGCGTACGTACCCGGGGCGGCAACTTTTGTGACTCGGAAGGGACCTTCCCAGCTAAGGGAGAGTTTGTCGGACCCCTCGCGAGAAAGTATGCACCGCGGCACCAGGTCGCCTTCTTTGAGCTCCAGGATACGCACGGTCCTTTGGTGGTAGCGCCGGAGCGCCTACCGGTACCGTACGTTGTGGAGCGTTGCCTGTAATCGAGCCTCGTCGACGAGGTCGATGTCTTCGCGCCGGAGCTGGTCCTGCGCGCCTTCTCCCTGGGGGACCCGGGATGACTTCCTCCAATTTCTTAGGCCGACAAGAGGTTGACAGGGCAAGGGAAGCCCCCGGGAGGTGGGGCCGAGGCACGGTGGCATGCGCTCGGGTGGAACTGGCCCGGTTCTCCACCGCCAGGGGCTGGTGCTCGGGCTGCTGCAAGTGCTTGGAGTTTTTCCAAGGATGACACTGCAGCAGTGCGGTCTCCACAGATCTTGAGGACACCCGTTGGTGTAGGCATCTTCAGGACGAGGTAGCCATAGTGGGCTACTGCCATGAACCAGTACAGGGCTGTCCTGCCGATAATGGCGTTGAATGGGAGGTCGATCTCCACCACATCGAACAGAATGCATTCTGTCCGGTAGCTGTCCAGTTCCCCGAAGGTGAACGGAAGGATAATGTTGCCGTAGGGGACGACTTGTCCCGGCCCTACCCCTGAGAACGGGCTCGAGGGGGTGAGCTTGGCCATTGGGATTTGCAGCTTCTGGAAAGCTGCACGGATGATGAGGTTCAGGCCGGCCCTGCCATCTACCAGAACGTGGTACATATTCACGTTGGCAATGGTGGGAGCTACCAAGAGCGGTAGCTGCCCGGCCCCAGCCATGTTCTTGGGGCAGTCGGTGGCGTCGAAGCTGATGGGGGTCCCCATCCACTTGAGGTGCGGTGCTGCACTTGGGACAGGAGCCACCGACGCCACTGCTCGGCGCAGAGTCTTGACTGCACTCCGAGACGAGGGGTCAGAGGACCCGCCGTAGATGACGTAGAGCGCTTTTCGGTGCTCGTCGTTGCTGGAGTTGGATCCCTTGTGGTCGTGCACCACCTTTACAGCGTGCTGGGGCTCCTGGAACTCCATCTGGTGGTCGACGTTGTCGCGAGCCTCAACCTTCCGCTTGCCCTCCCTCTGATGGAAGGGAGGGGCGTCCGCACGCGGTTGCTTCCCCATGCGGAAGCGCTCCGCGAGCTTCTGGATTTCCCGGCACTCAGCAGCGGTGTGGCTGCTAGTGTTGTGCATGGGACACGGCTCGCCGTGGTCACCGTCTGGGGCTGGTGACTGTCGCGGCCTCTTGTCGGGGCGTGGCCCCCGAGCTCCGGTGGGTGCTGCTGCTGCAGCAACGGGAGCTTCGGTTGGCAGCATGATCTTGCCGCCGGCCTTCTTGACCTTCTTGCCGCTCCCATGGGGAGCAGCGCTTGGTCTGGGCTGTCCTCCAGCTTTGGAGGCTAGCTGTGAGTGCCAGTTGCGCCCTTCTGCTGCCCTGGTGCACTTGTCCGCCAGGCTGAAGAGCTCCAAGACGTTGCGCACTTCTCTGGTCACGAGCTTCTCGAGCATCTTCTTGTCCCTTACACCCTGTCGGAACGCCACCACCACAGAAGTATTTTGGATATGGGGGATGGTGTTCCGCACTTGGGAGAACCACTGGATGAAGGAGCGCGGCGACTCTCCAGGTTGTTGTTGGATGGCATGGAGGTCGAGCTCCGTGCCAGGCCGGGTGTAGGAGCTGCTGAATTTCGCAATAAACTGCCGGCAGAGCTCTCCCCAGGAGGTTATGGAACCTTGGGGGAGATTCATGAGCCAAGACCGTGCTGGGCCGGTCAAGGCGACGGGGAAGTAGTTGGCCATGATGGCCTCATCCCCTCCTGCAGCAAGGATGGCAGTGGAGTAGATCTGGAGGAACTCCGCCGGGTTGATGCTGCCGTCGTACTTCTCTGGCAGGTGTGGCCGGAACTTGCGCGGCCACTTCGCGAAGCAAAGGTGTGGTTCCAAAGCTGCACACCCTGCTCCTGTTGCTGCAGGTGTCGGTGCCGCGAGCGCTTGGTCCGTTGTTGGCACCGTGTACCCCGACATGGGCAAAGGTGCGCCATAAACCGGGGGCACCATTTGCAGGGCATATGGCTGAGGCATATGCTGCGCGGCGTATGCCTGGGGCAGAGATCGCGTAGCGAACGTCTGCGGCCCAGGCTGGGTCGAGGCGGTCAACATGCTGTCGCCAGCCTCTTGGTTGTGACGCCTTGCTCGACGTCGTTATATGGCCACGCGGGCATCTTCGCCCAGGTGACGTCGTTCCAGCTCCGACCTCAGGTCTTCCGATGGGAGCCTGGTGGAGCGGGAGTCTGCCGTCTGCCTGTCAACCCCTGGTGTGCGTGACAGCGACACATCCGGTTGGCTGGGGCATCATCCCCGCCGAACCTGAGGATTGGCGGCGGCGGCGACGACGAGACGGTCTACGTCCAGAATCCACTGCTGGGTCGCTGCCTGAGGCGCATCCCCAGCAGGTGGATTGTGTAGAAGCGCTCGTGCCGCAGCTAGTGCGCTCCCATGGGAGACACTCAGCGCTGCAGCAGATCTTGGGCTTCTGGAGTCTGCGCTGCTAGAGTCGGCTGCTGGCTCCCAGCTTGCCCTGACACACTCCGTCCCGAGTGTGTCGAAACGTAGTCCCCGCTGGTCACCGTTCGCTGGGAACGTGGGCGAGGAGAGCTTGCCGCTGAAGGAAGCTTCGTCATCTTCATCGGCGTAAGCTCGTCGCGCGAGGGAAAATCCCCTTCCTGGCGCGCAAATGTCGAAGTGTAGCAGTCAACACTTCCCCCGGCCTGCACTGGGCAGCCCGCGGAGGTTCTTTTTCGGAGGGGCTAGTCCCCCGCGGAGAGCTTAAGCGTAGTTGGACGAAGGAAGAGGATGAACCCAGGGGTTTTTTACGTGGTTCAGGCCGCCGGAGCGTAAAACCCTACGTCCACGGTGAGCAGAGGTGCTCGTTGTATTGCTTGGCGCTCAGAACCGGAGTTCTGAGCTTGAGGATGAGCTGAGTCCTAGAGAGTGAGTGTGCAAAGAGCCGAGCCCCTTGTAACGTTGCCTACCCGAGCCTTTTATAGTCTAAGGCTCGGGTGGCTTAAAAGGTGGGCCCGGGACCCGACAGGTGGTCCCGGGGAGATTGCCTTCCATCTACCGTATCTTGCAGTGACGTCGGTAGCTGTCTCTAGCGAGGGCTTCTGAGTCTTTGTCTTGCCGCCCTGCCCACGCCGCAAGCTAGGCGTAGTGGTTGATGATGGCAGGGGCGGCAGGGGATGTCTTGTTGCTTTGTTTTATTGGTGTACAGCCTCTGATGCACTGTGTCAGTCTTCACTGCGATGTGACTGGGCACAATGGCACCTGACAGCGGCGTGCTCCGCGTCTCCGCATCTTGGGAAGGCGCAGGTCTTGAATACCTTGTACGAACAAGGTATGGCGCGTCTTTACTCTTGCTGCCTACTGCGCGGGGGCAGGTAGTGTTGTTTTGCTGGCCACGTGGCGGGCCCAGAGCTCTCCTGTGAGGAGAGGGAGGTTCGGCTCTGCTGGCCACTTGGCGGGCCCGGAGCTCTCCTCTGAGGAGAGGGTGGTCCGGCCCCGCTGGACACGTGGAGCCTTCGGAGCTCTCCCCGCAGAGGGGGGAGGTCCGGCTCTGCTGGCCGCGTGGCGGGCCCGGAGCTCTCCTCTGAGGGGAGGGAGGTCCGGCCCCGCTGGAGACATGGAGCCTTCAGAGCTCTCCCCACGGAGGGGGGAGGTCCGGCTCTACTGGCCACGTGGTGAGCCCAGAGCTCTCCTCTGAGGGGAGGGAGGTCCGGCCTCGTTGGACACGTGGAGCCTTCGGAGCTCTCCCTGCGGAGAAGGGAGGTCCGGCTCTGCCGGCCACGTGGGGGCCCGTAGCCCTCCTCTAAGGAGAGGGAGGTACGGCCCCGCAGGACATGTAGGGCTTTCGGAGCTTGCCCATGCGGAGGGGGCAAAGTGCTTAGACGATTTCCCCTGTGCGTGGGGGTACCCCATATTGAGGGTACCGACACCAGCGCTACGGTCCAGTACTAGGGGCCGGACGATCGCACCCTGACCTCGGAGGGAGCCGGACCTCCGGTGCCGGGCGCACTGAATTACCCAAGCCCCGTATACCGGCCTAGGACCGTGTCGGTACCTGTAATATGGGGTACCCCCGCGCACAGGGTAAAATGCCTAAGGTGCTCGCCCTTCTCCGCAGGGAGAGCTCCGAAGGCGCCACGCGTCTGGCGGGGCCGGACCTCCCTCTCCTCAGAGGAGAGCTCCGGGCCCGCCACGTGGCATACAGAAGCCGGACCTCCCCCTCCGCAGGAGAGAGGTCCGAAGGCGCCACGCGTCCAGCGAGGCCGGACCTCCCTCCCCTCAGAGGTGAGCTCCGGGCCCGCCACGTGGCATGCAGAAGTCGGACCTCCCCCTCCGCGGGAGAGAGGTCCGAAGGCGCCACGCGTCCAGCGGGGCCGGACCTCCCTCTCCTCAGAGAAGAGCTCCGGACCCGCCACGTGGCTGGAAGAACGGTGCTGCCTGCCCCCGAGCGGTAGGCAGCGGGCGTAAAGGCACCCCTCACCTTGCCCGTACAAGGTATTCAAGGCCCGCGCCTTCCCAAGACGCGGAGACGCGGAGCACGCGTCTGTCAGGTGCCGTTGCGCCCAGTCGCATCACAGACTGGCGCGCGGTGTCAGAACCTGCCAGGTAATAAACGCCGCGACAAGACATCCCATGCCGCCTGCGCCGTCATCAACCACTACGACTAGCGCACGGCATGGGCAGGGCGGCAAAAGGAAGACTCAGAAGCATTCGACCGGAGGCAACCACCGGTATAACTACAGATACGGTAGATAATAGACAATCTTCCCGGGACCACCTGTCGGGTCCCGGCTTCCCTTGTAAGCCGCCCGAGCCTTGGACTATAAAAGGCTCGGGTAGGCGTCGATAGCAAGGGTTCGCATTCTGCAACTCATACGCTAGCCATACACTCAAGCTGTAACTCACCCCCAAGCTCAGGCCCCCGGCCCTGAGCAGCAAGCAATACAGCGAGCTCCATAGCTCGCCGTGGACGTAGGGTTTTACGCTCCGGCGGCCTGAACCACGTAAAACTTCCCGTGTCAAGCTCTCCCTAACTCGTCCATTCGCGCAAGCTCTCCACTAGGAACTAGCCCCTCCGAAAAAGAACCTCCGCGGGTTGCCCAGTGCAGGCCTGGGGGAAGTGTCGATCGCACACTTCGACATTTGGCGCGCCAGGAAGGGGGCTTTTCCCCTAGCGCGACGAGTTTCCGCCAACGAAGATGACCAAGCTCCCTTCAGCGGCAAGCTCTCCTCCTCCGCATTCACGGCGAACCGTGACCAGCGGAGAGTACATGTCGACGCACTCAGGACGGAGTGTGTCGGCACAAGCGGGTAGCCAGCAGCCGACTCCGGCAACGCCGACTCCGGCTATGCAGGCCCCGACCAGCGTAAGGTCTTCTGCAGCGCTGAGCGTACACCATGGAGGTGCGCTAGCTGCAGCAAGGGCGCTGCTGCGCAACCCACCTGCAGGGGATGCACCCCATTCAGCAACCCAGCAATGGGTCCGTGAGGTGGACCGCCTCGTCGTCGCCGCCGCGAACCCTCGGTTTCGGCGAGGGCGGCGCCCAGGGCAACCAGCTGTGTCGCTGACGCGCACACCCACGGTTGACGGGCTAATGGCGGATTCCAGCTCCTCCAGGCTCCTGTCGACGGACCTGCGAAGGGAACTGGAGCGGTGCCACTTGGGGCAGGACGCCCGAGTGTACCTCGAGCGACGTCGAGAGAGGCGTCGCAACCATGAGGCAGGCGACAGCATGTCATCGGCCTCGACACAACCGGAAGGGCAGGCCTTCGCCATGCGAGCCCCGCCACTGGCATATGCTGCGCAACATATGCCACCACCATATGCGCCGCAAGTAGCGGCCCCGGCCTATGGTGCAGCCTTGCCCATGCCGGGATACGTGCTGCCAGGTGTGAACCACCTGCTCGCAGCACCAGTACCTACAGCAGCAGGTGCAGGATGTGCGGCCCTTGCGCCCCACCTTCGCTTCGCAAGGTGGCCGCGCAAGTTTCGCCCGCACTTGCCCGAGAAGTACGACGGAAGCGTCAACCCGGCGGAGTTCCTCCAGATCTACTCCACCGCCGTACTTGCTGCAGGAGGCGATGAGGCTGTCATGGCCAACTACTTCCCCGTTGCCTTGACCGGCCCAGCCCGGTCCTGGCTCATGAATCTACCCCAGGGGTCCATAACCTCCTGGGGTGAGCTCTGCCGGCAGTTCGTCGCCAACTTCGGCAGCTCCTACACCCGTCCCGGCACGGAGCTCGATCTCCACGCCGTCAAGCAACAACCTAGGGAGTCGCTGCGCTCTTTCATCCAGCGGTTCTCTCAGGTGCGCAACACCATCCCACATATCCAAAGCGCCTCTGTGGTGGTGGCGTTCCGACAGGGTGTCCGGGACGAGAAAATGCTCGAGAAGCTCGCGACCAGAGAGGTCCGCGACGTCTCGGAGCTCTTCAGCCTGGCGGATAAGTGCGCCAGGGCAGCCGAAGGGCGGAACTGGCACGCACTACCGACCTCCGAGTCAGGAGGGCAGCCCGGGACCGGAGCTGCTGCCTATGGGGGTGGCAAGAAGACCAAGAACCGGGGGAGTGGAAAGATGAAGCCACCATTCACGGCCCCCGTCGCCGCAGCTGCGACAACCAGCGGAGCTCGGGGGTCGCGCCCCGACAAGAGGCAGCGGCAATCACCGGCCCCAGACAGTGGCCAGGGCGGGCTATGCCCCGTGCATGGCACCTGCAATCATACAGCTGCCGAGTGCTGGGAGATCCAGAGGCTCGCAGAGCGCTTCCGTAATGGAAGACAGCAAAGGGCCGAAGCACCGCCCTACCCTCAGAGGGATGGCAAACAAAAGGCCGATGCCCCAGTCACCGCTGCCCACCAAGTGGGGTACCAGGAGCCTCAGCGTGTCATAAAGAAAGTGCATGACGGTGAGGACTCCAGTTCTGACGGTGACGGGCCAAGGTGTTAGCCAGCTGCGGCACGCCTCCGTGCCTCCAACATACCTCTCGAGGGCCGCCTAGGGTCCGTCAACCCCTTGAAGGCCTTGCCAGAAGGGGAAGACGCCTTAGGTCACCCAAGGCGAGCCCAGGTCCACCTACCCCTTGAAGGCCTTAGCCAGAAGGGGAGAACTCCTCGGGGGCCCCGGAGAGAAGCCACGCAGGACCTGATCCAGCGTGAAGATAACAACTCCGACAAGACTCGGCTTGCAGGGAACACCCCACAACGCACGGTCTCGGCTAATGCTCTAAGCACTACCGCCAAAGAACCAGACGCGACGGGGGCCCGCAAGAAGGCAGCTTGGTGAAGCGGCACACTATATTCCAAGAAGGACCCATAAGCTCTCCCCCAGCAGGAAGGTCCCTTCCGAATCATGAAAGCTGCCGCCCCAGGTACACATGCCTTTCAACCGAGAGTGGGATCCATTCCCAAAAAATCCTTACCATGGAGCAACACTGTAAGTCCTACTTACTGAGCATCGGTAGAAAAGGGTTATTCACTTCTGTAATAGACCCCATAGAACTTAGGAACAGAGCTTGGGGTAGCTAAGTCTCAAGGGACGGTACAGGACTACGTCCAGTTTAGCCTGGTTCCGACCCTAAGCGCGTAGAGTCTTGCTTCCCTTGTAGACGAGGCGGAACATTGCCCCCACAAACAGCCAGAATTCCACCTATGGGCGCGAATACAGAGACCTATTCTACTTAGCTCCTTCTCATGCGCTCATTTAAATTATGCATTAATTTTTATGATCACACTATCTCTGTATGTTCATCATACGTCTAGCTCCCCCTCTCCTGCGCTCATCCATAGTCGGCATTTGCTATCCTCCCGAAGGCGGCTGCGCTTGAGGCACCTGCCGATGGCCGAGTGAGTCTCTCGGGCCTCCCCCAGTCAGGTGTTGCGGTGTCAGTTGGTCACCTCCAGGAAAGGCCGGCGTTGTGCATGGGGGGTCCAGGGTGCGTATCCAGCTTAGCCGGCCCAGAGCCCAAAGCATGCGCATCCTGCTCTCCGGAGGTCCAGGGGAGTACGTCCGCTTTGCCTGGTCATGAACCCAAAGCGCGTGCACCCTGCTTCCCCAACGCATGGCCCGGTACTAGGGATCGGACGGCCGTACCCGGACCTCGGAGGGAGCCGGAGCTCCGGCGCCTCTAGCACAGAATTGCCCAAGCCCCGTATAGCGGGCCAGGACCATAAGACAGATAAGACTAGGAGACAGGAGGGGAGGACCCCCCCCCCCCCCGAGGAGAATTACGTTTCCTCTACCTGTGTGCAGGACCTTCAGGTTCCGGCAACAGGGACTGCATGAAGCGGGGGGAAAGGAGCTACCAGCTACACCGGCCTGGGACTGGAAGGACCGGGACCTGCCCCTCCAGCAGGGGCGGGGCCCGGGGGCCCCACGTGTCCAGCAGGCCCGGAACTCTCTCCTTCCTTAAGGAGGGCTCCGGGCTCGCCACATGGCAGGCAGGAACCGGACCTCCCCCCTCAGCGGGAGGGCTCCGAAAGCCCTACGTGTCCAATATGACCGGAGCTCCCGTCTCTTGAGGAGGAGCTCCGGACCCACCACGTGGCCGACAGATTTGGAGCCCCCCATAGGGCGAGGTTCGGAGATCTCCGGGGGCCCCTAACACGGTTAGGACCCGGGGGAGGTGTCTGTGCAAAGCTCCGAGATTGGAAATGGCCTCTGAGTACCTTGCGGAGCTAAGGACTCAGCCAGGCAAAGCCAAGAAGGAGGGAAAAGCATCACAGACACAAGAATCCAAGAGAGTCAAATTAAGCAAGGCTCCTTAAGATGGACTACAGACTCGATAAAAAAGGGAAAAGCAAGTCCTAAGGATCACCCGGCTCTCGCCGGAACCTTGCTGCTACAAGGGCGGCCACATCCGCGACTTCAGCCCTGGCAGCTTCCTCCCGCTCCGCGGCTGGGCCCTCTCTTGCTGGCTCCAGTGAGAAAGAGGGGTCGCGGCTCTTGAAGCATGCCAGCACATGCGAGGCGACCTCTAAAGCCAAGCCGCGGCCCTCGGCTTCAAGCTCGCTGCCGACTACCGAGTCGAGTCTGTCCAGCTTGGCGCCGATCGACTCCAATGCAGGGATCACCTCTGCCACCTGCAATGCGGGAGTTGCGGCCCTCACCGGACTGAAACCAAGAGGGATCAGGGCGGACCCCGCCCGATCCACCAAGCCTGAGACCACAAGGGCCTTGGAGGACCGTAGGGCTGAGAGTTCCTCCACCTCGCGGCGGGCCGCCCGCAGAGCCTCCAGGTTCCTCTCGGAGGATTCCTTCTCCTGGGCCGCCAGGGAACTCTCCCGAAGGCGGAGGGTCTCGGCTAGCCGCTCCAACTCAGCGGCCCTGAAGCCGGCAGTCAACTCGCTGTCCAAGACCACCCGACGATCATGGGAGACCTGTTCATCCCTCAAGTCAAGGTCTGCCTTCAGAATCTCCAGCTCCTCCATCCGAGCTCGGAGGTCATCCTCGCCCGCAGCCAGCTGCGCGGCGACCCTCTCTGCCTCAGCTGCCACGGAACGCTCCCGCTCCTCAATGGCGAGTTCGCGGCGCTCCAACCGCTGCCGTATTTCCACAGCAACAGAGAGGCTCTCTTCGGCACGGGCGTGAGCCTCCAGGGCCTCCCTGTTGATCCGCCGCGACTGGGTGTCCATGCGGTCAACAGCCCGCTTCATCCGGTCTACGAGCGTTTCCCGGAAGTCGAGCAGCTCCCGCCTGGAGTCGAGCTCGCTCTTAACCTTCGCGGTCCTCTCCCGCAAAAGGTTCCCCCAGGTGAGGAGGTGGTCCCGTTCAACCGTATACTCCTCCCGCTCGCGCCCTAGTGCAGCCAAGACCTGTCGGACGCTCGACTCGGCAAGCGCGAAGGCGTCCGCCAGAGGCAATGGAGCAGCAGAAGCTGGGGCAGTCCCCCCGACCTCCTCCATTACCTCGTCCTCGGGAAGAGTCGGCGCGCCAGCCGCCGAGACAAGACGCCGATCAGGAGAAACTGGCCTAGCAGCCCTAGCAGCCGGGCCAGCCGGGCTCTCTTCAGCTTCAGGCTCCTTGACCTGAGGAGGGGGACGAGCTGGGGAAGACGGAGCTGGAGAAGAAGCCAGGCCGCCTAGTGCAGGATCAACCTGTGTTGGCTCGGGGGCCGCGGTAACCGTCTCGGCAGGAAGAGACGGCGCCTCCGCGGAGTCCGGGCACACCGGAATAGGAGAAGTCCGCGCTGGCCTGGGGGCCGCAGCAGTCGCCCCTGGCTCCGAGCGCATCGGCACAGATTCCCCGCAAGACGGGGAAGGCCGGGAAGCGCGGACACTCCAGCGGGCTCTGAACCCCGACTTCCGAGCCGGGGTAGGATTTCCAGAGCCCGCTACCGTCTCCGACGACCGCTCCGCAGTCGCTTGGACTGGCGGAACAGGGGACGCCGCAGAGGCTTCCCCTAGCACATCAGCCTGGGGCCTCTTCAAGTCGCCACCGGAGGGAGTGTCAGGCACCCCAGAATCCCGACTTGGCACCGGCGCCGTTGCTGGAGGAGATCGGGCGCGTTTCTTCTCTGGCAGCGGGTTGGAAGCCATGGCAAGGGAGAGCCCAAAGGCAAGAAATCAAAAGCGCAAGAGTTCAAGAAGAAGCACAGAGAAGTGCGAAGGGAAGCTACAACATGGGTGAGACCCCCTCTAAAAAGCTTCCCGGTGCAGTTCCAAGCGATTTGGAACTCTTCGAATACCCCGCACCCGCAACCGCTTCGGTTCCTAGACCGAGTGCCGATGACGGGTGGGCCCAAGCCGCTTAACTAAAGCGGTGGGGTCAAGGAGTCAGTCTCCTGAGAAGATGAGCCGGCAAGGCCCTTCGGCGGTTCCCGAAGAAAGCGCCGCAACATGCAGAAGTGGCAGCCTTGGGAACCACCGCAGTAAAAGCAATCATCAAGTGGGCGCACGCTCTCACGACCCGGCGGCCGTTCGTGCTCCGGCAGCGGTCAAGTCGGGACTTAGAGAAAGTGCGCGGATCGGAAGAGACGGAGGTCCCACCTCGGGCTCGCTATCTCCCCCGAGATGGGCCCGGGGGCCACTGTCGGTACCTGAAATATGGGGTACCCCCGCGCACAGGGTAAAATGCCTAAGGTGCTCGCCCTTCTCCGCAGGGAGAGCTCCGAAGGCGCCACGCGTCTGGCGGGGCCGGACCTCCCTCTCCTCAGAGGAGAGCTCCGGGCCCGCCACGTGGCATACAGAAGCCGGACCTCCCCCTCCGCAGGAGAGAGGTCCGAAGGCGCCACGCGTCCAGCGAGGCCGGACCTCCCTCCCCTCAGAGGTGAGCTCCGGGCCCGCCACGTGGCATGCAGAAGTCGGACCTCCCCCTCCGCGGGAGAGAGGTCCGAAGGCGCCACGCGTCCAGCGGGGCCGGACCTCCCTCTCCTCAGAGAAGAGCTCCGGACCCGCCACGTGGCTGGAAGAACGGTGCTGCCTGCCCCCGAGCGGTAGGCAGCGGGCGTAAAGGCGCCCCTCACCTTGCCCGTACAAGGTATTCAAGGCCCGCGCCTTCCCAAGACGCGGAGACGCGGAGCACGCATCTGTCAGGTGCCGTTGCGCCCAGTCGCATCACAGACTGGCGCGCGGTGTCAGAACCTGCTAGGTAATAAATGTCGCGACAAGGCATCCCATGCCGCCTGCGCCGTCATCAACCACTACGACTAGCGCACGGCATGGGCAGGGCGGCAAAAGGAAGACTCAGAAGCATTCGACCGGAGGCAACCACCGGTATAACTACAGATACGGTAGATAATAGACAATCTTCCCGGGACCACCTGTCGGGTCCCGGCTTCCCTTGTAAGCCGCCCGAGCCTTGGACTATAAAAGGCTTGGGTAGGCGTCGATAGCAAGGGTTCGCATTCTGCAACTCATACGCTAGCCATACACTCAAGCTGTAACTCACCCCCAAGCTCAGGCCCCCGGCCCTGAGCAGCAAGCAATACAGCGAGCTCCATAGCTCGCCGTGGACGTAGGGTTTTACGCTCCGGCGGCCTGAACCACGTAAAACTTCCCGTGTCAAGCTCACCCTAACTCGTCCATTCGCGCAAGCTCTCCGCTAGGAACTAGCCCCTCCGAAAAAAGAACCTCCGCGGGTTGCCCAGTGCAGGCCCGGGGGAAGTGTCGATCGCACACTTCGATAGACCGTAAGCCAAATAAGACTAAGAGACAGTGAAGGGAGAGCCCCCAAGCAGAATTACCTTTCCCCTACTTGTGTGCAGGACCTCCTGACGGGCCTCCCGGACCTCCGCAGCCGGGGTTCTAACACCGGTGTGCTCCGGGTGGACAGGGGAGCCCTGGCCTTAGCTCCACCGCAGGAATGTGGTAGGTGTGCCCAATGCATTGGCTACACCTACCAGGGGGCCACTACGGAGACTGCACAAGGGAAGACGGGAGCACCCGGCGCCACTGAAGTCCTAGGGCTTCTCAAGACCGGAGCTCCCGACTCCAACCCAAGACTAGAAGAGCCGGACCTTGCACCCCCCTCCCCCCCCCCCCCCCCCCCCGCGGGGGTGAGCTCCGAAGGCGCCACGTGTCCAGTAGGGCTGGAGCTCCCCCTCTCCTCAGAGGAGAGCTCCGGACCTGCCACGTGGCCAGAAGATCCGGACCTCCCCCCCTCCGTGGGGGAGAGCTCCGACGGCTCCACGTGTCCAGCGGGGCCACACCTCCCCTCTCCTTAGAGGTGAGCTCTGGGCCCGCCACATGGCCAGCAGAGCCGGACCTCGCCCCCTCTGCACGGGCGAGCTCCGAAGACCCCTTGGGTCCTTATATCAACAAGGGCCCAAGGAAGGTGTCTGTGCGAGCTTCGAGATCGGTGGAGACCTCACAGAGACTTTACGGAGCTAAGGACCAGGGCAGGACAAGCCAAGAAAAGAAGACAAAAAGCACAGGCACACAAGACAAAACTCTGTTCATTCAAAAGCTCCACGAGCTGGATTACAGACAGAAAACAAAAAAATACAAGGCCCTTCAGCTACAAGGGCGAGCGCCTAGGAGTCCCCGGCCTCCCGCTGGAACCTAGACGCGACGAGGGCGGCGACGTCTCCGACTCCGGCCCTGGGGACCTCCTCCTGCTCAGCGACGGGGCCCTGCACCACCGGCTCCAGAGAGACGGAGGAGTCCCAGCTCCGGAAGCACGTCAGCACGTGCACGGCGACCTCCTTCGCCAAGCTCCTCCCCTCGACCTCGAGCTCATCGGCGATCACGGCCTCTAGCCTCTCCAACTTGGCATCGATGGACCCGATCGCCGGGATTGCCTGGACCACCTCTTGCGCCAGAGCCCCCGTCCTCACGGTGCTGAAGCTGAGAGGCACCAGAGCATACTCCGCCTGGCCGACGAAGTCCCAGACTGCTCGGGCCTCGACGGTCCGCGAAGCTCGGAGCTGCTCCACCTCCTGGCGCACTGCCAGCAGGGCGCCAGGACCTTCCTCGGCGAACCTCCTCTCCTTCACCGTGAAGTCCCGCGCGAGCCTCTCCAACTCCGACGCCCGGAAGTCAGCAGCAAGCTCCCGGTCCAGCACCGACTGGCGATCCCGGGCAACTTGCTCCTCCCTTTCAGGCAAGGAAGCCTCCCGGAGCTCCAGCTCTCCGGCCCTAGCCTTCAGGTCGCCTTTGCCTGCCTCCATCTGCTCGGCGACCTCCTTCTCCTTGGCTGCCACGGCACGCTCCCGCTCCACGACGGCACACTTGCGGCGCACCAGCTGCAGCTGCATCTCCTCGTTGGCGTCGGAGCGAGCCCGGACACTGTCATAGGCCTCGCGGGCCTCCTGCATAATCCTCCGAGTCTCGGAGTCCAGGCGGTCGACGGCCTTCTTCTGGACATCGAGGAGCGCCTCCTCTGCATCGAGCCTCCTCGACCTCCCTGGTCCGCAGCTTCAGGAGCCGCCCTCAGCCGCGGAGGCGGTCCCTCTCATCCGCCGGAGCCTCCCGCTCGCGCTTCAGTGCAGCCTGGACCTGCCCGACGCTGGTCTGGGCAAGCTCCAGGGCGTTCGCCAGTGACAGCGGGGCGGCAGAGGCCGAAGCCGCGCCACATACCTCCTCCATGACGTCGCCGTCCGACGGAGGATACGCCGGCATCTCAACATCCGTGGCAACCACCACGATGCGCCGATCAGGAGAAGGCGGCACAGGAGCAGGGCCAGCCCCGACGTGCCCCTTCTTATCACCTACCAGAGGACCTTCACCAGCTCCTCCTGCATCAACACCCGAAGGCCGGTCGCCGCCGGCCTGCTCCGCCAAGTCCTCATCAGCCGCCAACTCCCGAGTTAGTGAAGGAGTAGGAGCAGGCGCCGCTGTCTTCGCAGAAGCCGGCTCCGCCGGGCTAGAAGGAGGAGACATCTAAGCCTGCACGGGGGCCGGTGAAGCTGCCACAGCGTCCGGACGTTGCGGCGCTGGGCTCCTGCCAACCGGAGGTGGCCGAGGAACAGACACATCCCCGACAGCCGACAAATCCCTGCAAGCACAGGGAGGTCTCAAGACAAGAAAAAGAAATGCGCAAGTGCTGAGATCCGGTGAGTGCAAACTTACCGAGGAATGCGAACACTCCAGCGGGCATGAAGCACTGGATTCCGAGCCGGAGCAGGGCCACCAGAGCCTGCCATCGCCGCCGGGGCCTGCGCTGAAGGCACCTGGACCGGCGGAGCAGGGGGTGCTCCAGTAGCCCCCGAGGAGACGGAGCAGCGGAGCTCCCACCGGCAGCACCTCTGATGCTGCTCGTCGTGCCAGCCCCTGGAGCACCTGAAGCCCGGGGCGCCTGCGCCCCCGGATGAGTCCTTGCTACGCTCCCTCCGGCACCGCCTCTTGCAGAGCCTGCAGCAGGGACACTCGACGACCTGGGCGCCTGAGCCCTTGGCTCAGCCCCGGGCACCGCAGCACCAGCGTCCCTCCTCAGAGCTCCACCATCTGTGGAAGGAGGGTGGGATGCCCGGGGCTCCTCCGACCACCGCTGTCCAAGAGGAGTCCTGTTGGCACGAAAGACCTGAGGCCTCTTGGGGTCGCCGCCTGACGAGCTGATGCCTCCCGATGAAGAGCGCGGGGGGGACTCCGGCCCCCTGGCTCGGCGCGGACGACGCCCTCGGAGGAGACCGGGGAGTGCTTCCTTTTCGGCGAACTGGAGGTCGGCTTCTTCCCCTTCCCCTTGTCGGCAGGCTGAGCTCTGTCGCTCCTCGGTGCGGGTTGGGCATCGGCCGACCCCTGGCGTCGTTCTCCGTAATGGTCAACCCCGGGGATCGAGATTCCCCGAAAGGCATCTCCGACCTGGCGCACGGTGATCCCGATATCGTCCAGCGTCGGCATCTCCCACGACAGCTTTGCCCTCCATGTCTGATCCATGAAGAGAGGGACGCAGGAAGCAGGAACTGTGAGGGAGCGGTCATCAAGGAAGTCGCTGCTTACCCTCATCAGCATCTCCCTCAGCAGTTCGTCGAACGGGTTAGAGCCAGAACCCGTCTCTAGCCTGGTACAGTCGTGTATGCCGGTGTAGTACCACGTCGGGCGATTGCGCTCCTACAGTGGCGCAAGGCGGCGCGACACGAAGTCCGCCAGCACCATCAGGGATGTCAGACCCTGCTCCGCCAGGAGCTGGATCCACTCCAGCATTGGTGCGTACTCTGGCTCTAGCTTTGGGCTCTCCTCCTAGAAGCGGCGCCCGGTGGGTGGATCCCAAGTCGGCAATTAGAGGCGATCGAGCTCATCAGTCTTCACGATCACCCAGTCGTCCCTCCAACCTCCCCACCTCGACGCGCTGAAGGGCAGAAGGTACTTGGAGACCTTCGGATCCTTGCAGCGGTGCTGGAAGTAGTAGGCTCCCAGCTGGTTCCTCGAGCCACGCCCAGTCGTCTGCAGCAAGAAGAAGTGCCGGAAGAGCGTAATCGAGGCACGCACCCCACGAACATCTCACAGAAGTGCACGAAGACGCAAGCCATAGCGAAGGAGTTCGGGGAGAGGTGATGAAGCTGGAGACCGTAGGTCTCCAGAAGAGTCACGAAGAAAGAAGAAATCGGCGGGACGAACCCCTCTCTCCAGACGCAGGGGGAGAGATCCTCGCTGAAGACAACGCATCTGCTTATCCGAGTGCCATCCTAGAAGCTTGCGCACCGACCCAAGATCCTTTGTTCAGGCAATGCGCGGCGGAGGCAGGAAGGAAGCCATCGAAGACGAAGGTGCAAGAACTTGGAAGGCAGAGAAGGCTTGGGCGCGCCGAAGAATCCGGAAGGCTCAGGCGTAGGGAGATGTGCGAAGGGAATCCTGCGATGCAGAAGGAATCCCCTTTAAACCTCCCAGAGGCGATTCGAAACGCTTCGTATGCGCCGCTCAGGGCGGACACCCCAGGTCCAAGCCCCAGCGTCGATGATAAATGGGCCCGAGCCATCCTGCAGAAGCGGTGCGCCAGGAAGTCAGCCACTCAAGCGGGAAACCTGGAGGTTCCTGGCAAGGCGACGTGCAGTGGTGTGCTGCGACGTGCAGTAATGATAGCCTTGGGAACCGCCGCAGTAAAAGCAACTTTCAAAGCAAGGGTCAAGTCCCCCCGACCTTCCGTTGCCCAAGCGACGGTTCAAAAAAATTTGAATAAAGTGCGCGGGATAGAAAAGGTGAAGGTCCCACCTCGGGCTCCTTATCTCCCCCGAGATGGGCCCGGGGGCCACTGTCGGTACCCTCAATACCGGGTACCCCCGCGCACAGGACAAAACCGCCTAAGGGCCTCGCCCCTTCCGCAGGGGCAAGCTCCGAGGGCGCCACGTATCCAGCCGGGCCGGAGCTCCCCCTCTTCTCAGAGGAGAGCTCCGGGCCAGCCACGTGGCCAGGCGGAGCCGGACCTCCCCGCTCCGCGGGGGTGATCTCTGAAGGCTCCACGTGTCCAGCGGGGCTGGAGCTCCCCCTCTCCTCAGAGGAGAGCTCTGGGCCCGCCACATGGCAAGCAGAGCCGGACCCCCCCCCCCTCCGCGGGGTGAGCTCCGAAGGCTCCACGTGTCCAGCGGGGTTGGAACTCCCCCTCTCCTCAGAGGAGAGCTCCGGGCCCGCCACGTGGCCAGCAGAGCCAGACCTCCCCCCTCCGCGGGGGTGAGCTCCGAAGGCTCCACGTGCCCAGCGGGGCCGGAGCTCCCCCTCTACTCAGAGGAGAGCTCCGGGCCCGCCACGTGGCCAGCAGAGCCGGACCTCCCCCTCCTCCGCGGGGAAGAGCTCCAAAGGCTCCACGTGTCCAGCGAAGCCGGACCTCCCCTCTCCTCAGAGGAGAGCTCCAGGCCCGCCACGTGGCCGGCAGAGCCGCACTGCCTGCCCCGGTGCGGTAGGTAGCGGGAGTAAAGACCCGCGCCTTCCCAAGGCGTGACATTGAAGACCCGCACCTTCCCAAGATGCGGAGACGCGGCGCACGCCTGCCAGGAGGCACTGTGACCAGTCACAGTCAAGATAATCGCACAGTGTCAGGAGCAGTAGACCAATAAATACTGCAACAAGACACACCCTGCCACCCCTGCCATCATCAACCACTACGCCTAGCTTGCGGTGTGGGCAGAGCGACAGGGCGAAGACCCAGAAGCTACTGCGAGAGACAGCTACCGGCATTACTGCGAGATACGGTAGATGGCAGGAAATCACCCCGGGACCACCTGTCGGGTCTCGTGCCCCCCTTTGTAAGCCGCCCGAGCCTTGGACTATAAAAGGCTCGTGTAGGCAACGTTGTAAAGGGTTCAGATCCCTCAGCATTCAACCTGCAGTTAGGCATTTAGCTCACCCCCAAGATTAGAACTCCGGTTCTAAGCCTCAAGCAATACACAGAGCAACTCTGCTCACCGTGGACGTAGGGTTTTACGCTCCGGTAGCTCGAACCACGTAAAAGCACTGGTGTCAACCCACCTTCATCTCCTTCCTTCGTCTACTCCGGCGAGACCCACGCAAGAGGACTAGCCCCTTCGAAAAAGAACCTCCGCCGGCTGCCTAGAGCAGGCCCGGGGGAAGTGTCGACCGCAAACGCTTTGACGGATGCCCATCAGAATCGCTCTCTTTTCGCCATGATTATGTGACCACCAGAACAAGGCGTTCTCGCAACAACCGCCAGGCTATATAGCTCACATGTGCAGATCGTGGTGGCTCACACAGACAACTGATTGGTGGAAAACTCTACCTGTAAATGCGTAGATTTTGGATGATACCATTTATATAATTTATCTGTAGTTGATGTGCCCGTAAATTTCAGTATTGAACTCAACGTATCTTGTCTCCTTTGTAAAGCTTGACGTAGTCTGCTCGACTGTCGGCGCAGAAGCATGGGTTCAGAAGCTCAAGTAAGTCTTCTCATTTTTCCAATTTTTTTATTCTCGTCATTTTACCAACATGCATTTTTCAGGAAGTATATCTGAATGGCTTACTGGGGATGCACGATTTCAGGTGGAATGGTCTGAAGAGCTTCCTGAGCCTGCCAAGACAGCCTCTGTACTGTGGCCTCGACAAAGGTACCAAGGCTTTCGTCAGGTCCTACAAGAACCTATACTTTTACTGGATTCTTGGAGCTGGGCACTTCGTAAGTCCAAATCACAAATGTGGCGTCTCGACTAGGATCTGTTTCCCATGTGAGGCACTTGGGCTGGGATGCATCCGGAGCTGACTTGATCCATTGCTTTCAGGTACCTGCCGACCAGCCATGTATCGCGCTGAGCATGATCAGCAGCATAACCCGATCTCCGGCAAGTTAGTTGATTCAGGATGTCAGGCACCTAGCACGACCACAGTGTATACTTCTCGAAATAGTACAGAAAAAAGTTGTATACTTGGAGAGAAGGGCAATGGAATTAGTGATAAACAGCGCTGGTGTGTTAGCAGAATGTCGATTTATGTTTAATTACTTGAAACAATGAGTGTTATACATGTTGTGATGCCCGTATAAAGCTTAAATTATTAAAGATATGCTACAGATCTAATCTAAGGTGATTCGCAACCCATTGTGTCATCGTACTAATGTAACACCCGAATGGTGCAAGCACGTGACCCAAACCCTCACCCCTCTTCTTTTCCCCGCTGCCCCAAGGCCAGCCGACACTCTCCTTCTCCGAGCAACCGCAGCCCTTCTCTCTCTCTCCCTCTATTATCGCATGTGGCGAAAACGGTTCGGACACGCCCAATTCTCGCGCCCTCTCCGCCAACCGGCGCCGCAGCAACCGCCGCCTCCTCCCACCTATAAGTACAGCCCGACCCCCGGCCATTTCCCCCACAGAAACTGCTCAGTTCTCTCCCTATTGGAAAAACCACCCATTTCCCAAATCTTCGAAAACACACTCGAATTCTCGCTTCCGAGATCCCCTGTGTCGTCCTGAGGACACCAGGAGTGATTCCCGACGAAAAACAACCGGGGTCGACGCCTGGAGATCGATCCCGAAGAAGATCACCGGAGTTTGCTCTCGGTCGCCGTCGATCCCACCTTTCCGGCCGAATTCGATCTCCAAAACTCCCCTAGGTGAGTTCCCCACCCTCTCCTCTTTCATCCGGTGCAATTAGATTAAGAATTGGTGGAGAAATCGTGAAATCCGAAAGTTTCCGGCCACCGCCGCCGCTCGCCGGCGATCGCGCGGCCGCCGGACTCGGGGGAGAAGAGGTTAGGGCGACGTGGCCGCCTCTGGTACGCCGGATCTGAGCCAACGGCTCAGATTAAAACCAGCGTACCGGTTCGGTTATTTTAAACCTGGGCCGTTGATCTCAGATCCGACGGCCCACATTCAATCTAGTTATAACCGTTGGAAATTTAACAGAGGGACCCCTGGGGATTCAAACAAATAGGACATAGCCCTGATTCTTGCAGAATTAACCCTAGGCTATTAGAAATTTGTAAATTCAGTTTAAAATAGCCAAATAGCCCCTGTACTCTTTAGAAATTGGTAAAATAGTTATGAAATTTCAATCTGAACCCTGGAAAGTTTGAAACTGTTACAAATTAGCCCAAAACAGTTTTAAAAGTTTGTTTTAATTCAGTAATTAATCAAATAAGGCTAAATGATCTCTAGAAAATGTGGGAAATTTATTAAAAACATTGTTAAAACATTATAACCAGAAAACAAATTCTGAAATTAAAAATAATAACTTTCAGAAACTGAAAATACTTATTTAGTGTTAAATTAATTCTGAAAAATCAAAATAAAAACAATATAGGTGTTAAGAAATTGTAGAAATTTATTAATTAGCATAAGATTATTCTGTTTTATACTTTTCTGTATTTTAAGTTCCTGAAGTCCAGAAATAATATTTAAATGACTGAAAATGCATTCTTTAGAATTAAATAAATACTGAAAAATAGGTAAAAATACTATATCTTAAAGAAAAATTTTGGAAACTGTTCTACATGCTTAAATAGGTTCTGAATTGCAGAAAAATAAAAGTATGGGTTCTGAAAAGTATTATAATAATAATTTAAATGATTTCTAGGATTTAATTAATTATAATAAATACACATATATATTAATAAATTCTAAAATTTATTCAAATCATCTTACAAACTGAAAAGGAGTGTTTGGATGTGGCAATACTAAAATCAAAAGAATATAGGTAGCCAATTGAAACATATTTTCCTCCTAACTCACATAAAATGACAAGAAACCAATAGTTGCATGTGTGTAATCAAATCTATGTGATTGAAATGACTTGATATGATCCTTATGGCATGTTTGTTACTGTTTTGTGGGTGCAAATGCATGGATAGAACCAACCCAAGAACTAATTCCAAATCTTCAAGAGCAAGAGTTTGAAGTGCATCACCCTTCCTTCAAAGGCAAGTGTTCCTTGACCACTTTGCTCCTATTTTAGGATGAATAGTTAGATTATTTGCATGATGTCTTTAATATGAAACCCAGTGTAGGATGTTTCCCTAGTTTCATTGCTTTATCTTTCCTTGCAAAACCATGGAGGGAATTAGATGGGATTTGATGGTTATCATTTTATGTGCTTAGCCATGCTTAGAACTTTAGAGATGATTGAAATGTAGTTGATACTAGTCTTGTGGATTATATGAAAGACACAAGTGTATGTGTCATGTGGTTATGAATCTAGACAGGCTGGTTGTTTGGTTGGTGCTTCGTGCACGAGACTCGGGAATGAGTTAGTGCCTGTCTTAGATTCTAAGGACCGGTTCATGGAACAGTTAACCCGGCTTTACAGTGCCACCACAAGACTGAGATGGGGCAGCTTGGCCAATTAATTAGGAGTTTGCCGGTATAGTATGAGTGTTTGGATGGTGCGGGGAATGGGAGTCCATTTTTGACTGCCCTGGGAACTGCAAGGCTCAAGAGGGGGCTTCTGTAGGGGAGGGTTACTCCCAGGAACTACAGCGGTGAAACCTCAGTGGGCTTGTACTTGCCGGTAGACCCTTTGTAAAGGCCATGTAGTGATCTCCTGATCGCACACCAAAAGAAGTGTGTAATGTGGCTTGCAACCACGGATATCAGGGAGGTTTCTTAGTCCACCTGGCAACAGGGGATGAAATCACTACTTGTGGGTAAAGTGGTACAATCTCTGCAGAGAACCAAACTGTCATGACAGCCGTGCTCACGGTCAAGAGTGGCTTGGACTTGTCCATGATTAGAGAAACATGGAAGTGAGTCAAAAGAGGTTGTTGGGTGGTGTAACCTAACATTAATGACTTAATCATGATGATGGTGGGATTATCACTTAGTAAGATAGGTTGCTAATCAAAGCTAAGGCTTAGGATTAATGCATAGTGCTTAACCATGTTAGCCTCCCTTGTTGTTGGCCTACATAACATTCTTTCCTACACTTGCTGAGTACCTATGGTACTCAAACTTGCTTTTGTTGGATATCATATGTTGGCTCAGGTGTAAATGAAGACGTAGACTTTGACGAGGAGTACTTCGACCCCGAGGAGTTATTCTAGGTTGGCGAAACCCCCGGGCAACGCCTGTGGAGATGGAGCAACCATGACATAGTCTTCCGCTGTTGTGCTTAATGTATTGGTACTAATAGTTGATATTTTATGAACAATTATGTAATATTATTATGTACGTTAAACTTGGCTTGTAATATAATGATATTACACTCTTGTCGGCACATGTATGAATCAACTGATCCTGGCATACATGTGAGAATACGCTCGGTGTTTCTTATGGAAAACCGGGTGTGACAAAGTGGTATCAGAGCCAAGGTTGCCCGTAGGACGCAAACCTAGATAGAAATGGACGGGATAGACATCACTATTTTATTAAAAACTATTTTACTAAGTATTTTGTTAAAAGGAGGATTATTTAAATTATATATATATATATATATGTTGTCTAACCTCTTCTATACTCAAAATTATGTTATTGTTTATTTCCTAACATATTTTAAACTTTTCTTGAAACAGATGGCACGCACACGTCTCACAGCCCGTAAGTCCACCGGAGGACGTGTTCCTCGACACCAGCTGGCAGAGCGCACTACTGAGGAGGTGGACAACCCCACCACCTACCAGACCCACGGGGAGTCCACTAGAGGTATGGTGGACCGCCTTAGACACCTCCTTCGCTGTGCTGGTTATACCGGCAAGCTAGAGGTGCAGTACGACACCACTCGAGTCTCTCGTACAGAGCGAGACGAGTGGAAGTCGCGGGCAAGGATCTACCATGAGAACAAGCTGCTCAAGATACACAACTCGCCAGCATGGAGGTCCACCATGGCAGAGGCTGAGAAGGACGCTACTTGGGAGGCAATCACTTGCCAGAGCTACACCAACCGTGGCCGCCTTGAGGGGACCCAATACATGTACATTCCCCGACGACAAAGTGGAAGCGCAGCATTCAATTATGAGCCTCTCCATGAAGGTTGTGATGTGATGCAGATGGACATGAGTCTTCAGATAGGGGTGGACGTCAGTGCGAGGCTACAGAACTGTCAACAGGAACTCCAAGACGTCCGGGACCTCCTGAAGAAGTCGGAGGCCATCATGCGTGGACTGATGAGGATGAGGGATGGAGAGGTGAGTGATCTCTACGCTTCGGATGGAGACACTTGGACTCCGGACTCTCCAGACCGTAGGGCAGCCAAACGCCCTCATGTTCCTCCAGCACCTGAGGCCTCTCCACAGCTGAGTCAGAGGCCAGCAACCCTGATGGCGATGGCGGGAACCCATAGGAGGATGCACAGAACCCAGGGGACAACTAGGATAGGTGTCCTTATTTATGTCGTAATTCGTGTAGTACGTATGTATGTTAATATATTGACTAGTATGTAATGTTTGATTAGTGAACTTGTTTAAATGATGATGTAATGTATGCTAGTGGATGAACGTGAGTTGTGAAAGCTATATGCTTATGTTCACAACCACGTTAGTGTATGTAAATATCTATTAAGGAATATAAGTGCTTAGTTTGTTTCAATCATGACCATTTAATAAACGAAGTAGAAACTTTAGTAAACTTTTATATAGAATGAATGAAGTAAGTATACAACATAATACATCTAGGAGAACATCTATATATTAATTTTAAACATAGTCTTTTACAATAGATGGCAGGAAGAAGGAGACGCAATGAGGAGAACAACAACAATGAGGCTGCCGAGTTCCCTTTGCCTGGATGGCAGCCCCGAGTTGCACGTAGGGCAGATGGAGAAGTTATACAACAGATGATGAACATGCAAAACCAACTCCTTCAGAACCTGACACAAGTGGTGGCCAACATGCAACCACAAATTCAGAATGCACCACGCCAACCAAAACTGAATGAGTTTCTAAGCACTCAACCACCAAAGTTCGACAATGCTATAGAGCCATTGGAAGCTGATGATTGGCTCAAGAATGTTGAGAACAAGTTGCAGATCATACAGTGCCCAGGACGTGAGAGAGTGTTCTTTGCTTCTCACCAACTATATGGGTCTGCAGCTGACTGGTGGACCGCATACAAAGAAGCCCATGAGGATCCTGAGGGTATCTCATGGAATGAGTTCAAAATTGCCTTCCGTAATCACTATGTTACAGCCGGAGAAATCAAGAACAAACGGAAGGAATTCCTCAATCTGAAGCAAGGGAGCATGTCCGTGCGAGAGTACCTCACTAAATTTACGCAGTTATCTCGCTATGCTCCGGGAGACATAGATACTGATGAGAAGAAACAAGACTGCTTCATTGAGGGATTGAACTCAGAGATACAATATGCTATGTCTTCAAGTGACTATGAAAGTTTCCAAAAGCTCATCAACAAGGCTTTCATAGTGGAGAGGAAAAGACAGAAGTTGGTCGAAGAACGAAAGAGGAAAATGAATTGGCAAGGACAGGCTTCTAGCAGCAACAGTCGGCCCCATTTTTCATCACCGCCGACGGGAGCAATGAATCGACCTATTGCTCCCAATCAGTTTCAGAGGAACTACAACCCTGCTGCTAGGAACCCAACTTTCCAACCGCAACAGCAGAGACCACAAGTGCAGCAACAACGCCCTACCTTTCAACCTCGTCCTGCAGGGCCAAACCCTCAAAATGCACCAACAGGCAACAAGGCACCCATGAACAAGGTCACGGGGCAATGCTTCAACTGCGGAGAAACGGGACATTATGCCAACCGGTGCCCCAACAAGAAGCCACCTCAGGCACAGAATCTGGTGCGTGGCAAGGTGAATCACGTGACGATGGAGGAAGCACAGGAGGCACCAGATGTGGTGATTGGTATGTTCTCCGCGAACACTCATCCTGCTACAATTCTATTTGACTCTGGTGCAACACACTCATTCATAGCCAAGGAATTCATAACCAAGCACAAATTACAAATAACATCTATGAATCGAGTGCTATTAGTGAATTCTCCTAGAGGAGAAATAAAGACAAAACAAATATGTCCCAAGGTAAAGCTAGGAGTCAATGGAGTAGAATTCCTTGCAAATATCATTGTGATAGAATCACAAGGGATAGATATCATCTTGGGGATGGACTGGTTGACCAAGTACAAAGGAGTTATACATTGCTCAACAAGGACAGTGGAACTAACTCATACGGATGGAACTAAGGTTGAGTTCACATCTATTCAAGTACCCTCTGGGAATGTTCAACTCAACAAAACTGAAGTAGTTATTGAGGACATAAAGGTGGTCAATGAATTCCAGGATGTGTTTCCCGAGGAGTTACCAGGTATGCCACCGGATCGAGAAGTAGTCATTATAGAACTAGTACCTGGTACTGCTCCTATATATAAAAGGCCATACCGGATGGATACCCAACAATTAGCAGAACTCAAGGATCATATCCGAGAGTTATCGGAGAAAGGGTATATCCGTCCCAGTTCCTCACCATGGGGAGCTCCGATCATATTTGTACCAAAGAAGGATGGAACCAAGAGGCTATGTGTAGATTACCGTGCCCTCAATGAAGTGACAATCAAAAACAAGTACCCTTTACCTCGTATTGAGGACTTGTTTGATCAATTAAGAGGTGCATGTGTATTCTCCAAGATTGACCTCCGTTCCGGATATCATCAACTAAGGATAAGGGAATCAGATATTCCGAAGACGGCATTTGTTTCTAGGTATGGACTGTATGAATATACAGTTATGCCTTTTGGACTAACAAATGCTCCGGCATATTTCATGTACCTTATGAATAAGGTGTTCATGAAATATTTGGACAAATTTGTAGTAGTGTTCATTGATGATATCCTCATATACTCAAAGAATGAGAAAGAACATGAAGAGCACCTGAGAATAGTACTGCAAAAGCTAAGGGAAAACCAACTCTATGCCAAATTCAGTAAGTGTGAATTTTGGCTTAATAAAGTTGCTTTTCTGGGACATATCATCTCTGAAGGAGGAATCACAGTAGACCCAGAAAAGATATCTGGTGTGTAAAAGTGGAAGACACTAGAGAATGTTGGGGAAATCCGAAGCTTCTTAGGATTGGCAGGCTATTACAGAAGGTTTATTGAAGGGTTTTCAAAAATAGCCAAGCCACTCACAAAGATGTTGGAAAAAGGAGCTGCTTTCATATGGTCTCAAGAGTGTGAATCAAGCTTCCAAGAATTAAAGAAGAAGTTAACAACTGCACCAGTTTTGGTTATGCCCGATATGGAGAAATCATTCTCTGTATATTGTGATGCTTCAGGGCAAGGGTTAGGATGTGTACTTATGCAAGAAGGACATGTCATTGCCTATGCTTCCCGACAACTTCGGAAGCATGAGAAGAACTATCCTACCCATGACCTAGAGTTGGCAGCAGTTGTGCATGCATTGAAGTTATGGAGACATTACCTAATGGGTAAAAGAACAGAGATATATACCGATCATAAGAGCTTGAAGTATATCTTCACTCAACCTGATCTAAACCTTCGACAAAGGAGATGGTTAGAGTTCATTAATGACTTTGATGTGGGGATCAACTATCATCCTGGAAAAGCCAATGTGGTTGCAGATGCTTTGAGCAGAAAGACACATGTCAACATGTTGACCATAAGAGATCTACAACCCCAATTATGTGAAGAGTTCGCAAAGCTCAACTTGTGCTTGGTGAATCATACAGAAGCTATAGCAATGGAAGTTGATTCAACCCTGGAACAAGATATACGGAATGGTCAAAAGAACGATGAAAAGATCAAAGAGATCAAGCAGTTGATCAAAGAAAACAAGGCCCCGGGATTTAGAGAAGATGAGAATGGCATCGTATGGCATGGTAAAAGAATATGTGTACCAGACATCAAGGAAATAAAGAAACTAATATTAAAAGAAGCTCATGATTCTGATTATTCTATCCATCCTGGAAGTACAAAGATGTATCATGATCTTAAAACAAGGTATTGGTGGTATGGAATGAAAAGAGATGTTGCAGAGCATGTGGCAATATGTGACACATGTCAACTAGTCAAAGCGGAACATCAAAGGCCTGCAGGGTTATTACAACCACTAAAGATACCTGAATGGAAGTGGGAAGAAATAGGGATGGACTTTATAGTGGGTTTGCCCAGAACACAAACAGGGTATGACTCTATATGGGTGATAGTGGATAGACTAACAAAAGTTGCTCACTTCATTCCAGTGAAGGAAAATTACAATGGTTCCAAACTAGCAGAACTATATATGTCAAGAATAGTCTGCCTACATGGTGTACCCAAAAAGATAGTATCAGATAGAGGTACACAGTTCACTTCAAGGTTTTGGCAGAAATTACATGAGTATATGGGGACTCGATTAAATTTCAGTTCTGCATATCATCCACAAACTGACGGGCAAACAGAAAGGACCAATCAAATTCTTGAAGATATGCTCAGAGCTTGTGCTCTCAAAAATAGTAGGAGTTGGGATAAGAACTTGCCATATGCAGAGTTCTCCTATAATAACAGTTACCAAGCCAGCATGAAGATGTCCCCATTTGAGGCCCTATATGGGAGAAGATGCAGAACACCACTATTTTGGGATCAAATAGGTGAAAATAAGGTGTTTGGGCCTGAAGTGTTAAAAGATGCAGAAAAGAAAGTAAGAGAAATTCGCAATAATCTGAAGATAGCTCAAACAAGACAAAAGAGCTATGCAGACACAAGGCGAAGAGAACTAGTCTTCAAAGTGGGAGACTATGTGTATCTCAAAGTGTCACCTATGCGTGGACTAAGGAGATTTAAAGTAAGAGGGAAGCTAGCACCTCGGTATATCGGACCATTCAAGGTACTGGAACGAAAAGGAGAGGTAGCATATCAATTAGAGTTACCCTCTCGATTGTCGGATGTACACGACGTGTTCCATGTATCACAACTCAAGAAGTGTTTGAGAACACCAGAAGAACATCTGCCAATGGATGAGTTGGACATACAGGAAGATCTTTCATATACCGAGTACCCCATCAAAATCCTTGACACAATGGAAAAAGTCACGAGAAACAAGATAATCCGCATGCATAAGGTGCAATGGAAACATCATTCCGAGGCAGAAGCTACATGGGAAAGGGAAAATGAACTCAAATCACAATTTCCTAACCTATTTTCTTTGTAAACTCCAATCTCGAGGACGAGATTTTTCTTAAGGGGGGTAGAGTTTGTAACACCCGAATGGTGCAAGCACGTGACCCAAACCCTCACCCCTCTTCTTTTCCCCGCTGCCCCAAGGCCAGCCGACACTCTCCTTCTCCGAGCAACCGCAGCCCTTCTCTCTCTCTCCCTCTATTATCGCATGTGGCGAAAACGGTTCGGACACGCCCAATTCTCGCGCCCTCTCCGCCAACCGGCACCGCAGCAACCGCCGCCTCCTCCCCACCTATAAGTACAGCCCGACCCCCGGCCATTTCCCCCACAGAAACTGCTCAGTTCTCTCCCGATTGGAAAAACCACCCATTTCCCAAATCTTCGAAAACACACTCAAATTCTCGCTTCCGAGATCCCCTATGTCGTCCTGAGGACACCAGGAGTGATTCCCGACGAAAAACAACCGAGGTCGACACCTGGAGATCGATCCCGAAGAAGATCACCGGAGTTTGCTCTCGGTCGCCGTCGATCCCACCTTTTCGGCCGAATTCGATCTCCAAAACTCCCCTAGGTGAGTTCCCCACCCTCTCCTCTTTCATCCGGTGCAATTAGATTAAGAATTGGTGGAGAAATCGTGAAATCCGAAAGTTTCCGGCCACCGCCGCCGCTCGCCGGCGATCGCGCGGCCGCCGGACTCGGGGGAGAAGAGGTTAGGGCGACGTGGCCGCCTCTGGTACGCCGGATCTGAGCCAACGGCTCAGATTAAAACCAGCGTACCGGTTCGGTTATTTTAAACCTGGGCCGTTGATCTCAGATCCGACGGCCCACATTCAATCTAGTTATAACCGTTGGAAATTTAACAGAGGGACCCCTGGGGATTCAAACAAATAGGAAATAGCCCTGATTCTTGCAGAATTAACCCTAGGCTATTAGAAATTTGTAAATTCAGTTTAAAATAGCCAAATAGCCCCTGTACTCTTTAGAAATTGGTAAAATAGTTATGAAATTTCAATCTGAACCCTGGAAAGTTTGAAACTGTTACAAATTAGCCCAAAACAGTTTTAAAAGTTTGTTTTAATTCAGTAATTAATCAAATAAGGCTAAATGATCTCTGGAAAATGTGGGAAATTTATTAAAAACATTGTTAAAACATTATAACCAGAAAACAAATTCTTAAATTAAAAATAATAACTTTCAGAAACTGAAAATACTTATTTAGTGTTAAATTAATTCTGAAAAATCAAAATAAAAACAATATAGGTGTTAAGAAATTGTAGAAATTTATTAATTAGCATAAGATTATTCTGTTTTATACTTTTCTGTATTTTAAGTTCCTGAAGTCCAGAAATAATATTTAAATGACTGAAAATGCATTCTTTAGAATTAAATAAATACTGAAAAATAGGTAAAAATACTATATCTTAAAGAAAAATTTTGGAAACTGTTCTACATGCTTAAATAGGTTCTGAATTGCAGAAAAATAAAAGTATGGGTTCTGAAAAGTATTATAATAATAATTTAAATGATTTCTAGGATTTAATTAATTATAATAAATACACATATATATTAATAAATTCTAAAATTTATTCAAATCATCTTACAAACTGAAAAGGAGTGTTTGGATGTGGCAATACTAAAATCAAAAGAATATAGGTAGCCAATTGAAACATATTTTCCTCCTAACTCACATAAAATGACAAGAAACCAATAGTTGCATGTGTGTAATCAAATCTATGTGATTGAAATGACTTGATATGATCCTTATGGCATGTTTGTTACTGTTTTGTGGGTGCAAATGCATGGATAGAACCAACCCAAGAACTAATTCCAAATCTTCAAGAGCAAGAGTTTGAAGTGCATCACCCTTCCTTCAAAGGCAAGTGTTCCTTGACCACTTTGCTCCTATTTTAGGATGAATAGTTAGATTATTTGCATGATGTCTTTAATATGAAACCCAGTGTAGGATGTTTCCCTAGTTTCATTGCTTTATCTTTCCTTGCAAAACCATGGAGGGAATTAGATAGGATTTGATGGTTATCATTTTATGTGCTTAGCCATGCTTAGAACTTTAGAGATGATTGAAATGTAGTTGATACTAGTCTTGTGGATTATATGAAAGACACAAGTGTATGTGTCATGTGGTTATGAATCTAGACAGGCTGGTTGTTTGGT
Source organism: Neostapfia colusana (assembly GCA_030760725.1). NCBI lineage: Eukaryota > Viridiplantae > Streptophyta > Magnoliopsida > Poales > Poaceae > Neostapfia > Neostapfia colusana. The sequence continues at coordinate 70,587,008 of JASWHV010000015.1, forward strand.
TGGTGCTTCGTGCACGAGACTCGGGAATGAGTTAGTGCCTGTCTTAGATTCTAAGGACCGGTTCATGGAACAGTTAACCCGGCTTTACAGTGCCACCACAAGACTGAGATGGGGCAGCTTGGCCAATTAATTAGGAGTTTGCCGGTATAGTATGAGTGTTTGGATGGTGCAGGGAATGGGAGTCCATTTTTGACTGCCCTGGGAACTGCAAGGCTCAAGAGGGGGCTTCTGTAGGGGAGGGTTACTCCCAGGAACTACAGCGGTGAAACCTCAGTGGGCTTGTACTTGCCGGTAGACCCTTTGTAAAGGCCATGTAGTGATCTCCTGATCGCACACCAAAGGAAGTGTGTAATGTGGCTTGCAACCACGGATATCAGGGAGGTTTCTTAGTCCACCTGGCAACAGGGGATGAAATCACTACTTGTGGGTAAAGTGGTACAATCTCTGCAGAGAACCAAACTGTCATGACAGCCATGCTCACGGTCAAGAGCGGCTTGGACTTGTCCATGATTAGAGAAACATGGAAGTGAGTCAAAAGAGGTTGTTGGGTGGTGTAACCTAACATTAATGACTTAATCATGATGATGGTGGGATTATCACTTAGTAAGATAGGTTGCTAATCAAAGCTAAGGCTTAGGATTAATGCATAGTGCTTAACCATGTTAGCCTCCCTTGTTGTTGGCCTACATAACATTCTTTCCTACACTTGCTGAGTACCTATGGTACTCAAACTTGCTTTTGTTGGATATCATATGTTGGCTCAGGTGTAAATGAAGACGTAGACTTTGACGAGGAGTACTTCGACCCCGAGGAGTTATTCTAGGTTGGCGAAACCCCCGGGCAACGCCTGTGGAGATGGAGCAACCATGACATAGTCTTCCGCTGTTGTGCTTAATGTATTGGTACTAATAGTTGATATTTTATGAACAATTATGTAATATTATTATGTACGTTAAACTTGGCTTGTAATATAATGATATTACACTCTTGTCGGCACATGTATGAATCAACTGATCCTGGCATACATGTGAGAATACGCTCGGTGTTTCTTATGGAAAACCGGGTGTGACAACTAACTAGAGGTTCATTTTAAGGTCTCCGCATTAATAGAAAGAAAATTCTAACCCCCGCCCCCCACAGAAAATTAAACATTTATCCGTCTGTTAGGATGGTGGGCATAATGTAGCCATGGATCAGCAATGGATGGAATCCCCGTATGAACTCAGGCAAGAAAAGTAGTAAAACCCAAGGATTCTTCTTCATACCTTTTCGTTATGATGTTTGCAGTCTGAATCAAGCTTAATAGTTAATAAGGTATGTTTGATTGCTCCGCTAACTCCACTTTAAATAGCTCACCTGGGAGTTGCAGATCCGAGAACCGACCAAAGGCCGCATGGCTACCATATGCAGGTGTGAGCGCTGCCGACCCGACTTCAATTCCTCCCTAACTCGGATGACTCACCTATTTTTAACAATATCCGGGTGAGCCGCCACGTGTGTTAAAAAAGAGAGTTGCAGATCCACTATAGAGCGTTTGACTTGTAGTTTAGCTCCACCTCCAATAATTGATGATTTTAATTGGAATTCTCTTATGCCCTTAGATAGTGTATGCTTGTTTTTCTAGTATACAATAGTTGATAACTTTATATTTAACATTTGGCATATTTTTTACCAATCATTGAAAAGAATTTCTTTATATACATTTAGTCCACAGATGTTCGAATAATCCTTCTATTTGTGCCCAAAAGACCAACATTGCCGTCACTTTGTCTGGCGGTGCACACACGTTTCCTTCGAATATTAACAGAGGAGAAAATATCAAGGAATATTAATGAGGTGAAAAAACATCAAATACAAAAGATGTTATCAAAAACTGCTCGATGGCTAGTGACTTTGTCATGAGGGCAGCCATACAGGTTCGATTTCTCTCGAACTTAGGTGTCTCACCATCTTCTTAGTCAATATCTGGAGTAGCTGACCAATACAACAACAACATACAACAACATCCAAGCCTTTATCCCAAGCATATTGGGGTCGGCTAGACATGAAACCCAATAATTATATATATATATATATATCAATAAAGTAAAAGAGAGGAAGGAGATATAAGAATAAAGAAAAAAAGAAAAAAACAAGACTAAGATTCTGGCACATGAATTGCTACTTTTCATGCGGTCCTATCATGAGCTAAGTCTCTAGATACATTCCAATCTCTCAAATCTCGTTTTACCCGCCTCCTCCCAGGTCAACCTTGGTCGTCCTCTACCCCTCCTAATATTTTCTCTACCTCTTAAAATCCCACTATTAACCGGTGCTTCTGGAGGTCTTCGCTGGATATGTCCAAACCATCTTAGTCGATGTTGAACTAACTTCTCTTCAATCGGCGCCACCCCTACCCTATCATGAATCGCCTCATTCCTTATTCGATCTCTTCTCGTGTGCCCGCACATCCACCGTAGCATGCGCATCTCTGCAACACTCATTTGTTGGACATGTTGCCGTTTAGTTGGCCAACATTCTGCCCCATAAAGCATTCGAGTCTGATCGCCGTCCTATAGAACTTCTCTTTTAGCTTTTGTGGGACCTTCCTATCGCATAGGATTCTAGAGGCTTGTCGCCATTTCATCCATCCTACCTTGATCCTGTGGCAAACATCCTCATCAATATCACCATTGCTTTGTAAAATTGATCCTAAGTATCGGAAAGAGTCCCTTCTAGGTACTATTTCTCCTTGTAGACTAACATTTCCCTCTTCACGACCAACACCACTAAAGTTACATCTCATATACTCGGTCTTGGTCCTACTAAGTCTAAATCCCTTGGACTCTAAGGTTTGTCTCCATAACTCTAATTTCTTATCAACACCATCCCTAGTTTCATCTACCACCACTACATCATCGGCAAAGAGTATGCACTAAGGGATATCCCCTTGTATATACTTCGACACCACATCCATCACCAAGGAAAAGATGTATGGGCACAAAGCTAATCCTTGATGTAGTCCTACCGTGATAGGAAATGCATCAGTCTCACTATCACTTATGCGCACACTTGTCCTAACATTATTATACATATCCTTTGATAAGGGTAATGTACTTTGTTGGCACTTTATGTTTCTCTAGTGCCCACCACATGACTGACATTGGTATCTTGTCGTACGCCTTCTCCAAGTCAATGAACACCATATGCAAGTCCTTCTTCTGCTCCCTATATCTCTCCATAAGCTGATGAAGCAAGAAAATCACCTCCATTGTAGACCTCCCAGGCATAAAACCAAACTGGTTTTTAGTGACATTGGTCACTTTCCTCATGCGGTGTTCAATCACTCTCTCCCAAAGCTTCATAGTATGACTCATAAGATTAATCCCTTGATAATTAGTACAACTTTGAATATCTCCTTTATTTTTGAAGATAGGTACTAATATATTTTTCCTCCATTCTTCAGGCATCTTGTTTGACTAAAAAATGTGGTTGAATAGCTTTGTGAGCCATACTATTGCCACGTCCCCAAGGCATCTCCACATCTCAATAGGGACATCATCAGGGCCAAGGGCCTTTCCTCCTTTCATCCTTTTTAAGGCCTCCTTAACCTCAAACTCTTGTATCCTCCGCACGAACCGCCTGTTGGAGTCATCAAAGGAGTCATCCAACTCAACCATAGTGCTTCCATTCCCATCATTGAATAGCCCATTAAAGTAACCCCGCCATCTATTCTTAATCTATTCATCCTTCACTAGAATACGATCAGTCTCATCTTTGATGCATTTCACTTGATTAAAATCCCTCATCTTTCTCTTGCGGATTTTGCTATCTTGTATATGTCCTTTTCACCTTCTTTTGTCTCTAGTCTCTCATATAACTCATCATAGGCATGTCCTCTTGCCTTACTCACAGACCGCCTTGCATTTTTCTTGGCCTCCTTGTACTTAAGCATGTTGCTTGCGCTTCTATCATTATGCCAACTCTTGTAACACTCCTTCTTCTCCTTAATGGCCTTTTGTACATCCCCATTCCACCACCAAGTGTCTTTATCTACAAGTTCCTTTCCTTTTGTCACACCGAACACCTCACTAGCTACCTTCCTAATGCAAGTTGCCATCTTCACCCATATACTATCTGCATCTTCATTTTCTACCCAGAGTCCTTCTGTGATCACCCTATTTTTAAAGGATTCTTGTGATTCTCCATTCAACTTCCACCACTTTGTTCTTGTGATTTTGACACCTTTGTCCCGCAAAGAACATGTATGGAAGCGAAAGTCAACTACCACAAGCTTATGTTGTGTCACAACACACTCGCCGGGGATCACCTTACAATCTAGACACTCCCGCCTATCCCTTCTCCTAGTGAGGACAAAGTCAATCTGGGTAGAGTGTTGGGCACTACTAAAGGTCACTAGGTGAGATTGCCTCTTCCTAAATAGGGTGTTAGCTACCAATAGATCATAGGTTACGACAAAGTCTAGGATGTCCTTACCCTCTTGATTTCTATCGCCGCGTCCAAAGCCTCCATGTACTCCCTCAAATCCTAGGTTAGTTGCACCCACATGACCATTGAGATCTCCTCCTATGAGGAGTTTCTCGGTTATCGGTACACTACTAACCATATCCTCCCAAAATTACCTCTTAGCACTCATGTTGAGCCCAATTTGTGGGGCATAAGCACTAATGACATTCAGGACAATGTCCCCAATTACTATCTTGATTAAGATGATCCTATCTCCTCGTCTTCGAACATCCACTACTCCATCCTTAAGACTCTTATCTATTAGAACACCTACGCCATTCCTAGTCCCAGCCGATCCAGAATACCAAAGCTTGAAACCAATATTTTCGACTTCTCCCGCCTTTTGACCCGCCCATCTAGTCTCTTGTACACAAAGTATATTTACTCGTCTCCTAATGGCAACATCTACTAACTCACGTAGCTTCCCCGTCAAGGATCCTACATTCCAACTAGCCACTTGAAATCTATGTTCCTCGGCTAGCTTCCTTAAGCTTTGCACCCGTCGAGTAAGATGCAAAGACCCTTGCTCACTTATCACTACATCCGGGCGATGATGTAGCGCATCACTAAGGTGGTGGCGATCCGGCCCTTGCTCATTTAACACCATATCCGGGTTCCAATATGGCGCGTCAATAAGGCGGTGGCGACCCGGCCCTTGCCCACTTAACACCATACCCGGATTCGGATATGGCGCGTCGCTAAGAGGGTTACGCCCCAACGAATTTCTATTGGGTTTCATTTCCATGAGAATGGCTAAGTGTAGTTGTTGGCTCGCCAAGCCTATCACAACCCCTCCTCCTTTAGCCGGGCTTGGGACCAGCTATGTCATTACAACATAGGCGGAGTTAAAAAAATGTTACCAATCACAGTCCATATTTCATCTTTGTGTACAAACAAGTACTAAACAAAACATAATAATTATCAGATCCAATCATTCTCCCACGAAGCAATGGCCGGCGCCCCCACCTAATCTCCCCAGGTCTAATCGTGAAGCCAATTACATAGGAGTAACAACACAGTTCCTTATGCCTACATCCGCGACCACGTTTCCTCACCAAATCACTCGGGCGTAAAGGGCGTAACCAGTGCCGAAGGCTCCCACATATTATGAAGTCTAGTGAATGGTTATTTCTAGACAATCTTACCTCCGTTTTTGTAGAGAGGTTGGTCCGAACCTAAGACCTCAGAACACAAGTGGAGACATATTACTAGCCAGGTCCGTGTTGGCGCAACTTCTCTTGTAGAGACGATCGCCGGAACGAAGAACGCCGAGCTCACATCGAGAACATCGTGTCGTGCGCCTGAGTTATGTTGGGTGTGGTGTATAAAGAGGGAGGATTTGATGCCCGGCGATAAATTGCCAGACTGTGGAACATTCTATTTATATGCAATGAACAAGAACATGCATAGTCCTATTCAGCTAGGTCCGTGCGCCATTCATCACGTACGGCATGAACGCCATGACCGGTTCATGTACGCAACTGACGCTGAGTGCACCGGACTTATTCACACGATGACTGGGCTCACGTTTGTGGCCGTTACAAAGAAGTAAACATGCAAGCTAAACGTGCAACTAAATTAGATGGACAACATTTCACCCCCTTAATTTTGTTGCCCCGAGACCACATTTAACTGCTGCCTGAACTCGATGAACTTCACTCGGCCAAGTGCTTTAGTCAGTATATCAGCTAGCTGAGCTTCAGTCCCAATTTAGTTCAGTTCCAGCCTCCCTTCTTCGACACATTCACGTATATAGTGATAACATGTATCAATGTGTTTGACTCTCTCATGGAACTTTAGATTTTTGCTTAGTTCGATCGCTGATCTGTTGTCGACCCAAAGTATGAAACACTTCGGCCCCTCATTCAGAATTTCAGCCAACAGATGGTTGAGCCAAACACCCTGACAGGCCGCAGTTGCAGCTGCTATATACTCAGCTTCGCATGATGACAGAGCCACAACTTTTTTGCTTTTGAGAACACCAAGCAATATGTTACCCCAGTTGTGCTCTTTCGGTCATTTATATCACCAGCCAGATGGCTGTCTGAAAAACCAGTTAAGTCTGAATGTGCTTCTTCAGTGTACCTGCAGCCATAATCTTTTGTCCCTGCCAAGTACCTAAGAATTCTCTTCACAGCAGACCAGTGTTCCATAGATGGAGCCTCCATGAATCTACTCACAAAGCCAACTGAAAAAGCAATGTCTGGTCTTGTATTAACAAGATACCTTAAGCATCCAATTATGCTTCTGAACTTTGTTGAGTCCACCTCTCTGTTTATGTCAGACTTGGTTGACTGTAACCTCTATTCCATAGGGGTATCACATGGATTACAGTTCTTCATATCAGCTAACCCCAAGATTTTCTCAACGTATGCTTGTTGACAGAGAAAAATACCTCCTTCACATTGTCTGACCTCTATCCCAAGATAATAGCTCAAAGGTCCAAGATCACTCATTTCAAAGATGTCTTTCATCTGACCTTTAAAACCAGCTATTTCTTGCTCATTTGGTCCATATATTATGAGGTCATCAACATAAATACCAATTACCAAAAGAGATTTTCCAGTACGTTTCCTCTAGACAGAGTGTTCTACACTGCATTTACTGAAACCCAGTTCTGAGAGGTGCTGATCAAGCTTCATGTTCCAAGCTCTAGGTGCTTGGCGAAGTCCATACAGAGCTTTATCAAGTTTCAGTACATTCTCAGGATAAACCAGGAGGTTGCATTACATAGACTCTTTCTTGAAGATGTCCATTTAGAAATGCTGATTTAACATCCATATGGTGCACCTTCCACTTGAGGTTTTGCTGATGGTGCCAATAAAACTATTACTGTCTCAAGTCTTGCTACTGGGGCAAAAACTTCATCAAAGTCCACCCCCTGTATCTGGGCATATCCTTTTACAACCAGCCTTTCTTTGTGTTTAATAATATTGCCCAAAGGATCCTTCTTAGACTTGAAAACTCATTTGAGTCCTATTGGTCTCTGTCCACTTGGTAAGTCTGTCAGCTTCCAAGTTCTGTTGCTCTCTATTGCTTGAATTTCAGAGATCATGGCATCCCTCCATCTTATTTCTTTCAGAGCTTGATCAATGCTGTCAGGTTCCTCTGCTGATAATAAACACAGACAGCTATTTTCAAAATCTTGGACCTCATCAATGGACTGTATCACATCAGTTACTGATCTATATCTCTGAGGAACACCTTCAGAGTCCACCTCCCCGTTTGTGGGTGGAGTGACCCATTGCACACCTACTGGTGAGCCTTGTGGTGACATAGGCAGTGGTGTTGCAGGAACTGAATTATCTTGCTCTTGACCTGCATTTTGCACTTCTACAGTTTTAGACCAAGTGACAATAATAGTTGAGTCTATTTCCTGCTCATCTGAACCATTCTGAGTTCACTCCCAAACCTTGGCTTCATCAAACTTGATGTCCCTCGACACTATCACTTTGTTGTTCACCGGATCATATAGTTTGTAAGCCTTAGAATTTTCTTCATATCCAAGGAAGATGCACTGCACTGACCTGTCAGACAGTTTAGTAATTCCTGGCCCAACAGCCTTAGCATATGTGACACATCCAAAAGTGCGAAAATGAGATATAGTGGGCATTCTTCCTGTCCAAGCCTCATGAGGGGTCATACCTTTCAAGCTTTTAGATGGTGATCTGTTCAAGACATAAACTGCAGTCTTAACTGCTTCACCCCAGAACTGAGCTGGCACCTTCATGGTCTTCAACATACATCTCACCATTTCTACCACAACTTGATTCCTTCTCTCAACCACACCATTTTGTTGAGGAGTATATGGAGCAGTGGTAAAGTGCTTGATCCCCAACTCAGCTAGATAAGCAGAGAAGACATTTGAATTAAAATCACCACCTCTGTCAGTTCTAAGAGCCTTCAGCCTGCCACCATATTCAGTTTCAGTTTTAGCCTTGATGAGTTTGAAGAAATGAAAGGCTTCATCCTTGGATACAAGCAGCTCAACCCACATGTACCGACTGAAGTCATCTACAATGAGCAAGAAGTACCTCTTTCCACCATGTGTGGGTGGTTCTATCTGTCCACACAGATCACCATGGAATAGCTCCAATCCCTTTTCAGCTCTGAATGAACTGACTTGAGGAAATGGTCTTTGATGGTGCTTTCCCACTGAGCATCCATCACACACTTACTCAACACGGCTAGTAACAGGAATTCATCTAGCCATGTTTCTGGTCCCAAGCAGATTCAAGGCTCTAAAATTCAGATGCCCAAACCTCTTGTGCCACAACCATGCAGATTCTTCAGCTCTCCTCATGAGACACACTGGATGTGCACTCTTCAGTTTTGAGATGTACAAGCTGTTGTTAGTTCTTGGAGCCTTGATAAGAAGCTCTTGATCAGGACCATAGACCCTCAACCAGCCATCCTTCATCTTAATTGTGTAACCCATCTCATCCAGCAGACCAAGACTGGTAATACTATTTTTCAGCTTTGGAATGTAATATACTCCTGACAGTACCTTGTGCTCTTGACATTTCCCTCCGAAGATTACTGAACCCTGACCTCGTATCTCAACTGCGGACCCTTCTCCAAACTTGAGAGTGCCCTTCACTGTTTCATCCAGACTAGACAAAACAGAGCGCCTCCCTGTCATGTGGCTACTTGCACCTGAGTCCAAGTACCACTCTTCCTCCTCTGAATTTCCTGATGGCATTGACAGGGCTTCATTCAGATGCACCTCAACTGATGTGTTGATCATTTCAGTGGCTGCAAGTAAGAGAGCCGATTGATCAGAGTCTCCTTTAGCCAAGTGTGCTTCCTCCTTGCGTTCCTTCTTTGGCTTGTGGCATTCCTTGGCCCAATGGTCCCGAATGCCACAATTGTGATACTTTCCTTTGCGGCGAGGTGTGCCTTCAGAGGTCAGCTTCGTATTTGCACCTCGGTTGTCAGGTTGTGCTGCACCTTTGCCCTTTGCAGTGTTGCTGCTTCCCCCTTTGTTCCCACAGTTGATGATGATTCAGGGACCAGCCTGTGCTTGTACCGTGCCAACCACTCATCTTCAGTCAGAAGAAGGCGCCCAGTTTTGTCCATGACGTTGCCACCATCAAGTCTCGATCGACAAGGCTATCTGCATGTACTTTGGTGGTACGACGCGGAGAAACTTTTTCACAATTCTCAACTCTTCAATGGTCTCTCCAAGAGTTCGCAGATCGCTTGCAAGGCCAGAGATTCTTATGGCGAACTCATCAATCGCGTCTCCCTCCTTGAACTCTATGTTCTCAAACTCTTTGAGTAGTTGTTGTGCGTTCGCCTCCCGAACGCGTTCATCACCAACGCGCATACTCTTCAAAGCCTCCCATGCTGCCTTTGCACTCTTCTTATCCGCCAGTGACATGTGCATGTGCACCGGCACACCCCTGAGGATGGCAGCCAGCGCCAGACGATCTTCTCGCCGTTCTACTGTGTCTGACTCGACGGCATGCCACAGATTCTGAGCCTCGAGATTGACTTGCATTATGAGTGCCCATTAACTGTAATTTGAGTGTGTCGGCATTGGATAAACCAAGGTGATGCTCGCCTCCTTCACCACCCTCTCGATCACCAAGGGCGCCGTGACGTCGTCGTCTTCACCGCTCTTTCCACTGGCACGGGTCTCGGTGGCGACTTACTCCCTGACATGCTTGGCCTTCTCTTCTTCTTCAACCTCGGCTCTGATGCCACGTGTTGGTGCAACTTCTCTTGCAGAGATGATCGTCGGAACGAAGAACGCCGAGCTCACGTCGAGAACGTCGTGTCGTGCGCCTGAGTTATGTTGGGTCTGGTGTATAACAGAGAGGGAGGATTTGATGCCCGTCGATAAACTGCCATACTATGGAACGTTCTATTTATATGCGATGAACACGAACATACATGGACCTATTCAGCTAGATCCGTGTGCCACGCATCACGTCCGGCATGAACGACATGACCGGTTCATGTCTGCAACTGACGCTGATAGCACCGAACTTATTCACATGATGACAGGGCTCACATCTGTGGCCGTTACAAAGAAGTAAACACGCAAACTAAGCGTGCAACTAAATTAGATGGGCAACAGTCCGCACTTCACCAAATCACTCAATGATCAAGAATCTTCCTGGTTAAACAGGAGTTTGGAAGCATCAAATTGAAGGGAAAAGCAGCTATGCCGCAACAAGAAGAGGAAAATCACATGAAGATGAACCTGACCAAATCCATTTGGAAGAAAATGGCCTGCTGCTACAATCAGACAGAGAAAACAAGCTCTGAAGGCCAGCAGCTTTGTTTTCCAGCAGACACCATGGGCAAGTTTCAGAACACCCACTCGAAGCTAGCGAACCTGAATTCGCTGGTTGGTCCATGCATAAATTGTTGGAACTGCCACTAGCACACTTTAGGTAGAAAATGGCGCACAAACGCGTAGCCTTGTGTTCCTCTCCTTGTGACTTAGACAAACTGGTTATAGGACCCTTTTATAGCGACGTAACGCCTACGCAACCGATTCCTAAGATCCTCGCGCACGCAAGCACTTCTCTTGTTGACCCGGACACCACTCTTCGTTAGCCATCAATTCATTCTTGAGAATCGGGCTTCATTGACTGTGAACATGCACTAGTCTGCTCCTGTCATCCCTCAGAATCTAGCTTCCGACTTGACCGGGCATATACGGCCGCTGCTGCGCCGTACGCAGCCACGTCCAACTAATAACTTTAATCAATTAGTGCTTGGCTAGTGCTTTTCCTGCATGCACCAACTACTCCATTCAGCAGCATAGAACGGTACACCTCTTCTGCCTTGTGTGTCCTGCTGGCCATGCACACTAATCAACAGGCTAATAAACACACCATACTAATCAAGATTACTACTAACATTTCTCCTTCTAATCCTGACTTATATTATTGAAACTGCATTGCTCACACACGCACACGAATGTGATAGCACACAGATTTTCTTGGTGAGAACAGCATGCGTGTTCATCACGCTGCTTGCATTATTCCTTCAAGACACTTTAAAGTAATGTAGGTTCTTCATCCACCGTTGCGAGGAGTACTTCTTCCTTTTTCTAATGTAGACATTTCCTGGTGAAATGTCCACGAACACCACAATTATATCATTTACTTTTCTTTATTGGAGGCTTATGATTCTTCTGAGCCTGCCATTCGGCCTCCGTGAGCAGGAGCTGACCATCACCGGCAGCAATCTCACCGCCTTGAGTGCGCCGTCGACAGTGCTCCTCGAAGGCCTTCAGTCTCCCAAGCGCCTCCTCAAACGGCATCTTCTCGACATCGCAGAACTGCTCGATCCCAGCAACGGTAGAATAGAGCTGTGACACCCCTCCACTGCCCCAACCACTCACGCCCACATGCGTGCAGCGCCAATCAGCCGCAACCGATCACACCCCAACTACTTCCCAGCCATCCTATTTATACCCTCATAATTCCTCAACTCATTTTCCCGATTGCGCACACAAGCATCAGTAATAACTGCCGCTACTCATCGCTGTTCTCCCAAAATCTCAATCCTTTCTTCTTTATAACCCATCCTACACCCTCAGGAGATCACAGGAAAACTTCCCATCGAGAAAACACCGAAGATCCAAGGCTAGATCGCCTTCTCGGTGAAGTTTGCCATTGACCCCGCCCCTTGTCGTTGCCAACAATCTTCAGGACCTTTCGGATCAAAGAAACCACGCTAGGTGAGTTCCTCATGTTTTTCTCCTCCGAATTTGGTAGAAAAGTTGAGAATTAGTGAGTTTTTCCATGTGCTCGCGTTTCTCCGGCAAGAAAATCGTCGTCGACGCGACACCGCGCGCCTCTGTCGATCACGGCCAGGACGATGTGGCCCTCTCGGAATCGTTGGATTAAGAACCAGCCCCAAAACCAGTCGTTGATCTTCAACAACAAAATTTTAACATTTCTGAGCAACAAGAAAAAGGCAAGTGTCCTTGACCAAGTTTGCTCCTATTTTAGGATGTAGTTAGATTTAATTGCATGTTAGCATAACTTGTGAAACCCAATATTAGAATGGTCTCCTTAGTTTTCCATTACTTATTCCTTGTAGCCATGATGGGTGTTCTTATTGGTATATGGATGTTTGTGTTTATGCTTACCATGCTTATATTATGGGAAATCTAGAATATGGGGTACAACTTGATTTTAATGAAGCTTGATAATACATGATGAATTGTTGTAGAGTTAGGAATCTAGACATGGTGGATTGATTTTTGGTTGCTGCTGTGTGCACGGGAACTTGGGATAGTGAATGGTGTTGTCTAGATTTTAAGGACTGGTTCATGGAGCATTTAACGTTGCTTTGTCGTGCCACCATATGCTGATATGGGGCAGCTTGGACAAGTAATTAGGTGCATTTCCGACCTAGTATGGGTGTTTGGAAGGTGCGGGGAATAGGAGTCAGCTGGACTACCTTGGGAATAGCAAGGCTCAAGAGGGGGCCACTGTAGAGGAAGTTGTAGCCTTCTGGATGTTGTTAGGGATGAAACCTCAGTGGGCTCATGCTAGTCAGGAATCCCTTTATAAAGGCCTCATAGTGATCTGGCTGCATGTGAAGACCCAGGGTTCCGACATCCCAGAATCTCGCTGAGGGGTGTTGTAATATGCAACACTAAATAACACACATGTGAAGACATCAATGATTAAAATAGCAGAAGCTAAGTTATATTACATAACTTGTTTATGAACATAGTTTACAACAAATATCATTATTAGCCTACACTCTCGGGCGTAGACTATGCAAAAGGGTTCACATTCAGCCCGTGAACATGTTCCCACTAGCACACACACCTAACACTTAACATGGCAGCGTGCACGGCTCCCACTCGACAGTGGTTCCCTCTGGGGGCCCGTCTCCTCCTCGGGAGCCTCCTCCTCTTCATAACCCCCTGCACAATACTTCAACAACAAGCAGTGAGCACGAAGGCTCAGCAAGACTGACCCGGCACCGCTACAGCATGGAACTCTACATGCTGGAAATGTTAGGTATACGATGGAAAGCTTTACATAAAGACTCGCCTAATTACTTGAATCCTACTTTAAAGTTTTAGCCTCATATAAAGTAGTAATCTTGTGCTAAGGAACATAGGAAGTCCGCAATCAAACAAGAAACGCATTCCTCCTATGTTTCCAGCCTAAGGTTGAAAAGAACTTTGATTTGTGCTAATCTAAACCACATCATTAACATAGCAAACCTTACATCAAAACAGCAAGTTTATATTCGTGACAACTATTCTATTTCTCTACATCACGGTACAGTGAACAAGTGGTGTTCACTGACCGCGAGGGACGGCGATTATAATCAATTTACACTTGCAGGGTTACCCGAATAACATGTCACGTACGCCCGTACTCGATGTTGCCTACAGCAACCATCTCGGACGTCGTACGCAACCACCTTTCACCCGTTAGCCAAGTGTTGAACCGGTCGTATCGTCTCGAGTAAGAGGTCCCTACGCGGAGCAACCTACATGCCCACTAGCGGATTTACACCTTGCTGCTCTCAACCAACCTCTTTGGACGACAAGCAATGCCTCAACATCTTGCTACCTGAATTACATCGGTTTCCCAGTTCCCATATAGTCGGTATATCTTCGGTACAGTTCTAGCTTGTTCAACAGAGCCGCACATGGCTCGGTTCTCAACCGACACAAGCAGAGCTACGGCATCACAGGCCCCCAAAGTCCTGCTGCTCCTACCCTCTGCTCGGTCTCATTTTCATGTCATGTGTCTCATGATCTATTTCACTAACCGACTTGTGTACCCCTAAGCCTATTCTCGCGAGTAGTTCCGACTACTCGCCTTGTACCGAATCATATACATTTGGAGCATTGCTGTGGTTACTCGAGGTTCATCACTTAGACTCAAAATCCCTGGTTTTCATGTCTATGCAATTGGGTTTTCAATCAACGATCTAATGCGCATTTATTTAACTCATAAAGTAAGTGTAAAAGGTAAAACTTTATAAATAAGGTTAATGCGAACCGGAGCTTGCCTTGCTGCTAGTCGACTAAATTCTCCTCCAGAGGGATACAATCCAAGATCTCCGGGGCTTCTTCAATCTCAGCAACTACACGTAATAGAAATAACAATGCATGTCAAATTCAAATGCAAATGTGTTGAATTGAGAATGTGAAGACTATAACTCTAGCTAGACGTCACTTCTGAATCTGAAATTCTCACTGTGGTTTAGTGACAACCTAAAAACAGAGAAATGGCCAAGTTTCATTTGAAGAAAAGCTCATTTGAGCACTGCACAAATAAATATATAACAGGCCATTATTAGAGCTTCTAAGATTTTCTAGAAATTTTCATGAAGCAAGCCATTACTTTCTGGAAACTAGAGTTTATGGTGATTCTAGCGGAATTGGTTTCATGTAATTTAACGAATCCTAGATAATGTTATGAGCTAAACAAGTTTGAGAAAATTCTGAAAAATGTTTCTTTACATTTTCATTTTCTCAGGGGCTGTTCACTTAATCACACAATTAAGTGGACTTCATGAACTCAGATGGATCTAAAATTTGGCATGTGACTCAAGGATATTAAGATGAACATCCTGACCAAATTTGAGAATTTTCTACAAAGTGGGTCTCCAGTTAAAATTCCTAACAGTTTAAACTTTATGGAATTAATTCTGGAAAAAGAAAACTTGCAAGGAATGAAACTTGTTTTGCTGGATAGTACTCAGAGAGAGGAATCCAACAAAATTTGTTTGACCAAATTTGACATTCCTACCGAAAGTTATGTGGGTTTGAGATTTTGGAGGGAAAACTGAAAAAGAAAACCCAAAATGTTTAAATTGCTGAAACTGGGGCCCACCCTACAGTGCCTTCTTCTACCTCCCGCCGACGCCCGAGCGCGCGCCGGACAGCGGCAATTGCGCGGCCTGTTCTAGGTCGATTCCCCCTAATTTTCGAAACGGTTTCTTCCTACACGTTCATTGGAGCATGGCACACATGACAGACAACTTCTCGCACCTCTGCATCGCAGGAAAAGTGATCGGCGGTGGCGGCGGCGGAGTTGAGCTCGGGTCCGACAGTGATAGCGCAGCTCAGTGGTGAACACGAGGAACTGAGGGTTCATACAGCACCACTAGGGCACGGGGAAGCTAACCCTGCACCCCTCTTGGGATGGCATCACCGGGAAGGTAGACTTCACCGGGGACCCGAACCTTTTTCATCGGTGGCGGCGAAAACTCGACGTTCTGCTCGCCGGATGGATGAGCTTTGCTAAGCTTGGGACTAGGTGATCTTGAGGTGCTCTACTATCTTTAGCTAAACCAGATAATCGGATGATCAAGCCTTCAGAATGAATTTCTTGATTTGGTTCTAGCTGTTCTATAAGATGGTCGAAGCAAAAACTGAAATTCCAGCTCACCGGCGTTGAGAGAGCTTAACTGTGTCTAGGAGGACAGAATAGACTCGGTTGCTAACCTTTGTGATCATTTGTCCAAGCCAGAGAGGGTGTAGTTCGGCCGGGCGATGAAAACTTCCGCCGGCGACTTTGCTTTGTCCCGAGAAGAAGATCGTCGGGTACAGCTCGAAAGAAGCTGTGAATCAGCTCGGGGCTACGTCAAGGACGTCGAGGGGAGTCAGGCAATGCTTGCTCTGGCCTCAGCTCGACGTGACAACCCCAGAAGTGGCCGGTCAACGGTGGCTCTGAAGATCATCACCAAGCTATAATGCTATATGCTTGCTTCTTTGTAGTGTGTATCCTAGGTTATTAAGACTATTATTCCTTGACCATATTGAAACCATTGTTTGGCACCTAGTCATCATAGTAGGCAAAAAATAGTTTGGTCTTAACTGTATTTATCCTAATCCTCTGAATCTTGGTTACTTATTTCTTGCAATATTAATAAATAAAATTTTGGTCAACCAAACTCTCGAAAACTAAAGCTTTCAAATCTCGAGATGAGATTCCATTTAAGTGGTAGTTTATCACACCCTCCACCGTCCCAACAGCTCGCGCCTGCATGCGGGCAGCGCTGATCGGCCGCAATTGATCACACCCCAACTGTTGCCCCAACCATCCTATTTAAACCCTCATAATTCCCCAGTTCCTTTTCCCGATTGCGCACACAAGCATCAGTGAGAACTACTACTACTCATCGCTGTTATCCCAAAACTTCAATCCTTTTCTTCTTTCTAACCCACCCTACACCCTCACGAGATCACAGGAAGACTTCCCATCGAGAAAACACCGAAGATCCGAGGCTAGATCGCCTTCTCGGCAAAGTTCGCCATTGATGCTGCCCCTTGCCGTTTCCAACACACTTTGGGACCTTTCGGATCAAAGAAATCGAGCTAGGTGAGTTCCTCATGTTTTTCTCCTCCGAATTTGGTAGAAAAGTTGAGAATTAGTGAGTTTTTCCATTTTCTCGCATTTCTCTGGCAAGAAAATCATCGTCGCCGCCGAGCGACACCGCGTGCCTCTATTGATCATGGTCGGGATGATGTGGCCCTCTCGAAATCGTTGGATTAAGAACCAGCCCAAACCCAGTTATCGATCTTCAACAACAAAATTTTGACATTTCCTAGCAACAAGAAAAAGGCAAGTATCCTTGACCAAGTTTGCTCCTATTTTAGGATGTAGTTAGAATTTAATTGCATGTTACCATAACTTGTGAACCACAATATTAGGATGTCCTCTCTAGTTTTTCCATTACTTATTCCTTGTATCTATGATGGGAGTTCTTATTGATATATGGATGTTTGTGTTTTATGCTTAGCCATCCTTAGATTATGGGAAATCCTGGGAACCACAGGGCTCAAGAGGGGCCACTTCATTGGAGGTTGTAGCCTCTTGGATGCTGTTAGGGGTGAAACCTCAGTGGGCTCATACTAGTCGGGAATCCCTTTGTAAAGGCCTCGTAGTGATCTCCTGGCCGCACACCATGAAAGCGTGAATGTGGGTGGCTGCCACGGGCAAAACAGAGGTTCTTTTAGTCCACCCGAAAATGGGGGATGAAATCACTACTTGTGGGTAAAGAGGCACAAACTTTGTAGAGTTAAGAAACCGTCATGACAGTCGTGCTCACAGTCAAGAGGGGCTCAGACTTCTTCGTGATTAGTGGATTATGAAGAATGATTGGGAATGTTAGGTGGAAAACTCGACATTAGTGATGTGGTTATGGAAATGGGATGAATTCATTTATGTAGTAATATAGGTGTTAATTCAAGATAAGGTGTTAAGTTATATGCGTAGTGCTGAAATCATGATGTAAGACTTTCCTTGTCTTGTCCTTCATGTCATTTCTTTCGCACACTTGTTGAGTACCTTAGGTACTCAAGCTCGCTTTTTGATGGATTTAAGTGCTACTCAGGCTATGGTGATGGTGTGGAGTACAATGAAGACGTGGTCGACCCGGAAGACCTCTACTAGGCTTGCGGAATCCTTGGGCAACATCTGTGATGGAGCTCCACTAGATTAATTCCGCTGCAATGTCATTTATGTATCCAGTATCTTTAATGTAGTCTATGAAGACATATTTGTAATATTTTATTACACAATGAACTTGACTTGTAATATATGATGTTATCACTATTTGTCGTCAAATGTATGAATGAAAGATCCTAGCATACATGTGGGAATTCACTCGGTTCGTCTTCAAGAAAACCGGGTGTGACAAGAGCCGATCTGAAACGGTGTCGAGAAGCTTCTTGATCATGGCTGCGTCGTCAAGGGTAGCACCAAAATTGGTGTACCTTGCTACTATGCTGCTGATTTTGCCGATGTAGTCGTCCAACGACTCCCCCTCCTTCATGCGCAGAAAGTCAAACTCACCTTTCAAAGTAGAAAGACGAGCTGTTTGACACGATCCGCTCTGACGAACCTTGTCTTGAGGCTGTCCCAAACTTCTTTTGCCGTTTTATTTGTTGAAACCTGCAAAAGAATCTCCTCCGGCAACGCTTGAAGAAGTTGTGCCCTCACCGTCTTGTGCTTCCGCGCATCCACCTCGCATTCTGCCGGATTCACGGCGTCCAAAAGGGCTTGGGCATCAAGGATGGCCTCCACCTTGATCGCCCACGCAGTGTAGTTCGTTGAGGACAACATCGAGTATGTGAATACCAATTATTGGAACTGCCACTCGCACACTTTATATAGAAAACGACGCACAAACACCTGGCCTTGTATTCCTCTCCTTGTGACTTACACAAACTGTTTATAGGACACTTTTTTAGACTTGGCGATGTAACGTCTACGCAATCGATTCCTAAGATCCTCGCGCACGCACGCACTTCTCCTGATGACCCGAACACCACTCTTCGTTAGCCATCAATTCGTTCCTAAGAATCGGGCTTCCTTGACTATGAACCATACACTAGTATGCTCCTGTCACCCCTCAGAATCTGGCTTCCGACTTGACCGGGCATACACGGCCACTGCTGGCCGTACGCAGCCACGTCCAGCCAACAACTTTAATCAACTAGTACTTGGCTAGTGCTTTTCCTGCATGCACCAACTACTCCATTCAGCCTCTTCTGTCTTGGATCTCCCGCTGGCCATGCACACTAATCAACAGGCTAATAAACACACCTACACACTAATAAAGATTAGTACTAACATAAATCGATGCCTCGCAACTCCATGATCCGCAATATCAACCTTGGATTCGATGATGAAACGCCGGAAACGCCACAATTCCAATTCTGAATCAGGAGCAGGGTGGAACGCCACTGCCCTGGCGCGGCGGCGTTCGAACTGAGCTGGAGATGACACTGCAGCGGCATTCAACCCGGGACCTCCAAGAACCGGCCGGCCACCATCGGCGGCAACTGCAAGCGCAACAGATTGAGGAGGCGCTCCGCCCACTGTACCCCGACGGCGCTCGAGCGATAATTCACCTTCGCGGAGTCCCGGCCCCGACAGTCCGGTCGTCGTCCAACGAGAGTGTGGCATCCCGTAGCTCCTGCCGGCGAAGATATACAGAGTGATTTGGCGTTAACAAAATGCACGGATTTTTCTATCATCGGAGCGCTCCATCCCCGAAATAGTGAATAGCATCAAAGATGAACTAACGTGTAGGGCTGGTGTCAAAAATGTTGCCACTCTCATGGAGGCCCGACACCACGGAGGATGAAGCAGTCGTGGTGTGTGGGGTGCTAAGTGCGTAAAGCTGAGTGTGTACGTCTTGTGCATGCGACTGTAAGTGTAATTGTTTTTCTCATTCTCCTTATAATATAGACCGGTTACCCGGTGTTTTCGAAAAAAGATATACGGAGTGATCGGAGAAATGAAGTCTGGTAGAAAACCTCCTACTCGACGGCTCACACTTGCTCCAGTTATCGGCTCAGCGATGTCTCTAGCAGGCATGGGATTGAGCTCTGCAGCAAGGCGGGCAGCAGAAGGAGCAGATACGTAGGATTCTGGTGCAGAGGTCTGGCGCTCGGTTCCGACAACATGAGTGTCGGTTGATCCACTAGCAGAGAGACACTGCTTCTCTGCTGGATCGAGATTCTGGTCCTTGGATGAGCTTAGCTCGGTTGATGACGAAGAGTTCTGTGAGCAACATCTATAATCCTGTGTTTACTTGTATCACGTTGAGTCCATGTGAGTCATCATGCTCGCCCGGACGCGTCTAGGAATGTAGTGGGCACGATGTCAGTCATCACGTCGTGGCAAGAGCGTCCGCTGAAGGCGCTGCGTGACCTAGTCCTGTGGTTGTGGAGTGCATGGCGCTTACGACATTGCTGTAATCACGTTTTCTGCAGTTTGTTTAAGAGAAACGAGAGACAACAGGAAAGGCCGACAAGTTAGCGGCACCAAAAATAACTTGCGTGCGTTCCTCGCTTTTCTCCAAAGAAGTTCAATCGCTCTTGATCGACGTCGGGAGAGTTCCGGCTGACATTTGGCATCAGAGCCAGGTCGTTCGGCATGTCGGCTCCGCCGAGCAATAACGACGCGCCACGAGGTCGTCGATCCTCGCCATCACCGGTGGCCAGAAGGGGGCGGCGGGAGATCGTCATCCATCGCACCGTCACGCAGAACACTGCGGCAGGCACTCAGTTTCCCATGCTCACATGCACCAATTACCAGGAAAGGGCGATGTTGATGCAGGTAAACTTCGAGGCGGCCGGGTGGTGGTACGTCGTGGAACCGGAGGAAGGAGAAGAGATTAGCTATCGCCATGACCGCTTGGCGCTTGCGGCGATCTTGCGATCGGTGCCGCCCGATATGCTGTCGAGCTTTCGTGAGAGGAGATCGTCCACAGCCGCAGCCTGGGAAGCGATCAAGCGGATTCACATTGGAGTCCAGCGAGTGCACGAGGCCAATGCACAGCAGCTCAGGCGTGAGTTCGGGGCCCTGGTGTGAAAGGAGGCGGATAACGCGGAAGATTTCGCGAACCGCATCACCGGGCTTGCAGCTGAACTATGTCTTCTCGGGGACAACATCACCGACGCTGAAGTTGTGCGCAAGATGCTGCAGGTTGTCCTGGACCATCTGGTGCAAGTGGCGGTTTCCACCGAGACTCTCCTCGACATCAAGAACATCTCCGTCGAGGAGGTGACCGGGATGCTGCACGCCGTCGAGCAACGGCACAAACCTGCGGTGATCCACGACAATCAAGGCCGCCTGCTCGTCTGTGAAGAGGAGTGGATGGCCAGACTCAAGCTGCGTGAGTCTGAGACGAAGGGCGGCAGGAACAACGCGGGTGACTCCAGCGGCAAGAAGCGGAGGCCGTGGACTCGGTCGCGGACGCGGGAATGGCGACGGTTCGAACAGAGGATCGCGGGTCGGCGCCAAGACCGATTCAAACGGTGGGCCGGCGGTTAAGCGCGACCAGTGCAGGCGCTGCGGTAAAAGAGTCATTTGACCCAGGAATGTCGTAGCAAGCTCAAGGACAAAACCCATGTTGTGCAGGCCAAAGAGAACACAGAGCCAATGCTGCTGATGGTTCAAACGTCCTCAGTTCCCGCCCAGCCAATGCCTGTGCATGCAGATCATGCACATACCCCGGTCAGCAGCCGGAGTTTACAGGTTGTGGAAGAAAAGGCTCTTGTGCAGCTCGACGAAGGAGCCAAGCGGGATGATTCACTGTGGTACCTGGACAGTGGGGCAACAAACCACATGACTGGGTGTCGCCGTGCCTTTGTCGACATCGACACCTCAATCACGGGCTCTGTAAAGTTCGGAGATGTCTCTGAGGTCGCTATTGAAGGATCAGGGACAGTCCTGTTTGAAGGGAAAACAGGGGAACATCTCCCGCTCACGGGGGTGTATTATATTCCAAGACTGACCACCAACATTATCAGTCTTGGACAGCTCGATGAAGGGGGCTGTGACGTTCGTGTGCAGCATGGAACTCTTTGGATCCATGACGATGAAGGAAGATTGGTGGCTCGGGTGCATAGGTCAGCCAACCGCCTTTATCTACTGAAAGTGAAGATAGGGAAACCATTCTGTCTGGCCGCGCGTGCGTCTGATGATGCGTGGCTGTGGCATGAGCAGTATGGTCATCTCCACTTTTAAGCTCTGAAGAAGCTAGACCAACACGGGTTGGTGCGTGGTATTGCTCGCATCGAGCATGTTCATCAGCTTTGCACAGATTGTGTCACCACCAATCTGAAAAGGAGCCCGTTTCCGTCGCAGTCAAAGAAACGGGCAGAAGGGATACTCGACCTGGTACACGCTGATCTCTGTGGCCCGATCTCACCGATGACACTTGGAGGCAAGAAGTACTTCTTGTTGTTGGTGGACGACAAGAGCAGGTACATGTGGCTCCACTCCTTACTGCTAAGGTTGAGACCCTTTCAGCGTTGAGAAGGTTTCAGGCGAAAGTTGAAGTTGAAACGGGCAGGCGCCTTCATGCACTGAGAACTGACAACGGAGGGGAATTCACATCTGTTGAGTTCGAGACGTACTGTGCTGAGCGGAGTGTGGAGAGGCAGCACATTGCACCGTATACCCCACAGAAAAACGGTGTAGTCGAGAGGAGGAATCAGACCGTGGTCATCATGGCAAGGAGTTTACTGAAAGGACGAGGAGTGCCGGCGAAGTTCTGGGGAGAAGCGGTCGCCACAGCCGTCTCCATACTGAATTGAGCACCCACCAAAGCGGTCTACGGCATGACGCCGTATGAGGCTTGGTTAGGCCGGAAACCTGATGTTCATTATCTTCACACTTTTGGTGTGTGGCTTACATCAAGCCGACAAAGCCATATCAGAAGAAACTCGAGGATCGGGGTTTGCCAATTGTGTTCATCGGGTATGAGCCAGGGGCCAAAGCGTGGCGCTTCTACAATCCAGTGTCACGGCGTGTTGTCGTGTCCCGAGATGCTGTCTTCGACGAGCCAACGTCTTGGAACTGGGAGCAACAAGAAATGGGGTCTGGAGAAGATCTTGTTATGGAGTACCACACTATGTAGATTGACAGCGAGCTCCCGGGTGAACCAGTGGCCATGGAGGACTCGCGAGTTCCACCGTCTGCTGCATCAACTCCTTCACATGCGACTCCCACACCGGCTACAACACCTCCACTTCCAGAGTTTGTTTCGCCCCCACCGGATGTGGATGATTACCTGGATGTCGATGCTGATGATGTCAAACCAAGGTACCGCAACATCAACAGCATACTCGGTGAAGTAACCCCGCCGAGACTTGCTGCACGTCAAGTGGACGGTGTACTTTTCATGCAGGTTGGTGATGAACCTAGTACGTTCGCTGAGGCCGAGCGACATCAACCCTGGAGAAGTGCAATGCTGGAAGAGATCAATGCCATCTAGAGTAACAAAACGTGGCGCCTTGTACCTCTTCCGAATGGGCATCGTCCGATTGGGCTGAAATGGGTCTACAAGTTGAAAAAGAATGCTGATGGTGATGTGATCAAGCACAAGACACGCTTAGTGGCCAAAGGCTACGTTCAACAGCAGGGGGTGGATTTCAATGAAGTGTTCGCGCCTGTCGCTCGAATTGAATCGGTGAGACTCTTGCTTGCACTTGCTTCTCAGGAAGGGTGGGGTGTTCATCACATGGACGTAAAGTCCGCCTTCTTGAATGGAGAGCTGGTATAGGAGGTGTATGTTCACCAGCCTCCTGGGTTCATCGTTAAAAGGCAGGAGGACAAGGTGCTGCGCCTGGACAAGGCGCTCTATGGACTTCGTCAGGCCCCTCGGGCTTGGAACACAAAGCTCCACGAGCTATTAGTGGCACTTGGTTTCAGCCACAGCAAGTCGGAGTATTGCCGTGTACGCTCGTGGTGAGGGCAAAACACGGCTGCTGGTTGGAGTCTACGTGGATGACCTCATCATCACCGGGAACGACGACATCCAGATCAACATCTTCAAACAACAGATGAGTTCTCGTTTCAAAATGAGTGATTTAGGCTTACTCAGTTTCTATCTTGGCATAGAGGTGAAACAAGGAAGTGCAGGCATTAGCTTGTCCCAAGAGGCGTATGCACGCAAGATCCTAGCGCGTGCGGGCATATGGAGGGGTGCAACCCGTGCAACACGCCGATGGAGCATCATTTGAAGCTGTCGATGACGAGCTCAGCACCGAAGGTGGACGTCACAGAGTACCGAGGTATCGTTGGTTGCCCGCGGTACTTGGTACACACCAGACCGGACATCGTGTTGGCTGTCGGGTACGTGAGCCGGTTCATGGAGTCTCCCACCACCGAGCATCTCGCAGCGGTGAAGCATATACTACGTTATGTCGCATGCACCATCAACTTCGGTTGTCAGTACCAGCGTGGCGAGAAAGAACAGCGCTTGATCGGGTACAGTGATGCTGATATGGGTGGTGACATCGACACAAGGAAGAGTACCACAGGCGTGATCTTCTATCTCGGCTCAAGCCCGGTGACCTGGCAGTCTCAGAAGCATAAGGTTGTAGCGTTGTCTTCCTGTGAAGCGGAGTACATCGCAGGGACAACAGCGACGTGCCAGGGTGTTTGGCTGTCACGTTTGCTCGCTGAGCTGAAACGTGAGCAGTGCACAGCGTTTACCCTGAATATGGACAGCCAATCGGCTATAGCTCTCAGTAAGAATCCCGTCTTTCATGATCGAAGTAAGCATATTGATGTCAGTTTTTATTTCATTCGAGGTTGCATCGGAGATGGGAAGATGGATGTCGAACACGTCCGCACTGAGGAGCAAGTCGCCGACATTTTGACGAAGCCGTTGGCTCGTGAGCGGTTCTGTGAGCTGCGTGAGAAACTGGGAGTCATCAAGGTCGAGAAGAAACATCAGGATTAGAGAGTGAAATGTGAGCAACATCTATAATCCTGTGTTTACTTATATCGTGTTGAGTCCATGTGAGTCATCACGCTTGTCCAGACGCGTCTAGGAATGTAGTGGGCACGATGTCAGTCGTCACATCGTGGCGAGAGCGTCCGCTGAAGACGCTGCGTGACCTGGTCGTGCGGTTGTGGAGTGCATGGCGCCGTTGCTGTAATCAAGTTTCTGCAGTTTGTTTAAGAGAAATGAGAGACAACAGAAAAGGCCGACAAGTTAACGGCACCAAAAATAACTTGCGTGCGTTCCTCGCTTTTCTCCACAGAAGTTCAGGCGCTCTTGATCGACGTCGGGAGAGTTCCGGCTGACAAGTCCGACGGGGTTAGTGAGGACGAGGATTCTTTTTCAGGTGTAGTCCTTTCGTCCTTTCATGCCTGTTGATGGTGATGGTAAATTGGGAACCGAGGTGTATCCCATTCAGCGGACTGTTTCTCCTTCGAAGGTGTGCTGATCTGGGTGCCCTGTGCAGGTCGTGCTGGTGTGCAGCTTGAAGGAAATACGAGGACGATGATGCAGCGGCAAGAAGTGCTTAAGCCATGGCGAGGTCCGCTGCCGGCGTCTCGGTCGCTCGGAAACTAACGATCGGGTATTGCCCGTCATTACCAGAGCACAGGTTAGGCCGGCGGTGAACAAAGGCGGTGCAGCTCGGCCGCAGTTGAGGGAAGCTTCGTCAGTAGCTCCGGCGACAAATTCAAATTTTGAACTCGGGAGACAGCGCGTGCGAGATTCCGAACTGTGTGGCCAATCTGTCGGGAAGCGGGATGGTTCAGCTGCTAGCAGGCTGGGTCGTGCGATCTACAACGGAGGACGGACGACCCAATTCTCATTTTCGGTGGGGCTTGGCCGACTGTTCGCCTGCAAAGGACGACACAGAGTGCTGCGTACGTCTCCTAATACTGGCGTCTCTTCCTCTGCCCTTTAGTCAGAGCTAGCCTTCGCTGATCCACGGAAAATGCAAGGAGATGGCGCAGGAAATAGTGCGGGCGCAAGCGATTTTGCTCGAGGTGGTGCGGTGAATTGAGGTGGCTACGGGGGCCGCCATGGCCCCGTGGCGGACGATGGTTGTGGAGGCCGTGGTTGGGGCCATGGTTTTGGCAGAGCTGGAAGCTTCAAAGATGAAGAGCAGTATTATGGAGCTGGTGATTTTCAAGGAGGTGAATTTGGGTTCAATCCTGGATATGGGAGCTATGGAGGTTATGGTGGTCGCAACAGGAGTTGACCGCGAAGGAGCTTTCATCCTCGTGGCGGGCGTGGACTTGGAGCACGCCGAGGGGACTTTGCTGCTCGATCTGGGCATGGTGGTGTTATGTAATATGCCAGGGCAGTAGCGACCCACTTCAAGGCACCTCAACAATCTGGCAACGCGTCCTTGTCAGCTTCATCGGGGAAGGATGTGGTTCCGGCTGCTCCATCAATGAAAGTGCCTGGGATGATCCAGATGTCTACGGAGGCGGCAGCTGTTGTAGTTGCTAATAGGTCGGTTCAAGGTGATCATGATGAAGTCATGGGGGCAGGTGATATAGAGGTAGCTCGGCAGGGGCCCAAGAATAAGCAATGCTCAACGTGCTCTTAGAAGGGACATATTGCTGCTGTATGTACCACAAAAATCTATTGTGTCATTGTGATAGTCATAATGATCATGTTAATCATTGTTGTCCGATTTTAAAGCTACCGCGACCTGTGGCGCATGCTGTCGGTTATGCAGTTGAGGGGCTTGGGTTCTACCATACCCACATCAACCGTTTTGGAAAAAGGACACTAACAGGGCCCTAGTAAAAGTGGTAGGGGGGCATCTCACGTTGGGACAAGTTGCGTTAGAGCTGCAAAGAATTGTGCCGGTTAAATGGAAGTGGGAACCGGAGGAGCAAGAATACGGTTCATATATTGTTGATTTTCCTTCCAAAGCAGCATTGCATCAGTCCATTGCTTATGGTGGAACGGACGTCCGTGAGAAAGGTGTTTCTATGGGTATCCATTTGGAGTTTGAGAAATGGCATGATAAAGAAGAAGGTTTTTTACTTCTGAAGGTGTGGGTTCGAGTTTCTGGCATTTCTAAGAAATTGAGAGAGTTTGTGAATTTATGGGCTATTGGGTCTATGTTAGGCTCAACCCAAATGATGGACATGGAGACCACTTGCAAAAACAAGTTCGGAAGAATTCTTGTGGTTGTTTTAGACCCAAAGTTGTTTAACTTAGGGAGATCACGCCTGAACAGATCGGTGCCAGTGCCACCCTTCCCAACTAAGATGTGTCTGTTTGAGGTTGGAAAATATGTTGTACCTCAGCGAGGTAGAGATGATGTAGGCAGCATGGAGAATAAGATTATTGCTGCAGCTAGCATCAATGAAATAACTGTAACTCCGACGCGTTCAGTCTCAAGACTTGCCTCAATGATGGATGAAAATGTGATGACTAAGGCGGAACGGAGGGCAGCTTGGAAGAATTTGGAGGCGTATGAAGGTAATCCTAATATTTCCTTTCTCCCTTTTCCTAATTCGGTTATCTCTTCAAATCCTAGTGCAGTAGGTGTAGCTATGGGGACTATGTTAAGGCAATGTCAGATTCACATAAGGAAGCGTTTCTTGCACAACTTGTCCAAACTTGTACTAAAGAAACGCTACCAATTCTTGCGGGTGGTGATTTCAATATCATTAGAAACTGTCAGCCTGGATTTTTAGAACCAAATAGAAATCGACCCGAAACTAAAATTTTTGGGAGATCTTGAGCATATATTAATTTCTAATTAAAATTGAGGTGTGTATGTATGTATGTGTGTATGTATGTATGTATACACACATGCGCACACACACGCAAGCACACACACGCACACACGCACGCACGCACCCACACACACGCACGCACGCACGCGCGCGCACACACATATATATATATATATATATATATATATATATATATATATATATATATATGTGCGCGTGCGCGCCATTACGACAAAAATTTAATAATAACAAGGAAATCGAGTACAAGCCGTCTCAACTAGAAATTCCAAGAACATCAACACATACATGTAGCACAAGAATTTAATAGCAATACAAGAAATAAAATAAAGGTGAAACAACATGCGCGTATATATATATATATATATATATATATATATAGGTATGTATGTATGTAGGTTGTGAGACCTATGTGTGCTGAATACATTGGCTTTGATGATAACAGTTTTGCATACTACCAAAACACCTTTTTAACAAGGTCCAACTCTAGGTCCGAGCTCCTGCAAGGTCCTACGATAGGTCCGACTTGCTTTGTCTAGATCTGACTTATTTTGGCTAGGTCTGACTTATTTTTGCTAGCTCCGGTGCTAGGTCCGACTAGCTTTGGTAAGTTCCGTGCTAGGTCGGACTAAGATTTAGTAAGCTCCGGCGCTAGGTCCGACTAGCTTTGGTAAGCTCCGGTTCAAGGTCCGGTTAGCTTTGGTAAGGTTCAGAGCTTGATTGCAATGGTTCTGCTTTTAACTTGTAATGTTTCGAACTTGCTTTACTTTTATGGAAAGTTTGCTTAGTATTATTTTACTAAGTTTTTGGTGTGTTTTGGTGGTTATGGCTGATATCATTTTGCTATGGTTTACAACATGCTTATGTGAGGTGCTCACGTAATATGTTGTAGTTTCAGAACTAACGAGAGTCAAGTCGAAGACTTGTGCTCGGAAGTATTGGTTGTTTATTCATGTGCGGGTGTTGCTTGAGTTCAAGACATGGCTGGTGAGGGATCCATTGAACTAGTCTTAGGGAGAAGATGAGGTTCAACAACCAAGTTCGGGAGGAATTGTGGTTGAGTTGATCGGGAGGTTGCGCAATATGTTTGAATCAAGAACAATGCATATGAAGGTATCTTGGACGTTGTTGGGAGATGTTTGCACGTGTGCAAGGAGTGCATGGACGTGGCTGCATGGTTCCAAGGCGTGATAAAGAGACGTGGACGTAAAAAATTGGTCGGAAAGGTCCAACCGACTAGGTTATGGACTCAGGCTGCGGCTGAGTCGTGTTTGACTCAAATATGGAAAGTTTTGAGTTGGTTATGATAGGATTTTCTGTGGGTCGCAATTTGAGTTGTTTTATGAATGTTTGGGACGTTACTAAGGTGTTTGGAAGTCTTAAGATTGCTTCTATCTGCGTGTAGAAGAGTCTTGAGCAGTATTGGAAAGTTACAGTTTGAATCCAAGGAGGAGTAGGAGTCCTAGTTTGAATTGGGTTGGGCTTAGGGCTGGTTATATAAGCAAGGGAGTCCAAGGCTCGTGGGCACACGACTTTGGGGCTGTTCCTCTTGTGTTTTGATAAATAAAATTCGTATTCTAAAGGAACTTTTGTGCCTTGTTCGTCCGACTTGTTTCAGACAAGTTTTTTTCGTTGAGTTTCTGTTCAGCACTACTTTGCTTCGGCGGTTTTATCATAACTCAAGTTTTACAGATCCAATTAATGTGATTCTTTTTTGGTTGTCTTCACAACTTGATTATCTATCATCTGTAAAAATTTCACGGTCATTGAATTTGTGGTTTCTGATCTACACGAGTTTCTTTGCAGTATTCCAGAACTGTTTTTCTCGCGTGGGACAGATTGACCTTTGTTCGATCTTACTTGAGTTTCTCTCAACGGATTTTCATGATTCTTATTGTGAAGTCTTCGTGACTTGATTCTCTACAATCTATACTAGTTTTGTCACAGTTTAACACGTTTAGATTAGTCGCACAAATGGTTTCTTTAACAGATCAGTTTTCTGCTAAGGGGTGTTTTGTTGCTTCCGCTGAAAAGTTTTTATCTACCATTCACCCCCCTCCGGTAGCTTTACACGTGTACTTCGATCCTACAATTGGTATCATAGCCAGCTTGCTCTAATATTTGTGATTTGCACGTGTTTTGACTAATCATCATGGAGAAATACTCCGCCAAACCTTGTGTGCTTAGTGGTATTGATTTTCAGGTATGGAAGGCACGCATGGAAGCTTTCATCCAGGCGCAAGGCTTTGCAATATGGGAAAAAGGTGTACAAGCCTTACGATGTGTCTTCAAACGATCAAGTCACAGCTACAAACATGAGAGATGTCAACAACAACAACAAGGCTCGAAATTTGATCATACAAGGGCTAACTTAGAGCGACTTCGACCGTGTTGCACACCTCAGATCGGCGTACGATGTGTGGAGAGCACTTTGTGACTACTACGAAGGATCCAACATGATAAAGGAGGTAAGAAATGATATGTTCAAGAAAGAATACATGTGCTTTGAGATGCAACCCGGTGAGTCCATTGATGACCTCTTTGCTCGCTTTAATAAAATTCTCAGCAACTTGCGCAGCGTCAATGTTAATTTTTCAGATGCTGAAAATGCTAGGCAATTACTAAGTGCATTAGACATGTCAATTTGGAAGATGAAAGTAACATCCATACGTGAATCCACTGTCATGAGTACTCTTACATTAGATGTGCTTTATTCTAAGCTAAAAACTCATGAAATTGACATTATATCACGCAAGAACCCAAATAAGACTATTGCATTTGTCTCACAATGTGATATGCCTAGCTTTGGCCAATCATCTAGCAATACACTTGCTTTGCTGTCTTCACTAACCCTGGAATAGATTGAGGAGTTTCCAGAGGAGGAGCTAGTACTTTTTTCTACTAGGTTCTCAAAAGCATTGCAAAATGTGAGAACTAGAAGGAGAGGAAGCTCCGGACCTCAACGATGCTTTGAATATTGTAAGACAGGACACTTTCGTACTTATTGCCCTAACCTTTCAGGTCCTTCTAACCGTGATGAAAAGCAAAATAAAGTCAAGTCCTCTTTTGGCAACACCAACAAGAAAAAGAAGGGTTTTACAAATGCTGAAAATGCTAGGCAATTACTAAGTGCACTTCAAGAACTTGGCTCGAGTGATGTAGACATTGAAAGTGATGAAGATGATCTGGCAAACTTGTGCTTCATGGCGGGCAAATCAAAATCAAGTATGGAGGATGCAGAACACAACAGTGACAACGAATAGGTATGTCCTACTTGCGAAGAAATGTGTGATGCTATTTCTCGTGCCACTATTATTGTTAAGAAAAAGTACAAAAGCTTAGGGACAATGCTGTTAAAATTGAGTCACAAGAATCTGAAATTAATCGTTTAAAATCCTTGATTCCTAGTGATGATTCTTGTTCCTCATGTGATTTAATATATGAACAATTGTCCTCTCTAAGAAGTGCACACACCTCCACACTTGATAAACTTGAACTTAAAATCGAAAAGAACAGAAAGCTTGCTGCACTTAATGATAGAAACTTGAAAGATGCTTGTTGTTCTACAATTGATTTGCATTATTTTACTTGCGATGATCTTGATAAGAAACTATAAGATGCTATGAAAGAAAATTCTATATTGAACAATGTTTTACGTTCTCATGAAGTTAAATATTGTTCCAATTGCAAATTGAAAGAAAAAACTTCATATGAAAATTGCCTTGATCTATCAAATAAACTTGATAACATGCATAGGACATTATATCGGTTTTGTAATGGGAATAAGAACCTAAACTTGCTGCTGAATTCTTCCAAGTCTTGCAATGATAAAACTGGTTTAGGTTTTGATTCACATGCTCATGCTAAGGAACATCCACCTAAAATTATAAAATCTTTAAGAAGTGGTTTGATTCAAACAATTCCTAAATAAAAATAAGTGGTTTTTAAATCTGCAGGAGTGTTATCACATTCGGGTTCAAATAAGCATACTGTATGCTCATCTAGACATGAACACAAAGTTAAATTTTATTGTACCTATTGTTGTAGAGATGGTCATGTCATAGATTTTTGTTATAGACTAGCTAAACAACATAAAAAGGAAAGAATGCTAGCTACATCTTATAACTCTCATGCAAAATTTGCTGTACATACTAAACCGAATGTTAGGAACATGCAACCTGCTGTTATGCCTCCGGAGCTTCAGTTTTTGCCTCCGGAGCTTCAGTTTTTGCCTCCGGACCTTCTGTTTTGCCCTACGGAGCTACTAATTTTTGTGCTACACAAGTAACACCTCATTGGTCATTAGTTAAAAACAAAAAATCTCAAACTTTGACTCATAAACCTGCTGTTTTATCTCAGCCTTCGCATGTTATTCCCGCTGGATATCGTGTGACTCAATACTGGATTTCTAAATGCCTTTTAACTAACCCCAGTATTGAGTCATCGATGTATTGTGCTTCTATGTAGGTTACACGCTTGAGGAAGGAGAACATTTGGATTTTGGATTCAGATTGCTCACGCCACATGACCGGTAACAAAGAATGGTTCTCCTCTCTCTCTTTTGTGTCACGTGTAGAGAATGTTACTTTTGCCGATAATTCTTCAACTCCTATAATTGCTAAGGGTTCAGTTAGAGTAAATGATCACTACACTTTGAAGGATGTGGCACTTGTCAAAAATTTGAAATACAACTTGCTTTCTGTTTCACAATTGCTAGATGAAAATCTGGAAATTATTTTCAATAAAAACTGCTGCAAAGTTGTAGGTTCAAATAGTGAGCTTATTTTTAACATGTCTCGTTTTGGAAGAGTTTTTAAAGCTGATTTTGATATGTCTTCCTCTAAGCATAGATGTCTAGTTGCAAATGATTCCAAAGATTTATATTTTTGGCATCGTAGACTTGGTCACGTAGGCTTTGATAATCTCACGCGTGTTAGTGCTCTTGATCGCATACGTGGGCTGCCTAAACTTAAAGGGGACAAAGAAATTGTGTGCTCTTCTTGTAGACATGATAAGATGGTTGCAGGTTCACGTGCTCCTATCACAATGACCATGACAACTGAACCGGGTTAACTTTTACACCTTGACACCGTAGGACCTTCAGGTGTTCAATCCTTCGGAGGTAAATGGTATGTTCTTGGGATTGTTGATGACTATTCTAGATACTCTTGGGTTTACTTTATGGCATCTAAGAATGAAGCTTTTAGTCACTTTAGAACTTTATTTCTTAGATTATCAATTGATCACCTAGGATCTTTAAGAGCAATTAGAAGTGATAATGGAACCAAATTTAAAAATCAATCGTTTGATCACTTTTGTGCTGAAAATGTAATAGATCATAAATTTTCTTCACCATATGTACCTCAACAAAATGGTGTTGTAGAGAGAAAGAATAGAACCTTAGTTGAGATGGCTAGGACTATGCTTGGTGAATATCAAACTCATAGGAAATTTTCGGCTGATGTAATTAAAACCGCTTGTTATGTCTCAAATCGTGTTTTCTTGCGTGCTAAGCTAGGTAAAACACCATATGAGCTCAGGTTTGGACATAGGCCTAGTGTCACACACTTTAGAGTCTTTGGTTGCAAATGCTTTGTTAAGAAACATGGTAATCTTGATAAATTTGAAGCTAGATCTATTGATGACATGTTTCTTGGTTATCCATCTCATACTAGAGGCTACCGTGTGCTTTTACTTGATACTAACAAAATTGTGGAGACTTATGAGGTTTCTTTTGATGAAGCTAGCCCAGGTACTAGTTCAAATATTGTAGGTCCGGATCCATATCCGCAGTGGGAGAGTATTTTCGTTGAAAACGAGGAAGAAGTGGTGCTGCTGCCCGAAAATTCAGCAGCTAATGACATTGTTCCAGCTCCTGATCTTGATTCACAGCCAGCACCGACGACCACCATTGCTGGTCTAGATCCTCCTCACGTCACAAGCTCATCTATTTGGGATGAACATGAAGAAGACGAAGCTTGTGAAGTGTCCACTCCCCTCCGGATTCTCAAAAGTCATCCTCCACAACAAATTATTAGAAACTTGCATGAACGAGTTACAAGATCCAGGTTTTTTGACCCCAATTCTCATGCTCATTTTGCTTTTGTTGCTTCTTTTGAACCCAAAATATATCACATGCAATCACTAATGAATCTTGGATTATTGCCATGCAAGAAGAGTTAGAAAATTTTAAAAGAAATGATGTTTGGAAACTTGTACCTCCACCTCAAGGTCACACTTTATTGGAACTAAATGGGCGTTTAAAAATAAACAAAGTGAGGATGGGGTTGTGGTTAGGAATAAGGCTAGGTTGGTTGCTCAAGGTTTCACACAAGTTGAAGGTCTAAATTTTGATGAAACTTTTGCTCCTGTTGCTAGATTAGAAGCCATAAGAATTTTGTTAGCTTTTGCTGCATCTAAAGGTTTTAAGCTATATCAAATGGATGTTAAAAGTGTTTTTCTTAATGGCTACATAGATGAGGAGGTTTATGTCAAACAACCACCTGGTTTTGAAAATCCAAATTTTCCTAATCATGTTTACAAACTGTCCAAAGCCTTGTATGATCTCAAACAAGCCCCTAGAGCATGGTATGATAGGTTAAAAACATTCTTACTTGAAAAGGGGTTTACCATGGGAAGGTTGATAAAACTCTTTTTGTGCTTAAGCATGGCAATGACTCATTATTCGTTCAAGTGTTTGTGGATGATATTATCTTTGGTTGTGCTTCTCATGATCTTGTGTGCAAGTTTTCAGCTATGATGAGTTTAGAATTTGAGATGAGTATGATGGGAGAACTCACGTACTTTTTGGGACTGCAAATCAAGCAAACCAAGGAGGGTACCTTTGTGCATCAAATAAAGTATACAAAAGATCTCCTAAGGCGCTTCAACATGGACAAAAGCAAGCCTCTTCGGACACCAATGCGAACAGCAACAACACTTGAACTTGATGAAGATTGTGATCCCGTTGATCAAAAAGAATATAGAAGCATGATCGGATCACTTTTGTATCTCACGGCATCAAGACCGGACATACAATTCAGCGTATGCCTTTGTGCATTGTTTCAAGCCTCCCCACGTGCTTCATATCGTCAAGCCGTTAAAAGGATTCTCAGGTATCATGGAACTCAAGAATTTGGCATTTTTCTTCCTTCTTCCTCAACTGTTACTTTGAAAGCTTTTTCCAAATGCTGATTTTGGGGGTTGTAGGATTGATAGGAAAAGTACTTCTGGTGCTTGTCATTTTCTTGATAATTCACTTGTTGCCTGGTCCTCTAGAAAACAAAGTTCAGTTGCACAATCCACAACCGAATCTGAATATGTAGCTGCTGCTAGTGCTTGCTCACAAATTCTTTGGATTGTTCAAACACTTAAGGACTATGAGGTTGATCTAGATAGTGTTCCACTGTTTTGAGATAACACTAGTGCCATTTGTATTGCTAAAAACCCCGTGCAACATTCGAGAACTAAGCACATTGACATTAGGTATCACTTTCTCCGTGATAATGTCGAAAAAGGGAACATTGTGCTTCACCATGTAGATACCGAACAATAATTGGCTGCCATTTTTACAAAACCTTTGGATTTCACTCGTTTTTGTTACATTCGTAGTGAAATAGGGGTTATGCATCCTCATGGCTTAAATTGAGGGAGAATTTTGAAACTTGGGAAGTCTATGTGTGAATCCGAAATTAAAATAATATGAGCATAGTATTTCATGCATATATGACTTTGTGATTCCTTTTCATGCTGAAAGTTCTTACTACATTACTCGTGTTATACGTTTTATAGTTTTTACCATGTCTAGTAATTGGAATAATTACTTACACTAAATCGGTCATGGTCGAACTTTCTTGCTGTTTTGAACTTGTTGCATGCTCACAAGCGCTTTGAATCATAAAGAATTAATCAAGTAATCAACTCACATGTTGAGTTTTTATGTTCAAATAAAAAAAATGAGAAAAGATCAAGAGAATATGCATGCATCGCACTTCTTCTTTTGAGATGGCTTATCATTGCACTTAGATATGAACTTGAAAAGAGTTGTGTGTGACTAAAACCATGTCCTTAAGCTTCTGACTGTCAAATGACATAGGCTTGGCTTGGTTGGTTAGAATAAGGTTGATGCTGCATATAATCTCTTGCAAATGTCATAAGATCAAAATTTGTGCTTTAAATGATCAATAAAATGCAGCAACAAGTGTCATGCTTTCAGGTCTTGAAATAGTTAAGTTTGTGAGATCATGACTTGCTTAAATTGAAAATTACACTTGATCTCTAGCATGGCTTAAACTACTTTATGTATCTCATTGATGTGATAGTGTAATTTACTTGATAGTATGATTTGGATGAGCTTTGTTTTATATGTATATGTTATAATGTGCTCATAACATATCAAAATTTCTCTTTTGTACCTTGCTGAATACATTGCCAAAGGGGGAGAAATTGATCACACATTGCACACATTCACAATTGTTTTGGCACGATTCTTCTCAGGGGGAGAATTTTTGGTATTTTTGTTTTTCTTCTCATTTTATTTCTGATTTACAAAAGGGGAGAAATTATTTTCGAAACTTTTCATGTGAATAAGCCAATGTTCGGATTTTAAGTGGTGTTGCCAATGCATTCATCAAGGGGGAGATTGTGAGACCTATGTGTGCTTAATATATTGGCTTTGACGATAAAAGTTTTGAATACTACCAAAACACCTTTTTAACAAGGTCTGACTCTAGGTCCAAGCTCATGCAAGGTCCGACGTAAGGTCCGACTTGCTTTGTCTAGGTCTAACTTATTTTGGCTAGGTCCGACTTGTTTTTTGCTAGCTCCGGTGCTAGGTCCGACTAGCTTTGGTAAGTTCCGTGCTAGGTCCGACTAAGCTTTAGTAAGTTCCGGTGCTAGGTCTGACTAGCTTTGGTAAGCTCCGGTTAGCTTTGGTAAGGTTCGGAGCTTGATTGCAATGGTTCTGCTTTTAACTTGCAATGTTTCGAACTTGCTTTACTCTTATGGAAAGTTTGCTTAGTATTATTTTACTAAGTTTTTGGTGTGTTTTTGTGGTTATGGCTGATATCATTTTGCTATGGTTTACAACATACTTATGTGAGGTGCTCACGTAAGATGTTGTAGTTTCGGAACTAACGATAGTCAAGTCGAGGACTTGTGATCGGAAGTATTGATTGTTTATTCATGTGCAGGTGTTGCTTGAGTTCAAGACATGGCTGGTGACGGGATCCATTGAACTAGTCTTAGGAGAAGATGAGGTTCAACAACCAAGTTCGGGAGGAATTGTGGTTGAGTTGATCGGGAGGTTGTGCAGTATGTTTGAATCAAGAACAATGCATATGAAGGTATTTTGGACGTTGTTGGAAGATGTTTGCACTTGTGCAAGGAGTGCATGGACGTGGCTGCATGGTTCCAAGGCGTGATGAAGAGATGTGGATGTAAAGAATTGGTCGGAAAGGTCCAACCGACTAGGTTATGGACTCAGGCTGCGGCTAAGTCGTGTTTGACTCAAATATGGAAAGTTTTGAGTTGGTTATGATAGGATTTCGTGTGGGTCACAAATTTGAGTTGTTTTAGGAATGTTTAGGACGTTACTAAGGTGTTTGGAAGTCTTAAGATTGCTTCTATCTGCGTGTAGAAGAGTCTTGAGCAGTATTGGAAAGTTACAGTTTGAATCCAAGGAGGAGTAGGAGTCCTAGTTTGAATTGGGTTGGGCTTAGGGCTGGTTATATAAGCAAGGGAGTCCAAGGCTCGTGGGCACACGACTTTGGGGCTGTTCCTCTTGTGTTTTGATAAATAAAATTCGTATTCTAAAGGAACTTTTGTGCGTTGTTCGTCCGACTTGTTTCAGACAAGTTTTTCTCGTCGAGTTTCTGTTCAGCACTACCTTGCTTCGGTAGTTTTATCATAAATCGAGTTTTACAGATCCAATTGATGTAATTCTTTTCGGTTTGTCTTCATAACTTGATTATCTATCATCTTTGAAAATTTCACGGTCATTTAATTTGTGGTTTCTGATCTACACGAGTTTCTTTGCAGTATTCCAGAACTGTTTTTCTCACGTAGGACAGATTGACCTTTGTTCGATCTTACTTGAGTTTCTCTCAACGGATTTTCATGATTCTTATTGTGAAGTCTTTGTGACTTGATTCTCTACAATCTATACTAGTTTTGTCACAGTTTAACACGTTTAGATTAGTCGCACACATGGTTTCTTTAACAGATCGGTTTTCTGCTGAGGGGTGTTTTGTTGCTTCCACTGAAAAGTTTTTATCTACCATTCACCCCCCCTCCGGTAGCTTTACACGTATACTTCGATCCTACAATTGGTATCAGAGCCAGCTTGCTCTAATATTTGTGATTTTCACGTGTTTTGACTAATCATCATGGAGAAATACTCCGCCAAACCTTGTGTGTTTAGTGGTATTGATTTTCAGGTATGGAAGGCACGCATGGAAGTTTTCATCCAGGCGCAAGGCTTTGCAATATGGGAAAAGGTGTACAAGCCTTACGATGTGTCTTCAAACGATCAAGTCACAGCTACAAACATGAGAGATGTCAACAACAACAACAAGGCTCGGAATTTGATCATACAAGGGCTAACTTAGAGCGACTTCGACCGTGTTGCACACCTCAGATCGGCGTACGATGTGTGGAGAGCACTTTGTGACTACTATGAAGGATCCAACACGATCAAGGAGGTAAGACATGATATGTTCAATAAAGAATACATGCGCTTTGAGATGCAACCCGGAGAGTCCATTGATGACCTCTTTGCTCGCTTTAATAAAATTCTCAGCAACTTGCGCAGCGTCAATGTTAATTTTTCAGATGCTGAAAATGCTAGGCAATTACTAAGTGCATTAGACATGTCAATTTAGAAGATGAAAGTAACATCCATACGTGAATCCACTGTCATGAGTACTCTTACATTAGATGTGCTTTATTCTAAGCTAAAAACTCATGAAATTGACATTATATCACGCAAGAACCCAAATAAGACTATTGCATTTGTCTCACAATGTGATATGCCTAGCTCCGGCCAATCATCTAGCAATACACTTGCTTTGCTGTCTTCACTAACCCTGGAATAGATTGAGGAGTTTCCAGAGGAGGAGCTAGTACTTTTTTCTACTAGGTTCTCAAAAGCATTGCAAAATGTGAGAACTAGAAGGAGAGGAAGCTCCAGACCTCAACGATGCTTTGAATATTGTAAGACAGGACACTTTCGTACTTATTGCCCTAACCTTTCAGCTCCTTCAAACCGTGATGAAAAGCAAAATAAAGTCAAGTCCTCTTTTGGCAACACCAACAAGAAAAAGAAGTGTTTTACAAATGCTGAAAATGCTAGGCAATTACTAAGTGCACTTCAAGAACTTGGCTCGAGTGATGTAGGCATTGGAAGTGATGAAGATGATCTGGCAAACTTGTGCTTTATGGCGGGCAAATCAAAATCAAGTATGGAGGATGCAGAACACAACAGTGACAACGAAGAGGTATGTCCTACTTGCGAAGAAATGTGTGATGCTATTTCTCGTGCCACTATTATTGTTAAGAAAAAGGACAAAAAGCTTAGGGACAATGCTGTTAAAATTGAGTCACAAGAATCTGAAATTAATCGTTTAAAATTCTTGATTCCTAGTGGTGATTCTTGTTCCTCATGTGATTTAATATATGAACAATTGTCCTCTCTAAGAAGTGCACACACCTCCACACTTGATAAACTTGAACTTGAAATCGAAAAGAACAGAAAGCTTGCTGCACTTAATGATAGAAACTTGAAAGATGCTTGTTGTTCTACAATTGATTTGCATTGTTTTACTTGCGATGATCTTGATAAGAAACTACAAGATGCTATGAAAGAAATTTCTATATTGAACAATGTTTTACGTTCTCATGAAGTTAAATATTGTTCCAATTGCAAATTAAAAGAAAAAACTTTATGTGAAAATTGCCTTGATCTATCAAATAAACTTGATAACATGCATAGGACATTATATCGGTTTTGTAATGGGAATAAGAACCTAAACTTGCTGCTGAATTCTTCCAAGTCTTGCAATGATAAAACTGGTTTAGGTTTTGATTCACATGCTCATGCTAAGGAACATCCACCTAAAATTATAAAATCTTTAAGAAGTGGTTTGATTCAAACAATTCCTAAATAAAAATAAGTGGTTTTTAAATCTGCAGGAGTGTTGTCACATTCGGGTTCAAATAAGCATACTGCATGCTCATCTAGACATGAACACAAAGTTAAATTTCATTGTACCTATTGTTGTAGAGATGGTCATGTCATAGATTTTTGTTATAGACTAGCTAAACAACATAAAAAGAAAAGAATGCTAGCTAGATCTTATAACTCTCATGCAAAATTTGCTGTACATACTAAACCAAATGTTAGGAACATGCAACCTGCTGTTATGCCTCCGGAGCTTCAGTTTTTGCCTCCGGACCTTCTGTTTTGCCCTCCGGAGCTACTAATTTTCGTGCTACACAAGTAACACCTCATTAGTCATTAGTTATGAACAAAAAATCTCAAACTTTGACTCATAAACCTGCTGTTTTATCTCAGCCTTCGCATGTTATTCCCGCTGGACATCGTGTGACTCAATACTGGATTCCTAAATGCCTTTTAACTAACCCTAGTATTGAGTCATCGATGTATTGTGCTTCTATGTAGGTTACACGCTTGAGGAAGGAGAACATTTGGATTGTGGATTCAGATTGCTCACGCCACATGACCGGTAACAAAGAATGGTTCTCCTCTCTCTCTTTTGTGTCACGTGTAGAGAATGTTACTTTTGCCGATAATTCTTCAACTCCTATAATTGCTAAGGGTTCGGTTAGAGTAAATGATCACTACACTTTGAAGGATGTGGCACTTGTCAAAAATTTGAAATACAACTTGCTTTCTGTTTCACAATTGCTAGATGAAAATCTGGAAATTATTTTCAATAAAAACTGCTGCAAAGTTGTAGGTTCAAATAGTGAGCTTATTTTTAACATGTCTCGTTTTGGAAGAGTTTTTAAAGCTGATTTTGATATGTCTTCCTCTAAGCATAGATGTCTAGTTGCAAATGATTCGAAAGATTTATATTTTTGGCATCGTAGACTTGGTCACGTAGGCTTTGATCATCTCACGCGTGTTAGTGCTCTTGATCGCATACGTGGGCTGCCTAAACTTAAAGGGGACAAAGAAATTGTGTGCTCTTCTTGTAGACATGATAAGATGGTTGCAGATTCACGTGCTCCTCTCACAATGACCATGACAACTGAACCGGGTTAACTTTTACACCTTGACACCGTAGGACCTTCAGGTGTTCAATCCTTCGGAGGTAAATGGTATGTTCTTGGGATTGTTGATGACTATTCTAGATACTCTTGGGTTTACTTTATGGCATCTAAGAATGAAGCTTTTAGTCACTTTAGAACTTTATTTCTTAGATTATCAATTGATCACCTAGGATATTTAAGAGCAATTAGAAGTGATAATGGAACCGAATTTAAAAATCAATCGTTTGATCACTTTTGTGCTGAAAATGTAATAGATCATCAATTTTCTTCACCATATGTACCTCAACAAAAAGGTGTTGTAGAGAGAAAGAATAGAACCTTAGTTGAGATGGCTAGGACTATGCTTGGTGAATATCAAACTCATAGGAAATTTTCGGCTGATGCAATTAAAACCGCTTGTTATGTCTCAAATTGTGTTTTCTTGCGTGATAAGCTAGGTAAAACACCATATGAGCTCAGGTTTGGACATAGGCCTAGTGTCACACACTTTAGGGTCTTTGGATGCAAATGCTTTGTTAAGAAACATGGTAATCTTGATAAATTTGAAGCTAGATCTGTTGATGACATGTTTCTTGGTTATCCATCTCATACTAGAGGCTACCGTGTGCTTTTACTTGATACTAACAAAATTATGGAGACTTATGAGGTTTCTTTTGATGAAGCTAGCCCATGTACTAGTTTAAATATTGTAGGTCCGGATCCATATCCGCAGTGGGAGAGTATTTTCGTTGAAAAAGAGGAAGAAGTGGTGCTGCTGCCCGAAAATTCAGCAGCTAATGACATTGTTCCAGCTCTTGATCTTGATTCACAGCCAGCACCGACGGCCACCATTGCTGGTCTAGATCCTCCTCACGTCACAAGCTCATCTATTTGTGATGAACATGAAGAAGAAGAAGCTTGTGAAGTGTCCACTTCCCTCCGGATTCTCAAAAGTCATCCTCCACAACAAATTATTAGAAGCTTGCATGAACGAGTTACAAGATCCAGGTTTTTTGACCCCAATTCTCATGCTCATTCTGCTTTTGTTGCTTCTTTTGAACCCAAAATATATCACATGCACTCACTAATGAATCTTGGATTATTGCCATGCAAGAAGAGTTAGAAAATTTTAAAAGAAATAATGTTTGGAAACTTGTACCTCCACCTCAAGGTCACACTTTATTGGAACTAAATGGGCGTTTAAAAATAAACAAAGTGAGGATGGGGTTGTGGTTAGGATAAGGCTAGTTTGGTTGCTCAAGGTTTCACACAAGTTGAAGGTCTAGATTTTGATGAAACTTTTGCTCCTGTTGCTAGATTAGAAGCCATAAGAATTTTGTTAGCTTTTGCTGCATCTAAAGGTTTTAAGCTATATCAAATGGATGTTAAAAGTGTTTTTCTTAATGGCTACATAGATGAGGAGGTTTATGTCAAACAACCACCTGGTTTTGAAAATCCAAATTTTCCTAATCATGTTTACAAACTGTCCAAAGCCTTGTATGATCTCAAACAAGCCCCTAGAGCATGGTATGATAGGTTAAAAACATTCTTACTTGAAAAGGGGTTTACTATGGGAAAGTTGATAAAACTCTTTTTGTGCTTAAGCATGGCAATGACTCATTATTCGTTCAAGTGTATGTGGATGATATTATCTTTGGTTGTGCTTCTCATGATCTTGTGTCCAAGTTTTCAGCTATGATGAGTTTAGAATTTGAGATGAGTATGATGGGAGAACTCACGTACTTTTTGGGACTGCAAATCAAGCAAACCAAGGAGGGTACCTTTGTGCATCAAATAAAGTATATAAAAGATCTCCTAAGGCGCTTCAACATGGACAAAAGCAAGCCTCTTCGGACACCAATGGGAACAGCAACAACACTTGAACTTGATGAAGATTGTGATCCCGTTGATCAAAAAGAATATATTAGCATGATCGGATCACTTTTGTATCTCACGGCATC
Organism: Neostapfia colusana; assembly: GCA_030760725.1. NCBI lineage: Eukaryota > Viridiplantae > Streptophyta > Magnoliopsida > Poales > Poaceae > Neostapfia > Neostapfia colusana. The sequence continues at coordinate 70,629,741 of JASWHV010000015.1, forward strand.
AAGACCGGACATACAATTCAGCGTATGCCTTTGTGCACGGTTTCAAGCCTCCCCACGTGCTTCATATCGTCAAGCCGTCAAAAGGATTCTCAGGTATATACATGGAACTCAAGAATTTGGCATTTTTCTTCCTTCTTCCTCAACTGTTACTTTGAAAGCTTTTTCCGATGCTGATTTTGGGGGTTGTAGGATTGATAGGAAAAGTACTTCTGGTGCTTGTCATTTTCTTTATAATTCACTTGTTGCCTGGTCCTCTAGAAAACAAAGTTCAGTTGCACAATCCACAACCGAATCTGAATATGTAGCTGCTGCTAGTGCTTGCTCACAAATTATTTGGATTGTTCAAACACTTAAGGACTATGGGGTTGATCTAGATAGTGTTCCACTGTTTTGAGATAACACTAGTGCCATTTGTATTGCTAAAAACCCCGTGCAATATTCGAGAACTAAGCACATTGACATTAGGTATCACTTTCTCCGTGATAATGTCGAAAAAGGGAACATTGTGCTTCACCATGTAGATACCGAACAATAATTGGCTGCCATTTTTACAAAACCTTTGGATTTCACTCGTTTTTGTTACATTCGTAGTGAAATAGGGGTTATGCATCCTCATGGCTTAAATTGAGGGAGAATTTTGAAACTTGGGAAGTCTATGTGTGAATCTGAAATTAAAATAATATGAGCATAGTATTTCATGCATATATGACTTTGTGATTCCTTTTTCATGCTGAAAGTTCTTACTACATTACTCGTGTTATACGTTTTGTAGTTTTTACCATGTCTAGTAATTGGAATAATTACTTACACTAAATCGGTCATGGTCGAACTTTCTTGCTGTTTTGAACTTGTTGCATGCTCACAAGCGCTTTTAATCATAAAGAATTAATCAAGTAATCAACTCACATGTTGAGTTTTTATGTTCAAATAAAAAAATGAGAAAAGATCAAGAGAATATGCATGCATCGCACTTTTTCTTTTGAGATGGCTTATCATTGCACTTAGATATGAACTTGAAAAGAGTTGTGTGTGACTAAAACCATGTCCTTAAGCTTCTGACTGTCAAATGACATAGGCTTGGCTTGGTTGGTTAGAATAAGGTTGATGCTGCATATAATCTCTTGCAAATGTCATAAGATCAAAATTTGTGCTTTAAATGATCAATAAAATGCAGCAACAAGTGTCATGCTTTTAGGTCTTGAAATAGTTAAGTTTGTGAGATCATGACTTGCTTAAATTGAAAATTACACTTGATCTCTAGCATGTATTAAACTACTTTATGTATCTCATTGATGTGATAGTGTAATTTACTTGATAGTATAATTTGGATGAGCTTTGTTTTATATGTATATATTATAATGTGCTCATAACAAATTAAAATTTCTCTTTTGTACCTTGCTGAATACATTGCCAAAGGGGGAGAAATTGATCACACATTGCACACATTCACAATTGTTTTGGCACGATTCTTCTCAGGGGGAGAATTTTTGGTATTTTTGTTTTTCTTCTCATTTTATTTCTGATTTACAAAAGGGGAGAAATTGTTTTCGAAACTTTTCATGTGAATAAGCCAATGTTCGGATTTTAAGTGGTGTTGCCAATGCATTCATCAAGGGGGAGATTGTGAGACCTATGTGTGCTTAATACATTGGCTTTGACGATAAAAGTTTTGAATACTACCAAAACACCTTTTTAACAAGGTCCGACTCTAGGTCCAAGCTCATGCAAGGTCCGACGTAAGGTCCGACTTGATTTGTCTAGGTCTAACTTATTTTGGCTAGGTCCGACTTGTTTTTTGATTGCTCCGGTGCTAGGTCCGACTAGCTTTGGTAAGTTCCGTGCTAGGCCCGACTAAGCTTTAGTAAGTTCCGGTGCTAAGTCTGACTAGCTTTGGTAAGCTCTGGTTCAAGGTCCGGTTAGCTTTGGTAAGGTTCGGAGCTTGATTGCAATGGTTCTGCTTTTAACTTGCAATGTTTCAAACTTGCTTTACTCTTATGGAAAGTTTGCTTAGTATTATTTTACTAAGTTTTTGGTGTGTTTTTGTGGTTATGGCTGATATCATTTTGCTATGGTTTACAACATACTTATGTGAGGTGCTCACGTAAGATGTTGTAGTTTCGGAACAAACGATAGTCAAGTCGAGGACTTGTGCTCGGAAGTATTGATTGTTTATTCATGTGCAGGTGTTGCTTGAGTTCAAGACATGGCTGGTGACGGGATCCATTGAACTAGTCTTAGGAGAAGATGAGGTTCAACAACCAAGTTCGGGAGGAATTGTGGTTGAGTTGATCGGGAGGTTGCGCAGTATGTTTGAATCAAGAACAATGCATATGAAGGTATTTTGGACGTCGTTGGAAGATGTTTGCACTTGTGCAAGGAGTGCATGGACGTGGCTGCATGGTTCTAAGGCGTGATGAAGAGATGTGTATGTAAAGAATTGATCGGAAAGGTCCAACCGACTAGGTTATGGACTCAGGCTGCGACTAAGTCGTGTTTGACTCAAATATGGAAAGTTTTGAGTTGGTTATGATAGGATTTCGTGTGGGTCACAAATTTGAGTTGTTTTAGGAATGTTTGGGACGTTACTAAGGTGTTTGGAAGTCTTAAGATTGCTTCTATCTGCGTGTAGAAGAGTCTTGAGCAGTATTGGAAAGTTACAGTTTGAATCCAAGGAGGAGTAGGAGTCCTAGTTTGAATTGGGTTGGGCTTAGGGCTGGTTATATAAGCAAGGGAGGCCAAGGCTCATGGGCACACGACTTTGGGGCTGTTCCTCTTGTGTTTTGATAAATAAAATTCATATTCTAAAGGAACTTTTGTGCCTTGTTCGTCCGACTTGTTTCAGACAAGTTTTTCTCGTCGAGTTTCTGTTCAGCACTACCTTGCTTCGGTAGCTTTATCATAAATCGAGTTTTACAGATCCAATTAATGTGATTCTTTTCGGTTTGTCTTCATAACTTGATTATCTATCATATTTGAAAATTTCACGGTCATTGAATTTGTGGTTTCTGATCTACACGAGTTTCTTTGCAGTATTCCAGAACTGTTTTTCTCGCGTAGGACAGATTGACCTTTGTTCGATCTTTCGATCGTAACTTGAGTTTCTCTCAACGTATTTTCGTGATTCTTATTGTGACGTCTTCGTGACATGATTCTCTACAATCTATACTAGTTTTGTCACAGTTGAACATGTTTAGATTAGTCACACACACGGTTTCTTCAACAGATCGGTTTTCTGTTGAGGGGTGTTTTGTTGCTTCCGCTGAAAAGTTTTTATCTACCATTCACCCCCCTCTGGTAGCTTTACACGTGTACTTCGATCCTACAGTAGGTATAGAAATACACACATATACGTATATGCAATTGAGTGTGTGTGTATATAGCCAACTAATTAATTAATTAATTAAATGAGTTTAAACTGGCCCGAGTGGCATTTGTGCGCATATACACGAATAGATGTGCCAAGTTTTAATTTAAATCCGTATGCAAATTATGTACGAGAAATATTAAATCAAATCGCTAGTGAATTACCCACTGCAAGACAAAACCAAATTAGAGCCAAAAATCAGATTCAATTACAGATTCAAAAATCAGATTCAATTACAGATTCAAAAACTCGGGGAAGATGAGGCGAACGTTATGCTACTCCCTTGCTAGGAGAGCATGACCCGCGAATAAAGTGTACAGCCTCTGCAGAGTATTAAAATCCGGATAACCGTTGTTACGGTCTTGACACACTATGTTCTGAGCTCTTGTTGATTAGTCTTAGTATGTTTCCTTGATGTAGTTGGGTGGCAGTGTTTGCCGTGTTTTGGATATTATGGCTATGTGCCGAAATTAATAAAGCCATGGGGCTTGAACGTTCGAATAAAACTTAGGGAACTGGCAGGATGGAGTTCAACTCCCCCAGGTCCCACCAACTAAAATCAGGATAGGTTACCTCCTTTTTCTTTGCAAAACCTGCTTTCAAAAGCGACCCTGCATGAATGCTTTTTGGCAACTCTAAGTCGTATAACCCTACCTTGCTAACAATCCCCTTGTATGAATACATCCCCTTGAGTGGTGTTATGGCTTGCTGAGTACCTCCGTACTCACTCTTGCTCTATTCACAACCCTTAGAAGCTGAAGAAGAAAGGGCCAAGGAAGGCGAAACGCAAATCGAAGACAAGTAGGTCTAGTCTTGCGTCCAAGGCTGCTTGAGGCTGGGTGTCACCCATTCCACTGTAGTTCAAAATTGTCTTTCTGTTTTTAGCGGCCCTGCGAGACCCATGGACTGTAACCTAAGACTTGCTTGTAAGACATAACGGTCCTGTTGAGAATAATTTAATGTATTGAACTCGATGCATTCTGTTGTGCATACCAACTACTGATCCAGGGATTGGTACGGGATGCACATGTGGGACTCGAGAGAGGTGGGTTCTGACAGAAACCCACAGGGAAAAAACAATGATCGATATGATGATAGATGTCCCTTCCTTTTTAATGACGTCATAGATGGCTTAGATTTGAGGGAACTAGATCTCTCAAACCGTAAGTTCACATGGGCAAATTCTAAAAAGTACCAACTTTTGAGAAGCTCGACTGTTCAAGCACGGACTTGGAGTTGAATTTTTCCCTTTCAACTGTTCAAGCATTAACTAGGGAAATTTCTGACCATACCCCACTCCTCCTAAACTAGGGAGCCGGCACTCATTGTGATAAACATTATTTATTCAAGTTTGAGTTGGGATGGTTGTTGCGAGATGGTTTCTCAGAAATGGTAAATGACGTGTGGAACAAGGAAACTAGGGGGCCAAACTCCGCTGCAAAAATGGCAATTTAAAACTAGAAGACTTAGGCAATTCCTCAGATGGTGGGCTAAGAATGTAAGCGGCACATATAAGAAAGAAAAGGAGGAATTAATTAGAAAAACGGATGCTTTCGATAAAAAAGCTGAAACTCAAATACTTTCTAAGGCTGAGTTAGATTAAAAAATTGTTTGAAGGAACGTTTGACACAGCTCTTGAGAGAGGAGGAATTAAAATGGTATCAGCGAGCCAAGACAACTAAGTTGTTATTTGGTGACTGTAATACCAAATATTTTCATTTGATGGCAAATGGAAAGCATGGAAATACTAGATTTTTTCAGCTTGACCAAGAGGAAGGTATAATAGAGGGTGATGAAAATCTTAAAAGATACATCACCAACTATTGTAGAAGTCTCTTCGGAGCTCCCGAGAGAAATAATTTTTCCATGATGGAGTCGGTTAGAGATGATATCCCTCAAGTCCCTCAATAGGAAAATACCACTTAGTATCGTGTTTTACAGAAGAAAATGTTAAAAGGGTGACATTTCAGATGGAACATGTCGGTACCCTGCAGACCGGGTACCCCCACATGGAGGGTTCAAGACGGTCCAGACCTCGCCTCCCTGTTTATGCGGGCTCTGGCTTGGCCACGTGTCCTTGGCCCTGGACCAGGCCTCCCCAACAAGGCAGGATCTGGTGCTGCCACGTGTGCCCAAACTCCGGGCCTAACGTCCCCGCTGAGGAGGGCTCCGGAGCTGCCACATGTCCTTGGTCCCGGATCTAGCCTCCCCGCCGAGGCAGGGTCCGATGATGCCACGTGTCCCCAGGTTCCAGGGCGGACCTCCCCGCTGAGGAGGGCTCTAGAGCCGCCATGTGTCCTTGGCCCCGTACCTGGCCTCCCCACTGAGACAGGGTCTGGCGCTGCCACGTGTACCCAGGCTCCGGGCTTGACCTCCCCGCTGAGCTGGGCTCCAGAGCTGCCATGTGTCCTTGGCCCCAGACCTGGCCTCCCTGCTGAGGAAGGGTTCGGCGCTGCCACGTGTCTTCGGGTTCCGTATCCGGCCTCCCCGAAGTGGAGGGCTCCGGTGTCGCACGTGCCCCACGATCCGTCGTGGGCCGTAAGACTCTGGAGTTAAGGAAGATGTGCTCTGTTAGGCGACACATTCAAGACTCGCGCCTTCTCTAGAAGCATGGCGCCAGGCACACGCCTCTGCCCACTCCTGTTCATCATTACAGTGACAAGACTGGGCAGCGAGGTGCGACAGTAGCACAGTGCCGCCCATCGGCACACCGCTACCCAGTAGACCGAGAAGACGAGGCAACAAGACGACGTCTTCATCATCACCTGCTACTCAGTGAGAGGCACCCGGCGTGTTAGGCGGCACACCTTAATTCCACCAACAGTGACATCACATGTAGCTTTAAATACCCTAGATCATGTATAGGGTACGTATAGCCGCGGGGCTACCTGTTGAGCCCCGGGCCACAATGTAGTTGTCCCGGCCTCGAGCTATAAAAGGACTGGGGCAGGCTCCGGGCAAAGGGTTCACACCCAACAACCTCACTCACTCATACACATAAGCAATACGACACAACACTCCCGTGGACGTAAGGTTTTACGCTCCGGTGGGCCAAACCACGTAAATCCTCGTGTTCACCATTGCAGCCTCGTTTGATCTAGCAGCGGTTAGCCCCTTCAAATAACGAACTTCCGTGGACTGCTCCAGTAGTGGTACCGGGGGAAGTGTTGCAGCTCACACTTCGACATTTGGTGCCCTAGGAAGGGGCTCTCACGCTATCTAGTTGACCGAGCATCACCACCATGCTGAACATCCACTCCATCACCGGCTCATCTCGCCCCGCTCGCCATCGTCTTCAGGGGAGGAACGAGGCCACTTCCCACTCCAGGGCGGGTAGATCTTGTCGTGTAGGTGATCAGACAGTCGTCGTGCCCATGGCGCCAACGGCTACCGGTACCACTACATGGCGGCCCTCTACCTCCACGACGGAGACCACGCCGCCAGTTCCAAGCCCAGAGAGCGTGCTGACCGCACGCACTCTTCTCCACAAGCCCCCTGCCGAGGGAGCTACCCTAGGGGCGGCAGAGCAGTGGTGCAACAACGTCGACCACCTCGTCGCTGCTGCCATGAACACGCCGACCTATAGAAGGCAGTGGGCCGACACCTCGCTGGCCCAGTCGCATACACCGACAGTGGCCTGTGAGACGGCGACGACGCGGGCTGCGACCACTGCCAGGTAGGCCACAACCAACCTTAGAGTCGAGCTAGACCGCCGCCGCATGAGCAAAGATGACCGCATCACCATCAAGCGACGTCGCGATACGCGCTGCAACCTCGAGAGAGAGTACGGCACCCCGAGTGCTGTACCAGCGGGGCGCCCTTCGCAGACCCCTGCCTCTCCAGGAGTAGGGGGGCTGCATGGCGCTCGCCCCGCATCTTCGCATGGTGGTTTGGTCACCCAAGTTCCAGCCCCACTTGCCGGAGAAGTACGACGGGACTGTCAACCCTGCCAAGTTCATGCAGATCTACTCCACCTTCATCCTAGCTGCAGGAGAGAATGAGGCCGTCATGGCCAACAACTTCCCGGTGGCCATGATCGGCACTGCCTGGTCATTGCTTATGAATCTTCCCGCATGCTCCATCTCCTCCTGGTAAGAGTTGTTCTGGAGATTCACAGCCAACTTTAGGAGTTCCTACGCGCGCCTCGGCAGCGAGCTCGACCTCCATGCCATGCGTCAGCACGAGGGGGAGTCACTGCGATCATTCATCCAGCGGTTCTCCCATGTTAGGAACACCATCCCCTACATCTCCAATGCCTCCGTCGTTGTCGCCTTCTGGTGGGCGTCAGAGACAAGAAGATGCTCAAGACGTTAGCCACGCATGACGTGCAAGACGTCCCCGAGCTATTCAGCCTGGCGGACAAGTGCGCCAGGGCCGAGACTGGCACTCACGACCCTCCTCCGCGGCGTGGAGTTTTGGTGAAGCCACTGCTCAGGGAAGCGGCAAGAAGAAGAAGAAGGTTGGAGGCAAGTGCAAGCCTCTAGCCAGAGCACCCACCGTCGCTGCTGTAGCAGCCAGTGGGGGTTGTACCCCACGCACCAACAAGCGCCCACGACCGCCGTTCATCAGTGACGATAGTCAGTGGTGCCCAGTGCACAGCTCCATCCACCACGGCGCTAACGAGTGCCGTGAGATCAAAAAGCTCGCGGAGCGCTTCCGTGAGCTGCAGCAGCGGCAGCGCCAAGACGGCGCGCCCTTCCACCAGCAGGAGGACAAGCAGAAGGCTGACCCTGAGGCCGATGCAGAGCAGGAGATGGAGTATCAGGACACCAAGCGAGCGTTGAAGGCTGTCTACGTCCACTCTGACTCAAGCGCCAACAATGAGCAGCGCAAGATGCTCCACGTGATGTACGGGGGTTCCTCCGACATCACGTCCCAGCGAGCCGTCAAGACCCTACGTCGAGCAGTGGCAGCAGCTGTTCCAACCCCGGGCCGGTTGCCATTCCTCGTCATCCCCAAGAACATGGTGGGCGCTGGGCAGCTACCACTCCTCGTCGTCCCCACCATCGCCAACATGAAGCTCTACCACGTGCTGATCAATGGCGGGGCATCTCTCAGTGTGATCAGCCTTGCAGCTTTCAAGAAGCTGCAAATCCCAATGTCCCAGCTCACCCCCTCACGTCCATTCTCGGAGGTGGGTCGGGACCCTATCTTTCCGTGCAATAGCATCTCCCTCACGGTGACATTAGGTACACTTGACAACTACCGCATGGAGAGCATCGTATTCGACATTGCGGAGGTCAGCTCCCCTTCAACGTCATCATCGGCAGGCCAGCCCTATACTGATTCGTGGTGGTAGCCCACTACGTCTACTTTGTCTTAAAGATGCCGACACCAGGAGGCATCCTCAAAATCCGCGGAGACCACACTGCTGCCATCTCAGCGCTGGAGAAGCTCCAAGCGCTGGCAGCGGTGCAGAAAAGGCTGCTTCCGGCTACGGAGAAGCTAGCGGGCCGCCTCCAAGCATGCGCCAGAGAGGGATGACATCTGCAGCCCACATGCAGCCCTCGGAAGGCGAGGACGTCCCTGTCAAAGTCGTCCAAGTTGGCTCCGATGTCACCCAGACCACCCGCATTGCCGGGGTCTTGGGTGACAAATAGGAAGACACACTCGTCACCTTCCTCCAGGCTAATGTCGACGTGTTTGCATGGCAACCGTCGGAGATGCCCGGGATCCCCAGAGAGGTGATTGAGAACCATCTGAAGATCTACCCCGACACATGGCCGGTGCAACAGAAGCCTTGGAAGCAGTCCATCTAATGGAAAGACTTCATTCGTGAGGAAATCAAGAAGCTGCTCTATGTCGGCTTCATCCGAGAGGTCCACCATCCACGATCGATGGCCAACCCTGTTGTCGTCCCCAAGGCTGGCGGGAAGCTTCATATGTGCATCGACTACACCAGTCTCAATAAGGCATGTCCAAAGGATCCATTTCTTCTCCCCCGTATAGACCAAATAGTAAATTCTACATCCGGCTGTGATCTACTGTGTTTCCTAGACGCATACTCGGGTTTTCATCAAATACCTATGTCTAGTGAAGATGAAGAGCATACTACCTTCATAACAGTAGATGATCTATATTGTTATGTATCCATGCCTTAAGGTCTTAAGAATGCTCTTCCCACTTTTATACGTGCTATGCATAAAACATTTGGGAATCTCATTTGTGACCTAGTAGAGGTGTATGTCGATGACACCGTTGTTAAGGCTAAGTCGCAAGCATCTTTGCTCGACAACCTAGCCCTAGTCTTCGACAGGTTTCGTTCGACACGCACAAAGTTGAATCCGGAAAGCTGCTCAGTTTCCTGGTCTCACATTGAGGAATCGAAGCTAACCCAAAGATGATTAAGGCAATAGAATTGATGCGACCACCTGCCCGCATTAAAGACGTGCAGAAGCTTACGGGATGCTTGGCTGCGCTCAGTCGATTTATCTCTAGACTGTCTGAGCGGGCTCTCCCGTTCTTCAAACTTCTGAGCAGGTCTGGGCCATTCGTCTGGACCGAAGAGGCAGACGAGGTTTTCCAAAAGCTGAAGAAGTTCCTCATGATGCTGCTGATCATGGTGGCTCCGGAAAAAGGCGAGCCTATACTCCTCTACATCGCCTCAACAATGGAGGTTGTGAGCATGGTTCTGGTTGTGGAGTGACCGGAACTCCAGCAACCCTGAGTCCTAGACGAGGCTCCTGCTACTTGTCCAGAGTCCAAAGACTCGGGCTCCGTAGGAGACCCAAGGGACAGGGAGTTAGTCAGGTTCCGGCCAACCGAACCTGACGACCAATGCACATCTGGGTCCCATATCCTAGAGTGTAGTCCCGAACCTAGGGGCCAGGGGTCCCCGAGTCCCGGACCTCATCGAGAAGAGTCGGTCGGGTCCCAGTCAGCTGGACCTGACGACCACTGCACATCCGGGTCCGAGCTCCCGGAGTGCAGTCTCGGACCCGGGGGCCGGGGGCCCCTGCGTACCATACCTCACCAAGACGACGCACGAGACCCCTCCAGGAGGGTCCGGACCGTCCATCATCCAGTCTACTTCATCAGCGAGGTCCTCTATGATGCCAAGACAAGATATGTGGAGGTACACAATCTGCTTTACGCAGTCCTCGTTGCATCAACAAAGTTGCACCACTACTTCAAGCTCACAAGATCTTAGTGGTCACCTCATACCCACTGAAAATCATCCTCCACAACCCTAATGCAACTGGGAACGTGGCCAAGTAGCTGCGGAGATGGCGGAGTTCGAGCTGGACTTCTTGACGCGCCATGCGGTGCAGAGTCAGGCTCTAGCTGACTTCATGGTAGAGTGGACACCACTACCGTGCCACACAGAGGGCCAAGACATCGGTGAACCAGAGCCCAGAGCTCTGGTCTTCACTGGGCCTCACTGGACCCTCTTCTTCGACGGCTCCTCGTGCAAGCAAGGTGCCGGAGCGGGGATTCTGCTCCTCACTCTGACTGGGGAGCAATTCAAGTACATGGTGCGGCTTGACTTCAAGGCTACCAATAACAGGGCGGAGTATGAGGCTCTCATCTTCGGGTTAAAAACCGTGTTGTCCCTCGGCGTCCAACAGTGCTTGGTCAAGGGTGATTCTCAGCTGATCATCAAGCATGCCAAGGGAGAATGATGCTGCAACGACCCTCAGCTTGCAGCCTATCTCTTCCAAGTGCAGAAGTTGGAGAAGGACTTCAAAGTCTTGTATCTGTGCCATGTTCCCTGTGCCAACAATACAATCATCGACAACTTGTGATCGTAGGATTCCACCTGGGTCCGGTGCCTGAATGGGCCATTGAAAGAAAGTTGCTACAACCTACCGTCTGGCTTGCTGAACCAGGCGAAGGGGGCGGCCCTGCTACCATGGAGCCCCCAAGGATCGTAAAAATCACCGGGGACTTTGTGCAATCCGACGCTCAAGATTCAGAAGCTCAAGTAGGTCCCGTCGCATGGATCATGGAGGTCCGGGACTATTTGAAAGACAATATCCTTCCTGATGAACATGTATCCGCTGAATGAATCATTTGGTTGGCTAAGAGATACGCGCTGGTAGAAGGGGATCTTTACCGACGTGGAGCCAATGGCGTTCTATCGCGGTGCAAAACCCGGGAGGAGGGCTGTGACTTGCTCGCAGAGATCCATGGAGGCGAGTGTGCGAACCATGCATCTTCCCGCACACTGGTCGGTAAAGTCTTCCGGCATGGCTTTTACTGGCCGATAGCTCTCAAAGATGCCGTCGAGCTGGTCAAGAGATGCAAGGCGTGCCAGTTCCATGCCAAGTAGATCCACACACCGGCGCAAACGCTGCATATGATCCCGCCCTCATGGCCCTTTGTTGTGTGGGGGCTGGACATCCTAGGGCCATTCCCCAGGTCCATCGGAGGGTACTGGTACCTCTCCGTCACCGTAGACAAGTTCACCAAGTGGCTAAAAGTTGCCCCTGTAGTAACAATCAACAAGCAGTCAACGGTCAAGTTCATCAAGTCAATCATCTGCCGGTTCGGGGTCCCGAACAGGATCATCACCGACAACAGGACACAGTTCACCCGTGCAGTTTCTCAATAGTACTGCGAAGACCTCGGCATTCAAGTTTGCTACGCTTTCGTTGCTCACCCATAGAGTAACGGTCAAGTTGAAAGAGCAAACATCGAGATACTCAGGGGACTCAAGACACGCACCTACGACTGCTTGAAGAAGCATGATGCCAATTGGGTAGATGAGCTTCTGTGTGCACTGTGGGCTAGCCAGACATCCCTCAGTCGCACGACAGGGGAAACACCCTTCTTCCTGGTGTATGGGGCTGAGGTCGTCCTCCCTCTGGAGATCACCATGGGCTCCCCCCGTGTCCAAGCGTACGATGAAGCCACGCAGGACCAGCTCCGACGTGAAGATATTGACCTTGTCGATGAACGAAGATGGCAAGCAGCTGCTCAAAATGCACGGTACCGCTAGATGCTCCGGTGTTATCATCAGTGGTTCGTGTGGAGTAGACAGCTCGAGGTGGGCGACCTGGTGCTTTGGCGAATACTTTCTCGTGAAGGAGCGAACAAACTCTCCTCCCTGCTGGGAGGGTCCCTTCCGAGTGATACAAGTATGCCGCCCTGGGTGCGTCTGCCTAGCCCTGGAGGATGGGGTACCTCTACCCAATCCATGGAACATAGAGAACCTTCATAAGTTCTATCCCTAGCGCAGCGTTAGCGCTCTTTTTTATCTCTTAGGGTGTCATAGAATCTAGGAGCAGCGCTTAGAACAGCTAAACTCCAGAGGAGTCCTGCTACTCTTGTCATCCGGAGCGGGTCACTGCCTTCTTGTAAAGCCTGTTTCCTCCTATTAATAAACCTGATATAAGAAAAAATAATCTTACCTTGCGTCTCCCACCCTCCCTCTATTTACAGTTTGTGCTCACTCATCATATCAACTGTATATGTCATGTCTAGAGTTTGTCCTTCAATTTTTTCTAGGTCCCGTGGCGCCAGAAGGTCCCCCCGCTGAAAGGTTAATGCCCATGGGAGGTCCAGGGTGTGCAACCTGCTTAGCTTGGTTCTGTACCCTAAGCCTGCCCACTCTGCCTCCCCAGTGTTACAAGGGAGTACTTGGGTGCCGGAGGGCACACACCTACGGACAAGAGAGTAACCGGACCCTGGGCATCACCCCTTCCTTTTTCATGCTTTCTTTCCATATACCGCTCCGGTCGTGTGGCCAGTTACCTTCTCTTGTGCTTACCCATAGTAGGAGTTGTGCCATCCTTCTGTAGGTGGGTCCGCTTGAGGTACCTATGATGTACCTGAGGTCTTTCAGTTATCTCTTTGCTCGGGGGCCCTATGGTACCGAATGGTTTCTCCCCTAAAGGCTAATGCCAATGAGAGGTCCAGGGTGTGTAGCTTGCTTAGCCTGGTTCCGTACCCTAAGCGTGCACATTCTCCCTCTCCAGCGCTACAGCTAAGTCATACCCCTGAGCAAAGTTGTAAGCATAGCCTGGATGCTACAACACTGAATTGCCCAAGCCTCGTAGCTCGGCTAAGGACCATAAGCCACAACAAAACTAGGAGCGGGAAAGGGTGATCACAGAGCACGATTACTCCTTTTTCTCTGCCATGTCTACAGGTCCGAACAGGTCTTAGCGTCCTAGACCTCTCAGGGGGCCCACCGCCGAAGTCCTGCCTCTGCCAGTCTGCTTGTTAGGTGCGCCCCAAGCTAAGGACCACACCTACTAGAGGGCTGTCACGATGAACTACGCAGGCAAGACGTCGGGACCGCCACGACAACAAGCAGAGAGCTCAGAGCTTCAACTACAATGAGTTAGCGACACCGCAGTGGCTCCCTCGGGTCCTTGCACTGCTAAGGACTCGGGGAGATGAGCTAGCAACACTGCCGGAGCCCCTTTGGGTCCTTACGCTGCTAAGGACCCGGAGGGATAGGCTCACGACATTGGAAAAGAAGCTACCTACCTCTGCTAAGCCGTTCTGGACCCTTGTGCTGCCAAGGACCCAAAGAAAAACATCAAAAACTCAAGACATAAAAGACTTAAGCAAGCAAGTTTTTTTATTCAAGAGGAAGCCCAGGCATATAGAGGAGCATACAAAGCGAGCTGGGATACCTAAGGGCCTACTGGCACTGGAACGTAGCAGCTACAAGTCGGGCAACCTCCTCCACAGCAGACTTGGTCACCTTGGGCATCTCTGCGCTGAGGCCCTTCAGTACCGGTTCCAAGGAAATGTCGGGGTCGCAGCTCCAGGAGCATGAGAGCACATGCTCAGCCACCTGCTGAGCCAAAGCTTTGCCCTAAACTTCCAGCTGCCCCCCGACGACGTCCTCTAGCGCCAACAGCTTGGCTCTGGCTGAGTCTAGAGCATGGAGCACCTGGCTCACCTCCTGCACCAGACCGCCAGAGTGCAAAGGACTGAAGCCGAAGGGATCCAGCGCCGTCTCCGTGCGGCTGAGGAAGTCCCAGACTTTCTCGGCCTCGATGGCATGAGAATCCCAGAGTTCCTCGACTGTCTTGGCGGTGGCGGCCAATTTCTCAGCCAAGCTCCTGCCCGCCAGCTCCTGCTTCCGTGCAGCCAGTTCTTCCTCCTTGGCAGTCAGCTTCGCGGCTCGGCAGTCCAGGGAGGCCTCCTTGGTTGAAGCAACGAGCTCCCAGTCGTAGACTCCCTGTAGCCGCTTTGTCAGGTGCTCCTGCTCCCCCTCATGGGTGGCTTGATGGATAGAGAGGTCCCTCTCCTTTGCCTGCACCTCCTGCTCCCGCCAGACAAGCACCTCCCACAGCTCTGACAGAGCTTTAGTGCGTGCATCGGTGGCGGCGTGGAGCTGCTTGGCCAGATACAGGAGGTTCACCGCCCTGGTGTTGAGCTCACCAACGGCGGCCTCCTCCAACTCGAAGGTCTACTGTATGACCTCCAGCCGCTCCACCCGCGCCTGGGCCTTCTCCCGAGCAGATTGGGTCCGCTCCCTCAGCAGGTTGCTCTAGTCCCAGAGGCGCTCTCGCTCGGTCCTCAGCTCGGCCCACTCCTGGTCGAGCACCCCCTGCACCTGTTCCAGTCTGGAGTGGACCGCCTTCATGGCCTTGGGAAGCGGGATTGCCTCTGGCATCTGCAGGAAGGGACCGCCGTAACCACCTATGGCTCTTCATCTTCCGTTGAGGCTGCCACCATGGCAGCCTGCGGAAGAGAAGGAGGTGGGCTTGCATCCCGCCTTGCAGAAGCTGTGCCGCCACCATGGATGTCCGCCTCCGCCATCTGGCTAGCCTTGGGGGTCCCGGGTGTCAGCATCCGGAGCTGGCCCAGGCGCTGGCTCTGACACCAACGCCGGAGCTTCGACAGTGAAGGAGCTCTGGCTCCTGGGCTGCTGCGAAGGGGGAGGACCGCTCTGCGGAGAAGCCCTGCAAGGAAAAATGTTGAAGTCAATCACATAAGCCAGCAATCCTGCGTTGCAACCTACCCTAAAAGGTTTGCTTCGTACTTGGGGGCTTGGAAGTTCTAGGATGAAAGGAGCTTCTTGCGCGAAGGGCTGGAGCCACTCGCTCCTGCCGACCTCGCGGCCAGAGGCGCATCGGATGCCAGGGCTTCCCCCGTTAGCTTCGGAGCCGGTGGCACCTCTAGAGCCTTTTATGCTGCAGGTGGTGTGGCAGGAGCCTTCCCCGCTGCTGGATTTGGGGCCGGAGGCACGCCCGGAGACGGAGCTGCCCACGGTGGCTGCGGAGTCGACAGTGTCATAGGGAACTCCGTCGTTGCCGGCGTCGCATCAGGAGCCTTCCCCGCCGATGGCATTGAAGTCTGTGACGCGCCGAAGGACTTCTTCTGCATCGTAGGCGCGTCAGGGACCCTTCTCAAAGCCGCAGCAGCACCAGGAGACTCCCCCCCCCTCCCCCGCCTGTCAGGGCTGCCCCGGCAGCAGCAGTTCCAGAACTACCACTGGCGCCGGTCGCTGAGCCTGACGCAGGGCCGCGGGAAGCCTGAGAACCCTCTACCTGGGGGCCTGTGACAAAGCCCCCGTCGGAGCGGACCAGTATCCTCTTTGGTGCCTTGCTCGACTCCGTGGTGTCCTTGGGCAGTGGGCGGGGCCCCGCCGTGGTGTGGGTCCACAGGCCGGGACCCACCCCTTCCCCTTGTTGGGGAGTGGGTCTGGCACGGGCCACACCTGATCACTGGCGCCGCCTCCGCAGGAGATCTCCATGCCCCGGGAAGCGTCGCCGACCTGCTGCACGATGACATCGATGTCGTCCAGTGTCAGCAGCTCGTTCAGCTACGCCGACCGCACCGGCTGGTTGAGGCAGATGGGCTGGAAGCTCGCTGGCGGGGTGATGGAGTCGTCGAAGGTCGGGTCAGAGCATAGCTTCTGCAGCATCACGCCCAACATCTCCCGATTTGGGGACGACCTAGCTCCATGCTCCAACCGGGTGAGATCGCCCTCCCCGATGTACAGCCAGGCAGACCGGGTGCGCTGCTGGAGAGGAGTGATCCGATGCAATAGGAAGTCGGCCAGGACCATCAGCGAGGTCAGGCCCTCCTGCGCCAGGAACTAGATCCTCTCCAGCACCGGCTCGTAGGCGTCCTGCAGATCGAAGATCTTGTCCCCGACAGCATCCTTGCTGACCGGGGGTCGCTCGGAAGCTCCAGGCAATCGAGGACGTCCGTCTGGGCGATCACCCATTCCTCCCTCCAGTGCTCCCACTTGCCGGGCGCAATGTACCGTGCGGAGTTCCTCCCTCGGTGCTGGAAGTAGTGGGTCTCTAGGTGGCATGTGCTTCTCCCAGAGGCCCGCAAGGAGAAGAACATCCGAAAGAGCCGCACTGAAGGCCGCACGCACACAAACATCTCGCAGATGTGATGAAGACCGCAACTAGTGCGAGGGTGTGCGGCATCATGTGCTGGAGCTGGAGCCCGTACACCTCCAGCAGTGTCAGGAGGAAGGAAGATGCCGGGAGTGTGAACCTGGACACCAC
Source organism: Neostapfia colusana (assembly GCA_030760725.1). Taxonomy (NCBI): domain Eukaryota; kingdom Viridiplantae; phylum Streptophyta; class Magnoliopsida; order Poales; family Poaceae; genus Neostapfia; species Neostapfia colusana. The sequence continues at coordinate 70,646,535 of JASWHV010000015.1, forward strand.
ATAGGAAGTGAAGAGGATGACCTCGCCGGGCCGCATACTAGTGAGTGGGGTCCTCCCAGGATGGATCTTTCTGTCGTGCGTGGCCGACTGCCACCCGAGAAGGCGCATCACGCACCTGAGTTCATCGCCGGTGCGGAGTCGGGAAGAGCAAAGTCCGGTCGCCATGGGTATAAGCGGTGGCTGACTTTGCGTGGGAGCGAAAGCTTCGAGGGCAAAGGTGGAAGGCGAAGATCACAAGGCACAAAGAGACAAGGAAGAAATCGCCATTCACCGAAAGGTTTCCTTTACTACTCCTGTGACCGTTGGCAGGGTGTCGTACGCGACGTCTGGGCTGCCACTGCCGCGTGCTGCTCGCACCCCCAATGACGGGTGGGACCCAGGTACGCCTATCAAACACTGGGGGTCAGATGGGGTCAGACGCAAGGAAAGCGGCGCGGTGGAACTGCAGCGGTCGACCCAAGAACCGCTGCAGTCAATGCCCAGGAATGGCTCCTTGAGCATGTCGCCACGACCCTCTAGTCAAGAGCGGACACACGTACCCTTCACCGAGGACGTGCTGCCATTTTGACTATTGAGCACTCCTATTAGGCCACGAGCGTGCAGCCTTTTCGACTGCAAGGTATAACCACTCACCCACTACGCCAGAAGCTCGCTGCTGCTTCAACTTCCAAAGTGCAAGTTTAAAGTAACCATGCGGGAGGAAAAGATGGAGGCCACACCTACGGGATTATCGCCTCCCCCAAGGTGGGCCTGGGGGCCACTGTCGGTACCCTACCAGACCTCACCTCCCTGTTGAGGTGGGCGCTGGCTCGGCCATGTATCCTTGGCCCCGGACCAGGGTGGGCCCGGGGGCCACTGTCGGTACCCTACCAGACCTCACCTCCCTGTTGAGGCGGGCGCTGGCTCGGCCATGTATCCTTGGCCCCGGACCAGGCCTCCCCGCTGAGGAGGGCTCCGGAGCCACCACATGTCCTTGGTCCCAGACCTGGCGTCCCCGCTGAGGCAGGGTCCGACACTGCCACGTGTCCCCAGGCTCCGGGCCGGAACTCCCCGCTGAGGTGGGCTCCGGAGCCGCCACGTGTCCTTGGCCCCGGACCTGGCCTCCCTTCTGAGGCGGAGTCCGGCGCTGCCACGTGTACCCAGGCTATGGGCCTGACCTCCCCGTGAGGAGATCTCTGAAGCCGCCATGTGTCCTGGGCCCCGGGCCTAGCCTCTCCGCTGAGGCAGGGTCCGGCGCTGCCACGTGTCTCCGGGCTCCGTACCGGCCTCCCTGGAGAGGAGGGCTCCGGAGTCGCCACATGCCCCATGATCCATCACGTGCCGTAAGACTCTAGAGTTAAGGAAGACATGTGCTGTTAGGCAACGCATTCAAGACTCGCGCCTTCCCCAGAAAAATGGCGCAAGGCACACGCTCCCGCCCACTCCCGTTTGTCATTATGGTGACAAGACTGGGCGGCGAGGCGTGACAGTAGCACAGTGCCACCCAACGGCACACCGCTACTCAGCAGAGCGAGAAGACGCGACGACAAGATGGCGTAATCATCGTCACCTGCTACTCAGTCAGAGGCGCCCGTCACGCATTAACTCCACCGACAGCAACATCACATGTAGTTGTAAATACCCTAGATCGTGTATATGGTTCGGACAGCCGTGGGGCCACCTGTCGGGCCCCGGGCCACAATGTAATTGTCCCAGCCTTGATCTATAAAAGTACCGGGGCAGCCTTTGGGCAAAGGGTTTGCAACCCAGCCAACTCACCCACTCATACGCGCAAGCAATACCACACAACACTCTCGTTTACGTAGGGTTTTACGCTTTGGCGGCCCGAACCACGTAAATCCTCGTGTTCACCAGTGTTCAACAGCCTCGTTCGATCTAGCAGCGGTTAGCCCCTTCAAAAAACGAACCTCCATGCACTGCTCTAGTAGGGTACTGGGGGAAGTGTCACAGCTCACACTTCGATAGAACATAACAAGACACTGGGACCTGATGGTTTTCCGAATGAATTTTATCAAGTTTTTTGGGAACTTATCAAGAGTGATTTGATGAAGCGCTTCAATGAATTCCATAAGGGGGACCTCAATCTACATGGCCTGAACTTTGGAGTTATCACCCTAGTCCCAAAAAAAGGAAGCAAAGCAAATCCAACAATTTCTACCAATTTGCCATCTTAACGTCAGTTTCAAAATTTTCACAAAATTAATGACCAATAGGATAGCTCTAGTAGCTCAGAAGGTCATTAAACCTACCCAAACCACTTTTATGAGCAGACTAAATATAATAAAGGAGTGGTGATTTTACAAGAGACTATTCATGAGATGTATAGGAAAAAGTTAGATGGGATCGTTTTAAAGCTAGATTTTAAAAAAAGCCTATGATAAAGTCAATTGGTATTTCCTCCAACAAACTTTGAGAATGAAAGGTTTTTCCACATGTTGTGTCAATGGATAGAACAAATTGTTTGTGGAGTGAGCATGGCAATTAAAATAAATGATGATATTGGGCATTACTTCCAATCTAAAAAAGGCCTTCATCAAGGAGATCCTCTATCACATATCCTTTTTAATTTAGTGGTGGATATGCTGGCCACATTAATTGAAAGGGCTAAGAAAAATGGAAAATTTTGTGGTGTTGATCCACATTTAGTGGATGATGGTCTTTCTATACTGTGGCGGACCGGAATCCGCTCATCCAGGATCGCAGTGGGTGGTGCCGCACGATGCGACACCTGAAAGCACACATCATAAGGATACATTGTATTACATTGAAAACCAACTGAAATGTACAAAGTAGTACACTACTCAGTTACAAACTAGTGTTTATATTACACAGCGGAAGTTAAATTTGTACAACTCAAGCCCACCTATCTAGCAAAAGTCGGTTGCCCAGCCCTAGGGCAACCCACACTAGCTGCACTCCTCAGCTTAGCGCGGCGTGTATGGCTCCCACTCAGCCGTGGTCCCCGACGGAGGGTAACCCTCGCCGGTGGACTCGTAACCCGAGTCCGTGGGTGGCTCCTCACCTGAAAAACACTTAGGCAGCAACCGTGAGCAGGATGGCTCAACAAGACTTAACCGACTCACCTAGGCATGAAACTCTACATGCAGTTTGTCGAAGTGTTCGGTCGACACTTCCCCCGGGCCTGCACTGGGCAGCCCGCGGAGGTTCTTTTTTCGGTGGGGCTAGTCCCTTGAGGAGATCTTGCGCGTATGGACGAGTTAGTAAGAGCTTGACACGATGAGTTTTATGTGGTTCAGGCCGCCGGAGCGTAAAACCCTACATCCACAGCGAGCTTTGGAGCTCGCTGTATTGCTTGCTGCTCAGAACCGGAGTCCTGAGCTTGGGGGTGAGTTATAGCTTGGGTGTGAATGGCTAGCGTATGAGTTGCAGAGGTGCGAACCCTTGCTATTGTCGCCTACCCGAGTCTTTTATAGTCCAAGACTCGGGTGGCTTACAAGGGGGCCCGGGACCCGACAGGTGGTCTCGGGGAGATTGTCTGTCATCTACCGTATCTGCAGTTATGCTGGTAGTTGTCTCTGACGAAGGCTTCTGAGTCTTCGTCTTGCAGCCCTGCCCATGCCGCATGCTAGTCGTAGTGGATGATGACGGCGGGGGTGGCATGGGATGTCTTGTCGCTGCGTTTATTGGCTGGCAGGCTCTGACACCGCGCGCCAGTCTGTGATGCGACTGGGCGCAACGGCACCTGACAGAGGCGTGCTCTGCGTCTCCGTGTCTTGGGAAGACGCGGGCCTTGAATACCTTGTACGGGCAAGGTATGGGGTGTCTTTACGCCCGCTGCCTATCGCTCGGGGGCAGGCAGTGCCGTTCTGCTGGCCACGTGGCGGGCCCGGAGCCCTCCTTAGAGAAGAGGGGGGGTCCGGCCCCGCGGGACACGTGGAGCCTTCGGACCTCTCCCCGCGGAGGGGGAGGTTCGGCTTCCGTCGGCCACGTGGCGGCCCCGGAGCTCCTCTCTGAGGAGAGGGAGGTCCGGCCCCGCCGGATACGTGGCACCTTCGGACCTCTCTCCCGCGGAGGGGGAGGTCTGGCTTCTGTATGCCACGTGGCGGGCCCGGAGCTCTCCTATGAGGAGAGGAAGGTCCAGCCCCGCCGGACGTGTGGCACCTTCAGAGCTCTCCCTGCGGAGAAGGGCGAGTTCGTTAGGCATTTTCCCCTGTGCGCTGGGGTACTCCAAATCGCGGGTACCGACAGTGGCCCCCGGGCCCATCTCGGGGGAGATAGCGAGCCCGAGGTGGGACCTCCGTCTCTTCTGATCCGTGCACTTTCTCTAAGCCCCGCATTGACCGCTGCCGGAGCACGAACGGCCGCGGGGTCGTGGGAGCGTGCGCCCACTTGATGGTTGCTTTTACTGCGGCGGTTCCCATGACTGCCACTTCCGCACGTTGCGGCGCTTTCTTCCGGAACCGCCGAAGCACCTTGCCGGCTTGTCTTCTGGGGCGTCTGACTCCTCGACCCACCGCTTCAGTTGGGTTGCTTGGGTCCACCTGTCATCGGCGCCCGGTCTTGGAGCCAACGAGGTCGCCGATGCGATGTTCTCGGAGGTTTTCGAATTACCTCGAACCATTCCTGGAAAGTTTTAAAAGGGGATCTCACCCACATCGCGGCTTCCCTTCGCATTTCCTAGCGCTCGTACTTCCCTTGAACTCTTGCGCCCCGGCTTTCCTGCCCTTGTGCCCTCTTTCGCCATGGCTTCCAACTTGCTCCCGACGCGCCTCGTTCGTTCTTCCGAGCTCGGGCCAGTGTGCAGGCTGCTGGGCTGGCGCTCAGAAGAACAGAAACACCGGCTTCGCCGAGGATCTCTCCCCTTGGTCCTGGAAAAGGGGGAGATAGTCTTCTTCACTGCTTATGCTCTGGCGGGGTTTCTTCCGCCAATTTCTTCCTTCTTTGTCACCCTGCTGGAGACATATGGTCTCCAGCTCCACCATCTTTCCCCCAACTCTTTCGCAATGGCTGCTGTTTTTGTCCACTTCTGCGAGATGTTTGTGGGGGTGCACGCTTCCGTGACGCTCTTCCGCTACTTCTTTGTGTTGCGGACGACTGGGCGCGGCTCGAAGACTCAGATGGGGGCATACTACTTCCAGCATCGCTGCAAGGACCCCAAGGTCTCTGGATACCTTCTGCCCTTCAGCGCATCAAGGTGGGAAAACTGGAGGGAGAGCTGGGTGGTAGTGCAGACCGACGAGCACGATCGCCTACAACTCCCAACCGCCAGCCCAACCACCGATCGCCACTTCTGGGAGGAGATCCCTGAGCTGGAGCAGGAGTACTCCCCGGTCTTGGAGCGGATCCGGTTCTTGGCCAACGAGGGGCTGACGTCTCTGATGGTGCTGATGGACTTTATGTCGCGCCGTATTGCATCCTTGCAGCAGCGTAGCCACCCAGCGTGGTACTACACCGGCGAGCAGGACTGTACCAGGCTGGAGAGGGGCCCCGGCTCTGACCCTTCCGACGAGGAGCTGAACGAGATGGTGGGCAAGGTGAGCGGTGACTACATTCCCAGTGGCGACCCCGCCCTTCCGCCCTCTGCCACCCCCTCTTCTTGGAGCCACAGAGGAGGTCAGAGCTCCTGCGGAAGATGTCGAACCTTGACGACATCGGGATCGCCATCCGGCAGGTCGGGGATGCCTTCCGGGGTATCACCATTCCAGGAACCGAGCACTCCGGGTCAGGGCATGAGGCATCCGCTGCTGTCGAACCCTCCCCCAGGGCCGACGGAACTCAAGCTGCCGACAAAGGGAAGGGAAAGGAGCCGGCCCCCGGGCATCCAGAGAAGAAACGCGCCCGGTCTCCTCCGAGGGCGCCGCCTGCACCGAGTCAGGGTGCCGGAGCTACTTTGCTCCCATCTCCCGGGGGTGCTGGTCCATCGGGTGGCGACCCGAAGAGGCCCCGGGTGTCCCTCCCCGGCGGGTCTCTCCCCAGACAGCGGCCGTCCGAGTCAGCCCAAGTACCTTGCCATCCTTCCTCAAGCGGAGGGGCTTCCAGGACGGATGTTGGTGGGGCGATGCCGGCGAGTGTGCCTGGGATCCAGGCGTCGTGTTCCGTGACCGTTCCAGCCGCTGGTCCCGGCGGTTCAGCTACAGCCCAGAGGCCAGTGCTGCAAGCCCGTTAGAGCGCTCATGCCGCCCAGTAAGTGTTTCTCTTTCTGGCTTGTAGGAGCAGAGCTCTTGTCTTCTCTCTTATCCTGAGGGCTTCCTCTTCTTGCAGGGACCGACCAGCTGCCGGGGGCGGGCCTCTTACCCAGCCGCCTTCAACCGACGGAGGCTCCGCGCCTCAGCACCTGGGGACCGTGGTGGCTCCCATGGTCCCCAACTCGACGGGGGCTCCCTCTACGCCAGCGAGTTCACTCTCCGCGGTGACTGCATCTGCTCCTATCCGCCCTCCTTCACCAGTCCAGAAGTCCGGTCCTGAGACTGGGAGGGCCGCTGTAGGTGCGCCTGCTGGCCCCCTGGCCTCCTTAGGACAGCGCCCCATCCTGGTTGCTGAGGCGCCGGCGCCTCCACCGGTCTTAGACTCGACAGGGGGGTCCAGTGGCGTGATTCCTGTCCCCCCTGCTCCGGCGCCCGTGTGGGACGCCCTGGGGCGTGTTCAGACCAGCGCCCGGCAGCTCCAATCCGCCTTTGAGTAGGAGCGGGGGGCGCTGGCCGGCGAGAGGAAACGCCTTCTCAGCTGGCAGCAGCGGGCCCAGGAGGCTACGGCGGACCTTGACTCGAGGCAGTCAAGGCTTGAGGCCATGAGTGCTCTGCTTGGCACTCAGAAGAAGGCCATTAGCCGCTTGGAGTCAGAGACCCAGCGGGTTCGTGCCACCTACCGCGAGGCTCTGGCCCACGTTGAAGCCAAAGCCAAGGAGTGTTCCGCCGCCGCGGAGGAGTTGCAGCTGCAGATAGCCCGTCGAGAGTGCGCCGTCGCCGATCGGGAATGCGCTGCCGCGGCCGAGGAGGAGAAGACCACCGCCCGGCTGAGGGCCAAAGTGGAGGAGCTAAGGGCTCGGTCCGAGGAGCTGGAGCTCCATGAGTCGGCTGTTGCCGCGAGGGAGGAGCAGTTCTCCCAGGAGCGCCAGGCGGCGACGCATCACGAGCTGGCGGCTCGCCAAGAGGTAGAGAAGCTCCAGTCCTTGCGGTCTGCCGAGGCCCAGGCAGTCTGGGGCTTTATTGCCAAGGCGGGGTCTGCCTTGGCTCCTCTTGGTTTCAGCGCTGTGCAGGTGGAGGCTTCGGCGTGGCCGATGTCCGAAGCGATCCCGGCCCTTGAGTCCATCGGCGACGAGCTGGGTCGGCTCGAAGCAGTGATCACCGACGAGCTGGAAGCGGAAGGTCGGGGCCTTGCGAAGGAGGTTGCTATGCATGTTCTGTCGTGCTTCCTGAGCCGAGACCCTTCCTTTTCTCTGGGGCCAGTCCGTCTAGGACCCATCGCCGATAGGGAGGAAGCTGCCAGGGCCGAGGTCGAGGACTTAGCCGCCCTCGTGGCCTCTAGGTTTCATTGGGAGTCCGGGGACTCTTAGGCATCTGCCCCCGTGGCCACAAGGCCCTGTATTTCCTTTTTTATTTTTGATGAGTCTGTAGCCCAGCTCATGGAGCCTTTGTATTAACAGACTCCTGTTTCTTTTTGTGTCTGCATGTCGTAGCCTTCTTCTTGGCTTTTCCTGGCTGAGTCCTTAGCTCCGCAAGGTACTCGGAGGCCTTGACCAATCTCGAAGCTCTGCATAGACACCTTCTCCGGGTCTTCACTGTATACTAAGGGTTCCGGAGGTCTCCAGGACCCGCCTCACGAGATCGGAGGGGGGTCCGGGCCTGTTGGCCACGTGGCGGGCCCGGAGCTCCCGTTTGAGGGGAGGTCCGGGCTTGCGGGGAACGTGGAGTCCTCGGACCTCTCCCCACGGAGGGGGGAGGTCCGGCTTCTGTAGACCTCACGGAGGGCCCGGAGCTCCCCCTCAAGGAGGTGGAAAGTCTGGCCCCGCTGGACACGTGGGACCTTCGGGCCTCGCCCTTGTGAGGTCTAGTTCTTTGATCTTACCTTGGGGTTTCGGTCTTGCGCGATCCCGTAGCGGCCCCCTGGTAGGTGCGTTCCATTGGATGGATGTGCCTACCATACTTCTGCGGGGAGCTGAGGCCGAGAGGTCCTGCACACAAGTAAGAGAAACGTAATTCTCCTTGGGGGCTCCCCCCCTCTATCTCATAGTCTTATTTGGCTTACGATCCCCGTGCACCTATACGGTGCTTGGGAACTACCGTGCGCGAAGTGCCGGGGCTCGGGCCCCCCTGGCTATCGGCCGGTACCTCCGATGCAACCGCCTTTGGTAGGGCAGCAAATGCCGACTAAAGATGAGAATGAGGAGAGGGAGCTGAGCGCATGGTGAGCACACGCTAGCAGTGCAATCATAAAAATGTTATAAGTAAATTAAATGAGCACCAAAGAATAGCAACGTAGGACAAGTTTCTTTTCATATAAATTTCCATAGGAGGAAGGCAGGCTGAGTATGGAGGCCACGACCCGCCTCAAGGGAAGCAAGACTCTACGTGCTTGGGGTCGGAACCAGGCGAAGCTGGACGTAGTCCTGGACCGTCCCCTGAGGCTTAGCTGCACCGAGCACTGTTCCTGGACTTTATGGAATTTATTATAAAAAGAAGAATCTGTCCTATTGTTGCTCTAGGGGTAGAACTTACAGAGGTGTTCTGTGTTCCGGAGGTTCGGGAGCGGGTCCCTATCCTCGGTTCTGGGGAATGGTCCCAGGCCCAGGATGTCCAGCCCCCGTATGGCAAATGGCCATGCGGGCTGGATCATCTGTACCGCCCAAGCCGGTGTATGGATCTGCTTGGCGTGGAACAGGCACGCCTTGCAGCTCTCGACCAGCTTGACGGCATCCTGGAGTGCTGCTGGCTAATAGAAGCCATGCCGAAAGGCTTTACCGACAAGCGTGCGTGAGGAAGAGTGACTCCCACATTCGCCTCCATGGATCTCAGCGAGCAAGTCGCAGCCTTCCCCCTGGGTTATGCACCGCAATAGGATGTGGTTGGCGCCGCGTCGGTAGAGATCCCCCTCTACCGCCATGTGTCTCTTAGCCATACGCACGATCCGTTCAGCGGATACACGTTCATCACAGAGGATATTGTCTTTCAATTAGTCCCGGACCTCCGTGATCCATGCATCAGGTCTGACTTGAGCATCTGGATCTTGAGCGCTGGGTTGCACGGAGTCCCCACTGACGCTTATGATCCTTGGTGGCGTCCATGGCCGCCGGGACCGCCAGCTTCGAGGTGCTGGTCTAGCCCCCTTCGCCCGGCTCGGCGGGCCGGGCTGTGGGCCGCGGCAACGTCCTCTCGAAGCCCCCTTCGGGCACAGGGGCTCCGGTGGGGGTCTTCGTTGAGAGGTCGTCAGCTGCGGCCTTGCTAGCGCGCGGTACGTGGTGCAGGTCCAAGGCGAGGAAGTCTGTCTCCACCATCTTGTTTGATAACCAGCTGGGAGTCGCCCTGTGCCAACGACTGGCGAGCGCCTAGAGACAGGGCTGTCTTTAGGCCAAGGATGAGTGCTTCATACTCTGCCATGTTGTTGGTTGCCTTGGAATTGAGACGCACCACATACCCAGACTGCTCCCCTAATGGCATGAGGAACAATACGCTAGCACCGGCCCCCTACTTTCGCAAGGAGCCGTCGAAGAAGGGCATCCAGTAAGGCCCGGTGAAGGCCAGGGCTCAGGGTCCTGGTTCTCCGTCTCCATGGCCCCCTGAGTCAGCCTGCGTTGGCGTCTATTTCAGCCATGAAGTCAGCTAGTGCTTGGCTGTTGCCTGCGTGACGAGGAAGGAAGCCTAGCTCAAACTCCAGTAGCTCCGCCGCCCATTTGGCGGCATTGTCCGTCACGTGGGGCTGTGGAGGATAGCTCTCAGCCTGGGGAGGCCACCGGGAGCTGATACTCGGAGGTCCCCCAGGCTGTCTTGGACCTCCGGGAGGTCCCGCTGATTTCCCGGGAGCTCCGGGGAGTCCCATTGGACGTCCGGGAGGTCCTGTTGGGCCTCCGGGGGGGGGGTCCCGTTGCACCTCCGGGAGGTCCTGCTGGACCTCCGGGAGGTTGTGTCGGGGATCCGGGGTCCGTTTTGGACCTCCAGGGGGTTGCTTCGGAGACCCGGGGGGTCGTCTCGGACCTCCGGGGTTTCCTGGCCCTTGTTTCTCGATAGCGAAGCAGGTTGCGGTGGTATGGGGTCCGGCCGCTCTGCGGTGAGGACCATACTCTCCTCTGCAGCCGTCGCCGCGATGTAGAGCAGCAGATGCTCTTCGGGCTCGGGGACTACTATTACGGGTAGGGTCATCAGGAGCTGGTTCAGCTCCAGGGGAGCTTCCTCCGCTTCGTCGGTCCAAGCGAATGGGCCGGATTTGCGTAGGAGCTTAGAGGAGTGGAGCGTTCGCTTTGCTAACCTCGGTATAAACCGACTCAGCGCAGCTAGGCATCCCGCGAATTTCTGGACTTCAAGCCAATGGCTTTGACCCTCTCTGGGTTAACCTCAGTTCCTTGGCGTGAGGCCAGGAATTCTAAGGGTTTTCCAGAGGGTACACCGAGCTCACATTTGTCGGACGGACGAAGGCTCAGGCCAGGTTATCTAGTATGGACGAACCAAGCCTGATCTTAACAACAATGTCTTCGACACACACCTCAACTGAGTCTCTCATTAGCTCTCCTAAGGCCTTGTGCATTGCACGTACGAAGGTAGGGAGAGCGTTCCTTAGGCCATAAGGCATAGAGGCAATAACAGTACAGGCCGACTACTGTGGTGAAGGGGGTGTGCTCTCCAACTTCTCTAGACGTAGGGGTCTGGTGGAAACCCGAGCAAGCATCTAGGAAGCACAGTATATCGCAGCCTGACGTCGAGCCTACTATTCGATCTATCATAGGGAGAGAAAATAGATCTTTAGGACATGCCTTATTGAGACTGGTGTAGTCGATGCACTTCCGGAGCTTCCCGCCGGCCTTTGGGGCAATCAACGGGGTTCGCCAAGCACCGAGGGTGGCGGACTTTCCGTATGGAGCCAGCGCCCAGCAGCTTCTTGGTTTCTTCCCGAATGAAGCTTTTTACTGCTCGGTGGGCTGCTTGAGGGGCTCCTGTCGGACTGTCCAGGCGTTGGGGGAGACCTTTAGATAGTGCCCAATCACCTCCCTAGGGATCTCTGGCATCCGCGACGGCTGTCATGCAGCACATCGGCATTGTGCCGGAGGGAGGTAACGAGCGCGCCCTCCTATCTGCTATCCAGGCCCCCGGCTACCCGGGTGGTCTAGGTGGCATCGGCGCTGATTCGGACGAGCCTCAAGGGGACATCGTCCTCATAGAGGGGTTGCACATGGGGTGCTGTGGTAGAGGCACGGTGGCGTGTACTAGGGTGGAGCCGGTTTGGTTCTGCACCGCCCGGGGTTGGTGCTCCAGCTGCTGTAAGCATCTGGAGCTTTTCCAAGGCTAACACTGCTGCAACACGGTCTCCACAAACCTTGAAAATGCCTGTCGGTGTAGGCATCTTCAAGACAAGGTAGCCATAGTTGGCTACTGCCATGAATCGGTACAGGGCTGGCCTGCCAATTATGGCGTTGAACGGGAGGTCGATCTCGGCCACGTCGAACAGAATGCACTCTGTCCGATAGCTGTCTGGTGCCCCAAAGGTCACCGGGAGGCTGATGTGGCCGTAGGGAACGACCCTTCCCGGCCCTACCCCTGAGAACGGGCTCGATGGGGTGAGCTTGGCCATCGGGATATGCAGCTTCTGGAAGGCTGCGCGACTGATGAGGTTCAGTCCAGCCCCGCCATCCACCAAAACGTGGTACATCTTCACGTTGGCGATGGTGGGGGCCACCACGAGCGGTAGTTGGCCGGCCCCAGCCATGTTCCTGGGGCAGTCGGTGGCGTCGAAGCTGATGGGGGTTCCCATCCACCTGAGGTGCGGTGCTGTACTCGGGAGGGGAGCCACCGACGCTACCGCTCGGCGCAAGGCCTTAGCCGCGCTTCGGGACGGGGGGTCAGCGGACCCGTCGAAGATGACATAGAGCATCTTCCGGTGCTCGTCATTACTGGAGCTGGAGCTCTCATGATTGCGCACTGCCTTCACGGCGCGCTGAAGCTCCTGGAACTCCACCTGGCGGTCGACGCCATCTAGGGCTTCGACCTTCTGCTTGCCCTCCCTTTGACGGTAGGGTGGGGCATCAGTTAGGGGTTGCTTCCCTTTCCGGAAGCGCTCCGCGAGCTTCTGGATTTCCCGGCACTTGGCAGCGGTATGATAACGGGTGCCATGCATGGGGCATAACTCATCCTGGCCCCCGTCTGGGGCCGGTGATTGTCGCGGCCTCTTGTCGGGGCGCGGCCCCCGAGCTCCACTGGGCGCCGCCGTTGTGGCAACAGGGGTCGTGGCTGACGGCTTTATCTTGCTTCCGCCTCCGTTCTTGATCTTCCTGCCGCTTTTATATGAAGCGGCGCCAGATCCCGGTTGACCCCCTGGCTCGGAGGCCGGCAGGGAGTGCCAGCTCCGCCCTTCGGCTGCTCTGGCACACTTGTCCGCCAGGCTGAAGAGTTCTGAAACATCGCGGACCTCCCTAGTCGCGAGCTTCTCGAGCATCTTCTTGTCCCGAACGCCTTGCCGGAACGCCACTACCACAGAAGCGTTCTGGATGTGTGGGACGGTGTTCCGCACCTGGGAGAACCGCTGGATGAAGGAGCGCAGCGACTCCCCTAGTTGTTGCTGGATGGCGTGGAGGTCGAGCTCCGTGCCAGGCCGGGTGTAGGAACTGCCGAAGTTGGCGACGAACTGCCGGCTGAGCTCTCCCCAGGAGGTTTCAGAATCCTGGGGTAGGTTCATGAGCCAAGACCGGGCTGGGCCGGTTAAGGCGACGGGGAAATAGTTGGCCATTACAGCCTCATCCCCTCCTGCGGCGAGTACGGCGGTGGAGTAGATCTGGAGGAACTCCGCCGGGTTGACACTGCCGTCGTACTTTTCGGGCAGGTGCGGCCGAAACTTGCGCGGCCACTTCGCGAAGCGAAGGTGGGGTGCAAGAGCCGCACATCCTGCTCCTGTTGCCGCAGGTATCGGTGCCGCGAACGCTTGATTCGCACTTGGCACTGTGCACCCCGGTATGGGCAAGGCTGCACCATAGACCGGGGACGCCATTTGCTGGCCTAATGGTTGCGGCACATGCTGTGCGGCGTACGCCTAGGGCAGAGCTCGCGTGGCAAAGATCTGCCCTTCAGGCTGGGTTGAGGCCGACATCATGCTGTCACCAGTCTCTTGGATGCGACGCCTCTCTCGACGTCGCTCGAGGAACACTCGAGCATCTTGGCCCAGGTGGCATCGCTCCAGCTCTGCCCTCAGGTCCGTCGTCGGAGGCCTGGTGGAGCTGGAGTCCGCCGTCTGCCCGTCAACCGTGGGCGTGCGCGTCAGCGACACTGCCGGTTGACTGGAGCATCGTCCCCGCCGAAGTCGAGGGTTTGCGGCGGCGACTACGAGACGGTCTACCTCGCGAATCCACTGCTGGGTCGCTGCCTGAGGCGCGTCCCCAGCAGGCGGATTGTGCAGTAGCGCTCTTGCTGCGGCTAGCGCACCCCCACTGGGTACGCCCAGCGCTACTGAAGACCTGACGCTGGTTGGAGCCTGCATTGCCGGGGTCGGCGCTGCCAGAGCCGGTTGCTGGCTCCCAGCTTGTTCCGACACACTCCGTCCTGAGCGTGTCGACATGTACTCCCCCTGGTCGCGGTTCGCCGCGGACGCGGGGGGGGGGTGTTGGGAGTTTGCCGCCGAAGGAAGCTTGGTCATCTTCGTCGCCGGAAACTCGTCGCGCAAGGGAAAAGCTCCCCTACCTGGCGCGCCAAATGTCGAAGTGTTCGGTCGACACTTCCCCCAGGCCTGCACTGGGCAGCCCGCGGAGGTTTTTTTTCGGTGGGGCTAGTCCCTTGCGGAGAGCTTGCGCGTATGGACGAGTTAGTAAGAGCTTGACACGGTGAGTTTTACGTGGTTCAGGCCGCCGGAGCGTAAAACCCTACGTCCATGGCGAGCTATGGAGCTCGCTGTATTGCTTGCTGCTCAGAACCGGAGTCTTGAGCTTGGGGGTGAGTTACAGCTTGGGTGTGAATGTCTAGCGTATGAGTTGCAGAGGTGCGAACCCTTGCTATCGTCGCCTACCCGAGTCTTTTATAGTCCAAGACTCGGGTGGCTTACAAGGGGGGCCCGGGACCCGACAGGTGGTCCCGGGGAGATTGTCTGTCATCTACCGTATCTGCAGTTATGCCGGTAGTTGTCTCTGACGAAGGCTTCTGAGTCTTCATCTTGCAGCCCTGCCCATGCCGCATGCTAGTCGTAGTGGAAGATGACGGCGGGGGCGGCATGGGATGTCTTGTCGCTGCGTTTATTGGCTGGCAGGCTCTGACACCGCGCGCCAGTCTGTGATGCGACTGGGCGCAACGGCACCTGACAGAGGCGTGCTCCGCGTCTCCGCGTCTTGGGAAGACGCGGGCCTTGAATACCTTGTACGGGCAAGGTATGGGGCGTCTTTACGCCCGCTGCCTATCGCTCGGGGGCAGGCAGCGCCGTTCTGCTGGCCACATGGCGGGCCCGAGCCCTCCTCAGAGAAGAGGGGGGGTCCGGCCCCACGGGACACGTGGAGCCTTCGGACCTCTCCCCGCGGAGGGGGAGGTTCGGCTTCCGTCGGCCACGTGGCGGCCCCGGAGCTCCTCTCTGAGGAGAGGGAGGTCTGGCCCCACCGGATACGTGGCACCTTCGGACCTCTCTCCCGCGGAGGGGGAGGTCTGGCTTCTGTATGCCATGTGGCGGGCCCGGAGCTCTCCTCTGAGGAGAGGGACGTCCGGCCCCGCCGGACGCGTGGCGCCTTCGGAGCTCTTCCTGCGGAGAAGGGCGAGTTCCTCAGGCATTTTCCCCTGTGCGCGGGGGTACCCCATATCGCGGGTACCGACACAGTTTACACGAAACATGGGATAGTAATTTCAGCAAATGGACATGCCTACAAGTTCATCCTTAATTCATATTTTAGCCACAAGTTAACAATTCATGAATAAGAAATTTAGTAAGCGATATTTGGTGGCACACAGGTAGCAATACAATTATACATATCAGCCGAATTGAATCATAATATTCCACGGTTTATCTATGTTACGACGTAGTGAACAAGCGGTACTCGTCACCGCGAGGGACGGTGAATCGACTCGATATACACCTGCAGGGATACTCAAAAAGCACGCCACGTACGCGCACCCGTGGAGCTGCACAGCACGCTCACTCGATGTCGTACGGGACAACCTTTCACCCAACAGCCCAAACGTCGAACCGGTCGCACCGAAACGGATAGGAGGTTCCCTACACGGAGCATATCTCTATGTCCGTTAGCAGATTTCCACCTTGCTGCCCTCAACCTACACCTATAAATCGGTGTGCTATGCCTCGACGCCTGGAGGTTTAGGTTACATTGGTTTATCGGGGCCCATATATCCGATATGCCTTCGGTACGTTCAATACTTATTCAGCAGGGCCGCACACGGATCGGTCCTCAATCGACACGGACAGGGCTGCGCACACAAGACTTCCTCTTGCTGTGCCCTAGCCCCTGGCTAGTCTCATTTTCATTACTAAAGTGATCTCACATCACTCGAACCAATCCCGTATGTCCCAAGCCTATCTCGCGAGTAGATTCCAACTACTTGACTTGTACCGAAGTTCTATGGATCATTAAGCATAGCCTGTCTACTCGAGGACTTAGACACTACCCTCACTCTTATAGGGAACATCTGGTCATGCATTTGGTGTTCCATCCATCCTACACCTAATGCACATAAGCGTACCTCATACTACCTATGTAAACAAAGCAAAACTTGTAAAATGGGTTAATGCGAACCGGGGCTCGCCTTGTTGCTGCTGGTTTAATAGTATATAATGCAGTTAGAGTCTTGTCTCCCTTGAGGCTTGA
This sequence comes from Neostapfia colusana, assembly GCA_030760725.1. NCBI lineage: Eukaryota > Viridiplantae > Streptophyta > Magnoliopsida > Poales > Poaceae > Neostapfia > Neostapfia colusana. The sequence goes on from JASWHV010000015.1 coordinate 70,662,484, forward strand.
TCACTGATCTACTTCAATGGGATCACTCCGTCGAATTTCTCCATTGATTGCCTCCGTTGCAAGTCCTATTGATATGTATATGCATATGTTCCTATAATGCAATTTAAAGAATTAAAGACTCGACTCGTTAATAACAGGGAACTGTGTGGAAGTACTAAGAATGAAGTTCTTGTCCCTGTTGTGCATAGGAATTAGAGGAAAACCACATGTCCATAAGAAGTTCCATTAACACGTTCTATGGTTCCTAATGGACATGTGACATGAATTGAAATGGGTTGAAAGGAACTAAAGGTCCTGATCTCCAATGACTTCAAATATTTTTACATGAAGTCATACACTACACAGAGACTTATTTTGCCAAATTGCAACTCATGTGGGTGGAAATTGTGTCTCCCATAATTCCCACCATAATTCTCTATGTTTTGCTCACATACATAAGCATGGGGAACAAGAACAGGGAGATCTAAGGTTCAAATTCAGCTGATACTTTACATGTGAGTTCCTGGTCACATGAAAGTGTTCTGGACCAAAATTCAGGACTTCTCATTGAGTAGTTCCTCCAGAATCATTTTATAAGCAGTTATGCTACAAGGAATTAATTCTGAAGTAATGTGCATTTTCCTGTCCAATCAGGTGAACTACCATTTCAAGTATGGCTCATAGAGCATGTCTGAATTTTCCTATGATTTTTGGAACTAAGGATTTCCCAGAACTGATTTTACAAAGGAAAACTATTTTCTGGAAAAGTTTCTGGATAATTTTGAGTACAGCAGATTGTACTCTGGAAATTCCTACACAAATCAACTCCAACTGAGCTGAAACATGGCTGAAAGTTCAATAATATACTAAGGAATATTCTGTAAAAAATTGAGGATTTTTGGACAAACCAAACTCCCTCAATAATTCTTTTTCAGAAAACTTTCAAAGAATTATCCAGAATTTAATATTGACTTACATACAAATTGGGGTTCATATTTGGATAGATCTTTTCAAAAGGAATCTAACCCAATTTGAATCACCCAATTTGGAGTTTCCTACACAAAGTTATAAATTTCCTAAGTTGGAGCTAAAACTGGATTTGTTTTGCTATTGAAAAAGGACTTGGGCCCACGTTTTATATCTCAGCCAGTGAAATTCCAGCCACACCGGGCCACTCTCTTTTGGCGTGCAGCCACACTGGATCACAGAGCCACAGCTGATCAGTTTTTTAAACTTTCGGTCGCTGACACGTGGGGCCCGCCCCAGGTCATCTTCCTCCTTGGTCATTTCCCGCTCCCGCGCTGCCCCGTCGCCGGACCTCCGCCGGAGCTCACCGGACCGGCGTTCCCGGCTGTCTCCCGGCCGGAGACTCGCCGCCCGGGGGTTTTCAGGGTCGGGAAGCACGTTGGCGTGGGTGATAGACAATCGGAAACGTGCCCGCGACGTGCGGCGGCCTTCGGTGAAGTTCGACGCTGTCGCCCGGTGGTCCTAGCCTGCCAAACTTTCGAGGGATTGGCTCTACAGCATCCTTGGATGCTAGGGAAACTCGGCAAGGATGCAAACAAGCCCGGAAATGGCAGCTACCCTGCTTTCACCGTGCGCCCGAATGGTGTTGCGACGTCCGAGCTCGGGAACGCATGAAATAGCTCACTCACGGTCGATTTCTAGCTAGGGTTTTGAAGGGAACTTGACCGCTAGACAGTCTAGTGCACGTGTGCATGAGTTGGTGGCCTAAAAACAAGAATTGCGATCGCATTTGAAGGAATTCTCACCCTGGGTCGTTTTGCACGTGCCGAGAGTAAATTGCCAAATTCTCGCTCGGGAGATCATGGCTTGAGTTGAGGTTCGGTGAGGAGTAGCAGGGAGCTCCGACACTCCTCTGGGTGTCCTAGCTCGGGCGTGGAAGCCCCTCGGTTGCCCTGTCCACTGAAGCCCGATCGTGGTTGGTTCTCGGGTCGCCGTAGGCCGACGTCGTTCTTGGTCAGGGCAGCGGGAAACCTCTCGGGTTTGTGCCTAGAAGGTAGGGGGAAGTCCCCTGGTGTCGTTTCTCAGCTTGGGAGGCCCTGTGGGCACGAGTCTGGCGGTTTCCCGATCGAGTGCCCGAGGCGGCTATGAGCGGCGGCTCTGTTTCGTTCTCGTGTGGGGGTTAAGCAACGGACGGGAGCTCGGTCACTGGGGAAATGGATCATGCCGCGCGCTAAAGCAGCCCACGAGCTGCTCTCCAGCGCTGCTCAAGCAGCTGGGAGGTGGCGGCACCCCCCCCTCCTCGTGGCGCGCGCTCTCGGCTGTAAAGACTTCGGGTGCAAGTCTCCTTGGCTCACTGCCAGGTGGGTCTACCCCTCTCATTTGTTATTTTCTACTGCACTTTGAGATTCCCACACAACCGTGATACGAATTTGACCAAATTTGGAGGGTAGGCCAAACATGATGTGAGGAGTTTAAATCTGAACTCAGATTTCAAAATTGAGCATGTTTGGTTCAGTTTCCAAATTTAAATTGGAATTTGAATGTGATCTCGAATAATGCTTGAACAATTGATATAGGAGCTCAAAATTTCTCCCAATTTGGAACTTAAGCTCTTTAATACCTAAGGAATGCAATGGTCACCTCACATATGGGCCCTTGGGCAATCTGGACATGAATTCTTTGCCAAGATTCAAAATGGGGTTTAAATTTCCCTCCCCTCTACTCATAGAGGATGTACACATGAGTTAGATCTTTCGGAGTGAACTTCTTTCCCCGGGGTCAACATGTTTCAGTATAAGCTAAAGAAAATGTTAGCTTTCCCCACATGTCCATGTTTGTGTTCATCATTTCATGTGACACAAACTCAAGTCATTCCCTTGTCATAACATGTCTGAATTCACACGAATTCAAACATGATCATAATTCACTCCTCTCTAGCCCACCCTCAAAAACAGAAAGTTGCCACCATAACTCTCCTCACCTTCCAATGTGGGAGGTTCCATGTGTGTTCAACAATTTGGCGGCACTTTGGGGTGAGCATTTGAGTCTAAAGAGCTACTTTCAGTTCTTCCTCGTGCACATGTATGATCACACATGAGTTTAACTCCACCTTGGTCCAACACATTCAAATGAATGCTTGAACCCATGTTGTTAAACCCCACGTATACCATCCCGTGTAAGAAAGTATTTTTTTGTATGTCCCATTTTCCATGAACCCGAAACCCAATGATGTTCAAACATCCGTTTCTTTGCATTCACGTTTTTGGGACTTTTACATATACTGCACTATGCAGATGATACCATTGTTTTCATGGAGCACAATTTAGTACAGGCGAAGGATCGCAAGCTAATCTTAAGTACCTTTGAGCAACTGTCGGGTTTATAAATAAATTTCCACAAAAGTGAGCTTCTTTGTTATGGCAAAGCCAAGGAATTTGAACATGATTATGCTCATCTTTTTGGCTGCAAGAGCGGAGGACTTTCATTTAAGTATCTCGGTAGACCTATGCATCATTAAAAATAACAAACAATGATTGGATATCAATTGAAGAAAAGTTTCAAAAAACGTTTCGTAGTTGGAAAGGGAAAACTTCTATCGGTAGGGGGAAGACTTGTGTTGATTAATTCAGTGTTGACTAGTTTAGCAATGTATATGCTTTTCTTTTTGTGAGGTCCCTAGAGGTGTCCTTAAAAAAATAGATTTTTATCGCTCTAGCTTCTTTTGGCAAAGTGATGAACACAAAAAGAAATATCGACTCACGAGGTGGAGTATGGTCTGCAGGCCTAAGGACCTTGGAGGACTAGGAATCCAAAATCTTGATCTCCAAAATCAGTGCCTCCTCAGCAAATTGTTGTTTAAACTCATAAATGAGGAGGGTGTTTGGCAAAACCTGCTAAGAAATAAGTATTTGTCCAATAAAACTCTATCTCAAGTAGGTAAACAACCGGGAGACTTCCATTTTTGGTCGGGCCTAATGAAGGTTAAAGATAAATTCTTAGTTCAAGGCTCTTTTTTAGTCCAAAGTGTTATCCAAACTAGATTTTGGGAAGATACTTCTCGATTGGAGATCAACCTTTGGGTATCATCTATCCCTATATAACATAGTAAGGAACAAATGTAACAGTGGCACATATATTAAGTACTAGGCCACTCAACATTTCTTTTATAAGAGCGTTGTTAAATGATAATTTGCAAAGTTGGTATGAACTAGCTGCAAGGGTTGCATTTGTGGAGCTTAATGGGGGCAAAGATATTATTCTTTTCGCTCAGTGTACTTAGATATGATTCGAGAAGGAGTGATCTCTAATAAAAGTCTACTTTGGAGAATTATAGTGCCACTGAAAATTAAAGTTTTTCTTTGGTATCTTCAAAAAGGTGTAGCGCTCACAAAAGATAATCTTGCAAAGAGGAATTGGCAAGGGAGCACTAAGTGTTGTTTTTGTAGTTCTTTAGCGTAACACCCTCAATTTCACTACCATGCATTGCATACATTTTTCATGTGGAGAAGCATTTAAAAAGAAGTAGAAATGGAGAAAGAAAATGGAAATGGAGAAAGGGGGGATCCCCCCCCCCCCACATTTGGGGGGATTTGCCCCCCAAATTGGCCGCAGCCCTAGAGGGGAGGGAAGCCCTAGGACTCTTTGGTTGAGTCCCAACTTGACTAGGATTCTTTGGTTGAGTCCCAACTTGACTAGGATTCTTTGGTTGAGTCCCAATTGGACTAGAACTCTCCTTTTCCCCCCTTATAAATACAACCCCCAGCCCCCCTACACCTTCGGCCGCAGCCCCCCCCCCCAAACTCGCCGAGTTGAGCCCCCCCCCCACTTGCCGGAGTTTAGTTGCCGGTGAGCCCCGCCGTAGAGCCCCGTCGTCGAGCCCCGCCGATGAGCCCCGTCACGCCTCGCCGTCGCCGGAGAAGAAGCCCGACGATCATCCCTGCCATAATTTCCCACAGAAAAATACCCCGCTGCTGCCGTTGCTAGGAGGAAGGCCCTGCCACAAGGAGGAAGTTAGGTAGTTCTTCATTACCCATTTTACGATGTCGTCGCTGTTTCTACGCATCCGTTTTCTTCGCCCCCTTCGAGCAGAAACTTTTGCCAGTGGACAGATCGTGTTTTGATCGATTTTTGACGGTGGAATTGATCTAGATCTTGTGTAAATATCATCACCACGTCCACACTTGATACCTACACCTTTGTTCTTCATAAAACCCCATGAAAGCCCATTAAAACATGCAAGAACACGTACAGACTGGTTTTATAAAACTGTACTATAGGATTTGCATTCATCTACCCCATTGCATCTTGAGTAAAGTTCGTACATGATGATTGATTGCTGTAAATTTTGTATGTGCATGGTCGTGAGTAGAAGGACAAGCTCAAGAGGCCGTCTACAAGGAACTACAGCACCAACACTTCGAGACGCTTGAGCAACATGAACCACGGGAGCAAGGCAAGTGCCCCTTGACCATATTGATCCCATATTTTGAAACTCTTTTGTTTGTGAAAATTCATATGCTTGTGTCAACTTGATGGGACACCCTTTTGTAGGAGTTTACTAGTTTTGTTAACCATACTTGTCACTGGGAAAGTTGATGATTCGGGTATGGTCATTTTTTTTGCTTCGCTTAACTTACGGGATACGGGAAGCTGAGTTAAAACATGGTTAGCTACTGCACTCATATGAATAATGATGATGATAACTTGATGATATTGATGAGCATGGAATCGGGGAGATCTAGGCGAGCTTGGTTCGTGGATGTTGCTGAATGAGATGGTGGTTTGCTTGCCGTAGATCTAAGGACTGATTCATGCGAGCACATGCCAGGAAAATAGTGCCACCACAAGGCCAAATATGGGTGCGGCTTAGCTGAATAATTAAGTGTGTTGCTAGCTTGTTATGGACCGTTGGATGGCGCGGGGAATGGGAGTCGAGAGGGACTTCCTTGGGAACTGCATGGCACAAGAGGGGTCCCGTGGGTGGGAGAATGGAGATTCGAGCCTGCCGGTGAAATCTCAGTGGGCCTGTACATCCTAGTAGCCCCTTTGTAAAGGATATTTTGTGATCTGTTGGCCATACACCGATGGTTGTGTACTGGTATAATGGAGATTCTTTTTAGTCACCGACGGGTGACGAAATCACGAACTTGTGTGTAAAGTGGTGCCACCTCTGCAGAGTGTAAAACTATCATGATAGCCGTGCTTCCGGTTACAAGAAACTGGCCAACTTCTATGATTAGAGGCAAAACTTGGGATGCTTATTCGGGTATGGTAATTGGGATTGGTTTCGGGACTATTTTGAGTCATGACAATGAATTTGGTTTCGTTTATATGAATATGAGATGGTTATGAATACTTATGAGTATGAGATGAACTTGAGAAAGATTCTTGGCTGATTGAAGCATGATAAGTGGTGAATTATGACGAAAGAATGTTGCTGAATTACTTGGTTATGTTTGGATTAAACTCACCTAGAAATAGTTGTTGTTTTTACCTTGTTTGTGAAATAAAATTTGCTTCCTGAATGAGCCTTTTTATTGCCTATCTTGTTGTTAGCTACATGTCATACTTTTCCCGCACTTGCTGAGTACGACATGTACTCACCCTTGCATTCCCACATATACATCAGCTACAGGAGAAGAGTACTTCGAAGAACATATGGAGTACTAGGCGTGCGCACTATCGTCAACATGTCTGTGGAGTTGAAGTTGGAGTCTGCTCTCTTTAGTTACTTCCGCTGTCGTTTAGAGTCTTCCGCTGCAAGAATAAGTTAGATATTCATGAGTGAGACATTGAGTCAATGTAATAAAATACTTAAACACTATTCGTACGTGGTTATATTTTGAATTTCAGTTTGTGGAATACATGTGTATGTGTGATGAACATCCTAGGCACACATATGCATTCACTTGGTTCATTTTCGGAGCCGGGTGTCACATTTAGAAACTATACAACACATGTTCTTTGATTGTCATTTCTCTAGATTTAACTGGAACACTTTTCACATCACTTTTGGCATTCAACCACCCAATAGTATCTCACATATGTTTGGTTCTTGGCTTCAAGGTGTACCACCAAATCTCAAAAATCAGATTTCGTTAGGTGCTACTGCTTTATGTTGGGCAATTTGGTTGAATAGGAATGATATGGTGTTCAATAATGCTAAATCAAATTCTTCGTTACAGGTGATTTTCAGGGCAATTCATTGGATTTGGTGGTGGTCCTTGCTACAGAATGATGAGGAAAGAGCAAACTTAATACTTGGAAATCATCTTTTGGAGACCGCTATCATGGAAGTATTTGCGAAATTTGGTTGGATTTTTAGCAATAGAATTGAAGGCTAGTCTTGATTCTAGCTGCGTTTACTTTAAATTGTGTTTCTCATTTTGTTGGAATACTTTGTGTGGTCTTGTGAGCCTGAGAGCTCTTGTTTGTATTGAATGGCTTTGTACATCCTCTTGAGGTTGTAGCGGCTGGAACCTTGGTTCCATTATTAAAAGGAGCAGGGCTTGAAAGCACCCACCCCTACTCCTGAACGCACTGGTGATGGTGGGAAGAGCCCCCCCCCCCCCCCCCCCCGCACAAGGAAACCAAGGGGCGGAAGGAAGAGGAAGATCACATACACCCTGATAGGAGCGACGACATTGCCGATGAGTAAGTCATTGCTTGTCGGTATTTTCTCCACCGTCTAGTAATTGAATGTTATGTGTTTTTTTGTCTAGATGGCTAGCTAACAAAGACATGGATTTATACTGATTCAAACTTAATGTCCTACGTCCAGTGTGTGTGTTTGTCGATCTTGTATTAGCTCTTTGGTTCGTGGAACTGGGGTTACAAGCGAGGCTTTTTCTTGCGCAAGGATGCGAGAGAGCCTAAGTGTGGTGGGTAGTGCGCAAGAACATCCCCCTAGAGAGGTTTCGACCTCCCCTTTTATAGATCGGGAGCTTTCACCTATTCGTCGACTCCTTATAAATGGAGCGGGGTTTTACATGTTGTGTCAACGCACAATACAGCATGGTAAGGCACGAGTGATAAGTACACCTGCTCCCGTCTCATCTACGGTTTATGTCTACTTTCGGCCCTTGTACACCCACGCCGAACGGGACGGGACGGGGGGTGATGACAGTCTGCGTCGTGCTTGTCTTGTCACACATGGCCTCCCATTCTGTCTTGCAGTCTTTTTGCTCCACCTTCACGTCAGCATTGAAGTCTTCCACCTGCCTCCGGCTCGGGCTCAGGCCCGGGTTGCTCCTTCTCCCGGCATCGATGGCTGGGGTCGGGGTCGGATGTCACTTCCCGACCTTAGGGGTCGGCTGCTGCGCCCTAACCCTAGTTGTCAGGGGTCGGTCGCTTATGTCTCAACCTCGGTGTCGAGACTCGTAGTAGCGCCATTCTAAACCCAGGTCTCGAGTCAGGACCCTGCGTTGGTGCTTCCCGTGTAGCTCGACTAGGGCCGTGGAGCAACGTGGCTCCATACGATGGGTTGGTCGGTCGTCTCTCCGTACGTCACACTGTCATTGTCACGGAATCGCGATGGTCGACCTGCCAGCTCGCAGCAAACACATGACAGTAAAGTTTTTTCAAGGAAAAAGTTCATTTTACTGCCTCTAATAATCTATGTAGTTTATTTAAACCCATAAAAACGTTTTCATTCGATTGAATCACTTGAACTATTTAGATTGACTAAGTTCATGTTTGAGGGTAAAATGTTTTCAGATTATATATTACAACGCATTGTATATTGCTTTATAATTTTTTTATATGTTGGAAACGTTACCTGCAATAGATAGTTATAGTAAATCGAGATATAATAAGATGCTTGAATAGTAGTATCAGCAGTTTTCAAACTACAAGCAATCACAATACGCACATCTTTCCAGCTATAGTCAAAGAAAATTAATGTAACAATTCTAGCTTCAGCAAGGATCAGTAATGTGACAAAGAAGCACGAAAGCAATTGCTTGTCCAAAGAACTCATTGTCACTGTCTACCAGCATGATCTATAATGGTCCACGATAATTCTCACCAAATTCAGTCCAACATCCAGTACGTACTGTATGTAGTCTAGCAACGGTGACATTTACTAGAATGAAAGAAGCGAAGCAGCAGGGAGCATATCAAAGCTCAATCTACCTAACTAAAAACCCAAATCACCAGCGCAACAGTAGTTCAGAGCTAACTAGGACTACTACTCTACGACCAAATTCACCGCAGGGTCACACTCACACTGAGACCTACTAACACCAAAGCCCCACAAAATTGACCCAAATTGACTTCGATTGCAGTACAGCACGCACAACTAGGACAAGTATACTTGTACTCTTGAAGGGTTGAGAATTCTAACCTTTCCAGTTCTTTGATACTCTAAGTGGTGCTGGATCATTTTGACCGGAAATGTGGATGTCAAACATCTTCCGAAGAAAGACTGCTCTCTGGAAACAGAAAAGACAAATTGCAACCATTAATCATCGAGAAGAAACGTTGCTATGAAACTTGGTAATTATCAATCATAAGAATAAAGTACATCCAAGATCCAAGCTACAATCCTTACTCAAGTATTTTACATACAACTTTTCGCAGTCAATGCTATATTGATAAGAAATCCATTCAATAAAATTGACCAATGACCATGATAAGATTAGTGCAACCCTCCACGCCATCTGCAGAACACAGACACAGGCGATTGAATCAAACATACAACACAATCACCATCCACGCAGCAACCATCTGAGGCGAGCCTCAACAGAGTAGTCGGCAGTCGCTTAGTCTTCTTCCCCTTGGCCTTGATCTTGGCCTTCCGCTTCTTCTCCCGAGCATGGCACGGATAGGGTGTCATACCGGTTTTCGAATCAAACTAGGAAGTGGGGAACCACACCGTGGGTTCGGCCAGCGGCGAGGAGGCTCGACGGCGGTGGACAGCGGCGACGAAGTCCTTGGGTTCTTCAGCGGTGGCGCTAGGGCGCTGTGGGCGAAGGTGGTGCTCGATTTTTAGGGGAAACGGACGAGGGCGTCGAGTTTTATAGGGGCGCGACCCCCAAGAGACCGGGGCGCGCACACCAAGGCCGCTTGGATATGGCGGTGGCAGCGTGCGGCGATGTCGGTTAGGGTTCGGACGCGGTCGGGCTGAGGCGGGTTCGGGTGTGGGTCGGCGGGTCACACTACTGTAGAAAACATTTTCACTGGCGGGAATAAACATATTATCACAGTCGGTTTTGAAAATCGCCTGTGACAGCGCGTGTGAAAATGGCCCATTTTCACAGTCAGCATCAAGAACCGCATGTGAAAATAAATTATCACAGATGGTTCATTAAAGCAGACCGACTGTGACAAAGAATTATCACATGCGGCTCTACAGGTCAGACCGCTTGCGAAAATGGACTATCACAGGTGGCTCTTTATGGAAGACCGCTTGTAAAAATGGACTACCACAGGCGGCTCTAAATATAGGAGCGCTTGTGAAAATTGATATAGCAGACGCTACTTCGTTACAGACCGCTTGTGAAACTAAATATCACAGGTGCCTCTTTATATGGGACCGTTTGAAAAAAGGATATTGCAGGCGGCTCAATATATGTGGCCGCCTGTGAAAATATGTTATCACGGATGGTTCAACTTCATCAACCGCTTATGAAAATATGTTATCACATGCGGCTCCGTACATGTGACCATCTATTCAAATAAACATTCACACAACAATCATAAAATATAATTATCATATACAAACAATGCAAGTTTACATGCATACCTCAATCCTAGTTCACAAGTATACATATTTTACAAGTTTCTCTAAAAACTAGTTGAATGATAATAGTTGCATAGTTCTGGCACATCGGCATGTGGACCTGTGTCATCGAAGAACAGCCCTCTTCGGTGAATAACTTCACGACGCGTGAACAAACAAATGCTCACCCACAATCCGATCGACTCCTTTGATCATATCCCTAGCAATCATCCAATATCTATTCACATCCGTGTAATGCAATGAAAACATAATAAAAGTATTAGAATATGATAGTGAATATGAAAATGTAACTCAAAAGTAAGAAAACACAATAACGATAGTAAGGATAACTTACATCCTCACGATTCACTCTATATTCACCGGCGACACAAAGATTCTCGCAGACATAATATCCGTACGTGCAATACGGTCCTATCCGTAGGTCGCTCACCACCAAGCTGTTTCCAGTAGAACGTCCAAGCACTATCATATAAGAAATATCATATAAAAATTGCTAACCTATATACGTGTGTATATAACAGTATAGAATATCTGTACTTTTTTAAAATGGTAATGAAATCTTTGCATCTGCTTTGGTCAAAATCGGCCGAGTCCATGAACAATGCTGAACCATGCTTTGGGTTGATGAAGATATAAATGTAGTGATTACTACACACGTACGAACACACGTGTTAACGATTAAAAATAATTAATATTTTAACGTCATGTATCGAACTTACTCGAAGTGGTACGGAGCTTTTATGAGGTCCTTGCCATCTTTGACAAAGTTAAACATGGCTAGTCCTATGTAGGTTGCCACTTCCATCTTTCTATTCTTTATAGTTTCATTGATCGTCTTTGTAAATTCTTTTTGTGTCATGTGTCAGTATTGGGTTGAATCCCACTTCACCGTCACTTTGAAATTTGACTTGGCAATCCTTGTCGGGTCAAGGATGCCCGTCTTGCCCTTTACTTTTTCATTATCCATGTATTGCATCCTAAATAATAAGTCCGGAATCATTATAAAAGTCATGCAATGTATGTGTGTAGTAAGAAAAGCAAGCACGAAAGATTAGAGACACAAGCACTAGATGAGTAAAAGGTTAATTTCGAACATTCCTCAATAGAATAACTCAAAAGATCTTCAAAAAAATTGGTTGTTTATTGTTTCCTCCTCCGCTCTAAAATGCTTTTTCCGGCACAGGAAATATGATACTAGAAATATCATATTTTTTGTTGCACATCATGTATCACTCGTGCATTCTCCTGACCGGGAAAGGTTGTTTGCTAAGTTGTACCGTTGTCATGATTGGCTTCCCATTCTCAAATTTGAGAGGGACATCCTCCTTATATATCGGGATCCCATTTTTAACACAACAAGAGTCCCGACTATGAACTTCTCCGTCTTCTTCCCACATCTCATTATTTTGTATTGCTGTCACGTATGAAGCATGGGATGATGTTGAATTTAGATTTTTCAACTTTTCTAGATACTTTGTCACTGACTCTGAAGGTTCCTTATTTCAATATGAGCAAACTTGGATATGAATTGTGGGAGGAGAAGTTGTTAGAAGTTGGACAGTTTCAGCATGCTCTAAAACTGCTTCAACCTGAGGTTCAACTTCTTCAGCGTGCTCATGTACTGATTTAACTTGTTCAAATGGTGCGGGTCGGAGGGTCAAGTGCAGGCGAGGGCGTGCTGGACCGCGCACTGGGGTGCTGGGCCACGGGAAGGGGAGAAGAGAAGAAGGGAGGTCGGCCCAGGAAGGCAAAGAAAAGGGAAAAAGAGGATCTGGGTTGGGAGAAAGAGAGGGAGGCCCATGCGGCCAGTTTTTCTTCTTTTCTTTTTATTTCCTTTCTTTATTAACTCAATTATTTCTTAATTGCAGTTAGCCTATGATTTGAAATAAAAGTAATTTACTACTTCAATACTTTTATATGTATGCATATATATATATACATATATATATTCTAAACTCAGGTTTGAAATTCTAATTTGCTCAAATTTAAAATGAGGGTGTTACAAACCTACCTCCCTTAAAATGAATCTCATCATCAAGATTCGTACGGGTCGGAGAAAAGGTGGGGAAACTCCGCCTTGAGACCGTCTTCACGTTCCCATGTTGCTTCGCCTTCCGTATGGTGTTTCCATTGCACCTTGCACATGCAAATCACCTTTTTCCTTGTAACCTTCTCCATTATATCTAAGATTTTGATAAGTTTCTCCGTATAGGTTAGATCTTCTCTAAGTTCCATCTCATCTATCGGTAGTTGCTCCTCTGTCACTCTTAGACACTTCTTTAGTTGGGACACATGGAACACGTCATGCACATCCAAGAGATGTGGTGGTAACTCTAGGTGATAAGCCACTTCTCCTCGTCTTGCTAGCACTTGGAAGGGGCCGATACAACGAGGCGCAAGCTAGCCCGCCTTTGACTTTGAATCGTCGATGACCTCTAATAGGTGAAACCTTGATATATACGAAGTCTCCAACTTCAAAAGTCAAGTCCCTTCGTCGATTATCCGCATATTCTTTCTGACGTGACTATGAAGCTCTTAAATTTTCACGTATGATTTGTACTTGCCTTTTTGCTTCTTGCAGTACTTCGGGTCCGAAGACTTGACTCTTTCTAGTCTCTTTCCAGAACAAAGGTGTTCTATACCTTCTTCCATATAAGGCTTCAAACGAGGACATCTTCAGACAGACTTGATAACTGTTATTGTATGAGAACTCTACGTACGGAAAGCTCTTGTCCCAGCTGTGCTGGTACTTTAAAGCACAAGCTCTCAACATGTCTTCTAGTATCTGATTCGTCCTCTCGGTTCGTCCGTCAGTCTAGGGGTGATATGCAGAGCTGAAATTTAATTTAGTGTCCATGGACTCATGCAACTTCTCCCAAAATCTAGAGGTAAACTGGGAACCTCTATCGGAGACTATCTTCATGGAACACCATGTAGGCATACTATTCGTGACATATATAGCTCTGCTAGCTTGGCTTCGCTATAAGTGGTTTTGACTGGTATGAAGTGCGCAACCTTGGTCAAAACAGTCCACTATGACCCATATCGAGTCATATCCCGACTGAGTGAGGGGTAGTCCAACAATAAAGTCCATGCTGATTTCCTCCCACTTCCACTCGGGAATCTTTAATGGTTGCAATAATCCGGTAGGTCGCTGATGTTCGGCTTTGACTTGTTGACATGTGTTGCACAAGGCAATATTTTTTGCTATATCTCTTTTCATGTCGTGCCACCAGAACTGGGTCTTCAAGTCCTTGTATATTTTAGTGCAGCCCGCGTGGATGGAGTAAGCTGAGTCATGTACCTCTCTAAAAATCATGTCGTGAATGTTCTTCACATCAGGGACACAAATATTTTTACCTAGCCATAGTGTGTCATGTTCATGCTCCGTGAAGTCATTTTCTGAGTTGTCTTGGATTCGTACCTTGATCCCCTTAATATTCTCGTCCGTTAGTTGGCCTTCTCGTATTTCTTGCTCTAGTGTTAGGTTTACTTCCATAACCTCCATCTCATTCACAAATTCCATCTAATTCTTCAATTGTTAGTCGGTGGCATTGTGCTTTCTGACTTAATGTGTCGGTCATTACATTCGCTTTTCCCGAATGGTAGTTAATTGCCACATCATAGTCTTTAATTAATTCCAACCAGCGGCGTTGTCTCAAATTTAGGTCGGTCTGTGTGAATATATACTTGAGACTCTTGTGGTCCGTGTAGATTTCACACCTGTGTCCAAGGATGTAGTGTCTCCATATTTTTAGAACATGGACCACGACTGCCAACTCGAGGTCATGAGCCGGGTAGTTCATCTCGTTCTTCCGTAATTGTCTCGAAGCATAAGCCACTACCTGTCCTTGTTGCATGAGTACGCATCCAAGTACTTGCCTTGATGCATTGCAGTAGACATCGAAGCTCTTGCTCACGTCTGGTAGGATTGATATCGGAGTTGTCATCAACCTATTCTTTAATTCCTCAACCCCATCCTAACATGCTTGAGCACATATAAACTCCTTCCCTTTACTCAAAAGTGTTGTCATGGGCTTCGCTATCTTAGAGAAGTACTTCATAAATCGGCGGTAGTATCTAGCCAATCCTAATAAGCTTCTGATACCCCTCACAGTCTGTGGTGGCTTCCAATTCAACACATCCTTCACCTTGTCAGGATCGAATGACACTCCTCCAGCAATATGTCCGAGAAACGATATTTGTCTTAGCCAGAACTGACACTTATTGAATATGGCATATAACTAATGTTCTTGCAACTTTGTTAATGTTAGCCTCAAATGTTCTTCATGCTCCTCCTCACTCTTAGAGTATATCATGATGTCATTAATGAATACTACCACAAACTTATCCAAGTACCCCGTGAAGATCTTGTTAATGAGATACATTCGGGTTCGGAATGCCGTTTAGGGTATGTCCGATGGTCTTATCTTCATTTGAAAATATCCGGATAAGAGGTCAATCTTAGAGAACACTTTTTCTCCCTTCTTTGGTCAAACAGATCTTCTATGTGAGGCAACGGGTACTATTCTTAATAGTCACCTCATTAAGAACTCTATAGTCTACACATAGCCCATGGGATCCATCCTTCTTTTCCACAAGGAGCACTGGGGCTCCCCATGGTGATGAACTTGTATGGATAAATCCCTTGCCAAGTTGCTCTTGTAGCTGCTTCTTTAGATCCACTAGCTCATTAGCTGACATCCTGTATGGCCTCTTAGATATAGGTGCAGTCTAAGGTACTAAATCAATGACAAAATCGATGTTTCGGTCATGTGTCATACCTGGCAACTATTCTGGAAAAATGTTTGGATACTCGTGCACCATATCTCCTCTAGCGCTATGTCTTCCATTTGGTTGAGCATTGCTTTCTTCTGTCCTGCTTCAGCTGCCTCAAACTCTATTTTGACACCATCCTCATTGGTCAGTTGTACGGCCCTATTGGCACACTGGATTACTCCATCGTACTTGTGTAGCCAATCCATTCCAAGTATTATATCTATCCCTTGAGAGTCTAGGACAATGAGGTTGGACGGAAAGTCTACCCCCCTTATTTTAAGGTTAACCTTTGGACACACCATGTTGGTCCTCATCTCTCCTCTAGGAGAACTAACTAACATAGTTTGTCTCATAGATGATATAGGTAGATTGTACTTTGCAACGTATCTTGATGATATGAATGAATGTGATGCTCTAGAATCAAACAGTATGGT
Organism: Neostapfia colusana; assembly: GCA_030760725.1. Classification (NCBI taxonomy): domain Eukaryota; kingdom Viridiplantae; phylum Streptophyta; class Magnoliopsida; order Poales; family Poaceae; genus Neostapfia; species Neostapfia colusana. The sequence goes on from JASWHV010000015.1 coordinate 70,678,384, forward strand.
TGTCGGATCGGAGTTGGCTAGAAACATACCGATCAAGACGTCATCAGCTTGTTGAGCATTTTCAATGGAGACGTGGTTCACCTTGCCACGGATGAAGTTTTGTTGTGTACGGTTGCCTTGCCCTTGAGCTGACCCTCCATTTGGCCGAGGGTTCTGGTTCTGTTTGAGAGCGTTGTTCATCTATCCTGAGATTTGTTTTGGGCACTAAGCCATGAAGTGTCCCGTCTCACCATAGGTGTAGCATGTCTTGTTAGTAGTGGTGCCAGCAGGGTTAAAGCGAGTCTGGTTTTGCGTGTTTGTGGGGAAAGTAGGGCGTGGTACAGTTTGAGATGGAGAGTGAGACGTTGGGATGGCGGGGCGTGGCTGATGTGGTTGGTTGAAGCGAGGTGGATTGGTAGGGCGGAATGCGGGAGTAGGGAGGTGGTAATTTGGTGCAGGTGGTGGCGCAAAGCGAGGACGAGTGTTGCTTCCCTGCGAGTGTCCATAGAACGACATCTTCCTCTTGATTTCTCTTTCTATATCCAGCTTCTTGTCAATTAGCTTATAGAAGATAGGGTAGTCGTTGTTGAGTAGCTGGTATTGAATATCATTGTTCAGGCCTCTCATGAATAGATATTGCTTCTTGTTGTCCATTCGTGTTGACGTCATTTGCAGCCTACCTCAACAGCTGAGTGAACCTGCTCAAGTACTCACTCACACTCATGTTGCCCTATTTCAATTCCTCGAATTCCTGGCGTTTCAGCATCATAACACCAGCAGGGACGTAGTGTGAGCGAAAAATAGTCTTGAACTCTGCCCAAGTGTTAGACTCCTAGTCGGTGTGGGAGTTGCAATAAGATTCCCACCAGTCAGCAGTTGCTCCAAATAGCTGGTGAGTAGAAAACAAAACCTTATCCCTATCAGTGCATTGCGCTATGGCAAGCTTCTTCTCAATTGCCTTCAATCAATCTTCAACTTCCATAGGGTCCTTGTCTTGAGAAAAGGTAGGCGGTCTAGTCCTCATGAACTCTCCCAGTTTACTCTGGGGTGGTAGTGGGGGTGCATGAGCATTCTGGTTCTGATTGTTTGGCTGCAACTGTCTCATTGTTTGAATTATTGTCTGCATCAGTTGATTCTGCATAGCGAGTAGGTGCTCAAGTGTAGGGGCTTCAACTGGAATCTCAACCGCTTCTTCAATGGGCATGTCCACGTTGTTAGGAATGTTGCTACTTTAGGCACCACCTCAAGCGTGGTGAGTGATCCACCTAGGCCTAGGCATCTGTCGTATATAGTGTATAGTGTAAGATAAGACAACCAAAACGGAATAAATAGGAAGAATACCCATCTATATGCATCAAGGAACATGATTAATAAAAATACTTTAGTCTTATACTATTAATAAATTAAGGATGAGGATGTGGACAGTTGCCAAAGCGTTCCACAACTAAGCAAGCACACATAGACCATCACACTAACTCAAGTAGACATAGACCATCACACCATACTAAGCAAGCACTCTAACGAAGTAGACTATCCTTATTATTTATTAACGCCAAACCTATCTCCTAGCTACTGCAGTGAGCTGGTGAAGGCGTCCTGCCGTGCACTGAAGGGTTGCGAAGGGGTTGCGAACTGGTGAAGAAGCAGTCTAGGTGGGAGTGGGACTTGACTCTGGGTCCTCGTGTACTCCAGCCTCACGCCTCAAGCTGTTGTGAAGTCCCTCCTCCGTGTCTAGAAGTCCCACATGAAGAACCTGGATCTCCTCCAAAGCAAGTGCTAGACGATTACTCACGTATATCAAAGTCCTCTGAGACCCGTCGAAGGCAGTAGCAGGGGTGTCATCCTGTTCAACTGGTCCAGCTATCCTCCCGGTACCTAATCCTCGGCGAGGGTGAAGAGTGAAGCCGCCAAACGAGAGCGTAGTATAGTAGCGGTTGTTGAGTCCTGCCGCTGCCTCCATTGCCACGTCATCAATAGCTTCACGACTAGTGGCCCTCCAAGCTGGTGATGTAAACCTCAAAAGAACTCGATCACCTGAAAGGATGGCGATGGTAGCTCTCCACTCATCATGTACACACCGGCGCACCCTCTTGACGTAGTACTCCACGCCTAGGTAGGGGCCAAGTGCGTAGAGAAGGGCCCGAAGCTCGTCTGCAGCATGTCCTCCCTCCATCCCTGAGGAATGGAACTCCTCAGCCACGTCAGCAGGACCTCCATCGACTCCAGCTAGAGCAGGTGATGGTGGAACTGCTCCGTAAAGGTCCTCCTCCTGGTGCAATCCTGCGTGGTACTCCTCCTGAGGCGCGTCGTTGTGCGGCTCCTCCTTGGGTGGTGTGTCCTCATGTGGTGCGTCATCGTGTGGCTCCTCCTCCATCTCATCCTTCATGGGCTCTGGCTCCTCAGGGTCCTCCTCTGAAGAGTTGCTGTCGATCTCCACATAAGCGACTGATGCCACGGGGTCCCTCCCAGTACTCTTGCGAGCTGTCACCTTGCAGCGTGCGATCTAATTTTTTTTAAAGGAAAGGTACGTGTCAATAAGGATAAAGTGAAAAACAAGTAAGAGTAAGTAAAAAGGGTAGATAAAGGCAGATTTTTTTAAAATAGTGATTTATAACATAGGCCCTATATCCCTTATCTAATGGCACTCGTTCTATCTAGGCTCGCATCTATGGTCGACATGGCTCTGATACCACCACTGTTACACCCGGTTTTGAAATCAAACCCGGAACGGCGTATGTGTGCCCAGGGTTCCAGTCCACATATACTTTGTGACATCATTGATGATAAAACAGATTACAACCATATCATAAGAGTATCTTTATTATAATAGCTCATAACGAGATTTATTACAATAGCAGCGGAAAATAAACTAGCGTCGGCAGCTCCAAGTCCACGGGCAATCGACGCTGAGGAATGCGCGCCTAGTACTCCACGTAGCCTTCTCCATGGTCCTCCCAATGTTCTTCTTTAGCTGAGTGGCGAGTGAGGTAGCAAGTGTGAGTACTTGTCGTACTCAACAAGTGTAGGAAAAGAGTGACATGTGGCCAAGACAAGGAATGGCAATAAAGGTTCATTGCACAAAAGCATATTTAGTTCACAAGGTTATAAAAGCCACCTAAATTTACTAAGTGAGGTCAAACCCATCCCAAACCATCATTTATAACGTGGAACTTCCAAATCTCATAACTAACTCAACTAATCATTTTTTCATGACTATTATCCATCCAAGGTTAATACTCAATGACCATCAATTCCCAAATTCCAATTAAGTAATTAATCAACAAAAATTCCACCATATCCAAGTTAATACTAATCGTGTGAGGCTCCAGGTTGCTCATGACCGTGAGCACGGCTGTGAAGACACTTCTAACACTCTGCAGAGGTTGTACCACTTTACTCACAAGTTCGTGATTTCGTCACCCGTCGGTGACTAGGAAACCTCTATTTTTCCAAGACACAATTCCTTGGGTGTGTGGCCAAGAGATCACCAAAAAGCCTTTATAAAGTGACTGTCGACATGTATGGACCCACTAAGGTTTTATCGGAGGGGGAAGACTCAATCCTGAGTACCATCCAGCCCCATGGCCCTCTCTTGTGCCGTTTAGATCCTAGGGCAGCCTTCCTGACTCCCATTTCCTGCACCTCATATGGTCCATAGCATTCCGACAGTGCTCCTAATTACTCAGTTCAGCTTTACCATTTTTGGCCTTATGGTGGCACTGTAGCCCGTAGGTGGTCGCTCCACGAACCGCTCCTTAGATCTAAAGCCCAACTAAGCATGCTAAGCGAAAAGAAAAATACCGAACCGAATCTTCAACAGTTTCTAAGTGACAAGGAATGACAATTCAATACTAGTAAACCCTAACAATAGGTTTTCCCTGCAAAATTTTACTCTAGCATGCATAGTTCGCAAATAAAATAATTTTTTCGAAAACAGGATCAAAATGGTCAAGGGTACTTACCTTCTTGGTGTGAGGTGTTTTGCTCAAGTGCCTCGAAGTCCTGCTGCTGGAAATCCGCGTACGAAGCCTCTTGAGTGTACTCGTCTACTCGTATTCACACATACACAAGCAATGTGTATAATAAATACATTTAAATAATGCAATTCAATATGCTATGACATGCATGAATGCAAATTCTTAATAAACTATGATTTCTAATATAATATATGCTTTTAGTAGGGCTTATAATAAATTTTAGAGTTTAGTAATTAATTTATCAAGTTTCATAATTAATTATGTGGGTTTACGATTTATTGCAATAAATTTGGGCCTAGAATAATTTGTCCAGATTAAAAACAGTGCTATAACAATTTTCCAGAATTTTTTATTTATTATGATTTCTGGAATTAATTTACTATTTATTATGCTTTTTAGGCATTTTCCTAATTATTTTGGGCTGAAAATGATTATTCCAGATTATTACAGATTCAAAAATAATTTAATCAAATGTTCAGGGGTTTATTTCTATTTTCTGAAAATTTCTGGGTCAATTAACAATTTTACAGATTTAATTAATGTTAAACAGAATTAAACAGATTTGAAAATATGATTTGCTGATTGTTCAGGGTTATTTTATAATTTTCCTGAAGTTTTTAGGCCTATTTATAAAAATATAGGGCTAAATAACAATTATTTAAAGTCCTAGGGGTCCTGGTGTAATTTTTTAGGGCCAAACCCTAATTTCCAAATTAATCAGAGGCTCTGGTATAAAAAGTAAGGCTAAACAATAATTTGCCTAAACCCTAGGAGTTGTTCAGTAAAGTTTTGGGCCAAATTCCTAAATTACAGAGAGTCCAGGGGCTATTTTGCAAAACCTAGGCTTTCTTTTACTTTCGGATTTCTTTTTCTGCTAGAAATTTTGTGGAATAGGTCCACTGGTCCGGTGGATCGAGGGGCAGGTGCCGAACTACGGCCCACGTTGGACTAGCCGCAAACCCCTTCGTGGGTTTTGATCTTGGCCGTTGGTTTTAGATCCGACAGTCAGGATCAGGTCCGGCCGGGCGACCAGCACTAGCGGCGCGGCAGCGCCATGGTAGAGCTCGCTGGAGCTCGGTCAATCTTCGCCCCTATGCTTCGGATCGTGGCCAAAATAAAGAAAAACAGGGAGAAGGAAGTGGGGAACCTCAACGTTGGTTCAGCTGGCTGCGAGGGGGGCTCAACGGCGGTGGGCGACGGCGACGAAATCCTCGAGTTCTTCGGCGGCGGCGCTAGGGCGCAGTGGGAGGCAGTGGCACTCAATTTTTGGGGGAAACGGACGAGGGCGCCGAGTTTTATAGGTGTGCGACCCCCAAGAGGCAGGGGCGCGCACGCCAAGGCCTTTTGGATACGGCGGCGGCGGGGTGCGGCGATGTCAGTTAGCGTTCGGGTGCGGTCGAGCCAAGACGGGTTTGGGTGCGAGTCGGCGGGTCGGGTGCAAGTGCAGGCGTGCTGGCCCGTGCGCTGGGATGCTAGGTCACGGCAAGGGGATAAGAGAAAGAAGGGAGGCCGGCTCGGGAAGGGAAAGAGAAGGGAAAAATAGGAGTTGGGCTGAGGAAAAAGAGGGGGAGGCCCATGGAGCCGTTTTTCTTCTTTTCTTTTTATTTCCTTTCTTTATTAACTCCATTATTTCTTAATTGCAGTTAGCCTATGATTTAGAATAAAAGTAATTTACTCCTTTAATACTTTTATATGTATGCATATATATATATATATATATATATATATATATATATATATATATATATATATATATGTATGTATATGTATACATATGTATGTATATATATGTATATATATGTATGTATATATATGTATATATGTATGTGTATGATTTGCATGTAAAAATTTGGAGTTCCTATCTTTTTAAAATAACTTTACCTAGCATATATATATATATATTCTAAATTCATGCTTGAAATTTTAATTTACTCAAATTTAAAATGAGGGTGTTAGGACGGCAGCGGCAGCGGTCGAGGAAGGAGGACGTGATGGAACCGAGTGAAGTCGATGGTGAATCGCTTGCGGTCAAAGTGCGTGCCGGCGAAAAGACCCGACGAGAGCTTCGCCTCCGCCATAGCTTGCCGTTCCACCGACGCCGCCTCGCTCGGAGACTGTAACACCCAAATTTTACAAACAAACGTGACAAACTCCCTTCCCTCCTTCCTTCCCCACTGCCCAGGGCCCAGCCGCCAGTTCTTCCCCCACCATAACCGCCGCCGACTCCTCTCTCTCTTCCTCTCAAAGTCTATTATCGCATGTGAACAAAAACTGCTTCGGCCACGTGCAAACACCGCGCCCCTGCGGCAACCGTCGCGCCTCACGCCGCCGCCTCTTCACCCTCTATATAAGCAGCCCGACCCCGGCCAAAATCGCCCACGCAAACTGCCCAAATCGTCTCGGTAGGCAAAACCGCCCCTTTTCAAAATTCTTCGAAATTCCCTCGGATCAATCGGTTCTAACCCCTCCTACATCATCACAAGGTGTCCAGAAGGAAATCCCGACAAGAATCATCGAAGGTCTACGCTTGGGGAGCCCTGCCGACGAAGATCGCCGGAGATCGGCACTGCTCGCCGCCGACAGCCCTCTCCGGCCGTTTCTGACCCCCGAGAACCCCCTAGGTGAGTCCCCCATCCTCTCCTCTTTCTTCTGGTACCAAGAGATCAAAGAATGATGGAGAAATCGTGAAATCCGAAAGTTTCCGGCCACCGCCGCCGCTCGCCGGCGATCGCGCGGCCGCCGGACTCGGGGGAGAAGGGTTTAGGGCGACGTGGCGCAATCGGGAGCGTCCGTCTCGCGTGAACGGTTCAGATTAGAACGGGCATACCGGTTCAGTTATTTAAATCTGGGCCGTTGATCTCAGATCCAACGGCCCACATTCAAAATAGTTATAAACGTTAAGAAATTCACAGAGAGGTCCCTGGAGATTTAAACAAATAGGGAATAGCCCCTGATTCTTACAGAATCAACCCTGAGTTCATAAAAAATTGGAAAATTACTTTAGAATAGCCAAATAGCCCCTGTACTTTTTAGAAATTGGTAAAATAGATATGAAAATTTAATCTGAACCCTGGAAAGTTTGAAATTATTACAGATTAGCCCAAAACAGTTTTAAAAGTTTGTTTTAATTCTGTAATTAATCAAATAAGGCTAAATGAATTCTGGAAAATGTTAGAAATTTATTTTTAGCACTGTTAAAACATTCTGAACAGAATAAAAATTCTGAATTCAAAAATAACAGTTTACAAATGCTGATATTATTTATATAGTGACAATTAACTTGGAAAAATCAAAGTAAAAATTATATATATTCCAGAAAATTTTGGAAATTTATTTAAAAGGTATGAAATTATTCTGTTATCATATTTTTGTACATATATAATTTCTGTGATCCAGAATAATTATTTAAATGATTAAAAATGTATTTTTAAGCATTAAATAAATACTGAAAAATAGATAAAAATAATATATATTAAATAAAAATTTTGGAAACTGTTCTAAATGCTTAAATAGGTTCTGAAGTGCAGAAAATTAGAAATATGAGTTCTGAAAATCATTATAATAATAATTTAAATGATTTTCTAGGATTTAATTAATTACAACAATTAACATAAAAAGCTATAAAACTCTAAAACTTATTCAAATCATCCCACAAACTGAAGATGAATGTTTAGCTGTGGCAATAGTAAAGTAGAAGGAATATAAGTAACCAATTGAAATTTATTTTCATTACAACCCACATGAAATGATACAAAAACAATAGGTGCATGTGTATATACAAATATATGTGATTTTAAACACATTGATAGGATCCTTATGGCATGTTTGGCATTGTTTTGTGTGCATATGAATGACTAGAACCAAGTCAAGAACTACACCCAAATCTTCAAGAGCAAGAATTTGAAGTGAATCACCCTTCCTTCAAAGGCAAGTGTTCCTTGATCACTTTGTTCCTATTCTAGGATGAATAGTTAGATTATTTGCATGATGTCTTTAATATGAAACTCAGTGTAGGATGTTTCCATAGTTTCATTGCTTTATCTTTCCTTGCAAAACCATGGAGGGAATTAGATAGGACATGATGGTTATCATTTTATGTGCTTAGCCATGCTTAGAACTTTAGAGATGAATGAAACGTAGTTGATACTAGTCTTGTGAATTATATGAAAGACACAAGTGTATGTGTCATGTGGTTATGAATCTAGACAGGCTGGTTGTTTGGTTGGTGCTTCGTGCACGAGACTCGGGAATGAGTTAGTGCCTGTCCTAGATTCTAAGGACCGGTTCATGGAACAGTTAACCCGGCTTTACAGTGCCACCACAAGACTGAGATGGGGCAGCGTGGCCAATTAATTAGGAGTTTGCCGGTATAGTATGAGTGTTTGGATGGTGCGGGGAATGGGAGTCCATTTTTGACTGCCCTGGGAACTGCAAGGCTCAAGAGGGGGCTTCTGTAGGGGAGGGTTACTCCCAGGAACTACAGCGGTGAAACCTCAGTGGGCTTGTACTTGCCGGTAGACCCTTTGTAAAGGCCATGTAGTGATCTCCTGATCGCACACCAAAGGAAGTGTGTAATGTGGCTTGCAACCACGGATATCAGGGAGGTTTCTTAGTCCACCTGGCAACAGGGGATGAAATCACTACTTGTGGGTAAAGTGGTACAATCTCTGCAGAGAACCAAACTGTCATGACAGCCGTGCTCACGGTCAAGAGCGGCTTGGACTTGTCCATGATTAGAGAAACATGGAAGTGAGTCAAAAGAGGTTGTTGGGTGGTGTAACCTAACATTATTGACTTAATTATGATGATGGTGGGATTATCACTTAGTAAGATAGGTTGCTAATCAAAGCTAAGGTTTAGGATTAATGCGTAGTGCTTAACCATGTTAGCCTTCCCTTGCTATTGGCCTTCATAACATTCTTTCCTACACTTGCTGAGTACCTTTGGTACTCAAACTTGCTTTTGTTGGATATAATATGTTGGTTCAGGTGCAAATGAAGACGTAGACTTTGACGAGGAATACTTCGACCCCGAGGAGTTATTCTAGGTTGGCGAAACCCCCGGGCAACGCCTGTGGAACTGGAGCACCACGTTGTAGTCTTCCGCTGTTGTGTTATGGTGTAAAGATACTCTTAGTTATTATTTCATGTACTATGATGTAATATTATATTGTATGTTGAACTTGGCTTGTAATATAATGATATTACACTCTTGTCGGCACATGTATGAATCAACTGATCCTGGCATACATGTGAGTATACGCTCGGTGTTCCTTATGGAATATCGGCTGTGACAAAGTGGTATCAGAGCCAAGGTTGCCCGTAGGACGCAAACCTATATAGAAATGGACGAGATAGACATCACTATTTTATTAAAAACTATTTTACTAAATATTTTGTTAAAAGGAGGATTATTTAAATTATATATATGTTGTCTAACCTCTTCTATACTCAAAATTATATTATTGTTTATTTCTAACACATTTTAAAATTTTCCTTGAAACAGATGGCACGCACACGCCTCACGGCTCGTAAGTCCACCGGAGGACGAGTTCCTCGACACCAGCTGGCTGAGCGCACTACCGAGGAGGTGGACAACCCCACTACCTACCAGACCCACGGGGAGTCCACTAGAGGCATGGTGGATCGCCTCCGACACCTCCTTCGCTGTGCTGGTTATACCGGCAAGCTAGAGGTGCAGTATGACACCACTCGAGTATCTCGCGCAAAGCGAGATGAGTGGAAGTCGCAGGCGAGGATCTACTATGAGAACAAGCTGCTCAAGATACACAACTCGCCAGCATGGAGGTCCACCATGGCAGAGGCTGAGAAGGACGCCACTTGGGAGGCAATCACTTGCCAGAGCTACACCAACCGTGGCCGCCTTGAGGGGACCCAATACATGTACACACCTCGGCGACAAAGTGGAAGCGCGGTGTTCAACTATGAGCCTCTCCGTGAAGGTTGTGATGTGGTGCAGATGGACCTGAGTCTTCAGGTAGGGGTGGACGTCAGCACGAGACTGCAGAACTGTCAACAGGAACTTCAAGACGTCCGGGACCTTCTGAAGAAGACGGAGGCCATTATGCGTGGACTGATGAGGATGAGGGATGGAGAGGTGAGTGATCTCTATGCTTCGGATGGAGACACTTGGACTCCGGACTCTCCAGACCGTAGGGCAGCCAAACGCCCTCATATTCCTCCAGCACCTGAGGCCTCCACAGCGGAGTCAGAGGCTAGCAACCCAGGTGGTGATGGCGGGAACCCACAGGAGGATGCACAGAACCCAGGGGACAACTAGGATAGGTGTCCTTGTTCATGTAGTAATTCGTGTAGTACGTATGTATGGTAATGTATTGACTAGTATGTAATGTTTGATTAGTGAACTTGTGTAGAATGATGATGTAATGTATGTTAGTAGATGAACGTGAGTTGTGAAAGCTATAGGCTTATGTTCACAACCACGTTAGTGTATGTAAATATCTATTAAGGAATATAAGTGCTTAGTTTGTTTCAATCATGACCATTTAATAAACGAAGTAGAAACTTTAGTAACTCTTGTATAGAATGGATGAAGTAAGTATACAACATAATACATCTAAGAGAACATCTATACATTAATTTTAAACATAGTCTTTTACAATAGATGGCAGGAAGAAGGAGACGCAATGAAGAGAACAACAACAATGAGGCTGCAGAGTTCCCTTTGCCTAGATGGCAGCCACGAGTTGCACGTAGGGCAGATGGAGAAGCTATACAACAGATGATGAACATGCAAAATCAACTCATTCAGAACCTGACACAAGTGGTGGCCAACATGCAACCCCAAATTCAGAATGCACCACGTCAACCAAAACTGAATGAGTTTCTAAGTACTCAACCACCAAAGTTCGACAACGCTATAGAGCCATTGGAAGCTGATGATTGGCTCAAAAATATTGAGAACAAGTTGCAGATTATACAATGCCCAGGACGTGAGAGAGTGCTCTTTGCTTCTCACCAATTATATGGATCTGCAGCAGACTGGTGGACAGCATACAAAGAAGCCCATGAGGACCCAGAAAGTATCTCATGGAATGAGTTTAAACTTGCTTTCCGCAATCACTATGTTACAGCAGGAGAGATCAAGAACAAGCGGAAGGAATTTCTCAACTTGAAGCAAGGTAGTATGTCCGTGCGAGAATACCTCACCAAGTTCACACAGTTATCTCGCTATGCTCCAGGAGACATAGACACGGACGAAAAGAAACAAGATTGTTTCATTGAGGGATTGAACTCAGAGATACAGTATGCTATGTCTTCAAGTGACTATGAAAGTTTCCAAAAGCTCATCAACAAAGCTTTCATAGTGGAGAGGAAAAGACAGAAGTTAGTTGAGGAACGAAAAAGGAAAATGAATTGGCAAGGACAGGCTTCTAGCAGCAACAGTCGGCCTCGTTTCTCATCACCGCCGACGGGAGTAATGAATCGACCTATAGCTCCCAATCAGTTTCAGAGGAACTACAACCCTGCTGCTAGGAACCCAACTTTCCAACCACAACAGCAGAGATCACAAGTGCAGCAACAACGCCCTGCCTTTCAACCTCGTCCTGCAGGGCCAAATCCTCAAAATGCACAATCAGGCAACAAAGCCCCCATGAACAAGGTCACATGGCAATGCTTCAACTGCGGAGAAACGGGACATTATGCCAACCGGTGCCCCAACAAGAAGCCACCTCAGGCACAGAATCTTGTGCGTGGCAAGGTGAATCATGTGACGATGGAGGAAGCACAGGAAGCACCAGATGTGGTGATCGGTATGTTCTCCGCGAACACTCATCCTGCTACCATTCTGTTTGACTCTGGTGCAACACACTCCTTCATAGCCAAGGAATTCTTAACCAAGCACAAATTACCAATTACATCTATGAATCGAGTGTTACTAATAAATTCTCCTGGAGGAGAAATAAAGACAAAGCAAATATGTCCCAAGGTAAAGCTAGGAGTTAATGGAGTAGAATTCCTTGCAAATCTTATTGTGATAGAATCACAAGGAATAGATATCATCTTGGGGATGGACTGGTTAACCAAGTACAAAGGAGTTATACATTGCTCAACAAGGACAGTGGAACTAACCCATACGGATGGAACCAAGGTCGAGTTCACATCTATTCAAGTACCCTCTGGAAATGTCCAACTCAACAAGACTGAAGTAGTTATTGAGGACATAAAGGTGGTCAATGAGTTTCAGGATGTATTTCCCGAGGAGTTACCAGGTATGCCACCGGATCGAGAAGTAGAGTTCATTATAGAACTAGTACCTGATACTGCTCCTATATATAAAAGACCATACTGGATGGATACCCAACAACTAGCAGAACTCAAGGATCATATCCGAGAGTTATCGGAGAAAGGGTATATCCGTCCCAGTTCCTCACCATGGGGAGCTCCGGTCATATTTGTACCAAAGAAGGATGGAACCAAGAGGCTATGTGTAGATTACCGTGCCCTCAATGAAGTGACAATCAAAAACAAGTATCCTTTACCTCGTATTGAGGACTTGTTTGATCAATTAAGAGGTGCATGTGTATTCTCCAAGATTGACCTCCGTTCCGGATATCATCAACTAAGGATAAGGGAATCAGATATTCCGAAGACGGCATTTGTTTCTAGGTATGGACTGTATGAATATACAGTTATGCCTTTTGGACTAACAAATGCTCCGGCATATTTCATGTACCTTATGAATAAGGTGTTCATGAAATATTTGGACAAATTTGTAGTAGTGTTCATTGATGATATCCTCATATACTCAAAGAATGAGAAAGAACATGAAGAGCACCTGAGAATAGTCTTACAAAAGCTAAGGGAAAATCAACTTTATGCCAAATTCAGTAAGTGTGAATTTTGGCTTAAGAAAGTTGCTTTTCTGGGACATATCATCTTTGAAGGAGGAATCGCAGTAGACCCAGAAAAGATATCTGGTGTGCAAAAGTGGAAGACACCAGAGAATTTTGGGGAAATCCGGAGCTTCTTAGGATTGGCAGGCTATTACAGAAGATTTATTGAAGGGTTTTCAAAAATAGCCAAGCCACTCACAAAGATGTTGGAAAAAGGAGCTGCTTTCATATGGTCTCAAGAGTGTGAATCAAGCTTCCAAGAATTAAAGAAGAAGTTAACAACTGCCCCAGTCTTGGTTATGCCTGATATGGAGAAATCATTCTCTGTATATTGTGATGCTTCAGGGCAAGGGTTAGGGTGTGTGCTTATGCAAGAAGGACATGTTATTGCCTATGCTTCCCGACAACTTCGGAAGCATGAGAAGAACTATCCTACCCACGACCTAGAGTTGGCAGCAGTTGTGCATGCATTGAAGTTATGGAGGCATTACCTAATGGGTAAAAGAACAGAGATCTATACCGATCATAAGAGCTTGAAGTATATCTTCACTCAACCGGATCTAAACCTTCGGCAAAGGAGATGGTTGGAGTTCATTAACGATTTTGATGTGGGAATCAACTATCATCCTGGAAAAGCCAATGTGGTTGCAGATGCCTTGAGCAGAAAGACACATGTTAACATGTTGACCATAAGAGATCTACAACCCTAACTATGTGAAGAGTTCGCAAAGCTCAACTTATGCTTGGTGAATCATACAGAAGCTATAGCAATGGAAGTTGATTTAACCCTGGAACAAGATATACGGAATGGTCAAAAGAATGATGAAAAGATCAAAGAGATCAAGCAGTTGATCAAAGAAAACAAGGCCCCGGGATTTAGAGAAGATGAGAGTGGCATCGTATGGCATGGTAAAAGAATATGTGTACCAGACATCAAAGAAATAAAGAAATTAATATTAAAAGAAGCTCATGATTCTGACTATTCTATCCATTCTGGAAGTACAAAGATGTATCATGATCTTAAAACAGGGTATTGGTGGTATGGAATGAAAAGAGACGTTGCAGAACATGTGGCATTGTGTGACACATGTCAACTAGTCAAAGCAGAACATCAAAGGCCTGCAGGGTTATTACAACCACTAAAGATACCTGAATGGAAGTGGGAAGAAATAGGGATGGACTTTATAGTGGGTTTGCCCAGAACACAAACAGGGTATGACTCTATATGGGTGATAGTGGATAGATTAACAAAAGTTGCTCACTTTATTCCAGTGAAAGAAAATTATAATGGTTCCAAACTAGCAGAATTGTATATGTCAAGAATAGTCTGCCTACACGGTGTACCCAAAAAGATAGTATCAGATAGAGGTACACAGTTCACTTCAAGGTTTTGGCAGAAATTACATGAGTCTTTGGGGACTCGATTAAATTTCAGTTCTGCATACCATCCGCAAACTGATGGGCAGACCGAAAGGACCAACCAGATTCTTGAAGATATGCTCCGAGCTTGTGCACTCAAGAACAGTAGGAGTTGGGATAAGAATTTGCCGTATGCAGAATTTTCCTACAATAATAGCTATCAAGCAAGTATGAAGATGTCCTCTTTTGAGGCTTTATATGGAAGGAGATGTAGAACTCCACTATTTTGGGATCAAATAGGAGAGAATAAGGTGTTTGGACCTGAAGTGCTAAAAGATGCCGAAAAGAAAGTCAGGGAGATTCGCAATAATCTAAAGATAGCTCAAACAAGACAAAAGAGCTATACAGACACCAGGCGAAGAGAACTTTTCTTCGAAGTGGGAGACTATGTGTATCTCAAAGTGTCACCCATGCGGGGACTTAGGAGATTCAAAGTAAGAGGGAAACTAGCACCTCGGTATATCGGACCATTCAAGGTACTAGAACGCAAAGGAGAGGTAGCATATCAGTTGGAGTTACCCTCTCGATTGTCGGATGTACACAACGTGTTCCATGTATCACAACTCAAGAAGTGTCTGAGAACACCAGAAGAACATCTGCCAATGGATGAGTTGGACATACAGGAAGACCTCTCATATACCGAGTACCCCATCAAAATCCTCGATACAATGGAAAAAGTGACAAGAAACAAAATAATCCGCATGCATAAGGTTCAATGGAAACATCATTCCGAGGCAGAAGCTACATGGGAAAGAGAAGATGAACTCAGATCACAATTCCCTGATCTATTCCCTTTATAAACCCAATCTCGAGGACGAGATTTTTCTTAAGGGGGGTAGAATTTGTAACACCCAAATTTTACAAACAAACGTGACAAACTCCCTTCCTTCCCTCCTTCCCCACTGCCCAGGGCCCAGCCGCCAGTTCTTCCCCCACCATAACCGCCGCCGACTCCTCTCTCTCTCTTCCTCTCAAAGTCTATTATCGCATGTGAACAAAAACTGCTTCGGCCACGTGCAAACACCGCGCCCCTGCGGCAACCGTCGCGCCTCACGCCGCCGCCTCTTCACCCTCTATATAAGCAGCCCGACCCCGGCCAAAATCGCCCACGCAAACTGCCCAAATCGTCTCGGTAGGCAAAACCGCCCCTTTTCAAAATTCTTCGAAATTCCCTCGGATCAATCGGTTCTAACCCCTCCTACATCATCACAAGGTGTCCAGAAGGAAATCCCGACAAGAATCATCGAAGGTCTACGCTTGGGGAGCCCTGCCGACGAAGATCGCCGGAGATCGGCACTGCTCGCCGCCGACAGCCCTCTCCGGCCGTTTCTGACCCCCGAGAACCCCCTAGGTGAGTCCCCCATCCTCTCCTCTTTCTTCTGGTACCAAGAGATCAAAGAATGATGGAGAAATCGTGAAATCCGAAAGTTTCCGGCCACCGCCGCCGCTCGCCGGCGATCGCGCAGCCGCCGGACTCGGGGGAGAAGGGTTTAGGGCGACGTGGCGCAATCGGGAGCGTCCGTCTCGCGTGAACGGTTCAGATTAGAACGGGCATACCGGTTCAGTTATTTAAATCTGGGCCGTTGATCTCAGATCCAACGGCCCACATTCAAAATAGTTATAAATGTTAAGAAATTCACAGAGAGGTCCCTGGAGATTTAAACAAATAGGGAATAGCCCCTGATTCTTACAGAATCAACCCTGAGTTCATAAAAAATTGGAAAATTACTTTAGAATAGCCAAATAGCCCCTGTACTTTTTAGAAATTGGTAAAATAGATATGAAAATTTAATATGAACCCTGGAAAGTTTGAAATTATTACAGATTAGCCCAAAACAGTTTTAAAAGTTTGTTTTAATTATGTAATTAATCAAATAAGGCTAAATGAATTCTGGAAAATGTTAGAAATTTATTTTTAGCACTGTTAAAACATTCTGAACAGAATAAAAATTCTGAATTCAAAAATAACAGTTTACAAATGCTGATATTATTTATATAGTGACAATTAACTTGGAAAAATCAAAGTAAAAATTATATATATTCCAGAAAATTTTGGAAATTTATTTAAAAGGTATGAAATTATTCTGTTATCATATTTTTGTACATATATAATTTCTGTGATCCAGAATAATTATTTAAATGATTAAAAATGTATTTTTAAGCATTAAATAAATACTGAAAAATAGATAAAAATAATATATATTAAATAAAAATTTTGGAAACTGTTCTAAATGCTTAAATAGGTTCTGAAGTGCAGAAAATTAGATATATGAGTTCTGAAAATCATTATAATAATAATTTAAATGATTTTCTAGGATTTAATTAATTACAACAATTAACATAAAAAGCTATAAAACTCTAAAACTTATTCAAATCATCCCACAAACTGAAGATGAATGTTTAGCTATGGCAATAGTAAAGTAGAAGGAATGTAAGTAACCAATTGAAATTTATTTTCATTACAACCCACATGAAATGATACAAAAACAATAGGTGCATGTGTATATACAAATATATGTGATTTTAAATATATTGATAGGATCCTTATGGCATGTTTGGCATTGTTTTGTGTGCATATGAATGACTAGAACCAAGTCAAGAACTACACCCAAATCTTCAAGAGCAAGAATTTGAAGTGAATCACCCTTCCTTCAAAGGCAAGTGTTCCTTGATCACTTTGTTCCTATTCTAGGATGAATAGTTAGATTATTTGCATGATGTCTTTAATATGAAACTCAGTGTAGGATGTTTCCATAGTTTCATTGCTTTATCTTCCCTTGCAAAACCATGGAGGGAATTAGATAGGACATGATGGTTATCATTTTATGTGCTTAGCCATGCTTAGAACTTTAGAGATGAATGAAACGTAGTTGATACTAGTCTTGTGAATTATATGAAAGACACAAGTGTATGTGTCATGTGGTTATGAATCTAGACAGGCTGGTTGTTTGGTTGGTGCTTCGTGCACGAGACTCGGGAATGAGTTAGTGCCTGTCCTAGATTCTAAGGACCGGTTCATGGAACAGTTAACCCGGCTTTACAGTGCCACCACAAGAATGAGATGGGGCAGCGTGGCCAATTAATTAGGAGTTTGCCGGTATAGTATGAGTGTTTGGATGGTGCGGGGAATGGGAGTCCATTTTTGACTGCCCTGGGAACTGCAAGGCTCAAGAGGGGGCTTCTGTAGGGGAGGGTTACTCCCAGGAACTACAGCGGTGAAACCTCAGTGGGCTTGTACTTGCCGGTAGACCCTTTGTAAAGGCCATGTAGTGTTCTCCTGATCGCACACCAAAGGAAGTGTGTAATGTGGCTTGCAACCACGAATATCAGGGAGGTTTCTTAGTCCACCTGGCAACAGGGGATGAAATCACTACTTGTGGGTAAAGTGGTACAATCTCTGCAGAGAACCAAACTGTCATGACAGCCGTGCCCACGGTCAAGAGCGGCTTGGACTTGTCCATGATTAGAGAAACATGGAAGTGAGTCAAAAGAGGTTGTTGGGTGGTGTAACCTAACATTATTGACTTAATTATGATGATGGTGGGATTATCACTTAGTAAGATAGGTTGCTAATCAAAGCTAAGGTTTAGGATTAATGCGTAGTGCTTAACCATGTTAGCCTTCCCTTGCTATTGGCCTTCATAACATTCTTTCCTACACTTGCTGAGTACCTTCGGTACTCAAACTTGCTTTTGTTGGATATAATATGTTGGTTCAGGTGCAAATGAAGACGTAGACTTTGACGAGGAATACTTCGACCCCGAGGAGTTATTCTAGGTTGGCGAAACCCCCGGGCAACGCCTGTGGAACTGGAGCACCACGTTGTAGTCTTCCGCTGTTGTGTTATGGTGTAAAGATACTCTTAGTTATTATTTCATGTACTATGATGTAATATTATATTGTATGTTGAACTTGGCTTGTAATATAATGATATTACACTCTTGTCGGCACATGTATGAATCAACTGATCCTGGCATACATGTGAGTATACGCTCGGTGTTCCTTATGGAATATCGGGTGTGACAGAGACTCCAGAGACGCGAGAGACAACCGGATCACCATGCAGGACGAGAAAATCTCCGCTTCGATCCCCGGATCACTGTAGCGTCTGGTTGGATAGAGGATCGCAAGCCGGATGTTGCTACAGGTCGCCACGTGCGCTCGGTCCGGTTAGTTAATTCCCAGTTTCTCATATCTACGATGAATATTCTCTCTCCTTTACATTACTTCTACAATACACTTTCTTTGCCAGTTTTCACTTATCCTACCCCATACTACTGAAAACAAGATATGAACGTATCCGTCAAACACACAGCTACGTTTTATAGTGATAATAGTGCTACTCTATTTTGGTGTAATGTTTAGATATAGAGTAGAGCACTGTTTTAAAGTAACCCTCTACAAACAGTCTAATAAAGAGTAAAGTTTTTCTTTCATTTGCCCTCCCAAAACCTAATGTTTTTACCATTGTTTATGTTAGAGATGTAGGATATATTTATACTTTCCCTTTTACATAAGGGTTTTTCTGCATAATTATTATCCCTATACATCTATTTATAGAGGCCTCTGGCCTCGTGAATAATACAAGCATCATATCTGTAATATGCTAACAGAGCTAGTAGGGTTTTATTTCTACCCTAGTTTTCTTTTCTGCGGCTAATCGGTGCTTTTTCTCTAGCGCTACCGCCGCTTTCTGGAACCGGTGAGTGCTCCTAATCTGCACCACCCCTGCACGTCCCCGCACCTACTCCTTTTCTGGTGACTTTTCCTGGTTCTCCGGCCGCTGCTCACGTGGTTTCTGGTGCCGGAGGAATTTTTTTCTCTTCGGTGGCGTCCCTGTTCCTGGCGCTGCCCTAGCCTGCTGCTGCCTGGAAACCGCAGCCTCTGCAGCTGCCGCTGTTTGGCGCCTGCTGCCTAGTTCTTCATCGATCCACGTGCCTGAATAGGCAACGGTAGGAGGTGCTGCACCGGCTGCTGCTCCGATCTGAGCGCCGATCTCTAGAGATCGCACGCAACCGAGCGCCTTTCTCTGGAAACAGCAGCACGTGTAGTTCTCGGGCTGCTGCCCACGTAAAAAAAAAGAAAGAAAAAAGAAAGAATCTTTTTGCAGCTTGCGATGCTTTCTCTTTGCACTCTCGTCGTCGCCCGCCGTTGTTTATTTTGGGCTCTCCCCGTCACCGATTATCCTATCAGGATGACTTCTTCAGGTGGGGTTCCAGTTGTGCGATGTCCTATACTTTGCGATGGCACCAATTACTGTGACTGGGTTCCCCGCATGCGTCTGCACATGCGTGGTCTACGACTCTCGGTGTATCTCATAGGTGATCTCAAATGTTTGCGTTGCCCTGTGGTTCCTTCTCAGCCCGTTATTTCAGATAAGGCTACTGATGATGATAAGAAGAAGTTGCTTGTAGATTATGAAACTCGTCTGTCTGCGTACAAGTCTCGTTTCAGCTTATACAGGACTTGGTTGGATGATGATGCTCGAGCTGCTACTATTCTTGCTACCAGTATGGAGGATCGTCTTGCTGCTGATATAGTTGAGTTTTACTATGCACACCAGATGTGAGATTTTCTACGCTATCGTTACGAGCCTACTGGACAATCTACCTATCTTGCTGCTATTTGTCAGGAGCAGCTGTTATAGTAGGGAGATGCTACAGTGGAGGAGTTCTTCGGTCATATGTCTGCTATTTGGCGTCAGCTTGATGCTCTTGGTCCTTGATTGTCGATAGATACTTGTTAGTCTTGTCAGAGTTAGAAGGCTGCACTTGAGCTTTGACGCACTTATGATTTTTTGACCCGTCTTCGTGCCAAATTTGAGCCTCTTCGTGCTCAGCTACTTGCTCGTCACCCCTGTATCTCTCTTATGGACGCTCTGACGAGTGTTTGTAGTGAGGAGACTCGTCTTCAGGCCGCTGGGTTACTGCTTACGTCTTCGGTATTGACAGCTCACTCTACGATACCTACGCACACAGCTCCTCCATCGACCGTCGCGTCTTCAGTTGCTCCTCCTACGGTTGAGGGACGTGGTGCTCTTCACTGTGATTATTGTGGTAAAGATGATCATGTGGAGGCGTATTGTTTCAGGAAGAAGAAGGCTCAGGCTCGTCGGTCTTCACAGGGTGTTAGTGGTGCTAGTACCAGAGGATTTTAGGGGAGTTCTTCTACTACGGATGCACAATTACTCATGCTTCTTTATCGCCTTGCTACTTCTGCACCGTCGGGAGCTGGTGGTTCCTTGACTCAGTCTTCTGCACCTTCGAGTACTGCAGCTGCTTCTTCGTCTTCCACTGAGGGACCACCTCCTACTTTTTCTCCAGGTACTTGTCCATGGATTCTTGATTCTGGTGCTTCGTTCCATATGACTCCTGACAGTACCAGTTTGTCTTCCTTAAGTCCTTCATATCGTTCTTCTATTGTTCATACTACCGAAGGTTCTCCTCTTTCAGTTGTTGGACAGGGCACTATTTTATCTGACTCTTTTGTTGTTCCTGATGTTTCCTTCACTCCTGGACTTACAATGCAGCTTATATCTGCTGGTCAACTCACCAATAATGATTGTCGAGTGATTCTTGATCATGATCTTTGTTACGTTCAGTATCGTCGCATGGGTCGCCTGGTTGGTACTGGCCCTCGTCGTCATGATTCATAGCGTCTTTGGGAGCTTGACTGGCTTCGTCTTCCTTCCGCTGCGCCTGCCAGTTCAGTCGCCTCCAGTCTTGTTGCTTCATCCACTTCGACGTTTGCTCAGTGGCACCACCGTTTGGGTCATCTTTGTGCCTCTCGTCCGTCCTTTCTAGTTCGGCGTGGTCTTTTAGGATAAGTCTCTAGTTCTGAGTCTTTAGCTCATTGTCAGGGTTGTCGGTTAGGGAAGCAGATTCAACTTCCTTATCATTCTAGTGAGTTGGTGTCCGAGCGTCCTTTTGATCTTATTCTTTCAGATGTATGGGGACCTGCACCTTTTGCTTCAAAAGGAGGACATAAATACTATATCATTTTTATAGATGATTTTTCGTGACACACATGGGTTTACTTTATGAAACATCATAGTGAGACATTATCTATCTATAAGTCCTTCTCGGCTATGGTCCGCACTCAGTTTGACACCCCTATTCGTATTTTTCGAGTCGGTTCCGCAGGTGAATACTTTTCTGATGCTCTTCGTAAGTTTCTTTAGAATGGTGTTGTTGAGCGTAAGCATCATCATCTTCTTGAGACGGCTCGTACTCTTCTGATTGCTTCCTCTGTTCCTCCTCATTTTTGGGCCAAGGCGGTCTCGATTGCCACTTATTTGATTAAAATTCAGCCACCGCCTGCACTTAGAGCGTGGGTTCCTTTTGAGCGTCTTACGGGTAAGACGCCTCACTACACTAGCCTTCGTATTTTTGGATGTGTGTGCTACGTGCTGCTCGCACCTCATGAGCGCACTAAGCTGACACTCAGTCGGTCGAGTGTGTTTTCCTTGGATACAGTTCGGAGCACAAGGGTATCGTTGTTGGCATCCTATTGATTGATGGATGAGGATTTCACGGGATGTTGTTTTTGATGAGACACGTCATTTCTATCCTCGTCCTTCTTATGATACTTCTTCTGTATCTGTGGTCGATCCCATTTCGTTTCTGTTCTTTCCAGATGCTCCAGTTACTAGTGTACCACCTTCACACTTGGTGTCGCGTTCCACGATTTCTTCTTCTTTGGAGCCTGCTTCTTTAGTTCCCGATTATACTTTGAAGGCTCCTGTGATGCAGGTTTATACTCGACCAATTGCCCCTCCTTCATACGTACCATCTTCTTCTGATGAGTCGTCTACTCCAGTTGGGTCACCTTCTTCTCCGGCTCAATCTGCCTCTGCAGGTACGTCCTCTTCTCCCGAGAGATCATCTCCTTCCGATGATTCTTCTCCTGAGCAGCCTCTTGGATGTGGTCATCGTCCTCGACAGCCTCCTGATCGGTATTCTCCTTCTAGCTTTGTTGTTGCTGCTCTGCCTGAGCCAGCTACGTATTATGATGTTGTTCCTCATCCGGAATGGCAACATGTGATGGTCGAGGAGATTGCTACTCTCGAGCACACCGGCACGTGGAAACTTGTGCCATGTCCCCCACGTGTTCGTCCTATCACCTGTAAGTGGGTCTATAAGTTTAAGACCCGCTCTGATGGTTCACTTGAGCACTATAAGGCTTGATTAGTCGCTCGTAGCTTCCAGCAGGAACATGGTCGTGACTATGATGAGACCTTTGCTTCTGTTGCTCACATGACCACTGTTCGCACTCTACTTGTTGTGACCTCTGTTCGTGACTGGTCCATCTCTCAGCTTGATGTGAAGAATGCCTTCCTTAATGGTGAGTAGCGTGAGGAGGTTTATATGAAGCCACCACCTGGGTATTTTGTTCCTGAGGGTATGGTTTGCCGTCTTCAATGATCTCTTTATGGTCTTAAGCAGGCTCCTCATGCTTGGTTTCAGTGTTTTGCGTCTGTGATCACTGCTGCAGGTTTCTCTGCCAGTGCTCATAATCCTGCGCTCCTTGTGCATACTTCGTCTCGTGGTCGCACGCTTCTTCTTCTCTATGTTGATGATATGATTATCACTGGAGAGATTTTGAGTACATAGCCTTCATGAAGGCCCGTCTCAGTGAGCAGTTTCTTATGTCCGATCTTGGTCCTCTTTGCTATTTTCTTTGGATTGAGGTTTCCTCTTCCTCTAAGTGAATTTATCTATCTCAGGAAAAGTACATTCAGGATCTTCTTGATCGGGCTTCTCTTAATGATCATCGGACTGTTGAGACTCCCATGGAACTCAATGTCCATCTTCGAGCCAGTGCTGGTGAGCCTCTTGATGATCCTACTCGTTACCGTCATATTGTAGGGAGTCTGGTGTATCTTGGTGCCACTCGTCCTGATATTTCGTACTCTGTTCACATTCTGAGTTAGTTTATTTTGGCTCCCACCCAGGTCCACTATAGTCACTTGCTTCGTGTCTTGTGTTATCTTCATGGGACTATCTCTAGACGTCTATTTTTCCATGCTCTAGATCTTTACAGCTCAAAGCATATTCTGATGCTACTTGGGCTAGTGATCCCTCTGATCGTTGATCTCTTTCTGCCTATTGTGTTTTTCTTGGTGGTTCCCTCATTGCTTGGAAGACTAAGAAGCAGGTAGCATTTTCTCGTTCCAATGCAGAGGCTGAGTTGCGCGCTATGGCTCTTGTCAGTGCAGAGGTTACTTGGTTGTGATGGTTGCTTGAGGATTTTAGTGTGTCTGTTGGTACGCTGACTCCTCTTTTGTCTGATAGTACAGGTGCTATCAGTATTGCTCGTGATCCGGTTAAGCATGAGCTTACCAAGCATATTGGTGTTGATGCTTCTTACACACGAGCACAGGTACAGGATGGTGTTGTTGATATTCAGTATGTGCCTTCAGAGCTTTATCTGGTGGCTTTCTTTATGAAGGCACAAACCCGAGCTCAGCATAGTTTTTATCTCTCCAAACTCAGTGTTCGTGATGCACCTTGAGTTTGAGGAGGGTGTTAGAGATGTAGGGGTATATTTGTACTTTCCCTTTTACATAAGGGCTTCTGCGTAATCGTTATCCATGTACATCTATTTATAGTGGCCTGTGGCCTCCCGAATAATACAAGCATCGTATTTGTAACAGTTCAAATGACATGTTCCAAATTCCAAGAACTGTTCTTCACTTTCATCAAACTGAACCAAAATTTAGAATCTCCATGTTTCTTTACTACCTTACCAATAGTTTGCTGTGTTAGGTAGTATCAGATGCCTTCCTGCTGCGCAAGACTGAATGCAGCAAATTTGGTGCTTTTCCACATACTTTCTTGATACAGTGGGACACCATTAGCAAATATTGATTTTCTTCTGGAAAATGCATTGATTCTGTTGTAAGGTTGCATATCTCTCTAGACAATCAGTATGATCAATGCAGCTTCTTTGCACATGAGCTCTAAATCAAATGCTAAAGAAGAAGATAGCATCCCAAATATCTTATTTAGTGGACACAAAATGTCCCTATTGGACTCATGTGGAAAGCACTTGCAAACTCGTTCTCTCAAAAGAGGAAAAATTCTATGCAGTCAAACACATTTATGACATACTAAATGCTCGGTCAAGTGAAAAGTGCAGTGATTCGTTGCCAATTGTGGTCGTGCGTCATCAAGGCCCATTTTGAAGTGCAAGATTTTTTAAACATTCATTTAGTTTGGACTGTAAAATTGAAATGCTTTTGAGAAATTTACGTGTGATTTCTATAACGTTCAAAGATCCCTTACAAAAGGGCCTAAACTGATCTTACGTGTGATTTTTATGGCAAAGTATGATGACATACATGATGCGTGGATCGGATACACACAAGAATAGAGAGTACCCGTTTACTCATGGATATCCGACCCGATGGGTACGGATTTGGGTAGTAATTTGTATCCGCGGGTACGAGTCTCGATAATGGATAAAACTCAATGGATAAATTTTATCGGGTAAGAAAACACTGTATCTAAATCCGTTTACCCGTACCCAAATATGGACAAATGGGTTCCATAAAACATGTTGATTAATAACAAACTAAATTTTCATTATGATAGAAAAAAGAAACTATTTTCGCGGGGATAATTTTTTGAATATTTTAGATTTAGCAAGATTATATATTATCGGTACTCTACAGACCGGGTAACCCCACGTGGAGGCTTCAAGAGGCTCCAGACCCTGCCTCCCTGCTGAGGCGAGCTCTGGCGCCACCACATGTCCTCGGCCCCGGACCTAGCCTCCCCACTGAGGCGAGATCCAACGCTGCCACGTGTCCACGGGCTCCAGGCCTGACCTCCCCGCCGAGGAGGGTTCTGGAGCTGCAACATGTCCTCGGCTCCGGACCTAGCCTCCCCGCCGAGGCGAGGTTTGGCGCTGCCACGTGTCCTCGGGCTCCGGACCTGACTTCCCCACTGAGGAGGACTTTGGAGCCGCCACGTGTCCTCGGCCCCGGTCCTGGCCTCCCTGCTGAGGCGAGGTCCGGTGCTGCCACGTGTCCCTGGGTTCCGGGCTTGACCTCCCCCCTGAGGAGGGTTCTGGAGTTGCAAGTGTCCTCGGCCTCGGACCTAGCCTTCCCGCTGAGCCAAGGTCCAGCGATGACATGTGTCCTCTGGCTCCGGGCCTGGCCTCCCCGCTGAGGAGGGCTCCGGAGCTGCCACGTGTCCTCCGGCCCCGGACTTGCCTCCCTGCTGAGGCGTGGTCCGGCGCTGCCACGTGTCCTCTGGCTCCGGGCCTGGCCTACCCGCTGAGGCGTGGTTCGGTGCTGCCATGTGTCCCACGACCAGGAATGGGCTGTAAGCCTCAAGAGTCAAGGAAGACGTGTGCAGTCCAGTCACGCATTCAAGACTCGCGCATTCCCCACAAGCATGGTGTGCAGCGCACGCCTCTACCCACTCATGGCAGTCATTACAGTGACATGATAGGGCGGTACGGCGTGACAATGGCAGTAACGGCATAGTGTTGCATAGCTGACCGAGTAGGACGCGATGACAAGACGCAGGCTTCTCTCCCCATCACCAACCGCTACTTTGTGTAAGGCACCCAGAGTATCAGACGGCGTTCCTTAACTCCTTCCACAGCGAGCACTACAGGTAGCATTAACACCCTAGATCGTGTATAGGGTATAGACCACCGCGAGGCCACCTATCGGCCCCTGGTCTTAGTGTAATTGCCCAACCTTGAGACATAAAAGGACCGGGAAGCCTCCTAGAGAGGGACCTTCGATCTCTCGATTCGATTCCGGTCGACCCTCAGACTCACACACGCACAAGCTCAAGCAATCCAACACACACTCTCGTGGATGTATGGTTTTACGCTCCGACGGCATGAACCACATAAATCCTGGTGTTCATCTCTGTTCTTCAAGCTCGATCGATCTAGGGACGTTATCCCCTCCAAACAACGAACCTTCACGGACTGCTCCAGTAGAGGTACCGGGGGAAGTGTCAGAGCAAACACTTCGACATTTGGCGTGCTAGGTAGGGGGGCTTTCACACTCTCTAGACGACCGAGCGTTGCCACCATGGTGAATATCCAGTCCAACGTTGGCTCCTTTTGCCCCACTCGTCATCGTATCCAGGGGAGGGAGGAGGAGGCCACTTCCCGCTCCAGGGCGGGTAGATTTGGCCAAGCAGGCGATCGTACGGTTGCCGCTCTTGAGGTAGCCACCGCTACCACCACACGGTGGCCATTTGCCGCCACGGCGGCAACCACGCCACAAGTTGCAAGCCCGGAGAGTGTGCTGGACGGAGCACGCACTCTTCTCCACAACCCTTCGGGTAGGATGCTCCCCCAGAGGTGGTAGAGAAGTGGTGAAATTACGTCGATCACCTCGTCGCCGCCGCCATGAACACGATCGCCTACAGAAGGCAACGGGCCGAGCCGTTGAAGGTGCAGTCGCATACACCGACGGTGGCCCGTGAGACAGCTACGGTGCGCGCGACGACCACGGCCAGGCAGGCCACAACTGATCTATGGGTCGAGTAGAACCGCCGCCACGTGAGTGAAAATGGTCGCATCACCATCGAGCGACGTCGCGAGAGACGCCACAACCTCGATGGCGAGTATGGCACCCCGAGTGTCGTACCCGCAAGACACGCTGCGCAGACTCCTGCTTCTCAAGTAGCAGGCGGGGTCTGCATGGCACTCGCCCCACATCTTCGCATGGTGGTATAGCCACCCAAGTTCCGGCCCCACTTGTCAGAGAAGTACGACGAGACTGTCAACCCTGTCGAGTTCCTGTAGATCTACTCCACCTCCATCCTAGCTGCAGGAGGGAATGAGGCCATCATGAATTCATGGCCAACTATTTCCTGGTGGCCTTGACTGACACTGCCCGGTCATGGCTCATGAACCTTCCCCCAGGCTCCATATCCTCCTGGGAAGAGTTGTGCTGGCGGTCCACAACCAACTTTGGTAGTTCCTACACGCGCCCTGGCAGCGAGCTCGATCTCCACACCGTGCGACAGCGCGAGAGGGAGTCGTTGTGGTCCTTCATCTAGTGGTTCTCCCAAGTGCGGAACACCATCCCTCGCATCTCTAATGCTTTTGTCGTCGTCGTATTCCAACAAGGCGTTAGAGACAAGAAGATGATCGAGAAGTTATCCACGCATGACGTGCAAGACATCTCCGAGCTCTTCAGCCTCACGGACAAGTGCGCCAGAGCCGCAGAGGGCCGAGACTGGCACTCGCGACCTGCCTCCGGGGCAGGAAGTGTTGGTGAATCTATTGCTCAGGTCAGCAGCAAGAAGAAGAAGAAGGATGGAGGCAAAGACAAGCCTCTAGCCAGGGCGCCCACCATCACCGCCACAGCGGCCTGTGGGGGTCGTGCACCGCGCACCGACAAGCGTCCACGACCGCCGTCCGCCAGTGACGACGACCAGTGGTGCTCGGTGCACAACTACAACCGTCACGGCGCTAGTAAGTGTCGAAATATCAAGAAGCTCACGGAGCGCTTCTGCGAGCAACAACGATACTGCAAAGATGGCGCGCCCTTCCGCCAGCGGGAGGGCAAGCAAAAAGCCGACCCTAAGGCCGACATGGAGCAAGATATGGAGTATTAGGACGCCAAGCGTGCGTTGAAGGCCGTCTATATCCACTCGGACTCTGACTCCAACATCGACAACGAGCGCCAAGACCCTACAGCGGTGGCAACGGCTGCTCCTGCCCTCGGGCCGGCGCCCCACCATAAGTGGATGGAGACGCTGATCAGCTTTGACGCCTCCGAATGTGCCATGAACATGGCGGCTGTCGGGCAGCTTCCACTCCTCGTCGCCCCCACCATCGCCAATGTGAAGCTCTACCATGTGTTGATCGATGGTGGGGCGTCCCTCAGCTTCATCAGCCTTGCAGCTTTCAAGAAGCTGCAGATCCCCATGTCCAGGCTCACCCCTTGCGTTCATTCTCGGGGGTGGGTCAGTACCCTATCTAGCCGTGCGGTAGCATCTCCCTCCCGGTGATATTTGGAATGCCTGAGAATTACCGCACGGGGAGTGTCATCTTCGACATTGCGGAGGTCAGCCTCCCCTTCAACACCATCATCGGCAGGCCAGCCCAGTACCGGTTTATGGCTATAGCCCACTAAGACTACCTGGTCTTGAAGATGTCAACACCTAGCGCCGTCCACAAGATCTGCGGAAACCACTTTGCCGCCGTCTCAGAGCTGGAGAAGCTATAGGCATTGGCAGTGGTGCAGGAGGATACTTCCGGCTATGGTGAAGCTAGCCGGCCGCCTCCAAGCATGCACCAGTGAGGGTTGACATCTGCACCCCGCGTGCATCCCTAAGACGGCGGGGACATCCCCGTCACAGCCGTACAGATCGGCTCGGACACCGCCCAGACCACCCGCATCACGGGGAATCTGGGTAACGAATAGGAACTCACGCTCGTCACCTTCCTCCGGGCTAATGTCGACGTGTTTGCATGGCAACCATCACAGATGCCTTGGATCCCTAGGGAGGTGATTGAGAACCATCTAAATATCTACCCCGACGCCAGGCCTGTGCAACAGAAGCCTCAGAAAAAGTCTGTTGAGCGGCAAAACTTCATCCGTGAAGAAATCAAGAAGTTGCTCGACGTTGGCTTAATCCGAGAGGTCCACCATCCATGATGGTTGGCCAACCCTGTTATCATCCCCATGGCATGCGGGAAGCTTCACATGTGCATTGACTACACCACTCTCAATAAGGCATACCCAAAGGATCTTCTCTCTCTCCCTCGCATAGACCAAAAAGTGGATTCTACATCCGGTTGCAATCTACTGTGCTTCTTAGATGCTTACTAAGATTTTCACCAAATACCAATGTCTAGAGAAGATGAAGAGCATATTTCCTTCATAACAGTAGATGACCTATTTTGCTATGTATCCATGCCTTATGGTCTTAACAATGCTCTTCCCACTTCTGTGTGTGCCATGCATAAAACATTTGGGAACCTCATTCGGGACCTAGTAGAGGTGTACGTCGATGATATCGTTGTTAAGGTTTAGTTGTATGCATCTTCGCTCGACAACCTCGCCTTAGTCTTTGACAAGTTGCGTTCGACACGCACGAAGTTGAACCCAGACAAGTGTGTCTTCAGGGTCTCTACCGGAAAGCTACTCGGTTTCCTGGTCTCACACCGGAGAATAAAAGCTAACCCAGAGAAGATAAAGGCAATCGAAGTGATGCGTCCACCTGCCTGCATCAAGGACATGCAAAAGCTCACGGGTTGCTTGGCTGCACTCAGTCGGTTTATCTCTAGACTGGCTGAGCGGGCTCTCCCGTTCTTCAAGCTTTTGCGAAGGTCCGGACCCTTTGGACCGAGATGGCAGATGAGGTGTTCTACGAGCTGAAGAAGTACCTCACAACGCTGTCGATCATGGTGGCTCTGGAACAAGGCGAGCCTCTACTCCTCTGCATCGCTGCCACAACAAAGGTTGTGAGCATTGTCCTGGTCGCGGAGCGACTGGAACCACAACGACCCCAAGTCCTAGACGAAGCCCTTGCTATAGGTTCCGAGTTCCAGGACTCGGACCTCGCAGGGGAGCCACAGGACGAGGAGCTAGCCAGGTCCCAGTCCGTCAGACCTGACAACCAATGTGCATCCGGGTCCCAGCTCCCGGACACGGTGGCTAGGGGCCCTCAAGTGCCGGACCTCTCCAAGAAGACGCACCGAACCCCTCGGGGAGAGTCCAGACCATCCAGTGTCTGGTGTACTACATCACCGAGGTCCTTCACGACGCCAAGACAAGATATATGGAGGTGCACAAGCTTCTCTATGCAGTCCTCGTTGCATCAAGGAAGCTACGCCACTACTTCCAAGCTCACAAGATTTCAGTGGTCACTTTGTACCCACTGAAAGACGTGCTCCACAGCCCCAACGCAACCAGGAATGTGGCGAAGTGGGCAGCCAAGCTGGCGGAGTTCGAGCTTGACTTCTTGTTGCGCCATGCGGTGAAGAGTCAGGCGTTGGCTGACTTCGTGGCTGAGTGGACACCACCACCATGCCATCCTAGGGGCCAAGACAACGATGAGCCCGAGCCCATAGCTCCAGTCTTCACCGGCCTCTTTGGACACTCTTCTTCGACCCCTCCTCGCGCAAGCAAGGTGCTAGAGAGGGGGTACTGCTCTTCACCCTGACCAGGGAGCAGCTCAAGTACATGGTGCGGCTTGACTTTAAGGCAACCAACAACATGGAGGAGTATGAGGCTATCATCTTCGGGTTAAAGACCGCCCTGTCTCTCGACATCTAGCAGTTGTTGGTCAAAGGTGATTCCCAGCTGATCATCAAGCAAGTCAAGGGAGAATGCTGTTGCAATGATCCTCAGCTTGCAGCCTACCTCCTCCAAGTGCAGAAGCTTGAAAAAGATTTCCAAGTCTTGTACCTGTGCCATGTCCCTCGTGCCAACAACACAATGGTCGACGACCTATAAACGAAGGCTTCCACGTGGGCTCCGGTGCCTTATAGAGTCTTTGCAAGGAAGTTGCTGCGACCTACAGCCTGGCTTGTCAAACTAGGAGAAGGGGGCAAGACCAACACCTCGAAGATGGCGATCCCGGCGGTGCTTCTACCATGGAGCCCGCCCAAGATCGTAAGTGTCAGCGGGGACTCTGTGCAACCTGGCACTCAAGATCCAGAAGCTCAACTAGGTCATGACGCATGGATCTCGGAGGTCCGGGACTACTTGAAAGACAATATCCTTCCCGATGAACATGCATCCGCTGAACGGATCATTCAGTTAGCTAAGAGATACACGCTGGTAGAGGGGGATCTCTACTGGCGTGGCACCAATGGCGTCCTATTGTGGTGCATAACCCGGGAGGAGGACTGCGACTTGCTCATAGAGATCCATGGAGGTGAGTGGGGGAATCATGTATCTTCCCACACGCTAGTCGGTAAAGCCTTCCGGTATGGTATATACTGGCTGACAGATCTCCAGGATCTCGTAGTTCCACGCCAAACAGATCCACACACCGGCGCAGACGCTGCAGATGATCCCGCCCTCATGGTCCTTCGCTGTGTGGGGGATGGACATCCTGTGACTCTTACCCAGATCCGACGGAGGATACCAGTACTTCTACGTCGCTGTAGACAAGTTCACCAAGTGGCCGCAAGCAGCCCCTGTAGTGACAATCAACAAGCAGTCAGCAGTCAAGTTCATCAAGTCAATCATCTACCGGTTTGGGGTCCCCAACAGAATCATCACTAACAACGTGACCCAGTTCACAAGTGCAGTGTTTCAAGAGTACTGCGAAGACCTCGGCATCCAACTCTGCTACGCATCCGTTGCGCATCCAAAGAGCAACGAACAAGTCGAGAGAGCTAATGCTGAGATACTCAAGGGACTCAAGACACGCACTTACAACTGCTTCAAGAAGCATGGTGCCAATTGGGCAGACGAGCTTCTGTGCACACAGTGGGCTAGCCGGACGACCCTCAGTAGAGCGACAGGGGAAACACCCTTTTTCCTAGTGTATGGGGCTGAGGTCGTCCTCCCCCTAGAGATCACCATGGGCTCCCCCCATGTCCATGCATATGACGAAGCCACGCAGGACCAGCTCCAGGATGAAGACATCGACCTTGTCAGCGAGCGAAGGTGGCAAGCAGCTTCTGGCGCTATCACCAGTGGTTCGTGCGTAGTAGACAACTCGAGGTGGGAGACCTGGTGCTCCAGCGCATACTTTCTCACGAAGGGGCGAACAAACTCTCCCCCAGCCGGGGGGGTCCCTTCCGAGTGACACAAGTATCCCGCCCCGGGTGCGTCCGTTTGGCCAAGGAGGATGGGGTACCTCTACCCAGTCCCTAGAACATAGAGCACTTGCGTAAGTTCTATCCTTAGCACAACGTTAGGACTCTTTTTTCTCTGTTAGGGTGTTATAGAGTCTTGGAGCAGCGCTCGAAATAGCTAAGCTCCGGAGGGGTCCTACTACTCTTGTCATCCGAAGCGGGCCACTACCTTCTTGTAAAGTCTACCTCCTCCTATAAATTAACCTGATCCGAGAAAAATCTATCTTACCCTGCGTGTTCCTACTTACATCTCATTACTTTGCAGTTTATGCTTACTTTCGCATATCAACTATCTTATGGCATGTCCGGGGTTCGTCCTATCTGCTTGTTCGGAGTCGCGTGGCGCTAGAAGGTCCCTTCGCTGAAAGATTAACGCCCACGGGAGGTACAGAGCATGCAGCCTACATAGCCTGGTCCTGCACCCTAAGCATGTACGCTTTGCCTCCCCAACGCTACGAATGACTACTTGGGGGCCGGATGGCACACACTTACGGACAAGGGAATAACCGAACCCCGGACATCGCCGCTTTCATTTTCGTGCTTACTTTACCATACCGCTCTGGCCGTATGGCCAATCATTTTTCCCTGTGATTACCCATAGTTGGATCCGTTCTATCCTTCTATAGGCGGGTCTGCTTGAGGTACCTATGGTGTACCCGGGGTCCTTCGGTTATTTCCTTGCTCGGGGGCCCTATGGTGCCGAATGGTCCCTCCCCTGAAAAGATAATGCCAGCGAGAGGTCCAGAGTGTGTAGCCTGCTTAGCCTGGTCCTGCACCCTAAGAATGCACACTTTGCCTCTCCAGCGCTGCGGCTGAGTATCGGGGAGCCGGACGG
This sequence comes from Neostapfia colusana, assembly GCA_030760725.1. Taxonomy (NCBI): domain Eukaryota; kingdom Viridiplantae; phylum Streptophyta; class Magnoliopsida; order Poales; family Poaceae; genus Neostapfia; species Neostapfia colusana. Next base: position 70,711,274 of record JASWHV010000015.1, read on the forward strand.
CTCATACTCCTGAGCAAAGTAGTAACCAAAACTCGGATGCTCTCACACCGAATTACCCAAGCCCCGCAGCTTGGCTAAGGACCGTAAGCCACAATGAAACTAGGAGCATGGAATTGTGACCAGTGAGCATGATTACTCCTTTTCTCTGTCATGTCCGTGCACGTACGATAAGGTCCTAGCGTCCCAGACCTCCTAGGGGGTCCGCTACCGACGTCCTGCCTCAACCATCTACTTGGTAGGTGCGTCCCAACCTAAGGGCCACACCTACTAGGGGGCCATCACGGTGATCTACACGGGCAGGACGTCGGGACCACCATGACAACAAGCAGGGACTTGGAGCTTCGACTACAACAAGCCAACAACACCTCCGGAGAAGGGTGTGATGTACGGAACGGTGTTCTTGCCTCGATGCAGGAAGTAGTAAGCCCCAAGTGGCTTGTGCTTCACCCTAAGGCCCGTAAGACGAAGAAGACCCGGAACAGCTACACCGACGGCCGCACACACACGAACATTTCACAGAAGTGGATGAATAACGCCACCAATGCAAGAGTGTGCGACGTCAGGTGGTGGAGCTGAAGGTCGTACACCTCAAGCAGCGTCAGCGGGAAGGAAGATACCGAGAGAGCAAACCTGGCTAGCACGTAAGAGGTGAAGAGGACGATCTCGCGGACTGCAGGCCGCTGAGCGGGGTCGTCTCTTGGTGAATCCTTCCGTCGTACTCGGCCGACTCCTAGCCGAGCAGCTGTCTTACGTGCTCGAGTTCTTCGTCAGTTTGAAGGCGGGAGGAGCGAAGGTCGGTCGCCATTGGAGCAAGCGGTGGATGGATCTGATTGGAAGTAAAAGTTACAAGCGCAAAGGAGGAATACGAAGAGCACAAGGTGCAAGGAAGCAATTAAGGAAACAATCACCTTTCGCTACAAAGTTTCCTTTACTACTCCTGTGATCCTTGGAAAAACGTCATGCGTGGTGCCTGGGCTATCACCGCCCCGCGCTACCTGCATATCAAACGGCGGGTGAGACCCAGGTACGCCTCTTAGACAGTGGAGGCCAGGCAAGCAGCGACTCTAGAAGGAGGCTCAAGCATTTTTTGAGACAAGGGGCATGGCGGAACTGCAACGGTCGTTTCAAGAACCGTCGCAGTCAATGCCCAGAAACCGCTCCTCGAGCACGTCGCCACAACCCTCCAGCCAAACACGGCCACACGTCCACTACGCCAGAGGCGTGCTGCCGGTTAGAATGTCAAGTGCAGCCACTCGTCCACTACGCCAGGGGCGTGCTGCCACTTCAACCACCAAGGTGCAAGTTCAAAGCATCCACGCCGGAAGGAAAAACGGAGGCCCCACCTTCTGGATCGTCACCTCCCCCGAGGTGGGCTTGGGAGCCACTGTCGGTACCCCGCAGACCGGGTACCCCCGCGTGGAGGCTTGAAGAGGCTCCAGACCCCGCCTCTCTGTTGAGGTAGGCTCTGGCACTGCCACGTATCCTCAGCCCCGGACCTAGCCTCCCCGCTGAGGCGAGGTCCGGCGCTGCCATGTTTCCACGGGCTCCGGGCCTGACCTCCCCGCTGAGGAGGGCTCCGGGATCTACCACGTGTCCTCGGCCCTGGACCTAGCCTCCCCGCTGAGGCGAGGTCCGGCGCTGCCACGTGTCCTCGGGCTCCGAGCCTGACCTCCCCGCTGAGGAGGGCTCCAGAGCTGCCACGTGTCGGCCCAGGACCTGGCCTCCCTGCTGAGGCAATGTCCGATGCTGCCACGTGTCCCCGGGCTCCGGGCCTGACCTCCCCGCCGAGGAGGGCTCCGGAGCTGCCACATGTCCTCGGTCCGGGACCTGGCCTCCCCGCTGAGGCAAGGTCCAGCGCTGCCACGTGTTCGCTGGCTACGGGCCTGGCCTCCCCGCTGAGGAGGGCTTCGAAGCTGTCACGTGTCCTCCAGCCTTGGACCTGGTCTCCCCGTTGAGGCGTGGTCTAGCGCTGCCACGTGTCATCTGGCTCTAGGTCTGATCTCCCCGCTGAGGCGTGGTTCGGCGCTTCCACGTGTCTCATGACCAGGCATGGGCCGTGGGCCTCAGGAGTCAAGGAAGATGTGCGCAGTCCAGTCACGCATTCAAGACTCGTGTGTTCCCCAGAAGCATGGCGCGCAGCGCACGCCTCCGCCCACTCTTGGCAGTCATTATAGTGACAGGATAGGGCGATACAGAGTGACAACGACAGTAACGGCACAATACTGCACAACTGACCGAGTATGACGTGGCGACAAGATGGAGCCTTCTCTCGCCATCATCATCTGCTACTCGGTCTGAGGCACCCAACGTGTCAGGCGACGTGCCTTAACTCCTTTGAAAACGAGCACTACAAGTAGCATTAACACCCTAGATCGTGTATAGGGTATAGACCACCGCGGGGCCACCTGTCGGGCTCTGGTCTCAGTGTAAGTGCCCGACCTTGAGACATAAAAGGACCGGGCATGCTCCTAGAGAGGGATCGTCGATCTCTCTATTCGATTCCGGTCGACCCTCAGACTCACACACACACACACAAGCTGAAGCAATGCAACACACACTCTCGTGGACGTAGGGTTTTATGCTCCGGCGGTCCGAACCACGTAAATCATGGTGTTCATCCTTGTTCTTCAAGCTCGATCTATCTAGTGACGTTATCCCCTCCAAACAACGAACCTCCGCGGACTGCTCTAGTAGCGGTAACCGGGGGAAGTGTCGTAGAAAACACTTTGACATATATTTTTTACTAATTGATCATGAAAATTGGTTACTTAATTAGACTACTTACATGAGCAAGACTTGAAGAACGGGTAATGGATATACCCGCGAGTAAAAAATATCCGTAGATAATGGGTAAGGGTAACATTCCTTACCCATTGGAAATAATGGATATGGATTCGGGTATGGATTTGTCTAACAGGTATGGGTAGAGGAGCACAATATCCGCAGATATTTTACCCGTTGCCATGTCTACACAAGAACTCATAAGCACACCCGTTATCAAAGAGTAAAAAAGTGATTAATCAATTCAATTAAGGGAGTGACTAGGGTGGAGACAGTTATATGGTGTAATCATTTAAAAATCTCTTATAGCCTACAAGATCTCCATCCTACTGTCATTATTTTTTACACTTGTCTACATTTTATTTTTATTTTATGTTACTAAGTGAAGAGGTCTAAATGAAAAATACAGTAAGCCTATGATGAAAATTGTGTGGAGTAAAAGAGATTTTTGTAAATTAGAAGACATAGCTCGTGCATTGTAGTCATCCGGATTAAAGGAAATGAGCTAATCCATCCCGCTCCGTAATAAAATGCTAAACAAACCAGTGAAAAGCAGCAGCAGCAGCAGCCTCTGCTCCCATCTCATTCCCCCCCCAATACCATGGACTTCTCCGCCGACGGCCGCGCGCAGGCGGAGCGGTGGCTGGAGATCGCGGAGAAGCTCCTCTCCGCGCGCGACCTCGTCGGCTGCAAGCGCTTTGCGGAGCGCGCGCTGGAGACCAACCCGCTCCTCCCGGGCGCCGACGACCTCCTCGCAGTCGCTGACGTCCTCCTCGCCTCCCAGACGACCCTCCCCTCCGGCCAGCCCAATCCGCTCGCTGTCCTCCAGCTGCCCACCGGCGTCAACCCAGACCAGGTGGCCGTCTCCCGCGCCTTCCGCCGCCTCGCTCTCCTCCTCGGGCCCGGAAACACGCACCCGGGCCGCGAGCTGGCTCTCCGCCTCGTCAACAACGCCTACGCCGTCCTCTCCGATCCGTCCCGCCGCCCCCTGCTTTCCGCCGGATTCAACAATCCCGGTACCGGTAACTCCTCCCAGCCTGCAGCTGCCGCTGCCGCTCCCGCTCCCCCCGCTGACTCACTGGAGTTCTGGACGGCGTGCCCGTTCTGCTGCTACGTGCACCAGTACCCGCGCGACCTTGTTGGGCGCGCACTCAAGTGCCCCAACGAGGGTTGCCGCCGCGGGTTCGTGGCCGCGGAGATCCCCACCGCGCCGACGGTCGTGCCTGGCACTGAGATGTACCACTGCGTCTGGGGGTTCTTCCCTCTGGGATTTCCCAATGCCTCCGACCTGGGTAGCAACGGGAAGCCATTTTACAAGGTGTTTCCGTGGAACACGGCTCCCGGTGGTGAAGGTGCTGGTGGTAGGAGCCATGGAAATCACGGTGGAGACTACAGCGCTCGGCAGCCGGAGAATGGCAGTGCTCGTGGTGGCTCTTTTAGAGGTAGGTTCAAGAAGACTACTGCCCGCAAGAAGGTTGGGGCTGGGCGCAAGAGGCGTTCTCTTGGTGGTGGTGTGGAGGGCGGCATTGATTCATCTATGTTTGGACAGGAAGGGTGGGCTGGGGCTGAGGATGGTGAAGATGTACGCTTGGAGGTGAGGGGGATCAACATCAATGAGGCAGCACAGACTACAGATGGCACCGGCATGGTGGATGTTAGTGGAGCTGGCAGGGTTGAAGATATTGGAAACTTCCATATTGATGTTGAACAAACGGAGGATATATTAGGGAATCTGCACAATTTGCCCTTCTTGAGGGTGGACAATCTTGGGCGGATGCTTTAAGTGTTGCCATGGTTCGCTGGGCTAGATACTAGATAGGATTACTGTGTAGCTAGCCAGGTCGACGCAGTTGTCAGAGGGACTGATCCTTGCTGTTCAAGTGTTCATGTCATTGTAATTTCCGTTCTGCTATTGTGTCATGTTGTAGTCGTAGGCTAGCTTGTGAATGTAGTTACTTAGCTGGAGGTTGAGTCGTACTAGGCGGCTTTTTAGTACTTCCAGTAGTTGGGATGTGTATCCTTTGGCGAGCTGTGGAGTTTTCTAGTGATGGGAATAATGCTTGGTGGTTTGACCGGCTTCATATCATGCCACCTTTGTTTCTTCATGGCACCAGTGGCAGGAAAAGTTTCTGAAAGCAAGTAAGTTAATCAGACTTTGCTTTTTTAGTTCATGAAAATTGTGTGGCTACTAGAACATAGATCTTAGTTCTAAAGTACATGGTAACTGTGATTTGGTTGTGATCATTACATAATTCCACAATGTGACGTTGATATTGTTGATTATGTAATGCTTTGGATTCTGTATGTTAACTATGGAGCTCTATTCAGTTTGCTATTAACCACAATCATTGTGTTATTGTTTGGATACATTCATGTTATCTGTGGCCATAGTTCGTTTATGTTTATACCTGTTAACAGTTAAATGTTAGTTCTTGGATTCCCACTCTACGTGGCATGGTAAGATCTGGATCTGCAAACAGAAAAGGTACATGAATTCAGTGGTGACAATGGACAAAAGACAAGTTACTGTTAAATGTTTGTTAGATTCAGTATTGTATTGAAGCAAGGTCATAATGGCCTTGAAAATTATGCAACCATCTGTCCATTGTGTTAATACTATTTTCATTGTCTTCAGACAAAAGAAATGGGTAAATCTTTTATCACTCTGTTTGCAAAATAAAAATGCTTATCTTTCCTTGTTCATCAAAACTTTGAAAAGATAGTGGAGCAAGATATCCCTAGTGGAATCTGTTGCTCATGAGAGTCTTGGGCATAAATGGATCTGAAACCATTGACTTGCACATTAGTGTATTAAGAACTTAAATACTTCTGTCTTCCCTGTGTTCACTATGTCATCGTATTCAAATGAGTGCCACAGTTCAGTATTATCACTATCTATTCGTTGTCACTATTTCCATTGATAAGAAAGACTATAAAAGGCTTTATTTGAAACGGTACTTGCTGGTGTGATGTAGGGATGACAATGGGTCGGGTGGAGCGAAAACCTGCTTGAAATAAGAAAGGGCCGCGGGTAAAATTTGAGACCCACAACAAATTTCAAACATAAGAGAGTTTCTATGTTCCCTAGAAGAGGTGAAAAAGTTGGCTGATGGGTTGTGATCTGATGGGCCGAAATTTGGTGCTAATTATTTCGGGCACCTGTGGGTGGAAAATAAAACTCGCACCCACACCCACTGCATGTTAGGTTGAGTGTTGGTCAGACCCACGGGTGAAAAATCTCACCTGTGCCCACGCCCGTCGGGTGCAAAATCTGACAGACCCCAGAGCCGTTGCTGGGATTGCCATCCCTAACGGGATGTATCGTTCCTGTTATCTAGGTTTAGATTGCCCTGACCTATTCTTTAAAATGGTATTGCAGAATGCTAGAGCTTTTTTCATACTTCTTGGTGCTTGTATTTATATTCTATTTCAAGTTATTTATACAATGTACAAAATGGATATCATTTTGAGATTGAACATCTAGGGAGTTCCTCAAATGAACATCCTTAGCCAAGCAATAGTCAAATTACTATTTGTGAATTGAAGAACCAAATGTTACTAAGTTCATGTTATGTATCTGTTATTATCCATTTGTGGTTGCATATATTTTTAAAACCTCATTGCCTAAACAAACTTTTTTGAAAGTGGACTGAATATTTTTTTTGTTTCTTTCAGGTAAAACTGTTTTTGTTCACAAGCAGCAGCTGGTGGTCCATACCTCATTGAAGGAAGCGTAGCGAGTTGGCCCAGTGATATCAGTAGCTCTATCCTGAAGACAAGTTTCTTTTCTGTTTACCAGTTTGTAAGGCAGCTCATCCCTTGTCCGGAAGAAGAATACATGCAAAACTCCGGCATAAGTTTGCCAAGAAATGCTAACTGCGGTTGTTATGTTGTCAGCAATTTCAATGCCCAGTGATGATCATAATCGCCCTATGCTTATGCTACAATATTTAAGCTTGCAATCTGTGGAAGCGTGACATTCTCGAATTGGGAGTTTCACGAATGAAAGTGATGCAACATTTCTTTTATGCGAGCAACTGGAAGTTTGCTGACATCCAGCACCACCTATTTTTATATTTGGGAAGAAGTTTATTTTACTCCTTTCAACAATTCATTTTGTCTATTTAACGCTCTAAACAAAATCTTGATTTGATTTATTCCATTAAACAATTCAGCTAGGTGACATTGACACTATTATACAGATTGCCTTTTCTGTTTTTTTATGTTCAATTCAAGTTTAAAACTCAAAATATGTATGATGATACATAGTATTCTATTTTTAAAATTACTATATATTATTTTCAAGATTATTTTATAGTTTAATAGTATCAAAAAAATCTTAATATAAATATATAGAAAAAATGGTCTTAAAAATATCAATTATTTTGAAACATAGATAACGATGATAAAATTTGAAATTAAAACTTTTACACTGAGGAACGAAAAAGAAAACTTTCATTAAAGATGGTTTTGCAGGGCAGTTTTGCCACCGTGGACAGCTGACCTGGCATTGCTTGCTGAGTTGGGCCTGGTGAATAATAGGACCCACCTGTAAATCAAACATCTCAAGCGTCCCACACCTCTTCCCCAGTTCGTCTTCTCGAACGACGACGACCACCGCATCTGGGCTTGTTGCTGCAGCAAAGGCGCAAAGTCCTGCTACTACAACAGCCATCCATGGCTTCCTGAGCCGCTATAGCAGCTGCGGCACGTCCTCCCTTGAGCTGCTACCGCCGCCAGCAAGCATCCTTCCCCGAGGTACAGCAGCAGCCAGCCGCAGGAATACATGAGCCGACAATCACTGTGACGGCTCGCCTGTCCGCGCGCAGCACCCAACCGAGCCTCGCCCCGGATACTCCGCGCGACGTGACGCGGTGGAATCAGCCATGGGCTACGACAGACGATAGAATCGGCCACCACGCCGGGAGCGGAGGAGGGGCTAGAACGGCTGCACGTGGCGTAGGGAAGAGGATGCGGCGGCGGCGCTGAGAGCATGTCACGGTTTATTTTAAGACCAACAGAATAAATAAACACATATATTAATCTGTTTACTCATACATATCACAACAATAGTAAAACATCATTTAGTACAAGCTAAGTTTAACAAATACATAAATGCTCACATATATGTCTTAATAGACTAATTAAATATCAGATAAAGTCCAAAGTAACGCAGCGGAAATGATGTCTTGTGGAGCTCCATTCCAGACGGTGTCCGAGGGATTCCGCAAACCTAGAATATATCTTCAGAATTAAAGTCGTCTTTATTGTACTCCACGCCTGCACCATAACCTAAGCAGCAAGCAAAACCAACAAAAAACAAACTTCAGTACCTAAGGTACTCAACAAGTATGAAAAGTAATGACATGCAGACTAAGACAATGAAAGACTTAGTTATGGTTATTGCACTACGCATTAATTTCTAACACCTTAGCTTATTAAACACCTATATTACTACATAAGTGAGATAATACCATTCCCATAATCTCATCATACATGTTAAGCTCCCCGCTTAACACTCCCGAACTCTCACTTCATAATCCACTAATCATGAATAAGTTCAAGCCGCTCTTGACCGTGAGCACAACTGTCATGATAGTTTTCCAACTCTGCAGAGTGTGTACCTCTTTACCCACAAATAGTGATTTCACCCCCATTGCCAGGTGCACTAAAGAACCTCCATTTTGCAATCGACCGCATACCACGTTCACACTTCCCAGGTGTGTAGCCAGGAGATCACTACAAGGCCTTTACAAAGGGATTCCCGACGAGCATGAGCCCACCGAGGTTCCACCCCTAACAGCATTCAGGAGGCTACAACCTCTGCTGTAGTGGCCCCTCTTGAGGCTTGCGGTTCCCAAGGTAGTCTAGCTGACTCTTATTCTCACACCTTCCAAACACTCACACTAAGTCGGAAATACTCCTAATTAATTGGCCAAGCTGCCCCATCTCAGCGCATGGTGGCACGATAAAACCATGTTAAATGCTCCATGAACCGGTTCTTAGAACCCAGACAAGCACTAAACACTAACCCAAATTCCCGTGCACGCAACACCAATCAAAACATTCGGCTTGCCTAGATTCCTATATCTACACATATAATCAAGATTCCATTCAAGGATAAATAATCAAAGTTGCATCTCATATCCCAATTATCCCAACTCTAAGCATGGCTAAGCATAAAGAGTATAAGTAATAAACATACTAAGTAATCCCCACCCTGGTTACAAGGAGTAAGTCATGAAAAGCTAAGACAGACATCCTAACATGGGTTTTCATAATTCATAACTCAATGCAAATAACTCTAACTAAACATCCTAGCTTAGGTACAAAGTGGTTAAGGACACTTGCCTTCTTCTTGCTGCTCGGGGAGTGGAAAGTCTTGCTCTTGGAAGTTTAGAACTGGCTCTGGGGCTGGCTCTACTCGTGCAAACATACATAGCATAAAAGCAAACAACATTCCATAAGAAACCATCCACACATAATCAATCACATTTTATTGCACATCAAGCTTGCACATGGATATACTTTTTTTTTGGGTTCACTTTGGGCCTAATCATACCCTACAAGCATTTTACATTCACATATGCCCTAAACCTTAGCCTCTAAATGATTTTATAACATTTCCCTAGTGTATATATATATTTTGTTTTCATGAGTTTAGATTTATTTTAGTGGCTAAACCATATTCAACACCCAAAACTGAATTTTCTAAAGTTGCAATTCACTATTTTCAGATTCTAACTGCAATAGATATTGATTCTTACTTAGGTATTAATTTTACACTTAATTCCTACAATAGATATGGATTTTACAAGGTTGCATGATTATTTTTTGCCTAAAAAGTAAATTTCAGCATTAAAACAGCAATTTAAACCCTATTATAGAATATATATTGCTCAAAATACTAAAAACAGGATATTCAGGGTTTTACTAAAAGTTTAAATTATTTTGGATTCATTTTTGTGTATAATTTGCTGCTATAATTAAATTCATATGAATTTCATAATTCAAAATCTACTATTTTGTTTTGTTTTAGGGCCTAAAGTTCCATTATGAATTAATGCAGGACTAAAATATATTTCTAACACTAATATCAGGTCCTAAATCATTAATTCAGTTCTAATCTCCACTTAAAAATGTTTACAGGGGCTAATTTTACATTTTCCCACTGAGTTTCCATGATTCCAGAAATTTTAAGGGGCAAATATTTACACGGATTTTCACAGTTTCTGGAAAACCCAGGGGGTACAACAGAAAAATCTGGGGCTAGATCTCAATTTCCTACGGCGCCAGGGGGTAGCCCGGAAAAATCTCGTCTATTATAACACGGGATGGATGTGGGCTGTCGGATTTAAAATGAAGGGTCCAGATTAGACCGCGAAGGGGTACGCGGGACATCTATTTTCAGCCACGCGATTTAAAACGGACGGGCCACAGAGGGCCACGTCGCCCAGGACGGAGGGGAGCGCAGCGCGCGGCGGCGCACGGCGAAGTTCGCCGGCGATCTCGCTGGAATTTCGCGAAAACGCATCTAACAGCCTTAGAAATCGAATTTCTTTGCATGATTTGATGAAGGAGGGGTAGGGGGTCTCACCAGTGAGGTTTTCTTGAATACGAAGAGGTCGGAAAGTGGTCGGCGGTGACGTAGACCGGTGGAGTTACTCGGTGATCGACGCTGACAGGAGACACTTTAAAATATACGTAGTCTCCTACTTTAAAGGTGAGTTCTCTTCGTCTTGTATCCGCATAGCTCTTTTGTCTAGTCTGAATTATCTTCAAGTTGTTGCGGATTTCTTTCACTTTCGTCTCGGCATGTTGTAACACTTCTGGCCCAAACACTTGACTCTCTCTGGTTTGAACCCAGAATAAATGAGTTCTGCATTTTCTCCCATATAACACCTCAAACGGAGACATCTTCATGTTGGCCTGGTAACTATTATTATAGGAGAACTCGACATATGGTAGGTTCTTGTCCCAGCTTCTGCTATTCTTGAGTGCACAGGCTCTTAGCATGTCCTCGAGGATTTGATTTGTTCTTTCTGTCTGCCCGTTGGTCTGTGGGTTATATGTCGAACTGAAATTGAGATGAGTCCCCATGGTTTCATGCAATTTCTCCTAGAATCTTGAGGTAAATTGGGTTCCTTGATCTGACACTATTTTCTTTGGCACCTAGTGTAGGCACACAATTCTGAACATGTACAATTCAGCCAATTTAGAACTGTTGTAATGTTCTTTTACAGGAATAAAGTGAGCTACCTTGGTTAGTCGATCGACTATTACCCATATTGAATCATATCCCGATTGGGTTCTAGGCGACCCCACTATGAAGTCCATGCTTATCTCTTCCCGTTTCCATTCCGGTACTTTGAGTGGTTGCAATAATCCCGCAGATCTTTGGTGCTCTGCTTTCACCAACTGACAGGTGTCACACAATGCAACGTGTTATGCGACATCTCGCTTCATGCCATACCACCAGTACCTACTCTTAAGATCTTGATACATCTTAGTACTCCCAGGATCAATGGAGTAGTTAGAATCATGAGCTTCTCTCAGGATCAATTCACGGATTTCCTTCACATCATGCACACATATCTATTTCCCATGCCATATCGTGCCTTGCTCATCCTCTCTAAACCTAGGAGCTCTATTCTCTCCGATGAGTCTTTTAATATCCTGGATTTTTCTCATCATTTTTTGACCATTGCGTATATCCTGCTCCAGTGTGGAATCCACTTCCATTGCTATGACCTCACTGTTATTCACGAGACATAAATTGAGTCTCACAAATTCTTCGCATAGTTGCGATGGTATTTCACTATTTTCAACATGTTGACATGTACCTTCTGGCTTAGGGCATCCGCAACAATGTTGGCCTTTCTCGGATGGTAATTAGTTCCCACATCATAATCATTGATTAGTTCTAACCATCACCTTTGTCTGAGGTTGAGATCTGGTTGCATGAAAATATATTTCAAGCTTTTATGATCGGTGCAAATCTTAGTCCTCTTTCCCATTAAATAGTGCCTCTAGAGTTTCAACGCATGAACCACCGCTGTTAACTCTAGGTCACGCGTAGGGTAGTTCTTCTCATATTTCCGGAGTTACCTAAAGGCATATGCAATGACATGTCCGTCTTGCATAAGAATACACCCCAATCCGTGTCGTGAAGCATCACAATACACGGAAAAGTTTTTCCTCATATCCGGCATCACTAGTACTGGGGCCGTTGTTAATCTTTTCATTAACTCTTGAAAACTTGACTCACACTCTGGTGTCCATGTGAATGTGATTCATTTCTCTAACATCTTGGTGAGAGGTTTTGCGATCTTAAAGAACCCCTCAATGAATAGTTGGTAATATCCTGCCAAGCCTAAGAAGTTTCGAATTACCTCGACATTCTCAGGAGTCTTCCACATTTGCACATCCACGATCTTAGCAGGATCCGCGGATATTCCTCCTTCAGAGATTATATGTCCTAGGAAAGGAACTTTCTTCAGCCAAAATTCACATTTGCTTAACTTGGCATATAGTTGGTGTTCTCACAATTTTTGCAACACCAGACTAAAGTGCTTTTCATGTTCCTCTTCATCTTTCGAAAAGATGAGAGTGTCATCAATGAAAACTAACACAAACTTGTCTAAATATTCCATGAATACCTTGTTCATGAGATACATGAAGTATGTGGGGGCATTGGTTGATCCGAACGGCATGACCGTGAATTCATACAGCCCATATCGAGAGACAAAAGTTGTTTTGAGAATATCGTATGGTCGTATCTTCAATTGGTGATATCCGGATCGGAGATCAATCTTCAAAAACACACATGCCCCTCTTAACTGGTCAAACAAGTCCTCAATGCGAGGTAGCGTGTACTTATTTTTTATGGTCACCTCACTGAGTGCGCGGTAGTCTACACACAACCTTTGAGTTCCATCCTTTTTAGGTACGAATATCATTGGAGCTTCCCAAGGTGAGGAACTAGGACGAATGTACCCTTTCCCCGTCAACTCCCGGATATGTTCCTTGAGCTCTTCTAGCTGCTTGGAATCCATCCTGTAGGGCCTCTTATATACCGGGGTTGTTTCAGGCATTAATTCGATCGTGAATTCCACTTGTCGATCGGGGGGCATACCTGGAAACTCCTCAGGAAAGACATCTGAAAACTCCTTTATTACTCTTATCTCTTCAATTGTCGTTTCCACTTGATTTAGTTTAATGTCCTTCCTCAGTTCTTGGACAGCTATGAACTTGACCTTGGTGCCACTCGCATGGGTTAACTCCACCGTTCTCGTCGAACAATGGATAACACTCTCATGCTTGGTCATCCAGTCCATTCCAAAATAATATCTATCCCTTGTGAGTTTATCACTATGAGGTTTGCAGAAAACACTACCCCATTAATGTTTATACTCACCCTAGGGCATACTTATCTCGTCCTTATTTCTACCCCTGTAGAATTCACTACTAGCATATGGTTCATTTGTGTTATTGCTAGATCATGTTTTCTAACAAATTCTTGAGCAATGAACGAACGGTTAGCACCATAATCAAATAAAATTGTCGCCATGTGGGAATTAGAAGGGAGCGTACCAATCACCACATCTGGTGCCACCTGCGCTTCCTCCATGGTTACGTGGTTCACCCTTCCGTGCACCTGGTTCTGTTGTGTCTGGCTGCGTGGGTTTCTTCTTTGGACACTTGTGGGCATAGTGTACCACTTTGCCACATTTGAAACATTGCACCCCAACCTTAGGTGCCTGACCTTTGTTGCCTTGGGGTAGGTTCTGCTGCCCTTGTCCTGTCGGCCTAGGTGGAAAAGCAGGACGTGGCTGCTGCAGTTGCTGGAGCTGCGCTGAACTTGCGATGGGGAAGGCCTGAAGTTAGGGTTGTAGCCCTTCTGCACTGGGGAGGGCATCATAGGTGAAAGTTGCCTAGAGGGGGGTGAACAGGTGGAAAATCTGGAATACGGCTTAATAAAAATGATTAGTTCACAGGGTACGGACTAGTCCGGTCCTGAGGGCGGACTAGTCTGGTCACATAGAATTTTAGCTAAACAAGGCAAGAACACAAGATTTATCCCATGGTTCAGCTCCACAAAGAAGCCTACGTCCATGTTGAGGAGTCCACCAAGAACTAGGTTGCTCTCAACCTTTTCCTCACCAAGCCACCACCAAGTTTGGCTTGTTCTTCCACTATATCACAAATGCTTCACAATAAATCGTGGGGCAACTCACAACTTGAGGCTCCCACGAGAACTCAACTCAAAGCACTTACAAACCAATGCCCTCAACAGCACACTTCCCACTCAGTGCTAGAGAATCAACCAAGAGCTCTATGGTGCACACTCCCCTTATTCTTCTCTTCCCAAAAACTCACAAACCCTCAAGAATTACTCTTAGGGCTCCAAGAATTTGAAGAGAGGGGACTAGAAAACCTCCAGGAAGGCTATTTCGGTGTTAGGGTGTTTGTATTCTCTTTTGAGGCCTGGGCAACCCCTTTTATAGAGATCCTGTGAACTAGCCGTTGCCAACAGCAAAAGTCCGGACTAGTCCGTCCTTTGACCCCGGACTAGTCCGGCCTATGGGACCGATGACATCACTCTTCACATACTAAACGGTCAGATTCTACCAATTAAATGGTTAGATTCTACTAATTAAATGGTCACGTTCTACGGACTAGTACGGTCCACAACGGACTAGTCTGATCTCACACAGAAACCATTGTTCCGGTTGAGAACGGACAAGTCTGGTCCACTGGACTAGTCCTGCCTTCAGGGGCGGACGAGTCCGACCATCCAAGACTTAGTTCCTTTAGCTATTTCCAAGTCCCAAATGGAATAGTCCAACACACAGAGAACTAGTCCGATGTCACACAGAACCTCCTGTTTTGGTTTGAAACGGACTGGTCTAAGCCTGCAGACTAGTTCGGTCTCAAAGAGCGGACTAGTCCGGTCCTTCAGGACTTAGCTCCTGAAGAGCTCAGACTCTTTTCCCGCGGACTAGTCCATCCCCAGACGAACAAGTCCGAACTCCCTCAGAATCTCTTGTTCCGTTCTATATCAGATTAGTCTGATTCTTCAGACTAGTCCAACCTTCCACCCCGGACAAGTCCGAACTCACACAGAACCTCTTGTTCCGTTCTACATCGGATCAATCCGATGTACCGGACTAGTCCGGCCTTCTAGCTCGGACAAGTCCAACCCTATTCCCAGGGCTATCCCAATTCTTCACTATACTCAACCTAAACTTGGACTAAGAGCTCTTAGATGATTCTCAGCACTTACTCTATGATCACACTCATACTCAAAGGCTAAACTCAACACAAAAAAATATAAATCCCTAAATTCTACTCTTCTTGTGTGTTTGCCTTTTTTCTTCTCTTTTCCTTTTTGAGTGCTTCCATCTTCGTAGTTTTCTTAATCACCTGTACTCACATTTGCAATGCTCATTAGTCCCTTAAGTGTTGTCATTAATCATCAAAACCCACGGGGATTAGCCTAGATGCACTTTCAATCTCCCCCTTTTTGGTGATTTGATGACAACACATTGAGGTTTTGATAAAAATGGAAATGAGTTGGTTTTCATAACACACACGTGTATAAAAAGCTCCCCCTAAATATGCGCATGGATAATTTGCAATAAAGGCATTGCACGAGAGTGAACTATATGGGAGATTTATTAGAGTAGTGTGTTATGGTGGGGTGCCTACGTGTGATGCAAATGTTGAGATGTGATAATTATAAATGGAAATTAAGGATCATCACACATACGAGTAGCATAGCATAAAGTTATTACAGCCCAAATATGAAAGTGTAGCAACATGTAGCAACATTACTCCCCCGCAATCTCTCCCCCTTTGACATCAAGACACCAAAAAGGAAAGGAATAGAGCCTAAGTCTAGTCGTCATTGCTCTCACTCTCCTCCTCGCGATCTTCGTCGCTTTGGGTTGCTTCTTCATCATCCTCATCATCATCTTGGTCGTCCTTTTCTTCCTCGACGGCGAGAGCAACACTAGAGGAACCACCCCTGAGGAATACAACCTCAGCTGCCGTGAGATCCGGGAGGGGTGTGATCTCCTCATCGTCAGAAGCCTCCGGAGACATAGCAATGTCCGCCTTCTCACAGAGCTTCTTCAAGTACTTTTCTTGCCTTTTAGCCATTTTCTATGTTTTGACTTCCACTTTTCGGCAAGATGTGAAGATAGACTTCAAGAACTTTAAGATGGCACTGGAGGAGTCTCCGAAAGAGGAAGAGGCAGGAGCGGCTGGAGGAGGAGGTGCATCAGGGGCACTCCTCCTAGAAGCTCCGCCAATCTTTGGCACAATATGAGGAATTTGAGGGTGAAGGGGTCTATGCTTGACATCCTTCACAAACTCCAGTCCTGACACCTTCTCAATGAGGCACATGATAAAAGGAGCATAACCACATGAGCGATTGGGGTGTGGGATATGTTGAAGATGTCGTTGTAGATGTAGTCAAACACATTGAATTTTTCATCTTCACATATCAGCTTCAACATATGGTGGAGGTGGTCCTGGATCATCCCTCCATCCCCATCTTTAGGTGCTAAAGTTTTTCTCAAGATCCGATTAAGCACACTAAAGAAAGGACGGAGGATTTTTGTTGTAGGAGGGTTATAAAAGCCAACCTCATACATAAACTCTAGCTCCCCCAAGTCTATCGCCGTGAGATTGTGAATGGTCAGCTCATAGCTCAAGAATTCCTCGAGGCCAAGAATCCGCGCAAACTCACTGTAGAGGACGGAGTGTTGGACTCCGTCCGTCATCCATGAAATCTTTCTATCTCCAAAGGTGGAGAAATAACATGTGATGTAAAACTGAACCACCACCTCTGTGTTCCAATCGTATTGAAAAGCTAGAAGATCCTTCAAACCGTGATGCTCAGCGGCTTGTATAACTGCATTAAAGGCTTGATGGTTTTTCTTCTCCATATAGAGCCAATCAACCCACTGAGCATCAGCAATTGGTGTCTTCATCTTCAAGTAGACTAGGCGATAGTAGTCACAGTGGAAGTCACACCAAAAGCAATGATCCGGTGTGGCCTTATCATACTTGTAGGGATACTTTTCCCTAAATCTCCTCGCCGTTTCAGAGCCTTTCCCATGGAAGATGTTGCTTGAAAGCTCTGGTTGTCGGTTGGGGTTATTCGTGGGAGGTGTCATGACCAAAGGCCCAATGGGACCTTGTGGGGGAGCGCTTGACCCCACGGGACGGTCTCGAATGACAATTCCCCCACTAGCAGGTGCCCTTCTTCTTGGTGTTGCCTTCTTGACATGCACCTTTTGAACCGGGGCTTTGCCTTTTCTCTTTGCCCCTTCTCCTTCATTCATGGGTCTCTTTCCTTTGTCGGCCGTTTGGGCCCTTTCCTTTTCATCTAAGGAAACTATCCTTTTGCTTCGACTAGATCGCTCTTCTTCAGATTGAGCTTGAGTTGCCTCTCTTTCGTGCTGCTTCTTAGTTCGAGCTTCACAACGAGCGAGCTCTTGCGCAAGTGCAGCGTCCTCCTCCTCGCGACGACGATAAAGCTCTTGTCGATATGCTTCGCACTCCGGGTCGGAAAGGGGTGGAGAGTTGTAGTTTTGAGACATGTTGGAAGAATGAATGGGCAAGGATATGAGTTGAGAGCAAAAGATTATCGCGACAGAGGTGCAGCAAAAACACTAAGTTAGGGGTTAACTCAAGGTTTGGTCGGACTTGTCCGGTCCCTGATCGGACTAGTCTAGTCAGGAATGGACTTGTCCACCAGTTGTCTGAACTAGTCCGGACTGCCTGGGGTTAAACCCTAACTAAGCGGATTTTCTGCAAATTTGTTCAATAGTTTGCAATAATCCTAGGGATGAGACGCATGAAGATTATGAAGTACTAGACATCCTAGTTTATGGAAGAAACATCCTATAATTGAGAGATTTTAAAAGATTAGGTTTTGCACCAAGAACACACCTTGATTGCTCAAATCCGATGAAATCGCCAGATCAAAGTGTAGAGAAGTCCAAAGATTGACTTCCCGAGGTACCAATGGGTAGAGGACTCGGATCCTTTGAAGTTTTTGGTGAAAATCCTCAAAAATCGCCAATGGGGGTGAGTTTTGAGTGTGGGCGCGTGTTTGAATGTGTGACGAGTGAAGTGGGTCTCGATCCTCGATAGTTGGGTTAAGTCCCAACTGTCCGGACTAGTCCGCTCGTAGATATCGGACAAGTCCGGTTGTCGTACTAGGTCCGGACTTATCTGACCATGTAGACTAGTCCGGTTAGGAGTGGACTAGTCCGATGTAGACTTGTCTGAACCCAGTCATACTTGTCTAGCACTCCGGACTTGTCCGACCCATCGGGCGGATTAGTCCGGCCCTTGACATCACACTCTTATATATATGAAGAGATTTGTAGGAATTGATCCACATAGACTAATTTTTCACAAGTATTCTCAATGAACATGACCAGTAGAGCACACAAACAATCATACAATGGTCATGATTCAAGGAGATGATAATCGAAAATAATTTCATAGAAAAATTGAGAGAGATAGTCTTTAAGAAATATGCTCAGTTTTAAAGAAATTAGACAATAACAACCAGATGTGCAAGCCACATTTCGGGAGTCAAGATATTCGGCTCATTCCTAAGTTCCCAAAAGCATTTTTCATCTAGTGTCTTGGTGAAGATATCGGCTAGTTGTTTTTCGGTTCTAACATGTGAAATGACTATGTCTCCCTTTATTGACTGATCTCTCAGCAAATGATGTCATATATCAATGTGTTTAGTCCTAGAGTGTTCAACAGGGTTGTGGGCAATCTTAATAGCACTCTCATTGTCGCATAGGAGTAGAATATGGTTCATATTGAGACCGTAGTATCTTAGAATTTGTCTCATCCAAAGAAGTTGTGCACAACAACTCCCGGCTGCGACGTACTCCGCTTCGGCTGTGGATAGGGCAATGGAATTTTGCTTCTTGGATGACCATGACACTAAGGACCTGCTCAAGAATTGACACGTGCCCGAGGTATTTTTCCTATCCACTTTGCATCCGACATAATCAGCATCGGAGTATCCGATGAGATTGAATTTGGACCCTTTAGGATACCACAACCCTAGGTCAGGTGTATGAACTAGATAGCGCAAGATTCTCTTTACGGTTGTTAGATGACACTCTTTGGGTGCGGCTTGAAACCTTGCACACATGCATACACTTAACATAATATCGGGCCTAAATGCACAAAAATAAAGAAGGGATCCAATCATGGAACGATATACCTTTTGATCCACGCTAGGACTGTCTTGATTGAGGTCGAGGTGTCCATTTGTCGCCATTGGCGTTTTGATGGGCTTGGCCTTTTCCATGCCAAACTTCTTAAGTATGTCTTGAGTGTACTTTGTTTGACATATGAAAGTGCCTTCCTTGAGCCGTTTCACTTGGAAACCTAGGAAGAACTTTAGTTCTCCCATCATCGATATCTCAAACCTCTCCGTCATGATTTTTCTAAATTCTCCACAAAAAATGTTTATTAGTAGAACCAAATATTATGTCATCGACATAAATTTGACACACAAATAAGTCATTGTCTAAGTTTTTCGTGAAAAGTGTGTAGTCGGCCTTTTCTATCCTAAAACCATTATCAATGAGGAAATCTCTAAGACACTCGTACCAAGCTCTAGGAGCTTGTTTGAGGCCGTAGAGAGCTTTGTGAAGCTTAAAAACATGGTTAGGATACTTATCGTCTTCAAAGTTGGGTGGTTGCTCCACATACACTTCCTCCTTGATTGGTCCGTTGAGGAAGTCGCTTTTCACATCCATTTGGTACAACTTAAAATCATTGTGAGTAGCATAGGCTAATAATATACGAATTGATTCAAGCCTAGCTAAGGGAGCAAAAGTTTCGTCGAAATCCAAACCTTCAACTTGTGAGTATCCCTTCGCCACAAGTTTAGCTTTGTTTCTTGTTACTACTCCATGCTCATCTTGCTTGTTGCAAAAGACCCACTTGATGCCTACTATGTTTGCATTTGGTTTTTCCACAAGCCCCCACACTTTGTTTCTTTTGAAGTTGTTAAGCTCCTCTTGCATCGCCATCACCCAATCCGGATCTCGTAGGGCATCTTCAACCTTGAAAGGCTCCAAAGAAGATACAAAAGAGTAGTGAGCATAAAAGTTAGCCATACGAGAGTGAGTCATTACCCCCTTGGAGATATCTCCAAGTATATTGTCAATGTGTTGATCCCGTTGTACACATTGGTGGATTATTGGGTGTGGCACACTTGGTCTTGAGTCAACTTCTTCTTCCTCTTTATCTCCCCCTTGATCATTGCCACCATCGTTGCCTTCGATGTCTTGAACATGATGATCTTGATCTTGTTCTTCATTTAGGGGATCTAGTGCTTGATCTTGTGTTTGGGTCACTTCTTGTGACGAGGATGGGTTACTTGGTTCTTGTATATCTTGTGGTCGTATGTCACCGAGTGCCATCCTCATTAATGCCATACATGGTGTCTCTTCTTCATCTAGTGCACATTGATCAAGTTGCTCCTTTTGGGAGCCATTAGTTTCATCAAACACTACGTCACGTGCGATTTCAACACAACCGGAGGTTTTGTTGAATACACGATAGGCGTAAGTGTTTAAATCATAACCAAGGTAGAAACCTTCATCGGATTTCAAGGCAAATTTTGAAACTCGAGGTTTCTTGTTAAGAATATAGCACTTGCTACCAAAAACTCTAAAGTAAGAGATATTTGGTTTGTTACCCATTAGGAGCTCATAGGGAGTCTTCTACAAGAGACGATGGAGGTAGAGACGGTTTGTGGCATGACAAGCGGTATTCACCGCTTCCACCCAAAACCAGTCGGATGTCTTGTACTCATCAAGCATTGTCCTTGACATCTCTATTAGAGTTCGGTTCTTCCTTCGGCTACTCCATTTTGTTCGGGTGTGTATGGTGCCAAAAACTCATGCTTGATGCCCTCCTCGTCCAAGTACTCTTCTACTTGGGTGTTCTTGAATTCGGTGCCGTTGTCGCTTCTTATCTTCGTGATTCTCAAGGAGAACTCATTTTGAGCTCTCCTCAAGAAACTCTTGAGGACACCTTGAGTTTCACCCTTATCATGCAAGAAAAATACCCAAGTGAAGCGAAAAAATCATCGACAATAACTAGACCATATTTATTATCGCCAATGCTTATGTAAGCAATAGGACCAAAGAGGTCCATGTGAAGCATCTCTAGCGGTCTTGTTGTTGTCATCACATTTTTGGCGGGGTGAGCTACTCCAACTTGCTTCCCGGCTTGGCACGCGTTATAAGGTCTATCTTTATCAAAAACAACATTCTTAATACCTCGGACGTGATTACCTTCTAGAAGTTTTTGGGGATTTATCATACCAACATGGGCTAGCCTACGATGCCACAGCCAACCCATGTTAGTTTTCGCCATCAAACATGTGTCAAGTTGAGTTTTGTCTACAGAAAAGTCTACAAGATAAAGCTTATCTTTGAGCACACCTTTGAAGACAATTGAGTTATCTACTCTTCTAGTGACAATCACGCCTTCGTTAGTGAATAAGCAATTAAACCCATGACACACAATTGAGATATGGATAAAAGATTATAATCTAGTGACTCAACATACATGACATTTGAAATGGTGTGTTGTGGAGAAATAAAGATCTTACCCATACCTAGTACCCTTCCTTGGCTATTGTCATCGAAATAAATACCTTGACTTGGATCATTGGTTTCTTCATACTCTACAAATATTTTTCTCGCTCGAGTCATGTGATTGGTGCAGTCACTATCTAAAACTCACTTTGTGCCTCTAGAGGAGTATGCCTATAAAACAAGTTTAGGCTTTGGTTTTAGGTATCCAAACTTGGTTGGGTCCTTTAAGGTTAGTGACAAGAGTTTTGGGCACCCATATACAAGGCTTTGGGCTCTTTCGGAGTGATCCAATATATTTTGCATCGACATCTCCAAATTTGGTTTTCATTAGTACATAAGATGCATTGAAATCATGGAATAGTGTTAGGTTGTTATTCCTAGTATTAGTAGCATCTTTCGTCATTTTAGTAGAAGTAGAGATATGACATTCATTCATAGTTTTGTATGATCCTTCTTTAATAAAGGCTATATGCATCTTGTCACTCTTAGAGATGTTTGTATTTTGCTTTGCTTTCCTTGAATAGCCAAGACCATCTTTGATCAAAGGAGACCTTGCAATTGAGTATGAACTGCATGCATACTTAATCTTCTCCTTGTCAAAGATGCTAATCTTAGGTGCACTCTTTGCTATGTTAAGTTCCTTCTTTAAATTAGGTTCAGGTTTTGCACATTTGCAGATTTTAGTGTTTAACTCTAAACTAGACAAGTTTGAGCTTTTTGAGGGGAGAGAAATAACATTTGACTTGAGGGTTGCGAATTGTGCTTCAAGATTCTTGTGAGCTTTGTTCAAACTCACAAGCTCATCTTGGAGCACAACATTTGAACTCTTGAGACTTGAAGAGGTCTCCTTGCATTCCGCAAGTTCAAGTGCCATATTTTTCTCCCTCTCAAGCTCGAGGAGCTTCTCAAGGTCATGATTCTTTTGCTTCTCCTCGTTAAACAAATCCTCTTGTCTCTCAAGAAGTTCCTCCTTATCTAAGATTTAGTCAAATGGTTTTTCATTTTAGTTAGTACATTTTTACTCAATCCTTCGAACAAATATTCATTTTCATTACCACAATCAAAATCTTCATCCTTAATAGAATGCAAGGAGAGTTTAGTTTTTACCTTTCGCTTTCCCTCCTTTCCATGAGACATGTGTGGTTTGAGCTTTTCCATTCTTCCTTGTTGGGCAGGAGAGTCTTCTTCATTGTTGGCTTCTTGATGGCGATGGTTGCCACCTCCGCTTCATCATCGGAGGAGGACTCATCATTGGAGTCCCATTCTTTGCCAACATGAGTGTGCCCATGTGTCTTCTTCTTCTTGAATATCCTCTTCTCTTATGACTTTTCATCCTTATTCCTCTTCTTCTTATCTTCTTCCCTTTCATATGGGCAATTAACAATGTAATGCCCATACTCGCCGCAGTTGTAGCATGCTTTCTTATTTCTTGACTTGCTTTTATCCTTGCCTCTACTCTCATAGCTTGGTCCTCTTCTTCTCTTCATCATCCTTCTGAATTTCTTGATGAAGAAGGCCAACTTCTCATCATCTATATCGGTACTTTCTTCTTCACTTTCCTCATCATCACTTGAGACTTGTACTTCTTTGTCCTTGGCCTTGGGTGATGCTTTGAGAGCAATCCCCTTTTTCTTGGTGGATGTAACCTCAGCAAGATCGTTGACGTGACGTGCTTCAGTTTCCATCATCTCATGATTGATTTTGCCAAGCACCTCATCCGGAGTCAATTTGTGGAAGTTTGGACTCTCTCGGATGAGTGTGTAAAGCGTCACATTGCAAGGCATGAAGGCTCTTATCATCCTTTTGACTACCTCATGGTATGTCCACTTCTTACAACCGTACGCTCGACTCTTGTTTATGAGAGTCTTGAGTCGGTTGTACATCTTTTGAGGAGTCTCATCATCTTCCATGGCTAATCTCCCAATCTCCCCCTCAATCATCTCAATCTTTGCCTCTCGGACAGAGCGGTTACCCTCATGCGCAATTTTGAGTGTATCCCATATTTCTTTAGCTTGTTCCAACCCATCCACCTTGTTGAATTCTTCTTGGCTCAAAGAAGAGTTGAGCACGGCTGTCGCTCGAGCATCGGTGGATGAGTTGCTCTTGCTCCGGCGTAAGTTCTTCATCATCCACGGGGATATCTACACCTGTGCAAACAATGTGCCAAAGTGTGGGGTTGAGAGAAATAAGGTGCAGTTTCATATTGTGTTTCCACATTGTGTAGTTTGTGCCATCAAAATTTGGAGGTTTTCCTAAGGGAATAGATAAGTAATTTGTGTGTGAATTTAAACGCTCATAGTTAAAAGGATATCGAGTGTAGTCCTCTTCGGGCTTCTTGAGTTTCTTTTCTTTCTCAAGTCTCCTCCTTCTTCTTGCTTCATCTCTTGCTTTTTGAAGAAGACCAGCAAGACGTCTCACTTCTTCATCTTCATCATCGGTCTCCAAGTCGAAGGGAGGAAACCTTGGCATGTCCTTGATTTGGTTGACGCCCTTGAGAAGTGAGAACTTGAGCCCTTCACCGCTATGGATGTTGTTCTCACCGGCGCCGGTGGTATCGACAGGCGGTAAGTTCTTCTTGCAGTTTTCCCTCATCTCCTCTCCAAGCAGTTAAGCTTTTAAGAGAGTTAGGCTCTGATACCAATTGAAAGTTGCCTAGAGGAGGGTGAATAGGCGGAAAATCTGAAATACGGCTTAATAAAAATGATTAGTTCACAGAGTATGGACTAGTCCAGTTCTGAGGGCGGACTAGTCCGGTCACAGAGAATTTTAGCTCAACAAGGCAAGAACACAAGATTTATCCCATGGTTCAGCTCCACAAAGAAACCTACGTCCACGTTGAGGAGTCCACCAAGAACCAGGTTGCTCTCAACCTTTTCCTCACTAAGCCACCACCAAGGTTGGCTTGTTCTTCCACTATATCACAAATGCTTCACAATAAATCGTAGGGCAACTCACAACTTGAGGATCCCACGAGAACTCAACTCAAAGCACTTACAAACCAATGCCCTCAATAGCACACTTCCCACTCTGTGCTAGAGAATCAACCAAGAGCTCTATGGTGCACACTCCCCTTCTTCTCTTCCCAAAAACTCATAAACCCTCAAGAATCACTCTTAGAGCTCCAAGAATTTGAAGAGAGGGGACTAGAAAAGCTTCAGGAAGGCTATTTCGGCGTTAGGGTGCTTATCTTCTCTTTTGAGGCTCGGGCAACCCCTTTTATAGAGGTCCCGAGAACTAGCCGTTTCCAACAGCAAAAGTCCGGACTAGTCCGGCCTGCGGGAACCAATGACATCACTCTTCACCTACTAAACGGTCAGATTTTACCAACTAAACGGTCAGATTCTACCAACTAAATGGTCACATTCTACGGACTAGTCCGGTCCACAACGGACTAGTCTGATCTCACACAGAAACCATTGTTCCGGTTGAGAACGGACAAGTCTGGTCCACCGGACTAGTCCGGCCTCTAGAGGCGGACGAGTCCGGCCATCCAAGACTTAGTTCCTTCAGCTATTTCCAAGTCCAAAATGGACTAGTCCAACACACAAAGAACTAGTCCGATCTCACACAGAACCTCCTGTTCCGGTTTGAAACGGACTGGTCTAAGCCTACGGACTAGTCCGGTCTCAAAGAGAGGACTAGTCCAGTCCTTCAGGACTCAGCTCCTGAAGAGCTCTATCGAAGTGTTCGGTCGACACTTCCCCCGGGCCTGCACTGGGCAGCCCGTGGAGGTTCTTTTTTCGGTGGGGCTAGTCCCTTGCGGAGAGCTTGCGCGGATGGACGAGTTAGTAAGAGCTTGACGTGGTGAGTTTTACGTGGTTCAGGCCGCCGGAGCGTAAAACCCTACGTCCACGGCGAGCTATGGAGCTCGCTGTATTGCTTGCTGCTTAGAACCGGGGTCCTGAGCTTGGGGGTGAGTTACAGCTTGGGTGTGTACGGCTAGCATATGAGTTGCAGAGATGCGAACCCTTGCTATCGTCGCCTACCCGAGTCTTTTATAGTCCAAGACTCGGGTGGCTTACAAGGGGGCCCAGGACCCGACATGTGGTCCCGGGGAGATTGTCTAATATCTACCGTATCTGCAGTTATGCCGGTAGTTGTCTCTGGCGAAGGCTTCTGAGTCTTCATCTTGCAGCCCTGCCCATGCCGCACGCTTAGTCGTAGTGGTTGATGACGGCGCGGGCGGCATGGGATGTCTTGTCGCGGTGTTTATTGGCTGGCAGGTTCTGACACCGCGCGCCAGTCTGTGATGCGACTGGGCGCAACAGCACCTGACAGAGGCGTGCTCCGCGTCCCCGCGTCTTGGGAAGACGCGGGCCTTGAATACCTTTGTACGAGCAAGGTATGGGGCGTCTTCACGCCCGCTGCCTATTGCTCGGGGGCAGGCAGCGCCGTTCTGCTGGCCACGTGGCGAGCCCGGAGCTCTTCCCTGAGGAGAGGGAGGTCCGGCCCCGCCGGATACGTGGCACCTTCGGACCTCTCTCCCGCGGAGGGGGAGGTCCGGCTTCTGTATGCCACGTGGCGAGCCCGGAGCTCTTCTCTGAGGAGAGGGAGGTCCGGCCCCGCCGGATACGTGGCACCTTCGGACCTATCTCCCGCGGAGGGGGAGGTCCGGCTTCTGTATGCCACGCAGCGGGCCCGAAGCTCTCCTCTGAGGATAGGGAGGCCCGGCCCCGCCGGACGCGTGGCGCCTTCGGAGCTCTCCCTGCGGAGAGGGGTGAGTTCCTTAGGCATTTTCCCCTGTGCGTGGGGGTACCCCATATCGCGGGTACCGACAGTGGCCCCCGGGCCCATCTCGGGGGAGATAGCGAGCCCGAGGTGGGACCTCCGTCTCTTCCGATCCACGCACTTTCTCTAAGTCCCACATTGACCGCTGCCGGAGCACGAACGGCCGCGGGATCGTGGGAGCGTGCGCCCACTTGATGGTTGCTTTTACTGCGGCGGTTCCCAAGACTACCACTTCCGCACGTTGCGGCGCTTTCTCCCGGAACCGCCGAAGCGCCTTGTCGGCTTATCTTCTGGGGCGACTGACTCCTCGATCCACCACTTCAGTTGGGCGGCTTGGGTCCACCTGTCATCGGCGCCCGGTCTCGGAGCCAACGCGGTCGCCGATGCAATGTTCTCGGAGGTTTTCGAATCACCTCGAACCATCCCTGGAAAGTTTTAAAAGGGGATCTCACCCGCATCGCGGCTTCCCTTCGCATTCCCTAGCGCTCGTACTTCCCTTGAACTCTCGCGCCCCGGCTTTCCTGCCCTTGTGCCCTCTTTCGCCATGGCTTCCAACTTGCTCCCGACGCGCCTCGTTCGTTCTTCCGAGCTTGGGCCAGTGCGCAGGCTGCTGGGCTGGCGCTCAGAAGAACAAAAACACCGGCTTCGCCGAGGATCTCTCCCCCTGGTCCTGGAAAAGGGGGAGATAGTCTTCTTCACTGCTTATGCTCTGGCGGGGTTTGTTCCGCCGATTTCTTCCTTCTTTGTCACCCTGCTGGAGACATATGGTCTCCATCTCCACCATCTTTCCCCCAACTCTTTCGCAATGGCTGCTGTTTTTGTCCACTTCTGCGAGATGTTCGTGGGGGTGCACGCTTCCGTGACGCTCTTCCGCTACTTCTTTGTGTTGCGGACGACTGGGCGCGGCTCGAAGACTCAGATGGGGGCATACTACTTCCAGCATCGCTGCAAGGACCCCAAGGTCTCTGGATACCTCTTGCCCTTCAGCGCATCAAGGTGGGAAAACTGGAGGGAGAGCTGGGTGGTAGTGCAGACCGATGAGCACGATCGCCTACAACTCCCAACCGCCAGCCCAACCACCGACCGTCGCTTCTGGGAGGAGATCCCTGAGCTGGAGCATGAGTACTCCCCGGTCCTGGAGCGGATCCGGTTCTTTGCCAACGAGGGGCTGACGTCTCTGATGGTGCTGATGGACTTTATGTCGCGCCGTATTGCACCCCTGCAGCAGCGTAGCCGCCCAGCGTGGTACTACACCGACGAGCAGGACTGTACCAGGCTGGAGAGGGGCCCCGGCTCTGACCCTTCCGACGAGGAGCTCAACGAGATGGTGGGCAAGGTGAGCGGTGACTATATTCCCAGTGGCGACCCCACCCTTCCGCCCTTTGCCACCCCCCTCTTCTTGGAGCCACAGAGGAGGTCAGAGCTCCTGCGGAAGATGCCGAACCTTGACGACATCGGGATCGCCGTCCGGCAGGTCGGGGATGCCTTCCGAGGTATCACCATTCCAGGAGCCGAGCACTCCGGGTCTGGGCATGAGGCATCTGCTGCTGTCAAACCCTCCCCCAGAGCCGACCGAACTCAAGCCGCCGACAAAGGGAAGGGAAAGGAGCCGGCCCCCGGGCATCCGGAGAAGAAACGTGCCCGCTCTCCTCTGAGGGCGTCGCCTGCGCCGAGTCAGGGTGCCGGAGCTACTTTGCTCCCATCTCCCGGGGGTGCTGGTCCATCGGGTGGCGACCCGAAGAGGCCCCGGGTGCCCCTCCCCGGTGGGTCTCTCCCCAAACAGCGGTCGTCCGAGTCAGCCCAAGCACCTCGCCATCCTTCCTCAAGCGGAGGGGTTTCCAGGACGAATGCTGGTGGGGCGACGCCGGCAAGCGTGCCAGGGGTCCAGGCATCACGTTCCGCTACCATTCCAGCCGCTGGTCCCGACGGTTCAGCTACAGCCCAGAGGCCAGTGCTGCAAGCCCGTTGGAGCGCTCATGCCGCCCAGTAAGTGTTGCTCTCTCTAGCTTGTAGGAGCAGAGCTCTTGTCTCCTCTCTTAGCCTGAGGGCTTTCTCTTCTTGCAGGGACCGACCAGCTGCCGGGGACGGGCCTCTTACCCAGCCGCCTTCAACCGACGGAGGCTCCGTGCCTCAGCTCCTGGGACCGTGGTGGCCCCCACGGTCCCCGAATCGATGGGGGCTCCCTCCGTGTCGGCGAGTTCACTCTCCGCGGTGGCCGCTTCTGCTCCTATCCGCCCTCCTTCACCAGTCCAGAAGTCCGGTCCTGAGACTGGGAGGGCCGCTGTAGTTGCGTCTGCTGGCCCCCTGGCCTCCTTAGGGCAGCGCCCCACCCTGGTTGCTGAGGCGCCTCTGCCGATCTTAGACACGACAGGGGGGTCCAGTGGCGTGACTCATGTCCCCCCTGCTCCGGCGCCCGTGTGGGACGCCCTGGAGCGTGTTCAGACCAGTGCCCGGCAGCTCCAATCTGCCTTTGAGCAGGAGCGGGGGGCACTGGCCGGCGAGAGGGGACGCCTCCTCAGCTGGCAGCAGCGGGCCCAGCAGGCTAAGGCGGACCTTGACTCGAGGCAGTCAAGGCTTGAGGCCATGAGTGCTCTGCTTGGCACTCAGAAGAAGGCCATTAGCCGCTTGGAGTCAGAGGCCCGGCAGGTTCACCTACCGCGAGGCTCTGGCCCACGCTGAAGCTAAAGCCAAGGAGCGTTCCGCCGCCGCGGAGGAGTTGCAGCTGTAGGTAGCCCGTCGAGAGTGCGTCGTCACCGATCGGGAACGCGCTGCCGTGGCCCAGCAGGAGAAGACCACCGCCCGACTGAGGGCCAAAGTGGAGGAGCTAAGGGCTCGGTCCGAGGAGCTGGAGCTCCGTGAGTCGGTTGTTTCCGCGGAGGGGGGAGGTCCGACTTTTGTAGACCACGCGGCGGGCCCGGAGCTCCCCCTCAGGGAGGTGGAAGATCCGGCCCTGCTGGACACGTGGGACCTTCGGGACTTGCCCCTGTGAGGTCTAGTCCTTTGGTCTTACCTTGGGGTTTCGGTCTTGCGTGATCCCGTAGCGGCCCCCTCGTAGGTGCGTTCCATTGGATGGATGTGCCTACCATACTCCTGCGGGGAGCTGAGGCTGAGAGGTCCTGCACACAAGTAAGGGAAACTTAATTCTCCTTGGGGGCTCCCCCCCCCCTCTATCTCTTAGTCTTATTTGGCTTACGGTCCCCGTCCACCTATACGGTGCTTGGGAACTACCGTGCGCGAAGTGCCGGGGGCTCGGGGCCCCCCTGGCTATCGGCCGGTACCTCCCACGCAACCGCCTTTGGTAGGGCAGCAAATGCCGACTAAAGATGAGAATGAGAAGAGGGAGCTGAACGCATGGTGAGCACGCGCTAGCAGGGCAATCATAAAAATTTAATAAGTAAACTAAATGAGCACCAAAGAAGAGCAACGTAGGACAGATTTCTTTTCATATAAATTTCCATAGGGGGAAGGCAGGCTGAGTATGGAGGCCACGACCCACCTCAAGGGAAGCAAGACTCTACGCGCTTGGGGTCGGAACCATGCGAAGCTGAACGTAGTCCTGAACCGTCCCCTGAGGCTTAGCTGCACCAAGCACTGTTCCTGGACTTTATGGAATTTATTACAAAAAGAAGGGTCTGTCTTATCGTTGCTCTAGGGGTAGAACTTACAGCGGTGTTCTGTGTTCCGAAGGTTCGGGAGCGGGTCCCCATCCTCGGTTCTGGGGAATGGTCCCAGGCCCAGGATGTCCAGCCCCATTATGGCCAATGGCCATGTGGGCTGGATCATCTGTACCGTCCAAGCCGATGTATGGATCTACTTGGCGTGGAACAGGCACGCCTTGCAGCTCTCGACCAGCTTGACGGCATCCTGGAGTGCTGCCGGCTAGTAGAAGCCATGCCGAAAGGCTTTACCGACAAGCGCGCGTGAGGAAGAGTGACTCCCTCATTCGCCTCCATGGATCTCAGCGAACAAGTCGCAGCCTTCCCCCTGGGTTATGCACCGCAATAGGATGTGGTTGGCGCCGCGTCGGTAGACATCCCCCTCTACCGCCATGTGTCTCTTAGCCATACGCACGATCCGTTCAGCGGATACACGTTCATCAAGGAGGATATTGTCTTTCAAGTAGTCCCGGACCTCCGTGATCCATGCATCGGGTCTGACTTAAGCATCTAGATCTTGAGCGCTGGGTTGCACGGAGTCCCCAGTGACGCTTATGATCCTTGGCGGCGTCCATGGCCGCCGGGACCGCCAGCTTCGAGGTGCTGGTCTAGCCCCCTTCGCCCGGCTCGGTGGCCCGGGCTGTGGGCCGCGATGTAGAGCAGCAGATGCTCTTCGGGCTCGAGGATTTCCATTATGGGTAGGGTCATCAGGAGCTGGCTCAGTTCCAGGGGAGCTTCCTCCGCTTCGTCGACCTAAGCGAATAGGCCGGATTTGCGTAGGAGCTTTAGAGAAGTTTCGCTTTGCTAACCTCGGTATAAACCGACTCAGCGCAGCTAGGCACCCCGTGAATTTCTGGTCTTTGAGCCAATGGCTTTGACCCTCTCTGGGTTAGCCTCAGTTCCTTGGCGTGAGGCCAGGTATTCTAAGGGTTTTCCAGAAGGTATACCGAGCTCACATTTATCAGACGGGCGAGGACTAAGGCCAGGTTATCTAGTAGGGAAGAACCCTGCCTGATCTTGACAACAATGCCTTCGGCACCCACCTCAACTGAGTCTCTCATTAGCTCTCCTAAGGTCTTGTGCATTGCACGTACGAAGGTAGGTAGAGCGTTCCTTAGGCCATAAGGCATAGAGGCATAACAGTACAGGCCGACTACTGTGGTAAAGGGTGCCCTTCAATTCCTCTAGACATAGGGGTCTGGTGGAAACCCGAGCAAGCATCTAGGAAGCACAGCATATCGCAGCCTGACGTCAAGCCTACTATTTGATCTATCATAGGGAGAGAAAATAGACCTTTGGGACATGCCTTATTGAGTCTGGTGTAGTCGATGCACTTCCGGAGCTTCCCGCCGGCCTTTGGAGCAATCAACGAAGCACCGGGGGTGGTGGAACCGTATGGAGCCAGCGCGCAGCAGCTTCTTGGTTTCTTCCCGAATGAAACTTTTCACCGCTCGGTGGGCTGCCTGTGGGGCTCCTGTCAGACTGGCCAGGCGTTAGGGGAGTCCTTTAGTTAGTGCCCAATCACCTCCCTAGGGATCTCTGGCATCCGCGACGGCTGTCATGCAGCACATCGGCATTGTGCCGGAGGGAGGTAACGAGCGCACCCTCCTATCTGCTATCTAGGCCCCCGGCTACCCGAGTGGTCTAGGTGGCATCAGCGCTGATTCGGACGAGCCTCAAGGGGACATCGTCCTCGTTTAGGGGTTGCACATGGGGTGCTGTGGTAGAGGCACGGTGGCGTGCACTTGGGTGGAGCCGGCTTGGTTCTGTACCGCCCGAGGTTGGTGCCCTTGCTGCTGTAAGCGCCTGGAGCTTTTCCAAGGCTAACACTGCTGCAGCACGGTCTCCACAAACCTTGAGGACACCTGTTGGTGTAGGCATCTTCAAGACAAGGTAGCCGTAGTGGGCTACTGCCATGAATCGGTACAGGGCTGGCCTGCCAATTATGGCGTTGAACGGGAAGTCAATCTCGGCCACGTCGAACAGAATGTACTCTGTCCGATAGCTGTCTGGTGCCCCAAAGGTCACCGGGAGGCTGGTGTGGCCGTAGGGAACGACCCTTCCCGGCCCTACCCCTGAGAACGGGCTCAATGGGGTGAGCTTGGCCATCGGGGTCTGCAGCCTCCGGAAGGCTGCACGACTGATGAGGTTCAGTCCAGCCCCGCCATCCACCAAAACGTGGTACATCTTCACGTTGGCGATGGTGGGGCCCACCACGAGCGGTAGTTGGCCGGCCCCAGCCATGTTCCTGGGGCAGTCGGTGTCATCGAAGCTGATGGGGGTTCCCATCCACCTGAGGTGCGGTGCTGCACCTGGGAGAGGAGCCACCGACGCTACCGCTTGGCGCAAGGCCTTAGCCGCGCATCGGGACGGGGGGTCAGCGGACCCGCCGAAGATGACATAGAGCATCTTCCGGTGCTCGTCATCACTGGAGCTGGAGCTCCCATGATCGCGCATTGCCTTTACGGCGCGCTGAAGCTCCTGGAACTCCACCTGGCGGTCGACGCCGTCTAGGGCTTTGACCTTCTGCTTGCCCTCCCTTTGATGGTAGGGCGGGGCATCAGTTAGGGGCTGCTTCCCTTTCCGGAAGCGCTCCGCGAGCTTCTGGATTTCCCGGCATTCGGCAGCGGTATGATAACTGGTGCCATGCACGGGGCATAGCGCGCCCTGGTCACCATCCGGGGCCGGTGACTACCGCTGCCTTTTGTCGGGGCGTGGCCCCCGAGCTCCACTAGTCGTCGCTGCTGCGGCGACGGGAGCCGCGAACGAGGACTTCATCTTGCCACTCCCACGGTTCTTGGCATTCTTGCCACCTCCATAGGCCGCAGCGCCGGACCCGGGCTGTCCTCCTGACTCGGAGGTCGGTAGAGAGTGCCAGTTCCGCCCTTCGGCTGCTCTGGCGCATTTATCCACCAGGCTGAAGAGCTCAAAGACGTCGCGGACCTCTCTGGTCGCGAGCTTCTCGAACATTTTCTCGTCCCGGACACCTTGCCGGAACGCCACCACCACAGAAGCACTCTGAATGTGCGGGATGGTGTTGCGTACTTGGGAGAACCGCTGGATGAAAGAGCGCAGTGACTCCCCAGGTTGCTGCTTGACGGCGTGGAGGTCAAGCTCCGTGCCGGGATGGGTGTAGGAGCTGCCGAAGTTGGCGACGAACTGTCGGCAGAGCTCTCCCCAGGAGGTTATGGACACCTAAGGGAGATTCATGAGCCAAGACCGAGCTGGGCCGGTCAAGGCGACGGGGAAGTAGTTGGCCATGACAGCCTCATCCCCTCCTGCGGCAAGTACGGCGGTGGAGTAGATCTGGAGGAACTCCACCGGGTTGACGCTACCGTCGTACTTCTCGGGCAGGTGCGGCCGAAACTTGCGAGGCCACCTCGCGAAGCGAAGGTGTGGTGCAAGGGCCGCACATCCTGCACCTGCTGCTGCAGGTATTGGCGCTGCGAACGCTTGGTTCGCACTTGGCACCGTGTACCGCATGGGCATAGCTGCTCCATAGACCGGGGGCGCCGCTTGCGGCGCATATGGTTGTGGCATATGCTGCACGGCATATGCCTGAGGCAGGACTCGCGTAGCGAAGATCTACCCTCCAGGCGGTGTTGAGGCCGACGTCATGCTGTCGCCAGCCTCTTGGTTGCGACGCCTTTCTCGACGTCGCTCGAGGTATACCCGGGCATCCTGACCCAAGTTGCACCGTTCCAGCTCTCTTCTCAGATCCGTCGACGGGAGCCTGGAGGAGCTGGAATCCGCCGTTTGCCCGTCAACCGTTGGCATGCGCGTCAGCGACACAGCCGGTTGACCGGGGCGTCGCCCTCGCCGAAACCGAGGGTTCGCGGCGGCGACGACAAGGCGGTCCACCTCGCGAACCCATTGTTGGGTCGCAGAATGGGGCGCATCCCCAGCAGGTGGGTTGTGCAGCAGTGCTCTTGCTGCAGCTAGCGCGCCCCCATGGTGTATGCTCAGCGCTGCAGAAGATCTCACACTGGTCGGAGCCTACATCGCCGGAGTCGGCGTTGCCGGAGTCAGCTGCTGGCTACCAGCTTGTGCCGACACACTCCGTCCTGAGTGTGTCGACATGTACTCCCCACTGGTCACGGTTCGTCGTGAACGCGGAGGGGGAGAGTTTGCCGCTGAGGGAAGCTTGGTCATCTTCGTCGGTGGAAACTCGTCGCGCAAGGGGAAAACCCCCTTCCTGGCGCGCCAAATGTCGAAGTGTTCGGTCGACACTTCCCCCGGGCCTGCACTGGGCAGCCCGCGGAGGTTCTTTTTTCAGTGGGGCTAGTCCCTTGCGGAGAGCTTGCGCGGATGGACGAGTTAGTAAGAGCTTGACGCGGTGAGTTTTACGTGGTTCAGGCCGCCGGAGCGTAAAACCCTACGTCCATGGCGAGCTGTGGAGCTCGCTGTATTGCTTGCTGCTCAGAACCGGGGTCTTGAGCTTGGGGGTGAGTTACAGCTTGGGTGTGTATGGCTAGCGTATGAGTTGCAGAGATGCGAACCCTTGCTATCATCGCCTACCCGAGCCTTTTATAGTCCAAGACTCGCGTGGCTTACAAGGGGGGCCAGGACCCGACATGTGGTCTCGGGGAGATTGTCTAATATCTACCGTATCTGCAGTTATGCCGGTAGTTGTCTCTGGATAAGGCTTCTGAGTCTTCATCTTGCAGCCCTGCCCATGCCGCACGCTTAGTCGTAATGGTTGATGACGGCGCAGGCGGCATGGGATGTCTTGTCGCGGTGTTTATTGGCTGGCAGGTTCTGACACCGCGCGCCAGTCTGTGATGCGACTGGGCGCAACGGCACCTGATAGAGGCGTGCTCCGCGTCCCCGCGTCTTGGGAAGACGCGGGCCTTGAATACCTTTGTACGGGCAAGGTATGGGGCGTCTTCACACCCATTGCCTATTGCTCGGGGGCAGGCAGCGCCGTTCTGCTGGCCACGTGGCGAGCCCGGAGCTCTTCCCTGAGGAGAGGGAGGTCCGGCCCCGCCGGATACGTGGCACCTTCGGACCTCTCTCCCGCGGAGGGGGAGGTCCGGCTTCTGTATGCCACGTGGCGAGCCCAGAGCTCTTCTCTGAGGAGAGGGAGGTCCGGCCCCGCCGGATACGTGGCACCTTCGGACCTATCTCCCGCGGAGGGGTAGGTCCGGCTTCTGTATGCCACGCGGCGGGCCCGGAGCTCTCCTCTGAGGAGAGGGAGGTCCGGCCCCGCCGGACGCGTGGCGCCTTCGGAGCTCTCCCTACGGAGAGGGGCGAGTTCCTTAGGCATTTTCCCCTGTGCGCGGGGGTACCCCATATCGCGGGTACCGACAAGCTCAAACTCTTTTCCCACAGACTAGTCCGTCCCCAGACGAACAAGTACGAACTCACACAGAAACTCTTGTTCCGTGCTATATCGGATTAGTTTGATTCTTCAGACTAGTCCGCCTTCCACCCCGTACAAGTCCGAACTCACACAGAACCTCTTGTTCCGTTCTACATCAGATCAGTCCGATGTACCGGACTAGTCCGGCCTTCCAGCTCGGACAAGTCCGACCCTATTCCCGGGGCTATCCCAATTCTTCACTCCACTCAACCTAAAAGCGGACTAAGAGCTCTTAGATGATTCTCAGCACTTACTCTATGATCACACTCATACTCAAAGGCTAAACTCAACATAAAAGTATTTAAATCTCTTAATTCTACTCTTCTTGTGTGTTTTCCTTTTTTCTCCTCTTTTCCTTTTTGAGTGCCTCCATCTTCGTAGATTTCTTAATCATCTGTACTCACATTTGCAATGCTCATTAGTCTCTTAAGTGTTGTCATTAATCATCAAAACCCATGGGGATTTAGCCTAGATGTAATTTCAATAGGACGGCTCACATGTCCTGCAGGGTGCGGTGCAAAACATGGTCGAGTGTTGCTACTCGAGGATTGGCCTTGCCAGTTCATCTTCCTCTTACGTTCCATCTCTAGGGCCCTCCTTTTTCTCTCCACTATGAATGCCCTATCCACCATCTTCCGGAAGCTAGCATACTCATTGGAGGACATAGCACAATTTCTCTCCATGGTGAGTCCTTCCATAAAGCAGTCTTGCTTCTTCTCATCAGCACCAATCACTAGCCCAAGTTCTCGTGCACACAACACCAACCAAAGCCATTCCAGCATGTCTAGATTCGTAACTTTACAACAATTCATCATGTATCATCAAACTTCATTAAAATTAAGTTGTACTCCATATTCTAGATTTCCCATAATTCTAAGCATGTTTAATCATAGAGCATAAACGGTCATATACCAATAAGAACTCCCACTATGGATACAAGAAATAAGTCATGGAAAACTAGGGAAGACATCCTAACATTGGGTTTCACAATTTATGACATAATGCAATTAATTTCTAGCTAATATTCTAAATTAGGTGCAAGATGATCAAGGACACTAGCCTTCTTCTTGTGGTTGCTCAGGAATGAAGAAATTTTGCTATTGAAGATCGACAACTGGTTTTGGGGTTGGTTCTTAATCCAACGATCCCGAAACGACAGCATCGTCCTGGCCATGACTGGCAGAGGCGGACGGTGTCGCTCAACGGCGGCGACGATTTTCTTGCGAGAGAAACGCGATCACACAGAAAAACTCACTAATTCTCAACTTTTTCTAACAAATCAAGAGTAGGAAAACACGAGGAACTCACCTAGCGCGACATCTTTGATTGGAACACTCCGGAAATTTGTTGGCGACAGGCGGTGGTAATCGTCGGGCTTTATCTTAAGAGAGCTAGAACCAAGGATCTTCAATGGTTTCTTGTCATAGAGTTTCCCGAGGAAATTAGTGCACGATCAGTGAGGAAATTTTAGGGGTCTCCGGTTGTTTAAATAGAAGGCAAGGGGTGACAGTTTTCTGGCGTGAGCAGACGATAGGCAGAGCGGGCGATCGAGGCTGTACGGTGCGAGCGGGCGCGACATGGCGTGAGGCGGCGCAGGAGCAACGCGCGGGCGGTTTTGTTTCTTTTTTTTATACGGGGTGTCACAAAGAGCCTAGTCACCTTACACTATGTAGAATGGATTTTTTATGGTATTTTCTACATGAGAATGTTTTGTCTATTTGAAGACAGGCTGCAGTAACTAAAGATAATTAGTCTCCAATAAAGTAAGGGAATTAAACTTTGGTAACTGAAGACAATAATACTCTAGTAACTATAACGCAAGTAAAAATAATAAAACTATGAGTAATTAAAGTCGTATTAGTATCAAACTAATAAAAAACAAAATTATGACATGAGTGGTAAATTGCAAGTCACACGGTACTTTATGCAAAAATACGTGAATATCCACCCACGTGTGATAGTTCTAACTCATCCTCCTCTTATATACTCCACACGTGCAAAAGAGATATTTTTATAAATGGGCCTCACTTACCCCTATTTTTTTTAGGAAAAGTCCATTTTTATACTCAAGTTATGTACATCGTCCACACACCCCCTAAACAAAATTTTGGTTCAATTTCCTCACTCGAACTATTAATTTTTTTTCAATTTGCCTACTTGTGGGATGTTTTTTTATTTCTCTTTGTATGGTTATGTTTATACTTGCAATTTTGTATCATGGTATATGACATCATACACAATGCTAATATATTTCTTACAAAATTTTCATAATTGTTTTCTTGCATTATTTAGTCTCCTATGTCAAATCTATATTATATGCTTCCAACGCAAAAAAAAGTTCTTGAACTGTTTTTCTAACATATGTATGTTGTAACTTATAATCTTATAAAATTTTACCCTGGAACATTACATGTACATAGAGAAACAAAAAGTAAGATCTCACAAGATGGTGAATCAAATCAATCTAACTAGTAAATTAGACCAAAATTTTACTTAGAGGTTAAGTGGACAATGAAGCTACTTGAGAGTAGTAAAATGAACTTCCCTATTTTAAGAGTTTAATGTTACATGAAATGGTTTTAAAATTTATTTAAAATTATTGAAGCCCAAGCCCACGTGTCTATACTAAATCAATCATCGCAAAGCTCCAAAATTGGATGGGAACGACTACAATGCAAATAACTGCTTGGTGTGATCGTCTAAAAAAGCTCTATTAGACAGTGCAGTCTTTATCCTATGGTTATTATATTTTTTTCACTTAAACTTCTTCACCTGATAACATAGATTATATAAAATAAAGTATAGACACCATTGATAGGTAAAAGGATAAAATAAAAAATATAGTAAGCATAAGTAAAACATGCGGTCTAGAAGAGTTTTTTTTTGCATTAATGCATGAAACAATTTCCCAAGTTACTACCATCAGTCCATCAATTCAAAAGAGAATTCTTTGCATCCGGTTTGCATCAAGGAGCACGCACATCTCCATTTGTATATGTGTAGTATCAGTGGCAAGCTCTAATTTTAAAATGCCGGTTTCTGAATTTTCTCCATATGTTAAATTATGAACTCTAGCACGAAACCCTAAAAACTAAATTCTAAACACTAAACGCTAACTATAACTTCTGAATCCTAATGCTTTAAGATCAATGATTTAGACACGTGATGAACATTGGGGTGGATATGCGGCTGTGATACACCTTGAATGCAAGAATTTATTTTCCATCAATTCCCCTTTGGCTGCAGAGTCCCGCGCAGCCGAGTAGAATAGGCCGCCGGCGAGATGGCGGCGCCGGTGTCTATGTCCGTGGAGGACGTGCTGCTCGTCAACGGCAGCCGGCGCTTCGCCGGTGTAACACCCGAATGGTGCAATCACGTGACCCAAACCCTCACCCCTCTTCTTTTCCCCGCTGCCCCAAGGCCAGCCGACACTCTCCTTCCCCGAGCAACCGCAGCCCTCCTCTCTCTCTCCCTCTATTATCGCATGTGGCGAAAACGGTTCGGACACGCCCAATTCTCGCGCCCTCTCCGCCAACCGGCGCCGCAGCAACCGCCGCCTCCTCCCCACCTATAAGTACAGCCCGACCCCCGGCCATTTCCCCCACAAAAACCGCTCAGTTCTCTCCCGATTGGAAAAACCACCCATTTCCCAAATCTTCGAAAACACACTCGAATTCTCGCTTCCGAGATCCCCTGTGTCGTCCTGAGGACACCAGGAGTGATTCCCGACGAAAAACAACCGAGGTCGACGCCTGGAGATCGATCCCGACGAAGATCGCCGGAGTCTTCCCACTGCCGCCGCCGATCACGTGTCTCCGGCCAAATCCGGTCTCCAAAACCCTCCTAGGTAAGTTCCCCACACTCTCCTCTTTCATCTGGTGCAATTAGATCAAGAATTGGTGGAGAAATCGTGAAATCCGAATGTCTCCGGCCACCGCCGCCGCTCGCCGGCGATCGCGCGGCCGCTGGACTCGGGGGAGAAGAGGTTAGGGCGACGTGGCCGCTTCGGGTCCGTCAATTTCGAGCCAACGGCTCCGATTAAACCGCGCATACCGGTTCGGTTATTTAAATCTGGGCCGTTGATCTCAGATCCAACGGCCCACATTCAAAACAGTTATATACGTTGGGAATTTCACAGAGGGACCCCTGGAGATTTAAACAAATAGGGAATAGCCCCCGGGTTCTTACAGAATCAACCCTGAGTTCATAGAAAATTGGAAAATTACTTTGGAATAGCCAAATAGCCCCTGTACTTTTTAGAAATTGGTAAAATAGTTAGGAAAATTCAATCTGAACCCTAGAAAGTTTGAAATTGTTACAGATTAGTCCAAAACAGTTTTAAAAGTTTGTTTTAATCCTGTAATTAATCAAATAAGACTAAATGAATTCTGGAAAATGGTAGAAATTTATTTTTAGCACTGTTAAAACATTCTGAACAGAATAAAAATTCTGA
Source organism: Neostapfia colusana (assembly GCA_030760725.1). Classification (NCBI taxonomy): domain Eukaryota; kingdom Viridiplantae; phylum Streptophyta; class Magnoliopsida; order Poales; family Poaceae; genus Neostapfia; species Neostapfia colusana. The sequence goes on from JASWHV010000015.1 coordinate 70,750,919, forward strand.
ATTTAAATATAACAGTTTACAAATGCTGATATTATTTATATAGTGACAATTAACTTGGAAAAATCAAAGTAAAAATTATATATATTCCAGAAAATTTTGGAAATTTATTTAAAAGGTGTAAAATTATTCTGTTATCATCTTTTTGTACATATATAATTTCTGTGATCCAGAATAATTATTTAAATGATTAAAAATGTATTTTTAAGCATTAAATAAATACTGAAAATAGATAAAAATAATATATATTAAATAAAAATTTTGGAAACTGTTCTAAATGCTTAAATAGGTTCTGAAGTGCAGAAAATTAGAAATATGAGTTCGGAAAATCATTATAATAATAATTTAAATGATTTTCTAGGATTTAATTAATTACAACAATTAACATAAAAAGCTATAAAACTCTAAAACTTATTCAAATCATCCCACAAACTGAAAATGAATGTTTAGCTGTGGCGATAGTAAAGTAGAAGGAATATAAGTAACCAATTGAAATTTATTTTCATTCTAACTCACATAAAATGACAAGAAAACAATAGTTGCATGTGTGTAACTAAACCTATGTGATTGAAATGCTGTGATATGATTCTTATGGCATGTTTGTCACTGTTTTGTGGGTACAAATGCATGGATAGAACCAACTCAAGAACTATTCCATAACCTTCAAGATCAAGAGTTTGAAGTAAATCCCACTTCACTCAAAGGCAAGTGTTCCTTGATCACTTTGTTCCTATTCTAGGATGAATAGTTAGATTATTTGCATGATGTCTTTAATATGAAACCCAGTGTAGGATGTTTCCCTAGTTTCATTGCTTTATCTTTCCTTGCAAAACCATGGAGGGAATTAGATAGGATTTGATGGTTATCATTTTATGTGCTTAGCCATGCTTAGAACTTTAGAGATGATTGAAATGTAGTTGATACTAGTCTTGTGGATTATATGAAAGACACAAGTGTATGTGTCATGTGGTTATGAATCTAGACAGGCTGGTTGTTTGGTTGGTGCTTCGTGCACGAGACTCGGGAATGAGTTAGTGCCTGTCCTAGATTCTAAGGACCGGTTCATGGAACAGTTAACCCGGCTTTACAGTGCCACCACAAGACTGAGATGGGGCAGCTTGGCCAATTAATTAGGAGTTTGCCGGTATAGTATGAGTGTTTGGATGGTGCGGGGAATGGGAGTCCATTTTTGACTTCCCTGGGAACTGCAAGGCTCAAGAGGGGGCTTCTGTAGGGGAGGGTTACTCCCAGGAACTACAGCGGTGAAACCTTAGTGGGCTTGTACTTGCCGGTAGACCCTTTGTAAAGGCCATGTAGTGATCTCCTGATCGCACACCAAAGGAAGTGTGTAATGTGGCTTGCAACCACGGATATCAGGGAGGTTTCTTAGTCCACCTGGCAACAGGGGATGAAATCACTACTTGTGGGTAAAGTGGTACAATCTCTGCAGAGAACCAAACTGTCATGACAGTCGTGCTCACGGTCAAGAGCGGCTTGGACTTGTCCATGATTAGAGAAACATGGATGTGAGTTGAAAGAGGTTGTTGGGTGGTGTAACCTAACATTAATGACTCAATTATGAAGTTGGTGGGATTATCACTTAGTAAGATAGGTTGCTAATCAAAGCTAAGGCTTAGGATTAATGCATAGTGCTTAACCATGTTAGCCTTTCCTTGCTATTAGCCTTCATAACATTCTTTCCTACACTTGCTGAGTACCTTTGGTACTCAAACTTGTTTTGTTGGACATCATATTGCTGCTCAGGTGCAAATGAAGATGTAGACTTCGATGAGGAGGACTTCGATCCCGAGGAGTTGTTCTAGGTTGGCGTAACCCCCGGGCAATGCCTGTGGAACTGGAGCACCACGTTGTAGTCTTCCGCTGTCGTGTTATGGTGTAAAAATACTCTTAGTTATTATTTCATGTATTATGATGTAATATTATATTATACGTTGAACTTGGCTTGTAATATAATGATATTACACTTTTGTCGGCACATGTATGAATCAACTGATCCTGGCATACATGTGAGTATACGCTCGGTGTTCCTTATGGAATATCGGGTGTGACAGTCGGCGCGATGGCGACCACCTCTCCCTTGGTAACCCTCGCCGACGCACTCCTTGCGGCCCGCCGCATCTGGCTCAACGAGGTGCCCGTGGACGACTCCTGCTCTGCTCCTCTTTTTTACCTTCTGCGCTTTGCTCCTTGCTCTGACATGTTCGATGCTTCTGGCTGCCCCCTTGGCTCTCCGGATCGAATCAAGGTGGACGTGAACGGTTGGCTGGAGGCCTTCGCCGCGCACCCGGCCATCGGCACCACCCCTCCTTCTGTCTCCATGTCCGTGCACCGCCTTCCCTTCTCGTGCCCCTCCTCCCGTCAACTCTGCTATAGCTTTCAGTCGCCCCATCTTGCTCTTGCTGCTTTTGTTAGTTGCGGGGGCTATCGGCTATGTTATATGGATTTTGTCTATGTAGTTCTTATCTATACAAAACTAGTACTACAACAACCTCATAAAGGCACCAGTTGCATGGTATAATTGTGCGTATAGTCAATTACATTACTAATTGATTGAAGTGAAATGGATTCGCTCTGTGTGGCCTGGTACGTTGGGAAAATGAGATGGCACCACCTGTGCATGTGACCAGTTTCTGTGTTAAAACATTTTCTTGCTTCGGGTTTTAGGTGGTGCAAGGAGGAGTAATCAGCAGCGCTCTCCACAGCTACAGATTCCACCGCCCAGGTGATAGGCGAATTTCTCCGCTGTGCTAGTTGCATCTGTGACATGCAAAACCTGTGGACTTAATCAGTTTCTTCACCTGCTATAGGAGTTGGCAGAGTGGAACGCCAAGTAACGAGAGAGGTTTGGGTTCGTGTTCATGATCTTTGCATCTGCGAGGACTACACCCGAGGTCTTAGCTGAGCTTAAGGTCTGCATGTTTGATCTTCTTGATTCAGTATTTGTTTCCCATAATTGATTTATATATATGCTTTTTTGGTTCCTCATCTCAACAGATTTGTAATAATCATGAAAGGGCTAAGAAGTTGCACTGTTTGTTAGATCCTTGCTAAAACTGCGGCCTTCAAATTTTTTTTATCTAGGATACTGGAAAAATTAGAACCTGCAGGTGCATGTGTAGGGAAATCTCTCAAATCTCATTTTACCGCCTCCTCCCAGGTCAACGTTGGTCGTCCTCTACCCCTCCTAATATTTTCTCTACCTCTTAAAATCTCACTATTAACTGGTGCTTCTGGAGGCCTCCGCTGTATATGTCCAAACCACCTAAGTCGATGTTGGACTAACTTCTCTTCATTCGATGTCACCCCTAACTTATCACGAATCGCCTCATTCCTTATTCGGTCTCTTCTCGTGTGCCCGCACATCCACCGTAACATGCGCATCTCTGCGACACTCATTTGTTGGACATGTTGCCATTTAGTTGGCCAACATTCCGCCCCATAAAGCATCACGGATCTGATCACCGTCCTATAGAACTTCCCTTTTAGCTTTTGTGGGACCTTCCTATCACATAGGATTCCAGAGGCTTGTCGCCATTTCATCCACCCTACCTTAATCATGTGGCAAACATCCTCATCAATATCGCCATTGCTTTGTAACATTGATCCTAAGTATCGGAAAGAGTCCCTTCTAGGTACTACTTGCCCTTGTAGACTAACATTTCCCTCTTCACGAGCAACACCACTAAAGTCACACCTCATATACTCGGTTTTGGTCCTACTAAGTCTAAACCCCTTGGACTCTAAGGTTTGTCTCCATAACTCTAATTTCTTATCAACACCATCTCTAGTTTCATCTACCAGCACTACATCATCGGCAAAGAGCATGCACCAAGGGATATCCCCTTGTATATCCTTCGACACCTCATCCATCACCAAGGAAAAGATGCATGGGCTCAAAGCTGATCCTTGATGTAGTCCTACCATGATAGGAAATGCATCGGTCTCACTATCACTTACGCGCACACTTGTCCTAACATTATTGTACATATCCTTGATAAGGGCAATGTACTTTGTTGGAACTTTATATTTCTCTAGTACCCACTACATGACTGACCTTGGTATCTTGTCGTACGCCTTCTCCAAGTCGATGAACACCATATGCAAGTCCTTCTGCTCCCTATATCTCTCCATAAGATGACGAAGCAAGAAAATCGCCTCCATTGTAGACCTCCCAGGCATAAAACCAAAGTGGTTTTTAGTGACATTAGTCACTTTCCTCAGGCGGTGTTCAATCACTCTCTCTCAAAGCTTCATAGTATGACTCATAAGCTTAATCCCTCGATAATTAGTACAACTTTGAATATCACCTTTATTTTTTAAGATAGGTACTAATATACTTTTTCTTCATTCTTCAGACATCTTGTTTGACTGAAAAATGTGGTTGAATAGCTTTGTGAGCCATACTATTGCCACGTCCCCAAGGCATCTCCACACCTCAATAGAGACATCATCAGAGCCGAGAGCCTTTCCTCCTTTCATCCTTTTTAAGGCCTGCTTAACCTCAAACTCTTGTATCCTCCGCACGAACCGTCTGTTGGAGTCATCAAAGGAGTCATCCAACTCAACCATAGTGCTCCCATTCCCATCATTGAATAGCCCATTAAAGTAACCCCGCCATCTATTCTTAATCTCTTACTGAAAACAAAAATCCTTCTCGTTTCAGAACAGAAAATAAAAACCCTTTCCTCAATAGTTCTGGATTATGATTATAAAAAATAATAGCGCATGTTGTTTATCCTGCTTCCAACAATGTGGGATACATTTGTTTCATTCTTGGTACAGTGCTTACCCCTTTTATTGGCTTCATCATCAAAGCACTAACTTGAGGATGCATACACCAATTTCCTTCTATAGTTGCAATGGGCATGGATTTCTCTTGCTTATATTTTCGGAGACGTTATGTGAATAGGCCAGTTATTGAACTTGAGGTTGCAGCACTGGAAGAACTTAAAATTACTGAATTGCGTCTTGCAAAGATTTTCTCAGCAGGGCCTGCTGTTCCCTCTACTAGAACTGAAGGCCCCACCATTAAATCTAGTAAAGCGGCAGGTATCAATTCCATTCAGTCTGTTTGTGTTACAACAACAACAACAACCAAGCCTTTATCCCAAGCCTGTTGGGGTCGGCTAGACATGAAACCCAATATCAATGAAGTAAAAGAGAGGAAGAGATATAAGAACAAGGAAAAAGAAAAAAGAAAAAAAAAAGAAAAAAGAAAAAGAAAAAGAGAAAAGAGAAAAGAAAAAGAGAGAAAAAAACAAGACTACGATCCTGGCACATGAATTGCTACTTTCCATGCGGTCCTATCATGAGCTAAGTCTCTAGATACATTCCAATCTCTCAAATCTCGTTTTACCGCCTCCTCCCAGGTCAACCTTGGTCGTCCTCTACCCCTCCTAATATTTTCTCTATCTCTTAAAATCCCACTGCTAACCGATGCTTCTGGAGGTCTCCGTTGGATATGTCCAAACCACCTAAGTCGATGTTGGACTAACTTCTTTTCAATCGACGCCATCCCTACCTTATCACGAATCGCCTCATTCCTTATTCGGTCTCTTCTCGTGTGCCCGCACATCCACCGTAGCATGTGCATCTCTGCGACACTCATTTGTTGGACATGTTGCCGTTTAGTTGGCCAACATTCCGCCCCATAGAGCATCACGGGTCTGATCACCATCCTATAGAACTTCCCTTTTAGCTTTTGTGGGACTTTCCTATCACATAGGATTCCAGAGGCTTGTCGCCATTTCATCCACCCTACCTTGATCCTGTGGCAAACATCCTCATCAATATCGCCATTGCTTTGTAACATTGATCCTAAGTATCGGAAAGAGTCCCTTCTAGTTACTATTTGTCCTTGTAGACTAACGTTTCCCTCTTCACGACCAACACCACTAAAGTCACACCTCATATACTCGGTTTTGGTCCTACTAAGTCTAAACCCCTTGGACTCTAAGGTTTGTCTCCATAACTCTAATTTTTTATCAACACCATCTCTAGTTTCATCTACCAGCACTACATCATCAGCAAAGAGCACGCACCAAGGGATATCCCCTTGTATATCCTTCGACACCTCATCCATCACCAAGGAAAAGATGTATGGGCTCAAAGCTGATCCTTGATGTAGCCCTACCGTGATAGGAAATGCATCAGTCTCACTATCACTTACGCGCACACTTGTCCTAACATTATTATACATATCCTTGATAAGGGTAATGTACTTTGTTGGCACTTTATGTTTCTCTAGTGCCCACCACATGACTGACCTTGGTATCTTGTCGTACGCCTTCTCCAAGTCGATGAACACCATATGCAAGTCCTTCTTCTGCTCCCTATATCTCTCCATAAGCTGACGAAGCAGGAAAATCGCCTCCATTGTAGACCTCCCAGGCATAAAACCAAACTGGTTTTTAGTGACGTTGGTCACTTTCCTCACGCGGTGTTCAACCACTCTCTCCCAAAGCTTCATAGTATGACTCATAAGCTTAATACCTCGATAATTAGTACAACTTTGAATATCTCCTTTATTTTTTAAGATAGGTACTAATATACTTTTCCTCCATTCTTCAGTCATCTTGTTTGACCGAAAAATGTGGTTGAATAGCTTTGTGAGCCATACTATTGCCACGTCCCCAAGACATCTCCACACCTCAATAGGGACATCGTCAGGGCCGAGGGCCTTTCCTCCTTTCATTCTTTTTAAGGCCTCCTTAACCTCAAACTTATGTATCCTCCGCACGAACCGTCTGTTGGAGTCATCAAAGGAGTCATCCAACTCAACCATAGTGCTCCCATTCCCATCATTGAATAGCCCATTAAAGTAATCACGCCATCTATTCTTAATCTTATCCTTCACTAGAATGCGGTCAGTCTCATCTTTGATGCATTTAACTTGATTGAGATCCCTCATCTTTCTCTCGCGGATTTTTGCTACCTTGTATATGTCCTTTTCACCTTCTTTTGTCTCTAGTCTCTTATATAACTTATCATAGGCCTGTCCTCTTGCCTTACTCACAACCCGCCTTGCATTCTTCTTAGCCTCTTTGTACTTAAGCATGTTGCTTGCGCTTCTATCATTATGCCAACTCTTGTAACACTCCTTCTCCTTAATGGCCTTTTGTACATCCTCATTCCACCACCAAGTGTCTTTATCTACAAGTTTCTTTCCCTTTGTCACACCGAACACCTCACTAGCTATCTTCCTAATGCAAGTTGCCATCTTCATCCACATACTATCTGCATCTCCATTTTCTGTCCAGGGTCCTTCTGTGATCACCCTATTTTTAAAGGATTCTTGTGATTCTTCCTTCAACTTCCACCACTTTGTTCTTGTGATTTTGACACCTTTGTCCCGCAAAGAACATGTATGAAAGCGAAAGTCAGCTACCACAAGCTTATGTTGTGTCACAACACACTCCCCCGGGATCACCTTACAATCTAGACACTCCCGTCTATCCTTTCTCCTAGTGAGGACAAAGTCAATCTGGCTAGAGTGTTGGGCACTACTAAAGGTCACTAGGTGAGATTGCCTCTTCCTAAAGAGGGTGTTAGCTATCAACAGATCATAGGCTACGACAAAGTCTAGGATGTCCTTACCCTCTTGATTTCTATCGCCGCATCCAAAACCTCCATGTACCCCCTCAAATCCTAGGTTAGTTGCACCCACATGACCATTGAGATCTCCTCCTATGAGGAGTTTCTCGGTTATCGGTACACTACTAACCATATCCTCCATGTCCTCCCAAAATTGCCTCTTAGCACTCATGTTGAGCCCAACTTGTGGGGCATAAGCACTAATGACGTTCAAGACAATGTCCCCAATTACTATCTTGATTAAGATGATCCTATCCCCTCGTCTTCGAACATCCACTACTCCATCCTTAAGACTCTTATCTATTAGAACACCTACGCCATTTCTAGTCCCAGCCAAACCAGAATACCAAAACTTGAAACCGGTATTCTCGACTTCTCTCGCCTTTTGACCCGTCCATCTAGTCTCTTGTACACAAAGGATATTTACTCGTCTCCTAATGGCAACATCTACTAACTCACGTAGCTTCCCCGTCAAGGATCCTATATTCCAACTACATTCAGTCTGTTTGTGTTCTTTTACTAAAAGAATCTTTTGCCCTTGGCATGTTTCAGAATTTCATTGTATATATCCCACATCTGTATGCAAGCCATTCTGTGCACGAAGGCCCACTTCTTGCTTACAGCATGAACACTATTTTAGCTGTTCTGTTCTACACGTCCGAATGTTGTCATCCATATTAGTTGCTGCATATAGCAGTCTTATTTGTATGCCATACGACCTTCCGTAATCTATATGACTGTGGTATTTGAGTAGAACAATAGCACGTACTAGGGTCGGTGTATCAGTATATCTGATTCACAAACATACAGGTACTGCCATACTCCGTGAGACAATGAATACATGCTTGGAGTTAATATGTGCAAACAATCATGTTTTGTTGTATAACTTAATCTGGTTGAATTTTCTGATCTTATAGAGACAATAAAAAATAATACAACTGAAATTACTCAATACGATCTTACAAAGTTATTTTTGGAAAAAACTAAATAATCCACAATTATTTATAAACTAATAATAAGCAAGCATTGGTGAATGGGCTTATGGAGGAGTTTGGAATCAAAACTTAATCTATCTTATTACAGTTGGGCTGTACTTAGTCAATGTTAATGTTCATTATCATCCTCATTGTTTCATGTGCTTTGCTAGTGTATTGATTGATTCTTTCCATATATGTGTCATGTGGGCAAGCTTCTTTCTCATCATCCAAATGTTTGAAAGATCGCATGCAGGTTATTGGAGAACATCTTGGGACCCTCTCCCAGTCTTCTGTCAATAAAGCTCCTGAAATTACAGGTAGCTCAAACCGGACCCGGCCGCCCATCACAACGCATGTATTGGACGTTGCTCGTGGATTGCCGGCTTCTGGAGTCGAAGTTCAGCTGGAAGTTTGGAAGGATGCTTCAGTTCCTCCATCATTCGACAACAAGGATCTCAATGGATGGGCATCTCTAGGTTATTCCGTCACAAACAACGATGGACGCAGTGGCCAGCTGATGGACATTGTCGACACCATCTCTCCTGGTTTCTACCGCATCAGCTTCAATACCACCAAGTATGCGCCATCAGGTTTCTTCCCTTATGTCAGCATCATATTTGATATCAAAGCGAACCAGAAGGCCGAGCATTTCCATGTTCCGCTCTTGCATTCCCCTTTCTCGTTCACCACTTACCGTGGCAGCTAAATCGTGAATTCACGTGTAATTACTAGGTTTGCTGGGATGTTTAAGAACAGTCATCTAAACTTGACACTTCTACCGTGATGAATAATTTTATTGCATATGCCTGTAATCAAACCGAAAGTTCTGAAATCGATGGTTCTACCAATTTAATCTGTTGATAAGATTCAATCGTACTAGCCCACTCACAGTCGAAGACGTCACTTCACGTGAGAAAAGAAGTCCACCCCAGTTATCTCTCTCTAAACAAGTGCGATCTTTCGCGTTAGTGTGAACCTAGATGATTATGTGGTCGCCAAGATTGACCCTTGTTTGGCTTGGGCGAAACTGAGTGTGCACATTCAGGCGGCAGGGAAGAGCAACAAGCATATTGGATAGATTGAAAATTGCGCAAAGAAGCAACTACAATTTCATGTCCATCATCTACTAATTGGACAGAAAGTAGCAACAGAATGGAAGTATCATGATCTGTACAAATTAACTCATCCAGTAGCGGAGGTAGGTCTGATAGAGCTCGGGCCCACGGTTTTTTATAATTTATATCTGTCCTTATTAAATATTAAGTCAAAAATAAATATAAATTTGATCCGATCATAATCTGATCCAGCCCTCATTATCATCAGTTCATTTTTTGAGCCCGTTATCAGCCCTACACGGAGGATCTTGCTGCACTCCAGAATGAACTGTCATGCTGATGAGCATTAGCGGATCCTTTCTTCATGGAAAAGTTTATACTTACTGCATGTGAAATTTTTTAGCTGCAGTAGTTGTATCAAGGTGGTATCTAAATAATATTTTTTGCAATAATTATATATAATACATTCTATAGGACGGTGATTAGACTCATGATGCTATATTAGGCGGAATGTTGGTTAACTGAAAGACACCATGTCTAACAAATGAGTGTCGCAAGATGCACATGCTACGGTGGATGTGAGGTCACACAAAAAAAGACCGAATTATGAACGAGACGATTCGTGATAGGGTAGGGGTGGCACCAATTCAAGAGAAACTAGTACAACATCAACCAAGGTGGTTTGGAAATATCCAGCGGAGACCTCCAAAAGCATCGGTTAATAATGGGATTTTAAGTGAGAGAAAATATTAGGAGGAGCAGAAGACGATCAAGGTTGACTTGGGAGGATGCAGGAAAATGAGATTTGAGAGATTGAGATGTATCTAGAGACTTAGCTCATTATATTCCTACATGGAAAGTAGCAATTAATGTGCCAGAAATTTAGTTTATATATATATATATATATTTGTTATCTTTATATATCTTCCTCTTTTTCACTTTATTGTTTATAAAAAATAAAAATAAAGTTATTGGGTTTAATAACTAACCTACCCAACGTGCTTGGGACAAAGACTTTGCTGTTGTCGTTATATATAGGTAACTTATGGAGATGGCATAAGTAGCAAGTATCTGTAAAAGGGCAAAAACAAAGTTGAGGCTGTTGACGTATAATTAAACCGTCTTACACCCCTATCAATTTAAGGCTTTTTAGGTCAGTTGGTCGGTACATAATAACTCGATATAGTCGCAAGAGTATAATTACTATTTGCTTTTGACTTTTAAATAGATATTTCTATTCTTGTTTCCGTGTTTGGCGATTTTACAGTGCGTTTATCTATACTACTCAGCCAGATGACAATGTATTATTCATCAATTTACTGCCCCAAGCAACCCAAATCATACGTACCTTTTCATCAGGTCAATCACCTGAACATGAATTGTTGCCTTTTACCTAATGCATCTCTTTCATGGAGCTGCAAGTATCATTCTTGAAGGATGTTGTCCACATAAGCATAATCCCGGGATATGATTATTCTTTTGTTTGTCTCTTGGATGGGAGGAGGGAAGGAGACACAATTGAGAAAAACAATACAGAGACGGGGAACAGTTTGTGGTTGCGCTATAGAAGGGCACTCTCCATGCATTTTTTCTTCCTGTTATTAGTTATAGTGGATGCGATTAGCTTGTTACATCAATCACATTTTGCAGATCGTTCCCGAAGTTCTGAGGTAAATAAGTTTCCTATTATTTTCAGTTGTTGGCAAGAGGGTCCCATTTTGCTTTTGAAAATGCCTTTTTGAATCAATAAAGTTTCTTGCTAATATCATCGTAGTTCCCCCATCATACACACCACCATATTTGTAAGATAGGTAGCAGATTATATCAGCAGTGTAAGACAGTAACGATGTTATTTATGCAGCAAAAGCGCAATTTGACTTCTTGTAGGCACTAGGCAGATCCGTTTCCCTTGTAATAAGGCAACAAAGGAAACATCTCGAACTTATAATTCAAGTAATCCTCATGCTTCCTGATGTGAATTGAGTAACAGTGAAGAGGGAAATGACAAAAGGGAAGGAAATGCCGCAAATTGCAGCTGCAGAGAACTTCTCCAGACCCCTACTACATTACTAACAGTAACAGAGGCTTGTTCAGAGAATGGTATATCTGAAACATCTTATGCGATTCTTTTAGGACTAATAGTGGCGCAGTGATACATCGGTTTTCCTGCATTCTTCAGAATATCAGATCGAAGTACCCGTTTCCAGAATCCCAGTACTTCAGTGGTCCAGGTCAAATCTAATCGCCTCTCGGGGAGTTCAGTTATTGTGTTCTCCGGCTACACCCAGGCGCGCAACAGCTACTTTGCATTGCAGCACGCTTATTTTTTCTTATAAAAATACTCCATTACGCACACTAGTTCTTTTTTTTTTCTGTTCCAGGAGCTGCTAGCGTCTTGGACGAATCTCGCGACCCCCCCTGTTGAGTGAAATTAAATCCGGTATCCTCAAACTTGTCCTTTACTTTTGTTCCATGATCCCTTGCCCCCGATGCGTTTCAGCAGCTTCTGAACTTGTCCTTGAAGCAAGGAAGGACGGAAGGAGAGGAGGAAAGCATCTGAACTTGCCCCCGATGCATATGTATGTTTGCACTACAGGCCGCCGCCTCGTCGACCGGTGGCCGGTTCTGTTTCTCCCAAGTAGGTAATCTCAGGCGTCGAGGGAGACAGGAGAAGAAGAAGAAGCCGGCGCCGCCATGCCACAGAGGCTGCTGCACGGGGTGATCGACGCCAATATCCTGGCGGCCGACCTGTCCGTCACGTCCGACGGCAAGCTCAGGCCGACCAAGAAGGTATGCCATATACTCGTCAAGCTTACTGGTCCTATGGCTGTTTTGATATCTGAATAAAATCTGTTTCAAGTGAGTGCCTAAAGAAAAGAAAAACATGATCTTCAATTCTCACTGCACATGCACTAAGAGATTGAGCAAAAAAAATGAACTTGCCTGAAACCAGACTATGATGAAGAGGAAGGTCTTCTCATGGATCAAGAAGTTGACCTTCTGCAACAGCTGTCAGGTTTAACTCATCGTCAACTCTTGTTGTTGTTGCCCTATACACTCGCCTTTCCTAGTCACGGTAGAAAACCTGATGCCTTTCAGGCGTCGCAACAGCTGGAGAACGCCATCGGCCTCGGCCCAACGGCCGGCAAACTATACGCGACGGTGGACATCGATAAGGCACGCGTGGGCCGTACGCGCATGCTAGACCCCGTCCACAACCCACAGTGGAAGGAGTCCTTCCACATCTACTGCGCGCACGACGCCAGCCACGTCATCTTCACCGTCAAGGCCGACAACCCCGTCGGCGCCACGCTCATCGGCCGCGCTTACCTCCCCACCGACGTCGTCCTCGCCGGCCAGCCTGTGGACCAGTGGCTTTCCATCTGCGACGAGAAGCGTCAGCCGCTGGAAGGCGGTGACAGGATACACGTCCAGCTGAGGTTCACAGACGTGGCCGTGGACCCGGATGGCCGCTGGAACGCCGGCGTCAGCGGGGACTGCGACTACCCGGGCGTGCCGCGCACCTTCTTCGGCCAGCGCCGCGGCTGCCGTATGCGGCTGTACCAGGACGCGCACATCGCCGACGGCTTCGCACCGCGGGTGCTGCTCGCGGGCGGCATGTTCTACGAGCCGCGTCGGTGCTGGGAGGACGTGTTCGAGGCGATCACCAACGCCCGGCGGATGGTGTACATCGCCGGGTGGTCCGTGAACACCAACGTCGTGCTGGTGCGCGACCCGCGGCGACCGTGCGGGACGCTCGGCGAGCTGCTCATGCAAAAGGCGCGCGAGGGCGTCAGGGTGCTGATGCTGGTGTGGGACGACCGCACCTCGGTGGGTCTTGGCCCGATCAAGCGCGACGGCCTCATGGCCACACACGACGAGGACACGGCGGCTTACTTCCGCGGCTCGGGCGTGCACTGCGTGCTCTGCCCACGGAACGCCGACCAGGGCCGGAGCTACGTGCAGGACTTGGAGACGGCCACCATGTTTACGCACCACCAGAAGACGGTGGTCACCGACGGCGGCATCGCCGACGTGGACGCGCCGCCGAGACTCGTGAGCTTCCTCGGCGGCATCGACCTCTGCAACGGCAGGTACGACACACAGGACCACCCGCTGTTCCGGACGCTCGGCACCACGCACCACGACGACTTCCACCAGCCCAACTTTCCGGCCTCGTCCATCAAAAAGGGCGGACCCAGGGAGCCCTGGCATGACATCCACTGCCGTGTCGAGGGCCCGGCGGCCTGGGACGTGCTCGAGAACTTCGAGCAGAGGTGGCGGAAGCAAGGCGACGGCGACAACTTCCTTGTCGCGCTGAACAAAGGGTGGGCGCCGCGCGAGCAGGTGGAGGACGCCGAGTCGTGGAACGTGCAGGTGTTTCGGTCCATCGACGGCGGCGCGGCGGAGGGGTTCCCGGAGAACCCCGACCAGGCCGCGGCGTGCGGCCTCGTGTCCGGGAAGGACCACGTCGTCGACCGCAGCATCCAGGACGCGTATATCCACGCCATCCGGCGCGCGCGGGACTTCATCTACATCGAGAACCAGTACTTCCTGGGGAGCTCCTACGCGTGGCGCCGCAACGATGGCGTGGCGGTGGAGAGCATCGACGCGCTGCACCTCATCCCCAAGGAGCTGTCGCTCAAGATCGTGAGCAAGATCAAGACCGGCGAACGATTCGCCGTGTATGTGGTGTTGCCCATGTGGCCGGAGGGCGTGCCGGAGAGCGGCTCCGTGCAGGCAATCCTGGACTGGCAGCGCCGCACCATGGAGATGATGTACAAGGACGTCGCGCTGGCCATTCGTGCCAACAGACTCCAGGCCGACCCAAGGGACTACCTCACCTTCTTCTGCCTCGGTAACCGCGAGGCAGTCAGCTCCGGCGAATACGTGCTGCCGGAGCGGCCGGAACCCGATAGCGACTACCAGAGGGCGCAGCAGGCCAGGCGATTCATGATCTACGTCCACGCCAAGATGATGATAGGTAACTCCAATTCAAGGAGCAGGGCACACGTGCCATAGCAAAGGTGAAAAATCATCCACTAACAATGTTGTCGCTGATTGGCAGTCGACGACGAGTACATCATCGTGGGATCGGCGAACATCAACCAGCGCTCCATGGACGGCGGCCGTGACTCGGAGATCGCGATGGGCGCGTACCAACCGGGCTACCTGGCGACCAGGAACCGACGGGCGACAGGCCAGGTGCACGGGTTCCGCGTCGCGCTGTGGCAGGAGCACCTGGGCCGTGCGGCCGCAGCCGACGCTGCGGGCGACCTCCTCCAGCCGGCGAGCCTGGCATGCGTGCGCAGGATGAACCAGGTGGCGCGGAAGCACTGGGACCAGTTCGCGGACGACTCCTTCCGTGGCGACCTCCCTGGCCACCTCATGGCGTACCCCATCGGCGTGGGCGACGACGGCGAGCTCCTGGAGACGACGGCGAGCTTCCCGGACACCAAGGCCAGGGTGCTTGGCAACAAGTCTGACATTCTCCCGTCCATCCTCACCACATGATCCACCTTATCCGTCATGAGCTGCAAATTGGAGTGAGGAGTGAACAGATTGTTCGTTGTATCCTGGGCAAGTAATAAGTAACAAGTGGAAATTTGTATATCGTATTGTTGTAAATATACATATAAGTGAGAATTCCTGAGTAAAGGCAGAATGAAGTGTGAGGGTCACACTTGGACAACATTCAAATCTGGGTGGTGCTACAACATAAATCAACATATATTAAAAGTCAGCGGAGATATGTCAAAGTCTAAAACATTTAAAATACATAGGGTTTAGCAGCAGAAATACGAAATACGACTATTATTATAGCTCACGGTAACTAACTACGTATTTGCACTGTGTCATGCCCATTGACACGCTACACTAGCAACATAATATGGAACCGAAGGCTGAGGCATGCTCCTACTGAACCGTCCATCCCTAAGAGATTGGAGCATCCTTCAGAAAACCTGTTATATCTTTACTCGCTTTAAAAACATGCTCACCTGCAAAAACATTAATCCACAAAGTCTAAACAACTAATACTCAACAAGGCTTACCGTCGAGTGACTCACTAGACTCTATTCTAATATGCAACGGTTATTAATAGGAATGGGGCAATATGCATAAAAATAGAACCTAAAAATAGGTCCTTATATCCAGATTTCAGCAGCACATTTTAGTTACATGTGAAATGTAAATTTAGTTGGCATCTACATCTAACACATACAAGTTTCAAACATGATTTATATTCAACCAAGATTTAATCATAAGTATATAAATTACATCTTCTTACTACGTGCCTAAAATAAGCGGTACTCATATCCGCGAGTGACGGCGATTATATTCATTATACTCCTGCAGGGATAATCCAATGACACGACTCGTACCTATGTCATGAAGTCGCACACAGCGCACTCCAATACTGTCGTACGTGGCAACATTTGCCAAGACACCCAATGCCAAAAGAAGGCTACTGTCTCAGACAGGGGGTTCCTACACGTGATGCATGTACCGAACGTCATCCGTTAGCGGATTTACACCCGATCTATCCTCTCGACTCCAACCTAGGACGGTGGTATGATCGTTCAACACCTAGATTAACAAGGTACGTCGGTTTACTAGTGCCCATATCACTAGCATGTTATTGGTACGTTCGATACTTATCTGAGGTGCCGACTATGACTCGATTCTCAATTGGCACGAGCAGGCCTATGCACACAAGACCACGTCTTGTTGCTCCCTACCATCTGTCCGGTCTCTAATTTTCCAAATTATGATCCAAATTCTACTAATCAATCCAAATTTATCCCAAAATTCTGTAGCTTGCGAGTGGATTTCCACACTCGACTTCTACCGATTTAGCTGAGACTATTTAGCATTGCGAACTCTATTTGGCCAATCAAGTAGGGTGTCAACACAATATCTAGAATAAAGTCACTTGCCATGTCCTCCGAGTTAAGCTCCTCGGCGATCTTCGTCTTGTGCTCTACCAATATGCATATGCACTTACAAAATGCTCTATTAGTAATTTAATACATGAATGTTAACATAATGCAAATGGTATTGAACATTATAAAAAATAGAGGATGTCATTTCTACCTTTCAAATATTGTTTGAAAAGAACTAAATTCGAATTTTTGCAGGTTATTCTTAAGTCATGTAGTCTCTCTATATACACGTATATGATAATTTAATTTCCATAGATGCATTGGTCGGATAATGTTGAAACTTTTTCTGAGTATACTAGGGCATGCAACATATTTACTTACAAAGTTACAAAATTATCTAATGGGTGGATCTTACAGAATTAATTCTCTAGTATTTATGTTCAAATGAATTTTCTACAAATGTTTGGGCACTTAAACACAGAGAGAGCTGGTCCAATGTAAAGATATGGTTGTATAGAATACAAGAAAACTGATTTTATATTTTTCTGATTTTTCTAGAATTTTCTGCAGAATTTTCCAGCTTACAACATTTTCTGAAATTAGTTTTTAAAAGGAAATCGCTTATAAGGGCTGAGCCTGCCACACAGGGCCACAGGGCGGCCTGGACGCACGGGATCTGGCCCTGGCTGCACCAGATCCCGGCTGGAGCTCGCAGCCATGCCTGGCTGCCGAAAGCCGGCCATGGGGCTCGCCGGTGCGCCCACGGCGGCCGGATTTACCCAGATTTTTGGGAGAAAACATTGTACTCGATGTGGAGTTTCCGTTTAAGTGGCCGGCACATGGGAAACTCACCGGAATAGGCCGGCGACAAGCAATGGCGGTAGGAGATGTTTGGCGGTGGCACACGGGCGACTCAGGGCTCGGGGAAGGTAGGTGCTAGGTCGGGGAGGTTCAATAGCCACTGTAGAAGGCCGACATGGGCTTCAAAGTCGATGAGGACGGCTGAAAATAGGGCGTCTACGGTGAGGCTGCTCGGCTTGGTCGTCGGTTGGGGAGAAGAACTCGGAATCCGGCGAAACAAGGGCCCTTTCTGCCCAAAAGGACGCTCAAAGAGGTGCAAAAGAAGGTGAGGAAGCTTCTCCCGGAAGGAATTGCACTCACATGAAGAAATGACACGAATTTTTCTGGGGAAAGGATGAAGGTCCGATGAACGTCAATGGCAAATAAAGCTCGATTCCGGTCTGTTTGGGGCGTGGCGGGCCTGCTCGACGGTCGAAGAATGTCGAGGACGTAGGGTGTAGTGGGGCGTGAGCTCAGTTGGGGCTGGAATGGAGAGGAGGCGAGGTGCAGCTAGGGTGCTGTAGGAGGATGTCAATGGCGAGCGTGCAGCAAAAGGGGAAACCACGGAGGGGATGACATGTGAAGAAAGGAGGGAGCGTTGGCGAGTAATGGCGCTGCTGCCGGCCGGTCGCACACGGCGTGCGTGATACCGTGGCGGACATGCACGGCTTCGAGGGAGGGAGGCAGAGGAAGAAGGTAATGATATGCGGGGTCCACTGCCTTTTTTTAATTTCAAATCTGCAGCTTTCTTATAAATTCAAAAACAATTGCTTAGAGGTCTTCTAAAATGGTAAAATTGTAGAGGTGTTCTACACAATATATTATAAATTTTGATGAACCCAGATTCAATTTTTCTGCGGAGAAATTTAAATTATGATTTTTTGTCTTCCAAACAATTGTTTAACTCATAGACTGTAGAAATTATATCATATCTTCGGAATAGGGATTTATATACATGCCTAAGGTAGTCGTTATTTCATGTGAAGAATTGAATTCATGCCATCGAGTGTAAAATATTATATTTCACCTCATTTTTGATGAATTGGATGAAATTAAAATTTAGAATTAACTCTTGAACCTTCAAAAGATTTTGTGTCATCAAAAATAGGGATTGTTACATGAAGGAACTAACTTGCGGCAAGATGATGGTATACGCATAGTGCTGAACAGACAATTACAATGCATCATCTTCGTTATATGCGACAAATACCATTTCGTTGACACTTGGAACTCCTTCATTTTGCCTTGTCTGTCGAAACCCTAGACAATTTTGAGCCAACACTAAAGGGTCCTCCGTTTTGCGAACGTCTACTCTATATAACAGGTTCGAAAAACTTGGAAATTTCTCTTTTTTTCCCCTTCCTATGACGAGGAATTATTAAGAGAGTCGCTAATTTTCAGCAACTACGAGGTAAGACGTGAGGAATCTCTGGATCTGGCGCCCATGGCATCTGATTGCACGCGTCGGCTCTTTGGCCCCCACCGTCATGTTCGTTGCTACTCCTGAGCAATGGAATCCATAAAACAATTATACCCGGCTTACGACACGGTACACGACGAGAGGCCATTATTGGGGTCCCAAGTCCCCAGCCGGTGTATCATTACCGCGCGTACAAAGCCGCGGCAAGAGCGGATACACAAACAAACATATACTAGCACGGTACTAGCGCACCGGCTGAAAGAACTGGGCAGGAGATGATGAAAAGGCGCAGCACTGATGATATGCTGAAAGAACATCAGGCACACAACGCTTTGTTGGATCGGACCGGACCCCAGGAAGCAGCACATCAAAACCCCTCAACCTCGCGCCATCTCGAGTTTAGTAGTAGTTGCCTAGTTGGATGTCAAAAGCCATGGACGCGAACGGCGCAACGGTGCTCTTTACATGGAATGGACTCCTCTCTTCTCCTTTGCTTTGGATCACGCTCACCAAAAGATCTCTGTAGCTTTGCGTAACATATTGCTGTTCCATTGACGGCATCAGGGCCTTTTGAGGAAGCTGATAGAACTGGCACTAAGGCATCGACAGGGAGAAAGATCAAAGCCCTGTGCCAGAAAAGATATTGCTACACTAGCTCAATGCAAGGAGCATGGGTAGCTACGGAGATCTCAATGGCCTCCAGGAGTGTTCAGTACTTCACTGTGGAGGAAGGAAACCATGAATGCCTGCTTCAAAATGGTAGTAGTAGTAGTGAAATGTTGTTTTGCTCTTTGCGACCACTTAATCATTAGAGTCTCGAGGGTGCACGCTACGAGAAGCAAGCACCATTGGACCTTTCTTCTTCCGGTGGGTTCTCAAGCACCAAAATAAACTGTTTCAGCATCTTCACCTTATTACTAGTAGTTCAGATATGTAGTACTCCTAGAAAAGAAAAGTAGTGGCTTCAAGAACCAAATCACAGCTGTCCAGGAGCTAGAGGGATACAGCTCCCAGCGTCTTTACCTTGAGTTTCAAATACTGCAAGCAGCAGATTGCTTCATCAAGAACAGCAGTGGCATCCTTGGCAATGCCTTCAGGGACGATCAGTTCAGATATGTAGTACTCCTAGAAAAGAAAAGTAGTGGCTTCAAGAACCAAATCACAGCTGTCCAGGAGCTAGAGGGATACAGCTCCCAGCGTCTTTACCTTGAGTTTCAAATACTGCAAGTAGCAGATTGCTTCATCAAGAACAGCAGTGGCATCCTTGGCAATGCCTTCAGGGACGATCTTTCTGAGTGCTGCGACAGTCTCTTGGATCCTCTCTCTTCTCCGATCCTGGTCAACAGGGCAGTCACCTTCAGCAGATTCTCCTTCCCTCAGAGCAAACTTGTGGCCACTTTCCACTTCACCGATACAGCAGGACTGTGCATCACAGTCACTGGCAAGTAGCTTCTGTTCGATGGAATGACCAGGCCTGGCTGAACTGGCGGTGTCAACAACAGACTTGTCGGTGCCAGAGAAGAGTCTTCTCCTCTTGGCTGGCCGTGCATCGCCTGTGCTAGCATCAGCACTGGCCACTGACTCCACACTCAAGGTGTCATTCTCAGCAGGAGATTGTGTAGCTCTGCTGAGTTCACAAACTTTTTCATACCCTTCATCTGAGTCAGAATCCAAGAGTGCATTGATCTCATTTGTGTTCTCATGAATACCCTCAGTGCCTTCTGCTCCAACATCAGTGATATTAGTCTCATTGCTACCTTGGAGCTCTGGCACAGGATCCAGCATCCCCTTGGCCAGCAAGGGAGCTGTAATAGGAGTACGATAATCCTTCTGGTAGAGAACAAGAGGTGCCTTATGTGGTGGATACAGAGAAGGCAATTCCAAACCAGGCACCAACGTTGCCGCAAATCTTGAAGGCATTGAAAGAGGTCTGTCAGCAACTAATGCTGTAAGAAATGGCATAGGTGCCGCAACTCCAGGATAGCTATAGGAGTGATTGTTCAGAAACATTGGCAATGCCACCGGTTTAGTGTCATCAAGCCCATCATCAGGTGGATAGAGATTGTCTGCAAAGCTGTCAACATTAAATTTCCATGAAGGATTGGGCCAATGGCACCAGGGATTAACCTTGTCCCCCATGAACAACCACCAACAAGTAGAACAACCTGAACTTACCAAGAAATTGAGTATAAGTATAACCATATTATCATATATGAACAGGTAGCTACAATATCAAATAAAATGTTCTTACCAGCAGAATGTTCAGATGGACAGGAACTTCTCCCAGTTGAATTGCGAGAGAAAAAAGCCTAAAACAGGAAGCTTATTAACCAGGAAACCAGAGCAGAGTGAAGCTACGTCACTGGCTTGAGGAGATGACGAAAATACTGAGCCTATAGAAAGCATAACAAAGCAATTGAAGCAATTGTTATAAGTGCCAAGTGAAGAAAAGGAGTTCTTAATAAACAGGTAATTCTTTTCTTGTTACCTGGCAATTTCGCAGCGGCTGGAAGCAAGCTATAACTCTCACGGCGATTCCATTCTCATGCTTAAACACGCGGAATCTTGTCTGCCCAGCTGCTTCCCACACCATTAGTGATCTTCGCCTTCTCCTTGGTAGCTTCGGACAAATAACCACAGCACCCAAACAGCAAACCCAGCAACCAGATGGAGAAGCCCTAGACAGCCTTCACAATCTTGGGAATCAGGATGTGCGTGAAGGTCAATTTTACAGAATGACACGGCAGTACAGGTTCAATGAGATCCCTTGGTGGAACTCGTCAACTGAAAGACCTAGCCACTGCATTCTTCGAGGGCTGTGTGCTGGTGTTAAGTCTCAACTTATGCCCCTTTGCACAAGAATTACCTGCACCGAGGGGAAATTGAACCGTGAACATTAGAAACTGCAAATTGTGCAGGGGGCCGGACTTCTGTCCTCCAATGAAGTATTGCATTTTGTCAATCACTTGACAAAACAATTTATGCTCGAGGCTAATTAACTGGACAGCTAGCGGCAATGCATAATCAATTTAGGCCGAAATCGAGAGGATGCTCCAATATCCAAAAGTCCTTTGAGACTAACACGATTCCATAAGCATCAAAGCCTTCTACAGGTAACACGACGAATGCTACATATTGAGTTTAATAAAGAGAAATGGTGGCGCGATAAGCTCCCAAATGAGCGCGCGCGCACACACACACGCACACACAAAAGGAGAGAATAGAAGGTCCCCAAAGAATTGACTTTTTTAACAGCTTACTGGACACCTAGCGAGACAAGCACTACGAGGAATCTATGCATAGAGCAAACTCAGAAACAGTTGTTAGAATCGAACACAACCCAATGCCTTCATCCTATCACGCCGCAAGAACCATATCAAAACCCGGGGACAGCAACAACCGCTGAACCGTTGTGACAAACATCATCGAAAGTCGGCCTAAAGATTATCACAGGCCGGCGAAGTTACGGCACCGACCGGACCAAGAACCCTCCTCCGAAATGTATACGAGCCAGGACGCTCACCAGATCGAGCGTCGGGAGGGAACAAGCGGCGCGCGGCCCCCGCTCGGCAGCACGCCGGAGGGGAGAGCACGCAAGGGAGGACAGGCGACGGGACTGCGAGGAGGAGCGTGCGCGCGTCGGCGAATTGCCCTATGTGTGTGTGGATGCGGCGGCCTGCGGAAAGGGGGGGCTGGCACCGGCAGGGGGGAGAAGGCAGGCGCGTGGACTCTTATGGGGCAGCCTCTGCCGGAAATGCCCCTCCGGCGTGCTCGTATTTGCACGCGTGCGGTGTCCGTCTCCGTCCGAGTCGGTGGCCCCGCCCGGCTCCTTTTGGACGGTGCGGTGGCGGCCATCATTCTTCCAGCTCCGCAGCTAAAGCTAATCATCTCGTTAAAATCTTTAATACGCATGATTAGTGAGGCTCGAATCATGGTTAAATCCCCTTCTATTTTTACAATAATTTTAAAACGAAAGAAGTATATAGCACATAATTTAAAACAGATGCAAATGTAGACTGCTAGATATGCTTGTGGCAAAGTTGTTACATTGTGGGGATTGGTTTCTCAAAGAAAAATTAAAAGCTAGAGTGCGAAAGGTGATGTGCAGGCAATGGAATTCATCCGCTTTTCTTTCTAGGTCGATTTGTTTATTGGGGGTGAATATGTAACTAGGTTCGGTAGTGCTAGTGCCTAGTAGTAGATACGCACGCTGCAATGCTTGATGGGCAGAGGCAAGTTTTTCTTTGGCGGCACCCCCAACCGGGGGCAGAGAAGTATACGGATGTTTTGGCGTTGGATCAGCATACAACTTCGATTTATTTTTACTTTCAATCCATTACAGATTATCTGACGGTCCAAGTTTAACCAATCATGTGCATGTCTACTAATAGTATCATTCTGTACGTGATAAGGATACGCATTACAATTGCGATTGTCCTATCCGAAATGAGACTGGACTTGTCAGTTAGCTGATAAACACATAAAAAGGTGATAAGTTACCTTACACGTACACATTTTATTTGCAAAAAATTGAGCTGGCAGTAATAGTTTGATGTCACTCTCAGGAAGCATGCAGCACTCCCAGCCGTGCCGCCGGCTCCGGCAAGCTGTGACAAAAATAGCTAGAGGAAAGGAAAAGGTGGTCCAAAGAAGCACGCGTGAACCCCTGTTTTCTGGCGCGCAGGACCACGCCGACGACCCATCAACTTGTCCCGGAGATGCCGGGCCTGCCCGCGAGAAAACAACCACCTCAAACGCAGCCGTAGGCATGGCACGGCACGACGACTCGGCTCCTCCAAAGCCGAAGCCGAAGCCACACTCGCCACCTTCTCATCAGGGCAGGCTCAAGGGATGTGGCGTGCCGTGGAGCCTCCCTTTATTCTCCACAAAACTCTACTCCCTCCTGTCCCAACAATTAAATCATTTAAGAAGAATTTATAGATAACTGGAGTGATTAATTATGTGGTATTTCCCTTATTTGCTCATATCAAATAAATTTGTGTGTGTATCCTATTCATGTCTCACACACAACCCAAGCGGTTATATCATATGATCCAAATCCAAACAATCTAAGAGCCCTGTCAAAGTGGTTGTCAGTGGTTTTACGATACTTCCCCAAGTACCGCTGCTGGAGCAGTCCACGAAGGTTCGTTGTTTGGAGGGGCTGTGAAAGCCCAGTTTTACACGATTGATATAGCATAAAAAGGTGGAGGAAATTCAAATTTTTAAAACTTTTTTGGCAACTAGTCACATACATATGATACTAGTGCAAATTCAAGCCTTAGCTTGCCACTTGTTTCAAATAATTCAAAGAGACCTCATGCAAAATTTCATAATTTTGCCAGCATGTTTGCTATTTAATTTTAGGGTGACATCAAAAACCATTGGAATTTAAATTTGAATTTGGAATTCGAACCAAACTTGATCAAATGCAGCATCGAAGTCCAAAAATTGAATTCTACATATTTGATTTTGCTTCCCTGCAAATATCTAGGATTTTTGGACAAAGTTTGGTGGTAGGATTAGAAGATCAGAAACACTAGGAGGGGAAGAGAGAGGGTGACATGTGGGACCATCTAGTCAGTCACCCACCGAGCATGTCGATTCCCGTTTTCTCTCTACGGCCGCCACCGCGATGCAGCCGCGCGCCACGGCAACGTATCTGTCTTGGCGCTGAAGTCACTGTTTCCCCGTTGCGTTCGCACTTGAGCCGAGCGTCGCAGGTGTGTCATTGTCTCTGCTCACTCGGTCAAGAAAACACACACGCCTCCTCTGTTTTTGCCGTCGGACCGAAAATCGTCGCTCCTCTGCTCTCTCTGCGTTAGACCGAGTGTTCTTCGGCTGAGTAGGGTTGCCAGCGGTACGGGGTGCTACTGTCCAGCCTAGGAGCAGCCGCGTTTCCTCTCCAGCTGTGATCGCTTTCCGTTTCTTCCGAGCTACTGCAAGAACCGAAGCCCATCTACTGGGAAATTTGGTTCTAACGTGAAGTCATAGTCTCATTTCTTTAGCTCGATGCTTCTATGCAACCTAGCGCAGCTCCTCGATGCAAAACCATCGGAAAACCGTCGAGAAATGAAGCCGTAATCCGAGTTTTCCTGGCCGCCGACGCACAACCCTATCCTCGAGCTACCCTTTTCACGGGTTTTTACCCATTTTAGGATGCAAAAACGTGGTCCTCACATCACATTGGTGCTTGTGGTGCTCTCCCCAACCGGAATACCCTTCTCCCAAGCGAGAACAACGGCGCCGTGGTGGAATTTGCCGCTGCCGCCATCGGGGAGGTATTTCCGGCCACCTAGCATCACCACCGGCCTTCCCAGATTATTTCTCGTCGAGGGCACAGGCGGTGAGATTTGAGCCGTTTGGGGCACTGGGCAGCCTTTCCGGCGAGTCGCCGCCGCTGCTCCGACGAGGGAACTGCCTGGGCGTGAGGAAGACGACGGAGGGGCGTGGCCCACCTGTCAGTGTCTCAGCTCAGGTGCGGGATCTGGGTGCGGCACGGACTCGGGTGTGGCTGTACTGGTTAACTTTGTAGCCCCCAGTGTTGCTGAAATTTAACTGGCCCGATTTAAAACACTTGGCCCGGTTGCAATTATTTGAAGTTTTCTATTAGCAAACAATTCCAGAAATTAGCTCATCTTCTAAATTCAATTATGCCTACTAGAATTGCTCCAAAAATTCCAAATAAATTCTGGTAGAATCCTCATGTGCTAAACTTTGCAGTGATGCAATTTCCTAAACATGAAAGTCTCAATATTTCTGCAAGTAATTACTTTAAGCTGATTGCTTTGGAAATTACTTACCACTGTTCCTTTAATGGAAAAATTCCCAATTTTGGTCAGGACACTTCTTCAAATAACCTGGACCATCAGTAAAAGTTTCAAGTTCATTAGGATTAATCTACTGGGTCAAACAGTCTTCTAATCCTAGGCCTTCAATGAAAATCCCCCAAAATAAACAGAACTTTTTCAGCATTTCATATCAACTTCAAGAATTCATTTATCTCTGTAGACAACTTGAAAAATTGTGAAACAAATTTTGCTAGAACCAGAGAAACCTTCTCTAATTAGATCTTCCACTTTTAGCCATGTCAAAACTTCAGATTTGGGATCAAAATTCAGAGAAGCCTTGTACTTGTGGGAATTTTGGAGATCACAAACTTCCATGAAACTTCTCCAAATTTGCTCAGATCATCCTTATAGAGTCTAGTATCCACTGGAAAAATCCTAAAGCCAATTAAGAAACCTTAATAGCAGTAGCTAGTCATAGGAGTTTATCTCTTATAAAACACTAGCACTTATACATATATTTTGTTGCATTTCATATAGTGACCGAAGTTGAGGACACCCCGGAGCCGTTGGAAGTCCTCCCACCAGACGTTAACTTTCCGTATAACTCGCAACCATGCAAGTCTCAGTTTTCATTTAATTACTTTTTGCAAAGTTTTCATTTGTATCACTTGTGTCTAGGGTGAAATGCTTGCATTAGAGTTAA
The DNA here is from genome assembly GCA_030760725.1 of Neostapfia colusana. Classification (NCBI taxonomy): domain Eukaryota; kingdom Viridiplantae; phylum Streptophyta; class Magnoliopsida; order Poales; family Poaceae; genus Neostapfia; species Neostapfia colusana. The sequence continues at coordinate 70,777,200 of JASWHV010000015.1, forward strand.
GGTGATTGAAACCCCACTTGCATGACTTTTAAATCCTATGGAGGGTTGGGTAGTGTACAACTCGATGAGTAGAGAACGTCATGCTAATGTTCTTAGGATCCCGGTAGAAGTCGAGTGGTTGGAATCTACTCGCGAGATAAGATTTTATCACATGGGATGGAAAGAGGTAGATAATGGCTTAAGAATGTGAAACTGAGACCCAGCAGGGGGATAGGATGCAGTGAGCGGAGGTCTCACGTGAGTATCCCTGTTGGTGTCAGTTGAGGACCGAGCCATGTGCGGTCCTGCTGGACAAGTTTGAATAGTACTGGATGCATACTGACATATGGGAACCAGAAAACCGAGGTAATTGGTTAATCTAGGTGCCAAGGCTTACCCAACCGTTTTAAAGGAGTGGGTTGAGGGTAGCAAGGTGTAAATTTGCCGGTGGGCACAAACACACTCCACGCAGGACCTACTACCCGTTACGGATGGACCGGTTCGGTATTTGGGTTTCCTTTGAAAGGTTGCTGCATACAACGAAGAAGAAAGGTGTGAAGCACCACACTTCTGAAAGTGGGTGTATGTGACGTGTTATCCGGGTGTCTATTGATTGCAATCACCGTCCCTCGCGGTTATTTGAGTACCGCTTGTTCACTACGCTGTGATGTAGTAGAATTGAAAGAAGCCAGATAAATATGATGCATTGAACTATTAATGTCTTGAAACCATGTATGTTGTAGATGTAGATCTCATTAAGTTTATCTTCCACTTTAGTCATAACCACATCGGAGGAAAGCATTTCTTGTTTGATTGTGGACTTCCGATGTGAGGGCTGCCTAAGGCACATTAAACTGCTGCTATAAAACTGAAAGTAAGGATTAACATGTAGGCGTGTCTTTATTGCAACATCCTTTCCTATATTACTAATCCATGCATGTAGAGTTTCATGTTTAGGAGTGTCGGTTAAGTCTTGCGGAGCCATCGTGCTCACGGTTGCAATATTTGAGCTGTTACAGGTGAGAGTTATGAGGAAGGGTCCGAGGACGAGGCGATGCCCCCGTCGGGGTACACGGCCGAGCTGGAGCACTGCACACTGCCGTGATCATTGTATGAGTGTTGCTAGTGTGTAGTGTCCCCAGGCTAGACGGCTACACTTTTTTCTTAGTTAGTATGAGAGTGTAGTTATGTATAGTACTTCCGCTATACCTTACTTTTGTAAAAGACTTCCACTGTGTTTTATGTAAAATAAAAGTTTGTATGTTGTTCTTAATCTTTTCTTGTGTGTTATTGGGTGCCGCATCGCACTGCACCACCCTCTGCGATCCCGGAGTGGGAGAACCACGGGGTGGCTCCCCACAGACGTGGTATTAGAGCCGCATTGGGAATAGCACGCTCAAAAGGAGCCTATTTTGAAAACTTAGAAGTAGTCGAGTGAGGATTAGTCACTACGCCTATTATAGTAATAGTTACTAAGATGGAAATGCTAACATACGTGTTATTAATTTGTAACGACACTGCGACGTCAGGTAAGAGGTAAGGTACGCTACCGCAGACGGATCAATTGCGATAAGCTCACCATACGAGCAATGGTATGGAATGGTTTACCGTGGCTTGGCACGGTAGTGAATATGAGTCTCTGAACCTTTTCATGGTTCTGAGAGCATATGGAAATGGTGATCTCCAGCGTGCTTTAGGCAAAAGCAAGAATACTCGTGGTAAGCAACACGATAGTATGCAACTCTTGAACGTTCAATGTTCAAAGGGCCGTACGCAGCGCTCGCAATCGGCGTGCCTCAACGGTCATGAGGCAGTAGGTGGTAATTGTTGGGTTGATGAAATTCCCAAGCGTGACGACCCGTTTGCGCTCTACTCGGGTTCCCCATCGTGTGGTGTGAAAACACGACCATGTACATTGAGACGTGGCTTGACTCAAGGACGATCCGTATGGCAATTATACAGACCATATATTTTTACTATGATATGGACCTGATTGAGATGTTAAACTCTTATGTGCACCATTATTGTGTGGACTTCTGCAGATACATTAACCACTTTAGAGCATGACGTTTAGAAATCGTTTGTGAGTGACGTTCTTAGTTCCACCATTTGACACGTATATGCTGAAATATCGGCTTAGGATTTTTTTTGGTGAGGAAACGTAGTACCGAGATGAGTTATTAGTTGCATAAATTTTCAAAGAAAAGAGTTAAATTGGAGTTTAGGATTCAATTTAGGGGTTATTGAACTCTCATATTAAACTAAGAGTCAATTGGGAGTGTAGATTCATTTCCAAAGACTTAAGAGCAACCTCCCCTGTTTTTGGCAGAATTTTTGCTGAACTTAAACAGGGTATAACTTATGATTGGTTGAACCAATTGAGGTGTGTGATACTATTCTGTAAATTTTTTGAAGTCTTCTACAATTTTCCTGTAGAACTCCAGAACAAAATCTCCCTCCAAATGAATGAAAATCTCAGATGAGTATGCACTGTACAGAAACAGGGCGGACCAAAAATGCTCTCTGGAATTTTATGTATTTCGATCATAACTTCCTGTAGAAAAATTTCTAAGGGTCAAGTAAGACACCGTTGAAAAGTGTAGGATATGTTCTACAATTTTTTAGTTCAGTGTTTTCTTAGATTGGGTGCAGAAATAGTTGGAATTTTGTGAACAGAACAGCCACTTGTAAAGTAGGTGCTGTCAAAATTCCTGAGAAAAACCTATCAACTTGTAAAAATCATAACTGCTAAACTAGAAAGTATATGGAGGCAAATAAATACAATCTGGATTCCTTTTTAAGTCTACTACAGCTTTGTTGTTGAACTCCAGTCCAGGTTTTGCCTCTAAGGTGTCCGAAACAGTTAAATTCTTCAAACTTGTCTGCTGGACAGAAGCTGGACAGGGAAAACCATGTTTGAAGTTATCAATTCAAAACACTTGGTTTCACATTTCGATATCCAGCGGCTGTTGTAAAACAGTGAGTTGGAGTCAAAAATATTATACATTCAACATATCAGTTCGAGCGAGGACATGTTTGGGTCCAGTACAATAACGAGGATTTACACATGCTAATGCACTTAACATCCCGTGGCGACCCATGATGGTCGAAATGAACTTTTAATCCATAAAGTTCATTACTTTGGAACTCGATTGTGGCGACATGGTCCAGGGATGTATATGTTATATAAAGTGTTTACTTTATCCATATGTGTGAATGTTATGTGTGTCATTTGTTCTATTCTTGCACTACTATTGTGTAGCCTGGATGAAGTAAACAAACATGTGCTGATCGTTTGAATGGTGTGAATGCAGAATGGTGCGTACACAGTCCACACAAGAGGAGGGAGGTCCAAGTCAGGTTCGTGGTGATGAGTCTCCACTCACAGAGCAAACCACGACGCAGCAACAACCACCTCCTCCACCACCAGAACTTTCAAGAAATCTTGTGGAGGTTCTCGCCGCAGTACTCGGCTCGCGCGACGAGCAAACCAAGTTGCTGCGAATGCTGGTGCAGCAAAATGCGTCCCGTCAGGGAGGACGCCAAGACAATGGGCAACGCCAGCCCCAACAGAGTTTATATTTGGACTTCCTGGCGACCCATCTATTGGTCTTTACGGAGGCCGAAGAGCCTTTGTAAGCGGAAAGCTTCATCTGCACTCTCGAGGCGAAATTTGGTCTACTTCGATGTACTGAGCACCAGAAGGCGTTGTATGCAGCGCAACAGCTTCAAGGGGAAGCCGGTACATGGTTGGCGAGCTACATCGCCTCATTACCGGCTGGTCATGCCGTCACTTGGGCGGAGTTCTGGGAGGCATTCCGCGCCTATCATATACCTCCCGGTGTTCTGCAGAGGAAGCTTCAGGAGTTCCTGGAGCTGAAACAAGGTGAGAGGAGTGCTCATGAGTAGTCCAGAGAATTCAACCGGCTGGCACAATATGCGCTAGAATATGTGGGAATGGAGGAAAAGAAGCAAAACACATTCTTCCGGGGCCTGAATTAAAAAATGAAGGTCCATCTCGGCCAAAGCAACCGCGGCACATTCAACGATCTTGTTAATGCCGTGATTGTACAAGAAGATGCACAATGCGAGCGTGGTTCTGATAAGAGGAAACGCAGCGCGCTGGCGAGCAGCAGTGGTGGGGTGCCTCAAAAGTACCTCGTGGTGTATCGCTCACCATCCGGTCAGAGATGGCAGCCACCGGCGCTACCGCCTCAGTTTCGCGGTCGTCAATTTAATGCTCCAAGCTTCCAATCGTCGTGTCCACCACAGCAACAGAAGCAGCAAAGGATGGTCCCACGTGCACCTCCATTTCAATCACGTGCACCGGGATTCCGTCCTCAATTCGGAGGGACCCCGACACCATACACGTGCTTCACGTGTGGCCGTGTCGGGCATATTGCCAAGGACTGCCCCGAGCAGCGACAGGGCAGGGGTTCAGCACTGTACAGCCCTGCAACCAACCCAAGAAACCAGCACCAAAACCCGGCAACTTACACCAATTAGCCATCAAATATGTGCCGTAAGGCGAACCCGTCCTTGCGGATACGTTTTCTTATTTAGATCATCCCGTAGTCATACTTTTTGACTCCGATGCCACCCATAATTTTCATAAGTCAATCTTATATTATTAAATATCAATTATCTATCATTCTCACAAATAGTTCATACTTGATTTGCTGTCCGGGTGGAAAAATAACAGCTGATAGGATTGTCTATAGAGCACCATTGCAATTGGATGGGAATCTATACCCGACTTCTCTAATTATGTTAGAGAGTCAAAAACTCGATGTCATTTTAGGAATGTCATGGCTACATCGCCATGGTGCTATTCTTGACATCGTTCCACGTGTGATTCATTTAAACTCTCCACTTCATGAACCACATATTCTCATTCTTGACCGTTTGGTTCAAGAAGTCCCAGGCACATATAACACGGAAGACACAAAACTTGAGGATATTTGAGTGGTCCATGAATATCCGGATGTATTTCCGGATGATCTCCCGGGCATGCCACTCGAAAGGGGTGTCGAGTTCAAGATCAAACTTGTACCCGGGACAACATCGATATCACGGAGACCGTACAAGATGGCTCCGAATGAGCTAGCTGAATTGAAAGAGCAGCTCAATGATCTGATGAGTATGGGTTTCGTTCAAGCGAGTTCCTCACCATGGGGATGCTCGACGCTGTTCGTGAAGAAAAAGGATAGAACCTTGAGGTTGTGTGTGTATTACCGACCTCTCAATGCCGTCACCATCAAAAATAAATATCCACTGCCCCGCATCGATATTCTATTCGATCAACTTGTCGGTGCGAGTGTATTTTTGAAGATGGATCTTCGCTCCGGATATCACCAAATCAAGATCCGACCGGAGGATATTCCGAAGACAACCTTCTCGACGAGATATGGGTTGTATGAATATCTCGTCATTGCCATTTGGTCTCATCAACGCCTCGGCACGTTTCATGTACCTTATGAATTCAGTGTTCATGCCGGAGTTGGACAAGTTCGTGGTGGTGTTTATCGATGACATCTTGGTTTATTCCAAGTCCGATGAAGAATACGTCAAACACTTGCATATCGTGCTTCAATGATTGCGAGACCATAAGCTTTATGCCAAGTTCAGCAAGTGCGAGTTTTGGATCAGCCAAGTGCCATTTCTCGGTCATATTATTTCTGCGGAAGGCATTGCGATTGATCCAAGCAAGATTGAGCAAGTGCTGAAATGGAAATCCCCCACCTCTGTCCATGAAGTCAGAAGTTTCCTCGGGTTAGCAGGATATTATCGGAGATTCATCCCAAGCTTCTCCAAGCTTGCTAAACCGATGACGGAATTGTTGAAGAAGGGGATTAAATATGTTTGGATCTCAGCTTGTGAAGGAGCTTTCCAAACATTGGTAAAGCATCTTACAACAGTCCCGGTTTAGCTCAACCGGATACGACCAAACCCTTCGACGTATATTGTGATGCGTCCGATATCGGGCTTGGCTGTGTATTGATGCAAGGAGGAAGAGTGGTCTCCTATAGATCACGTCAACTTCGTAACCACGAGCAGCACTATCCGACTCATGATCTTGAGCTTGCTGCTGTGGTGTTGGCATTGAAAATGTGGAGGCACTATCTGCTTGGGAACTTAGTGCACCTCTACACCAACCACAAGAGTCTGAAATATATATTCACTCAAAAGGAGTTGAATATGCGGCAACGGAGATGGCTAGAACTGATCAAAGACTATGAGATCGAGATTCACTACCATCCCGGTAAGGCAAACGTGGTTGCTGATGCCTTAAGCCGCAAATCTCACGTCAACAACCTGTCCATCACTCCGCTTGAAGAGGAGGAGCCGAGTTTATACTTGGTTCCATATGGGGCATTATAAAATAATATTGCTCTCGTCCCTACCATACGAGAGGAGATTATGTAAGAAGAAAGACGTTAGAATGTCGCACATTCGGATAAGAATGAAGAATGGTGAAATGAAATGCTTCGAAGGGATGAACATAGTACTCTATGGTTTAAAGACCGTATAGTGGTACCCCGTGACATGAAGCTTCAGAAGAAAATCTTGGATGAAGCTCACTTGTCCAAGTATTCTATTCATCCGGGCAGCAACAAGATGTACTAGGATCTGAAAACAAGATTTTGGTGGACACGGATGAAAAGAGAAACCACAAAGTACGTATCCGAATGTGATACGTGTCGGCGTGTGAAAGCCAACCATATGAGTAAAGCCGGACAGCTGCAACAATTGAACATGCCGGTGTGGAAGTGGGAGGATATCAGCATGGACTTCATGGTTGGCTTACCTATCAGGTCTCACAAGCATTGATTCAATTTGGGTGATAGTCGATCGACTAACCAAGTCGGCTCATTTTATTCCGGTACATACAAAGTACGTGGTCAAGCAATATGTGGAGCTGTATATTGCAAGGATCTTGTGCCTGCACGGTGTTCCCCACACAATTATTTCGGGTCACGGTGCGCTGTTTCCTTGTTTGGTTTTGGACACAGCTGCACGTGTTATTGGGGACCAAACTGATCCGAAGCTCCGCGTATCACCCGCAGACGGATGGTCAAACTGAACGGGTGAATCAAGTGCTTGAAGACTTGCTACGCGCTTGTGCCATCCACCATGGTAAAAACTGGGACGATCATCTGCCGTTGGTAGAGTTTTCATATAACAATGGCTATCAAGCTAGCATCAAGATGGCACCGTATGAAGCTCTCTACGGCCGGAAATGTCGCACACCACTCAACTGGTGTGAGTCCGGCGAGCGAGTTATCTACAGCATTGAACTTGTGAATGAGGCCAAAGAACGATTACGAGTAATACAAGCCAATCTTAAGGCTGCTCAATCTCGTCAGAAGAGCTATGCGGATAAAACACGCCGTCCTCTCCACTTCGACATCGGGGACCATGTTTATGTTTGAGTGTCTCCGATGAAAGGAGTTCATCGTTCCGTAGTGAAGGGAAAACTTGCTCCGCGATTCATCGATCCATTTGCCGTCATTGAAAAATGTGGACCCGTGGCCTATCGCTTGGAGTTACCGGCATCACTCGCGGGAATTCACAACGTATTCCACATCTCTCAGCTGAGGAAATGCCTCAAGCCCTCGGCTGAAATCCGCACTGAAGAAATAGAAGTTCTCTAACCGGACCTCACATACTCGGAGTATCCGATCCGGATTATCGATGAAAAGACTTGCGCCACAAGAAACCGGACCTTATAGTTTTACAAGGTCTTGTGGAGCAACCATACCGCTGAGGAAGTGACATCGGAAAGCGAGGACTATCTACAAGCAAATTATCCGGAATTGCTATCGTTGTATACCCGGTAAAGTTTCCCCCACTTCGATTTTCTTTTGGAATCTCAGGGCGAGATACTTTTAAGGGGGGAGGGATGTGAAAGCCCAGTTTTACATGGTTGGTGTAGCATCAAAAAGGTGGAGGAAATTCAAATTTTTAAACTTTTTGGCACCTAGTCACATACATATGATACTAGTTCAAATTCAAGCCTGAGCTTGCCACTTGGTTTCAAAAAATTCAAAGAGCCCGATGTTTGCTATTTAATTCTAGGGTGACATAAAAAACCACTGGAATTTAAATTTGAATTTGGAATTCGAACCAAACTTGATTAAATGCAGCATCGAAGTCCAAAAACTGAATTCTACATATTTGATTTTGCTTCCCTGCAAATATCTAGGATTTTTGGACAAAGTTTGGTGGTAGAATTAGAAGATCAGAAACACTAGGAGGGGAAGAGAGAGGATGACATGTGGGACCACCTAGTCAGTCACTCACCGAGCACGTCGGTTCCTGTTTTTCTCTCTATGGCCGCCACCGCGATGCAGCCGTGCGCCACGGCGACGTCTCCGTCTTGGCGCCGAAGTCACCGTTTCCACGTCACGTTCGCACTTGAGCCGAGCGTCGCAGCTCTGTCGTTGTCTCTGCTCACTCGGTGAAGGAAACACGCACACCTCCTCTGTTTTTGCCACCGGACCGAAAATCGCCGCTCCTCTGCTCTCTCTCTGAATTAGACCGAAAGTTCTTCGGCTGAGCAGGGTCACCAGCGGTACGGGGTGCTACTGTCCAGCCTAGGAGCAGCCGCGTTTCCTCTCCGGCCGTAATCGCTTTCCGTTTCTTCCGAGCTACCGCAAGAACCGAAGCCCGTCTACTCGGAAATTTGGTTCTAAGGTGAAGTCATAGTCTAATAGCTTTCGCTCGATGCTTCTAGGCAACCTAGCGCAGCTCCTCGACGCAAAACCATCAGAAACCGTCGAGAAATGAAGCCGTAATCCGAGTTTTCCTGCCCGCCAATGCACAACCCTAGCTGCACCGTCGAGCTACCCTTTTCACGGGTTTTTACCCATTTTAGGATGCAAAAACGTGGTCCTCACATCACACTGGTGCTTGTGGTGCTCTCCCCAACCGGAATACCCTTCTCCCATGCGAGAACGACTGCGCCGTGGTGGAATTTGTCGCTGCCGCCGTCGTGGAGGTACTTCCGGCCACCTAGCATCACCCCCGACCTTCCTAGATTGTTCCTCGTCGAGTTTTGGGCACAAGCGGCAAGATTTTAACCGTTTGGGGCACTGGGCAGCCTTTCTGGTGAGTCGCCGCCACTGCTCTGGCGAGGGAACCGCCCGGGCGCGAGGAAGACGACGGAGGGGCGTGGCCCACCTGTCAGTGTCTCAGCCCAGGCGTGGGATGTGGGTGCGGCACGGGATCAGGTGTGGCTGTACTGGTTAACTCCGTAGCCCCCGGTTGCAATTATTTGCAGTTTTCTATTAGCAAATAATTTCAGAAATTAGCTCATCTTCTAAATTCAATTATGCCTACTAGAATTGCTCCAAAATTCCAAATAAATTCTGGTAGAATCCTCATGTGCTAAACTTTGCAGTGATGCAATTTCCTAAACATGAAAGTCCCAATATTTCTGCAATTAATTCCTTTGAGCTGATTGATTTGGAAATTAATTACCACTGTTCCTTTAATGGGAAAATTCCCAATTTTGGTCAGGACACTTATTCAAATAACCTTGACCACCAGTAAAAACTACAAGTTCATTAGGCTTTATCTACTGGGTCAAACAGTCTTCTAATCCTCTGCCTTCTATGAAAACCCCCCAAAATAAACAGAACCTTTTCAGCACTTCATATCAACTTCAAGAATTCATTTCTCCCTGTAGACAACTCGAAAAATTGTGAAACAAATTTTGCTAGAACCAGGGAAACCTTCTATATTTAGATCTTCCACTGTTATCCATGTCAAAACTTCAGATTTGGGATCAAAATTCAGAGAAACCTTGTACTTGTGGGAATTTTGGAGACCACAAGCTTCCATGAAACTTCTCCAAATTTTGCTCAGATCATCCTTATAGAGTCTAGTATCCACTAGAAAAATCCCAAAGCCAATTAAGAAACCTTAATAGCAGTAGCTAGTAATAGGAGTTTATCTCTTATAAAACACTAGCACTTATACATATACTTTGTTGCATTTCAGATAGTAACCGAAGTTGAGGACACCCCGGAGCCGTTGGAAGTCCTCCCACCGAACGTTAACTTTCTGTATAACTCGCAACCAGGCAAGCCCCGGTTTGCATTTAATTACTTTTTGCAAAGTTTTCATTTGTATCACTTATGTCTAGGGTGAAATACTTGCATTAGAGTTAAGGTGATTGAAACCCCACTTGCATGATTTTTAAATCCTATGGAGGATTGGGTAGTGTACAAATCAATGAGTAGAGAATGCCATGCTAATGTTCTTAGGATCCCGGTAGAAGTCGAGTGGTTGGAATCTAATCGCGAGATAAGATATTATCACACGGGATGGAAAGAGGTAGAGAATGGCTTAATAATGTGAAACTGAGACCCAGCAGGGGGATAGGATGCAGTGAGCGGAGGTCTCATGTGCGTAGCCCTGTTGGTGTGGGTTGAGGACCGAGCCGTGTGCGGCCCTGGTGGAGAAATTTGAACAGTACCGGATGCACACTGGCATATGGGAACAGGAAACCATGTAAATGTTTTTAAAGGAGTGGTTTGAGGGTAGCAAGGTGTAAATCTGCCGGTGGGCACAAACACACTCCATGCGGGGACCTACTGCCCGTTACGGATGGACTGGTTCGGCATTTGGGTTTCCTTTGAAAGGTTTCTGCATACAACAGAGTAGGAAGGTGTGAAGCAGCACACTTCTGAAAGTGGATGTATGTGACGTGTTATCTGGGTGTCTATTGATTGCAATCACCGTCCCTCGCGGTTATTTGAGTACCGCTTGTTCACTGCGCTGTGACGTAGTAAGAATTGAAAGAAGTCAGATGAATATGATGCATTGAACTATTAATGTCTTGAAACCATGATTGCTGTAGATGTAGAGCTCATTAAATTTATCTTCCACTTTGGGCATAACCACATCAGAGGAAGCGTTTCTTGTTTGATTGTGGACTTCCGATGTGAGGGCTGCCTAAGGCACATTAAACTGCTGCTATAAAACTGAAAGTAAGGATTAACATGTAGGTGTGTCTTTATTGCAACATCCTTTTCCTATATTACTAATCCATGCATGTAGAATTCCATGTTTAGGAGTGTTGGTTAAGTCTTGTTGAGCCATCGTTCTCACGGTTGCAATATTTGAGCTGTTGCAGGTGAGAGTTATGAGGAAGGGTCCGACGACAAGGCGATGCCCCTGTCGGGGTACACGGCTGAGCTGGAGCCCTGCACGCCGCCGTGATCATTGTATGAGTGTTGCTAGTGTGTAGCGTCCCCAGACTGGACGGCTACACTTTTTGCTTAGTTAGTATGAGAGTGTAGTTATGTATAATACTTCCGTTGTACCCTACTTTTGTAAAATACTTCCGCTGTGTTTTATATAAAATAAAAGTTTGTATGTTGTTCTTAATCTTTTCTCGTGTGCTGTTGGGTGCCGCATCGCACGGCACCACCCTCTCCGATCCTGGAGTCGGAGAATCACGGGGTGGCTCCCCATAGGGGTTAAGTCCCTAGACCATTTGAGCCTGAAGAACAGGAGATGAACACGAGGATTTATGTGGTTCGGGCCGCCGGAGCGTAATACCCTATGTCCACAGGAGAGTGTGTTGTATTCGATCCTCTGAGGCTTGGATCTCTCGTGAGGTCTTGATTGTGGCTTGTGCATGTGCGCATGTCTTCTCTCAGAGGGTGCTCAGTCCTTTTATAGCTCAAGGCCAGGCAGTTACACTAAGACCCGGGGTCGACAGGTGACCCCGCGGTGGTCCGTGCCCTATACACAATCTATGGTATTAATGGCTACTTGTAGTATCCACTGTTGATGGAGTTAAGGCGCGCTGTATGACACGCTGAGCATCCCAGGCTAAGTTGCGGTTTACAGTGGCAGGAGAAGGCTCCGTCTTGTCGCCGCAGCCTACTCGGCCAGCTACGCAGCACTGTATTGTTGTTGCCGTTGTCACGCCACACTGTCCTGTCTTGTCACTGTAATGACTGACAGGTGTGGGCGGAGGCGTGCGCTGCACGCCGTGCTCCTAGGAAACACGCGAGTCTTGAATGCGTGACTAGACTGGTCACATCTTCCTTAACTTCTGAGGCCCATGACCCATGGAGGGTCATGAGACACGTGGCAGCTCCGGTGCCCGCCTCAGCGGGGAGGCCGGGTTCGGAGCCAGAGGGCATGTGGCAGGTCCAGAGCTCGCCTCAACAGGGATGCCGGGTCTGGAGCCGAAGGACACGTGGCGGCACTGGGCCTCGTCTCATCGGGGAGGCCGGGTCCGGAGCCAGAGGACACATGGCAGCTTCAGAGCCCACCTTAGCGGGGAGGCAGGGTCCGGAGGCTGAGGACACATGGCAGCTCCGGAGCTCTCCTCAGCGGGAAGGCCAGGTCCGGAGCCGTAGGACACGTGGCAGCTCTAGAGCCCACCTCAGCGGGGAGGTGGGGTCCAGAGCCGTAGTACATGTGGAGATCCGGAGCCCGCCTCAGCGGGGACACGAGGTCCGAAGCCGGAGGACACGTGGCAGCTCCAGAGCTCTCCTTAGAGGGGAGGCAATGTCCGGAGCCGGAGGACACATGGCAGCGCCAGAGCCCGCCTCAGCAGGGAGGTGGGGGTCTGGAGCCACTTCATGCCTGTACGTGGGGGTACCCGATCTGCAGGGTACCGATTGTGGGCCTCGGGCCCACCTCGGGGGAGGTGACGGTCCCGCGGGTGAGTCCTCCATCTGTCCTTCCCTCGTTGCTGCTTTGAACTTGTATCTTGGCAGTTGAAGCGGCAGCATGCCCCTGGCACAGTGGACGTGTGGTCGTGCTTGATTGGAGGATCGTGGCGAAGTGCTCATGGTGCAGTTTAGGGCATTATCTATGATGGTTCCCGAGATGACTGCTGCAGTTCCGTTGTGCCGCTTTTCTCGGGGACTGTTCGAGTCTCCTTTTAAAGTCACTGCCCGCCCGGCCCCCGCTGTCTGACAGGTGGACTTAGGTCCCACTCGTAATTGGCGATGCAGGTAGCGCCGGGCGGGGCTAGACCAAGCGCCGCACACGAAGTTTTCCCAAGCGTCACAGGAGCAGTAAAGAAAACTTTGCAGCCAAAGGTGATTGCTTCCTCATTTTCTTCCTTGCGCTTTGAGCCCTTCGTCTTCCTCCTTTGCGCTCGAAACCTCAACGTTCGACCAGATCCAACCACCGCTTGCTCCAATGGCAACCGACCTTCGTACCCCCCGCCTTCAGTCTGATGAAGATCTCGGGCACGTGAGGCTGCTGCTCGGCTGGCAGTCGGCCGATTACGACAGTAGGATTCACCGCGGGATGATCCCGCTCACCGGCTTGCATCCCGGCGAGATCGTCCTCTTCACGTCGTACGTGCTGGCCAGGTTCGCTCTCCCGGCTTCTTCGTTTATGCTGACGCTGCTGGAGGTGTACGACCTTCAGATCCACCACCTTACACCGCACTTTCTCACATTGATGGCGGTCTTCATCCACCTCTGTGAGATGTTTGTGTGCGTGTGGCCGTCGGTGCGACTGTTCTGACTCTTCTTCATCCTGCGGGCCTCTAGGAGAAGCTCAGGCCACCTGGGGGCTTACTACTTCCAGCACCGGGGCAAGAACTCCGTGATGTACATCGCACCCTTCTCCTTCGGCAAGTGGGAGCACTAGAGGGAGGATTGGGTGATCATCTGGACCGACATCCACAATTGCCTAGACCTGCCGAGTGACGCCCCGGTCAGCAAGAACCCCGTCGGGGATAGGATCCCTAATCTGTAGAGAGCCTACAAGGTTGTGCTGCCGAGGATCAAATTATTGGCACAGCAGGGCCTGACTTCGCTGATGGTCTTGGCCGACTTCCTGTCGTACCGTATTGCTCCCCTCAAGCAGCGCACCCGCGCGGTCTGGTTGTATACTGGGCAGAATGACTCCACCTGGCTGGAGCGCGGCTTTGGGACGACCCCGGACAGGAAGATGCTGGACGCCATGTCATCGAAGCTGTCCTCCGACCCAATCTCCGATAACCTCATCAACCCGTTGACAACTTGCTTGCCAATCTTTTTGGAGCAGACGGCAAGGACGAGGTTGTTGAGGGAGATGCCGACGCTGGACGACATCGACGTCACCGTGCAGCAGGTTGGGGAGGCTTCCCGGGGCGTGCAGATCTCCGGGAAGGCGGCGATAGCGGTCACGGGAGGTCCGAGCCGGACCCGTGCCCCGGCAAGGGGAAGGAGAAAGTGACGGCTGGCGGACCCGCACCCAAGGCGCTCTCTGGCACACCACCCAGGGACGCCGAAGCGTCGAGCAAGCAGCCCGCTTCCCCCACAAAAAAGAGGAGGTTGGTTCGCGGGGATGGGAGCTCCATCTCGAAGCCCAGAGTGGAGGAGTCTCTGGCCGCAAGTGGCCATGCATCGGACCCGGTGGATGGCGCCAGCAGCGGCTCCAGCGGTGCTGCAGTCGGGGCAGTTCCGGCGAGTGTGGAGAAAACACCTGACGCGCCTACGGCTCCGAAGCCGACAGGGGCGGGTGGCTCTAGCCCCCTGCGCAAGAAGCTCCGCACCCCCTAGAACTTCCAGGTGCCCAGGTATGATGCGGACCTAGGGTAAGCGGTATTCTTACCATTGTTCTGTTTGTGTGATTGGTTTCGGCTTCTTCCTCCCAGAGCATCGAAGCAGGACGTGACACCTTCCTCGCAGAAGCCCGCGGGCCAGAGCCCTCTTGCCGCTGGAGGTTCCAGAGGTCCAGCGCCAGATCCAGCTCCTGGACCAGCCCGGGACGCCGACTCTCCGGCCCAAGGGATCGGCCTGCCAACACGCGGATGTCCTTGGCCGGCGGCGTGGCCTCTTCGGGGCAACCTGCAGGGTCGCCCCCCTACTTCTCCGCAAGCGGGTGTGGTGGCAGCTCCACCGGAAGCCGACGAGCCTGTTGTGGTTATGGAGTGCCCCTGCCTACAGATGCCGGAGGCAATTCCTCTCCTCAAGGCCATGAAGGCGGCATTCTCCGGTCTGCAACAGGCACAGGAGGCTCTTGGCTGGAAGTGGGGTGAGCTGAAGGCGGAGCGGGAGCGCCTCAAGGACTGGGGCGACTTGTTGAAGGAGCGGACCCAGGCCACCCAGCAGCGGGCGAGGGAGAAGCGGGAGCGGCTGGATATCATGCAGGAGGCGATCGACCAGGAGAGGATTGTGGTCGGGAAACTTGACAAGATATCCTGAGAGCTCCTGGACGAAGCCAAAAAAACTCCACACCGATGCCGATGCTCGCGCCGAAGCCAACTCGAAGGCGCAGGAGGACCTCACTGGCCGCGAGGCCGCCGTTTTCCAGTGGGAGCGAGAGCTGCAGGAGAAGGAGGAGGATCTCTCCCGCAAGCTCAAGCTCGAGTGCGGTGATCTGAAGTATCGCTCCAATGACCTCGACACCAGTGAAGCAGCCTAGGAGGTGGAGCAGGAGAGTTTGGGGAAGCATCTCCAGGACGTCCACGAATGCGAGCTTGCCGCCTCGTTCAAGGAGGCCCCCCTGGAGCGCCGTGCTGCGGAGCTGGCTGTGAAGGAGAAGGAGCTGGTGAACAAGGACCTGGTCCGGGAGCTGGCTGCCACGTTCAAGACGGTGGAGGAGCTCTGAGCTTCCGCACGGTCGAGGCGCAGAAGGTCTGGTATTTCCTGGGCTGCGCTAAGATGGCGTTGGATCCCCTTGGCTTCAGCCCCTTGCTCTCGGGGGGGGGGGGGGGGGGGTACAAGAGGTGAGCCAAGTTCTCCCTGCACTGGACTCGGCTGGAGCCAAGCTGCTGGCGTTGTAGGCCGTTGCCGGGGCCAGCTGGAGGCCGAGGGCAAGGCCCTGGCCGAGCAAGTGGCGGAACACGTGCTCACGTGCTTCTGAAGCTGGGACCCAACGTCTCCCTGGAGCCGGTAGTGCAAGGTCCCGTGACAGAGGCGGTGGAGGCGGCCAGGTCCATCGTGGAGGACACCGCCAAAGTCGTGGCTGCGAGGTTCCCGCGCCAGTAGACTCCTAGGGATCCAGCCTGCCTTATGTATTCGCCAGCACCTTGTAATCTCCTTGTGTTTTGTCTTGAATAAAAACTTGTTGTGAAGTCTTTATTTCTTGTGTTGTAGTTGCGTCTTCTCGGGTCCCTGCTGACTGTCGTGGCGGTCCTGACGTCCTGTCCACGCAGATCATCGTAGTGGCCCCCTGGTAGGTGTGGCCCATAGCTTGGGGTGCACCTACCAAGTAGATGGTTGAGGCAGGACGTCGACGGCGGGCCCCCTAGAAGGTGCCGGAACACTAGGACCTGCACAGGCATGACAGAGAAAAGAAGTAATTGTGCTCACTGGTCACAATTCTCTGCTCCTAGTTTCGTTACGACTTACGGTCCTTAGCAGAGCTGTGGGGCATGGGCAATTCAGTGTGATAGTATCCGGGATATGATTACTACTTTGCTTAAGAGTATGGGCTGTCCGGTTCCCCAGTACTCAGCCGCAACGCTAGAGAGACAAAGTGCGCACGCTTAGGGTGCAGTACCAGGCTAAGCAGGCTGCACACTCTTGACCTCCCACTGACATTAGCTTTTTAGTGCAAGGAACATTCGGTGCCACAGGACCCCTGAGCAAGGAAATAACCAAGGAATCCTGGATACACCACAGGTACCTCAAGCGGACCCGTCTGCAGAAGCATAGCACAACTCCAACTATGGGTGGAAACAGGAAAAAGCAACTGACCATACGACCGGAGCGATATGGGAAGTGAGCACAAAAATGAATGCGGCGATGCCCGGAGTACGATTATTCTCTTGTCCAGAAGTGTGTGCTGTACGACCCCCAAGTACTCAGTTGCAGTGCTGGGAGGGGGGCGAAGCATACACGCTTAAGTTGTAAGACCATGCTAAGCAGGCTGCACGCTCTGGACCTCCCACGGACATTGACCTTTCAATAAAGAGACCTTCCAGAGCCATGGAACTCTAAACAAGAAAATAGACGACAGACTCCGAACACGCCATACGACAGTTGATATGCGAAAGTAAGCATAATCTGAAACATAATGAAATGGAAATAGGAGCGCGCAGGGTGAGACAAATATTTCCCGGACCATGGTACTTCATAGGAGGAGGCAGGCTTTACCAGAAGGCAGCGACCCGCTCCGGATGACAGGAGTAGCAGGACCTCACCGGAGCTCGTCTTATCCGAGTGCTGCTCCTAGACTCTACGACACCCTAATAAAAAAACGGTCCCACCACTGCTCTAAGCGTAGAATTTACGGAAGTGTCCTATGTTCCAGGGATTTGGTAAAGGTACACCATCCTCTGTGGCCAAGCATACGCACCCGGGGCGGGATACTTGTGTCAACCGGAAGGTACCCTCCTAGCAGGGGGAGAGTTTTTTTGCCCCTTCGCGAGAAAGTATACGCCGAAGCACCAGGTCGCCTACCTCGAGTTGTCTACTATGCACGAACC
Source organism: Neostapfia colusana (assembly GCA_030760725.1). Classification (NCBI taxonomy): domain Eukaryota; kingdom Viridiplantae; phylum Streptophyta; class Magnoliopsida; order Poales; family Poaceae; genus Neostapfia; species Neostapfia colusana. The sequence goes on from JASWHV010000015.1 coordinate 70,794,583, forward strand.
GCTGGTGGTAGCGCCAGAGTGCCTGACGGTACCGTGCATTTCGAGCAGCTGATTGCCACCTTCGCTCGTCCACGAGGTCGATTTCATCACGCTGGATCTGGTCTTGCGCGGCCTGGTCGTATGCCTAGACATGGGGGGAGCCCATGGTGATCTCTGGGGGGAGGACGACCTCAGCCCCGTACACCAGGAAGAAGGGTATTTCCCCTGTAGCTCGGCTAGGTGATGTCCGGCTTGCCCACAGTGCGCACGGAAGCTCATCTACCCAATTGGCACCATGCCTTTTCAAGCAGTCGTAGGTGCGTGTCTTGAGACCACTAAGTATCTCAGCATTAGCCCCCTCGACTTGTCCATTGCTTTCTGGATGCGCAACAGATGCATAGCAGATCTTGATGCCAGGGTCTTTGCAGTACTCTTAGAACACTGCACTGGGGAACTGGGTCTCGTTGTCGGTGATGATCCTGTTTGGGACTCCGAACCGGCAGATGATCGACTTGATGAACTTTACCGCTGTCTGCTTGTTGATTGTGACTACAGGGGTTGCTTCCGACCACTTTGTGAACTTGTCTATGACAACATAGAGGTAGCGGTACCCTCCGACGGACCTGGGGAAGGGTCCCAGGATGTCCACCCCCCACAGCGAACGGCCATGAGGGCGGGATCATTTGCATCATCTGCGCGCTGATGTGTGGATCTGCTTGGCGTGGAACTGACACGTCTTGCATCTCTTTACCAGCTCGACGGCATCCTGGAGGGCTGTCAGCCAATAGAAACCATGCCGAAAGGCTTTACCGACTAGCGTGCAGGAAGATGTGTGGTTCCAACACTCGCCTCCATGTATCTCTGTGAGCAAGTCGTAGCCCTCTTCCCGGGTTATGCACCACAATAGGACGCCATTGGCGCCACGCCGATAGACATCCCCCTCTACCAGCGTGTATCTCTTAGCCAACCTAATGATCGGTTCAGCGGATGCATGTTCATTAGAAAGGATGTTGTCTTTCAATAGTCTTGGATCTCCATGATCCATGTATTGGGACCGACTTGAGCTTCTGGATCTTGAGCGCTGGGTTGGACGAAGTCTCTCGTGACGCTTACGATCCTTGGCGTACTCCATGGTAGCAAAGCCGCTGGGACCACCAGCTTCGAGGTGCTGCTCTCGCCCCCTTCGCTTGGTTTGTCAGGCCAGGCTGCATGTCACAGAAACATCCTTTCAAAGACAGCCTCAGGCTCCAGAGCCCAAGTGGAATCCTTTGTTCACAGGTCGTTGGAGATTGCATTGTTGGCGCGAAGGACAAGGCGTAGGTCCAAGACTTGGAAGAATTTTTAATGCTTCTGCACTTGGAGAGGTAGGCTTCCAGCTGGGGATTGTTGCAGCAGCATTCTCACTTGACTTGCTTGATAATCAAGTGGGAATCACCTTTGACCAACAACTGTCGGATGCCAAGGGATAGCACGGTCTTTAACCCGAAGATGAGAGCCTCATACTCCGCCATGTTGTTGGTTGCCTTGAAGTCAAGCTGCACCATGTACTTGAACTACTCCCCAGTCGGAGTGAGGAGCAGGACCCCTGCTCCGGCACCTTGCTTGCGTGAGGAGCAGTAGAAGTAGAGTGTCCAGTGGGGCTCGGTGAAGACCGGAGCTCTAGGCTCTGGCTCACCATTGTCATGGCCCTCTGGTGCATGGTGGTAGTGTCCATTTAGCCACAAAGCCATCCAGCGCATGATTCTTAACTGCATGGCACGACAAGAAGTCGAGCTCGAATTCCGCCAGCTCGATAGCCCACTTTGCAATGTTCCCGGTTGCGTTGGGGCTGTGGAGCAAGACTTTCAGTTGGTACGTAATGACCACTGAAATGTTGTGAGCTTGGAAGTAGTGGTGCAGCTTCCTTGATGCAATGAGGACTGCATAGAGCAACTTATGCACCTTAATGTATCTCATCTTGGCGTCTTGGAGAATATCGCTGATGTAGTAGACTGGACGCTGGATGGTCTAGACCCTCCCCAGGGGTGGTCCATTGCGTCTTCTTGTAGTGGTCCTTTCCTCACCGTATCCTAAGTTTTGTCGTAATACGATCCTTATTCAGTGCGCTATTACCAATGCGGCTCTGATACCACGCTGTGAGGACCCCGCCGTCCCGATCACTCACGGAAACGGGGCACCTCGCCCGGGAATCGCATTGGGTGGTGCCGTGCGATGTGGCACCCAACAGCACACATAATAAAGCATCATATTACATATATCAAGCGGAAGCTTACAAAGTGTAAATTTTACAAATACTTCTCAAAATAAACTACAGCGGAAGACTATTACAACTCACGTCTCATACCTATGCTAAGCAACAGAGAAGGTGTCCACCCCGCGGACCCTTCCCGCTAGCAACACTATCACAATAGCAGCGGCAGGGAATGCCCTGAGTTTACCCCTCGGAGAGCTCCGAGTCTCATCAGGCACCCGTACATCTCAGCGTACAGTTATTACCTGCAAAACAACTTGTGCAGTATCTGTGAGCACGAAGCTCAGCAAGATTGACCCGTCACCCTAATCATGAAACTTTACATGATGAAAATAGAGGGCCGAATATAGAAGTTTACATAAAAGATGATCTGGAGCTAAAGGAAAATCCTTACTTTAATTTTAAGCAACTTTTATAGTCCTCACGCAATTTACATCGAGACTCCACAATCAAACAAGAAACGCTTCATCTCGATGCCACTTGCCCGAGGTGAAAGTAACTTTAGTGAGCTACCCTAGACTCATACCGACCTTGCGCCATTACTGTCGAGACTCCACAATCAAACAAGAAACGCTTTGCCTCGACGCTACTAGCCCAAGGTGGAAAGTAAATTTAGTGAAGTATTGATCTTTCCTCATCTCCATTATGAGGATTACTCGCGAAGCATATTAAACGTTTCCCAGTTTATTACTACGTCACGACTCAGTGTACAAGTATGCTCACTACCGCGGACGGTGATTGCAATCAAAAACACCCGGCTGACACGACACGTACGCCCGTACTCGATGTTGCACACAACAACCGTCACTGACGTCGTACGTAGCAACCTTTCACACGACACCCAAGTGTCGAACCGGTCCCACCGACTGGGATTAAGTCTCTCTACGGCAAACCCTCGTAGAGCCGACTTCTCTATCCTTTCAGCATCGGCATCAGACGGTGAGGTATGCCTCGACACCTAGGTTAATATGTTACATCGGTTTCCTGGGTCCCATATAGCCAGTATGCATCCGGTACACATCTCGAACTTGTCCAGCGGGGCCGCACACGAGAACGGGCCTTAATCGACTCAGACATAGACTAGGCTCACAGGACCACGTCCTTGACCTTCCATCCACTGCCCGGTCTCCATTCCCAACTATGAGGATCAATTCCCATCTCTTCCGATTGATCCCCCCTTAACCCCGTTTCACGAGTAGGAATCTGCCCACTCGAGTTATGCCTCTTTTAATCCACTTTTGTTGAGATCAGCAGTTATAATTAATTCATAACATATCCTATATTAAACTCCAGGGTTTTCTGGGTCATGCATTTGGAGTTTCATACCATCTAGACATAATGCAGTAAATAACATGCTAGACGTATGAAGTGAATACAAATAAAAACTTGTAAATTTGATGCAAACCGGGGCTTGCCTTAGTTTTGCAGGTGACTTATATATATATGCAGTTAGGGGAGACCACTTGAATTGATCTCTTGCCTCCCTCCTTTGATCTCCACTCCAATGACTTGAAGTCCTTCACGTAGATGCTACACGTAATGCATATGCACAATTATAATTGTAAAGACTTTGCTACAAGTTCTAATAACAAGTTTTCAAAAACTGGAACTCTGTTTAAGAATTTAAAATGACACTGGTGCTAGTGGTTTGGGTTTGGATCCAAACACATGATTAATGCTAAGTGGTTTCCCCCCTCTTCTATATTGATCACCTTAAGAGGTTAAACAGAGCAGGGGTGATCCAAAGCTCCAATGGGGCTGAGAATTTTCATGTGAGCTCCTTGTCACAAGAAAGTCCTCTGGATTAAAAATTAGCACTTTTCATTGAGTGGTTTGTTCAGAATAATTTTCTAAGCAATTAAGCAAAGAAGAATTAATTCTGAGATCACACCCCTGTTCATGCCAAACTTAGTGAACTACAATTTCATTTATAGCTCATAGAGTTTGCATGAATTGTCCTAGCATTTTTGGAGCTAAGACCTGCCCAGAACTGAATTTCCAAGTTTTGGAAATTCTCTGAAAATGTTTCTGTATTCAATTGAACACAGCATATTCAAATATGAATTGCCCTGAACAAATCAACTCCAATTGAGCTGAAACTATTACAGGGGTTCAATAACACCCTAAAGACTGTTCTGGCAAAATTTGAGGATTTTTGGATTAACCAAACTCCCTCTAAAATTCTTTTGCTGAAAAGCTTTAAAGAATTTTCCAGAATTAAATAACGGGTTTCATACAAATTGGGTTCCATATTTGAATAGTACTCTATCAGAGGAATCCAACAAAATTTGTTTCACAATTTTTGGATTCTCCTACACAAAGTTGTAGCTATTCAAACTTTGAACTGAAATCTGAAATTCCCAAAATGTTCAAATGCTGACTGTGGGTCGAGGGGATAGGTGTCACTCGCCGAGGCAAGCCACACGGGGCTACTGGTTATTTCCCGCGCGTCCACACTAGATCCCCGCGCCACAGCCGATCAGAAATTTGAAACACCAACCCACCGGGTCGTCTTCAACCTCCGGCCACCCTCGTCCGCGCGCCGCCAGGCTCGCCGGAGTTCGACGGATTCCGGTCTCCCGGCCATCACCCGAGCCCTCCCTCGCCGCTAGGGCCTAATTTCATGTGCTGAACAAGATGGGACCCCCTCCCCTGGCCGGCGGTGGCTCTAACCTAGCCGGCCACGGTGCGGCGGCTCTGTATGAGTTCTGGAATTCATGCGGTCTACATGCGTCTTTCCAACTAGGGTTGTGAAGGGCTACTGATCGCCGACTAGTGGCGGTCCTGTTGCACGGTTTCACGACCTAAGAACGAGAAAGACGATCGAATTTGTTATTACCGTACCGGAAGGTCGGATGGTGCCCGCCGACGAACTTTTCTCAAATTCGAGCCCGGTAGATCATCTCATGGCTTGAGCTTCGGGGACGAGCATCAGGGGGTCCTAGTGCATCCGAGGGTGCTCTAGCTTGGGCCTGAGAAGCTTTCAGTAGGGCTGTCCACGTGAGATCACCTCGGTTTCCTGATGGTGAGCCTCGGTGCTCGGCGAAATTCGTCAAATTGTGATCAAACGACGCGACAACACCACGGAGTAGCGAGATGGATAGCTAACGCACGCGCTGGCGCTCACTTTTGCCATGGATCACTCGCGCAGTGGAGGGGCGACACCGGTTTGCAACAGGCAGAACGGGATGCGGCACCGGGAGGTTCCTGTTGTGCGCGCGAGAGTGGGAACCGAGGACGACGCGCGAGCTGCGGTGATAAGGAGGGGAGAAACCAGCTCGCCAGCGCAGAGGTCGCGAGGGAGAGGTGGCGTCGGCTTGCCCCGGTGTCGCACGGTGAGAAAGCCCGAGGCTGTCTCGGTGGCGCGGTGACTTCGCGAGGAGTAGAAAAACAGAGACCATGCACTGCCTGAACTGAAGATCTTTTACACACTCACTTCCCCAGTGACATGTGGCCCCCACTAGTCAGTACCACTTCTTCTCAAAAGATCTCCAAAGTTTGATAATTATCCAACCCAAATGTTTGAAAGTTGGAAACTTAGCTCAACCGGAATAGTTTGAACAAATTCCACCCAAATTCAAATGTTTATTTGAATCCCTTGCACATTTAACTCCATTTGGAAAAATGGGCAGCAAACCTTTTAAAAAATTAATGAAACTTTGCCTACCCACTAATTTGGACCTAAGGAACCCAAATATGCCATTTGATTCTTGTGTTAGCTGCTGCAAACAAGAGTTTGAACACAACAGTTTTGAATTCCCATTGTGTCCTCCCCTCACTTGAAGTTTGAGTTTAACATTTAGTTGAAACTCTGATTTTTAAACCCTCCCATGGCACTTGAGTTCTTCACTTCTGTGGTTTTAATCCACATGAGGTCCATCCATGCAGTAACCCTAAGTTTGTTTAGAAGAATCTCACCTATGTTATCATATGTGGAAAAAGTTTCAACTAAGCCCCTTTTTCATACACATGACTCCAACATTTGTGCAAACTCATGTTTCTTTGTATTCACATTTTTGGGACCTTTACAATCCTCCCCCTTAAAAGAATCTCGTCCCGAGATTACAAAAGAAAGATGAGGCGGAAGGTAATTACAAAAGTTACGACAAAAGTTCCGGATAGTTCTTGTGGATGTAATCTTCACTCTCCCAAGTCGCTTCATCCGGTGTGTGATTACTCCACAGGACTTTGTAAAATTTCAAAGTCCGATTTCGAGTGATCCGGCTCTTTTCGTCAATAATCTTGATGGGCAGCTCGGCGTAGGTGAGGTCCGGTTGCAATATCTCCATGTCTTCCGAAAGGATCTCCGTCAGTCTCTTCAAACACTTTCTCAAGTGTGAGACATGGAAGATGTCGTGGATGTCCGATAAGGAAGGGGGCAGCTCCAAACGGTAGGCCACTGGTCCACACCGTTCTGTAATACGGAACGGACCCACAAAGCGAGGAGCTAGCTTTCCCTTGACCTCGAATCGATGAATTCCCTTCATCGGGGATACTCGGAGATAGACGTGATCTCCGACTTCAAAACACAAGGGTCGGCGTCGCTGGTCCGCATAGCTCTTCTGGCGAGATTGAGCGGCTCTGAGGTTTTCTTGAATCAGCTGGACTCGCTCTTCGGCATCTTTTACAAGATCAATGCCTAAAATCACCCTTTCGCTAGATTCACACCAATTGAGTGGTGTGCGGCACTTCCTGCCATATAGCGCTTCGTATGGTTCTATTTTAATACTGGATTGGTAGCCATTGTTGTAGGAGTACTCTGCTAATGGCAAATGGTTATCCCAGTTCTTTCCATGATCTATGGCACATGCCCTCAGCATATCTTCTAAAATTTGATTCACTCTCTCTGTTTGACCGTCGGTCTGAGGATGGTATGCTGAGCTTCTGATTAACTTTGTTCCCAGAGATTCATGTAGTTGCTCCCAGAAACGAGCAACAAATATTGAACCACGGTCGGATATGATGGTCTTGGGGACTCCATGCAAGCACACAATTCTAGAGAGATACAACTCTGCATATTGTTTAGTATGGAATCCCGTATTCACTGGGATGAAGTGGGCCGATTTTGTTAAGTGGTCAACAATCACCCAAATGGAGTCATGCTTTCTGCACGTGAGAGGTAGTCCGACAATAAAGTCCATGCTGATGTCCTCCCACTTCTATGCCGGAATACTTAATGGTTGTAGCATTCCTGCTTTCTTAATGTGGTCAGCTTTGACTCGCCGACATGTATCACACTCGGATACATATTTGGCAATTTCTCGCTTCATCCGAGTCCACCAAAATTTTGTCTTAAGGTCTTGATACATCTTTGGATGTATCGAGTACTTGGACATATGAGCTTCATCGAGGATTTTCTTCCTTAGCTTCAGGTTCCGGGGCACCACGATACGGTTGTTAAACCATAACACACCTTGTTCATTTTCCCGGAAACATTTCATTTTATCCTCATTGATTTTTGCCCGGATTTTCCACATTCCTTTATCTCTCTTCTGGGCTTGTACAATCTCTTCTCTAATGGTAGGCACAAGAGAAAGATTATGCAACGCCCCATACGGAATCACCCGCAAGCTTGGTTCCTCCTCCTCCGCTGGAACAACTGACAAGTTATTAACATGGGACTTACGACTGAGTGCATCAGCCACCACGTTAGCTTTGCCCGGATGGTAATGGATCTCGAGCTCATAGTCTTTGATTAATTCGAACCATCTCCGCTGCCTCATATTGATATCCTTCTGAGTGAATATGTATTTGAGGCTCTTATGGTCGGTGTAGAGGTGCACTAAATTCCCGAGTAAGTAGTGCCTCCACATCTTCAATGCCAGCACCACCGCAGCAAGTTCTAGGTCATGAGTGGGGTAGTGCTGCTCGTGATTGCGGAGTTGACGAGACCCATACGCGATCACGCGCCTATCTTGCATTAAGACGCATCCAAGTCTAATGCCTGAGGCATCACAATAAACATCAAATGGCTTTGTTGTATCCGGTTGGGCTAACACCGGTGCCGTTGTGAGATGTTTCTTTAAGGTTTGAAATGCCTCTTCACAGGCCTCTGTCCACACATACTTACTGCTCTTCTTCAATAACTCTGTCATTGGTTTAGCCACCTTCGAGAAGCTGGGAATAAATCTCCGGTAATAACCCACTAGTCCTAGAAAACTGCGGATTTGATGAACCGATGTTGGAGACTCCCACTTCAAGACTTACTCAATTTTGGTTGGATCCACGGCCACACCCTCTGCTGAAATAATGTGGCCTAAAAATGGTACTTTGCTGATCCAAAATTCACACTTGCTGAATTTGGCATGCAGCTTATGTTCTCGTAGGCGTTGGAGCACAATATGGAGATGTTTGGTGTGCTCCTCCTCCGATTTTGGAGTATACGAGAATGTCGTCGATGAAAACCATGACGAACTGATCCAACTCTGGCATGAATACAGAATTTATGAGATACATGAAGTGTGCGGGTGCATTTGTTAGGCCGAAAGACATGACTAGATACTCGTAGAGCCTGTATCTAGTCGAGAAAGCCGTCTTCGGTACATCCTCCGCTCTGATCTTTATCTGATGATAACCAGACCGTAAGTCCATCTTGGAGAATACCTTGGCACCCACTAACTGATCAAATAATATATCGATCCGCGGCAACGGATATTTATTTTTGATCGTCACTGCATTCAGCGGCCGATAATCCACACATAATCGAAGTGACTCATCCTTTTTCTTCACAAAGAGGGCTGAACAGCCCCATGGCGATGAACTTGGTCAGATGAACCCTTTGTCCATTAAGTCCTTTAGCTGTTCTTTCAGTTCAGCTAATTCCTTCGGAGACATTTTGTACGGCCTCCGAGATATTGGTGTGGTTCCCGGTGCTAACTCGATCTTGAATACCACATCCCTCTCAGACGGCATCCCTGGAAGATCGTCGGGAAACACATCTGGGTACTCACGGACCACTGGAATATCCTCCAGTTTTGTGGTCACACTGTGGTACACCACTGGATTTTTAGAATCCACAGCTTCAAGTATGAGCGTTTGGAGACCGTAGATTGGATAGTCCAAACTAACAATCCGTGGACCAATATCAAGAACAGCCCCGTGGTAGTTCATCCACGCCATTTCTAGAATCACGTCGATCTTCTGCCCCTCTAACACAATGAGGGTGGTGGGGTATACGTTTCCACCTAAGCACAAGGGTGCTTTGATCACTACTTCATTAGCAGCTATATTCCCACCCGGTGAGCGGATAAGGTAGTGATCCTTCGGTGTAGAGGTGGAGAGCTCAGCTTTGCACACATACAACCTGCTAATGAAATTGTGTGTAGCTCCAGAGTCAAATAAAATTAACACGGGCAGTCCATTGAGGGTGAACATTCCCGCTAGCACAGGTGCCCCCTCTGGCACATCATCTAGAGCTGTATGATAAATGCACCCGGATTTTGGTGCAGTTCCTTGAAGCTGAGCACGGGGTTGATTTATACCCCGCCCCGGTGTAGTTTCTCTATGGTGTATCTTTTCTGGACACTTCCTGCTGATGTGACCCAAGTACCCGCACGTGAAGCACGGTTTCTCAGCCGGTTCCTGGTTGCTCTGAGTACGGATGCTAGTTGTATTCTGCTGCGGCAAGAGCACTTGAGGAACAGAATAACGTGGCTGCATATACCGTTGTTGCAGCTGTCCGTATTCAGAGTATTGGTACGAATGACCTGAATATTGCTGGAGTCGTCGAGCCGGCTGCATCAGCTGACAGTTCAAGGTACTGTCTACCACCCTGTATTTCTGCGGAGCACTACTGTTACTCTCCGGTGGTACATGGCTCTTTCTTTTCTCAGCCTGAACTTCCCGCTGAGCATCTTCAACCATGATGGCAGCACTCATAAATTCGTTGAAGTTCTTTCGATCAGCTAAAACGAGTCTCTCCTTTAGCTTGGGATTGAGGCTGCGGAAGAACCATTCACACTTTTGTGCTTCGGTGTTCACATGTTGAGGCGCATACTGCGCCAGCTTGTTGAACACTCGTGAATGCTCATATGCACCCTCCCTCCTTGTTTTAAGTCCAGAAACTCCTCGAGTTTCCGCTGAATTATTCTGGACGGAACATGATATGCGAGAAATGCCTTCCGGAATTCTGCCCATGTACAGTCATGTCCAGCTGGTAAGGAGGCGACTTGATTTGCCCACCATGCACTGGCGGACCCGTGAAGTTGTTGCGCTGCGTATAAAACCTTCTGATGTTCGGTGCATTGAAGCAACCCGAACTTAGACTCAATGGTACGGATCCAGCTACCCGCCACCAGAGGATTCTCAGATTCAACGAAAACCGGTGTTGAGTTGCCAAGAACTCAACATAGGAATTCAGCAGAGGTTGGCGCAAGTCTTCGTCTTGACATCCCCCTTGACGGGATGTATTCATCACCAGGGTGTGGAGCAAATCAGTGCGCTCATCGCTTGCACCCATCATGGAAGCTAGAATGTCCGTCATTGTGACCGTGGGTGAAGGTCCTGGTGGCGGCTGCTGTTGCAGAGCTCCCTGCTCCCGCTGTGGAGAGTTATCACCACGACCACCACTGGAACCACCCACCTCACTCATGGAACGAGTTCGCACCATTCTGCAATTGCACGAGTTCATTATCAGTTCAACACTATCACTTGATTTATTCCATAAACAAAGTAGTGCAACACTGATAATGAAATCTTAACATGTAAGCAAAATGATTTAAGCGCAAACTGTTGTATCTAACAGCAAGGATTTTAAAGCAGATTGACCGGTCCTAAACAAACCAGATTTCGATCCAGTTAAAGCATTTCCATAACTCATGTTGAATACCAAAGTTAAAGTTAACTTTAATATCTTTCCAACGAGTATCCAAATCCCGCCATATCACTTCTGGATCAAAAGTTATGATTTCGCAAAGTTGACAGACTTTCTAGATAAAATTTGCCAGCATCTCCTTTGTATGTGGCTGACTTTAGCACAGTTGTATATGAAAATACAACAAGAATCTGAACAACCCTTGCACTACAACATGGTTGCATATCTCATAACCTTTCCAACGGTGTATCACCGGCTCCTTAGGATTTTTCTACAGGAAGTTATGGCTTAAAAACAGAAAGGTCCAGAGAGGTTTTGCTACTGTCCTGGTTCTGAACAGTTTGCCTTCAACTGGACTTTTCAGCAACTTAACTTATGATTTTGCTCTGGAGATCTACAAGAGAGTTGTAGAGCACTTGAAAATCCTTCCAGAACTGTATCATACAACTTAATTGGTTAAAGATACTCAGAGTTATGCTCTGTTAAAGTCCAGCAAAAATTTCTGCCAGAAACAGAGTACTCTGTTTTTTGAAATCTTTAAAATCTAGACACTCTCTCATTTGAATCTTAGTTCAAAATAAGAGTTCAGTAACTAATATTTGTTTCAAACTTCCATTTTTAGTTGAAAGTTAGCTCATGAACCATTTCTTCATAGGAAAGAGGTTATTAAGTGTAGTACGGTGTCGATGCACCGTAAGAAGCATGTCAGTACTACGTTGCCTCTCTAAAAGAAAATCCTAAACCGGCTTATACCGTATATACGTATGATCAGTGGCACTAAGACAGCCTCTCGCACACGTGTACTACACGGAATACGTACGTGGTTAGTACCTGCAGAAGAACACTCAATAGTGGTGCACTCAAAGGTTGTTTCATTCCAGGCAGTTCCATATTAGAAAGTAAATACAAACGCCCGTATCATTGCCATACGGCCGTCCTTGAGTTAAGTCACGTCTCAAGGTACGTGATCGTGTTTCAACACCACACGACGGGGGAACCCGAGTATATCATGAATGGGTCGTCACGGTTGGGAATGTTATCAACCCAACAGATACCACCTACTGCCCTGCAGGGCACACCGATGGCAAGCGCTGCGTATGTCCTCCTGGGCTACTCCCAGACGAACACACTTTCGCGTTACTGACCACACGATGGGGTCTCCACTTACTTGCCTAATACACGCTAGGGATCAGCGTTTCATATGAACTCAGTAACATGAAGAGTCCAAGAGTTTCATATTAACGTCTCACACCAAGCTGTGAGACCTCTCCCTGAACCACTTTCCTCGTCAGAGGAGCTAACCGAAATTGAACCGCTTTCGGTGGCATTCCTTACCATTCTTACCTGAACTTAGGTGCGTCGTTACATAATTAAAATTTCAGAATTATAACAAGGATGTTAGTACTGCCACCTTAAGTAACTATACTACTATAGTCCTTATATGGGCCTAATATCGTTTCCTCACCGTATCCTAAGTTTTGTCGTAATACGATCCTTATTCAGCGCTATTACCAATGCGGCTCTGATACCACGCTGTGAGGACCCCGCCGTCCCGATCACTCACGGAAACGGGGCACCTCGCCCGGGAATCGCATTGGGTGGTGCCGTGCGATGCGGCACCCAACAGCACACATAATAAAGCATCATATTACATATATCAAGCGGAAGCTTACAAAGTGTAAATTTTACAAATACTTCTCAAAATAAACTACAGCGGAAGACTATTACAATTCACGTCTCATACCTACGCTAAGCAACAGAGAAGGTGTCCAGCCCGTGGACCCTTCTCGCTAGCAACACTATCACAATAGCAGCGGCAGGGGTTGCCCTGAGTTTACCCCTCGGAGAGCTCCGAGTCTCGTCAGGCACCGTTACATCTAAGCGTACAGTTATTACCTGCAAAACAACTTGTGCAGTATCTGTGAGCACGAAGCTCAGCAAGACTGACCCGTCACCATAATCATGAAACTCTACATGACGAAAATAGAGGGCCAAATATAGAAGTTTACATAAAAGATGATCTGGAGCTAAAGGAAAATCCTTACTTCAATTTTTAAGCAACTTTTATAGTCCTCACGCAATTTACATCGAGACTCCACAATCAAACAAGAAACGCTTCATCTCGATGTCACTTGCCCGAGGTGAAAGTAACTTTAGTGAGCTACCCTAGACTCATACCGACCTTGCGCCATTACCGTCGAGACTCCACAATCAAACAAGAAACGCTTTGCCTCGACGCTACTAGCCCAAGGTGGAAAGTAAATTTAGTGAAGTATTGATCTTTCCTCATCTCCATTATGAGATTTACTCACGAAGCATATTAAACGTTTCCCAGTTTATTACTATGTCATGACTTAGTGTACAAGTATGCTCACTACCGTGAGCGACGGTGATTGCAATCAAAAACACCCGGCTGACACGACACGTACGCCCGTACTCGACGTTGCACACAGCAACCGTCACTGACGTCGTACGTGGCAACCTTTCACACGACACCCAAGTGTCGAACCGGTCCCACCGACTGGGATTAAGTCTCTCTACGGCAAACCCTCGTAGAGCTGACTTCTCTATCCTTTCAGCATCGGCATCAGACGGTGAGGTATGCCTCGACACCCAGGTTAACATGTTACATCGGTTTCCTGGGTCCCATATAGACAATATGCATCCGGTACACATCTCGAACTTGTCCAGCGGGGCCGCACACGAGAACGGGCCTTAATCGACTCAGACATAGACTAGGCTCACAGGACCACGTCCTTGACCTTCCATCCACTGCCCGGTCTCCATTCCCAACTATGAGGATCAATTCCCAACTCTTCCGATTGATCCCCCCTTAACCCCATTTCACGAGTAGGAATCTGCCCACTCGAGTTATGCCTCTTTTAATCCACTTTTGTTGAGATCAGCAGTTATAATTAATTCATAACATATCCTATATTAAACTCGAGGGTTTTCTGGGTCATGCATTTGGAGTTTTATACCATCTAGACATAATGCAGTAAATAACATGCTAGACGTATGAAGTGAATACAAATAAAAACTTGTAAATTTGATGCAAACCGGGGCTTGCCTTAGTTTTGCAGGTGACTTATATATATATGCAGTTAGGGGAGACCACTTGAATTGATCTCTTGCCTCCCTCCTTTGATCTCCACTCCAATGACTTGAATTCCTTCACGTAGATGCTACACGTAATGCATATGCACAATTATAATTGTAAAGACTTTGCTACAAGTTCTAATAACAAGTTTTCAAAAACTGGAACTCTGTTTAAGAATTTAAAATGACACTGGTGCCAGTGGTTTGGGTTTGGATCCAAACACATGATTAATGCTAAGTGGTTTCCCCTCTCTTCTATATTGATCACCTTAAGAGGTTAAACAGAGCAGGGGTGATCCAGAGCTCCAATGAGGCTGAGAATTTTCATGTGACCTCCTTGTCACAAGAAAGTCCTCTGGACCAAAAAGTAGCACTTTTCATTGAGTGGTTTGTTCAGAATAATTTTCTGAGCAATTAAGCAAAGAAGAATTAATTCTGAGATCAAACCCCTGTTCATGCCAAACTTAGTGAACTACAATTTCAATTATAGCTCATAGAGTTTGCATGAATTTTCCTAGCATTTTTGGAGCTAAGACCTGCCCAGAACTGAATTTCCAAGTTTTGGAAATTCTCTGAAAATGTTTCTGTATTCAATTGAACACAGCATATTCAAATATGAATTGCCCTGAGCAAATCAACTCCAATTGAGCTGAAACTTTTACAGGGGTTCACTAGCACCCTAAAGACTGTTCTGGCAAAATTCAAAGATTTTTGGATTAACCAAACTCCCTCTAAAATTCTTTTGCTGAAAAGCTCTAAAGAATTTTCCAGAATTAAATAACGGGTTTCTGTAAGGGCCTCAGTTTTTGACACATATTTGAAGTGTTCATCACCACACCACACACCTCATTTGAGAAAAGATGATGAACACAAATGAAGAGCAAGTAACCACCATCAACATGCTCATTAGAAAACAAACTCACAAATTGCAAAAGTGGTATTTTCCACATGTGATATAGAGGGGCTGGACATATGAAAACTCCTACACTTTGCTAAGGATGTCCATGCCAAGTTTCACCCAAATCCACAACCTTTTTGAGGTCATTTTGGGTATAGTTAGAAAGAGGGCAGTTTGAAACCATATTCAAATTCAAACTGTTTTTATCCCATGAATTTAAAAGTGGGAGGCATATTCCTACTCAGCACATTTTTGTGAGCTCACACACCAATTTTCACTCCATTTGAAGTTGATCTTGACATGAGCTAAGTGGGGGAAATTCAAACTTTATTTGAATTTCAAACTGAACTTGTGCTGAAATTCATTCAAACCAAACCTCATTTGAACTTTGATCAATTCAAATGGCTCATGGGTGTATAATTTGAATTACCAGGGGTACTATGGGGGTCACTGTTTACAACAGTGATTAGGAGTAAATTTCAGAGGTTAAAACTGGAAGTGGGACCCACATGTCAGTCACCACTTCAACTCAAACCGACTGAAATTTTCTCACTCGGTTAACCGGGCCGCCGCTGCGATCGCCACCGAGGGGAGCCGCCGCGCCAGCAGCTGCTGGGCCACGCGCGGGCGTGAGGCGGTTCAGAGCCTTCTTAAGGCGTTTCCCCCCCCCTCCTCGGCCGAGGCATCACCGTTTCTTCCCCGCAAGAACTCAGCGCCGTACGAAACTTTCCGCCGCTCGGAATCAATCGGAGAGCGCCGATCACAGCTTCCTCCGTTCTCTCCAGAGCCCCAGCAAGGTACTAGAGACCTTCCTCCGTCTTCCCCGCTGCTAGAAGTCAGTTGAAACCGATTGATATCGGCTGTGCCGAAAGATCAATTCGGTGACTTAGAACCGCCGCACCTCGGGCTTCCGTGGACAGCCCAGCCAGGGCATTGTCACGCCCGAACCAAGGCACCCTTGGACGCGCTGGTGACCGGTGCTGCTCACCCCCGAGCCACTGCCCGAGTGATTGCTCACCGGCGGCAAATTTCCAATTTTCCCCTTTCTGTGTGCAGCACGACCCTCGGGTGCGATTCTGTCGAATTCTTGCTCTAGAAAGGATTAGAGGGCCTCAATCCGCTGTCACACAAACTAGACACGGTAATGCACAAGTTGCCTTCACAACTCTTGGCCGGAGAACCTCTGTACCCGGCGTAATTCGAGGTTTACCAATGGCGGAATAAACGGGAGGCATCGGGCGCACGGTGAGGACCTACTTCGGGCCTTCCCCGAGCTGCCTAGAGCTCATGTCGACCTTCCCTGAGGTCCACTGATGCTTCCCGACCGGTTCCTCGAGTAGTTGAGGTGCTAGGGAAGTCAGCCGACATGGCCGAAGTCTTTCCGAGGTGGCGGCTCGTCGCCGACCATGCACCGGCCATTGTCATGAGTAGCTGACCCCGGAATCCTGTTCCCCGAGTGAAAGTAGGCAGGGGTGGCCAAAATCGTGAAGTTTGGAGCTGTACAGAAGCCGGCGGCGAGCTCTCCGGCGAGGTCCCTCGGCGGCAGAGCGCGGGCGTCGCGAGGTTGAAGAAGGGGGTGGACCCCAGCTGTCAGCGGCCGATATTTTGAATCGGGATCGGGCTGCGGCCGGGATTGGGTGTGCTGGTGCGCAACATCCTTGTGGGCCGCGGTGTGCTGTCGCCTCGGCGTGCGACGCGTGTCCCCGGGGCCCACGCGCGAGTTTAAACTTTTCCCCGATTTTCAGATTTCCTTCAAACTTCAAATCCTCATAACTTTGGCTAGAAAGCTCCAAATTGAGTGAACCAAATTTTGATGGATTCAGCTCTCTGAGTAATTTCCAGCAAATCAAGTTTCACTTCATGAAATTCCTTATTTCTCCAGAATTAATTCCTCAAAATTTAAACTGGTTGGAATTTTATCTGGAGAATCCTTTGGAGGAAAATCCTGAAATTTTGCTGTGATGTTCACCAAAATATCCCTGAACTACCGTAAAAATTTCAGACCCATTTGAGCTCATTTGATCCACCTAATGGTGTGATTAGTGAAACTGTTCCAGAGAAAATAGAAAATGTTCAGAAACATTTTCAGAATTTTCTCTGAAATTATTTAGCTCATATCTTTAGTTAGGAACATTCAAATTAAGTGAGACCAACTCCATTAGATTCCTCTGAAAATCTAGTTTTCAGAAAGTCATAGTTTGTTTCATGAAAATCCTTAGAACACCCTAAAAGCCTTTAATTAAGGTCAAGTACATGATTAATTGTGGAGGGCTCAAATGAGCTTTGCTGCAACTAAAACTTGACCAAGTCTCTGTTTAGGTTGTGACCAAGCCACAGTAAAAATTTCACAGTCATTAGGCTTGTCTAGTAAGAGTTATAGGCTTCACAAGATTAAAAGTAAATACAACTGCATTTAAATTAATACATATATTGTTTCTATCATGTAGTCGCTAAGGTCGAGGAGGAACCCGAAGTCCTAGACTTCGTTACTCCGAAGGAGCAGCTAGCCTACGACCAAGAGCAGCAAGGCAAGCTCCGGTTTGCATTAACCTTTTTACAAGTTTTAATTGTTTTGAGCACATACTTGATTACTTTATGCCTTGCATTAGAGTCTTGTTCGGAAACCCAACTCCATAGCCAAGAAAACCATGGATTGGGTTTAGGATTGCAAACCCCGTTAGCTACTGCAATGCTATGGTAGTGTAGGATTCGGTACAAGTCGAGTAGTTGGAACTACTCGCGAGCATAGGCTAGAGGCACTCGACTCGGGTAGAGATAGCACATGATACACATGGCAAGAAAAATGAGACCGAGCGGAGAGTAAGGGCAGAAGGACTTTGGGGCCTGTGTGCTGTAGCTCCGCTTGTGTCGATTGAGGACCGATCCGTGTGCGGGCCTGTTGAACAAGCTCGAACAGTACCGAAGACCTACCGGCTATATGGGAACCGGGAAACCGATGTAACTCGGGTAGCTGGGTATTGAGGCATTGCCCGTCGTTCAGAGGGTAGGTTGAGAGCTCGAGGTGTAAATCGGCTGGCGGCACGGAGATGCGCGTGCAGAGACCTCTTGCTCGGGATGATGGGACCGGTTCAATATTTGGCTGACGGGCGAAAAGTGGTTGCGTACGGCGTTCGTGATGGTTGTTGTAGGCAACATCGAGTACGGGCGTACGTGACGGGTTGTTCGGGTAACCCTGCTGGTGTAAATCGATTATAATCGCCATCCCTCGCGGTCAGTGAGTACCACTTGTTCACTGTACCGTGACGTAGAAAGAACAGGCTAGTTACATGTTAAAATGTTGCTGATTGAAAGATGGACTTGATTGCTAATGAATTGCTGTAGTTTAGAGCTAACTAAAGTTCTTTTCAACCTTGGGCAAAGTACATGAGAGAAATGCGTTTCTTGTTTGATTGCGGCTCTCTCATGTGCCTTCGCGTAAGGTTCTCCACAACCTGCTGCTAAAACTTGAAAATAAGGTTCTACTAATTAGGCGAGTCCTTGCAAATGATTTTACCTCATGTATCCCATTACCCCTCATGTAGAAGTTCCATGTTTAGGTGAGACGGGTCAGACTTGCTGAGCCTTCGTGCTCACTGCTTGTGTTTGAAGCTTTTGCAGGGTTCTATGAGGAGGGGACTCCCGAAGAGGAGACGGAACCCCAGGAGGGGAACCCCGTCGAGTGGGAGTCGTGCACGCCGCAGAGTTAGTGTGCGTGTGTGCTAGCAAGGACACGTTCAAGGGCTGAACGTGCACTTGATGCTTAGTCTACGCCCGCGAGTGTAGACTGAACTTATTTTGATGTAAACATGTTCATAACTTGTTTATGTAATAAAATTTTGCTTCCGCTTTGTACCTTTGACGTGTGTTATCCGGTGCGGTGCAACGCAGCACCCCTCAGCGTGATCCTGGCTTGACAAGACCGTGGGGTCGTGTCAGCGTTGGTATCAGAGCTCGCTTGAGGTTTAACACAGTATAAAGGTCATCTTTTTCAAAAATCCAGTGAGGAACGAGTTAGTAGCCCGTATAAGGATGTTATTAGTGTATAGAAAGTGGCATATTAACCTATTTGTTTATGTAGGAAAATCGTGCATCTCGGGACGTGTATGTCTTGGGGGGTGCACGTAAGCGCTGTCCACCAGTGCGCACAAGCTGAAGGGTGGAGCCCCTCGGGTGGCAGATAACCCGACCTGCTTTAGTATCCTCTACGACTCTTCATGTCGTTTGGGGTATTCGAGCAACGTCTGTCCCTGGCATGCGTGGTGCAACTTGGGAGACCCCGTCACGTGGTCTGAAACGTGAACACGTAACTCAAGGCGTGTTTGGCTTGAGAACATCCGGGCGAGTGATGACGGCCGGATGTACGAACTGTATGGATTCTGGGCTCGGTGTGCAGCCGAGTCTGACGATTGCTTGAGTTTCTGCAGGTAGCCTGATCACGAAATGGTAGACGTGTAGCATCCGTGTGCGAGTGACGTTTAGTGCCACTGAATTAACAAAGCCGGCTAAGTCCGGTATAGGTTTTTCTTTGTGAGGACGTAGTACCGACATAATCTGGTGACGCATCGACGTCACACCCCATTAAATGAGCAACTTCATTTAAAACTTGAAGATTTTGATCTAAAGTAGTAAAACTTTATGTAACTCCTCCCCTTGAACAGGATATTCAAAGTTAACAAGTTTTCAACTTATAGGTTGTTACGGACGGAGCACTCTGTTTTCAGCTGAATCAAGGCTGAAGTTAATCAGAGGTTAGAGGTTGAGTTCTTTCGAGGTTGGGGTCATATGATAACAATTCTGGAAAGCTTTGGAAGAGCTTTACAACTCTTCTGTTGAGGTCCAGAGGTGTTTCATCCCTTAACCACTCGAAAAATGCAGTAGAGTTGAAACTGTCCAGAAAACAGGACAGAGCAAAGACTCTCTGTAAACTCTCTGTAATTAAGCATAACTTCCTGCATAAAAATCCAAAAATAGAAAATGAGGTAGTTCTGGAAAGCTTATGAGATGGGTTACAAATTTGTAAAAGAAAGTTTTGTCAGATTGGTAACAGAATTAACTGGAATGCTTGGATCGAATCAGTAGCAGGAAGGTGCTGTCCAATTGTTTCCAGAGATTCTGCTGACTTTGACGTCTCATAACTTTTGAACCCGGACAGATATTAGGCCAAGCAAATACTTTATGGAAAGCTATTGAAGTTAGCGTTAACTTTGATGTTGAGCTTCAGAACTGGTTTTGCCTTTAACATGGCCTAAATCAGGTTGAAATGGAAACTGGTCAGGACTGTCATAGGAACAGCAGATCAGCAGTCAAATTTGTTTAAAATTTGAACTATGTTTCCAAGTTTTATGGGTTCAATGACATGTCTTATGTCATAACTCAGAGGTTTACTGTTTAAATAAATATTTGACCTTTCTCAAATATATTTTTACAGATCACAGCAGATAAGCAATTGGAGAACGAGTGGGTGGTATCCCACTGTTCTCACCACAGCGGTTATCCGGAAACATTGAGGCAGATGCTTCAATATTTCGGATATACCCAGATGCCACAGTACTTCGCCAAGGAAGAAGGCGAAGAGGGGAACAAGACGTGGACGATCCATGTCGAAGTCCCTGCAGGACCTACGCCACCCGGTTGGGTGCCGTTCACCGTCACGGTGAGAGGAAGACAACCGGAAGGGATGTGGCAAGTGGCAGCCCGTGACACCATGTCACGTTTCTGCCAACTACGCGTACAGGCTATGGAGGGCACTCCATACGCGCTCGTTCCAGTGGAGGGACGGGCTCAACATGTGTGGGAAGAAAGGTACCTGGAGGCAACGGACCCAAGTTGCCCAAGGTACAACCCCGCGGAGGCAAACCTTAGCCTCGAGATGAGGGCGGGAAACGCCGTGATGGACAGCCAAGCTGTTCATACGGAGCATCTCGCCACAAAGCTCAAGGAGAGCACGAGCCGTGGAGACTACTTCGAGAGTGCTCACAGCGCACTCCGCAATGTGCTCCTTCCGACAATCAAGCGACTGAATGAACAACACAATCAGTTGCATCGTCTGAAGAAGGCAAAGAAGAAGAGCCGTGTCGACATCGCGGCGTTGCAAGAACTGGTACAAAATCTGACCCAGCAGAACGAGGAACTTACTCAAGAGCGAGACGACGCTATTGAGGAAGGGCAAGGCTGGGAAGAAGATTACAACCAGGCTATGGACGAGGCGCATGCATTGCAGGACCTCGTACCTCCGGTGTTAGGCGTACCGGTGGTCTTGGGCCTTCCAGCAATGGGAGAACCCGGGATGGGAGAAGAGGTGGTAGATCCAGAGCCACCAGCAGAGGTACCGGAGGAGGACGACCCGCAGGAGGTCGAGTTCTACTCCGAGTAGGGGGTTACAGTTGCTATGTAGGGAAGCCAGGGTAGTGTAACCCAACTTTTGTAATCGGTGACATGTCATGTAGACAGTAGCGTATGTATAGGTAGTGACGACATGAGCACGACTTCTCGGAGACCTGAGAATAATGTATCTTGTATAAAGTTTATGCTTTATCAATATATGTGAATGTTGTGCAAATTATTCATGTGTCACTTCAATACCTACTGTTACAAATGGAATTTTAAGTAAGACATGTGCTAATTGCTGCTGTCTTGAATTTCAGAATGACGCGTACTCGTGCCAACCCTGATGTTGGGGGTGCTAGCCAAGGGGGAGAGACCTCTCAACCGCCTCCCGAGGACTCCTCGGGACAGCAGCAGCAACAGCAGCAACAGCAACAGCAAACACCGCCACCGCCACTGCCAACGGTTACATTGGCCGACATCGTCGCGGCAATGGCGGGTTCACATCAGCAGCACACGGAGTTGCTGCAAACTCTAATCGCCAATACGTCTCGCCCAGAGAGATGTCAAGATCGTGAGGAGCGTTAATAGAGCTCCTACTCCGACTTCCTGGCGACTCATCCCCCTGTATTCTCAAGGGCGGATGAACCTCTTGACGCGGACAACTGGCTCCGCGCGATAGAGATGAAGTTCGGGCTGCTCCAGATAAGCGAGCAGCGCAAGACTCAGTTCGCGGTCCAGCAGCTCCAAGGATCCGCGAGCGCGTGGTGGGCCAACTTCTGTGCTTCACAGCCCACCGACCGAGTGATGACCTGGACGGAGTTCCGGACGGCCTTCAGGGCCTATCATATACCGCCAGGTCTAACGAAAAGAAAGACGTAGGAATTCTTACACCTGCAACAAGGGAGCCGGAACGCGCTGGAATACTCCAGGGCGTTCAACGATCTCGCGCTTTACGCGTCAAATCACGCAGATACTGACGAGAAGCGGCGGGGCCACTTCTACCAGGGGCTTAACCTGCTCCTGAAGGACAAGTTGGCGATGTTCAATCGCGGCAGCCTCAACGACATCATTGATGCCGCGATTGTTCAGGAGGACTCCGGCAAGGAGTTAGCGGTGGCGGAGCGAAAGCGAAGCGCGCCGCAAAGCAGCGGAGAAGGAAGCAGTCCTTCTCAGAAGTTTCGGATGGTGAATCGCCCACCATCAGGTCCACGCCGGCAGCCACCACAGCGGTCGATGCCGTTCCGCAGTCGGCCGTACTCTTCACCGGCATTCAGGCCGGCACTGCCAGTACCACCTCCGCAACAACAGCAGCAGCGGGCGATGCCGCGTGCGTATGCACCTCAGCAGCGCATGCCGGGCTTTCGTCCCCCCGAGCACTACACCAGCAGCGGCCACATGTTACAAGTGTGGTCGTCCAGGACACTTTGCGAGCAGTTGCCCGGAGAGGCAAGGCGGCGGAGTGGCACCGCAGTTTCCGGGGAGGAACCAATCCCGGAACCCTACTAATGCGCGGCGGGCAAACCCTAGGCCTGGCACCGTCCAACAGCTTGCCATTGAGGACGTGCCGGAAGGCAAGCCAATCCTTGCGGGTATGTTCCAACTCCACCAGCATCCCGCTATAGTACTGTTTGATTCAGGCGCCACGCATAATTTTATTAGCCAAGCTTTCATTGCTAAACACAGCTTGCCAATACTACCCACCGATAGTCCATATTTAATTTGTTCACCGGGTGGGAAGATTTCAGCAAGCGTAATGGTTTCCAAAGCACCATTATGCTTAGCGGGTAGAGTGTACCCCACGTCTCTCATTATCTTAGAGGGACAAAAGGTCGGTGTCATCCTAGGGATGTCGTGGTTAACCCGCCACGGCGCTGTTTTAGACACCATCCTTCGAGTTGTGCACTTAAACTCAGAAGTGCATGGGTCTCACTCTTTATTTCTGGACAGTCCAGAAATAAAACTTTCAAGTGTCTATCAAGCCACAACCATCAGATTGGAAGATATTCCAGTGGTCCGAGAGTTCCCTGACGTATTCCCGGATGATTTACCGGGAATGCCGCCCGATAGAGAGGTGGAGTTCAAGATTGAACTTGCACTGGGAACCATGCTGATATCCCGAAGGCCGTAGAAGATGGCGCCCAAGGAGTTGGCTGAACTGAAGACTCAGCTCACGGACCTTCTGGAGAAGGGTTTTATTAGGCCGAGCTCCTCGCCATGGGGCTGTTCGGCATTATTTGTCAAGAAGAAGGATGAGACGTTACGGCTTTGCGTGGACTATCGTCCATTAAATGCCGTAACCATCAAGAACAAGTACCCGTTGCCACGGATCGACATGTTGTTTGATCAGTTGGTCGAAGCAAAGATCTTTTCCAAAATGGACTTAAGATCTGGGTACCATCAGATTAAGATAAGGGCGAAGGACATTCCAAAGACAGCTTTCTCGACAAGGTACGGACTTTATGAGTACCTGGTCATGTCCTTCGGCCTCACCAATGCTCCAGCTCACTTCATGTACTTGATGAACTCGGTATTCATGCCGGAGCTGGACAAGTTTGTCGTGGTCTTCATCGACGACATTCTGGTATATTCCAAGTCAGAAGAAGATCACAAGAAACATCTGCGTATAGTCTTACAACGGCTGCGGGATCACAAGTTATACGCAAAATTCAGCAAATGCGAGTTTTGGATATCGCAAGTGCCTTTCCTCGGGCATATCATTTCAGCGGAGGGTATCGCTGTAGACCCGAGCAAGATCACTCAAGTGCTGAATTGGAAATCCCCGAGAACTGTTCACGAGGTACGGAGTTTCCTCGGACTCGTGGGATATTATCGGAGGTTCATTCCGAACTTCTCGAAGATTGCCAAGCCAATGACAGAGCTGCTGAAGAAGGCTACCAAATATGTTTGGAGTCCAGCATGTGAAGCAGCATTCAAGGCTTTAGTCAAGCACCTGACATCAGCACCGGTTTTGGCGCAGCCAGACACAACAAAACCGTTCGATGTGTACTGCGATGCATCCGGCATTGGGCTCGGATGTGTGCTGATGCAAGACCGAAGAGTGGTTGCGTATGGATCACGGCAGCTTAGAAACCATGAGCAGAATTATCCAACCCACGACTTGGAGCTCGCTGCCGTGGTACTTGCACTGAAAATGTGGAGGCACTACCTACTCGGTAACCTCGTACATTTATATACCGACCATAAAAGCCTCAAGTACATATTCACTCAGAAGAAGCTGAACATGAGGCAGCGAAGATGGTTAGAATTGATAAAGGATTATGAAATACAGATCCATTATCATCCGGGCAAGGCAAACGTAGTGGCAGATGCGCTGAGCCGCAAGTCACACGTCAATAATCTGACCATCACACCGTTGGAAGAGAGCGAACCACCACTACATGTGATTCCACACGGAGCTCTCTACAACCTAGCTTTGATCCCCACCATCCGTGAAGAGATAGCGACAGCTCAGAAACATGACAAGGGCATGTCGCATTTGCGGAGATGTGTAGATAGTGGGGAGCTGAAATGTTTCCGGAAGGACGGAGATGGCGTCCTATGGTTCAAGGACCGGATCGTCGTACCCCGTAACCCGGAATTACGGAAGAAAATCTTTGATGAGGCTCACTCGTCAAAGTTTTCTATTCACCCCGGCAGGAACAAAATGTATCAAGAGCTTAGAAGCAAATTTTGGTGGACACGGATGAAACGGGAGACTGCAAAATACGTGTCCGAGTGTGATACATGTCGAAGGGTGAAGGCAGACCACATGCGGAAGCCGGGACTGCTGCAACCACTGGGCATTCCTGCCTGGAAGTGGGAGGACGTGAGCATGGATTTCATCGTCGGTTTACCCACCACTTTTCAGAAGCATGATTCTGTGTGGGTGATCGTCGATCGGCTCACCAAAGTTGCCCATTTCATCCCGGTCAACACCAATTACAACGCCAAGAAGTACGCTGAACTGTACATCTCACGGATCCTATGCTTGTATGGAGTACCCCGTACTATCATATCGGATCGGGGCACTTTATTTGTGTCCCATTTTTGGGAGCAGCTGCACGCTGCATTGGGGACGAAACTGATCCGTAGTTCAGCATACCACCCGCAGACGGATGGGCAAACGGAGCGGGTAAATCAGATTCTAGAAGACATGCTACGAGCTTGCGCTACGAACTTGCCGTTAGCCGAATTCTCATACAATAATGGGTACCAAGCCAGCATCAAGATGGCACCTTACGAGGCGCTATACGGTATGAAGTGCCGCACACCATTGAACTGGTGTGAGTCTGGCGAAAGGGTTACCTTCGGGATTGACCTTGTCAACAACGCGGAGGAAAAGGTTCGACTGATCCAAGCGAACCTAAAAGCCGCTCAATCCCGTCAGAAACAGTATGCGGACTCCGCAAGGCGCCCATTACAATTCGAAGTTGGAGATCACGTATACCTACGGGTGTCTCCAATGAAGGGCGTAAACAGATTTGGGGTGAGAGGAAAGTTGGCACCCCGATTCATCGGTCCATTCCAGATTCGAAAGATGTGGATCAGTAGCATACCGGCTGGAATTACCAGAAGCACTTTCCAGTGTGCACGACGTCTTTCACATTTCCCAGCTGAGGAAGTGTCTTAAGCTATCAACTACCGTTCAGCTGGAAGACATTGAAGAACTGCAACCGGATCTCACCTATCGGGAGGAACCGGTGCAGATTATCGATGAAAAGGCCCGAACCACACGCAACCGTACGTTGTGGTTCTAAAAGGTTCTATGGAGTAATCACTCCATGGACGAAGCGACATGGGAGAGCGAAGAATTCCTTCGCACCAACTACCCCGACCTTTTCACGTCGCATATCCGGTAATTTTCCACCGTCCTCTCTCTCATTTTCACCTTATAATCTCGGGACGAGATTCTTTCAAGGGGGGAGGAATGTAAGGGCCTCAGTTTTTGACACATATTCGAAGTGTTCATCACCACACCACACACCTCATTTGAGGAAAGATGGTGAACACAAATGAAGAGCAAGTAACCACCATCAACATGCTCATTAGAAAACAAACTCACAAATTGCAAAAGTGGTATTTCCCACATGTGATATAGAGGGGCTGGACATATGAAAACTCCTACACTTTGCTAAGGATGTCCATGCAAAGTTTCACCCAAATTCACAACCTTTTTGAGGTCATTTTGGGTATAGTTAGAAAGAGGGCAGTTTGAAACCATATTCAAATTCAAACTGTTTTTATCCCATGAATTTAAAAGTGGGAGGCATATTCCTACTCAGCACATTTTTGTGAGATCACACACCAATTTTCACTCCATTTGGAGTTGATCTTGACATGAGCTAAGTGGGGGAAATTCAAACTTTATTTGAATTTCAAACTGAACTTGTGCTGAAATTCATTCAAACCAAACCTCATTTGAACTTTGATCAATTCAAATGGCTCATGGGTGTATAATTTGAATTACCAGGGGTACTATGGGGCTCACTGTTTACAACAGTGATTAGGAGTAAATTTCAGAGGTTAAAACTGGAAGTGGGACCCACATGTCAGCCACCACTTCAACTCAAACCGACTGAAATTTTCTCACTCGGTTAACCGAGCCGCCGCTGCGATCGCCACCGAGGGGAGCCGCCGCGCCAGCAGCTGCTTGGACACGCGCGGGCGTGAGGCGGTTCAGAGCTTTCTTAAGGCGTTTCCCCCTCTCCTCGGCCGAGGCATCGCCGTTTCTTCCCCGCAAGAACTCAGCGCAGGCCGAAACTTTCCGCAGCTCGGAATCAATCGGAGAGCGCCGATCACAGCTTCCTCCGTCCTCTCGAGAGCCCCAGCAAGGTACTAGAGACCTTCCTCCGTCTTCCCCGCTGCTAGAAGTCAGTTGAAACCGATTGATATCGGCTGTGCCGAAAGATCAATTCGGTGACTTAGAACCGCCGCACCTCGGGCTTCCGTGGACAGCCCAGCCAGGGCATTGTCACGCCCGAACCAAGGCACCCTTGGACGCGCTGGTGACCAGTGCTGCTCACCCCCGATCCACAGCCCGAGTGATTGCTCACCGGCGGCGAATTTCCAATTTTCCCCTTTCTGTGTGCAGCACGACCCTCGGGTGCGATTCTGTCGAATTCATGCGCTAGAAAGGATTAGAGGGCCTCAATCCGCTCTCACACAAACTAGACACGGTAACGCACAAGTTTCCTTCACAACTCTTGGCCGGAGAACCTCTGTACCCGGCGTAATTCGAGGTTTACCAATGGCGGAATAAACGGGAGGCATTGGGCGCACGGTGAGGACCTACTTCGGGCCTTCCCCGAGCTGCCTAGAGCTCATGTCGACCTTCCCTGAGGTCCACTGATGCTTCCCGACCGGTTCCTCGAGTAGTTGAGGTGCTAGGGAAGTCAGCTGACATGGCCGGAGTCTTTCCAAGGTGGCGGCTCGTCGCCGACCATGCACCGGCCATTGTCATGAGTAGCTGACCCCGGAATCCTGTTCCCCGAGTGAAAGTAGGCAGGGGCGGCCAAAATAGTGAAGTTTTGAGCTGTACAGAAGCCGGCGGCGAGCTCTCCGGCGAGGTCCCTCGGCGGCAGAGCGCGGGCGTCGCGAGGTTGAAGAAGGGGGTGGACCCCAGCTGTCAGCGGCCGATATTTTGAATCGGGATCGGGCTGCGGCCGGGATCGGGTGTGCTGGCGCGCAAAATCCTTGTGGGCCACGGTGTGCTGTCGCCTCGGCATGCGACGCGTGTCCCCGGGGCCCACGCACGAGTTTAAACTTTTCCCCGATTTTCAGATTTCCTTCAAACTTCAAATCCTCATAACTTTGGATAGAAAGCTCCAAATCGAGTGAACCAAATTTTGCTGGATTCAGCTCTCTGAGTAATTTCCAGCAAATCAAGTTTCACTTCATTAAATTCCTTATATCTCCAGAATTAATTCCTCAAAGTTTAAACTGGTTGGAATTTTAACTGGAGAATTCTTTGGAGGAAAATCCTGAAATTTTGCTGGGATGTTCACCAAAATATCAATTTCAGACCCATTTGAGCTCATTTGATCCACCTAATGGTGTGATTAGTGAAACTGTTCCAGAGAAAATAGAAAATGTTCAGAAACATTTTCAGAATTTTCTCTGAAATTGTTTAGCTCATATCTTTAGTTAGGAACATTCAAATTAAGTGAGACCAACTCCATTAGAACCCTATGAAAATCTAGTTTTCATAAAGTCATATTTTGTTTCATGAAAATCCTTAGAACACCATAAAAGCCTTTAATTAAGGTCAAGTACATGATTAATTGTGGAGGGCTCAAATGAGCTTTGCTGCAACTAAAACTTGACCAAGTCTCTGTTTAGGTTGTGACCAAGCCACAGTAAAAATTTCACAGTCATTAGGATTGTCTAGTAAGAGTTATAGGCTTCACAAGATTAAAAGTAAATACAACTGCATTTAAATTAATACATATATTGTTTCTATCATGTAGTCGCTAAGGTCGAGGAGGAACCCGAAGTCCTAGACTTCGTTACTCCGGAGCAGCAGCTAGCCTACGACCAAGAGCAGCAAGGCAAGCTCCGGTTTGCATTAACCTTTTTATAAGTTTTTATTGTTTTGAGCACATACTTGATTACTTTATGCCTTGCATTAGAGTCTTATTTGGAAACCCAACTGCATAGCCAAGAAAACCATGAATTGGGTTTAGGATTGCAAACCCCGTTAGCTACTGCAATGCTATGGTAGTGTAGGATTCGGTACAAGTCGAGTAGTTGGAACTACTCGCGAGCATAGGCTAGAGGCACTCGACTCAGGTAGAGATAGCACATGATACACATGGCAAGAAAAATGAGACCGAGCGGAGAGTAAGGGCAGCAGGACTTTGGGGCCTGTGTGCTGTAGCTCCGCTTGTGTCGATTGAGGACCGAGCCGTGTGCGGGCCTGTTGAACAAGCTAGAACAGTACCGAAGACCTACCGGCTATATGGGAACCGGGAAACCGATGTAACTCGGGTAGCTGGGTATTGAGGCATTGCCCGTCGTTCAGAGGGTAGGTTGAGAGCTCGAGGTGTAAATCGGCTGGCGGCACGGAGATGCGCGTGC
This sequence comes from Neostapfia colusana, assembly GCA_030760725.1. Taxonomy (NCBI): domain Eukaryota; kingdom Viridiplantae; phylum Streptophyta; class Magnoliopsida; order Poales; family Poaceae; genus Neostapfia; species Neostapfia colusana. The sequence goes on from JASWHV010000015.1 coordinate 70,824,025, forward strand.
AGAGACCTCTTGCTCGGGACGATGGGACCGGTTCAATATTTGGCTGACGGGCGAAAGGTGGTTGCTTACGGCGTCCGTGATGGTTGTTGTAGGCAACATCGAGTACGGGCGTACGTGACGGGTTGTTCGGGTAACCCTGCAGGTGTAAATCGATTATAATCGCCGTCCCTCGCGGTCAGTGAGTACCACTTGTTCACTGTACCGTGACGTAGAAAGAACAGGCTAGTTACATGTTAAAATGTTGCTGATTGAAAGATGGACTTGATTGCTAATGAATTGCTGTAGTTTAGAGCTAACTAAAGTTCTTTTCAACCTTGGGCAAAGTACATGAGAGAAATGTGTTTCTTGTTTGATTGCGGCTCTCTCATGTGCCTTCGCGTAAGGTTCTCCACAACCTGCTGCTAAAACTTGAAAATAAGGTTCTACTAATTAGGCGAGTCCTTGCAAATGATTTTACCTCATGTATCCCATTACCCCTCATGTAGAAGTTCCATGTTTAGGTGAGACGGGTCAGACTTGCTGAGCCTTCGTGCTCACTGCTTGTGTTTGAAGCTTTTGCAGGGTTCTATGAGGAGGGGACTCTCAAAGAGGAGACGGAAGCCCAGGAGGGGAACCCCGTCGAGTGGGAGTCGTGCACGCCGCAGAGTTAGTGTGCGTGTGTGCTAGCAAGGACACGTTCGAGGGCTGAACGTGCACTTGATGCTTAGTCTACCTCCACGAGTGTAGACTGAACTTATTTTGATGTAAACATGTTCATAACTTGTTTATGTAATAAAATTTTGCTTCCGCTTTGTACCTTTGACGTGTGTTATCTGGTGCTGTGCAACGCAGCACCCCTCAGCGTGATCCTGGCTCGACAAGACCGTGGGGTCGTGTCAGTTTCATACAAATTGGGTTCCATATTTGAATAGCACTCTATCATAGGAATCCAACAAAATTTGTTTCACAATTTTTGGATTCTCCTACACAAAGTTGTAGCTATTCAAACTTTGAACTGAAATCTGAAATTCCCAAAATGTTCAAATGCTGACTGTGGGTCCAGGGGACAGGTGTCACTCGCCGAGGCAAGCCACACGGGGATACTGCTTATTTCCCGCGCGTCCACACTAGATCCCCGCGCCGCAGCCGATAAGAAATTTGAAACACCGTCGCTGACAGGCGGGACCCACCGGGTCGTCTTCAACCTCCAGCCACCCGCGTCCGCGCGCCGCCGGGCTCGCCGGAGTTCGATGGATTCCGGTCTCCCGGCCATCTCCCGAGCCCTACCTCACCGCTAGGGCCTAATTTCACGTGCTGAACAAGATGGGGCCCCCTCCCCTGGCCGGCGGTGGCTCTAACCTAGCCGGCCACGGTGCGGCGGCTCTGTATGAGTTCGGCAGCATCGCCCGGTCATCCTAGCCTGCCAAGACATCGGTGGAACGGTGCTACAGCACCAGTGGACCATGGGGATGCTCGACCTAGCCTCAAAACTGCTCGGGACCGGCGGCTAATGGTGTCTCACCGTGCACCCGAAACCTCCTCCGCGTTTGAGCTCGGAAATTCTGGAATTCATGCGGTCTACGTGCGTCTTTCCAACTAGGGTTGTGAAGGGCTACTGATCGCCGACTAGTGGCGGTCCTGTTGCACGGTTTCACGACCTAAGAACGAGAAAGACGATCGAATTTGTTATTACCGTACCGGAAGGTCGGATGGTGCCCGCCGGCGAACTTTTCTCAAATTCGAGCCCGGTAGATCATCTCATGGCTTGAGCTTCGGGGACGAGCATCAGGGGGTCCTAGTGCATCCGAGGGTGCTCTAGCTTGGGCCTGAGAAGCTTTCGGTAGGGCTGTCCACGTGAGACCACCTCGGTTTCCTGATGGTGAGCCTCGGTGCTCGGCGAAATTCGTCAAATTGTGATCAAACGACGCGACAACACCACGGAGTAGCGAGATGGGTAGCTAACGCATGCGCTGGCGCTCACTTTTGCCATGGATCACTCGTGCAGTGGAGGGGCGACACCGGTTTGCAACAGGCAGAACGGGAAGCGGCACCGGGAGGTTCCTGTTGTGCGCGCGAGAGTGGGAACCGAGGACGACGCGTGAGCTGCGGTGATAAGGAGGGGAGAAACCAGCTCGCCAGCGCAGAGATTGCGAGGGAGAGGTGGCGTCGGCTTGCCCCGGTGTCGCACGGTGAGAAAGCCCGAGGCTGTCTCGGTGGTGCGGTGACTTCGCGAGGAGTAGAAAAACAGAGACCGTGCACTGCCTGAACTGAAGATCTTTTGCACACTCACTTCCCCAATGACATGTGGGCCCCACTAGTCAGTACCACTTCTTCTCAAAAGATCTCCAAAGTTTGACAATTATCCAACCCAAATGTTTGAAAGTTGGAAACTGAGCTCAACTGGAATAGTTTGAACAAATTCCACCCAAATTCAAATGTTTATTTGAATCCCTTGCACATTTAACCCCATTTGGAAAAATGGGCAGCAAACCTTTTCAAAAATTAATGAAACTTTGCCTACCCACTAATTTGGACCTAAGGAATCCAAATATGCCATTTGATTCTTGTGTTAGCTGCTGCAAACAAGAGTTTGAACACAACAGTTTTGAATTCCCATTGTGTCCTCCCCTCACTTGAAGTTTGAGTTTAACATTTAGTTGAAACTCTGATTTTTAAACCCTCCCATGGCACTTGAGTTCTTCACTTCTGTGGTTTTAATCCACATGAGGTCCATCCATGCAGTAACACTAAGTTTATTTAGAAGAATCTCACCTATGTTATCATATATGGAAAAAGTTTCAACTAAGCCCCTTTTTCATACACATGACTCCAACATTTGTGCAAACTCATGTTTATTTGTATTCACATTTTTGGGACCTTTACAGTCCGGGATCCAAGGGCTCCTGGCCATCGTGTCCTGGACCGCACTCCGGGAGCTGGGATCTGGATGCATCTTGGTTGTCAGGGCCCTTGGGATGGTACCCAACTAGCATCTTGTAGCCTGCCCCCCCTGTGAGGTCCGAGTCGTGGGACCCAGGACCTGCAGCAGGAGCCTGGTCTGGGACTTGGGGTCGTTGTGGTTCCACTATTTGATCTATGCGAGGGAGAGGGAAAGGATATTTCGGGCATGCCTTATTAAGAGTGGTGTAGTCAATGCACATCCGAAGTTTCCCGCCAGCCTTGAAGACGACAACAGGGTTGGCCAGCCATCATGGATGGTGGACCTCTCGGATGAAGCCGGCGTCGAGCAACTTCTTGATTTCTTCACGTATGAAGTTATGCCGCTCAACATACTGTTTCTGAGGCTTCTCTTGTACTGGCCTGGCGTCGGAGTAGATCTTCATATGGTGCTCAATCACCTCCCTGGGGATCCCGAGCATCTGCGATGGTTGCCCGGCAAACACGTCGACATTAGCCCGGAGGAAAGTGATGAGCGTGAGTTCCAATTTGTCACCCATGTTCCCCGCGATGCGGGTGGTCTGGGCGGCGTCCGAGCGATCTGGACGACTTTCATGGGGACATCCCTGCCGTCCAAGGGCTGCACACGGGGTGCAGATGTCGATCCTTGCTGGCGTGTGCTTGGTGGTGGCCGGCTAGCTTCACCGTAGCCAGAGGCAACCTCCTGCTCCGCTTCCAGCGCTTGGAGCTTCTCCAGCGCTGAGACGGCGACGGAGCGGTCTCCACGGATGTTGAGGATGCCTCTAGGCATCGGCATCTTTAGGACAGGTAGCGGTAATGGGATACAGCCATGAACCGGTACAGGGTCGGCCTGCCGAGGATGCGTTGAAGGGAATTCTGACCTTTGCGACTTCGAAGACGATGCTCTCCGTGTGATAGTTCTTAGGTGCCTGGAAAGTCACCGGGAGGGAGATGCTACCGTACGGCCAGATGGGGCCCTGACCCACCCTCGACAATGGGCGCGAGTGGGTGAGCCTGGACATGGGGATTTGCAGCTTCTTGAAAGCTGCAAGGCTGACGACACTGAGGGCCGCCCCACCGTCGATCAGCACGTGGTAGAGTTTGACGTTGGCGATGGTGGGGGCGATGAGGAGCAGAAGCTGCCCAGCTTCCGCCTTGTTCTTGGGGCAGTCGGAGGCGTCGAAGCTGATCGGTGTCTCCATCCACCTAAGCTGGGGTACCGGCCCGGGGCAGGTGCAGCCGGAACGCCGTCTTGGTGCTGTTTCAGCTCGCGGAAGCGCTCGGCGAGCTTCTTGATCTCCCGGCACTCGCTAGCGTTGTGGCGCTTGGAGTTGTGCACCGGGCACCGCTGGTCGTCGTCACTGATAGACGGCTGACGCGGGCGCTTGTCAGCGCGTGAACCACGGCCCCAACTGGCCGCTCCAGCTGCGGCGGTGGGCGTCCCGGCTAGAGGCTTGTCCTTGCCTCCAACGTTCTTCTTCTTGCCGCTGCCTTGAGCAGCAGCCTCTACGGTAGGCTCACCGGCTTTCCCCGCCTCTAAGGCAGGTCACGAATGCCAGTGTCGACCTTCCGCATCCCTGGCGCACTTGTCGCCAGGCTAAAAAGATCGGAGACGTCTTGCACGTCGTGCATGGCTAACTTCTCGAGCATCTTCTTATCTCTTACACCCTGTCGAAACGCGATGACGACAGAAGCATTCGAGATGCGGAGTGTTTTGCACCTAGGAGAACCGCTGGATGAAGGACGGCAGCGACTCCCCCTCGCGCTGTTGCATGGCGTGGAGGTCGAGCTCGTTGCTAGGGCGCGTGTAGGAGCTCCTGAAATTGGCCGTGAACTGCCAGCACAACTCTTCCAAGGAGAATATAGAGTCCAGGGGAAGGTTCATGAGCCACGACCGGGCAGTGGCAGGTAGGACCACAGGGAAGTAGTTGGCCATGACGGCCTCATCCCCTCCTGCAGATAGGATGGAGGTGGAGTATGTGGCAGACCGGAATCCGCTCATCCAGGACCGCAGAGGGTGGTGCCGCGCGATGCGACACCCGACAGCACACGTCATAAGGACACATTATATTACATGGGAAAAACAACTGAACTGTACAAACAGGTACAAACTTCAGTTACAAACTATTGTTTATCTTACACAGCGGAAGTTTCTTTTATACAACTCACGCCCGCCTATCTAGCAAAAGTAGGTTGCCCAGCCCTAGGGCAACCCACACTAGCTGCACTCCTCAGCTCAGCGCGGCGTGTACGGCTCCCACTCAGCCGTAGTCCCCGACGGAGGGTAACCCTCGCCGGTGGACTCGTAACCCGAGTCCGTGGGTGGCTCCTCACCTAAAAAACACTTAAGCAGCAACCGTGAGAACGAGGGCTCAACAAGACTTAACCGACTCACCTAAGCATGAAACTCTACATGAGGTGTACAAGGAACATAGGATAGTAACATTGCAACAAATGGACACGCCTACGAGTTCATCCTTAGTTCATCTTTTAGCCACAAGTTAACAGTTCAGGAATCTGAAATTTAGTACGCAATATTTGGTGGCACACATGTAGAAATACAATTATATCATAACAGCAATATTGAATCATCACATTTCATACATTAGCCTACGTCATGACTCAGTGACCAAGTGGTACTCTTCACCACGAGGGACGGCGAGTCGACTCGATATACACCTTCAGGGACACCCAAAGAGCACGTCACGTACGCCCATCCGTGGAGCTGCACAGCACGCTCACTTGATGCCATACGGGAAAACCTTTCACCCAACAGCCCAAACGTCGAACCGGTCGCACCAAAACGTACAGGAGGTTCTCTACACGGATCATCTCTCTATGCCCGTTAGCAGATTTCCACCTTGCTGCCCTCAACCTACACCTATAAATCGGTGTGCTATGCCTCGACGCCCGGAGGTTTAGGTTACATCGGTTTATCGGGACCCATATATCCGATATGCCTTCGGTACGTTCAAACTTGATCAGCGTGGGCCGCACACGGATTGGTCCTCAATCGACACGGACAGGGCTGCACACACAAGACTTCCTCTTGCTGCGCCCTAGCCCCTGCCAAGTCTCATTTTCATTACTAAGGTGATCTCACCTCACTCGAACCAATCCCGTGTGTCCCAAGCCTAACTCGCGAGTAGATTCCAACTACTCGAATTGTACCGAAGTCCTATAGATCATTAAGCATAGCCTGTCTACTCGAGGTCTTAGACACTATCCTCACTCTTATAGGAAAATTTCTGGTTATGCAAGTGGGGTGCCATCCATCCTACACCTAATGCACATTCATACTTCACACTAGACCTGTGAACAAAGTAAAACTTGATAAAAGAAGTTAATGCAAACCGGGGCTTGCCTTGTTGCTGCTGGTCAGGGGTTAAGTCTTCGTCCGGAAGGAGGAAGTCGAGCACTTCCGGAGTCTCCTCGCCTTCAACGACTACACGTTAATGAAATGCTACATGTTAATGGATATGCACATAAGTTTATTGTACTGCTTCTGCTACAAGTTCTAAGAACAAGTTTTTTTAAGAACTGGAACTCTGTTTAAGAATTTAAAATGAAACTGGGGCTAGTGGTTTGGGTTTGGACCTAAGCACATGATTAAGTGCTAAGTGGTCTTCCCCCTCTTCTATATTGACCACCTCAAGTGGTTAAACAGAACAGGGGTGATCCAGAGCTCCAATGGAGCTGAGAATTTTCGTGTGAGTTCCTTGTCACAAGAAAACCCTCTGGACCAAAGATTAGCACTTTTCATTGAGTGGTTTGTTCAGAATAATTTTCTTAGCAAATAAGCAAAGAAGAGTTAATTCTGAGATAACACCCCTGTTCATGCCAAACTTAGTGAACTACAATTTCCTTTATAGAACATAGAGTTTGCATGAATTTTCCTAGCATTTTTGGAGCTAAGGTTTGTCCAGAACTGAATTTCCAAGTTTTGGAAATTCTCTGAAAATGTTTCTGTATTCAATTGAACACAGCAGCTTAAAATCTGAATTTCCCTGAACAAATCAACTCCAATTGGTCTGAAACTTTTAAAGGGGTTCACTAACATCCTAAAGAATATTCTGGCAAAATTTGAGGATTTTTGGATGAACCAAACTCCCTCTAAAATTCTTTTGCTACAAAGTTTTAAAGAATTTTCCAGAATTAAATAATGGGTTTCATGCAAATTGGGTTGCATATTTGGATAGATCTATGCAAGATGAATCAAACCCAATTTTAATCACTAAATTTGGACCTTCCTAGCAAAAGTTATGAGGTTCTAAAGTTTGAACTAAATCTGAAAATCTAAATAAACCGGGGAAAAGTTTAAATTCTGACCGTGGGCCCCTCACACACGTGTCACTGCTGGAGCTGAGCCACACGGGGCCACAGACCCCTTCCCGCGCAGCCACACTGAATCCCGGGCCGCAATCGATCCGCATTTCAACCTCCCGTCGCTGACACGCGGGGCCTGCCGGTCGTCTTCCTCCTCGGGCCAGTTCATTTTCCCGCGCCGCCCCCTCGCCGGCACCTCACTGGAGCTCGCCGGGCCTGGGTTCCCGGCCGCCTCTCGGCCAGAAACTCACCGCCTGGGCCTAAATTCATGCGCTGAACACGATGGCACCATCTTCCCCGGCCGGCGGTGTCCCTAACCTAGCCGGCGACGGTGCAGCGGCTCGGGGTCACTTCGGCTATGTCACCCGATGCTTCTAGCCCGCCAAAACCTTGGTAAAAGGGTTCTACAGCACCGGGGGATCCCATGGAAGGTCTACAGGGCCATGCAACGGCTCGGGGAAAGGTCTAACCTAGCTGTCACCGTGAGCCTGATCCTTCCCGCCATAGCCGCGGTTGGAAAAACAGAAAATACGCCGGCTACAGCCCTAATCAAACTAGGGTTGCGAAGTAAACTTGGGCGCCGTCAAGTCTAGCTCCTGTGAGTGCAGTTTGATGTGCTCTAAGCAACTAGAAGTCAGGAATTTGTGGATTTCGTACCAGAAGGTGGTTCTGCACCGGCTGAAAGTATTTTGCAAAATACACCGGCGATGATCAGTCATTTGGACCAGGCTTTGGTGTCGAGCAGTGTGGAGTCTTGGCGCGTCCAAAACCGGTCTTGCTCGGCCGTGACAAGCCCTCTGCCGAGCAGTCCACAGGAGCACCTTTGCTCGGTTCTTCCCGGCCGCCGCGAAGAACACAGTTTTCTCGGGTTGTGGTGGCTTAGCTCGACTGGGGATGGTGCGAGGAGGTCGTGGGATGTCTGGTGATGCTGTTTTGCTGGGTTGCCGACGCTTGCACGCGAGAGGAAATCGCTCCCGAGCGAATTGACCACGGTGGCAGCTCTTCGGTGTCCTAGCGTGCGAGAGGGCGGGGGCTGGGGTCGTCTCGGTGCTGTGGCGAGCGGGTGCACGTCTGAGAGTTATTACTCCCCACGAGGAGCTCGCCAGCACGAGGGGGAGGAGCAGGAGCTGTCGCCCGGTGCTTCTCGGTGGCTCATGGTGGAAACCTCGGCTCTGTTTCGAGTGCAAGACTTAACCCCGAAGGCTGCTGATCTTTATGCGTTTTTAACCTCCCCAATGACATGTGGGTCCCACCAGTCAGTGCTCCCCTATCCCTCAAAAGATCTCCAAAAACTTGGCAAGTGACCAATTCAAATGTTTGGATCTAAAACTGAGCTACATTTGTATAATTGGGCAAATTTCCCCCAAATTCAAATGTATATTTGAATTCTTTGCACATTTGAATCCTTTTTGGAAAAATGGGTAGCAAACCTTTTCACAAATTACTGAAACTTTGCCTACCCACTAATTTGGACCTAAGGAATCCAAATATGCAATTTGATTCTTGTGTTAGCTGCTGCAACCAAGAGTTTGAATACAACAGTTTTGAATCACTATTATGTCCTCCCCTCATTTGAATTTTGAGTTGGACATTAGTTCAAATTCTGATTTTCAAACCCTCCCATTGCACTTGAGTACTTCCACTCAGTGGTCTTAATCCAACTAGGGTCCAAACATGTAAATGACTCTAAGTTGGTTTTAGAACAACCTGTCATGTGTTATCATATGTGTAGAAAGTTTGAACCAATACCCTTTTGATGGAGGTTACTTGCTCTTCACAATTCTTTACAAGATATTCACCACAAAACTGTGGTGTTGTGGTGTGATGAAAAGTTTTTGCAAGTCCCTTTTCTTGGGCTTTTACATCCCTCCACCCTTAAAAGATTCTCGTCCCGAGATTACAAAAGAAGAGACAGCGATGTAATAGGGACTTACCCGTGCTGAGATGCCATGAACTCCAGGTAGTTTGAGCGAAGGAATTCCTCGCTCTCCCACGTCACTTCTTTGGCGGTGTGGTTGCTCCAGAGTATCTTGTAGAACCACAACGTTCGGCTACGCGTGGTTCGGGCTTTCTCATCAATAATCACCACCGGATATTCATCATACGTCAAATCCGGTTGCAACTCACCGATGTCTTCGGTAGGAACAGCAGCTGTATGCTTCAGACATTTTCGCAGTTGCGAAACATGGAAAACGTCATGGACACCAGCAAGAGATGCCGGTAGCTCCAATCTATACGCCGCTGGTCCACACTTCTCGGTGATAGCATATGGTCCAATGAAACGGGGAGCGAGCTTCCCCTTCACACCGAACCGGTGCACGCCCTTCATCGGAGACACACGGAGGTACACGTGTTCCCCGACGTCAAAGTGCAGCGGTCTACGCCTCTTATCAGCGTAGCTCTTTTGCCGGGATTGAGCGGCCTTCAAGTTGGCTTGAATCGTCCGAACACGCTCTTCGGCGTCGTTCACCACATCAACCCCGAATGTGACCCTTTCACCGGACTCGCACCAGTTTAATGGGGTGCGGCATTTGCGACCGTAGAGATCTTCGTAGGGTGCCATCTTGATACTCGCCTGATAGCCGTTGTTGTACGAGAATTCCGCTAACGGTAGGTGATCATCCCAGTTCCTACCATGGTGGATGGCACATGCTCTCAACATGTCTTCCAGAACTTGATTCACCGTCTCTGTCTGGCCATCTGTCTGAGGGTGGTAGGCGGAGCTTCTAATCAGTTTAGTACCCAAAGCAGCATGCAACTGCTCCCAAAAGCGAGATACAAACAATGCACCTCGGTCTGAGACTATGGTCTTGGGTACGCCATGCAAGCATAGGATCCTGGCAATATATAACTCCGCATATCTGTAGGCATGGAAATGTGTATGCACGGGAATGAAGTGAGCCGACTTGGTTAGTCGGTCAACGATCACCCAAATGGAATCATGTTTGTTGGATGTTAGGGGTAATCCCACAATGAAATCCATGCTCACATCCTCCCATTTCCATGCTGGAATCTTCAGGGGTTGCAACAGCCCTGATTTTCTCATATGATCAGCTTTCACTCGTCTACACGTATTGCACTCGGATACGTACTTCGCTACCTCCCGCTTCATCCATGTCCACCAAAATTTCTTTTTCAGATCCTGGTACATTTTGTTGCTGCCCGGATGAATGGAGTACTTAGACAAGTGAGCTTCATCAAGGATCTTTTTCATTAACTCCATATCCCGGGGTACGACTATGCGGTCATTGAACCATAGCGTCCCCTCATCATCTTTCCGGAAACACTTGATCTCCCCGTTGTCTATCCGTCTCCGGAGATGTGCCATGCCCTTATCAATCTTCTGAGCTGTAATGATGTCCTCCCTAATAGTATGGATGAGGGCAAGGTTGTACAGCAAATCCATAAGGAACCAAGTATAAACTGGCTCTTCCTTCTCCACCGGGGTAATGATGAGGTTATGAACATGTGACTTCCGACTCAGTGCGTCGGCAACCACATTCGCCTTGCCGGGGTGGTAATGAGTCTCAATTTCATAATCTTTAATAAGTTCTAACCACCTCCTTTGCCTCATGTTCAGCTCCTTCTGGATGAAAATGTATTTCAAGCTCTTGTGGTCGATGTAGAGGTGCACCAAATCCCCCAGGAGATAGTGCCTCTACATTTTCAGCGCCAAAACCACTGCAGCAAGCTCAAGATCATGAGTCGGATAGTGCTGCTCATGGTTCCAAAGTTGGCGTGAGCCATAGGCGACCACACGTCCTTCCTGCATCAACACGCAGCCGAGCCCAATACCAGACGCGTCACAATACACGTCGAAGGGCTTTGTTGTGTCCGGCTGAGCTAAGACCGGGGCTGTTGTGAGATGCTTCACCAATGCTTAGAACGCTCCTTCACACGCCGTGTTTCAAACATATTTCATTCCCTTCTTCAGCAATTCTGTCATCGGTTTAGCGAGCTTGGAGAAGCTTGGAATGAATCTCCGATAGTATCCCGCTAACCCGAGGAAGCTTCTGACTTCATGAACTGAAGTGGGAGCTTTCCATTTCAGCACTTGCTCTATCTTGCTTGGGTCAACCGCAATGCCTTCTGCTGAGATGATATGTCCCAAGAATGGCACTTGGCTGATCCAAAACTCGCATTTGCTGAACTTGGCGTAGAGCTTGTGGTCTCGTAATCGTTGAAGAACGACCCTCAAGTGTTCGCCATGTTCAGCTTCTGTCTTGGAGTAAACCAAGATATCATCGATGAACACTACCACGAACTTGTCCAGCTCCGGCATGAACACCGAGTTCATGAGATACATGAAATGGGCTGGAGCATTCGTGAGACCAAAAGACATGATGAGATATTCATATAATCCATATCTCGTCGAGAAAGTCGTCTTCGGGATATCCTCCACCCGGATCTTTATCTGATGATATCCAGAGCGAAGGTCCATCTTGGAGAACACACTTGCACCCACAAGTTGATCAAACAATATGTCGATGCGGGACCGTGGGTACTTATTCTTGATGGTGACGGTGTTGAGCGGCCGGTAGTCCACACACAGCCTGAAGGTATCATCCTTCTTCTTCACGAACAGCGGCCGAGCATCCCCAAGGCGAGGAACTCGGCCTAATGAAACCCTTCCTCAACAGATCATTGAGCTGTTCTTTCAGTTCAGTCAGCTCATTTGGAGCCATTTTGTATGGTCTCCGTGATATGGGCGTAGTCCCGGGTGCAAGTTCAATCTTGAACTCGACATCCCGCTCAGGTGGCATGCCCACCCGGAAGATCATCCGGGAACACATCGGGGTACTCCCGGACTACGGGGATGTCCTCTAACTTGAGAGCTTCAGCATTATTATTTGCTGAAACTTCCCGGACTGGAGTGTCTAACACCATGGAATGCGGACGGTGGAATGGAGAATTTAAATGAACCGTCCGTGTCCGAGTCTCCAGGACAGCGCCATGGTATTGTAGCCATGACATCCCTAAGATTGCATCAATCTTTTGCCCCGTAAGGATTATCAAGGTGGTAAGATATAGTTTCCCACCTAAGAACAGAGGTGCCTTTGGGATCATCATATTTGCTGAAATCTTTCCTCCCGGTGAGCAGATCATATAAGTGCAGTCGGTTGGGAAGACTTGCATTTGATGTTTAGCCACATAGGATGCACTTATAAAACTGTGGGTTGCACCAGAATCAAATAATATGATGATGGCTTGATTGTTGAGAGTGAACGTACCCGCCAGCACGTTGTCTCCCTCCGGGGCGTCCTCATTGTCGAGGTTGCGGATGCCCCCAGTCCGCTGACCAACCTTCTTGACCGGAGGTCGGCCTCGAGCACCGCCCTGGAACTGGGCTTGCCTGCTGCTCTGCTGCCCCTGGGGACGGTCCTTCGCGAAATGGCCCGCCTGGCCACACGTGAAGCAAGTGAAGCAGGGCGGTCCCCCGCTGATCGGTAGACGGAAGCCCGGGGCGCGTTGTGGCGGTGGAAACGCCCGGGGTGCCGTCTTCTGCTGCTGTCTCAGTGGTGGCATCGGCGGTCGGAACGGGGGTGCTTGGAAAGAACGTCCCCTGAACTGTTGAGGTCGCGCCGGTGGACGCCACTGCTGCCCGGATGGTGTCTGATACACCATGCGGTACTTCTAGGTGTGGGGACCACCCCGTGGTTCACCCACTCCAGGATCGCATAGGGTGGTGCCGTGCGATGCGGCACCCAACAGCACAGACGAAAAGATTAAAGAACAACATACAAACTTTTATTTGACATAAAGAAGTGGAAGTCTTTTACAAAATATAACTATACATCGGAAGTAATGTACATTAGTAGCCTCTCATCCTAACTATGCAAAAGTGCAGCCATCCAGCCCGGGGACGCTACACACTAGCAGCAATTAACCGGAGATCATGGCGGCGTGCAGGGCTCCAGCTCGGCCGTGTACCCCGATGGGGGCATCGACTCGTCTTCGGAACCTTCCTCATAACTCTCACCTGCACACAGCTCAAATATTGCAACCGTGAGCACGAAGGCTCAGCATGTCTTATCCGTCAACCCTAGGCATGAAACTCTACATGCAAGGATGTGTAAGATAGGAAAAAGGACTTTACAGTAAAGACACGCCTACATGTTGATCCTTACTTTCAGTTTTATAGCAACAGTTTAATGAGCCTTAGGCAGTCCTCACATCGGAAGTCCACAATCAAACAAGAAACGCTTTCCTCCGATGTGGTGATGCCCAAAGTGGAATATAAACTTAATTAGCTCTATAACTACAGCATACAAGGTTTCAAGACATTAATAGTTCAATACAGCATATTCAGTTGGCTTATTTCACTTCTTACTACGTCACAGCGCAGTGAACAAGCGGGTACTCAAATGCGCGAGGGACGGTGATTGCAATCAAGACACACCCGGATAACACGTTGCATACACCCACTTTCAGAAGCGTGATTCCACACCCCTTCCTACTCTGTTGTATGCAACAACCTTTCAAAGGCAACCCAAATGCCGAACCGGTCCATCCGTAACGGGCAGGAGGTCCCCGCGTGGAGCGTGACTGTGCCCACCGGCAGATTTACACCTTGCTACCCTCAACCCACTCCTATTTACGGTTGGGTAAGCCTCGACACCCAGGTTAACCAATTACATCGGTTTCCTTGTTCCCATATGCCAGTATGCATCCGGTACTGTTCGATACTTGTCCAGCAGGGCCGCACACGGACGGTCCTCAACCGATGCCAACAGGGCTACGCACGTGAGACCTCTGCTCACTGCATCCTATCCCCCCCCTGCTGGGTCTCATTTTCATAACTTAAGCCAATTTCTACCTCTTCTCATTCCGGGTGATAAGTACTATCTCGCGAGTAGCTTCCAACCACTCGACTTCTACCGAGATCCTAAACATTAGCATGGCATTCTCTACTCGTCGAGTTTGTAAACTACCCAACCCTTTATAGGATTTAAAAGGCTATGCAAGTGGGGTTTCAATCACCCTAACTCTAATGCAAGCATTCACCCTAGACATAAGTGATACAAATAAAAAGCTTTATAAACGGTACTTAGGTGCAAACCGGGGCTTGCCTGGTTGCGAGTCAAAAGGGAAGTTGGCTTCAGGTGGGAGGACGTCCAAGGGCTACGGTGCGTCCTCAACTTCGGTCACTAAATGAAATGTAGCAAAATAGATGTATAAGTATTAAGGATTTATAAGAATTGAACTACTATTCATGGCTACTGCTATTTAGGATCCTTAATTGGCTTTGGGATTTTTACAGAGGATACTAGACTCTCTAAGGATGATTTGATCCAAACTTGGAGACATGTCATTGCAAAATGTAGTCTTTAAAATTCCTACAAGTACAATGCTTCTATGAATTGTGAGCCCAAATTAGGAGCTTTGACATAGCTAGTAATGGAAGATCTGATTAGGGTAAGTCTCCATGGTTCTAACAAAATTTGTTTCAACATTTTTGGAGCTACCATCAGAGAGATATGAATTTTTGAAGTTGGACAGAAGTTCTAAAAAGTTTCTGTTTAAATTGAATTTTCAAATAAAGGCTGAACTTGGGAAGGCAGTTTAGCCTAGATAATGATCTCCAATGAAGCCCAAAATTTTACTGGAGATCAGTAACTATGGAAAGGATTTGCTGCCCACATTTGGGAATATTTCATAATGAATTGCTCCTGTAATAAATCCCCAAAGGATTTATTAAAACAATTCTACAGAAATTCTTGGGCATTTTCATAGCCTAAAATTGGTTTCTTTGTGAAGTACTCCTCATGAGGATTCCAACAAAATTGGTCTCGCCCTTTTTGGAGTTTTCTACACAAAGTTATGAGCCTCCAAAGTTTGAACTGTATTAAGAAATTCTGGAAATGTTTAAATCCCAGCGGTGGGTCCCACCCGTCAGTTCTTTCTCCTCCCTCGCGCCAAACAGAGAAGTCCGCGGCGGTTGCTCCTGCGAGGGTGGCGGGAACGGCTCTTCCGGCCATCTCCCGGGCCTAAACTCACCGCTCCCCCATATTTAACCGCGCTGAACACTTTGGGAGGGTCGCCAGCGGCCGTGGCTCACCGGAAACCACCGCGCACCGGTGACAGCAATGCTTTGCACTCCGGCGAGGTCGGGAGCCCTTATACCTCCACCACATGATCGGTTCTCGGGCTCTAGAGCACCAGTGGGAGGAGTAGAAGCTTGACATGGAGCCTAAACTGATCGAGGATCATTGGAACCCTATTGGCACAGTGCGCCCGATGTGGTCCGGCGGTGCGCCATGATCAAAACGTGGAAATTCTCCCTCTACGCCCCATATCTAGGTCTAAAATCGAGGGAGGAAGTGCGCCCAGTAGTTAGGAAGCTTCGTGCACAGTTTTAATCAATGAGAACATGAATTAACTAAGAATTTGGCAAATTCCTACCTCGGGGTCAGTTTGTACCGCCAGGGAGAAAAACCCAAAATTCTTCTGCTGTGATCAATGTCCAGGGCTGAGCTTCGGGCTCGAGCAGCTGGGGTCGAGGATGCACCGAGGGCCTGATTTGTTTTGGCGTGATCTTGCTCGGGGTGAGCTGTCCACGTGACCTTGCTCGGGTTTTTGGTGTTCACCCGAGAACCGTGGCTACTTTGCCAATTTCCAGTGCAATCGAGCTCGGGACAGGAAAGGAGAGGGGCTGGATGGCTAGAGCACTGGTGGGCGCAGCTCTTCGCTGTTGGGCGCTCGAGCAACCGAGCTCAGTAGCTGTGGCGTGATCGGGAGGAACGGCGGCGGTGTTCTGGGCGAAAGAAAACGGCTGAGGCGCGAGTTATAGCTGGGGGAATAGTGAAACAGCTCCGGCGCACCCCTCGCCGTGATCCAACCGAGCTACCGAGGCAGCAGGAGGTGGCGCGGCCTCTCCCTCAGGCGCGGGTTCAACTGAGAGCTGGCGCGCTCCCGCTGTTCGACCGCCGTCGGCTGAGGCGGTAGCTCATGTGGGTGGCTGACAAATGGGCCCCACCTTCCCCCTTTGTTTAGTTAATTTTTCAGATATTTTCCAACCAGCAACTCAACATTAAAGGCCTTACTTCACCTCAAAGTCATAGTTTGAACTTTCTGAATTCAAAGAATTCGAATTCTGATGTGAAATTTGGATGTGGTTTGATCATTTGAATTCGAAAAGGAGTTTGAATTCTCCACTTTGTATTGCCTCAAAAATATAGCAAACCAGCTCCAAAATTTCCAATTTTTGGCATGGCTGCTCATTCAAAGGTGGAGAACACATTTGTGAAACCCAATTTTCAAATTGAGGGAATTGGAATTTGAAACTGAATTTCAAATTCAGATTAGAGGGCTTTTCCTTTTAATCCCAAACAAATATGAGAACTCCTCCAAATGAGCTGGAATTTGGAAGGGTAAATATTTAGAATGTGAAGATCCAAGCTGTGCATCTAGATCTCCATGTTTGGAAGTTTTGGCAAGTCTAAACCCTCACTTTGAACTTACACCATTAAAATTCAAAGTTTTAATTCCCCTCATTTTTCCTAAGTGTACATGAGCTGAATTTTCTTGCTACCACTTTTGGGGATTTTACATCCCTCCCTCCTTAAAAAGAATCTCGTCCTGAGATTCCAAAAGAAATGCAAAGCCGGGAAAACTTTACCGGGTATATGATGATAGCAAGTCCGGATAATATGTTTGTAAATAGTCCTCGCTTTCCCATGTCGCCTCATCAGCGGTATGATTGCTCCACAAGACCTTGTAGAACCACAAGGTCCGATTTCTTGTGGCGCGAGTCTTTTCATCGATAATCCGGATCGGATACTCCGTGTACGTGAGGTCCGATTGAAGCACTTCTATGTCTTCCATGCGGATTTCCGCAGTGGGCTTGAGGCACTTCCGCAGCTGAGAAATGTGGAAGACATTGTGAATTCCTGCGAGCGACGCCGGTAAATCCAAGCGATAGGCCATGGGTCTGCATCTTTCAATGACGGTGAACGGAACAATGAACCGCGGCGCAAGTTTACCCTTCACTCCGAAACGGTGAACTCCCTTCATCGGATACACACGGACATAAACATGGTCCCCGATGTCAAAGAAGAGGGGGCGGCGTCTTTTATCCGCATAGCTCTTCTGACGAGATTGAGCAGCCTTGAGATTGGCTTGTATTACTCACACTCGTTCTTCAGCTTCATTCACAAGTTCAATGCCGTAGATAACTCGCTCGCCGGACTCGCACCAGTTGAGAGGTGTGCGGCGTTTCCGACCGTAGAGAGCTTCATACGGCGCCATCTTGATTCTAGCTTGATAGCCATTGTTGTAAGAAAACTCCGCCAACGGCAAATGATCGTCCCAATTCTTGCCGTGGTGGATGGCACAAGCGCGTAGCATGTCTTCAAGCACTTGATTCACCCGTTCAGTTTGACCATCCGTCTGCGGGTGATACGCGGAGCTTCGGATCAGTTTGGTCCCCAATGATGCGTGCAGCTGTTCCTAGAACCGAGAGACGAACAGCGCACCACGATCTGAAATGATGGAGCGGGGAACACCGTGCAAACACAAGATCTTTGCAATGTACAGCTCCGCATATTGCTTGGCCACGTACTTTGTATGTACGGGGATAAAATGAGCCGACTTGGTTAGTCGATCGACTATCACCCAAATCGAGTCATGTTTGTGAGATGTGAGAGGTAAACGATTAATGAAGTCCATGCTGATATCCTCCCACTTCCACGCCAGAATGTTCAATGGTTGCAGCTGTCCGGCTTTACGCATATGGTCGGCCTTCACCCGCCGACACGTATCACACTCGGATACGTACTTTGCGATTTCTCTTTTCATCCGTGTCTACCAAAACCTTGTTTTCAGATCTTGGTACATCTTGTTGCTGCCCGGATGAATAGAATACTAGGACAAATGAGCCTCGTCCCAGATTTTCTTCCGAAGATTCATGTCACGGGGTACCACTATACGGTCTTTAAACCATAGAGTGTGTGTTCATCTCTTCGGAAGCACTTCATTTCGCCATTCTCCATCCTCCTCCGAATGTGCGACATTCCCATGTCCTTCTTCTGAGCTTCCATAATCTCCTCTCTTATGGTTGGGATGAGAGCAAGATTATATAACGCCCCATATGGAACCAAGTACAGACTTGGCTCCTCCTCTTCAGGTGGGGTGATGGATAGATTGATGATATGAGATTTGCGGCTTAAGGCGTCGGCAACCACGTTTGCCTTCCCGGGATGGTAGTGAATCTCGATCTCATAGTCTTTGATCAGTTCTAGCCATCTCCGTTGCTGCATATTCAACTCCTTTTGAGTGAATATATACTTCAAACTCTTGTGGTCGGTGTAGAGGTGCACTAAGTTCCCAAGCAAATAGTGCCTCCACATTTTTAAAGCCAACACCACAGCAGCGAGCTCAAGATCATGAGTCGGATAGTGCTGCTCGTGGTTACGAAGTTGACGGGAGCCATAAGCGACCACTCTGCCTCCTTGCATCAATACACAGCCAAGCCCGATGCCAGACACATCACAATATACGTCAAAGGGCTTGGTTGTATCCGGTTGAGCTAACACCGGGGCTGTTGTAAGATGCTTCACTAATGCCTGGAAAGCTTCATCACAAGCTGAGCTCCAAACATATTTGATCCCCTTCTTCAACAGTTCAGTCATCGGCTTAGCAAGCTTGGAGAAGTTCGATATGAATCTCCTGTAATATCCTGCTAACCCGAGGAAACTTCTCACTTCATGGACTGATGTGGGGGATTTCCATTTCAGCCCTTGTTCGATTTTGCTTGGATCAACTGCAATACCTTTTGCAGAAATAATGTGACCAAGGAATGGCACTTGGCTGATCCAAAACTCGCACTTGCTGAACTTGGCATAAAGCTTATGGTCTCGCAATCATTGAAGCACGATATGCAAGTGCTTGGCGTGTTCCTCTTCAGACTTGGAGTAAACCAAGATGTCGTCTATGAACACCACCACAAACATGTCCAACTCCGGCATGAACACCGAGTTCATGAGGTTCATGAAGTGTGCCGGAGCGTTGGTGAGACCAAAGGACATGACGAGGTACTCATATAACCCATATCTCGTCGAGAAGGCCGTCTTTGGAATATCTTCCGCCCGGATCTTGATTTGATGATATCCGGAGCGAAGATCCATCTTTGAAAATACACTTGCACCCACAAGTTGATCGAATAATATATCGATGCGGAGCAGTGGATATTTATTCTTGATGGTGACGGCGTTGAGGGGTCGGTAGTCCACACACAACCTCAAGGTTTCATCCTTCTTCTTCACAAACAGTGCCGAGCAACCCCATGGCGAGGAACTCGGTCGAATGAAACCCTTCTTCATTAAGTCATTGAGCTGCTCCTTCAGTTCAGCTAGCTCATTCGGAGCCATTTTGTATGGTCTCCGTGATATCGGCATCGTTCCCGGTACAAGTTCGATCTTGAACTCGACATCCCTTTCGGGTGGCATGCCCGGGAGATCATCCGGAAAAACATCAGGGTATTCACAGACCACACGAATATCTTCAAGTTTTGTGGCTTCCGTGTTATATGTGGCTGGAGCTTCTTGAACCGAACGGTCAAGAGTAAGAACATGTGGTCCATGAAGTACAGAGTTTAAACGAACCACACGTGGAATGATGTCAAGAACAGCACCATGGCGATGTAGCCATGACATTCCTAAAATGACATCAAGTTTTTGACTCTCTAACATGATCAGAGAAGTCGGATATAGATTCCCACCCAACTGTAATGGTGCTCTATAGACCATTCTATCAGCTGTTATTTTCCCACCCGGAGAACATATCAAATATGAATTATTTGTGGGAATGATAGGCAGTTGATATAATAACATAAGACTGACTTATGAAATTGTGGGTGGCACCGGAGTCAAAAAGTATGACTACGGGATGATCTAGGTAAGAGAACGTACCCGCGAGGATGGGTTCGCCTTCCGGCACGTCTTCGATGGCTAAGTGGTGGACGTTGCCGGGTTTTGGTGCTGGTTTCTTGGGCTGATTACGGGGCTGATCAGCACCCTGATACAGTGCTGCACCCCTGCCCTGTCGCGGCTCGGGGCAGTCTCTCGAAATGTGCCCGACACGGCCACACGTGTAGCACGTGTAAGGTGTCGGGGTCCCGCCGACTTGAGGACGGAATCCCGGTGCACGCTGCTGAAACTGCGGCGCACGTGGTACCATCCTTTGCTGCTGCTGCTGTGGTGGATACGTCGGTCGAAAGCCCGGCGCATTATATTGTCGACCGCGGAACTGAGGCGGTCGCACCGGCGGCTGCCATCTCTGACTGGATGGTGAGCGATACACCATGCGGTATTTTTGTGGCGTCCCACCACTGCTGCTTGTTAGCACGCTGTGTTTCCTCTTATCAGACCCGCGCTCACGCTGAGCATTCTCTTGTAGAATCGAGGCATTAACAAGGTCGTTAAATGTGCCGCGATTGCTTTGGGCGAGATGGACCTTCATCTTTGAATTCAGGCCCCGGAAGAAAGCGTTGCGCTTGTTGTCTTCCGTCCCCACAAATCCTGGCACATATTGCGCCAGCCAGTTGAATAACCTGGAGTACTCATGAGCACTCCTGTCGCCTTGCCGTAACGCCAGGAACTCCTGGAGCTTCATTTCCATCACACCGGGAGGTATGTGATAGGCGCGGAACGCCTCCTAGAACTCCGTCCATGTGAAGGCATGGCCAACCGGTAAGGAGGCGGTGTAGTTCGCCCACCAGGTACCGGCTTCTCCTTGAAGCTGTTGCGCTGCATACAGCGCCTTCTGGTGTTCGGTGCATCGCAGCAGCCCGAACTTTGCCTCTAGAGTGCGGATAAAGCTGTCCGCCTCCAAAGGTTCTTCGGCCTCCGTGAAGACCTGTGGATGGGTCGCCATGAATTCTGAATATGAACTTTGTTGGGGCTGGCGTTGCCCATTGTCTTGGTGTCCTCCCTGATGGGACACATTCTGCTGCACCAACATCTGCAGTAACTCGGTTTGCTCGTCGCGCGAGCCGAGCACTGCGGTGAGAACCTCCGCAAGATTCCTTAGAAGTTCTGGCGGTGGCGGAGGTGGTTGCTGCTGCGTCGTGGTCTGCTCCGGAGGTGGAGACTCATCACCACGAACTTGACTCGGACCTCCCTCCTCTTGCGTTGAACGTGTCCGCACCATTCTGCATTCATACCATTCAAACGATCAGCACATGTGGGTTTAGCTCATCCAGTCTATACAATAGTAATGCGAGAATGGGATAAATAATGCACATAACAATCACACATATGGATAAAGTATAAACTTTATGCAACATATACATCCCTGGACCGTGTCACACGATCGAGTTCCAAAGTATTGAACTTTATGGGTTAAAAGTTCATTTTGACCATTGG
Source organism: Neostapfia colusana (assembly GCA_030760725.1). Lineage (NCBI taxonomy): Eukaryota > Viridiplantae > Streptophyta > Magnoliopsida > Poales > Poaceae > Neostapfia > Neostapfia colusana. The sequence goes on from JASWHV010000015.1 coordinate 70,845,612, forward strand.
GGTCACCACGGGATGTTAAGTGTGTTAGCATGCGTAATTCCTCGCTATTGTACTGGACCCAAACATGTACTCGCTCGAAATGATACGTGAAATGCAAAAACTTTTCGACTCCAACTCGCCGTTTTACAACAGCCACTGGACGTCGAACGATGAAACTAAGTGTTTTGGTGGAAACACTTCAACATAGTGCTCACTGTCCAGCTTCTGGTCCAGCTGACCAGTCTGGATAATTCAACAGTTTTGACCTCTATAGAGGCAAAATCTGGACTAGTGTTCAACAACAAAGTTGTAGCACATTTTCTGTACTTTCTAACGGTGTCTTGCTTGACCCTTGGAATTTTTTCTACAGGAATTTGTGGTCGAAATACAGAAAATTCCAGAGAGCATTTTGGTCTGCCCTGTTTCTGGACAGTACCTACTCATCTGAGATTTTCATCCCTTTGGAGGGAGATTTTATTCTGGAACTCTACAGAAAAAATGTAGAGGACTTAAAAACCTTTCCAGAATGGTATCCCACACCTCCATTTGTTCAACCAATCCTAAGTTATGCCCTGTTCAAGTTCAGAAAAAATTCTGCCAAAAACAGGGGAGATTGTTCCTAAGTTTTTGAGATTGAATCTATACTCCCAATTAACTCTTAGTTCAATATAGGAGTTTACTAACCCCTAAATGAAATCCTAAACTTCATTTTGACTCTTTTCTTGAAAATAAACTTTTATGCAGTCGGTACTACGTATCCTCACCAAAGAAAAATCCTAAACCGGTATTCCGGCTTATACGTGTCAAATGGTGGAACTGAAGACGTCACTAGCAAACGGTTTCTGCATGTCATGCACTAACGTGGTTAGTGTACCTGCAGAAGAACACACAATAATTGTGCACACAAGGGTTTTTGACATTTCAGGCAGTTCCATATCATAGTAAAAACATACGATCCGTATCATTGCCATACGAATCGTCCTTGAGTCAAGCCACGTCTCAAGGTACATGGTCGTGTTTTCACACCACACGACGGGGAACCTGAGTAGAGCGCGAACGGGTCGTCACGGTTGGGAATTTTATCAACCCAACGGATACCACCTACTGCCTCATGACCGTTGAGGCACGCCGATGGCGAGCGCTGCGTATGGCCCTTTGAACATTGAACGTTCAAGAGTTGCATATTATCGTGTTGCTTACCACACGATGGGGTATTCTCACTTTTGCCTAAAGCACGCTGGAGAACAGCGTTTTCATATGCTCTCAGAACCATGAAGAGGTTCAGAGACTCATATTCACTACCGTGCCAAGCCACGGTATATCCTTCCATACTATTTCTCGCATGAGGAGTTACCGTAATTGATCCGCCTACGGTGGCGTACCTTACCTCTTACCTCACGTCGGAGCGTCGTTACAGAATGTATAACACATATGTTAGCTTTCCACCATCATAACTAGTACTATCATAGACCTTATGTGGGCTTAATGACTAATCCTCACTCGACTATTTCTAAGTTTTCAAAATAAGCCCTTTTCGAGCGTGCTATTCCCAATGCGGCTCTAATACCACGACTGTGGGGACCACACCGTGGTTCACTCACTCTAGGATCACATAGGGTGGTGCCGTACGATGCAGCACCCAACAGCACAGGCGAAAAGATTAAAGAACAACATACAAACTTTTATTTGACATAAAGCAGCGGAAGTCTTTTAAAAATATAACTATACAGCAGAAGTAATGTACATTAGTAGCCTCCCAACCTAACTATGCAAAAGTGCAGCCGTCCAGCCCGGGGACGCTACACACTAGCAGCAATTAACCGGAGATCATGGCGGCGTGCAGGGCTCCAGCTCGGCCGTGTACCCCGACGGGGGCATCGCCTCGTCTTCGGAACCTTCCTCATAACTCTCACCTGCACACAGCTCAAATATTGCAACCGTGGGCACGAAGGCTCAGCAAGTTTTAACCGTCAACCCTAGGCATGAAACTCTACATGCAAGGATGTGTAAGATAGGAAAAAGGACTTTGCAGTAAAGACACGCCTACATGTTGATCCTTACTTTCAGTTTTATAGCAACAGTTTATTGAGCATTAGGCAGTCCTCACATCGGAAGTCCACAATCAAACAAGAAACGCTTTCCTCCGATGTCGTGATTCCCAAAGTGGAATATAAACTTAATTAGCTCTATAACTACAACATACAAGGTTTCAAGACATTAATAGTTCAATACAGCATATTCAGTTGGCTTATTTCACTTCTTACTACGTCACAGCACAGTGAACAATCGGGTACTCAAATAACCGCGAGGGACGGTGATTGCAATCAAGACACACCCGGATAACACGTTGCATACACCCACTTTCAGAAGCGTGATTCCACACCCCTTCCTCCTCTGTTGTATGCAACAACCTTTCAAAGGCAACCCAAATGCCGAACCGGTCCATCCGTAACGGGCAGGAGGTCCCCGCGTGGAGCGTGACTGTGCCCACCGGCAGATTTACACCTTGCTACCCTCAACCCACTCCTATTTACGGTTGGGTAAGCCTCGGCACCCAGGTTAACCAATTACATCGGTTTCCTGGTTCCCATATGCCAGTATGCATCCGGTACTATTCGATACTTGTCCAGCAGGGCCGCACACGGACGGTCCTCAATCGACGCCAACAGGGCTACGCACGTAAGACCTCTGCTCATTGCATCCTACCCACCCCTGCTGGGTCTCATTTTCATAACTTAAGCCATTTTCTACCTCTTCTCATTCCGGGTGATAAGTACTATCTCGCGAGTAGCTTCCAACCACTCGACTTCTACCGAGATCCTAAACATTAGCATGGCATTCTCTACTCGTCGAGTTTGTAAACTACCCAACCCTTTATAGGATTTAAAAGGCTATGCAAGTGGGGTTTCAATCACCCTAACTCTAATGCAAGCATTCACCCTAGACATAAGTGATACAAATAAAAAGCTTCATAAACGATACTTAAGTGCAAACCGGGGCTTGCCTGGTTGCGAGTCAAACGGGAAGTTAGCTTCAGGTGGGAGGACGTCCAAGGGCTCCGGTGCGTCCTCGACTTCAGTCACTAAATGAAATGTAGCAAAATAGATGTATAAGTATTAAGGATTTATAAGAATTGAACTACTATTCATGGCTACTGCTATTTAGGATCCTTAATTGGCTTTGGGATTTTTACAGAGGATACTAGACTCTCTAGGGATGATTTGAGCCAAATTTGGAGACATGTCATTGCACATTGTAGTCTTTAAAATTCCTACAAGTACAATGCTTCTCTGAATTGTGAGCCAAAATTAGGAGCTTTGACATAGCTAGTAATGGAAGATCTGATTAGGGTAAGTCTCCATGGTTCTAACAAAATTTGTTTCACCATTTTTGGAGCTACCATCAGAGAGATATGAATTTTTGAAGTTGGACAGGAGTTCTGAAAAGTTTCTGTTTAAATTGAATTTTCAAATAAAGGCTGAACTTGGGAAGGCAGTTTAGCCTAGCAAATGATCTCCAATGAAGCCCAAAATTTTACTGGAGATCAGTAACTATGGAAAGGATTTGCTTCCCAAATTTGGGAATATTTCATAAAGAATTACTCCTGTAATAAATCCCCAAAGGATTTACTAAAAACAATTCTACAGAAATTCCTGGGCATTTTCATAGCCTAAAATTGTTTTCTCTGTGAAGTACTCCTCATGAGGATTCCAACAAAATTGGTCTCGCCCTTTTTGGAGTTTTCTACACATAGTTATGAGCCTCCAAAGTTTGAACTGTATTAAGAAATTCTGGAAATGTTTAAATCCCAGCGGTGGGTCCCACCCGTCAGTTCTTTCTCCTCCCTCGTGCCAAACAGAGAAGTCCACGGCGGTTGCTCCAGCGAGGGTGGCGGGAACGGCTCTCCCGGCCATCTCCCGGGCCTAAACTCGCCGCTCCCCCATATTTAACCGCGCTGAACACTTTGGGAGGGTCGCCAGCGGCCGTGGCTCACCGGAAACCACCGCGCACCGGTGACAGCAATGCTTTGCACTCCGGCGAGGTCGGGAGCCCTTATCCCTCCACCACATGATCGGTTCTCGGGCTCTAGAGCACCAGTGGGAGGAGTAGAAGCTTGACATGGAGCCTAAACTGATCGAGGATCATTGGAACCCTATTGGCACCGTGCGACCGATGTGGTCCGGCGGTGCGCCATGATCAAAACGTGGAAATTCTCCCTCTACGCCCCATATCTAGGTCTAAAATCGAGGGAGGAAGTGCGCCCAGTAGTTCGGAAGCTTCGTGCACAGTTTTAATCAATGAGAACATGAATTAACGAAGAATTTGGCAAATTCCTACCTCGGGGTCAGTTTGTACCGCCCGGGAGAAAAACCCGAAATTCTTCTGCTGTGATCAACGTCCAGGGCTGAGCTTCTGGCTCGAGCAGCTAGGGTCGAGGATGCACCGAGGGCCTGATTTGTTTTGGCGTGATCTTGCTCGGGGTGAGCTGTCCACGGCGACCTTGCTCGGGTTTTTGGTGTTCACCCGAGAACCGTGGCTACTTTGCCAATTTCCTGTGCAATCGAGCTCGGGACAGGAAAGGAGAGGGGCTGGATGGCTAGAGCACTGGTGGGCGCAGCTCTTCGCTGTTGGGCGCTCGAGCAACCTATCTCAGTAGCTGTGGTGTGATCGGGAGGAACGGCGGCGGTGTTCTGGGCGAAAGAAAACGGCTGAGGCGCGAGTTATAGCTGGGGGAAAAGTGAAACAGCTCCGGCGCACCCCTCGCCGTGATCCAACCGAGCAACCGAGGCAGCAGGAGGTGGCGCGGGCTCTCCCTCGGGCGTGGGTTGAACCGAGAGCTGGCGCGCTCCCGCTGTTCGACCGCCGTCGGCTGAGGCGGTAGCTCATGTGGGTGGCTGACAAATGGGCCCCACCCCCCTTTGTTTAGTTAAATTTTTGTGATATTTTCCAACCAACAACTCAACATTAAATGCCTTACTTCACCTCAAAGTCATAGTTTGAACTTTCTAAATTCAAAGAATTTGAATTCTGATGTGAAATTTGGATGTGGTTTGATCATTTGAATTTGAAAAGGAGTTTGAATTCTCCACTTTGTATTGCCTCAAAAATATAGCGAACCAGCTCCAAAATTTCCAATTTTTGGCATGGCTGCTCATTCAAAGGTGGAGAACACATTTGTGAAACCCAATTTTCAAATTGAGGGAATTGGAATTTGAAACTGAATTTGAAATTCAGATTAGAGGGCTTTTCCTTTTAATCCCAAACAAATATGAAAACTCCTCCAAATGAGCTGGAATTTGGAAGGGTAAATATTTAGAATGTGAAGATCCAAGCTGTGCATTTAGATCTCCATGTTTGGAAGTTTTGGAAAGTTTAAACCCTCACTTTGAACTTACACCATTAAAATTCAAAGTTTTAATTCCCCTCATTTTTCCTAAGTGTACATGAGCTGAATTTTCTTGCTACCACTTTTGGGGATTTTACATCCCTCCCTCCTTAAAAAGAATCTCGTCCCGAGATTCCAAAAAAAAATGCAAAGCGGGGAAAATTTTACCGGGTATATGATGATAGCAAGTCCGGATAATATGTTTGTAAATACTCCTCGCTTTCCCATGTCGCCTCATCAGCGGTATGGTTGCTCCACAAGACCTTGTAGAACCACAAGGTCCGATTTCTTGTGGCGCAAGTCTTTTCATCGATAATCCGGATCGGATACTCCGTGTACGTGAGGTCCGATTGAAGCACTTCTATGTCTTCGATGCGGATTTCCGCAGAGGGCTTGAGGCACTTCCGCAGCTGAGAAATGTGGAAGACATTGTGAATTCCTGCGAGCGACGCCGGTAAATCCAAGCGATAGGCCATGGGTCCGCATCTTTCAATGACGGTGAACGGACCAATGAACCGCGGCACAAGTTTACCCTTCACTCCAAAACGGTGAACTCCCTTCATCGGAGACACACGAACATAAACATGGTCCCTGATGTCAAAGTGGAGGGGGGCGTCTTTTATCCGCATAGCTCTTCTGACGAGATTGAGCAGCCTTGAGATTGGCTTGTATTACTCGCACTCATTCTTCAGGCTCATTCACAAGTTCAATGCCGTAGATAACTCGCTTGCCGGACTCGCACCAGTTGAGAGGTGTGCGGCGTTTTCGGCCGTAGAGAGCTTCATACGGCGCCATCTTGATTCTAGCTTGATAGCCATTTTTGTAAGAAAACTCCGCCAATGGCAAATGATCGTCCCAATTCTTGCCGTGGTGGATGGCAAAAGCGCGTAGTATGTCTTCAAGCACTTGATTCAGCCGTTCAGTTTGACCATCCGTCTACGGGTGATACGCGGAGCTTCGGATTAGTTTGGTCCCCAATGATGCGTGCAGCTGTTCCCAGAACCGAGAGACGAACAGCGCACCGCGATCTGAAATGATGGAGCGGGGAACACCGTGCAAACACAAGATCTTTGCAATGTACAGCTCCGCATATTTCTTGGCCACGTACTTTGTATGCACGGGGATAATATGAGCCGACTTGGTTAGTCAATCGACTATCACCCAAATTGAGTCATGTTTGTGAGATGTGAGAGGTAATCCAATAATGAAGTCCATGCTGATATCCTCCCACTTTCACGCCGGAATGTTCAATGGTTGCAGCTGTCCGGCTTTACACATATGGTCGGCCTTCACCCGCCGACACGTATCACACTCGGATACTTACTTCGCGATTTCTCTTTTCATCCGTGTCTACCAAAACCTTGTTTTCAGATCTTGGTACATCTTGTTGCTGCCCAGATGAATAGAATACTTGGACAAATGAGCCTCGTCCAAGATTTTCTTCCGAAGCTTCATGTCACGGGGTACCACTATACGGTCTTTAAACCATAGAGTATCGTGTTCATCTCTTCGGAAGCACTTCATTTCGCCATTCTCCGTCCTCCTCCGAATGTGCGACATTCCCATGTCCTTCTTCTGAGCTTCCATAATCTCCTCTCTTATGGTTGGGATGAGAGCAAGATTATATAACGCCCCATATGGAACCAAGTACAGACTTGGCTCCTCCTCTTCAGGTGGGGTGATGGACAGATTGTTGACATGAGATTTGCGGCTTAAGGCATCGGCAACCACGTTTGCCTTCCCGGGATGGTAGTGAATCTCGATATCATAGTCTTTGATCAGTTCTAGCCATCTCCGTTGCCGCATATTCAACTCCTTTTGAGTGAATATATACTTCAGACTCTTGTGGTCGGTGTAGAGGTGCACTAAGTCCCCAAGCAAATAGTGCCTCCACATTTTTAAAGCCAACACCACAGCAGCGAGCTCAAGATCATGAGTCGGATAGTGCTGCTCGTGGTTACGAAGTTGACGGGAGCCATAGGCGACCACTCTGCCTCCTTGCATCAATACACAGCCAAGCCCGATGCCAGACGCATCACAATATACGTCAAAGGGCTTGGTTGTATCCGGTTGAGCTAACACCAGGGCTGTTGTAAGATGCTTCACTAATGCCTGGAAAGCTTCTTCACAAGCTGAGCTCCAAACATATTTGATCCCCTTCTTCAACAGTTCAGTCATCGGCTTAGCATGCTTGGAGAAGTTCGATATGAATCTCCGGTAATATCCAGCTAATCCGAGGAAACTTCTGACTTCATGGACTGTTGTGGGGGATTTCCATTTCAGCACTTGTTCGATTTTGCTTGGATCAACTGCAATACCTTTTGCAGAAATAATGTGACCAAGGAATGGCACTTGGCTGATCCAAAACTCGCACTTGCTGAACTTGGCATAAAGCTTATGGTCTTGCAATCGTTGAAGCACGATATGCAAGTGCTTGGCGTGTTCCTCTTCAGACTTGGAGTAAACCAAGATGCCGTCTATGAACACCACCACAAACTTGTCCAACTCCGGCATGAACACCAAGTTCATGAGGTACATGAAGTGTGCCGGGGCGTTGGTGAGACCAAAGGACATGACGAGGTACTCATATAACCCATATCTCGTTGAGAAGGCCGTCTTTGGAATATCTTCCGCCCGGATCTTGATTTGATGATATCCGGAGCGAAGATCCATCTTTGAAAATACATTTGCACCCATAATTTGATCGAATAATATATCAATGCGGGGCAGTGGATATTTATTCTTGATGGTGACGGCGTTGAGAGGTCGGTAGTCCACACACAACCTCAAGGTTTCATCCTTCTTCTTCACAAACAGCGCCGAGCATCCCCATGGCGAGGAACTCGGTCGAATGAAACCATTCTTCATTAAGTCATTGAGCTGCTCCTTCAGCTCAGCTAGCTCATTCGGAGCCATTTTGTATGGTCTCCGTGATATCGACATCGTTCCCGGTACAAGTTCGATCTTGAACTCGACATCCCTTTCGGGTGGCATGCCCGGGAGATCGTCCGGAAAAACATCAGGGTATTCACGGACCACACGAATATCCTCAAGTTTTGTGGCTTCCGTGTTATATGTGGCTGGAGCTTCTTGAACCGAACGGTCAAGAGTAAGAACATGTGGTCCATGAAGTGCAGAGTTTAAACGAACCACACGTGGAATGATGTCAAGAACAGCACCATGGCGATGTAGCCATGACATTCCTAAAATGACATCAAGTTTTTGACTCTCTAACATGATCAGAGAAGTCGGATATAGATTCCCACCCAACTGTAATGGTGCTCTATAGACCATTCTATCAGCTGTTATTTTCCCACCCGGAGAACATATCAAATATGAATTATTTGTGGGAATGATAGGCAGTTCATATTTAACATAAGACTGACTTATGAAATTGTGGGTGGCACCGGAGTCAAAAAGTATGACTACGGGATGATCTAGGTAAGAGAACATACCCGCGAGGACGGGTTCGCCTTCCGGCACGTCTTCGATGGCTAAGTGGTGGACGTTGCCGGGTTTTGGTGCTGGTTTCTTGGGCTGATTACGGGGCTGATTAGCACCCTGATACAATGCTGCACCCCTGCCCTGTCGCGGCTCGGGGCAGTCTCTCGAAATGTGCCCGACACGGCCACACGTGTAGCACGTGTAAGGTGTCGGGGTCCCGCCGACTTGAGGACGGGATCCCGGTGCACGCTGCTGAAACTGCGATGCACGTTGGACCATCCTTTGCTGCTGCTGCTGTGGTGGATACGTCAGTCGGAAGCCCGGCGCATTATATTGTCAACCGCGGAACTGAGGCGGTCGCGCCGGCGGCTGCCATCTCTGACCGGATGGTGAGCGATACACCACGCGGTATTTTTGTGGCGTCCCACCACTGCTGCTTGTTAGCATGCTGCGTTTCCTCTTATCAGACCCGTGCTCGCGCTGAGCATTCTCTTGTAGAATCGCGGCATTAACGAGGTCGTTAAATGTGCCGCGATTGCTTTGGGCGAGATGAACCTTCATCTTTGAATTCAGGCCCCGGAAGAAAGCGTTGCGCCCTGCTTCAGCTCCAAGAATTCTTGGAACTTCCTCTTCATTATCCCGGGAGGGATATGATAGGCGCGGAACGCCTCCCGGAACTCTTCCCACTCCACGGCATGGCCAGCCGGACGTGAGGCGACATAGTTCGCGAACCACGCACCAGCGGCACCGTGAAGTTGCTGCGCCGCGAACAGAGTCTTTTGCCGCTTCGTGCATTGGAGCAGCCCGAACTTGGACTCGATTGTCCGCAGCCAGTTGTCGGCCTCCAGTGGTTCTTCAGCTTCTGTGGACACTGGAGGGTGCGTACTCATGAAGTACGAGTACGACACCTCACGGGGCTCACGGGTCCCCCTCTCTTGACGTCCCCCCGCCTGGGACGTATTCTGCACGATCGTGCGGAGCAGGTCGGTCTGCTCCTCACGACCTCCCACCAGTGCCGCTATCACATCCGCTAGAGTAAGCGGAGGCGGCGGTGGTGGCTGCTGCTGCGGGGTGCTGTCGTAGGCCGGTGGCTGGGAGTCGTCGCCCCCCTGTTGGCTAGAGCTACCAACCTCGTGCGTGGTCCTAGTGCGAACCATCTGCAACCATACGACAATAAACATCAGTCCCGCAACATATTTCAGTGCAGTTAAATGAAATAGGCGTAAAAACATAATGACAATAAAACATGCGATACATCTCGTATGTAGATAATGTAATAATTTTGCACAAGCTACACCATTACCAGACCAAATACAAGCTAGTTTAATCCAACTTGATGAACCTCCTCTTTGGGAGCTCACCACAACTAGGTTTGGTCACTACGAGACGTTACTATCGCGTTGTCATCACGTATACCACCCTTTTACCTTCAATACGACACAAACATGGTCTCTAGTAAAAGAATTTGAGTGAGACCTATACTCAAATCTTTCACTAGTTGAAGATAACCTCTAATGAGTATGTTCGACCCCATTGGAAGTATTCAAACCCCCCTCTAGGGTACCACAATCTCTCACAAGAGTTCAACTGTCATTCCTCTATCAGAATGACCAGTTTCTACATATCCGAGATTTTGATCTGGTTCTGGGCATTTTCATGACTCAAGCTGAATACCAAAGTTAAAGTTAACTTCAGTATCTTTCCAATGCGTACTTATTTGCCCTCAGATCAGCTCTGGTTAAAGAGTTATGGTAATTCAAATTCAGCAGAATTTCTAGAAGAATTTCAACAGCACCTCCCTTGGGAAGTTGCTGTTTTCAACTCTGATTCCCACTGAATTCTGTGCTGAAATTTCAGAAACTTTGAATTGAAAGGATGTAACCTTTCTTCTACCCTTTCTAAAGATGTATCATATGAAATTTTTAGATTTTTATACTGGGAGTTATGTTTGAAAAACAGAACAGTCCAGAGAGTGTTTAACTCTGTCCTGGTTCTGGACAGTTTACCTTCCTCTGGAATTTAGGCCCGCTTAAGATGTGTTTCAGCTCTGGAAGTCTACAACAAAGTGGTAGAGTACTTAAATACATTTCCAGAACTATATACCACACCTACCTGGGCTAAAAGACCTGTGAGTTATGCTCTGTTGAAGATCACCAAACTTGCTGCCCAAAACAGAGCACTCTGTTTTTCATTCCTTTGGAACTACACTGATCAATTATCGACTTTTTATACCCAACCAGAGTCCTAAATATTGAAAGTTAGTGATTTTAATTCCCGGTCATCATTATTTTTCATGCACATGCCTATACTATGTCGGTACTACGTTCCTCACAAAAAGAAAATCCTAACCGGATTATACCGGCATATATGTCTCAAGTGTGGCACTAAACGGTCTCTCGCACACGTTTTCTACACGGATACATACATGGTTAGTACCTGCAGAAGACCACACAATAGTGATGCACTCAAAGGTTGTGTTTCCATTTCAGGCAGGACCATATTTGATTTTAAATACAAACACCCGTATCATTGTCATACGACCGTCCTTGAGTTGTCACGTCTCAAGGTACGTGATCGTGTTTCAACACCACACGACGGGGAATCCGAGTATGTCATGAATGGGTCATCACGGTTAGGAATGTTATCAACCCAACAGATACCACCTACTACCCTGCAGGGCACGCCGATGGCAAGCGCTGCTTATGTCCTCCTGGGCTATTTCCAGACGATCACACTCTCGAGTTACTGACCACGCGATGGGGTCTCCACTTACTTGCCTAATGCACGCTAGGGATCAGCGTTTCATATGAACTTAGGAACATGAAGAGTCCAAGAGTTTCATATTGACGTCTCACACCAAGCTGTGAGACTTATCCCTGAACCACGTTCCTCGTCAGGGAAGCTAACCGAAATTGAACCGCTTTCGGTGGCGTTCCTTACCATTCTTACCAGAGCATAGGTGCGTCGTTACATAATTAAAATTCAGAATTAAAACACATATGTTAGTCTTACCACTTTAAGTAACTATGCTAATATAGTCCTTACTTGGGCAAACTACCGATTCCTCACCGTAAACCTAAGTTTTCCCATAATACAGTCCTTAAGTATTGTGCTATCCCCAATGCAGCTCTGATACCAGGCTGTGGCGGACCGGAATCCGCTCATCCAGGATCGCAGAGGGTATTGCCTCTGCGACACCCGACAACACACGTCATAAGGACACATTATATTACATGGGAAAAACAACTCAACTGTATAAACAGGTACAAACTTTAGTTACAAACTATTGCTTATATTACACAGCGGAAGTTTCTTTTATACAACTCACGCCCGCCTATCTAGCAAAAGTCGGTTGCCCAGCCCTAGGGCAACCCGCACTAGCTGCACTCCTCAGCTCAGCGCGGCGTGTATGGTTCCTACACAGCTGTAGTCCCCGACGGAGGGTAACCCTCGCCGGTGGACTCGTAACCCGAGTCCGTGGGTGGCTCCTCACCTGAAAAACACTTAAGCAGCAACCATGAGCACGAGGGCTCAACAAGACTTAACCGACTCACCTAAGCATGAAACTCTACATGAGGTGTACAAGGAACATATGATAGTAACATTTCAACAAATGGACACGCCTACGAGTTCATCCTTAGTTCATATTTTAGCCACAAGTTAACAGTTCAGGAATCTGAAATTTAGTACGCAATATTTGGTGGCACACATGTAGCAATACAATTATATCATAACAACAATATTGAATCATCACATTTCATACATTAGCCTACGTCACGACTCAGTGACCAAGTGGTACTCTTCACCGTGAGGGACGGTGAATCGACTCGATATACACCTGCAGGGACACCCAAAGAGCACGTCACGTACGCCCACCCGTGGAGCTGCACAGCACGCTCACTCGATGCCGTACGGGACAACCTTTCGCCCAACAGCCCAAACGTCGAACCGGTCGCACCGAAACGGACAGGAGGTTCTCTACACGGAGCATCTCTCTATGCCTGTTAGCAGATTTCCACCTTGCTGCCCTAAACCTACACCTATAAATCGGTGTGCTATGCCTTGACGCCCGAAGGTTTAGGTTACATCGGTTTATCGGGGCCCATATATCTGATATGCCTTTGGTACGTTCAAACTTGATCAGCGTGTGCCGCACACGGATCGGTCCTCAATCGACACGGACAGGGCTGCGCACACAAGACTTCCTCTTGCTGCGCCCTAGCCCCTGCCAAGTCTCATTTTCATTACTACGGTGATCTCACCTCACTCGAACCAATCCCGTGTGTCCCAAGCCTAACTCGCGAGTAGATCCCAACTACTCGACTTGTACCAAAGTCCTATAAATCATTAAGCATAGCCTGTCTACTCGAGGTCTTAGACACTACCCTCACTCTTATAGAAAAATTTCTGGTTATGCAAGTGGGGTGCCATCCATCCTACACCTAATGCACATTCATACTTCACACTGGACCTATGAACGAAGTAAAACTTGATAAAAGAAGTTAATGCAAACCGGGGCTTGCCTTGTTGCTGCTGGTCAGGGGTTAAGTCTTCGTCCGGAAGGAGGAAGTCGATCACTTCTGGAGTCTCCTCGCCTTCAGCGACTACACGTTAATGAAATACTACATGTTAATGGATATGCACATAAGTTTATTGTACTGCTTCTGCTACAAGTTCTAATAACAAGTTTTTTTAACAACTGGAACTCTGTTTAAGAATTTAAAATTAAACTGGGGCTAGTGGTTTGGGTTTAGACCTAAGCACATGATTAAATGCTAAGTGGTCTTCCCCCTCTTCTATATTGACCACCTCCAGTGGTTAAACAGAACAGGGGTGATCCAGAGCTCCAATGTCACACCCGGTTTTCTATAAGGAACACCAAGTGTATTCTCACATGTATGCCAGGATTAGTTGAGTCATACATGTGCCGACAAGAGTGAAATATCATTGTATTACAAGCCAAGTTTATCATACAACGTAATATTACATCATAAGACATAAAGTATCAATTATGAGTACAAGCACACTAATAGTATAACAGCGGAAGACTCTAGCGTGGTGCTCCAGTTCCACAGGCGTTGCCCGGGGTTTTCGCCAACCTAGAACAACTCTTCGGGATCGAAGTCCTCCTCATCGAAATCTACATCTTCATTTGCACCTGAGCAGCAATATGATTTCCAACAAAAGCAAGTTTGAGTACCAAAGGTACTCAGCAAGTGTAGGAAAGAATGTTATGAAGGCTAATAGAAAGGAAAGGCTAACATGGTTAAGCACTATGCATTAATCCTAAGCCTTAGCTTTGATTAGCAACCTATCTTACTAAGTGATAATCCCACCAACTTCATAATTAAGTCATTAATGTTAGGTTACACCACCCAACAACCTCTTTCAACTCACATCCATGTTTCTCTAATCATGGACAAGTCCAAGCCGCTCTTGACCGTGAGCACGACTGTCATGACAGTTTGGTTCTCTGCAGAGATTGTACCACTTTACCCACAAGTAGTGATTTCATCCCCTGTTGCCAGGTGGACTAAAACCCCCCTGATATCCGTGGTTGCAAGCCACATTACACACTTCCTTTGGTGTGCGATCAGGAGATCACTACATGACCTTTACAAAGGATTTACCGGCAAGTACAAGCCCAATGAGGTTTCACCGCTGCAGTTCCTGGGAGTAAACCCTCCCCTGCAGAAGCCCCCTCTTGAGCCTTGCAGTTCCCAGGGTAGTCAAAAATGGACTCCCATTCCCCGACCATCCAAACACTCATACTATACCGACAAACTCCTAATTAATTGGCCAAGCTGCCCTATCTCAGTCTTGTGGTGGCACTGTAAAGCCGGGTTAACTGTTCCATGAACCGGTCCTTAGAATCTAAGACAGGCACTATCACTAACCCGAGTCTCGTGCACGAAGCACCAAACAAAACAACCAGCCTGTCTAGATTCCTAACATCATGATACGCACTTGTGTCTTTCATATAATCCACAAGACGAGTAACATCTATGTTTCATTCATTTTCTACATTCTAAGCATGGCTAAGCACATAAAATGATAACCAACAAATCCTGTATAAATCCCTCCATGGTTTTGCAAGGAATGATAAAGGAATGAAACTATGGAAACATCCTACACTGGGTTTAATATTAAAGACATCATGCAAACATTCTAACTAATTATCCTAGAATAGGAACAAAGTGGTCAAGGAACACTTGCCTTTGAATGAAGGGTGATTCACTTCAAATTCTTGCTCTTGAAGATTATGAAATAGTTCTTGAGTTGGTTCTATCCATGTATATGCACACAAAACAATGCCAAACATTACATAAGAATCTTGACAATGCATTTCAATCATATATATTTGATTACACACCTACACTTATTGATTTCATGTCATTTCATGTGGTTTGAAATGAAAATAAGTTTCAAATGGGCACCTATATCCTTCTACTTTATTTTTGTTATAGCCAAACACTCATATTCAATTTGTAGGGTCATTTGAAATAATTTCTAGAATTTTATGTGTATATATGTTAATTTTTATAACTAATTAAATCCTAAAAGTCATTTAAATTATTACTATAATCATTTTCAGAACTCATATTACTATTTTTATACATTTCAGAACCTATTTATGTATTTGGAACAATTTCCAAGATTTTTCTTTATTATATAATATTTTTATCTATATTCCAGCATTTATTTAATACTAAAAAATGCATTTTAAGCCATTTAAATAATTATTCTGGACTAAAGAAACTTCAAATACATAAAAGTATAAAAACAGAATAATCTTATGCTGTTTAATAAATTTCTATAATTTTTCTGATATCTATATTGTTTTTATTTCAATTTTCAGAATTAATTTGTCATTATATAATTAATTTCAGCCTTTGGAAATAATTACTTTTAATTTCAGATTTAATATTCTGATCAGAATGTTTAAACAGGGCTTTTGATAAGTTTCTAACATTTTTCAGAAATCATTTAGCCTAATTTGATTAATTACAGAATTAAAATCAAACTTTAAAACTGATTTGGGCCTATTTATAATATTTACAACTTTTCTAGGGTTCAAATTGAAATGACAGAACTATTTGATTAATTTGCAAATCACACAGGGGCTAATTAGCTATTTTAAACTGAATTTCCTAATTTCTATTAAGCCTAGGGTTAATTCTGCAAAGAACATGGGCTATTTCCTAGTTATTTAAATCTCCAGGGGCCCTTCTATGAAATTCCCAACGGTTTCGGCCTGTTTTAAATGTGGGCCGTTGGATCTGAGATCAACGGCCCAGATTTTAAATAACCGAACCGGTACGCAACTTCTAATCTTAACCGTTCACGCAAAATGGACGCTCCCGATTGCGCCACGTCGCCCCCTAGTCTTCTCCCTCGCGTCCGGCGGCCGCGCGATCGCCGGCGAGCGGCGGCGGTGGCCGGAAACTCTGGGTTTCTTCGATTTCTCCACCAATTCTTGATCTATTTGCACCATAAGAGAGAGGAGAGGATGGGGAACTCACCTAGGGGGTCCTCGGGGGTCAGAACAGGCTGGAGAGGAGTGATCGACGGCGGCAGTAAGAAAACTCCGGCGATCTTCGTCGGGGTGATCTTCCAAGCAATGACCTCGGATAATTTTCATCGGGAATCTCTCCTGGAGTCCTTGTGACGACGCAGGGGGCCTCAGAACCAAGAATTCGAGCGTGTTTTTCAAAAATTGGAGAAAGGGGTGTTTTTTCCGATCGGAAGGATTGGGGCGGTTTCTGTGGAGCATTTCGGCCAGGGTCGGGCTGGTTTTATAGAGGGGGAGGAGGCGGCGGCGTGGGGCGCGACGGTTGCCGCAGAGGCGCGGGATTTTGCACGTGGCCGAAGCAATTTGTTCACATGCAATAATAGAGAGAGAAAAGAGAGAGGGAGAAAGGAGGGCTGCGGTTAGGGTGGAGGAATTGACGTGTGGGGCTCCTTTGGCAGTGAGGAGGAAGAGAGAGGGGCGGTTTTGTCTCATGTTTAAGGTTTTAGGGTTATTACAATTCTACCCCCTTAAGAA
This sequence comes from Neostapfia colusana, assembly GCA_030760725.1. Lineage (NCBI taxonomy): Eukaryota > Viridiplantae > Streptophyta > Magnoliopsida > Poales > Poaceae > Neostapfia > Neostapfia colusana. The sequence continues at coordinate 70,862,468 of JASWHV010000015.1, forward strand.
AAATCTCGTCCTCGAGATTTGTAGTTACAAAGGAAACAGATTGGGAAATTGTGATTTGAGTTCATCTTCTCTTTCCCATGTAACTTCTGCCTGTGAATGATGTTTCCATTGAACCTTGCACATACAAATTATTTTGTTTCGTGTAACCTTTTCCATTGTATCAAGAATTTTGATAGGGTACTCGGTATATGAAAGGTCTTCTTGTACATCCAATTCATCCATTGGTAGTTGCTCTTCTGATGTTCTCAAACACTTCTTGAGTTGTGATACGTGGAACACATCGTGTACATCTGACAACCGGGAGGGTAACTCCCACTTATATGCTACCTCTCCTTTGCGTTCTAGTATCTTGAATGGTCCGATATACTGAGGTGCTAGCTTCCCTCTTACTTTAAATCTCTTAAGTCCACACATTGGTGACACTTTGAGATACACGTAGTCTCCCACCTCGAAGACTAGTTCTCTTTGTCTTGTGTCCGCATAACTCTTTTGTCTTGTTTGAGCTATCTTTAAATTATTACGAATTTCTCTTACTTTCTTTTCTGCATCTTTAGTACTTCAGGTCCAAACACCTTATTTTCACCTATTTGATCCCAAAATAGTGGAGTTCTACATCTTCTTCCATATAAAGCCTCAAATGGAGACATCTTCATACTAGCTTGGAAACTGTTATTGTAGGAGAATTCCGCATATGGTAAATTCTTATCCCAACTCCTACTATTTTTGAGCGCACAAGCCCTAAGCATATCTTCAAGAATTTGGTTGGTTCTCTCGGTCTGCCCATCAGTTTGTGGATGATATGCAGAACTGAAATTTAATCGAGTTCCCATGGACTCATGTAATTTCTGCCAAAATCTTGAAGTGAACTGTGTACCTCTATATGATACTCTCTTTTTTGGTACCCCATGTAGGCAGACTATTCTTGACATATACAGTTCTGCTAATTTGGAACCGTTATAATTTTCTTTCACTTGAATGAAGTGAGCAACTTTAGTCAATCTATCCACTATCACCCATATTGAGTCATACCCTGCTTGTGTCCTGGGCAAACCCACTATGAAGTCCATCCCAATTCCTTCCCACTTCCATTCAGGTATCTTTAGTGGTTGTAATAGCCCTGCAGGCCTTTGGTGTTCTGCTTTGAATAGCTGACATGTGTCACACAATGCCACATGCTCTGCAACATCTCTTTTCATTCCGTACCACCAATACCTTGTCTTAAGATCATGATACATCTTTGTACTTCCAGGATGGATAGAATAATCTGAATCATGAGCCTCTTTCAGAATTAACTTCTTTATGTCCTTTATATCTGGCACACATATTCTTTTACCATGCCATACAATACCATACTCATCTTCTCTAAATCCCGGGGCTTTGTTTTCTTCGATCAACTTCTTGATTTCTTTGATCTTTTCATCGTTCTTTTGACCATTTCGTATATCTTGTTCTAGAGTTGAGTCAACTTCTATTGCTATGGCTTCTGTGTGATTCACCAAGCATAAGTTGAGTCTTGCGAACTCTTCACAAAGTTGGGGTTGTAGATCTCTCATTGTTAACATGTTAACATGTGTCTTTCTGCTCAAGGCATCTGCAACCACATTAGCTTTTCCAGAATGGTAATTGATTCCCACATCAAAATCGTTAATGAACTCCAACCATCTTCTTTGCCGAAGGTTGAGATCTGGTTGAGTGAAAATATATTTCAAACTCTTATGATCGGTATAGATCTCGGTTCTTTTACCCATTAGGTAATATCTCCACAACTTCAATGCATGTACAACTGCTGCCAAGGGTAGGATAGTTCTTCTCATGCTTCCGAAGTTGTCGGGAAGCATAGGCAATAACATGCCTTTCTTGCATAAGCACACATCCTAACCCTTGTCCTAAAGCATCACAATAGACAGAGAATGATTTCTCCATATCGGGCATAACCAGGACTGGGGCAGTTGTTAACTTCTTCTTTAATTCTTGAAAGCTTGATTCGCACTCTTGAGACCATACAAAAGCAACCCCTTTTTCCAACATCTTTGTGAGTGGCTTGGCTATTTTTGAAAATCCTTCAATGAACCTTCGGTAATAGCCTGCCAATCCTAAGAAGCTTCGGATTTCTCCGACATTCTCTGGTGTCTTCCACTTTTGAACACCAGATATCTTTTCTGGGTCTACTGATATTCCTCCTTCGGAGATAATATGTCCCAGAAAAGCAACTTTCTTAAGCCAAAATTCACACTTACTGAATTTGGCATAGAGTTGATTTTCTCTTAACTTTTGTAACACTATTCCCAGGTGCTCTTCATGTTCTCTCATTCTTTGAGTATATGAGGATATCATCAATGAACACTACTACAAACTTGTCCAAGTATTTCATGAATACCTTATTCATAAGGTACATGAAATATGCTGGAGCATTTGTTAGTCCAAAAGGCATAACTGTATATTCATACAGTCCATACCTAGAAACAAATGCTGTCTTCGGGATATCCGATTCTCTTATCTTTAGTTGATGATATCCGGAACGGAGGTCAATCTTGGAGAATACACATGCACCTCTTAATTGATCAAACAAGTCCTCAATACGAGGTAAAGGGTACTTGTTTTTGATCATCACCTCATTGAGGGCACGGTAATCTACACACAACCTCTTAGTCCCATCCTTCTTTGGTACAAATATCACCGGAGCTCCCCATGGTGAGGAACTAGGACGGATATACCTTTTTTCCGATAACTCTCGGATATGATCCTTGAGTTCTGCTAGCTATTGGGTATCCATCCGATATGGTCTTTTATATATGGGAGCAGTACCAGGTACTAATTCTATAATGAATTCTACTTCTCGATCCGGTGGCATACCTGGTAACTCCTCGGGAAACACATCTGGAAATTCATTGAAAACTTTTATATCTTCAATAACTACTTCGGTCCTGTTGAGTTGAACATTTCCAGAGGGTACTTGAATAGATGTGAACTCAACCTTTGTTCCATCCGTATGCGTTAGTTCCACCGTTCTTGTTGAACAATGTATAACTCATTTGTACTTGGTTAACCAGTCCATTCCCAAGATGATATATATCTCTTGTGATTCTATCACAATTAGATTTGCAAGGAATTCTACTCCATTAACTCCTAGCTTTACCTTGGGACATATTTGTTTTGTCTTTATTTCTCCTCCAGGAGAATTCACTACTAACACTCGATTCATAGATGTAATTGGTAATTTGTGCTTGATTATGAATTCCTTGGCTATGAATGAGTGTGTTGCACCAGAGTCAAACAAAATGGTAGCAGGATAAGTATTGGCAGAGAACATACCAATAACCACATCTGGTGCCTCTTGTGCTTCCTCCATGGTCACATGGTTCACCTTGCCACGCACAAGATTCTGTTGTTGAGGTGGCTTCTTGTTTGGGCACCGGTTGGCATAGTGTCCCGTTTCTCCACAGTTGTAGCATTGTCCTGTGACCTTGTTTAGTGGAGCCTTATTGCCTTGTTGTGCATTTGGAGGGTTTGACCCTGCAGGACGAGGTTGAAAGGCAGGACGTTGTTGCTGCACTGGTTGTCGCTGCTGTTGTGGTTGAAAAGTTGGATTCCTAGCAGCAGGGTTGTAGCTCCTCTGAAACTGATTGGGAGCTATAGGTCGATTCATTGCTCCCATCGGCAGTGATGAGAAACGGGGCCGACTGTTGCTGCTAGAAGACTGTCCTTGCCAATTCATTTTCCTCTTTCGCTCCTCAACTAACTTTTGTCTTTTTCTTTCCACTATGAAAGCCTTGTTGATAAGCTTCTGAAAACTTTCATAGTCACTAGAGGACATAGCATACTGTATTTCTGAGTTCAAACCTTCAATGAAACAATCTTGTTTCTTCTCGTCAGTGTCAATGTCTCCCGGAGCATAGTGTGACAACTGGGTGAACTTAGTAAGATACTCCTATACTGACATGCTCCCTTGTTTCAGACCGAGAAACTCCTTCCGCTTGTTCTTTATTTCTCCTGCTGGAACATAGTGGTTGCGGAAGGCAAGTTTGAACTCATTCCATGAAATACTCTCTAGTTCCTCGTGAGCTTCCTTGTATGCCGTCCACCAGTCCGCTGCATACCCATATAGTTGATGAGAGGCAAAGAGTACCCTCTCACGTCCTTGGCATTGTATGATCTGCAACATGTTCTCAATGTTCTTGAGCCAACCATCAGCTTCTAATGGCTCTATAGCATTGTCAAACCTTGGTGGTTGGGTACTCAGGAACTCACTTAACTTTGGTTGACGTGGTGCATTTTGGATTTGTGGATGGGGTTATTGCATGTTGGCCACCACTTGTGTCAAATTTTGAATGAGTTGATTCTGCATGTTCATCATTTGTTGTATCACCTCTCCATCAGCTCTGCGTGCAACTCTTGGCTGCCATCCAGGTAAAGGAAACTCTGCGGCCTCATTGTTGTTGTTCCCTTCATTGCGTCTCCTTCTTCCTGCCATCTATTGTGAAATTCTATGTTTAAATTTAATGTATACATGTGCTCTCTTAATTGTATTATGTTGTGTATATACTCCATCAGTTCTACACAAAAGTTGCAAAAGTTTTTACTTCATTCATTTAATGATCAAGTTTGAAGCAAACTAAATATTTATATTCATTAATAGGTATGTACATACACTAACGAGGTTGTGAACATAAGCCTACGGCTTTCACAACTCACGTTCATACACTAACAACACATTACATCATCAACCTAAACAAGTACACTAATCAACCATTACACACCAGTCATTACAATACCATACCCTACGTACTACACGAGTTAAGTTCATAGATAGGGACACCTATCCTAGTTATCCCCTGGGTTCTGTGCATTCTCCTGTGGGTCCTCGCCATCACCATCAGGAGTGTTAGCCTCTGACTCAGCTGTGGAGGCCTCAGGTGGTCGTGAAGCATGAGGGCGTTTAGCTGCCCTATGGTCTGGAGAGTCCGGGGTCCAAGTGTCTCCATCTGAAACATAGAGATCACTGATTTGCCCATCCCTCATCCTTATCAGTCCATGCATGATGACCTCCGTCTTCTTCAGAAGGTCACGTACGTCCTGAAGTTCCTGCTGGCAGTTCTGTAGCCTGGTGCTGACGTCCACTCCATCCTCGAGGCTCACATCCATCTGCACTATGTTGCAACCTTCATGGATTGGCTCGTAGTTGAACATCACACTTCCACTTTGTCGCCGAGGGGTGTACATGTATTGAGTCCCCTCAAGGCGGCCACGGTTGGTGTAGCTCTCGCAAGTGATCGCCTCCCAAGTGGCATCCTTCTTAGCCTCTGCCATGGTAGACCTCCATGCTGGTGAATTGTGGATCTTGAGCAGCTTGTTCTCATGGTAGATCCTCGCCTGCGACTTCCACCCCTCGCGTTCTGCGCGAGAACTCGAGTGGTGTCGTACTGCACCTCTAGCTTGCCGGTGTAACCAGCACAGCGAAGAAGATGTCTAAGGCGATCCACCATGCCTTTAGTAGACTCCCCGTGGGTCTGATTGGTGGCGGGGTTGTCCACATCCTCGACAGTATGTGCAGCTAGTTGGTGTCGAGGAACTCGTCCTCCGGTGGACTTACGGGCCGTGAGACGTGTGCGTGCCATCTGTTTCAAGAAAAATTTAAAATGTGTTAGAAAATAAACAATAATATACTTTTGAGTATAGATGAGGTTAGACAACATATATATAATATAAATAATCCTCCTTTTAACAAAATATTTAGTAAAATAGTTTTTAATAAAATAGTGATGTTTATCCCGTCCATTTCTAACTAGGTTTGCGTCCTACGGGAAACCTTGGCTCTGATACCACTTTGTCACACCCGGTTTTCCATAAGGAACACCAAGTGTATTCTCACATGTATGCCAGGATTAGTTGAGTCATACATGTGCCGACAAGAGTGAAATATCATTGTATTACAAGCCAAGTTTATCATACAACGTAATATTACATCATAAGACATAAAGTATCAATTATGAGTACAAGCACACTAATAATATAACAGCGGAAGACTCTAGCGTGGTGCTCCAGTTCCACAGGTGTTGCCCAGGGTTTTCGCCAACCTAGAACAACTCTTCGGGATCGAAGTTCTTCTCATCGAAGTCTACATCTTCATTTGCACCTGAGCAACAATATGATGTCCAACAAAAGCAAGTTTGAGTACCAAAGGTACTCAGCAAGTGCAGGAAAGAATGTTATGAAGGCTAATAGCAAGGAAAGGCTAACATGGTTAAGCACTATGCATTAATCCTAAGCCTTAGCTTTGATTAGCAACCTATCTTACTAAGTGATAATCCCACCAACTTCATAATTAAGTCATTAATGTTAGGTTACACCACCCAACAACCTCTTTCAACTCACATCCATGTTTCTCTAATCATGGACAAGTCCAAGCGGCTCTTGACCGTGAGCACGGCTGTCATGACAGTTTGGTTCTCTGCCAGGTGGACTAAAAACCTCCCTGATATCCGTGGTTGCAAGCCACATTACACACTTCCTTTGGTGTGCGATCAGGAGATCACTACATGGCCTTTACAAAAGATTTACCGGCAAGTACAAGCCCACTGAGGTTTCACCGCTGCAGTTCCTGGGAGTAAACCCTCCCCTGCAGAAGCCCCCTCTTGAGCCTTGCAGTTCCCAGGGTAGTCAAGAATGGACTCCCATTCCCCGCACCATCCAAACACTCATACTATACCGGCAAACTCCTAATTAATTGGCCAAGCTGCCCCATCTCAGTCTTGTGGTGGCACTGTAAAGCCGGGTTAACTGTTCCATGAACCGGTCCTTAGAATCTAAGACAAGCACTATCACTAACCCAAGTCTCGTGCACGAAGCACCAACCAAAACAACCAGCCTGTCTAGATTCCTAACATCATGATACACACTTGTGTCTTTCATATAATCCACAAGACGAGTAACATCTATGTTTCATTCATTTTCTACATTCTAAGCATGGCTAAGCACATAAAATGATAACCAACAAATCCTGTCTAAATCCCTCCATGGTTTTGCAAGGAATGATAAAGGAATGAAACTATGGAAACATCCTACACTGGGTTTCATATTAAAGACATCATGCAAACATTCTAACTAATTATCCTAGAATAGGAACAAAGTGGTCAAGGAACACTTGCCTTTGAATGAAGGGTGATTCACTTCAAATTCTTGCTCTTGAAGATTATGAAATAGTTCTTGAGTTGGTTCTATCCATGTATATGCACACAAAACAATGCCAAACATTACATAAGAATCTTGACAATGCATTTCAATCATATATATTTGATTACACACCTACACTTATTGATTTCATGTCATTTCATATGGTTTGAAATGAAAATAAGTTTCAAATGGGCACCTATATACTTCTACTTTATTTTTTTTATAGCCAAACACTCATTTTCAATTTGTAGGGTGATTTGAAATAATTTCTAGAATTTTATGTGTATATATGTTAATTTTTATAACTAATTAAATCCTAAAAGTCATTTAAATTATTACTATAATCATTTTCAGAACTCATATTACTATTTTTATACATTTCAGAACCTATTTATGTATTTGGAACAATTTCCAAGATTTTTCTTTATTATATAATATTTTTATTTATATTTCAGCATTTATTTAATACTAAAAAAATACATTTTCAGCCATTTAAATAATTATTCTGGACTACAGAAACTTCAAATACATAAAAGTATAAAAACAGAATAATCTTATGCTGTTTAATAAATTTCTATAATTTTTCTGATATCTATATTGTTTTTATTTCAATTTTCAGAATTAATTTGTCATTATATAATTAATTTCAGCCTTTGGAAATAATTACTTTTAATTTCAGATTTAATATTCTGATCAGAATGTTTAAACAGGGCTTTTGATAAGTTTCTAACATTTTTCAGAAATCATTAGCCTAATTTGATTAATTACAGAATTAAAATCAAACTTTAAAACTGATTTGGGCCAATTTGTAATATTTACAACTTTTCTAGGGTTCAAATTGAAATTACAGAACTATTTGATTAATTTGCAAATCACACAGGGGCTAATTAGCTATTTTAAACTGAATTTCCTAATTTCTATTAAGGCTAGGGTTAATTCTGCAAAGAACATGGGCTATTTCCTAGTTAATTAAATCTCCGGGGGCCCTTCTGTGAAATTCCCAACGGTTTCGGCCTTTTTTAAATGTGGGCCGTTGGATCTGAGATCAACGGCCCGGATTTTAAATAACCGAACCGGTACGCAACTTCTAATCTTAACCGTTCACGCAAAATGGACGCTCCCGATTGCGCCACGTCGCCCCCTAGCCTTCTCCCTCGCGTCCGGCGGCCGCGCGATCGCCGGCGAGCGGCGGCGGTGGCTGGAAACTCTCGGTTTCTTCGATTTCTCCACCAATTCTTGATCTATTTGCACCAGAAGAGAGAGGAGAGGATGGGGAACTCACCTAGGGGGTCCTCGGGGGTCAGAACAGGCCGGAGAGGAGTGATCAACGGCGGCAGTAAGAAAATTCCAGCGATCTTCGTCGGGGTGATCTTCCAAGCAACGACCTCGGATAATTTTCGTCGAGACTCTCTCCTGGAGTCCTTGTGACGACGTAGGGGGCCTCAGAACCAAGAATTCGAGCGTGTTTTTGAAGAATTGGAGAAAGGGGTGGTTTTTCCGATGGGGAGGATTGGGGCGGTTTCTGTGGAGAATTTCGGCCGGGGTCGGGCTGGTTTTATAGAGGGGGAGGAGGCGGCGGCGTGGGGCGCGACGGTTGCCGCAGAGGCGCGGGGTTTTGCACGTGTCCGAAGCAATTTGTTCACATGCGATTATAGAGAGAGAAAAGAGAGAGGGAGAGAGGAGGGCTGCGGTTAGGGTGGAGGAACTGACGTGTGGGGCTCCTTTGGCAGTGAGGAGGAAGAGAGAGGGGGCGGTTTTGTCTCATGTTTAAGGTTTTAAGGTTATTACATCCAATGGAGCTCAGAATTTTCGTGTGAGTTCCTTGTCACAAGAAAACCCTCTAGACCAAAGATTAGCACTTTTCATTGAGTGGTTTGTTCAGAATAATTTTCTTAGCAAATAGGCAAAGAAGAATTAATTCTGAGATAACACCCCTGTTCATGCCAAACTTAGTGAACTACAATTTCAATTACAGCTCATAGAGTTTGCATGAATTTTCCTAGCATTTTGGGAGCTAAGGTTTGTCCAGAACTGAATTTCCAAGTTTTGGAAATTCTCTGAAAATGTTTCTGTATTCAATTGAACACAGCACCTTCAAATCTGAATTGCCCTGATCAAATCAACTCCAATTGGTCTGAAACTTCTACAGGTGTTCACTAACATCCTATATAATATTCTAGCAAAATTTGAGGATTTTTGGATGAACCAAACTCCCTCTAAAATTCTTTTGCTACAAAGCTTTAAAGAATTTTCCAGAATTAAATAATGGGTTTCATACAAATTGGGTTGCATATTTGGATAGAGCTATGCAAGATTAATCCAACCCAATTTGAATCACTAAAGTTGGAGCTTCCTAACAAAAGTTATGAGGTTCTAAAGTTTGAACTAAATCTGAAAATCTAAATAAACCGAGGAAAAGTTTAAATTCTGACCATGGGCCCCTCACACGTGTCACTGCTGGAGCTGAGCCACACGGGGCCACAGACTCCTTCCCGTGCAGCCACACTGAATCCCGGGGCCGCAATCGATCCGCATTTTAAACCTCCCGTCGCTGACACGCGGGGCCCACCGGTCGTCTTCCTCCCCGGGCCAGTTCCTTTTCCCGCGCCGCCCCCTCGCCGGCACCTCACTGGAGCTCGCTGGACCCGGCTTCCCGGCTGCCTCTCGGCCGGAAACTCGCCGCCTGTGCCTAAATTCGTGCGCTGAACACGATGGCACCATCTTCCCCGGCCGGCGGTGACCCTAACCTAGACGGCGACGGTGCAGCGGCTCGGGGTCACTTCGGCTATGTCACCCGATGCTTCTAGCCCACCAAAACCTTGATAAAAGGGCTCTACAGCACCGGGGGATCCCAGGGAAGGTCTACAGGGCCATGCAACGGCTCGGGGAAAGCTCTAACCTAGCTGTCACCGTGAGCCCGATCCTTCCCGCCATAGCCGCGGTTGGAAAAACGGAAAATACGCCGGCTACAGCCCTAATCAAACTAGGGTTGCGAAGTAAACTTGGGTGCCTCAAGTCTAGCTCCTGTGAGTGCAGTTTGATGGGCTCTAAGCAACTAGAAGTCAGGAATTTGCAGATTTCGTACCAGAAGGTGATTCTGCACCGGCTGAAAGTATTTTGCGAAATACGCCGGCGATGATCAGTCACTTGGTCCATGCTTTGGGGTGAAGCAGCGTGGAGTCTTGGCGCGTCCAAAACCCCTCTTGCTCGGCCGTGACAAGCCCTCTGCCGAGCTGTCCACGGGAGCACCTTTGCTCGGTTCTTCCCGGCCGCCGCGAAGAACACAGTTTTCTCGGGTTGTGGTGGCTTAGCTCGACTGGGGATGGTGCAAGAAGGTCGTGGGATGTCTGGTGATGCTGTTTTTCTGGGTTGCCGACGCTTGCACGGCGAGAGGAAATCGCTCCTGAGCGAATTGACCACGGCGGCAGCTCTTCGGTGTCCTAGCGTGCGAGAGGGCGGGGGCTGGGGTCGTCTTGGTGCTGTGGCGAGCGGGTGCACGGCTGAGAGTTATTACTCCCCAGGAGGAGCTCGCCAGCACGAGGGGGAGGAGCAGGAGCTGTCGCCCGGTGCTTCTCGGTGGCTCATGGTGGAAACCTCGGCTCTGTTTCGAGTGCAAGACTTAACCCCGAAGGCTGCTGATCTTTATGCGTTTTTAACCTCCCCAATGACATGTGGGTCCCACCAGTCAGTGCTCCCCTATCCCTCAAAAGATCTCCAAAAACTTGGCAAGTGACCAATTCAAATGTTTGGAGCTAAAACTGAGCTACATTTGTATAGTTGGGCAAATTTCCCCCAAATTCAAATGTATATTTGAATTCTTTGCACATTTGAATCCTTTTTGGAAAAATGGGTAGCAAACCTTTTCACAAATTACTGAAACTTTGCCTACCCACTAGTTTGGACCTAAGGAATCCAAATATGCAATTTGATTCTTGTGTTAGCTGCTGCAACCAAGAGTTTGAATACAACAGTTTTGAATCACCATTATGTCCTCCCCTCATTTGAATTTTGAGTTGGACATTAGTTCAAATTCTGATTTTCAAACCCTCCCATTGCACTTGAGTACTTCCACTCAGTGGTCTTAATCCAACTAGGGTCCAAACATGTAAATGACTCTAAGTTGGTTTTAGAACAACCTCTCATGTGTTATCATATGTGTAGAAAGTTTGAACCAATACCCTTTTGATGGAGGTTACTAGCTCTTCACAATTCTTCACAAGATATTCACCACAAAACTGTAGTATTGTGGTGTGATGAAAAGTTTTTGCAAGTCCCTTTTCTTGGGCTTTTACAGAGTAGATCTGCTGGAACTCGACAGAGTTGACGGTCTCATCGTACTTCTACGGCAAATGAGGCCCAAACTTGCATGGCCAGACCACCAACCGAAGTGCAGGGCGAGTGCCGTGCAGCCTCCACCTGCTACTGGAGAAGCAGGGATCTGTGCAGCGTGTCCCGCGGGTATGACACTCAGAGTGCCATACTTGCCCACAAGGTTGCAGCGTCTCTCACGTCGTCGCTCGATGGTGACACGGCCCTCTTCGCTCACGCGGCGGCTATCAAGCTCGGCCCTGAGGTCGGCTATGGCAAGCCTGGTCTTGATCGGCGTGCGTGTTGTGGCCATCTCGCGGGTCACCATTGGCGTACACGATAGTGCCTGTGAAGCCTCTGCCTGCTGCCTCCTGTGGGCGGGCGTGTTCATGGCGGCGACGACGAGGTGGTCAACATTGCTGCGCCACTTCTCTGGTGCCTACGGGGGAACATCCTCATCCGAAGAGTTGTGGAGAAGAGCGCGTGCTGCAGCCAGCATGCTCTCCGTGCTCGCAACTGGTGACGTCGTTGCCACCGTGGGGGCAGAAGGCCACCATGTGGTGGAAGCAGTAGCTGCCTCGGAAGCGGCAACTGTGCGGCTGCCTGCTCGGCTAGATTGACCTGATCTAGAGCGGAAAGTGGCCTTCTCCTCCCTCCCCTGGAGATGACGAGGGGGACGAGAGGAGCAAGCAATGGACTGGATGTTCACCATGGTGGCGATGCTCGGTCATCCAGAGAACGCGAAGCGCTGCCCCTATCTGGTGCGCCAAATGTCGAAGTGGTTTTACGCCACACGACTGGTATATGTTCCTTCTCCTTTCCATTCCTCACCCCAGTCAAGTGGAGCACAAACCCAATATGAGGTCTAGGAAGTCGATCTAGTATGGGGGCTAATCCATCCAGCAGCTAAACTCGATTTGGGGCATTCACGTCTCTGGTTTTGAAGTAAACTGTGCTTTCGATTAATGAGCCTGTTAAAGTGGTTTTACGACAGTTCCCCCGGTACCGCTATTGGAGTAGCCCGCGGAGGCTCGTTGTTTAGAGGGGCTAAGTCCCTGGACCGTTCGGGTCTGAAGAACTTGAGGTGAACACGAGGATTTACGTGGTTTGTGTCGCCGGAGTGTAATACCCTACATCCACGAGAGAGTGTTGTATTCGATCATCCGAGGCTTGGATCTCTCGTGAGGCCTTGATTGTGGATTGTGCGTGTGCACGTGTCTTCTCTCGAAGGCTGCCCGGTCCTTTTATAGCCCAAGGCCGGGTAGTTACACTAAGACCTGGGGTCCGACAGGTGGCCCCCCGGTGGTCCGTGCCCTATACATAATCTATGGTATTAATGGATACTTGTAGTATCCACTGTTGATGGAGTTAAGGTGTGCCGCCTGACATGCCGAGCGTCCCAGGCTAAGTAGCGGTCGACGATGGCGGGAGAAGGCTCTGTCGTGTAGCCACAGCCTACTCGGTCAGCTGCACGGCATTGTACTGTTGTTGCCGTTCTCACGCCACACCGTCCTGTCCTGTCAGTGTAATGCCTGGTAGGTGTGGGCGGAGACATGCGCTGCACGCTGTGCTCCTGGGGAACACATGAGTCTTGAATGCGTGACTGGACTGGTCACGACTTCCTTGACTCCTGAGGCCCACGGCCCATGGTGGGTCGTGGGACACGTGGCAGCTCTGGAGCTTGCCTCAGCAGGGAGGCCGGATCTGGAGCCGGAGGACACGTGGCGGCACCGGACCTCGCCTCAGCGGGCAGGCTAGGTCCGAAGCCAGAGAACACGTGGCAACTCCGGAGCCCACCTCAGCGGGGAGGCGGGTCCGGAGCCAGAGGACACATGGCAGCTCTAGAGCCCACCTCAGCAAGGAGGTCTGGTTCGGAGCCGGAGGACACGTGGCAGTTCTAGAGCTCTCCTCAACGGGGAGACCAGGTCTGGAGCTGGAGGACACGTGGCAGCTCTGGAGCCCACCTCAACAGGGAGGCGGGGTCTGGAGCCGGAGGACACGTGGCAGCTCCGGAGATCTCCTTAGCGGGGAGGCAAGATCCGGGGCCGGAGGACACATGATAGCGCTAGACCCTGCCTCAGCAGGGAGGCGGGGTCCGGAGCCACTTCATGGCTACATGCGGTGGTACCCGGTCTACAGGGTACTGGCAAGCACCTTTGGTTCAACTTTATGTACATTATTTTCTGTGAAGAATCTAAAATTCTAATTGAAATGATTTCTCTATGAAATAGATTCTAGAAGGGAAGTAGATTTTCTAATAAAATCGGATATCTCACAACATAGATTACACATATTTTGTTAGATATTGGGTCTAGGACCCATTTATTTAAATAATTTAGTCAAGTTAATTTCAAGACACATGTGAAATACTAGGAGAATATTATATGAAGAGAGGATTAAACCAATTTATACATTGGAATATTGTCTATCTGTTGTGAAGATGTGAGAGGGTAATTGTTGTGCCACACACGTGCGCGTGTTGTACCAAACCATATTGCATAATGTCGCATTGGTGTGATGCCATGTTTTGATATTTTCGATGATCAATTCAGCCAAATTATGACTGGTAACGGACGTTTTAATAGCTGAGTTATAACGGACAAAATTATGACTAGTAACTGATGTGTTAACGACTAATTCATAATGGACCAAATTATGACTAGTAATGGACGTGTTAATGGCTGAGTCATAATGGGTCAAATTATGATTGCTAACAAACGTGTTAATGGCTGAGTCACAACGGCTAAACTAATAAACGTTATAACTCTGCTTGATGGTACTCATTCTCTCTCAATTCTCGACTCCTATATAAGGAGATCATTCCTTCCCTTGAGACACACACACGAGAAGAACATCTTATTTCTCCCTCACACGTTTTCCTCTATTGTGCTGCCTCTAAGCATTCTCGATTCTGCTCTTTGCGTGCACGGAAAACAAAGTGAGCTGGCCTCCGAAATCGATGCTCTCGCGAGATCCTGCCGCAGGATAGACAACAAATATGATTTTTAGGGAACACACTCGCGTGATTGCTCGATCTCCCATTCATGTCCTCACACTCGTGTACGACTACTTCGGGTATTCGGGCACGTGATATGCACTGCCACGTAAGTGCACTGCTTCAACATCTTCCTGCACCAAACGAGATCGACTACTTCAAATAGCCCAACATGTCGACTGAACGACGCCACCGGTGCCTTCGGCACTGGTCCCGCCTCTAGGTACCTTTCTAAAACTCATATTTTATCTTTAGTAATTTTGTGTATTACTATTGCTAAACCTGAGTTCCAAAATTTTTAATACAAATGAACTGAAGTTTGAACACCATTTGGTTTCAAGTTTATAAAAAAATGGGACTTGTTTAAATTTTCCCATATGTGATAATACACATGAGTGTCCCACCACTCTAGCCAAGGACCATTTGAGTGTTTGGGGGACAAAGTTAATTTAAAACCCATGTGTAAGGTCTCATATGCAAGGGGAGTAAAATTCAGATTTTGAACTCAATTTGTTCAACTCAAATTTCAAATGGGGTAGCACAATAGAAATGCAAACTTTTGGTAGAAGTCTAATTTGCAGCAGCCAAATAAAAAATTAGATTTCATATTTGAATTCCTGTGGTCCAAATTAGTGGGGAGCCAAAGTTTCATGAATTTTGGAGATGTTTTGCTATCCATTTCCAAATGGGCGTTAACTTGCATAGGAATTCAAATTCATATTTGAATTTGGATGAAACATGACCAATTATTCATATAAGTTTCAGAATTTAGCTACACACAATTGAATTTGGTCAGTGGCCAAATTTGAGAGCTTTTGAGAGGGGATAAGAGGGACAGTGGGGCCCATTGGTCAGTATACCCTAAATATCAACTACAGTCGGTTCCTCTGTTCTCCAACTCGAAGCAACTGAAGTTCCACCGAGGCAGCCGAAGTCTCACCGTGCGGCACCGAACAGCAGCCAAGGACACCTCCTCGTGGTTCCTCTCACGCTGGCAACCTGCTTGGATCCTTACCATCTCATGCCGTGACTGTTTTACACACCACACAGAGGCTTCCTCTTCTCTCGCGCCGAACAGAGCCTCCACCACTGCCGCTCATCTTCGATCGATCGGGAACCCACAAACTCACACAAACAGCGCCCGGTGAAGAGCAAAATGGCACCAGGGATCCTTTCACGACCTCCTAGGATCACAACCGACCGGTGTTCGGCCTCTCTACCCCGAGAACCCCGTGTTCTAGCGACGGCCAAAAGCAACCAACGAAGGAGGCTCACGTGGACAGCCCTACAGCGAGCTTCTCACGCCTGAGCAAGAGCATCCTAGGACGCGCCAAGACCTCGTGCTGCTCACCTCCGAAGCTCAAGCCAAACCGTGGATCGTCGCCGGCGAATTTCAGGATTTTCTTCCGGCAGGTGCAAAATGACCCGCGGGTAAAGAACCTTCAAATTCTCGATCAATACTCGTTTAGAGCTCACCAAATTCGGAACACATGAACTAGATTTGACAAGGAACATCTTCTCTTCGCAACCCTAGCATGAAAACCTCTGTAGCCGAAGTATTTCAAGCTTTGGCAATGGCGACCGGGGCGGGGGACCTCGGTTGCACGGTGCAGCCCTAGTTAGGGACTTTCCCGAGACATTTCGATTGGTTGACGATCTTCTCTAGCAACCACTGGTGCTTTAGAGCTTGAAAACCAAGGGTTTGGTGGGTTAGGGCATCGGACCGACGTCGCTGGAGCCTGTGTCTATCCGCCGCTCGTCGCGAGATAGGTTTGAGACCTTGCCGACTCAGGGAAACGGCACCAACGGGTTCCTCGCATCGGGTTAGGGTATGGCGGCAAGTTGGAGCACTAGAGGTGGCTGGGAAAGTGAGCTCCGGTGTGCTCCGGCGAGGGCGCGCACGGAAGTGGGAGGAGGAAGAAGCTCCGCCCGGCCCCACACGTCATCCGCTCGGTTGAATTGAGTCGGATCTTCTGTGGTGCTGGATCCAACTGTGGCTGCGGGGTGAAACTCAGTGGCCCCATATAGCATTGGCTGAGGAAACGCCATGTAGCCCTGGGCCCGTGGTCAGACTTTTGAAAATTTCCCCGAATAAGTTTAAATTGCAGATTTCATTCAAACTTTAGGTGAACATAACTTTTGCCAACAAACTACAAATTTGGTGATTCAAATTGGGTTAGATTAAGATTGAAAAACTATATCCATATATGCAACCCAATTTGTATGAAAGTCAATAATAAATTCTTTGATGCTTTTTTCAGTAAAAGGATTTTAGACGGAATTTGGTTCCTCCAAAAATCCTCAATTTTTTTCCAGAATAATCCTTAGGATATTTTTGAACTGCTGTAAAATATTCATCTCATTTAGAGTTGATTTGATTAGGAGAATTCAGAATACAAACTGCTGAATTCAAATGTATACAGAAACTTTTTCAGAAAAAGTCCCAGCTTTGTAAAATCATTTTTGGGCAAGTCTGAGCTCCAAAAATCCTAGGAGAAGTCATGCAGGCTCTATGAACTATAATTGAAATTGTAGTTCACTAAGTTTGGTATGAACATGTAAGTTACTTCAGAATTAATTCCTTTTAGCCAAAATGCTTAAGGAATTGTTCTGAATAAACTACTTAGTGAAAAGTGCTATTTTTTGGTCCAGAAGCCTTTATTGTGACAAGGAACTCACAAGAAAAATTTCAGCTAAAGTTGAGCTCTGGATCAGTACTTTCCAATACACTTTGCTTAGATGAAAATACTCCAATTAGGAAAAGCACTTAGCACTTGATCATTTTGCTAAACCCAACTCCATCCACTAGCACCAGTTCCATTTTAAATTCTAAAACAGAGTTCTGATTTTAAACTTATGACACGATCCCACGGTCTTGTCGAGCCAGGATCACGCTGAGGGGTGCTGCGTTGCACAGCACCGGATAACACACATCAAAGGTACAAAGCGGAAGCAAAGTTTTATTACATAAACCAGTGTATGAACATTTTTACAACAAAATATGTTTAGTCTACTCTCACGGGCATAGACTACGCATCGAGTTCACATTCAGCCCGTGAACGTGTCCCCGCTAGCACGCACACACACTAACACGGCGGCGTGCATGACTCCCACTCGACGGGGTTCCCCTCCTGGGGTTCCGTCTCCTCCTCGGGAGTCCCTTCCTCATAGAACCCTGCAAAAGCTTCAAACACAAGCAGTGAGCACGAAGGCTCAGCAAAACTGACCCGTCTCTCCTATACATGGAACTTCTACATGATGGTTGATAGGTTACATGAGGTAACATAAGATGCAAATGACTCGCCTAATTAGTGGAACCTTACTTTCAAGTTTTTAGCAACAGGTTGTGGAGAACCTTACGCTAAGGCACATGAGAGAGCCGCAATCAAACAAGAAGCGCATTTCTCTCATGTACTTTGCCCAAAGTTGAAGAGAACTTTAATTAGCTCTAAACTACAACAAGACATTAACAAGCAAGGTATATCTTTCAAACCAGCAAACTTTTAACATGAATCTAGCCTGTTCTTTCTACGTCACGGTACAGTGAACAAGTGGTACTCACTGACCACGAGGGACGGCGATTATAATCGATTTACACCTGCAGGGTTACCCGAATAACCCATCACGTATGCCCGTACTCGATGTTGCCTACAGCAACAATCACGGACGCCGTACGCAACCACCTTTCACCCGTTAGCCAAATGTTGAACCGGTCCAATCGTCCTGAGCAAGAGGTCTCTGCGTGCGCATCCACAGTGCCGCTAGCCGATCTACACCTCGAGCTCTCAACCTACCCTCTGAATAACCAGCTATGCCTCAACACCCAGCTACCCGAGTTACATCGGTTTCCCGGTTACCATATAGCCGGTATGTCTTCGGTACTGTTCTAGCTTGTTCAACAGGCCCGCACACGGCTCGGTCCTCAATCGACACAAGCGGAGCTATAGCACCCAGGCCCCAAAGTCCTGCTGCTCTTACTCTCCGCTCGGTCTCATTTTTCTTGTCATGTGTTTCATTTGCTATCTCTACCCGAGTCGAGTGCCTCTAGCCTATCCTCGCGAGTAGTTCCAACTACTCGACTTGTACCGAATCTTACACTACCTTAGCATTGTAGTAGCTACACGGGATTTTCAATCCTAATCCCAACCCATGGTTTTCTTGGCTATGCATTTGGATTTTTAAACAAGACTCTAATGCAAGCAGTAATGGTACTCAAAGTAAGTTCTCAAAACAGTAAAAATTTGTAAAAGGGTTAATGCAAACCGGAGCTTGCCTTGCTGCTCTTGGTCGTAGGCTAGCTGCTCTTCCAGAGTGACGAAGTCTAATACTTCGGGTTCCTCCTCAACCTTAGCGACTACATGATATAACAAGTATATGTATTAATTAAATGCATTTGAATTGAATTTCAACTTGTGAGGACTATAAGTCCTACTAGACAGACCCAATGACTCTGAAATTTTTACTGTGGTTTGGATACAACCTAAACAGAGACTTGGCCAAGTTTTATTTGCAGCAAAGCTGATTTGAGCTCTCCACAAATAATTATGTACTTGACCTTAATTAGAGCTCTTAGGGTGTTCTAGGGATTTTCATGGAGCAAGCTATGACTTTATGAAAACTAGATTTTCAGAGGGTTCAAATTGAGTTGGTCCCACTTAATTTGAAGGTTCCTAACTAAAGATATGAGCTACACAATTTCAGAGAAATTCTGAAAATGTTTCTGGACATTTTCTATTTTCTCTGGAACAGTTTTATTAATCACACCATTAGGTGGACAAATGAGATCAAATAGATCTGAAATTTTTATGGTAGCCCAGGGATATTTTGGTGAATATCCCAGCAAAATTTCAGAATTTTCCTCCAAAGGGTTCTCCAGTTAAAATTCCAAACAGTTTAGAATTTGAAGAATTAATTCTGGAGAAATAAGGCTTTTCATGAAGTGAAACTTGATTTGATGGAAAGTACTCAGAGAGCTGAATCCAACAAAATTTGGTTTACTCGATTTGTAGTTTCCTAGCCAAAGTTATGAGGGTTTGAAGTTTGAACAAAATCTGAAAATGGGAAAAAGTTCAAACTGCTGCGCGTGGGACCGGGCTACGTGTCAACTCCCCATCGGTCGACACACGCGGCTACTGAATCCTCTGTGCGCAGCCGCACCCGATCCTGTGCCACAGCAGATCCCAGTTTAAAATTTCCTCCGCTGACAGCCGGGACCCACCAGGCTTCTTCTTTCTCCGGCTGCTTTTCGCGCGCCCGCGCTCTCAGCTCGCCAGAGCTAACTGCCACTCGCCGGTTCGCCGGTTCCGGCCACCGTGCAGGCTAAATCTCGCCGCCAGGGCGTATGCGACATCGAGGAACACGATGGTGAGGTGTTCTGGGGCTGCCGATGATCGGAAGATGGCCGGTGACATGTGGCGGCCTCGGTTGAAGTTCGGCGCTGTCGTGCGAGGTTCCTAGCTCACCAAAACCTTGACCGACTAGCTCTACAGTACCAGTAGGTGATCGCAAAGCTCGGCAAGGCCATGGATTAGCTCGGAAACTGCGGAAACTAGCTCGGCATTGTGCGCCCAATTGATTCCGTGAAGAACACGCTCGGTAAAGCTCGGAATACGTTGCTCCGAGGTGTTTTCATGCGACGGATCCTAAAGCAAAGACGATCGCCGGCTAGTCCAGCGCCTATGTGCAGAGTTTGACGACCTATGGAGGATCAGACAGGGAGAATTTGAAGAAACCATACCGGCTGCTCGGTTAGAACTGCCAGAGTGAAAACTTGAAATTTGCCGCCGATGCTTCACGGCGTGGCTTGAGATTTGGTTGAGAGTAGCACTAACCCAGTGCGCTCCCCTGGCCTTGATCGCTTGACCGTGAAAACCCCTGTGGAGGGCTGTCCACGAGCGCCCGACCGTCAGCTGAAGCTAGGTCGCGGCGGAGCGGACTGTGGAAGGGCAAAGGAGGCCGAAGCTCACTCGTTTCTGGGTTGGAGACGCGAGCAGCTAGTGCACCGTGCCGTTTTGCAGCTCAGGGGGGATGGCGTGGTCGTTTCGGCCGGTTTCCCGATCGAGCCGAGGTAGCGGAGGGGAGAGAGCGCCGCTCGGTGTTCGCACGCGAGGAGGAGAAGGCAAACAGGGTTCGCTTCGGCAGAGGGCGTGGATCACGTTAAGAAGGGATCGGGACCAACCTTGGGAGCCAGCGTGTGGGAGCAAGCAGCTGGTGGCGCAGCAGGCTCCTTGGTGGCGCCCGGCAGCTCTCGGGTGTTTGAAAAAAAATCAGGAACTGAGCAGAGGTTTGCTTCAGTTGCAAGTTTTGATCTGCCACTCTATGACATGTGGGTCCCACCCCCTTTTAACCTCTTAAATTAACTCCCTCTCACTGCTACAAACAGTAATCCCCTTAATACCCTCTAGGATTTGAATTATCTACCACATGCCCATTTGGAATTGGTAGAATTCAAATTGTGAAGTGTTTGACCAAATTTCAGCACATATGGAGTTTGAAATTCAAATAAAGTTTGAATTTGCTACACTTAGCTCATGTCAAGATCAACTCCAAATGGAGTGAAAATTGGTGTGTGAGCTCACAAAAATGTGCTGAGTAATAATATGCCTCCCACTTTTGAATTCATGGGATGAAAACAGTTTGAATTTGAATTTGAGTTCAAACCACCCTCTTTCTAGCTATACCCGAAAGGACTTCAAAAAGGTTTTTGAATTTGGGTGAATCTTGGCATGGACATTCCTAGCAAGGTGTAGGAGTTTTTCATATGCCCAGTCCCTATATGATGCATGTGGGAAATGCCACATTTGCACTTGGTGAGTTTATCCTCTAATGAGCATGTTGATGGCGGTTACTTGCTCTTCAAATGTACTCATCAAGTTTCTTCAAATGAGGTATGTGTGTGCTGATGAACACTTTGAACATGTGCCAAAAACTTAGGCCCTTACATTCCTCCCCCCTTAAAAGAATCTCGTCCTGAGATTATAAGGTGAAAATGAGAGAGAGGACGGTGGAAGATTACCGTATATGCGACATGAAAAAGTCAGGGTAGTTCGCGCGAAGAAATCCTTCGCTCTCCCATGTCGCTACGTCCACAGAGTGATTACTCCATAGAACTTTGTAGAACCACAACGTACATTTGCGTGTGGTTCGGGCCTTTTCATCTATAATCTGAACCGGTTCCTCCCGATACGTGAGATCCGGTTTCAGTTCTTCTATGTCCTCCAGCTGAATGGTAGTTGATAGCTTAAGACACTTCGCAGCTGGGAAATGTGAAAGACGTTGTGCACACCGGAAAGTGCTTCTGTTAATTTCAGCCGGTATGCTACCGATCCACATCTTTCTGTAATCTGGAATGGACCGATGAATCGGGGTACCAACTTTCCTCTCACCCCGAATCTGTCCACGCCCTTCATTGGAGATACACGTAAGTATACGTGATCCCCGACTTCAAACTGTAATGGGCGTCTTATCCGGTCCGCATATTGTTTCTGTCGGGATTGGGCGGCTTTTAGGTTCGCTTGAATCAGCCGAACCTTTTCCTCCGTGTTGTTGACAAGATCAATTCCGGAAGGTAACCCTTTCGCTAGACTCACACCAATTCAGTGGTGTGCGGCATTTTCTCCCGTATAGCGCCTCGTAAGGCGCCATCTTGATGATGGCTTGGTACCCATTGTTGTACGAGAACTCGGCCAACGACAAGTGATCATCCCAGTTCTTGCCGTGGTTGATAGCGCAAGCTCGTAACATATCTTCTAAAATTTGATTTACCCGCTCTGTTTGCCCATCCGTCTGCGGGTGGTATGCTGAACTACGGATCAACTTCATCCCCAATGCAGCGTGTAGCTGCTCCCAAAAACGGGACACAAATAATGTGCCCCAATCCGATATGATGCTGCAGGGTACGCCGTACAAGCATAGGATCCGTGAGATGTACAGTTCAGTGTACTTCTTGGCGTTATAGTTGGTGTTGACCGGAATGAAATGGGCAACTTTGGTGAGCCGGTCGATGATCACCCACACAGAATCATGTTTCTGATAAGTGGTGGGTAAACCGACGATGAAATCCATGCTCACATCCTCCCACTTCCAGGCAGGAACACCCAGTGGTTGTAGCAGTCCCGGTTTCTGCATATGATCTGCCTTCACCCTTCGACATGTATCACACTCGGACACGTACTTTGCGATCTCCCGCTTCATCCGTGTCCACCAAAACTTGCTTCTGAGTTCTTGATACATTTTGTTGCTGCCGGGGTGAATAGAAAACTTTGACAAGTGAGCCTCATCAAAGATTTTCCTCCGTAACTCTGGGTTACGGGGTACGACGATCCGGTCCTTGAACCATAGGACGCCATCTCCGTCTTTCCGGAAACATTTCAGTTCCCCACTGTCTATACGTCTCCGCAAATGTGACATGCCCTTGTCATTTTTCTGGGCTGCCGCTATCTCTTCACGGATGGTGGGGATCAAAGCTAAGTTGTAGAGAGCTCCATGTGGAATCACATGCAGTGGTGGTTCGCTCTCTTCCAACGGTGTGATGGTCAGGTTGTTGACGTGTGACTTGCGGCTCAGCGCATCCGCCACTACGTTTGCCTTGCCAGGGTGATAATGGATCTCTATTTCATAATCCTTTATCAACTCTAACCATCTTCGCTGCCTCATGTTCAGCTCCTTCTGAGTGAATATGTACTTGAGGCTTTTGTGGTCGGTATATAAATATACGAGGTTATCGAGTAGGTAGTGCCTCCATATTTTAAGTGCAAGTACCACGGCAGCGAGCTCTAAGTCGTGAGTTGGATAATTCTGCTCATGGTTTCTGAGCTGCCGTGATCCGTACGCGACCACCCTTCGGTCTTGCATCAGCACACATCCGAGCCCAATGCCGGATGCATCGCAGTACACATCGAACGGTTTTGTTGTGTCCGGCTGCACCAAAACCGGTGCTGATGTCAGTGTAAAAGTCCCAAAAATGTGTATGAATAAAAACTAAGGTTTGAGTTCATATGTGTGGCGAAGACATGAAAAATGGGACTTGCTAAAAATTTTCTTCATGCAAAGTGTTACATGGATGACCATCCAAAATGAGGCTCACATTTTATTTAAAAGTGTTGAACCAATAAGGAGTGAAATACCTCTTTGCATGCAAGTTCAAAAATCAGATTGGAAATTCAAAGTTCACACATGTGGTGACCAAAAACTTTGAATAAACATGCAGCCATATAGTTGGAGTTATAGGAAAAAGTTTATCACAAACTTTGCATTTGTAGGGTGGGCTCAAAAAGGAGTTAAAGAGAAGCATTTGCAAATTCTAGCCAAATTCAAATTTGTCATACAAATTCAAACCGAATTTGGAGGATTCAAGTTCTAGCCACCCTTTTTAAACTCAGCATTCTGGGAATTGTGAGGATCAGCTTGAGAAGATATTTGGGGAAAATAAAGGTGGAGTGGGACCCACATGTCATAGAGGTAAAGGGCTGCCTTGCACACTAAGTTTTAGCCTCGGTGGGAGATTTCACCGAACAGCTCATGTGAGCCACGAGTAGCTCCCACCGTAGAGGCACTGGGGGGCTCGGCAGCGCCACCAGCTGCTTCATTCCCCCATGTGCAGCGCCCAGAGGCGGTTCAGCAGCTTGATCACCCCCCCCCCTGGCCGAAGCAAAGGCCATCCGTCTTCTCCTCCTCGCAGGCGACGTGGAACCGAGCCGTTTCCTTCCCTCGCTGCTCAGCCGATCGTGAGAACGGCAAAACAACCGCGCTCATCCCTCCCCGAGCTGCTAAACATTGCTCTGATCTCGGCCTCCACCTTCCTGACCGAAAACAACCGAGCTCCGGCGTCCTGTGCCCGAGAACCACCGCCGCAGCGGCGAGCTAGTTGAAACCGACGACCGGACGCACGTGGGCAGCGCACCACAGCAACTTTCGCGGCCGATCAAGGGCGGAAAAAGGAGCGCACGGCTACCACGCTGCTTCCACCTGAACCTCAAGCCACGTCGTGAGCTCTCGCCGGCGAATTCCGAAATTTCTCTCCGGCGGCCTCATCCCGAGCTTCCGGTACGGTTCCTTAAAATTCTCCTTCTCTACTCTTCCTTAAGTCATCAAACTTTGCACGTATATGCTGGATTAGCCGGCGATCATTTTCCCTTTTGCATCCCTCGCACGAAAATGCCTCAGAGCGACGGAATTTCGAGCTCTACTAGGGTTGTTCATGGCGGACCCATTCGGTCGCACGACGACAACCTATTTGCAGCCACTCCTGAGCTACTTTGAGGTCGTGCCAATCTTCCTAGAGCTGCACTGGTGCTGTAGAGCTCGTCGGCACAGGTTGTGGCGGGCTGGAGACCTTGGGCGACGCTGCCGAACCTCCACAGTAGCTGCCGCACGTTGCCGGCCATTTTCCGGCCGCCGGCAGCCTAAACCGACCCCACCGTCGTATTCCTCGGTGCCCTAAACCCCCTGGCGGCAAGTCCTAGTCCGGATGGTGGCCGGGAATGGCGGACCGGCGAGCACCGACGTGCTTCGGCGAGGGGGAAGCGCGCGAGCGTGAGAAAGAGGGTGGGAGGAAGAAGAAAGCGTGGGGCCTGGCTGTCAGCAGCTCAGAATTCAAACCCATGATCGGGTGTGGCTGGGATCCCGTGTACTGGCGCGCAAAACCCAGTGGTCCCGGTGTGGCTTCAATTCTAGTGGCTGGAATTTAAATAAGCAGGCCCAGTGGGATTTTCAGTAGGAAAACAATTCCAGAGTGGGCTCAAACTTTGGAAATTCATAGCTCCTAGTAGGAACCTCCAATTTAAGTGATTCTAATTGGGTTGGATTCATCTTTCAGAGTTCTATCCAAATATGAGCCCATATTTGTATGAAAGTTAATATTAAATTCTGGAGAATCCTTTGAAGGTTTTCTGAAAAAGAATTATTGAGGGAGTTTGGTTTATCCAAAATTTCCCAAATTTTGCCAGAATATTCTTTGGCATAATGTTGACCATCTAGCAAAGTTTCAGCTTATTTGAAGATCATTTGAGTGGGAATTTGCCAAAAACAAACTGCTGTGTTCATAAGAGTCCAGAAACATTTTCAGAAAATGTTTCTCACTTCAAAAATCTATTGTGGGAAATCCTTAGCTCCAAAAATCGTAGGAAAAATTTAGACAAGCTCTCTGGGACATACTTGAAATTGTAGTTTACTTAATTGAGCATGAAAATGCACATTACTCCAGAATTAATTCTTTTGAGTAGAATTGCTTAAAGAATTATTCTGGGAGAACTACTCAAGTAAAAGGGCTGAATTTTGGACCAGATTACTTTCATGTGACCAATAACTCATCTGTAAATTATCAGCTCAAGTTGAGCCCTTGAACTCCCTGTTCTTATTCTCCATACTTATGTATATGTGGGAATACATGAAGGCCTTTGTGAGAATTATGGAGAACACAATTTGACCCCACCTTAGCTGCAATTTAGCAAGCTAAATCCTTAGGTAGTATAGAACCTGCTGTAAAAGTTTTAAGGCCATTGGAGTTCTTGTTCTTCAGTGGCACTCAAATCTTTTCAGCTTATCTATTATGTTCATTAGGGAAAATGGTTAGTGTATAGCTAAGGCCTTAAGGTCATTTTAGTTTAAGTCTGTTTCTTTGCACAACAGAGGCAAACCAAGCCATTCTTGGCTTTTCCACACAACCTCTGCTCCTAAGAACTTCATTCTATAACTTCTCTCCATTACATTCTATAAAACATGTGCATATGCATTTCAATAGGAACCACAACGAAGGGGATTCAAAGGAGTGATTCATTGAAGTGGATCGAGCTCCGGAGAATCAAGGGTGGATCAGCAAGGACACTAACTGTTTATATACGACTACCCTGCAAAACAGGCAAGCTCCGGTTTGCATTTAACAGCTATTAAGTTTTTAGTTTGTATTCACTTTTGGTTAAGATTTGAATTGTGCATTAGGTCTAGTGTTTGATACTCCTCTTGCATAGCCAAATGACCCATGGAGTATTGGGTAGATGTCTTTCACCGTGTAGAACTGTCATGCATAAGTAAGGTTCGGTAGAAGTCGAGTGGTGAGATGCTACTCGCAGATTTAGGAACAACAGGGGCATACGGGATTGGTTCATAAATAAATTAGCAAGTTAAAGTTGAGACCGGAAGGTTGTAAGAGCAGCAGGACATAGGGGCTTGGGTGCTATAGACCTGTCTGTGTCGGTCAAGGACCGATCCGTATTGTAGGATCGAAGAGCACATGAAAAGCTACCAGAGGAGGGGTGAATGGTAGATTAAAACTTTTCGCAGCGGAAACAACAAAAACCCCTCAGCAAAAAATCAATCGGTTAAAGAAACCATGTGTGCAAGTGTTTTCAAACGTGTTCAACCGTGACAAATCAAGTAGAGAGGTAGAAAATCAAGTCACGGATCTAATGCAACAAGAATCAGTTGAAAACACGAAGTAAAACTTGAGATACGATCAAAACATTAAACGAAGATCAATCTGTTCTACCCGATATAAAACAGATCTGCAACGCTGCAAAGAAACTCGTGTATCTCAAAAACTACAGATCCGAAGCTCGTGAAAATTTCACAGATGATATATAATTGAGTTGTGAAGACAACCCAAAAAGAATCATGTCAATTCGGATCTGTAAAACTCGAGTTATGAACGAAACACCGAAGCAACATCGGTCTGTCCAGAAACTCGGCGAGAAAGACTTGACGAAAAACAAGTCGGACGAACAAGACACAAAAGCTCCTCAAAACTATGAACTTTATTCAATAGAAACACAAGAGGAACAGCCCAAAGTCGTGCACCATGAGCTCTGGCCTCCCTTGCTTATATAACCAGCTCTATGGCCAATCCAATTCAAACTAGGACTCCTACTCCTACTTGGATTCAAACTATAACTTTCCAATACTGCTCAAGACTCTTCTATACGCAGATAGAAGCAATATTAAGACTTCCAAACACCTTAGGAACGTCCCAAACATTCCTAAAACAACTCAAATTCGTGACCCACACGAAATCCTATCATAACCAACTCAAAACTTTCCATATTTGAGTCAAACACGACTCAGCCGCAGCCTGAGTCCATAACCTAGTCGGTTGGACCTTTCCGACCAATTCTTTACGTCCACTTCTCTTCATCACGCCTTAGAACAATGTTGCCACGTCCATGCACTTCTTGCACACATGCAAACACCTTTCAACTACGTACACGCAACCTTCATATGCACTGCCCTTGATCCAAACATGTTGCTCGACCTCCCAATCAACTCAACCACAGCTCCTCCCGAACTTGGTTGTTGGAACCTCATCTCCTCCCTGAGACTAGTCAAGGATCCTGTCACCAGCCATGTCTTGAACTCAAGCAACACCTGCACATGAATAAACAACCAATTCTTCCGAGCACAAGTCCTCGACTTGACTCACGTTAGTTCGAAAACCACAACACCTTACATGAGCATGTCACATAAGCATGTTGCAAACCATATCAAATGATAACAGCCATAACCACCAAAACACACCAAAAACTTAGCAAATTAATACTAAGCAAACCTTCCCATAAAGAAAGTTTGAAAGATTGCGAGTTAAAAGCAAAAACAAGACGTTGCAGTTCTACGAGTTGAACTTCACGGGAGCTCCCTAAAAACAAGCTCCGGACCTCACAGAAGCTCTCCGGACCTTGCAGGAGCTCTCCGGACCTTGCAGGAGCTCTCCGGACCTTGCATCGGACCTTGCTAACACTTGGCGGACCTAACAAAGAACTTGTCGGACCTTGCCACAGAAGAATGTTTTGGCAATATTCAAAACTTTGAATGTTAATGCTAACTTTTATCCTAATTGCCAATGTATTCAGCACACATAGGTCTCACAATCTCCCCCTTGATGAATGCATTGGCAACACCAATTAAAATCCGAACATTGGCTTATGAAAAGTTTTGAAAAGCTTTGAAAACTCATTTCTCTCCCTTTATTAATTTCTCCCCATTTTTTAAAATCAGAGAAGGAAGAAAGTGTATAACATATGCAAAGTGTAAAAAAATCTCTCCTTATACATATTTCTCCCCCTTTGATAATGTATTCAGCAAGGTTCAAAAGAGAAATTTTTAAATGTTATGAGCATATTATAACATATACAAACAAAACAAAGCTAATCCAAGTCATACTATCAGGTTACTTACACTATCACATCAATGAGATACATAAAGTAGTGTGAGCCATGCTAGAGATCAAATGTATTTTCAGTTTAAGCAAGTCATGATCTCCCTTACTCAACTATTTCAAAACCTGAAAACATGACACTTGTTGCTGCATTTTTATTATTCATAATTATTTAAGGCACAAAGTTGATCATATGATATTTGCAAGAGATTATATGCCGCATCAGCCTTATTCTAACCAACCAAGCCAAGCCTATGTCATTTGACAATCAGAAGCTTAAGGACATGGTTTTAGTCATACAAAATTCCTTCCAAGTTCATATCTTAGTGCAATGATAAGCAATCTCAAAAGAAGAAGTGTGATGCATGCATATTCTCTTGATCTTTTCTCAATTTTTATTTGAAAACTCAACATGTGAGCTGATCACTTGATTAATTTTTTATGATTAAAAGCACTTGTGAGCACCCAACAAGTTCAAAACAGCAAGAAAGTTCGATCATGACCAGATTTAGTGTAAGTAATTATTCCAATTACTGGTCATGGCAAAAACTACAAAATGTATAACATGAGTAATGTAGTAAGAACTTTCAGCCTGTAAAAGGAATCACAAAGTCATATATGTATGAAATACTATGCTCATATTATTTTAGTTTCAGATTCACACATAGACTTTCAAAGTTTCAAAAACTCCCCCTCAATTTAAACCATGAGGATGCATAACCCCTATTTCACTATGAATGAAACAAAAACGAGTGAAATCCAAAGATTTTGTAAAAATATCAGCCAATTGTTGTTCGGTATCGACAAGGTGAAGCACAATGTTTCCTTTTTCAACATTATCACGAAGAAAGTGATACCTAATGTCAATGTGCTTAGTTCTAGAGTGTTTCACGGGGTTTTTAGCAATACAAATTGCACTAGTGTTATCACAAAACAGTGGAACACTATCTAAATCAACCCCATAGTCCTTAAGTGTTTGAACAATCCAAAGAATTTATGAGCAAGCGCTAGCCGCAGCTACATATTCAGATTCGGCCGTGGATTGTGCAACTGAACTTTGTTTTCTAGAGGACCAAGCAACAAGTGAATTACCAAGAAAATGACAAGCATCCGAAGTACTTTTCCTATCAATCCTACAACCCCCAAAATCAGCATCCAAAAAAAACTTTCAAAGAAACGGTTGAGGGAGAAGGAATAAAAATGCCAAATTCTTGAGTTCCATGTAGTTACCTGAGAATCATTTTGATGGCTTGGCGATGTGAAGCATGTGGAGAAGATTGAAAACGTGCACAAAGACATACGCTGAATTGTATGTCCGGTCTTGACGCCGTGAGATACAAAAGTGATCCAATCATACTTCTGTATTCTTTTTTATCGACCAGGTCACCATCTTCGTCAAGTTCAAGTGTTGTTGCTGTTCCCATTGGTGTCAGAAGAGGCTCGCATTTTTCCATGTTGAAGCGCTTAAGAAGGTCCTTTGTATACTTAGTTTGATGCACAAAAGTTCCTTCTTTTGTTTGCTTGATTTGCAGCCCCAAAAAGTATGTGAGTTCTCCCATCATACTCATCTCAAATTCTGAACTCATCATAGCTGAAAACTTGGACACGAGATCATGAGAAGCACAACCAAAGATAATATCATCCACATACACTTGAACGAATAATGAGTCATTGCCATGCTTAAGTACAAAAAGAGTTTTATCAACCTTGCCCATGGTAAACCCCTTTTCAAGTAAGAATGTTTTTAACCTATCATACCAATGCTCTAGGGGCTTGTTTTAGACCGTACAAGGCTTTGGACAGTTTGTAAACATGATTAGGAAAATTTGGATTTTCAAAACCCGGTGGATGCTTAACATAAACCTCCTCCTCTATGTAGCCATTAAGAAAAGCACTTTTAACATCCATTTGATATAACTTGAAACCTTTAGATGCAGCAAATGCTAATAAAATTCTTATAGCTTCTAATCTAGCAACAGGAGCAAATGTTTCATCAAAATCTAGACCTTCAATTTGAGTGAAACCTTGAGCAACCAACCTAGCTTTATTTCTAATCACAACCCCATCCTCACTTTGCTTATTTTTAAATACCCATTTAGTTCCAATTAATGTGTGACCTTGAGGTGGAGGTACAAGTTTCCAAACATTATTTCTTTCAAAATTTTCTAACTCTTCTTGCATGGCATTAATCTAAGATTCATTAGTGAGTGCGTGTGATATATCCTTGGGTTCAAAAGAAGCAACAAAAGCAGAATGAGCATGAGAGTTTGGCTCGCAAAACCTGGACCGAGTGACTCGTTCATGCAAGCTTCCAATGATTTGTTGTGGAGGATGACTTTTGAGTACTCGGAGGGGAGTAGACACTTCACAAGCACCTTTTTCTTTATGTTCGGACCTTTCATTAGGAGAGCTTGTTGATTGAGGAAGGTCCGAACCAGCAGTAGTAACTGTTGGTGCTGGTTGTGGTGCAAAATCAGCAGCTTGATCGTTATTTACTTCCGAGTTTTCGGGCAGCAGCACCACTTCTTCATCTTCTTCAATAAAAATACTCTCCCCCTGCGGATATGGATACGGACCTGCAATATCGGAGCTAGTACTTGGGCTAGCTTCATCAAAAGAAACCTCGCAAGTCTCCACAATTTTGTTAGTGTCAAGTAAAAGCACACGGTAGCCTCTAGTATGAGATGGATAACCAAGAAACATGCCATCAACAGATCTAGCTTCAAATTTATCAAGATTACCATGTTTCTTAATAAAGCATTTGCAACCAAAAACCCTAAAGTGTGTAACACTAGGCCTATGTCCAAACCGGAGCTCATATGGGGTTTTTCCAAGCTTAGCACGCAAGAAAACACGATTTGAGACATAACAAGCGGTTGCAATTGCATCAGACCAAAATTTCCTAGGAATTTGATATTCATCAAGCATAGTCCTAGCCATCTCAACTAAGGTCCTGTTCTTTCTTTCTACGACACCATTTTGTTGTGGTACATAGGGTGAAGAGTATTGATGATCTATTCCATTTTCAGCACAAAAGTGATCAAAGGATTGGTTTTTAAATTCAGTTCCATTATCACTTCTAATTGCTTTTAATGATCCTGGGTGATCAATAGATAATCTAAGAAATAAAGTTCTAAAATGACTAAAAACTTCATTCTTAGATGCCATAAAATAAACCCAAGAATATCTGGAATAATCATCAACAATCACAAGCACATACCATTTACCTCCGAAGGATTGAACACGTGCCGGACCTACTGTGTCAAGATGTAAAAGTTGTCCCGGTTCAGCTGTCATGGTCATTGTGAGAGGAGCATGTGAACCTGCAACAAACTTAGCATGTCTACAAGAAGAGCACACAATATCATTGTCCTTTTTAAGCTTCGGCAGCCCACGTATGCAATCGAGAGCACTAACACGAGTGAGATGATCAAAGCCTATGTGACCAAGTCTACGATGCCAAAAATATAGATCCTTTGTATGATTAGCAACTAGACACCGATGCTTAGAAGTTGACAAATCAAAATCAGCTTTTTAAAAACTCTTCCAAACCTAGACATGTTAAACAAAAGCTCACCTTTTGAATCTACAACCTTGCAGCAAGTTTTAGGAAAGCTAAACTCTAGATTTTCATCTAGCAATTGTGAAACCGAAAGTAAGTTGTATTTCAAATTTTTAACAAGTGCCACATATTTCAAAGTGTAGAGATTGTTTACTCTAACCGAACATTTAGCAATTATGAGAGTAGAAGAGTTATCGGCGAAAGTAACATTTTCTACACATGACACAAAAGAGAGAGAGGAGAACCATTCTTTGTTACCGGTCATGTGGCGTGAGCAACCTGAATCCACAATCCAAATGTTCTCCTTCCTCAAACGTGAAACCTACACAGCAGCACAATACGTCGATGACTCAATACTGGGGTTAGTTAAAAGACTTTTAGGAATCCAGTACTGAGTCACACGATGTCCAGCAGGAATAACACGCGAAAACTGAGAAGGTACAACAGGTTTATGAGCCAAACATCAAAAATTTTTGTTCCCAACTACTGACTTAGAAGATGTGTTATATGTAGCACAAAAAACAGTAGGTCTGGGAGCAAGTTTTTGACTCATTACAGTAGGTTGCAAGCTCCGAACATTCGGTCTAGCAGATTTTGCTTGGTTGTTATGTGATCTAGCAAGTATTCTTTGTTTCTTATCGTGTTTAGCTAGTCTATAACAAAAATCTATGACATGACCATCTCTACCACAGTAGGTACAATGAAAAATAACCTTATTATCATGTCTAGATGAGCAAGCAACACGTTTATTAGAACCCGAATGGGACAGTACTCCTGCAGATTTGAAAATCACCTCTTTTTGTCTAGGAGCTGTTTGAATCAAACCGCTTCCTAATGACTTTACAACTTTAGGTGGGTGTGCCTTAGCATGAGCATGAGAATTAAAACCTAAACCAGTTTTATCATTACAAGACTTGGAAGAATTCAGCAGCAAGTTTAGGTTCTTATTTGCATTAGAAAATCGATTTAGTGTCCTATGCATGTCATCAAGTTTATTGGACAGATCAAAGCAGTTTTCACATGAAGTTTTTCCTTTTAGTTTGCAATTTGAACAATATTTAACTTCATGCACACGTAAAGCATTGTTCAAAATAGAAATCTCATTCATAGCATCATTTAGTTTCTTATTCAGATCATCACATGAAGAACAATGCAAATCAATTGTAGAACAGCAAGCATCTTTCAAATTTTTATCATTAAGTGCAGCAAGCTCTTTGTTCTTTTCAATTTCAAGTTCAAGTTTATCAAGTGTAGATGCGTGTGCACTTCTTAAAGAGGATAATTGTTCATAAATTAAATCACATGTGGAACAAGAATCATCACTAGGAATCAAAGTTTTTAAACGATTAATTTCAGATTCTAGTGATTCAATTTTAACAGCACTGTTCCTAAGTTTTTTATCCTTTTTCTTTAATATAACAGTGGCACGAGAAATAGCATCACACATTTCTTCGCAAGTGGGACATACCTCTTCATCGTCGCTGTTGTGTTCTGTCTCCTCGGAGCTTGAACTTGACTTGCTCGCCATGCAGCACATATTTGCCATAGCTTCTTCATCTTCATCACTACCGGTGTCCACATCACTTGAGCCGAGATCTTGAAGTGCAGAGATCATACTATGCACTATGTTGCGCA
Organism: Neostapfia colusana; assembly: GCA_030760725.1. Taxonomy (NCBI): domain Eukaryota; kingdom Viridiplantae; phylum Streptophyta; class Magnoliopsida; order Poales; family Poaceae; genus Neostapfia; species Neostapfia colusana. The sequence goes on from JASWHV010000015.1 coordinate 70,896,281, forward strand.
TTGATAAATCTTTCTTCTTCTTATTCTTTGCAAACGATTTCTTCGGCCTTGTTTGCTTTTCTTCACGTGAAGTCGGACCTGAAAGGTTAGGGCACTCCGTACGAAAATGTCCTGTCTTACCAAATTCAAAACATCGTTGAGGTCCGGAGCTTTCTCTCCTTCTAGTTCTCACATTTTGTAATGCTTTTGAGAACCGAGTAGAGATGAGTGCAAGCTCCTCCTCTGGAAACTCTTCAATCTGTTCAAGGGTTAGAGAGGACACCAAAGAGAGTGCACCACTAGATGATGATTGACTAGAACTAGACATGTCACGTTGCGAAACAAATGCAATAGACTTGTTGGGGTTTTTACGTGAGATGATGTCAATTTCATGAGTTTTCAATTTAGAATAAAGCACGTCTAAAGTAAGAGAACTCATGACAGTAGATTCACGAATAGATGTAACTTTAATCTCCCAAATTGATATATCTAATGCTCCTAACAATTGTCTAGCATTTTCAGCATCTGAAAAGTTAACATTGACACTACGCAAGTTGCTGAGAATTTTATTAAAGCGAGCAAAAAGGTCATCAATTGACTCACCGGGTTACATCTCAAAACGCATGTATTCTTTCTTGAACATATCTTGCCTTACCTCCTTGATCGTATTGGATCCTTCATGGTAGTCACAAAGAGCTTTCCAAACATCATATGCAGATCGGAGGTGTGCAACACGGTCGAAGTCGCGTTGAGTCAATCCTTGGATGATCAAGTTGCGAGACTTGTTGTTGTTGTCAACATCTCTAATGTTCGCAGCCGTAACTTGATCGTTGGGTGGTACATCGAAGTTCCGGTAGACCTTTCCCATATGGCGAAGCCTTGCGCCTGTATGTAGGCCTCCATCCGCGCCTTCCAAACCTGAAAATCGATGCCATTGAACACACAAGGTTTTGCTTAGTACTTCTCCATGATGGTTAGTCAAAACACGTGCAAATCACAAAGATTAGAGCACCTTGGCTCTGATACCAATTGTAGGATCGAAGAGCACGTGAAAAGCTACCAGAGGGGGGTGAATGGTAGATTAAAACTTTTCGCAGCGGAAACAACAAAAACCCCTCAGCAAAAAATCAATTGGTTAAAGAAACCATGTGTGCAAGTATTTTCAAATGTGTTCAACCGTGACAAATCAAGTAGAGAGGTACAGAATCAAGTCACGGATCTAATGCAACAAGAATCACTTGAAAACACGAAGTAAACTTGAGATACGATCAAAACATTAAACGAAGATCAATCTGTTCTACCTGATATAAAACAGATCTGCAACGCTGCAAAGAAACTCGTGTATCTCAAAAACTACAGATCCGAAGCTCGTGAAAATTTCACCGATGATAGATAATTGAGTTGTGAAGACAACCCAAAAAAAATCACGTCAATCGGATCTGTAAAGCTCGAGTTATGAACGAAACACCGAAGCAACGTCGGTCTGTCCAGAAACTCGGCGAGAAAGACTTGACGAAAAACAAGTCGGACGAACAAGGCACAAAAGCTCCTCGAAACTATGAACTTTATTCAATAGAAACACAAGAGGAACAGCCCAAAGTCGTGCATCACGAGCTCTGGCCTCCCTTGCTTATATAACCAGCTCTATGGCCAATCCAATTCAAACTAGGACTCCTACTCCTACTTGGATTCAAACTGTAACTTTCTAATACTGCTCAAGACTCTCCTATACGCGGATAGAAGCAATCTTAAGACTTCCAAACACCTTAGGAACGTCCCAAACATTCCTAAAACAACTCAAATTTGTGACCCACACGAAATCCTATCATAACCAACTCAAAACTTTCCATATTTGAGTTAAACACGACTCTGCCGCAGCCTGAGTCCATAACCTAGTCGGTTGGACCTTTCCGACCAATTCTTTACGTCCACTTCTCTTCATCACGCCTTGGAACAATGTTGCCACGTCCATGCACTCCATGCACACGTGCAAACACCTTCCAACGACGTACACGGAACCTTCATATGCACTGCCCTTGATCCAAACATGCTGCGCGACCTCCCGATCAACTCAACCACAGCTCCTCCCGAACTTGGTTGTTGGAACCTCATCTCCTCCCTGAGACTAGTCCAAGGATCCCGTCACCAGCCATGTCTTGAACTCAAGCAACACCTGCACATGAATAAACGACCAATTCTTCCGAGCACAAGTCCTCGACTTGACTCACGTTAGTTCGAAAACCACAACACCTTACATGAGCATGTCACATAAGCATGTTGCAAACCATATCAAATGATAACAGCCATAACCATCAAAACACACCAAAAACTTAGCAAATTAATACTAAGCAGACCTTCCCATAAAGAAAGTCTGAAAGATTGCGAGTTAAAAGCAAAAACAAGACGCTGCAGTTCTACGAGTTCAACTTCACGGGAGCTCCCTAAAAACAAGCTCCGGACCTCACAGAAGCTCTCCGGACCTTGCAGGAGCTCTCCGGACCTTGCGTCGGACCTTGCCAACACTTGGCGGACCTAACAAAGAACTTGTCGGACCTTGCCACAGAAGAATGTTTTGGCAATATTCAAAACTTTGAATGTTAATGCTAACTTTTATCCTAATTGCCAATGTATTCAGCACACATAGGTCTCACACGTATGCGGCCCTGTTGAACAAGCTTGAGTTGTGTACCGGACTCATGCTGGCTATATGGGACCCAGTAAACCGATGTACCTCGTGAAGCTGTCGTTGGGACTTTTTGGGTCGCCTCAGGCGGACGGCCGGTGTGCAGTATGTGGGGAACATTCTCATGACATCTCACGTCGGCAGGTGCACCATGAGAGTGGCTACTGTACGGGGCGACTTGATTGATTCAACGGGGGTGAAACGGGAGAAAGGCTGCCACGAACGACGTCAGTGATGGTTGTTGTGGGCAACGTCGAGTACGGGCGTACGTGTCGTGTAGTCTGGGTGTTATTGATTCGAATCACTGTCGCTCGCGGAATGGACCGAGCATACTTGTTCTCACAATCGTGACGTAGTAATAACTTGCATGAGAAAGGAACTAATCATATTGAATGGAAATATTATACTAGCTTTGTATTGGACCTTGACGAATAGGCTAGTGCAAACTCGATTCTTTTATGCCGTGAGCAATTTACATCGGGGGAAAGCATTTCTTGTTTGATTGTGGACTCCTGATGTGGCGTGCCCAAGGTTACTTAAAATTGCTGCAAATAATATCTGGAAGTAAGGATTCACTTTTAGGCGAGTTTAATTATGCTTATGCCATCCCATTTTAGGTTCAAAACCTCACATAGAGTTTCATGTTTAGGATGACGGTTAAGTCTTGCTGAGCATTATGCTCACGGATGCTATCCGAGTTGTTTTGCAGGTATTTGACCTCATACTTAAGAGGAGGGATGCCGATGAGACTCGGGAACCTCCGAGTGTTTACTCAAAGAGCATCCTCGCCGCTGCAGATTGTTCTTCGTGTTTCTAGTAAGAGACAGTCCGCGGGCTGGACTGTTTCTTTGTTGCTAAGATAGAGATGAGTCGTGAGAGTTATAGTTTTCCGTTGTAGCTTACTCTGATACATTTATTTGTAAAATACTTCTGTACGCTTCCGCAATTCATTTATGTAATATGATGTGTTTCTTCGACCCGTGTGCTGTTGGGTGCCGCATATCACGGCACCACCCGACGAGGTCCTGTGGTCCCTCACAGCGTGGTATTAGAGCTGCGTTGGGAATAGCACATGGATTGAGCATCATACTACGTTAAAAACTTAGGATACAGTGAGATAACGGTACTAGGCCCACATAAGGACTACTATTAGCATATTATGAAGGTGGCAAGCTAACCTAATTGATACAACAACAACAACCAAGCCTTTATCCCAAGCCTGTTGGGGTCGGCTAGACATGAAACCCAATATCAATGAAGTAAAAGAGAGGAATAGATATAAGAACAAGGAAAGAAGAAAAAAAATAGAAAAAAAAAAGAAAAAAAGAAAAAAAAGAGAAAATAAATATGAAAAAAGGAAAAGAAAAAAGAGAAAAGAAAAAAGAAAAAAAACAAGACTACGATTCTGGCACATGAATTGCTACTTTCCATGCGATCCTATCATGAGCTAAGTCTCTGGATACATTCCAATCTCTCAAATCTCGTTTTACCGCCTCCTCCCAGGTCAACCTTGGTCGTCCTCTACCCCTCCTAATATTTTCTCTACCTCTTAAAATCTCACTGTTAACCGGTGCTTCTGGAGGTCTCCGTTGGATATGTCCAAACCACCTAAGTCGATGTTGGACTAACTTCTCTTCAATCGGCGCCACCCCTACCTTATCACGAATCGCCTCATTCCTTATTCGGTCTCTTCTCGTGTGCCCGCACATCCACCGTAGCATGCGCATCTCTGCGACACTCATTTTTTGGACATGTTGCCGTTTAGTTGGCCAACATTCCGTCCCATAGAGCATCCCGGGTCTGATCACCGTCCTATAGAACTTCCCTTTTAGCTTTTGTGGGACTTTCCTATCACATAGGATTCCAGAGGCTTGTTGCCATTTCATCCACCCTACCTTGATCCTGTGGCAGACATCCTCATCAATATCGCCATTGCTTTGTAATCCTAAGTATCGGAAAGAGTCCCTTCTAGGTACTATTTCTCCTTGTAGACTAACATTTCCCTCTTCACGACCAACACCACTAAAGTCACACCTCATATACTCGGTTTTGGTCCTACTAAGTCTAAACCCCTTGGACTCTAAGGTTTGTCTCCATAACTCTAATTTCTTATCAACACCATCTGTAGTTTCATCTACCAGCACTACATCATCAGCAAAGAGCATGCACCAAGGGATATCCCCTTTATATCCTTCGACACCTCATCCATCACCAAGGAAAAGATGTATGGGCTCAAAGCTGATCCTTGATGTAGTCCTACTGTGATAGGAAATGCATCAATCTCACTATCACTTACGCGCACACTTGTCCTAACATTATTGTACATATCCTTGATAAGGGTAAGTACTTTGTTGGCACTTTATGTTTCTCTAGTGCCCACCACATGACTGACCTTGGTATCTTGTTGTACGCCTTCTCCAAGTCGATGAACACCATATGCAAGTCCTTCTTCTGCTCCCTATATCTCTCCATAAGCTGACGAAGCAAGAAAATCGCCTCCATTGTGGACCTCCCAGGCATAAAACCAAACTGGTTTTTAGTGACATTGGTCACTTTCCTCAGGCAGTGTTCAACCACTCTCTCCCAAAGCTTCATAGTATGACTCATAAGCTTAATACCTCGATAATTAGTACAACTTTGAATATCTCCTTTATTTTTGAGGATAGGTACTAATATACTTTTCCTCCATTCTTCAGGCATCTTGTTTGACCGAAAAATGTGGTTGAATAGCTTTGTGAGTCATACTATTGCCACGTCCCCAAGACATCTCCACACCTCAATAGGGACATCGTCAGGGCCGAGGGCCTTTCATCCTTTCATCCTTTTTAAGGCCTCCTTAACCTCAAACTCTTGTATCCTCCGCACGGACCGCCTGTTGGAGTCATCAAAGGAGTCATCCAACTCAACCATGGTGCTCCCATTCCCATCATTGAATAGCCCATTAAAGTAATCACGCCATCTATTCTTAATCTCTTCATCCTTCACTAGAATGCGGTCAGTCTCATCTTTGATGCATTTAACTTGATTGAGATCCCTCATCTTTCTCTCGCGGATTTTTGCTACCTTGTATATGTCCTTTTCACCTTCTTTTGTCTCTAGTCTCTCATATAACTTATCATAGGCCTGTCCTCTTGCCTTACTCACAACCCGCCTTGCATTCTTCTTAGCTTCTTTGTACTTAAGCATGCTGCTTGCGCTTCTATCATTATGCCAACTCTTGTAACACTCCTTCTTCTCCTTAATGGCCTTTTGTACATCCTCATTCCACCACCAAGTGTCTTTATCTACAAGTTTCTTTCCCTTTGTCACACCGAACACCTCACTAGCTACCTTCCTAATGCAAGTTGCCATCTTCATCCACATACTATCTGCATCTCCATTTTCTACCCAGGGTCCCTCTGTGATCACCCTATTTTTAAAGGATTCTTGTGATTCTCCCTTCAACTTCCACCACTTTGTTCTTGTGATTTTGACACCTTTGTCCCACAAAGAACATGTATGGAAGCGAAAGTCAGCTACCACAAGCTTATGTTGTGTCACAACACACTCCCCCGGGATCACCTTACAATCTAGACACTCCCGTCTATCCTTTCTCCTAGTGAGGACAAAGTCAATCTGGCTAGAGTGTTGGGCACTACTAAAGGTCACTAGGTGAGATTGCCTCTTCCTAAAGAGGGTGTTAGCTATAAACAGATCATAGGCTACGGCAAAGTCTAGGATGTCCTTACCCTCTTGATTTCTATCGCCGCATCCAAAACCTCCATGTACTCCCTCAAATCCTAGGTTAGTTGCAACCACATGACCATTGAGATCTCCCCCTATGAGGAGTTTCTCGGTTATCAGTACACTACTAACCATATCCTCCAAGTTCTCCCAAAATTGCCTCTTAGCACTCATGTTGAACCCAACTTGTGGGGCATAAGCACTAATGACGTTCAAGACAATGTCCCCAATTATTATCTTGATTAAGATGATCCTATCCCCTCATCTTCGAATATCCACTACTCCATCCTTAAGACTCTTATCTATTAGAACACCTGCGCCATTCCTAGTCCTAGCCGAACCAGAATACCAAAGCTTGAAACCGGTATTCTCGACTTCTCTCGCCTTTTGACCCGCCCATCTAGTCTCTTGTACACAAAGGATATTTACTCGTCTCCTAATGGCAACATCTACTAACTCACGTAGCTTCCCCGTCAAGGATCCTACATTACAACTACCCACCCAAAATCTATGTTCCTCGGCTAGCTTCCTTAAGCTTTGCACCCGTCGAGTAAAATGCAAAGACCCTTGCTCACTTATCACTACATCCGGGCGATGATGTAGCGCGCCACTAAGATGGTGGCGATCCGGCCCTTGCTCATTTAACACCATATCCGGGTTCCGATATGGCGCGCCACTAAGGCAGTGGCGACCCGGCCCTTGCTCACTTAACACCATACCCAGGTTCCGATATGGCGCGTCGCTAAGAGGGTTACGCCCCCAATGAATTTCTATTGGGTTTCATTTCCATGAGAATGGCTAAGTGTAGTTGTTGGCTCGCCAAGCCTATCACAACCCCCTCCTCCTTTACCCGGGCTTGGGACCGGCTATGTCATTACAACATAGGCGGAGTTAAGCTAACCTAATTGATATGTCAGAAAATCGTGCATCTCGGGACATTTATGTCTTGGGGGGTGCACGTATGCGCTGTCCACCAGTGCGCACAAGCTGAAGGGTGGAGCCTCACGTGAGGCAGGTATCCCGACCCGCTTTAGTATCCTCTACGACTCTTCATGTCGTTTGGGGTATTCGAGCAACGTCTGTCCTTGGCGTGCGTGGTGCAATTTGGGAGACCCTGTCACGTGGTCAGTAATGTGAACACGTAGCTCAAGGCGTGTTTGGCTTGAGAACACCTAGGCGAGTGATGACGGCCGGGTGTACGAACTGTATGGATACCGGGTTCGGTGTGCAGCCGGACCTGATGATTGAGTGTGGCTTATGTAGGTACTAACCACAAAAACCTTAGTGCATGTAGAACACGTTTGCGAGTGACCATTTTAGTGCCACCTAAGGATACGTATATGCCGGTGTAATCCGGTTAGGTTTTTCTTTGGTGAGGCAACGTAGTACCGTCATATGTCTTACGGTGCATCGTCACCGTACTACACTCAATAGTATTCTTTCCTATGAAGAAATCATTCATGACTAACTTTAAAACTAAAAATGGATGTTGGAAAGCACATAATAGTTACTGAACTCTTCATTTGACCTAAGTTTCAAAGAAGAGAATTGCTAGGCTTCTTTTGATCCGAAAACAGAGTGCTCTGTTCTGGCAGAAACTTTTGCTGGATTTTGACAGAGCATAACTCTGGGTATATTGACCCAATGAAGGTGTATTATACAGTTCCGGAAAGGTTTATCAGTGCTCTATAACTTTTCTGAAGACCTCCAGAGCAAAATCAGATGCCAACTTGGTTGAATGTCCAGATGAATGCAAACTGTTCAGAAAACAGAGCAGCTGCAAACTTCTCGGGATGTTTCTGTAAATTGGCCGTCACAGTCTGTAGAAAAATTTCTAAGGGCCATATGATACACCGTTGGAAAGGTTATGAAACTTGCAACGATTTTGTAGTTCATAGTTTGTTCAGAATTGTACCCCATTTGTATGTAAAACTGTGATGAAAAAGCCACATACAAAGGAGGTGCTGGCAAAATTTATCCAGAAATTCTGTCAACTTTGAACGATCATAACTTCTGGTTAAGGGACGATCCAGAGGCATGTGAGTACTCGTTGAAAAGATACTGAAGTTAACTTTAACTTTGGTATTCAACTTGAGTATGAAAATGCTAGTAACTGGATCAAATTCTGGGTTAAGTACAGAAAGGTCTGATCTGTACAGAATGAGGGACTGAATATGTTGGCTTTCAAAAGATGTGTAAACATGAAATTTTGTTATGCTCTCATAAAGTTTTAGCATGTTCATGTTTTACATACTTTCACATACTGCTGAGATCAAGTTTTGATTCCCCTCAAAATTTTGCTTTTGCAGTATGGTGCGTAGTCATTCTCCGAGTCAGGCTGAAGGTTCTCGCCGAGACGATGATGACTCGACTCCATCACGGGCACCGCCATCAACGGTATGGGCGGATGTCATGGCTCAGATGGTCGAGTCAAGTGAAGAGAACACAAGACTACTCCAAGCCTTGGTACAACAGGGTTTACTCCAACGCGCACAACAGGACGTTCCACCTCGGAACGCCTATTTGGACTTCTTGGCGACACAACCGCCAATTTTCAAGGAACCCAACAAACCAGTGGAAGCTGATCAGTGGCTTCGGGTTATGGAGTCCAAGTTTGGAGTGTTTGAGTGCGATGAGTATCAGAAGACATTATTTGCAGCTCAACAGCTCCATGGAGCCGCTGGAAATTGGTGGTTCGCTTATCTCACCACCGTTCCGGAAGGCCATCAAGTGGAATGGACGGAATTTTATGAAGCATTCCGTGCTCGTCACATTCCTATGGGTTTTATCAAGGCCCAGCAGCAAGCATTTAGGAACTTGAGGCAGGGGGACATGAGTGTCCTCGAGTATGTCAAAAGGTTCAACCTTTTGGCACAATATGCTCCTGCTTATGCGACGAGCGAAGCTGCAAGGTGTGACTATTTCTTTTATGGCCTGAGTGCCATATTAAAAGATAAGTTGTCTTTGTTCAATCAAGGCAGTTACACCGAGTTGATCAGTGCTGCCCTGCTGCAAGAACAAGCGACACTGGAGTGTCAAGCAGAGAAGAGGGACCGGGATGATGTGCAAGAAGACACACCAGTTGTTCCTCGTAAGTACCATGTGGTGTATCACACACCATCCGATGAGATATGGCAAGCACCAGTGAGATCAACTCCGTACAGATTTCCTGCTCAAGAATCTTGTCTTCAAGCAACACCATTGCCGCAGCAACGAATGACACCTGTTGCATCATTGCTGCCACCAAGAACATCAACTTCTCAACCACAAGTCAACGAAGAACCGGGGAAACCTCCGTGTTCTTATTGCCACCGTCCTGGGAATTTTAGGCAGGAATGCCGGGAGAAGTTGTTAAACAGTAGACAACCATCATCAGCAGGTGGTATGCCTCCACCTGCTCAAGTCAACATAACAGCGTTGCAATCCGGGAGTGTGCAACATCTTGCTATTGAAGATGTCCCGGAGGGAGCACCGGTGTTAGCGGGCATGTTTACTCTCAAAGACGTGCCCGTGCTTGTACTTTTTGATTCCGGTGCAATCCACAATTTTATCAGCAAAACATGCGTGGATCAGCACCAATTATCCACCAATACTCCCACAACGAGTTATCTTATACGATCACCGGGAGGAAATATCTCTGCCAATCAGATTGTGTCCTGAGCAGCTTTGTGTTTGGGCGGAAAAATATACCCAACATCGCTGATTATGTTGGATAGGCAGAAGATAGACATTATATTGGGGATGTCTTGGTCAAATCATCACGGTGCCGTTCTCAATATCGGTAACCGGACTATCCAGATTGACTCGCCGATTCACGGACAGCACACGCTGTTTCTAGACAGCGAAGACCCAGATATGGTAGAGGCCTACCACACGGAAGCGCTGAAGCTTAAAGATATTCCGGTGGTACTGACGTACTTCCCGATGATTTACCGGGCATGCCGCCCGAACGGGACGTCGAGTTCAAGATTGAACTGGTGCTAGGAACGACGCCTATCTCACGAAGGCCTTACTAGATGGCACCTAACGAGCTAGCGGAGTTGAAAGAGCAACTGAATGAACTCATGAGCAAGGATTTCATATGACCAAGTTCTTCATCTTGGGGTTGCTCAGCGTTGTTCGTTAAGAAGAAGGACGAAACACCACGGCTATGTGTTGATTACCGTCCTCTAAATGCTGTCACGATCAAGAACAAGTATCCCTTGCCCTGCATTGACATCCTGTTCGATCAACTTGTGGGTGCAAAGGTATTTTTGAAGATGGATCTTCGGTCAGGCTATCATCAAATCAAGATCCGACCGGAGGACATACCGAAGACAGCTTTCTCGACGAGATACGGACTCTATGAGTACCTCGTCATGTCATTTGGATTAACCAACGCTCCGGCACACTTCATGTACTTGATGAATTCTGTATTCATGCCAGAGTTAGACAAGTTCGTCGTGGTATTCATTGACGACATTTTGGTTTACTCCCAATCTGAAGAAGAGCATGCTGAACATTTGCGTATCGTGCTACAACGGTTGCGGGAGCACCAATTATATGCCAAGTTCAGCAAGTGTGAATTTTGGATTGACCAAGTGCCTTTCCTAGGCCATATTATTTCAGCAGAAGGTATTGCCGTGGACCCCAGCAAGATTGAACAAGTGCTGAAGTGGGCATCTCCCAAATCAGTCCATGAGGTCCAAAGTTTCCTAGGTTTAGCGGGATATTATCGGAGGTTCATTCCGAGCTTCTCAAAAATTGCTAAACCAATGACGGAGCTGCTGAAGAAGGGCACTAAATACATGTGGAGTGCAGCATGTGAAGCCGCATTCAAAACTTGGTGAAACATCTCACAACAGCTCCAGTTCTTGCTCAGCCGGACACGACGAAGCCATTTGATGTATACTGTGATGCATCCAGCATCGTTCTCGGCGGCGTTCTGATGCAAGAAGGGCGTGTAGTCGCCTATGGATCTCGTCAACTGCGAAACCACGAGCAGCATTATACAACTCACGATCTCGAGCTTGCTGCTGTGGTGTTGGCGTTAAAGATGTGGAGCCATTACCTACTTGGTAATCTTATTAACCTCTACACCGACCGTAAAAGCTTGAAATATATCTTCACACAGAAGGAGCTGAATATGAGACAACGGAGATGGTTGGAGCTCATCAAAGATTATGAAATTGAGATCCACTATCATCCAGGAAAAGCAAACATGGTCGCCGATGCGCTTAGTCGGAAAGCCCACGTTCACAACTTAGCGGCTTCTGAGTTGGAAGATGAAGAACCAAGTCTCCGTGTCATTCCGTATGGCGCGCTTTATAATCTCGCACTCATTCCAACGATCCGTGAAGAGATTGTTGAGTCTCAAAGAAGAGACATAGTTATGTCTCACATACGGAGAAGACTAGACAACGGAGAGGTGAAATGTTTCCGGAAGGATGAGAACGGTACAATATGGTTTAACGACCGTATAGTGGTACCGCGTAACATGGAACTCCGGAAGAAGATCTTGGATGAAGCCCACCTGTCGAAGTTTTCCATTCGTCCCGGAAGTAACAAGATGTACCAAGATTTGAAACAGAAATTTTGGTGGACGAGGATGAAGAGGGAAATTGCAAAGTATGTATCCGAGTGTCATACGTGTAGACGGGTCAAGGCTGATCATATGCGGAAAGCCGGACCGCTACAACCTTTGAAGATACCGGCATGGAAATGGGAGGATGTGAGTATGGAATTCATCGTCGGATTACCGCTCACATCCAGGAAGCATGACTCGATATGGGTGATCGTCGACCGGTTGACGAAGTCGGCTCATTTCATACCGGTGAACACTCATTATCGAGCAAGGCAATATGCGAAGTTATTCATCTCACGAATTATATGCTCACATGGTGTCCCGAAGACCATCATTTCAGATCGAGGTGTGCTGTTTGTTGCTCGTTTTTAGGAGCAGCTGCATGCCTCGTTGGGCACCAAGCTGATTAGAAGTTCCGCATATCGCCCTCAAACCGATGGACAAACTGAGAGGGTGAATCAAGTGCTCGAGGACATGTTGAGAGCGTGTGCCATCCACCACGGTAGGAATTGGGACGATCACTTACCGTTGGCGGAGTTTTTCTACAACAATGGTTATCAAGCGAGTATTAAAATGGCACCGTATGAAGCTCTCTATGGCCGGAAGTGTCGCACACCGCTGAATTGTTGTGAGTCTAGCGAAAGAGTTCTGTTTGGGATTGATCTTGTCAACGAAGCCGAAGACCGAGTTCGTTTGATACAAGAAAACTTGAAGGCTGCACAATCCCGACAGAAGAGCTACACTGATCAACGGCGTAGGCCATTGCATTTTGACGTCGGAGAGCATGTGTATCTTCGTGTATCTCCGATGAAGGGAATTCACTGGTTCGGTGTAAAGGGGAAACTCGCTCCCCGTTTTATTGGTCCTTTTGCTATCACGGAGAAGTGCGGACCCGTAGCCTACCGGCTGTTGTTACCGGCAAGTCTCGCGGGTGTTCATGATGTATTTCATGTGTCACAGTTGCGGAAGTGCCTCAAATTCACCGCTGCTGTTCGCACCGAGGAGATCGACGAATTGAAACCGGACCTGACTTACACTGAGCGACCGGTTCAGATTTTGGATGAAAAGGCCCGGGTAACCCGGAGCCGAACGATCAGATTCTTCAAGGTGCTGTGTAGTAATCACACCGCGGAAGAGGCGACGTGGGAAAGTGAAGATTTCCTCCGCACCAATTATCCGGGACTTTTAGCTTTGTACAGTTTGTAATTACCTCTCCCGTCTTGTTCCTCTTTTGTAATCTCAGAACGAGATTCTTTTAAGGGGGGAGGAATGTAAAAGTCCCAAAAATGTGTATGAATAAAAACTAAGGTTTGAGTTCATATGTGTGGCAAAGACATGAAAATGGGACTTGCTAAAATTTTTCTTCATGCAAAGTGTTACATGGATGACCATCCAAAATGAGGCTCACATTTTTATTTAAAAGTGTTGAACCAATAAGGAGTTAAATACCTCTTTGCATGCAAGTTCAAATATCAGATTGAAAATTCAAAGTTCACACATGTGGTGACCAAAAACTTTGAATAAACATGCAGCCATATAGTTGGAGTTATAGGAAAAATTTTATCACAAACTTTGCATTTGTAGGGTGGGCTCAAAAAGGAGTTAAAGAGAGGCATTTGCAAATTCTAGCCAAATTCAAATTTGTCATATAAATTCAAACCGAATTTGGAGAATTCAAGTTCTAGCCACCATTTTTAGACTCAGCATTCTGGGAATTGTGAGGATCAGCTTGAGAATATATTTGGGGAAAATAAAGGTGGAGTGGGACCCACATGTCATAGAGGTAAAGGGCTGCCTTGCACACTAAGTTTCAGCCTCGGTGGGAGATTTCACCGAACAGCTCGTGTGAGCCACGAGTAGCTCCCACCGTGGAGGCACTGGGGGGCTCGGCAGCGCCACCAGCTGCTTCATTCCCCCACGCGCGGCGCCCAGAGGCGGTTCAGCGGCTTGATCACCCCCCCTGGCCGAGGCAAAGGCCATCCGTCTTCTCCTCCTCGCGGGCGACGCGGAACCGAGCCGTTTCCTTCCCTCGCTGCTCAGTCGATCGTGAGGACAGCAAAACAACCGCGCTCATCCCTCCCAGAGCTGCTAAACATTGCTCTGAGCTCGGCCTCCACCTTCCTGACCCGAAAACAACCGAGCTCCGGCCTCCTGTGCCCGAGAACCACCGCCGGAGCGGCGAGCTAGTTGCAACCGACGACCGGACGCACGTGGGCAGCACACCACAGCAACTTTCACGGCCGAGCAAGGGCGGAAAAAGGAGCGCACTGCTACCACGCTGCTTCCACCTGAAGCTCAAGCCACGTCGTGAGCTCTCGCCGGCGAACTCCGAAATTTCTCTCCGGCGGCCTCATCCCGAGCTTCCGGTACAGTTCCTTAAAATTCTCCTTCTGTACTCTTCCTTAAGTCATCAAATTTTGCACGTATATGCTGGATTAGCCGGCGATCATTTTCCCTTTTGCATCCCTCGCACGAAAACGCCTCAGAGCGACGGAATTCGAGGTCTACTAGGGTTGTTCATGGCGGACCCATTCGGTCGCACGATGACAACCTATTTGCAGCCACCCCCGAGCTACTTTGAGGTCGTGCCGATCTTCCTAGAGCTGCGCTGGTGCTGTAGAGCTCGTCGGCACAGGTTGTGGCAGGCTGGAGACCTTGGGCGACGCTGCCGAACCTCCACAGTAGCTGCCGCACGTCGCCGGCCATTTTCCGGCCGCCGGCAGCCTAAACCGACCCCACCGTCGTATTCCTTGGTGCCCTAAACCCCCTGGCGGCAAGTCCTAGTCCGGATGGTGGCCAGAAATGGCGGGCCGGCGAGCACCGACGTGCTCCGGCGAGGGGGAAGTGCGTGGGCGCGAAAAAGAGGGCGGGAGGAAGAAGAAATTGTGGGGCCCGGCTGTCAGCAGCTCAGAATTCAAACCCGTGATCGGGTGTGGCCGGGATCCTGTGTACTGGCGCGCAAAACCCAGTGGTCCCAGTGTGGCTTCAATTCTAGTGGCTGGAATTTAAATAAGCGGGCCCAGTGGGTTTTTCAGTAGGAAAACAATTCCAGAGTGGGCTCAAACTTTGGAAATTCATAGCTCCTGGTAGGAACCTCCAATTTGAGTGATTCCAATTGGGTTGGATTCATCTTTTAGAGTTCTATCCAAATATGAGCCCAGATTTGTATGAAAGTTAATATTAAATTCTGAAGAATCCTTTGAAAATTTTCTGAAAAAAGAACTATTGAGGGAGTTTGGTTTATCCAAAATTTCCCAAATTTTGCCAGAATGTTCTTTGGCATAATGTTGACCTTCTAGAAAAGTTTCAGATTATTTTAAGATAATTTGAGTGGGAATTTGCCAAAAAAAAACTGCTGTGTTCATAAGAGTCTAGAAACATTTTCAGAAAATGTTTCTCACTTCAAAAATCTATGCTGGGAAATCCCTAGCTCCACAAATCGTAGGAGAAATTTAGACAAGCTCTCTGGGACATACTTGAAATTGTAGTTCACTTAATTGAGCATGAAAATGCACATTACTCCAGAATTAATTCTTTTGAGTACAATTCCTTAAAGAATTATTCTGGGAGAACTACTCAAGTAAAAGGGCTGAATTTTGGACCAGATTACTTTCATGTGACCAAGAACTCACCTATAAATTATCAGCTCAAGTTGAGCCCTTTAACTCCCTGTTCCTATTCTCCATACTTATGTATATGTGGGAATACATGAAGGCCTTTGTGAGAATTATGGAGAACACAATTTGACCCCACCTTAGCTGCAATTTAGCAAGATAAATCCTTAGGTAGTATAGAACCTGCTGTAAAATTTTTGAGGCCATTGGAGTTCTTGTTCTTCAGTGGCACTCAAATCTTTTCAGCTTATCTATTATGTTCATTAGGGAAAATGGTTAGTGTATAGCTAAGGCCTTAAGGTCAATTTAGTTTAAGTCTGTTTCTTTGCACAAACAGAAGCAAACCAAGCCATTCTTGGCTTTTCCACACAACCTCTGCTCCTAAGAACTTCATTCTATAACTTCTCTCCATTACATTCTATAAAACATGTGCACATGCATTTCAGTAGGAACCACGACGAAGGGGATTCAAAGGAGTGATTCATTGAAGTGGATCGAGCTCCGGAGAATCAAGGGTGGATCAGCAAGGACACTAACTGTTTATATACGACTACCCTGCAAAACAGGCAAGCTCCGGTTTGCATTTAACAACTATTAAGTTTTTAGTTTGTATTCACTTTTGGTTAAGATTTGAACTGTGCATTAGGTCTAGTGTTTGATACTCCTCTTGCATAGCCAAATGACCCATGGAGTATTGGGTAGGTGTCTTTCACCGTGTAGAACTGCCATGCGTAAGTAAGGTTCGGTATAAGTCGAGTGGTGAGATGCTACTCGCAGATTTAGGAACAACATGGGCATACGGGATTGGTTCATAAATGAATTAGCAAGTTAAAGTTGAGACCGGAAGTTTGTAAGAGCAGCAGGACATAGGGGCCTGTGTGCTATAGACCTGTCCGTGTCGGTCAAGGACCGATCCGTATGCGTCCCTGTTGAACAAGTTTGAGTTGTGTACCGGACTCATGCTGGCTTATGGGACCCAGTAAACCGATGTACCTCGGAAAGCTGTCGTTGGGACTTTTCGGGTCGCCTCAGGCGGACGGCCGGTGTGTAGTATGTGGGGAACATTCTCATGACATCTCACGTCGGCAGGTGCACCATGAGAGTGGCTACTGTACGGGGCGACTTGATCGATTCAACGGGGGTGAAACGGAAGAAAGGCTGCCATGAACAACGTCAATGATGGTTGTTGTAGGCAACGTCGAGTACGGGCGTACGTGTTGTGTAGTCCGGGTGTTATTGATTCGAATCACCGTCGCTCGTGGAATGGACCGAGCATACTTGTTTTGACAGTCGTGACGTAGTAAGAACTTGCATGAGAAAGGAACTAATCATATTGATTGGAAATATTATACTAGATTTGTATTGGACCTTGATGAATAGGCTAGTACAAACTCGATTCTATTATTCCGTGAGCAATTTACATCGGGGGGAAGCGTTTCTTGTTTGATTGTGGACTCCCGATGTGGCGTGCCCAAAGTTACTTAAAATTGCTGCAAATAATACGTGGAAGTAAGGATTCACTTTTAGGCGAGTTTAATTATGCTTATTCCATCCCATTTTAGGTTCATAACCTCACATAGAGTTTCATGTTTAGGGTGACGGTTAAGTCTTGCTGAGCGTTATGCTCACGGATGCTATCCGAGTTGTTTTGCAGGTATTTGACCTCATGCTTAAGAGAAGGGATGCCGATGAGACTCGGGAACCTCCGAGTGTTTACTCAAAGAGCATCCTCGGCGCTGCAGATTGTTCTTCGTGTTGCTAGTAAGAGACAGTCCGAGGGCTGGACTGTTTCTTTGTTGCTAAGATAGAGATGAGTCGTGAGAGTTATAGTTTTCCGCTGTAACTTACTCTGATACATTTATTTGTAAAAATACTTCGGTACGCTTCCGCAATTCATTTATGTAATATGATGTGTTTCTTCGACCCGTGTGCTGTTGGGTGCCGCATATCACGGCACCACCTGACGAGGTCCTGTGGTCCCTCACAGTCAGGTGCTTCACTAATGCCTTGAACGCTGCTTCACATGCTGGACTCCAAACATATTTGGTAGCCTTTTTCAGCAGCTCCGTCATAGGCTTGCCAATCTTCGAGAAGTTCGAAATGAACCTCCGATAATATCCCGCGAGTCCGAGGAAACTCCGTACCTTGTGAACAGTTCTCGGGGACTTCCAATTCAGCACTTGTGTGATCTTACTCGGGTCTACAGCGATGCCCTCCGCTGAGATGATATGCCCGAGAAAAGGCACTTGTGATATCCAGAATTCGCACTTTCTAAATTTCGCGTATAGCTTGTGATCCCACAGCCGTTGCAAGACTATACCAGATGCTTCTTGTGTTCTTCCTCTGACTTGGAATATACCAATATGTCGTCGATGAAGACCACGATAAACTTATCCAGCTCCGGCATGAATACCGAGTTCATAAAATACATGAAGTGAGCTGGAGCATTGGTGAGGCCGAAGGACATGACCAGGTACTCATAAAGCCCATACCTCGTCGAGAAAGCCATCTTCGGAATGTCCTCAGCCCGTACCTTAGTTTGGTGGTACCCGGATCTTAAGTCCATCTTGGAAAAGATCTTTGCTTCGACCAACTGATCAAACAACATGTCGATCCGTGGCAACGGGTACATGTTCTTGATGGTTACGGCGTTTAATGGATGTAGTCCACGCAAAGCCGCAACATCTCGTCTTTCTTCTTCACGAATAATGTCGAACAGCCCCATGGCGAGGAGCTCGGCCTAATAAAACCCTTTTCCAGCAGGTCCATTAGCTGAGTCTTCAGTTCGGCCAATTCCTTGGGCGCCATCTTGTACGGCCTTCGGGAGATTGGCATGGTTCCCGGTGCAAGTTCAATCTTGAACTCCACCTCTCTGTCAGGCGGCATCCCCGGTAAATCATCCGGGAACACGTCAGGGAACTCTCGGACCACTGGAATGTCTTCCAATCTGATGGTTGTGGACTAATAGACACTTGGAAGTTTTATTTCTGGACTGTCCAGAAATAAGGAATGAGATTCGTGCACTTCTGAGTTCAAGTGCACAATTCGGAGGACGGTGTCTAAAACAGCGCCGTGGCGGGTTAACCACGACATCGCTAAGATGACATCGACCTTCTGTCCCTCTAAAATTATGAGAGACGTAGGGTACACTCTACCCGCTAAGCATAATGGCGCTTTTGGAACCATCATGCTTGCTGAAATTTTCCCACCCGGTGAACAAATCAAGTATGGACTATCGGTGGGTAGTATTTGCAAGTTGTAATTAGCAATGAAAGTTTGGCTAATAAAGCTATGCGTGGTGCCTGAATCAAATAATACTATGGCGGGATGCTGGTGGAGTCGGAACATACCCGCAAGGATTGGCTCCCCCTCCGGCATGTCCTCTATGGAAAGTTGGTGGACGGTGCCGGGCCTAGGGTTTGCCCGCCGCGCATTAGTAGGGTTTCGGGGCTGATTCCTCCCCGGAAGTTGCGGTGCAACTCCGCCGCCTTGCCTCTCCGGACAACTGCTGGCGAAGTGTCCTGGACGACAACATTTGTAGCATGTGGCTGCTGCTTGGCCGGTGCTCGGGGGACGAAATCCCAGCATGCGCTGCTGAGGTGCATACGCACGCAGCATCGCCCGCTGCTGTTGTTGCTGCGGAGGTGGTACTGGCAGTGCCGGCCTGAATGCCGGTGAAGAATATGGCCGACTGCGGAATGGCATCGTACTCTGTGGTGGCTGCCAGTGTGGACCCGATGATGGGCAATTCACCATCCGATATTTCTGAGAAGGACCACTTCCTTCTCCGCTGCTTTGCGGCACGCTTCACTTCCTCTCCGCTGCCGCTAACTCCTTGCCGGAGTCTTCCTGAACAACCGCAGCATCAATTATATTGTTGAGGCTGCCGCGATTGAACATCGCCAATTTGTCCTTCAGGAGCGGGTTAAGCCCCTGGTAGAAATGATCTCGCCGCTTCTCGTCAGTATCGGCGTGATACGAAGCATAGAGTGCAAGATCATTGAGTGCCCTGGAATATTTCAGCGTGTTCCGGCTCCCTTGCTGCAGGCGTAAGAATTCCTGCGTCTTCCTCTTCATAAGACCCAGCGGTATGTGATAGGCCCTGAAGGCCGTCCGGAATTCCGCCCAGGTCATAACTCGCTCGGTGGGCTGCAAAGCACAGTAGTTCGCCCACCATGCGCTCGCGGATCCCTGGAGCTGTTGGACCGTGAAATGAGTCTTGCACTGCTCACTCACTTGGAGCAGCCCGAACTTCATCTCCATCGTGCGGAGCCAGTTGTCTGCATCGATGGGTTCATCCGCCCTTGAGAATACCGGGGGATGAGTCGCCAGAAAATCAGAGTAGGAGCTCTGTTCACGCTCATCACGATCTTGACGCCTCTCTGGTCGAGACGTATTTGCAATGAGAGTTTGCAGCAACTCCGTGTGCTGCTGATGAGAACCCGCTTTTCTGCCACAATATCCGCCAAAGTAACCGTTGGCGGTGGCGGTCGTTGCTGTTGCTGTTGCTGTTGTTGCTGTCCCGAGGAGTCCTCGGGAGGCTGTTGGGAGGTCTGTCCCCCCTGACTGGAATCCCCAACGTCTGGGTTGGCACGAGTACGAGTCATTCTGAAGTTCAAAACAGCAGCGATCAGCACATGTCATACTTAAAATTCCATATGAAACAGTAGGTATTAAAGTGATGCATGAATAATTTGCACAACATCACATATATTGATAAATCATAGACTTTATACAAGATACATTAGTCTCGGATCACCGAGAAGTCGTGCTCATGTCGTCATTACCTATACATGCACTACTGTCTACACGACATGTCATCGATTACAAAAGTTTGGGTTACATCACCCTTGCTGCCCTACTTGGCAATGGTAACCCCCTACTCGGAGTAGAACTCGACCTCCTGTGGGTTGTCTTCCTCCGGTACCTCTTCTGGTGGCTCTGGGTCTACAACCTCCTCTTCCAGCTCGGGTTCTCCCATTGCCGGAAGACCTAAGACCACAGGTACGGCGCCTACCACCGGTATGCCCATTACCAGAGGTACGAGGTCCTGCAATGCGTGCACCTCGTCCATGGCCTAGTTGTAGTCCTCTTCCCAGCCTTGCCCCTCCTCAATAGCGTCATCCCGCTCTTGAGTAAGGACCTCGTTCTGCTGGGTCAGAGCCTGCACCTGTTGTTGCAAAGCCGCGATGTCGACACGGCTTTTCTTCTTCGCCTTCTTCAGACGATGCAACTGATTATGCTGTTCGTTCAGTCGCTTAATCGTCGGAGGGAGAACATTGCGGAGTGCGCTGTGAGCACTCTCGAAGTGGTCTCCACGGCTGTTGCTCTCCTAGAGCCTCATGGCGAGACACTCCGTATGAACAGCTTGGCTGTCCATCACGGCCTTTTCCGCCCTTATCTGGAGGCTGAGGTTCGCCTCCGCAGGGTTGTACCTTGGGCAATCCGGATCTGTTGCCTCCATGTAACTCCCTTCCCACACATGATTAGCCCGTCCCTCCACCGGAACGAGCGTGTATGGAGTGCCCTCCATAGCTCTCACGTGTAGTTGGCAGAAACGCGACATGGTGTCGTGGGCTGCCACTTGCCACATTCCCTCCGGTTGTCTACCTCTCACCGTAACAGTGAACAGCGCCCAACTGGGTGGCGTAGGTCCAGCAGGAACTTCGACATGGATCATCCATGTCTTGTTTCCCTCCTCGCCTTCTTCTTTGGTGAAGTACTGCGGCATCTTGCTGTACCCGAAGTATTGAAGCATCTGCCTCAATGTTTCCGGATAGCCGCGCGGTGAGAACAGTGAGATTCCACCCATCCGTTCTCCAACTGTCTATCCACTGTCATCTGTAGAAACGTATTTGAGAAATGTCAAATATATATTTGAACAGTAAACCCTTGAGTTATAACATGAAACATGTCATTTAACTCGTAAAACTTGGAAACATAGTTCAAACTTAAACAAATTTGACTGCTGATCTGCTGTCCAATATGACAGCCCTGACCAGTTTCCATTTCAACCTGATTTAGACCATGCTAAATGCAAAACCAATTCTGTAGCTCAACATCAAAGTTAAAGCTAACTTCAATATATTTCCAGAAAGTATTTGCTTGGCCTAAGATCTGTACTGGTTCAAAAGTTATGAGATGTCGAAGTTGATAGAATTTCTGGAGAAAATTGGACAGCACCTCCCTGCTTTAGGTACTGATTTGATCCAAGGATTCCAGTTAATTCTACTCCCAATCTGACAAAACTTTCTGTTACAAAGTTGTAACCCATCTCATGAACTTTTCAGAACTACCTCATTTTCTATTTTTGGATTTTTATGCAGGAATTTATGCTCAATTTACAGAGAGTTACAGAGAGTGTTTCTCTGCCCTGTGTTCTGGACAGTTTCAACTCTACTGCATTTTTTGATTGGTTAAGGGATGAAACACCTATGGACCTCAACAGAAAAGTTGTAAATCACTTCCAAATCTTTCCATAAATGTATCATATGACCCCAACCTCGAAAGAAATCAACCTCTAACCTCTGATTAACTTCAGCCTTAATTCAGCTGAAAACAGGGGACTCTGTCCTTAGTATCCTATGAGTTGAAAACTTGTTAACTTTGAATATCCTGATTAAGGGAAGGAGTTACATCAAGTTTTAGTGCTCTGGATTAAAACTTTCCAGTTTTACAATGAAGTTGTTCATTTAGTGGAGTGTGACGTCGATGTGTCACCAGATCATGTCGGTACTACGTCCTCACAAAGGAAAAACCTATACCGGACTTAGCCAGCTTCGTTAATTCGGTGGCACTAAGCGTCGCTCGCACACGGATGCTACACGTCTACCGTTTCGTGGTTAGACTACCTGCAGATAACTCACACAATCGTCAGACTCGGCCGCACACCGAGCCCAGTATCCATTCAGTTCATACACCCGGCTGTCACCACTCGCCCGGATGTTCTCAAGCCAAACACGCCTTGAGCTACGTGTTTACGTTACTGACCACGTGACGGGGTCTCCCCAAATTGCCCAAGGCACGCCAGGGACATACGTTGCTTGAATACCCCAAACGACATGAAGAGTCGTAGAGGATATTAAAGCGGGTCGGGTTATCTGGCACCCGTGGGGCTCCACCCTTCAGCTTGTGAGCACTGGTGGACAGCGCTTACGTGCACCCCCCAAGACATAAAGTGTCTCAAAATGCACGATTTTCCGACATAAGAAAATAGGTTAGTATGTCACTTTCTATACACTAATAACATCCTTATATGGGCTACTAACTCGTTCCTCACTGGATTTTTGAAAAAGATGACCTTTGTAGTGCATTAAACCTCAAGCGAGCTCTGATACCACACTGACATGACTCCACGGTCTTGTCGAGCCAGGATCACGCTGACGGGTGCTGCGTTGCACAGCACCGGATAACACACATCAGAGATACAAAGCGGAAGGAAAGTTTTATTACATAAACCAGTGTATGAACATTTTTACAACAAAATATGTTTAGTCTACTCTCACGGGCGTAGACTATGCATCGAGTTCACGTTCAGCCCGTGAACGTGTCCCCGCTAGCACGCACACACACTAACACGGCGGCGTGCACGACTCCCACTCGACGGGGTTCTCCTCCTGGGGTTCCGTCTCCTCCTCGGGAGTCCCTTCCTCAGCAAAAGCTTCAAACACAAGCAGTGAGCATGAAGGCTCAGCAAGACTGACCCGTATCTCCTATACATGGAACTTCTACATGATGGTTGATAGGTTACATGAGGTAACATAAGTTACAAAGGAGTCGCCTAATTAGTGGAACCTTACTTTCAAGTTTTTAGCAGCAGGTTGTGGAGAACCTTACGCTAAGGCACATGAGAGAGCCGCAATCAAACAAGAAACACATTTCTCTCATGTACTTTGCCCAAAGTTGAAGAGAACTTTAATTAGCTCTAAACTACAACAAGACATTAACAAGCAAGGTATATCTTTCAAACCAGCAAACTTTTAACATGAATCTAGCCTGTTCTTTTACGTCACGGTACAGTGAACAAGTGGTACTCACTGACCGCGAGGGACGGCGATTATAATCGATTTACACCTGCAGGGTTACCCGAATAACCCGTCACGTACGCCCGTACTCGATGTTTCCTACAGCAACCATTACGGATGTCGTACGCAACCACCTTTCACCCGTTAGCCAAATGTTGAACCTGTCCAATCGTCCTGAGCAAGAGGTCTATGTGCATGCATCCACAGTGCCGCCAGCCGATTTACACCTCAAGCTCTCAACCTACCCTCTGAACGACCAGCTATGCCTCAACACCCAGCTACCCGAGTTACATCGGTTTCATGGTTCCCATATAGCCGGTAGGTCTTCGGTACTGTTCTAGCTTGTTCAACAGGCCCGCACACGGCTCGGTCCTCAATCGACACAAGTGGAGCTATAGCACCCAGGCCCCAAAGTCCTGCTGCTCTTACTCTCCGCTCGGTCTCATTTTTCTTGCCATGTGTTTCATTTGCTATCTCTACCCGAGTCGAGTGCCTCTAGACTATCCTCGCGAGTAGTTCCAACTACTCGACTTGTACTGAATCCTACACTACCTTAGCATTGCAGTAGCTACACAGGGTTTTCAATCCTAATCCCAACACATGGTTTTCTTGGCTATGCATTTGGATTTTCAAACAAGACTCTAATGCAAGCAGTAATGGTACTCAAAGTAAGTTCTCAAAAGAGTAAAAATTTGTAAAAGGGTTAATGCAAACCGGAGCTTGCCTTGCTGCTCTTGGTCGTAGGCTAGCTGCTCTTCCGGAGTGACGAAGTCTAAGACTTCGGGTTCCTCCTCAACCTTAGCGACTACATGATATAACAAGTATATGTATTAATTAAATGCATTTGAATTGAATTTCAACTTGTGAGGACTATAAGTCCTACTAGACAGACCCAATGACTCTGAAATTTTTACTGTGGTTTGGATACAACCTAAACAGAGACTTGGCCAAGTTTTATTTGCAGCAAAGCTCATTTGAGCTCTCCACAAATAATTGTGTACTTGACCTTAATTAGAGCTCTTAGGGTGTTCTAGGGATTTTCATGGAGCAAGACATGACTTTCTGAAAACTAGATTTTCAGAGAGTTCTAATGGAATTGGTTCCACTTAATTTGAAGGTTCCTAACTAAATATATGAGCTACACAATTTCAGAGAAATTCAGAAAATGTTTCTGGATATTTTCTATTTTCTCTGGAACAGTTTTATTAATCACACCATTAGGTGGATCAAATGAGCTCAAATGGATCTGAAATTTTTATGGTAGCCCAGGGATATTTTGGTGAACATCCCAGCAAAATTTCAGAATTTTCCTCCAAGGGGTTCTCCAGTTAAAATTCCAAACAATTTAGAATTTGAAGAATTAATTCTGGAGAAATAAGGATTTTCATGAAGTGAAACTTGATTTGCTGGAAAGTACTCAAAGAGATGAATCCAACAAAATTTTGGTTCACTCGATTTGGAGTTTACTAGCCAAAGTTATGAGGGTTTGAAGTTTGAACAAAATCTGAAAATCAGGAAAAAGTTCAAACCGCTGCGAGTGGGACCGGGCTACGTGTCAACTCCCCATCGGTCGATACACGCGGCTACTGAATCCTCTGCACGCAGCCGCACCTGATCCTGTGCCACAGAAGATCCCAGTTTAAAATTTCCTCCGCTGACAGCCAGGATCCACCGGGCTTCTTCTTCCTCCGGCTGCTTTCCGCGCGCCCGCGCTCTTAGCTCGCCGGAGCTAACTGCCACTCGCCGATTCCGGCCACCGTACGGGCTAAAAATCGCCGCCAGGGCATATGCGACATCGAGGAACACGATGGTGAGGTGTTCTGGGGCTGCCGATGATCGGAAGATGGCCGGCGACGTGTGGCGGCCTCGGTTGAAGTTCGGCGCCGTCACCCGAGGTTCTTAGCCCGCCAAAACCTTGACCGACTAGCTCTACAGCACCAGTGGGTGATCGCAAAGCTCGGCAAGGCCATGGATTAGCTCAGAAACTGCGGCAACTAGCTCGGCATCATGCGCCTGATTGATTCCACGAAGAACACGCTTGGTAAAGCTCGGAATACGTTGCTCCGAGGTGTTTTCATGCGACGGATCCTAAAGCAAAGACGATCGCTGGCTAGTCCAGTGCCTATGTGCAGAGTTTGACGACCTATGGAGGATCAGGGAGGGAGAATTTGAAGAAAGCATACCGGCCGCTCGGTTAGAACTCGCTGGAGTGAAAACTTGAAATTCGCCGCCGATGCTTCACGGCGTGGCTTGAGATTTGGTTGAGAGTAGCACTAACACAGAGCGCTCCCGTGACCTTGATCGCTTGACCATGAAAACCCCTGTGGAGGGCTGTCCACGAGCGCCCGACCGTCAGCTGAAGCTAGGTTGCGGTGGAGCGGACTGTGGAAGGGCAAAGGAGGCCGAAGCTCACTCGTTTCTGGGTTGGAGACGCGAGCAGCGAGTGCACTGTGTCGTTTTGCAGCTCAGGGGGGGGATGGCGCGGTCATTTCGGCCGGTTTCCCGATCGAGCCGAGGTAGCGGAGGGGAGAGAGCGTCGCTCGGTGTTCGCACGTGAGGAGGAGAAGGCAAACGGGGTTTGCTTCGGCAGAGGGCGTGGATCATGTTAAGAAGAGATCGGGACCGACCCTGGGCGCCAGCGTGGGAGCAAGCAGCTGGTGGCGCGGCAGGCTCCTCGGTGGCGCCCATAGCTCTCGGGTGTTTGAAAAAAAAATCAGAAACCGAGCAGAGGTTTGCTTCAGTTGCAAGTTTTGATCTGCCACTCTATGACATGTGGGTCCCACCCCTTTTGACCTCTGAAATTAACTCCCTCTCACTGCTACAAACAGTAATCCCCTTAATACCTTCTAGGATTTGGATTATCTACCACATGCCCATTTGGAATTGGTAGAATTCAAATTGTGAAATGTTTGACCAAATTTCAGCACATATGCAGTTTGAAATTCAAATAAAGTTTGAATTTGCTACACTTAGCTCATGTCAAGATCAACTCCAAATGGAGTGAAAATTGGTGTGTGAGCTCACAAAAATGTGCTGAGTAATAATATGCCTCCCACTTTTGAATTCATGGGTTGAAAACAGTTTGAATTTGGATTTGAGTTCAAACCACCCTCTTTCTAGCTATACCCAAAAGGACTTCAAAAAGGTTTTGAATTTGGGTGAATCTTGGTATGGACATTCCTAGCAAGGTGTAGGAGTTTTTCATATGCCCAGCCCCTATATGATGCATGTGGGAAATGCCACTTTTGCACTTGGTGAGTTTATCCTCTAATGAGCATGTTGATGGGTGGTTACTTGCTCTTCAAATGTACTCATCAAGTTTCTTCAAATGAGGTGTGTGTGTGTGTGTGTTGATGAACACTTTGAACATGTTCCAAAAACTTAGGCCCTTACAACTTATCATTAGGATTGATAGCAAAAGCTTTACAAATACATACACATTTCATATCGTATAGTCATTGACGTGAAGAAGTGAGAAGCAAGTGAGGTGGGAATCAAGGAGCAAGGATGGCAAGTGATCAAGCCTCAAGTGGTCGACTACACTAACTGATTATATTCTTAGTCACCTGGAAAACAAGCAAGCTCTGGTTTGCATTAACCGTTTATAAAGTCTTATGTTTTGCTCACCTACTTTATGCCTTTCCTACAATTGTGCATTAGAGTCTTGAATGGAAACCCAAATGCATAGCCAAGAGAAGCACGGGTTTTGGGCTTAGGAGTCAAACCTCGAGTAGACACTGCAATGCTAAAATGGTATAGGACTTGGTATAAGTCGAGTAGTTGGAACTACTCGCGAGAATAGGCTAGAGGCACACCACTCGGTTAGAGATAGACCATGAATCACATGGCAAGAAAATGAGACGGACCGGAGAGTAAGGGCAGCAGAACTTTGGAGCATGGGTGCCATAGCTCTGCTTGTGTCGATCGAGGACCGAGCCGTGTGCGGGCCTGTTGAATAAGCTAGAACAGTACCGAAGACCTACCGAATATATGGGAACCGGGAAACTGATGTAATTCGGGTAGCGATCTGTTGAGGCATTGCTTGTCGTCCAGAGGGTAGGTTGAGAGCAGCAAGGTGTAAATCGGCTAACGGGCACTGTGGATGCTCCGCGTAGGGACCTCCTGCTCAGGACGATAGGACCGGTTCAACATTTGGCTAACAGATGAAAGGTGGTTGCGTACGACGTCCGTGATGGTTGTTGTAGGCATCATCGAGTACGGGCATACGTGACAGGTTGTTCGGATAACCCTGCAGGTGTAAATCGATTATAATCGTTGTCCCTCGCGGTCAGTGAGTACCACTTGTTCACTGTACCATAACGTAGAAAGAACAGGCTAGTGTCCTGATAAAAGTTGTTGGTTGAAAGATTTACGTTGGTTGTTAATGAAATGCTTTAGTTTATAGCAAATTAAAGTTCCTTTCAACCTTAGGCAAAGCATAAGAGGAATGCGTTTATTATTTGATTGCGGACTTGTTATGTGTCTTAGCACGAGGTTTTCCAACAACTTACTGCTAAAATTCAAAAGTAAGAGTCAACTAATTAGGTGAGTCCTATGCTAAGTAATTTTCTATTATACACTGCAAATCTAGCATGTAGAGTTACATGTTTAGGTGAGACGGGTCAGTATTGCTGAGCCTATGTGCTCACGCTTGCTATATGAGTAGTTTTGCAGGTTAACATCGATGCTTATGAGGAGGTTGTCCGGTGAGACTCGGAGACTTTCGAGTCGTTTAACATAGGGAGAACCTGGCCGCAGCCGTATGACTTCGTGTTGCTAGTGAGAAGAGTCCACAGGATGGACATCTTGTCGAGTGCTTAGTAGATATTAGACGTGAAATAAATTAGTCTTCCACTGTAGTTATTTGAAGTAAATTATTTACAAAGAATACATGTAAGCTTCCACATTTGATTTATGTGATATGTGTTCCTTATATGTGTGTTGTTGGGTGCCGCATCGCACGACACCACCCAATGCGATTCCCGGGCGAGCGGCACGACCCCATGATCATAATTGTAATGTTTATGATTTATGTGCAAGTCATGATTTATGCTATAATATGATTAAACTAAACCATGAATTCCTAATTCTCTAACAGATTTTTTCATCCAACGTTTATAAAAAATTACCCACCTCTCACTTGTTACACACCCGAATCATTTTCTTTCTCCCCAACCCGACTCTCCTTTGGGTCCTTCCCAATTGACACATCCTTTGCCCTCCATGAGACCGAGGCGGCTAGGGTTCCGGCGACCGGACCCTAGTCCTAGTGGCTGGCGCACACCCCATAAGCCGCCCCTTGGCCTCCACACCTGCCAATGCCACCACTGCCCCCAATGTTGTCTTTGAGTGCGTGCTGGCCGCAGGCATGTGCTTGATGCCGCGCGTACGACACATGTATGCCTTCGCTCTCCAACGCCTCCTCACCGCGCCCGCCACGTGCTCGACAGAGCGTTCTGCTCCCTTCCCATCATGCAGCATGACCTCGTGTGGCCACTTTTCCTCCGCCTCACCTCGTCTCCCGATTGCCTCAAATGGACTGCTGCACGTGCCCTCAACTGCTACTCTAGTCCTACCCATAGTACATTGAGAACTTTATTGCCTACCTTGTCGAGCACCTTTCCATGATCATCAACGACGATGGCTTCCGCTCCGTCAATGGCATGACCAAGCGCGAGCTCCTGCTAGACCTCTGCGACCTGCTCGCCAAGCATTCAGAGGATGTTCCGAGATGCTCATAGAAGCCATCCTCAGCAATATCATTTGTAGGTTCCATATTTTCTACACCTGACAGTGGTTTTCAACCAAACATATTCTAACTTTCTAACATTTTTTCAGCTCATATAACAACAACAACAACCAAGCCTTTATCCCAAGCCTGTTGGGGTCGGCTAGACATGAAACCCAATATCAATGAAGTAAAAGAGAGGAAGAGTTATAAGAACAAGGAAAAAAAGAGAGAGAAAAAAAAAAGAAAAAAAGAAAAAGAGAAAAGAAAAAAGAAAAAAGAAAAAGAAAAGAGAAAAGAAAAAAAAACAAGACTACGATTCTAGCACATGGATTGCTACTTTCCATGCGGTCCTATCATGAGCTAAGTCCCTGGATACATTCCAATCTCTCAAATCTCGTTTTACCGCCTCCTCCCAGGTCAATCTTGGTCGTCCTCTACCCCTCCTAATATTTTCTCTACCTCTTAAAATCCCACTATTAACCGGTGCTTCTGGAGGTCTCCGTTGGATATGTCCAAACCACCTAAGTCGATGTTGGACTAACTTCTCTTCAATCGGCGCCACCCCTACCTTATCTCGAATCACCTCATTCCTTATTCGGTCTCTTCTCGTGTGCCCGCACATCCACCGTAGCATGCGCATCTCTGCGACACTCATTTGTTGGACATGTTGCCGTTTAGTTGGCCAACATTCCGTCCCATAGAGCATCGCGAGTCTGATCACCGTCCTATAGAACTTCCCTTTTAGCTTTTGTGGGACTTTCCTATCACATAGGATTCCAGAGGCTTGTCGCCATTTCATCCACCCTACCTTGATCCTGTCGCAAACATCCTCATCAATATCGCCATTGCTTTGTAACATTGATCCTAAGTATCGGAAAGAGTCCCTTCTAGGTACTATTTGTCCTTGTAGACAAACATTTCCCTCTTCAAGACCAACACCACTAAAGTCACACCTCATATACTCGGTTT
Source organism: Neostapfia colusana (assembly GCA_030760725.1). Taxonomy (NCBI): domain Eukaryota; kingdom Viridiplantae; phylum Streptophyta; class Magnoliopsida; order Poales; family Poaceae; genus Neostapfia; species Neostapfia colusana. The sequence goes on from JASWHV010000015.1 coordinate 70,926,567, forward strand.
TGGTCCTACTAAGTCTAAACCCCTTGGACTCTAAGGTTTGTCTCCATAACTCTAATTTCTTATCAACACCATCTCTAGTTCCATCTACCAGCACTACATCATCAGCAAAGAGCATGCACCAAGGGATATCCCCTTGTATATCCTTCGACACCTCATCCATCACCAAGGAAAAGATGTATGGGCTCAAAGCTGATCCTTGATGTAGTCCTACCGTGATAGGAAATGCATCAGTCTCACTATCACTTACGCGCACACTTGTCCTAACATTATTGTACATATCCTTGATAAGGGTAATGTACTTTGTTGGCACTTTATGTTTCTCTAGTGCCCACCACATGACTGACCTTGGTATCTTGTCGTACGCCTTCTCCAAGTCGATGAACACTATATGCAAGTCCTTCTTCTGCTCCCTATATCTCTCCATAAGCTGACGAAGCAAGAAAATCGCCTCCATTGTAGACCTCCCAGGCATAAAACCAAACTGGTTTTTAGTGACATTAGTCACTTTCCTCAGGCGGTGTTCAATCACTCTCTCTCAAAGTTTCATAGTATGACTCATAAGCTTAATGCCTCGATAATTAGTACAACTTTGAATATCTCCTTTATTTTTGAAGATAGGTACTAATATACTTTTCCTCCATTCTTCAGGCATCTTGTTTGACCGAAAAATGTGGTTGAATAGCTTTGTGAGCCATACTATTGCCACGTCCCCAAGATATCTCCACACCTCAATAGGGACATCGTCAGGGCCGAGTGCCTTTCCTCCTTTCATCCTTTTTAAGGCCTCCTTAACCTCAAACTCTTGTATCCTCCGCACGAACCGCCTGTTGGAGTCATCAAAGGAGTCATCCAACTCAACCATAGTGCTCCCATTCCCATCATTGAATAGCCCATTAAAGTAATCACGCCATCTATTCTTAATCTCTTCATCCTTCACTAGAATGCGGTCAGTCTCATCTTTGATGCATTTAACTTGATTGAGATCCCTCATCTTTCTTTCGCGGATTTTTGCTACCTTGTATATGTCCTTTTCACTTTCTTTTGTCTCTAGTCTCTCATATAACTTATCATAGGCCTGTCCTCTTGCCTTACTCACAGCCCGCTTTGCATTCTTCTTAGCCTCTTTGTACTTAAGCATGTTGCTTGCGCTTCTATCATTCTGCCAACTCTTGTAACACTCCTTCTTCTCCTTAATGGACTTTTGTACATCCTCATTCCACCACCAAGTGTCTTTATCTACAAGTTTCTTTCCCTTTGTCACACCGAACACCTCACTAGCTACCTTCCTAATGCAAGTTGCCATCTTCATCCACATACTATCTGCATCTCCATTTTCTGCCCAGGGTCCTTCTGTGATCACCCTATTTTTAAAGGATTCTTGTGATTCTCCCTTCAACTTCCACCACTTTGTTCTTGTGATTTTGACACCTTTGTCCCGCAAAGAGCATGTATGGAAGCGAAAGTCAACTACCACAAGCTTGTGTTGTGTCACAACACACTCCCCCGGGATCACCTTACAATCTAGACACTCCCGTCTATCCTTTCTCCTAGTGAGGACAAAGTCAATCTGGCTAGAGTGTTGGGCACTACTAAATGTCACTAGGTGAGATTGCCTCTTCCTAAAGAGGGTGTTAGCTATCAACAGATCATAGGCTACGGCAAAGTCTAGGATGTCCTTACCCTCTTGATTTCTATCGCCGGATCCAAAACCTCCATGTACTCCCTCAAATGCTAGATTAGTTGCAGCCACATGACCATTGAGATCTCCCCCTACGAGGAGTTTCTCGGTTATCGGTACACTACTAACCATATCCTCCAAGTCCTCCCAAAATTGCCTCTTAGCACTCATGTTGAGCCCAACTTGTGGGGCATAAGCACTAATGACGTTCAAGACAATGTCCCCAATTACTATCTTGATTAAGATGATCCTATCCCCTCGTCTTCGAACATCCACTACTCCATCCTTAAGTCTCTTATCTATTAGAACACCTACGCCATTCCTAGTCCCAGCCGAACCAGAATACCAAAGCTTGAAACCGGTATTCTCGACTTCTCTCGCCTTTTGACCCGCCCATCTAGTCTCTTGTACACAAAGGATATTTACTCGTCTCCTAATGGCAACATCTACTAACTCACGTAGCTTCCCCGTCAAGGATCCTACATTCCAACTACCCACCCGAAATCTATGTTCCTCGGCTAGCTTCCTTACGCTTTGCACCCGTCGAGTAAGATGCAAAGACCCTTGCTCACTTATCACTACATCCGGGCGATGATGTAGCGGGCCACTAAGGTGGTGGCGATCCGGCCCTTGCTCATTTAACACCATACCCGGGTTCCGATATGGCGCGCCACTAAGGCGGTGGCGACTCGGCCCTTGCCCACTTAACACCATACCCGGGGTCCGATATGGCGCGTCGCTAAGAGGGTTACGCCCCAACAAATTTCTATTGGGTTTCATTTCCATGAGAATGGCTAAGTGTAAGTTGTTGGCTCGCCAAGCCTATCACAACCCCCTCCTCCTTTACCCGGGCTTGGGACCGGCTATGTCATTACAACATAGGCGGAGTTATTTTTTCAGCTCATAGCTAAAATAATATTTCTAGAAATTCACAGCTAACCAAATACACCCTAGGTTTCATTCTCGATTCTCCCATTTTTTCTTGTGCGGAGTGAGTGGGCTTAGGAAATTTTTAGGTTGATTGAGTTCGCTAGGTTTCGCGCACATACAGGTGGGTTTGCTATGGTTTTGTTCACTCATGTCGCTTGAGAGAGAGAGGGGGGATTGAAATAGTCAACCATGCCTAATCACTACATTAGAAGGCACATTTTACAAAATTATCAAGTAAATTAGAATAATACAGTAGAATCTAATTCAAGAGAAAAACATATGAAATACATGATATTAGAAAGCAAGACAAAACAAGGTACTTATAATAATAATAATAATAATAATAATACTGTTTTTGTTTTTAAATATGGCTGCCAACATTTTATTTGTCTTTGTTGTGTAACTTTGACTAATAGTTCTTTTAAAATAGAATATTTATATATCCAATAAAGTATGATGCTATGACTGGACTTTTTGAAACGGATGTTCAAAATAATTCTGCATTTTCAAAATAATTTTATAAGAGCAAGAGTTTTAAAAGTTTGTCAGAATGTTGACCAAAGCACATATATTTAATTTAATAAAAAATTTGGTACTAACTACTTTGAGTGGCAAGAGATGCACACTCGTCAGACATTTCATCCCCTAATTCTCTTGAACAAATCCCTTATTTGCTACTGAAACTTATATTCTTCCTTTATTTATTACCCAAAATATACATCTCTCTTATTTGCTATTATTTTTTAATTTTAAATTTGTCGGTACCCTCAAGACCAGGTACCCCCGCTTGTAAGAGCAAAAGAAGACATACGTCAGCACGTATGCAGAAGACAGGGCCGCCAGCTCGGGAGCACTCATGAGGAAGCGCGTGTCCTAGGCCTCGGGTCTGACCACCTGCTAAGAAGGGCTCTGAGGCTGCCACGTGTCTGTAGGCTATGAGTCTGACCACTGGCTGAGGATGGCTCCGGAGCCGCCACGTGTCCGATGGTGCCTGACCTGACCTCCAGCATAGGAGGGCTCTGGTGCTGCCACGTAGGCAACAACTCCAGGCGTCCCTTCCCGCCTAGGAGGGCTCCGGTGCGGCCACGTGCATGACAGCTTCGGACCTCCCCTCCTGCTAGGGAGAGCTCCGGTGTTGCCACGTTCCCAACGTCTCCGGACCTCTCACTACTCCGCAAGACAGTTTCGGAGGTGCCACGTGTCCTACGGCTCTGGGCCCGACCTCCAGCATGGGAGGGCTCCGGTGCTGCCACGTAGGCGACAACTCCAGGCGCCCCTTCCCGCCAAGGAGGGCTCCGGTGCGGCCACGTGCATGACAGCTCCGGACCTCCCCTCCTGCCAGGGAGAGCTCCGGCGTTTCCACGTGTCCAACGACTCCGGACCCCTCGCTACTCCGCGAGGCAGCTCCGGTGACGACGTGTGCCCCGGGGGCCAGACACCTGGACACCACGCCGACAAGCAACGGGCAGATAGCCGAGGAGTAAATAGGAAGGTGTGCTGTCCTATCGTGTATTTAAAGATCGCATGTTCCCCAGGCAAGCAATCCAGCGTATCTCGGTACAGGCTTGGCTGGCAGCAAAGACCAGTCGCGCGGCGCTCTGACGGCAGCAACAGTGCAGCGCCGCGGACAAGACATATTCTTACCGCCTTCGTCAGGTAGCACTTAAGGATGGCGATGCGACAAGGCGACGCGCCCTACGTCTTCATCAAGTACACTACTACTAGCAATGGGCGTTCTAGCCGTAGTAGGCGTTTCTGCCCATACCGGGGCCGCCTGTCAGGTCCCAGGCCCACTTGTAAGGTTGTCTGGCCTTGAGCTATAAAAGGACCAGACAGCCAACGGGCAAAAGGATCTCTCTTTGATCTTTCTCCAGATTCTCGATTCCAACTCCATCCCGATCCTGATCCGATTCCGATCCCGAACTCATACAACTCCATTCGAACACCATTCTAAGCTCGCAAGCTCGAGCCACCCTCATACTCAGGCAACAAAGAACAACCAACACTCCGTGGACATAGGGTATTACGCTCAGGCGGCCCGAACCACGTAAATCTCGTGTTCATCTCGCCATCATGCTACGACGCTCAAAACCACTAAGCCCCTCCTAAAAAAGAACATCTGCGGACTGCTCCAGAGTGGATCGGGTGAAGTGTCGCAGAAAACACTTCGACATCATTCTTTTATGCAGTTTATTTACATCATTGAGATATGATCGATGTTAGAGGCTCCAATCTTACCTGTACTAACTATTTTACCTTTCCATCAAGTAATAATGTTGCCTCGCATACCCTAATATAATCTGAAGCTCTCAAATTAAACAGATGTCACAAGATTGAAGGTGTGTAATCAGATGAAGAAGTGAGGTCATAAAAGTCATATTAGATGTATATAGTTAGTTACTAAATGAGTATAATGAAAATTAACGTGAAAAAGAAAGAGAATTGAAGGATCTAATCATAATATTTTTCTCATAGGTGTAAATAAAATGGCATAGAAGGGAAGGAAATTTTAAAAGCAACGGCATATAAGGAAAGCATATATCTTTTATGGTAAATAAGAGAAAAGTATAAATTTTGATGAAAAATATCAAATTCACAACCTTTCCAGTACCGAGAAAAAAAAGAGGTTGTGGCCCATAGCTAGTTTTGCACACGCAAAAGAGAGAGCAGCAGACCACGCACGCCTACGAGCCGAATCTTAAGAACCTCTAAAGTGGAAGATTTGATCACTAATTTTATATCAGGGATATATCAGGTGTAAAAATGACACTTGTGGCGTTAATATGCTAACATATATTTGCAACGATCAAATCCATCAGGAGAGATCACGATTAGGGATAGGAAGATTCACGTATCATTTAAATATTCTTTGTGATAGGCTAAAATCAAAGGACCTTTTATTTAAGTGATATGTGGTTCTTACATCGTCCATAATCCTGACCTTCTATGATAGATCCGATGGTCACGGATGATTGTTACCATGTTAGCACCATAAAAACTATTTACACTAGCTATGCTTACTTCTTTATTCCTCATCATTATTTCATTAGTACTAGCACTCCTTCTGGCCTTGCCTTTTTCTCCTTTAGTTTTCCTCTCTCCCTGGAAGGATTAAAAATACCGGTACGCTAAAGCAAGCGTGTGGTTGGCTGCTTTAGCTAATGTATGGATGGATTTGCTGGGAGCGTGGCCGGGGAAACAAAGGCATATGATCGTGGAGCAAAGTAAAGCATGAGTTTAATCAGTAGGGCAAAGCATATGATCGTGGAGCTAATTAGCCTTCTCAAAGGCAGCGCTCTAATTGCGCAGAACGTACTAGCAGTTAGCGCGGGGATCTCTCTGACCTCGCGACATGCTGCTATACTATAATCTTTGTCTTTAGCCGGCTAATACGTACGTACGTGTAGACAGAGCTGCACCTTCGGCGTTCCAGTTGACGTGACGCGTTGCAGGCGGAGAGCACGTGTGCGGAGGAGAGTGTAATTTGACGGAGGCTATGGCTACCTTTTGGATTTGGTTGTGGACACAAGGTGATGGCGCGGCCTGTGCTTCGTTTATCGATGGGTAAGGCTAAGTACTCATGAGGCTTTGTGTAGCGCTGACGAGAAACACGCACGCACCCATGCGTGTCGTGCGCTTTGCGCACCGACCAGCACCATCTGACTCCTTGTATGCGCCCCCCCCCCCAGAGGTAGCTAAGATTTTCCATTTACATGGAATCCAAATAGCCATTGTTTAAAAGACTGTTCTTTGGTGTCGTATATAATGAAATTTTCTGAGTTTTGAGATCTCTTATTGCAAAGAATCTTGGTGCGGTTTTAAAATTATTGTCGTCTTAGCCTGTGAGCTTTGCACAATATTTTCAGAATAGAGGGAATAGTAGAACAATATTTTACCAATGATAGAAGGATGAGTGGATGTATAGATTAAAGTCGTTAAGTACTCCCTCTGTTCTGAAATAAATAAATTTAGGACAATTAATTTAGTTACTAAATTTCATTTATTTGAGAGGAAGTAACATGCATGCATTCCTACATTTATGTCCTCACCCGTCTGGTTAATTGACTTGATGTGCCATCTCACCAACTCACCTGACGTATGTCCCCCTACGTGCCACACCTAATAATGTTAACTGTAATCGACATCTTGATCTATTTTTATTGCACCACAATACTGCACTTCTTTATTTTTTGAGAAAATTATAAATACAATGTAAGTTTTACTTAATTAGTTTTTGCACACCACCCTGATAAGTTTGGCAAACCAACATGGCTCCATCCTCTAGCGTTGTTCCGGTTGAGCCTCATTTATCACCAACAACAGGTAAATCAATTTGGCCTCATTATCAAGATGATGAATGATCAGTACAATTTACGTCCCACGATAAAGCCAAAAAGTGAAATTAAACATCAATAATATGTAATCAGTTCTTTTTTTAGATAATATGTAATCAGTTCCTTAGTAGTACTACTAATCTAGAACGAGCATATATCTAGCTATCTTGACTCATAGTTGGTATGCATTTGAATCAACAGCAGAGTTCAGGATTCACGCGTACGTGGGTTTAACTTTGGATCGTCGAGGGCGCCACTCGAGTTCGAGAGTGGTTGGATCGCACTCAGCTGCTAGCTTGCTTTTTTCGCCGCTGAAGTTGCGGCGCAGCAGCCACTTGCCGCACTGTACCGTACATGTCGGGGCTGGGAAAGATGCGTCGTGATTCGTGCTCACCCTCCAACTATTTCGGCCCCACAACAACGTTCCGTTGCAGGCTACACTTTTCACACGATCGACGACTCGAGCTACAAATGCATATGCTTTGGATTCCGACTTCCAAGTATGTACGAATGGGATCCATGTTTAGCAAAGCACGCCATCTTTTGAATTTTTTTTCACGATACCTGTTCTACGAATGGACTGCAGACTGCATTTGCCAGGTGTACTTTTGTGATTTTATGAACTAATTGCATGAAAACTTTTAGGATTCTTATTTTGTAAAGTTTTAAGATATTTATTTGCTTGAGAATTTAATTATGATTCTTCTATGTCTATGTTTATGAGGCCATTGTCTCTATATATCCTGTTTCACCCAAACCGAGATTAAAACCATAGGGCTGCAAATTTAGACTTGGGAGCGCATAACGTTGCATGCAGACCTTTTCTCAACATATCAAACTTGTCCGTTGTGTCTTTCCTCGTCTCAATCCCAAATATCGTTGAGGCCATCATCTCTACATATGATGACCAAAATAGGGTTTGACATTGGACCTTCAGCTACAAATTGTCTGGGTTATGATTATGGAATTAACCAAAATAATCTCCATAACAAGAAAATACTTCGTATTTTATGAACCTGCAAATTTTATTGCCTCAAACCATAAAATATGAACAATTTTTTGTTTAATTCATCTGAATTTTGATTATGAAAATTAAGCCATCTGAACCCAATGAGAAAGCATATATAACTCATCTAATGTGCTCATAATTCCGTAAAAAAATGATGATCACTCTTATACCAGCTCCTTTTTCCTAATACATTTCCAAGAAATTAAAAAGGATTGGAGCCAACATGCAACACTATAGAGACAGGGGGTAGCAATAAAGATTTGCGTGCGTGCATGCCTGGCCCCCATCCCAATAAGCACACTCCAGAAAAAGGTTGAAAAAAAGGCAGGATTACTTTGACAAGTGACAAAAGGCAAAGGCAGAGGGAGCGAGGGAATCCAGGCTCCCCGGGCGGCCCCCATGCGCAATGCATTGCCGGGAATCCCACCACGGCCCTAACAAAGTACCCCTAGCTAAAGGCGCTAAACCTTAATTATGTTAGTCACGTACAGGTAATAGCACATTGCACTGCAAGAATGAACCTCTTGGTGCTGGCCACCTTTCGTTGCTGCTTCCCTTAGCTTTGTTTCCCATGCATGACATGATGCGGCCCCGTTGCCGGCCGCTTGGTCGAATCCTTTGCTTAGCTTGGTGAAGGCATGCAACAACCAACAAGTGTCTCCTTCACGTGGGTGGCCGTGCGTGCATCCTTGATGGTGTTACGAGCAGCCATGCGGCTGGTCCAAATCGTTTGCTTTATTCTATCGTTTTCCATTTTTCATGCACTGGTCATATACAGGTCATGTTTGATAGAGTTCAATTTGTTAAAAAGTAGCTTAGTTGAAATTTGAAAAAGCTGGTGAAAATCATCTTGTGTTTATATGTTAGTTATTTTTAGTTTAATCTAATAAGCATGTAAAATAATAAGCTGTTGCAAAAGCTTATTGTTCGGCACGGAGGGGTAATTGCTGCCGTGAAGCAAGCTCAGGTAGCCATCATGAGCAGGCAGCGCATGCACGCACACATACGTGCGGCCGCCGCACCCATAATCCATGGATCGCCCGTGCGCCCTGTGCTTCTTCTTCTGGATTGCTGCTATACGAGTTAGGTTTGAGTGGCTGCCTCACTGGCCTTTCGTTCGTTCCAAGCCTCAAAACGGCAATCATCTTAGCTAATACATGTCTTCCTAACCAAGGTAGCCGTACTCACAAGCAATCGTGCGCGTGCCGACCAATGATGTATTGTTGGTGGCCCTTTTAATCTTGCGAGTGAAAGGGCCACCGCCCTCACGACATTTAGGTCAGGCAAGCACAAATCGTCGTAGCTTACCTTACGAATCTGGGCTGTGTTGCCTTTTTGGAAAGAAAAGAAAAAGAATCCGGGCTGTCTCAGACCGTCCTAACTGGGCTCTATTGTTGTCGTTCATGTCTTTGATGTTTCACTCCATACGATACTTGAATTTAATTATGAACACCATACTCCGCATTCCGGAGAAGAATTCAACGAGCCATCTAATTCGTGTCCTCTTTTTCTAAAAAAAAAGCACAAAACAGAGAAAAAAACACCTGCAGAATTTAGCTTAGGACCTGACTTCTCTTGAAGAATTGAAGCTCTGTGGTTCGTTTTTTCATCATCACAACAGATTTGCACTCAGCAAAAAAGGTCTATTTGACCATAAACGTCTCACACTGATCCTACTTTTCTGGATCATATATATTTCAGAAATATGTTGAAATCATATAATGACTGACAAAATTTTTGGGGACAAATCTGCTAAGCTGAAACCTTCAAACATTCTTTTGCACATATTTTGTTATACGAATTTCAAAATTGGTTTGATTTCAAATGCAGTTTCCCTTGGGAGATCAAATAACATATCTTTGTTTGAAGCATTTTTCTATTAAGGCGAGAACAATAATGCATTAAAATAGACTGACAATTGTCTGACAAGATGGCATCATGGGCTTCCCTAAATCCGTCCATTGACTCCCATCTCTGCTGTGAACTGCTCACGATCGCTGCATGCTAATACCTGTCCATTGCCAACTGACCACTGCACGTCATGAAACAAATATTAAACAATAAATTAACAACGACGATCCTAAAAAAGAGCAATTAGACTAATTTCACAATCAAAGATATGAAAATAACAAAAATTGTGACACAGAACTTTAATTTACACCTAATGCCACAACTAATCAAATGAAAAATGATGAGCTTTACCCAATTGCTACATAAGTGTGAAGAAACTAACAAAATAGGGCATAATTCAATGGAAAAAAGAATGACTCAATGCTCTAGGGGGAATTGGAACAAGTTATACTGGAATCAAGGATTGTGTCACTGGCGATGCGGTTGAGGATGAAAACCATGGTGAGGGTACCTCTGGAGGTGGCTTGGTTCATGCACACGACAACTATAGAGAGGGTTAGCAGATAGCACACGGGTGAGCCAAAGGTTGCACTTGACGAGGAGACAACGATCCGTGATGGTGCGGGCGAGTGGAGGCCACGTGCTGCATCTCGGGTGATGGTCGCGTGTGTGACACAGATGTGCACAAGCAAGGTGGCAGCACAAGAGAGTGAGCTATATAGAGGCAGTGCGTGGCGTAGGAGTACAGACTCGGTGGCGGCAACTTACGGGTGGCGATAAGGCAACGCCGTACGGTGAACACGGGTGAGAACAGGGATGAACAGGGCTTAGGTTAAAACCATGTTGGGGTTAGGTTAAAATTGCAAGGTGACTTGGATCAATATAGAACAGAATAAATGTTCAAGATCTAGAACAACACTTTTCAAATTTGGTTCACCATATGGCACAGTGATTATTGTCATACCGTATGGTGATCTTTCTTATCGGGCATTGAGAAACCTAGTCACCATACAATACAATATCACCATTTGGTATGGTGACTAAGACTATATGATACAGTGACTGGTTCTTTATAAGTTCAGAATGAGTGTCTTTATCCATGAACAGAGCACTCACTGCATAGTAAGCTTGTCCTCACCGCATGGCACGTTGATCCTAGAAATCTTTTTCATTCTAACGCAAAATAATCTCACCAAGAACAAAATAAACACAACACTTGACATAAGTAGGAACCCGCAACACTCATTTGAAGATATACAAATATATGCTCTTAGGCTTATAGTTTTCGTAAACATCAAATAAAAGCAACTAAATGAACATCAAAGGAGGTAAAATCTAATACAATGTATGAGCCATTTGTCTATGTTCTGCATAAGTGATATTAACATTATATATCAAAAGAACATGGTTGAATGGGCACTAAGAGCACAATTTTTGTTATCACATTATAAGATATATGGGCTCATATTGACTGTTAATAATTTTCTCAAAATGTGATCCACCTTTGTGATTTTCTATATGCAATACATGAACAAAAATATCATACAAATGTAAGAAATTAAATATCACTACAGGAATCGTGATAATAGACGACGGCCACAAACCGTCATCTATAAGACCCAAACCGTTGTCTATAGCTTATTGATGACGGTACGCTTATAGACGACGGTATACTGTTGTCTACATTTTTTTGTCATCTATAATGTTATTGACGACGGTAACCGTCGTCCATAAACTATTTGATGACGGTCAAAATTAGCTGTCGTCAATAAGTGACTTCCTCCACGTGGCAGCGGGGGAAGCTTATCGTCGACGATGAAAGAGACACCGTCGATGATAAGTTACCATATCGTCGACGGTAGAAGGGCACTGTCATCGATACTGGACACTTATCATCGACGGTGTCCTTGTCACCGTCGACGATAACTTGCCAGTATCATCGACGGCCTCCAGATAACCGTCATCGATAACTTTTGAAGTTTTTTTTAAAAACAGAAAATGCTGCCCTGGCTTCGAAGCCAGCCCTGACTCGATGACCAGCACTACAAGAATCGCGATAATAGATGACGGCCACAAACTGTCGTCTATAAGGCCCAAACCGTCGTCAATATCTTATTGACGACGGTATATGCTTATAGACGACGGTATACTGCCATCTACGTTTTTTGTCATCTATAACGTTATTGACGACGGTAACCGTCGTCCATAAACTATTTGACGACGACCAAAACCAGTTGTTGTCGATAAGTGACTTCCTCCACGTGGCAGCGGGGGAAGCTTATCATCGACGGTGACAGAGACACCGTCGATGATAAGTTACAGTATCATCGACAGTAGAAGGGCACTGTCGTCGATACTGGACATTTATCGTCGACGTTGTCCTTGTCACAATCGACGATAACTCACCAGTATCGTCGACGGCCTCTAGATAACCGTCGTCGATAATTTTTGAAGTTTTTTTTAAACAGAAAATGTTGCCCTGGCTTCGAGGCTAGCCCTGGCTCGATGACCAGATCACAGAGACAGAAAAACATGACACAAACATGCGTATATATCACATGGCACCATAAAATATATCACACAATATATTATTGCGCAATTCTTCATACAAGTCTCACACCGCACATTTTGAGAGAGGAGGGAACTCAGCTCACAAGTATGAGGCTCGGCTGACCTGACTAAGAGACGATACCCCGTCCGCTGCCACCGGAGTTTGAAAAGTCGTCCTCCTGCAGTCGTCCAAGCATCTGAGGCGATGGAGTTTGAGCCTCCGTTCCCGACGCCTGTGAAGTGCAAGTGTGGTTAGACATGTTACAAGAAAATACATATTTTACTAAATTTGAACAAGTTTAACTAGTGCAAGTGTGATTTACTAAGTTTGTACCTTGGCTACGACGGCAGCTGTATCGCTGGCGGCGCACATTGCGGAAATACAACCGTCTGTTCTGCACTCATAGCCTGCAAACACAAAGCAAATCATTATACATGTCATTTATATGTAAAAAATGTTAAGTACAACATCTAGAAAAGATTACCTGCATTGCAGCTTGCATATGTAACATGAACGAGTTTTAATACTCGTCCCTAGCCCTTTGCGCCTCGTCCCTAGCCCTGATCTCAGCTGTCCGCGCCTCGTCCCTAGCCCTGAGCGCTTCCTGCGTCCTCTAGAGCTCCTCTCGCAGATTCTGGAGCTCCAGATCTCGACTAGCGCGGCTGCTACTGGACCCGCCCTGAAGCGATGAAGAGGCTCTCCAGGAAGCTCGCGCCTATCTCGAGTCGACCACTCCATCGAAGATAGCTAACCTACACAAATGAAGTAAGATTATTAAATTTTGTATCTCAAAGTTCGTAACAGTAAATTAAAAATTACAAAGCTCACCGTCCGTGAGGTTTACCACCACCGCTTGCATACGCGGCTTCGGGGACGATTGGCGCGCTCTGCCAATCGAACTCTTCGCCTCCAAGCCTCTGCGCCTCCTCCCCGTACTTTGCCTGCAAAAACCAGAAAAATAACGTCATTAGTACTATTAAAGAGAATTCAATTAAGTTGAAAAAATTAACTCACCAAATTCTCTGTCGCCGTCTGAGAAGACACTAGCTGGTCAGGCTGTGATGGGTCACTTCCCAAGTGACCCCTCTTCCACACCTCGATAGGTGCCGGCTGCTGACCGCTCTCATGGTCCTATCGATACATGTTAGCACAATGAAGATTATAAAATTACTTAATAGAATGCTTATAGCACTTACCATCCGTTTAGCGAGTCGTATGTAACCGTCCCCACCCAAACGATGTTTCCCGTCTGTTCCTCTACTCTCTCGATGGGTTTTAGAAACTGACTTGAAGCCCTCGCTCGCCCAAAGAGCACATAGGGCACGGTACGCGTCCGGACGGCTGTCAAGCCACGCTACGCCGACCTGCACACATTTATCATTGAATGAAAACATTGATCACGATCAGATAATGAAGCAAAGTAAACTAAAAACTTTACCTCTGCGTACTGCGCCTCCGCCAAGTACATGTCACCCGATTCCTTCCCCGGCTCACCCTCGTCTGGATGTAACTTGCAGTACGTGTTTGTAACTTGAATGCGAGCTGTAGATAGTGACTGTGTCACGATCTTCCTAGCGCAGTTATGGAAGACGAGACGAGCGTGATCCGTCTGCTCGGACTCGTCCTCCAAATGATACCGTGCCTGAAAAAAAAATATAACTAAATGTATGTAACTTATAATAAATTCGTATTACACACATATTGTTCATACTTACCATGAAGTCGTGCCAAACAACCTCCTGGTGGTTGCCGTGAAGAACGTCATGGGTCCTATAGTAGTCGTTCCAAGACATGGCAGCGCGTTCGTTCACTACACTAGGGTAGTGCAAACGGACAAGACGGCCCAAGACTCCGTTCACCAGCGCATGGCGTCCCTGGCCCGTGAACGAAGCATCTTCCCAAGTCCTGATACATGATTCTCAATTAGTATACATATAAGGCTAAAAGTATCTAAATTAAATTGTTAGACATTTACTTACCTATCGCCAACCGGACGAACAATGACCCGATTGTTTGGGTCTGCAGGAGCCGGAGGAGGAGCCACGTAGTGGCTCCTTTACGTGGCTCCTCCTAGTCCGCCGCTGTGGAACTGGCTCCGAACAAGAAGGCTCCGAAGAAGGGTGCTCCAAAGGAGGCTCTGAAGAAAGAGGCTCCGACGAAGGAGGCTCTGAAGAAGAAGGAGGCACCATAGCTTTTGTGTCCTCGGACGTAGAGTCGTCTTGACAATTTTAAAGATTCATATTATAGAATAAAGAATTACTTATATCATTTATTTAATTAAATATTCTTTACTTGTTCGTGACCGCTGTACAAAACCAGATGACGACTCCGGTAGATGGCTCAACAACTGAGCCCGTATACCCCCGCTAAGCTGAGTCTCGTGGAAGACCTCGTCTGCTCTCATGGGTGTCGGTGACAGAAAGCTCCGCGCCCCTATACGTCGTCGTCTGCTGCTGCTCGATGACATCCTGTCTAAAGGAAAATTTGCTAATGAATGAAATAGGAAGTATAGAAAAGAAAAGAAGAGATGAAAGAAACGTTACTTGTACTTAGTTTTAAAATCCATCAGCATCACGATGTACTCTACTACGTAAACCGGACCATCGGTCTTTTGTCGTAGTAGTTAGCCATTTTTGTTTTCGCATCTCACTAGTCTCTATATCTTCTACATCTCCAACTAAGTCATCGAGTTCTAAATCAGGCTCGACGGCAAAAGAGTCCGGCAACTCTTGTTCTTGGTAAATAACATCAACCTCATCATCAAGGTATCCAACATTGTCCGGCGAGGGCGCAGGGGCTGGCGGCGGGGGTGCAGGGGCGGTGGCGGCCGGCGGGACCACAAGCTCCGGCGGTGTCCGGCGAGGGCGCAGGGGCGGCGGGGCCGGCGGGGCGGTGGTGACCGGCAGGGGTGCAGGGGCCGCCAATCATACAACAGAGACATCACTACTATACCCAAACAAAGCAGTTAGCAAGAACCCATGGCGAAAGCACAGACAATGGGCGCACTACTGGCCATCGTGGTGGTCCTCACCGCGTCATCCCAGGTGGCGCACGACATATGCAATCTCTCCAGGGAGGGCATCCAGTCCTGGTAGCCAGGGGCGGCGACCCACAACCCGACGAACAAACCGTCGACTGCGTGCTGCTCCGCGCTGGCGGGAGCCAACCTGCCATGCCTCTGCCAGTACAAGAGCTCCGCCGGCGCTTGGGTGAGGTTCTACAGGATCGACATAAACCGCGCAACGGGGCTGCCAGCCAAGTGTGGCCTTGAGATACCGGCCAACTGCTGATGGTCGTGTGGTCAGCAGTGCCCTGCATGCTGTGTGCATCTCGGTGCATCGAGACATCGTCATGATGCTGTATTATATATAGCTACTAGATTCAATAAATTGAAGCACTTCAAAGACTAGTCTGATCTAGTTGTGCTTCTGTCTGACTTACTGCAAAAACAGATACGAGTATAAGAAACATATTATGCAAAGTAGGTGTGATTAATATGAATGAACTTCCTTAATTGCAAGCACGTGACAGTGTATCTGTGGAGCAGCCGTTAATGGATATATCTACTCAGACAAGTATTGGCTTGCAATCTGGTCTAGTTTTCCGAAAATAACACTTCCAGGGCAATTTCATGGGTACACCAATTATTATAAGAAAATAATAGTCCAGCAACAGTTTCATCAAAGGGTTCAGCTTGTCCTCACATCATTATGCAATGAAATGTGGATACAATTAGTCTATGTATAAACTAGAATTCACAGCGACAATGCATATATATATACTATCGATTCAAGTTTGAACTAGAATTTCCCATATTTGAATTTGTTCATCACTTCACACACGTAATATATATTCAAAGTTTTGCAGAGGCGGGGGCTTGCCGGCGGGGCGCGCAACGGCGGCAGGGGCGCAGGGGCGGCGGCGGCCGCCAGGGGCGCAATGGACGGCGGCGTACATCGAGGGCGCAGGGGCGGCGGCGAGGGCGCAGGGGTTGGCGGCAGGGGCGCTGGAGCGGTGGCGGCCGGCGGGACCACAACGGCCGGCGGCGTTCGGCAAGGGCGCAGGGGCGGCGGCGGCCGGCCATGTTGCAGGTGCCGACAGTGGCCGACGGGGGCGCAGGGGCGAAGGGCCGACAGCGGGGCGGCCATTGCGCAGGGGCCGTGGGTCCGGCGAGGGCGCAGGGGCGGCGGGGCCGGAGGGGCGGCGGCAACCGGCAGGGGTGCAAGGGCCGGCGGGGCCGTAGGGACCAATGGCCGGCAGCTAGCGGGTCGGCCATGGCGGAGCTGGCGGGGCGGCTGCGGCCGACGGTGGCGTACGGGTGGCGACGGCTGACGGGGCATCAGTGGCCGGCGCTGCGATGGAGGAGGGGAGGAGGGAGGGAGGTGGGGTACTCGTTGGTCGGCGGTGATGGCGGGGTCGACGATCGGCTCCGGCGGCGTCGGCGTCGGCTCGGTCGGCGGTCGGCGGTCGGCTCCGGCAGTGGTGGAGGCGTGAGACAGAGTGGCGGCACGAGTGGGAGAGAGAGCCGCGGTGCTGAGTATATCGGGCCTTAAAGATGATGGTGCGCTCACACCGTCGTCTATAAACTCCGGGCCTTAATTGTCGACGATGTACCATTGTCTATAAGTCCCGAGAACTTATAAACGACGGCCTAGGTTGACCGTCGTCAATAAATGATTAATTGACGATAGTGTTTTCTAGCCGTTGTCAATAAGTTTATTGACGACGGCCCCGTCGTCAATAAATCTGGCCGTCGTCTATTGTTGCGATTCCCGTAGTGTATGCTATGAGATATGTAAGCAAATTTAAGAACATTGCATAAAATAAACCTAACCAATATCAAGTTTGTACCCTTCTGAAGCTCGCTCACAATGAGACATACCCTTGTCTCAAGAAGAATCCAACTAACCATCTCAAGCCTCTTCCTTCATTATTGATATCTTGAGAAGGTTAGATATTGTACTATTATTTTTTGGTTTTTCATTTTTATCCTGTTACAAATTATACATGGATGCAAACATACTAGTACATAAAGGAGTCCTAGCTACCATGCATAACATAACAGTAAATCTATTACTACTATGATATAAGGGTACCTCCTAGAAGAGTAGATGTAGAGTTGTAGTCTTTGTCACTTGTGGTAGACTTCATATGATGTTCGAGTCTCTGTTTGGTCCACCACCACCATCCCTCTAGGTCTTGACCTTGGGGACCCACTTGAGTGTTTCTGGCCTCTCAAGGTCAACAATGCATTTGGACACCCATATATTCTTGATCTTTCTCTTCTTGTCCAGTGGTCCCAAGGTCATGGTCTTCACCTTTCCATACTTGGCCCTAAATAGCTTGTAGCGGGCATTCTCATAAAAGAGGTTAGCGTTAGACAATAATTTGAAATTTCTCACCTTGGGATAATCTTTGTTAAATTATCATAAAGAAATGATGTTGTTTCGATGAGACATTTGCTGCAATGGTAATTATCCGCTAAGAGAGAAGTGACCCATAAAGGAATGATGATGTCGTTCCGATGATGTTGATGACCGAAGGGTATGCTTCAAGCTGTTGTCGTGACACATTGTTCCCAAGGTTCCAACTTAAAATATCCTCTTGGATCATCGTTCTACATGTTAGCCTCTCAAAACCGTCCATCACCATCTCCCGTTGTTCCTTGAGCTTGTGATATTCCTCTCAAATCAAAATAGACGAACAAGTATAATGATTATCTATGCATTTTACTCATATTATACCCAACAAATAGATTAATAGAAATGTATAACCATGGTACTCTGATTCAGATCTATATACTGTAGATCTAGAAAATGGATAGACTATTTACCATTTATCTTGATGAAAGAACAAGAAGCGCTCATCTTATCTCTGCAAATTAATCATACGCGCACACACACACAGAGAGAGAGAGAGAGAGAGAGAGAGAGAGAGAGAGACGACTGTCATAGCTTTAAGCTGGTATTGGGTGTTCAAATCATTTTTTTGACTTCTTCAGAAATGTAATGTGGTAGTGGAACCACAATGTCAAATATAGATTCGTACATTTTCTAGTCAAGGTCAATCCCTTATTGAGTGTCACACCCCTCCACCGCCCCAACCGCACGCGCCAGCATAAGTGCAGCGCTGATCGGCCGCAACTAATCACGTCCCAACTGCTTTATTTGAACCCTCATAATTCCTCAATTCCTTGTCCCAATTATGCACACAAGCATCAGTAAGAACCTGTTCTCCCAAAATTTCAATCATTTTCTTCTTTCTAATCCACCCTACGCCCTCACGAGATCACATGAAGACTTCCCATCGAGAAAACTCCGTAGATCCGAGGCTAGATCGCCTTCTCGACGAAGTTCGCCGTTGACGCCGCCACTTGCCGTAGCCAACACACTTTGGGACCTTTCGTATCAAAGAAACCGTGCTAGGTGAGTTCCTCGTGTTTTTCTTCTCCAAATTTGGTAGAAAAGTTGAGAATTAGTGCGTTTTTCCATGTGCGCGCGTTTTCTCCGGCAAGAAAATTGTTTTCGCCGCCTAGCGACACTGCGTGCCTCTGTCGATCACGGCTGGGATGATGTGGCCCTCTCAGAATCGTTGGATTATGAATCAGCCCCAAAACCAGTTGTCAATCTTCAGCAACAAAATTTTGACATTTCTGAGCAACAAAAAAGGCAAGTGTCCTTGATCACCTTGCACCTAATTTAGGAGATTAGCTAGAAATCAATTGCATTATGCCATAAATTGTGAAACCCATTGTTAGGATGTTTTCCCTAGTTTTTCATGACTTATTCCTTTTAGCCATGGTGGAAGTTCTTATGGATATATGGATGTTTGTGCTTATGCTTAGCCATGCTTAGATTATGGAGAATCTAGAATATGGAGTACAACTTGAATTTTGATGAAGCTTGATGATACATGATGAATTGTTGTAGAGTTAGGAATCTAGACATGCCGGAATGATTTTGGTTGGTGCTGTGTGCACGAGAACTTGGGCTAGTGATTGGTGCTGTCTAGATTCTAAGGACCGGTTCATGGAGCATTTAACCTAGCGATACAGTGCCACCACATGATGAGATGGGACAGCTTGGCCAAGTAATTAGGTGCATTTCTGACGTAGAATGAGTGTTTAGAAGGTGCGGAGAATAGGAGTCAGCTGGACTACCTTGAAACCGCAAGGCTCAAGAGGGGGCCACTGTAGCGGAGGTTGTAGCCTCCTGGATGTTGTTAGGGGTGAAACCTCAGTGGGCTCGTGCTAGTCGGGAATCCCTTTGTAAAGGCCTCATAGTGATCTTTTGGCTGCACACCATGGAAGTGTGAATGTGGTTGGCTGCCATGGGCAAAATGGAGGTTATTTTGGTCCACCCGAAAATGAGGGATGAAATCACTACTTGTGGGTAAAGCGGCACAAGCTCTGCAGAGTTGGAAAACTGTCATGACAGCCGTGCTCACGGTCAAGAGTGGCTTGGACTTCTTCATTATTAGTGGATTATGGAGTGAAATAATTGGGAATGTTAGGTGGGAAACCTAGCATTGATGATGTGGTTATGGGAATGAGATGAATTCATTTGTGTAGTAATATAGGTGCTAATTAAAGCTAAAGTGTTAGGATATATGCGTAGCGCTAAACCATAATGTAAGCCTTCCATTGACTTGGCCTTCATGTCATTTCCTTTCTCACACTTGCTGAGTACCTTAGTTACTCAACCTTCTTTTGTTGGATTTAATTGCTGATCAAACTATGGAGATGGTGTTGAGTATGACGAAGACGACGTCGACCCGAAAGATCTCTACTAGGCTTGCGGAATCCCCCGGGCAACGTCTGTTATGGATATCCACAAGATTAATTCCATTGTGTTGTCGTTGATGTATCTAGCACTTTAGTAGTCTTTAAAGACATTTATGTACTCATTGAACTTGGCATGTAATATATGATGTTATGACCACATATATGAATGAACGATCCTGACATACATGTGTATATTCACTCAGTTTGTCTTCATGAAAAACGGGTGTGACATTGAGTCAGTAGCTAGATCGAATATTTCATGGGTAGCACATGTAAAGACATGGACGCAGAGAAATGCATGTATAATTGCTAACCCCTAGTCCTAATTATTAATTAATAATTATGAAACTTTCTCAAATATTGAAATACTACATAAGAATCGTTAGACTGTATATGTACTCGTGCCAGTAAAATATTATGCAAATACAAGTACAGACTGCAGAAATAGTAACCATGATTACCCATATCACTGGAAAAACTTAGAGACAAGCTGATGAGATATACGTTGTCACATGAGTCGTTGCATCCAAGATCTGGTACTGCAGATTAGATTCAATGATATATATCTACTTTACGCGGTCAATCTACTAGAGATTGTTAACACCTTCCATCACATGTAACATCGGTACTGCTGAAGTTAAATTATATGGGAAATGAGAAACATAGATGGATCACTATTGCACAGTTTTTTACTGTGTTTCGTGCCCACTGGCGATGGAGAGATATTCTTGGGCCAACTCTCTCTGATTTCGCTTACCTCGCAGCTGATGGCTCTAAGGGCGGAATCATTATTGCTTGGTGCCTGGATTACATTGCAGTCTCCTCCATGGAGCGGCACGAGTTCTCCCTGTCTGTATTGGCTACACAGAGGCTGACCAACACTACATTCTTCCTCACTGCCGTGTATGGGCCCCCGTTAGATGCTGATAAGCCTCGATTCCTTCAAGAGCTGCTCTCTATCAAGCTTCCGACTGGATTGCCATGGTTGCACATTGGGGATTTCAATATGATTTGCGATGCCCGGGACAAAAATAACAACAATCTCAATAGGCGCCATATGGGCTTCTCTCGGCGAGCTCTTGATAATGCCGAACTGATGGAAATTCCACTTTACAACAGACGGTTTACCTGGAGTAATGAAAGGAGTGCTCCAACCCTCGTACGATTGGATCGAGCCTTTGTCAATAAGGAGTAGGACATGCAGTATCCAGACTATTGTCTGCAAGGACTATCATTCTTAGTTTTGGATCATTGCCCCATCCTTCTACTACCCCAGCATCGGCCACCAAAGAAGCCGGTTTTCAAATTTGAAAACTTTTGGATCAAATTGCCTGGTTTCTTGATACTGTCAAAGCTGCATGGGATCAACCTGTCCTTGGGCTCTCCCCACTAAACAAGCTGAATTACAAATTGCAAGCAACAGAAAAGGCATTGAAGAAATGGAGCAATAGCCTTTTCAAAGATGCTCGTTTGCAGTTGTATATAGTTTTAGAGGTGATTTAGAGGCTGGACCGAGCGCAAGAAGACAGGATATTATCTGAGGGTGAACTGAGGCTTCGCAAGGATCTGAAGACTTGGTTGCTAGGTTTAGCAGCCGTTGAGCAGCCAAGAAGGCAACAGGCATCTCGGATAACATGGCTTCGTGTGGGGATGCATGCACTAAATTTTTTCACATAAAAGCTAATGCCCGTGCTCGCAAGAATTTCATCCCATACCTCAAGGATGAAGACGGGCGAAATGTCTGGAATCACTATGAAAAAGAGGTGGTACTCCATTGCCATTTTGCAGCAATAATTGGCTCACACCAGTGCAGACACTATACATTTAATTGGCAAGAGTTAAATTTACCACGTCTGCAGCACGATGATCTGGTTAATCCTTTCAGTGAAGAAGAAATTTGGCTGTCCATCTCCGAGTCTCCTGCAGAAAAATCACCTGGACCAGATGGCTTTACCGGAGCTTTTTACAAGATGTGTTGGCCTGTCATCAAGGGCGACCTGATGTCTGCCTTCCAATGTTTTCATTCTGTTACTGTTGGACCGCTGCCAAAACTACACCGAGCAGTCATTACCCTTCTACCAAAGAGGGAAGCAGATGATCTGCCGGGTGCTTTCAGCCGATAAGTCTTGTCCATTCTATTGCAAAGCTCTTCTCCAAGTTACTGGCTCTTCGTCTCAGAAAACAAATTGATGGTCTTATCTCTGTGGCTCAAAGTGCCTTTATCAAGCGACGATGCATTCAAGAAAACTTCTTATATGTTTGAAATCTAGCACAGATGTAACATCGGACAAGGAGGCCAGTGCTCTTGCTCAAGCTTGATATTTCAAAGGCATTTGACTCGGTCTCTTGGGAGTACCTCCTAGAACTGATGCAGCATAGAGGTTTCCAAAATCGATGGCGAGACTGGTTAGCCTTGTTTCTTTCCACAACTTCATCATAAGTGTGTATCAATGGAGTATTAGGTATGGTAATCAAACATGAGCAAGGCCTACGTCAAGGTGACCCGCTGTCCCCGTATCTCTTCATCCTGGCCATCGACACAATACAACACCTGTTTCAACTCGCAACAGAAAGCGGCTACCTCACCCCAGTTAGTGGGTGGCATTCACAAATGTGAGTTTCAATGTCCGCGGATGATGTGGTTCTATTCATTAATCCAAACTGCCCTGATGTTGCTACAACCTTGGAGATCCTACACATGTTTGGTGAAGCTACTGGATTGAAAATCAATATGAGCAGAAGCCTGGTTGCACTGATCAGGTGTGACACCATCAACCTTGTTGAAGTTCTGCTTGATTTCAATGGTCAGCGCTCGTCGTGGCCCCTCACGTACCTTGGACTGCCCCTCTCCTTAGGACATCTTGTCACACCCAGTTTTTCCGAAGATCAACCAAGTGATACTCACATGTATGTCAGGATCATTTTCTCATACATGTGACGACAAATAGTGAAACATCATTAAAGTACAAGCCAAATGTTTGAATACATAAAAGTCTTACATAAAGTCTCGAAGGACTATATAATGTTCATAACATAACAACAAACAAAGCAGCGGAAATATGATCTTGTGGTCGTAGGCGTTGCCCGGGGGACTCCATGAACCTAGAACCCTTCTTCAAGACCAAAGTCTTCATTGTTGCACGAATGTCATGACAATTTTGACTCTGCAGAGTTTGCACCACTTTAACCACATGTAGTGATTTCATCCCCCATTGCCGGGTGGACTAAGAACCTCCATTATGCGTGTGGCCGCGAACCACGTTCACACTTCCCTGGTTTGTAGCCAGAAGATCACTATGAGGCCTTTACAAAGGGATTTTCGACGAGTATGAGCCCACTGAGGTTTCACCCCTAAAAGCATCCAGGAGGCACCAACCCCCGTTGTAGTGGCCCCCTCTTGAGCCTTGCAGTTCCTTTGGTAGTCCAGCTAACACCTATTCCCCGCACCATCCAAACACCCACACTATGTCGGAAATGCATCTAATTAATTGGCCAAGCTGCCCCATCTTAGCATGTGGTCGGCACGGTACAACCAGGTTACATGCTCCATGAACCGGTCCTTAGAACCCAAGCAAGCACTAAACACGAACCCGAGTCTCGTGCACGCAGCACCAACCAATACATCCAGCTTGCCTAGATTCCTATCTCTATCATAATTCATCATATTCCATTCAAAGGTAAATAATCAAGGTTGTGAATCTCATATACCAATTATACCACTCTAAGCATGGCTAAGCATGAATAATATAAATAAATAACATAATGAGAAGTTCCCAACCCAGTCTATAAGGGATAAGGCATGAAAAACTAGGGAAACATCCTAGCATGGGTTTCATAATTCACAACTCAATGCAATTAATTCGAACTAAGCATCCTAGCTTAGGATCAAAGTGGTCAAGGACACTTGCCTTCTTACCGTTGCTTCTGGAATGGAAAGTCTTGATCTTGGAAATTGAGAATCAGCTCTGGGGCTGGTTCTACTCATGCAAACATCAACATAGCAAAAGCAAATAACACTCCAAATAATTCATACACATACACACTCATACAAGTCAAACATGCATAGAACTTAGCTTCAATTTATGTGTTTGGCCTAAAAGCACTAAAGTCTACATATATGTATTTATCTTGGATGTCTCCTGGTGAAGTTCTCACTTTTTAACTCAATAAAATGTTAATACTAAATTCTAAGGTGTATATGTGCATATATATTACATCCAAACTTTTCTTTTAGCCCAATTTCACACTAGGTGAGTTGTTTCTATGCATGCACACACTTTTTAGCCATAAGACTTGCATAAAAGCATATAATCCAGCCCTAAACAGAATTTCACACACTAATCATATTTCAATTTAAAACTTTATGTTCAAAACCTTATATGAACGTTTCTTAATTATTTATCATTTTATTCCATGTATCCAGACTTGTTTTATGTCTAAAAAAATGAATTTTCAGTAATAAACAGAAACTAAATTACATTTTCAGAATTCCTTTTCCATCTAAATCAAATCCTCAAACTGTTCTACAAGTTTTCAAAGTGCTAGGGCAATTTAACTTGAGTTTTCACACATTTCAGATTTATTTCTATGCCTAAAAATAGATTTTCAGCAATAGCAGAAACTAAATGACATTTTCAGATTTGATTTGCAACTTAAAACCAGTTTTCAGATTACTCTAAATGTTTTCAAAGTGCTAGGAAAATTTAAACTGCATTTGCACACGTGTTTGCACCCTTATTTGAATTTAAATCATACTCAAATGATTAAATCCCTAAACCAGGTGTTCTATAGGGTTTGGAGTGCAAATATACACCACTGTCGAGCCCTAAAATCCTATTTTTCCTAAATTTCAGGGGTCTAAACACATAAAACAGAAGGGTTTTCCTAATTTTCATTAAATCCAGGGGCTAAACTAGTGTTTACACATGTTTGCATGATTTCCAGAGGTTCCAGGGGCTAGATATGAAAATCCGAGGGTTAGCTTCTCTTTTCCCGAAACCCCAGGGGGTAGCCTGCAAATTTCCTGGCAGTTATAATGCGGTATCAATACGAGCCGTTGGATTTTAAACGCGCGGCTCGGGTTAGATCCGCGAAGGGGTAAGCCCCGGTTTAATTACAGCCGAGCGATCTCAAACAGACGCCCCACAATGCGCCACGTCACTCCGGCCGGGGGAAAAGTAGCGCGCAGAGGCGCCCGGCGGCAGAGGCGGCGATCTCGCCAGCGAGGGTTCCGACTTTCACCTACACGCACTAGAACTTGAATCTTTTTGCATGGATCGACTGCGGGGGAGTTGGGGAATCTCACCTAGGGGGTTTCTTGGGCCCGAAGAGACCGGAAAGAACTCGGCGACGGCGATCGGCAGCGATGGTCGGCGAACTTCGTCGGGGAAGTGTTCGGGTATGACTTCCTTCCAAATTCTTGGTCGTCAAGCTTCACTGCGATCCGGTGAACGGGTGCCGAGGGTTAGAAAAGATTCAAGCGGAGGAATTAGAGGTCTTCACCGGCGACCGGTGGCTAGCCCTTACCGGAGCTCGATGGCGTCAGTTTTATCAGTGGCAAATCGTCCCAGAGTGAGCGTCAATGGATTGTGCGCGATGCTGCGATGAAGTAAATCCGGTTAGATGGAAGAAAACGGCGGTGTGTAGAAGGGATTCCGATGTTTGGCGGCGGCGGCACTCACCGAGAGAAAAACCGATCGGGCAGGGAGGAAACGGATGAGGGCTTCAGTTTTTATAGTGGCCGGGCACACGGAGGTGGTTGGGATCGTGCGAGATGGCGCTGGAAATCCGGGATCGTGATGCGCGTGATGAAATCGGAAGCGGAGGCGCGCGGTGTTAGGGCGCGGGAAGAGAGGGGCGGTGGTTGGGAGAGAAAGAGCTGACATGTGGGGTCCGACAGGAAGTGAGGGGGAGAGGGGGAAGGCGCTACAGTCTGGTTGGGCCGCGCAGGCGAGTTTCGGTCCACTGCTGGTTTTCTTTTTCTTTTTTTTTTCCTTTTTTCCTTTTCTGTTTCTCTTTCCAATTCAAATTTCTGGTTTGAATTTCCAAATCTTTTGAACGTGCAAAACGTTCACTTGCTTGGAATTCAAATTTACAAATTTTGGGACGTTACAACTCTACCCCCTTAAAAGAAATATCGTTCGCGAGATTTGTTAGCTCCTAGGGGAATAGATCCGAAAACTGTCCCTTGTGTTCGTCTTCTCTCTCCCATGTGGCTTCTTCTTCTTCCGAGTGATGCTTCCACTACACTTTGCACATGCGGACTCTTTTGTTCTTTGTGATGCGTTCCATCGTCTCAAGAATCTTAACCGGGTGCTCGGTATATGAAAGGTCTTCTCGGATATCTAACTCGTTCATTGGTAACCTCTCTTCAGGTGTTCTCAGACACTTCTTGAGTTGTGACACATGAAACACATCGTGCACATCTGATAGGCAAGGTGGTAATTCCAGCTGATATGCAACTTCTCCTTTCCTCTCTAGAATCTGGAAAGGTCCGATATACCGAGGTGATAGTTTTCCTTTCACTTTTAATCGACGAAGCTTTCTAATTGGAGACACTTTGAGGTAGACGTAATCTCCTACTTCGAAGGTGAGCTCTCTTCGTCATGTATCCGCATAGCTCTTTTGCCGGGTCTGAGCTATCCTCAAGTTCTTGCAGATTTCTCTCACTTTTGCCTCAGCATCTTGTAGCACTTCTGGCCCAAATACTTTGCTTTCTCCCGTTTGATTCCAAAACAAAGGAGTTCTGCACCTTCTCCCATACAATGCCTCAAATGGGGACATCTTCATGCTGGCCTGGTAACTATTATTATAGGAGAACTCGACATATGATAAGTTCTTGCCCCAACTCTGTGGGGAGCCACCTCGTGGTCCGCCCACTCCGGGATCGTAGAGGGTGGTGCCGTGCGATGCGACACCCAACAGCACACAAGAAAATATTAAGACAACATACAAACTTCTATTTTACATAAAAACGCGGAAGTCTTTTACAAACTTAATGTACAGCGGAAGTATTATACATACTACACTCTCCTACTAACTAAGCAAAAAGTGTAGCCGTCCAGCCCAGGGATGCTACACACTAGCAGCACGCAATCGAAGGTCACGGCGGCGTGCAGGGCTCCAGCTCGACCGTGTACCCCGATGGGGGCATCGCCTCGTCCCCAGACCCTTCCTCATAACTCTCACCTGCACACAGCTCAAATATTGCAACCATGAGCATGATGGCTCAGCAAGGCTTAACCGACACTCCTAATCATGAAATTCTACATGCAGGTATTGGTAATGTAGGAAAAAGACATTGCAATAAAGACACAACTACATGTTAATTCTTACTTTCAGTTTTATAGCAGCAGTTTAATGTGCCTTAGGCAGCCCTCACATCAGAAGTCCACAATCAAACAAGAAACGTTTTCCTTCGATGTGGTTATGTCCAAAGTGGAAAATAAACTTAATGAGCTCTACATCTACAACATACATGGTATCAAGATAATTGTAGCTCAATGCATCATATTCTGCTGGCTTCTTTCAGTTATTACTACGTCACAACGCAGGGAACAAGCGGTACTTAAATAACCGTGAGGGACGGTGATTGCAATCAATAGACACCCGCATAACACTTCACATACATCCACTTTCAGAAGTGTGGTGCTTCACACCTTCCTACTCTGTTGTATGCAGCAACCTTTCAAAGGAAACCCAAATGCCGAACCGGTCCATCCGTAACGGGCAGGAGGTCCCCACGTGGAGTGTTTCTGTGCCCACTGGCAGATTTACACCTTGCTACCCTCAACCCACTCCTATAAAACAGTTGGGTAAGCCTCGGCACCTAGGTTAACCAATTACATCGGTTTCCTGGTTCCCATATGCCAGAATGCATCTGGTACTGTTCAAACTTGTCCAGCAGGGCCGCACACGGCTTGGTCCTCAATCGACACCAACAGTGGTACACACGTGAGACCTCCGCTTGCTGCATCCTATCCCCCTGCTGGGTCTCAGTTTCACATTCTTAAGCCATTCTCTACTCTTTTTCATCCCGTGTGATAAAATCTTATCTCGCGAGTAGATTCCAACTACTCGACTTCTACCGAGATCCTAAGAACATTAGCATGGCATTCTCTACTCGTCGAGTTGTAAACCACCTAACCCTCCATAGGATTTAAAAGTCATGCAAGTGGGGTTTCAATCACCTTAACTCTAATGCAAGCATTGCACCCTAGACATAAGTGATACAAATGAAAACTTTGCAAAAGGTAATTAAATGCAAACCGGGGCTTGCCTGGTTGCGAGTCAAAAGGAAAGTTAGCCTCTGGTGGGAGGACTTCCAATGGCTCTGGGATGTCCTCAACTTCGATCACTATATGAAATGCAACCAAAATATATGTATAAGTGCTAACGAATTATAAGAAGTAACTTCTATTCAAAGCTACTGCTCATAAGGTTTCTTAATTGGCTTTAGGATTTTTCCAGTGAATACTAGACTCTATAAGGATGATCTAAGCAAAATTTGGAGAAATTTCATTGAACCTTGTGGTCTCCAAAATTCCCACAAGTACAAAGCTTCTCTGAATTTTGATCCCAAATCTAAAGTTTTGACATGGCTAACAGTAAAAGATCTAATTCGAGAAGATCTCACTGGTTCTTACAAAATTTGTTTCACAATTTTTCGAGTTGTCTACAGGGAGATATGAATTTTTGAAGCTGATATAAAATGCTTAAAAGTTTCTGTTTAGAATTGGAAAATTCCAAATGAAGGTTGAACTTTGGATTAGAATTTAGCCTAGCAAATGTACCCCAATGAAGCTGAAATTATTACAGGAGATCATTAATGTTAAGAAGAATCTTCTGGCCAAATTTGAGGAAATCCCATAACAGGGATCTTCTGGAATTAATTCACAAAGATATAAATTTGATGAATTTTGGAGAAACTTCCAGAGATCTTCAGATCAAATTCTCTGCATTTCTGCAAACTACTGAATGAGAGGAATCCAGTGGGATATGGTCCCCTTCGTCTTCCTAGCGCTGCCTGCGCTCCCACTGGCGGCGCACTCCGGCGAGGTCCGCCGGAACTGGGTTCCCAGCCTCCCCCGGAGCTAAAACTCGCCGCCTAGCCCTAACTTGACTTGCTGAGCCCTTCTTGGAGGTCGGCGGCCGCCGGCGATGGCCAGAAACATGCGTGCAACGACGGCAGCGGCGGCTAGGGTTTCGGCGACGCTGTTCTCATACTATGGTACACCAACTCGACCATGGTTTGCTCGGAGAGCACCAGTGGAACATGGGAAACATGAAATTAAGAAGCTTGGAAGCTCAAACCGCCGGCAAACCCACTCTCGACAGTGAGCCGAGGGGTCTTGCGGTGGTGGCAAGGAAAACTGCGATAACTCGGCCAATTTTCAATGGTTTTCTTTACTTCTTCTTCAAGGACGACCACTAGGATGTGAGGAAACTACTTGCTAACGAGCTCGACCGGTGGTAGTATGTGTAGATAGAATTTTGTTGTAGACCGAGCTTGGTGGAGTAGGGAAACTACTTGCTAACTTGATCGATCGACAAATAGTTTGCTGCTAGACGTTCTTGGGATGCAAACGCACCTCTTTCATGTAGGGAAGTGGAGAGGATGATGGCTGCAGCTCCCTGCCGACGGTGAGCCGATTGGCTCCGCCGTGAGCACTCCGGAGTACCAGTGAAACTTTTTTGTTTTTCACGCGCCAATGAGCCGGGAATATTGAAACCGAGTTGGAAGGATGATTGTGCACAGCCTTGCGATTCTTTCTGGTGTTGAACGCTCGAGCAACCTGAGTTCGGCCAGTTGTGGGCAAGCTGAACAGAGAGCGCGGCGCTGGTGCGTGTTCTTAATGGAAGAGAGCGGAGAGAGCGGCGAGCTAGCGGGAGAAGCGAAGAGGAAATTCGGTGCTGTGACTGTGGCGTGTTGAAGTGAACGAACGATCGAGGAAAACAGGAGGTGGCGCCATGACTCATCAGGCGGGGCTTCTGCCGGGAGCTGGCGCTCGCTCGGCGATCGACCGATAGAAAAACAGAGGCGGTTTAGGCTAAGGTGGCTGACATGTGGACCCCACCTCACCTAAATTCCACTGATATTTTCCTTTCCACCTCCTAATTAAAAGTTTTTCTTCACCTCAAACTCATGGTTTGAATATTTGAATTCAAATGATTTGAATTCTAGGGTGGAATTTGAACTGATTTTGGTTATTTGAATTTGAATTTGGTTTTGAATCTTCCCTCTTCCATTGATTCAAACCACTAGCAAACTAAGCTCAATTAATCTGATTTTTGGCATGTATGCTATTTCAAATGTGGGGAACACATTTGTGGAACCAAATTTGCAAGTTGAGGAAGTTGGAATTTGAAACTGGAATTTAAATTGAGATTCGAGGGCTTCCTCTTTTAATTCCCAACAAATAGTAGAACCCCTTCAAATGAGCTGAAATTTGGAAGGCTTACTATTTGGATTATGGAGTCCCAAGTTATGAATTTATATCTCCATGTTTGGAAGTTTTCGGGAAGTTTGAATTATCACTTTGAACTCACACCGTTATAATTCAAAGTTCTAATTCCCCTCATTTTACCTAAGTATGAATGTGCTGAATTCCTTGCTAGCACTTTTTGGGGATTTTACATCCCTTCCCCCTTAAAAAGAATCTCGTCTCGAGATTCCAAAAGAAAAGCAAAGTGGGGATTACTTTACCGTGTATACGATAATAGAAAGTCTGGATAATTTGCTTGTAGATAATCCTCGCTTTCCCATGTCTCCTCATCAGCGGTATGGTTACTCCACAAGACTTTGTAAAACCATAAGGTCTGGTTTCTCGTGGCACGAGTCTTTTCATTGATAGTCCGGATCGGATACTCCGAGTATGTGAGGTCCGGTTAGAGAACTTCTATGTCTTCGGTGCGGATTTCAGCCGAGGGTTTGGGTCATTTCCCTCACCTGAGAGATGTGGAATACAATGTGAATTCCCGCGAGTGACGCCGGTAACTCTAGGCGATAGGCCACATGTCCGCATTTTTCTGTGACAGCGAACGGACTGATGAATCGCGGCGCAAGTTTGCCCTTCACTCCGAAATGATGAACTCCCTTCATCGGAGATACACGGACATAAACATGGTCCCCGATGTCAAAGTAGAGAGGACGGCGTCTTTTATCCGCATAACTTTTCTGACGAGATTGAGCAGCCTTGAGGTTGGCTTGTATTACTCGCACTCGTTCTTCGGCCTCATTCACAAGTTCAATGCCGTATATGACTCGCTCGTGGGACTCACACCAGTTGAGTGGTGTGCGACATTTCCGGCCGTAGAGAGCTTCATATGAAAACTCAGCCAATGGTAAATGATCGTCCCAGTTTTTACCGTGGTGGATGGAACAAGCGCGCAGCATGTCTTTAAGCACTTGATTCACCCGTTCAGTTTGACCATCCGTCTGCGGGTGATACGAGGAGCTTTGGATCAGTTTGGTCCCCAATGACGCGTGTATCTGTTCTCAAAACCGAGCAATGAGCAGCGCACCGCGATCTGAAATAATGGAGCGGGGAATGCAAGCACAAGATTCTTGCAATATACAGCTCTGCATATTGCTTGGCCACATACTTTTAATGTACGGGAATAAAATGAGCTGACTTGGTTAGTCGATCGACTATCACCCAAATCGAGTCATGCTTGTGGGAGGTGAAAGGTGTGACACCCTCAATTCTGTGGAAAACCACGGAACCGAGAACTGATGCATATGTGTGCCCAGGATGTTCATCACACATACACATATGTTCCACAAACTGAATTTAGAATATATATAACCACGAATAACAGAGTTTATTACAATGTTTCATGAGTCTTGGACTCATGCTCACAGTGGAAGTCTTAATTTAACAGCGGAAGTCTTATTTCTATGCAGCGCAAGTCTTCTAACTAGTGTGGAAGCAATCTAAGCAGTAGCGGCTCCATCTCTACCCCATTTCCACAGGCAAGGTTGAGAACAGATTACACGCCTAATGCTCCATTTGGTCTTCATAGTAATCCTCTCCTGTTGCTGATGATGAAATAATAATGCAAGTTTGAGCATAATGATGTACTCAGCAAGTGCGGGAAAATATGATATGTAGCTCATAACAAGGTAGGTATAAAAAGGCTCATTGTAGAAAACAAAGTTATTTATCAAAACCATGATAAAACAGCAACTCATCTGTAAGTGAATGTAATCCCAACATGTATTAAAATACCGATCATACCTCCATTATGTTCATTACCTTCCATGTCCCATCCAGACATTAATCAACCTCATTCTTGCTCACGAATACCTCCTCGTATTCGCTACAATCTCACGAATACCATCTCGTATTCACTACCATTTCATAAACAACTTCGTCTCACACCGAGACCAACCTTGTTGCCATGACTCAACAGTCATGCAACCCATCTTATCACCTGGACTCAACAGTCCCGAAAACCAAACCAAAACCAAACCATAACCAATAACCATATCCAATCACCATACCAACTAATCATGGAAGTTGGCCAGGCGCTCGTGACCGTAAGCTCGTCTATCATGATAGTTTTTAGACTCTGCAGAGTTTGCACCTCTTTACCCACAAGTTTGTGATTTCGTCACCCATCGGCGACTACAGAACCTCCATTATACCAGTACACAACCGTCGGTGTATGGCCAAGAGATAACAAAATAGCCTTTACAAAGGGGATACTAGATGTATGGACTCACTAAGGTTTCACCGGCATGCTAGAATCTCCAATTCTCCCACCCACGTGCCCCCTCTTGTGCCATGCAGTTCCCAGGGCAGTCCTCACTCGACTCTCATTCCCCGCGCCTTCCACGGTCCATAACAATCTAGCAACTTACCTAATTACTCAGCTAAGCCGCACCCATACTTGGCCTTGTGGTGGCACTGTTATCCTAGCATGTGCTCGCATGAACCGGTCCTTAGATCTACGGCAAGTAAAACCACCATCTCATGCTACCTCATTCATAAACCCAGTCTTGCCTAGATCTCCCTCCGATCCATGTTCATTAACAACATCAGTTTCTCATTATCATTACGAGTGCAGTTAGCTAGACACATCTATCTCGCTTCCCAATCCCATGGACTCAGCGAAGCTTAAAACAAAAACCATACCCGACTCATAAACTTCCCTGGAGACTAGGGTGGTTTAACCAAAACTAGTAAACTCCTATAAAAAGGTTTCCCATCATGTTTGACTCAGCACACACACCTTTTCGCAAAACAAAACAGTTTTCCTAAAACATAGGATCAATATGGTCAAGGGGCACTTGCCTTGTTCTTGCGGTTCCGGTTGCTCTTGGATCTCGAAACCTTGTTGTTGCAGCTCGTCGTAGACAGCTCCCTGAGCTTGTCCTACTATACAGGATCACGCACATACAAGATTCAAAGCAATCAATATCATGCATAAACTTCAACTAGATGCGATGATGCATATGCATGCTATCCTATAATCAGTTTTATTAGATCGGTTTGTACGTGTTCTTGCATGGCTTGCATGGATTTTATGATGAACAGAGGTGTTCAGATCAAATGTGGACGTGGCGATGATCTTGTCTTTAGATCAACCCGATCAACAAGTGATCTGTCCATGAGAAAGCTTCTGTTCGAAAGGAATCGAAGAACAGATGCAAAGAAAACACGATGATGTCGTAAGGTGATATTGGAGACCTATCTTACGTTCTTCGTGGTCTCGGGGTCCTTCTCTTAGCAAGACAGATCGTTGGGGCTCTCTTCCGGCGATTTTCCTCGACTGAACTCCGGCGATGGGCTTACTCGGTGAGTTGGGGCTAGGGCTCTAAGTCGTCGGTTCAAGAGGTGGAAAAGAAGTTCGTGGTTTTCGGCCAAAGGTTTTGGGTTCTATTTATAATCGGGAGAAGAAGAGTCCTAATCTGATTGTATTTCGAATAAGAGTCCTATTCAAATTATTGTTGAATCTTAACAACTTATCTTTAGTTTATTTGGTGCGGTAACATTGTGGAATTCAGGTCGGTTTCCTCTCCGTACCGGTATTTCCGCGCGTACAGAATCCAAAAACCGCTCCAGAACTCGTTACCTCCGCAGTGATGAGCTCCGGAAGTTCCACGTGTCCACCGGGGCCTGGTCTCCCCTTTTCCATTGAGACGAGCTCCGGTTGTGCCGCGTGTCAAGCGAGCGAGACCTCCCTCTCCTTAGGAGGTGAGCTCCGCGTGCGCCACGTATCCTGGCGGTCGGTACCTCCTCTCTATTCGGAGGTGGCTCCGCGCACGCTACGTGTCAGTGCCGGACCTTTCCTCTCTCCGGAGGTGACTCTGGGTGTGCCACGTGTCCTAACAGCGCCAGACACCCTTTCTGCTCATAGACGAGCTCCGAAGTTGACACGTGTCCAACAGTGACGGACCTCCCGGAGATAAGCTCCGGTGGCGACATGTGTCCAATAGGACCAGACCTCTCGGAGGTGAGCTCCGAGGTCGACACGTATCCCGCGCGACTGGTCCTCTGATTTCCGTGGTGACTAGCTCCGAAGGTGACATGTGTCCTACGGCTGGCCTTGCTTCTCCGCATAGGCTAGCTCCGGGGGCAACACGTGTCTCACGGGGTCAGACCTGTCCCCCTTTGAGGAGATGAGCCCCGAGCCTGCCACATAGCCATTTTAGCGGCGGACCTCTCCCCACTTCGCAGGGATGAGCTCCGAACATGCCACGTGGCCAGCAGGCCGCGGGAGTTGTATTCGGCGCTCTCTGTGAACTGGATTCTTGTTCTTTTTGGCTATCCTTTTAATTCTTTCTCTGTCCCTACTTCCTTTAAAATGTTTTCTCTTCATGAAACATGAATACATGCAGAAACAAAAAATGAGGGTGTCACAAGAGGTAACCCGACTATGAAGTC
Source organism: Neostapfia colusana (assembly GCA_030760725.1). Lineage (NCBI taxonomy): Eukaryota > Viridiplantae > Streptophyta > Magnoliopsida > Poales > Poaceae > Neostapfia > Neostapfia colusana. The sequence goes on from JASWHV010000015.1 coordinate 70,961,594, forward strand.
CATGCTGATATCCTCCCACTTTCACGCTGGAATGTTCAATGGTTGCAGCTGTCCGACTTTACGCATATGGTCGGCTTTCACATGCTGACATGTACCGCATTTGGATACGTACTTTGCGATTTCTCTTTCATCCGCGTCCACCAAAACCTGGTTTTCAGATCTTGGTACATCTTGTTGCCGCCCCAATGAATAGAATACTTGGACAAGTGAGCTTCGTCCAAGATTTTCTTCCGAAGCTTCATGTCACGGGGTACCACTATACGGTATTTAAACCATAGAGTACCGTGTTCATCCCTTTTGAAGCATTTCATTTCGCCATTCTTCATTCTTATCCGAATGTGCGACATTCCCAAGTCTGTCTCCTGAGCTTCCATAATCTCCTCTCATATGGTAGGGATGAGAGCAAGATTGTATAATGCCCCATATGGAACCAAGTATAGACTCGGCTCCTCCTCTTCACGTGGAATGATGGACAGATGGTTGACGTTAGATTTGCGGCTTAAGGCATCGGCAACCACGTTTGCCTTACCGGGATGGTAGTGAATCTCTATCTCATTGTCTTTGATCAGCTCTAGCCATCTCCGTTGCCGCATATTCAACTCATTTTGAGTGAATATATATTTTAGACTCTTGTGGTCGGTGTAGAGGTGCGCTAAGTTCCCAAGTAAATAGTACCTCCACATTTTCAATGCCAACACCACAGCAGCGAGCTCAAGTTCATGAGTCGGATAGTGCTTCTCGTGGTTACGAAGTTGACGGGAGCTGTAAGCGACCACTCTTCCTCCTTACATCAATACACAGCCAAGCACGTTACTAGACGCATCACAATATACGTCGAAGGACTTGGTCGTATCCGGTTGAGCTAACATCGGGGCTGTTGTAAGATGCTTCACCAATGCTTGGAAAGCTTCTTCACAAGATGAGCTCCAAACATATTTGATCCCCTTCTTCGACAATTCAGTCATCGGCTTAGTAAGCTTGGTAAAGCTCGGGGTGAATCTCCTATAATATCCCGCTAAACCGAGAAAACTTCTGACTTCATGGATAGATGTGGGGGACTTCCATTTCAGCACTTGTTCGATTTTGCTTGGATCAACTGCAATGCCTTCCGCAGAAATAATATGACCAAGAAATGGCACTTGGCGGATCCAAAACTCACACTTGCTGAACTTGGCATAAATCTTATGGTCTCGTGATCGTTGAAGCATGATATGCAAGTGTTCGGCGTGTTCTGCTTCAGACTTCAAATAAACCAAGATGTCATCGATAAACACCACCACAAACTTGTCCAACTCCGGCATGAACACTGAGTTCATAAGGTACATGATATGTGCCGTGGCGTTGGTGAGACCAAAAGACATGACGAGATATTCATACCATTCAAACGATCAGCATATGTTCGTTTACTTCATCCATTCTATACAATAGTAGTGCGAGAATGAACAATTTATACGCATAACATTCACACATATGGATAAAGTATAAACTTTATACAACATATACATCCCTGGACCATGTCACCACAATCGAGTTCCAAAGTAATGAACTTTATGGATTAAAAGTTCATTTCGACCATCCCGTGTCGCCACGGGATGTTAGGTGCGTTTGCATGCGTAAATCCTCACTATTGTACTGGACCCAAACATGTCCTCGCTCGAAGTGATATATTGAATGCATAACATTTTCGACTCCAACTCACTGTTTTACAACAGCCGCTGAATATCGAAATGCGAAACCAAGTGTTTTGAATTGAAAACTTCAACATGGTTTACTCTGTCCAGCTTCTGGTCCAGCAGACCAGTTTGAAGAATTTAACTGTTTTGGCCACTTTGGAGGCAAAACCTGGACTGGAGTTCAACAACAAAGTTGTAGTAGACCCAAAGATGAATCCATATTGTATTTATTTGCCTCCATATCCTTTCTAGTTTATGAGTTATGATTTTTACAATTTGATAGATTTTTCTCAGGAATTTTGACAGCACCTCCTTTGCAAGTGGTTTTTTTTGTTCACAAAATTACAACTATTTCTGCTCCCAATCTAGAAAACAACTGAACTAAAAAGTTGTAGCACATTTCCTACACTTTCCAACAATGTCTTACTTTACCCTTAGAATTTTTTCTACAACAAGTTATGGTCGAAATACAGAAAATTCCGGAGAGCATTTTTGGTCTGCCCTGTTTCTGGACAGTGCATACTCATATGCAATTTTCATCCATTTAGAGGGAGATTTTGTTCTGGAGTTCTACATAAAAGTTGTACAAGACTTCAAAACCTTTCCAGAATATTATCACGCACCTCCATTGGTTCAACCAATCATAAGTTATACCCTGTTTAAATTCAGAAAAAATTCTGCAGAAACAGGGGAGGTTGCTCCTAAGCCTTTGGAAATGAATCTACACTCCCAATTGACTCTTAGTTCAATATGGAAGTTTAATAACCCCTAAATGGAATCTTAAACTCCAATTTGACTCTTTTATTTGAAAACATCCTTTTTATGCAACCAATAATTCATCTCGGTACTATGTTTCCTCACCAAAGAAAAATCCTAAACCGGTATTCCGGCATATACGTGTCAAATGGTGGAACTAAGAACGTCGCTTACAAACGATTTCTAAGCGTCATGCTCTAACGTGGTTAATGTACCTGCAGAAGGCAACACAATAATGATGCACACATGGGTTTTAACATTTCAGGCATGTCCATATCATAGTAAAAAGATACGGTCCATATCATTTCCATACGGATCGTCCTTGAGTCAAGCCACGTCTCAAGGTACATGGTTGTATTTTCACACAACACGACGGGAAACCCGAGTAGAGCGTGATCGGGTCGTCACGGTTGGGAATTTCATCAACCCAACGGATACCACCTACTGCCTCATGACCATTGAGGCACGCCGATGGCGAGCGCTGCGTATGGCCCTTTGAACATTGAACATTCAAGAGTTTCATACTATCGTGTTGCTTACCACACGATGGGGTATTCTTAATTTTGCCTAAAGCACGCTGGAGATCAGCATTTTCATATGTTCTCAGAACCATGAGAAGGTTCAGAGACTCATATTCACTACCGTGCCAAGTCATGGTAAACATTCCATACCATTGCTCGTATGGCGAGCTTACCGCGATTGATCCGCCTGTGGTGGCGTACCTTACCTCTTACCTGATGTCAGAGCGTTGTTACAGAAGGTATAACACATAAGTTAGCTTTTCCACCTTAATATCTACTACTATCATAGACCTTATGTGGGCATAGTGACTAATCCTCACTCGACTACATCTAAGTTTTCAAAATAGGTCTTTTTGAGCATGCTATTCCCAATGCGGCTCTGATACCACGACTGTGGGGAGCCACCTCGTGGTCCGCCCACTCTGGGATCGCAAAGGGTGGTGCCGTGCGATGCGGCACCCAACAACACACAAGAAAAGATTAAGACAACATACAAACTTTTATTTTACATAGTAACAGCGGAAGTCTTTTACAAACTTAATGTACAGCAGAAATTTTATACATACTACACTCTCCTACTAACTAAGCAAAAAGTGTAGCCGTCCAGCCCGGGGACGCTACACACTAGAAGCACTCGACCGAAGGTCACGGCGGCGTGCAGGACTCCAGCTCGGCTGTGTATCCCGACGGGGGTATCGCCTCGTCCTCGGACCCTTCCAATAACTCTCACCTGCACACAGCTCAAATATTGCAACCGTAAGCACAATGGCTCAACAAGGCTTAACCGACACTCCTAATCATGACACTCTACATGCAGGTATTGGCAATGTAGGAAAAAGACATTGCAATAAAGACACCCTACATGTTAATCCTTACTTTTAGTTTTATAGCAGCAGTTTAATGTGCGATAGGCAGCCCTCACATCTTAAGTCCACAATCAAACAAGAAACACTTTCCTCCGATGTGGTTATGCCCAAAGTAGAAAATAAACTTAATGAGCTATACATCTACAGCATACATGGTATCAAGATAATATTAGCTCAATGCATCATATTTTGCTGGCTTCTTTCAGTTATTACTATGTCACAGCGCAGGGAACAAGCGGTACTCAAATAACCGTGAGGGCGGTGATTGCAATCAATAGACACCCGGATAACACGTCGCATACACCCACTTTCAGAAGTGTGATGCTTCACACCTTCCTACTCTGTTGTATGCAGCAACCTTTCAAAGGAAAACCAAATGCCAAACCGGTCCATCCGTAACAGGCAGGAGGTCCCCGCGTGGAGCGTGTCTGTGCCTACCGGCATATTTACACCTTGCTACCCTCAACCCACTCCTATAAAACGGTTGGGTAAGTCTCAGCACCGAGGTTAACCAATTACATCGGTTTTCTGGTTCCCATATGCCCGCATGCATCCGGTACAGTTCCAACTTGTCCAGCAGGGCCACACACGGCTTGGTCCTCAATCGACACCAACAGGGCTACGCACGTGAGACCTCCGCTCACTGCATCCTATCCCCTCTGCTGGGTCTCAGTTTCACATTCTTAAGCCATTCTCTAATCTTTTCCATCCCGTGTGATAAAATCTTATCTCGCGAGTAGATTTCAACTACTCGACTTCTACCGAGATCCTAAGAACATTATCATGGCATTCTCTACTCGTCGAGTTGTAAACTACCCAACCCTCCATAGGATTTAAAAGTCATGCAAGTGCGGTTTCAATCACCTTAACTCTAATGCAAGCATTGCGCCCTAGACATAAGTGATACAAATGAAAACTTTACAAAAGGTAACTAAATGCAAACCGGGGCATGCCTGGTTGCGAGTCAAAGGGAAAGTTAGCGTCTTGTGGGAGGACTTCCAATGGCTCCGGGGTGTCCTCAACTTCGGTCACTGTATGAAATGCAACCAAGATATATGTATAAGTGCTAATGAATTATAAGAAGTAACTTCTATTCATAGCTAATGCTCATAAGGTTTCTTAATTGGCTTTGGGATTTTTATACTAGACTCTATAAGGATGATCTGAGCAAAATTTGGAGAAATTTCATTGAACCTTGTGGTCTCCAAAATTCCCACAAGTACAAAGCTTCTCTGAATTTTGATCCCAAATCTGAAGTTTTGACATGGATAATAGTGAAAGATATAATTAGAGAAGATATCACTGGTTCTCACAAAATTTGTTTCACAATATTTCGAGTTGTCTACAGGGAGATATGAATTTTTGAAGCTGATATAAAATGCTGAAAAGTTTTTGTTTAGAATTGGAAAATTCCAAATGAAGGTTGAACTTTGGATTAGAATTTAACCTAGCAAATGTACTCCAATGAAGCTCAAATGTTTACAGGAGATTACTAATGTTAGGAAGAATCTTCTGGCCAAATTTGAGGAAATTCCATAACAGGGATCTTCTGGAATTAATTCGCAAATTTTTAAATTTGATGAACTTTGGAGAAACTTACAGAGATCATCAGATCAAATTATCTGCATTTCTGCAAACTACGGACTGAGAGGAATCCAACAAAATTTGTTTCACAAATTTTGGACATTCCTACTAAAAGTTATGGGGTTTCAAAGTTTGACCTAAATCTAAAATTCGGGAAAAGTTTAAACTCTGGTTGTGGGCCCCATGATTTAAATCGGCCCACTGAGCTCGCGGCCACACCGCAGCCCATGGGGTTTCACCCATGCTGCCGCACCGGATCATGGCTGCAAAGCGTTCCCGCTGGAAAACTGAGGCTGACCGGTGGGACCCGGTCCCCTTCGTCTTCCTCGCGCTCCCCGCGGCGGCGCACTCCGGCGAGGTCCGCCGGAACTGGGTTCCCGGCCTCCCCCGGAGCCGAAACTTGCCGCTTAGCCCTAACTCGACTTGCTGAGCCCTTCTAGGAGGTCGGCGGCCGCCGGTGATGTCCAGAAACACGTGTGCGACGATGGCAGCGACGGCTAGGGTTTCGGCGATAGTGTTCTCGTGCTATGGTGCACCAACTCGACCATGGTTTACTCGGAGAGCACCAGTGGAACATGGGAAACATGAAATGAAGAAGCTTGGAAGCTCAAACCGATGGCAAACCCACTCTCAACGGTGAGCCGAGGGGTCTTGCGGTGGCCGCGAGGAAAACGGCGATAACTCGGCCGATTCCCAATGGTTTTACTTGCTTCTTCTTCGAGGACAGGCGCTAGGATGTGAGGAAACTACTTTCTAATGAGCTCAACCGGTGGTAGCATGTGTAGATAGAATTTTGTTGTAGACCGAGCTCGGTGGAGTAACACTAGGTTTCAGGCAACCCTAAAACTCTTGCTACCAACTTGATCGATCGACAAACTGTTTGCTGCTACACGTTCTAGGGATGCAAACACACCTCTTTCGTGTAGGGAAGTGGAGATGATGATGGCTGCAGCTCCCTGCCGACGGTGAGCCGATTGGTTCCACCGCGAGCACTCCGAAGTAGCGGTGAAACTTTTGGTTTTTCACTCGCCAATGAGCTGGGAACGTCGAAACCGAGCTGGGAGGATGATTGTGCACGGCCTTGCGCTTCTTTGTGGCATTGAACGCTCGAGCAATCTGAGTTCGGCCGGTTGTGGGCAAGCTGAACAGATAGCGGGGCGCCAGTGCGTGTTCTTCACGGGAGAGAACGGAGAGAGCAGCAAGTGAGCGAGAGAAGCGAAGAGGAAATTCGGTGCTGTGACTGTGGCGTGTTGAAGTGAACGAACAACCGAGGAAAACAGGAGGTGATGCCGGGACTCATCGGGCGGGGGTTCTGCCGGGAGCTGGCGCTCGCTCGGCGATCGACCGAAGGAAAAACAGAGGCGGTTTAGGCTAAGGTGGCTGACATGTGGACCCCACCTCACCCAAATTCCACTGATATTTTCCTTTCCTCCTCCAAATTAAAAGCTTTGCTTCACCTCAAAGTCATGGTTTAAATATTTGAATTCAAATGATTTGAATTCTAGGGTGGAATTTGTACTGATTTTGGTTATTTGAATTTGAATTTGGTTTTGAATCTTCCCTCTTCCATTGATTCAAACCACTAGCAAACTAAGCTCAATTAATCTGAATTTTGGCATGGATGCTAATTCAAATGTGGGGAACACATCTGTGGAACCAAATTTGTAAGTTGATAAAGTTGGAATTTGAAACTAGAATTTAAATTCAGATTCGAGGGCTTCCTCTTTTAATTCCCAACAAATAGTAAAACCCCTCCAAATGAGCTGAAATTTGGAAGGCTTACTATTTGGATTATGGAGTCCCAAGTTATGAATTTAAATATCTAGGTTTGGAAGTTTTCGGGAAGTTTGAATCATCACTTTGAACTCGCACCGTTATGATTCAAAGTTTTAATTCCCCTCATTTTTCCTAAGTATGAATGTGCTGAATTCCTTGGTAGCACTTTTTGGGTATTTTACAAACTCCTGCTGTTCTTGAGTGCACAGGCTCTTAACATATCCTCGAGGATTTGATTGGTTCTCTCTGTCTGCCCGTCGGTCTGCGATTGATATGTAGAACTGAAATTCAAGTGAGTTTCCATGGTCTCATGCAACTTCTGCCAAAAACTTGAGGTAAAATGTGTTCCTCGATGTGACACTATCTTCTTTGGCACGCCATGAAAACACACAATTCTGTACATGTACAATTCTGGCAATTTGGAACCGCTGTAATGTTCTTTCACAGGGATGAAATGAGCTACCTTAGTCAGTTGATCGACTATGACCCATATCGAATCATATCCCGATTGGGTTCTAGGCAGTCCCACTATGAAGTTCATGTTTATTTCTTCCCATTTCCATTCTGGTACTTTGAGTGGTTGCAACAACCCTGCAGGTCGTTGATGTTTTGCTTTCACCAACTGACACGTGTCACATAAGGCAACGTGCTCTGCGACATCTTGTTTCATGCCATACCACCAGTACCTGCTCTTGAGATCCTGATACATCTTCGTACTTCTAGGATGAATGGAGTAGTCAGAATCATGAGCTTCTCTCAGGATCAATTCACGTATCTCCTTTATCTGAGGCACACATATCCTTTTTCCATGACATATCGTGCCTTGTTCATCCTCCCTAAACCCAGGAGCTTTATTCTCTTTGATGAGTCTTTTGTTCTCCTGGATTTTTTCATCATCTTTCTGACCGTTGCGTATGTCCTGCTCTAGTGTGGAGTCCACTTCCATTGCGATGGCCTCACCATTATTCACGAGACATAAATTGAGTCTCGCGAATTCCTCACATAATTCTGAACGTGTGTCATTTAATCTCAACATGTTGACATGTATCTTTCTGCCTAAGGCATCCGCCATGACGTTTGCCTTTTCCGGATGATAGTTGATACCCACATCAAAGTCGTTGATCAACTCTAACCATCGCCTTTGTCTGAGGTTGAGATCTGTTATGTGAAATTTTACTTCAAACTTTTATGATCGGTATATATCTACGTCCTCTTTCCCATTAAATAGTGCCTCCAAAGTTTCAACGCATGGACCACTGCGGCTAGCTCTAGGTCATGCGTAGGATAGTTCTTCTCATGTTTCTGAAGTTGGAAGCATATGCCACGACATGTCCATCTTGCATGAGGACACATCCCAATCCGTATCTAGAAGCATCACAATATACTAAAAAAATTTTCTGCATATCTGGCATTACTAACACTGGGGCTGTTGTCAATCTTTTCTTTAATTCCTGGAAACTTGCCTCACACTCCGGTGTCCATGTGAATGTGATTCCCTTCTCTAACATCTTGGTGAGAGGCATTTAGATCTTGGAGAACCCCTAAATGAATCGTCGGTAGTATCCGGCTAAGTCTAAGAAGCTCCGGATTTCCCCGACATTCTCGGGAGTCTTCCACTTTTGCACATCCGTGATCTTAGCAGGATCCACGGATATCCCTCCCTCCGAGATTATATGTCCTAGGAAGGGAACTCGCTTCAGCCAAAACTCACATTTACTCAGCTTGGCATAGAGTTGGTGTTCTCGTAATTTTTGCAACACCAATCTTAAGTACTTCTCGTGTTCCTCTTCGTCTTTAGAGGAGATTAAGATGTCATCAATAAAAACCACCACAAACTTGTCCAGATATTCCATGAATACCTTGTTCATGAGATACATGAAGTATGCCGGCGAATTGATTAACCCGAACGGCATGACCTTGTATTCATACAACCCGTACCTAGAGACAAAAGCTGTCTTGGGAATATCGGATGGCCTTATCTTCAGTTGGTGATATCTAGATCTGAGATCAATCTTGGAAAACACACATTCCCCTCTCAACTGGTCGAATATGTCTTCAATGCAAGGCAATGGGTACTTTTTTTTATGATCACCTCATTAAGTGTGCGGTAGTCTACGCGCAATCTTTGGGTTCCATCCTTCTTGGGTATGAATATCACTAAAGCTCCCCAAGGTGAGGAACTAGGACGAATGTACCCTTTCTCCATCAACTCCCGGATATGTTCTTTGAGCTCTTCTAGCTGCTTGGAGTCCATCCGGTAGGCCTTCTTATATATTGGGGCTGTTCTAGGCATCAATTTGATCGTGAATTCCACCTCTCGATCTGGGGGCATACCTGGTAACTCCTCAGGAAAGACATATGGATACTCCTTGATCACTCTTATTTCTTCAAGCTTCACGTCCACTTGATTGAGTTTAATGTCCTTCCTAGGTTCTTGACGGCTATAAATTTAACCTTGGTGATACTAGTATGAGTTAACTCCACTGTTCTAGTCGAACAATGGATAATGCCCTTATGTTTGATCAGCCAGTCTATTCCCAAGATAATATCTATCCCTTGTGAGTTTATCACTATGAGGTTTGCAGAAAATACTACCCCATTAATGTCTAGACTCACCTTAGGGCATACTTGTCTTGTTCTTATTTCTTCCCCTAGAGAGTTCACAGCTAGCATATGGTTCATTTGTGTTGTTGCTAGATCATGCCTCTTAACAAATTCTTGAGCAATGAACGAATGGGTAGCACCAGAATCAAACAAAATTGTCGCAATGTGGGAATTCGCAGAAACTTACCAATCACCACATCTGGTGCCTCTTGCACTTCCTCCACAGTCGTGTGGTTCACCCTTTCACGCGCCCAGTTCTGCTGTTGTGGCTGCATAGGCTTCTTCTTCGGACACTTGTGGGCATAGTGTCCCACTTCACCACAGTTGAAGCACTGCACCCCAACTTTAGGTGCGTGACATTTGTTGTCCTGGGGTGGGTTTTGTGGCACTTGTCCTGCCGGACGAGGTGGAAAAGCAGTACATGGCTGCTGCAGAAGTTGGCGCTGCGGCTGTACCTGTGCTGTGGAAGGCCTGAAATTTGGGTTGTAACCCCTCGGCGCTGGGTAGGGCACCAAAGCACGACTCATCTGTCCTACAGGCTGCGGTGCAAGACGTGGGCGTGTGTTGCTGCTCGAAGCTTGACCTGGCCAGCTCATCTTTCTCTTGTGTTCATTCTCCAGGGCCTTCATCTTCCTTTCCACAATAAATGCACTATCCACCATCTTCTGGAAGCTAGCATATTCATTGGAGGACATGGCACATTGCATATCCATAGTGAGCCCTTCCAAAAAGCAGTCTTGCTTTTGCTCATCAGTTTCAATGTCCCTTGGAGCATAGCGGGACAGCTGCGTGAACTTGGTGAGGTATTCCCTAACTGTCATGTTGCCCTGTTTGAGCCCGAGGAAGTCCTTCCTCTTGTTTTTGAGTTTTCCCGCTGGAACGTAGTGGTTGTGGAAGCTGCGCTTGAACTCCTCCCAGGATATGTTCTCGGGGTCATCATGGGCTGCTACGTAGGTGGTCCACCAGTCAGCTGTGGGTCCCTGCAGCTGGTGAGAGGCAAACAACACCCTCTCATACCCTTGATATTGTATGATCTTCATCTTGTTCTCCATAGTTTTTAGCCAATCATCTACATCCAAGGGTTCAGCAACACTTGCAAATTTTGGGGGTTGAGTTCCCAGAAACCCACTCAACCTTGGCTGGCGTGGTGCAGCCGATGGGGGTGGAGCTTGGTGCAGGTTAGCCACCACTTGAGTCAAGTTCTAGATGAGCTGGTTTTGATTGTTGAGCATCTGGTGGATTGGGTCAGCAGCTCCTCGGCGACCACCCCTGCCTTGCCATACAAGAATGGGAGGGTTGGCGGCCTCATTGTTGTTGTTGTGGTTGGCACCACGACCTCTTCCTCTTCGGCCATTTATCATGATTATTAACCAAATACCAATTTAGCCATTACGTGTTAACTTCCTATGTAGCTTGCATGAATATAATTTTTTTCGACATTAGAGATTTAGACAACTCAGAAAAATTCACACGAACTTCAAATCCACTAATCGTCATAATGTCTCATAAGAAAGCAAATGCAAACATAAAGACGAGGTTGTGGACAAGTGCCCATGGCTTCCACAACTCACGTCACACACACCAATCATTAACAAGCAACTAACAAATGAGTTCATGACGCGACTACTCGAGGAAATACTAAATTAAGGGAAATGACTCTAGACGACTCACATCAATGCGCTGGATCCTCAGAGTCTTCATCTTCATTGCGGCTGCCCCCTGACTCAGCTCTAGGTGGGGAAGCAGCTGGTGCAGAAGTGCGACGACGCTTGTTTGCCCTGCTCTAGGGAATCAGGCGTCCAGGAGTCATTCTCTGACACACAGAGCTCGTTCTGATCTCCTCTTTCCCTCGCCATCAAGCAGGCGCGAAATGTAGCCTCAGTCTCCCTCAGGGTATCACGTACATCCTGAAGCTCCTGCTGGCACTCCTGTAGCCTAGTGTTGAGCATAGCTGCATCCTCCAAGCACATATCCATATGGTCGTGTGTACTTCCCTCCTAGACCGGCGGGTACTTGTACTCCGCTGTGCCACTCTCGCGCTGAAGAACGTACATGTACTCAGTCCTATCTAGGTGGCCACGGTTGATGTAACTCTGACAGGTGATGGCCTCCCAGGTGACATCCTTCTCAGCATCGGCCTGCGTCGCTCTACAAGCTGGTAAGTGGTGGATCTTGAGCAACCTGTTGTCGTGGTAGATCCTCATCTTTGAGCTCCACTCTTCACGCTCTGCGTGAATGGTCTTGGTAGAGCTGTAGTATACTATCAGCTTGTCGGTGTTGCCAGTGGTGTTGAGTATACGTTGAAGACGATGCAGCAAACTCCCTATGCCTACCCCGTGAGAGTGGTACGTTACAGGGTGGTTCTCTTCCCTCAAGGCAGGTGCAGCTACAGGAACTCTTCCTCCGGTGGACTTGCGAGCGGTGTGGATCATGCGAACCATCTAAAACATAAAACATTTAAAAATCAAGTAAAATAATAAGCAAATAAATACTCTATTTTGAACAATAGTCAATATGAGATGAATAAATTGAGGAAAAATTTTAATAACACTTTTACCCCACACATTTTGTAAAATAGTTTTCAAGAATATAATGTCCTTAAATACGCCCGTTTCAATCTAGGTTCACGTTCCTACGGGGAACCCGGCTCTGATACCACTTTTGTCACACCCAGTTTTTCCGAAGATCAACCAAGTGATACTTACATGTATGCCTAGATCATTTTCTCATACATGTGACGACAAATAGTGAAACATCATTAAAGTACAAGCCAGGTGTTCAAATACATAAAAGTCTTACATAAAGTCTTGAATGACTATATAATGTTCATAACATAACAACAAACAAAGCAGCAGACATATGATCTTGTGGGCTCCGTCACAGGCGTTGCCCGGGGGACTCCATGAACCTAGAACCCTTCTTCAGGACCGAAGTCTTCATTGTTGTACTCCACTTCATTTCCTTGGCCTGAGCAGCAAGTAAACCCAATAAAAACCAAGCTTGAGTACCATGGGTACTCAACAAGTGTGGAAAAGTAATGTTATGAAGGCTAGAACAAGGAAAGGCTTAACTCATGGTTAAAGCACTACGCAATTAATTCCTATCACCTTAGCTTATTAAGCACCTATATTACTACACAAGTGAAGTAATCCCAATCCCATAACCCTTTGTCGGTACCCGCGATATGGGGTACCCCCACGCACAGGGGAAAATGCCTGAGGATCTCGCCCTTCTCCGCAGAGAGAGCTCCGAGGGCGCCACACGTCCAGCAGGGCCGGACCTCCCTCTCCTCAGAGGAGAGCTCCGGGCTCGCCACGTGGCCTGCAGAAGCCGGACCTCCCCCCTCCGCGGGGGAGAGGTCCGAAGGCGCCACGTGTCCAGCGGGACCGGACCTCCCTCTCCTCAGAGGAGAGCTCCGGGCCCGCCACATGGCCGACAGAAGCCGGACCTCCCCCGCCGCAGGGAGAGGTCCGATGGCTCCACGTGTCCTCCGGGGCCAGACCTCCCTCTCCTCAGAGGAGAGCTCCGGGCCCGCCACGTGTCCAGCAGAACAGCGCTGCCTGCCCCCGAGCGGTAGGCAGCGGACGTAAAGACGCCCCATACCTTGCTCGTACAAGGTATTCAAGGCCCGCGCCTTCCCAAGACGCGGAGACGCGGAGCACGCCTCTGTCAGGTGCCGTTGCGCCCAGTCGCATCACAGACTGGCGCGCGGTGTCAGAACCTGCCAGCCAATAAACACAGCGACAAGACATCCCCTGCCGCACCCGCCGTCATCAACCACTACGACTAGCATGCGGCATGGGCAGGGCGGCAAGACGAAGACTCATAAGCCTTCGCTAGAGACAACTACCGACATAACTGCGGATACAATAGTCGGCAGGCAATCACCCCGGGACCACCTGTCGGGTCCCGGGCCCCCCTTGTAAGCCACACGAGCCTTGGACTATAAAAGGCTCGGGTAGGCGACGTTAGCAAGGGTTCGCACTCCAGCACCTCATACCCTAGGCATAACTCATCCTCAAGCTCAGGACTCCGGTTCTGAGCAACAAGCAATATAGCGAGCACCTCAGCTCACCGTGGACGTAGGGTTTTACTCTCCGGCGGCCCGAACCACGTAAAACTCACCGTGTCAAGCTCCTCCCTAACTCGTCCCTACACTTAAGCTCTCCGCAAGCGACTAGCCCCTCCGAAAAAGAACCTCCGCGGGCTGCCCAGAGCAGGTCCGGGGGAAGTGTCGACCACACACTTCGATATTTGACGCGCCAGGTAGGGGGCTTTTCCCTTGCGCGACAAGTTTCTGCCGACGAAGATGACCAAGCTTCCTTCAGCGGCAAGCTCTCCTCCCCCGCGTTCACGGCGAACCGTGACCAGCGGGGAATACGTGTCGACGCACTCAGGACAGAATGTGTCGGCGCAAGCTGGAAGCCAGCACCCGACTCCGGAAATGCCGACTCCGGCAATGCAGGCTCCAGCCAGCGTGAGATCTTCTGCAGCGCTAAGCGTACCCCATGGGGGTGCACTAGCTGCAGCAAGAGCGCTACTGCACAATCCACCTACTAGGGACGCACCCCATTCAGCGACCCAGCAGTGGATACGCGAGGTAGACCACCTCGTCGTTGCCGCTGCAAACCCTCGACTTCGGCAGGGACGATGCTCCGGCCAACCGGCAGTGTCGCTGACGTGCACGCCAACGGTTGACGGACAGACAGCGGATTCCAGCTCTACCAGGCTTCCGTCCACGGACCTGAGGACAGAGCTGGAACGGTGCCACTTGGGCCAGGATGCCCGGGTGTACCTCGAGCGACGTCGAGAAAGGCGTCGCAACCAAGAGGCTGGCGACAGCATGACGTCAGCCTCGACCCAGCCTGAGGCGCAGACCTTCGCCACGCGATCTCTGCCCCAGGCATACGCCACGCAGCATATGCCACAGCCATATGCCCTGCAAACGGCACCCCCGGGCTATGGCGCAACCTTGCCCATACCGGGGTACACTGTGCCCGCGGCGAACCAAGCGTTCGCGGCACCAACGCCTGCAGCAACAGGGGCAGGGTGCGCGGCCCTGGCGCCCCACCTTCGTTTCACGAGGTGGCCGCGCAAGTTTCGGCCGCACCTGCCCGAGAAGTACGACGGCAGCGTCAACCCGGCGGAGTTTCTCCAGATCTATTCCACCGCCGTACTTGCCGCAGCAGGGGATGAGGCCGTCAAGCAATAACCTGGGGAATCACTGCGCTCCTTTATTCAGCGGTTCTCCCAGGTACGCAACACCATCCCGCACATTCAAAGTGCTTCTGTGGTGGTGGCGTTCCGGCAGGGTGTCCGGGACGAGAAGATGCTTGAGAAGCTCGCGACCAGAGAGGTCCGCGATGTCTCCGAGCTCTTCAGCATGGCGGACAAGTGCGCCAGAGCAGCCGAAGGGCGGAACTGACACTCACTGCCGGCCTCCGAGTCAGGAGGACAGCCTGGGTCTGGCGTTGCTTCCTATGGAGGCGGCAAGAAGGCCAATAACCGGGGGAGTGGCAAGATGAAGTCATCGGCCGCGGCTCCCGTTGCCGCAGCAGCGGCACCTAGTGGAGCTCGGGGGCCACGCCCAGACAAAAGGCAGCGACTGTCACCAGCCCCAGATGGTGACCAAGGCGAGCTGTGCCCTGTGCATGGCACCAGCAATCATACTGCTGCCGAGTGCTGGGACATCCAGAGGCTCGCAGAACGCTTCCGCAAAGGGAGGCAGCTGAGAGCTGATGGGCCGCGCCTCCCTCAGAGGGAGGGCAAGCAGAAGTTCGATGCCTCAGTCAGCGTCGGCCACCAGGTGGGGTTTCAGGAGCCTCAGCGCGTCATGAAGACGGTGCAGAACGGTGAGGACTTCAGCTCTGGTGACGACGAGCCGGGGCAGTAGCTGACTGCGGCTATCCCGGAAAGTCAGTGGAGGCTGCACTGCTGCAATATCAACCTTGGAGGAGCTCCAAGTAGTCACAACAGCCCAAGCACCAGCCCTGACGGTGCAGAACCGGGCCAGCTCCACCCGAGTGCACGCCTCCGTGCCTCGGCCATACCTCCTGGGGGCCACCCAGGGTCTGTCAACCTCTTGAAGGCCTTGCCAGAAGGGGAAAGACACCTTGGGTATCCCAAGAAGAGTTCGGGTCCTCCTACCCCTTGAAGGCCTTAGCCAGAAGGGGAGGGTACCCTGGGGCTCCCAGGAGAAGCCGCGCAGGACCTGATCCAGCGTGAAGATAATGACCTCGTCGACGAGGCCCGGCTGCAGGTGACGCCCCACAACGCACGGCCTCGGCTGGTGCCCTAGCACTACCGCCAAAGGACCAAACGCGTTAGGGACCTGCAGGAAGGCAACCTGGTGCCGCGGCACACACATTCTCGCGAAGGGCCTGTAAACTCTCCCCCAGCCGGGAAGGTCCCTTCCGAGCCACGAAAGTTGCCGTCCCAGGTACACATGCCTTTCAACCGGGTATGGGATCCGTTCCCAAACCCCTGGCAAGGAACAACACTGTAAGTCCTACCCCCTGAGCGTTAGTAGAACAGGGCCATACCCTTCTGTAATAAATCCCATAGAGTCTAGGAACAGTGCTTGGGGCAGCTAAGTCTCAGGGGACGGTCCAGGACTACGTTCAGCTTGGCCTGGTTCCGACCCTAAGCGCGTAGAGTCTTGCTTCCCTTCTTAATGAGGCGGGTCGTTGCCTCCATGTACAGCCTGACTTCCCCCTATGGGCATTTACACAGAAACCTGTTCTACTTCACTCTCTCTCATGTGCTCATTTAAATTACGCATTAATTTTTATGATCGCAATCTCTATGTATGCTCATCGTACATCTAGCTCCCTCTCTCCCACGCTCATCCATAGTCAGCATTTGCTATCCTGCCGAAGGCGGTTGCGCTTGAGGCACCTGCCGATGGCCAGGTGGGTCTCTCGGGCGTCCCCCAGTCAGGTGTTGCGGTGTCAGTTGGTCACCTCCAGGAAAGGCCTGCGCCGTGCATGGGGAGTCTAGGGTGCGTATCCCGCTTAGCCGGCTTTGTGCCCAAAGCGTGCGCACCCTGCCCTCCGGAGGTCCAGGGGAGTACAGTCGCTTTGCCTGGTTCCGTACCCAAAGCATGTGCACTCTGCTTCCCCGGCGCACGGTCCGGTACTAGGGATCGGACGGTCGTACCCGGACCTTGGAGGGAGCCGGAGCCCCGGTGCCTCGCGCACAGAATTGCCCAAGCCCCGTATACCGGACCAGGATCGTAAGCCGAATAAGACTAAGAGACGGGAGGGGAGGACCCCCCGAGGAGAATTACGTTTCCTCTACCTGTGTGCAGGACCTCCAGGTTACAGCAACGGGGGCTGCATCAAGGGGGGGCAAGGAGCTACCAACTACTCTAGCACAGCCGGAAGGTCCGTGTCCCGCCCCTTCAACAGGGGGCGAGGCCCGAAGGCCCCACCTGTTCAGCGGGCCCGGGGTTCCCGCCTCCCCAGGGGGCTCCGGACCCGCCACGTGGTTGGCAGAAGCCGAACCTCCCCCTCTGGGGGGGGGCTCCGAAGGCCCCACGTGTACAGCGGGGCCAGAGCTCCCGCCTCCTCAGGAGGGGCTCCGGACCCGCCACGTGGCCGGCAGAAGCCGGACCTCCCTCTCCGGGGAAGGAGCTCAGAAGGCTCCACGTGCCCCGCGGGGCCGGACCTCCTACTCCTTTGAAGGGAGTTCCGGGCCCGCCACGTGGCCGACAGATCTGGACCTCCCCATCCTCATGGGGCGAGCTCCGGAGACCTCCGGGGCCCTAAATACAGTTAGGACCCGGGGAAGGTGTTTGTGCAGAGCTTCGAGATTGGTGAAGGCCTCTGAGTACCTTGCGGAGCTGAGGGCTCGGCCAGGCAAAACCAAGACGAAGACAAAAAGCATCACAGGCACAAACATTCAAGAGAGTCTATTTATTCATGGCTCCATGAGCTGGACTACAGACTCGATAAAAAGAAAGAAGCAAGTCCTAGGGGCCTCCTGGCTCGCGCTGGAACCTAGAGGCTACATGGGCGACCACATCCCTGACTTCGGCCCTGGCCATATCCTCCCGCTCCGCGGCAGGACCGTCTTTCGCTGGCTCCAGTGAGAAGGAAGGGTCCCGGCTCTTGATGCAGGCCAACACATGCGTGGCAACCTCCAAGGCCAGGCCCCGTCCCTCTTCCTCAAGCTCGCTGGCAACCACCGAGTCCAGCCTGCTCAGCTTGGCGCCAAGTGACTCCAGTGCAGGGATCACTTCAGCCACCTTCAGCGCAGGAGCCACCGCCTTCATCGGGCTGAAGCCAAGAGGGACCAAGGCGGACCCCGCCTGGTCGACGAAGCTCGAAACTGCGCGGGCCTCGGAGGACCGCGAAGCCAAGAGCTCCTCCACCTCGCGGCGGGCTGCTCGCAGGGCGTCGCGGCTTCCCTAGGAGGATTCCTTCTCCTTGGCCACCACGGAGCTTTCCCGAAGGCGGAGAGACCAGGCAAGCCGCTCCAACTCAGAAACCCGGAAGTCGGCAGCCAGTTCCCGATCCAGGATCGCCTGGCGTTCGCGGGAGACCTGTTCCTCCCTCATGGCCAGGTCTGCCTCCCGGGCCTCTAGCTCCCTGGCCCGAGTTCGTAGGTCGGCTTCGCCCGCCGCCAGCCGCGCGGTGACCCTCTCCGCCTCAGCTGTCATAGAGCGCTCCTGATCCTCAATGGCGAGCTTGCGGCGTTCCAGCCTCTGGCGTATCTCCTCCACAGCAGAGAGGCTCTCCTCGGCCTGGGCATGTGCCTCAAGGGCCTCCCTGTGAAGCCGCCGCGTTTCGGCGTCCAGACGGTCGACAGACCGCTTCAACCGGTCGAGGAGCGCTTCCCTGAAGTCAAGCGACTCCTGCCTAGAGTCGAGCTCGCCCTTGACCTTCACGGTCCGCTCCCGAAAAAGGTTCCCCCAGATGAGGAGGCGATCCCTTTCGACCGTATGCTCCTCTCGCTCATGACCAAGCGCGGCCAAGACCTGCCGGACGCTCGCTTGGGCGAGCGCGAAGGCATCCGCCAGGGGCAGTGGGGCAGCAGAGGCCGGAGCAGCACCCCCGACCTCCTCCATCACATCATCCTCAAGAAAAGGCGATGCGCCAGCGACCGGGATGAGACGCCGGTCAGGAGAAGCTGACGCCGGGACTCCGACAACCGGACCTGCCGAACTCTCACTAACTTCTGGCCCCTCAGTCCGTGGAGAGGGACGAGTGGGGGGAGTCGATGCTGAAATAGAAGTCGGGTCCCCTGGTACAGGGTTGACCTGAGCTGGCTTGGGGGCCGCGGCGGCCATCTCGGTAGGAGGAGATGACGCTGCCATGGAACCCGGGCACGCTGGGACAGGAGAAACTCGCGCTGGCTTGGGGGCCGCGGCAGCTGTCCCTTTTTCCGAGCGCAACGGTGCCGACTACCCACCAGCCGGGGACGGCCGAGAAGCGCGAACACTCCAGCGGGCCTTGAACCCCGACTTCCGAGCTGGGGTAGGACCCCTAGAGCCCGCCGTCGCCGCTGACGGCCGCTCCGCAGTCGCCTGGACTGACAGAGCAGAGGACGCTCCAGAAGCTTCCCTCGACGCATCAGCAGGTTCCTCAGAGACGCCGCCACTTAAGGAAGGAGGGCACGATGTCTGGGAACCTTCGGCCTGTTGCCGCTTAAGAGGGGTCCCGTCGGAATAATCAGCCCAGGACCTCTTCGTATGGCCACCGGAAGGAGTGCCATCTCCAGAAGCAGGAGGTGCAGGCACCCTAGATCCCCGGCTTGGCACAGATGCCGCCACTGGAGGAGATCGAGCGCGTTTCTTCTCTGGGGTGGGTTGGAAGCCATGGCGAGGGAGGGCTCAAAGACAAGAAGACAAAGGCACAAGAGTCCAAGGAAAAGCGCTGGGAAGTGCGAAGGGAAGCCGCAATGCGGGTAAGATCCCCTTTTAAAACTTCCCAGATGCAATTCCAAACGACCCGAAACTCTTCGAATACGCCGCATCGGCAACCGCATCGGCTCCAAGACCGAGCGCCGATGACAGGTGGGCCCAAGCTGCCCAGCTGAAGCGGTGGGTCAAGGAGTCAGCCTCCCAAGAAGACGAGCCGGCAAGGCACTCCGGCGGTTCCCGAAGAAAGCGTCGCAACGTGCAGAAGTGACAGTCTTGGGAACCGCCGCAATAAAAGCAACCATCAAGTGGGCGCACGCTCCCACGATCCCATGATTGTTCGTGCTCCCGCAGCGATCAATGCGGGACTTAGAGAAAGTGCGCGGAACAGAAGAGACGGAGGTCCCACCTCGGGCAAGCTATCTCCTCCGAGATGGGCCCGGGGGCCACTGTCGGTACCCGTGATATGGGGTACCCCCGAGCACAGGGGAAAATGCCTGAGGATCTTGCCCTTCTCCGCAGGGAGAGCTCCGAGGGCGCCACGCGTCCAGCGGGGCCGGACCTCCCTCTCCTCAGAGGAGAGCTCTGGGCTCGCCACATGGCCTGCAGAAGTCGGACCTCCCCCCTCCGCGGGGGAGAGGTCCGAAGGCGCCACGTGTCCAGCGGGGCCGGACCTCCCTCTCCTCAGAGGAGAGCTCCGGGCCCGCCACGTGGCCGATAGAAGCCGGACCTCCCCCACCGCAGGGAGAGGTCCGATGGCTCCACGTGTCCTCCAGGGCCGGACCTCCCTCTCCTCAGAGGAGAGCTCCGGGCTCGCCACGTGTCCAGCAGAACGGCACTGCCTGCCCCTGAGCGGTAGGCAGCGGACGTAAAGACGCCCCATACCTTGCTCGTACAAGGTATTCAAGGCCCGCGCCTTCCCAAGACGCGGAGCACGCCTCTGTCAGGTGCCGTTGCGCCTAGTCGCATCACAGACTGGCGCGCGGTGTCAGAACCTGCCAGCCAATAAACACAGCGACAAGACATCCCCTGCCACACCCGCCGTCATCAACCACTACGACTAGCATGCGGCATGGGCAGGGCGGCAAGACGAAGACTCAGAAGCCTTCGCTAGAGACAACTACCGACATAACTGCGGATATAATAGTCGGCAGGCAATCACCCCGGGACCACCTGTCGGGTCTCGGGCCCCCCTTGTAAGCCACACGAGCCTTGGACTATAAAAGGCTCGGGTAGGCGACGTTAGCAAGGGTTCGCACTCCAGCACCTCATACCCTAGGCATAACTCATCCTCAAGCTCAGGACTCCGGTTCTGAGCAACAAGCAATACAGCGAGCACCTCAGCTCACCGTGGACGTAGGGTTTTACGCTCCGGCGGCCCGAACCACGTAAAACTCGCCGTGTCAAGCTCCTCCCTAACTCGTCCCTACGCTTAATCTCTCCGCAAGCGACTAGCCCCTCCGAAAAAGAACCTCCGCGGGCTGCCCAGAGCAGGTCCGGGGGAAGTGTCGACCACACACTTCGACACCCTTCATCAATGTCAAGCTACCATAACTTCATTTTCATTGTTAAGATCCTGCTTAACACCCTCAACTTCTCAATTCATCATCCTCTAATCATGAATAAGTCCAAGCCGCTCTTGACCGTGAGCACGGCTGTCATGACAGTTTTAACTCTGCAGAGTTTGCACCACTTTACCCACATGTAGTGATTTCATCCCCCATTGTCGGGTGGACTAAGAACCCCCATTATGCCTGTGGCCGCGAACCACGTTCACACTTCCCAGGTATGTAGCCAGGAGATCACTACGAGGCCTTTACAAAGGAATTCCCGATGAGTATGAGCCCATTGAGGTTTCACCCCTAACAGCATCAAGGAGGCTTCAACCCCCACTGCAGTGGCCCCCTCGTGAGCCTTGCGGTTCCTTTGGTAGTCCAGCTGACACCTATTCCCCGCACCATCCAAACACCCACACTACGTCGGAAATGCACTTAATTAATTGGCCAAGCTGCCCCATCTGGTAAAGTCGGGTTACATGCTCCATGAACTGGTCCTTAGAACTCAGGCAAGCACTAAATATGAACACAAGTCTCGTGCACGCAGCACCAACCAAAACATCCAGCTTGCCTAGATTCCTATCTCTATCATAATTCACCATATTCCATTTCAAAGGTAAATAATCAAGGTTGTGAATCTCATATCCTAGTTATCCCACTCTAATCATGGTTAAGCATGAATAATATAAATAAATAACATAATGAGAAGTTCCCAACCCAGGCTACAAGGGATAAGGCATGAAAAACTAGGGAAACATCCTAGCATGGGTTTCTAATTCATAACTCAATGCAATTAATTCTAACTAAGTATCCTGGCTTAGGATCAAAGTGCTCAAGGACGCCTGCCTTCTTACCGCTGCTCCGGGAATGGAAATTCTTGATCTTGAAAATTGAGAACCGGCTCTGGGGCTAGTTCTACTCGTGCAAACATCCACATAGCAAAAATAAATAACACTCCATAAGAATTCATACACATACACACTCATACAAGTCAAACATGCATAGAACTTAGCTTCAATTTATGTGTTTGACCTAAAAGCACTAAAGTCTACATATATGTATTTGTCTTGGATGTCTCCTGGTGAAGTTCTCACTTTTAACTCAATAAAATGTTAATACTAAATTCTAAGGTGTATATGTGCATATATATTACATCCAACCTTATATGAACGTTTCTTAATGATTTATTATTTTATTCCATGTATCCAGATTTGTTTTATGCCTAAAAAAATGAATTTTCAGTAATAAACAGAAACTGAATTACATTTTCAGAATTCCTTTTCCATATAAATCAAATCTTCAAACTGTTCTACAAGTTTTCAAAGTGCTAGGGCAATTTAACTTGAGTTTTCACACATTTCAGATTTATTTCTATGCCTAAAAAAAGATTTTCAGCAATAACAGAAACTAAATGATATTTTCAGATTTTATTTGCAACTTAAAACCAGTTTTCAGATTAATCTAAATGTTTTCAAAGTGCTAGGAAAATTTAAACTGCATTTGCACATGTGTTTGCACCCCTATTTGAATTTAAATCATACTGAAATGATTAAATCCCTAAATCAGGTGTTCTACAGGGTTTGGAGTGCAAATATACACCACTGCCGACCCGCCAAAATCCCATTTTCCTAAAGTTTAGAGGTGTAAACACGTAAAACAGAAGGTTTTTCCTAATTTCCATTAAATCCAGGCGCTAAACTAGTGTTTACACGTGTTTGCATGATTTCCAGAGGTTCTAGGGGCTAGATCTGAAAATCCCAGGGCTAGCTTTTCTTTTCCCTAAACCCTAGGGGGTAGCCTGCAAATTTCCTGGCAGTTATAATGCGGGATCAATATGAGCCGTTGGATTTTAAATGCGCGTCTCGGATTAGATCCACGAAGGGGTACGCCCCGGTTTAATTACAGCCGAGTGATCTCAAATAGACGCCCCACAGCGCGCCACATCACTCCAGCCAGGGGGAAAAGCAGCGCCCGGCGGCGCCCGGCGGCGGAGGTGAAGATCTCGCCAGCGAGGGTTCGGACTTTCACCTACAGTCGCTAGAACTTGAATCTTTTTGCATGGATCGACTGCGGGGGAGTTGGGGAATCTCACCTAGGGGGTTTCTTGGGCCCGAAGAGATCGGAAAGAGCTCGGCGACGGCGATCGGCAGCGATGGTCGATGAACTTCATCGGGGAAGCGTTCGTGTCCGACTTCCTTCCAAATTCTTGGTCGTCAAGCTTCACTGTGATCCGGTGAACGGGTGCCGAGGGTTAGAAAAGATTCAAACGGAGGAATTCGAGGTCTTCACCGGCAACCGGCGGCTAGCCCTTACCGGAGCTCGACAGCGTCGGTTTTCTCGGTGGCAAATCGTCCCGGAGTGAGCGTCGATGGCTTGTGCGCGATGCTACGATGAAGTAAAGCCGGTTAGATGGAAGAAAACGGCGGTGTGTAGAAGGGATTCCGAAGTTTGGCGGCGGCGGCACTCACCGAGAGAAAAACCGATCGGGCTGGGAGGAAACGGACGAGGGCTTGAGTTTCTATCGTGGCCAGGCGCGTGGAGGTGGTTGGGATCGTGCGGGACGGCGCTGGAAATCCGGGATTGTGATGTGCGCGATGAAATCGGAAGCGGGGGTGCGCGGTATTCGTGCGCGGGAAGAGAGGGGCGGCGGTTGGGAGAGAAAGAGCTGACATGTGGGCTCCGGCAGGCAGCGAGGGGGAGAGGGGGAAGGCGCTGCAGGCTGGCTGGGCTGCGCAGGCGATGTGGAGGGAGTGTAATGCACATGTCTTTCATGACAAGGAGCAGACAGCGGACGAGCTCCTTGTGGAACTGAAAGACGAAGCAAGGCTCTGAGCCATGGCAGGCTGCAAACACTTGGCCATGTTAGTGGCTCCTACTGTGTTAGTATAGGGCTCTGTATGGTTGTTCTCATCAGTTCGGGTTGTGTTCTTTTTTCCTTATGTTTTGATGTACTCCTTGTACATATTTTCTTCTTCTTCTTATAAATGAATGCTGGACTCCTGGCATTTCGGAAAAAAAAATACGATATTAGAATTGTATACGATAGATCTAAGCAAAACGGAAATAAAAAGGGAAATCTTTGGTCCAGGGACAAAGTCGAATGCAAAAGGAAATGTAAGAATCAAGGCTTTTGTCACCATTGTGAATATAGGCAATTTCACCGCTCAGCATGTGAGAGGTTACATGTATCCGGCTACAAAAATAATGTACAATGGTCATCAGCTACATCAGGGGCTGCAACAGAAACACCAGCCAAGTTAATAACCTGAGCAATTTCGTTGGATAGCTTCAGGACTTGCTGAGGTCTCAGGACAGTGGTTACTTCGCTACATAGATATATCCCCATAAAGTTACAACTGCACACATACTATTTACACTACCATACAACTAGAGTTCAACGTTGAATTAATTGGATGGGTCTGTTGGAACCCCGTCTCAAGTCGTTAGATCATCAATGCATGTGTCGGACCGTGATAGGCATGGACATATCCTAGATTCCTACTAGCTAGTATAAGAGAATCGATGCCTTCAGTATCTTTTCTATGATAATGTATGTGCTATTGCTTAAGTTGTAATATGCTATACGTGTCTATCTATCTCCTGATATTTTGGTTTCACTCTTCAGAAAAATACACTATACGTGATAACAACCGAGAAAGTTCATCGATGCATGCATCTTCAGAGTTAGGATGTTGACTGAGTGAAGTGTTTGATTAGACAAAAGCATAGAACAGAAAACCATGTAGATTTGGCATGCATAGACAAACAATTGTGCCCGCTTTTAGTTTAAGGACTTTTTATAATCACATGGATGCATGTATGTGTGAGCAAACACAAGGTGCTGGTAACAATGATCTGTACCTTCTGTCCCAGTGTGCAAGTAATATGAATATTTGTAGCATTACCTATGTTGACTCTTCTTTTAACATAGTGACCAAGTGGCATTAGAACGCCAACAGTGTCAACTAAAGAAAAGGGCTTGCTTTCATCAGAAACAAGAAAATAAGAAATTAGCACATAGGTGTGTGCTAATTTCTCATTTAGAGAGAAAAGAAACCAGCACATCGGTTCCCAAAAGAGAACCGAATTTTCCATAGCCAAATAACAGAAGGTCATGTTTTATAATTTTTCAATCTCCTTTCATGTTATGCCTTAAATCCTATATTCCAAATTTTTTTCTGGAAATGTCATGTTCAGAAGAAGAGAAAAAGAAAGGTGATGGACAACAGGATTGCAGGAGAAATAGGCTTTTCCGCCTCTCAATTGTTTCCTTTTTGATCTATCTTTACTGATGATGGATTGGTATGACTTCTTTGAATGGAGATGCACTTAGAAAATACAAGCAAAATCGATATCAATTATGTATCTCTATATATGTGATCTTAGGCCATTTTTGCTTGGTCTAGCATCGTCCTCTTACTAACTAGAGTGCAAGTTTGTAGCCGGTGGCATTGTTGTCGCTGCTTGGTTCTGATGACCCTGGAGTCTGACTATCATCTGTTGCAAAGCTGAAGCGTGAGGCATTCAGCACACCGGATGGGCTTTTTGGGACGGAAAGACTAACATTGCTGTTCGGTTTCGTCTCCACTAATGCCACCTCTTGAATTGCTTCATGACATCTCGTCACTTTTTCCTGCAATAAATAGGATATCGGATATTTTAGATACATTGTAAATGTAATACATAACTAAACATCGGAAAGAAAGGGTTAGACACCTTATCTACAGGGATTTCAGAAGCTAAAAGAGCACTGCTGAATTCAAAAACTTTTGTCTCCGCGACTGTGTACATAACCACGGCTGCTGCAATCTCAGAGGGCTTGAACTGCAGGAACTTTGTTGCTGTAAATCAAATGAATAAAGGTACTCTCAAATATTTGCTATTAGTTTACGGATCTGGACAAAAATATGGAACCGGCAAATAGGTAAGACGATGAATACCTTTCAAAGTGCCAAGTATGAGCCCGGTGCAGCGAGAAACACGTTCGCTAGTCAGAGGGTTTCCCTCATTGAACTTGTCTGCGAAATAATCAATGTATGAGAAGGGGGTCACGGCCTTCATCCTCCAGTTCAGAGACCTCATCACAAAAATCTCCATCTTCTTGATATCATCTGCATCGAATATATGTTTCTCAGTTTCACACTGCAAACCTGTGGCATAGCGAAATAATAATAATAATAATAATAATAATAATAATAATAATAATAATAATAATAATAATAATAATAATAATAATAATAATAATAATAATAATAATAATAGAAACTCACCGATCAAACATGCAGCCAATGGTTTCGTCCATCTTGGCAGCAATTGAGAGGCAACACATGGAGCAACCAGGGTTTCCTCCATCTTGGCAGCAATTGATAGGCAAGCAACTGACAAAGCCTGCTGCGCCCACGGCTTTTCATCCTACAGAAACAAGAAAACATAAATAAGATTTCTGGTCTGTCGAGGCAAAATGCAATTACATGTTGATTAGATATCAACCTGCTAAATATAGGGAAAACTAATAAAAAAATGAAAAACTTACTGGGAGGTTTGAAGCGAGGAATCTATCCAGATAGTTGCCAGCAAGATACACACACAGTGGTCCAAAATTGTAATGAGCCTAGACCTGCAGGAGGCATGGAAAGACAGGTAGCGGAATTCAGTTGCTACGCAAAACAGATTTGATCATGTAAGAGCAAAGTAGGTGAAAACTGTAAAACATACTTTCTAAGAACTAGACAGAAACAAGTAAAACTAAACACAAACAAGCATGCTATCTAGAAACCCTAAGAAACGAATAACCAGTACTCAATGCTGTAATATCAGTCCATCCTAAAGGAAAACTCGAGCCTTAAAAAAAAGAAGGTTTGGCAAAGATTTGGTTCTTGGTCTTTGTAAGCGCTAGATCGCTCGATCACACACTTGAGGCCGAGGTGTGGTTTTTGTGATGTGTTCTCTTCACACCACACGAACTTCTGTTCTTTTATCATCGATCTGAAGAAAACTAACATGACAGGGCGTGGTGACCGATTCCGGTGCTCCGATCCGCACTCATCGCTCCACGTCTCGCCCTAGGACTTCTTCCACACAACGTACAATACACATGCATCCCGTGCATGTCTCACGCACGCACCCACGCATGCCATGCATGCATATCCATGCAAACAAACGATGCTACTTATTCGGCTAAACACACAACGACTTGATTACTCTAACAATCCCTCCCCTAATCTAGTCGTTGCCGATCTTCACCACTCCGATCTTCCCTCTGAGTTCCAAGAATCTGTCGCCCGAGAGCCTTTGTAAGACCATCGGCGAGCTGATCATTGGTGTTTATGTAGTCAATATCAACTCGCCCTTCTTCCACGCATTCTCTGATGAAGTGATAACGTAGCTCAATGTGCTTACTTCTTTCGTGGAAGACCGAATTCTTCGTGAGGGAGATCGCCGATTTGTTGTCGACCAGGAGTTTTGGGGGTATTGCCTTGTCATTCATCATCTCCCCAATGAGCCGGCTGAGCCACACTCCTTGACACGCCACCGCAGTGGCTGCCATGTACTCGGCTTCACATGAAGAAATGGCAACCACACGTTGTTTCTAGGATTGCCAGCTTACCGGACTTCCGCCGAGGAAGAAGATTGTACCAGACGTACTCTTCCTGTCGTCGACATCGCCGGCGTAGTCCGAGTCGCTGTAGCCTGTCAACTCCGGTGTTCCGCTTCCGCGTGTGTACGAGCAACCGTAGTTTAGCGTGCCAGCGATGTACCGAAGGAGCCGTTTTACTGCTGCCATGTGATCAGCAGCTGGTGTCTCAATGAACCGACTCTTATAGCCGACGGTGAAGGCTATGTCTAGCCTGATGTGCACGAGGTAGCACAAACTTTCGATGACACTCTGGTACCATGCGCTGTCCACCGTCTTCTCCTTGCTTTCTCTTCTGAGCCTGAGCCGTGACTCCATTGGCAGACTGTTGGGGTTACATGGTTCACCCTTCCGTGCACCAAGTTCTTCTGATGTGGCTGCGTGGGCTTCTTCTTTGGACACTTGTGGGCATAGTGTCCCACTTCACCACAATTGGAACACTGCACCCCAACCTTAGGTGCCTGACCTTTGTTGCCTTGGGGTGGGTTCTAATGCCCTTGTCCTGCCGGCCTAGGTGGAAAAGCAGGACGTGACTGCAGTAGTTGCTGGCGCTGCGGCTTGACTTGCGATGGGGAAGGCCTGAAGTTAGGGTTGTAACCTTCTGTGCTGGGTAGGACACCATAGAACGGCTCACTTGTTCTGTAGGCTACGGTGTAAAACGTGGTGGAGTGTTGCTGTCTGAAGATTGACCTTGCCAGTTCATCTTTCTCTTACGTTCATTCTGCAGGGCCCTCCTCTTTCTCTCCACAATGAATGCCCTTTCAATCATCTTCTGGAAGCTAGCATATTCATTGGAGGACATAGCACACTGCATCTTCATGGTGAGTCCTTCCATGAAGCAGTCTTGCTTTTGCTCATCAGTGTCGATGTCCCTTGGTGCATAACGGGACAGCTGCGTGAACTTGGTGAGGTATTCCCGTACCGTCATGCTACCTTGTTTGAGAGAGAGGAACTACTTTCTCTTGTTCTTGAGCTCTCCCGCTGGGACATAGTGGCTGCGGAAGCTACACTTGAATTCTTCCCAAGATATGTTCTCGAGATCCCCGTGGGCTGCGACGTAGGCAGTCCACCAGTCGGCTGCGGGTCCGTGTATCTGGTGATAGGCAAACAACACCCTATCAATGCCCTTGACATTGAATTATCTTCATCTTGTTCTCTATAGTCTTCAACCAGTCATCTGCCTCCAGGGGTTCAGCAGCACTTGCAAACTTTGGAGGTTGATTGCCTAGAAATTCACTCAACCTCGGCTGACGTGGTGCAGCCGGTGGGGGTGGAGCTTGATGCATGTTGGCCACCACTTGCATCAGGTTCTGAATGAGCTGTTTCTAGTGTTGATCATCTGATGGATCAGGTCAGCCGCTCCTCGGCGACCACCCCTGCCATACCATCCAGGAATGGGGAAGTTGGCAGCCTCGTTGTTGTTGTTGGCACCACGACCTCTTCCTCTGTCGGCCATCTATCATGATCAACCAAATATCTTAATCATAACGCATCAACTTCCCTATGTAGTTCGCATGGTGTAATGCATAAATTTAAATTTGGATAGTGGAAATTTAGATGGTTTGAAAAACCACACAAGGTTTCAATCAACTCATGACAAAACTCCATAACGAAATCAAATCCAAACATAACGGCGAGGTTGTGGACAAGTGCCCATGGCTTCCATAACTCACGTCACAAACCAATCATTAATAAGCAAACTAACACAAATGAGTTTATAACGCTACTACTCGATGGAATACTAAATTAGGGGAAACAATCTCTAAACGACTCATACTACTGCTCCGACTCCTGAGGGTCTTCATCTTCAGGGTTGCTAGCCCCTGACTCAGCTGTTGGTTGGGAAGTGGGTGGTGGGGAAGTGCGACAGCGCTTGTTCGCCCTGCAGTCTGGAGAGTCGGGCGTCCATGTGTTATCCTCTGGCACACAGAGGTCGTTCTGCTCTCCTTACCTCGCCCTCAGGCAGGCACGAAGTGTAGCCTCGGTTCTCTTAAGGATATCACGTATATCCTGAAGCTCTTGCTGGCAGTTCTGCAATCTAGTGCTGAGGTTAGCTCCATCCTCCAAGCACATGCCCATCTGCTCACCTGTACATGTCGGTACCTGAGATATGGGGTACCCCCGCGCACAGGGGAAAATGCCTAAGGAACTCGCCCTTCTCCGCAGGGAGAGCTCCGAAGGCGCCACGCGTCCGGCGGGGCCGGACCTCCCTCTCCTCAGAGGAGAGCTCCGGGCCCGCCACGTGGCATACAGAAGCCGGACCTCCCCTTCCGCGGGAGAGAGGTCCGAAGGCGCCACGCGTCCAGCGGGGCCGGACCTCTCTCTCCTCAGAGGGGAGCTCCGGGCCCGCCACGTGGCCAACAGGAGCCGAGCCTCCCCCTCCACGGGGAGAGGTCCGGAGGCTCCACGTGCCCCGCGGAACGGGCCCTCCTCTCCTCTGAGAAGGGCTCCGGGCCCGCCACGTGGCAGCAGAACGGCGCTGCCTGCCCCCGAGCGATAGGCAGCGGGCGTAAAGACGCCCCATACCTTGCCCGTACAAGGTATTCAAGGCCCACGTCTTCCCAAGACGCGGAGACGCGGAGCACGCTTCTGTCAGGTGCCGTTGCACCCAGTCGCATCACAGACTGGCGAGCGGTGTCAGAACCTGCCAGCCAATAAACACCGCGACAAGACTTCCCATTCCGCCTGCGCCGTCATCAACCACTACGACTAGCATGCGGCATGGGCAGGGCGGCAAGATGAAGACTCATAAGCCTTCAACCAGAGGCAACTACCGGCATAACTGCAGATACGGTAGATAATAGACGATCTTCCCGGGACCACCTGTCGGGTCCCGGCCCCCTTGTAAGCTGCCCGAGTCTTGGACTATAAAAGGCTCAGGTAGGCGACGATAGCAAGGGTTCGCACTCTGCAACTCATACGCTAGCCATACACTCCCAAGCTGTAACTCACCCCCAAGCTCAGGACTCCGGCCCTGAGCAGCAAGCAATACAGCAAGCTCCATAGCTCGCCGTGGACGTAGGGTTTTACGCTCCAGCAGCCTGAACCACGTAAAACTCACCGCGTCAAGCTCTTACTAACTCGTCCATCCGCGCAAGCTCTCCGTAAGGGACTAGCCCCACCAAAAAAAGAACCTCCGCGGGCTGCCCAGTGCAGGTCTGGGGGAAGTGTCGACCGAACACTTCGACATTTGGCGCGCTAGGAAGGGGGCTTTTCTCCTAGCGCGACGAGTTTCCGCCGACGAAGATGACCAAGCTTCCTTCAGCGGCGAACTCTCCCCCCTCGCCTCTGCGGCAAACCACGACCAGGGGGGAGTACATGTCGACACACTCGGGACGGAGTGTGTCGGTACAAGCTGGGAGCGAGCAACCGGCTCTGGCAGCGCCGACCTCGGCAATGCAGGCTCCAACCAGCATCAAGTCTTCAGTAGCGCTGGGCGTACCCAGTGGGGGTGCGCTAGCTGCAGCGAGAGCGCTACTGTACAATCCGCCCGCTGGGGACGCGCCTCAGGCAGCGACCCAGCAGTGGATCCGCGAGGTAGACCATCTCGTCGTCGCCGCCGCAAACCCTCAACTTCGGCGGGGACGACGCTCTGGCCAACCGGTCGTGTCGCTGATGCGCGCACCATTGGTTGACGAGCATACGGCAGACTCCAGCTCTACTAGGCTCCAATCGATAGATCTGAGGACAGAGCTGGAGCGGTGTCGCCTGGGTCAAGATGCCCGGGTATACCTCGAGCAGCGCCGAGGAAGGCGTCGCTACCAAGAGGCTGACGACAACATGACGTCGGCCTCGACCCAGCCTGAAGAGCAGACCTTCGCCACGCAATCTCTGCCCCAGGCCTGCGCCGTGCATAATATGCCACAGTTATATGTCCTGCAGATGGCGCCCCCAGCCTATGGTGCAGCCTTGCCCATACCGGGGTACGCGGTGCTCAGTGCGAACCAAGCGTTCGCGGCACCAGAACCTGCGGCGACAGAAGCAGGGTGTGCGGCCCTCGCGCCCCACCTTCGCTTCGCGAAGTGGCCGCGCAAGTTTCGGCCGCACCTGCCTGGGAAGTACGACGGCAGCGTCAACCCGGCGGAGTTCCTCCAGATCTACTCCACCGCCGTACTTGCCGCAGGAGGGAATGAAGTCGTCATGGCCAATTACTTCCCTGTCGCCTTGACTGGCCCAGCCCGGTCTTGGCTCATGAACCTCCCCCAGGGTTCCGTAACTTCCTGGGGAGAGCTTTGCCGGCAGTTTATAGCCAACTTCGGCAGTTCCTACACCCGGCCTGGCACGGAGCTCGATCTCCACGCCATCCAGCAACAACCTGGGGAGTCGCTGCGCTCTTTCATCCAGCGGTTCTCCCAGGTGCGGAACACCATCCCACACATTCAAAATGCTTATGTGGTGGTGGCGTTCCGGCAAGGCATCCGGGACAAGAAGATGCTTGAGAAGCTCGCGACCAGGGAGGTCCGCGATGCCTCAGAGCTCTTCAGCTTGGCAGACAAGTGCGCCAAAGCAGCCAAAGGACGGAACTGGCACTCACAGCCGTCCTCCGAGTCAGGAGGACTGCACGGATCTGGTCCTACTCCCTATGGAGGCAGCAGGAAGACCAAGAGCCGAGGCAGAAGCAAGATAAGATCACCGGCCGCAGCCCCAGTCGTCACTGCAGCGACGCTCAGTGGGGCTCGGGGGCCGCGCCCCGACAAGAGGCAGCGAAGATCACCGATCCCAGAAGTAATCAAGACAATATGTGCCCCGTGCACGGCAGCTGTCACCACACTACTGCCGAGTGCCGGGAGATCCGAAGGCTCGCAGAGCGCTTCCGCAAGGGGAAGCGGCAGCGGGCTGATGCCCCGCCCTTCCGGCCAAAGGAAGACGAACAGAGGGTGGATGTTCCAGACAGCATCGACCACCCAGAGGAGATCCAGGAGCCTCAGCGTGTCGTGAAGGCGGCACGCAATCATGAGGACTCCAGCTCCAGTGACGATGAGCGTCGGAAGAAGCTCTACGTCATATACGGCGGGTCCGCCGACCCCTCGTACCGAAGCGCAGTCAAGACTCTGCGCCGAGCGGTAGCGTCGGTGGCGCCACTCCCAAGTGCTGCACCGCACCTTAAGTGGATGGGGACCCCCATCAGCTTTGACGCCACCGACTGCCCCAGAAACATGGCTGGGGCCGGCCAACTACCGCTCTTGGTAGCCCCTACCATTGCCAACGTGAGAATGTACCACGTTTTGGTAGATGGAGGAGCTGGGCTGAACCTCATCAGCCGTGCAGCTTTCCAGAAGCTACAGATCCCGATGGCCAAGCTCACCCCGTCGATCCCGTTCTCAGGGGTAGGGCCGGGACAGGTCATCCCCTACGGCAACATTAGCCTCCCGGTGACCTTCGGGGCTCTGGACAGCTATCGGACAGAGTACATTCTGTTCGACGTAGCGGAGATAGACCTCCCCTTCAACGCCATAATCGGCAGGCCAGCCCTGTACCGGTTCATGGCAGTAGCCAACTACGGCTACCTCGTCCTGAAGATGCCAACACCGACGGGCGTCCTCAGGATTCGTGGGGACCGCACTGCTGCAGTGTCGGCCCTAGAGAAGCTCCAAGCGCTCGCAACAGCTGGGGCATCAGCCCCCGGCAATACGGAGCCAGACCAGCTCCGCCCGAGCGCACGTCACCGTGCTTCCGCCACAGCACCCCGCGTGCAACCTCTCGACGAGGGCGACGTCCCCTTAAAGGTCGTCCAAGTCGGCGCCGAAGCTACCCAGACCACCCGGGTAGCCGGGGGCCTGGATAGCAAATAGGAAGGCGCGCTCGTCACCTTCCTCCGGCACAACATCGACGTGTTTGCATGGCAGCCGTCACAGATGTCGGGGATCCCCAGGGAGGTGATCGAGCACCACTTGAAAGTCTTCCCCGACGCCCGGCCGGTTCAACAGAAGCCCCGCAAGCAGTCCATCGAGCGGCAAAACTTCATCCGTGAAGAAGTCAAGAAGCTGCTGGACGTTGGCTTCATACGGGAGGTCCACCACCCCCGGTGGTTGGTGAACCCCGTCGTTGTCCCGAAGGCCGGCGGGAAGCTCCGGATGTGCATCAACTACACCAGTCTCAATAAGGCATGTCCCAAAGATCCATTCCCTCTCCCTAGAATAGATCAAATAGTAGACTCAACGTCAGGCTGTGATATGATGTGCTTCCTAGACGCCTACTCGGGTTCCATCAGATCCCCATGTCTAGGGAGGACGAGGAGCACACCTCCTTCATCACAGTAGACGGCCTTTATTGCTATGTGTCTATGCCTTACGGCCTAAAGAATGCACTCCCCACCTTTGTGCGAGCGATGCACAAAACCTTTGGGGAGTTAATAAGAGACCTAGTTGAGGTGTACGTCGATGACATAGTTGTCAAGGTCAAGCAGGGTTCATCTTTGCTAGATAACCTAGCCTTAGTCTTTGACAAGTTGCGCTCTACGCGCACCAAGCTGAACCCAGATAAATGTGTGTTCGGTGTGTCCTCTGGGAAGCTCTTAGGGTTCCTAGTCTCGCACCGAGGGATTGAGGCCAACCCAGAGAAGATCAAGGCCATCGACTTGATGCGGCCCCCTGCCCGCGTCAAGGATGTTCAGAAACTCACGGGATGTCTAGCCGTGCTGAGTCGGTTTATACCGAGGCTAGCAGAGCGGGCACTCCCTTTCTTTAAGCTCCTGCGCAAGTCAGGCCCTTTTGCTTGGACTGACGAAGCAGAAGAGGCTTTCCAGGAGTTGAAGCGACTCCTGACGACCCTACCTATCATGGTAGCCCCTGAGCCCAGGGAGCACCTGCTGCTCTACATCGCAGCGACAACAGAAGTGGTGAGTATGGTCCTCGTCGCAGAGCGGCCAGACCCCTCACCTTCGCAACCTGCTCCGGTAGCAGAAGGCAGACGCCAGGAGGCCCCGCAGGGCCAAGGCGGTCTCCCGGACCCCCCGAAGGTCCAGGTCGACCTCCCGGAGGTCCAGGGCGGTCTCCCGGACCCCCAAGATAAATCCCCGGGGGCCAATTGGGACCTCCCGGAGGTCCCTCAAGACCCCCCGGAGCTCCCGGATAATCAAGATAGCTTAAGGGCCTCCGGGTCCCAGCTCCCGGAGGCCCCCGTGGGTCCACTCACCTCCAACGGGCCAGGGCCAATGGACGAGGACCTCCCAAGCCTAAGAGAGAGGGTTCGAACCATACAGAGGCATGTCTACTACATCAGCGAAGTACTTCATGATGCCAAGACAAGGTACCTAGAAGTCCACAAGCTGCTGTATGCGGTGCTCGTGGCCTCCAGGAAGCTCCGCCATTACTTCCAGGCCCACCGGGTCTCGGTAGTCACCTCGTATCCACTGAAGACAATTCTTCACAGCCCCCATGCGACTGGCAACGTTGCTAAATGGGCGGCGGAGCTGGCGGAGTTTGAGCTGGACTTCCTCCCACGCCATGCAGTCAAGAGCCAAGCACTGGATGACTTTGTGGCGGAGTGGACACCAACGAAGACTGACCCAGGGGGCCATGAAGGCGGTGAGCCAGAGCGCCAAGCTCCGGTCTTCACCGAACCCCACTGGACACTTTTCTTCGACGGCTCCTCGCGAAAGCAGGGCCAGTGCCGGCGTACTGCTCCTCATGCCATCGGGGGAACAGTTTGGGTATATGGTGCGTCTCAATTTCAAGGCAACCAACAACATGGCGGAGTATGAAGCACTCATATTTGGCCTGCAGACAGCCCTGTCTTTAGGTGCTCGCCAGTTGTTGGCACAGGGCGACTCCCAACTGGTCATCAAGCAAGTCAAGGGCGAATGCTCCTGCAATGACCCACAGCTAGCTGCATATCTGCTTCACGTGCAGATGTTGGAGAAAGAATTCCTCGCCTTGGACCTGCATCACGTACCGCGCGCTGGTAATGCCGCAGCTGACAACCTTTCAACGAAGGCTTCCACCGGAGCCCCCGTGCCCGAAGGAGTTTTCGAGAGGACGTTGCTGCGGCCTACAGCCCGGCCCGCCGAGCCGGGCGAAGGGGGCTTGACCAGCACCTCGAAGCTGGCGGTCCCAGTGGCCCTACAGCCATGGATGCCGCCAAGGATCGTAAGCGTCACTGGGGACTCCGTGCAACCCAGCGCTCAAGATCCAGAAGCTCAAGTCAGACCCGATGCATGGATCACGGAGATCCGGGACTACTTGAAGGACAATATCCTCCCTGATGAACGTGCAACCACTGAACGGATTGTGCGTATGGCTAAGAGATACGCGCTGGTAGAGGGGGATCTCTACCGGCGTGGCGCCAACCACATCCTATTGCGGTGCATAACCCAGGGGGAAGGCTGCGACTTGCTCACTGAGATCCATGGAGGCGAATGTGGAAGTCACTCTTCCTCACGCACACTTGTCGGTAAAGCCTTCCGGCATGGCTTCTACTGGCCGACAGCACTCCAGGATGCCGTCAAGCTGGTCGAGAGCTGCAAGGCGTGCCAGTTCCACGCCAAGCAGATCCATACACTGGCTCAGGCGGTACAGATGATCCCGCCCTCGTGGCCATTTGCCGTATGGGGGCTGGACATCTTGGGACCATTTCCCAGAACCGTCGGGGGATTCCGGTACCTCTATGTCGCCATCGACAAGTTCACCAAGTGGCCGGAAGCTACACCAGTTGTCACCATCAACAAACAATCCGCAGTAAAGTTCATGAAGTCTATTGTCTGCCGGTTCGGGGTTCCGAACAGAATCATCACCGACAACGGGACCCAGTTCACCAGCGCAGCATTCCAAGACTACTGCGAGGACCTTGGTATTCAGGTGTGCTACGCCTCTGTCGCCCACCCAAGGAGCAATGGGCAAGTTGAGAGGGCCAACGCGGAGATTCTCCGGGGCCTTAAGACTCGCACCTTCGCCAGCCTGAAGAAACATGGTACCAATTGGGTAGATGAGCTTCCGAGCACACTATGGGCTAACCTTACATCCCAGAGCCGGGCCATCGGGGATACACCCATCTTCATGGTGTATGGGGCCGAAGCTGTACTTCCCCAAGAAATCACCATGAAGTCTCACCGTGTCCGGGCTTACGACGAAGCCGCGCAGGACAACCTCCGGCGTGGAGAAATCGACCTCGTCGATGAGGTCCGATTACATGCAGCACTCCGTAACGCGCGGTACAGACAAGCGCTTCGGCGCTACCACCAGAGGTCTGTGCGTGCCCGGGAGCTGCAGGAAGGTGACCTGGTGTTGCGGCACATACTTTCTCGCGAAGGGGCCCACAAACTCTCCCCTAGTTTGGAAGGCCCCTTCCGAGTCATGAAAGTATGCCGCCCCGGGTGTGTGCGCCTTTCCACCGAGGATGGGGACCTGCTCCCAAACCCTTGGAACATAGAACATCTCCGTAAGTTCTATCCCTAGAGCAAAAATAGGACAGTACTTTCTTTTCGTAATAAACTCCATAGAGTCCAGGAGCAGCGCTCGGAGCAGCTAAGCCCCAGGGAACGGTACAGGACTACGTTCAGCTTTGCCTGGTTCCGACTCCAAGCGCGTAGAGTCTTGCTTCCCCTCTTAATGGGGCGGGTCGTGGCCTCCATGTTTAGCCTGCCTTCCTCCTGTGAAAAGTTGTACGAAAAGAAACCTGCTCTACTTTGCTCTTTCCTCGTACTCATTTAAATTGTGTATTAAGTTTTTTAACCACCCTTGCAGTGCATGGTTGCCATGTGCTCAGCTCCCCCTCCCTACAGTCCCCAAGCACCAAGCATATGGTTAGGGGCTATAAGTCAAATAAGACTATGAGATAAGGGAGGGGAAGCCCCCAAGGAGAATTACGTTTCCTCTACCTGTGTGCAGGACCTCTAGGCTATGGCGACAGGGACTACATAAACGGGGGGAAAGGAGCTATCAACAGCACCGGCCCAGGACTGGAAGGACCGGGCCCTGGCCCTTCAGCAGGGGCGAGGCCCAAAGGCCCCACGCGTCAAGCAGGTCCAGAGCTCCCGCCTCCCATGAGGGGGGCTCCGGGATCGCCACGTGGCAGGCGAACGGACCCCCCCCTGGTGGGAGGGCTCCGAAAGCCCTACGTGTCCAGCATGGCTGGAGCCCCCGCCTCCTAAGGAGGGGCTCCGGACCCGCCACGTGGCAGGCAGATTTGGAGCTCCCCATAGGGCGAGATCCGGAGACCCCGGGGGCCCCTAACACGGTTAGAACCCGGGGAAGGTGTCTATGCAGAGCTCTGAGATTGGAGATGGCCTCTGAGTACCTTGCGGAGCTAAGGACTCAGACAGGCAAAGCCAAGAAGGAGAGAAAGAGCATCACAGACACAAATATCTAAAAGAGTCAAACTATGCGAGGCTCCATGAGCTGGACTACAGACTCGATAAAAAGAAAGAAACAAGTCCCAAGGGTCTCCTGACACGACCAGAATCTAGAAGTTGCAAGAACGGCCGCATCACCAGGCTTCAGCCCTGGCTGCACTCTCTCGCTCCATGACCCGAGCGCAGGAATCGCCTCCCTCATCACCGGCGCAAAAGCCGGTGACACCAAGGGAGCTCCTGAGGCCCCCTCCGCAGTATTCAGCGGTCTTCCTGGAGACTCTGCCGTCTGGGATCCTCCATGGTGCATCGGCGCCTTCCTTCTCCTGAAGTTCCCTCATCACCGGCGCAAAAGCCGGTGTCATCAAGGGTGCCCCTGGAGCCTCCTTCCCTCATCACCTGCGCAAAAGCCGGTGTCATCAAGGGTGCTCCTGAGGCCCCCTCTCCGCAGCTTCAGCGGTCTTCTCGGAGACTCTGCCGCCTGGGATTCTCCTCGGTGCTTCAGCGGTTTCTTTGAAGACTCCACCACCTAGGAAGGGACACAACGCCAAGGAGCTTTCTGCCTGCCGTCACCAAGGAAGGGCTCCGTCGGGAGGACAAACCAGAGACCCCTTGGTGGCGCCACCCTCAGAGGCAAGGCAGGCAGGCTCCCTAAGTCCCAGGCTTGGTGCAGACGCCATCGCTGGAGGAAATCGAGAGCGATTCTCCCCCCATAAGGCAGGTTAAGAGCCATGGAAGAAGACAAGACTGTAGAGACTCGAGGGAGGCGCAGGGGCTGGAAGCCTTATAAGGGGAGTGTACCCACATGGGGGTTTCATTTCACACCTTCCCGGGTGCAATCCCAAGCGATTCGGAACTCTTCGAATACACTGCATCGGCAACCGCTTCGGCTCCTAGACCGAGAGCCGATGACGGGTGGACCCAAGCCGCCCAACTGAAGCGGTGGGTCAAGGAGTCAGTCTCCTGAGAAGATGAGCCGGCAAGGCACTTCGGTGGTTCCCGAAGAAAGCGCCACAACGTGCAGAAGTGGCAGTCTTGGGAACCGCCACAGTAAAAGCAACCATCAAGTGAGCGAACGCTCCCACGATCCCGCGGCCGTTCGTGCTCCGGCAGCGGTCAATTCGGGACTTAGAGAAAGTGCGCGGATCGGAAGAGACGGAGGTCCCACCTCGGGCTCGCTATCTCCCCCGAGATAGGCCCGGGGGCCACTGTCGGTACCTGAGATATGGGGTACCCCCGCGCACAGGGGAAAATGCCTAAGGAACTCGCCCTTCTCCGCACGGAGAGCTCCGAAGGCGCCACGCGTCCGGCGGGGCCGGACCTCCCTCTCCTCAGAGGAGAGCTCCGGGCCCGCCACGTGGCATACAGAAGCCGGACCTCCCCCTCCGCGGGAGAGAGGTCCGAAGGCGCGCACGCGTCCAGCGGGGCCGGACCTCCCTCTCCTCAGAGGAGAGCTCCGGGCCCGCCACGTGGCCAACAGGAGCCGAGCCTCCCCCTCCGCGGGGAGAGGTCCGGAGGCTCCACGTGCCCCACGGAACGGGCCCTCCTCTCCTCTGAGAAGGGCTCCGGGCCCACCACGTGGCAGCAGAATGGCGCTGCCTGCCCCCGAGCGATAGGCAGCAGGCGTAAAGACGCCCCATACCTTGCCCGTACAAGGTATTCAAGGCCCGCGTCTTCCCAAGACGCGGAGACGCGGAGCACGCTTCTGTCAGGTGTTGTTGCGCCCAGTCGTA
This sequence comes from Neostapfia colusana, assembly GCA_030760725.1. Classification (NCBI taxonomy): domain Eukaryota; kingdom Viridiplantae; phylum Streptophyta; class Magnoliopsida; order Poales; family Poaceae; genus Neostapfia; species Neostapfia colusana. Next base: position 71,001,444 of record JASWHV010000015.1, read on the forward strand.
TCATAGACTGGCGCGCGGTGTCAGAACCTGCCAGCCAATAAACACCGCGACAAGACTTCCCATGCCGCCTGCGCAGTCATCAACCACTACGACTAGCATGCGGCATGGGCAGGGCGGCAAGATGAAGACTCAGAAGCCTTCGACCAGAGGCAACTACCGGCATAACTGCAGATACGGTAGATAATAGACGATCTTCCCGAGACCACATGTCGGGTCCCGGCCCCCCTTGTAAGCTGCCCGAGTCTTGGACTATAAAAGGCTCGAGTAGGCGACGATAGCAAGGGTTCGCACTCTGCAACTCATACGCTAGCCATACACTCCCAAGCTGTAACTCACCCCCAAGCTCAGGACTCTGGCCCTGAGCAGCAAGCAATACAACGAGCTCCATAGCTCACCGTGGACGTAGGGTTTTACGCTCCGGCGGCCTGAACCACGTAAAACTCACCGCGTCAAGCTCTTACTAACTCGTCCATCCGCGCAAGCTCTCCGCAAGGGACTAACCCCACCGAAAAAAGAACCTCCGCGGGCTGCCCAGTGCAGGCCCGGGGGAAGTGTCGACCGAACACTTCGACAGTACACCCCTCTTGGACTGCCACATACTTGAACCTAGTCGTGCCACTCTCTCGCTTAATAGTGTACATGTATTTGGTCCTGTCCAGGTGTCCACGGTTGGTGTAGCTCCGACAAGTGATAGCCTCCCGGGTTGCTTCTTTCTCTGCCTCTACCATAGTCGCTCGCCGAGCTGGTGAGTGGTGTACCTTGATCAGCTTGTTGCCGTGGTAGATCCTAGCCTCCGAGCTCCATTCCTCGCTTAGTAGTGTTGTAGTACACTACTAGCTTGCCGGTGTAGACAGTGGTGTGAAGGAGACGTCGAAGACGCTGCAGCATGCTTCCTATAGCTACCCCGTGAGAGTGGTACGTCACAGGGTTCTCCACTTTCTTCTAGGCGGGTGCATCTATAGGAACTCGTCCTCCGGTGGTCTTGCGAGTGGTACGAAGCATGCGAACCATCTAATACATAAAACATTTAAAAATTGAGATACAAAACAAATAAATACTCTATTTTGAATATAGATAAGATGAGATAACAAATAAATAAGAGAACAATTATTAAATAGCATATTAACACCACACCCTTTTGTAAAATAGTTTTTAAGACCATAATGTCCTAAATACGTCCGTTTCTAACTAGGTTTACGTTCCTACGGCAACCTGGCTCTGATACAACTTCTGTCACACCCGGTTTTTCTGAAGATCATCCAAGTGAATAAACACATGTATGTCAGGATCTTTGCTCATACATATGATGACAATAGTGAAGCATCATTTAATACAAGTCAAGTGTATGAATACATAAAAGTCTTACATAAATGTCTCAAAAGACTAATTAAATGTTAGATACAAATCACGACAACGCAGCGGAAATGAAGTCTTATGGAGCTCCATCACAAGCGTTGCCCAGGGGATTCCGCAAACCTAGAACACATATTCAGGATCAAAGTCGTCGTAGTTGTACTCCATGCCTTCACCATGGCCTAAGCAGCAAATAAGTCCAACAAAAGCAAACTTGAGTACCTAAGGTACTCAGAAAGTGTTAGAAAGAAATAATATGCAAGCTAAGACAAGGAAAGACATAACTCATGGTTATTGCACTACGCATTAGTTCCTATCACCTTATCTTATTAAGCACCTATATTACTGCATAAGTGAAATAATCCCATTCCCATAGTCTCATCATCAATGTTAATCTTCCCGCTTAACATTCCCAAACTCTCACTTCATAATCCACTAATCATGAAGAAGTCCAAGCCGCTCTTGACCGTGAGAACGGCTGTCATTACAGTTTCCAACTCGACAGAGTGTGTACCTCTTTACCCACAAGTAGTGATTTCATCCCCCATTTTCGGGTGGACTAAAGAACATCCATTTTGCCTGGGCCGCATACAACGTTCACACGTCCCAGGTGTGTAGCCAGGAGATTACTACGAGGCCTTTACAAAGGGATTCTCGACGAGTATGAGCCCACTGAGGTTTCACCCCTAACAGCATCCAGGAGGCTCCAACCTCCGCTGCAGTGGCCCCCTATTGAGCCTTGTGTTTACCAAGGTAGTCCAACTTACTCCTATTCGCATCCCAACTCTTCCGATTGATCCCCCTTAATCCCTGTTCACGAGTAGGAAACGGCCCGCTCGAGTTATGCCTCTTTAATCCATTTTTCTTAACTTGATCACAGCAGTTATAATTAAATGAAAACCTAATCTAAACAATACTCCAGGGATTTATTGGGTCATGCATGTGGAGTGTCATACAATCTAGACTAATGCAAAAATCACAATTGTAGACATGATAACGTGTATACAAAATATAAGCATGTAAATTTTGATGCAACCGGAGGCTTGCCTTAGTGTTGATCCCAACTAATGTTTTTGTCAGTAGACTTCTAGTCAGCGACCTCCGAAGTCCTCTCGAGAGATACTTCTATCGCAATGATCAATAAAAGGATGTGTTATATTATGAGTTTATGTGCTATATAAAACTACAGAAACAAACTATATGAAGACAGAGGATTCTGGGGTTGAAATTTTTACAGGGCCTTTCTAATCCCATGATAGGGTTATGGTGAAATTTTCAGAGGTTTCTGATGAAGGAGTTGGCCACAATAATTCTTGGAAGATTTAACCTAATTTGATTTACAGGAAATAAACCAGACTTTCTCATAGGGAGTAATCTGATATTCTAAGAAGTCTGGTCCTAAGGTTTCTAGGAAAAATTGTTCCAAAATTTTCTAAGTTTTCTGCTGGCCAGAATTTCTTGTTGTAGCTTATTATATTTTTCTAAAATTTCATTCTATTGTATTTCAGCTTTTTTATTTAATCCCTGAGCTAACCTCCTGATTAAGCCACCTTAATCAGCTCCAAAAATCCTAAGATTTTTTCTGGAGATCAGGAACTAGGAGAAGAATTTTCTGACAAAAATGGGAATATTCCATAAAGCCAATATTTCTGGAATTAATCCCCAAAGGAATAACTAAAAAAAGTTCTACAGAAATTCCTAGCCATTTTCATAGCTAGAACTTTGTTTCTCTGCAAAGTACTCCTTATGAGGAATCTAACAAAATTGATCTCATCCTTTTTGGAGTTTTCTACACAGAGTTATGGGCTCTCAAAGTTGCAGCCATTTCTGGATTTAATTTCCCGCAGAAAAATCTCTCCCACGGCTGACAGTGGGCCCCCCTCGTCAGGCCCTTCTTTAACCTCGGGACGGAGCCCCACGCGCACAGAGCCCGATCTTGGCGCGCCCCGTTCTCCCTCGTTTCTCCACTATTTTCAATGTGGTTTTGTGCTACACGATCCTCAGACCGTCTCCTAGCAGTCGGGCAAGGTTTCCCCGCATGAAAACAACTGCCGATATATTGCTTACCGTCCGGGTTGGAAATTCAGTCCTTTGACGGACCACCGCAGATCCGATTCCGTCCATATCCAACCCTGGATGTTCAGCCACTGCTGCAGCTGCAGCAAATGAATATTTGTGTACCCCCACCTCAGCAAAGTGCACAAGTATTCAACCACTACCATCTTGTGAAGATCCTGAGCTCACATCGTATGGTACTTGTAACGATGTGGGTCATATCACTCCGGAGTGTCAGGTGACCAAGCCAAGCAGCAGTAACTTATCATATCAAGCTGCAAAGAGAATCCATGGTCAGCCAAGGAGGACAACACTGAAAGTGGGAAACGTGAACTATATGGCAGTGGAGGATGTCCCCATGGGAGAACCCGTTTATGCGGGTATGTTCAGCCTACGTGATCAGCCCACATTCTTGTTGTTCGATTCGGGTTCCACACATGAGTAAAGATTGTGTGTTAAAGCACCAAATACCATCAAGTACCTTGGCCGCATCTTATCGGATTAATTCACCGGGAGGTAGTAGGACAGCGGGCAGGATTGTTGCTCGAGCACCTCTATGTTTAGATGGACAGATAAATCCTGCTACTCTCATCATCTTAGAAGGCTCGTGGATTGACATCATCTTGGGAATGGCTTGGTTGACACATCACCAAGCTATATTAGTTCCCAAACGGTGCAGCAGAATTCAAAGAGGCACGATCAACACACGTTGATGCTGAGAAATGTTGCACCGGAAGTTCCTGCTGTACACGATGTTGAAGCTAAAAAACTGGAGGACATTCCAGTGGTCCGGGAATATCAGGACGTGTTTTCCGGGCATGCCTCCCGAACGTGATGTGGAGTTCAAGATTGAACTAGCGTCGGAACCACACCGATCTCTCGGAGGCCGTATAAAATGGCCCCAAAGGAACTCGTGGAGATGAATGAGCAGCTGAATGAATTATTAAGCAAAGGTGTTATTCAACCAAGTTCATCACCGTGGGGATGCTCCGCGCTGTTTGTGAAGAAAAAGGGCGAGACTCTAAGGTTATGTGTGGACTATCGTCCGCTAAATGCCGTAACTATCAAGAACAAGTATCCACTACCACTCATCGATATTATTTTCGATCAATTAGTGGGTGCTAAGGTTTTCTCGAAGATGGATCTTTGGTCTGAATATCACCAGATCAAAATCCAGGCGGAAGACGTACCAAAAACGGCATTCTTGACGAGATACGGGTTATATGAGTATCTCGTCATGTCATTTGGACTCACCAATGCTCCGGCCAAGTTTATGTACTTAATGAATTAAGTCCTCATGCTGGAGTCGGACAAGTTCGTCGTGGTCTTCATCGATGATATCTTAGTCTATTCTAAATCAGAGGAAGAACACGCCGAACATCTGCATATTGTGCTCCAACGCCTACTGGATCACAAGCTATATGCAAAATTCAGAAAGTGTGGGTTTTGGATCAACCAAATGCTATTTCTGGGGCAGATTATTTCAGCGGACGCCATTGCGGTTGATCCGAGCAAGATTGTCCAAGTGCTGAATTGGAGTTCTCCAAAATCAGTCCTCGAAGTCCGTTGCTTTGTCGGTTTAGCAGGTTACTACCGGAGATTCATTCTGAATTTCTCCAAAATTTCTAAACCTATGACGGAACTTCTGAAGAAAGGCAAGAAATATGTGTGGAGTGGAGCATGTGAGGAAGCACCTTCCAAACACCCACACTACGCCGGAAATACACCAAATTATTTGGCCAAGCTGCCCCATCTCAGCATGTGGTGGCACGGTAAAACCAGGTTAAATGCTCCATGAACCGCTCCTTAGAACCCAGGCAAGCACTAAACACTAGCCTAGTTTCTCGTGCACACAGCACCAACCAAAACATCCAGCTTGCCTAGATTCCTATCTCTACAACATTTCATCATATTCCATTCAATAGTATATAGTCAAAGTTGTATCTCATAGTCCAAGTGATCCCGAACCTAAGCATGGCTAAGCATAAAGAGTACAAATGATAAGCATAATTGAGTATTTCCCAACCGAGGCTACAAGAAATAATACATGAAAAGCTAGGAGAAAACATCCTAACATGGGTTTCATATTTCATAACTCAATGCAAATAACTCTAACTAGACATTCTAGCTTAGGTACAAAGTGGTCAAGGATACTTGCCTTCATCTGCTGCAATCATACACATAGCAAAACAAACAACATTCCATAAGAGTACATTCACATATACACTCATGCAAGTCAAACGTGCATAAAACATAGCTTCATTTTATGCTTTGGCCTAAAATCACTAAAGTCTACATATATGTATTCATTTTGGGTCTCTCATAGTGAAATCCTCATTTTTTTTAACCTCCTATGATATCCATACCAAACTTTGGTGTGTATATGTGCTTATATATTGCATTTAAACTTTAGTTTTAACCAAATTTGGCACTATATGAGCTGTATCTATGCACACCTACACCTTTCTAAAATATGTATTGTTCTTAAATTTGGAATTAAAATTTCAAACTCACTCATAAATTAAGTTCTAAATTTTATCCAACCTCTACATTACCTACCATAATTCTTAACTTCAAAATTTGCATAAAATGTATTTTCCATCCTAAGGCCCTGTTTGGCACAGCTTCTGAACCAGCTTTTTTATAAAAATAAGCTGCGGGTGTACCAAACAGTTAGCTTCTCCAGCAGCTTATTAGTTCAGCTGCTTCTCAGAATGAACTAAAAGCAGGATATAAGTTTAAGCTGCTGTTCACCAGCTTTTCAGACAAGCTGCTTTTTTAACAAGTTTAAGCCGTGCCAAACAGGACCTAAAACAGAATTTCACATCTTCTCATCAACTTTCAAATTGAAATTTCGTATTCAAAACCATATATGAATCTTTCCTAAAGTGTTTGTTATTTTTTTCATATATTCATATTTGTTTTTATGCCTAAAACTAGATTTTCATCAATAAACAGAATTTAAATTTATTTTCAGAATTTATCTACCATCTAAAACTAAATTTTAGATTGTTCTTAGGGTTTCCTAGGTGCTAGACTAATTTAAAATGAATTTACATGATTATTTACTTCCCTAGTAAACTCAATTGAAATTTAAACCTCCAATTTCCCTAAATTCAATTTCCTACAAGGTTTAAATCACATAAATGCTTTGCCACAGGGACTAACTCACAATTTCTACAAATTCCAGGGGCCTAATAACTTAATCAGTGCTAATCCCTAATTAACAGTGATTACAGGGGCTAATTTCAAATTACAAATTTAATTTTCCTAATTCTAGAGAAGTCCGGGGGCTAAAACAACTAAATCTAGCATTTTTCCTAATTCTAGAAAACTACAGGGAGTAGCTCAGAAGATTCCGGGGCTAGATCTAAATTTCTTAACGCGCCAGGGGGTAGCCTACAAATTTATCGGCTATTATAACGAGGGATCAACGTGGGCCGTTGGATTTTAAACGTGCGGCTCATATTAGATCCGCGAAGAGGTATGTCTTGATTTAATTTCAGCCGCGTGATTTCAAACAGACGCCCCACAATGCGCCACGTCACGCAGGCCGGAGAGAAACGCAGTGCGTGGCGGCGCTCGGCGGTGGGGGTGGCGATCACGCCGGAGAAGCTTTGGATCCGCGTCTATGTTCGCTAGAACTTGGATTTCTTTGCATAGATCAAAGGCGGGGAAGTAGGAGAGCTCACCCTGGGGTGTTGCTTGGACCCGAAAGATCTGGCAGACGGTCGGCAATGGCGTTTGGCGGTGGTCATCGGTGTGCTTCATCGGCAGGGCATTCGGATCTTGTTTCCTCCCGGATTTTTGGTCGTCGAACTTCCCTGAACTCCGGAGATGATGTAACGAGGGTTAGAAAAAATCAAAGCGGAGGAATTTGGTGCTTTCATCAGCGAACAGTGGAGACATCTTACCGGAGCTCGGTGGCGTCAGGTTTCTCGGTGAAGAATCATCCCAAAGTGGAGGCCTACGAGTTGCGCAAGTTTCTACGGAGGGGAGAGACCGGTTAGACAGAAGCAATTGGTGATGGTCGAGGAGAGTTTTTAAAACTCGGCGGCGGTACTCATGATGGATGAAGGTGCGATCATGGGTGAAAAATGGCGAGCTTTGCGGTCATTTTTATAGAGGCAGAGGCGGCGGTCAGTTGTGATCGTGTGGGCTGTGCGGGAGTCCAATATTATGGGGCGTGCACGGCGAAAACGAAATCGGCATGGAGTCCGGGCGTGGGAAGAAAGCTGGTGGCGGTTAGAGGAGGAGGATCTTACACGTGGGGCCAGATTGGCAGCGATAGAAGGAGAGGGGGTCACGGCCTGGCTGGGCCACGCGGGTGGTTTTTGGCCCAATGTCCTTTTTCCTTTTTCTTTTATGCCTCCTTCTTTCAAACTCAAATTCTTGTTTGAATTTTCAAAATTTCCTACATGCATCACGTCCAATTGTTTGAAATTTGAATTTGAAAAAGTTTGGTCATTACAGTTAGAGCCCAGGTAAAGGAAGAGGGATTGTTATAGGTTTGGCGAGCCAACAAGTACACTTAGCCATTCTCAAGGAAATGAAACCCAATAGAAATTCGTTGGGGCATAACCCTCTTACCGACGCGCCATATCGGAACCCGGGTATGGTGTTAAGTGGGCAAGGATCAGGTCACCACCGCCTTAGTGGCGTGCCATATCGGAACCCGGATATGGTGTTAAATGGGCAAGGGCTGGATCTCCACCACCTTAGTGGTGCGCTACATCATCGCCCGGATGTAGTGATAAGTGAGCAATGGTCTTTGCATATTACTCGACAGGAGCAAAGTGTAAGGAAGCTAGGCGAGGAACATGAATTTCGGGTGGGTAGTTGGAATGTAGGATCCTTGACGGGAAGCTAAGTGAGTTAGTAGATGTTGCCATTATGAGACGAGTAAATATCCTTTGTGTACAAGATACTAGATGGGCGGGTCAAAAGGTGAGAGAAGTCAAGAATACCGATTTCAAGCTTTGGTACTCTGAATCGGTTGGGACTAGGAATGGCGTAGGTGTTCTAATAGATAAGAGTCTTAAGGATGGAGTAGTGGATGTTAGAAGACGAGGGGATGGGATCATCTTAATCAAGATAGTTATTGGGGACATTGTCTTGAACGTCATTAGTGCTTATGCCCCACAAGTTGGGCTCAACGTGAGTGTAAGAGGCAATTTTGGGAGGACTTGGAGGATATGGTTAGTAGTGTACCGATAACCAAGAAACTCCTCATAGGAGGAGATCTCAATGGTCATGTGGGTGCAACTAACGTAGGGTTTGAGGGAATACATGGAGGTATTGGATGCGGCAATAGAAATCAAGAGGGTAAGGACATCCTAGACTTTGTCGTAGCCTATGATCTGTTGGTAGCTAACACCCTCTTTAGGAAGAGGCAATCTCACCTAGTGACCTTTAGTAGTGCCCAACACTCTAGCCATATTGACTTTGTCCTCACTAGGAGAAGGGATAGACGGGAGTGTCTAGATTGTAAGGTGATCCCCAGAGAATGTGTTGTGACACAACATAGTCTTGTGGTAGTTGACTCTCGCTTCCACACATGTTCTTTGTGGGACAAAGGTGTCAAAATCACAAGAACAAAGTGGTGGAAGTTGAAAGGAGAATCACAAGAATCCTTTAAAAACAGGGTGATCACATGACCCTGGGCAGAAAATGGAGATGCAGATAGTATGTGGGTGAAGATGGCAACTTTCATTAGGAAGGTAGCTAGTGAGGTGTTCGGTGTGACAAAAGGAAACTTGTAGATAAAGACACTTGGTGGTGGAATGAGGATGTACAAAAGGCCATTAAAGAGAAGGAGTGTTACAAGAGTTGGTTCATGATAGAAGCGCAAGCAACATGCTAAAGTACAAATATGCCAAGAAAAGGCGGGCTATGAGTAAAGCAGGAGGATAGGCCTATGATGAGTTATATGAGAGACTAGAGACAAAAGAAGGTGAAAAGGACATATACAAGATAGCAAAAACTCGAGAGAAAGATGTGGGATTTCAATCAAGTTAAATGCATCCAAGATGAGACTGACCGCATTCTAGTGAAGGATGAAGAGATTAAGAATAGATGGTGGGATTACTTTAATGGTCTATTCAATGATGAGAATGGGAGCACTATGGTTGAGTTGGATGACTCCTTTGATGACTCCAACAGGCGGTTCGTGCGGAGGATACAAGTTTTTGAGGTTAAGGAGATCTTAAAAAGGATGAAAGGAGGAAAGGCCCTCGGCCATGATGATGTCCCTATTGAGGTGTGAAGATGCCTTGGGAACGTGGCAATAGTATGGCTCACAAAGCTATTCAACCATATTTTTCAGTCAAATAAGATGCCTGAAGAATGGAGGAAAAGTATGTTAGTACCTATCTTCAAAAATAAAGGATATATTCAAAGTTGTACTAATTATCCAGGGATTAAGCTTATGTGTCATACTATGAAGATTTGGGAGAGAGTGATTGAACACCGCCTGAGGAAAGTGACAAATGTCACTAAAAACCAGTTTGGTTTTATGCCTGGGAGGTCTACTATGGAGGTGATTTTTTTGCTTCGTCAGCTTATAGAGAGATATAGGGAGCAGAAGAAGGACCTATATATGGTGCTCATTGACTTGGAGAAGGTGTACGACAAGATACCAAATTCAGTTATGTGGTGGGCACTAGAGAAACATAAAGTGCCAACAAAGTATATTACCCTTATCAAGAATATGTACGATAATGTTAGGACAAGTGTGCGCGTAAGTGATAGTTAGACTGATGCATTTCCTATCACGGTAGGACTACATCAATGATCAGCTTTGAGCCCATACATCTTTTCCTTGGTGATGGATGAGGTGTCGAAGTATCTACAAGGGGATATCCCTTGGTGCATGCTCTTTACCAATGATGTAGTGTTGGTAGATGAAACTAGGGATGGTGTTGATAAGAAATTAGAGTTATGGAGACAAACCTTAGAGTCCAAGGGGTTTAGACCTAGTAGGACCAAGATCGAGTATATGAGGTGTGAATTTAGTGGTGTTGGTCGTGAAGAGGGAAATGTTAGTCTACAAGGACAAATAGTACCTGGAAGGGACTCTTTCCGATACTTAGGATCAATGTTACAAAGCAATGGCGATATTGAAGAGCATGTTTGCCACAGGATCAAGGTAGGGTGGACGAAATGACGACAAGCCTATGGAATCCTATGTGATAGGAAGGTCTCACAAAAGCTAAAAGGGAAGTTATATAGGATGGTGATCAAACCCGTGATGCTATATGGGGCGGAATGTTGGCCAACTAAACGGCAACATCTCAAACAAATGAGTGTCGCAAAGATGTGCATGCTACGATGGATGTGTGGGCACACGAGAAGAGACCGAATAAGTAATGAGGTGATTCGTGATAGGGTAGGGGTGGCGCCGATTGAAGAGAAGTTAGTCCAACATTGACTAAGGTGGTTTGGACATATCCAGCGGAGACTTCTAGAAGCACCGGTTAACTGTGGGATTTTAAGAGGTAGAGAAAATATTAGGAGGGGTAGAGGACGACCAAGGTTGACCAGGGAGGTAGCGGTAAAATGAGATTTGAGATATTGGAATGTATCCAGAGACTTAGCTCCTATAGGACCACGTGGAAAGTAGCAATTCATATGCCAGAATCTTAGTATTTTTTTCTTTTCTTTTTTCTGGTTACTCATATATCTCTTCTTCTCTTTTACTTCATTAAAATATATATAATATAAAATTTTTAGGTTTCATGTCTAGCTGACCTCAACATGCTTGGAATAAATGCTTGGTTGTTGTTGTTGTACAGTTAGAGCGTGGCACATGAAAATACATTCTAATTTCGTGGGTTAGAGCATGGCATAGGAAAATAAACTGTAATTTCGTGGGTTAGAGTCAAAGCTCACGAAAATAGCCCTATTCATGGGCCATCTAGGGGCTCACGAAAATAGATGGCATCTAATTTCGTGGGTTAGAGGGCGGCTCACGAAAATACATGGTTCTTTCATCAGCTTCCGACAGGGTGGCACACAAAACTAGGCATATTTTTTTTGGCCCACACACGGCTCACAAAAATACCCCCTTATACCCCGCACATCGAGCTTCGGTTCTCATTATCCCTCTCGCCACCCACGGCGACCTGCTGCCCGCCGCCCGTGCAGACCTGCCACCGCCGTCGTCCACCTGTGCCTGCACCACCCCGGCCTACGTCGAGCCGCCGCCACCGTCGGCCGCCTATGCCTACGCCACCCCGGCCCGCGCTGAGCCACCACCGCCGCTGCCTCGGCCCGCACCGAGCCACCGCTGCCTCTCCAGGGTTGGGATGCGCCGCTGCCGCCTCGACCACTTCGGCCGCCGCTCCGCCGCCGAGGTCCGGCACCAGCTATCCCTGACGCAGCCCGGCGACCAGCACCATCCCTCCCGGTGCCGCCCTTCCCTGTCACCCGGCACAGACCGGCCCGGCGCCGCCCCTCCCCGGTGCAGCACCTCCCTGCCGCCGAGATGCCTTTTCACCGGGCTGTTTGGGCCACCACACCATCGGTCCCATCTCGGACGACGCCCCTCCCCGCCCCCCTCGCCCCGGATGTCGTCGATCTGCCCCCTCCGTAGCGGCACTTCGGGTAGTGCCAACCGCAGCTCGCCCGATGCGCTCCTCGGCCCAACTCCACCGAATTCATCCTACGTACAAAGGTATTCTCTAATTAATCACTAAAGTTTGTAGTGCACTTTTCATATCATACCCAAATTGAACCAATATTAGATGTTTCAAGGTGCAGCTAGCAAGTAGAGCGAATTAATCTGCATGCTTTAGTTCTTGTGTATTTATAGTTTTCAGAGTGGCTGTCTTGAATAATTAACGTGCATGCTTTAGTTAATGTGTTGTGCTTTTGTTCATGCCTATTATGATCGAGTGTGTAATATATCCATCTATGCAAGAAAAGTAACTAGTAGCTCGCAAATAATAGATAGCACTCTTAGAAGAACGGAAAGTGTTGCATGGTTAATTTGTGTTTGAGAGAAAGTTTATTATAGTCTATGCAAATTTATTATTTCATCATTAAATACTTTGTTCTTGCGATATTATTAGTTGGAACATGCATATTTCTTAGTTCTATAGTTTGTATTGTATAGTCTAGAACATGGGTGATGATAGACGATGGATGTATGATGGTTAGTGGAAGGATGTTGCGCCTTCGGATGTAAGCTTTTGTGAAAGGAGAATGCAAATCTAACACACTAACAATCTCGATACATTGAAGCCACAAATGAGGATGGTGAATTAGTCAAGACAAAAGTGGTGGCGAAACAACTCCATTACATACCTCTTGCACCTAGGCTGAAACAGTTGTTTCTATCTAAATCAATTGCGAGACACATGCGGTGGCATAAGGATGGTGTGCGCGAAACAAAGTGAGTAATAACACACCCGTCTGATGCTCAGGCTTGGAAGGAGTTGGACTTTTTTTATGAGTATTTTGCAAAAGATGCTAGAAATGTTCGTATTGGTCTGGCCACTGATGGTTTCACACCATTCAACACATCTTCTGTCTCATACTCATGTTGGGTGGTCTTTGCTATTCCATACAATCTTTCACTAGCTATGTGTATGAAATATGAATACATGTTCTTGTCTCTAATCATTTCTGGACATAAACATCTAGGAAAACATTTAGGGATATTTCTTCAACCATTGATGGAGGAGTTAAAAGAATTGTGGACCGGAGTAGAAGCCTATGATAGCTACCAAAAATAGAAATTCAACTTGCGAGCAGCATACTTGTGGTCAATTCATGATTTTCCTGCATACGGAGTTTTCTTAGGATGGAGCACACACGGCAAACTTTGTTGTCCAATTTGTGGATCGGACTCTTATTGTTTTAGACTTACTCATGGGGGTAAATTGTCTTTCTTTGATTGCCACCGTCGCTTTCTACCAGCAAATCACCCATTTAGAAGGCAAGTCAATATATTCTGGAAGGATACTATTTTAACAAAGTGTCCACCAAAACCTAGTACTGAGATTACAGCATGGCTCAATCAACTTGTCCCTACAGATGATAGGTTTGTTGGTTTTGGTCACGAGCACAATTTGACTCATATAAAAGATGTGGGTATTATAACAGCACATGAAAATAGGACCTAATTATTTTAGTGGACCAAGATGTGGCCCACGAAAATAATCTGGCACTATTTTCTTGGGCATCATCTCAGCCCACGAAAATAACCTGGCACCATTTTTGTGGGCCATATCTTGGCCCACGAAAATAAGCTGGTATTATTTTTGTGGGCCAGGGATTGGCTCACGAAAATAGTTATTTTTGTAGGTCTTCTTCGGCCGACAAAAATAGTGTTATTTTCGTGAGCCGCTAACAAAATTAAATTTATTTTCGACTAGATTTTCTTGGGCCTTGCACCCACAAAAATAAGCATAAGACCCATGAAAACAATTGGGTTTTTGTCATATTTTCGTGGGTATGTGGCACACGAAAATATATCGGCTTCTTGTAGTGATGGTGTGGTTTTGCCACCCTAGACTACAAGTTGATCAGGCTGATGAGTGGATCCCACATGTAAGTGAGAGGTCAATGCTGAGGTACACATCTATGCCCGCGTAGAACGTGTCGGTGATGGAGCTCTCCCTCCATGTAGCATGTAGCCACAAAGGCCCCTCCTCTGCTCTGAGCATCCAAAATTTGCAAATCCAAATTTCAAACAGAATGGACGTCGTGCATGTGCCATAGTTTGAAATTTTGAAACGGATTTGAAGTTTGAAAGAAGAAACAGAAATAGAAAAGAGAAAGGAAAAGAAAAACGACACTTGGGCCGAATTTCCTGCACGGCCCGGCAGCCAGCCTAGCTTCCCCCCTCTCTTCCGCTCGCTGCCAGCCAGGGCCCGCTTGTCAAGGTCATCTTCCCCAACCGCCACCAGCTTTTTTCCCGTGCTCGGACACCGCGCCGCCCACGCCCGAATTCGCCGCGCATGCTACAAGATCTCAGATTCCCGCGCAGTTTCCGCACAATCACAACCAACTCCACACGTCCGGCCACGCTATAAACCTAAGCCCCGTCCTTTTTTCTCCACGCTTGGCAGATCTTCGCTCTCGGTGATTACCGCTGCCGCCGAGCTTCAGAATTCCCTTCGACCATCGTTGTTCTCCTCTGTCTAACCGGCCTCGCTTCTTTGCAGCATGGCATACAAGCTGTAGACGCCAACTCCAGGAAGTATCTTCGCCGAAAAGCGTGATCCCGTTGCTCGTCGGTAAGAGGCCGCCGCCGCTCACCGGTGAAAGCATCAAATTCCTCCGCTTCAATCCCCTCTGACCCTCGGTATCCCATCTACGGATCACAGGAAAGCTCGATGACCGAAAATCCAGAAGGAAACAGAACCCGAACGCCCTGCCGATGATCACCGACGAGCTCAGCCAGTCTACGTCACCGCTGACCACTTTCCGACCTCTTCGGGTTCAAGAAAACCTCACTGGTGGGACCCCTACCCCTTCTCCATCGAATCATGCAAAGAAATACGAGTTCTAGGGCTGTTAAATGCATTTTCGCGAAATTCCGACGAGATCGCCGGTGAACTTCACCATGCGCTGCCGCGTGCTGTGCTCCCGTCCGGCCAGGGCGATGTGGCCCTCTGTGGCCCGTCTGTTTAAAATCACGCGGTTGAAAAATAGAAGTACCACGTACCCTTTCGCAATTTAATCTGGACCCCACATCCATTCTGCATTATATAGCCGAGATTTTTGCGGACTACCCTCTAGTGCCGTAGGAAATTGAGATCTAGCTCCGGATTTGTTCTACCCTCTGGGTTTTCTAGAAACTGTGAAAACCCGTGTATATATTTATTTTGAAACTTTCTGGAATCATGGAAACTCAGTGGGAAAATGTAAAATTAGCCCTTGTAAACAATTTTAAGTGGAGATTAGCACTGAATTAAGGATTTAGTACCTGATATTAGTGTTAGAAAAATATTTTAGTCCTGCATTAATTCAAAATGGAACTTTAGGCCCTAAAACAAAACAAGATAGTATATTTTGAATTCTAAAATTCATATGAATTTAATTAGAGCAGTAAATTATACACAAAAATGAATCCAAAATAATTTAAACTTTTAGGAAAACCCTGAATATTCTGTTTTTGGTATTTTGAGCAATTTGTATTCTGTAATAGGGTTTAAATTGCTGTTTGAATGGTGAAATTAATTTTTAGGCATAAAAATAATCATGCAACCTTGTAAAATTCATATCTGTTGTAGGAATTAAGTGTAAAATTAATATCTATAGTAGAAATTAATATCTATTGCAGTTAGAATCTGATATAGTGAATTGCAACTTTAGAAAATTCAGTTTTGGGTGTTGAAAATATGGTTTAGCCACTAAAATAAATCTAAACTCATGAAAACACAATAGATAGATAGATAGATAGATAGATAGATAGATAGATAGATAGATAGATAGATAGATAGATAGATAGATAGATAGATAGATAGATAGATAGATAGATAGATAGATAGATAGATAGATAGATAGATAGATAGATAGATAGATAGATAGATAGATAGATAGATAGATAGATAGATAGATAGATAGATAGATAGATAGATAGATAGATAGATAGATAGATAGATAGATAGATAGATAGATAGATAGATAGATAGATAGATAGATAGATAGATAGATAGATACACACACACACACACACAAACACACACACTAGGGAATGCTTATAAAATCAGTTATAGGCCAAGGTTTAGTGCATATGTTCATGTAAAATGCTTATAGGGTATAATTAGGCCCAAAGTGAACTAAAAAGCAAAGTATATCCATGTGCAAGCTTGATGTGCAATAAAATGTGATTGATTATGTGTGGATTGTTTCTTATGGAATTTTGTTTGCTTTTATCCTATGTATGTTTGCATGAGTAGAACTAGCCCCTGAGTCGATTCTAAACTTCCAAGAGCAAGACTTTCCACTCCCCGAGCAGCAAGAAGAAAGCAAGTGTCCTTGACCACTTTGTACCTAAGTTAGGATGTTTAGTTATTTGCATTGAGTTATGAATTATGAAAATCCATGTTAGGATGTATCCCTTAGCTTTTCATGACTTACTCCTTGTAAGAAGGGTGGGAATTACTTAGTATGTTTATTACTTATACTCCTTATGCTTAGCCATGCTTAGAGTTGGGATAATTGGGATATGAGATGCAACTTTGATTATTTATCCTTGAATGGAATCTTGATGATATGTGTAGATATAGGAATCTAGGTAGCTGGATGTTTTGGTTGGTGTTGCATGCATGAGAATTTGGGTTAGTGTTTAGTGCTTGCCTGGGTTCTAAGGACCGGTTCATGGAGCATTTAACCTGGCTTTACCGTGCCACCACATGCTTAAATGGGGCAGCTTGGCTAATTAATTAGGACTATTTTCGATTTAGTGTGAGTGTTTGGAAGGTGCGAAAAATAGGAGTCAGCTGGACTACCTTGGGAACAGCAAGGCTCAAGAGGAGGCCACTGCAGCGGAGGTTGTAGCCTCCTGGATGCTGTTAGGGATGAAACCTAAGTGGGCTCATGCTCGTCAAGAATCCCTTTGTAAAGGCCTCGTAGTGATCTCCTGGCAACACACCTGGGAAGTGTGAACGTGGTACGCGGACAGAGGCAAAATGGAGGTTCCTTAGTCCACCCAGCAATGGGGGTGAAATCACTACTTGTGGGTAAAGAGGTACACACTCTACAGAGATGGAAATTGTCATGACAGCCGTGCTCATGGTCAAGAGAGGCTTGGACTTCTTCATGGTTAGTTGATTATGAAGTGAGAGTTTGGGAGTGTTAAGCAGGGAGATTAACATGTATGATGAGAGTATGGGAATGGGATTATCTCACTTATGTAGTAATTTAGGTACTTAATAAGTTAAGGTGTTAGGAATTAATGAGTAGTGCAATAACCATGACTAAACCTTTCCTTGTCTTAGCCTGCATATCATTACTTTCCAACACTTGCTGAGTATCTTAGGTTCTCAAGCTTGCTTTTTGTTGATTTTGCTTGCTGCTCAGGCCATGGTGAAGGCGTGGAGTACAATGAAGACGACCTTGATCTTAAAGATGTATTCTAGGCTTGCAGAATTCCTCGGGCAACACCTGTGATGGAGTTCCACAAGAATTCATTACCACTGCTTTGTTTTGGACTGTATCTGATATTTAATTAGTCTATTAAGACATTTATGTAAGACTTTGTGTATTCATTAAATTTAGCTTGTATTAAATGATGTTTCACTATTGTCATCACATGTATGAGCAAACATATCCTGGCATACATGTGTTTATTCATTCGGTTTGTCTTCAAGAGAAACCGGGTGTGACAGAAGTGGTATCAGAGCCAAGGTTGCCCGTAGGAACGTGAACCTAGTTAGAAACGGACGTATTTATGGATATTATGTTATTAAAAACTATTTTACAAAAGTATGTGGTGTTAATATGTTATTAATAATTGTTCTCTTATATATTTATTTATTTATTATATCATCTTATCTATGTTCAAAATAGAGTATTTATCTGCTTTGTATCTCACTTGATTTTTAAATGTTTTATGTTTTAGATGGTTCGCACGCTTTGCACCGCCCGCAAGTCCACCGGAGGACGAGTTCCTATAGCTGCACCCGTCTGGAAGGAAGTGGATAACCCTGTGATGTACCACTCTCACGGGGTAGCTGCAGGAAGCATGGTGCGGCGTCTTCGACGTCTCCTCCACACCTCTGGCTACACCGGCAAGCTAGTAGTATACTAAAAAACTAAAAGGTTACTCGCGTTGAGCTTGAGGAATGGAAGTCAGAGGCTAGGATATACCATGACAACAAGCTGGTCAAGATACACAACTCACCAGCATGGAGAGCGACGATGGCAAAGGAAGAGAAAGATGCCACCTGGGAGGCGCACTTGTCAGAGCTACATAAACCATGGTCATCTGGACAGGACCAAGTACATGTATACTATTCAACGAGAGAGTGGCACGGCTAAGTTCAAGTATGTGCCAGTCCAAGAGGGGTGTACAGGCGAGCAGATGGACATGTGCTTGGATGATGGAGCTAACCTCAGCACTAGACTACAGGACTACCAACAGGAGCTTTAGGATGTACGTGATATCCTAAAAAGAACAGAGGCTATACTTCGTGGCTTCCTAAGGACGAGGGAAGGAGAGGAGAACGAGCTCTGTGTGTTAGAGGATAACACCTGGACGCCCGACTCTCCAGACGCAGGGCGAACAAGCGTCGTCGCACTTCCCCACCACCCACTTCTCCACCCAGAGCTGAGTCAGAGGCTAGCAACCCTGAAGATGAAGACCCTCAGGAGCCAGAGCAGTAGTATGAGTCGTTTAGAGATTGTTTCCCTTAATTTAGTATTCCATCGAGTAGTAGCATGATAAACTCATTTGTGTTAGTTTGCTTATGCATGATCGGTGAGTGACATGAGTTGTGGAAGCCATGGGCACTTGTCCACAACCTCGTCATTATGTTTGGATTTGCTTCCGAGACAGATTTTTGTGATTATTAGTTGATTGAAACCTTGTGTGATTTTTCAAATCCTCTAGATTTATGTTATCCAAATTTAAATTTATGCATAACACCATGCAAGCTACATAGGGAAGTCGATGCGTTATGATTAAATTGGTGTTTGGTTGATCATGATATATGGCCGACAGAGGAAGAGGTTGTGGTGCCAACAAAAACAACAATAACGAGGCTGCCAACTTTCCTGTGAGAGACACGCCTCAACAACAAGATCGATATTCGGGTGGTGCCACGCGTTGTGACACTGATTTGCACATCACAGGAGATAGTAATAAAATATATTACAAAAGGAGTACTTAGATAAGTTACAACCGGTTTTGTTCAAAATACAAGATGTTCAGCAGCGGATACGTGATATTAGGTTTTACATCTCCGGAACAAAAGCTACAGCAACATTGGTGTGTCGAGCCCACTGACACATCGACTTACCAACACAGACTTAAGCTGGCGACGAGTCGGGCTCCCACTGGATCCTCCATCCCGTCGAGGGTGACATATCCTTCGGAAACCCATAGGTCATATACTCTTCATTAACATCATACTCATGATTACCTGAAAACATTAAGCAGTAAACTCTGAGCAACTAATACTCAGCAAGACTTACCCGTCAAAAGACTCTGTAACACCTCTACTAATATGCAATGGAAATATTGGTAGGAAGGGATGTTTTGCATAAAATAAGCCTAATCGTGCATACTTAATTAGCAAAATTTACAGCAGCATTTTTAGTGGCACGGAAGGGTAACGTTTAGTTGGCAGCTAATCTAAGCACTCAAGTTTCCAGACCAACAGTTGATCTAGTTTCAAATCTGGCCATATTAATAGAAATCTTCCACTTGTTACTACGCGACGACGCAGTGAACAAGCGGGGTACTCTTTATCCGTGAGTGACGGTGATTCGAGCCATTTTTACTCCTTCAAGAGAAACCCGAATTCACGACATGTACGCACTTTCCGTAGGCGTATACGACGCACTTCGCAACTGTTGTACGTGGCAACCTTTCTCAAGACACCCCAAATTCTGAAAAAGTCTGCCGGCCCGGGCAGAGGGTTCCCTACACGAGATGTCCGAACGGGACGATCTCCGTGAGCGGATTACCTACTGCCCTCTCAACGCCTGACCAAGGTCAGTGGAATGATCATCGGCATCCAGGGTGGTCCAGTTACGTCGGTTTACTAGTGCCAATATCACTAGCATGCTACCGGTACATTCTATACTTGTTCAACAGGGCCGACTACGGCACGGTCCTTAAGCGACACAAACAGGACTACGCACGCAGGATCATGTTCTGTTGCTTCCTACTACCTGTCCGGTCTCCATTTCTTCATTGTGATCCCAGAACTCCTTGTCCTAACCATATTTCCTAGAAAATCCTATAACTCGCGAGTAGTTTCCGTCTACCCGACTTCTACCGTTCGATATGTCTAATTAGCATAGCACGAGGTAATCACGTAGCCGATCTATCCAATGAGATAACCAGGGATTTATAAGCCATGCAAGTGAAGTATCACCCAAATCCTTGAACTTAATGCACAATCACATGACACTAAGCACATATTGAGGTAAAAATGAAATATTTATAAAAGGGGTAGTGTAGACCGGGGCTTGTCTTTCTCAGATATAAAGTTAGCAGAAACAGAGTCACTCACCGTGTCCTCTGAGTTGAGCTCCTAAGTGATCTTTGTCTCGGGCTCTACCGATATGCATATGCACATGAAAGATTCATAATTAGCATCTTAATACATATTGTTGTCACGGCATGTGAGGGCCCGGACCCGATCACGGGGCCATGCCACTCACCCGGGAATCGCATTGGATGGTGTCGTGCGGTGCGGCACCCAACAGCACACATAATAAAGCATCATATTACATAAATCGAGCGGAAGCATACAAAGTGCAATTTTTTACAAATACTTCTCAAAATAGTCTACAGCGGAAGATTGATACAACTCACGTCACATCTCTATACTAAGCAACAGATAAGATGTCCAGCTCATGGACCCTTATCACTAGCAACGCTATTACAATCGCAGCGGCAGGGGTTGCCATGAGTTCACCACTCAGAGAGTTCCGAGTCTCATCGGACAACCGTACATTTCAGCGTAGGGTTATTACCTGCAAAATAACTCATGCAGTATCCGTGAGCATGAAGCTCAGCAAGACTTACCCGTCACCCTAGTCATGAAACTCTACATGCTGAAAATAGAGGGTTGAATATAGAAGTTTGCACAAAGTATGAACTTGAGTAAAAAGCGAGTCCTTACTTCAAGTTTTAAGCAACTTTTATAGCCCTCGCACAATTTACATCGAGACTCCACAATCAAACAAGAAACGCTTCATATCGATGTCACTTGCCCGAGGTGAAAGTAACTTTAGTGAGCTACCCTAAACCCATATAGACCTTGCGCCATCAACGTCGAGACTCCACAATCAAACAAGAAACGCTTTGCCTCGATGCTACTAGCCCAAGGTGGAAAATAAATTTAGTGAAAGTGTTGATGATTCCTCATCTCCATTATGAGGATTACTCACGAAGCATATTAATTTTTCCCAGTTTATTACTACGTCACAACGCAGAGAACAAGTATGCTCGGTCCATTCCGTGAGCGACGATGATTCGAATCAATAACACCCGGGTGACATGACACATACGCCCGTCCGAGACCGGTGATCAACCAATCCCATCAATGTCGTATGTGGCAACCTTTCACACGACACCCAAATGTCGAACCGGTCCCACCGACTTGGATTAAGTCTCACTACGGCAAACCCTCGTAGAGCCAACTTCTCTATCCTTTCAGCATCTGCATAAGACGGTGGGGATTGCCTCGACACCCAGGTTAACATGTTACATCGGTTTCATGGGTCCCATATAGCCAGTATGCATCCGGTACACAACTCAAACTTGTCCCACAGGGCTGCACACGAGAACAGGCCTTAATCGACTCAGAAATAGACTAGGTTCACAGGACCATGTCCTTGAGCCTTCCATCCACTGCCCGGTCTCCATTCCCAACTATGAGGATCAATTCCCAACTCTTCCGATTGATCCCCCTTAATCCCGGTTCACGAGTAGGAAACTGCCTACTCGAGTTATGCCTCTTTTATTCCACTTTTGTTAACTTGAGATCAGCAGTTAAAATCATTTGATAACCTACTCTACATTATACTCTAGGGTTTTCTGGATCATGCATTTGGAGTGTCATACCATCTAGACTTAATGCAATAAACAAAACGCTAGACATTATAAAGTGAATACAAATAAAAACTTGTAAATTTTTATGCAAACCGGGGCTTGCCTTTGTTTTGCAGGGGACTTATATTTAAGGTTCAGTTAGTGAAGACCACTTGAGGCTTGATCACTCGCTTTCCTCCTCCTTTGATCTCCACTCCGATTGTTTCAAAATCTCCACATAGATGCTACACGTGATGAATATGCATATGTATTTAATTGTAAAGATTCTGCTAACAAGTTCTAATGACAAGTTTAAAAACTGGAACTCTGTTTAAGAATTTAAAATGACACTGGTGCTAAGGTTTGGGTTTAAGCAACATGATTAAGTACTAAGTGTTTTCCCCCTCTTCTATGTTGATCACCTTAAAAGGTTAAACAGAACAGGGGTGATCCAGAGCTCCAATGGAGCTGAAAATTTTCATGTGAGTTCCTTGTCACAAGAAAGTCATCAGTACCAAAAGTTAGCACTTTTAGTTGAGTGGTTTGTTCAGAACAATTCTCTAAGCAATTAAGCAATAAGGAATTAATTCTGAAGTAACTCACATGTTCATGCCAAAGTTAGTGAACTACAATTTCAATTATAGTTCATGGGGCCGGCATGAATTTTTCCTAGAATTTTTGGATCTAAGAATTACCCAGAACTGAATTTCCAAGTTTTGGAAATTCTCTGAAAATGTTTCTGTATCCAATTGAACACAGCAACTTAAAATCTGAATTCCTCTAATCAAATCAATTCCAACTGAGCTGAAATTTTTACAGTAGTTCACTAACATCCAAAAGAATATTCTGGCACAATTTTAGGATTTTTGGATGAACCAAACTCCCTCTAAATTCTTTTCTGAAAAGCTTTAAAGAATTTTCCAGGATTAAATAATGAGTTTCATACAAATTGCGTTGCATATTTGGATAGAGTTTTCCAACCTGAATCCAACCCAATTTGAATAACTAAATTTGGGGATTCCTACACCAAGATATGACCTTTACAAGGATTGGTGAGAAACTGAAAATGATTCTTCTATTTTTCCAATTTTCAGAGACATAAGGAATTAACACCACATTTGGCCAAGCAAATGAGGTCCAATGCCTCTGAAATTTTTACTGGAGTTCCAGTATGTTTTTAAGAATATCCATCCCAAATTTGGGAATTTTCCAATACACAGAACTCCTGGAAAAATTCTTACAAGGTTTTCCCTATATGAATTAATGAGGCAAATCTAGGGATTTTCATAATTATTGGGATGTACCCCTGGATACTACTCTCTGATAGGAATCCAACAAAATTTATTTGACAGTTTTTGGACATTCCTACACAAAGTTGTGGCTCTCCAAAGTTTAAACTGGAAACTGGAAATTCTAGAAATGTTTAAACGCTGACTGTGGGTCCGGGCTAAGTGTCACTTGCTGAAACAAAGACACACGGGGCTACACAGTCCTAGACGTGCAGTCACACCAGATCCAACAGCCACAGAAGATCGGTTCTTTTATTTCTCTCTCACTGACTGTTGGGGCCCGCCGAACCCTTCTTCAACCTCAGTTCAATTCCCGCGCCTGAGCGCCCGTGCCTCCCCCTCGCCGGAGCTCCGCGGCAATCGGTCTCCCGACCTTCTCCCGAGACCCTGCTCGCCGCCAGAGCCTAACTCGTCACGCTGAGCACGATGGTGAGACTTCCCTGAGCCGGCAAGGCCTCTACTGTGGCTAGCGACGGTGCGGCGGCTCGGTACACCTTCGGCGGCGTCGGCCGGTCGACCTAGCGCACCAAAAGCTCGGTGAAACGGCGCTACAGCACCAGTGAACCATGAGTAATCTTGACCTAACCTCAAAACTGCTCGGGAACGGTGGCAATTAGGGTTTCACCGTGCGCCCGCGGCCCCCCACCTCGGTCACCGTGTGAAAACCTAGAAATACTCGGCCTACGTGCAGTTTCAAGCTAGGGATGCGAAGAGAAAATGATCGCCAACTACTCTAGGACCTGTGTGCAAGATTTGGTGACCTAAGACTGAGAATTGAGATCGAATTCGAGAGTACCGTGTCGGAAGGTCGGTTTGAGCATGCCGGAGAAGAATTCCCAAATTCTCTCTCGGTCGTCCACGGCATGGCTTGAGCTTGGGAGGAGAGTAGCACGGTACCTTGGCGCGTCCAAGGGCGCTGGTACTTGGTCGTGACAAGCGCTAGACTCAGCTGTCCACGGGAGCCTCCTCATCGGTTCTCGTTCGGCCGCCGCGCGGACATGGCGTTCCCGGGGTTGGGAGGCCAACCCATCGGTCGTTTTTGTGTTGGGGAAGTGAAGAGCGAGCACGCGGTGCTGTTCAGCATCTCATAGAGGAGCTGTGTACGGCTTTTTCCGGGTTCCGATTGAGCACCGAGGAGCGGCGGTGTGGGGAGGTTTCTGTCCGGTTGTTCTTCATGAGGAGATAGCGAAGAGCAAACAGCTCGGTGTAGCGACGAAAAGATCACACCGAGGGAACAGAGAACCACACGCACGGTGCCAGCGCGAGGGAAGTTCAACGAGGAGGTGGCGGCAACGCCCTCGGTGGTGTCCGGGTGCATCTCCTCGGTGGAGTAAGAAACAGGGCCCAAGACTTAGGGTACAAGTCAAATTAGCCCTATGACATGTGGACCCCACTGTCCCCCTTATCCCCTCAAATTTTCTCACAAATATCTCCTCAATTTGTCAAATGCTGGAAATCAAATTGTGGGAATTCAAATCTGAATTGTGTGTGGATAATTGGACAAGTTTCATCCAAATTTAAATTTGTATTTAAATTCATTGTACATTTAAGTCTATTTTAAAAAATGGATAGCAATTATCTTCAAAAGTTCATGAGACTTTGCCTACCCTCTAATTTGGACCTAAGGAATCCAAATATGCAATCTGATTCTGGTGTTAGCTGCTGCAAATGAGGATTTGATCACAACAGATTGTATTCATATTGTTGTCCTCATTTGAAATTTGAGTTTGAACAATTTGGGTTTAAAAATCAGAACTTCATTCCCCCCTTGCACATGAGAGCTTACACATGGGTTTTAAAATAACTTTGTCCCCCAGCACTCAATTGATCCTAGGCTAGAGTGGTGGGACACTCATGTGTGTCATCACATGTGGAAAAAAAACTAAACAAGTCCAAATTTTCATAACTTGAAACCAAATGATGTTCAAACTTCAGGCCCTTTGTATTCAAAACTTTGGGACCTTTACACGACATACATGGATTCTAAAGTTTATTGAGTTAAGGAAGATGTCATCGTATGGGCTCAGATGTTACCCGCAAAGATTAAGCATCATTTACATTCTATTATGTACGGAGCTATGTGGGCTTTATGACATGCATATATATAGTGAATAAAGTTTATACGCTCAAATGGCCCGATGAAAGTGAAACTTTTTCTGTGCTTATGAGGGGATGTAGATGATTTTCCAGCAAAGTTAGAGAAGTATCTAATGGATGGATCTTATAGAATTATATCCCTACTATTTATGTTTAAATAAATTATCAACAAAAATTTTGTGCACTTACGTACAGTAATAGTTAGTCCCATGCAACGATATGATTGTAGGGAATCTAACAAAGTTGGTTTCACATTTTTCTGATTTTTGTACAATTTTCTACAATTTTTACAAGGCTTCTGCATTTTCTGGAAATGTTTCTAAATAGGAAAAAGGGGTGATTTACTGGGCCAATAGGGTGTAAGCCACACCGGGGCGGCAGGGGAGGCGCCGCACCGGATCCGCGCCACACGTGATCCTCCACGCCCCAGCCCGAGCGCTCGGTCTGCTCGGCTATGGCGCTGGCGGCAGGCGGCGGCTGCGCCCTCGCCGGAGGAGCGGCCCGGCAATGGGAGCAGCCGGAAAAAGGGTCGTCGTGCCCTAGGGACTCCGGCACGGACTTCCCCGAGGTGTGGGCTAGCCGGAAAGGAGGACGGTGACGTGGGGTGGTAGCGAGAGGGCTCCGGCGAGGTCGTGCCGGCGATAGAAGGGTCGGGAAGGCTCGGGATTTGGTCGGAAGCTTCGTTGTAGCCTCGGGAACGCCGGCATGAGGTCGGTTGGGGTGGAAATTGGCCGGAAATGAGGGTGCACCGGTGAGGGGGAGGGATTTTCGTGGCCGCCAGTGACAAAATCGCATAATCTACCGCATCCGTCGATGTTACAGCCCGGGATGCTCATACACGTGCAACATAGGGTGTAGCATGTACGTGCGGAAGTGAGGAAGGTTTGGCTCACCGGGTACGACGAATTCCTCAGGTGAAGCCGCAAAGGTCCGGCGGCGGTTCTTTTCAAAGGACGATGAAATCCACCCGATTCCTAGCGAACGGAGGCGAACGAGGTGGCTAGGGAGGTGGAGGGTGAGTGGGCGCAGCCGGTGGTGCCCTCAGTTGGGCGAGGAAGCTGCGCGGCTGCGATGGCGCCGGGAGGAACGCGAACCAACTGTGGTGCCACGGAGTAAAAGAGGAGGGGGTAGGCGGCGCGCAGCAGGGGTGTTAAGGCTCTGCAGCAGCTCGCCGTGGGCGCGCACGTCGCGCTGGCGTGCGTGCAGCAGCCGCAACCCTGAGACAGCAGAGAGGAGGAGGAAGAGGCTGACATGCGTGGCCCACTATAAAAGTCCCAAAAATGTATATGAATAAACCAAAGTTTGAATTCTAGCTTTTGCAAATTCATGAAAAATGGGACTTGCTAAAACTTTTCTACACGCAAAGTGTTTCATGGATGTTCATCCAAAAAGAGGCTCACATGTTCATTTTAATGTGTTGAACCAATATGGACTTAAACATTTATTTGCGTGAAAGTAAAAAAATCAGATTTTCAAATTCAAAGTTCACACAAAGTGTGGCCAAATCTTTGAATACTCTTGCAGCCTGTACTCTTGACTTGGAGGAAACTAGGGTGGCAAACTTTTCATTTTAGGGTGGGCTAAAAAGGAGTTTAAGAGAAACATTTTCAAATTCAAACTAAATTCAATTTGCAAGTCAAATTTAAACTGAATTCAGAGAATTCGAATTCTAGGTCACTTTTCAAACTTCAATGGGAAGTATTAACTTGAGGAGATCTTTTCGGAAGGAAATTTGGGTGGAGCCCACATGTCATTAAGCTGAACATTGTGACTTGCACCCAAAGCAACGGAGACTGTCTCTGTTTTCCACTTGAAACAGCCGAAGGCGCACAGAGAGACACCGAGCTGCCGTTGCCTCCACCTCCCATGGGTTTCCCTCGCGCTGGCGACCAGGGGGCTGCTTCACTCCTCTCTCGGCGTGATTCTTTCTTCACAGACCAAGCAAAACGTTCTTCTCTACTTCCTCGCGAGCAAACACCTGAACACAGCCGAACAGACCGCCGCACCTCGGTGATCAACCGGAAACCGGGAAAACTTGTGTACGACTCCTCTCTGAGCTGCTAGACAGCACCGCGTGCCCCTTGCCCACTTCCTCGACACAAAAACAGCCGAGCTCCAGCTTCCTTTCCCCTAGAACGGCCTTCGTCCGCGGTGACCTAAAGCAAGTCGGCGATCGGGTGCACGTGGACAGCTCGCCAAAGTGGCTGTCACGGCCGAGCAAGGGTGGCAACGGATGCGCACGGTCTCCACACTGCTTCCACCCAAATTTCAAGTCAAGCTGTGGACTATCGCCGGCTAATTTGGGAACTCTGCTCCAGCGGGTGCAAACCGAGCGTCCGGTACTTAACTTCAAAATTCTTACTCTTTAATCCTCCTTAGATCATCAAACTTTGCACATAGGGGCTGGACTAGCTGGCGTGCATCTTCTCATTAGCAACCATAGCGTGAAACCACCTCGGAGCGACAGATTTTGATGTTTCCCGAGCGTGTCTATGGCGGTACCCCGCGGCCGCACGGTGACAACTACCTTGCAGCCCTTCCCGAGCCATTTGGAGGCCAGGCCGAGCTTCAAGATCACCCACTGTGCTTTGGAGATGTTTGGCCGGACGTTTGGAAGGTTAGGGTGGTTGGCCGACGGCACCGAACTCATCCCGTAGCCGCCGCACGTCGCCGATCTACTTCCGGCCACCGGCAGCCCGAGCAGACCCTACCATCGTGTTCCCCGGCCTCCCAAACACCCTAGCGGCGAGCCTCTGGTCGGGAGATGGCCGAAAACTGGTCGCCGGCGAGCAGCAGTTTGCTCCGGCTAGGGGGGGCGGCGCGCGCCCGAGAGGGTGGCGGGAGATAGAAGAAAACCGGGCGGCCTCACGCGTCAGCGACTGTAATTTAAATTCGGGATTTACTGTGGTGCGGGATCGGCTGTGGCTATGGGCTGATAACCGTGTAGACCGGTGTGTCCTGGAATCTGAGTGGCTGAGGTTTAAACAGTGGGCCCAAGACGATTTTCAATAGCAAAACAAATTCCAGATTGTGTTCCAAATTGGAAAATCATATCTTTGTGTAGGAACCTCCAAATTGAGTGATTCAAATTGGGTTGGATTCATTATGCAAAGAGCTATCCAAATGTTAACCCCAATTTGTATGAAAGTAAATATTAAATTCTTGTAAATTCTTTGAAAATTTTCTGAAAAAGAATTATTGAGGGAGTTTGGTTCATCAAAAAATCCTCAAATTTTGCCAGAATATTGTTTAAAATATTGTTGACCTTTTAGAAAAGTTTCAGCTCATTTGAAGATGATTTGAGTAGGAATTTGCTAAATACAAACTGCTGTGTTCATAAGGGTCCAGAAACATTTTTAGAAAAGGTTGCTCCCTTGTAAAATCCATTCTAGGCAATTCATAGCTCCAAAAATTATGAGAAAATCCCGGCAAGCTCTATGAATCATACTTGAAATTGTAGTTCATTTGATTGGGCATGAAAATGTGCATTACTCCAGAATTAATTCTTTTAGTGGAAATGCTTAAGGAATTATTCTGGAGGAACTACTCAAGTAAAAGTCTGAATTTTGGATCAAAATACTTTCATGTGACCAGAAACTCACATGTAAATTATCAGCTCAAGTTGAGCCTTATATCTCCCTGTTCTTGTTCTACCATGCTTATGTATGTGGAGAAATACATAAGACTTGTGGGAATTATGGTAGACACAAATTCCATCCACATTAGCTGCAATTTGGCAAGCTAAGTCTTCGAGACTTCCTGTCAAAATTTCGAAGTCATTGGAGATCAGGATCTTTAGTTGTATCCAAATCATTCTAGTTCATCTCTTATGTTCATTAGGAAACTTAGTTAGTTATAAACTAAAACACTAAGACAAATTTAGTTTCATTCATGTTTCTTTGCACAACAGAGGCAACAAAGCCATTTTTGGCATTTCCACACAGCCTCTAATCTTAAGAAGTCAAGTCTTTAATTCTTTCCAGTGCATTATAAAAGTTTTGCATATACATGTCGATAGGATCCACAACGAAGGGGATTCGAAGGAGTGATTCATTGAACTTGGATCAGACTCCGGAGGATCAAGGGAGCAAGGATTTCTAACTGCTTATCTATGCTACTACCCTGCAAAACAGACAAGCTCCGGTTTGCATTTAACAGCTTTTAAGTTTTTACTTTGTATTCATTATTTCGGTCAGGATATGAATTGGGCATTAGGTATAATGCTTTGATACTCCTCTTTCATGACTAAATAAACCCATGGAGTATTGGGTAGATGTCTTTTCATCGTGTAAAACTGCTTAAGTAAGGTTCGGTAGAAGTCGAGTGGTGAGATGCTACTCGCATGATCAGGATAAACTGGGGCATACTGTATTGGTTCAAAAATATGTTAACAAGTTAAAGTTGAGACCGGCAGGTTGTAGGAGCAGCAAGACATAGGGGCCTTGGTGCACTAGACCTGTCCGTGTTGGCCAAGGACCGATCCGTATGTGGCCCTATTGAGCAAGTTTGAGTTGTGTACCGGACTCATGCTGGCTATATGGGACCCAGTAAACCAATGTATCTCGGGAAGCTTGTGTTGAGCCATTTCGGGTCACCTCAGGAGAGAGGGCCGGTGTGCAGTATGTGGGTAACACTCTCATTACATCTCATGTCGGTAGGTGCACCATGAGAGTGGCTACTGTACGGGGCGATTTGATCGATTCAACATGGGTGAAACGGGGGAAAGGCTGCCACGTACGACGTCAGTAATGGTTGCTATAGGCAACGTCGAGTACAGGCGTATGTGTCGTGTAGTCCGGGTGTTATTGATTCGAATCACCGCCCCTCGTGGAAAAGGACCAAGCATACTTGTTCTCACAGTCGTGACGTAGTAAGAACTTGCATGAGAAAAGAACTAATCATTATGGTTTGAAGTTCATATTATCTTTGTGATGTATCTTTGATGAATAGTTAGAGCAAACTCGATTCATTTCCACCGTGAGCAAATTATATCGGGGGAAAGTGTTTCTTGTTTGATTGTGGAGTCCTGATGTGGAGTGCCCAGGGTTACTTTTATACTGTTGCAAATAACACCTGAAAATAAGGATTGCTTTTTGGCGAGTTCATTATGCATTATGCTATCCCACTTTATGTTTATACCCTCATGTAGAGTTTCATGGCTTGGTTTGACGGTTAAGTCTTGCTGAGCTTTATGCTCACGGATGCTATCCTAGTTGTTTTGTAGGTATTGACTTTATGCTTATGAGAAGGGTTGCCGATGAGACTCGGAAACCTCCGAGTTGTTACTCATGTGCATCCCCGCAGGCTGGACTGTTTCTTTGATGCTAAACTAGAAATGAGTTGTGAGAGTTGTAGTCTTCCGCTGTAGGATTATTTTGAGATAAGTATTTGTAAAGTACTCTTTGTAAGCTTCCGCAAAACAGTTCATGTATGTAATATGATGTTGTCCTCGACCCGTGAGCTATTGGGTGCCGCATCGCACGGCACCACCCGACACGGTCCTCGGGCGAGCGGCACGGCCCCATGAGTGAACGGGTGCCGGGGCTGCGCCTCACACCCACAAGGGGTTTTTCTTTTTCCACTATTTTCAAATCTGCACAAACTTTCTAATTTGAAAAGAAATACCTACACGCTTCCAAAAATGACAAAAATTTGCAGAGGGGTTCTATTCGATAAAATCTTCATTTAGGTGCAATCGGATTTGAATTTGCCCAAGAAAGATTTGAATTATGAATGTTCTTCTACAAACAATTGTTTAAATCATAGTTTGCAGAAATTACGTCATACTTCCGAATAGGGATTTTTGTACATGTCTAGGGGCGTCATTTCATGTGAGAAATTGAATTAATGTCATCGGGTGCAAAATCTTATCCTTCGCCTCACTTTGGATGAATTGGGTCGAATTCAAATTAAAAATTAACTTTTGACTCTTCACATGATTTTTGTGTCCTCGAATATATGGATTGTTACAGCCCTCCCCCCTTAAAGAAATCTCGTCCCGGGATTAAGATAAGGATAGACTTTGGGGGAAAGAAGGTGGTTACCGGAGGTATGCCGCTAATAGCTCCAGATAATGCAATTGGAGATAATCTTCTTGCTCCCAAGTTGCCTCCTCAATGGAATGATTAGTCCATTGCACTTTATGAAATCTCATTGTTTGATTTCGGGTGACTCGAGCTTTTTCATCAACAATTCTGACGGGGTGCTCTGTATAGGTGAGATCGGGCTGAAGAGCTTCTATGTATAGGTTCTTTTAATTCAGCTAGTTCATTTGGCGCCATCTTTTAAGGTCTTCGAGAAATTGGGGTAGTTCCCGATAACAACTCAGTTTTGAATTTTACTTCCCGGTCGGGTGGCATACCCAGGAGGTCATCTAGAAAGACGTTTGGGTATTCGCAGACCACTGGAATCTCTTCAAGTCGAGTACCCTCAGTGTGGTGTATGGCGGAAATTTTTGGTGGTGGGCTTTCAAGTATCAAAGTGTTGCGGTCATGATTCAGAGAATTCAGTTGGATGGTATGCGAACCCACATCCAGTACAGCTCTATGTTGTGTCATCCAGGCCATCCCAAGAATAATATCTATTCCATGCCCTTCTAGCACAATGAGATTAGTAGGATAAACTTGTCCACCTAGGAGAAGAGGTGCTCTAGATATAATTTGTTTGGCTGAAATAGTACCTCCGGGTGAACGGATAATATACGGGTATTTCATCAAAGTGGAGGAGAGCTGGTATTTTTGTGAGTATTATTTACTGATGAAGTTATGAGTGGCACCAAAATCAAAAATAATGAGGGTGGGTTGGTCATATAAGGTGAACATACCCGCTAGAACGGGTTCTCCTTCCGGTATCTCCTCAACTGCGACATAGTTGACACGGCCGGTCTTTGGTGCTGCCTTCTTCTGTTGCCCACGTGGCTGGCTGGAAGCCTGAGACAGAGGGGTGTTGCCTCTGACTTGCCTTGATTGACAGCAATCCCGTGCAAAGTGGCCCATGCGTCCACAATTGAAGCACGGGCTACGGCTCGGACCTCCGGTAGGCTGAGGAGGACGGTATCCTTGTGCACCTTGTTGAGGTGGACGTGCACGAGGTACCATCGGCTGCTGCTGCGAAGGTGGCCGGAAGCTTGACTGGAAGGGGCTGTGGCGGTCGCGGGGCTGCTTGGAATCTTTGGCCGGACGGCGAACGGAGAACCATCTGGTACTTTATTGGAGGACCACTTGAGCTGCCCTGAGGGGTGCTTCGCCTTTTCTTTTCTGCCTGGTGGCTGCGATAAGCGTCCTCTTGAGTAATAGCAGCATTAACAAGGTCGTTAAAACTGCCATTGTTGAACAAGGCCAGACGATCTTGGAGCTTGGAGTTCAGCCCTCTAAAGAAGCAATCACGCTTCTTAGCTTCTGTGTTCACATGTTCTGGAGCATATTGTGTTGGATGGTTGAACGTCTTGAAGTATTCATGAGCATTCCTCCCCCCTTGCTTCAAGTCTAGTAACTCCTGAAGCTTTCTCTTCATCATTCCCGAGGGAATATGATGTGCTCGGAAAGCCGCACGGAACTCTGCCCATGTCACTTGCTGACCGACGGGGAGGCTGGCAAGGTAGTTCGCCCACCAGGCTCCGGCTGAGCCATGCAGTTGTTGGGCAGCGAACAGCGTCTTCTGGTGCTCGGTGCATTGGAGCAGCCCAAACTTTGAGTCAATAGTACGGAGCCAGTTGTCCGCCTCCAAATGTTTGTTCGCTTCGGTGAACACTGGCGGGTGCGTCGCTAGGAACTCCGAATAAAAGCTCTGAGGTGGGTGACGTGGAGGTGCCTCTGGACGTTCACCTTGACAGGATGTGTTCTGCACTAATGCTCGGAGTAGCTCGGTGTTTTCCTGGTGAGAACCCATCATTGCTGCAATAGCCTTCGCCAAGGTGGGTGGAGGGGGCGGTGGAGGTTGAGGTGGTGGTACTTGACGTTGCGACGGTGGAGGGTTATCTCCACCCTCACTAGAGCCTCCGATCTCATGTAGAAAGCGAGTGCGAACCATGCTGAATTCATACTTTCTCAAAATAATATTAACTGTAGTAGTTCATCAAAGATTTTTGCAACATCACACATATATTAGCACTGCGGAAGTTTGTACAAGACTAGTACTGGCAATGACCAAGTTTACAATGTTACGTCCCCAAAATGATGTATCCCATCTACAGGAGTTCATCCACACCTACACTTAGTCAACAAAATACATAGCATGCTCTAGTCCACATTAACACCACACACGAGTCACTATGGCATATAATATAATACATACACATATGGACATCTATGCTAATAGTAGATGACGAGACTAGTCTACTCATCCACGGGTCCTGACGCGAGTGCGGGTGCTGGCGCTGGTACGGGCTGCTGCTCCTGCTCGAACTCAGCCTCTAACACCTCCTCAGGATCCGTCTCAGACCCGGTAT
The DNA here is from genome assembly GCA_030760725.1 of Neostapfia colusana. Taxonomy (NCBI): domain Eukaryota; kingdom Viridiplantae; phylum Streptophyta; class Magnoliopsida; order Poales; family Poaceae; genus Neostapfia; species Neostapfia colusana. The sequence goes on from JASWHV010000015.1 coordinate 71,035,405, forward strand.
CGACTCCCACCTCTGGGTCGGTATCAATCTCCATCTCTGACTCAGTGTCTGAACTGGATGTCCACACTGGTTCTGGCTCGTCAACCGGGGGCTCTACCTCTGTCTCTAGCTTGGACTCCGGCCCTATCGGTGCTCCCTGATCAAGCTGCATCTCCTTAGCGTTGCGAGGGTCACCTAACTGCAGATGGTTGGCCCTAAACTCGGCCAACTCGTTCTGAGCCTCAAGCATCTTCTGCTCCAAAAATTCTGCATCCTCCCGTATCTCATCTCGCTCTGCGGTGATCTCCTCAATCCTCTGGTCTTTCTCCTGTATGATCTGGTCCCTCTGCTGTAAGAGTTGGTCTTGCCCTTGCACCTGGCGCTCTAGCTCAGCAATCTGAGCGCCTTGCATCGCAATCATATGCTTGTGCGCATCCTCTCGCGTATGAGCCTGCCTTAGTGCCTCCAACTGCAGGCTGCAAATGCTCGCTTGGGTATGTTGCATGTGGTGGATCAACGCGGCATAGTAACTGAGCGCAGCCACGCGTGGGTCATAGAACGGGTGCTACCAGTCCTGCACCATGCTCACTCGGTGCAGCCAGACGGGGCTACACTGGTCTCTGACCGGGAGGAGAGCATACGGTGTTCCCTCTAGTTCCACGTCAGCATGGTAAATACTTTGGGAAAAGTTTAACAACTAGCCATGATAATACTGCAGTATTAATCTAATAAGTTCTAGCTTATCCGACCAAAACTCAACCAACTCTGTATTGAACTAAATAGCAATTAGGATTCTGAATTCTGACCTCATTTCGAAGGACTCAGGGGTAGAATTGAAAAGATCCAAGAGTATCAACCTTGAAGGGAATTTCCTAAACTTTGTAAAGAATTCTTATGTGCATCTATTTGCTGCCCAGGATGATCTCCACAACATCCTAAAGTTGGAAATCAGTTCTGAAAATTCAGCAACAAGGCTGATTGGACAGTTGGACCAAACTCGACGTTTTCTTGAGCCTTGGCGGCCAAATCCCACGATCCCATGACTACCAAAGGTATGGAAAACTTACTTATATTTTTGGTAAGCCCTCATACGCGTTTGTGCGGGGAGTAGGACAGATTCTATAAGCATTCGAAGATGGCTGACCAGTTATGCAATTTCAGAAACGATGGGTCAAACACTTGGTGCCTATGGTCATATTTTTGAGAACTAGCAGAACTAATATTCAGATCTTGAAATGAACAATCCATGGGAAGTAAAGGGACCTAACCAAGCAACTTTAATCTTCTACAGATATGGGGTATACATGTGATTCGATTTAACACTAGTATCATTTTTATAGCTACCAGTTGAAGATTTTTATTCGATTTCAGCAATCCAACAAATGCATAGCCAAAGATCATGTCGGTATTACGTATCCTTACAAAATAAAAATCCCAACCAGATTATAATTGGCATGTACGTATAATCGGTGGCGCTAAATCGGTCACTCGCAAACGTTTTCTACTCGCACTGCGATTCACATGGCCTGGGATGTGTGGTGAGGAAAACCGTGTTTCTCACCACACGACAAAGCGTCCACCTTTTTCCACAAGAACATACCGGGGTCGGTGCTTCATGTGTTTCAAAGAAACATATTCACTTCCCGTACTGATCGCTGTACGGGACACCCCATACCTCCTACACTCGTATGGGTGAGCCCTTGAATTTCACCGCATTCGAGTGCGTAACTTACCTTCTTACCTCTCAGTAGGTGCGTCGTTACATAATTTAAATATAAAAATGTAAACACTATTAGTTTGCCACCTAAATAGTCATGCTAATATTATCCTTATGTAGGCTTACTAACGAACCTCACCCGTAAAGGTTTTAGGTTTTCAAAAATAAGTCCCTTTTGATGTGCCGAACAAGCTCTGATGCCACGCTGTGAGAGGCACGCCTCAACAACAGGATCGATATTCGGGTGGTGCCACGTGTTGTGACACCGATTTGCACATCACAGGAGACGGTAATAAAATATATTACAAAAAGAGTACTTAGATAAGTTACAACCGGTTTTGTTCAAAATACAAGATGTTCAGCAGCGGATACGTGATATTAGGCTTTACATCTCCGGAACAAAAGCTACAGCATCATCGGCGTGTCGAGCCCACTGACACGTCAACCTAGCAACACAGACTTAAGCTGGCAGCGAGTCGGGCTCCCACTGGACCGTCCGTCCCGTCGTGGGTGACGTATCCTTCGGAAACCCGTAGGTCATATACTCTTCATTAACATCATACTCATGATTACCTGAAAAACATTAAGCAGTAAACCCTGAGCAACTAATACTCAGCAAGACTTACCCGTCAAAAGACTCTCTAACACCTCTCCTAATATGCAATGGGAATATTGGTAGGAAGGGATGTTTTGCATAAAATAAGCCTAATTGTGCGTCCTTAATTAGCAAAATTTACAGCAGCACTTTTAGTGGCACGAAAGGGTAATGTTTAGTTGGCAGCTAACCTAAGCACTCAAGTTTCCACACCAACACTTGATCTAGTTTCAAATCTGGCCATATTAATAGAAATATTTCACTTGTTACTACGTGACGACGCAATGAACAAGCGGTACTCTTTATCCGTAAGGGACGGCGATTCGAAACCATTTTTACTCCTGCAGGAGAAACCCGAAAGCACGACATGTACGCACTTCCCGGAGGCGTATATGACGCACTTTGGAACTGTCGTACATTGCAACCTTTCTCAAGACACCCCAAATTCCGAATAAGTCTGTCGGCCTGGGTAGAGGGTTCCCTACACGAGATGTCCGAACGGTACGATCTCCGTGAGCGGATTACCTACTGCCCTCTCAACGCCTGACCAAGGTCGGCGGAATGATCATCGGCATCCAGGATGGTCCAGTTACATCAGTTTACTAGTACCCATATCACTACAATGCTACCGATACATTCAATACTTGTTCAACAGAACTCCTTGTCCTAACCATATTTCCTAGAAAATCCTATAACTCGCGAGTAGTTTCCGACTACCCGACTTCTACCGTTCGATATGTCTAATTAGCATAGCATGAGGTAATCACGTAGCTGATCTACCCACTGAGATAACCAGGGATTTATAAGCCATGCAAGTGGAGTATCACACAAATCCTAGAACTTAGTGCACAATCACATGACACTAAGCACATATTGAGGTAAAAATGAAATATTTATAAAAGGGCTAATGTAGACCGGGGCTTGCCTTGCTAAGATATAAAGTCAGCAAAAACAGAGTCACTCGTCGTGTCCTCCGAGTTGAGCTCCTCGGCGATCTTCGTCTCGGGCTCTACCGATATGCATATGCACATGAAAGATTCATAATTAGCATCTTAATACATATTGTTATCACGACATACATGGATTCTCAAGTTTATTGAGGAAAGGAATATGGCATCGTATGGGCTCGGATGTTACCCGCAAAGATTAAGCATCATTTACATTCAGGCTATGTGGGCTTTATGACATGCGTATATATGGTGAATAAAGTTTATATGCTCCAATGGCCCGATGAAAGTGAAACTTTTTTCTGTGCATATGAGGGGATATAGATGATTTTCCAGCAAAGTTAGAGAAGCATCTAATGGATGGATCTTATAGAATTAATTCCCTACTATTTATGTTTAAATAAATTATCAACAAAAAATTTGTGCACGTACATACAGTAATAGGTCCCATGCAAAGATATGGTTGTAGGGAATCTAACAAAGTTGGTTTCAAATTTTTCTGATTTTTCTACAATTTTTACAAGGCTTCTGCATTTTATGGAATTGTTTCTAAACAGGAAAAAGGTGGTGATTTACTGGGCCAATAGGGTGGAAGCCACACCGAGGCCACAGGGGGGTGCCGCACCGGATCCGCACCACAAGCGATCCGCACCACCCCAGCCCGAGCACTCAGCCCGTTCGGCCTGCAGCGGCTGCGCCCTCGCCGGAGGAGCGGCCCGGCGGTGGGAGCGGCCGGAAAAAGGGCCATCGTGCCCTAGGGACCCCGACATGGACTTCCACGAGGTGCGGGCTAGATGGAAAGTAGGCCGGCGACATGGGGCAGCGGCGAGAGGGCTCCGGCGAGGTCGTGCCAGCGAAAGAAGGGTCAGGAAGGCTCGGGATTTGGTCGGGAGCTTCGTTGTAGCCTCGGGAACGCCGGCATGCGGTCGGTTGGGGTGGAAATTGGCTGCAAATGAGGGCGCACCGGTGAGGGGGAGGAGTTTCGTGGCTGTCGGCGACAAAATCGCGAAATCTGCCGCATCCGTCGATGTTACAGCCCAATGGGATGCTCATACACGTGCAACATAGGGTGTAGCATGTACGTGTGAAATGAGGAAGGTTTGGCTCACCGGGTACGAAGAATTCCTCCGGTGAAGCCGCAAAGGTCTGGCGGCCGTTCTTTGCAAAGGACGACGAAATCCACCTGATTCCCAGCGAACGGAGGCGAACGAGGGGGCTAGGGAGGTGTAGGGCGAGTTGGCGCAGCCGGTGGTGCCCTCAGTTGGGTGAGGAAGTGGCGCGTCTGTGGGGTAGATGGCGCAGTTGCGATGGCGCCAGGAGGAACGAGAACCAACTGTGGTGACGCGGAGTAAAATAGGAGGGGGTAGGCGGCGCGCAGCAGGGGTGTTAAGGCTCTGCAGCGGCTCACCGCGGGCGCGCACAGCACGCCATCGCGATGGCGTGCATGCAGCAGCCGCAACCCCGAGACAGCAGAGAGGGGGAGGAAGAAGAGGCTGACATGCGGGGCCTAGAAGGGGTTTTTTCTTTTTCCACGATTTTCAGATCTGCACAAACATTCTAATTTGAAAAGAAATACCTACAGGCTTCCAAAAATGACAAAAATTTGCAGAGGGGTTCTATTTGATAAAATCTTCATTTAGGTGCAATCAGATTTGAATTTGTCCAAGAAAGATTTGAATTATGAATTTTCTTCTACAAACAATTGTTTAAATCATAGTTTGCAGAAATTACGTCATACTTCTGAATAGGGATTTTTGTACATGTATAGGGCGTCATTTCATGTGAGAAATTGAATTCATGTCATTGTGTGCAAAATCTTATCCTTCGCCTCACTTTGGATTAATTGGGTCGAATTCAAATTAAAAATTAACTTTTGACTCTTCACATGATTTTTGTGTCATCCAATATATGGATTGTTACATTCCCCATTCCTGGATGGTATGGTAGGGGTGGTCGCCGAGGAGCGGCTGACCCGATACACCATATGATCAACACGCAGAACCAGCTCATTCAGAACTCGACGCAAGTGGTGGCCAACATGCATCAAGCCCCACCCTCACCGGCCGCACCACATCAGCCAAGGTATAGTGATATTCTGGGCACTCAACCTCCAAATTTTGCAAGTGCCGCTGAACCTTTAAAGGTAGACGACTGGTTGAAGACCATAGAGAATAAGATGAAGATCATCTAGTGTCAAGGGCATGAGAGGGTGTTGTTTGCCTCTCACCAACTGCACGGACCCATAGCCGACTGGTGGACTGCCTACGTCACAACCCACGAGGATCCTGAGAACATCATTTTAGAAGAGTTCAAACATAGCTTCCGCAACCACTACGTCCCTGAGGGAGAGCTCAAGAACAAGAGGAAGGAGTCCCTCTCTCTTAAACAAGGTAGCATGACGGTGTGGGAATACCTCACCATGTTCACGCAGATGTCATTCTAAGGACTGGTTTATGGAGCATTTAACCAAGTTTTACAGTGCCACCACTTGCTGAGATGGGGCAGCTTGTCTTATCCAAGTAATTAGGTGCATTTGTGACGTAGTATAGGTGTTTGGAAGGTGCGGGGAAGGGGGCCACTACAGCGGAGGTTGTAGCCTCCTGTATGCTGTTAGGGGTGAAACATAAGTGGGGTCATGCTAGTCGGGAATCTCTTTATAAAGGCCTCGTAGTGATCTCCTGGCCACACACCATGGAAGTGTGAATTTGGTTGGCTACCACGGGTAAAATGGGGATTCTTTTAATCCACCTAGAAACGGGAATGAAATCACTTACTGTGGGTAAAGAAGCACAAACTCTGCAGAGTTGGAAAGTCGTAATGAAAGTCATGCTCACAGTTAAGAGCGGCTCAGACTTCTTCATGATTATAGGATTATGAAGTGAAATGGTTGAGAATGTTAGGTGTAAAACCTAGCATTAATGATGTGGTTATGGGAAAGAGGTGAACTAAATTATGTATTAATATAGGTGCTAATTCAAGCTAAGATAATATGGTATATGTGTAGTGCTAAACCATGATGTATGCCTTCACTTGACGTGGCCTTCATGTCATTTCTTTTCCCACACTTGTCGAGTACCTTAGGTACTCAAGCTTACCTTTTGTTAGATTTTATTTCTGCTCAGGCTATGGTGATGGTATGGAGTACAATGAAGACGACATCAACCGATAAGACCTCTACTAGGTTTGCGGAACCACCCGTGCAACGCGTGTGATGGAGCTCCACTAGAAATATTCTGTTGCGTTGTCATTGATGTATCTCGTACTTTATTAGTCTTTAAAGATATTTATGTAAGACTTTATGTACTCGTTGTACTTGGTATGTAATATATGATATTTCACTATCTGTCGTCACATGTATGAATGAATTATCCTGAAATACATGTGTATATTAACTCGGTTCATCCTCATGAAAACCGGGTGTGACAAAAGTGGCATCAGAACTAAGGCTGCCCGAAAGCCGCAAGCCTAGTTAGAAATGGACGTACTAAGTATTTTATATTTCATATAAATTATTTTTAAAATATTTTAAAAAAATTGCCTTAATATTTTTATTCTTATTTTCTTGTTTAAACTTATCTAGTTTAAAAAATTGTTTTCTAACTTTGTTATTTTCGACTCAACTAACAAAAAATATTAAATATTAAAGTACAAAGACAACAAAAAAGAAAGAAAAACTTATGAAGAAATTTATTCACCACTCGCTTAGGTTCCATTTTGATTAGCAAGTGATATCTATGTCTTGGTTGTATCGAGTTAGAAAATAATGTTGTTTGATGTATTGCAATCTAGTGTTTTTTATTTAAGGGGGTAGTTTATCGGATTTTAGCATTTTTTAGCACGATTAGATAATCGATATAATAGTCATTGCTAATGATTGGAACACAAGAAGGAAAAATCACCATAGAAGTCTCTCAAACATTAATATGCAAGACCACTCATTAACACGAAGCATGCTCGGAGGCCCTGAAGATTGTCACGAAATTATGATGCTTTATGCGTGCTTGGGTGTGGTGTGTATCCTAGGATATTAAGCATATATTTCCTTGACCATATCACAAATGTTGTTTGACATCTTACAATCATTATAGGGACAAACAGTTGATCTTAACCATCTTTGTAAATCCTTTGAATCTTGGTTACATCTTTCTTAATCATCTTAATGAAACCATTTTTGGTCAACCAAACATTTGGAATCATAAAACTTCCAAATTTCGGAACGAGATCCCATTTAAGGGGTAGTTTGTGACACCCCTTATAAAAAAACCGCCCACGCGCGTTGCTTCTGCGCCGCCTCATGCCACGCCGCGCCCGCTCGCACCGTACGACCTCAGACGTGTCTGATCGCCTGCTCCGCCTAGTGTTTGCTCACGCTAGAAAACTGCCATCCCTTGCCTATTTAAACAACCAGAGACCCACAAAATTTCCTCACCGATCGTGTACTAATTTCCTCAGGAAACTCTACGGCAAGAAACCATCGAAGATTCTTGGTTCTATCACTCCTGCGATGAAGCCCGACGATCACCGCCGCCCATTGCCAACACACTTGTCGGCTGTTCCGATCAAAGATATCGCGCTAGGTGAGTTCCATTTGTTTTCCTCCTCCAAATTTGTTTGGAAAAGTTGACAAATAGTGAGTTTTTCCGTATGCTCGCGTTTCTCTCGTAAGAAAGTCGTCATCACCGCAGAGCGACACCGCACCTTTGTCAGTCACGGCCAGGACGATGCGGCCCTCTCGGAGTCGTTGGATTAAAAACAAGCCCCAAAACCAGTTGTCGATCTTCAACAGTAAAATTTTGACATTCCTGAGCATCCACAAGAAGAAGGCAAGTGTCCTTCATCACCTTGCACCTAATTTAGGATATTAGCTAGAAATTAATTGTATTATGTCATAAATTATGAAACCCAATGATAGGTTGTCTTCCCTAGTTTTCCATGACTTATTCTTTGTAGCCATGATGGAAGTTCTTATTGGTATATGAATGTTTATGTTTTATGCTTAGCCATGCTTAGATTTATGGGAAATCTAGAATATGGAGTACAACTTGATTTTAATGAAGCTTGATAATACATGATGAATTGTTGTAGAGTTTGGAATCTAGACATGGTGGCATGACTTTAGTTGGTCCTGTGTGCACGAGAACTTGGGTCAGTTATTGGTGCTGTGTAAAATCTAAGCACCGGTTCATTGAGCATTTAACCAAGCTTTACAGTGCCACCACTTGCTGAGATGGAGCGGCTTGGCCAAGTAATTAGGTGTATTTCCGACGTAGTATGGTGTTTGGAAGGTGCACAGAATGGGAGTCAGCTGGACTACCTTGTGAACCGCAAGGCTTAAGAGGGGGCCACTGCAGCGTAGGTTGTAGCCTCCTGGATGATGTTAGGGGTGAAACCTCAGCGGGCTCATGCTAGTTGGGAATCCCTTCTAAAGGCCTCGTAGTGATCTTCTGACCACACACCATGGAAGTGTGAATGTGATTGGCTATCACGAGCGAAATGGAGGTTCTTTTAGTCCACCTGGAAACAGGTGATAAAATCACTACCTATGGGTAAGGAGGCACAAACTCTGCAGAGTGGGAAAACTGATGTTGTGTTTACGGTTAAGAGCGGCTCGGATTTCTTCATGATTAAAGAATAATGAAGTGAAATTGTTGGAAAAATGTTAGGTGAGAAACCTAGCGTTAATAATGTGGTTATAGGAAAGGGGTGAACTCAATTATGTAGTAATATAGGAGCAAATTCAAGCTAAGGTAATAGGGTATATGCGTGGTGCTAAATCATGATGTAAGTCTTCTCTTGATTTAACCTTCATGTCATTTTTTTCACACACTTGCTGAGTACCTTAGTTACTTAAGCTTGCTCTTTGTTGGATTTAATTTCTGCTCAGGCTATGATGATGGTGTGGAGTACAATGAAGACGACGTCGACCAAGAAGACCTCTGCTAGGCTTACGGAACCCCCGAGCAACGCCTGTGATGGAGCTCCACTAGAAATTTCTGTTACGTTGTCATTGATGTATCTCGTATTTTATTAGTCTTTAAACATATTGACGTAAGACTTTATGTACTTGTTATACTTGGTATGTAATTATGATGTTTTACTATTTATCGTCACATGTATGAATGAATGATCTTGGCATACAAATGTATATTCACTCGGTTCATCCTCATAAAAATCGGGTGTGACACTCTTTGATCCACGATGTTGCACATCTTTTTTCACCAATGTGTCACCAACGTGCGAGAACAGTAGTGTCTTTGAAACCTCGTTTCACTAGAGAACGTGCACGTGTTGGGGTGAATCGTGATTTTGGGTAGCGTTCATGTGACTACTTGCTAGAACACCTGCTTTATTTTATGATCTTCTTCACACCCGCAACTGTCTTTCAAACTGAAGAATGTAAAGATGAGTTGAATGAGATCGATATAATATGATTTATACACATATTATTGTTTATGTTTTGTGAGTTATCTTCAATATGTTTTTTATAATTTAAAAAATTATTTTATCTATAAATTGTGTAGATTTATATCAGTGTGCTATCTCCAATTGTGTTCTTTTTTGAAAAAAAAATTACTTCAATAGCTGTCTCCGGTTCTGTTAAAGTAAAGCCATCGTGGTGATGACGAGATGTCTAAGGAGTTAGAACATGTCGAGCATGTACGCTAGTAATTCAAAATTGTTCTAGTATCAAAAAAAAGACAAAAGACTTTCCACTTTATAAATTGTGATTATCCTTAAATATATGTGCATATGGTCATCATCTCAACATAGGCAAAATTAACTGAAACCAGAAACCGATACCAAAATAACCGAAACCGAACTGACCGATATTGATAAAAACGGATAATATTTGGTTAGTGTTATGTGAAAATGAACTTTTTTTGGTTTCTTGTTTTGTTATTTCGGTTAACAGGGTTAATCGAAAATATGGCCTACCCAACTAGCCCAGCCCAATAAATGTCATGACTCCCATCATACCCTAATGCGTGTGTGCTAGATGAACACATCATGTTTGTTTCTATATGTCAAATTGATAATACAATATGTTTAACCATCCTAATGTTTAGATAAGTTTTGATAAAAAATGTGTTAACTTTACTACTATTTTTATACTTAATTTCAGTTATGTATTTAAACATCTGTTTTTTATTATGTCTTGAATATGTTGAATGAAACTGTTCTTTGCTGAATTTGTCCTGTTGAAGTTCGGTTTTTCAGTTAACCTAAAACCGGTTTTTACTTTCAAATGAACTATTTTGGTTTCGGTTTTTAAAAAGCCGTACTTTGAAAAAAACAAAATAACTAAACCGCTTGCCCCGCCTGAACAACAGGTGGTGTGTTGGCGATCGGGCTGTAAAGTGCGGTCCCGCCTCTCAATTTCGCCCTTCGGCTCCATTTAATCAAGGCCAAATTACTTCAGTAGCACCGTCTTGGAATCCATTTACAAACATATTCTAGTTTAACACTTGAGTTATCAAGGTATGTTGCATTGCCCATGCCAACCTTCGTTTCAATGAAAATAGCCCGCACCAATCTAAAAGGCGTATTTTGTTATAGGGCTTATTAGATCCATGTGTATATGAAATACTCTAATGGCGACACATCAACCAAAGTTTTTTTGGCCTTTCCATTCTGTAAAAACAAATCAAGCGTTGTTATACAGTTTTGTTTGAGACCTGTATAAGCATTGTTCTAACCAGTTGTACCATCAATGGTCGCTTTGTCTCGAGCAAAAAATAGATGTGTCACCGTGTACGCAAGCCACTTCCTAAAAGAAAAACATACACAACAGTAACACTGCTCTTGAACAAACTACCTATTTGTTCACTATATTAACCATATACTCCATCCGTTCACTTTTATTTGATGAAATTGACATCTTATAGTTACATTTCAAGTTTAATCTTATTAGAAAAATATTCAACGTATTAGAAATTTATTACAGTTACTTTATATTATATTTTATGAAATTTTAGTAAGTATTATTTTTTTATTACAGTTTATTTTATATTATAAGTATTTAAAACATGACGTATTATTTTACATATTTAAACTAATATTTTGAATAAAACATAAAATTAAAGATGACGCTGAAGAGGCGAAGGCTGACAAAACAGAAACGCACGTACAGACACAGCTCAACACTCGACTGCTAGTCAGCAGCTACATCTACACATTGTTAACAAAGTACCAACATAACCACTACACAATGAATATTCGATAGATCTACAAGTAATACATACAAGGTAGTAGCGTCATGTAGTGCACGAACAATAGAAACATTAGTACATTATGTCCTTTAACATAACGACACCAGATTAAATGACTACTATGACACAAATTTCATTTGTTGTGATTCAGCAGGGGATTAAGCCCTCTCGCCACGGATCCTGCGGGCCAGCTGAATGTCCTTAGGCATGATGGTCACGCGCTTGGCATGGATGGCACAAAGGTTGGTGTCCTCAAACAGACCAACAAGGTACGCCTCCGCAGCCTCCTGGAGGGCGAGGACAGCATGGCTCTGGAAACGCAGATCAGTCTGCAGAACAAGGGTCAATCATGCACTCATTAAGATCAATGCATGCTGTATAAGCACAATATCACATCATACTAAGTGGATTTACAACGTACCTTGAAGTCCTGTGCAATTTCCCTTACAAGCCTCTGAAAGGGCAGCTTCCTGATCAACAGCTCAGTGCTCTTCTGGTACTTACGAATCTCACTATTTGAAAGCATTTGCAGCAGAACAAATGAATAACCGTGGAGCATAGGACAGAACTTAACGGGATATGAATTAAGAGTTCTGTTCTACTAACCGGAGGGCAACAGTTCCAGGGCGGTAACGATGGGGCTTCTTCACTCCTCCGGTGGTGGGGGCTGACTTACGTGCAGCCTATGAAGCAATGGAGAGACAAGTTACATCAAGGTACAAGATGGAAAAGAAAAACATCGAGATTAAATAGCAAAAGTAAAGAACAAAGTGTTATATCTGAAGAAACTTACCTTGGTTGCAAGCTGCTTCCTTGGAGCCTTTCCTCCAGTGGACTTACGAGCGGTTTGCTTCGTACGGGCCATCTACAAATAAGGACAGCAGAGTTTTCAGAACCCCAAGATATGAACCCAAATTATTAATGGAGGGCAACAATGGTTAAGAATCCAAAAATAGGCTCAAAGTGTCCAATTCAATCACTGAAACAAAATATCAACCATGGAATTTCTGGAAAGCAGTTCAATCTATCAAGCTGCTACTATATAGAGCACAAGCTCATCAAACCACTCAATATACCATTACTCATGCAAAATCTGCATTATCAAAAACATAATCTAGCTACGTATGCTGAAAGAACAAGTGCATCGCACATAATAGGAACTACAAGCTATTCCATTCAGAGCTAAAGTGAAGACTTGACGTTTTAACAACTTAAAACATAGCATAACTGCTGACGAAATTTAGAAATTACAAAAAAAAAAGTATATATAAAAGTGTGACGGTGCATCCAAGATCACAGACTGATATTCTAGAAGCAAATGCAATCTAACTACCATCTAGTCTACCAAGCTAGCAAACTAAGATCGCCCACATTATCAGAACCGCCATCTATTATTCAATACTACAAACAACAACAAACAGAAAACATGTAATGATAACATAAGTGAACGACTAAGCCAGGGCACCCAGCAGCGTATTTCTAACCTCCAAACTTAGCAATTAGCATATTAAATAACGAAATGCCAAAAGCTTTTCCAAATTATATGGGGCAAATCGTACTGAAGAAAACTGACATGATTCGAACTAATCGGCGAAATGCATCAAAAACTCCATGATGAATTGTCCTAAAATCGCACTGATAGATGCTTAACAATATCTTAATGATAGCGATACCCACCACGAAGCCCACTAAATAACTAGGTAGCTCAAATTAGAAGAATAAACACCACACAAAACTACCGCAGTCAGGCGCAGAAAACTCATGTACGACCACGATTTATAAGCCATCTGTTGAATTTACCCTAAATTTTAATCAACCGCAGAAGTTCCGCAAGGAATTGTAGATATTGCACCTAATTACCACCAAGCGGTTTCCCTTCAAACCGGGGCAGATCAACCGAGCGAACCTGAACCGCCACTAAATCTCCGAGTTTAAGGAGTCTCGCGGAGCGCTAGCCCAAACCGATCCCCAGCCAACGAACGCTTGAAACGAAACAATCAGAAACCGCGCGCGGCCGCGAGAACCACCACAGCCAATCCTCCTACAAGAAGGGAAGAGGAGGGAACGACTCGAGAGGAGAGGTGTCTTACCTCTGCTTCGCTCTCTTCGCACGCTTCGAATTGGGGACGCCGCTCGAGGAAGAGGCCGGAAAAAATGAGCATGTGGAGAGAAGGCCTCCTATTTATGGAGCGTCATACCCGTGGTGTATCCGGTCGCGACGGACGGACGGCAAGGATCGGCTGCAGATGTGTTTCTTTCGGACGATCGGACGGCCTAGGGAGGGTTTGAGGTTTCCGGCGCGGATCGCCAGCGTGGGTTGCGGGGTTATGATTGGTTGGCGTTGGCCTCACTCGGATTGTACGGTTACGTGAGGTTGTGGTTCGAGTTGTGTTCTGTTCGGGGACAGGTGGCTGCCGAGTCGCTGTTGCGGCCGTTGGATTTGGTGGGGGCCAGGATTACGTCTGTGTGTGAGTTCGCCATGTACTGCTTTTCGAGCTTCCGGGTCATGACCTGGGATTAAACAAAAGGAGTAGTGTATGGAATTATGTTATGGGTGAAAAAAATAAACTATAGCCGGGACGAGGTTATTGTAAACTCTTTTATTATATAATTTTAAATTATAATATATTTTATATATTAAGATTGAAGAATAATTACAAATAAAATCTCTTAACAAAGAATATCTTTTCTCATTGTAGACACGGATCCGCTGCCTTTGCCTGCGTGACTTTGAGTGTGTCTGCACTTGCAATCAATTTAAATAAGTACTCTTTGCGTTTCAAAATTTAAGTATTTCTGGCTATATTTAGATTCATAACATCTTTTACGCACCTAACAAGTGTTTGTTTCAGTTTCTTAGCATATTTCGTGCACTTAATACATCATCAGAAATGCTTATATTCTACTCCCTCCGTTCCACAATAATTGACGTTGGTTAGTTCAGATTTTACTATGTCCTACAACTCAAATCAAGTTCCATGGTGGAGGTGAAACCTTGTTTTTGTTTTATCCCGCAGAAAAATGTCTTATTATTATCTATCTCTTAATAACTCTCTTTCCTTCCAAAACACATGCTGTGCTGGAGCGTTCTTCCTAAGGCGGGTAATGCTCAAAATAATAAACTAATAATGAGAAAGATCTGACCAAATTCATATTCAATTTTAACCTAACAATTAGTAATGACTCAAATAAATTATGAAATGCCCGTGAGATAAACCCGTTTACTAGGCCTATTCCACGAATTTGAAGATGCGCCCTTAGGGTACCTCCATCCTCCAGGACAAACTTTAGAACCCCCCGCCCCCCCCCCCAAAAAAAAAATCACATTTTCAGCGAGGCAGCATAATTACTCAAAGTCACTCTAGTTTTAGCATTTCCAGAAAATTCTAATCCTTTTATCAAGACAAATTTAGAGGTATGAATGGATCCTGGACCAAGCAACGCTACAACTTGTATTTGGACTTTTGGAAAATAAAATTCAGATGTTGTAAATCTGAACAACAGGCTCATGTAGGCTTTGTTTGACAGACTTTTGCTTGTTAAAAGAACAGCTTATTTAAAAAACAGGTGAAAACAGCTTGTATATATATTCTGCTTTCAGTTTATTATGTAAAGCAGAACTAATAAGTTCTTCAGTTATCTGATACAACTTCTATTTATTTCTGTGAAGAAGTCGTGCCAGATGCTGTGTCAAACAGGATGTAGTATGATCTCAGATACCCATCAGCTATTGCCAACATTCAGAGCACCGATGTAATAGAATGATAGCGGCACCAACAAGCCACTTTACCGTGCAAAGATGAGAAACATGTATATTTTCAAGTCGAAGGAATATACTATAACTACGATGTGAGTTCCTCAGCAACAACGAATGCTTTTTAGGAAGAGTCACACACATTCCTCGGGTCAAAAAGAATCTTTTATTCGGTAATAAAGTTCTCCAAAAAAGACGATTTCTCCATCTCTGATAACATGGCACCGGTTACCATCAGACAAGGCAGGCTCGACAGCTTGAGTTCATTTGCCAAAGCACAGATTACAGAGGTCCTTGGAAGGTCCCGTTTTCACGTTGCTCATTCCAGTGCTCAACCTGCATATGAAACAAAAAATCAATCCCAAAACATTAATACAAGAGTGACTAGACAACCAGAACACTAACCAGAGCACGAAATTCCGAGTTCAATGATGCCTAAATAGTTATATGTGTGCATGTGCAATTATTTTTATCAAATATCTCAAAATGCATGGTTAAAATTTGAGGTATGTACTATGGAATGCTGTCATATGTTTCATTATGCAATGTTATACTACTGAACTGTTAACATAATAACAGAAATAAACGTCACATGCAAAACTAAGGAAGCCAACAATTGTAGAGGATGTGTCAAAGCACACTACAAGCTCATATATTCATACCTTGCTCTGTTTATCACATTTAAATGTCAATAGTGCCTAGCATCGTAAGAATTATCTCCTACAGCAATATGGCATAGCTATACAGAGCAATAAAACATATTATTCTATAAGAAATTTTGTTTTTAGTTGGCATTCACTAAACAATCATATTTTGAATCTGAAAAATTAACCAGCTATGCATCCACAGGTAGTTGATCTTTTAGAAGTAAAATCAATACAGAACGTAAAACATGGGGGAAAACAAATGTGCTGAAAATTTTACACTGCTACCCCTCATTAACTGCTAGTACCCGGCCGAGCAACTCATTACCAGTGCCGGGGCCACCACAAAGACGATGTGAAACTAGTTCTGCTTTGCCCCACGCTGCCGCTATCACAGGAGCCACGGGTGTACCAGCTCGTAGGCTGCCGCGGAGATGCTTCTCACCGAGACCGTTTCAGAGCTGCTACACTCGTTGGCAGGGCTGATACGGCCTAGACCAGGATGCCGTCTTCGTGGCCATCGCCACGACTTTGACCGGAACACCATCTTTGTGGCCATCGCCGTGTTGGAAAACCGGCGTCCAGAACACCAGAACTGTCGCTGATCTACTAGCTGCAGAAGTACAGAGGCTACACAGCTCCCTGCCTAGCTGCAGAAGTACAGAGGCTACACAGCTCCCTGCCTGGTGCTGCTAGCTTCTCACGTGAACAGCTGAAGCTCAGCTGAAGCTGCAGAGGAGTTGAACAGATGCAAACTCCTCCTCAGTTAAAGACAAGAAAAGCTTCACAGGCACCTGCCTGGTTGCAGCTGCTTGCTTACTTGTAGCACAGAAGCTACAAGGGAGTTGCTGATGTCCAGAGAAACTGATATGCAATTGTAGATCACGCCTAGAGGCTAGGGCTGGTACGCACAGGAAGAGAGATGAGTCTGGGCGCAGGAAAAAGTAATTCTCGGAGATGTTTATTTCTTGAGAATATCCGGCTATTTATAGCCTTTTACAGATACACTCCTAACAGATTAAAACTAGAGATAAAATCAAATCTTATCTTAAACATACTCTATCTAAAACTGATTATTCAGATCAGAACTGACTTACCTCTATCCTATGTGCCCCCTCTTGGACGAGCTGGCCTTGGGCTGGGCTATTGGGCCAGCCTGGGCGAGCTGGGCTTGAGCCCGGGCTGTTGGGCCGAGCCTAGGCCCAGCAGGGGAAGGATCAATCTACATTCTCCTCCTGATCCTGACGTCTATACACGTCTAGGATCGCGATCCTTCTTCTCATCTCCACGAACTTCTGTCTTCCAAGTGACTTGGTCAAGATGTCCGCCGTCTGGTCCTGGGTGGAGATTTTCTCAAGCACAATAGTACTGTTGTCCACACACTCGTGTATGTAGTGATACTTGATACCGATATGCTTGCTTCTGTCATGGTGTACCGGGTTCTTGCTCAAGTCTATAGTTGACATGTTATCAACCCGCAGCACCGGCGCCCTTGATTTTTCAGCCAAGTCCTCCATCAGCCGTGCCATCCATACACCTTAACATTGCCCCTTGAGCTGCTGTGATATATTCTGCTTCACATGAGAACAAGGCCACCACCTTCTGCTTGACGGACTGCCATGAAACGGGATTGTTTCCAAGACAGAACAGCACCCCGCTTGTGCTCTTGCGGTCCTCCACGTCTCCCGCATAGTCACTATCCGAGTATCCAATAAGCTCCATGTCAACTCCTCTTGCATAGAAGACTCCATAGTTGATTATACCTGCTATGTAACGTACAATGCGCTTGACTGCACCAAAGTGCTCCTCCTTGGGCTGCTCCAGAAACCGACTCACGTACCCAATCGAGTAGGCGATATCGGGACGTGTGTTCGCCAAGTATTGCAGCACTCCCACCAAGCTCCTATAGTCCGTTGCATGCACCAACAGACTATCACTTGTCTTGTAAAGCTTTAGACCTTGCTCCATGGGGAATGCACAGGGGTTGCATCCCTCCAGGCCTGCCCAACGCTTATCCCTACATCTGCTTGCCGCACCTCCAGCCCAATATAATATGACAAGAGACCCAAGTCGCTCATCTTGAACCTCTTCATCATCTCTCCCTTGAACTTCTTGAGGTCGCCCCCTCCTGTGATCACAAGATCGTCGACGTACACACCTACGACGAGCTTCTCATCTTCAGCTCCACGGAAATAGATCCCGTGCTCGCTCGTACTCTTCTGGAAACCAAGCGATAGCAAGCTATCCTTGAGCTTGACATTCAAGGCCCTAGGCGCCTGACGAATTCCATATAAAGCCTTCTTGAGCCGATACACCTTATATTCGGCTTCGTCGATGATGAAGCCAGCGAGCCGGAAGCGTGAACCCGAACAACACGTACGAGGTGAAGAGTACCACCTCGCCGGGTCGCATGTCGGTCAGTGGGACCCTCCCACGGCGGATCTTCTCGTCGAACATGGCCGACTGCCAACCGAGCAAGCGCCTCACGATAGCGATGTCGCCATCGTTCCTGGATGAACGGAGGCCGGAAGACATGGTGGCGAGGAAAGGTTGTGAGCGCTGGGGAGCAGAGGCTTCGAGCGTGCAGGAGGAAGGCGAAGATTGCAAAAGGCGGAAGGGAATCGTCCTTCTCCAGAAGGATTCCCTTTATACGTCCGCAACCTCTGGCAGGGCAGTAGGCGCGATGTTTGGGTTTCTACCGTGCCACGCCGCGGGTTACCTGCCTCCCCCTACGATGAGTAGGACCCAAGTCCACCCGTCAGACACTAGGGGCCAGGTGGGTAGCTTCTCGAGAACATCAGGCGGTTCCCGAGAGAAGCGGCGTGGTGGAACTGCAGCGGTCGATCCAAAGTCTGCAGCAGTAACAGCCCCGGGGCAACTCCTCGAGCACGTCACCATGACCCGCCAGTTAAGAGCAAGCACGTGTCCACTACGCCGACGACGTGCTGCTGCTTCGACTGGCGAGTGCACCCACTATGCTAAGGATGTGCAATCTTTTCGTCTCCTAGGTACAACCACTCGCCCACTATGCGAGGATCTCACCCCCACATTGGTTTCCAAAGTACAGGCTCAAAACCACCACGCGGAGAGATGGAGCTTCACCTACGGGCTCGATGCCTCCCCCAAGATGGGTCCGGGGGCCACTACTGGTACCCTGCAGACCGGGTACCCCCGCGTAGTGGAGAAAAAGACAGCTTGCTCCCCGCCTCCCCGTTGAGGTGGGCCCCAGCATAAGCCACGTGCTCTGGGCCCCATGGTCAGCCCTGGGGCTACCGCGTGCGCTTGAGCTCCGGAGCTGACACGTGCCCTGGGCTCCGACCTGAAGCCTCCCTGAGGTGAGGGCCGGAGCTGCCACGTGTCCCCGGCTCCAATCTGCCTCCCCGCTGAGGACAACTCCGGTGCTGACATGTGTCCCGAGCTCCGGCTCGAGCCTCCCCGCTGAGGTGAGGTCCGGAGCTGCCACGTGTCCTCCAGCTTCGAGCCACCTCCCCGCTGAGGACAACTCCGGTGCTGACACGTGTCCCGGGCTCCGGCCCGAGCCTCCCCACAGAGGTAAGATCCGGATCTGCCATGTGTCCTCCAGCTCCGAGCTGCCTCCTCGCTGAGGACAACTCCGGTGCTGACACGTGTCCCGGGCTCCGGCCCGAGCCTCCCCGCTGAGGTAAGGTCCGGGGCCGCCATGTGTCTCCAGACACCAAGCCCGTCGATAAGAGCTCCAGAGCCGCCGCGCGTCCCACGATCCCTCGTAGGCCGTGGGTCGACGAAGTCAAGAAGAAAGTGTGTTGTCAGTCTTCGCATTCAAGGCTCGCGCCTTCCCCAGAAGCTTGGCACACTACGCACGCCTCTGTCCCTTGCCTGTTCGCCATTACGGTGACAATATGGGATGGGCGGGGCGTGACAACAGTACAGTGCCGCCCAACGACACTAAGCCGCTCAAGCAGGGCAAAGAGACGTGGCGACAAGGCGGCGCCTTCATCATTACCTGACATGCGGTCAGGGGCGCTCGGAGCGCCGGATAGAGGGTCTTAACTCCCCCGCCGGCCACTCTACTCAGAGGGCAAAGCCCTAGATCGTGTATAGGACACTCAAAGCCTTGGGGCCACCTGTCGGGCCCCAAGCCTCATTGTAACCACCCCGGCCTTGAACTATAAAAGGACTGGGGTGATCACCCCATAAAGGGTTCCAATTCCCCACTCTCCGGATCACACTACGCACAAGCTCTCACGCTAAAGCAATAGAACAAGCACACCCGTGGACGTAGGGTATTACGCTCTAGTGGCCCGAACCACGTAAATCTCTATGTTCATCCTCTCCCACGAGCCTAGGTCGCGAAGGGTGCCAAGCCCCCTTCGAAAAAAAGAACCTCGTGAACTGCTTTCGAGTAGGCCGGGTGGAGTGTCGCAGCTCACACTCCGACATTTGGCGCGCCAGGAAGGGGGGTTTTACGCTCTCTCCTCGCGACTATGGTGAATATCACTTCTCGTGGCGAGCCTTCTCGCCCTCCTCACCATCGTCTCTAGACTGGAGACGACGAAGCTACCTCCCGCTCCAGGGCGGACAGGTCTGGTCAGGCCGGCGGTCAGACGACCAGCGTGCCACCAGCGGCCCCAACGCCTAAATCCGGCCGAATTGGCGACCAGAACTCTGGCCTTGAACTATAAAAGGACCGAGGTGACTACCATGCAAAGGGTTCCGATTCCTCACTCTCCAGATCACACTATGCGCAAGCGTTCACGCTAAAGCAATAGAACAAGCACATCCGTGGACATAGGGTATTACGCTCCAGCGGCCCGAACCACATAAATCCCTGTGTTCATCTGCTCCCTCGAGCCCAGGTCGCGAAGGGTGCCAAGCCCCCTCTAGAAAAAAAGAAACTCGTGGGCTGCTTCCGAGCAGACCAGGAGGAGCGTCGCAGTTCACACTCCGACAACAACCATGCAGAGAAGGGGGCCTGGCGCAGCGGTTAAGCTGTTGCCTTATGACCATAAGGTCACGAGTTCGAATCCTAGAAACAGCCTCTTACAGAAATGCAGGGAAATGCTGCGTACAAAAGACCCAAGTGGGTCAGACCCTGCGCAAACAGAAGCTACATGCATCAAGCTGCCCTTTCTTTTTCTTTTATTACAACCATGCAGAGCATATCTAGCCTATGCCTTTCAAGATATAGCCGGACCCAAGCCCGGGTAAAGGAGGAGTGTTGTGATAGGCTTGGCGAGCCAGCATCAAAACCAGTCATTCCTATGGATATCATATCTAGCGTACCTCAACATGCCTGAGACAAAGGCTTTGTTGTTGTTGTTGTACAACCATGCAGCAATCTGATATCATGCCGCAAATACTAACTTTATTGATCTCAAAATCACAACAGGCAACAAAGATAGAGATACACAACAGTGGTGAAAGCAAGAAATACATACCCATTCACTAGGGCAAAGAGATCGATAGTACTTTGCAAACTTGTCACACTCAGGAGCACCCTCTCCTTTGGCAGCTACACACCTGATGAGAACCAAAGTTATTGAGAATACTGCAAGAAATGCTACTTATATATCTCAGCCTTTATGACAGATCACACAATTGCATGTCCTACCTGTGGTACTCAACATAGCGTGTGAAACAGTGCCTTGTTTGATTTGTTGTAGGGAAACGAAAATCTGCTGGAGCTGTTTCAATCTGCATATGACAACATGCTTAATACTCATTACAAAATGCAGTTATCAGTTAATATTGCACGAACAATTTTTACTGCACCAAACCTTAACCTCAGGTTTCTCAGCCTCTTCCTCTTCAGCAGTCCCACTTGTTTCCTCTGCTGTGGTGTTGGTTTCCTCTGCTTCCGACTTGTAGGTAACTTCTTGTCCACTGGAACCTCCTGCGGTGGGAGTGAATATTCCTACAGATGGGAATTGAGTCAAATAGTGGTTCTGGATCATAAAATTAAATTAAAAAATCATAGAGGAAAATCATTGCAGAAAAGAAAACCCAATGATCATTATTTATCATGCACATATTCAACTTGATTTTTCTATTAATGTTTATCTTAATAAATAGACCACAGAAATGAAATAATGCATCTATCAGAAACCAAGTGATTCTTTGGTCGATAAAACCCAAATGCCTGCATGCAACAATGATGGTATATTAAAGTTCAGATTTCATTGGAGTTTTTGCCAACCACAAGCTCCAGAATCGCTTACATCACATTGAAAAAAAAAATCACAAAGGAAAGCACACCCAGAACCAGAAGCATTACTCGATAACCTTCACATGTCCTAAACTACTAAAGACAATTTAACAATTCGGTAAGCAGGTAAGTTTCACAGCCTATACATAACTAGTTATTACTTTGAATGCAGCAGTGCTGTATTCAAACCCATATGCCTAGCACAAAAAAATGAAACCCATATATATTCAACTACATCCGATTAGTGCATATAAAACGCAACAAATTTAACAAATGACATAAATTTTCAAACTCATAACAAATATATCACTAATTTCCTGCAGCATTTGCAAATACAGGCACATCCAATGCCATTATCTAGTAAATACTGCACACATTGATCATAAAGCAAATGATTAAATAATACTAGAGATTAGAGAACTGATGTTCTGTGGTGGTTGTATAAAGAAAATGATGACTATGAATGACAATTTTTTATGCTACAATACTTTTTCAAAAACAGGCCACCTAGGAGGCTCCATCCTACTGGTTACCACGTAGGGTCTAACTGCCACCTAGTACTCCCTAGTCTTCTTAACCTTTGCTCATAAAACATCGACATGCATTCTACAAAACACGGATACTTAGGTTTTGATGTATATCCATATCAGATACATTAAATACTGTCAAAATTTGTTGAACAAAAGAAAAGGCTGCATTTCTACTCGAAAGGCTTTGCTCTCAAGCACAGCTGCTAAAAAACTGTGTAAACTGCTCTTCCTATAAAAGCCTCTCCGATTCACAAGTGAAAGACCACTGACACAACCTCCTGCATCATCTTCCTTTCTCTTAACACAGTGGATGAATCCTTCATGGGACGCAAACCTATTTTTTCTTCTTATTTCAACTAGAAAGCACCGCATCCACTGGTCTAAAAACTAAATATGTTTTATAAAGCAACTAACAAGAAGTAACTCCTTCGTTTACAAATACAATAATTTCGACTTTTCGAATTTGGATGGTTAAGTTTCACAAATGTTTGTGCAGACAGTCAGAAGTCGAATTGCTAGAGTATTTCTGATGGAAGATCGAGCACCACCTTTTCCATTTTCTTAACAATATACTCCTAATAGAAGTCAAAGTTGAGAATTATTTGTAAACGACAGGAGTAGCAACTTATGATTCATTTAACATTCTAGAAGAATTGGTACTTTCATAGTTAATACTTGATACTTTTGCCAAAATCTTAGAATAGTCCAACAACAACAACAACAAACAAGCCTTTATCCCAAGCATGTTGGGGTCGGCTAGACATGAAACCCAATCAATGAAGTAAAAGATAGGAAGAGATATAATAACAAGGAAAAAAGAAAGAAGGAAAAAAAAGAAAAAAGAAAAAAGAAAAAAGGAAAAAAGAAAAAGGAAAAAACAAGACTACGATTCTCGCACATGAATTGTTACTTTCTATGCGGTCCTATTATGAGCTAAGTCTCTGGATACATTCCAATCTCTCAAATCTCGTTTTATCGCCTCCTCCCAGGTCAACCTTGGTCGTCCTCTACCCCTTCTAATATTTTCTCTACCTCTTAAAATCCCACTGTTAACCGATGCTTCTGGAGGTCTCCGTTGGATATGTCCAAACCACCTAAGTCGATGTTGGACTAACTTCTCTTCAATCGGCGCCACCCCTACCCTATCACGAATCGCCTCATTTCTTATTCGGTCTCTTCTCGTGTGCCCGCACATCCACCGTAGCATGCGCATTTCTACGACACTCATTTGTTAGACATGTTGTCGTTTAGTTGGCCAACATTCCGCCCCATAGAGCATCGAGGGTCTGATTACCGTCCTATAGAACTTCCCTTTTAGCTTTTGTGGGACTTTCCTATCACATAGGATTCTAAAGGCTTGTCGCCATTTCATCCACCCTACCTTGATCCTGTGGCAAACATCCTCATCAATATCGCCATTGCTTTGTAACATTGATCCTAATTATCGGAAAGAGTCCCTTCTAGGTACTATTTGTCCTTGTGGACTAACATTTCCCTCTTCACGACCAACATCACTAAAGTCACACCTCATATACTCGGTTTTGGTCCTACTAAGTCTAAACCCCTTGGACTCTAAGGTTTGTCTCCATAACTCTAATTTCTTATCAACACCATCTCTAGTTTCATCTACCAGCACTGCATCATCAGCAAAGAGTATGCACCAAGGGATATCCCCTTGTATATCCTTCGACACCTCATCCATCACCAAGGAAAAGATGTATGGGCTCAAAGTTGATCCTTGATGTAGTCCTACCGTGATAGGAAATGCATCAGTCTCACTATCACTTACGCGCACACTTGTCCTAACATTAGTGTACATATCCTTGATAAGGGTAATGTACTTTGTTGGCACTTTATGTTTCTCTAGTGCCCACCACATGACTGACCTTGGTATCTTGTCGTACGCCTTCTCCAAGTCGATGAACACTATATGCAAGTCCTTCACTAGAATGCGGTCAGTCTCATCTTTGATGCATTTAACTTGATTAAAATCCCTCATCTTTCTCCTTGTGAGGACAAAGTCAATCTGGCTAGAGTGTTAGGCACTACTAAAGGTCACTAGGTGAGATTGCCTCTTCCTAAAGAGGGTGTTAGCTACCAACAGATCATAGGCTACGACAAAGTCTAGGATGTCCTTACCCTCTTGATTTCTATCGCCGCATCCAAAGCCTCCATAGTCCCAAAAAAATAAATATAAGATTTCTCAGAAACTAGATACTTGGAAAGAGGTTCTAGGTATTAAGATCTTTTCCATTTCTCCCTTGCATAACTAAAGGATATTGGCACTAAGCTAAGATCGGAAGATCCAAAAGAATTTATTCTCATCATACAAAGAGAATATCTTGTACCAATAAATCTTTTCCCCACCATCAATTCTCCAGAATCTTAGAATCATTCCAAAAAATTGTTGGTACCATAGGACTCCTAGGAAACTACATAGTTTCGGGACATAACTAAGCCTTTTAGAACATATATGCATCAATAACTGTTTCAGCTATTTACTGTTTACTATTCAAAGATTTCTACCTGCTTATGCACCAAATCACTCCAAGCCTGCATTGCATCAGGGACAACTAATAGCACCAAATACAGTATCACAAAAGAAATCCCAAAATTTATTGCGTCCAGAACGAGAAAGCTAACAGTATTACCTTAGCAAATTCCAACTACAGGCGGCTGAACTATTGTCTTTCCGCTCAAATCCCATTATTTATAAATGTCCACTCCCGTCAAATTCTGAACTAACAAAATAAACAGATCACCATTTCAGGACCTATCACGTCACGCACACTAAACAACGTACCGGACAACAACCCAAACCCTATATGGAAGCCCATCGCACAAGTGGTTACCGGGAACAAGCAGATCTGAAGCCGCCCGCTAGATCTACCCCCCACCGCGCCGCAGTTTTCAGATCGGGAACCTCGGGCGCAAGCGGAAGGACTTGGGAGCTGGAGTTTTCCTTACCTCGGCAAGGGACGGCACCTTGCTTTCGGCGGCCATGGGACGAAGCAGTCCAGAAGCTTCTGGAAATGGCAGCCGCGAGAGTGAAAAGAAGGGGGAGACGGCTGTGAAGCAGATAGAAAAGGAGGGTACCTAGGTGGAGGTTGAGCGAGGGTGTTTGAGTGGGCTGGGCTGGAGAACTAGGACTAGTGGCACTCCAGAATTTGAATGGGCTACAATCAGAATCCAAGTAAGCAGATAGGCCCAGGCTGTGATTCATTTCAGTGGCCCTAGCTTCAGCATCATGGGCTCCATTAAAATTGGCATAGTATGATCAATTGCATTTAAATTCAAATTTAAAACTCAAGTTGCCTAAAAACTCATACAAAGTGAAGCAACTAAAAAATTTTGAATAGAAATTGCCCCCCCCCCCCAAAAAAATAATTCTCATAAGTGTGCTGAATAGACTGAATTTAGGTTAATTTTACTAAATTTTTAGCCAAGGCTTATGTGCCCCAAGATTCAAAAGGAAGTTAAGAGCCAGCCAAATTCGTGGAATTTCATTTCAAATTCCATAACACCTATTGCAGTGGTTCTAGTTCAAATGGACTCTCCAATGTTTAAAATTCCACCACAAAAATCAGCATAACTTTTGGAAGCCCGGGGGATTGGTTAATTGATGGGCAAATTGGAGATGAACAATTTTTTTTTAAAAAATATTAAAACATCACGCTCCACCTGTCACCTTCTCTTCTCATCTTCTTCTACCTCCTACATGGGTCAGAGGAACGCGAACGCATGGACACCGCCGTGGGGCAAGCATGCCCGATCTCAATTTCTTGCCATGAGATGTCAACCCTTCCACTAGTTGCCCCCCAAACCTTCCACTGTCAATGTCGTCGACTTGTCTGTCCAAACCCATGACATTACTGGTGGGCAGGATAACCGCGTAAACCGCAAAACTGAATTGAACCACACGGATCAAATCAAAATATGTGGTTAACCAAAACTCCCGGTTAAATTTTGGTTTTAAATTTTATGTATTATGGTTAAACGAGTTTTACTTGATTTTAATGTTGTATTAACTGAACTAACCGATTTACTTAAAAAATTTAACCCACGCTACCACACAACTCAACAAAGCCTAATAGTACTAATCTCCATCCTCATCAAGAATTTTCTTGTAGCCCAATCCAATCCTGATAATCTTTGCCCACCACCAGCGTATAGATGTCACCGACCTATAGATGCCATTTTCTATCTTTGTTATTATTTTTGTGTTTATTATCATTTTTGTATAAATAGATTATTTTATACACTAATATATGGTTAATTGTGAATCAAACTGAATTAACTGCAACCGAATTGTGCCGTTTGGACTTTTTTTATCACGCTCGGTTATCAATTCTTCATAATCAAAATTTTTCGTAACTGAATTAACCAAATCAAATCGAAATTCTTCATAATCGATTTTTTTCGCAAGGCAAGAAGCCACCACCTCCAAAATAGAATCCAATTAATAAGACCACTTGCTCTCTTTCCTAGCCGAGTAAGGCAAGACACCACCACCTCCGTCATGGAATCCGGTGAAGAAGACCACCTCGAGCTCGTCCATGACCTCTCGAAGCCCATTGTCGACTGGAGCTCACCATCACATCTTCTTGTTCAAGCCCATTGACAGTCCCAACATCAAGAACCCTACCACGACCTTCCCCTCTTCATCAAACACGTCTCCAAGCTCCTAACCGATGAGGTGAATCTTTCCCACATTCCCCCTCCCCCTGCTTGAATTTGGTCACATTGTTGAGCTCCTAGTCCATCCATAACCATCGATCACCATTGTTGGTGATCTCTTACTACCTAAATTCAATACACACAACCTTTAGCACCTAAAATGGATCCCCATGTCATGCTCATGCTTCTAGTGCCTTCTGTTTGCATCATGTTGCCGCTTTTCAGTGCCAAGAATCCCTCCTAGACCTTTTCGTGGCGCATTTTAGAATCTTATCAAATTTCTAAAAAAATCCGGAATGTGGGTTCTAGAACTATTATTATTATTTGAATCCCCAGAATGGACATTCTGGGACTAATCCCTGTGTTTCTAAAATTTCCCAGAATTATGCCAAACTGCTACTTGAAATTCATTCTAGCTCCAAAAATTAAGAAACATATCTATTGGATATGTATGGTAGTCAACTACGGTATAAAGATATAATAAACCCTTGAATACTATCTAAATTTGGATAATCATTTTAAATGCTAATAATGGTCATAATCCCAAAATTTGGACAACTTGAACTAAAATGTTTATATCCCAACCAAATCAAACTCAATTGAATTGAGTCTTTTTGCATTGCAATAATAACTTATTTTTATCTATATCAATTTTCATGATGTTTGCATCTCAATTCATGTCTCTCCATGTTATTCATTGAGGTGCATCATTTCTTCTATGTAGAGATCAATCCGTTGGAGGGTGACATGGGTGGTTTTGATGGTAGTGCCGAACCGAAGAACATGAGCAAGGAACCTAAATCTCAAGGCAAGCATCAAAATCTATCTCAAACTATTCTGAATGAGTGCGACGACCTCACGGCCTCGACTAGCCCGGATCACACTGAGAGGTGCTGCGTTGCACAACACCGGATAACACACATAAAAGGTACAAAGCGAAAGCAAAGTTTTATTACATAAAAGAGTTTATGAACATGTTTACAACAAAATATATTTAGTCCACACTCACGGGCGTAGACTAAGCACAGAGTTCACGTTCAGCCCATGAACGTGTTCCCTCTAGCACACACGCACAATAACACGGCAGCGTGCATGACTTTCATTTGACGGGGTTGCCCTCTTAGGTGTCCGTCTCCTCCTCAGGAGTCTCCTCCTCATAACACCATGTAAAATCTTCAAATACAAGCATTGAGCATGATGGCTCAGCAAGACTCACCCGTCTTTCCTATACATGAAACTTCTACATGTTGGGTTACAATGTAAATAGAAATATAAGTTGCAAAGGACACGCCTAAATAGTTGAACCTTACTTCCAAGTTTTAGCAGCAAGTTGTGGAGAACCTCACGCTAAGGCACATAAGAGAGCCGCAATCAAACAAGAAACGCATTTCTCTCATGTGCTTTGCCCATGGTTAAAAAGAATTTTAATTTGCTCTAAACTACAACATATGATTAGTAACCAAGGTATAGCTTTCAATCAACAACTTTTAACATGACTCTAGCCTATTCTTTCTACGTCACGGTAGAGTGAACAAGTGGTACATACTGACCGTGAGGGACAACGATTATAATCGATTTACACCTGCAGGGTTACCCGAATAACCCATCACGTCCGCCCATACTCGATGTTGCCTACAGCAACCATCACGCAACCACCTTTCATCCGTCAGCCAAATATTGAACCGATCCTATTGTCCCGAGCAAGAGATCTCTGCGCGCGCATCCGCGGTGCCGCTAGCCGATTTACACCTCAAGCTCTCAATCTACCCTATGAATGATAAGCAATGCCTCAACACCTAGCTACCTGAATTACATCGGTTTCCCGGTTCCCATATATCCGATAGGTCTTCGGTATTGTTCTAGCTTGTTCAACAGGCCTGCACACGGCTCGGTCCTCAATCGACACAAGTGGAGCTATGGCACCCAGGCCCCAACGTCCTGCTGCCCTTACTCACCGCTCGGTCTCATTTTTCTTTCTATGTGTTCCATTTGCTATCTTTACCCGAGTAGTGTGCCTCTAGCCTATTCTCGTGAGTAGTTCTAACTACTCGACTTGTACTGAATCCTACTCTATCTTAGCATTGCAGTAGCTAATCGAGGTTTAAAAACCTAAGCCAAAACCAGGGTTTTCTTGGCTATGCATTTGGGTTTTCAAACAAAACTCTAATGCATAAATGAAGTGGGTACTCAAAGTAAGTACATGTCAATTTGAATGCATTTGAATTTGAAGTCGAATTTGTTAAGACCATAAGTACTGTTAGACATGCCCAATGACTCTGAAACTTTTACTGTGGTTTGGATACAAACTAAATACAGACTTGGCCAAATTTCCTTTGCAGCAAAACTCATTTGAGCCTTCCACAAATAAATGTGTGTTTGGCCTTAATTAGAACTCTTAGGATGTTATAGGGATTTTCATGGAGCAAGCCATGACTTTTTGGAAACTAGATTTTCAGAGGGTTCTAATGGAATTGGTTTCACTTAATTTGAAGATTCCTAGGCAAAGATATGAGCTAAACAAGTTCAGAGAAAATCTGAAAAATGCTTGTGGACGTTTTCCATTTTCTCTGGAACAGTTTTATTAATCACACCATTAGGCGGATTAAATGATCTCAAATGGATTTATAATTTTTATGGTAGCTCACTGATATTATGATGAACACCCTGGCCAAATTTCAGCACTTTCCACCAAAGGGTTCTCCAGTTAAAATTCTAAACAGTTAAAATTTAAAGAATTAATTCTGGAGAAATAAGGACTTCCATATAGTGAAACTTGATTTGTTGGAAAGTACTCAGAGAGATGAATCCAATAAAATTTGCTTCACTCAATTTGGAGTTTCCTCGCCAATGTTATGTGGGTTTGAAGTTTGAACTAAATCTGAACATCGAAAAATGTTTAAATTCCTGCGCGTGGGACCGGCTACGTGTCAGCTCCTCAGTGAATACCACACGGGGCCACTGAGTTCCGCTGCATAGCCATAACTTGATCCCGGGCCACAGACAATCTGATTTAACTCTCTAAGTGACTGACGCGTGGGTCCGGTGAGGTCGTCTTCAACCTCCCACAGCCCGCGCTCTCCCGAGCAAGAGCTCGCCGGAGTTCGCCGGAACTCCGTCGTCCGGCCTCCTCCCGCACTCCCACTTGCCGCGAACCCTCATTTATACGTGCTGAACACGTTGGTGCAACATTCCCGGCCCAACTATGCCCCTAACCCATCTCGCGAAGAGTGGTGGCTCAAACTGAGGTCCGGCGACGTTGTCCGCCCCTTCTAGCCCGCCAAACATCTGGCTAAACAGCGCTACAGCATCAGTATATCACCGTGATGCTCAACTTAGTCGTAAAAGGGCTTGGTAAAGGCTCTAGGGTAGCTCTCACCATGCGCCCGAGGCGGTAGCGACGGTACGCCGGTGGAAAACCATGAAATACTGTCTGTACACCCCCTCTTAAGCTAAGATTTTTCCCGTGCATGTGCGCTAACGAGTCTAGAGTATGTGTGTGTGATCTTAGGCACTAGAAACAACGAGTAACCGGGAATTTACCGAATCTGTACCGAGAACTCGGTTTACACCGACCGACAGCAAAATTGAAATTACTCCGGCGATGAACCACGACTTGGGCTGAGACTTGGATGGAAGCAGCACGCTGGTCCGACGCATCTGTGAGTGCTTTTGCTCAGGCGTGACAAGCTACCGTTCGAGCTGTCCACGTGAGCCCGAGGTGCGGCCGTTTTCCGGTCGCCGCAAAAACTGTGGTTTCTAGGGTTGTGGGTGCCGATCAGAGTGGGGTTTTGTGTCGAGGAGCTGGTGCACGAGCTCACGGTGCCGTTTTGCTACTCAGGAGGTGTCAACGCACGAGTTGGCGTGGTCTCTCGATCAAGCAACCGAGGCAGCGGTGAGGGTGCTGTTTCTGGCGCTAGGGAGCAGAGGAACGGACGAACTGCCCCTTTGCCGGCTCGGGCTCGAGGATAAGAAGGGTGGACGTCAGCTGAGGGTGCGCACGCGCCAATCAGGAGCTGGCAGCGGCGACCACAGCATCGACCCGAGAAACCGTGCGCCTCTGTTCTTCAGTCGCTTGGCTCAAATGGGTTACTGACAATAGGGCCCCACTTCCAAGCTTAACCTCCTAAATTCAATTTCTCCCACTGCTCAAAACAGTAGAGACCTTCCTACCCCTTGTGAGTTGATCAACCTTCAAAATGGCCAATTGACTTTGAATTATTCAAAGTGTGATTTGATTTGATCAAATTTTCAGCAAAGGCTAACTGAAATTTAAATTTGGTTTGAATTTAACCAAATTAGCTCATGTCAATATCAACTCCAAATGGAGTGAAAATTGGTGTGTGAGCTAACAAAAATGTGCTGAGTGTGAATATGGATCTCACTTTTGAATTCATGGGATGAAGGGAGTTTGATTTTGAATTCAAGTTCAAACTAGCCTCTTTCTAATTATACCCAAAAATACCTCCAAAGGTTTTGGATTTGGGTGAAACTTGGCATGAGCATTCCTAGCAAGGTGTAGAAGTTTTTCATATGCTCAGCCCCTATATGATACATGTGGGAAGTATCACTTTTGTATTTTGTGAGTTTATCATCTAATGACCATGTTGATGGTGATTACTTGCTCTTCAAAGATGTTCATAAAACTTCCTTAAATGAGGGTGTGTGTAGTGTGATGAACACTTTGAGTGTATGAAAAACTTGAGCCCTTTCATTCCCCCCCCCTTAAAAGAATCTCGTTCTGAGATTATAAGATGAAAATGAGAGAGAGGACGGTGGAAAAATTACCGTATGTGCGACGTTAGAAAGTCGGGGCAGTTAGCGCGTACTTCGCTCTCCCATGTCGCTTTGTCTACGGAGTGATTACTCCCTAGAACTTTGTAGAACCACAACGTACGGTTGCATGTGGTTCAGGCCTTTTCATCAATTATCTGAACCGGTTCCTCCCTATAAGTGAGATTCGGTTTTAGTTCTTCAATATCCCCAGCTGAATGGTAGTTGATAGCTTAAGACACTTCCTCAACTGAGAAATGTGAAATACATTGTGCACACCAGAGAGTATCGTTTGTAATTCCAGACGGTATGCAACTGACCCACATCTTTCTGTAATCTAGAATGGACCGATGAATCAGGGTCCCAACTTTCCTCTCACCCCAAATCTGTTCATACCCTTCATTGGAGACACACGTAGATACACATGATCCCCGACTTTGAATTGTAACGGGTGTCTTCTCCGGTCCGCATATTGTTTTTGTCGGGATTGGGCGGCTTTTAAGTTTGCTTGAATCAGCCGAACCTTTTCTTCCGCATTGTTGACAAGATCAATCCCGAACGTGACCCTTTCACCAGACTCACACCAATTCAGCGGTGTGCGACATTTTCTTCCGTATAGCGCCTCGTAAGGCGCCATCTTGATGCTGGCTTGGTACCTGTCGAAGTGTGTGGTCGACACTTCCCCCGGACCTGCTCTGGGCAGCCCACGGAGATTCTTTTTTGGAGGGGCTAGTCGCTTGCGGAGAGCTTAAGCGTAGGGATGAGTTAGGGAGGAGCTTGACACGGCGAGTTTTACGTGGTTCGGGCCGCCGGAGCGTAAAACCCTACGTCCACGGCGAGCTGAGGTGCTCGCTGTATTGCTTGGTGCTCAGAACCGGAGTCCTGAGCTTGAGGATGAGTTATGCCTAGTGTGAGAGTTGCTGGAGTGCGAACCCTCGCTAACGTTGCCTACCCGAGCCTTTTATAGTCCAAGGCTCGCGTGGCTTACAAGGGGGGCCCGGGACCCAACAGGTGGTCCCGGGGAGATTGCCCGCCGACTATCGTATCTGCAGTTATGCCGGTAGTTGTCTCTGGCGAAGGCTTCCGAGTCTTCGTTCTGCCGCCCTGCCCATGCCACAAGCTAGTTGTAGTGGTTGATGACGGCAGGGGCGGCAGGGGATGTCTTGTCGCTGTGTTTATTGGCTGACAGGTTCTGACACGGTGCGTCAGTCTGTGATGCGACTGGACGCAACGGCACCTGACAGAGGCGTGCTCCGCGTCTTGGGAAGGCGCGGGCCTTGAATACCTTGTACGGTAAAGGCATGGCGCGCCTTTACTCCTGCTGCCTACCGCGCCAGGCGGCAGCACTGCTCTGCTGGCCACGTGTCGGACCTGGAGCTCTCCTCTGAGGAGAGGGGGAGCTTCGACTCCACTGGACACGTGGAGCCTTCGGAGCTATCCTTTGAGGAGAGGAGAGCCCCGGCCCTGCCGGACACGTGGCGCCTCCGGAGCTCGCCCCTGCAGAGGGGGCGAGGTCCGACCTCCTGGGCCACGTGGCAGGCTCGGAGCTATCCTCCGTGGGGAGGGGAGCTCCGGCCCCGCTGGACACGTGGGGCCTTCAAACCTCGCCCCTGCAGAGGGAGCGAGGTCCTTAGGAAGTTTTACGCTGCACGCGGGGTACCCGGTATTGAGGGTACCGACAGTGGCCCCCGGGCTCACCTCGGGGGAGGTAACGAGCCCGAGGTGGGGCCTTCTCCTACCCTCGCACTTTCTTGTATTGAGTACTCCCTGTGCTGGCAGGGTCTTGACGGCTTCGGAGTTCAGACTCTGAGGAGAGGGTGAAGCCTGGCATCGGAGCTCTGCCCTTGTGAAAGGGGGAGGTACGGCCTCGGAGCTCGCCTCTAAGAAGAGGGGTGGTCCTGGAAGTCATCGGAGCTCAGGCCCACGAAGGGCGTGAGGTCTGGCATCAGGGCTCGCCTCTGAAAGGAGGGCGAGGGCTGGCGTCGGAGCTCGGCCCGGCTGTGGGGGCAGAGGTCCGGAAGTCATCGGAGCTCAGGCCCACGAAGGGCGTGAGGTCCGGCATCAAGGCTCGCCTCTGAAAGGAGGGCGAGGGCTGGCATCGGAGCTCGGCCCAGCTATGGGGGGGCGGAGGTCCGGAAGTCATCGGAGCCCAGGCCAGCGAAGGGCGTGAGGTCTGGCGTCAGTGCTCGCCTCTGAAAGGAGGGCGAGGGCTGGCATCGGAGCTCGGCCCGGCTGTGGGGGCAGAGGTCCGGAAGTCATCGGAGCTCAGGCCCACGAAGGGCGTGAGGTCCGACATCAGCGCTCTCCTCTGAAAGGAGGGCGAGGGCTGGCCTCGGAGCTCGGTCCAGCTATGGGGGGCGGAGGTCCGGAAGTCATCGGAGCTCAGACCAGCGAAGGGCGTGAGGTCCGGCATCAGCACTCGCCTCTGAAAGGAGGGCGAGGGTTGGCCTCGGAGCTCGGCCCAGCTGTGGGGGCGGAGGTCCGGAAGTTATCGGAGCTCAGGCCAGCGAAGGGCGTGAGGTCCGGAAGTCATCGGAGCTCAGTCCAGCGAAGGGCGTGAGGTCCGGCATGAGCGCTAGCCTCTGAAAGGAGGGTGAGGGCTGGCATCGGAGCTCGGCCCGGCTGTGGGGGCAGAGGTCCGGAAGTCATCGGAGCTCAGGCCCACGAAGGGTGTGAGGTCCGGCATCAGGGCTCGCCTCTGAAAGAAGGGCGAGGGCTGGCATCATAGCTCGGCCCAGCTACGGGGGGCGGAGGTCCGGAAGTCATCAGAGTTCAGGCCAGCGAAGGGCGTGAGGTCCGGCATCAGCGCTCGCCTCTAAAAGGAGGGCGAGGGCTGGCCTCGGAGCTCGGCCCAGCTGCGGGGGGCGGAGGTCCGGAAGTCATCGGAGCTCAGGCCAGCGAAGGGCGTGAGGTCCGGCATCAGCACTCGCCTCTGAAAGGAGGGCGAGGGCTGGCCTCGGAGCTCGGCCGAGCTGTGGGGGCGGAGGTCCGGAAGTCATCGGAGCTCAGGCCAGCAAAGGGCGTGAGGTCCGGAAGTCATCGGAGCTCAGGCCAGCGAAGGGCATGAGGTCCGGCATCAGCGCTCGCCTCTGAAAGGAGGGCGAGGGCTGGCCTCGGAGCTCGACCCAGCTGCGGGGGGCGGAGGTCCGAAAGTCATCGGAGCTCAGGCCAGCAAAGGGCGTGAGGTCCGGCATCAGCACTCGCCTCTGAAAGGAGGGCGAGGGCTGGCCTCGAAGCTCGGCCCAGCTGTGGGGGCGGATGTCCGGAAGTTATCGGAGCTCAGGCCAGCGAAGGGCGTGAGGTCTGGAAGTCATCGGAGCTCAGGCCAGAAAGGGCGTGAGGTCCAGCATCAGCGCTCGCCTCTGAAAGGAGGGCGAGGGCTGGCCTCGGAGCTCAGCCCAGCTGCGGGGGGCGGAGGTCCGGAAGTCATCGGCGCTCAGGCCAGCGAAGGGCGTGAGGTCCGACATCAGCACTCGCCTCTGAAAGGAGGGCGATGGCTGACCTCGGAGCTCGGCCCAGCTGTGGGGGCGGAGTCCGGTACTGCTCAGAAGTCCTCCCTTTCCTGTCCCTTAGTCTCATTTGGCTTACTGTCCCGGGCCAAAATACGGGGCTTGGGTAATCCAGTGCACTTGGTCCCGGAGGTCTGGCCCCCAATCCCAGTCAGGGTGCAACCGTCCGGCCCCCAATCCCAGTCAGGGTGCAACCGTCCGGCCCCCTGGTACTCAGACCGTAGCGCTGAGGGGCAGAGTGCGCATGCTTTAGGTGCAGGACTGGGCAAAGCAAGGCTCCTGACCCCCCGGTCTAGCGTAGGTCTTTTCTCGGAGGAGACCAACTGGCGGTACAGTACCCTTACAGGGGGAGGTCTGAAAGGCCCCCGGGCCTCTGGCAGGTACCCCAAGCACTACCGCCTTCGGCAGGATGGCAAATATTGACTATGCATGAGCGCAGGAAAGAGGAACCGAGTGTACAATGGATGTACACTGTCTAGAGCGTGGGAAGGTGATCATATAAATTAATGCGTAATTTAAATAAACACCTAAGTAAGCATGGTGAACTTACTGGGGTAGCGTCGGAGCGCCATGTCATCATGCAGAGCGGGTCATGCGTGGCTTCGTCATACGCTCGGACACGGGGGGACCCCCATGGCGATCTTAGGGGGAAGCATGGCTTCGGTCCCGCACACCATGTAGAAGGGTAGTTCCCGTGACCCGGCCCTGGGAAGTCCGGCTGGCCCTCGACATAGAAGAGCTGGTATCCCCCGACGGCTTTGGGTGCGCGTCTGCACCGGTTGTGTGGGTCTGCTTGGCGTGGACCTGGCACGAATTGCATCTCCTAACCGGTTTGACGATGTCCAGGTGGCTCTCGGTCAGTAGGAGTCATGCCGGGTGGCTTAACCGACCAGCGTGCGGGACGATGAGCATTCCCAGCACTCGCCTCCGTGGACTACTGCGAGCTAGTCGCAACCTTCCTCCTGGGTTATGCACCGCAATAGGATGCCGTGGTGCCACGCCAGTAAAGATACCAGCGTGTAGCACTTAGCCATCCGCACAATCCGTTCAACAAATGCACGTTCATCAGGAAGGATGTCCTTCAAGGAGTCCCGGACCTCCGTGGTCCATGCATCGGGACTACTTGAGCTCCTGGATCTTGAGCGCTGGGTTGCACGGAGTCCCCAGTGACGCTTACGATCCTTTGGCGGTGTCCATGGCTGCAGGGCCGCCGGGACCGCCAGCTTCGAGGTGCTGGTCCAGCCCCCTTCGCCCGGCTCGGCGGGCCGGGCTGTGGGTCACAGCAACGTCCTCTCGAAGACTCCTTTGGGCACAAGGGCTCCGGTGGAGGCCTTCGTTGAGAGGTCGTCAGCTGCGGCCTTGCCAGCGCGCGGTACATGGCGCAGGTCCAAGGCGAGGAAGTCTTTCTCCAACATCCGCATGTGGAGCAGATAAGCAGCTAGCTGTGGGTCATTGCAGGGGCATTCACCCTTAACTTGCTTGATAACTAGCTGGGAGTCGCCCTGCGCCAACAACTGGCGAGCGCCCAGAGATAGGACTGTCTTTTAGGCCAAAGATGAGTGATTCATACTCTGCCAAGTTGTTGGTTGCCTTGGAATTGAGACGCACCATGTACCCAGACTGCTCCCCCGATAGCATGAGAAGCAGTACGCCGGAACCGGCCCCCTGCTTTCGCGAGGAGCCGTCGAAGAAGAGCGTCCAGTGAGGCCCGGTGAAGACCGGAGCTCGGTTCTTTGGTTCACCGTCTTCGTGGCCCCCTGGGTCAACCTTCGTTGGCGTCCATTCAGCCACGAAGTCAGCCAGTGCTTGGCTCTTGACTGTCTGACGTGGTCGGGAGCTCAGCTTGAACTCCGCCATCTTCGAGCTGTCTTCCGGCTTTGGAAGCTAGCAGTGAGTGCCAATGACGCCTGTCTTCTGCTCCGGCGCACTTGTCCGCCAGGCTGAAGAGCCCCGAGATGTCTTGCACCTCCCTGGTGGCCAACTTCTCGAGCATCTTCTTGTCCCTCACACCTTGTCGGAATGCGACCACCGCTGATGCATTCGGGATGTGGGGGATGGTGTTGCGTACCTGGGAGAACCGCTGGATGAAGGAGCGCAGTGATTCTCCAGGTTGTTGTTTGATGGCGTGGAGGTCAAGACCCGTGCCTGGACGGGTGTAGGAACTGCCAAAGTTGGCAATGAACTGCCGGCAGAGCTCTCCCCAGGAAGTTATGGAACCCTGGGGGAGGTTCATGAGCCAAGACCGGGCTGGGCCGGTCAAGGTGACGGGGAAGTAGTTGGCCATGACGGCCTCATCCCCTCCCGCGGCAAGTACGGCGGTGGAGTAGATCTGGAGGAACTCCGCCGGGTTGACGCTGCCATCGTACTTCTCGGGCAGGTGCGGCCGAAACTTGCGCGGCCACCTCGCGAAGCGGAGGTGGGGCGCCAGGGCCGCACATCCTGCCCCTGTTGCTGCAGGCGTTGGTGCCGCGAACGCTTGGTTCGCTGCTGGCACAGTGTACCCCGGTATGGGCTAGGCTGCACCATAGACCGGGGGCGTCGTTTGCAGGGCATATGGCTGTGGCATATGCTGTGTGGCGTATGCCTGGGGCAGATTTTGCGTGGCGAAAGTCTGCGCCTCAGGCAGGGTTGAGGCTGACGTCATGCAGTCGCCAGCCTCTTGGTTTCGACGCCTTTCTCGACGTCGCTCGAGGTACACCCGGGCATCTTGGCCCAAGT
Organism: Neostapfia colusana; assembly: GCA_030760725.1. Classification (NCBI taxonomy): domain Eukaryota; kingdom Viridiplantae; phylum Streptophyta; class Magnoliopsida; order Poales; family Poaceae; genus Neostapfia; species Neostapfia colusana. The sequence goes on from JASWHV010000015.1 coordinate 71,073,639, forward strand.
GGCACCGTTCCAGCTCTGTCCACAGGTCCGTCGATGGAAGCCTGGTGGAGCTGGAATCCGTTGTCTGCCCGTCAACCGTTGGCGTGCGAGTCAGCGACACAGCCGGTTGGCCGGAGCGTCGTCCCCGCCGAAGTCGAGGGTTTGCGGCGGCGATGACGAGACGGTCTACCTCACGAATCCACTGCTGGGTCGCTGAATGGGGTGCGTCCCCAGAATGTGGATTGCACAGTAGCGCTCTTGCTGCAGCTAGCGCACCCCCGTGGGGTACGCTCAGCGCTGCAGAAGATCTCACGCTAGCTGGAGCCTGCATTGTCGGAGTCGGCGTTGCCGCAGTCGGCTGTTGGCTTCCAGCTTGCGCCGACACACTCCGTCCTGAGTGCGTTGACACGTATTCCCCGCTAGTCACGGTCCGTCGTGAACGCAGGGCAGGAGAGCTTGCCGCTGAAGGTAGCTTCGTCATCTTCGTCGGCAGAAACTCGTCGCGCAAGGGAAAAGCCCCCTACCTGGCGCGCCAAATATCGAAGTGTGTGGTCGACACTTCCCCCAGACCTGCTCTGGGCAGCCCACGGAGGTTCTTTTTCGGAGGGGCTAGTCGCTTGCGGAGAGCTTAAGCGTAGGGACGAGTTAGGGAGGAGCTTGACATGGCGAGTTTTACGTGGTTCGGGCCGCCGGAGCGTAAAACCCTACGTCCACGGCGAGATGAGGTGCTCGCTGTATTGCTTGGTGCTCAGAACCGGAGTCCTGAGCTTGAGGATGAGTTATGCCTAGTGTGAGAGTTGCTGGAGTGCGAACCCTCTCTAACGTTGCCTACCCGAGCCTTTTATAGTCCAAGGCTCGCGTGGCTTACAAGGGGGGCCCGGGACCCGACAGGTGGTCCTGGTGAGATTGCCTGCCGACTATCGTATCTGCAGTTATGCCGGTAGTTGTCTCTGGGGAAGGCTTCCGAGTCTTCGTTATGCCGCCCTGCCCATGCCGCAAGCTAGTCGTAGTGGTTGATGACGGCAGGGGCGGCAGGGGATGGGATGTCTTGTCGCTGTGTTTATTGGCTGGCAGGTTCTGACACGGTGCGCCAGTCTATGATCCGACTGGACGCAACGACACATGACAGAGGTGTGCTCTGCGTCTCCGCGCCTTGGGAAGGCGCGGGCCTTGAATACCTTGTACGGTAAAGGCATGGCGCGCCTTTACTTCTGCTGCCTACCGCGCCGGTCGACAGCACTACTCTGCTGGCCACGTGTCGGACCCGGAGCTCTCCTCTGAGGAGAGGGGGAGCTTCGGTTCCACTGGACACGTGGAGCCTTCGTATCTCACCCCCGCGAAGGGGGGCAAGGTCCGGTCTTCTGGGCCACGTGGCAGGCCCGGAGCTATCCTTTGAGGAGAGGAGAGCCCCGGCCCTGCCGGACACGTGGCGCCTCCGGAGCTCGCCCCTTCAGAGGGGGCGAGGTCCGACCTCCTGGGCCACGTGGCAGGCTCGGAGCTATCCTCCGTGGGGAGGGGAGCTCCGGCCCCACTGGACACGTGGCGCCTTCAAACCTCGCCCCTGCAGAGGGAGCGAGGTCCTTAGGAAGTTTTATGCTGCGCGCGGGGGTACCCGGTATTGAGGGTACCGACAATACCCATTATTGTATGAGAACTCGGCCAACGGTAAGTGATCATCCCAATTCTTATCGTGGTTGATAGCACAAGCTCGTGGCATATCTTCCAAAATCTGATTTACCTGCTCGGTTTGCCCATCTGTCTGCGGGTGGTATGCTGAACTACGGATCAGCTTCGTTCCCAAAGAAGCATGCAACTGCTCCCAAAAATGAGACACAAATAAAGTGCCCCGATACGAAATAATGGTACGGGGTGCGCCGTATAAGCACAAGATCCGTGAGATGTATAATTCAACATACTTCTTGGCGTTGTAGTTTGTGTTGACCGGGATAAAATGGGCAACTTTGGTGAGCCGGTCGACGATCACCCATACTGAATCATGCTTCTGAAATGTGGTGGGTAAAACAACGATGAAGTCCATGCGCACATCCTCCCACTTCGAGGCAGGAACGCCCAGCGGTTGTAGCAGTCCCGCTTTTCTCATGTGGTCTGCCTTCACCCTTCAGCATGTATCACACTCGGACACGTACTTTGCAATCTTCCGCTTCATCCGTGTCCACCAAAACTTGCTTCTAAGCTCTTGATACATATTGTTGCTGCCGGGGTGAATAGAAAACTTTGACAAGTGAGCCTCATCAAAGATTTTCTTCCGTAACTCCGGGTTACGGGGTACGACAATCCGGTCGTTGAACCATAGGACGTCGTCTCCGTCTTTCCAGAAATATTTCAACTCCCCACTGTCTACACGTCTCTGCAAATGCGACATGCCCTTGTCCTGTTTTTGAGCTGCCGCTATCCCTCCACGGATGGTGGGGATCAAAGCTAAGTTGCAGAGAGCTCCATGTGGTATCACATGCAATGGTGGCTCGCTCTCTTCCAATGGTGTGATGGTCAAATTGTTGACGTGTGACTTGCGACTCAGCGCATCTTCCACCACGTTTGCCTTGCCAGGATGATAATGGATCTCTATTTCGTAATCCTTTATCAATTCCAACCATCTTTGTTACCTCATGTTCAGCTCCTTCTGAGTGAATATGTATTTGAGGCTCTTGTGGTCGGTATATAAATGCACGAGGTTACTGAGTAGGTAGTGCCTCCACATTTTTAGGGCGAGCACCACGGCAGCGAGCTCTAAGTCATGAGTTGGATAATTTTGCTCATGGTTCCTGAGCTGCCGTGATCCATACGCGACCACCCTTGGGTCTAGCATCAACACAGATCCAAGCCCAATGTCGGATGCTCGCAGTACACATCGAACGGTTTTGTTGTGTCTGGCTGCGCCAAAACCGGTGCTGATGTTAAGTGCTTCACTAATGCCTTGAATGCTGCTTCACATACTGGACTCCAAACGTATTTGGTAGCCTTCTTCAGCAGCTCTGTCATAGGCTTGGCAATATTTGAGAAGTTTGGAATGAACCTCCGATAATATCCCGTGAGTCCGAGGAAACTTCATACCTCGTGAACAGTTCTCGGGGACTTCCAATTCAACACTTGTGTGATCTTACTCGGGTCTAAAGCGATGCCCTACGCTGAGATAATATGCCCGAGAAAAGGCACTTGTGATATCTAGAATTTGCACTTGCTGAATTTCGCGTATAGCTTGTGATCCCGCAACCTTTGCAAGACTATACACAGATGCTTCGCGTGTTCTTCCTCCAACTTGGAATATACCAATATGTCGTCGATGAAGACCACGACAAACTTGTCCAGCTCCGGCATGAATACCGAGTTCATCAAGTACATGAAGTGAGCTAGAGCGTTGGTGAGGCCGAAGGACATGACCAGGTACTCATAAAGCCCGTACCTCATCGAGAAAGCTGTATTTGGTATATCCTCAGCCCGTATCTTAATCTGATGGTACCCGGATCTTAAGTCCATTTTGGAAAAGACCTTTGCTTCGACCAACTGATCAAACAGCATGTCAATCTGTGGCAACGGGTACTTGTTCTTGATAGTTACGGCGTTTAGTGGATAATAGTCCACGCAAAGCCGCAACGTCTCATCTTTCTTCTTCACAAATAGTGCCGAACAGACGCATGGCGACGAGCTCGACCTAATAAACCCCTTCTCTAGCAGGCCCGTCAACCGCGTTTTCAATTTTGCCAATTCCTTTGGCGCCATCTTGTACGGCCTTCGAGATATTGGCATAGTTCCTAGTGCAAGTTCAATCTTGAACTTCACCTCTCTGTCGGGCGGCATCCCCGGTAAATCATCCAGGAACATGTCTGGGAACTCACGGACTACTGGAATGTCTTTCAATCTGATGGGTGTGGACTGGTATACACTTGGAAGTTTTATTTCTGGACTGTCTAGAAATAATAAGTGAGACTCGTGCGTTTCTGGGTGCAGATGCACGACTCGAAGGACGGTGTCTAAAACAGCGCCGTGGCGGGTTAATCACGATATCCCTAGGAATACATCGACTTTTGTTCCCTTTAAAGCTATGAGAGACGTAGGGTATACTCTACCATCTAAGCATAATGGTGCTTTTGAAACCATCATGCTTGCTGAAATTTTCTCACCCGGTGAACAAATCAAGTAAGAACTTTTGGTGGGTAGTATTTCCAAACTGTGTTTAGAAATAAAAGCTTGGTAATGAAATTATGCGTGGCACCTGAATCAAATAACACTACAGCGGGATGCTTGTGGAGTTGGAACATTCCCGCAAGGATTGGGTCCCCCTCCAACACGTCCTCTGTGGCGAGTTGGTGAACGGTGCCGGGCTTAGGATTTGCTCGACGTGCATTAATGGGGTTTTGGGGCTGATTCCTCCCAGGAAAATGTGGTGCCACTCCGCCGCCTTGCCTTTCCGGGCAGTTGTTGGCGAAGTGCCATTGGCGAACGCATTTGTAACATGCGGTTGATGCCTACCCCATGCATGGAGGACGAAAGCCCGACATGCGCTACTAAGGTGCAAACGCACGCGACATCGCCCGCTGCTGCTATTGTTGCTGCGGAGGTGGTGCTGGTAATGCCGACCGGAACGCCGGTGTGGAATATGGCCAAATGCGGAATTGCATCGGCCGCTGTGGTGGCTGCCAGCGTTGACCTGATGGTGAGGGATACATCGTCCGGTATTTTTGGGGAGGACCACCTCCCTCTCCGCTGCTCTGCGGCACGCTTCGCTTCTTCTCCGCCGCCGCTAACTCCTTGCCGGAGTCCTCTTGCACAATCACAGAATCAATAATGTCATTGAGGCTACCGCAATTGGACATCGCCAGTTTGTCCTTCAGGAGCGGATTAAGCCCCTGGTAAAAGTGATCCCGCCGCTTCTCATCAGTTATCAGCGTGATTTGAAGCGTAGAGTATGATAACGTTGAACGCCCTGGAATACTCCAGCGCGTTCCTGCGGCCTTGCTGCAGGCGAAGGAACTCCTGTGTATTCCTTTTCATTAGACCCAGCGGTATGTGATAGGCCCTGAAGGCCGTCCGGAATTCCGCCCAGGTCATTACTCGCTCAGTGGGTTGCGAGGCACAGAAGTTTGCCCACCAAGCGCTAGCAGACCCTTGAAGCGGCTGGGCCGCGAACTGAGTTTTCCGCTGCTCACTCACTTAAAGCAGCCCGAATTTCATCTCCATCGTGCAGAGCCAGTTGTCCGCATCGAGGGGTTCATCCGCCCTCGAGAATACCGGGGGATGAGTAGCCAGAAAGTCGGAGTAGGAGCTTGGTTGGCACTCCTCTCTGTCTTGACGCCTCTCGGGTCGAGACGTATTCGCAATTAAAGTTTGCAGCAGCTCTATATGCTGCTGATGTGAGCCCGCCATGGCCACAACGATGTCGGCCAATGTAACTTTTGGGGTGGCGGTGGCGGTTGTTGCTGTTGCTGTCCCGAGGAATCCTCGGGAGGCTGTTGGGAGGCATCTCCCCCCTGACTAGAACCCCCAACCTCCGGGTTGGCACGAGTGCGAGTCATTTTGAAATTCAAAACAGTAGCGATCAACACATGTCATTCTTAAAATTCCATATAAAACAGTAGGTATTGCAGTGACACATAAATAAACTTGCACAACATTCACATATATTGATAAAGCATAAATTTTATAGAAGATACATTATTGTTAGATCCTCGAGAAGTCGTGCTCATGTCGTCACTACCTATATACATGCTACTGTCTACACGACATGTCACCGATTACAAAAGTTTCTACACACCACCCTCGCTGCCCTACTTGGCAACGGTACACTCACTACTTGGAGTAGAACTCGACCTCCTGCGGGTCGTCCTCCTCCGCTACCTCTGCTGGTGGCTCAAGGTCCATGACCTCTTCTTCTGGCTCAGGTTCCCACGTCGCCGGGATACCCAAAACAACGGGTACGGCACCTACCATCGGTAGGCTCACTACCGGAGGTACGAGGTCTTACAACGCGTGCACCTCGTCCATGCCCTGGTTATAGTCCTCTTTCCAGCCCTGCCCCTCCTCAATAGCGTCATCACACTCTTGAGATAGGAAATCATTCTGCTGGGTCAAGGCCTACACCTGTTGCTGTAAAGCCGTGATGTCGACGCGGCTTTTCTTCTTCGCCTTCTTCAAACAACGCAACTGATTGTGTTGTTCATTCAGTCGCTTTATTGTCGGAAGTAGAACATTACGGAGTGCGCTGTGAGCACTCTCGAAATGGCCTCGGTGGCTGGTGCTCTCTTTGAGCTCCACGGCAAGACGATCCGTATGGACAGCTTGGCTATCCATCACGGTCTTTCCTGCTCTCAACTGGAGGCTAAGGTTTGCCTCCGCAGGGTTGTACCTTGGGCAACCCGGATCTGTTGCCTCCAAGTACCTATCCCTCCACACGTGATTAGCTCATCCCTCCACCGTTACGAGCGCATATGGAGTGCCCTCCATAGCTCTCACATGTAGTTGGAAGAAACGCGACATGGTGTCGCGGGCTGCTACTTGCCACATCTCCTCCAGTTGTCTACCTCTCACCGTGACGGTGAACGGTGCCCAACCGGGCGGCGTAGGTCCTGCTGGAACATCGACATGGATGGTCCATGTCCTGTTCCCCTCCTCGCCTTCTTCCTTGGCGAGGTACTGCAGCGTTTCCCATACCAGAAACGTTGAAGCATTAGCCTCAACAGTTCCGGATAACCGTTGCGTTGAGAACAGTGGGATACCACCCACCCGTTCTCCAGTTGTTTATCCGCTGTCATCTGTGGAAATATATTTGAAAAAGGTCAAATATGCATTTCAACAGTAGATCATGGAGTTATAACATTAAAACATGTTATTGAACTCATAAAACTTAGAAACACAATTCAAACTTAGAACAAATTTAATTGCTGGTCTGCTGCCCAAACTGACAGCCCTCACCAGTTTCCCTATCAACTTGATTTAGACCTTGCTAAAGGCAAAACCAATTCTGGAGCTCAACATAAAAGTTAAAGCAAACTTTAATAGCTTTCCATAAAGTATTTGCTTGGCCTTAGATCTATGCTGGTTCAAACGTTATGAGATGTCAAAATTGACATAATTTCTGGAGAAAATTGGACAGCACCTCCCTGCTTGAGGTACTGATTTGATCCAAGAATTCCAGTTAATTCTTCATTGAATTTGACAAAACATTCTGTTACAAAGTTGTAACTCATCTCATACTTTTCAGAGCAACCTCATTTTCTATTTTTGTATTTTTTTGCAGGAAGTTATGCTAAATTTACAGAGAGTTACAAAGAGTATTCGCCCTGCCATGTTTTCTGTACAATTTCAACTCTACTGCATTTTTCGGCTGGTTAAGGGATGAAATACCTCTGGACATCAATAGAAAAGTTGTAAAGATCTTCCAAAGATTTCCAGAAATGTATCATATGACCCCAACCTCGAAGGAATTCGACCTCTAACCTCGGTTTAACTTCAGCCTTATTTCAGCTGAAAACAGTGGACTCTATCCTTAATATCCTATAAGTTGAAAACTTGTTACTTTGAACATCCTGATTAGAGAAGAGGTTATATAAAAGTTTTAATGCTCTGTATCAAAAACCTTCAAGTTTTACAATTATGTTGATCATTTAGTGGGGTGTGACGTCGATGCGTCACCAGTTCATGTCGGTACTACGTTCCTCACAAAGAAAAACCTATACGGGACTTAGTCAGCTTCGTTACTTCAGTGGCACTAAACGTCTCTCGCACATGAGTACTACTCTTCTACCGATTCGTGGTCAGACTACTTGCAAATAACTCACACAATCGTCGGGCTCAGCTGCACACCAAACCCGACCCAATACAGTCCATACAACCGCCCGTCATCACTCGCACGGTTGTTCTCAAGCCAATCACGCCTTGAGCTACGTGTTCACATTACTAACCACGTGACGGGGTCTTCCAAACTTGCCCGAAGCACGCCAGGGAAGGGCGTTGCTCGAATACACCAAACGACATGAAGAGTCGTAGAGGATACTAAAGTTGGCCGTGTTAACTGCCACCTGTGAGGCTCCACCCTTTAGCTTGTGCGTACTAGTGGACAGCGCTTACATGCACCCCCAAGACATATGACGTCCCGAGATGCATGATTTTCCGACATAAGCAAATAGGTTAGTATTGCCACTTTCTATACACTAATAACATCCTTATATGGGCTACTAACTCGTTCCTCACCGATTTTTTGAAAAAGATGATCTTTTTAGTGCGTTAACCTCAAGCGAGCTCTGATATCACGCTGCGACGGCCTCACGACCTCGACTAGCCCGGATCACGCTAAGGGGTGCTGCGTTGCACAACACCGGATAACACACATAAAAGATACAAAGTGGAAGCAAAGTTTTATAACATAAAAGAGTTTATGAACATATTAACAACAAAATATATTCAGTCCACACTCACGGGCGTAGACTAAGCACAGAGTTCACGTTCAGTCTGTGAACGTGTCCCCTCTAGCACACGCGCACACTAACACGGCGGCGTGCACACTCCCATTCGACGGGGTTGCCCTTTTAGGGGTCCATCTCCTCGTCGGGAATGTCCTCCTCATAACACCCTTCAAAAGCTTCAAACACAAGTAGCGAGGACAATGGCTTAGCAAGACTCACCCGTCTTTTCTTTACATGAAAGTTCTACATGCTGGGTTACAGTGTAAATGAAAATGTAAGTTTTAGTAGCAAGTTGTGGAGAACCTCACGCTAAGGCACATAAGAGAGCCGCAATGAAACAAGAAACGCATTTCTCTCATGTGCTTTGCCCATGGTTAAAAAGAACTTTAATTTGCTCTAAACTACAACATCTCATTAGCAACCAAGGTATAGCTTTCAATCAGCAACTTTTAACATGACTCTAGCCTATTCTTTCTACGCCACGATACAGTGAACAAGTGGTACACACTGACCGCGAGGGATGGCGATTATAATCGATTTACACCTGCAGGGTTACCCGAATAACCCGTCACGTACGTCCGTACCTGATGTTGCTTACAACAACCATCACAGACGTCGTATGCAACCACCTTTCATCCGTCAGCCAAATGTTGAACCGGTCCTATCGTCCCGAACAAGAGGTCTCTACGCACGGATCCGCGGTGCCGCCAGCCGATTTACACCTAAAGCTCTCAATCTACCCTCTGGACGACAAGCAATGCCTCAACACCTACCTACCCGAATTACATCGATTTCCCAGTTCCCATATATATGGTAGGTCTTCATTACTGTTCTAGCTTGTTCAACAGGCCCGCACACGGCTTGATCCTCAATCGACACAAGCGGAGCTATGGCACCCAGGCTCCAACGTCCTGCTGCCCTTACTCTCCGCTCGGTCTCATTTTTCTTGCCATGTGTTCTATTTGCTATCTTTACCCGAGTAGTGTGCCTCTAGCCTATTCTCGCAAGCAGTTCCAACTACTCGACTTGTACCAAATCCTACTGTCTTAGCATTGCAGTAGCTAATTGAGATTTAAAAACTTAAGCCCGAACCAGGGTTTTCTTGGCTATGTATTTGGGTTTTCAAACAAGACTCTAATGCATAAATGAAGTGGATACTCAAAGTAAGTTCTCAAAACAGTAAAATTCATAAAAAAGCTAATGCAAACCGGAGCTTGCCTTGCTGTTGTTGGTCGTAGGCTAGCTGTTCCTCCGGAGTTATGAAGTCTAAGACTTCTGGCTCCTCCTCAACCTTAGCGACTAAATGAGATAAACATATGTATACGTCAATTTGAATGCATTTGAATTTGAAGTTGAATTTGTTAAGACCATAAGTACTGCTAGACAGGAACAAAGACTCTGAAATTTTTACTGTGGTTTGGATACAACCTAAACAGATACTTGGCCAAATTTCCTTTGCAACAAAGCTCATCTGAGCCCTCCAAGAATAAATGTATATTTGGCCTTAATTGGGGCTCTTAGTGTGTTCTAGGGATTTTCATGGAGCAATCCATGAAATTTTGGAAACTAGATTTTCATAGGGTTCTAATGGAATTGGTTTCACTTAATTTGAATATTCCTAGCCAAAGATATGAGCTAACAAGTTCAGAGAAAATCTGAAAAATCCTTCTGGACATTTTCTATTTTCTATGGAACAGTTTTATTAATCACACCATTAGGTGAATCAAATAAGCTCAAATGGATCTGAAATTTTTATGGTAGCTCAGGGATATTATGGTGAACATACTGGCCAAATTTTAGAATTTTCCACTGAAGTGTTCTCCAGTTAAAATTCTAAACAGTTTAAATTTTAAAGAATTAATTCTAGAGAAATAAGGACTTTCATACAGTTAAACTTAATTTGTTGGAAATTACTCTTTTTGATGAATCCAACAAAATTTGGTTCACTCGATTTGGAGTTTCCTAGCCAAAGTTATGTGGGTTTGAAGTGTGAACTAAATTTGAAAAACTGGAAAATGTTTAAATTCCTGCACGTGGGACCGGGCTACGTGTCAGCTCCTCAGTGAATACCACACGGGGCCACTGAGTTCCGCTGCATAGCCACAAGTTGATCCTGGGCCGCAGAAAATCCTATTTAACTCTGTGAGTGACTGACACATGGGTCCGAAGGGGGGGGTCGTCTTCAACCTCCCGCTGCTCGCGCTCTCCCTCGCCGGAGTTCGCTGGAACTCCGTCGTCCGGCCTCCTCCCGCACTCCCACTTGCCTCCAGCCCTTATTTATATGTGCTGAACACGTTGGTGCAACTTTCCCGGCCCAGCTATGCCCCTAGCCCATCTCGTGACGAGTGGCGGCTCAAACCGAGGTACGGCGACGTTGCCCGCCCCTTCTAGCCTGCCAAACATCCGGCTAAACAGTGCTACAGCATCAGTAGATCATCGTGATGCTCTACTTAGTCGTAAAGGGGCTCAGAAAAGGCTCTAGGGTAGCTCTCACCGTGCGCCCGAGGCGGTAGCGACGGTGCGCCGGTGGAAAACCATGAAATATTGTCTGTACACTCCCTCTTAAGCTAAGATTTTTTCCCGTGCATGTGCGCTAATGAGTCTAGAGTACGTGTGTGCGATCTTAGACACTAGAAACAACTAGTGACCGGGAATTTACCGAATCCTTACCGACAACTCGGTTTACACCGACCAGCAGCAAATTTGAAATTACTCCGTCGATGAACCACAACTTGGGCTGAGACTTGGATGGAAGCAGCCACGGTGGTCCGACGCGTCTGTGAGTGCTTTTGCTCAGGCGTGACAAGCTACCGTCACTACAGGAATCCCGATGATTTGCGACGGCTGGAAACCGTCGCAAATAAGTGTAAAACCGTCGCATATAATCAAATTGCGACGGCTTTACTTATTTGCGACGGTTTCCGGGTGTCGCTTGTTTTTCGCCGCAATTAACATTATTTGCGATGGCCGCCGTCGCAAATAAACTTTTTTGCGATGGCTTAGACCGACCGTCGCAAACAAGAGCCCGTGCCCAGCCGATGGGCCCGACTCAACAATTTGCGACGGCCAGCGGTGCCGTCGCAAGTAAGTACTTAATTTGCGACGGCCGGCGGTGGCTGTCGCAAATTACGTAGGTTAATTTGAGACAGCTGCACACTTATTTGTGACGGTACTGTATAAAAAGCCGTCGTAAATAAGGTTTTTATTTTTTTAAAAAAACTAAACATTCTGTCCGGCTCGATGGCCAGAAACACAAGACATAAAACAATAGACATCACATCAGCAGTAACAATAGACATACAACATCTCCATCGATCACAACACAAAAGTCTCACATCTCATCACAAGAATAGAAAAACAAGGAAGAGAGGCTCTCCGCTAGCGTCCACTTCCTCCAGAGCCGCCAACATCCTCGCCGTGCGTCAGTCCAGGCGCCGGTATAGACGGCGACGGAGTTTGAGCCTCCGTCATCGACCCCTACAACACATATAAGTTGTTGGACATATTAATTTGTTTAGAACTTTGTTTTTGACTAGAATTAATTAAACAAGCTAGAATTGATCATATTGAACTTAGTTTATTTAATTTGAGTTAGATTTGTTATATGTTTGATTATGTAAGACTAAGTAAGACTATAATACCTAAGTAAGACTACAATTTGTTTAGCATGAAAGTAAGACTACGTTTTATGAATTAAGACTAAGTAAGAATGTTTTTGATTACCTGATTACCCGGAGAAACATGCACCGACGATGATAGCTCCAGTTCCGGCGGTGGCAGTGGAGGAAGCTAGAGGTGCAACCCCTGGACATCGCAGCCTTGAAAGAAACTCTGTGGTTGCAAAAGTTGCAGATTATTACATTTTATTAAGAATGCGCTAAATTTAAATTACTTTAGCTTACTATCATCGCTTGTCGCTGCATCTCCATCGTCTGTCGCATCTGCTCCATGCAGGCTCGCTGGTAGGAGATGGTGGCCTCCATCGCCGCCCTCTGCGCCTCCAGGTCCGACTTAAATTGCTCGCGACTCTCCTGGACCTGACGGGCGAGAGTCTCCACCTGCGAGACACGGCGACTCGGGCCTGCCGACGAAGACTATGTGGAGCTGCCTCTCGCAGGTCTCGCCGCCCTCGAGTCGACAACTCTGTCGAATATGGCGAGTCTATAAAAACAGAATCAGTAATATGGAATTGAAATATCTTTAATATTTTGAATTAAAAACGATAAAATGACTTATGAACTCACCTTCCGTGGGCTTTTCCACCTCCGGTTGCATACGCGGCTTGAGGGTCGATTGGTTCATGTTCCCAATCGAAATCTGCGCCGTGTATCCTCCTAGCCTCCTCCCCGTACCTAGCCTGAAAAAAAAAGAAAATCGTGTAAGTTCATAAATCCATATAGTTATATTTACTATGAATCCTTCTCTAACTTATCCATCATCCCTGTCTTGATTTCTTTAGCACAAAGCCGTCTATAGAAATAGCTGAGCTCGCCTAAAACCTTCCACACTGCATCATCTAGATAGCCACGAAACATAACAGGTAAAAGTCTTTCCATGATAATATGATAATCATGACTCTTTAACCCAGTGAGGTTTCCTGTGTTCACATTCACGGCTCGTTTCAGGCTACCTGCGTAACCATCTGAGAATTTCAAAATTTTCAACCATTTCATGACTTCTTTCTTTTCTTTAGATCGAAGACAGAAAGAAGCACGTGGCTTGCCACCAATTTCAGATATTTCAAGAGTTGGACGGTGACAAATGTCTGCCAAATCTAGTCTAGCTTTTATATTATCTTTTATTTTGCCAGACATATCCGTGCATGTGCTTATGATACTTCCGCGCATGTTACGCTCCTGATGCATCACATCAATGTTGTGTATTAGAATCAACGACTTCACATACGGTATCTCCCAAAGTCCACATATGTGAGTCCAATTGTGTTCCACGCCATAACCTACGAAATATCCAGGACGACCTTCATCGGCACCAGTTTGTCCAACATATCAAAAATTTCTGATCCGTTGAGACGTTTCGGTGGTCCTTTAGTGACAACGGTGTTCTTTCTAAAGACATGCCTCTGTTGCCTAAATATGTGATTCAAAGGCAACCAACGTCTGTGACAATCGAAGTAAGATATCTTGCCTCCATGAGTTAGTCAAAAGCAATCCGTGTCCGAAGCACATATCGGACACGTCACACGACCGTAAGTGCTCCATCCGGAAAACATGTCGTATGCCGGCAAATCATGGACGGACCACAAATAAGTAGCTCGAAGGTTGAATTTCTTCTTCTTGTAACTGTCGTACGCTTCGACTCCTGTCCACAACTCTTTCAATTCTTCGATCATCGGTTTCAACATCACGTTGAGACGTGACCCAGGATGATCAGGTCCATGTACATTGAGGCTGAGGAACATGAACTCGTTCTTCATACACAAAGTCGGTGGCAGGTTGTAGGGAATGACAAAGACGGGCCAATAGGAGTATGGCGTGGCGTTTGTACTGAACCGTGAGAATCCGTCTGTCGCTAACCCGATGCGAACATTTCTCGCATCACGAGAAAATTTTGGATCAAAACGGTCTAGCACCTTCCATGCATCACCGTCGGACGGATGCGTCAAGAATTCTATGTTCTCATGTTTACCTTCTTTATGCCATCTCATGTGTCTAGCAGTTCTTTTTGAAAGAAACAACCGCTTCAACCGAGGTGTCACAGGTAAGTAATGAAGCTGCTTATGTGCGACATCTGTCATCATATTATCGCCATCGTCATTAACAACTTCGACATACCTCGGTTTACCATATTTCAAGCACATGTTCTCGTTGGCGTGCTATTTCTAGAATAGCATGCAGTTGTCTGGGCACACATCGATTTTCTCATAATTCATACCAAGACCAGATATCCGAATCTTTGACTGATACATATCTTTAGGCGCTTTGTGAGGTTGTTGAAGGATATCGCATATCATTTTCATGATATCATTGTAGCAGTTGATAGAAAAAATACTTAGACTTAATTGCCATAAATCTGGTAAAAAAAGCAAGGACGGTCACATCCGTGTGTTCATGTAACGACTGTTGTGATTTCTTGAGCTCCTCGAAGAAATCGTCTGTCTCCTTTGTAAGAGGATCCTCCACTTCCAGAGCTTCTAGCATCTCATCCATCCTATCAACCCCGGTTATATCATCATCCTCATCCACTTGTACTATGTCTCGAGGTTTAGTCTCGCCGTGGAAGGTCCACACCTCATAACTTGGTGTGAAACAATTTCCACATAAGAGAAACGGAAACGATAGTTCCAATCTGCTCAAAAACTTGGTGTTCCGGCATTTCGTACATGGGCACCGCACCTTATCATCAGTTGACAATGAAAATGCTCGATCCAAGAATTTATCTAACTTGATGTACCACTCATCCGAGTGACCACCAGTTCTGCTCTTCCAGCCAGTATACATCCAACTACGGTCTTCACTCATGTTTAACTCTGCAGTTTAAAACTGAAGAAATTATCGTTAATATATGTAGGATTTATCCTGCTTCTGACGAGACACAATACCTAAAGCCCAACAAAATTTTGGCAGCATAACCTCGCTTGTTTACTCTGCACCCCCCAAAAATGGTGCAGTTCTTCAAGCTTTGGGGTCAACTGTCCAACAACAAGGGAGGAGGCGAGGAAATAACGAAAGAGGAGGAATGAACGGGAGAAAACCACCCGTCGGGGCCCGCCATCCACGCGCGGTAGCTTGTCGTAAATAATGACATATTGGGGACGAACGATAGTTACCGTCGCCAATTATGGCTTGGAAACTTTATTTGCGACGGTTACCGCTCACCGGGGCCGCCGCCGTGTAGTCATGAGCGGCCTCGAGGTGTGTGAGTCGGGGCCGGGTATATCCCGTTTAGGGTTGGCCGTCGCAATTTATTTTACTTGCCACGGCTTTTTCTTTGGCCGTCGCAATTTATTTTACTTGCGACGACTTTTTCTTTGGCTGTCGCAAATAGGACTTTATTTCGACGATTATTTAGTTTGCGACGGCCCTAAGTCTGGTCATCGCAAATCAATCTAATTACCAAATTAAACTATAAACACCCTAATTACCTAACTAACTATAAAAAACAATCTAATTACCAAATGCATGTACATGGAGGAGATTATCGAGAGGCGGCGATGGCGGCGGGCGCGGCAGGGCGCAGCGGCGGGAGGCAGGAGGGGGGGAGGCGGGGCGCGGTGGCGGGAGGCAGGGGCGGCGGGGGCGGCGGGAGGAGGAGGCGAGAGGCGGGAGGCGCGTGTGGCGGGAGGCACGCGCGGCGGAGGCGGCATGACGGTGGCGGGAGCCGGGCGCGGCGGGGCGCAGCGGCGGAAGGCGGGGGAGGCGGGGCGCGGTGGCGGGAGGCGGGGGCGACGGGAGGGAGGAGGCGAGGAGGCGCGTGTGGTGGAAGGCGCGCGTGGCGGAAGGCGGCGGGGCGGGGCGCGGCGGGCCGTTCATCGCAATTAACTAGGGACGACCGGCCCGCCGCGTCCCGCCGCGCCGCCTTTTGCCTCAAATCAAACTAATTACCAACTTAAACTATAAACAACCTAGTTAATTATCAACTTAAACTACAACTACAAAACTATAAACTAACTAAAAAACAATTTAATTGCCAAATTAATTATAAATTACTCTAAAACAATATTCAATTAACTCTACTATAACTAGATCTAACTAACAACAAGAAAAAAATTAAAAAAATGCATGAACATAGGTTACCGAGAGGTGCCGGGCACCAGAGGCGGGAGGCGGGGGCGGCCGGGCACAGGAGCCGGGAGGCAGGGGGTGGCCGGACGCCGGAGCAGGGAGGCGGCGGTTGGCCGGGCGCCGGACCCGGGAGGCGGTGGGCGGCGGGGGCCCAACGCGGGAGGCGGGCGGAGGGGCGCGGCGGCGCGGCGGGCTGACGGGCGCGGCGGGCGCAGCTGGGAGGCGGGCACGGTGGCGGCGGTGGAAGTGACGTGAGTCAGGAAGGAGGTCGGCCGGTTATATCACCATAACTTGCGACGGCTCCATTAGTTGGTTGGCTCTATTCTTCAGTCGGTTGGCTCGAATGGGTGACTGACAATAGGGCCCCACTTCCAAGTTTAACCTCCTAAATTCAATTTCTCCCACTGCTCAAAACAGTAGAGACCTTCCTAGCCCTAGTGACTTGATCAAACTTCAAAATGGCCAATTGGCTTTTAATAATTCAAAGTGTGATTTGATTTGATAAAAAATTTAGCAAAGGCTAACTAAAATTCAAATTTGGATTAAATTTAACCAAATTAGCTCATATCAAGATCAACTCTAAATGGAGTAAAAATTGGTGTGTGAGCTCACAAAAATGTGATGAGTGTGAATATGAATCCCACTTTTGAATTCATGGGATGAAAGGAGTTTGAATTTAAATTGAAGTTCAAACTAGACTCTTTCTAATTATACGCAAAAATACCTCCAAAAGTTTTGGATTTGGGTGAAACTTGACATGAGCATTCCTAGCAAGATGTAGAAGTTTTTCATATGCTCAACCCCTATATGATGTATGTGGAAAATACCACTTTTGCATTTTGTGAGCATATCATCTAATGACTATGTTGATGGTGTTTACTTGCTCTTCAAAGATGTTCATAAAACTTCCTCAAATGAGGGTGTGTGTGGTGTGATGAACATTTTGAGTATATGCAAAACTTGAGCCCTTATAATGAGTCTTGTGAATGAACGTGCTTGAGTCAAACTGATATGCTTGCATTAGTTGGGCACTAGGCGGTATTGTTTATATCCTAATTGTTGTGTTTACCATACTTAATTTGTGTATTACCTTCCTTGATGATGAGTTAAGTAAGTGTAGGCGTTGGGATATGCAATATTTACTTAGTTGTGCTTAAGCTAGTCGCCGTAGAATGAAGTCGAACACTAGAAGGCCACCAATAGTTGGTCCTTATCTAGGGGAAATCAATCATGCTCAGCTAAAAATATAATTGACAATTATGAGATGGCAGTGGAAAATTGCCTCACAGTTTGTTCATAGGTTTATAATAATGATGTTTGTAAATTATGGCTTAGTGATATGTATATTTATTTTGCAATTACGGTGATGGACAGGAGTTTAGATCCCATTAGCATTTTTATAGCTCTGCTTCGTAAACTCTTGAACGAGGATTAAGACCCTTAAAACTTATTCTCCTCACTACAGCAAAGCCACACTTATGACGGTCTAACCGTCGTAATCAAGCTCATAACCGCCGTAATTAATTTATTTACGACGGTTATTCCTTATTTATGACGACATCTGATTGTCATAAGTGGTTGGTCGTAAATAAGCTTATTCACGACGATCAGTTTAGGCCATCGTAACTTACTCAGAGAGTGTTAGCTAGTGCCCTCTGAAAGCTTATTTACGACGGCCAACAACAAGTTTCACAACTTGGTATTTAAGCTCCGAACTCTCTTTTGTTGTAATATAAAGGTTGATGAAGACTTGTGATGTAAATTTAAAACTTACTCCTTATATATATTTTATAATAATGATGGTTGCAAATTATGGCTTAGTGATATGTATATTGATTTTAGGTGTTAAAGTGCATATCGGGGAACATCTTGATGAGTGGATATTGTTTCAAACTGGATGTTTGTCATGGACTTTGAAGCGTGGCGTGTCCACTGGTTGATGCCTATCGAGATTTATCGCGAATATATTCAGTTAACGTATTCGATCAGTACGTATATAATTTAAGAGGCTCTTCCATGATACTTAACTGGTTCAGTAGTGCTCGTGTACACGCGTCTAGTCGTAAATAAAATGGGATCAGACCTATAACCTTTCTAATAAATATACTAATACTAGCTACTCCCTCCGTTCTAAAATAAATGATGTTTTAGACAGGAAATCTAATTTAATTCAAATTAAATTAGTTATTTAAACATTATTTATTTTAAAACGGAAGGAGTAGAATGTAGGATCAGCTATAACGAACCGGCACGTGTTGGTTGGACGAACAAGATCAATGGTTTACGCTGTCGCTGTCCGGTCCCGGTCCGTCATCGTAATTAACCCGCACACCGTCACACGTCTAATCAGAGAGCTACGCCACTGATCGTGCAAAACGTGGACCGTCGAGCGCTGACGGTGGGAATTGAATGTCACACGCAGCAAAATAAGGATGGCGACGCTTCTCTTCGGAGCTAGTAGGTCGCTTTCGGTTCGAGGAGATGTGCTAGAGTGGACGACCTGCGGTAATGGACGAACGAAATGGTTCGTGTTGTCACGATCAGGTCCCGCCCGTCGTCGTCGTCCAGACGCGTGCTAGCTTCCTGCTGCTCGGCCCTGCCGCGGATCGACGGGGATCCGCGGCCGCCCATCGTTGCGCCGGTGTCGGCGGCACCTGGCACCCGTACGTACGTCCACATCGGGGCGCGCGCGAGCGCTCGTGGGACGCGGCGAGACCACCTGTTCTCTGTTGTTCGTGCGTACTATGCAAGTCTCGTCCATCGAAGCTACACGCCTGCACATGTGTGGTGGGGAGGCTACGGGCGTGCGACATGCGAGGCCCCTGCAGGTTGATCCCGGCATCAGTAACCGACGGCAAAATCGTTCTTTTTTTTCGGAAGACCATCGAGCGTCCACGTGCTAGCCGCTACTGCTACTTTTACTACCAGCTGCCGCCACTCGACCACACGTCCTTGCCGCACAGGGACGTACGTTTACATCTCCTACAGCGCGTGGCTCTGCTTTCCAACGGATTTCAGGAACAAGTTTAATTCGTGGCGGTCGCAATGTCGTCTTCGATTTAGCTCGACCCTCCTGTCCTATCGCGAGAGTAGGCACTTAGTCTTGTTACTACTCCATCTATATTGATGCTAAAAGAGTTAAAAAAACTTCAACTGAGTTGCTATTTTTAGTTTGTTATTTTACTGAAGCAAATACTCTATCCAGACTTAGCAGTCCATTTCATATCACACCTCAACCGATTTACTAAAACTGTCCTATATCTCACTTTCTCATATTTTATTGATAACTGGTAACTAGTTTGAAATTCAAACCACATCTAGATTAAGGTTATTTTTATGCATCTGAAACATAATATTTCTCTAATTTTTAGTTGCTCATATAAATTAGTTTTAAGGTCTAATTTTATGATACTACTCGTTTAGAGATGTTCTAACACCTCTTTCTCAATGTGTGAAAGATAGCAGAACTCGCAAAGAGGCAGGCACACTAGTATGAAATCTCACAGAGTTAGTATTTTCAGTCATCACGTATCCACGTTGAAAAGAAGCAAAAAAAAAAAGGATGCAGCTAACATGCTTTGGATGAGAAAACTACTGAGGCTAGGACCCATGTCTTCGGCGGCGCCGGTAAACTCTGGACGGCACCTGTGACGACACGTGGCCGGCCTACAGAGGGAAGAGGGGTACGTCTCTTTCTCCTTGCTCCATCCACACCTCAAAACTCAACTCCGTGACCGACTCCCCTGCTGACCTCACCTCCCTATCCCCCGTCAATCTCCGCCCCTGTACTCCACCATTCCTTTCCTCCCCTGTTCTTGACCTGAGGAGCTCCAGCGTTCGAGCTGCCGGCGGCGATAGACGAGGGGTCAAGGGCTCGAGAAAGAGAAGGGTGGAGCGGGGCCCGTGCGGATGGAGCGGTACGAGGTGATCCGGGACATTGGGTCCGGGAACTTCGGGGTGGCCAAGCTGGTGCGCGACGTCGGGACGAAGGAGCTGTACGCCGTCAAGTTCATCGAGAGGGGGCAAAAGGTAACGACTACTACTACGGAACCATCAATCGATCAGCTCCTGACTGTTGTTTCACACCAAACAAAAGATTTGATCTTTGTTCTCTCCTCCTGCTTGGAGGCGTTGGTTAGTAGTGCGAGCATGCGGCGGCAGCCGTTTGTTCGATTCGAGTAGGTGTTTGGTCGATCACTCGCTCCCTCACGGGCTGCACTTCTTGAGTCGATGCACGCGTCAAAGGGAAAGGAGCTGTTTGCTACATTTGTTTGTACAGTCCACCGCGGAATCGTCGTCGGTTCTGCTTCCTCTGATCGGGCGTCCCTCCAAAATGTTGGTGGGGTTCAGTTTGATGCGCAAGTCCGGAGATCCGGAAAAATCGACGTCCTCCAGATCTGTCAGCCGAATTTTGGAGGTTTCTTGACGTCGTGCAGACATACGACTTCGTCTGATTATCGCAGGCGTTTGTGCTTGGATTGTGCTTCTGTGGCGTATTTCCAGCAAGATCCTAGCAGAACTTTTTTCTTCGTTTCCTCTCTCTTCATATGTCTCTGGGAACTTTTTTGTCCCGCTAACTTTCCACAAAATAGGAACGTTTCCCAAAGTTTCAACAGAAGTGCTGCTCGTACGTTCGGTCAATTCTATCTTGTTTAACTGGAAGGCTCCTAGATTTTTTCCTCACGTGATTAAACTAACGGAACACTATTGCGTACGGCATTTGCTATGAAGAAGCTACCAGAACCCAACTATTCTACAAATATTTAATGCCTGCTAATTAGGTCCTCTAGAAATGCCAAATTATTAGATTGACGCAACCTTTACATGTGTTTTGATAAAGTTTATATTATTCAAAATCATTTCTGGAACTGTCTTGTATTATACACTAGTCTTTTATTGCTTTTATTTGATGCCCTCTTCTACATTAAAATCTTTTCATAGACGTTTCTAGTACAATCATTAGCTGTTCATGCTTGCCCCTGAACGTATGGTTGGGCTCATTGATTGATCGTAACTTTATAGTGTGCCAAAGAGACGTATGGCTTCCATTTCTCCTATCCCTTTTTTATAACTTTCTGCCCGTTATTTATTATGACTGAATCTCGGTGTTCCACTCGGATTTCTCTTTCTATTCCAGTTACTAATTTTGTAATGTTTTCTGTACTTCCCACAGAAAATTCCTTAATTTTTCCCTTATTAAGAGGACGCTGTCTATTCACGCTTGAGCATCTCTAGTCCAATCAACCAATTCCATTTGTTTCTTCCGGTTTTGTAGATTGATGAGCATGTGCAGAGGGAGATTATGAACCACCGGTCATTGAAGCATCCAAATATTATCAGATTCAAGGAGGTAATTTCTCTGACCATAAGGAAAGAAATATTCCTGGTACGGATTCAAAGTCTGATGATTAACAGTTACCTAATACAATACTGTTCAAGGAATGCAGGTATTTTCATACAAGAAAAAGGATTTATTACCGATCATATGGTTGCAAGTTCTGAACTGAGACAGCTAGAATACAATGCTTAACATATCAAACATTCTTATATAATTGTCAATATGCAACTGTTTCTTCTCTTCTCTGTGAAGACCTGTTCCAGATAGAAAGTGACTTATATTTTGCCCCTATTTCCAGTAGGACTAATGGACTATGTAACGTGAAAGTTTACTTTCAGATTTTAGAGGGCTCTTCTGATGGTGACTCCTGTCTTTCTGTTCCACAACTGTCACTTTAGTGTGGGCTCGTGTGGTTGGAAAAGTCAACAAGTTGATAGACTAGTTGCATACAGTAATTAAATATCATACCAGTGACTAGAGTTTGGCTTATCCTTTGAGATGTCCTGCTCTATAGAGAAAAATTGATTTACTATTTATTGTTAGTACATTCCTCAACACAATATGATTATGTGGTTCTTTGCGGCAAGTGAAACAACTAGCCACAAACTAATACATGGCAGGCTTACAGGTTCTTATATTCCTGCTGTATCTTGTTGGATTTTAGGTCTCATTTCCTCACCTTACTTTCTAGCGCTGCTATCCACTCCTAACTTTCCGTTAAAAGTTTCCTATGGCTTTAGAGGCTTATAAAATTTGCTGTGTTAAAACTTTAATAAGGAAGGGCAGGCCTGCCGCAGTGGTAGAGTCTCTCCACTTGTGTCCTGGAGGTCCTGGCTTCGAATCAACCTCCTTGCAAAATAAGCAAGGGGAAGGCTGCCTAGAAATTTCCTTCCCCAGACCCCACAACGTGTGGGAGCTTTCAGCACTGGGTATGCCCTTTTTTTAAAAACTTTAATAGGATATGCAATATATTGTAGGCCTCCAGAGTAATTACAAGTTTTTTTTTTCAAGAATACACAGAGGAGTGACTATATTTCTATTAAGAGAATAAAATTGTTTACAAAAGGGCGGACCTGACATAGTGGTAGTGTGTCTCCACTTGTGTCCTGAGGTCTTGGGTTCAAACCCGCCTCTCTGCAACCCCACCTGTGTGGGAGCCTTCGGCATTGAGTAAGCACTTTTTTTAGAGAATAAAACTATTTGCAGACGAGAACATTTATGCTTTCGCCCTCCCAACTTGCAAGGGCAAGTGTATTATAACGCATATTACGGAAACAGTTAGCTACGTGACTCGCTAAGTTCACTCCAAAGACCAGTCATACTTATCCCTATCTGATGTTTCTCTTTATTCACAATGGGACACCTGCTTGGGGCTGATTCTCGAGGTTTAATCTTCGAAAATCATTTCTGGGTTAAAATATTAAAGTAGTAATTAAGTTTTTCAGGTCGTGCTAACTCCCACACATTTGGCAATAGTTATGGAGTATGCTGCCGGTGGTGAGCTATTTGAAAGGATTTGCAATGCAGGGAGATTTAGTGAGGATGAGGTATAGAGTGTTTGTCATATTTTTGGAATTTGTTGTGAGGTCTTATGTCATTACACTAAATTTGTACTCCTTACTCTCAACAGGCAAGGTTCTTCTTTCAACAATTGATTTCGGGAGTGAGCTATTGTCATTCGATGGTATGAATTCTGTGGAGTTTACTTGCGCATAACAGCTTACAGCAAAAAATACTCACAAAGTAACATCGATATTTTCATTGCCCGAAGCAAGTGTGCCACCGGGATTTGAAGCTAGAAAATACCCTCTTGGATGGAAGTGTTGCTCCTCGGCCTAAAATTTGTGATTTTGGTTACTCCAAGGTATACCTGTGTAAGTTTCAATCTTCCATGATGAAATTTTGTCATTTAAATCATTACTCTTCATTTGGACCCCTTTCATTTGCAGTCTTCTGTGCTGCACTCTCAACCAAAATCAACTGTTGGCACACCTGCATACATCGCTCCGGAGGTCCTCTCTAGGAGAGAATATGATGGAAAGGTAACGTCTTTGTGCAACTTGATCACCTGGGTACAGGCTAGTGCAACTAAGGCTTTCAAAATACCGCTGTGTGCAAATTTTAGGTTGCTGATGTTTGGTCATGCGGAGTAACACTATATGTAATGCTTGTTGGTGCATATCCTTTTGAGGACCCTGACGATCCAAGGAACTTCCGCAAGACAATCACCGTTAGTACACCTATTCTCTGCCTTCGTGATATTCGTGAAAAAGAAACAATCCATTAATAAGTTAAACAATTATATGGACTTTGTTGGTGTCTTTTGCAGAGGATACTCAGTGTACAGTACTCAATTCCAGACTATGTTCGAGTTTCAATGGAATGTAGACATCTGTTGTCCCGGATATTTGTTGGTAATCCCGAGCAGGTAAATTCTTCTCTTGAAATTGTTCATGTTGGAAGTGCCAAGGGCATAAGCTGCATTGGTTTTCCGGTAGTGCCATACTCATCTTTTGCTTCATGCAGCGAATTACCATTCCAGAGATCAAGAGCCACCCGTGGTTCCTGAAAAACCTGCCTATTGAGATGACGGACGAGTACCCGCAGAAAATGCAGTTGGCAGACATGAACACCCCGGAGCAAAGCCTGGAGGAGGTCATGACGATCATCCAGGAGGCGCGGAAGCCAGGGGATGCCCTGAAGCTTGCTGGGCAGTTACCCTGCCTAGGGAGCATGGATCTTGATGACAATGATTTGGATGATATCGATGACATTGACATAGAGAATAGCGGGGATTTCGTTTGCGCAGTGTGAGCAATGTGTGGTTCAGATGCAGCGAGCTTCCTTGGTTTGGTGTAGATCTGTGTGTATCGCTTTCCTTAGCTTCTGGTGAATCTCATATCCATATCCTGTAACCAAGAAATTGGCATTTCAGTGAATAAAATACATAATAGTATATAACATGAACTTATATATTCTGGTATCAATAGCAGAATCCCTTGTGTTCAGTCACCGTAGGTCCTCTGCATTTCTTTTTTCATATGTATTGCTCGTGTTCCCTCTACAGATTCATAGTATGCTGCAAGATTATGCGTGCGGCAATTAGTTAACTGTGAGCCAATGCATAGACGTCACACAAGTTCCAAACCTGATTAATCAACATGCCCTGCTTCTGTTCAGATGCGCCAAAACCCGGTGGAGTCCATGCCTTGCTAACCAGTCCAAGACTGAAGAAAGCAACTTTACCACGTGCAGGAAATGGGTCGTGACTACTACTACTCCTAGTACGGTAGGACTTCTGTCTGAAAAACAAGCAGGAGCTAGCGGCCAAGGATGACAAGCTCTTCAAATCTATACATTTTAGTGACATGATAATATAATTACATAATTACGAAGAGAGAGGGGAGGGGACTAGATATAGACTTTTAACAGGACTCAGAATACTATGAAACGGGTATTAGAAGGAGAAGAAGTTTTATTTCATCATATAACCAACCAATGAAATAAAATAGAATTCAATGTTATAAGACACTAAGATAAAACTGTATTAGAGGAGTTGTTTTATTTACCATTTAGAAACAAAATACATGGCATGTGACTCTTGGCAACAGTAAAATAAAACGCTCGGTTGGATTATACCAAGACTTCTTTTCTTTTCACTTATCCGCATAATGCAGATGGAGCAAAGCAGATGTACCCGGGTTAATGGTTATACATACAATGGAACATGAAGAAGGTCGTCTGGCGACAGTTAGAAAGGAAGAAAATGGAACACGACCGATGAGACGGGGCAAGCCGGCCGGCGGCCACGAACGCCACGCAAGACGGCTACAAGACGCGGGGCTTCTCGTCTTCTGCTGTTGGCTGGCGCTCGCCGGCCGGGCCCGACGACGGCGCCCTGTTGTGCCTGCGAGCCAGGTGCGGCGGCGCGCGCAGGCCCAGCACCACGGTCCGCTCGACCGCGGGGGCCAGCAACGGCGGCACCGAGACGGCGGGCGCCGGAGGCTGCTGCCACGGCTCGAAGACGCGCGCGAGGCGCCGGTCCTCCTCCTCCTCGTCTCTCGCCTTCCGGTCGTACTCGGTCCTGGCGTCCCGAAGCAGCGCGTCCCAGAACAGAACCTGCGCGAGCTCCAAGTCCTCCTCCTCGAACACGGCCTCCCACGCCCTCACCGCCTCCTCCGTCGACATGGCCGCGGTGGCACGGCCGCCCTCGCCGCTACCGTGGTGGCGGCCGGGCGCCCCTGCCGCCTCCTTGTCCATGGCTAGCTTCGACAGGTGCTGTGCACGGAGTTGCGACTGCGAGCGCCTTATATGGAGCCGTACGTGCATCGTCATGCGGGTGCATCTTCAACCCGAGTCGGACTCGACGGCGTACCGAGTTCGTTTCGGCATGGCGGCCTCTGTGGGCGCGGCCTTCACGTCTTCTGACAATTCTCTTACCATGTTAAAACTTTGACCCACCCGCTACGCCGCAGGATCCTAAGGTCAAGGTGGCGCGACCACGTGACGCAAGCCGGCCGCCCGCCCGACCGTCGCCTGCCACCCGTGTCGCCCGCATGCTTGCTTTGCCAACAACGTCACGTCGCCCGCCCGGCACCCCGCCGCCGACTCCGGCGGTGGTAATTGAAGTGTGTCCGCCGCACCATGTCACGCAGCACTGCCGCCGTTCGGTCGGTCGGCCGGGTTGGCCGCGAGCAACCGTTCGCCAACCGCTGCCGGCTCCGGTCCTCTCTCGCGCACCAGTTCCCGAACCACGGCAAGCATGATTATAGCTGGTTCACGTCGAGGATGTAACGTGAGTGTTTCCAATTCAAATCCAAGCCACGATATATCTCGGCCACATCAACATTGACTTCGAGTCCTTTGGCAGCTCCCGCGAGCTTACGAGCATTCAAGCTCATGCTGCCTTGCTGTTTGGGCTGGGAGGTGTCGGTACCTTCAATATGGGGTACCCCGCGCATAAGGAAAATTGCCTAAGGACTTTGCCCCTTTCGCAGGGGCAAGCTCCGAAAGCCCCATGTGCCCTGCGGGGCCGGACCTCCCTCTCCTCAGAGGAGGGTTCCGGACCCGCCACGTTGCCGGCAGAGCCGGAGCTCCCTTCTCCGCAGGGAGAACTCCGAAGGCTCCACGTGTCCAACGGGGCCGGACCTCCCTCTTCTCAGAGGAGAACTCCGAGCCCGCCTTGTGGCCAGCAGAGCCGGACCCCCCCTCCGCGGAGAGAGCTTCGAAGGCTCCACGTGTCCAGCGGGGCCAGACCTCCCTCTCCTCAGAGGAGAGCTCCGGGCCCGCCACGTGGCCAGCAGAGCCGGACCTCTCCCCTCCGCGGGGAGAGCTCCGAGGGCTCCACGTGTCCAGCGGGGCCGGACCTCCCTCTCCACAGATGAGAGCTCCGAGCCTGCCACGTGGCCAGCAGAGCCACACCTCCCCCTTCGCAGGGAGAGCTCTGAGGGCTCCACGTGTCCAGCGGGGCCGGACCTCCCTCTCCTCAGACGAGAGCTCCGGGCCCGCCACGTGGCCAGCAGAACAACGCTACCTGCCCCCGCGTGGTAGGCAACGAGAGTAAAGATGCGCCATACCTTGCCCGTACAAGTTATTCAAGACCCGCTTCTTCCTAAGACGCGGAGATGTGGAGCACGCCACTGTCAGGTGCCATTGTGCCCAGTCACATCGCAGTGAAGACTGGCACGCCGTGTCAGAAGCTGTACACCAATAAACACAGCGACAAGACATCCCCTGCCGCCCCTGCCGTCATCAACCACTACGCCTAGCTTGCGGCGTGGGCAGGGCGGCAAGACTAAGACCCAGAAGCTCTCGCCAGAGACAGCTACCGGCGTAACTGCAGGATACGGTAGATGGCAGGCAATCTCCCCGGGACCACCTGTCGAGTCCCGGGCCCACCTTGTAAGCCGCCCGAGCGTTGGACTATAAAAGGCTCGGGTAGGCAACGTTACAAAGGGTTCGACATTTTATACTCTCACGCTCGTGCTCGAACTCTGTCGGGTTCGTCTCTTAGCTCAGCTCATCCTCAAGCAATAAGCACCTCTGCTCACCGTGGACGTAGGGTTTTACGCTCCGGCGGCCTGAACCACGTAAAAAACCCCTGTGTTCATCCTTTTCCTTCGTCCAACTACGCTTAAGCTCTCCGCGGGGGACTAGCCCCTCCGAAAAAGAACCTCCACGGGCTGCCCAGTGCAGACCCGGGGGAAGTGTCGACAGCTACACTTTGACATTTGCCGCGCCAGGTAGGGGGCTTTTCTCTCGCGTGATGAGCTTACGCCGACGAAGATGACGAAGCTTCCTTCAGCGACAAGCTCTCCTCGCCCACGTTCCCGACGAACGGTGACCAGCGGGAACTACGTCTCGACACACTCGGGACGGAGTGTGTCGGGGCAAGCTGGAAGTCAGCAGCCGACTCCGGCAACACGGACTCCAGCAAGCCCAAGATCTGCTGCAGCGCCAAGTGTCTCCCATGGGAGCGCACTAGCTGCAGCACGAGCGCTTCTGTGCAATCCACCTGCTGGGGACGCGCCTCAGGCAACGACCCAGCAGTGGATTCACGACGTAGACCTTCTCGTCGTCGCCGCCGCCAACCCTCAGCTTCGGCGGGGACGACGCCCCAGTCAACCGGATGTGTCGCTGTCGCGCACGCTAGCGGTTGATGGGCAGACGGCAGACTCCCGCTCCACCAGGATCCCATCGGCATACCTGAGGTCGGAGCTGGAACGACGTCACTTGGGCGAAGATGCCCGTGTGGCCATCGAGCGACGGCGAGAAAGGCGTCGCAACCAAGAGGCCGGCGACAGCATGTTGACCGCCTCGACCCAGCCTGGGCCGCAGACGTTCGCTACGTGATCTCTGCCCCATGCATACGCCACGCAGCATATGCCTCAACCAGATGCCCTACAAATGGCGCCCCCGGTTTATGGCGCACCTTTGCCCATGCCGGGGTACACGGTGCCAACAGCGGACCAAGTGCTCACGGAACCGACACCTGCAGCAACAGGAGCAGGGTGTGCAGCTTTGGCACCACACCTTCGCTTCGCGAAGTGGCCGTGCAAGTTCCGGCCACACCTGCCAGAGAAGTACGACGGCAGCGGCAACCCGACAGAGTTCCTCCAGATCTACTCCACCGCCATCCTTGCTGCAGGAGGGGATGAGGCCGTCATGGCCAACTACTTCCCCGTCGCCTTGACCGGCCCAGCACGGTCTTGGCTCATGAATCCCCCCCAGGGTTCCATAACCTCCTGGGGAGAGCTTTGCCGACAGTTTACTGCGAACTTCGGCAGCTCCTACACCCGGCCTGGCACGGAGCTCGACCTCCATGCCATCCAACAACAACCTAGAGAGTCGCTACGCTCCTTCATCCAGCGGTTCTCCCAGGTGCGGAACACCATCCCCCATATCCAAAATGCTTCTGTGGTGGTGGCGTTCCGACAGGGTGTAAGGGACAAGAAGATGCTCGAGAAGCTCACGACCAGAGAAGTGCGCGACGTCTCAGAGCTCTTCAGCCTGGCGGACAAGTGCGCCAGGGCAGCAGAAGGGCGCAACTGGCACTCACAGCCAGCCTCCGAAGCCGGAGGACAGCCCAGACCAAGCGCTGCTCCCCATGGGAGCGGCAAGAAGGTCAAGAAGGCCGGCGGCAAGATCATGCTGCCGACCGAAGCTCCCGTTGCTGCAGCTGCAGCACCCACCGGAGCTCGAGGGCCACGCCCCGACAAGAGGCCGCGACAGTCACCAGCCCCTAGCAGTGACCACAGCGAGTCGTGCCCCGTGCACAACACCAGCAGCCACACTGCTGCTGAGTGCCGGGAAATCCAGAAGCTCGCGGAGCGCTTCCGCAAGGGGAAGCAACCGCGTGCGGACGCCTCTCCCTTCCGTCAGAGGGAGGGCAAGCAGAAGGTCGACGCCCACGACAACGTCGACCACCAGATGGAGTTCCAGGAGCCCCAGTGCGCCGTAAAGGAGGTGCACGACCACGAGGGATCCAGCTCCAGCAACGACGAGCGCCGGATGGCGCTCTACGTCATCTACAGCGGGTCCTCTGACCCCTCGTCTCGGAGTGCAGTCAAGACTCTACGCCGATCAGTGGCGTCGGTGGCTCCTGTCCCAAGCGCAGCGCCGCACGTCAAGTGGATGGGGACCCCCATCAGCTTCGACGCCACCGACTGCCCCAAGAACATGGCTGGGGTCGGGCAGCTACCGCTCTTGGTAGCTCCCACCATCGCCAACGTGATGATGTACCACGTTCTTGTAGATGGCGGGGCCGGCCTGAACCTCATCAGCCGCGCAGCTTTCTAGAAGCTGCAAATCCCGATGGCCAAGCTCACCCCCTCGAGCCTTAGGGGTAGGCCCGGGACAAGTCGTCCCCTACGGCAATATCAGCCTTCCGGTCACCTTCGGGGCACCGGACAGCTACCGGACAGAATACATTCTGTTCGATGTGGCGGAGATTGACCTCCCCTTCAACGCCATCATCTGCAGGCCAACCCTGTACCAATTCATGGCGTTAGCCCACTACGGCTACCTTGTATTGAAGATGCCTACACCAACAGGTATCCTCAAGATCCGTGGAGACCGCGCTGCTGCAGTGTCATCCTTGGAGAAGCTCCAAGCACTTGCAGCAGCCCGAGCACCAGCCCCTGGTGGTGCAGAACCGGGCCAGCTCCACCCGAGTGCGCGCCACCGTGCCTCGGCCTTACCTCCCGATAGCTGCCCTGGCTCTGTCAACCTCTTGTCGGCCTGAGCCAATGGAGGAAGACACCCCGAGATCCCCAGGGAGAAGCCGCACATGACCAGCTCCGGCGCAAAGACATCGACCTCGTCGACGAGGCACGATTATAAGCAACGCTCCGCAACGCACGGTTCCAGCAGGCGCTCCGGCGCTACCGCCAAAGGACCGTGCGTGTCCGGCAGCTCCAAAAAGGCGACCTGGTGCCGCGGCGCATACTTTCTCATGAAGGGCCGACAAACTCTCCCGCAGCCGGGAAGGTCCCTTCCGAGTCACAAAAGTTTGCCGCCCCGGGTGCGTACACCTCTCCACCAAGGATGGGGATCCGCTCCCGAACCCTTGGAACATGGAACACCTCTGTAAGTTCTATCCCCAGGGTATTGGTAGCACAAGTCTTTTCCTTTCTGTAATAGATCCCATAGAGTCCAGGAACAGCGCTCAGAGCAACTAAGCCCTAGGGGATGGTCCAGGACTACGTCCAGCTTGGCCTGGTTCCGACCCTAAGCGCGTAGGATCTTGCTTCCCCTCATAATGGGGTGGTCGTTGCCTCCATGTTTAGCTTGCCTTCCTCCTATGCGCATTTATACAGGGAAAAACCTGTTCTACCACACTCTTACTTATGTGTTCATTTAAATTATGCATTATTTTTTATGATCACTTTCACATCTACCCAGTGTATGGTCACCGTACACTTAGATCTCCTTTCCCACTCTCATCCCTAGTCGGCATTTGCTATCCTACCGAAGACAGTCATGCTTGAGGTTCCTGCCGATGGCCAGGGGGCCTCTCGGGCCTCCCCCAGTCAGGTGCTGCGATGCCAGTTGGTCACCTCCAGGAAAAGCCTGCGCTGTGCATGGGGGGTCCAGGGTGCGTAGCCTGCTTTGCCTAGTTTCGACCCAAAGCGTGCGCACCCTGCCCTTCGGAGGTCCAGGGGAGTACAACCTGCTTTGCCTGGTTCTGTACCGAAAGCCTTTGCACTCTGCCTCCCCAGCGTTACGGTCCAGTACTCGGGGCCGGACGGTCGTACCCTGACCTCGGAGGGAGCCAGACCCTCGGCGCCGGGCGCACTGAATTGTCCAAGCTCCGTATACCGGATCAGGACCGTAAGCCAAATAAGACTATGAGATAGGGAGGGTAGAGCCCCCAAGGAGAATTACGGTTCCCTTACTTGTGTGCAAGACCTCGTGGCCTTAGCTCCCCCGCACGAGTATGGTAGGTGTGCCCAATCCATTGGCCACACCTACCACGGGGCCACTACGGGGACCACACGAAGAGAGACCGGAGCTCCTGACTACTCCAGCGCAAGACCGGAGGACCCGGACCTCGCCCCCTTCGCAGGGGCGGGTTCTGAAGGCCCCACGTGTCCGGCGGGGCCGGGGCCACCCTCTCCTCAGAGGATAGCTCCGGGGCCGCCACGTGGCCGGCAGAGCCGGACCTCGCCCCCTCCGCAGGTGCAGGCTCCGAAGGCTCCACGTGTCCCGCGGGGCCGGACCACCCTCTCCTCAGAGGAGCTCCGGGCCTGCCACATGGCCAGCAGATCCGGCCCTCCCCCGTCCTCACGGGGCGAGCTCCGAAGACCCCTCAGGCCCTTATCACAACAAGGACCCGAGGAAGGTGTCTGTGCAAGACTTCAAGATCGGTGAAGACCTCTTGAAGTCCTTGCGGAGCTAAGGACTCGGGCGGGCCAAGCCATGAAAAAGATAAAAGAACACAGACGCAAAAAACAACAAGAGTCTTTTCATTCATCAAAGCTCCATTAGCTGGACTACAGACTCAACAAAAACAAAAAAGAAAAGATACAAGGCCTTCCGGCTGCGGGGGCGACTGCCTAGGAGTCCCCGGACTCCCGCCGGAATCTGGAGGCTACGAGGGCGGCCACGTCCCCGACTTCGACCCTGGCAGCTTCCTCCTGCTCCACGATGGGGCCCAGTCTTACTGGTTCCAGAGAGAGGGAGGGATCCCAGCTCCGGAAGCACGCCAGCACGTGCGTGGCGACCTCCATCACCAGGCCCCGTCCATCTGACTCAAGCTCGACGGCGATCACGGCTTCGAGCCTGTCCATCTTAGCACCGGTGGACTCGAGCACCGGGATCGCCTCGACCACCTCCTGCGCCGGAGCCCCCGTCCTCACGGGGCTGAAGCCGAGGGGTACCAGAGCGGACCCCGCCTGGCCGACGAAGTTCCAGACTGCCTGGGCCTCGACGGACCGCGAAGCCTGGAGCTTCTCCACCTCTTGGTGGGCTGCCAGCAGGGTGTCGAGTCCCTCCTCGGAGAATCTCTTCTCCTTGGCTGCCAGAGAGCCTTCCCGAAGCTGGAGATCCTAGGTGAGCCGCTCCAACTCTGATGCCCGGAAGTCAGCCGCCAACTCACGATCCAGCACCGCCTGGCGTTCCCGGGAGACCTGCTCCTCCCTCTCGGCCAGAGCTGCCTCCCGAAGCTCCAGCTCTCCGGCCCGGGCCTTCAAGCCACCCTCACCGGCCTCCAGCTTCTTGGTGACCTTCTTCTCCTCGGTCACCACGGCACACTCCCGATCCGCAACGGCGCACTCACGACACGCCAGCTGCAGCCGCAGCTCCTCTAGAGCATCGGAGTGTGCCTGGGCCCTGGCATGAGCCTCGCGGGTCTCCTGGTGGAGCCGCTGGGTCTCGGAGTCCAGGCGGTCGACGACCCTCTTCTAAAGGTCAAGGAGCGCCTCCATGGCATCAAGCCTCAACCGTCTCGAGTCGAGCTCTGCCCTAACCTCCTGAGTCCGCTGCTTCAAAAGGTGCCCCCAGCTGAGGAGGCAGTTCCTCTCCCCTACCATCACCTCCCGCTCTCGCTCCAGGGCGGCCTGGACCTGCCGGATGCTCGCTTGGGCAAGCTCCAAGGCGTCCGACAGGGGCAGCGGGGTGGCAGAGGCCGAAGCCGCACCCTAGACCTCCTCCATCACGTCGCTGTCCATTGGAGGAGATGCCGGCATCTCGGCGACCGAAATGAGGCGCCGATCTTGGAAAGCCGGAGGGCCTGCAGCTGCTCCTCCCGCCTCGGCACCGGAGGGTCGGACGCCGCCAGCCGGCTCCGCCGAGCCCTCGACAACTGCCGGCTTCCGAGCTGATGAAGGGGGACGAACGGGTGCTGCCGCCGCCACCGCAGGGGTTGATTCCGCCGGCGCAGAAGAAGCCTGCACCGACTTGGGGGCCGGTGAAGCCGCCGCAGCTTCCGGATGCTGCGGCGTGGATCTCCCGTCAACCGGAGATGGCCGAGGAACAGAGTTGTTCCTGGCACCTGATGAGTCCCTACAAGCATGGGATGCTCTCGGGTTAAGGAAAGAAGAAAAGAACGCAAGTTCTAGAACCCGGTAAGAGCAACACTTGCCGAGGGATGCAAACGCTCCAACGGGCATGGAACCCCGGTTTCCGAGCCGGGGCAGATCCGCCGGAGCTTGCCGTCACCGCCGGGGGGTGCCCCGCAGGCACCCGGACCGGCGGAACAGGGGGTGCTCCCGGAGCCCTCCTAGGATGCGGAGCAGTAGGGCCCCCGCCGGCGGCGCCTCTAGCACTGCTCGCCGATCTAGCTCCTGAGGCCCGGGACACCTGCGCCTCCGGATGAGTCCCAGCGCTGCTCCTTCCGGCGCCACCGCCTGCCGAGCCTGCAGCCGGGACGCTCGCTGACCGGGGCACCTGAGCCCTCGGTTCGTCCCCGGGCATCGCAGCACCGGCGTCCCCCTCGGAGCTCCTCTATGTGAGAAAGGAGAGCGGGACGCCCGGGGCCCCTCGGACCGCCGCTGTTTGCACTACAGGATTCCCGTCAGCATACGACGGCTAAAACCACTCATCTGGACAACGAACTTTATCGGTCGTAGCCAACGAGAACACTCGATCAATAAAGTCATCTGTCCCGGCATACCACTCATCTGAGTAACCAGTTGCCTTGTTCCAACCGGTATACATCCAACTACAGTCTTCACTCATGTTTAACTCTGCAGTTTTAAGTCAAAGAATTTATAGTTAGTTTATTATTTATTTATGTGACGGACCTATATCTATTGGAAAGGATAGGTCCTAAACCCACCCAAGAGTGACCGAGACGAACGTGCTTATGACAAGACACGAGGTCTAGATTCAGATGAAATTTCGGCAGCATAACCCTGCTGTTCTCCAACTGCACGTCCGAAAATGGAGCAGCGCAGAACATTAGGGTTACGCTGTCGAAACTATGTCCAAATCTAGACTCCGCATCTCATCATAAGCACGCCCTCTCGGTCACTCCTAGGCTGTCCAAAAAGGGACAATTCCGAACCTACACGCCTCACATGCGTAACACATGTGAGACGGGACGGTTCGAAATGGGCGACGCATATTGTAAAGGTTTACGTCAATCTTTCATTTTTGAGTCATTTCAAAGAGAGAGAGGAAAGAATAATAGAGAGAAGGAAAGAACCATAGTTGTTAAGGCGTCGCTTAAGTGTCGCTTAAGCGGTAAGGCGCCTGGGGATCGTAAGGTGTCCCATCGCTTTAGATCTCGGTGTAAGGCGGGTGAATACGGCGGCGGCGCTCGCACACAGGGGAGGCGGCGGCGGCGCCCGCACACAGGAGGTGATACATCTTCCTGGAAAGGAAGGGGCGGGGGTGGCGCCGTCGACGGAGGAAACCAATGTGGGGGGGGGGGGGGGGAGAGGGGAGCAGACTGACCTGCGTTCGTGGGAGGTTGAGCGCCGGCAGATCCGCGGCAGCCGGTCAATGGAAGCCGATGAGTGCCGGCAGATCGACAATCCCGCGGCGGAGGAGGCCGAGCGTCGAAGGATCGGCAGTTCCACGGCAGAGTGTCGGAGGCTGAGCGCTGGCTAAGCCGTGGGGGGGGGGAGAGGGGGAGGGGGATGGGGGATCGGAGGCCGAACGCTGCGGGAGGGGGGGGTTGGGGGGTAGGGCGAGGCGGCCTAGGTTGTTCACATCGTGCTTGTTTAAACGTATACATTACCACTGAATGGGTCGTATCGGGCCCTAAGCCTATTTATGTACATATAGTACTTTTAAACACTCAAACAATCGAAACAATAATCAATTAAACTATTAACTCAAATACATTAATCATCTAAGCAATTAACAACTCATCTAGACAAGCATAATTACCGTTGTTAACAAGCTTATCAATTCTAAGAAATTAAAAAAACACCTAGCTAGCAATTCAAATAAACCTGGGCAATAATTAAACCTAAGCATATCAATTCATCTAAATCTAAAGAATTAGCCACTAAACAATCAAAAACAAACAAGCATAATCTAAACAATTGGTAATTAAAAAACCAAGCTTTCTAGATGGGGAGGGAGGCGGGCGACTTACCTCACGGTGGAGGCGGCGCGGTGAGCGGCAAACGGCGAGGCGGGTCGGCGCACGGTGTGGAGGCGGACCGGCACGGTGCGGCGGCGTGCAGCACGACGGGCGCAGGTCCGGACGGTGCGGCGACGTGGCAGCGCGGTGGGGCTAGGCAGCGCGTGGGGCGGCGCTATGGCGAGGCTGCGGCGGCCGGGGCGGGGTGGCGGCTGTTGGGTGGCGGCCGGGGCGGGGACCTCCGGGGCGGCGGTGGCGGGCGGGCGGCGGCGGCTGGCTGGCGGTGGCGGGCGGGCGTCGGCCGGGGCGGCGGCTGGCAGGGGCGGTCGGGGCGGCGGGCAGGCGGCGGCTGGCGGCGGCGGGCGGGCAGCGGCGGCGTTTCGGGCTGCGGGGGCTCGGGTCGGCGCGGGCGTGAATGCCCGCGCTGACCCGGGCCCACGGGTATATAAGCCTTATTTACGACGACCCTTGGTGTGCCCGTCGTAAATAAGCTTATTTATGACGGCCTCTTTTAGATACGACAGCCAGCCACACTAGCTGTCGTAAATAAGATATATGTACGACAACCTAGGGTTGGCTGTCGTATATAAGGTCTATTTATGACAGCCATTTAATAAACGACGGTTGTACCGTCGTATATAAGGTTATATACGACGTCCTGTTCGGACCGTCGCATATAAGTTTATATACGACGGCTGGCCGTCGTATGTTAATCCGGCTGTCGTATGTTGACCTCATTCCTGTAGTGTTGAGAGGAGTCCCGTCCAAATGGAAGGCCCGAGGCCTCTTGGGATCACTGCCCGATGAACTGACACCTCTAGAAGGAGGACGCGAAGGTACCCCGGTCTCCTGGCTTGGCGCGAACGACGCCGTCGGAGGGGACCGGGCACGTTTCTTCTCTAGCAAACCGGAGGCCGGCTCCCTGCCCCTCCCCCTGTCGGCGGTCCGAGCGGCCTTTGGAGGCAGGTTGGAAGCCATTGCCGACGGAGGCGCAAGAACTTGGGGGCCAAGAAGGCTTGAGCCCTCAGAGGACTCTGGAGGGCTCAGGCGTGGGGAAGTGCGAAGGGAAGCCTGCGATGCAGATCAGATCCTCTTTTAAACTTCCCATACGCGATTCAAAATTCTTCGAATACGCTGCTTGGGACAGCCGCTTCAACTCCAAGCCCTGGGGTCCATGACAAGCGGGCCCAGGTCGCTCTACAGAAGCGGTGGACCGGGTAGTCAGCCCCCTAGGCGGAGAACCCGACGGTTCCTGACAAGGTGCTGCGACGTGCGCTGCGACGTGCAGTAGTGGCAGCCTTGGGAACCGCTGCAGTAAAAGCAACCATCAAGCAGGGCTCACGCCCCCATGATCCCACGACTGTTCGTGCTCCAGCAACGGTCAAAGCGGGTCTTCGAGAAGGTGCGCGAAGTAGAAGAGACGGGGCCCCCACCTCGGGCTCGTTATCTCCCCCGAGATGGGCCCGGGGGCCATTGTCGGTACCCTCAATATGGGGTACCCCCGCGCCTAGGGGAAATCGCCTAAGGACTTTGCCCCTTCCGCAGGGGCAAGCTCCGAAAGCCCCACGTGCCCTGCGGGGCCGGACCTCCCTCTCCTTAGACACATCGCAGTGAAGACTGGCCGCCGTGTCAGAAGCTGTACACCAATAAACACAGCGACAAGACATCCCTTGCCGCCCCTGCCATCAACAACCACTACGCCTAGCTTGCGGCGTGGGCAGGGCGGCAAGACGAAGACTCAGAATCCCTTGCCAGAGACAGCTACCGGCGTAACTGCAGGATACGGTAGACGGCAGGCAATCTCCCCGGGACCACCTGTCGGGTCCCGGGCCCACCTTGTAAGCCGCCCGAGCCTTGGACTATAAAAGGCTCAGGTAGGCAACGTTACAAAGGGTTTGGCATTTTGTACTCTCACGCTCGGGCTCGAACTCTGTCGGGTTCGTCTCTTAGCTCAGCTCATCCTCAAGCAATACAACGAGCACCTCTGCTCACCGTGGACATAGGGTTTTACGCTCCGGCGGCTTGAACCACGTAAAAAACCCTTGTGTTCATCCTTTTCCTTCGTCTAACTACGCTTAAGCTCTCTGCAGGGGACTAGCCCCTCCGAAAAAGAACCTCCGCGGGCTGCCCAGTGCATGCCCGGGGGAAGTGTCGATAGCTACACTTCGACAGGAGGTGTTATGGACGTGCGCGGTGCATGATTATGTACTCTCTCGCTTTACTTGGACTGAAACTAAAAATCTAGTAGCACACTCTATTTGATCTTATAAACTCAAAATCCTATCTTGGAGTTGGGTTCGTGCCAAACGAGGCCTAAACATCCAAGAACTGAGATACAACAATTCCCAAATAGATCCGCGAGTAAAAATGATGCATAGAATTTCAATAACCTTTTATAGGGTCCAGGAAAAAAATCATGAGACCAAACACAGGGTCTACATTGTCGAGCAAGCAATGGTGAAATACGGCTGCTACAGTACCATCTAGGTCTCCACAGGAGTTTCTTGGACCTCCTCTACTTAGGGTTCATTTGGTTCCTTGATGCCCCTGACCTGGCCACACTTTGTTTTGATTGCCGTACCTGTTGTTAAATCTACACCGTGGAGTGCAGAGCCCGTCTTTGTGTTTCAGCTCACAATCCCTTTTATTAGCATTCCATACGGGAAAAAATGACAGTCAATCTTCAAATACTTTCTGTCACCACTGTCCAGGAAGCGTTTGTCTAAATATTTCTGCTACCATTGCTCTATATATAGCACGCCCAAAAAAAGTTGTAATGAACGAGCCTTTTTGCTGAAAATCCTATGTCAACAACATGAAGGTTCGAAAATGTAAATGAGGATACAAAAGAGGGGAGGACAAAATGTGGATAGCCGAAACTCTAATTCTGAATCAAGCAGAAAATAATTACATTGCGCAGTACAATGCCCTACTGGCCCTGTCCCACTGGTTTCTGTGTGCCTGGCTGTCTGACCGTGCCTTCAGGCAGTCAGACCGCTTTCTGCAGATGGCCCGACCACCCCGCAGAACAGAGCCCATCCAGGCTTCTGTTCACCGGATGGTCCCACCGCGTCACCGGGTAGTCCCACCGCCCCACCTAGCCGCCCGACCGTGTCTCCGGACGGTCCGACTACCATACCAACAGAGCTCTCTAGGATTCTATTTGCCTGACAGTCAAACAGAGTCTTTGGCGGTCTGACCGCTCCACTTGACAGTCCAACTGCGTCTCTAGGCGGTCCGACCGCAACGCTCAACAGAGCCCACATGGCCTCCATTCATTTGGCGGTCCGACCATCGAGCGAAATCGAACACCTCCGAGTCTCCATTTACCCGATGGTTCGACCGTCCCAATCGGTGGTTAGACCGCCCCTAGTCGTAGTCAGACCACCGTCCATGCTTCTTTGGGCTTCACCGCTCCATCATTTTCTCGTCTTCCATGGATCGCGTTGTAGATTGCTTCTGTGGCGAATGAGCATACCATGCACACTCGTGAGAAGACCGACTTTTGTCTTCTGGTTTAGCGTCTGAGCCTTCAGGCCTCAACACTGTCGTCGTTACCCAAGACTTATCTTGGTGCTCTTTCCGATTCCAATTGACAAAATGCTATGATAGAGGAGTTCATTGCTATGCAGGTCAAAGAAACTTAGGATCTCGTGTCTCGGCCTTTAGGTACTAATGTTATGATTGGAAAGTGGCTTTATTGCCATAAGTTTCACCCGGGTGGTTTTTTGGATCGCTATAAGGAACGTTGGGTACTTCGTGGTTTTACTTAACAACCTGTTATTGATTTTGGCGAGTCTTTCAGCTCCGTGATGAACCTCGCTACAATCTGCACTGTTCTTTCTGTTGCACTATCTTGTGATTGGCTTGTTTATCAATTTGATGTGAAGAATATTTCCTTGTATAGCATTTTATCAGATACAATTTATTGTGAGTAGCCATTCGATTTTCATGATTCAGCTCATCCAAATTTTGTGTGTTGCGTCAACAGATCCTTATATGGTTTGAAGCAAACTCCTCGTGCCTAGTACAATCGCTTTGGTTCTCATATTTTATCACTGGGAATTGTGATCCTAGGTTAGATAATTCAATTTTTATCTACTAACATGCCTTAGACATGGTATATTTATGGACGATATTGTTCTAATTGCTTTCTCAGTACCATTGCTTCATCTTGTGATTGATGCATTTGGTCCAAAAATTTTTATGGAGGATCTTGGTAACCTTCATCACTTTCTAGGTATCTATGTTACTTGTCATATTGTTAGTTTCTTACTTTCACAGCGGCAATCAGTGATTAAAAGGTGTCGCCTAGGCGCCGCTTAGGCGTCCAGTCAGTCCAGCGTGGACGCCTGGGCTGGTCGCCTCGCCTGGAGCCGCCATGGCGCCCGCCCAGGACATCCAGGCGACTCCTGGTCGCCTAGGCGTCCTGCAAGGCGGACATACCCATCCCTAAGCATGGCCCGGGCCACATTAGACTCCAGCTCAAGTCAAGCACCCGATGCCCGGACCCTACCAGGTCGAAGTCACCACCTCCGTCGCGAGTCCAAGACATCGCCTCCCCCGCCACCAGCTTGCCACGCCTGCCCCCCCTCCCCCCCCCCCCCCCCCCCCCCCCGCAGATCCACCGCATCTGAATTGGGAGCCCCGCCCCACTGACCTTCGGCTCGCACCTCCACGCGGGGGGTACCGCCCCCTCCTCCTCTTCCTCTGTCGACTCCCCTGCCCGACCCCTGCCTCTGCACTCGGCAGTCAGCATCTGGACTGAAGGTGAGCTCCTAAGTTTGAGCAGCAGTGCACTATTTCAGTGTTTTTAAGTTGTGGTGTATAGGATGAAACAATAAGTATGATTCTATGTGACTCTATTCACGGATGGATCAACCTGAACAAAGCCAACACGATGTGCAAAAGTAGCAAACTGAGAGTCAAACACATGAGTATGATCCATCTAAGGATCCAAAGAGGAAGACAAAGTCTAAAGATTCGGAATGGAAATATGGGTTTTGGCCAGATTTGACAAATAAAGATTTGGTGCAATGTAGTCTTTGTGGCAAGCAAGTGCATTCCAACATTAAGAGGTTAAAGCAACATCTAGCCGCTGGTTTTGGGGATGTTAAGAAGTGTTCAAAAACCACCACGACAATAATGAGAGAGATGTAAGAATATATGAAGAAGAGTGCAGGGACCGTGAGGATTGTTTTAGATGACGATGATGAGGAGGATGTGGAGGAAAGAGATGATGTTGAGGTTCATAAGGTTACTCGAGAAGCATCATCTCGAGTTTCTTCTTAGCTCTGGGACAGCGACAAAGAGAAATCAAGCTTCTCTTTGCTTCAAACCTGTGGCTAAAGATAAATAGGTGAAGTCTGTTGCATCAATGATAAAGAAGACACCAGAAGAGGTGGTTGAAGAAAGACACTCAAAACAACCATCTCAAACCCCTATAGAGCAATGTATGAGGACAAAGGAAGAATGGGAGATCACGCATGAGCACGTTTCAGATTTCTTCTATGAGTATGGCATACCCTTTAATGTGGTAAATGCTAGGAGCTTTGAAATAATATTGGAGTCTGTGGAACAGTTTGGTCATGGATACAAGGCTCCTTCTATGTACCAATTAAGGGTGTCACTACTTGCTAAGGCAAAGGGTAAGATTGAGTCTCGTGTCATGAAGCTTCAAGTTGAATGGAAGAAATATGGATGCACTATAATGTGTTATGGATGGACTGACATGAGGAGGAGACACTTGATTAATTTTCTTGTGAATTATCCAGAAGGTACATGCTTCTTGGAGTCTATAGTTGCATCCTCTCAAGTTGCCGATGTAAAAATGCTAGCAGCTTTGCTAGAGCCAAAGATTGTGGAGGTGGGTGTCGACAATGTGGTCCAAATAGTAACTGATAATGGGTCAAACTTCAAGGCAGTAGGTAAAATCATTATGGAGAAGTATCCTACCATCTTTTGGACACCGTGTGTTGCACATTGCTTGAATTTGATGCTACAAGACATTTGTAATAACATAGAACCATTCAAAAAGGCTATCAATCAAGCCAAACTTGTCACAAACTTCATATACAGGCACGGGAGGATTCTAGATGCTATGAGACAGAAGACGGGAGGAAAAGATTTGGTGAGACCCACAGCCACTAGGTTTGCCACTTCTTTTCTCACTTTGCAGTGTTTATACAAGTTTAAATATGCTTTGAGACAGCTATTTGTGAGTGAAGATTGGAGTAGATGCAAATTGCCTTTGACAGAGGTAGGAAAAAAGTATATGATTGTTTGATCTCTTTATAATTTTGGAACTCAGTGGAGGATTGTATAAGAACATCCCAACCTTTGCTTGTTTCCTTGAGGATTGCTGATGGGGATGAGATCCCTGAGATTGCTGCAGCCATGAATCTTTCTTGAAACAAGATAAGTACCACTCTTGCAGGCAAACCTTCTTCGCTTAAGAGAATAATGGACATCGTTGACAGGATATGGGTCCATGAAATGGAGCAAAAATTATATAGGGCTGCATTGTTTGTTAATCCAAACAAGTTCTTTGACATAAGACATAATGATGTTGAGCATGCTTCTAGACTCCGAATTCAATTCAATGATGTGCTTGAGAAGATGGTGCCTGGTAACAATAATTTGCTTGCAAAGATAAGTGATCAAATGGATGACTATGAGAAAATAAGGAGGAGTTTTAGAAAGCAACTTGCAATGAAACAACAAAAAATAAATAACCCTTGTAAGTGTTTGTTCTATATTTTCATCGTATTTCATGGAGATAATATGATATATGTCCTCTAACATAGATATGAAAATGATTACAATGGATTGGTTGGATGCATTTGGTGGCCTTAATAGGGAGCTCCAAAATCTTGCAAGACGTATTCTAGGCCTTTGTCGCTCGGCATCCAGTTGTGAACATAATTGGAGCGTCTTTAAATTTGTAAGCAACCAAACTTGAGTGTCTTTTATGCAGCACACATGATTTTCTTGTCTTTTTTATGAAATATCTATTACTCATTGGTTTCTAATTTTTAGTTCCATACAGAGAGAC
Organism: Neostapfia colusana; assembly: GCA_030760725.1. Taxonomy (NCBI): domain Eukaryota; kingdom Viridiplantae; phylum Streptophyta; class Magnoliopsida; order Poales; family Poaceae; genus Neostapfia; species Neostapfia colusana. The sequence continues at coordinate 71,116,204 of JASWHV010000015.1, forward strand.
GAAACCAATTGGATCATCAAAGATTGAGTGATTTGGTGTACATCCAATGCAACATGAAAATCATGGATATGTTTAGAAGGAGGCGTGAGGTAGGTAAAGGTTACAACCCGTCGGTGTTAGAGGATTTCCAATGGGATAATGAATGGGTTGAAATGGGTAACGATGAGGTTCATGTTGGAGAAAATCTTCTTTGATCTCATGTTGATGAAGCCATTGGTGCTTCACGTTCACTTGAAGAGCGTCATTTACCAAGGGCAACCACAACATATAAATGTTGACTTTTGCAGCTTCTACCTCAAGGTCCTCTATTAATGAGGAAGAAGACCAAAGTTTGGGAGAGGAGGAAGATATTGATCAAGACAACGTGTTTGTGTCCGATGATTTAAAGATTGAGGATGATTTTGGTCAACGACCACCGCTTCCTTCTGATGATGGTTCTCAAGATGAAGAAAATGAAGGCGACCCAAATGATATTGAGCTTGATATTGATTAGATGATGTCTCATTAGAAGTTCTGAAAACTATCTATGCTGATTTAGTTTTATCTATGTTGTAATTGTTGGATTTATGTAGCTATGTTGAACTTGTTGGCTTGTTGTCCTGTTGAACTTGTCACTAGAATGGGACTGCATTTATCTAGATTTACTGGAAGTCTGAAACTGGAAATGTTTGCTGATAATGAATCTGCAGTTCTGCACTTGCCTGTACCTGCAGTTGACTGGGCGCCTAGGCGCCTTTGTGCCCGCCTAGGCGCCCACCTAGACACCTAGGCTTCCAGGCGCTTGGCAGGCGCCTAGGCGTCCAGACGCCATTTCACAAGCCTGGCGGCAATATATGATAGATATTCTTGAGTGAGTAAGTATGGATTATTGTAAGTTGTGTTCTACTCCAGATGATACATATGTCAAACTATCCTCTGATGATGTGTTTATTTCAGATAGCACACACTACCGTGGTCTTACCTAAGCCTTGCAATATCTCACTTTCACTCAACTTTATATTGTGTATACTGTGCAACAAGTCTGTCTCTACATGTATGATCCTTATGAGTATCATCTTGTGTCGGGAAAAACGCCTTTCTTCAGTTACAACGCTCGTATGTTAGAGATTGGGTATCATATTTTGATGCTGACTTGTGGACCGTCTTTACGCACGTCTTTCCATTTTTGGTTATGGCGTCTTTCTAGAAGATAATTTAATCTCATAGTATTTTAGATGTCAACATACTTTCTCCAGTTATAGTGTTAAAGTAGAGTATCATGATGTTGCTAATGCCGTAGCTGAGACTTACTGGTTACATCAGCTATTGGTAGAAATTAATTATCAACTCCAAATAGTTGCTTTAGTTTATTGCAATAATATAAGTGTTATTTATCTCTCAACTAATCTGGTGCAACATCAACGCACCAAACACATCGAGATTGATTTGCACTTGTTTGTGACAAGGTAGCTACTGGAGCAGTTCGTGTTGTTCATGTGTTTACCAGTTCGCTATATATAAATGCTTTCACTAAAGATCTTCTGACATCAATATTTACTAAGTTTCGATCTAGTATAAACATTGATGTTCAGACTATTGAAGAGTGTTAGAATATGTGTTGGATCTTATGTGTCTGGGCTATTGTCTCTAGGGTATGCCTACTAACCCCCCACCACCCACCCCCCACACACAGATATGTATAAAACAAATGTCAAGAAGTATACAAGATACCGAAATTCCTTTCGGGGGTAAAACAGCTTAATAGCGCAGCTAGATCTGCACCGCCGTACATGTGGATACTAGTCAAGATTGGTAATGCTCGAATCTTTTTTTTTTTGGGTTAACGCATAATCTTGTTGGATGGACTTGCGACCTTTTATGCCTTATCCTTTTGTAGTGGATGAAAAATGTAATGTGTGGATCACTAGAGCCACAAGGAAAATATTGCAATTATATATTTTTTTATTATTATATATGGTGCTTCAGTTGATATATTTCAGTCGATGAAGCGGAGCAAACAACAATAATGATGAGGCTTTAGAGAGTTAGGCTTTGGAGGGTATCTATGGAGGATTACTGAATGTTGCGGCACTTAGTAAGGAGCTTGGGGTGGTAGGAGAGATGACAAAAGTGAAGATGGCGACGGAAGATGGTGGTTGGGCTGTAAAATCCCCAAAAGTGGTAGCAAGAAAAATTCAGTTCATATACACTTATGAAAAATGAGGGGAATTAAAACTTTGGATTATAAGGGGGTGAGTTCAAAGTGAGGGTGTAGACTTCCCAAAACTTCCAAACATGGAGATCTAAATGCACAACTTGGATCTTCATAGTCCAAATATTCAACCTTCCAAATTTCAACTCATTTGGAGGAGTTTTAATATTTGTTTGGGATTAAAAGGAGAAGCCCTCTAATCTGAATTTCAAATTTACCTTCAAATTCCAATTCCCTCAATTTGAAAATTGGGTTTCACAAATGTGTTCTCCACCTTTTAATAAGCAGCCATGCCAAAAATTGGAAATTTTGGAGCTGGTTTGCTATACTTTTGAGGCAATATAAAGTGGAGAATTCAAACTCTTTTTCAAATTCAAATGATCAATCCACATCCAATTTTCACACGAATTCAAACTATTTGAATTCAGCAAATTGAAACTATGACTTGGGGTTGAAGTCAAGTCTTTAATGTTGAGTTGCTGGTGGGAAAATATCAGAAAAAGTTGATTAAACAAAAAGGGGAGGTGGGGCCCATTTGTCAGCCACCCACTGGGGTTGCCGCCTCAGCCGACGGCGGTCGAACAGCGGGAGCGCGCCAGCTCCCGGTTGAACCTGCGCCCGAGGGAGAGCCCGCGCCACCTCCTGCTGCCTCGGTGGCTCGGTTGGATCACGGCAAAGGGTGCGCCGGAGCTGTTTTCCTTCTTCCCCTGCTATAACTCGCGCCTCCGCCGTTTCTTCCGTCCAGAACACCGCCGCCGTTCCTCCCGATCACACCACAGCCCCCCCAAGCTCGGCTGCTCGAGCGCTCCACAGCAAAGAGCATCGCCAGGCAGTGCTCTAGCTCTCCAGTACTTCTCCTTCCCTGCCCCGAACGTGATTGCTCCAGATATTGGCAGAATAGCCACGATCCTCGGGTGAACGCGGACGAACTGAAGGTGGTCGCCGTGGACAGCGCGCTACGGCCGGTGTCACCGCCCCTTCCCTACACAAGAAAGGTGCGTCCACATGTCCTGATCGTGTAGCCGGAAACCGTTTAGCGATTGCTAGAACCGGTGGCGAGAATTTCACCGTTTCCCCAAACTGTACACCGACGGATAGAGTCGGGTCTAACCAAAAATTCGTTGTGCTCGGGGTAGCTCCGCGCTAGATGAGCTTAGAGTAGCTCCAGCACATGCTTGCGCATCTTCCCGAAGTCCTATCAGCTCAAACGATCAAGTAGAGATGCCAGGTACCGAGTTTTTGTCGCCGCCGGAGTTTTGCGGGCTCGGGTCGCCGGTGAGGTCCCCTCTCCGGTGGGTTTCAGGGGGGATGAGCTATGGGTCGAGGATGTCCATGGGACACTGGTGCTTTTGGAGCAAACCCTAGCCCGAAAGACCCACTGTTGAGGGAGAGTGAGGTCGCCGAAGTAAGCTTCGACATGGTCACCGGTGCAAGCACCGTTCCGGCCGTTGTCATCGGCTTCCGACCCCATCATCGTATTCAGCACGGTGTATAACTCACAGGCGGCGAGTTTGACGAAGTTTGGACCACGGGAACCCCGTCCCAGCGAGCCTCGCCGGCGTGCGCCGCCGCGGGAGGCGCGGGCAGCGCGAGGAACACGAAGGAGGGCCGGTCCCACCGGTCAGCCTCCGGGTGCGCGCGAGGATCGATTTGTGGCGCCGGATCCAGTGCGGCTGCGCGGGAATAATCCTGTAGCCCCCGGTGTTGCTAAAATCTGACTGGTCCGAATTAAAACAGTGGGACCAGCCCAATTATTTGAAGTTTCTATTAGAGAAATAATTCCAGAATTTAGCTGATCTTTGCAAGCCCATAACTTTGTGTAGAAAACTCCAAAAAGAGTGAGACCAATTTTGTTGGATTCCTCATGAGGAGTACTTCACAGAGAAACAAATTTTTGGCTATGAAAATGCCCAGGAATTTCTGTAGAATTGTTTTTAGTAAATCCTTTAGGGATTTATTACAGGAGCAATTCTTTATGAAATATTCCCAAATTTGGGCAGAAAATCCTCTTCATAGATACTGATCTCCAGTAAAAAATTGGGCTTCATTGGAGTTCATTTGCTAGGTCAAATTACCTTCCCATGTTCAGCTTTTGTTTGGAAATTTCAATTTAAACAGAAGCTTATTCAGAACTCCTGTCTAAGTTCAAAAATTCATATCTCTCTGATGGTAGCTCCAAAATGGTGAAACAAATTTTGTTAGAACCTTGGAGACTTACCCTAATCAGATCCTCCATTACTAGCTATGTCAAAGCTCTTGAATTGGGCTCATATTTCAGAGAAGCATTGTACTTGTAGGAATTTTAAAGACTACATTGTGCACTGACATGTCTCCAAATTTGGCTCAAATCATCCTTAGAGAGTCTAGTATCCACTGTAAAAATCCCAAAGCCCATTAAGGATTTTAAATAGCAGTAGCTATGAATAGAAGTCCAATTCTTATAAATCCTTAATGCTTATACATGTATTTTATTACATTTCATAATAGTGACCGAAGTTGAGGACGCACCGGAGCCGTTGGACGTCCTCCCACCAGAAGCTGACTTTCCATTTAACTCGCAACCAGGCAAGCCCCGGTTTGCACTTAAGTACCTTTTATAAAGTTTTCATTTGTATCATTTATGTCTAGGTTGAATGTTTGCATTAGAGTTAGGGTGATTGAAACCCCACTTGCATAGCCTTTTTAAATCCTATAAAGGGTTGGGTAGTTTACAAACTCGACGAGTAGAGAATGCCATGCTAATATTTAGGATCTCGGTAGAAGTCGAGTGGTTGGGAGCTACTCGCGAGATAGTACTTATTACACGGAATAAAAAGAGGTAGAAAATGGCTTAAGTTATGAAAATGAGACTCAACAGGGGGGATAGGAAGCAGTGAGCAGAGGTCTCACGTGCGTAGCCCTGTTGGTGTCGGTTGAGGACCGTCCGTGTGCGGCCCTGCTGGACAAGTATCGAATAGTACCGGATGCATACTGGCATATGGGAACCAGGAAACCGATGTAATTGGTTAACCTGGGTGTCGAGGCTTACCCAACCGTAAATATGAGTGGGTTGAGGGTAGCAAGGTGTAAATTTGCTGGTGGGCACAGTCACGCTCCACGCGGGGACCTCCTACCCGTTACGGATGGACCGGTTCGGCATTTGGGTTGCCTTTGAAAGGTTGTTGCATACAACAGAGTAGGAAGGGGTGTGGAATCACGCTTCTGAAAGTGGGTGTATGTAACGTGTTATCCGGGTGTGTCTTGATTGCAATCACCGTCCCTCGCGGTTATTTGAGTACCCGCTTGTTCACTGCACTGTGACGTAGTAAGAAATGAAATAAGCCAATTGAAAATGCTGTATTGAACTATTGAATGTCTTGAAACCTTGTATGCTGTAGTTATAGAGCAAATTAAGTTTATATTCCACTTTGGGCATCTCCACATCGGGGGAAAGCGTTTCTTGTTTGATTGTGGACTTCCGATGTGAGGGCTGCCTAAGGCACATGAAGCTGCTGCTATAAAACTGAAAGTAAGGACCAACTTATAGGCGTGTCTTTGTCGCAAATTCCTTTTCCCACCTTACATATCCTTGCACGTAGAGTTCCATGCCTAGGGTTGACGGTTAAGACTTGCTGAGCCTTCGTGCTCACGGTTGCAATATTTGAGCTGTGTGCAGGTGAGAGTTATGAGGAAGGTTCCGAGGACGAGGCGATGCCCCCGTCGGGGTACACGGCCGAGCTGGAGCCATGCACGCCGCCGTGATCTCCGGTTCCATGCTGCTAGTGTGTAGCGTCCCCGGGCTGGACGGCTGCAGTTTTGCTTAGTTAGGGTTTGAGAGCAACTATGTATATGACTTCCGCTGTTTTATATCAAATACAAGTTTGTATGTTATCCTTTATTCTTTTCGTGTGTGCTGGTGGGTGCCGCATCGCACGGCACCACCCTATGCGATCCTGGAGTTGGTGAACCACGGGGTGGTCCCCACAGCCATGGTATCAGAGCCGCATTGGGAATAGCACGCTCGAAAGGAGCCTATTTTGAAAATTTAGAAGTAGTCGAGTGAGGATTAGTCACTAAGCCCACATAAGGTATATGATAGTAGTAGTTACTAAGGTGGAAAAGCTAACTTATGTGTTATACATTCTGTAACGACGCTCCGACGTCAGGTAAGAGGTAAGGTACGCCACCGTAGGCGGATCAATTACGGTAACTCGCCATACGAGTAATAGTATGGAAGGCCATACCGTGGCTTGGCACGGTAGTGAATATGAGTCTTTGAACCTCTTAATGGTTCTGAGAGCATATGAAAACGCTGTTCTCCAGCGTGCTTTAGGCAAAAGTGAGAATACCCCATCGTGTGGTAAGCAACACGATAGTATGCAACTCTTGAACGTTCAATGTTCAAAGGGCCATACGCAGCGCTCGCCATTGGCGTGCCTCAACGGTCATGAGGCAGTAGGTGGTATACGTTGGGTTGATAAAATTCCCAACCATGACGACCTGTTCGCGCTCTACTCGGGTTCCCCGTCGTGTGGTGTGAAAACACGACCATGTACCTTGAGACGTGACTTGACTCAAGGACGATCGTATGGCAATGATACGGACCGTATGTTTTTACTATGATATGGAACTGCCTGAAATGCTAAAACCTTTGTGTGCACCATTATTGTGTGTTTTTCTGCAGGTACATTAACCACGTTAGCGCATGACGTGTAGACACCGTTTGTGAGTGACGTCTTTAGTTCCACCATTTGACACGTATATGCCGGAATACCGGTTTAGGATTTTTCTTTGGTGAGGAAATGTAGTACCGACTGCATAAAAGTTTATTTTCAAAGAAAAGAGTCAAAATGGAGTTTAGAAATTTATTTAGGGGTTAGTAAACTCCTATATTGAACTCAGAGTCAATTGGGAGTATAGATTCAATCTCAAAAGCTTAGGAACAACCTCCCCTGTTTATGGCAGAAATTTTTCTGAACTTTAACAGGGCATAACTTAAGATTTGTTGAACCAATGGATGTGTGGGATATCAGTCTGGAAAGGTTTAGAAGTCCTCTACAACTTTTCTGTAGAGCTCCAGAACAAAATCTCCCTCCAAAGGGATGACAATCTCAGATGAGTAGGTACTGTCCAGAAACAGGGCAGATCAAATGCTCTCTGGAATTTTCCGTATTTCGACCAAAACACTTAGTTTCACCATTCGACGTCCAGTGGCTGATGTAAAAACAGCGAGTTGGAGTCGAAGGGTTTATGCATTTGACACATCACTTCGAGTTAGTACATGTTTGGGTCCAGTACAATCGCGAGGAATTACACATGCTAACACACTTAACATCCCGTGGTGACCCCGATGGTCGAAATGAACTTTTAACCTATAAAGTTCAATACTTTGGAACTCGATCATGTGACATGGTCCATGGATGTATATGTTGTATAAAGTTCACACTTTATCCATATGTGTGACTGTAGGCGTACTTTTTATTCCATTCTCGCATCACTATTGTATAGGCTGGATGAAATAAACCAACATGTGCTGATCGTTTGAATGGTCTAAAAGCAGAATGGTGCGGACACGTTCAACACAAGAGGAGGGAGGTCCGAGTCAAGTTCGTGGTGATGAGTCTCCACCTCCAGAGCAGACCACGACGCAGCAGCAACCACCTCCTCCACCACCAGAACTTCCAAGGAATCTTGCGGAGGTTCTCGCCGCAGTGCTCGGCTCGCACGACGAGCAAACCGAGTTACTGCGGATGTTGGTGCAGCAGAATGCGTCCCATCAGGGAGGACGCCAAGACACTGGGCAACGCCAGCCCCAACAAAGCTCGTATTCAGAATTCATGACGACCCATCCACCGGTCTTCACGGAGGCCGAAGAACCTTTGGAGGCGGACAGCTTTATCCGCACTCTGGAGGCAAAGTTCGGGCTGCTACGATGCACCGAACATCAGAAGGCACTGTACGCAGCACAACAGCTTCAAGGAGAAGCCGGTACCTGGTGGGCGAACTACACCGCCTCCTTACCGGCTGGCCATGCCATCACATGGATGGAGTTCCGGGAGGCGTTCCGCGCCTATCACATACCTCCCGGTGTGATGGAAATGAAGCTCCAGGAGTTCCTGGCGCTACGACAGGGTGAGAGGAGTGCTCATGAGTACTCCAGGTTATTCAACCGGCTGGCGCAGTATGCGCCAGGATTTGTGGGCACGGAAGACAACAAGCGCATGCGTTCTTCCGGGGCCTGAACTCCAAGATGAAGGTCCATCTCGCCCAGAGTAATCGCGGCACATTCAACGACCTAGTTAATGCCGCGATTCTACAGGAGAATGCTCAGCGCGAGCGCGGTTTTGACAAGAGGAAACGCAGTGCGCTGACAAGCAGCAGTGGTGGGACACCCCAAAAATACCGCGTGGTGTATCGCTCACCATCCGGTCAGAGATGGCAGCCACCGGCGCGACCGCCTCAGTTTCGCGGTCGGCAATATAATGCGCCGGGCTTTCGACCGGCGTATCCACCACAGCAACAGCAGCAGCAAAGGATGGTTCCGCGTGCGCCTCAGTTTCAATAGAGTGCACCGGATTTCGTCCTCAAGTCGGCGGGACCCCGACACCTTACACGTGCTACACGTGTGGCCGTGTCGGGCACATTTCAAGAGACTGCCCCGAGCCGCGACAGGGCAGGGGTGCAGCACCGTATCAGGGTGCTAATCAGCTCCGCAATCAGCCCAAGAAACCAGCACCAAAACCCGGCAACGTCCACCACTTAGCTATCGAAGACGTGCCGGAAGGCGAACCCGTCCTCGCGGGTACGTTCTCTTACCTAGATCATCCCGTAGTCATACTTTTTGACTCCGGTGCCACCCATAATTTCATAAGTCAGTCTTATGTTATTAAATATCAACTGCCTATCATTCCCACAAATAATTCATATTTGATATGTTCTCCGGGTGGGAAGATAACAGCTGATAGAATGGTCTATAGAGCACCATTACAGTTGGGTGGGAATCTATATCCGACTTCTCTAATCATGTTAGAGAGTCAAAAACTTGATGTCATTTTAGGAATGTCATGGCTACATCGCCATGGTGCTATTCTTGACATCATTCCACGTGTAGTTCGTTTAAACTCTCCACTTCATGAACCACATGTTCTTATTCTTGACCGTTTGGTTCAAGAAACCCCAGCCACATATAACACGGAAGCCACGAAACTTGAGGATATTCGTATGGTCCTTGAATACCCGGATGTCTTTCCGGATGATCTTCCGGGTATGCCACCCGAAAGAGATGTCGAGTTCAAGATTGAACTTGTACCTGGAACGACACCAATCTCACGGAGACCATATAAGATGGCTCTGAATGAGCTGGCTGAACTAAAGGAGCAGCTCAACGGTTTGATGAAGAAGGGTTTCATTCGACCGAGTTCCTCGCCATGGGGATGCTCGGCGCTGTTTGTGAAGAAGAAGGATGAAACCTTGAGGTTGTGTATGGACTACCGACCTCTCAACACCGTCACCATCAAGAATAAATATCCACTGCCCCGCATCGATATTCTCTTCGATCAACTTGTGGGTGCGAGTGTATTTTCCAAGATGGATCTTCGCTCCGGATATCATCAAATCAAGATCCGAGCGGAGGATATCCCAAAGACGGCCTTCTTGACGAGATATGGGTTGTATGAATACCTCGTCATGTCCTTTGGTCTCACCAACGCCCCGGCACACTTCATGTATCTCATGAACTCAGTGTTCATGCCAGAGTTGGACAAGTTTGTGGTGGTGTTCATAGACGACATCTTGGTCTACTCCAAGTCTGAAGAGGAACACACCAAACACTTGCATATCGTGCTTCAACGATTAAGAGACCATAAGCTTTATGCCAAGTTCAGCAAGTGCGAGTTTTGGATCAGCCAAGTGCCATTCCTTGGTCATATCATTTCTGCAGAAGGCATTGCAGTTGATCCAAGCAAAATCGAACAAGTGCTGAAATGGAAGTCCCCCATGTCAGTCCATGAAGTCAGAAGTTTCCTCAGGTTAGCAGGATATTATCGGAGATTCATACCAAATTTCTCCAAGCTTGCTAAGCCGATGACTGAACTTTTGAAGAAGGGGATCAAATATGTTTGGAGCTCAGCTTGTGAAGAAGCTTTCCAGGCATTAGTGAAGCATCTTACGACAGCCCCGGTGTTAGCTCAACCGGATACAACCAAGCCCTTCGATGTATATTGTGATGCATCCGGCATCGGTCTTGGCTGTGTATTGATGCAAGGAGGAAGAGTGGTCACCTATGGCTCGCGTCAACTTCGTAACCATGAGCAGCACTATCCAACTCATGATCTTGAGCTTGCTGCTGTGGTGTTGGCATTGAAGATGTGGAGGCACTACTTACTTGGAAACTTAGTGCACCTCTACACCGACCACAAAAGTCTGAAATATATATTCACTCAAAAGGAGTTGAATATGCGGCAACGGAGATGGCTAGAACTGATCAAAGACTATGAGATCGAGATTCACTACCATCCCGGGAAGGCAAACGTGGTTGCCGATGCCTTAAGCCGCAAATCCCATGTCAACAGTCTGTCCATCACTCCACTTGAAGAGGAGGAGCCGAGTCTGTACTTGGTTCCATATGGGGCATTGTATAATCTTGCTCTCATCCCAACCATAAGAGAGGAGATTATGGAAGCTCAGAGGAAGGACATGGGAATGTCGCACATTCGGAGAAGGATGGAGAATGCCGAAATGAAGTGCTTCCGAAGAGATGAACACGACACTCTATGGTTTAAAGACCGTATAATGGTACCCCGTGACATGAAGCTTCAGAAGAAAATCTTGGACGAGGCTCATTTGTCCAAGTATTCTATTCATCCGGGCAGCAACAAGATGTACCAGGATCTGAAAACCAGGTTTTGGTGGACACGGATGAAGAGAGAAATCGCAAAATACGTATCCGAATGTGATACGTGTCGGCGTGTGAAGGCCGACCATATGCGTAAAGCCGGACAGCTGCAACCATTGAACATTCCGGTGTGGAAGTGGGAGGATATCAGCATGGACTTTATAGTCGGATTACCTCTCACGTCTCACAAACATGACTCGATTTGGGTGATAGTCGATCGACTAACCAAGTCGGCTCATTTCATTCCCGTACATACAAAGTACGTGGCCAAGCAATATGCGGATCTGTACATTGCAAAGATCTTATGTTTGCACGGTGTTCCCCGCTCCATCAATTCAGATCGCGGTGCACTGTTCGTCTCTCGGTTTTGGGAACAGCTGCACACATCGTTGGGGACCAAACTGATCCGAAGTTCCACGTATCACCCACAGACAGATGGTCAAACTGAACGGCTGAATCAAGTTCTTGAAGACATGCTACGCGCTTGTGCCATCCACCACGGCAAGAATTGGGACGATCATTTGCCGTTGGCGGAGTTTTCTTACAACAATGGCTATCAAGCTAGCATCAAGATGGCGCCGTATGAAGCTCTCTACGGCCGGAAATGTCGCACACCTCTCAACTGGTGCGAGTCCGGCGAGCGAGTTATCTACGGAATTGAACTTGTGAATAAAGCTGAAGAACGAGTGCGAGTGATACAAGCCAACCTCAAGGCTGCTCAATCTCGTCAAAAAAGCTATGCGGATAAAAGACGCCGCCCTCTGCACTTCGACATCGGAGACCATGTTTATGTCCATGTGTCTCCGATGAAGGGAGTTCACCGTTTCGGAGTGAATGGTAAACTTGCGCCGCGGTTCATTGGTCCGTTCGCCGTCATTGAAAGATGTGGACCCGTGGCCTATCGCCTGGAGTTACCAGCGTCTATCACAGGCATTCACAACGTCTTCCATATCTCTCAGCTGAGGAAATGCCTCAAACCCTCAGCTGAAAATCCGCACCGAAGACATAGAAGTTCTTCAACCGGACCTCACGTACACGGAGTATCCAATCCGGATCATCGGTGAAAAGACTCGTGCCACAAGAAACCGGACCTTATGGTTCTACAAGGTCTTGTGGAGTAACCATACCGCTGATGAGGTGACATGGGAAAACGAGGACTATCTACGAACGTACTATCCGGACTTGCTATCATCATATACCCGGTAAAGTTTCCCAACTTTGCTTTTCCTTTGGAATCTCAGGACGAGATTCTTTTTAAGGGGGGGGGGATGTAAAATCCCCAAAAGTGGTAGCAAGAAAAATTCAGTTCATATACACTTATGAAAAATGAGGGGAATTAAAACTTTGGATTATAAGGGGGTGAGTTCAAAGTGAGGGTGTAGACTTCCCAAAACTTCCAAACATGGAGATCTAAATGCACAACTTGGATCTTCATAGTCCAAATATTCAACCTTCCAAATTTCAGCTCATTTGGAGGAGTTTTAATATTTGTTTGGGATTAAAAGGAGAAGCCCTCTAATCTGAATTTCAAATTCAGCTTCAAATTCCAATTCCCTCAATTTGAAAATTGGGTTTCACAGATGTGTTCTCCACCTTTTAATAAGCAGCCATGCCAAAAATTGGAAATTTTGGAGCTGGTTTGCTATACATTTGAGGCAATATAAAGTGGAGAATTCAAACTCTTTTTCAAATTCAAATGATCAATCCACATCCAATTTTCACACCCGAATTCAAACTATTTGAATTCAGCAAATTGAAACTATGACTTGGGGTTGAAGTCAAGTCTTTAATGTTGAGTTGCTGGTGGGAAAATATCAGAAAAAGTTGATTAAACAAAGAGGGGAGGTGGGGCCCATTTGTCAGCCACCCACTGGGGTTGCCGCCTCAGCCGACGGCGGTCGAACAGCGGGAGCGCGCCAGCTCCCGGTTGAACCCACGCCCGAGGGAGAGCCCGCGCCACCTCCTGCTGCCTCGGTGGCTCGGTTGGATCACGGCAAAGGGTGCGCCGGAGCTGTTTTCCTTCTTCCCCTGCTATAACTCGCGCATCCGTCGTTTATTCCGTCCAGAACACCGCCGCCGTTCCTCCCGATCACACCACAGCCTCCCCGAGCTCGGCTGCTCGAGCGCTCCACAGCAAAGAGCATCGCCAGGCAGTGCTCTAGCTCTCCAGTACTTCTCCTTCCCTGCCCCGAACGTGATTGCTCCGGATATTGGCAGAATAGCCACGATCCTCGGGTGAACGCGGACAAACTGAAGGTGGTCGCCGTGGACAGCGCGCTACGGCCGGTGTCACCGCCCTTTCCCTACACAAGAAAGGTGCGTTCACATGTCCTGATCGTGTAGCCGGAAACCGTTTAGAGATTGCTAGAACCGGTGGCGAGAATTTCACCGTTTCCCCAAACTGTACACCGACGGATAGAGCCGGGTCTAACCAAAAATTCATTGTGCTCGGGGTAGCTCCGTGCTAGATGAGCTTAGAGTAGCTCCAGCACATGCTTGCGCATCTTCCCGAAGTCCTATCAGCTCAAACGATCAAGTAGAGATGCCAGGTACCGAGTTTTTGTCGCCGCCGGAGTTTTGCGGGCTCGGGTCGCCGGTAAGGTCCCCTCTCCGGTGGGTTTCAGGGGGGATGAGCTATGGGTCGAGGATGTCCATGGGACACTGGTGCTTTTGGAGCAAACCCTAGCCCGAAAGACCCACTGTTGAGGGAGAGCGAGGTCGCCGAAGTAAGCTTCGACATGGTCACCGGTGCAAGCACCGTTCCGGCCGTTGTCATTGGCTTCCGACCCCATCATCGTATTCAGCACGGTGTATAACTCACAGGCGGCGAGTTTGACGAAGTTTGGACCACGGGAACCCCGTCCCGGCGAGCCTCGCCGGCGTGCACCGCCGCGGGAGGCGCGGGCAGCGCGAGGAAGACGAAGGAGGGCCGGTCCCACCGGTCAGCCTCCGGGTGCGCGCGAGGATCGATTTGTGGCGTCGGATCCAGTGCGGCTGCGCGGGAATAATCCCGTAGCCCCCGGTGTTGCTAAAATCTGACTGGTACGAATTAAAACAGTGGGCCCAGCCCAATTATTTGAAGTTTCTATTAGAGAAATAATTCCAGAATTTTGCTGATCTTTGCAAGCCCATAACTTTGTGTAGAAAACTCCAAAAAGAGTGAGACCAATTTTGTTGGATTCCTCATGAGGAGTACTTCACAGAGAAACAAATTTTTGGCTATGAAAATGCCCAGGAATTTCTGTAGAATTGTTTTTAGTAAATCCTTTAGGGATTTATTACAGGAGCAATTCTTTATGAAATATTCCCAAATTTGGGCAGCAAATCCTCTTCATAGATACTGATCTCCAGTAAAAATTTGGGCTTCATTGGAGTTAATTTGCTAGGTAAAATTACCTTCCCATGTTCAGCTTTTGTTTGGAAATTTCAATTTAAACAGAAGCTTATTCAGAACTCCTGTCTAAGTTCAAAAATTCATATCTCTCTGATGGTAGCTTCAAAAATGGTGAAACAAATTTTGTTAGAACCTTGGAGACTTACCCTAATCAGATCCTCCATTACTAGCTATGTCAAAGCTCTTGAATTGGTCTCAAATTTCAGAGAAGCATTGTACTTGTAGGAATTTTAAAGACTACATTGTGCACTGACATGTCTCCAAATTTGGCTCAAATCATCCTTAGAGAGTCTAGTATCCACTGTAAAAATCCCAAAGCCCATTAAGGATTTTAAATAGCAGTAGCTATGAATAGAAGTCCAATTCTTATAAATCCTTAATGCTTATACATGTATTTTATTACATTTCATAATAGTGACCGAAGTTGAGGACGCACCGGAGCCGTTGGACGTCCTCCCACCAGAAGCTGACTTTCCATTTAACTCGCAACCAGGCAAGCCCCGGTTTGCACTTAAGTACCTTTTATAAAGTTTTCATTTGTATCATTTATGTCTAGGTTGAATGTTTGCATTAGAGTTAGGGTGATTGAAACCCCACTTGCATAGCCTTTTTAAATCCTATAAAGGGTTGGGTAGTTTACAAACTCGACGAGTAGAGAATGCCATGCTAATGTTTAGGATCTCAGTAGAAGTCGAGTGGTTGGGAGCTACTCGCGAGATAGTACTTATTACACGGAATGAAAAGAGGTAGAAAATGGCTTAAGTTATGAAAATGAGACCCAGCCGGGGGGATAGAAAGCAGTGAGCAGAGATCTCACGTGCGTAGCCCAGTTGGTGTCGGTTGAGGACCGTCCGTGTGCGGCCCTGCTGGACAAGTATCGAACAGTACCGGATGCATTCTGGCATATGGGAACTAGGAAACTGATGTAATTGGTTAACCTGGGTGTCGAGGCTTACCCAACCGTAAATAGGAGTGGGTTGAGGGTAGCAAGGTGTAAATCTGCCGGTGGGCACAGTCACGCTCCACGCGGGGACCTCCTACCCGTTACGGATGGACCGGTTTGGCATTTGGGTTGCCTTTGAAAGGTTGTTGCATACAACAGAGTAGGAAGGGGTGTGGAATCACGCTTCTGAAAGTGGGTGTATGTAACGTGTTATCCGGGTGTGTCTTGATTGCAATCACCGCCCCTCACGGTTATTTGAGTACCCGCTTGTTCACTGCGCTGTGACGTAGTAAGAAATGAAATAAGCCAATTGAAAATGCTGTATTGAACTATTGAATGTCTTGAAACCTTGTATGCTGTAGTTATAGAGCAAATTAAGTTTATATTCCACTTTGGGCATCTCCACATCGGGGGAAAGCGTTTCTTGTTTGATTGTGGACTTCCGATGTGAGGGCTGCCTAAGGCACATGAAGCTGCTGCTATAAAACTGAAAGTAAGGACCAACTTATAGGCGTGTCTTTGTCGCAAATTCCTTTTCCCATCTTACAAATCCTTGCACGTAGAGTTCCATGCCTAGGGTCGACGGTTAAGACTTGCTGAGCCTTCGTGCTCACGGTTGCAATATTTGAGCTGTGTGCAGGTGAGAGTTATGAGGAAGGTTTCGAGGACGAGGCGATGCCCCCGTCGGGGTACACGGCCGAGCTGGAGCCATGCACGCCGCCGTGATCTCCGGTTCCATGCTGCTAGTGTGTAGCGTCCCCGGGCTGGACGGCTGCACTTTTGCTTAGTTAGGGTTTGAGAGCAACTATGTATATGACTTCCGCTGTTTTATATCAAATACAAGTTTGTATGTTATCCTTTATTCTTTTCGTGTGTGCTGTTGGGTGCCGCATCGCACGGCACCACCCTATGCGATCCTGGAGTGGGTGAACCACGGGGTGGTCCCCACATGGGCCATACCAAGGCGGGAGATCTCGACGGTAACTAGTTAGCTCGATGAGTGAAGAATTTGCGGACCTAGTGGAATGGACACAGCCGGGGATGACTAGAGGAGGGGGAAGCGGAGGAGCGAGCTTGAAAGCTGCTGTGAAGAGAGAGAGAGAGTATGATGTTGTTTGGGCTAGAGGGAAGAAGACAACCTTAGAGCTGTCTGGTCGAGATGGAATGAACAAGGTTCATCGACTAAAAGAAAGTTGATTTTCATCTGATTGAAAAATAGTATAACCCTATTTCATAACAAGTAAAGTGACAGCGCAATACTCGTGCATATCAGAGGAGACACGCTTGTGACTTTATGACTTTCTATGGTTGTTATGTATGCTACCTCAATAGAGGTTGAACAATCTTCTTTAAATGTGGTTACTTGAGACACTAAATATCTACAGACTTAGTTGCATATCTTGCGGTTAGAAGTGGGAACAGATTGAATATAGATTGGATAATACCTCTACCATATCGATATTTTGAAACGATACGGATACAATAAAACATATTATTAAATATTATTATGAATCGGATATTCGACAAATATGAATACGAAATGAATATATCTTTACTTCAGGCAGATAATGATATATCGAAATTTTCTACATTGTGAATTGTCGGTACTCTCAGTACCGGGTACCCCCGCGCACAGGAGAAAAACCGCCTAAGGACCTCACCCCCTCCGCAGGGGTGAGCTCCGAAGGTGCCGCGTATCCAGTAGGGTCGGGCCTCCCCTCTCCTCAAAGGAGAGCCCCGGGCCTGCCACGTGGCCAGCAGAACCGGGCCTCGCCGCCTTCGTAGGGGCGAGCTCCGAAGGCGCCACGTGTCCAGCGGGGCCGGGCCTCCCCTCTCCTCAGAGGCGAGCCCCGGGCCAGTCACGTGGCCAGCAGTGCCGGACCTCACGCCCTCCGTAGGGGTGATCTCCGAAGGCGCCACGTGCCGTGCTGCCCGCCCCGGCTCGGTATGTAGCAGGAGTAAAGGCACGCCATGCCTTGTCCGATCAAGACATTCAAGACCCGCGCCTTCCCAAGACGCGGAGATGCGGCGCACGCCCCTGTCAGGTGGCATTGTGACCAGTCACGTCACAGTTAAGACAAGCAGACCATGTCAGAAGCTGTTGACCAATAGATACGGCGACAAGACATTTCCTGCCGTCCCTGCCATCATCAACCACTACGCCTAGCTTGTGGCACGGGCAGGACGACAGAACGACGACTAAGAAGCCATTGCTAGAGACAACTAGCAGCATTCACTACAAGATATGGTAGATGGTAGGAAATCTCCCCGGGGCCACCTGTCGGGCCCCGGGGCCCACCTCGTAAGCCGCTCGAGCCTTGAAGTATAAAAGACTCGAGTTGGCAACGTTGCAAGGGGTTCGCGACCCAGCCAACTCATCCTCATACGCGAGCAAGCAATGCACCAAGCACTCCCGTGGACGTAGGGTTTTACACTCTGGCGGCCCGAACCACATAAAAATCCTTGTGTCAATCCTCTCACAACCAACGTGACCTCCCGAGAGAACTAGCCCCTCCGAAAAAGAACCTCCGCGGGTTGCTCCTGAAGCAGGCCCAGGGAAAGTGTTGACGGCACACTTTGACATGAATGCAACTGCAATACTCTACATCGTAAGGTGTCGTATTTCCTGTAATGTCTTTCCTCTCAAACTTATCTTTAATCATTTTATTTCAGACACTATCCTAACAGTCAGCAATTCTGGATATATTTAAATAATTTGTCTAATAATTTAGACATATTATAAGGATATGTTTATAGTAGAATAGTGAACACAAATACAAATACGGATATTTCGGATATAAAGGGGCAAAACCTCAAGCCACTTCCTCATCCATATTTTTCAATCAAATTTGAATGCGAATACAAAGTGTAAAAATATTATTTGGATGTGAAATTCAATACCATATTGATATTTTATCTGGTACAGATTTCAGATAATACAAATTATCCGTATCCACTTTCCACCTGTACTTGCAGTCACATTTATCAAAACTATTAATTTGTTAATTGAATCTATAACCAGACTTAGAGCGTCGCTAACAGTTTGTTAAGACTCAGTCATGCATGTATAACCGAAGAAAGTTAACACTTAGATTCTAATATTTGTTGAGCTAATGATATGTGGGGCCACATTTAGAGTCAGGATGGACTCTTGTGTTGATTTTCAGATGAGGTGGACAAAAATATAAGTTAACAATCGACTCTAAGAGAATCTTCAATAATTCTCAATCCACAATCCTAAAAATTAAATTTTAGTAATACATCATAAAATTACTCCAACAATTTCTCAATATTCACTCACTAAATTAAACCACTTCAAAAAACAACCATCTCAGTTGTTTGATTTGCGTCATTGGTAGGGATTCGCAATCCTGAAATATTTTCATATAGTGGGCCTACACCTTCCCTTTTCACATTGTATATAATATTTTAAACCATACATTGAAAACTGTTAGAGAACATGATCTTTTTTTTACTTCCAATAATTTTAGAAACCCTCAACCATTTTTTAGAAGCCTTTTTTACATGACTATTGGAGATGTTCTAACAGTCCTAAAAGAGCAGACTTTGCCATCATTTTGCTACAAGAAAGAACGCTACCCTTTACTCAAATGTCCAGCGATTGCATCCCTTCAGGTCGTTTGGGATCACTTTGGTACCCAAAGCCATATCGATACTTCTTAGACCTTAAAGATTTGAAGCAAATGTCCAAGGGACGAATGATCAGAGGCAAGACGCTGCTGATACGTATCTTGCGGAGGAGTGTCAAAACAAAATCCTTTTCAGGAATCTTGTTTCAGAATTACATTTTTCTGTATTTGTCTTCTTGTACTTGTCACGTATGTGGTACATGTTAGATATTTAGGCACTTTACGGTACATTTTAATTCCAAAAGTAATCATGATATAATTGAAAATAAGCAATATTATGGCTCCATAAGGATTGGTTGTGTTCACGCTTAATCTGTATAAGAACAGAAAGAACACAACAAATGAATGTGAAATCATCAGGTTGTACCCTGAGGCAGGACCAGTGCCGGAGGCACCGGCGGTGCCGTTCCCAACAGTTGACATGTTGAGCTGCTTGAAGTAGTCGATCGTTAGTTGAGGCAGGAAGACTGGAAGCAGTGAAGCCTCACGAACGTCCTTCACCAGGTAGTAGTCGTTCGTGCAAGCGAGCAGTCGCGCAAAGTTGCGCTTCCCAAAAACTTGATCGTCCGCCTACTCGTGCAAATATCGCAGCTAGACGAGGTTTCGGAGGCCTGCTCTCGCAAGTTCTGTGCGCGCAGAGACTTGCGATGGGAATGCAGAGTGCGCAGCGATAGTAGTCAAGTCTGTATTCCAGGGTGAATGAGGAGCGCCTTATATAGGCTGAGGCATACTGAATCAGCTTTATTGCGCGAGATTAATTCTCTGTTTTAATACGTCAGTTATTAATAACGTCTGTTTTAATACGTCGGTTACTAATAATGTCTGTATTTAATTCACCGTCATAATTGAGTTAATTCAATTCTCAGAAACGGTAAAATATTTAACTCAGCGCAATAAAAATGATGCAGCAATTTCTCCACACACGCACACGTCGCTCGTCGCAAGTCACAAGTCACGCGATTTTCTCACGCGAAAATACGCGTGACGCGTGCGCGTCGCGCACGGCACGGCTCGGCGCGCGTGTGGCACTCCCTTATCTTCTTCCCAACTTCTCAAATAGAGAGGAATAGTCCACCTATTTAAGTTGGTCAGAATCCTCTTCAACTACCCATGTGGGACTAAATAATTTAGTCACATAGCATTAATGTGGGCCTTAAAATTAATAGGATTAATTTGGGTAATCAATGGGTCCAGCCCAAATTATTCCAACAATCCCCACCAATTTTGAGACACACAAAATGCTCTCAATTCCACTACTATTTTGATATACCAGAGTTTCGATGGAGACTGTTAAGTTGAACATCCATCTAGAACAAAGGCTACACTTTGTCTACAACTGATCAATGGACTATGCCTTGAATTGACAGTCTTGTGCAAACAAGTTTTACCGAAGGTCTTTTCTGGTACTAGGCTGCTAAGGCATCCCCGCGGTTTGGAGCATATAAGTCATACTCCAGGCCTTTCATGAGCATCTAGAGACTACCCAAATCTCATAGACTACGACTAGTAGTCAAACTCATATAGGTGTAATTCTTATAAGATGTTCTGTAGGACAACATCTTTGCTTAATTAAGCCACACGAATCACATTAAGTCAAAAGCCAACCTGCCATACAGTTTGAAGAGAAATGCATTTTCACAGGAATGAGCCTTATTCAAAGGTTCTCTTCTCTCAGCCAGCCATGACTTGTTTCATTGTCCTAATTCACGGGATCTCCGATCACATAAGACATGTTGCCGCCATGGCTTGACTCACTAAATGGGTCTCAAGCCCAATTCCTTGGATGCATTGTCGATCACAGATCGTGAAAGACCCTTTGTAAATTGATCTGCCAGATTTTCAGCCGTTGGGATATAATCCAAGGCTATCACTCCGGAGCTTCTCAATTTTCTGACAGATTTTAACCGCCTCTTTACATGCCTAGATGACTTCATGTTGTCCTTTGAACTGTTCACTTTAGTAATCACAGTCTCATTGTCACAGTTCATTAAGATAGCCGGTATCGGTTTTTCAACCATCGGCAGATCCATCAGGAGTTCACGAAGCCACTCAGCCTCAACTGTGGCGGTATCTAATGCTGTTAGTTCTGCTTCCATAGTTGACCTCGTTAAGATGGTCTGCTTGCAAGACTTCCAGGAAACAGCGCCACCTCCGAGCGTGAACACATATCCGCTCGTGGCTTTTATCTCATCAGCATCAGAGATCCAATTAGAATCACTATAACCCTCTAGAACCTTCGGGTTCCCGGAATAGTATATCCCGTAGTTCGCTGTGCCTTTTAGAT
The DNA here is from genome assembly GCA_030760725.1 of Neostapfia colusana. NCBI lineage: Eukaryota > Viridiplantae > Streptophyta > Magnoliopsida > Poales > Poaceae > Neostapfia > Neostapfia colusana. The sequence continues at coordinate 71,137,538 of JASWHV010000015.1, forward strand.
AGCGCATTACTCTCTCAAGAGCCCGCCAATGATCATCTCCTGGGTTTGAAACAAACCTGCTAAGTTTGCTCACGGCAAATGAGATGTCAGGCCTTGTAGCGCTAGCTAAATACATAAGGGAACCAATGATTTGAGAGTATCTCAACTGATCTCTCATTATCCTTTTATTTTTCTTCAAAATCATACTAGCATCATAAGGTGTTGGAGCAGGTTTACAATCGCTATAACCAAAGCGACATAAAACCTTTTCCACATAATGGAATTGTAGAAGTTTAACCCCACCATCACCTTCTCTCACTAGTTTTATGTTAAGGATAACATCAGCCTCTCCCAAATCCTTCATCTCAAAGTTTTGAGACAAAAACTCTTTGACTTCCTTAATCACATTAAGGCTTGTCCCAAATATAAGTATGTCATCAACATACAAGCATAATATTACTCCTTCACCCCCACCAAAGCGATAGTACACACATTTGTCAGCTTCGTTCACAACAAAACCAACAGACGTGAGAGTTTTGTCAAACTTCTCATGCCATTGCTTAGGTGCTTGCTTCAGGCCATATAAAGATTTCAATAATTTACACACCATTCCTTCTTGACCTTTTACTGCAAAACCATCTGGCTGATCCATATAGATCTCCTCCTCCAACTCTCCATTTAGGAAAGCTGTCTTAACGTCCATCTGATGAACGAGAAGACCATATGAGGTTGCCAAAGAAAGCAGCACTCGAATAGTGGTCAGTCGGGCAACGGGTGAGTAAGTGTCAAAGAAATCGTCTCCTTCTTTCTGATTATAGCCCTTAGCAACAAGCCTCGCCTTGTACTTTTCGATTGTACCATCAGGCCTAAGCTTTTTCTTGAACACCCACTTGCACCCAATGGGTTTGCACCCATAAGGTCTACTAACAACCTCCCACGTTCCATTGCGCATAATTGAATCCATCTCACTCTTGATTGCTTCCTTCCAGTAGTCCGCATCAAGAGATGAATATGCCTCTTCAATGGTTCTAGGAGTATCATCCACAAGGTACACAATGAAATCATCACCAAAGGACTTTGTAGTCCTTTGTCTCTTGCTCTTTTTTAGAATTTCATTGTCACCGTGTAGATTTCCCACAAGAGTTTGTTCATTGTGTTCTATCATATCAGTAGGCTCGTCATTTATACAAGATTTTTGACTAGTACTACAATGATCCTCTCGCATAGGAAAGATATCCTCAAAAAATGTAGCATCTCTGGACTCCATAATTGTACCAACATGCATGTCGGGTACTCCAGATTTTATTATTAAAAATCTATAACCAATGCTGTGGAAGGCATAACCAATAAAAATACAATCAACAGTTTTAGGACCGAGTTTACGCTTTTTATTGATTGGCACACTTACTTTTGCCAAACAACCCCAAGTACGCAAATATGAGAGATTTACTCTTTTCTTTTCCCATTCCTCGAATGGAGTGATCTCTTTATTCTTTATAGGAACACGATTCAGGACATGACATGCTGTCAATATAGCCTCACCCCACCACTCCTTGGAAAGTCCCGATGTATCTAACATGGCGTTAACCAGATCAGTTAGAGTACGGTTCTTTCTTTCGGCTACCCCATTTGATTGAGGTGAGTAGGGCGGCGTCCTCTCATGAATTATTCCGTGTTCCTCACAGAACAAAGTGAATAAATTTGAAAAGTATTCTCCACCACGATCAGTCCTTATATGTTTGATCTTTCTCTCAAGTTGGTTTTCTACCTCAGCTTTATAGATTTTAAAATAATGTAACGCTTCATCCTTTGATTTTAATAAGTATATGTAGCAGAACCTAGTACAATCATCAATTAAGGTCATGAAATATCTTTTACCACCTTTTGTCAATTCACCATTCATTTCGCACAGATCGGAATGAATTAGTTCTAATGGTGCCAATTCTCTCGCCTCTGCAACCTTGTGAGGTTTCCGAGGTTGTTTTGATTCCACACAAACATGACACTTAGAACCTTTGACTAAGGCAAATTTTGGAATTAAACTCAAGTTTGCTAGCCGTGCCATACAACCAAAATTAATATGACAAAGTCGTGAATGCCAAACATTAGACTCATCAATATTCATGACATTGTTCACAACGTTATTACAATTTTCCGACAAGGATAAGCGGAACAAACCTCCGCTTTCATAACCTTTACCAACAAAATTCCCATACTTAGAAAGTACACATTTATTGGATTCAAAGACTAATTTAAAACCATCTCTACAAAGTAGAGAGCCGCTGACTAAATTCTTTTTAATGGTTGGAACATGTTGCACGTTCTTCAATCGCACGGTCTTTCCCGAAGTAAGCTTCAGGTTGACCGTACCAACTCCAAGAACACGCGCATGTGACCCGTTTCCCATTAACAAGGAGACAGTCCCTCCGACCTGATAAGATGAAAATAAGGATATATCAGCACACACATGGATATTGGCACCGGTATCAATCCACCACTCAGGTGAATGACAAACTGAAAGAACTGTAGGTAATATGTTACCATACCTCGACGTTCCTGCAGTTTCGCCAATAACCATATTTGCTGATTTTTTATTGCCTTTCCACTTGCGGTTCTCACATTCACTGGCGAAATGACCAGAATCGCCGCAAACAAAGCAATTTCCCTTCATCTTCTTCTTAAAAGTGGTTGTCTGTTTAGTCTTTGTAGGTTTCTCGTGTTTGTTCTTCTTCTTCTTGTTGTGGGATTTATTAGAGTTATTCTTCTGTACTACATTGGCACTAGAAGTCCCAACAACCCCTTTTCCACGAGTGTCTTTTGCCCTCGCCTTCTCTTCAACATCCAAAGAGCCAATAAGATCAGCGATATTGAACTCTTTTCTCTTATGTTTTAGAGAAGTGGCAAAATCCGTCCAGGTAGGTGGCAACTTAGCAATAATGCCCCCGGCCACAAACTTGTCAGGTAACACACACTTGAAACCTTCGAGTTCTTTTGCCAGTGACTGAATTTCATGAGCCTGTTCCACTATAGAACGGTCATCGACCATCTTATAGTCATAGAACTGTTCCATGACATACAATTCACTCCCAGCATCAGAAACACCATATTTAGTCTCAAGCGCATCCCACAATTCCTTGGCAGAAGTCGCAGTGAGATAGAAATCAACTAAGTTTTCTGCAAGAACACTAATCACCGCGCCTCTAAAGAGGTTATCGGCTGCCATGAAAGCTTACTCCTCCTCAGGAGTAAACTGTTCAGGCTTTCCGTTCGCAACATGAATGATGTTCATAGCAGTTAACCAGAGAATCATCCTATCACGCCACCGTTTGTAATTTGATCCGTCAAAAGCATTTGGCTTGAGCGCAGCAGCAAAACTAGTGACCGAAAGCCTATTACAACAATCAAGTTTTTGGATTGTTAGATATTTAGGCACTTTACGGTACATTTTAATTCCAAAAGTAATCATGATATAATTGAAAATAAGCAATACTATGGCTCCATAAGGATTGGTTGTGTTCACGCTTAATCTGTATAAGAACAGAAAGAACACAACAAATGAATGTGAAATCATCAGGTTGTACCCTGAGGCAGGACCAGTGCCGGAGGCACCGGCGGTGCCGTTCCCAACAGTTGACATGTTGAGCTGCTTGAAGTAGTCGATCGTTAGTTGAGGCAGGAAGACTGGAAGCAGTGAAGCCTCACGAACGTCCTTCACCAGGTAGTAGTCGTTCGTGCAAGCGAGCAGTCGCGCAAAGTTGCGCTTCCCAAAAACTTGATCGTCCGCCTACTCGTGCAAATATCGCAGCTAGACGAGGTTTCGGAGGCCTGCTCTCGCAAGTTCTGTGCGCGCAGAGACTTGCGATGGGAATGCAGAGTGCGCAGCGATAGTAGTCAAGTCTGTATTCCAGGGTGAATGAGGAGCGCCTTATATAGGCTGAGGCATACTGAATCAGCTTTATTGCGCGAGATTAATTCTCTGTTTTAATACGTCAGTTATTAGTAACGTCTGTTTTAATACGTCGGTTACTAATAATGTCTGTATTTAATTCACCGTCATAATTGAGTTAATTCAATTCTCAGAAACGGTAAAAATATTTAACTCAGCGCAATAAAAATGATGCAGCAATTTCTCCACACACGCACACGTCGCAAGTCACAAGTCACGCGATTTTCTCACGCGAAAATGCGCGTGACGCGTGCGCGTCGCGCACGGCACGGCTCGGCGCGCGTGTGGCACTCCCTTATCTTCTTCCCAACTTCTCAAATAGAGAGGAATAGTCCACCTATTTAAGTTGGTCAGAATCCTCTTCAACTACCCATGTGGGACTAAATAATTTAGTCACATAGCATTAATGTGGGCCTTAAAATTAATAGGATTAATTTGGGTAATCAATGGGTCCAGCCCAAATTATTTCAACAGTACATAGTACAATGGACAGCCATTATGCCCATTTTCAGGCTTCTTGATAAGTACACGACGAGATGCACATTTGTCTTGGCCAAACTATTTTTTTTTGAAAGGCTATGAAGGTGGCATTAAATTATAAGCAGGAAAGCAAGATTACATGCACAAGAGATGCATTATTGTTTTACATGGCCTAGTCTCATGTTGATACAAGAACCCCGGTGCTCTCTCTCGCTCTAGAAACAACAGTATTTAGATGAGTTGCCCCTGCTGCACACCAATTTGCAACCTCATCTTTCAAGGAAGCAAAGATGTCTTTGATCGTTCCTTCTTTTCCATCAAAGATTCTGGCATTTCGCTCTCTCCAAATTGTCCAGATGATAGCTATCATCATCGATTTGATGCCCTTGCTTTGGCTTGCACTTGAATCATCGGACAGATAGACAAACCAATCATCAATGGACTGTGTTGTATGCCAGGATGATGGATTTAACCTCGACTGCGCAATCCAGTCACTTGTTTTGGTCCATATCTGCAGACTTACTAACATTCAGAGATGAGATGCAATGTCGTCTCAAGACTCCTGTAGCATAGAGGACAAAAATAGTTGTTTGGCCACCCTCTCTGTTGTAAACGATCCGATGTCCAAACTCTATTTTGTAGTAGCAGCCAGAGGAAAACTTTGCATCGTGGTGGCGCCCAGATCCTCCATACCTTGGCAGGAAAAGAACACCTAATGCTCCCTTCAAATTGTAGCCGATACGCTGGCCGCGTCGAGTATTCCCCTGTTGCACTGCTCGTCCAGCGGATTTCATCCGGTTGATCGGGCACCAGAACAACCTGCATCTCATGTATGAGGCTCCAGAGACTCACGTAGTCCATTAGCAGTGGCATTGTAAGTTTTGGCATTATGTCACGAACCCAAGTAGCATCTTGGGGGGCATCTTGAACCGATCTTTGCTTCCCTCTGCTGATTCTATATAGCGCTGGAAATAGGAATGCTGGAGCCTGACCATTGAGCCAACTTTATCGCCAAAAGCTATCTGTCTTTCCATTTCGCATGGTGATGTTCGTGGCCGCCGCAAACAACGCGGTATCCATCATGTATACAGGTAGGTCCATGCCATGCCATGCTCGGTCAGGCCTTGTCCAAGAGAACCATAACCACCGTAGGCATAATGCACGTCTGTCGAAGCGTCTACGGTCGACACTTCCCCCGGGCCTGCTCTGGGCAGCCCACGGAGGTTCTTTTTCGGAGGAGCTAGTCCTCTCGCGAGCGTCTCGCCGGAGTGGCCGAAGGAAGGAGATGATTGACACAAGGATTTTTACGTGGTTCGGGTCGCCGGAGCGTAAAACCCTACGTCCACGGGAGCAGAGTTGCTCGTTGTATTGCTTCAACCTTAGAACCGGAGTTCTAGGCCTGGGTATGAGGATGAATTGGCTAGGTTTTGAACCCTTGGTAACATTGCCTACCCGAGCCTTTTATAGCTCAAGGTTCGGGCGGCTTACAAAGGGGGGGGGGCGGGACCCGATAGGTGGCCCCAGGGTGATTTCCTGCCATCTACCGCATCTCGCAGTGAATGCCGGTAGCTATCTCTGGCGGTAGCTTCTTAGCCTTCGTCCTGTCGCCCTGTCCACGCCGCAAGCTAGGCGTAGTGGTTGACGATGGCTGGCGCGGCAGGGTGTGTCTTGTCGCAGCATTTATTGGTCTACTGCTCCGGACACTGTGTGCCTGTCTTGACCGTGACTGGTCACAGCGTCTCCTGACAGGCGTGCGCCGCGTCTCCGTGCCTTGGGAAGGCGCGGGTCTTTAATGTCGCGTCTTGGGAAGGCACAGGTCTTTACTCCCGCTTCCTACCGCGCCGGGGCGGGCAGCGCGGCTCTGCTGGCCACGTGGCGGGCTCGGAGCTCACCTCTGAGGAGAGGGGAGGTCCGGCCCCGCTGGACACGTGGAGCCTTCGGAGCTCACCCCCGTGGAGGGGGGAGGTCCGACTCTGCTCGCCACATGGCGGGCCAGAGCTCACCACTGAGGAGATGGGAGGTCTGGCCCCGCTGGACACATGGAGCCTTCGGAGCTCACCCCCGTGGAGTGGGGAGGTCCGGCTCTGCTGGCCACGTGGCGGGCCCAGAGCTCACCTCTGAGGAGAGGGGAGGTCCGGCCCCGCTGGACACGTGGAGCCTTCAGAGCTCACCCACGCGGAGGGGGGAGGTCCGGCTCTGCTGGACACGTGGCGGGCCCGGAGCTCACCTCTGAGGAGAGCGGAGGTCCGGCCCCGCTGGACACCTGGAGCCTTCGGAGCTCATCCCCGCGGAGTGGGGAGGTCCGGCTCCGCTGGCCACGTGGCTGGCCCGAAGCTCTTCTCTGAGGAGAGGGGGAGTTCTGGCCCGGCTGGACACATGGCGCCCTCGGAGCTCACCCCTGCGGAAGGGGCGAGGTCCTTAGGCGGTTTTGCCCTGTACGCGGGGGTACCCGGTATTGAGTGTACTGACAGTGGCCTTCGGGCCCATCTCGGGGGAGATAACGAGCTCGAGGTGGGGCCTTCACCTTTTCTATCCCGCGCTTTTTCTTCAAAACTCTTTGGACCGTCGCTTGGGCAAAGGAAGGTCGTGGGGACTTGACTCTTGCTTTGAAAGTTGATTTTTTTGCGGCGGCTCCCAAGGCTGCCATTACTGCACGTCGCAGTGCACTACTGCACGTCACAGCGCCTTGCCAGGAACCTCCGGGTTGCCCGCTTGAGTGGCTGACTTCCTAGCCCACCGCTTCTACAGGACGGCTTGGGCCCACTTGTCATCGTCGCTAGGGCTTGGACCTGGGGTGTCAGCCCCGAGGGGCGCATATGAATCGTTTCGAATCGCCTCTGGGAGGTTTAAAGGGGATTCCTTCTGCATCACAGGCTTCCCTTTGCACATCTCCCTACGCCTGAGCCTTTTCTGCCTTCCAAGTTCTTGCCCCTTCATCTTCAATGGCTTCCAGCCTGCCTCCGCCGCGCATCGCCCGGACGAAAGACCTTGGGTCGGTGCGCAAGCTGCTGGGATGGCACTCGGAAGAGCAGAGGCATTGTCTTCGGCGGGGATCTCTCCCCCTGCGTCTGGAGAGAGGGGAGACCGTCCTCTTCGCCGTCTACGTCTTGGCAGGGTTTGTCCCACCGATTTCTTCTTTCTTTGTGACTCTGCTAGAGACTTACGGTCTCCAGCTTCATCACCTCTCCCCGAACTCCTTCGCTCTGGCCGTCGTCTTCGAGCACTTCTGCGAGATATTTGTGGGGGTGCGTGCTTCTGTGACGCTCTTCCGTCACTTCTTCTTGCTGTGGACGACCGGGTGCAGCTCGAGGAATCAACTGGGAGCCTACTACTTCCAGCACCGCTGCAAGGATCCAAAGGTCTTCAGGTACCTTCTTCCCTTCAGCGCCTCGAGGTGGGAAGGCTGGAGGGATCGTGAAGACCGATGAGCACGATCGCCTCCAGTTGCCGACTAATGCTCCATCCACCGGGTGCCGCTTCTGGGAGGAGAGCCCGGAGCTAGAGTCGGAGTACGCGCCGGTTCTGGAGCAGATCCAGTTCTTGGCGGAGCAGGGGCTAACATCCCTGATGGTGCTCGCGGACTTCTTGTCGCGTCGCCTTGCGCCGCTGCAGGAGAGCAATCGCCCGGCGTGGTATTACGTCGGCATACACGACTGCACTAGGCTGGAGGCAGGTTTTGGCTCGGACCCATCCGACGAACTGCTGAGGGAGATGCTGATGAGGGTAAGCAGCGACTTCCTTGATGACCGATCCCTCACAGTTCCTGCTTCCTGCCTCCCCCTCTTCTTGGAGCTGTTGTGGAGGTCGAAGCTGCTGCAGGAGCTGCCGACCTTGGACGATATTGGCCTTGCCGTTCGTCAGGTCGATGATGCTTCTCGAGGGATCTCGATCACTAAGGTCGACCGCTCCAAAGAACGGCGCGAGGGGTCAGCTGATTCCCAGCCTGCGCCGAGGAGCGACAGAGCTCGGATTGTCGATGGCCAAACCGCGCCGAGGAGCGACAGAGCTCCGACTGTCGACAAGGGGAAGGGCAAAAAGCCGGACTCCAGTTCGCCGAAGAGGAAGCGCTCTCGGTCTCCACCGAGGGTGTCGTTCGCGCCGAGTCAGGGGACCGGAGTCCCCCCGCGCTCTTCATCAGTAGGCGTCGGCTCGTCGGGCGGCGACCCAAAGAGGCCTCGGGTCTTCCGCGCCGATGGAACTCCTCTCGGACAGCGGCGGTCGGAGGAGCCCCGGGCATCCCACACTCCTTCCAGAGGTGGAGCTCCGAGGCGGGACGCCGATGCTGCGGTGTCCGGGGCTGAGCCAGGGGCTCAGGTGCCCAGGTCGTCGAATGTCCCTGCTGCAGGCTCTGCAAGCGGCGGTGCCGGAGGGAGCGCAGCTGGGACTCATCCGGGGGCGCAGGCGCCCCAGGCTTCAGGTGCTCCAGGGGCTGGCACGATGAGTGGCGCCATAGGTGCTGTTGGCAGGATCTCCATTGCTCCATCTCCTAGGGGGGCTGCAGGAGCACCCCCTGCTCCTCCGGTCCAGGTACCTTCGGTGCAGGCCCCGGCGGCGACGGCAGGCTCTGACGGCCCTACCCCAGCTTGGAAGCCAGGGCTCCATGCCCGCTAGAGTGTTTGCGTTCCTCGGTAAATTTGCACCTACCGGATCTTAGTACTTGCGTAGTTCTTTTCTTTTCCTGAGAGCTCCCTGTGCTTGCAGGGATTCATCGGCTGCCTGGAATGCGTCTGTTCCCCGGCCACCTCCGGTTGGCAGGGGCCCAGTTCCACAGCGTCAGGACGCTGCGGCAGCTTCACCGGCCCCCGTGCAGCTCCAGATGTCTCCTCCTTCTGGCCCAGCGGAACCGGCTTCTGTGACGGCGGCGGCGGCGGCTGCTCCCCCTCCTTCGCCAGCTCGGGAGCTGGCGGCTGATGAGGACTTGATGGAGCAGGCTGACGGCCACCGGCCTTCGGGTGCTGATGCAGGAGGAGCCGACGCCGGTCCTCAGGTGGGCGGCGAGCAGGGGCGCATCGGGACTGGCCCTGCCTCAGTGTCGTCTTCTCCTGATCGGCGCATCATCGCAGTTTCCGTGGAGGCTTCTGTGCCGGCATCTCCTTCGTCAGATGACGACGTCATGGAGGGGGTCTTCGGCGCAGCTCCGGCCTCTGCTTCCCAACTGTCCCTGTCGGACGCCATGGAGCAGGCCCAGTCTAGCGTCCGGCAGGTTCAGGCTGCGCTCGAGCGCGAGGTCTTGGCAGATGAGAGGGACCGCCTCCGCGGCTAGGGGCGGCTCTTGAAGCTGCGGACCCGGGAGGTCGAGGAGGAGCTCGACGCCAAGAGAGCGAGGCTTGACACTGAGGAGGCGTTCCTCGAAGTGCAGAGAAGGGCCATCGACCGCCTGGACACTGAGACCAGGAGGATTATGTAGGAGGCCCGTGAGACCTATGACAGTGTCCGGACCCGCTCCGACGCTAACGAGGAGATGCGGCTGCAGCTGGTGCGCCGCGAGTGCGCCGTTGCGGAGCGGGAGCACGCCGTGGCGGCCAAGGAGAAGGAGGTCGCCGAGCAGCTGGAGGCAGGCGAAGGTGACCTGAAGGCCAGGGCCGGAGAGCTGGAAGTCTAGGAGGCTTCCTTGGCTGAAAGGGGGGAGCAGGTCGCCCAGGACCGCTAGGCGGTGCTGGACTGGGAGCTTGCTGGTGACTTCCGGGCGTTGTAGTAGGAGAGGCTCGCCTGGGACTTTGCAGCGAAGGAGAGGAGGTTCACCGAGGAAGGTCCTGGCGCCCTGCTGGCGGCCCGCCAGGAGGTGGAGCAGCTCCGAGCTTCGCAGACCGTCGAGGCCCGAGTAGTCTGGGACTTCGTCGGCCAGGCGGAGTCTGCCCTGGTGCCTCTTGGCTTCAGCCCTGTGAGGACGGGGGCTCCGGCGCAAGAGGTGGTCCAGGCGATCCCGGCGATCGAGTCCATCGGCGCCAAGTTGGAGAGGCTGGAGGTCGTGATCACCGACGAGCTCGAGGCCGAGGGGAGGAGCTTGGCGAAGGAGGTCGCCGCGCACGTGCTGACGGTCTTCCGAAGATGGGACTCCTCTGTCTCTCTGGAGTCGGTGGTGCAGGGCCCCGTCGCCGAGCAGGAGGAGGTCGTCAGGCCCAGGGCCGGAGTCGGAGACATCGCTGCCCTCGTCGCTTCTAGGTTCCAGCGGGAGGCTGGGGACTCCTAGGCGCTCGCCCTTGAAGCTAAAGGGCCTTTGTATTTTTTGTTTTTTTTTGTCTGTAATCCAGCTCGTGGAGCTTTTGAATGAACATACTTTTGACTTGTGTGTCTGTGCTTTTTGCCTTCTTTTCTTGGCTTGCGCTACCCGAGTCCTTAGCTCCGTAAGCGCCCCGGGAGGTCTCCACTAATCTCAACGCTTGCACAGACACCTTCCTCGGGCCCTCGTTGACATAAGGACCCAAGGGGTCTTCGGAGCTCGCCCTGTGGAGGGGGCAAGGTCCGGCCCTTGTGGCCACGTGGCAGGCCCGGAGCTCTTCTCTGAGGGGAGTGGGGAGCTCCGGTCCTACTGGACACGTGGAGCCTTCAGAGCTCACCCCCGCGGAGGGGGGAGGTCCGGCTCTTCTGGTCTTGGGTTGGAGTCAGGAGCTCCGGTCTTGAGAAGCCCTGAGACTTCACTACCACCGGGTGCTCTGGTCTTCCCTTGTGCAGTCCCCGTAGTGGCCCCCTGCTAGGTGTGGCCAATGCTTTGGGCACACCTACCACATTCCTGCGGGGGAGCTAAGGCCAGGGCCCCCCTGTCCGCCCGGAGCACGCCGGTGTTGGAACCTCGGCTCCGGAGGTCCGGGAGGCCTCTCAGGAGGTCCTGCACACGAGTAGGGAAACAATAATTCTACGTGGGGGCTCTCCCTTCCCCGTCTCTTAGTCTTATTTGGCTTACGGTCCTGGACCGATATACGGGGCTTGGGTAATTCAGTGCGCCCGACACCGGAGGTCCGGCTCCCTCCGAGGTCAGGGTGCAACCGTCCGGCCCCTAGTACTAGACCGTAGTGCTGGGGAGGCAGAGTGCACACGCTTTGGGTATGGAACTAGGCAAAGCAGGCTGCACACTCTGGACCTCCCGAGAGGCAGAGTGCGTATGCTTTGGGTACGGAACCAGGCAAAGCAGACTACACACCCTGGAACCCCCATGACTGGCGTAGGTTTTTCCTGGAGGTGACCATTTGGCGTCACAGTACCTGACTGGGGGAGGTCCGAAAGGCCCCCTGGCCTTCGGCAGGTACCTCAAGCACGACCGCCTTCGGTCAGGATAGAAAATGCCGACAAGGGGTGAGAGTGGGAAAAGAGAGCCGAGTATACGATGAGCGTATACTGACTTTGAGCGAAGGGAGGGGTGATCATAAAAATTAATTGCATAATAAATGAACACATGAGAGAGCGTGGTAGGACAGGGTTCTTTCCATACATAAACATCCATAGGAGGAAGACAGGCTATACATGGAGGCAATAACCCATCCCATTATGAAGGGGGGCAGGGCCTACGCGCTTAGGGTACGGAACCAGGCCAGGTTGGACGTAGTCCTAGACCACCCCCTGGGGCTCAGTTGCTCCAAGCACTGTTCCTGGGCTCTATGGGATCTATTACAGAAAGAAGAGAAAACATGTCCTATTACTGCTCTAGGGATAGAACTTACAGAGATGTTCTATGTTCCAAGGGTTTGGGAGCGGGTCCCCGTCCTCGATGGAAAGGCGCATGCACCCGGGGCGGCAAACTTTCGTGACTCGGAAGGGACCTTCCCAGCTGGGGGAGAGTTTGTTGATCCCTTCTCGAGAAAGTATGCGCCACAACACTGGGTCGCCTTCTTTGACCTCCCGAACGTGCATGGACCTCTGGTGGTAGCGCCGGAGCGCCTGCCGGTACCGTGCGTTGCGGAGCGTTGCTTGCCATCTTGCCTCATTGATATGGTCGATGTCCTCACGCCGGAGCTGGTCCTGCGTGGCTTCGTCGTAAGCTCGGACACGGGGGGAACCCATGGTGACTTCTGGGGGAAGCACGACTTCGGCCCCGTAGAATATGAAGAAGAGTGTCTCCCCTGTGGCCCGGCTCTGGGATGTCTGGCTAGCCTACAGTGCGCACGGAAGCTCGTCCACCCACTTAGCACCATGTTTCTTCAAGCTGGCATAGGTGTGAGTCTTGAGGCCCCGAAGGATCTCGGCGTTGGCCCTCTCGACTTGCCCATTGCTCTTTGGATGAGCGACAGAGGCATAGCATACCTGGATGCCAAGGTCTTCGCAGTACTCTTGAAATGCTACACTGGTGAACTGGGTCCCGTTGTCGGTGATGATTCTGTTCGGGACCCCGAACCTGCAGATGGTCGACTTGATGAACTTGACTGCGGATTGCTTGTTGATGGTGACGACTGGTGCATCTTCCGGCCACTTGGTGAACTTGTCGATGGCGACGTAAAGGTACCGAAATCCCCCGACGGCTTTTGGGAAGGGCCCCAGGATGTCCAGCCCCCATACCGTGAACGGCCACAAGGGTGGGATCATCTGCAGCGTCTGCGTCGGTGTGTGGATCTGCTTGGCATGGAACTGGCATGCCTTGCATCTCTTGACCAGCTTGACGGCATCCAGGAGAGCTGTCGGCCAGTAGAAGCCATGCCGAAAGGCTTTACCGACCAGCGTGCGTGAGGAAGCGTGATTCCCGCACTCGCCTCCGTGGATCTCTGCGAGCAGGTCGCAACCTTCCTCCTAGGTTATGCACCGCAATAGGATGCCGTTGGCGCCACGCCGGTAGAGATCCCCTTCTACCAGCATGTATCTCTTAGCCATCCACACAATCCGTTTAGCGGATACATGTTCATCAGGAAGGATGTTGTCCTTCAAGTAGTCCCGGACCTCCGTAATCCAAGCATCGGGACTAACTTGAGCTTCTGGATCTTGGGCACTAGGTAGCACGGAGTCCCAGTGGCGCATACGATCCTTGGTGGGCACCATGGTTGCAGGGCCGTCGGGACCGCCAGCTTTGAGGTGCTGGTCTCGCCCCCTTCGCCCGGCTCTGCAGGCCGGGCTGTGGGCCGTGGCAACGTCCTCTCGAAGGCTCCTTCAGGCACCGGGGCTCCGGTGGAGGCCTTCGTTGAAAGGTCGTCGGCCACGGTGTTGTCGGCGTGCGGTACATGGCACATGTCCAAGGCATCGAAGTCCTTCTCCAGCATCTGGACATGGAGGAGGTAGGAAGCCAGTTGCGGGTTGTTGCAGGAGCATTCTCCCTTGACTTGCTTGATGATCAGCTGGGAGTCGCCCTTGACTAGCAACTGGCGGATGCCAAGGAACAGCGACGTCTTCAGGCCGAAGATGAGAGCTTAATACTCGGCCATGTTGTTGGTTGCCTTGAAATTGAGATGCACCATGTACCTAAACTGCTCCCCCGATGGCATGAGGAGCAATACGCCGGCTCCGGCCCCCTGCTTCCGCGAGGAGCCATCGATGTAGAGCGTCCAGTGGGGCTCGGTGAAGACCGGAGCTCGGGGCTCCGATTCGCCGCCTTCGGTGCCACCTGGGTTGGTTGGTGATGGCGTCCACTCGGCCACGAAGTCAGCCAGCGCTTGGTTCTTGACCGTGTGACGTGGTAGGAAGTCCAGCTCGAACTCCGCCAGATCCGTGGCCCACTTGGCGACGTTGCCAGTCGCGTTGGGGCTGTGGAGGATTGTCTTCAGCGGGTAGGAGGTGACCACCAAGATTCGGTGGGCTTGGAAGTAGTGTCGGAGCTTCCTGGACGCCACGAGCACTGCATACAACAGCTTATGGACCTCCAGGTACCTTGTCTTGGTGTCATGGAGGACTTCGTTGATGTAGTAGACGGGCCTCTAGATGGTCCTAATCCTCCCTGGGGGACCCGGGGTGTCTTCCTCCCTTTGCTCAGGCCGACAGGAGGTAGACAGGTCCGGGGCAGCCTTCGGGGACTGGGACCCGGAGGCTTCTTGGCCGTCTTGGACCTCTGGGAGGTTGTCTTGAACCTTCGGGAGGTCATCTTGGATCTTCGGGAGGTCGTCTTGAACCACCGGGAGGTTCCCTTGGACCTCTGGGAGGTTGTCTTGGAGCTTCAGGAGGTCGTCTTGGACCTCCGGGATCTCCTGACTGTCGGGGCCCCCCATGGGGCCCGGGCAGCCTTGGTGCTTGACTTTAGCTGCTAGAGCTGGTTGCAGTGATGAGGGGTCCGGCCGCTCTGCGACGAGGACCATGCTCACCACTTCTGCCGTCGCCGCGATGTAGAGCAGTAGGTGCTCACCGGGCTTAGGGGCTACCATGACGGGTAGCGTCGTCAGGAGCTGCTTCAACTCCTGGAATGCTTCTTCTGCTTCTTCGGTCCAAACAAATGGACCGGCTTTGCGCAGGAGCTTGAAGAAGGGAAGTGCCCGCTCAGCTAGCCTTGGTATGAACCGGCTGAGCGCAGCTAGACACCCCGTGAGCTTCTAGACGTCCTTGATGCGAGCGGGGGGTCGCATCAGCTCGATGGCCTTGATCTTCTGTGGGTTGGCCTTGATTCCTCGGTGTGAGACCAGGAATCCAAGGAGCTTTCCAGAGGATACACCGAACATGCACTTGTCCGAGTTTAGCTTAGTGTGCGTGGAGCGTAGCTTGTCAAAGACTAGAGCTAGATTATCTAACAAGGATGACCTCTATTTGACTTTGACAATGATGTCACCGACATACACCTCAACTAAGTCTCGAATTAGCTCTCCAAATGTTTTATGCATTGCGCGTACAAAGGTGGGGAGAGCATTTTTCAGACCATAAGGCATGGAGACATAACAATATAGGTCATCTACAGTGATAAAAGCAGTATGTTCTTCATCTTCTCTAGACATTGGTATTTGATGGAAGCCTGAGTAGGCGTCTAGGAAGCATAACATATCACAACCTGATGCAGAGTCTACTATTTGATCTATTCTAGGGAGAGTGAATGGATCTTTGGGGCATGCCTTATTGAGACTGGTGTAGTCGATGCACATCCGGAGCTTCCCGCCGGCCTTCGGGACGACAACAGGGTTCGCCAACCACCGGAGCTGGTGGACCTCCCGTATGAATCCAGCATCGAGCAACTTCTTGATTTCTTCACGGATGAAGTTATGCCGCTTGATGGACTGCTTTTGGGGCTTCTGCTGGATCGGCCGAGCGTCGGGGAAGATCTTCAGATGGTGCTTGATCACCTCCCTAGGGATCCCGGGCATCTACGACGATTGCCATACAAACACGTCGACGTTGTCCCGGAGGAAGGTGTTGAGCGCGCCTTCCTATTTGTTGTCTAGGTCCCCGGCTATCCGGGTGGTCTGGGCAGCTTCGGCGCCGAGTTGGACGACCTTCAGGGGGACGTCGCCCTCGTCGAGGGGTTGCACTCGGGGTGCAGAGGTTGAGGCACGGTGGCGTGCACTCGGGTGGAGCTGACCTGGTTCTGCACCGCCAGGGGCAGGTGCTCGGGCTGTCGCAAGTGCTTGGAGCTTCTCCAAGGCTGACATTGCGGTAGTGTGGTCTCCACGTATCCTGAGGACGTCAGTTGGTGTAGGCATCTTCAGGACGAGGTAGCCGTAGTGGGCTACTGCCATGAATCGGTACAGGGCCGGCATGCCGATGATGGCGTTGAAGGGGAGGTCGACCTCCGCCACGTAGAACAGAATGTATTCTGTCTGGTAGTTGTCCGGTGCTCCGAAGGTTATCGTAAGGATGATGTTGCCATATGGGACGACTTGTCCCGGCCCTACCCCTGAGAACGGGCTCGACGGGGAGAGCTTGGCTATCGGAATCTGCAGCTTCTGGAAAGCTGCACGACTAATGAGGTTGAGGCCGGCCCCGCCATCCACTAGGACGTGGTACATCTTCACGTTGGTGATGGTGGGAGCTACCAAGAGTGGTAGTTGTCCGGCTCCAGCCATGTTCTTGGGGCAGTCGGTGGCATCGAAGCTGATGGGGGTCCCTACCCACTTGAGATGCGGCGCTGCGCTTGGGGTAGGGGCCACCGATGCCACTGCTCACCAGAGAGTCTTCACTGCATTGTGGGACGAGGGGTCCAAGGACCCGTCGTAGATGACGTGGAGCGCCTTCCGGTGCTCGTCTTCGCCGGAGCTGGAGTCCTCATGGTGATGGACCGCCTTCAGAGTGTGATGGGGCTCCTGGTACCCCATCTCTTGGTCGCCGATGTCCCGAGGGTCGACCTTCTGCTTGCCCTCCCTCTGGCGGAAGGGAGGAATATCTGCGTGCGACTGCTTCCCCTCGCGGAAGCGCTCCGCGAGCTTCTTGATCTCCCGGCACTCACCAGCAGTGTGGCTTCTGGTGTTATGCACCGGGCACGGTTCACCACGGTTGCCACTGTCGGGTGACTGCCATGGTCTCTTGTCGGGGCATGGCCCCGGAGCTCCGCTGGGTGCTGCGGTTGCAGCAACGGTAGCTCCGGCTGGCGGCTTGATCTTGCCACTGCCTTTCTTCTTGATCTTCTTGCTGCTCACTTGGGAAGCAGCGCTAGCTCCGGGCTGTCCTCCTGTTTCGGAGGCTGGCTGTGAGTGCCAGTTGCGCCCTTCTGCTGCCCTGGCACACTTGTCCGCGAGGCTGAAGAGCTCCGAGACGTCGCGCACCTCTCTGGTGGCCAACTTCTCAAGCATCTTCTCGTCCCTAACATCCTGTCGGAACGCCGCCACCACTGACACATTCTGGATGTGGGGGATGGTGTTCCGCACCTGGGAGAACCGCTGGATGAAGGAGCGCAGGGATTCTCCAGGTTGTTGTCGGATGGCGTGGAGGTCGAGCTTCGTGCCGGGACGGGTGTAGGAGCTGCCGAAGTTCGCCATGAACTGTCGGCACAACTCTCCCCAAGAGGTTATGGAACTCTGGGGTAGGTTCATGAGCCATGACCGAGCTGGGCCGGTCAAGGCGACGGGGAAGTAGTTGGCCATGACGGCCTCATCCCCTCCTGCCGCGAGGATGGCGGTGGAGTAGATCTGCAGAAACTCCGCCAGGTTGACGCTTCCGTTGTACTTCTCCGGCAGGTGTGGCCGAAACTTGCGTGGCCACCTTGCGAAGCGAAGGTGGGGCGGCAGGGCCGCACACCCCGCTCGTGCCGCTGCAGATCCTAGTGTCGCGAACGCTTGTTCCGCTGTTGGCACGGTGTACCCTGGCATGGACAAAGGTGCACCATAAACCGGGGGCGCCACCTGCAGGGCATATGGCTGCTGCATATGCTGCGTGGCGAACGTCTGCGGCCCAGGGTGCGTCGAGGCGGTCGACATGCTGTAGTCGTCCTCATGGTTGCGACGCCTTTCTCTCCGTCGCTCGATGGTCACTCGGGCATCCTCGCCCAGGTGATGTCGCTCCAGCTCAGACCTCAGGTCCATCATTGGGAGTCTGGTAGAGCGGGAGTCTGCCGTCTACCCATCAACCGTTGGTGTGCGCGACAGCGACACATCTGGTTGAGTGGGGCGTCGTCCCCGTCGTAGCGGAGGGTTGGTGGCGGCGACGACGAGGCGGTCGACGTCACGGATCCACTGCTGGGTGGCCCCCTGGGGGGCGTCCCCAGCAGGTGGATTGTGCAGAAGTGCCCGTGCTGCAGCTAGTGTACTCCCTTGAGTGACACTCTGTGCTGCAACAGATCTTGGGCTTGCAGGAGTACGCGTTGCCTGAGTCGGACACGGGCTCCCAGCTTGTCCCGACACACTCCTCCCTGAGTGTGTCGAGACGTAAGCCTCGCTGGTCATCGTTTGCCGGGAACGAGGGCGAGGAGAGCTTGCCGCCGATGGAAGCTTGGTCATCTTCGTCGGCGAAGACTCATCGCAAGAGGGAAAAGGCCCCTACCTAGCGCGCCAAATGTCGAAGCGTTTGCGGTTGACACTTCCCTCGGGCCTGCTCTGGGCAGCCCGTGGATGTTCTTTTTCAGAGGGGCTAGTCCTCTCGCGAGGGTTTCGCCGGAGTAGACTAAGGAAGGAGATGATTGACACAAGGATTTTTACGTGGTTCGGGCCGCCGGAGCGTAAAACCCTACGTCCACGGGAGCAGAAGTGCTCGTTGTATTGCTTCAAGCTTAGAACCGGAGTTCTAGGCCTACGTATGAGGATGAATTGGCTGGGTTTCGAACCCTTGGTAACATTGTCTACCCGAGCCTTTTATAGCTCAAGGTTCGGGCCGCTTACAAGGGGGGGCCCCAGGACCCGACAGGTGGCCCTAGGGTGGTTTCCTGCCATCTATCGTATCTCGCAGTGAATGCCGGTAGCTGTCTCTGGCGGTAGCTTCTTAGCCTTCGTCCTGTCGCCCTGCCCACGCCACAAGCTAAGTGTAGTGGTTGATGATGGCTGGGGCGGCAGGCTGTGTCTTGTCGCAGCATTTATTGGTCTACTGCTCCTGACACTGTGCGCCTGTCTTGACCGTGACTGGTCACAGCGCCTCCTAACATGCGTGTGCCGCGTCTCCGCGCCTTGGGAACGCGCGGGTCTTTAATGTCGCGTCTTGGGAAGGCGCGGGTCTTTACTCCCGCTGCCTACCGCGCCGGGGCGGGCAGCGCGGCTCTGCTGGCCACGTGGCAGGCCCGGAGCTCACCTCTAAGGAGAGGGGAGGTCCGGCCCCGCTGGACACGTGGAGCCTTCGAAGCTCACCCCCCGCGGAGGGGGGAGGTCCGGCTCTGCTCGCCACGTGGCGGGCCCGGAGCTCACCTCTGAGGAGAGGGGAGATCCGGCCCCGCTGGACACGTGGAGCCTTCGGAGCTCACCCCTGCGGAGGGGGAGGTCCGGCTCTGCTGGCCACATGGCGGGCCCGGAGCTCACCTCTGAGGAGAGGGGAGGTCCGGCCCCGCTGTACACGTGGAGCCTTCGGAGCTCACCCACGCGGAGGGGGGAGGTCCGGCTCTGCTGGCCACGTGGCGGGCCCGGAGCTCACCTCTGAGGAGAGCGGAGGTCTGGCCCCGCTGGACACGTGGAGCCTTCGGAGCTCATCCCCGCGGAGAGGGGAGGTCCGGCTTCGCCGGCCACGTGGATGGCCCGGAGCTCTCCTCTGAGGAGAGGGGGAGCTCCGGCCCGGCTGGACACGTGGCGTCCTCGGAGCTCACCCCTGGGGAAGGGGCGAGGTCCTTAGGCGGTTTTGTCCTGTGCGCGGGGGTACCCGGTATTGAGGGTACCGACAACGTCTGAACCACTCAAGATCGCTGATTCCAAGTCCTCCACAATCTAAAGGTCGACATACGCGGCTCCAACTTACCTTACTTTTGCCACCATGCAATTCTTGACCTCCAGCCAAAAGAAAACGCTTCCTGATCTTGTCTAAATCCTTGTAGAATTTTTTTGGTGGCTTCAACACTGATAGGAGGTATGAGGACAAGGAGCTCAGTACTGAATATACTAGCTCTCGTCGGCCACCTATACTGAGCAACTTTCCTTGCCACCGAGCAGGTTTTGCAAGTGCATAATCTTGAATCTATTGCAAGTGGGTTAGTCTGAGGCGATGGAGTGTCAGAGGAATGCCTAGGTATGTCATCGGGAAAGAGACACACTGTCTATTGAATCCGCTCAATATTTCATCCAGGTTTAATCCATCACAGTTAATCGGAGCAACAACACTCTTCTCCATATTTATTTTCAGTCCAGTGGCTTCTCCAAAAAACTTTAGAATGTCCATGGTTGTGACGACATCTGCACGAACAGGATTGAGGAACAGAACAACATCGTCGGCATACATCGATACTCGCAGCGATGCATGTCTTCCTCTGAGCGGTGTCATACATCCTTCTTCAGTGGCTAAGTGAAATATCCGTTATAGAGTATCTATAGCCAATATAAAAAGATACGGGGACAAGGGGTCCCCTTGTCGCAATCCCCGTTCGTGTTTGATTGCTGGCCCCTGAAGTCCATTGAGCAGCACGGTTGAAGATGCGGATGTGAGCAATAAAGATAACCAATCCCGCCAACGACTCGGGAAGCCTCTGTTTTCCATGAGTTCTAGCAAGTACGGCCATGATAATGAATCGAAAACTTTGGAGATGTCGAGTTTTATTAACAAGGCAAGCCTTTTTGTGCGGTGGCAGAGTTTGGCAAGGTTGCTAACATACATAAAATTGTCTTGTATGGACCTACCTTTGATAAAGGCACTTTGTGCTCCTGAGACAAGGCCATCAATCTCTTTTGCCAATCATAAGGCTAGTACCTTGGAGATGATCTTGGCGAAGGAGTGTACAAGGCTGATCGATCGATAGTCTCTTGGCAGCTCTGCATCATCATTTTTTGGCAGCAAGGTAATGATGGCCCTGTTTAGCTTCGGCAACGGACCGACATTTAGGATGTATAAGCACTGGAGAGCTGCAATGATGTGGTTCTTGATAATTGACCAACATTTTTTGTAGAAGGCGATTGTAAACCCATCCGGGCCGGGCACCTTTTCGCTGGAAGCTCTTTGACGGCTCTCCAAATTTCATCTTCTGTAAAGGGGCCATCCAATTCATCATGTTGGATATGTGGTAACCCCAATTGTTCGAAGTCAATAGTGTATTGTCGATGTTGTCTGGAGCCAATAATCTCAAAGTGGCGGTACAGCACTGCTCCCTTCTCTCTGTGGGAACTAACCAGCTGCCCTTCTTCATTTTTCAGACCAAAAATAAAATTGTGTGTACATATGTACAATTGGTACGTGATGTTTGATCCCCTTAAAAATTCGGTGAAGTTGGCATAGTTCGACCTGTCCACAACTCATTGATCGCAGTTAGTACTGACAGGCAACCAAATAAAAATCCTCTTCATCATGTTTCAAAATCATCTGTAGAATCCCATAGGTGTACCATCATAAACTCAGCCCCTTTTACACAAAGTAGAACATGAGGGGCGCCCATTTCCATTCCCCAAAACTGCTGTTATGATTTACTTCGGGCTGAAAGACGCAGTCAGAAAAATCATTTGTTCTACACTTATTCCTCCTCTGAATGCAGTGCATCATGCAAGGCAACAATGTCCTTCTAATTCTACCTATGAGGCAAAACGATTGAATATGTTTCATGCTCCAAATTTTCTTGGTACTTTACTAGATCCACCTTATACCATGATAAATGTCCTTGGTTGTATCTTTCGTTACTCTCCATTAAAACAAATTATAGATGTCTGCAGATAACAGCTACTATTGACTTGTCTGTCTGCCAAGCAGGCTCATCTTCTTTGTAATTTGTGCCTTAGTCAATCTGTGCGCCATTCTTTTCTTTTCATTCTTCAGGTTTCATTCCATCTCCCCACGTGGTTCTGGAGTCTATTCCTTCTTTCTTGTAATACTTCTTCATTCTTAAATTAAAGGGGGGAGGATGTTATTATCAACATTTATGGAGAAACTTTCTACTCCTGAATTTACTGAAAAACACATGTTCACTCTGGGACGGATGCAACAAAAGGATTGCTGAAGCATTTCACCAAATTCAACTCTTCTATTTTGCATTATTATTCTCTTATCCACGAGGGTACAGAAAACGAGGTGTCGACGAGTGTAGTCATACATACATACATAGGCATTACATAGTATTTACGAACACAAACGATAAAACTCAAACCTCCCCCAGTGCATAGAAAGCTCATATGCATATGATTGTACAAAGAGCAGTCACCAACAAATGAAATACGTATCGCATACTGCCGCGACAGTTGCGGCGCAACTATCTACCCCCCGCCCCGTGTATCCATTCAGAGACCGAAAGGTGGCAGCGGCAAGATGCCGTTAAGCCCAGACGACGACCGGATCCTCCTCTTCCTCAGCCTCTCAGCGATGATGAAGGAGAGCTCCAGAGACTGGGACGCGTTTAGCCTCGGGTCACAGTGAGTGTGGTAGCGGTCGCTCAGGTCATCGAAGGTCACAGTGCGTGATCCACCAATGCATTCAGTAACGTTTTGCCCGGTCATCTCAAGGTGGACACCTCCTGGGTGGCTTCCTTCTTGCTCATGAACATCAAAGAACGCCCGTACCTCAGCCTGTTGCACACATGAAAAAGAACATGGTTAGTCCAAGACCAGAGGACATACAGAGTTTTGACCATGAAGTGAACAAACGCAGAAGCCTTTTTTTTAATTTAGCAGTTCATTATACATAGTCTGAACTCTGAAGTCATTTAGTAATCTAATAATGGTGCCCAGCATTGATACATTTTGTTGATCAATGTACACCTCCAATAGTATCTAACAAGTCATCAACAACCAGGTTGCAAGGTATTTTGTTGTGTAAACTATTCCTTGTTAGTTTTATTGTATGTATGTTTATGTGTGATATAAGGACGAGAGATACAATTTTTTTATGTAAAGGACAAGAGATACATTACTTAAGCTTCTGATGAATCTAACAATAAATAATATAAGTAGGCCTGTGATGCAAAACCATCTTCTGCCCTTACCTTACACTGTAACAAGAATCTTGTTTTATTCATTAGCCATGGTCAACATCGCAGCAGTTGTAGGCAAAGGATCAAATCGATTGTTTATCCTAGAAAGATGCTTACTACACCTAATATTGTTGAATGATATAAGACCACTCAACCTCCAGAACTATAACCAATCGGTTCCCGCATCACAGAGAACTGAGAAGTGATTTCTATATAACAACTTGCTTTAGAACCATTCATTTAACTTGAAATATATTCATCTACTAGTTTGACCAAGAGAGTTATTTACTATTACTGTGTACCAGTCCAGCAAAAACCATCCCCGTGAAACATAAGATGGGCATGTGTCTCTGTAATAAAGACAACATTCCTGACAAGAGGGAAAACTGCTGTCATTTCATTTCACTACAGTTGACACGCCAGGGACAAAACGTATGGGCAGCGGGGGTATGTGCTACACCCCTTGAAGGCCCTTTAGTGCTCATGGAGGTTGTACCACATCACATTTGATTTGTAAAAGCACAACTGAACGTACCAGAATGGAGTCGAAGGGACGGGTCTTGAGACCGCAAGGAGCCTTAATGGTGTTCCCATGCATGGCGTCCGTGATCCAGGTGACGATTTGTCCAGCATGGCGAACAGCACGGATAAGATGCGGCAGCTTGACCCTCATGTTCTCCGCACCCATCCTTGTGATGATGGTAATCCTCCCAGGCTTGTTTGATGGGTTCAATATTTCAATCAGTTTCACCAACTCGCTTGGGTTCATTTTGTCACTAACCTGCAATCAACGTTTTGCAAACCTTTTTTTTAATTTTGAGAATCTAAAGGGATTATTAATTTGATTAGTGAATAGTGTTTTGATGTCAACCTTGATGCCGAGAGGGTTGGCAATACCCCTGAGGAACTCAACATGAGCCCCGTCGAGCTGACGAGTGCGCTCACCAACCCAGAGCATGTGGGCAGAACAGTCATAGAAAAGACCAGAGGTTGAGTCCTGACGGGTGAGAGCTTGCTCATAAGGCAGGAGAAGACATTCATGCGATGTCCAGAACTCGGTGCTCTTCATCAACGGGTGGTCTACTGTTAGCCCAGCAGCAGACATGAAGCCAAGAGCTTCATCAACCCGATGTGCCAATTCACGGTACCTACACAACATCCCCGCAATGATCAGATCATTAGAAAACTACACAGCTACCAAACAGACGTAATTTTATCATTTCCACTAGAACAATTTGATAGCAATCCTATAATTCTTCAACATATGAACATACATTATTCGACAGGGACTGGTTTGCTGCCGTCCACTACCTAGTCATATGAACATACATTATTCGACAGGGGCTGGTTTGTTGTCCTCCACTGCCTAGTCATAGACTGACATTCGGAATATTAAAGGTAAGAAATCGACAATGTTCATTATTTAGAGTGGTAGCCTACATATCAAAATATAGGGTCTATGACGTTTACATTTGACCTCAAAAAAGAGGGGAAATAAAATGATCCTATTTAAAAAGAAGGGTGCTGACAGAAGGCATTCCTATTCAGATAATTGCAATCAATGGTTATGAAGACTAACATAATTTGGCAATAAGTGTTTTTCACTATAGATCCTTTACTCTCCACACGTTCTCTGCAGTACTCTTAACCCCCAAAGAAAAGTTCTCTGCAGTATCTTCTTTGCATGTAGTAGTTTTTGTTTTATTTTTCCCTTATTACGCTGACCGGGAGATGGACATGTTTGTGAAAACAATTCACGAAGCAGTCAATTTCAGCTCGACAGTGACGCCATGTTTTTCACAACATAAACCACCAATAACCGGCTGTCAAGATCACGAAAAAATCCTACAGAAAAGCAAACAAAATTTAGATTCATGGAAGATCTTTTCACCTGTCACCCTGCTCGCTGTGCTCGGTGAAATCCAGGTTCCACTGCGTAACGCGTTGCATGGCGGCGTAGCCTCCGGTGGCGAAGGAACGGAGCAGGTTCAGCGTGGCGGCCGACTGCGCGTAGGCCCGGATCATCCTCTGCGGGTCGGGGGTGCGGCTCTTCTCGTCGAAGGCGTCGCCGTTGATGTTGTCTCCTCGGTAGCTGGGCAGCTTCACCCCATCCCTCACCTCGAACGGGTCCGACCTCGGCTTCGCGAATTGCCCGGCCATCCTACCAACCTGTTTACACGCGTGTCATCTCAGAGTTCGATCGGATTATGTCGTTTCCTTTTTTTAGAAAAAAAAGGAAAAGAAGAGAAAAAAAGATGAGATTTTCAGGAGTTGGAATGTTGTAGGGACATGGGGCGATATGGATGACACGGACCTTGATGATGGGCATTTGGGCGCCGAACATGAGGACGGCGGACATCTGAAGGAGGACGCGGAAAGTATCGCGAATGTTGTTGCCGTTGAACTCCTTGAAGCTCTCGGCGCAGTCGCCGCCCTGGAGGAGGAAGGCGCGGCCCATGGAGGCCTCGGCGAGGCGCTCCTCTAGGCGCCGCGCCTCCCCGGCGAACACGATTGGCGGGAACGCCTCGACCGTCTTGAGCACGGCCTCCAGCTCCGCCGCGTTCGGGTATTCGGGCAGCTGCAGCGCCTTCTTCGTCTTCCAGCTGTCCACCGCCCACTTCCCAGGGGAGGCCTCGGGAGCCTTCGGTACAGGCGCTACGTCCCTCTCCGGCGCCACCGTCGGCGACGAAGTCTTCGCCGCCGCCGCCGCCGGCACGGGGTTATGACCCTTGGACGGCTCCGCGGCGTGGACCGCGCGGATGGCATGGCGCCTCAGCGGGAGGAACGACGGTCCCCGTCGGGTCTGTCCTACGGAGACGGTAGCAGCGGCCGCGGCGTTGGTGGCGAGTGCCATCGCGGGATGGGAATGCGGGTAGCGACGGGCAGAGTTAAAATCGACGGTCAGTGTTCCGGTAGCGGAGGAGGCGATGCGTGCGTGCGCCCGGGGCGGTGTCTCCTGAGGCGGAAGGGAGCGTGGCGAGGGGCTCTTATAGGTGGCCGGAGACGGGGAGCGGGGCGGGCGGGGGGGGGGGGGGGGGGGGGGGGGGGGGGGGGTTGGTGGTGGCGCGGTAGTTGGAGGTCGCGACCCGGTGGAGAAGGAAGGAAACTTTCCAGATTATATTATTTTCCGTTCGGGCTGGCTGCTTGGTGCTTGCCACATGGAACCGGATCCGGAAGGTTAGGTGAAGCGGATGACCGGTGGGACCGGATCGTGAGTAGGTGGGCACCGGGTCTATACTGTACTTGGCTCGGCTACCCCTCGAGCCGAGCTGACACCGGCTGCAGCCGGGTATCATTGCTGCTGATTAGTGAGGGGTTAGTGATTAGTGAGGGGTTCACAAGGAATTAATGAAAAGGGGGTGATGCTTTGCTTGTCGCCCGTCGCCTGCAGCTATTCGCGCACTGCCTGAAGTAATTAGACGTATGGTTTGAGCTGGTCGCCATGCAAGTTGGTATTAGAGTGCAGAAGGGAATTTCTATCTTTCTATAGCTTGTGTAATTCCTAAAATAGATTTTTCTGATTTTTTATTTGCTAAACGGAACTGTAACAAACGGCTAGTCCATCGGGGTGAAACCCGTGGCAGTGGCAATTTTTTAGTGGCCACAGCGAATTGACGTCCCAAATTGATGGCAATTGTGCAGTTTTTTCCCAGTATAATTGTGACTAAACTTTATCTTCTTTGACTACCTAAAGTAAGGTAGTTGGTGCGGCATAGCCAGAATACTTAGAATAATCCTAAACTTCTTTAAATCATGGCCAGCGGGACCCTGATCACCACCATCTAATCACCATCTCACCTCACTACTGTCAGGGAAGCCTAGCACCACTGGACCAGAACCGAGCAAGCCGGCTCCAGTCGTACAAGCCGAGCCTGAAACTGAAACCGCTAAAACCACAACGATGATGGATGGATGACATACCTACCTCCCTCACGAGGGTGTCAAAGTTGGACCATCGGTCCCACCGTAGCCTATTTTGGGAAGAGCCAGATCAGCGTAAAATCAGCATAATACAGGCATGTGTGGGTTCACATACACGGGCCGATTAAAATACTCGTCAAGAGCTAGAAATATATTTAGCTCGATCGTGTATCAGACCAACCTAATTTTAACATGCGTCGATCCACGTGGAAATGCAGTAGCCTCTCTACAAGCCAGAATTTCCTCGCTGCTCCATCGCTGATAGGGTGAAACCCGGTGGTGATCCGATTTTCACGGCAGAAGGTACGACGAAGCGCAAAAGATCGGATAGAACGAACAATGGTAACTAGCTGAAAACAACGGGGTAACTAGCTTTATACCTATCAAGGTTGGATGCGACCAAGTGAAGGGGAGAGAGGTACCGAAGTCTTTGAGAACTCCGACTCGATCTCCGAACGACTAGAGAATCACAATACGAGATAACTAGGTATATACCAGTCAAGGTTGGTTGCGACCAAGCGACTCGGAGAGAGACACCGAAACATTGAGGATTTCGACTCCATCTCCGAACGACTACAGAACCAAAAACCAGAAACTAATCCACACAAAAGACCCGAAAGACTAGAGCACGAATTAGAGGACCCCTGAGGGATCATTTCACAAGTCCATGAAGAACCAGGAAGAACAAAGGTGTGCAAGGCACTCAGAATTATACTGTTTATCAAATGATCAATGGTTGTTTTTTCAGAAGACAAGGGTGATATTTATACTAGGAACGACCCTTCTAGCTAGATGTGAACTGAAGTCACCATGTTTTGAGGTGAGAAACCAGTTACTGAGCAATTCACGAAGTAGTCTTTGATCCTCGCGCGTCTTCTCACCTTCTACGCAGTCTTTATTAATTTAGCCATAACTTCTGCTTGAAAAGTCCAAACGATGCAATGTTTGTTGCATTGGAAAGTAGACTTGATAAGCTTTCACACCATATGTATTATGGGTGCTGGAACGTGACAGATTGGTACAGGATTACACATAAAGCTAAGGTTCCTTCAGTGTACCCGTTCTCAGTTCGAACAGGGCGAACTATCACGCCAACGAAAGTTCGGACAGTGCGAACTGACTTGGTTCTTTTTTGTGTCAGCCAATGATGTTCTTTCATGGGTAAACCTGAGTAACACGTAATTACACGATGTAGGTAGCATATCATTCTTATCAATATTAAAATATAATCCAGAGAGGAAAGAATTCACCTCTTGTTTGAGTTTTTGAACACGAGTGTGCATAGCAAGTCCTTCATAAACTCGTGTACGTGTATGTGATGCTGGTACGTCCACATCCTCCTCCTCCTCTTGAAAAGGAGTCGTCCTCGGCTCTTGTAATCCACAGTAGGGAGATAGATCAATAATATTGAAAGCTGTACTCATCATCCCTCCCCTCTTGAAAATGAGTTGAACTCGATAGTTCAAAATCTTCTTGTTTGTCTTTTCTTGATGTTGAAGTTTCTTGAATATTTTAGTACAATTGCTTGTTTCAACAGTTTCACATTTCCTTGCGCCCAATGTTTGTGGATGGCATGTTGTAGAAAATAGCACCCGTTTCTCAAGATTGCCCTACAATGTCTTCTAAAAGTAAGTCAAAAATTTGGTGTTATGATATAAAATAATAATACGTGGCTCACCATGAAGTCGTATGTTTTCTCTGAAAAATAAGTCAATAATATGTGATGCATCATATTTCTTAAGATAAGAAATAAAATGAGCCATTTTGTTGAAGTGATCAATAACAACTAATATTGAATTGCTCCCCCTCTTTGTTCGATAAAAATCAAGAACAAAGTTCATATAAACATCTATCCACACAAAACAAATAAATGGTAGAGGAATGTATAGACAATGAGGATTCAAGAGTGACTTAGTTTTGTGGCAGGTGACACACCATAGGACATGTCTTTTATCGTCTTTTATCATGTTGAACCAAAAACAATTATCGACCAGTGCTTGCTCAATTTTCTTGACACTAAAGTGATCAATCAATCCCTCAAGATGAGTTTTCTGCACAAATATTAGACAAACAGAGCAATCTAGAGTGCAAACATTGTTAGCCCCAAATAAAAATCCATTATCCATATAAATCTTTTTCCATCCATTTCCATCACAATACTTGGAAAATGGTTTAGAAAAATATGAATTAGTGGCATACAAGTCTTTGATACTTTCTAAGCCAAGAACTTTTGCATCAAGTTGAGACAATAAAATATGGCGTCTAGATAAAACGTCTGCAACAACATTGTCCTTTCCTTTTTTGTACAAGACAATGTAAGAAAAAGTCCAAATGAGTTGACTCCATTTAGCATGTCTTTTGTTCAATTTTAATTGAAACTTAAGATGTTTCAAACATTCATGATCTGCATGTATCACAAAAAATTTAGACAAAGGATAGAGCTGCCAAGTTTCCAAATACCTCACAAGAGCATACAATTGGGTGAAACCCGGTGGTGGTCCGATCTTCACGGCAGTAGGTACGACGAAGCGCAAAAGATCAGACAGCGGAACGAACAATGGTAACTAGCTGAAAACAACGGGGTAGCTAGCTTTATACCTGTCAAGGTTGGATGCGACCAAGTGAAGGGGAGAGAGGTACCGAAGTCTTTGAGAACTTCGACTCGATCTCCGAACAATCACAGAATCACAATCCGAGATAACTAGCTTTATACCAGCCAAGGTTGGTTGCGACCAAGCGAGTGGGAGAGAGACACCGAAACATTGAGTATTTCGACTCGATCTCCGAACGACTACAAAACCAAAGACCAGAAACTAATCCACACAAAAGGCTCGAAAGACTAGAGCACGAGTTAGAGGACCACTGAGGGATCATTTCACAAGTCCATGAAGAACCAGGAAGAATAAAGGTGTGCAAGGCACTCAGAATTATACTATTTATCAAATGATCAATGGTTGTTTTTTTAGAAGATAAGGATGATATTTATACTAGGAACGACCCCCTAGCTAGGTGTGAACTGAAGTCACCATGTTTTGAGGTGAGAAACCAGCTACTGACCAATTCAAGAAGTAGTCTTTGATCCTCACGCGTCTTCTCACCTTTTGCGCAGTCTTTATTAATTTAGCCATAACTTCTGCTTGGAAAGTCCAAAGGATGCACTTTTTGTTGCATTGGAAAGTAGACTTCAGAACCTTTCACACCATATGTATTTGGGTGCTGGAACGTGACAGATTGGTATAGGATTACACGTAAAGTTGAGGTTCTTGTAGTGTACCTGTTCTCAGTTCGAACAGGGCGAACTATCACGCCAACGAAAGTTCGGACAATGAGAACTGACTTGATTCTTTTTTGTGTCACCCAATGATGTTCTTTCATGGGTAAACCTGAGTTACACGTAATTACACGACGTAGGTAGCATATCATTTTTATTAATATTAAAATATAATCTAGAGAGGAAAGAATCCACCTCTTGTTTGAGTTTTTGAACACGAATGTGCATAGCAAGTCCTTTATAAACTCGTGTATGTGATGCTGGTACGTCCACATCATCCTCCTCATCTTGAAAAGGAGTCGTCCTCGACTCTTGTAATCCACAGTAGGGAGATAGATCAACGATATTGAAAGTTATACTCATCATCCCTCCCATCTTGAAAATGAGTTGAACTCGATAGTTCAAAATCTTCTTGTTTGTCTTTTCTTGATGTTGAAGTTTCTTGAATATTTTAGTACAATTGCTTTTTTCAACAGTCTCACATTTCCTTGCGCCCAATATTTGTGGATGGTATGTTGTAGAAAATAGCACCCGTTTCCCAAGATTGCCCTACAATGTCTTCCAAAAGTAAGTCAAAATTTTGGTGTTATGATACGAAATAATAGTACGTCGCTCACCATAAAGTCGTATGATTTCTCTATAAAATAAGTCAATAATATGTGATGCATCATCTTTCTTAAGATAAGAAATAAAATGAGCCATTTTGTTGAAGAGATCAATCACAACTAATATTGAATTGCTCCACCTCTTTGTTCGATAAAAATCAAGAACAAAGTCCATATAAACATCTACCCACAGAAAACAAATAAATGGTAGAGGAATGTATAGACAATAAGGATTCAAGAGTTACTTAGCTTTGTGGCAGGTGACACACCATAGAACATGTCCTTCCTCGTCTTTTATCATGTTGAACCAAAAACAAATATCGACCAGCGCTTGCCCAATTTTCTTGACACTAAAGTGATCAATCAATCCCCCAACATGAGTGTTCTGCACAAATATTAGACAAACAGAGCAATATAGAGTGCAAACATTGTTAGCCCCAAATAAAAATCCATTATCCATATGAATTTTTTCCATCCATTTCCGTCACACACTTGGAAAATGATTTAGAAAAATATGAATCAGTGGCATACAAGTCTTTGATACTTTCTAAGCCAAGAACTTTTGTATCAAGTTGAGACAACAAAATATGGCGTCTAGATAAAACGTCTGCAACAACATTGTCCTTTCCTTTTTTGTACAAGACAATGTAAGAAAAAGTCCAAATGAGTTGACTCCATTTAGCATGTCTTTTGTTCAATCTTAATTGAAACTTAAGATGTTTCAAACATTCATGATCTGCATGTATCACAAAAAATTTAGACAGAAGATAGAGCTGCCAAGTTTCCAAATACCCCACAAGAGCATACAATTGGGTGAAATCCGGTGGTGGCCCGATCTTCACGGCAGTAGATACGACGAAGCGCAAAAGATCGAACAGCGGAACGAACAATGGTAACTAGCTGAAAACAACGGGGTAACTAGCTTTATACCTGTCAAGGTTGGATGCGACCAAGTGAAGGGGAGAAAGGTACCGAAGTCCTTGAGAACTTCGACTCGATCTCTGAACAACCACAGAATCACAATCCGAGATAACTAGATTTATACCAGCCAAGGTTGGTTGCGACCAAGCGACTAGGAGAGAGACATCGAAACATTGAGTATTTCGACTCGATCTCCAAACAACTATAGAACCAAAAACTAGAAAATAATCCACACAAAAGGCCCGAAAGACTAAAGAATGAATTAGAGGACCCCTGAGGGATCATTTTACAAGTCCATGAAGAACCAGAAAGAATAAATGTGTGCAAGGCACTCAGAATTATATTGTTTATTAAATGATCAATGGTTGTATTTTCAGAAGACAAGGGTGATATTTATACTAGGAACGACCCTCCTAGCTAGGTGTGAACTGAAGTCACCATGTTTTGAGGTGAGAAACCAGCTACTGAGCAATTCACGAAGTAATCTTTGGTCCTCGCGCGTCTTCTCACCTTCTGCGCAGTCTTTATTAATTCAGCCATAACTTCTGCTTGGAAAGTCCAAACGATGCACTGTTTGTTGCATTGGAAAGTAGACTTGATGAGCTTTCACACCATATGTATTATGGGTGCTGGAACGTGACAGAATGGTACACGATTACACGTAAAGTTGAGGTTCCTGCAGTGTACCCGTTCTCAGTTCGAATAGGGCGAACTATCACGCCAACGAAAGTTCGGACAGTACGAACTGACTTGGTTCTTTTTTGTGTCAGCCAATGATGTTCTTTTATGGATAAACCTGAGTAACACGTAATTACACGACTTATGTAGCATATCATTCTTATCAATATTAAAATATAAAACAGAGAGGAAAGAATTCACCTCTTGTTTGAGTTTTTAAACACGAGTGTGCATAGCAAGTCCTTCATAAACTCGTGTACGTGTATCTCATGCTGGTATGTCCACATCATCATCCTCCACTTGAAAAGGAGTCGTCCTCGACTCTTGTAATCCACAGTAGGGAGATAGATCAACAATATTGAAAGTTGTACTCATCATCCCTCCCTTCTTGAAAATGAGTTGAACTCGATAGTTCAAAATCTTCTTGTTTGTCTTTTCTTGATGTTGAAGTTTCTTGAATATTTTAGTACAATTGCTTGTTTCAACAGTCTCATATTTCCTTATGCCCAATATTTGTGGATGGCATGTTGTAGAAAATAGCACCCGTTTCCCAAGATTGCCCTACAATGTCTTCCAAAAGTAAGTAACAAATTTGGTGTTATGATATGAAATAATAGTACGTGGCTCACCATGAAGTCGTATGGTTTCTCTGAAAAATAAGTCAATAATATGTGATGCATCATCTTTCTTAAGATAAGAAATAAAATGAACCATTTTGTTGAAGTGATCAATCACAACAAATATTGAATTGCTCCCCCTATTTGTTCGATAAAAATCAAGAACAAAGTCCATATAAACATCTACCCACAGAAAACAAATAAATGGTAGAGGAATGTATAGACAATGAGGATTCAAGAGTGACTTAGCTTTGTGGCAGGTGACACACCATAGAACATGTCTTTCCTCATCTTTTATCATGTTGAACCAAAAATAATTATCGACCAGCGCTTGCCCAATTTTCTTCACACTAAAGTGATCAATCAATCCCCCAACATGAGTGTTCTGCACAAATATTAGACAAACAGAGCAATCTAGAGTGCAAACATTGTTAGCCCCAAATAAAAATCCATTACCAATATGAATCTTTTTCCATCCATTTCCATCACAACACTTGGAAAATGGTTTAATATGAATTAGTGGCATACAAGTCTTTGATACTTTCTAAGCCAAGAACTTTTGCATCAAGTTGAGACAACAAAATATGGCGTCTAGATAGAACGTCTGCAGCAACATTGTCCTTTTCTTTTTTGTACAAGACAATGTAAGAAAAAGTCCAAATGAGTTGACTCCATTTAGCATGTCTTTTGTTCAATTCTAATTGAAACTTAAGATGTTTCAAACATTCATGATCTGCATGTGTCATAAAAAATTTAGACAAAAGATAGAGCTATCAAGTTTCCAAATACCCCACAAGAGCATACAATTGTTCATCATATGAAAAACAATTTGGAATTGGACAATTTAGCTTTTCACTGAAGTATGCAGTTGGGTAACCTTATTGCATAAGCACTCCTACGATCCCTAACTCACTTGCATCACAAAAAGTCTTACCAAAATCTGAAAATGCAAGGAGTTGGGTTGTTGCCAACTTTATTTTCAGCTCTTCAAGTGTTTTTCTTTTGGTTTTCGTGAACAAAAATGTACATCCTTTATTATCAACTCATTGATTGGGACAACAACACTTAAAGATCTGGGCAGCAACAACTACTCATAAACAACTGTAATTTTTTCTTCATTGATCTGTATGCCCTGAGCTGAAACAACAAAGCAAAGAAAAACTACCTTATCGATGCAAAAGGTGCAGTTGGCAAGATTAGCATAAAAGCATTTCTTCTTCAAAACAATGAGCACACATTTTTTTCATTAACATGTTTGTCAAGAAATTTTCTGTAAAATAGGATACCATCAAATTTAAATTCAACAAATTTTTCAATGAAGGCTTTAGGAACAGGATTCATTAATCTCAAAAAGTATTAGGAGCATTTGATAATCCAAGAAGCACTATCAACCAGCCATGTAAATCATGCTTTGTTTTAAAAGTTGTTTTCCACTTATCTCTTTCTCGCATTCGGATTTTTTGATAGCCACTTCACACGTCAACTTTTGTGAAAATGATAGTACCGTTAAGGTAATCAAGTATGTCATTAAGCAAAAGTATGAGATGCTTATACCTTATTGTAATATTATTTATTGCATGACAATCAACAAATATTTTCCATGAGCCATGTTTCTTTGGAACTATGAAAGCAAAATTTACACAAGGTGAAAAACTTTCATGCAAATACCATTTGTCGATGAGGTCCTGCTCATGGCATCAATTTCTTTTGTTTCTTTCAGGTCGGTGCAGTATGGTGCATGGGTTGGAAGTGAAGCACCAGGAACCAAGTCAATTTGATGTTCAACTCCTTTCTTGAGTGGCATCCCTGGTGGTTCTTCCTTAGGACACACATCTTCAAATTCCTGTGACACATCAAAACGCGCGGATTAAAATACTCGTCATGAGCTAGAAATATATTTGGCTGGATCGTATATCAGACCAACCTACTTTTAACATGCGTTGATCCATGTGGGAATGCAGTAGCCTATCTACAGTCTAGGATTTCCTCGCTGGTCCATCGCTGATAGGGTGAAACCCGAAGGTGGCCTGATCTTCACGACAGTAGGTACGATGAAGAGCAAATGGAAAGATCGGACAACGGAACGAACAATGGTAACTAGCTAAAAACAGCGGGGTAACTAGCTTTATACCTGCCAAGGTTGGATGCGACCAAGTAACGGGGAGAGAGGCACCGAAGTCTTTTAGAATTTCGACTCAATCTCCGAACGACCACAGAACAATAATCCGAGATAACTAGCTTTATACCAGCCAAGGTTGGTTGCGACCAAGCGACGGGGAGAGAGGCACCGAAACATTGAGGATTTCGACTCGATCTCCGAACAACTGTAGAACCACAAATAGGAAACTAATCCACACAAAATGCCCGGAAGCATAGAGCACGAATTAGGGGACCCCTGAGAGATCACTTCACAAGTCCATGAAGAATCAGGAAGAACAAAGGTGTGCAAGACACTCAAAATTATATTGTTTATCAAATGATCAATGGTTGTTTTTCTAGGAGCACAAGAGTGATATTTATACTAGGAACAACCCTCCTAGCTAGGTGTGAACTGAAGTCACCACGTTTTGAGGTGGGAAACCAGGTACTGAGCAATTCACGAAGTAGTCTTTGATCCTTGTGCATCTTCTCACCTTCTGCGCAATCTTTAGAAATTTAGCCATAACTTTTGCTTGGAAAGTCCAAACGATGTACTGTTTGTTGAGTTAGAAAGTAGACTTGATATGCTTTGATACCATGTGTCTTATGGGCCCTGGAACGTGACATATTGGTACAGGATTACATGTGAAGCTGAGGTTCCTACAGTGTACCCGTTCTCAGTTCGGATAGAGCGAACTATCGCGCCAACGAAAGTTTGGACAGTGCGAACTGACTTGGTTCTTTTTTGTGCCAGCCATTATGTTCTTTCATGGGTAAACCTGAGTAACACGTAATTACACGAATTAGGTAGCATATCATTCTTATCAATATTAAAATATAATTCAGTGAGGAAAGAATTCACCTCTTGATTAAGTTTTTAAACACGTGTGTGTATAGCAAGTCCTTTATAAGTTTGTCCACGCTCTTTCTCAGCGAATGGACGACCACACGCTCCACCAGCGATCAAGTGGTGTCGCCTCCTTGCCCTTCGCTAGATGGAGGTGTCGACGTGCTCACACTGGTGCGACTCTTCATTGCGGGCCCCTTCATTGCCGGTGGAGGCTAGAAAGCTGAACGACCTACATGGAAATCAGACCAGCAAACCTGTGCGTCAATCCATCCTTTAAGAACTTGAGACCTACATGGAAATCAGACCAGCAAACCTGTGCGTCAATCCATCCTTTAAGAACTTGAGACGTCAATCGCACCATTGCTTCCCCAGCAATAGGAAGGCTAAGCAGGTACGACACATTCTGCAACATGAAGGCCACATCCTCGCAAGGTAGGTAGAACGTGTGCGTCTCATGCCTCCACCCGTCTAGCAAAACAACTAGTAGAGATCAGTCCACTTGCATCATCTTGTTGGAACCACCATTCTCATCTCCTGACACGGTCTCAAGCATACGACACAATGGGAGTAAACTAAACTCACGCAATCTACAAAGAAATATGCTACTTAATAATTAATGAATTATATTACCACAAATATAAAAAACATATATGCACTAATTAATGCTCACCTAGGAATCCACCAGTCCTCAAGATGCAACAACTCGCCGGTAACACCAGGGCGTAGCGTCCCAAGCTGAACCCGCTTCATGACCAAAAGCAAAACCTATGGCTCTCATCGATAATCGGGTCTACGAGTTAGGAGATGCTAGCATGATCCCCAGCCATAACTAAGTTAACATTATCTGTGTCAATTCTAAAGCATATAATTAGGTACTTAAAACATTAAATAAAGTCTAATATACTTAATTAACAACCAAAAAAATTTAAACAAACATCAAAATTTCCTAAGTACCGTAATGTTTGTATTAGCAAATATACCTACATACTTTAGAACATTAAATAAATAGTAATATAATGAATCAACCATAAATTAAAGTCTAATCTAGAGATCAACATTTTCTATTTACCCTAATACTAATATTACCTAATATATTTACATATTAAAAACATAAAATAAATATATGCATTAAAACATACCAGCGAGTAGACCTCAAATCGACAAAGCTTTGCTTCTTTCCTTCCTCCCACTTGTTCTCCTTTTTTTCCTGAACTTTTGGCGATTTGTATGTATTTTTTGAGAGAGGAGGGGCTTATATAGCCTCTTTGTACTGTCGCGATGAATCATCCCCTCATTGAACGATTCATCCTCAGTAAGTATCGCTGGGTGGGAGTGTGAATCATACGTTGAGGGGCTGCACGCAAAATCGCCTGATGGGAATTTAGCTC
Source organism: Neostapfia colusana (assembly GCA_030760725.1). Lineage (NCBI taxonomy): Eukaryota > Viridiplantae > Streptophyta > Magnoliopsida > Poales > Poaceae > Neostapfia > Neostapfia colusana. Next base: position 71,174,670 of record JASWHV010000015.1, read on the forward strand.
GTGGAAATCGCCCATTCAAAAGGCGTTTATTTTTAAATTTGTAGTTTAAAACAGGCAATTAAAAAATCCAAAAATCGGCCCAATCTCAATTGGGTCGGGCCTTCTCGAAGCCCTCTCCCAGCAGAAAAGTTGACAGGCCTAGTTGGTGTGGAGTAGGTCCAAAAGTATCTGTATTACTATTTGACGATTATAAATGGAAATCACAATAAATTAACCACTTAGAAACGATACAGGCTTACACAATATTCGTGCTCTCCTTGTTCTATTTTAATTCGAACTCGACTCAAATTTTAAACAAGTCAAATTTGAGATTGCGTGTAAGCTCGCATGCTTGACGAACTCGAGCCCAAGTTTGTTTGTTGCTTCAGTCATGGGGTCCATATATTTAGACTTATAAATGTATCGTCTAAGCTAAGGTGTTGAACTACTAGGCTTAATGAACAAGGTAAAATATCCGAAGTACATCTACTCCACAATACAAACTATGTAACAAAAATAAAATAAATTAAATTAAAGTATCAGTCTGTCACCTTGACATCACATGTTGCAGTTAGTTCAATATTCTCCTGTAAAGTCATATTCTATTGTATTTAAAATTTCCATTTATGTAACAAGTTATAACTAAGTCACGAAGGCAATATATATAATAATATTATTTCTATCTTGATTAAATGTTTAAACGGGTCTGCTCGAACTTGAGCTCGACCGGGCCGAACTACAGCTTGACAGCAGGATCAAATTAGTCCCAGACTCAGACTCGAGATTGGCTCGAGGATGATTTTGAGGAGCCAAACTTGCCCGGGCTCGGATCGTTGGAAGTAGCTAACAAGTAGGCAACAACCAGGATTACAAGTATTATATCCTACACATAAAGTAGATATTCTCAATTGAACAATCTTCACCAATTAATGGTCGTTAGTATAGGCATTGTCTTGTTAGGCTGACAAAAGTTGGGACAATCATATTCAGTCCTCGGATAGTCTATATTATCTATCTTATTTTGCAATGCTATATCCTCTCACATCTGCACACATTTGGCTTTGAATTATATATATCTCTGGAACACCTTCTCATATATATCTAAAAATTCAGATGCAGATGGGGCTGAATCAAGTGAAAAATAATCTATGCCACCTGCACCATTAGAGGGGCGCACACAGCCGCGGAAAATATATATTGATGCATTGACCTTGTTACTCGTGCACGCACACAGCCGCGGAAAATATATATTGATGCATTGACCTTGTTACTCGTGCACGTTGAGCACGTTGTATCCGTTTGTGGCCAGAAGAGAAAAAGAACAATTGAGTTTTTAGTAGTGAGACGGCTAGCAGACAACAAATTATTGTGAGCCACCTACGGTTTAGGCTCAATGGTCGTCCTTTGACCCGGTGATGGTCGTGTTCTTTGTTCCCGTTCGTTTGTATGTATGCAGCTTATTTTCAATGTAAATGAAATTAAGCTCAATATATCATGGAAATTGTTTTCTCTCCACCAAGTACTACATATGGAAATGTATACTCCTATTGAAAAAAACCAATGGCAGTAATGGCAATGTATTTGCATGCTTATCTGTAAGTTGGAGATTACAGCACCATGGTTTATTTACTTTTTACACCACTGCCCTAGTGTCAGGCCGTACGCCATTAGCGACATACTGAATATATATATATATATATATATATATATATATATATATATATATATATATATATATATATATATATATATATATATATATATATAGTGTTATCCTAAATGGTAAACAGTCGGTGGAGGTCTGTTTAACGTTTAGGCTGTGTAGATGGTGTTTAAACGGATTAAACGGTTTTGTACTGTAGCAGTAAGTAAAATATTTTTTACTGACCTTTTGAAAACTACTTTTGACTTATTTGATGTCCTTAGCCTCATTTTCAACTCTGCACCTGCAAATTAAATGACAAATATTAGCAAACATTCTTTTTAAGGCAAATTATTCATGAAAACATCTCTGTTGCTTGACAGGTATGAAAGGAGAAGAATTACATATTTAACAGGAGAACAACAAATTTTTAATCATGAAAAAGAGTAAAAGACGATTCAAAATGGAAAATAGCTCTCCTTCGAGTTGCAGCTCTTTCTTTGTTGGATTGGTGTCATCCTTGTATAATTTTCTGTTGTAGTCTCACTGTTTTGTTTTTTGGTCTTGTAAAATAATATATCTGTGAGGAACAAACTAAAGCATAAATAGTGAAAGGTTTAAATCATGAATGTGTTGGACAACTGGTATGAAGCATAGTAGTACTAGATAAACCTAAATAACAGTACAAATGACATACTAACATAGTAACATGTTACATAAAGACCGAGTCTGGTGACAAACCGACAAATTCGCAAATGACATAAATAAAATAACACACAAACTGATGTGATATGATAATGTGGAAGCTCTAAGCTCAACCATCTATGTCCTTTCCCTCTTGGTCATAACCCATGGTGATTACTTCATCTTGGTCAGACTCAAGCTCAATATCTTCCTCATTTATATTTTCATCTCCACTTTCGGAGTAGGCATCTTCCTCAACCTCTCTTGTTTGTGTCAATCTCGCACTCCTACGCAGTCTTGTGACCTCTTCAGCGCCACATGTCTCAGCAATCAATTTCCATGTGAGTCCCGTAACAGGCTCAACATCAGAGCCTTTTTCGTCTACACCTTCAACCATCCAGCGTTGAGCAAAAGTTGCTTGAGATGCTACCAGAGGGTCCACTTTTTTATTCTTCATTGCTTTACTTCTTCTCTTTGCATGAATGTTATTAAATCGAACAAAGACAAGTTGTTTAACTCTCTCACATCGAGCAGGCGGCAGTGGCCATCGAGCCGTGGGCGGAGGGGGGGGGGGGACGACGCTCTGGCAGGCGGCCGACACCGGCGCAACGACGCTCTAGGGCTGGCGCGGATAGCGGGGGCGAACATGCAGCGGGGCGGGGGGGGCGCTGTGGGTGGCGGCGGGCACCGGGCGCAACGACCGAGCGCCGCCGACGGGGGGGGGGGGGGGGAGGGCGTACCTTGGGACCGCTCAGATCCAGAAACTGGTGCGGCGGCGGGACTTCTGAGGAGCTCAGCTCCGGGCAAGGGTTTAATGACCCTACTGTCTTCACTTCGGGTAAACTGGTCGAAACACGTTTAAACCCGAATAAAGTCCGTTCCGTTTAGCCCGTTTCGCCCGTTTAAACGGATCAACTGTTTATGGGACCGTTTATCCCCTAAACTACACAGTGCCTGGCTACCGTTTAGGATAACACTGATTGATATATATATATATATATATATATATATATATATATATATATATATATATATATATATATATAACATTTTTTGTTCAAAATAATAATTTTTATAAATCATGCTAGTCAAAATTTCAAACAATTGGAGAAAAATAGTTTACCTCAAGTTTGGTACAACAATGCGCTAGTAGTCAACAAATTAGACCTATGTGTGCTCCTATTTCATTTTTACTAGGGGTGAGCATTTGGTTAAGAGAAATTTTGATTATGAAAAATTGATAACCGTATTTGATAAAAGAAAGTCATAACTGCACAACTCGGTTGCAGTTAATTCGGTTCAGTTTTGCGGTTAACTGTATTTTAATTTGTAATATAATTTATTAGGTAATAATGATAATAAACTTAATTAAAAAATTAGTATAAATATATAAAAATGACATATATGTTCTAATGATGGATGGAGATTATTAAGATTGGATTATGATTTATGAGTTATATGATAGTGCGGGTTAAAATTTTTGTTAAATCGGTTATTTGGTTAATACGATATAACCGAAATAGATAAAAATGATAACCATATTTAATAAAAAATTTCAGTTAAGCACGTATTTCAGTTCGGTTTTATTGTTATCGGTTAAATGCACCCACCCCTAATTTACATGGTAAGCTCAAAAAACTCGATCCTCATTTTTATGGTAGGCACTTAAAATCCGCCCCTCCTTTGCTGCCGTCCGCCACGGGGGAGCTATGCCCCAGTTGGATGACGGCACCCCATGCCAGGGTCGATTTGGCATCCCATGGCACTGGGGCGATTTCTCCATCTATTGCCCCACCACATTGTCCCTCCATGAGCTCTCTAACGAGGTCGTGTAGCCTAAGCTCACGGCGACGTACGTGCCGACCTGGTCCTGCCTCCTCGAGCCATGCTGACCAGGCCGCGCAGTCGGAGCGCCCCGTCTCCAGTGCCATGCCTCGGCCGTGTTGATGAGGCCACATAGCCTTAGGCTCTCCATCTCCACTCGCCAAGTTTCGGCCACGCTCGCTGACACCATCCAGCTTGGCATGAGTACACTCACGTCGCCTCCCTCGAGGTCCCCAGCTCCCCTCGCACCAAGTTCACCTACGTCGCCACCTCCAAAATGAGTTCTTTTAAAAAAAATATTTTTACAATTTCAGTGCATATTGCTTGTCAATTTGACTTAAGTTTGTGGTGTGACTGTAGGTAGCAGCTGCTACCATGACCCCATCGCATTGCAATGTGGTAGATGAATGTCCATCCAAACTTGACTCGTCTCGATAAGTGATGGATGACCTTGCAGTAGCGGACAGTGGCGACCTAGAATTTAATGATAGGATATACAGCTCAAAAATTTATAAGTAATTTAATAGAACTATTTACTAATTTGATAAAAAATTGTAACATAATTTAGTATACATACATTAAATAACATTATAAGTGTTACTTTTAATAATTTATAATATAAATAGTTCAAGTGTAATAGTGATAGTTTTAAAATATAGATATAAGAGATTTATGATACTACTTATATGATAGAAAACTCACCATGTTATGAATTATCTGACACTAATGTTTATAATGGACGAACTAACCTCTAATTGAGCAATCAACTAGTGTCCCTCTTTATGATAGTGTGATATATAAATAAATTAGTGATAAAAATGCATAGAACGAGAAAAACATGAATAGTTTATCCAATTAAAAAAACTACTATCCAGTAGTCTGTTCTCACTAACAGATAGAAGGAAAAAGGGGCATTTGCGAAACTGACCCTGCTTCGAATCCTAACTAAACGCTTGACCCTCTTTTTTATGGTTTGTCCATATGACTCTAATTTTTTTTAAAATGAACAAATACATTGACCCTACTCCGTCTAAACTATTTAACGGTGTTAAGTTCATGGCAAAAAGACATCTTTACCCTTACACCGTTGCTCCTACTTTTCAGTGTAATATTTATGTATGACCCTACATTATACAAAAATATTTTAACGTATCCATATTATTATAGCAAAATTTCAGCAACAGTTTAAACACATACTATTTGTGTACATAGGGGTATTTTTGTCTTTTTCTATGATTTTCTTATTTTTTATTAATCTAGATTAGATGGAGCTAACAGAAGATTAAAACAGGGTTAAACGGTGATTTCAACTTCAAAAATAAAGGTTAAATGTGTAAACCCTAAAAAGGAGGGTCAAAATACAATTAGATTTTAAAATAGGGTCAGGAGCGCAATGGTCAAAAAAAAAAGTACACACTAACAGATGGGTGAAAGAAGTTGCTCTGCTCGACAACAGTAGCGAGACTAGCTGCCACGTCGCTTGTGTGTCGTAGAAAAGTGATTGGCATCCATCGGCGAGGCATGAACTGCACTCCTGCCTACTCCTGCGCGGCTGCTGACATAGCTTGCCCGTACGCGCACTCCTGCCTACGCCTGCGCGCCTGCTGACATCGCCTGCCCGTGCGCGAGCCACTGCGATTTGGGCCGGCAACGGCGAACAACGATCAAAATTAAGAGACGCGAGGAGGATTAGAAACGTCCACGCCCCCTACGCTCACTTGCTGATTTTTTCATGATTTGTTGGTTTGCCATTTGTTGATAATTTGTTCGAGAGCCTCTAGCCTTGAAGCTGCCATTTCAAAAACGTACGCACAGTATCTTAAAAAAAGTCTTCATACACACGGCGCCTCGGTTCTTGACGGCAGTGTAACACCCTACGTGTGCATGTGCTAATAAAAACCCTTGAACTCTAAAACATGTAGAGACCTGGCATAAAATTCAAATTTGAACTTGAAATGAAAATAAAAACAAGTAGAACAAATTTAAAACAAAAAGGAAAAAAAACCCAAGGGAGCCCCTCACCCCACCTGGGCCAAAACCCACTTTCCTCCCCAGCTAGCCCAGCCCAACCCGCTACCTAGGATTCTTTCTCCTCCCTCTGACCGGTGGGACCCACCCGTCAGCGCCACTTTATTCCTCCTCCCGCTGCATTTTCTTTTCTTCCGTTGCTCCATGCCCCCGTGGTCACCGATCGGCCGAAACGGCTCCTCCTCCTTTTGCAACAACCCGCTGCCTCGGATCCTCCACCCCGAGCCGCAAGCCGCCGCTATAAACCCCCCACGAAGACCCTACAGCTCCCCTTGCTCGCCGATAGACGGGAGCCGCGCGGCCGCCATCTAACCCCCTCAGTTTTCCGCCACCCTAACCAATTCCCCAGCGATTCTCCATGTCGAAGTGTTTTTCTGCGACACTTCCCCCTGTCCGCCGGAGCAGCCCACAAAGGTTCTTTTTTAGGAGGGGCTAGTGGTTTCGAGCGTCGGAGCACGATGGCGAGGATGAACTTAAGGATTTACATGGTTCGGGCCGCTAGAGCGTAATACCCTACGTCCACGGGAGTGCTTGTTGTATTACTTGCGCATATGTGTGTGAGAGAGTGAATTGGGTGGAGTTGAACCAGAGTGCGAATCCCTTGCCCGGAGGCTGCCCCGGTCCTTTTATAGCCCAAGGCCGGGGCAGTTACAATGTGGCTCGGGGCCCGACAGGTGGCCCCGCGGCTGTCCGTACCCTATACATGAACTATGGCATTTACAGCTACATGCAACGTTGCTGTCGGAGGAGTTAAGGCGCGCCGCTTGACACGCCGGGCGCCTCTGAACGGGTAGCCGGTGATGATGAAGTCCCCGTCTTGTCGCTGCGTCTTCTTGTTCTGCTGAGCGGCTCTGTGCCGTTGGGCGGCACTACTCCACCGTCACACCTCGCCGCCCTGTCTCGTCACCGTAATGGCGAACAGGCGGAGGACGGAGGCGTGCTCCGTTCGCCATGTTTCTGGGGAATGCGTGAGCCTTGAATGCACGGCCTGACAGTGCACCTCCCCCTTTACTCCTTGGCTATCCGCCCATTGCAAACTTGCAGAGCAGCGAGAGGTCCGGAGTCGTTGGACACGTGGCAGCACTGGAGCCCTCCAATGCTAGAGGTCAGGCCCGGAGCCGTAGGACACGCGATACTTCGGAGCTCTCCTCGGTGGGATGGGACGCCAGGACTTGTTGCCCTTGTGGCAGCACTGGAGCCCTCCCATTCTGGAGGTCGGGCCCGGAGCCGTAGGACACGTGGCACCTCCGGAGCTATCCTTGCCGGGAGATGTGGCTCGGAGGTTCTAGACATGTGGCAGCGCTGGAGCTCTCTCTGGCGAGAGGTCGGACCCGGCACTATTGGACACATGGCGGCTCCGGAGCCATCCTCGGCTGCTGGTAAGGCATAGAGCCTGAACACACGTGGCAGCCTCGGAGCCCTCCTTAGCAGGTGAACGGGCCCGAGTTCTAGGGCACGCGCCTTCTCTTGAGTGCTCCCTAGCCGGTGGTTGGGCCCAGCCTTCTGGCTGGGTCCCTGCCTTCTTTTGCTCTTACACGGGGGTACCCGATCTTGCGGGTATCAACAGTGGCCCCTGGGCCCATCTGGACAGAGATGAAGGCTCTTGCGGATGGGGCCTCCATCAAAAATCCCGCGTGGTGGTCTTCTGATCTTGCTTCAGACGAAGGGACTCCTCTATTGTTACGGACAAGTGTCTCTTTGTCGTTGGGGGATCGTGGGAGCATGCATTGTTCCCAACTGCCACATTACTTGCGACGGTTCCCAACACGACCCCTGCTCTTCACCTTGTCAGGCTTTATTGGGGAACCGCTTTTGCCTATTGTAACCGCGATGCCTTCTGCCCACGCTGTCCGCCGAGTGGGCCTGGCGCCTCAGCCCTTGGCGGTATGGCTGATATGGGCGTGATTTTGTCGGGCACGTCACGTTGGTCGGATTCTGAAGAGTCAGGGGCAAATAAAGAGGTCCTCTGTAGCTGGCAGGAGTCCGCTCCTTCATTTGCTTCCTTGCGCCTCTCCTTTCTTCCTTGCTTCTCTTTCTGCTCCAATGGAGACGAACCTTCAAGAGTCTCATCTCCGAAGCATCGGCGATATGGGGCGCGTGAGGTGCCTGATCGGCTGGCAGTCGCTCTAATACGATGGGAGGATTCACTGCGGATCCCTCCCGCTCGTAGATCTCTAGCCCAGCGAAGTCGTCGTCTTCACCGGGTACATGCTGGCGGGGCTCGCCTTCCCCGCTTCTTCCTTCTTCCTGACCCTACTAGAGTTCTACGGGCTCCAACTGTAGCACCTGACGCCACACTCCCTCGTGCTGGTGTCAGTCTTCGTCCACCTCTGTGAGATGTTCATGGGGGTGCGGCCGTCGGTGCGGCTGTTCCGAACGTTCTTCGTCCTCCGGTCGTCGGGGAGGAGCTCGAGCTTCCTGGGCGCCTACTACTTCCAGCATCGCACCAGATCCGTGGCGACGTACATCTCTCCCCTATCCACCAACAAGTGGGAGAACTGGAGGGATGACTGGATTATCGTGAAGACTGACGTCCACGACCGGCTGGATCTGCCGACTTCCTCCCCTTTGACCTCGCGGACCAGCTGGGAGGAGTTGCTCGACCTCTAGAGCGCTTACTCCCCTGTGCTGGCGAGGATTAAGCTCCTGACAGACCAGGGGTTCTCTTTGCTGATGGTGTTGGCCGACATCCTGGGTCGGCGCATCGGTCCCCTCCAGAGCCGTTGCCGTGCGGCCTGGATCTACACTAGCGAGAATGACTTGTCTGGCCTAGATCATTGTCCAGGGACCAACTTGAAGACGGATCTCCTGGACGCCATGTTAGGGAAGTTGTGCGTCGATGTTAGAGCCGGCGGCGTCTCTGACGATCTCGTCAACCCACCGACGTCGTGCTTGCCCATATTCATAGACCAAGGGTTGAGGTCGCAGCTCCTGAAGACGATGCCGACGCTGGACGACATTGACATTGCTCCTCGGCAGGTTGGCGATGCCTCACGAGGAGTAGCGATCCCTACGGCGACTGGAGCGAGCGATGGGAGGGCTGCTTCCTCCGCTCCGGCCCCTGCTGCTCCAGGTACTGCCGCGCCGGGGTCTGCTGCTCCTACTTCCTCCGCCCTAAGCCTAGACAAGGGTAAGGGGAAGGCGCCGGTGGCCCGCTGGCCTAGCTCCCCCGGGAAGAAGCGGAGATTGATGCGTGCATACGGGACCTTTATCTCGGCATTCGACCCCGTGGCGCCTTCGGTGACCCCAAGCGCCCCCGAGGCTGGAACGGAGGGCGTGTCTGGAGGCAGCGTGGCCGGTCTTGCATCCAAGCTTGCAAAGGGTGCTCCTGCAAATCTAGCGCCTCCGCCGTCGATGAAGAGGCCGGCTGCAGCCTGGGGATCCGGTGGTTTCGGAGGCCGGGGCAAGGGTTTCCGAGCCGCTTCATGGAGCTTTGCTGGCCCTAGGTAGATCATCCGAGGCCAACCCTTGCTGCTTTTGGTTATGCTTAGAGGTTATCTGCTGATCCCTGTTCTTTGTGTAGGGCTCCATCCGCAAGTGCTCCTTGGAGCGCTCCGGTGCCCGGAGTGTCCAGCGATCCGCCGGTGGCTTCTAGGACTGCTCCAGTTTAGGGCGCTGACCCTCCGGCACCGGCGATGTCGACACCGCCTGCCTCTTCAGTAGATGTCTCCCCGGTGGCCCCAGGTGCAGAGGACCCTAGCCAAGGACCTCTCGCCCCAAGCTCCGGGGCCTGGTTCCGGGCCAGCTGTGGCTGACGAGGCTTCGTCGGCTCATTGTGACGAGCCTGCTCCTGCCGTCGATGAGGGCGCGTCGGACGCTGCGACCCCTACCCCAGAGGTAGTACTTCCCAGCCAGAAGCACACCCGCCTCAAGCCGAAACTTCTCTGGGTCTCTGCGTCTTGGAGCCTACTCTGACGGCCATCGACATCCTAGAGGATGATGCCCAGGAGGCTCCGACATGTGTCGAGCGGCTCCCCTTGTCTGAGGCCATGGCCTCGGCTCAGGCAAGCCTCTGTCGAGTTCAGCTGGCACTGGACCAGGAGCGGGAAGCCATTAAGTAGGAGGAGGAGCGCCTTGTTGGCTAGGAAAGGCTGCTCAACCTCCAGACCTAGGAGACACGGAGGAGGTTGGAGACGAAGGAGGCTCGCCTCTGGGAGGAGCAGAAACTGACCAACCGGCAGCGGGACCTGGTTGATCAGTTGGAAGAGCAGTCCAAAAAGCTCTAGGTAGAAGCCATGGAGGCCCACCAGGCGGCCAACGATCGCCTCGCAACTCTGGAAGAGCTACAACTAGTGTTAGCTTGTCGTGAGATCGCAGTAGGCGAGCACGAGCGCGAGCTAGAAGAGAAGGAGGAGGAGTCTTCGTCGCGCTTGCAGCGGGAGCAGGCCGAGCTGAAGTCTCGGGCCGACGACTTGGACCGCCAGCAGGCTTCTTTAAACAAAGAGCGGGAAAGGTAGATGAAGGAGCACCAAGACCTCCTGGCTGCAGAATTTGATGCCTTGTTCCGCGAGGAGGGACTGCGGCACCGTGCCCGTGAGCTTGATGCCCTGGCAGCGACGTTGGCTGCCAAGCAGAGAAGACTCTTTGAGAGCGAGGCAGCAGCTCTGGCAGTGGCACGACGCGAGCTTCAGGAGCTCCAGGCCTCGCACACGGCAGAGGACCAGCAAGTCTTGGACCTCCTGGGCTGCACCGAGTCAGCACTGGTGCCCTTCGGCTTCAGCCCGGTGTGTGTCGGTGAGCCTTCGTAGGAGATGAGCCAAGTGCTCCCTGCGCTTGACTCTGCAGGCTTGAAGATGGTAGCGTTGGAAGACGTTGTCGTCGACCAACTGGAGGTGGAGGGAAAGGCCCTGGCTAAGGAGGTGGCAACACATGTGTCGACTTTCTTCTGAAGCTGGGACCCCAGTGTTTCCTTGGAGCCGGTCGTCCAAGGCCCCGTCGCTGCGAGAGAGGCGGCAGTCTGGTCTGCAGTCGAAGACATAGGATCCCTCGTCGCCGAGCGGTTTAGGCATGGTGCGGGCGAGTCGTAGGCGGACCCCGACCTTTGTATCTTACTCCTGTGCTGGTGAATGAAAAACTTTTTGTTAGCCTCTCATCCTTCAGCCGCTCGGCGCAGGGTCCGGTAGGACGGACCACGTTAGCTTTCGCGAGGTCCCCTAGTCCTTGATGATGCAAAGGACCGGAGGCTCTCTCATTTGTCAAAGTGGTTGATGCTTCCTTGTTGCTTGCTGTAGATATGTACCCACTTCCTTGCTGTGTGTTGCAGGGGTCCGACCGTCTTGCTTGCCTTGACCAATCGTGACGGCCCCCTGGAAGGTGTGCCCAATTGCTTGGGGACGCATGGCAAAAAGGCGCAAGACGCTAGCTCCGGACCCTTCGGGATACGCCATCCTTGGGGGTCCGAGAGTGGCCCCCTGGGAAAGCTGTTGTTCCAGAACCAACCCCACGGACCGGAGCCCTGTGGCCTACACAAACTCTTAGAAGAAAGGGGTAACCACGCCGTGTAGTTGTATTTTCCCTGTTCGCTGACCCCATTACGGCTTATGGTCTTATGCTAAGCTACAGGGCCAGGACAATTCGGTGTAGTAGTGTCCGGACCCTGGTTACCATCCTTCCTAGGGTGGTGTGCCATCCGGGCACCCAGCACTTGGTTGCTGTGCTGAGGAGGTAGAGTGTGCATGCTTAGGGTACAGGACGAGGCTAAGAAGGCTACACACCCTGGACCTCCCGCTGACAGGGCACTCCGAGGGAGCATCTTCTAGCGCCACCGGACCCGAGCAGGAAGGTAACCAAGGGGGTCCGAAGACAACACAGGTGCCTTAGGCGTTTCTGCCCTGTATCTGTACGACATAATTTAGCCAAGAGCGAGACAGAAAAACACAACTATGTACATGTCGAAAGGTACACAAAAATATACGCAAGCTTGAAAGGAAGCTGCAAAAATGTAGACGTGCATAAGGTAGGGCAAGAGTTTTCTTTATCATGGTGCTACATAGGAGGATCCAGGTTGTACAGGAGTTCAACGACTCACTACGGGATGACAGAGTAGCCGGACTCCCCTGGAGTTTAGTTGATCCGAGCACTAGTCCTAGGCACTACGACCATTTTACAGAAAACACTGCCCTACCCTAAGCTACGGGTCAAACTTACGAAGGTCCTCAATGTTCCAAGGGTTTGGAATCAGGTCGTCATCCTCCGTCGCCAGGCGGACGCATCCTGGTCGACATACTTGTGTCACCCGGAAGGGACCTTCCGAGTAGGGGGAAAGCTTGTTGGAGTCCTCCCAGGAAAGTATTTGCCAGAGCACTAGGTTTCCCACCTGCAGCCCTATGCTCCGCACGGTCCGCTGGTGGTAGCATCGGAGCGCCTGGTGGTATCGTATATTCCGGATGGCAGCCATCCATCTGTGCTCGTCGACGAGCTCGAGATCTTCACGCCGGATCTGTTCCTGCGTGGCTTCGTCGTATGCCTTGACACGAGGGGAGCCCAAGGTGATCTCTGGAGAGAGTACGACCTCAGCTCCGTAGACCAGGAAGAAGGGAGTCTCCCCTATGGCTCGGCTGGGTGATGTCCAGCTAGCCCATAGTGTGCACGGAAGCTCATCAATCTAGTTGGCTCCATGCTTTTCAAGGCCAGCGTATGTACGCGTTCTGAGGCCCCTGAGTATCTCAGCATTGGCTCTCTCAACCTAGACGTTGCTCTCTGGGTGAGCAACGGACGCCTAGCAGACCTGGATACCAAGGTCCTCGGAGTACTCTTGGAACGCTGCACTGGTGAACTGGGTCCCGTTGTCGGTGATGATCCTGTTCGGGACTCCGAACCTGCAGATGATTGACTTGATGAATTTTACCGCGGACTGCTTGTTGATGGTGACCACATGGGTTGCTTCCGACCTTTTGTTGAACTTGTCTACGACGACGTATTGGTACGGGTACCCTCTGACGGCTCTGGGGAATGGCTCCAGGATGTCCAGCCCCCATACTGCGAATGGCCATGTGGGCGGGATCATATGCAGCGTCTGCGCTGGTGTGTGGATCTGCTTGGCGTGGAACTGGAACACCTTGCATCTATTGACCAGCTCAATGGCATCCAGGAGAGCTGTCGGCCAGTAGAAGCCATGCCGGAAGGCTTTACCGACCAGCGCGTGGGACGAAGCGTCGCAGACCTCCTCCTGGGTTATGCACCGCAATAGGACATTGTTGGCGCCACATCGGTAGGGATCCCCATCTCTTAGCCATATGAATGATCCGTTTAGCAGATACATGTCCATCAGGAAGGACATTGTCCTTCAAGTAGGTCCGGACCTCCGTGATCCATGCGGCAAGTCCTACTTGAGCTTGTGGATCTTGGGCGCCGGGTTGCACGGAGTCCCCGGTGATTCAAATGATCCTTTACGGGTTCCATGGTTGCAGGGCCGCTGGGACTGCCAGCATCGAGGTGCTGGACTCTCCCCCTTCGCCAGGTTTGGCAGGCCAAACTGTTGGACGCAACAGCTTCCATTAAAAGTCGCGTTCGGAGACCAGAGCCCACGTAGAGGCTTTTGTTGAAAGGTCGTCTGCCACCGCGTTGTTGGCGCGGGGGATATGGCACAACTCCAAGGCATGAACCTCCTTCTCCATCTTATGCACATGGATAAGATACGAAGCTAGCTGAGGATCATTGCAGGAGCACCCACGCTTGACTTGTTTCATGACAAGCTGGGAGTCTCCTTTGACTAGCATCTGCCGCACGCCTAAAGACAACGCAGTACTCATCCCAAATATGAGGGCTTCGTACTCTGCCATGTTGTTCGTAGCCTTGAAGTCGGGGTGCACCATGTACTTGAACTGCTCTCCCGCTAGCGAGATGAGCAGGCCCCCATCTCCGGCACCTTGCTTGCGTGAGGATCCATCGAAGTAGAGTGTCCAGTGGGGTCTGGTGAACACCGGAGGTCTAGGCTCCGAGTCGCCGTCGTCTTGGCCCCCTGGGTGGGATGGAGACGGAGTCCATTCTGCCACGAAGTCCACCAGTGCCTGGCTCTTGACGGTGTGGTGCGGCAGGAAGTTGAGGTCGAACTCCGCCAGCTCAGCTGCCCACTTCGCTATGTTCCCCGTTGTGTTGGGGCTGCGTAGCACCGCCTGGAGGGGTCCATATCATCTTCCTCCATTGGCAGGAGGCCGCAGCTTCTTGGTCTTGGGGTCCGGCCTCCGGGAGCTGGGACCCGGGGGCGTCCGGGCCCGGAGCTGCCCCAAGCTCTCCTGCGGGGTCCAGGTTCTGAGACTCAGGACCAGCAGCAAGATCTCCGCTTGGTGCTTGGAGTCGCTCGAGCTCTGGCCGCTCGGTGACCAGGACCATGCTAACGACTTCTTCCTTCGCAGCAATGTAGAGCAGCAGGTGCTCACCCGGCTCCAGAGCTACGATGACCGATAGTGATGTGAGGTACTGCTTCAGCTCTTGGAAGGCCTTGTCAGCTTCTTCGGTCCAGACAAAGGGTCCGGTCTTCCGCAAAAGCTTAACGAATAGGGGAGCACGCTCTGCCAGTCGGGAGATGAACTGACTGAGAGCGGCCAGGCATCCCGTGAGCTTTTGCACGTCCTTGACTCGGGCGGGAGGGCACATCATCTCTATAGCCTTGATCTTGTTGGAGTTAGCCTCGATTCCTCGGTGAGAGACCAAGAAACCGAGGAGCTTCCTAGCAGAGACTCTGAATACGCACTTATCTAGATTCAGCTTGGTGCGTGTTGTGCGCAGCTTGTCGAAGACTAAGGCTAAGTTGTCTAACAGAGATGTATGCGACTTGACCTTCACTACGATGTCATCGTCATACACCTCCACTAAGTCCCTTACGAGGTCCCCAAATGTCTTATGCATGGCACGCACAAAGGTAGGCAAGGCGTTTTTGAGGCCATAAGGCATAGAGACATAGCAATAAAGGCCTTCTACTATTATAAAAGCAGTATGCTCTTCATCTTCTCTAGACATAGGTATTTGATGAAAACTAGAATAAGCATCTAGGAAGCACAGTAGATCACAGCCAGAAGTAGAATATACAATTTGATCTATTCGTGGGAGGGGAAAGGGGTCCTTATGGCATGCCTTATTTAGGCTGGTGTAGTGGATGCACATCCGAACCTTCCCGCCAGCCTTGGGTACCACAACAAGGTTGGCCAGCCATCTTGGATGGTCGACTTCTCGGATGAAGCCGGCGTCGATAAGCTTCTTGATTTCTTCACGGATGAAGTTTTGCCGCTCGACGGACTGCTTCCGAGGCTTCTGCATCACTGTCTTGGCGTCGAGGTGGATCTTCAGATGGTGCTCGATCACCTCCCTGGGGATCCCGGGCATTTGTGATGGTTGCAGAGCTATCACCTTGACGTTAGCGCAGAGGAAGGTGATGAGCGTGAGTTCCTATTTACTACCCAAGTTTCTTGCAATGCGGGTGATTTGGGTAGGATCCTCGCTGATCTGGATGACCTTGACCGGGACCTCCTCCGCATCCGAAGGCTGAATGCGGGGTGCAGAGGGCGAGCCACGTTGTCATGTGCTGGGTGGCTCCTTGCTTGTCCCAGCGGCCCCAGAGGCCTCCTCCTTTGATGCCGCCAGAGCTTGGAGCTTCTCTAGCGCCGTGACCCCGGCGGTTCGATCTGGTCGGACCCTGAGGACACCACTTGAGGTCGGCATCTTCAGCACCAGGTAGCCGTAATGAGCTAAGGCCATGAACTGGTACAACACCGGTCTGTCGAGGATGGCATTGAAGGGGAGGTTGACCTCCGCCACATCGAAGACGACGCTCTCGGTGCGGTAGTTCTCAGGCGTCCCGAATGTCACCGGGAGGGAGATGCTACCGCGTGGAAGGATGGACCGGGCCCACTCTAGAGAATAGGCGTGACAGGGCCATCTTTCCCATCGGGATCTACAGCTTATGGAAGCCCTGCAAGACTGATGAGATTAAGGCCCGCTCCTCTATCGACCAGCACGTGGTAGAGCCTCACGTTGGCTATGGTCGGGGAGACGATGAGCGGCAGTTGCCCGGCCCCCGCCATGTTCTTCGGGCAGTCGGAGGTAGAGAAGCTGATCTCTGTCTCCATCCAGTTGCGGTAGGGAGCCGTCTTGGGAAATGGTGCTACTGCCATGACCTCCCGCCGGAGGGTCTTGACATCTCGTCGGAATGTGATGTCCCATGACCCCCCGTACATCACATGGCGTCTTTCGACGCTCGCCCGGGCTGCGGTCACGGGAGTGAGAGTCGGACTGGCCATAGACGACCTTCAATGCCCTCTCGGTGTATTGATACTCCAAACCCCGCTCAGCGTCAGCCTTAGTTTTGGCCCTTTGTTTACCCTCCAGCTGATGGAAGGGTGCGCCATCCTGGCGCTGCTGTTAGAGCTCTCGGAAGCGCTCCGCTAACTTCTGGATCTCTCGGCACTCGCTGGCACTGTGCCACTTATTGTTGTGGAACGAGTACCTCTGGTTGCCGTCGTCGCTCTCGGATGGCTGTCACGAGCGCTTGTCGGTGCGTGGCCCTCGGCCCCCTGCAGCTGCTACTACAGCTGCAGTGTGGACTCCGACCAGCGACTTGTCGTTGCCGTCGATGTTCTTCTTCTTGCCGCTAGAGCCTTCCCTGGCAGACTCATTCCCCTTGCTAGGCGGAGTGTGCCAGTTGCGGCCCTCTGCGGTCCTGGCACACTTGTTCGCCAAGCTGAAGAGCTCGGAGACGTCCTGCACATCGTGCGTGGCCAACTTCTCGAGCATCTTCTTGTCACGGACACCCTGTTGGAAGGCGACGACGACGGAGGCATTGGATATGCGGGGAATGGTGTTCCTAAACTGGAAGAAACGCTGGATGAAGGAGCGCAGCGACTGTTCCGGTTGCTGTTGCAAGGCGCGGAGGTCGGCCTCCTGCTCGGCCGGGTGTAGGAACTCCTGAAGTTGAACGTGAACTGATGGCACAACACTTCCCAGGAGGTTATAGACTTCTAGGGCAAGTTCATGAGCCACGTCTAGGCTGACCCCGTCAAGGCCACGGGGAAGTAGTTGGCCATGATGGCCTCATCCCCTCCTGTAGCTAGAATGGTGGTGGAGTAGATCTGCAGGAATTCGACGTGGTTGACCATCCTATCGAACTTCTCCAGCAAGTGTGACCGGAACTTGCATGGCCACACTGTCATACGAAGGTGCGGGGCCAGAGCCATGAAGCCTTCCACTGAGCCTAGGGAGACGGGGTTCTAGCCCGCGTAGATGGGGCGCATGGTACCCGGGGTACCATACTCCTCCTTGAGGCTACGACGCCACTCGCGCTGTCGCTCAAAGGTGACGCAACCATCTTCTTTCTGACGGTGGCGGCGGTCTAGCTCAGCTCAGAGATCTATGGTGGGGAGCCTGGACGTCGCCGTCGAGTGGGTTGCTGCCATCCTGTAATCCCTCGTTAGGGTACGGGGTGGTAGCTGCACCGTCTCCGGTCGCTATCTCCGGTGGCACGGCGAGTTGAGCACGGCGACGATCAGGTGGTCGACGTCATTGCGCCACTGCTCTACAGCAGACAGGGAAGCTCCCATGCTTGGGGGGTTGTGGAGGAGCGCGCGTGCTTCTAGGAGCGCACTCTCTGGGCTTGCTTCGGTCGGCGCTTGCGACGCCGTCGGAACCGAAGGCTGCCGGGTGGCAACAGGCACCGTCGCTATAGGAGCTCGCGCCGGCGTAGTCGTTCCTACCCTAGAGCGGGATGAAGTTTCCTGCTCCCTCCACTGCTGGCGACGCGATGGGCGGGAAGAGGCTCCGAAGGACTGGATGTTCACCATCGTGGGCTTCTCAAAGGGCTTCAAAAACCAGAAGCCCCCTACCTGGCGCGCCAAATGTCGAAGTGTTTTTCTGTGACACTTCCCCCGGTCTGCCAGAGCAGCCCGCAGAGGTTCTTTTTTAGGAGCGGCTAGTGGTTTCGAGCGTCGGAGCATTATGGTGAGGATGAACACGAGGATTTACGTGGTTCGGGCCACCGGAGCGTAATACCCTACATCCACGGGAGTGCTTGTTATATTGCTTGCACGTATGTGTGTGAGAGAGTGAGTTGGCTAGGAGCCGAACTAGAGTGCGAACCCCTTGCCAAGAGGCTGCCCCGGTCCTTTTATAGCCCAAGGCTGGGGCAATTACAATGTGGCCCGGGGCCCGACAGGTGGCCCCGCGGCTGTCTGTACCCTATACATGAGCTAGGGCATTACAGTTACATGCAATGTCACTGTCGGAAGAGTTAAGGTGCGCCGCCTAACACGCCGGGCGCCTATGAACAGGTAGCTGGTGATGATAAAGTCCCCGTCTTGTCGCTGCGTCTTCTCGTTCTGCTGAGCGGCTCTGTGCCGTTGGGCACCACTGCTCCACCATCACACCTCGCCGCCCTGTCTCGTCACCGTAATAGCAAACACGCAGAGGACGGAGGCGTGCGCCGTTCGCCATGTTTCTGGGGAAGGCGCGAGCCTTGAATGCTCGGCCTGACAGTGCACCTTCCCCTTTACTCCTTGGCTATCCGCCCATAGTAGACTTGCAGAGTAGCGAGAGGTCTGGAGTCTTTGAACACGTGGCAGCACCGGAGCCCTCCCATGCTAGAGGTCGGGCCCGAAGCCATAGGACACACGATACTTCAGAGCTCTCCTCGGTGGGGTGGGACGCCGAGAGTTGTTGCCCATGTGGCAGCACCAGAGCCCTCCCATGCTGGAGGTCGGGCCTGGAGCCGTAGGACACGTGGCACCTCAAGAGCTATCCTTGCCGGGAGACGCGGCTTGGAGGTTCCGGACACATGGCAGCGTCGGAGCTCTCCCTGGCGGGAGGTTGGGCCCGACACCATTGGACACGTGGCGGCTCCGGAGCCATCCTCGGCTGGTGGTAAGGCGCAGAGCCTGAATACACGTGGCAGCCTCGGAGCCCTCCTTAGCTGATGAACGGGCCCGAGGCCTAGGGCACACGCCTTCTCTTGAGTGCTCCCTAGCTGGTGGTTGGGCCCAGCCTTCAGGATGGGTCCCTGCCTTCTTTTGCTCTTACTCGCGGGGGTACCCGGTCTTGCGGGTACCGACACTCCCCTATTTTGTTGAGCTAACCCGTCAGGATCCTCTACAGGGACACCGACAAGCTATTTTGAGTCCCTCCTGACGAAGATCGCAATTGTCCCACGGTTGCCGGTGAGACCCTCTGCCACTCCTAGAAGCTCTCCTACTTTCCACCGTTTTCCCCACGAGCTGATCATGCCAACACCCTTCCCTAGCTTCGGTACATGCTGTAGACATGGAAAACACAAGAAAATGCCGCCGAGACGATGCCGCACCGTAACACCTACGACCTCTCCTGCCGCTCTCCGTCGTGAGTTGCTTCTACACCTCCACGGATCACGCTTACCCCCTAGGTGAGCTCCCCCAGCGATCCTCTTGCTTTTTCGGTGTTTAGTTGTGCTTAGGAGGCTTTGTAGACGAGGATGGGTGAAGCTTTGGCGAGGTTTGCCTCGGTCCATGCTGCGCCGCCGTGTTCGCGCCACCCAACGGCGGTCGGAGGTAGCCGAGCCCCCCTCAGCCGTCGGATCCCCTGTGGACGGCTGAGATTAGAGCAGGGATACCCTTTCATTTGTTTAAATCCCGTCACCCAATAGTCGATGAATGGCCATGATTAGATCCAGGATACGGATTCAGATTATAAACCCCAGCCACCGATGCCAGATCCAAAGGCCGACGTTAAACGTGCCTTTTCCCGTGGTAGATTTCACACCCAGCCCCCAGGAAATTTTGGTCTAGTGCAAATGCCCCCCTGGTTTTTGCAAAATCAACCCTAGACTCTCTGGGAATTAGAGAATCTGATGTAAAATTGATGTTAGGCCCCTGTAAATCCCAGTTTTATTATTTCAGCCCTGGAATTCACTTAAATTAACTGTTTAGCCCCTGTAGATTCCTGGAAACTAATATTTTAGACCCTGAGTGCTCCTATTTTTATGAAAACCACCCCTGGTCATTCTGAAATTACATACAAGCCTTTAGAACCCTCTGTAATTAATGTTTTAGCCCCTAGAATTACTAAAAATGTCATTATAGGTCTCTGGCTGTTCTGTTTTTGCAATCAGCCCCCTGAATAATCTGTTTTAACATTTTAACACCTAGGATACTTCTGGACATTCACAGAAATACCCCTAGACCATGCTGAACTTGCACAAAACCCCCTGGACCTTGTTGAAATCATATAAAACGCCATGTAACATTCTGAAATGGCATTTAACCCCTGAAACATGTTGTAATTTAGCTAATAAGTCCCTAGATAAGTTATTTTATTACTAAAAAGCCCCTGCAGCATGCTGAAATGACAAAAATACCCCTGTCTAGTGCTGGAATTACAATTAAGTCCTTGTTTACTTGCTGAAATGACCATAATACCTGCTGTTAGTACTAAATTCACATTTTAGCCCCTGGCTAGTGTTGTTGTTTACATTTTAATCCCTGATTAGTGTTGGAAGGATAGGAACCCCCTAAACATGCTGAATTTATATGTAGGTCCTTAATATTTGCTGTTTTTGCATAATACACTCGTACCAATGTCCATAGAGCAAACTAGTCATAAAAGGCAGAATAAAATTATCCTTGCATATTATAAATGACTTAGGACATATAATTAGTTATTAAAAATGAACCTGATAATGTAAATGGCTAGGAATTGCTTGAATAAAATACAATTACCATGATGGATTGTGTTGGAGTTTTTTCTTATTGTGTTTTGTTACTTTTCTTGCACATGTGATGATGTGGATAAAATAGTCCCCGAGTCGGTGTTCGACCTGCAAGCCCAAGACAGTTGAAGATCCCGAGCAACAACACTTCTCGAGAGGCAAGTGTCCTTGATCACTTTGCTCCTATTTTAGAAAATTTTAGTTAGAATTGCATGCATTGTCCTTAATATGAATCTCATGATAGGAAGTTTACCAGTTTTCCTGATTCTTCCTTGTAGCCTAGTTATGGGATGGATTGGGGTTTACTTTTAATGTTTCATGCTTAGCCATGCTTAGTAGATGGGTGGGATAATTTTACATTTATTTCTATTATCATGATCATTGTGGATTTTGTTGTGGATGTATATATGTGGTTATAGAGATAGTAATCTAGCAAGCTGGTTGGTACACAGTTGGTGCCGTGTGCACGAGACTCGGGTTGGTGGTTAGTGCCTACGTAGATCCTAAGGACCGGTTCGTGAGACTTGTGATCTAGCTTACTACCGTGTCACAATAAGAACTGTTATGGGACCGTGTGGCTGGTTAAGTTGTTTCTATCTTTCCTTGTGTACACCATAGAGATGTTGTTGTG
This sequence comes from Neostapfia colusana, assembly GCA_030760725.1. Classification (NCBI taxonomy): domain Eukaryota; kingdom Viridiplantae; phylum Streptophyta; class Magnoliopsida; order Poales; family Poaceae; genus Neostapfia; species Neostapfia colusana. The sequence goes on from JASWHV010000015.1 coordinate 71,196,120, forward strand.
GCGCAAGAGGGGCCTCTGCGTCGGAGGTGGAATGGACTCCAGGATGTCGTTAGCGGTGAAACCTTAGCAGATGTGTACGGGTTGGGTAGTGCAATGTAAAGGTCACGTCGTGTACTCCTGGCCACAGACAATAGAAAGTGTGAGATGGAGGGATGAAGTTTCTTTAGTTGTCGACGGGCGATGAAATCATGACTTGTGGGTAAAGTGGTACAAACTCTACATAGTCAAAACTGTCTAGACATCCGTGCTCATGGTCAAGAGCGGGCTAGTAACTCATTCATGATTAGCATGGGTCTGGAGTGGTTGGTGGTTTGGAAAGGTTGTGCAGTTGGATTTGGCGACACTTGGATACAAGATTTGGGGATGATGGGATACACCTAGTAATTAGGTTACATAAACAACATTAGGGATAGGTTTGCTTAGTGCATAAGCCGAGTTGGACTTCCTTGATTCTTGCCTCATATTATATACAGTTTCCCACACTTGCTGAGTACTCTATGTACTCAGGTGCTTTCCTTTTTCTTTGTGATATGCTGCTCAGGACACGAAGAGGAAGTTAAAGATGGCGAGGATGACGGCTTTGATCCCGACATGCAGTACTAGACTGGTGTACCACAGGACGATGCCTGTGATGAAGTCCTACTTTAGTTTCCGCTATCATATGTACTTTTATTTTGATCACATGAGGCATTTCATGTAACGGATGATATATTGACCACACTTAATTGGCCTTAATATTATGATACATTTACTCTTATTTAGTCCTGTGTATGATATAACGATCCTGACATACATGAGAGTACGCTTGGTCTCTTTTGTAGGAATCGGGCGTGACAGGCAGCCAACATGCTAGCGGTTGCAGCACGTGGAGTCTTTTTGTGCGATTGTTTGTGTCCATCGGTTTCATCTGTGGTCCGTTACAATTTGTTGCTCTTTCTGCTTTCCCTCCTTCGCTGTAGCCTGGTTCGTCCATTTGTATGATGCGCTTGGTTGGCTGATGGCTGGCCCACAGAGTATGCCATGGCCCACCTGGCATACCCTGTAGGTCCACCCATGGTAGCCGAAGGGAGACATTCGTCACCGTCTTAGCAATGAGAGGGTGAGGTGGGTCCCTGTCGAGGCCTCGAGAATGAGGTCAAGACCCACGATGCCCTGTAGCTGCGGGAGGCAGTCCGTGGCAGCGCACAGGAGGCACCATCACCCATCTACGTCGCTCGTTGAGAGGGAGAGGAGGAGCGGGAAGAGGAAGGGAGGCACCAATGCAACTAGATCTTGGAGGAGGTGGTGGATGGCGAAGGACGGTGTTGCGACACGAAGCGAATTGCGACGAGGACGGTGTTTGGCTAGGGTTTGCTTGTTTGGCTGGGTTTCTGATATAAGAAGCGCGCGATCTGGACCATGCCACCGCTAGGCTGTAATAGTAGTTGGGTGGGCCACTTCACTTGATGGGCTAATCAGGCTGCTGTAAAACGGGTCATGTACATGCGGCCCATCGTGTCGGAACTTTGGCTCAAGCATGACCCATCAACCCAGCTATTTTTTTCTTGCCATCTCTCTTTGAGCCTCGATAATTAGGGGTGAAAACGGTCGAAATGGTTGGAAAATTAGTTAAATCGTTTTCATTTTCATATATAATTTTTGGAAACGGTGTCAGAATCGGTACCATCGGAAACGGATATGATATCAAACATTTTGGAAATATCGGAAACGGATATATTGGACTAGAAATCCATCGATATCGGAATGGTTCCGATTTGTTTTTCGGAAACAACACCCTAACATCACTCTAGTAATCATAAAAAATTGATAATAAGTAATGCAAGTAAAATGTAATCATTCGTGGCATGCACGCTAATCCATATATAGCCCGTACATTAAAATTAACTAAAAATAAAATATTGTGTCATACATCCATACCACATGACCACAAATATAACTAAAAATAATATTCTTTCAATATTTTCCACCTAGCTCCTCACTTTCATCCATCACATCTGGATCACTTTCTATTTCCTCATCCTTCAAGAACGAAACAAAAGGATACATACATCAATTAGATTGTCATTTAGTCTAGTATTTCCTAAAATAGAAGAATGTTTTAATTTTATTGTAACAAACAAACCTGAAGTGCCATGTTAGTCACCTCCATAACCTCGACATCAACAACAATTGAAGCAACGCTTTTATAATTAAAAAACAATAGTGGATAAGTTAAAATAAGTAAGAAATCCATGTAAAACTATACATTAATGAAATTGCTACCTTATTTTGCTGCATCAACCCAATTTTTGGTACAAATCAAAGCTTTTACCATCTCAGGGTCAAGATTATTAGTGACATGTTCAAGTTCAATCCAAACAGTATAAAGTTGGGCCGCATAACAGAACAAAATGTTCTAGTGACTAGTGACATGTTCAAGTTCAGTCCAAAATGTTCAAAATTCATTTCAAATGCTCGGTTCAGTTTGACTTGAAGGTTCTGATTTCTGACCAAATTAAATCTCAACACATGAATATGAACAAACCATGTATACTCATGTGAATTGGTAAATAATTGTACACATTTCAACTATGAACAAACTATAAACAGAACATTCATGTGAACTAGTACCTGCAATTCGAGCATCCACATGCACCGATGGTGGAGGCGGCTCCAAGAACAACAGACAATGTGTGGGGGTGGTCCGGGTGGAAGTAGAATTCTCTCCGGTTGGCACCATCACCGGATCGGATACGGGTGCGAGCATAGGAAGTAGCCGGATGCTTGGTGGCTGAATCCGACCTGCGGGCAACCGAGCACGAGCCAAGGCGACGAGCGCAAGCGGCCGGTTGCGGTGCATGGCAGAGGGCTGTAGGGTGCAGGAGGCGCGCGGGCCTTCAGTCGGTTGCTGGCGCCGGGCACGATTGGAGGGCAGCGGGCAGGTCGACTGGAGGTGGCGGGCCATCAGGCCGGCGACCGGTAGTGAGCGTCGGCGGCGGCCGCTGGAGGGCGGAGGCAAGACCTTTCGGTCGGATTGGGCGAGGTGGCGAGTGGAGGTGTGAGGGTAGAGGGTTCCCGTCCCGGTTGTGCCCTTTGCGAGTGGAGGCGTGACCTAGGGCGCGCTGGGTTGTGGCCGTTTACCAATGGGCCGAGCCAATTGGGCAGTGTCAGAAATTATTTGGAAATCGTTCGGAAATTTCTGAACAAATTTGGAATTCCGACTATTCGGTCGGAAATCTGGCCAAATCACTTCCGTTCCGATTTCCAGAATTTTATTTCTGATTTCCGATCCATTTCCGAATATTACCGACTAAAACGGTAAACGGTTCGAAAATTTTTAGAATCGGTGTCGAATGATTCGAAAAATTATCATCCGTATTTTACCCCTATCCATAATGCATCCATCTCCTTTTATGTAGAAAAACTTTGGGAGGCAGCCAAGAATGTGAATCCTATTCTGCCTCACCGACACGCCGGATAAAAGCATCATATGCCTGCCGAAAGGAGAACCTCCTGTCCTTCGCCATTTAATCACAAACGCATAACAATTTCGCTACCACTCCTCAACGAAATTATTTTCAATGATAACATTGCTCACCTCCTCCACTCGATAACAAGAATGTGAATGTTTCCTAGGTAGACGAAGCTGAGCCCGCCACCTCACCGAGAGCGACCAGCGGCAGCCGCACCCACGATGGCGCCGCGGACGTTGTGCGGCCGCTGCGGCGCGTACCTGTCCGTTCCCTCCGGCGGCGCGCGCTCCGTGTGGTGCCCACTCTGCCACGCCGTCACGCGCGTCGAGCGCCGCCCGCACGGCCTGCACCGCGCCGCCGTCGGCTTCATCAAGGGCCTCATCAGCTCCATCGTGTCGCCGACAGCGCAGCCGTCTCAGCCCTCGCTGTCGTCGGGCTCCCTGCGCCCGTTCGGTGCGGCGTCCCAGCTGCCGGCGAGCTACCCGCGCGTCCGCGGCAGCTGCAGGAAGCGCGCGCTCCTCGTCGGGATCAGCTACGCCGGCACCAAGTACGAGCTCAAGGGCGCCGTCAACGACGTCAACTGCATGGGCTTCCTGCTCCGCCAGAGGTACAACTTCCCCAGCGACTGCATCCTCGTCATGACGCGTAAGTCCACGACCGCACCACACTCGAGATCTTGTCAAGGACGGGGTCGATTGCCTAAATGCGTAATAAATTTTGATGATCCGTCGCGGCAGAAGAGGAGAGGGACCCGGACAAGATGCCGACCAAGTATAACCTCCGCCAAGCGATGCGGTGGCTGGTGGAAGGTACTACCCCCGGCGACTCCCTGGTGTTCCACTTTTCCGGCCACGGCGTGCAGAAGCTGGACACCAGCGGCGACGAGGTGGACGGCTACGACGAGGCGCTCTGCCCGATGGACTTCGAGGACCGCGGCGTCATCCTCGACGACGAGGTCAACGCGACCGTTGTCCGGCCGCTCGGCCCAGGCGTGACGCTGCACGCGATCATCGACACCTGCCACAGCGGAACGATCCTGGACCTCCCCTACCTCTGCCGCATATCCAGGTAAACGCACGGCCGGATCGATACCATATCGCCGTCAGTCCTTTGAATCGATCACGAACTTCACGAGTGTAATTGCTCGATCGTTGTCTTCTTCAAGGACCGGATACTGGCAATGGGAGAATCACAGCCGCCCGTCCGGCGAGCCTAAGTGCACCAACGGCGGTCTCGCCATCTCGATCAGCGGCTGTGGCGACAGCCAAACATCGCAAGATACCACGGTCAGCAGTCACGTTGATCCAACCGGCTAGCTGCCACAACAGTCTCCGGAGAGTTAATTTCTCCAGCTCAATGCACCTTTGTCCGTGCAGGCGTTCTCCGGCTCCACCTCGACCGGCGCCATGACGTACAGCTTCATCAAGGCAGTGGAGTCCGACCCGGGCACCACCTACGGCCGGCTCCTCACGGCGATGAGGGCGACCATCCGTGACAATGGCGGAGAGTTCGGCATTCCCGGACCCATCGGCACCTTCTTCCGCCGGGTTATCACCTTCAGCTGCGCGCAGGTACTAGCTAATCAAGCTCGAAATTCGCTAAAGGAAAACGTGTTTACTCCTCCATGCTGATCCCCTGCTTGTAATTTGATTGGTTTTGCAGGAGCCCCAGCTGTGTGCTTCGGAACCGTTTGACATCTACAGGAAGCAGTTTGTCTTGTGATCGAACTTGTGGTCGATTTGCAACGTTAATTAATTCTATAACATGTAATGAAAGAAACATGAATCATCTAAAAATGAAAAAAACATGATTGGCAGTTTGTAGTTCGTTCTTTTATCTTAGGTTTATGACTCGAGTAAAACATTAACCGCAGGTCTCAAACACGCCCATTTACGATAGCCAGAACTGTCATAATTAAGCCATAAGCCATCGTAAACAACTTATTTATGACAGTGGCTAGACGTCACAAGTCTGGAGTCGTAAATAAAGTTATTTACGGCGGTCTGACTCGATCGTCGTAAATACGAAGACGTGCCAGGTGACACCCTCTGTAAGCTTATTTACGATGGCCTAGAGCAGGCCGTCGTAAATTATACAGACTTATTTATGACGGCTAGCTCCAAGCCGTCGTAAATAATATATATTTACGACGGTCACCTCTAGACCGTCGTAAATAAGAGATTTTATTTAAAAAATAGAAAAATACTAACCTTCACATTATAATAGTATCAAATATAAGACAAGACAGTACACACTCTCACGTCCGCTACCTCCGAAGCACAGAGTGTCGTCCTCGCGTCGTGCTCCAGGTCCTGATAGCTGCGGCGATGGAGTCTGAGCCTATGTCGTCGATCTCTATGATGTATAAGTGTAGTTAGAGCAATTATGGCTAAGTTTGGCTATGTTTTGAGCAATTTTGGCTATGTTATGCTACATTAGCAATTATGGCTAAGTTTGGCCATGTTTGAACAATTACGGCTAAGTTTGACTATGTTTGAGCAATTATGGCTAAGTTTGACTATTTTTGAGCAATTATGGCTAAGGTTGGCTATGTTTAAGTAATTATGGCTAAGTTTGGCTATGTTTGAGCAATTATGGCTAAGTTTGGCTATTTTTGAGCAATTATAACTATTTGACTATATTTGACTAATTTTAGCTCAGTTTACTACAATAATCTAATTTATGTTGATTTGAAGAAGTGTTGCTTAACTGTGCCACTAAAGATGGCACTTGTGGCTCCGCCGACACCGATGGCTACATCAGCGGCTGCCATAAGGGAATGACAACCCCTTGCCCATTCTGCTGGGCTAAGACCCGTGATAGCAAAGCATTAGTACGTGAATATTAAATGATATGATTGGTTTGTATTTTAAGTTACTACCTGTATCGCCTCTTGTATATGTGCATTGTAGATAGCTTGATACTCCTGTGTGGCCTTCAATAGCGCTTCTTGCTGCTCGAGCTTCTCCCGTGTTAGGTGTAGCTTCGCTTGGACACTTTAAAACTCCAGATCTCTCTGCGACATCCCTCGGCTGGGTCCAGCAGACGAAGACTGCGAGGAGAATCCTCTCGAAGGCCCGCCTCCCTCGAGTCAACCAATCAATCAAAAATGGCAAAACTATAAAAAAATTAAGAGTAAGATTATGTAGCTCGAATTGACAGAAATAAAATTAGCTACCATCGCACTGTCCATAGGATTTTTCGTCACCGCTTTCATACACGGCATTGAGTTGATTGCAATAATAGTTTTCATCGTGAATCTTCACCCCCTGCTCCCCATACTTCTCCTACAAATACAAACAATACATGAAAACATGTCAATAGAAATATTATTTTCGAATAACGTAAAGCAACTCAAAGACTCAATAGTCAAGTTGTTGCCACCGGAGTGCACAACTGGCCGGGCTATGAAGGGTCACTTGCCCTGTGACCTCTCTTCCACACTTGAACATCGGTCGGTCGTTCACTGAGCTCGTTTACCTGTTAGTACGAGTCAATAGCATAAATGTACTATAAATATAGTTTCACAGTTATTCTTTTTACCATTCATTTAGCCAGACGTAGATGTCCATGCGGGCCATACGTATGACCTCCGGTAGACCCTCTGCACTGTCGGGCCCTCGTGGACTTGGCGACGAAGTCCGCGCTGGACCACAACCGACAGAGGACCCGGTAAGCCTCCGGGGGGTCCTACAACCAAGAAATCCCAATCTACATGCATTAGTAATTGATTGAAATAACATTGACATTACAAAATAAGAGCCATATTTAAAACACTACTCGTTTACCTCGGCATACTGCTCCTCCATCAAGTATGTATTATAGCCGTCTCTGAACGCCGCTAGATGCTGCCCTTGATGCCTCCTCAAGTAGTTGTTTGTTGCTTGAATCCGGGAATAAGACATCGCTTGCGTAACAAGCTTCCTCAGGTTCTTGTTGAAGACAGCTCTCGCGTGCTCGACACTTTATGAGGCTTTGGAAAAATATCGCTGATCAATTTCATAAAATCGTTATAGCACTTATTTGAGAAAAAGTACTTAGTCTTAATTGTCATAGGTCATGTCATGAAAGAAAGGAGGGTCACTTTTGTGCGCTCATGTAGCGGTTCTTATGAGGCTCTGAGAAACTTGAAAAACACTTCAACCTCCATTGTAGGAGAATCTTCGTTAAAGTCTGGTTGTATAGATTCAATAATCTCATCTATCCTATCAATTCCAATGCTATAAACATACTCTTCCTCTTCTTCTAAGGATTTAGGCGCTGATTCGTAGTGAAAGACCCACACCTCATAATTTGGCACGAAACCTTATCGGCACAAATCTATTGAAAGCGTTTTCATGTCCAAACACCTCATATTCTGGCATCTGCTACATGGACAACGCATATTATTTATCTTGGCTAACGAAAAGCACGGTTCACAAAAACTGTAGTCTTGATCACCCACTCATCTAAGTGAGTTCCATCTGGTTCTAACCAGTATACATCCAACTACGGTCTTCACACATATTTGGGCCTACAAATCAAATGCAGACAAATCAACATCAGCTATCACACGTCTAATCTATTAGAAATGATGTGTCCTAAACCCACCCAATAGTGACCGAGAGAGATTGCTTACAACGCGACGTGGGGTCCGGATCCTGATAAAATTTCGGCAGCGTAACCCCGCAGTTCTCCAACTGCACGCTCCGAAATGGTGCAGCAGTGAACATCAGGGTTATACAACCGAAACTCCAATCAGATCTAGACCTATCACATCTCGCCATAAGCAAGCTCTCTTATACACTCAGAGGCTATCCAAAAAAGGGACAATTCTGAACCTACATGTGTCACATGCATAGTGAAAGTGACATGTGCCGGTTCGAAAAGAGTGACACATAGGTTACGTTATTTTTTATTCATTCAATACCGTCATAAAAAAACTTATTTACGACGGTTTTCACGTGTCCCAATGCGAGAGAGAGGAAAGAAACGGAGAGGGTGAAAGGTTACGAGATAGCTAGTGAACGTCTCGTGTACACCGTCGTGTTCCAACGAGCGCTTCGCGTCCGCACCAGCACCGTTCGCCTCTAAGCCCGGCTCGGCAGTTGTACTACTAATAATTATCGTACTACAGGCTCTCATGACGGTGTATATAGCTAACCGTCGTGAAGCAAGTAATTGACACTCAATTTTCAACTAAATAATGAAAGAAAAATAAATAATTAACAATTAAACTAACTAATACACCTAATTATACAACTAATTAAACAACAAGTTAAACTAAATTCAATTTGTAACTAAAATAATACTAATAATAAAATTAATTTCGTTATCACATGCTTTCTTTATTTTCAAATTGTTGCCGATAACTAAATAATGAACTACTTAAGCAAGTATAATAATTAATTAACAATGTACCAAAATTTTCTATAAACTAGAAAATTAAATAACTAACCAAATACCTAAATTAATTATATAGCTAAATATAGAACTAAATACTAAAATAAACCAATTAATTAACAATTTTCTTCTAACCTAATTTTCATCTAACACAATTTTTATCTAACCAAACGTTATCTAATACATTTTTCATCTATTCTAATAATAAACTAATTACACAAATGAAAAAACTACTTGCTTTTGTCTCGAGGCGGTGACAGCGGGCCACCGAAAGGCCGGGGGTGGCGGCGCCGGGGGCTGGGGAGGCGGCGGCGGTCGGGGCCGAGCGAGGTGCTGGGGGCCGAGGTGTCGGGGCCCGGGGTGGTGGGGGCCGGGGCGCCGGGCAGCGAGGGGCGCGGCGGTGGCGGCTAGTATCGGGCTCGGGGTCAGCGCGAGCAAGAATGACCGCCCCGGCCTCTTGCCTGGGTATAATAAGCTTATTTACGACGAACGATGGTCGTAAATAAGTTTTATTTACGACGGACATAACTTGGCCATTGTAATATTTGACACTGGTCAGTTAAATTTGAATGAACCCAGCATCAAATATTTCAGAACGGAGGAAGTATTATTTACTCTCTCTATTCTGAATTATTTGACGCTGGTTAGTTTAATTTTGAACTAACATAGATTAATCAGCGTTAAATAATTCAAAATGAAGGGAGTATCATAAGGTTGTTTGGTGATTCCCTTGCCTAGGAGGATTTCAAGTGGATTAAGGCGGATTATTCAATCGTTTCCAAGCTAGGTAGGGATTTAATCCCCTCTAATCTCTTCCAATCCCTATGCAACCGAACATGCCGTAACTTGTTTTGTCATTTGAAATGACCCGCCGCCTTGGCACTCTCGCTACACTTGCGTCGTTCGGCTACGTACTGGTCTGAGTGGAGTTGTGGCCATGGCTGTTACTGTGAGGAGATATCATCTGGGAGAACAAATGGGTACTGGCCACGACCACGATGTGGACGATCCTACTTCGTCGCTGCCAGAACCAACGGCGGCACTGTGCATCTACCTCCCGCCCGCAACTTTGTGCGGGGCGCGCCCCTAACGTCGAGTGCCAGCAAGCCTACCTGGGTGAGGTCGGTGGCTGTCGCATCGGGGAGCCAACAGAGGGGGAGTCGAGGAGACGAACTGTGGTGCAAGTCCTTTCAGATTTTTCATTTGAAGAATCTTTAAGCCATCACATCTCACAACCCTTCCATATAGATATGAACGGCTCAGATACTAGCTAATGCAAAAGGTGGCTAAGCCCTATTTATCACAACTTCTGAACCACTTGTTTTTTTTTCAAAAAAAAAACATTATTTGTGTCAAATAACTAGCTTCTCTAGCAGCTTACTATTTTAACTGCTTCTCATAATTAATTAAAAGCAGAATATAAGATTAAACTGTTGTTCACTAGCTTTTCATGTTAGACAATAATACCACCTCGCCTATTGTACCAAGTGAGGTCCCCTGAGGGAAATATAAATATGTACTCACTCACAGGAGGTGTTCGTGGAACAGAGGGTTCAGTAGTGTGGAGTCGCCAGCAGATGGTCTAATCCACCTATGTTTCGAGAAATATCGACGTTAGCTCACCGAAATTGAGATTAGATGAGGTTTTTGTTGATTAAGAATGTGATATGTCTCATTTATGTGGAGAAGATCGGATGCTTTCCTCGACAAAGCAACAAAGAGAGCTATATGATCTACGGAAAAGAAAGAAGAACAAAAAGTTGTATTGTATTGATCTGAGCTTGGCTATATGTTTCCAGATATCTGCTTTATATAGAACCTAGTTACATCCGAAAAGATTTGATTCTCTAAGTTCAAACGAAACATATCTAATCTCTAGGACTCAATCCTATCTAAATGCATGGACAAATATCGTGCTATACCTTCTAGAACATTTGACACTATAACTTTTAATTCGTATAAAGTTTTGAACTCTACCGAGATCACCTAAGTCCCTTCGGTCTCTTATCTTGCATTTTAACCGGTTTATCTTGCAGCCACAAGGTAATTGGGTCCTCTTGGGTCGAGTTTCTACCAGGGCACTTGTATCTTGAGTTTTTGAGGTAAAGCAGGCTCCACGCACATATTTTCCTCAGTCTTGGACAGTTTCCTTGCCGAAGCCTTCTGCACCTTGAATTCTCGAGATAAAAGGTCCTTTCCACCTCATTTTTTGGCTCCTGCAACCTACAAAACTCACAACTATAACACCCTCAATTTCATATCCATGCATTGCATATAGAGAAATATTATAAAAGAAGTAGAACGGGAGAAAGAATCATAAAAATGGTGAGGAATGGGAGAAAGATAGCTGAAAAGAGCCAACTCCAATTCGCCGAGGAGCACCGTCGACACTTCCCACGGCCTGCTGGCCACGTGGCGCCCGCGGAGCTCACCCCTACAGAAGGGATGAGGTTCGGCCCCGCGGGACATGTGTCGCCTTTGGAGCTAGTCTCTGAGGAGAAGCGAGGCTCAGCCCCGCGGGACACGTGTTGACTCCGGAGCTAGTCTCTGCAGAAAAGCGAGGCCCATCCCTACTGGACACGTGTCGCTCTCGGAGCTCGTCTCTAAGGAGAAAGGTGGTCCGGCGCTGCTGGAACGCGGCACTCTCGGAGCCCACCTTCGAGGAGAGGGGAGGTCCGGCACTGACACGTGGCGCCCCCAGAGCTCGCCTCTGAGGGAGAGGGAGGTCCGACCCCGCCGGACCCGTGGCGCACGCGAAGCTCACCTCTGAAGAGAGGGGAGGTCCCGCCCGCCAGACACGTGGCACACGCGGAGCTCACCTCTGAGGAGAAGGGAGGTCCCGCCCGCCTGACACGTGACGCACCCGGAGCTCACCTGTGAGGAAAAGGGAGGCCCGGCCCCCGCTAGACATGTGGCGCCTCTGGAGCTCACCCTGCGGAGGTGACGAGATCCTTAAGCGGTTTTTCTCTTGTGCGCGCGGGAATACCCGGTACTGAGGAAACCAACACGATTTCCACGTTGTTACCGCACCAAACAATTGGGGATAAGTTGTTAAGATTCAAAACAAATTGAATAGGACTCTTATTTGAAATCCAATCGGAGTAGGACTCTTCTTTTAATAGAACCCGAAAACCCCCTTGGCCGTAACACCTTTCCCAAGTCGATAACTTAGAGGCCCTAGCCCCCAACTCGCCGAGTTGAACCCCCTGCCGGAGTTCAGTTGCCGGTGAGCCCCACCGGTGAGCCCGCCGACGAGCGTCGTCGCACCTCGCCGTCGCTGCTTCCATTGCTAGGAGGAAGGCCCCGCCACCAAAGAGAAGTGAGGTAGGTCTTCGTACCCATCTTACGACCCCGTCACGGTTTCTTCGCATCTGTTTTCTTCGTTCCCTTCGAACAGAAGCTGTTTCGTGTGGACAAATCACGTATTGATCGGTTTTTGATGGTGGAATTGATCTAGATCTTGAGTCAAGATCATCACCATGTCCACACTTGATCCTTACACCCTTGTTCACCATAAAACCCCATGCAAGCCCAGTAAAACATGCAAGAACATGTACAAACTGGTCTAATAAAACAGCATCATAGGATTTGCACCATTGCATCTTGAGTAAAGTTTGTGCATGATGTTTGATTGCTATAATTTTGTATGTGCATGGTCGTGAGTAAAAGGACAAGCTCAGGAAGCCATCTACGAAGAACTATAGCACCGAGACTTCGAGACACGTGAGCAACAAGAGCCACAGGAGCAAGGCAAGTGCCCCTTGACCATATTGATCCCATGTTTTGAAAACTGTTTCGTTTGCGAAAATGTGTATGCTTGAGTCAACTTGAGGGAAACCCTTTTATAGGAGTTTACTAGTTTTGTTAACCATCCTTGTCGCCGGGAAAGTTGATGAGTAGGGTATGGTCGTTTTTGCTTTTCGCTTCGCTTAGCTTACGGGTTACGGGAAGCCGAGATAGAACATGTCTAGCTACTGCACCCATATGAATAATGATAATGAGAACTTGATGATGATAATGAGAATAGAATCGGGGGAGATCTAGGCAAGCTTGGTTCGTAGATGTGGTAGCATGAGATGGTGGTTTACTTGCCGTAGATCTAAGGACCGGTTCATGCCAGCACATGCCAGGAAAACAATGCCACCACAAGGCCAAATATGGGTGCGGCTTAGCTGACTAATTAGGTAAGTTGCTAGATTGTTATGGACCGTGGTAGGCACGGGGAATGGGAGTCGAGAGATGACTTCCCTGGGAACTACATGGCACAAGAGGGGGCCCGTAGGTGGGAGAATGGTGATTTGAGCCTGCTGGTGAAACCTTTCTGAGTCCATACATCTAGTAGCCCCTTTGTAAAGGCTATTTTGTGATCTCTTGGCCATACACCGACGGTTGTGTTCTGGTATAATGGAGGTTCTGTAGTCGCCGAAGGGTGACGAAATCACAAACTTGTGGGTAAAGTGGTGCCACCTCTGCAGAGTGTAAAACTATCATGATAGCCGTGCTTACGGTCACAAGCGCCTGGCCAACTCACATGATTAGAGGGAAATTTAGGATGGAAACTTGAGATGGTTATTTGGTTATGGTTATGGTATGGTTGTTGGGATTGGTTTCGGGACTGTTGAGTCATGACAATGAGTTTGTTTTTCGGTTATATGATTATGAGATGGTTATTATGAGCATGGGATAAAGTTGAGAAAGATTAATGGTTGGTTGAGACAAGAAAAGTGTTGAATTATGATGGAGGTATGTTGCTGTTTTACTTAAATATATGTTGGGATTAAATTCGCTTAAAGATAGTTGCTCTTTTTATCATGTTTGTGAAATAAACTTTGCTTTCTGCAATGAGCCTTATTTATTCCCTACCTTGCTGTAAGCTACATGTCATGCTTTTTCTACACTTGCTGAGTACCACATGTACTCACCCTTGCATTATCATACAAACATCAGCAACATGAGAGGAGTACTTCGAAGATCATGTGGAGTACTAGGCGTGCGAACTACCGTCAACTTGCCTGTGGAGTTGAAGATGGAGCCACTGCTGTTTAGTTGCTTCTGCTATCATTTAGAGACTTCCGCTGCTAGGATAAGTTAGAGACTTACGCTGCAAGAATAAGTTAGAGATTCATGTAATAAAATACTTAAACACTATTTATTTATGGTTATATTCTGAATTCAGTTTGTGGATTACATGTGTATGTGTGATGAACATCCTGGGCACACATATGCATTAGCTGGGTTCCGTGTTTTACGGGACCGGACGTCACAAATTGGTATCAGAGCACGTTGACCGTAGGACGCAAGCCTAGGTAGAATGGACACTCTAGAACACATAGGAACACTCCTCTAAACTTCTATTTTTGAAAATTGCTCGCTGCTGCACTTTCCTTGTCAATTCAGCCACCGCAATGTGCTATTTTCAGCCCCTCTTTTCTTTTCTTTGGACAGCAACGCCTTTGCTTCTTACTCCATAGCTTCTGAAGTTTTGGAGTTGTTTTCTCCTTCTCTAAAATTTCTCATGTCCTATTTATAGATGACGGTGATCCGGAGCATGAGTACTCATTCACCACCACGTGGGAGTGCACTTAACCCCATTGAGGTGTCCGATGGACCACCCCCGTCACACGGCGGGAACAACACCAGTTCACATGATTAAGTTTAGGATTCCCATTGAATAAGCTGTAATAGGAACGTTAAATCATAGTAGCTTGAATAGGAGTGGCGTGTTGAATTTTTGTGACGATTGCTTGTGTTTTTGTGCTTGAGTGTGAGTTGTGGGACACTTCTATGAATATCCACATCCAAACATAGTAGAGAGATGTGAGATGTTTCGGCATGTGTTCACAACCTTGTATAGGCTGATATTAATAAAAGAAGATATTTAGTTCATACACCTTGATGCATATAGCTGGGGTATCAACCTAAACTTCTCTTTTCTATTCTACTCAACTCTCTCTCACAGATGGTGAGGAAAAATGCCAGCTGTCAAAGGAGGAACGTTCGTGGCAACCATGAACCACAAGAGGATGGCCACGATGAAGTTACTGAGAATGCTAACCCCGGGGCTGGTGCAAACAACCTTGAACGATTGATGGCTATGCAGAACCAGCTCATGCAGACTATGATCTAAACTTTGGGTCAGCTGCAAGCCAACAACAACAACAATCCTAACCCCGTTCCTGCACCACCACCGCCACCACCGCTGGCTCGCAACAGGTTGGGAGAGTTCATGAGGACTCGACCGCCTACTTTTGCACAAGCTAAAGATCCATGGAGGCTGATGATTGGTTAAAATCCATGGAGAAAAAGCTTGCTATTGTTCAGTGCAATGATCGGGAGAAAGTTCTCTTCGCATCGCACCAACTTATGGGAGCAGCCGCTGATTGGTGCGACGCTCTTTGCAATGCTCGTGACAACCAGGAGGCTATCACTTGGGCTGAATTCAAGGAGAGTTTCCGCTCTCATTACGTACCTGCTGGAGTTATGATGCTTAAAAGGCAAGAGTTCGAAGGTCTCCGCCAAGGAAAGAAGAGCGTGAATGAGTACCTCAACAAGTTCACGCAGTTGTCAAGGTATGCTCCCAAAGACATCAACTCGGATCAAAGGAAGCAGTACTTGTTCATGAGAGGATTGAACAATGAGATCCAAGTACAACTGCTCAACAATGATTGTGCAAACTTCCAGAAGCTCATTGACAAAGCTATAGTGGTTGAGAGCAAGATCCATGAGATCGAGCAAGAGGGCAAGAGGAAGATGCCATAACAGCCACAAGGGAGCAATGTACGTCCCCGTTTCATGCCCCCATCTGCACCGCAGTATGGCTCGTCCGCTTCTACTTTCCGCACTGCAAATCCACCTCGCCCTAATCAGCCACCGCAGCAATGTCCTGTCATGCAAGCACCTCATGTGCCTTTTCCTTCTACGCCTCGCCCCAACGTTCCCGCTGTCTTGGGAAACAAGGCATGCTTTTCATGCGGAGAGACGGGACACTTTGCAAGTCAGTGCCCGAGGAAAGGCCTTGGACAGCCGATCAACGCGCCCAAGCAGAACCCACGGCCGAACGGAAGAGCTAATCAAGGTAACCGTGGACAGCAGAACTACGCTCGTGGCAACGTGAATCATGTCTCCGCTGAGGAGGCGCAACAGGCTGAGGACGTCGTGATTGGTATGTTCCTTGCCAACTCCAACCTAGCTACTGTTTTATTTGATTCCAGAGCATCACATTCATTCATATCATCCAAGTATGTTGCCAAGTATAATCTGCCCATATCACACATGAAATATACTATGTTGGTTGATTCTCCCGGTGGAGAGATGAGGACTAATATAGTATGTTCAAAAGTAAACCTTAAAATAAGGGGGGGTAGACTTCCTTGCCAACCTTATTGTCTTAGATTCTCAAGGGCTTGATATAATACTTGGAATGGATTGGTTAAGCAAGCACAACGGAGTGATCCAATGTGCTGAGAGGAGTGTGCAGTTGACAAATGAGCACGATACTCGTATTGAGTTCGAGTCATCCCAACCGGCAACCGAGAAGGCAATGTTGAACCATGTCGAAGAAGCAACATTGGAAAGCATTCCGGTGGTTCAAGAATATTCGGACGTGTTCCCGGAAGAACTTCCAGGTATGCCACCTGACCGGGACATTGAGTTTGCCATTGATTTAGTACCTGGAACTGCACCTATAGCGAAGAGGCCACATAGGATGCCCGTTAATGAATTAGTGGAACTTAAGAAGCAAATTCAGGAGCAGCTAGAAAAGGGTTTTATACGCCCGAGCTTGTCACCATGGGGAGCCACCGTGCTCTTCGTAGACAAGAAGGATGGGACCCAAAGGATGTGTGTGGATTATAGGTCTCTCAATGAGGTGACGATCAAGAATAAATACCCGCTGCCCCGTATAGAGGACCTATTCGACCAAATGAAAGGTGCCCGAATTTTCTCCAAGATTGATCTTCGGTCGGGATACTTCCAGCTGAAGATTAAGCCCTCCGACATACCCAAGACTGCATTTCGAACACGGTATAGTTCGTATGAATATACCATTATGTATTTTGGGTTAACGAATGCACCCGTATATTTTATGTACCTCATGAATAAGGTCTTCATGGAGTACTTGGACAAGTTTGTCGTGGTTTTCATCGACGATATCATGGTGTATTCGAAAAGCAAGGAAGAACATGAAGAACATTTGAGGTTGACATTGCAGAAACTGCGAGAGCATCAATTGTATGCTAAGTTCAGCAAATGTCAATTTTGGCTAAAGGAGATATCGTTCCTAGGCCACATCATCTCCGAGAGAGGAGTATCGGTTGATCCCGGAAAAGTGGGAGATGTTCTGAAGTGGAACCAACCGCAGAACGTGAGGGATATTCGGAGTTTCCTTGGGATGGCTGGATACTATCGCCGGTTCATCAAGGATTTCTCCAAAATAGCGAAGCCTATGACTGAATTGCTAATGAATGGAAAAGCATTTTAGTGGACACCAGCGTGTCAAGAAAGCTTTGAGGAGCTCAAGAAAAGGCTAACCACAACGCCGGTTTTCGTATTGCCGAACGTGAGCAAGAGTTTCGACATATATTGTGACGCATCAAGACAAGGGCTTGGATGTGTGCTCATGCAAGAAGGACAAGTGGTAGCCTATGCGTCGAGACAACTAAAGAAACACGAGCTGAATTACCCCACACATGACTTGGAACTCGCAGTCGTGGTACATGCCTTGAAGATTTGGAGGTATTATATCCTTGGCCACCGATGTGAGATCTATACGGATCACAAAATCCTTAAGTATATATTCACACAAACGGATCTGAATTTGAGGCAACGTCGATGGTTGGAACTCATCATGGATTATGATGTTGGAATCAATTATCACCCCGGAAAGGCCAATGTAGTACCTGATGCGTTGAGCCAAAAGGGAGCATGTCACCAACTCACGGTTCGGGAGCTACTGCCCGAGCTGCGCAAAGAGTTCGAACGGTTACATCTCGGGTTCTTGAACGAGATGGAAGTGATATAACTCAACTTCTCGCTGGAACAAGAGATACGAGCCAAGCAACGGATGAGGAAATCAAGGAAATTAAGGAAAGAATCCGACAAGGCATAGAAAAGGATTTCAAGGAAGACGAGAAGGGTACGCCTTGGTTAGGGAAAAGGATTTGTGTGCCTAACGTGAAGCACATCCGCGACACGATATTAAAGGAGGCACATGACTCACCTTATTCCATACATCCCGGCAGTACAAAGATGTACAGGTACCTAAAAACTTGTTATTGGTGAGATGGTATGAAAAGGGACATAGCTGAGTATGTTGTCTTATGCGACACGTGCCAACGGGTGAAGGCCGAACATCAAAGATCCGCTGGACTGTTGCAACCATTGAAAGTACCCGAGTGGAAGTGGGAAGACATCAGCATGGATTTCATCGTCGGATTGCCACGTACTCGGTCGGGCTACGACTCCATCTGGGTTATTGTGGACCGATTGACGAAAACATCCCATTTTCTTCCTGTTAGAACCACGTACCGCGTCGCAGAACTAGCCGAGCTGTACATGGAGCAAATCGTGTGCCATCATGGTGTTCCGAAGAGGATAGTTTCAGATCGGGGTACCCAATTTACCTCTAGGTTCTGGAAGAAGCTGCATGAAGCTATGGGTACACGACTGGATTTCAGCTCCGCTTATCACCCGCAAACCAACGGGCAAAATGAGAGGACAAATCAAATTTTAGAAGACATGTTGAGAGCCCGCGCCTTGAAACATGGGCGTAGTTGGGATAGGAGCTTGCCGTATGCTGAGTTCTCATACAATAACAGCTATCAAGCCAGCTTGAAGATGTCACCTTTTGAAGCATTGTATGGTAGACGGTGTAGAACGCCGCTGTCCTGGAATGAGACCGGAGAGAACCAAGTGTTTGGACCCGAAGTGCTGCAAGACGCCGAAAAGCAAGTCCAAACGATCCGAGAGAATTTGATAGCTGCTCAGTCACGACAAAAAGGTTATGCGGACAACAGGCGAAGAAGATTGACCTTCGAAGTAGGAGACTTCGTGTACCTTAAGGTATCGCCTATCTGTGGCCAACAATGTTTCAACGTCAAAGGCAAGTTAGCACCTCGCTACATCGGGCAATTTAAAATTTTGGGCAAGCGAGGAGAGGTAGCTTATCAACTAGAGCTCCCAACACACCTCCCCGATGTGCATGACGTGTTTCACGTATCCCAGCTCAAGAAGTGCTTGAGAGTACCAGAAGAACAAGTACCGATGGATGAGCTCGAGCTTCAAGAGGATCTGACCTACGTAGAGCACCCTGTCCAAATTTTGGACGTGAAGGAAAGGATCACGAGGAACAAAGTGATCCGTTGGTGCAAGGTACAGTGGAGCCATCACACGGAAGCCGAGGCTACATGGGAGCGTGAGGAAGACCTCAAGGCAGAATTCCCTCATCTATTCTCTACTCTAACGAATCTCGAGGGCGAGATTCAGTTTAAGGGGGGTAGATTTGTAACACCCTCAATTTCATATTCATGCATTGCATATAGAGAAATATTATAAAAGAAGTAGAACGGGAGAAAGAATCATAAAAATGGTGGGGAATGGGAGAAAGATAGCTGAAAAGAGCTAATTCCAATTCACCGAGGAGCGCCGTCGACACTTCCCGCGGCCTGCTGCCCACGTGGCGCCTGCAGAGCTCACCCCTACGGAAGGGATGAGGTTCAGCCCCACAGGACACGTGTCTCCTTCGGAGCTAGTCTCTACGGAGAAGCGAGGCTCAGCCCCGTGGGATACGTATTGACTTCGGAGCTAATCTCTGCAGAAAAGCGGGGTCCAGCCCCGCGGGACACATGTCGCTCTCGGAGCTCGTCTCTGAGGAGAAAGGAGGTCCGGCACTGCTGGACACATGGCACTCTCGGAGCCCAACTCCGAGGAGAGGGGAGGTCCGGCACTGACACGTGGCGCCCCTAGAGCTCGCCTCTGAGGAAGAGGGAGGTCCGACCCTGCCAGACACGCGGCGCACGCGGAGCTCACCTCTGAAGAGAGGGATGTCCCGCCCGCCAGACACGTGGCGCACGTGGAGCTCGCCTCTAAGGAGAAAGGAGGTCCCGTCCGCCAGACACATGGCGCACCCGGAGCTCGCCCTACGGAGGTGACGAGATCCTTAAGCGGTTTTTCTCCTGTGCGCGCGAGAATACCCGGTACTGAGGAAACTAACATGATTTCCACGTTGCTACCGCACCAAATCAATTGGAGATAAGTTGTTAAGATCCAAAACAAATTGAATAGGACTCTTATTTGAAATCCAATCGGAGTAGGACTCTTCTTTTCCTTTTATAAATAGGACCCGAAAATCCCCTTGGCCGTAACACCGTTCCCAAGTCAACAACTTAGAGGCCCTAGCCCCCAAATCACCGAGTTGAACCCTCTGCCGGAGTTCAGTCGTCGGTGAGCCCCACCGTTGAGCCCGCTGACGAGCGCCGTCGCACCTCGCCGTCGCTTCTGCCATTGCTAGGAGGAAGGCCCCGCCACCAAAGAGAAGTGAGGTAGGTCTTCATACCCATCTTACGACCTCGTCGCGGTTTCTTCGCATCTGTTTTCTTCGTTCCCTTCGAACAGAGGCTGTTTCGTGTGGACAGATCACGTGTTGATCGGTTTTTGACGGTGGAATCGATCTAGATCTTGAGTCAAGATCATCACCATGTCCACTGAGAGGGCCCGACCTCGATCACGGGGCCGTGCCACCTCGCCCGGGGATCGCATTGGGTTGTGCCGTGTTATGCGGCACCGAACAGCACACATGTAAGGAATAATGTATTACATAAGTCAAAAGCGGAAGCTTACAGATTGTTCTTTATAAATAACTTATATAATATAGCTACAACGGAAGTCTATAACAGCTCACGTCGAGTATCTACAAAGCACTCGAGAAGAGGTCCAGCCCGCGGACTCCCCTCGCTAGCAACACGAAGACATGGTAGCGGCTAGGTTCTCCAAGGGTGACATGACTCGGAAGTTCCCGAGTCTCACCGGACAACCTTCTTTATGGCGTCGATGTTTACCTGCAAAACCACTTATATAGCAAGAGTGAGCACAAAGGCTCTGCAAGACTTAACCGTCTCTCCTAAAGCATGGAACTCTATATTAAAGTAACCCAAGACTTAAGCCTGTCCTTTGCGAAAAGACTCGCCTACGAGTGCATCCTTAACTTTCAGATTTTAGCCATAATAGTAGTGACCTTGCGCCCAGCAACATTGGAACTCCAAAATCAAACAAGAAACGCTTCATTCCAATGTTACTTGCCCCAAGGTGAAAAATAAATTTAGTTTGCTCTATCTCTACTTCAAAACAAGGTTCTCATGCAGTTTAACATAATCATAGCAGCAATTATACTTTTGCAAACTGTTTCCACACAACTTGCTTACTACGTCACAACACAGTGAGCAAGCGGTACTCATAACCGCGAGGGACGGTGATTTGAATCAAACAATACCCGGATAACTCGACACATACGCCCGCCTCTGAAGACCCAACTCTGGCGTCCTTCATTACGTCGTATGTGGCAACCATTCTCAGGACACTAGACTGTAGAACCGGTCGCGCCGTCTCGGGCTCATAGGTCTAACGAGACGATGTGGTATGCCTCTACAACCCAGTGAACCTGGTACATTGGTTTCCTGGTTCCCATATATCAGTAAGCATCCGGTACACAACTCAATACTTGCTCAGTGGGGCTGCATACGCTTCGGTCCTTGACCGACACGGGCAGAGCTACTCGACCAAGACCTCGTCTTGTCACTACCTAACTCTCCTGCCCGGTCTCATCTTTAGAAACGTAAACTTTAGTTTGCCTCTCTTTCCAATCCCACTTATGTGATTCTAAAACAAAGCTCGCGAGTAGATTCCAACTACTCGTCTTCTACCGGATGTCCTAGCCTATTTAGCATGGCCTTATTCTACAGCGATGACACCATGCTACCCTTGACCTCAGGGTTCATGTTTTGTTATGCAAGTGGAGTATCAACATCCTTGACCTAATGCACATACAAACCTTGACCAAATGTAGTGAACAAAGGGAAATCTTTAAAAACAACTTAAGCGCAAACCGGGGCTTGCCTTGGTTTTGCAGGTGACTTAAGTCAGATAAGATGAAGTTAGTTGCTGATGATGACTTGAAGCTTAATCCCTGCCGTCTTGCTCCTTGATCAAATCTTCACTCCTCCACGTTTAACCACTACATGTTATGAATATGCATACATGTTTAATTATAAATACTTTTGCTAACAAGTGCTAAAGACAAGTTTGAAACTGGAACTTTGTTTAAGAATTTAAAATGAAACTGGTGCTAGTGGTTTGGGTTTGTGTTTAAGCACTATCATCAAGTGATGAGTGGGGTTTCATCACTTGGGTGGGGATCAACTAACAAGGTTGAACAGGACATATTGATTCAGGGCTCCAATGGAGATGGAAATTTTCTTGTGAGTTCCTTGTCACAAGAAAGTCCTCTGGACCAAAATTCAGAATGTTTCACTGAATAGGTCACCCAGAACAATTCCCTAAGCATTTAGGCATAAAGGAATTAATTCTGATTAAACTTGCACTTTCATGAAAATCCAAGTGAACCATAATTTCATACATAGCTCAGGGAGTATGTCTGAATTTTCCTAGGATTTTTGGAGCTAATGAATGCCTAGAACTGAATTTCCAAGTTTTGGAAATTCTCTGGAAATGTTTCTGTATTCATTTGAATACAGAAACTTGAAATCAGAATTACCCTCATTAAATCAACTCCAAATGAGCTGAAACTTTTGCAGGAGTTTCCTATCATCCTAAAGAATATTCTGGCAAAATTTGGGGAATTTTGGATGAACCAAACTTCCTCTAGAATTCTTTTGCTGAGAAGATTTAAAGAATTTTACAGAATTTCCTATTGGTTTTCATGCAAATTGGGTTGCATATTTGGATAGAGTTTTTCATCCTGAATCCAACCCAATTTGAATCACTAAATTTTGAGCTTCCTAGCAAAAGTTATGAATTTCTAAACTTTGTTTGAAATCTGGAATTAATTTCCTACAGACAATCTAACTGGACCCACGGTTTAAAAGGGCAGCCAATAGAATTTGAGGACACACGGGTCTACACAGTTATCCGCCCGTAGCCACAAACGATCAGCAGCCACAGGGGATCCCGTTTAAATTCTCGGCGGCTGACAGGTGGGACCACCACCTTCTTCAACCTCCCGCTCCCCCTCTTTCCCGCGCCCGCGCTCCCTCGCCGACAGGAACATCCCCCACCCGGTCCCACTGTTCCCCGGTCGTCTCCCAGCCCGAAGTCTGCCGCCTGGGGGTTTTTGAGGGCGGGAAAGCCATTCCCGGGGTCTGCATGGGCTGTAGAGGACCGCAAGGGGTCGGGCGACGGGCAGCGGCCTCGGCCCTTGTCCGGCGATGTCGGCCGGCCTCCCTACTGACCCAAATCCACGGATTTCTTGCTACAGAGCACCAGTGACTCATGGCTGAGGTCGTCATGCAAGCAACCGAGCTCGGAAACGCCCTCAACTACCAAGTCATCGTGCGCCCTAGCTTAAAAACGGGTGTCCGACGCTAAAACTCGAAGAACACCGTCGAGGCTCTATTTTTCTTCCGGATTTTTGATGTCAGCGACGCACCAGGATGTCTCTAGCCTATCCCATGATCAGAATGAGCAAAGAACTGCTGTGATCACAAATTTTGAGAAATCCCCCCACCACGGCTTATGGACACCTCGTTGGTTTTTCTAGAAATTCCTGGGCTACCATGGATGAATTGCCTAGGGTCTTTGGCAGTGTGAAGAGGAGGGAGTGGCACATCTTTTCGCTGTTCAACCCGGGGTATGACACGGCCTGTATCGCCGGGGCGTCGAGGAGATGCAGCGGCGGCTCCCACTGAACTCCGATGAAAATAATTCGGCTGTGCGCCGCGCACAGAGGCTGTTGGGTCGGCTGAGCCCGCTCGGGGAGTGTCCATGGATTCTTGCGCCCGTTCCCACGCTCTCTGATGGTCACACGAGGGACGAGCGGCACCGGGCGAAGATCAGTCCGAGGATCGGTCGAGCGGCAGGAAACTCGGCCCGTGTGTACTCCTCTCAGGAAAGTAGGGAAGGGACCGAGGTTGAGGCCGAAGTGTAACGTTTGCCTTGCTCTGCTGAGGTGTTACACGTGGGAGACATCGACCACAGGGGCTGCACGTCGACTCCTCAGTGGCGCCTCGAGCTTGCTCGGCCACTCGGGTGAGAGCCGATACACAAAAACTGCCTTAAGCAGTAAGTAATAATCCCCCTCTCAATGACAAGTGGGGCCCACCACTCCCCTCTGCCCCAAAAGATCTTCAATTTTTGGCCTAATGCAAAACTCAGCTCTGAGGAACTCAAATCCAAAAGTCATTTGGCAATTTGACACGTTGTTTTTCAGTTTTTAGTTTAAATTCAAATTTGGATAAAATTTACAAGTTCCTTTGACATTCCTATCAAAGCCCCTCCAAATTTGCTCAAAACTTGGTTTCCTCATAATTTGGACCTGAGGAATTCAAATATATCCTCTGATCTTTGAGTTGGCTACTGCAAATACACTTTTTCAAACAACAGTTTGAATTTTCTCTTTTGAAAATGCCCTTCTTCTTTTTGAAGTGCACCTCTTAATTCAAACTGAGTTCTAAGTTTTATTGCACATGCCAAAACTTTCCTGAGTAACACAAAAGTTTTTGTAAGTCCCATTTCTTGTATATAAACTCAACTTTATTCATAGCTCAAGTTCTCTATTTACAAGTTTTGGGACTTTTACATTCCTCCCCCCTTAAATAGAATCTCGTCCCGAGATTCATGATTAAGGACAACGTGGAGAGGACAACTACTACATATAAGCCTCTAACAACTCCGGATGATTGCACTGTAAATATTCCTCGCTTTCCCATGTAGTTTCGTCGGACGTGTGATTTTCCCATATCACCTTGAAAAATCGCAGCGTCCGGTTTCTGGTTTCGCGAGTCTTTTCATCAATTATCCGGGTTGGTCGCTCAACATAAGTGAGGTCCGGCTTCAAATCTGCTATGTCTCCCGTGAGAACCTCCGTTGGAACTTTTAAATACTTCCGCAACTGAGATATGTGGAAGACGTTATGGACTTCGGCTAAGGTTGCCGGCAGCTCCAAACGGTATGCCACGGGTCCACATCTTTCAATGATGACGAAGGGACCGATAAAGCGTGGAGCTAATTTTCCTTTCACTCCGAATCGGTGAATGCCCTTCATAAGAGATACGCGGAGGTATACGTGGTCCCCAACATGGAAATCCAGAGGACGGCGCCTCCTATCCGCATAGCTCTTTTGTCTGGACTGAGCGGCTTTCAGATTTGCTTGAATAAGCCTTACCCGCTCTTCAGCTTCATTTACGAGATCAACCCCGTAAATCACTCTCTCACCAGATTCACACCAGTTCAAGAGTGTGCGGCACTTCCGGCCAAAGAGAGCTTCATACGGTGCCATTTTGATGCTCGCTTGATACCCATTGTTATAAGCGAATTCCGCCAACGGTAGATGATCGTCCCATCCTTTACCGTTGTGAATGGCACATGCTCGAAGCATATCTTCGAGAACTTGATTCACCCTCTCCGTTTGCCCATCGGTTTGAGGGTGATATGCAGAGCTTCTAATCAATTTGGTTCCTAGTGCGGCATGCAGATGCTCCCAGAAATGAGCAACGAACAATGTGCCCCGATCGGAGATGATCGTCTGGGGAACTCCATGTAGGCATAGTATTCTTGCAATATATAGCTCCGCATACTTTTTGGCATGGTATCCCGTATGCACCGGGATGAAATGGGCTGACTTGGTTAGCTGATCCACGATTACCCAAACCGAGTCATGCTTATTAGCCGTGAGAGGTAGTCCAACAATAAAGCCCATACTAATATCCTCCCACTTCCATGCTGGGACACTCAGCGGTTGTAAGGTTCCCGCCTTCTTCATGTGGTCGGCTTTAACTCGCCGACACGTATCACATTCTGATACGTATTTAGCAACCTCCCTTTTCATCCGGGTTCACCAAAATTTGGTCTTCATCTCTTGGTACATCTTGTTGCTGCCCGGATGAATAGAAAATTTGGATAAGTGAGCCTCATCCAAAATTTTCTTCCGCAGCCTCATATCACGGGGTACGACTATCCAGTCCTTGAACCATAGAGTGTCTTCATCATCTAACCGGAAACATTTCATTTCCCCGTTCTTCAATCTCCTTCTGATATGATCGATGCCCTTATCTTTCTTTTGAGCTTCCATAACCTCCTCTCTTATTGTGGGTATGAGAGCTAGGTTATGTAGACCTCCATATGGAACCAAGTAGAGACTTGGTTCTTCCTCTTCTAGCGGCGTAATGGTCAGGTTATGAATATGAGACTTCCGGCTGAGTGCATCGACAACCACATTTGCCTTGCCCGGATGATAATGAATTTCAATATCATAGTCCTTGATCAGCTCCAACCATCGCCGTTGTCGCATATTGAACTCTTTCTGAGTGAATATGTACTTCAAACTTTTGTGGTCGGTGTAGAGATGAACCAGATTTCCCAATAGGTAATGTCTCCACATCTTCAAAGCTAGTACCACGGAAGCAAGCTCGAGATCATGAGTTGGATAATGTTGCTCATGAATCCGTAATTGTCGTGACCCATATGAGACCACACGTCCTCCTTGCATGAGTACACAACCAAGCCCGACGCTGGATGCATCACAATAAACATCAAAAGGCTTGGTTGTATCCGGTTGAGCTAGAACCGGGGCTGTTGTGAGGTGTTTCACCAACGCTTGAAAAGCTTCCTCACATGGCTTTCTCCACTCATATTTGACACACTTCTTCAGTAGCTCCGTCATAGGTTTGGAGATTTTTGAGAAGCTCGGGATGAACCTCCGATAATACCCCGCCAAACCCAAGAAGCTACGAACTTTATGGACTGATGTTGGAGACTTCCATTTCAGCACTTGATCAATCTTGCTTGGATCAACAGCAATGCCTTCTGCTGAAATAATGTGCCCAAGAAATGGCACTTGGTTGATCCACAATTCACATTTACTAAACTTTGCATAGAGCTTGTGATCTCTCAGCTGTTGGAGCATAATATGCAAATGTTTAGTGTGTTCCTCTTCAGATTTGGAATAGACCAAGATGTCGTCGATGAATACCACGACGAACTGATCCAGCTCCGGCATGAATACCGAGTTCATAAGGTACATAAAGTGAGCCGGAGCATTGGTCAATCCAAACGACATGACAAGATACTCATAGAGTCCGTATCTTGTCGAGAATGCTGTTTTCGGGATATCTTCCGCTCGAATCTTGATTTGATGATATCCCGACCTTAAGTCCATCTTGGAGAAGACTTTAGCACCCACTAGCTGATCGAAGAGGACATGAATTCTTGGTAGTGGATACTTGTTCTTTATTGTCACAACATTCAAAGGATGATAATCGACGCATAGCCTCAGCGTCTCATCCTTCTTCTTCACAAATAAGGCTGAGCAACCCCATGGTGATGAACTTGGACGAATGAACCCCTTGTCCGTCAGATCTTTGAGTTGCTCCTTCAATTCTGCTAACTCACTCGGAGCCATTTTGTATGGTCTCCGAGAGATCGGCGTGGTTCCTGGTATCAACTCTATTTTGAACTCCACCTCACGCTCAGGTGGTAGGCTTGGAAGATCTTCGAGAAACACGTCCGGATATTCACGGACTACCGGAATGTCTTCTAGCTTGCAAGCCTCGGCATTACATACTTCCGGGTTTTTAGAGACTGCTGTGCCGAGGTACAATGTTTGACGCCCGTGAAGTAGAGAGTACAAGTGAACACTCCTGTTCTGGATGTCCAGAACAGCCTTATGGAAGGTCAACCATGATATTCCCAATATGGCATTTATTCCCTGGTCTTTGAGAATGATGAGGGTGGTAGGATAAAATTTTCCACCCAAACAAAGTGGTGCTCGAGAAACGACTTCATTAGTTGATATGTCTCCACCTGGCGAATGAATAAGGTATGAACCTTTGGTAATAGTGGTGGATATTTGATCCCGGATCACCGTCGCCCTTCTAATGAAGTTATGTGTTGCACCAGAGTCGAATAAAATGACAACCGGCTTGTCATTTAAAGTGAACCTGCCGGCAAGAACAGGTCCTCCCTTTGGCAGATCATCGACTGACACATAATTGACTGTTCCCACTTTGGACATAGTCTTTCTTGGCTGTCCAAGATCACTCTGTGGAACTGGACCCACAGACACATTGTTGCTGCTCGGTTCAGTAGCTTCATTGACATTGAGCTCATTGTCAATATGAAGTGGGACAGCACTTGGTTCAGCTAAGAAATCACCTTGTTCATCTTCAACCTCTTGAGGGAAATAGTATTCTGGTGCACCTTGTTGATACTGAGGTGCATAAGAAACAAGTTGCTGCTGCGGTGGAGGTGAATAAGACCTCTGTGGAGTAGAAGAGTCGTCACACTCCCAGAATGGTTGCACCTCTTGTGGAATCTCTCGACCGGAAGGTGAACGGATAACCAACCGATACTTCTGAGGCAGATGATTGTCTTCATCCTGTGATGAGTCCCTCTCCCTCTTTTCTTTGAGGTAGAGATTGGAATAATATTCCTGAGTGATAGCACAGCTAACAAACTCATCAAAATCCTCTTGGCTAACTTGAGCCAATTCACATCGCAGCCTAGCGGTCAGCCCTCGATAAAAATGATAACCCCTCCTGGATGGTGATTTCACATAGTCAGGGACATATTGAGCTAAGCGATTGAATTCCTTCACATACTCAATAACACTCATGTTCCCTTGCTTCAGACTCCAGAACTCATCCAGACTGGTTTGCATTATGCCCGCAGGGATGAAACGAGCACGAAATGCAGCCTGGAATTCCGCCCATGTGACACGATGCCCTGCTGGTTGGACAGCAAGGTACTCTGTCCACCATGCTCCAGCAAAGCCGTGAAGCTGCTGAGCGGCATATAGAGTCTTCAAGAATTCATCACATTGGATCAACCCAAACTTGGAATCGATGACACGTAACCAGTGATTTGCTTCACAATGGTCAGCCGCCTCGGAGAATACCGGCGGTTGTGTCGCCAAGAAATCCAGATACGTGCTCTGGGTTGGCATGTGACATTGAACTTCTCGATCTATGCCTTGCTGAACTAGAGTTTGGAGAGTTTCATTCATCTTCGCCATAATTTCAGCCAATCCAGTTGGCGATGGCTCTTGTGATGAAGTTGAGTCATTCCCACCTCGACTTGAACCTCCAAGCTCCATTTGAGAATGTGTACGTACCATACTGCACGAAACAAAATTTTGAGTCAATCAAAATTCTATCTCAGTAGTAAGCAAAAATAAGTAAAACATGAACGTGTCATGAACTTTATGAAAGCATAACCACATTCATGTTTAAACAAATCTTATGTACGCTAAGCTAATCAGCGGGACTACTCTGACCAGCTCACACAAACTCCAAATTTTACTCAAGTTATCAACAGATTCTGGACTTTAGTTCAACACCAAAGTTTTAGTAAACTTCAGTATCTTTCCAACGAGTACTTATGTGCTCCTTAAGGATTTTTCTACAAGAAGTTATGGCTTAAAAACAGAAAGGTCCAGAGAGGTTTTTGCTACTGTCCTGGTTTTGAACAGTTTGCCTTCAACTGGACTTTTCACCAACTTAAAGTGTGGTTTTTCTCTGGAGGTCTACAAAGAAATTGTAGAGCACTTGAAAATCTTTCCAGAACTGTATCATACACCTTAATTGGTTAAAGCTACTCAGAGTTATGCCCTGTGAAAGTCCAGCAAGAATTCCTGCCAGAAACAGAGCACTCTGTTTTTGAAAACTTTGACACCTAATTATACTCTCATTTGAATCTTAGCTCAAAATAAGAGTTCAGTATCTAATATTTGTTTCAAACTTCCACTTTTAGTTGAAAGTTAGTTCATGAATCATTTCTTCAGAGGAAAGAGGATTAAGTGTAGTACGGTGTCGATGCACCGTAAGAAACATGTCGGTACTACGTAGCCTCACCAAAATAAAAATCCTAACCGGATTACACCGGCATATATGTATGAGCAGTGGCACTAAAACAGTCTCTCACACACGTGTACTACACGGGATACGTACGTGGTTAGTACCTGCAGAAGAACACTGAATAGTGGTGCACTCAAAGGTTATTTCATCTCAGGCAGTTCCATATTTGAAAGTAAATACAAACGCCCGTATCATTGTCATACGGCCGTCCTTGAGTTAAGCCACGTCTCAAGGCACGTGATCGTGTTTCAACACCACACGACGGGGAACCCGAGTATGTCATGAACGGGTCGTCACGGTTGGGAATGTTATAAACCCAACGGATACCACCTACTGCCCTGCAGGGCACGCCGATGGCAAGCGCTGCGTATGTCCTCCTGGGCTATCTCCAGACGAACACACTATCGCGTTACTGACCACACGATGGGGTCTCCACTTACTTGCCTAATGCATGCTAGGGATCAACGTTTCATATGAACTCAGGAACATGAAGAGTCCAAGAGTTTCATATTGACGTCTCACACCAAGCTGTGAGACCTATCCCTGAACCACTTTCCTCGTCAGGGGAGCTAACCGAAATTGAACCGCTTTCGGTGGCGTTCCTTACCATTCTCACCAGAACGTAGGTGCATCATTACATAATGAAAATTCAGAATTAAAACACATATGTTAGTCTTGTCACTTTAAGTAACTACACTACTATAGTCCTTATGTGGGCCTAATATCGTTTCCTCACCGTATCCTAAGTTTTTGTCGTAATACCATCCTTATTCTGTGCGCTGTTACCAATGCAGCTCTGATACCACGCTGAGGGGGCCCGACCTTGATCACGGGGCCGTGCCGCCTCGCCCGGGGATCGCATTGGGTGGTGCCGTGTTATGCGGCACCGAACAGCACACATGTAAGGAATAATGTATTACATAAGTCAAATGTGGAAGCTTACAGATTGTTCTTTATAAATAACTTATATAAAATAGCTACAGCAGAAGTCTATAACAGCTCACATCGAGTATCTACGAAGCACTCGAGAAGAGGTCCAGCCCGCGGACTCCTCTCGCTAGCAACACGAAGACATGGTAGCGGCTCGGTTCTCCAAGGGTGACATGACTCGGAAGTTCCTGAGTCTCACCGGACAACCTTCTTTATAGCGTCGATGTTTACCTGCAAAACCACTTATATAGCAAGAGTGAGCACAAAGGCTCCGCAAGACTTAACCGTCTCTCCTAAAGCATGGAACTCTATATGAAAGTAACCTAAGACTTAAGCCTGTCCTTTGCGAAAAGACTTGCCTACGAGTGCATCCTTAACTTTCAGATTTTAGCCATAATAGTAGTGACCTGCGCCCAGCAACATTGGAACTCCACAATCAAACAAGAAACGCTTCATTCCAATGTTACTTGCCCCAAGGTGAAAACTAAATTTAGTTTGCTCTCTCTCTACTTCAAACAAGGTTCTCATGCAGTTTAACATAATCATAGCAGCAATTATACTTTTGCAAACTGTTCCCACACAACTTGCTTACTACGTCACAACACAGTGAGCAAGCGGTACTCATAACCACGAGGGACGGTGATTCGAATCAAACACTACCCGGATAACTCGATACATACGCCCGCCTCTGAAGACCCAACTCTGGCGTCCTTCATTACGTCGTATGTGGCAACCTTTCTCAGGACACTAGACTGTAGAACCGGTCGCACCGTCACGGGCTCATAGGTCTAACGAGACGATGTGGTATGCCTCTACAACCCAGTGAACCTGGTACATCGGTTTCCTGGTTCCTATATATCAGTAAGCATCCGGTACACAACTCAATACTTGCTCAGCGGGGCTGCATACGCTTCGGTCCTTGACCGACACGGGCAGAGCTACTCGACCAAGACCTCGTCTTGTCGCTACCTAACTCTCCTGCCCGGTCTCATCTTTACAAACATAAACTTTAGTTTGCCTCTCTTTCCAACCCCACTTATGTGATCCTAAAACAAAGCTCGCGAGTAGATTCCAACTACTCGTCTTCTACCGGATGTCCTAGCCTATTTAGCATGGCCTTATTCTACAGCGATGACACCTTGCTACCCTTGACCTCAGGGTTCATGTTTGGTTATTCAAGTGGAGTACCAACATCCTTGACCTAATGCACATACAAACCTTGACCAAATGTAGTGAACAAAGGGAAATCTTTAAAAACATCTTAAGTGCAAACCGGGGCTTGCCTTGGTTTTGCAGGTGACTTAAGTCAGATAAGATGAAGTTAGTTGCTGATGATGACTTGAAGCTTAATCCCTGCCGTCTTGCTCCTTGATCAAATCTTCACTCATCCACGTTTAACCACTACACGTTATGAATATGCATACATGTTTAATTATGAATCCTTTTGCTAACAAGTGCTAAAGACAAGTTTGAAACTGGAACTTTGTTTAAGAATTTAAAATGAAACTGGTGCTACTGGTTTGGGTTTGTGTTTAAGCACTATCATCAAGTGATGAGTGGGGTTTCATCACTTGGGTGGGGATCAACTAATAAGGTTGAACAGGACATAATGATCCAGGGCTCCAATGGAGCTGGAAATTTTCTTGTGAGTTCCTTGTCACAAGAAAGTCCTCTGGACCAAAATTCCGAATGTTTCACTGAATAGGTCACCCAGAACAATTCCCTAAGCATTTAGGCATAAAGGAATTAATTCTGATTAAACTTGCACTTTCATGCAAATCCAAGTGAACCATAATTTCATACATAGCTCAGGGAGTATGTCTGAATTTTCCTAGGATTTTTGGAGCTAAGGAATGCCTAGAACTGAATTTCCAAGTTTTGGAAATTCTCTGAAAATGTTTCTATATTCATTTGAATACAGAAACTTGAAATCAGAATTACCCTCATTAAATCAACTCCAAATGAGCTGAAACTTTTACAGGAGTTTCCTATCATCCTAAAGAATATTCTGGCAAAATTTGGGGAATTTTGGATGAACCAAACTTCCTCTAGAATTCTTTTGCTGAGAAACTTTAAAGAATTTTCCAGAATTTCCTATTGGTTTTCATGCAAATTGGGTTGCATATTTGGATAGAGTTTTTCATCCTGAATCCAACCCAATTTGAATCACTAAATTTTGAGCTTCCTAGCAAAAGTTATGAATTTCTAAACTTTGTTTGAAATCTGGAATTAATTTCCTACAGACAATCTAACTGGACCCACGGTTTAAAAGGGCAGCCAATAGAATTTGAGGACACACGGGTCTACACAGTTATCCGCCCGTAGCCACAAACGATCAGCAGCCACAGGGGATCCCGTTTAAATTCTCGGCGGCTGACAGGTGGGACCACCACCTTCTTCAACCTCCCGCTCCCCTCTTTCCCACGCCCGCGCTCCCTCGCCGGCAGGAACATCCCCCACCCGGTCCCCCTGTTCCCCGGTCGTCTCCCGGCCCGAAGTCTGCCGCCTGGGGGTTTTTGAGGGCGGGAAAGCCATTCCCGGGGTCTGCGTGGGCTGTAGAGGACCGCAAGGGGTCGGGCGACGGGCAGCGGCCTCGGTCCTTGTCCGGCGACGTCGGCCGGCCTCCCTACTGACCCAAATCCATGGATTTCTTGCTCCAGAGCACCAGTGACTCATGGCCGATGTCGTCATGCAAGCAACCGAGCTCGGAAACGCCCCCAACTACCAAGTCATCGTGTGCCCTAGCTTAAAAACGGGTGTCCGACGCTAAAACTCGAAGAACACCGTCGAGGCTCTATTTTTCTTCCGGATTTTTGATGTCAGCGACGCACCAGGATGTCTCTAGCCTATCCCGTGATCAGAATGAGCAAAGAACTGCTGTTGATCACAAATTTTGAGAAACCCCCCCACCACGGCTTATGGACACCTCATCGGTTTTTCTAGAAATTCCTGGGCTACCGTGGATGAATTGCCTAGGGTCTTTGGCAGTGTGAAGAGGAGGGAGTGGCGCACCTTTTCGCTGTTCAACCTGGGGTATGACACGGCCTGTATCGCCGGGGCGTTGAGGAGGCGCGGCGGCGGCTCCCACTGAACTCCGATGAAAATAATTCGGCTGTGCGCCGCGCACAGAGGCTGTTGGGTCGGCTGAGCCCGCTCGGGGAGTGTCCGTGGATTCTTGCGCCCGTTCCCACGCTCTCTGATGGTCACGCGAGGGACAAGCGGCACCGGGCGAAGATCAGTCCGAGGATCGGTCGAGCGGCAGGAAACTCGGCCCGTGTGTACTCCTCTCGGGAAAGTAGGGAAGGGACCGAGGTTGAGGCTGAAGTGTAACGTTTGCCTTGCTCTGCTGAGGTATTACACGCGGGAGACATCGACCACAGGGGCTGCACGTCGACTCCTCGGTGGCGCCTCGAGCTCGCTCGGCCACTCGGGTGAGAACCGATACACAAAAACTGCCTTAAGCAGTAAGTAATAATCCCCCTCTCAATGACAAGTGGGGCCCACCACTCCCCTCTGCCCCAAAAGATCTTCAATTTTTGGCCTAATGCAGACTCAGCTCTGAGGAACTCAAATCCAAAAGTCATTTGGCAATTTGACACGTTGTTCCTCAGTTTTTAGTTTAAATTCAAATTTGGATGAAATTTACAAGTTCCTTTGACATTCCTATCAAAGCCCCTCCAAATTTGCTCAAAACTTGGTTTCCTCATAATTTGGACCTGAGGAATTAAAATATATCCTCTGATCTTTGAGTTGGCTATTGCAAATACACTTTTTCAAACAACAGTTTGAATTTTCTCTTTTAAAAATGCCCTTCTTCTTTTTGAAGTGCACCTCTTAATTCAAACTGAATTATAAGTTTTATTGCACATGCCAACACTTTCCTGAGTAACACAAAAGTTTTTGTAAGTCCCATTTCTTGTATATAAACTCAACTTTATTCATAGCTCAAGTTCTCTATTTACAAGTTTTGGGACTTTTACATCCACACTTGATCCTTACACCCTTATTCACCATAAAACCCCATGCAAGCCCAGTAAAACATGCAAGAACACATACAAACTGGTCTAATAAAACAGCATCATTGGATTTGCACCATTGCATCTTGAGTAAAGTTTGTGCATGATGTTTGATTGCTATAATTTTGTATGTGTGTGGTCATGACTAGAAGGACAAGCTCGGGAAGCCATCTACGAAGAACTACAGCACCGAGACTTCGAGACACGTGAGTAACAAGAGCCACATGAGCAAGGCAAGTGCCCCCTGACCATATTGATCCCATGTTTTGAAAATTGTTTCGTTTGCGAAAATGTGTATGCTTGAGTGAACTTGATGGGAAACCCTTTTATAGGAGTTTACTAGTTTTGTTAACCATCCTTGTCGCCAGGAAAGTTGATGAGTCGGGTATGGTCATTTTTGCTTTTCGCTTCGCTTAGCTTACGGGTTACGGGAAGCCGAGATAGAACATGTCTAGCTACTGCACCCATATGAATAATGATAATGAGAACTTGATGATGATAATGAGCATAGAATCGGGGGAGATCTAGGCAAGCTTGGTTCGTGGATGTGGTAGAATGAGATGGTGGTTTACTTGCCGTAGATCTAAGGACCGATTCATACCAGCACATGCCAGGAAAACAGTGCCACCACAAGGCCAAATATGGGTGCGGCTTAGTTGACTAATTAGGTAAGTTGCTAGATTGTTATGGACCGTGGAAGGCGCGGGGAATGGGAGTCGAGAGAGGACTGCTCTGGGAACTGCATGGCACAAGAGGGGGCCCATAGGTGGGAGAATGGTGATTCGAGCCTGCTGGTGAAACCTTAGTGAGTCCATACATCTAGTAGCCCCTTTGTAAAGGCTATTTTGTGATCTCTTGGCCATACACCGACGGTTGTGTACTGGTATAATGGAGGTTCTGTAGTCGCCGACGGGTGACAAAATCACAAACTTGTGGGTAAAGTGGTGCCACCTCTGCAGAGTGTAAAACTATCATGATAGCCGTGCTTACGGTCACAAGCGCCTGGCCAACTCACATGATTAGAGGGAAATTTGGGATGGAAACTTGGGATGGTTATTTGGTTATGGTTATTGTATGGTTATTGGGATTGGTTTCGGGACTGTTGAGTCATGACAATGAGTTTGACTTTTGGTTATATAATTATGAGATGGATATGGACATGAGATGGTTATTTTGAGCATGAGATAAAGTTGAGAAAGATTAATGGTTGGTTGAGACATGAAAAGTGGTGAATTATGAAGGAGGTATGTTGCTGTTTTACTTAAATATATGTTGGGATTAAATTCGCTTAAAGATAGTTGCTGTTTTTATCATGTTTGTGAAATAAACTTTGCTTTCTGCAATGAGCCTTTTTTGTTCCCTACCTTGCTGTAAGCTACATGTCATACTTTTTCCGCACTTGCTGAGTACGACATGTACTCACCCTTGCATTATCATATAAACATCAGCAACAGGAGAGGAGTACTTCGAAGATCACGTGGAGTACTAGGCGTGCGAACTACCATCAACTTGCCTGTGGAGTTGAAGATGGAGCCGCTTCTGTTTAGTTGCTTCCGCTATCGTTTAGAGACTTCCGCTACTAGGATACGTTAGAGACTTCCGCTGCAAGAATAAGTTAGAGATTCATGTAATAAAATACTTAAACACTATTTATTCGTGGTTATATTCTGAATTCAGTTTGTGGATTACATGTGTATGTGTGATGAACATCCTGGGCACACATATGCATTAGCTGGGTTCTTTGTTTTACGGGACCGGGCGTCACAACAACCATTTTCACCTCCAACACATGCCCCCCTCTTTTTGAGCAAACATGGTGTGCGAAAAAACACCTCCAGAGCCAAGATTTATTAGATAAATTGTCTATTTTACCTTGCAAAGCTTAGATAGCTCAGCCTTCCTGCCATACACTCGGATAAAATCGTTTCAAATATCTTTCATTGATGGCCTTGCCCGAGTTTTCTCCTTGCAAGGTCTCTACAAATTATGCATTTACAGGATCAATTCCTACAATCTTGTAAGTCCCATCCCAGCTTGGTGACAACTTTCCAAACTTCTTGCCTCGAGTTCCTAGAGGTAAAATCATTCTCCAAATTAAGTCTCCAACTTGGAACGATTTTCCTCGAAATCTTCTGTTGTACTACTTGGCCACCTTGAGCTTTTCCGTCTCTATCTCCTTCAAAGCTTCCATTCGGCTCTTTGTGATTCTATATAAGTTATCCATCATCAAATCTTGATAATCCACAGCCGAAAGGTTATCTTGCTGATCCACTCGACAAGTTTTCATGCGAAGTTCAACAGGTAACATGGCTTCTTATCCATATACAAACTCAAATGGGGTAACTTTGGTAGCACCGTGCCTTGATACTCGATGAGCCTATAAGGCTTCACTCAGAGTCTCATGCTGAGATCTAGGATTTTCCTTGATCTTCTTCTTTATGAGCTTGATAAGTATTTTATTGCTCGCCTCAGCTTGTCCGTTAGTTTGAGCATAATAGGGAGAAGAATTCAAAAACTTTATCCTAAAAGACTCGGCAAACTTCCTAAATTGTGAGGATATGAAGACTCTTCATTGATATGTGTTAAGGTTTGTGGAACACCGAATCTATGGATAATATGCTCAAGAAGAAAGCTGGTTACCTCTTTATATGTGTTATTCTTGAGTAGCACAACTTCCGTCCATTTGGTGAGGTAGTCTGTGGCAACCAAAACATACTTACGTTTCCTTGATGATGCTGGATGGATCTCCCCAATGAAGAGTAAACCCCATCCTTGATAGGGCAAAGGCTTCACAATGGGATGAAGCATGCTTGCCAGTGCTTGTTGGATATCTCCAAATCTTTGATAAGCTTCACATCCTCTATAACACTTGAAACAATCTTCCTGCACAGTCGGCCAATATAAACCAGCTCCCTTAAGCGTCCATCTCATCTTATGAGCCGATTGATGTGTGCCACAAAGACTATCATGCACCCCTCCCATGACTTCTTTTGCTTGTTCTTTGTCCAAATATTTAATCTAAAGTTCGGCGATACAATTCAACATTGATCAAGGTGTACCGCAATGCTTGACGCTGAACTTTTCTATCTTTGCACGTGTTTGGGTTGTCGATACATTCTATGATCATTGGCCTCCAATCTTCTACATTCAATACATCAAAATTGGCCGAATTGTTGTGCTTTATCATGTCCTCGTCGCTCTTGGGCAATGTCGGCCTTGGTTTTACAGAAATCTTCCTCTTTTCACCTCATACCCTGAAGCTTGCTGTGCCAAGTCATTTTCTCTCCGGTTATCTTCCCTCGGTATATGTTTGGCATAGAATGTATCCAAAGTTTTGATGATATCTAAAAATCATTCACGATAATTGTAAAAACCCAAGAATTTATTTGCTAGAGTGTTCATCATATCACCACACCACAAATCATTTTGTGGAAGTCTCATGAACATTTGGGAAGAGCAAGTAAACACCATCAAGAGGTGATTAGAGGAAGAACCCACAAATCCAAAAGTAGGATCTCACACATGTAAACATGAGAGGCTGAGCTCACCATTATTCCCTAAATATTCTTAGGAGGGCTCATTCCAAGTTTCATGCAAGTTCAAACTCTTTTGAGGCACTTTTGGATACAATTGCAAAAAGGGCTATTTGAACGCAAATTCAAATTTCAGCCACTTTCATCACTTGGATTCAAAAGTTGACTTCATATTCAAACTCATCACATTTTTCTGAGTTAGTCCACCAATTTTCAT
This sequence comes from Neostapfia colusana, assembly GCA_030760725.1. Classification (NCBI taxonomy): domain Eukaryota; kingdom Viridiplantae; phylum Streptophyta; class Magnoliopsida; order Poales; family Poaceae; genus Neostapfia; species Neostapfia colusana. Next base: position 71,234,727 of record JASWHV010000015.1, read on the forward strand.
CCTCATTGGAGTTCATCTTGTCGGGAGCTATATTTGGATTGATTCAAACTGAATTTGAATTTTCAAATTCAAATGTAAATCAAATTTAGACCAACTTCAATTTGAGGAAATCAAATTCAACTCATGACTTGGTGATGAAGTCTACACTTCAATTTTGAGTAGCTGAGATATTTGCAGCAAAGAAATGGAAAAGAGAGAAGGGGGAGAGAGGGCCCACATGTCAGTCTCATCAGCTGAGGGAACCACCTCTGTTCTTCAGGCTGTTGCCGAGAGCGCGACAGCATGCTGCCACCTCTCCCCGCTGAACCCACGCGCGCGCTAGCGCTTGTTCCCGATCGACTCTCGCTCTCTCCAATCGCCCACGTGCACTGCACCGTTGAAGCTTCCTCCTCTCCCAGCTCGTGCCGCTCTGTTCAGCTCCCGTAAGCGAAAAACCAGTCCGCCGGCCGAGCCTCTGCCTCCCCAGGCGATCAACCACTCCGTTGGTTTTCACGCTAGACTGAGATGCTCAGAGGTTGCGCCCACCGTTCCTTGACAATCCTGAAGCAAGAAATCGGAGGTAGCTGCCCTAGACCGCGGTAGCGAGCTCGGTTTGCTTCGTCGTCGCCGTGAGTCGCCTCCGCTACGAAAACTCGTCGCCCGGCCACGAGCGTCTGTTTTCTTCTTAGTTTAATGCGCCAAAAGGTTCACCTAAGATCATTCTTCCTTTCCCGCAACCCCGGCCGCATGCCACAGTGTGTGCTCGCCAGAATTTCAGTTCTTACCGGGAGCATGTGATATAGACCGCGGCCATCTAACTTAAAAATTCGTGCTAACCGGTCAAGCAAACTGTCCCCAACTTAGACAACCATCCGGAAACGTCCATGCAAATCTATACGATCAAGAATCATGGGAAACCGTCGAGAAACCACTGAGTTCTTCGGTTTTTTCGTTCTTCATCGGATTTAGACCTAGGTCGCACGGTGAAATCCTATTTGCCGCCACCTATAGCAAGATCAGGGTATGGATCATTGCTCCTCAGGTCATGGCGGTGCTGTAGGAGCCAACAGATGAGGTTTTGAGGCACTACAGCACCATCCCGACCTTGCCGAACTTGCCACCGTGGCTGTCACCGTCGCACGACCATTTCCGGTGATCGCCGGGAGGAGACAAGGTCAGAACGGGTTCCTCGAACAATCTTAGGTGGAGGCGGCGAGTTTGTTTGAGTTACGGGTACGGGAACAATCTTAGGTGTAGGATGGATGAAACCCCAAATGCATAACCAGATTATTTCCAAAAGGAGTGAGGCTAGTGTCTAAGTTGTCGAGTAGATCATTCTTCGCTTAATATTAATAGGCTTTCGGTATAAGTCGAGTAGTTGGAATCTACTCGCGAGTATAGGGTTTGTCACACGGGATTGGTTCGAGATGTGAGACCACTTTAGCAAGAAAAATGAGACTAGGCAGGGGGCTAGGACGTAGCAAGAGGAAGCCTCGTGTGCGTAGCCCTGTCCTTGTCGATTAAGGACCGACCCGTGTGCGGCCCACGCTGATCAAGTTTGAATATACCGAAGGCATATCGGATATATGGGGTCCGATAAACTGATGTAACCTAAACCTCCGGGCGTCGAGGCATAGAACACCAATTTATAGGTGTAGGTTGAGGGCAGCCAGGTGGAAATCTGCTAACGGGCATAGAGAGATGCTCCGTGTAGGGAACCTCCTGCTCATTTTGGTGCGACCGGTTCGACGTTTGGGCTGTTGGGTGAAAGGTTGTCCTGTACGACATCGAGTGAGCATGCTGTGCAGCTCCATGGATGGGCGTACATGATGTGCTGTTCGGGTATCCCTGCAGGTGTATATCGAGTCGATTAACCGTCCCTCGCGGTAATGAGTACCACTTGGTCACTGAGTCGTGACATAGGTTAACATATGGAATGTTGTGATTCAATACTGCTGATATGAATAACTTGTATTGCTACATTTGTGCCACCAAATATTGCTCACTAAATTTCAGTTTCATGAACCGTTAACTTGTGGCTAAAAGATGAATTAAGGATAAAATTGTAGGTGAGTGATTTGCTGCAAATTACCATCCTACCTTTGTTATGACTTGCATGTAGAGTTTTCTGTGTAGGAGCGTCGGTTAAGACTTGCTGAGCCATCGTGCTCAATGGTTGCTGCTATAAGTGTTTGCAGGTGAGGAGTACCCCACGGACTCGGAGTACGAGTCCATCAGCGAGGGCTACCCTCCGTCGGGGACTACGGCTGAGTGGGAGCCGTACACGCCGTGCTGAGACTGAGTGCAGCTAGTGTGGGTTGTCCGTAGGGACGAACAACCAACTTTTGCTAGTTAGGTGTTGGCGTGAGTTGTACAAATACCTTCCGCTGTAGTAGACTCTGTACAGGAGTTGTAACTGAAGCTTGTACTACTTTTGTAAAAATTAAGCATGTTTTCAATGTAATACTATGGTTTCCTTATCGCGTTTGCTGTCGGGTGTCGCATCGTGCGGCACCACCCTCTGAGATCCTGGTGTGTGTTTCTTACTTCCTCTAGCCACTAGATCTCGCAGGTATATTGATAAAAATCATTCTATGACTACACGAATGAGAACAAAACGGTTTGGAATATACCTTCGGGTGTTGAGGATGTCGCCATGACAGTGTCGCCGAAATGTAGACGTCGACGCACGGATTCCATGGTGTCGACGGCGATGGCGGCGCTGGGGTCCTTCCCCTCACTCCCCGCACGGATTAGATCGGTTTTCTCAATTTGTTTGGGGTGTTTTGAGCACGAACGCTCATTGTCCCGTGTGCCCCGGCCACCCCTCTTAATATAGCGCGGGTGTGAGAGGGGGCCCCAACCATGGGTTGGTTAGCGCCCCCGATCAAGGCGTAGAGGTGGGGGTAGACTCGGGATTGGGCCGTTGGGCCGTTCCCGAAAAGGAGATCAACTCCAACATTCTCCCCCTTGATCTCCAGTGATCAAGACTTACAAAACTTACTTAATTTCTTAATACTTAACTTATTGTTTATTTCTTCATGTTCGATATACTGAGCACATCGCATCAAAATAGCCAATTACGTACTATCTGTCTCGATGACCACAATACATCTTACACTTAGAAACAACCTTATTCTTAGTTTGGCCCCTAAGTATCCAGGCGATCATAGGTTTTCCGTTAATCCCATGCCGACTACATGTTCTCTGAACACATTGGGAGGAAGACCTTTAGTAAGCGGATCCGCAAGCATATGTTTGGTTCTAATATGCTCAAGACTAATAGTATGATCCTGGATTTTGTCTTTCACAACATAAAACTTAATGTCGATGTGTTTGGCAGCACCACTCGACTTGTTGTTGTGAGAGTACAATACTGCGAGTTCATTGTCACAGTATAACTTAAGTGGTTTTTCAATGCTGTCGACCACTCTAAGACCGGGTAGAAATTTCTTAAACCATAATGCCTGCCCCGTGGCCTCATAACAAGCAACAAACTCGGCATGCATTGTGGAAGATGCAGTGACGGTTTGTTTGGAGCTCTTCCACGATATAGCTCCATTTGCGAGGGTGAATATGTAACCTGACGTGGATTTCTTAGTATCCACACAACTCGCAAAATCTGAGTCTGAGTATCCCACTACCTCGAGTGGGACTGACTTACTATACGTTAACATGAGGCCTTTTGTGCCTTGCACATACCTTAATGCTTTCTTAACTGCCTTCCAGTGATCAATTCCTGGATTGGCCTGATATCTGCCAAGCATCCCGGTTACGAACGCTAAGTCAGGGCGAGTACATACTTGAGCATACATAATCGACAGCAGAAGCATATGGAACCGATTTCATTTGATCGATCTCGTATTGGTTCCTGGGACACTGAAAGTTCCCAAACTTATCGCCCTTGACTATTGGAGCAGGTGAAGGTTTACTCGCATACATGCCGTACTTCTTGAGTACACCTTCTAAGTATGCTTTCTGAGATAAACCTAAAACCCCCTTAACACGATCTCGGTGAATCTCAATCCCCAGCACATAGGATGCTTCACCTAGATCCTTCATATCGAAGTTGGAGGATAAAAACCTCTTAGTTTCTAACAGTAGATTGACATCGTTACTCGCAAGTAGTATGTCATCCACATAGAGAACAAGGAAAATGAATTTCCCATTCTTAAATTTAGCATAGATGCAATTATCCTCCTCATTCTCCTTAAATCCAAACTTTCTAATTGTCTCATCGAACTTGAGATACCACTGCCATGAGGCTTGTTTGAGCCCATAGATGGACTTCCTTAAGCGGCATCCCATGTGTTCCTTACCCTTAATGACAAAACCTTTCGGTTGTGTCATATAGACGTCCTCGTATAGATCCCCATTGAGAAACGCTGTTTTTACATCCATCTGATGTAATTCTAAATTATAGTGTGCTACTAATGCCATAATAATTCTAAAAGAATCCTTAGTAGAGACGGGTGAGAACGTCTCATTATAATCTATGCCTTCTCTTTGAGTGAATCCCTTCGCCACAAGTCTGGCCTTATATTTTTCAATTTTCCCTTTGGAGTCACGTTTGATCTTATAGACCCACTTACAACCTACTGTCTTGGCTCCTCGAGGAATCTTGACTAAATCCCAGACCTTGTTGGCGTCCATGGACCTCATCTCATCCTCCATGGCTTTACGCCACTCAAATGACTGTGGTCTTCTCATAGCATCTTCAAACGTGGTGGGATCATCCTCCATTTGAATTTCTTCACTCAAATAGATCTCATAATCGTCCGGAATGGCCGATTTTCTTACTCGTTGAGATCTTCTAATTGGCGCATCATCTTCTGGTTGAGGCTGTTGTTGCGCTTCATCATATTTGGCAACTGGCTCAATAGCCTCGGAAGGCTGAGCCTCTCTTACTTCTTCCGTTGCCGATGAAGGACTAACAACAGGTGTTGAATCATTAGTGACTGGCACAGATGGTTCAACAACAGTAGGTATCGAGAAATATGGTTCTTGAATCATGGGAGTGGGTGCGTACACTCGCTTCTCCTCAAGATCTACCTCTCGTCTTACCATACTCCCCCTGATCATGGCATCTTCTAAAAAGACAGCATGCCTTGTCTCTATGAACTTAGTGTATCTATCTGGACAATAGAATCGATATCCCTTACTTTTTTCTGGATAGCCAATAAAATGGCAACCAATAGTTCTAGAGTCCAGCTTACCAATGTTTGGGTTGAACATTTTAGCCTCAGCTGGACAGCCCCACATGTGCAAATATCCTAATAAGGGCTTACGTCCTGTCCACATTTCATACGGCGTCTTAGGTACTGATTTACTCGGCACACGACTAAGCACATGAATGGCGGTTTTTAACGCTTCCATCCATAAGCTAACCGGAAGTGTCGAATAACTTAACATATTTCTTACCATATCCATGAGCGTACGGTTTCTCCGTTCCGCTACACCGTTTTGCTGAGGCTCCCCCGGCGTAGAATACTGGGCTACTATGCCGTTTTCCTGTAGAAACCTTGCAAAAGGTCCAGGAATTTGGCCATATGGGGTATGTCGACCGTAGTACTCCCCTCCACGATCAGATCTTACTACCTTGATCTTAACATTGTGCTGGTTTTCTACTTCGGCCTTAAATATCTTAAATTTATCCAACGCTTCGGATCGCTCCTTGATTGGATAAATGTAGCCATAACGAGTATAGTCATCCGTAAACATTATGAACGAGTCATAACCATCTATGGAGACTATTGGGAATGGACCACAAATGTCTGTGTGAACTAATTCTAATATTCCCGTGCTACGTTTGGCGTCTTTCTTAATTTTCTTAACAAATTTGCCTTTAATGCAATCAATGCATTCTTGTGAATCTGAAAAGTCTAGGTTGGGAAGAATCGATTGGGAAACTAAACGTTCAATTCTCCCCCTTGAAATATGGCATAAACGACAATGCCACAATTTCGATGATGTTTCAGAATCAATTCTTTTGCGCTTGTTGAATACTAAGTCGTTTTGAGAAGAAATTTGATTATTACTTATAACATTAATACCGTCATGTAAGGATAATAAATATAACATGTCTTGTCGGAATGCAAGACCCACAACTTTATTATTAAATGTAATAGACCATTTATCATTGCCAAAATGGCACACATAACCTGAATCATCCAAACATGAAACTGAAATCAAATTTCTCTCTAAAGAGGGTACATAAAGGACATTATGAAGCCTAAGTACAAAGCCATCTCTAAGTCTAAGTGGGAGATCTCCAACTGCTTCAACTTGAGTTTCACGGCCATCAGCGACTTTAATGGCCTTTTCCCCTCTTCTTAGGGTCCTCCTCATATTTAATCCCTGTAGAGAATTACAAACGTGCACGGTGGCACCTGAATCAATCCACCAAGTAGATCGAGAATAATCTAAAAACAGGGATTCATTAACAAAAGTCACAAAATCATTTCCATTCTTGCAACACCACTTCAGGAAGCCCACACAATCCTTTTGGTAGTGTCCTTTCTCCTTACAAAACCTACACTGATCCTTGTCCAATTTCATATCCTTCTGAAGAGGATGCTGAAGTGGAGCCTTACCCTTGCCCTTATCAGTAGAAGAAGTGTCATGTGACTTAAAAGAAGCACCTTTGGGAGAACCAAAATAGATCTTCCCTTTACCTTTCCCTTTGGCGTACAGTCACCATCCCTCTGGGACTTAATGCGTTCTTCTTCTTGAACGCACATGGCAATCAACTTCTCTAAGCTCCACTGCTCTGGCTGAGAGTTGTAATTGATCACGAAGGCCTCAAACTCCTTAGGTAGTGAAGCAAAAATGAGGTGCACAAGCAACTCATCAGTGATTCCTAAGTTCATTGGCTTGAGCTTCGTGGCTAAGTTGGTCATCTTAAGGATGTGCTCACGCACACCTCCAGTGTACCTCTCAGTAACGAGCTTCTTGATAAGCATGCTCGCTGTAGCCTTTGAAGAGCCAGTGAACTGACTTTCCACGTTACGGAGGTACTCAAGAGCAGTGTCACATTTGGGAATCGCTCCCCGAATGGCCTCAGTGATTGTCCCCCTAATCACCATCAAACACTTTCTGTTTGAGGCAAGCCACTTAGGAAGATCCTTATCATACTTATCCTTTAAACTTAGGTATTGTCCCTTTCTAAATTCGAAAGACTCATCAGTCTCTCCAGCAGTAGGTGAAGGGACCTGAGGCTCAGTGGGGCAAGGTGTCATCAGCGCATAATCAATTTCAGAGATAGCCAAAGCAATCTCCAATTTTTCTTTCCAAGTACCATAATTTGAACCATTGAGTGGTTCAATGTTGGAAATAAAACTCAGTGCTGAAGACAAAGCGGAGGAACCTTCATAAAATTGCATATAAGTAAATATACTATAAACTTAAACAATAGAGAATGTTGTGTTTTGCTTTTCGCGTTGGTTACTCCACAAAATACAACATTCAAAAACATAACAAATTTCGTTTTTCGCGTTGGTTACTCAACGAAATCCTTTATGAATAAAATACTTAAAGCGATAGAAATGCCGTGTTTTGTTTTTCACGTTGGTTACTCAACAAAACACGTCATTCAAAATATAAACATGTAAATTTTACTCTTTCGCATTGGTTACTCAAATAAAATTTCCATGAATCAAATAACTTAAATTAAACTCAATATGTAGTAAATTTTATTATTCACGTTGGCTACTTAACAAAATTACTATTACTCAATTAACAAAAGACTTAATAAAAATTCTCCTAATTAAATTTCTCAATTGAAATTTAATTAGAAAACTAATAAACTTAATTACAACAGCGGAAGCTTAATTACTCTTAATTATCCACAACAACAGAATTAAATATACCTGAAAACTATTTCTTGCTAATTACTGTTGCTAATCACAGAGGATAAACTGATAATGTATAAAATAGTTTTCGGACTATAACTGAAAAGAAATCAGATTACTTAAATATTAAGTATCTTTACTAAACACAAACAGAGCTCAGCGTAGTTGGTAGAGCACAAATCCCTCCAACCGGAGGTCTTGGGTTTGATTCCCAGGTTCAGCAGCATATTACCTTTTATATTGGTGGAAATCTGTAGTGGGCCGCGCCCATGGTTGGGCCGCACGGGCCCTCCAGCGCTGCTGGGCCGCGCTGCGCGCCCGCTAGGGTTTGGCCTGGCGGCGCGCCCGTTAGGGCTTGGCCTGGCGGCGTGCCCGCTAAGGCAGGCGGCTCACCCGTTAGGGCTTGGCCTGGCGGCGCGCCCGCTAAGGCAGGCTGGAGGCGCGCCCGATAAGCCCGACGGCGCCCGTTAGGGTTTCCAGCAGCGGCGGCACGCCCGTTAGGTGGCGGCGCGCCTGTTAGGGCTGGAGGGTGGCTGGTTCAAACAGTTGGGCCGCCACCCTCAATTTTTGGCCCATAACACAAACTCTAATCAATATGAACCGTTCATTTTGGTCTAAGGGCTGTCCTTTGATTTCGGGGCTATAAAAAGGGGTGGGTACCCCAGCCCTGAAACCCTAATTTCATTTTCACTCCCTCCCCTCTCTCTCCTCTAGCCGCCACCGTAGTGAGAGAAAGCCAAGAGAGAAAAAGATGGTGGCTTGGGGACCGGTTTTGCATGGGGAAGGCTCGCCGGCGAGATTGCTCACCGTAGATGAGCGGCCGTCGTTGGGGCCTTCCCGGCGAAACCAAATAGCCACCGTTTTTTTTGTTTGTTCTTACTATTTTTCCTTGTTCTTTCTTTTTATTCCTCACTTTTCTATTGTTTTGTTCTTACTATACTTATTCAACACGGTTGTGGATCTAAAACTTGATATGGATGGATCTAAACTAAATGTTCATCCCGAATGGATCTAGTGGTCTAGTTGGCTCGGACACCATTGTGTGTTTCTTACTTCCTCTAGCCAATAGATCTCGTGGGTATATTGATAAAAATCATTCTATGACTACACGAATGAGAACAAAACGGTTTGGAATATACCTTCGGGTGTTGAGGATGTCGCCATGACGGTGTCGCCGAAATGTAGACGTCGGCGCACGGATTCCGTGGTGTCGATGGCGATGGCGGCACCGGGGTCCTTCCCCTCACTCCCCGCACGGATTAGATCGGTTTTCTCAATGTGTTTGGGGTGTTTTGAGCACGAACGCTCGTTGTCCCGTGTGCCCCGACCACCCCTCTTAATATAGCGCGGGTGTGAGAGGGGGCCCCAACCATGGGTTGGTTAGCGCCCCCGATCAAGGCGCAGAGGTGGGGGTAGACTCGGGATTGGGCCGTTGGGCCGTTCCCGAAAAGGAGATCAACTCCAACACCTGGGATGTATGGATTTTGGTCCGTCGCAATAATCATTCAAGATACCATCATAACATTGGCTTTCTCCACTAACCTGCTAGATGACAAGCTTGGAATCACCATAAACTTTAATGTTCTTGATCCCCATGTCGACCAAGTGTTCCAAACCGTTCAACAAGGCCTCGTACTCGACTTGATTGTTGGTGCACACGAAATTTAGCCGAATAGAGAACTCATAAACTTCTTCGGTGGGTGAAACCAATACATATCCAACTCCTTGACCCCTGTTGCAAATCAATCCATCAAAAAGTAATCTCCAAGGACGTACTCCAACCATGCACTATTCCTCAAGCTGCACGTCGTGTTCCACGAAGAAATCTTCCATGACCTGGCCCTTCATGCTCCGGAGATGTTTGAAGATCAAATCATACTCCACCAATGAGTACGTCCATTTACCTAACCTTCCACTCAGAATCGGTTGTTGTAACATGTGCTTGATGATGTCTTGTTGACGTGTCACGAAGCACGTATTGGGAAGAAGATAGTGCTGAAGCTTGGGACACAAAAAATACAAAGACAGGCAAAGTTTCTCAACGAACGTGTACCTGGTTTTGACATCTAAAGTCTTCTGCTCAAGTAATCCACATGATGTTCTTTACCTTGACTTTCTTGTGTTAAAACAACACCAATAACCTGGCTTTGTGCGGCTATGTAGAGCTAGAACGGCTTCCTCATCTGTGGTGCATGTAAGACTCGTGGTTTCATCAAGTATTCTTTGATATTTTCAAAAGCCTCCTTCTTTTCTGCCCCCCCTCCCCAAGTGAACTCCTGCTCGTGTTTGAGTTTCGAGAGTGGCATGAAGGTTCCAATCTTCCCAGCCAAGTTAGCAAGGAACCTCCTTAGATAATTGACCTTTCCTAACAAGCTTTGCACATCTTTCTTGCATGTCGGCTCTCCTATACTCTTAATAGATTCAACCTTGTTAGGATCAACCTCTATGCCGTGTTCATGCACGATGGAACCAAAAAAGCGTCCAGCCGACACACCAAATGCACATTTGAGAGGGTTCATCTTAAGACCATACTTTCTCATCCTCTCGACAGACCTCCTTAAGTCGGTCATATGATCTTAAACTCGGCCGACTTTACCACAAGATCGTCGATGTACACTTCAAGAATGTCCCCCCAACATGTCGTGGAAGACCAAATTCATAGCTCTTTGGTATGTTGCCCCGACATTCTTCAACCCAAAGGTCATGACAACCTATTCAAACAATCCAACAAACCCAGGGCAACAAAATGCTTTCTTCGACGTGTCTTCCTCAGCCATGAAAATCTGATTATATTCAGCATTACCATCCAAGAAACTGATCACTTTATGCCCTGAAGTATTGTTGATCAATACCTCGGCGATAGGCATTCTAGACTCATCCTATGGTGTTTCTCGGTTTAAGTCCCGGAAGTATTTCTCCACCGGAACTATATTAGAAACACACTCGGCATACCTGAAGGGCCGAATAAACTTAGATTGGAGTATATGATTTACTTCTTCCTTTATCTTGTCATGGATAGCCGGGTTGAATCGTCTAAATGGTTGCTTGTGTGGCCTGAAACCTGGCTTGATCGACAACTTGTGTTCCACGAGTTTCCGGCTAAAACCTGGCATCTCAGTGTATTCCCATGCAAGGCAATCCATAAACTCGTTAAGTAAATAACTTACCTCTTGCTTCTGAGAGTGTTCCAAGTTTTTGTTGATGAAGGTTGGCCGGTGTGCCGATCCATCCCCGAGCTTGATCTCTTCTAGTTTATCCACTGAGGAAACCCCTGCCCGAGCTTTCCTAAGTCATCAAAGTCCTCCACTAACTCGCCCATACCGTTTCTATCTAAACAGTATTGCTCGTTTATCTTCGGGAGCCAAGTTAAATGACCTCGTTTACCTCGCATTTTCAAGTGATATTACTGAGCCGAGTGAAATTAGTCGCCTTTACACAAACGGGTACAAACCCGTCCCTTCCTGCGCTCACAAAGTCATTTTCGGTTAAGTCCCAACCTGTGAGGCACCTAATTTCCTCGTGCTGAAGGTCAGATGACTCGACCATTGCTACACAAGCCGAATTATCAGCCTCAACCACCTGTACCTTGTCGCCAACCCACTGGATCAAACATTGGTGAAGTGTAGACGGTACACATCCATTGGCATGGATCCAATCTTGCCTAAGGAGAAAATTGTACCTACTCCTCATGTTGACGACAAAGAATGCCGTAGGGAGTGTCTTGCTTCCAACCGTGAGTTCCACAGAATATTCCTTTAGCTTCGGTTTGATCTCCGGCAAAACCACTCAAAGTTGTGTTGGTCTTAATGGGGTCGTTCTCTCGGTATCCAAGGTTCTCAAACATGGATATTGGCATGATGTTAACGCCTGCCCCTCCATCAACCAACATTCTTCCTACTGGTGTTCCATTGATGTGTCCTCGGATGTACAATAGTTTCATGTGTTGGTCGAGCCGTTCGGGTTTCTCAAAAACCACATTCCTAGCCCCCAGAAGACAAAACTCGACCACTTCAACCTCCGGAAGACAAAATTCAGAAGGCAAATGAAACACCATGTTAACTTCGACTTGGTTTTCATCCTTACCCGTGGGGTTTTCTTTGTTCTTATCATTTTCAGCTTCTTCCTGGGCAATTCTCTTCTCTTTCCAAGTCTTCTTGGTGGTCATTGGTCATGCCTGGTTGAGCCAACGATCCCTCTGCTCCTCCTTCTTATTCTCAGCCATTTCCAGAGCCCTTAATCTTTGGACACGCCTCTTTTGCATCTTGTTGATCCCTGTGGGACACCATTGGGGTGTTGGCTTCGTCCCTGGAGCTACTGTCTTGGTTTGATCTTGCTTTACCCCTACTGGATTCATGTCCCATCTGCTGAGTCGTCGTGGAGCTTCCTTGGGTTGGTCGATTGATATCTGAGTTTGTGCACGTTCAAATGGCCTTGATACTTCGTGTTTGGAATCTGGTGTAATGCATGGCCCTACTATGATCCTCCTTTCTAGAGATATTAGCCGCGAACGTTTGTTAGAGAGCCTTGTGTTGATGATGAGTTTCTCGGCTTTGCTCGGACCGGTGTTGCCTTCCCCCGATCATTTACCTATAGCTTGTTCCATAGGCTGACCTTCAACTCACGAGCTGCTAGAGGCCAGTGTATCTTGGATCACACAACGTACTGACCCGATCATCAGCACTTGTCGATCCGAGCTTGTGTTGTCTTCAGTCTGAGCCTCCCCGTCGTGTAACTGGGATGGTGCGAGGAAACCAGCATTTTTCTGCATGTATTGCTTTGGTTTCCAAGTTGCACTGCCGGTTCGCAACCTTCCCGGGTGATGCCTCTGCGCCCAAGGTTCCCAAGTCGCTCGAGGAGGCTTTTACCTCGGAAACCCACCGATTTCCCGAGGTGCGGCTTGCCTTAGGGCCGTGCCCCCCGAGCCTCTCGGGAAGTCGATTTACCTTGGAAAATTGGTGGATTTCCAAGATAACTAGACCTCCCAAACTCGGTTTTCTCGAGAGTGCTCCTAAAGCTGGTGTTGGTGAAAATCTTTGACCCGTCACACTTGCACCCCTTCAACCTGTGAAAGACACTTCCTGCCTGCTTCTTCCTGATGTATTTGGTGATCAAATACTTGGAGGTCGGCTTGAACTGAGTTGTCTTCCTTGGTTCATTGAGCTTCCATCTGTCGACCTCGGGGTTTCGAGGCTTGATCATCCTCTTTCGTAGGTCATTGGACACGATCATGTCCTTTTCTTTGGTTTCGATGCTTGATCGGTCCTCAAGAGGATCTTCTTCCCTTCTAGGCTCACCATGTTGATGGGGAAGGGATCCATATCCAACTTCATATGTTGTCCATCACCTAGAGTCAACCGGCCGTTGTTCAAAGACGATTGCACCTATCGACAGAAGAAGTTGCACTCGTTAGTTGAATGAGAGAAGGAGTCATGCCACTTACAATACTTTTTGTTGTCCAGCTACTCAGGTCACGGGATAACATGGACATTCTTCAGCTTGATCACTTTGTTTTTAGTAGCACGTCGAAAAGTTTGTCACACTTAATCACATCGAATGTGAACTTCATCTCCTCCTTCTTTCTGGGGTTGGGCATTGTGACGGACCAAAATCCATACATTCCAGGATAACAGAGGGTGGTGCCGCGCGATGTTGACACCTGCCAAAACACACGATAAGGGAAACATGTATTACATTCAACCTCACTGAATTTGTACACAAGTAGTATAAATTTGTTCAGTTTACCTCTAATTTATAGAGTTACTGTTGCAGCGGAAAATATTATACAACTCATGCCTAACTCTATCTAGCAAAAGTCGATTGTCCAGCCCTATGGACAACCCACACTAGCAGCACACCCTATCTTCACGGGGGCGTGCACGGATTCCACTCGGCCGTAGTTCCCGAAGGAGGGTAAACCTCTCCGGCGAACCCGTACTCCAGAGGAGTGAGGTACTCCTCACCTGCAAACACTCATCAACAGAAACCGTTAGCACGATGGCTCGGCAAGACTTATCCGACTCACCTACACCCATGAAACCCTACATGCAAGTCATACCAATGGTAGGATAGTAAATTGCAGCAACGGACACGCCTAATGGTTCATCCTTAGTTCACATTTTAGCCACAATTTAAAGGTTCATGAATCTGAAATTTAGTGAGCAATATTGGGTGGCACACATGTTGCAGTACAATTACATCAGCACATTCATCTCCAATATTTACTGCGTCACGATACAGTGAACAAGCAGTACTCATGACCGCGAGGGACAGCGAATCGACTCGATATACACCTGCAGAGATACCCGAATAGAACACCGCGTACGCCCACCCTCGGAGCTGCGTTGACACGCTCAACCAATGTCGTACAAGACAACCTTTCACCGGACAGCCCAAACGTCGAACCGGTCGCACTGAAACGGGCAGGAGGTTCCCTACACAGAGCAACTCTGTGCCTGTTAGCGGATTTCCACCTTGTTGCTCTCAACCTACACCTATAAATCGGTGCATTATTCCTTGACGCCCGGAGGTATAGGCTACATCAGTTTATTGGACCCCATATATCCGATATGCCTTCGGTACATTCAAACTTGTTCAGCGGGGCCGCACACGGATCAGTCCTCAATCAACATGGGCAGGGCTACGCACACAAGACTTCATCCTTGTAAGGGTCCAAGTTTTGCATATACTAAAAGTGTTCATCACACCACACTCACCTCATTTGAGGAACTAATATGAACACATTTGAAGAGCAAGTAAACACCATCAAGAAAGTCATTATAAGATAAACTCACAAAATGCAAAAGTGGTATTTTCTAAATGCATCATATAGGGGCTGAGCATATGAAAAACTCCTAAACCTTGCTAGGAATGCTCATGCCAAATTTCACCCAAATCCAAAAGCTTTTGAGCTATTTTTAGGTACAATTAGAAAAGGCTAGTTTGAACTTAAATTCAAATTCAAACTCCTTTCATCACATGAATTCAAAAGTGGGATTCATATTCACACTCAGCACATTTTTGTGGGCTAACACACCAATTTTCACTCCATTTGGAGTTGATCTTGGCATGAGTTATTTTGGTTAAATTCAAATCAAATTTGAATTTGAGTTAACCTTTGCTGCAAATTTGATCAAATAAGATCACACTTTGAATTATTCAAAGTCAACTGGCCATTTTGATGTTTGATTAAATCACAAGGGGTATTAGGGTCCCCAAATTAAGAGCAGTAGAGAAATTCAAGTTTTTAGGACAAAAATGGGACAGTGGGACCCACTGTCAGTGTCACAACCGAGATGAACCGAGTTTTCAACCGGCGCTCTGTTCTTCGGGCCAAAGCGGCGGATGCCACAGCGTGAAAGCGATTGCCACCAGCTGCTTACGAGCCCCCGCGCTGGCACGCTCGCCCCAGCTTCTTATCTCCACACCCGGGTGCCACAATCGGATTTCTCCACCGCCTTAACGTCGCTCACGCAAAGGAAACGCCGAACCGCTCGCTGTTCCGGTGCGCCGATCACCTCGCCGCGCAACCCTCGCTCTTGTGCACCTCGCGCCCAACTGAGGCCGCAAGAAGGGGCGCAAGAGCCCTCTGAACCTTCCGAACCACCTCCAAGGCCGTCTGTTCGCATGGTTGCCGAACCCCAACAAAGTTTTTGTCCCGGCAGCCGAGAATCTTCCGCCTCCACGCCAACTCGTCGCCCCGACGATATCATCCACCGTTGGAGCTACTTCTTTGCCTCAGAGGTGCGTGAGAAGGTCTACTAGTTATCTTGCAAACTTAGAAACCTAGTATGGATCACGCCGGCCGAAACTTGAAGTCTACCGCCGGCAGGTTCTCGGAACTGTCAATAGAAAATCTAGAAATTCGTTGCACACAGCTGGTTAGCGATCGACTGGGTCTAGAGGAAGCTTCTTTGGACTGCTGCGATCTTTCTCGAGCAAACCCCGAGCTAAACCATCGTGTATAACCTCAATTTGATTGAAAATCCTCCACCGCTGGAGAAATCACCTCGGGTCATTGGTGAAGTCGGTGTTGCGGCCATTCCCACCATCAGCTAAGCTCATATCCTTGATTCCCGAGTTCTCCCGGTGCTATAGGAGAAAACAGCGGAGCATTTGGGGTTTTCCCGGGCTCAATACACATCGCTAGAGTTGCTCCACCTCGGTGTACCCTCAGGAGATATTTTCCGGTCACCGGCGATCACCGCCGACCTCACCAGCATGTTCCTCGCGTCGGACTAGGCCCTAGCGGCGAGTCTCGTGAAGCTTGGCGCAAGGGACCGGCCGGCGGTGAGCTTTGCCAGAGTGCGCCGCAGCGGGACTGTCGGGGGGTCGGGAGGAAGACGAAGCTGGTGGGCCCCAGTGGTCAGCCGCTGTCCGAAGCACGCGTGCCGCGTTTAATTTAAACAAAGCAGCGGGGCCCACTGTCAGCGGCTTAGTCAGCGCGGGAAGGGATTTTCTGTTGAAAAATAATTCTGAATTCAGCTCCAACTTTATAAATTCATAACTTTGGCTAGGAAGCTCCAATTTGGGTGAACCAAATTTTGTTGGATTCAGATCTCTGAGTAATTTCGAACAAATCAAGTTTCACTCTATGAAAATCCTTATTTCTCCAGAATTATTTCTTCAAAATTTAAACTGTTTAGAATTTTAACTGGAGAACCCTTTGGTGAAAAATTCTGAAATTTGGCCAGGATGTTACTTATAATATCCCTGAGCTACCATAAAAATTTAAGATCCATTTGAGCTAATGTGATTCACCTAATGGTGTGATTAATGAAACTGTTCCAGAGAAAATGAAAAATGTCCAGAAACATTTTTCAGATTTTCTCTGAACTTGTTTAGATCATATCTTTTGCTAGGAATATTCAAATTAGGTGAAACCAATTCCATTAGAACCCTCTGAAAATCTAATTTCCATAAAATCATGTCTTGCTCCATGAAAATCCTTAGAACACCCTAAGAGCTCCAATTAAGTCCAAATACACATTTATTTGTGCAGGGCTCAAATGAGCTTTGCTGCAAATGAAATTTGGCCAAGTCTCTGTTTAGGTTGTATCCAAACCACAGTAAAAATTTCAGAGTCACTGGGCCTGTCTAGCAGTACCTACAGTCTTAACAATATCAACTTCAAATTCAAATGCATTTAAATTGACACACATACATATTTATATTGTGTAGTCGCTAAGGTTGAAGAGGAGCCGGAGGTGTTGGATTTCATCACCCCGGAGGAACAGCTAGTGTACGACCAGCAGCAAAGTAAGCTCCGGTTTTGCATTAGCCGTTTTATAAACTTTATTGTTTTGAGAACTTACATTGAGTATCCATTTAATTATGCATTAGAGTCTTGTTTGAAAACCCAATTGCATAGCCAAGAGAACTAGGGTTTTGGGCTTAGGTTTTAAATCTCAAGTAGCCACTGCAATGCTAAACTAGTGTAGCATTCGGTACAAGTCGAGTAGTTGGAACTGCTCGCGAGAATAGGATAGAGGCACACCACTCGGTTAGAGATAGCAAATAGAACACATGGCAAGAAAAATGAGACCAAGCGGAGAGTAAGGGCAGCAGGACTTTGGGGCCTGGGTGCCATAGCTCCGCTTGTGTCGATTGAGGACCGAGTCGTGTGCAGGCCTGTTAAACAAGCTAGAACAGTACCGAAGACCTACCGGACATATGGGAACCGGAAAACCGATGTAATTCGGGTAGCGACTTGTTGAGGCACAGCTTATCGTCCAGAAGGTAGGTTGAGAGCATGAGGTGTAAATCGGCTGGCGGCACTGCAGATGCGCGCGCAGAGACCTCTTGCTCGGGACGATAGGACCGGTTCAACATTTGGTTGACGGATGAAAGGTGGTTGCGTACGACGTTCGTGATGGTTGCTGTAGGCAACATCGAGTACGGGCGTACATGACGGGTTATTCGGGTAACCCTGCAGGTGTAAAGCGATTATAATTGCCGGCCCTCGCGGTCAGTGAGTACCACTTGTTCACTGTACCGTTACGTAGAAAGAACAGGCTAGTGTCATATTAAAAAGCTGCTGATTGAAAGATGTACTTTGATTGTTAATGACTTGTTGTAGTTTAGAGCTAATCAAAGTTCTTTTAAACCTTGGCAAAGCACATGAGAGAAATGTGTTTCTTGTTTGATTGTGGCTCTCTTATTTGTATTAGCACGAGGTTCTCCTCAACTTGCGCTAAAAACTTGAAGTAACATTTAACTAATTAGGCGTGTCCTTTGCAACTTACATTCCATTATACACTGCAAACCCAGCATGTAGAGATTCATGTGTAGGTAAGACGGGTTAGTCTTGCTGATCCATCGTGCTCACTTCTTGTGTTTGAAGCGTTTGCAGGGTGCTATGAGGAGGAGGCTCCCGAGGAGGAGACGGACCCCCAAGAGGGCAACCATGTCGAGTGGGAGTCGTGCAAGCCGTCGTGTTAGTGTGCATGTGTGCTAGTGGGAACACGTTCACGGGCTGAACGTGAACTCTTTTGCTTAGTCTACCCTGTGAGTGTGGACTTGATGTATTTTGTTGTAAACATGTCCATAAACGCTTTTATGTAATAAAACATTTGCTTCTGCTTTGTACCTTTTTGTGTGTTATCCGGTGCTGCGCAACGCAGCACCCCTCGGCGTGATCCGGGCTAGTCAATACCGTCGGTTCCTCGCAGCGTGGTATCAGAGCTCGCTTGAGGTTTAACGCACTTAAAAAGGTCATCTTTTCAAAAACTCGGTGAGGAACAAGTTAGTAGCCCATATAAGAATGTTATTAGTGTATAGTAAGCGGCATGACGGACCTATATGCCTATGTCAGAAAATCATGCATCTCGGGACGTCATATGTCTTGGGGTTGCATGTAAGCGTTGTCCACTAGTCCACAAGCTTAAGGGTGGAGCCTCACGGGTGGTAGGTAACCCGGCCAGCTTTAGTATCCTCTATGACTCTTCATGTCGTTTGGGGTATTGGAGCAACGCCCTTCCCTAGTGTGCTACGGGCAAGTATGGGATACCCCGTCACGTGGTTAGTAACGTGAACACGTAGCTCAAGGCATGATTGGCTTGAGAACAGCTGTGCGAGTGATGACATACGGTTGTATGAATTATATTGGGACCGCGTTCGGTGTGCAGCCGAGCCTGACGATTGTGTGATTTTATTGCAGGTAGTCTAACCACAGATCGGTAGACGAGTAGCACACGTGTGCGAGAGACGTTTAGTGCCACTGAATTAACGAGGCCGGCTAAGTCTGGTATAGGTTTTTCTTTGTGAGGAACGTAGTACCCGTATGAACTGCTGACGCTTCGACGTCACACCCCACTAAATGATCAACATCAAAACTTGAAGGTTTTGATCCAGAGCACTAAAATTTTGATTTAACTCTTTCCCTTAATCAGGATGTTCAAAGTAAACAAGTTTTCAACTTATAGGATACTAAGGACAGAGTCCCCTGTTTTCAGCTGAAATAATACTGAAGTTACACAGAGGTTAGAGGTTGAGCTCTTTCGATGTTGGGGTCATATGATACATTTATGGAAATCTTTGGAAGAGCTTTACAACTTTTCTATTGATGTCCAGAGGTGTTCCATCCCTTAACTAGTCGAAAAATGCAGTAGAGTTGAAACTGTCCAGAAAACAGAACAGAGCATTTCTCTGTAAAATGAGCATAACTTCCTACATAAAAATCCAAAATTAGAAAATGAGGTAGTTCTGAAAATTTTGTTAGATAGGTTACAACTATGTAATATAAAGTTTTGTCAAATTTGATGTAGAATTAACTGGAATTCTTGGATCAACTCAGTACCTCAAGCAGGGAGATGCTGTCCAATTTTTTCAGAAATTCTGTCAACGTTGACATCTCATAACTTTTGAACTAGGAAGGATCTGAGGGCAAACAAATACATTCTGGAAATCTATGAAAGGTAACTTTAACTTTGATGTTGAGCTCTAGAACTGATTTTGCCTTTAGCATGATCTAAATCAGATTAAAAGGGTAACTGGTCAGAGCTGTCAGTTTGGGCAGCAAACCAGCAATCAAATTTGTTCTAAGTTTGAATTGTGTTTCCAAGTTTTATGAGTTCAATGACATGTTTTATTTTATAACTCAATGATTTACTGTTGAAATTAATATTTGACCATTTTCAAATATGTTTCTACAGATGGCAGAGGAGAAACAATTGGAGAACAGGTGGGTGGTGTCCCACGGTTCACAACGCGGTGGTTATCCGGAACTGCTGAAGCTAATGCTTCAATATTCTGGGTATGTGGAGATGCTGCGTTACCTCGCCAAGGAAGAAGGCGAGGAGGGGAACAAGACATGCTCTGTCCATGTCGAAGTTCCAGCAGAATCTACGCCACCGGGTTAGGTACCGTTCACTGTTACGGTGAGAGGTAGACAACCGGAAGAGATGTGGCAGGTGGCAGCCCGCGACACCATGTCACGTTTCTTCCAGTTACACATGAGAGCTATGGAGGGCTCTCCATACACGCTTGTCCCGATGGAGGGATGAGCTAATCACGTGTGGAGGGCGAGGTACTTGGAGGCAACGAATCCGAGTTGCCTAAGGTACAACCCCGCGGAGGTGAATCTCAGCCTCCAGTTGATGGCAGGAAAGACCGTGATGGACATCCAAGCTGTCCATACAGCTCGACTTGCCGTGGAGCTCAAGGAGAGCACCAGCCACCGAGACCATTTCGAGAGGGCTCACAGCGCACTCCGTAATGTGCTCCTTCCGACGATCAAGCGACTGAATGAGCAACACAATCAGTTGCGTCATCGGAAGAAGGCGAAGAAGAAAAGCCGTGTCGACATCACGGCTTTACAGCAGCAAGTACAGGCCTTGACCTAGCAGAACGAGGTCCTTACTCAAGAGCGTGATGACACTATTGAGGAGGGGCAGGGCTGGGAAGAAGACTACAACTAGGCCACGGACGAGGTGCATGCGTTGCAAGACCTCGTGCCTCCGGTAGTGGGCCTACTGATGTTAGGTGCAGTACCTGTGGTTTTGGGTATCCCGGCGATGGGGGAACCTGAACCCGAAGAGGAGATCATGGATCCTGAACTACCAGCAGAGGTAGCGGAGGAGAACGTCCCACAGGAGGTCGAGTTCTACTCCGAGTAGTGAGTTTACCGTTGCCAAGTAGGGCAGCGAGGGTGGTGTAGAAACTTTTGTAAAAGGTGACATGTCGTGTAGACAGTAGTATGTGTATAGGTAGTGACGACATGATCACGACTTCTCGGGGATCCGAGAATAATTGTATCTTTTATAAAGTTTATGCTTTATCAATATATGTGAACGTTGTGCAATTTTATTCATGTGCCACTGCCATATCTACTGTTTTCTATGGAACTTTAAGAATGACATGTGCTGATCGCTGCTGTTTTGAATTTCAGAATGACTCGTACACGCGCCAACACTGAGATTGGTGGGTCCATTCAGGGGGGAGAGGCCTCCCAACAGCCTTCCGAGGCTTCCTCGGGACAGCAACAGCAACAACCGCCACGCCACCACCAACAGTTACATTGGCCGACATCGTTGCGGCCATGGCGGGCTCACATCAGCAGCACACGGAGTTGCTGCAAACTTTAATAGCGAATAAGTCTAGACAAGAGAGGCGTAAAGACCGAAAGGAGCGTCAACAAAGCTCCTACTCAGACTTTCTGGCTACTCAACCCCCGGTATTCTCAAGGGAGGATGATCCCCTCGATGCGGACAACTGGCTATGCACGATGGAGATGAAGTTCAGGCTGCTCCAAGTTAGTGAGCAGCAGAAGATGCAGTTCACGGCCCAACAACTACAGGGATCTGCGAGCGCTTGGTGGCCCAACTTTTGTGCATCGCAACCCACCGAGCTAGTGCTGACCTGGGCGGAGTTCTGGACTGCCTTCAGGGCCTATCATATACCGCCGGGTCTGATGAAAAGGAAGACGCAGGAGTTCCTCCGCCTGCATCAAGGCAGCAGGAACGCGCTGGAGTACTCCAGGGCATTCAACGATCTCGCGCTCTATGCGTCATATCACGCCGATACTGACGAGAAGCAGCGGGACCACTCTTACCAGGGGCTGAATCCACTCCTGAAGGACAAGCTGACGATGTTCAATCGCGGCAGCCTCAATGACATTATTGATGCTGCGATTGTGCAAGAGGACTCCGGTAAGGAGTTAGCGGCGGCGAGAAAAAGCGAAGCGCGCCGCAAAGCAGCGGAGAGGGAGGTGGTCCTCCCCAAAAATACCGGATGGTGTATTGTTCACCATCGGGTCAATGCTGGCAGCAACCGCAGCGACCGATGCAGTTTCACAGTCGGCCGTATTCACCACCGGCATTCCGACTGGCATTACCAGCACCACCTCCGCAGCAACAACAGAAGCAGCAGACGATGCCACATGCGTTTGTCCCTCAGCAGCGCATGCCGGACTTTCGTCCTCCAAGCACGGGCCAGCCGTCAACCGCATGCTACAAATGCGGTCGCTAAGGGCACTTCGCCAACAACTACCCCAAGAGGCAAGGAGGCGGAGTGGCACCACAGTTTCCGGTGAGGAATCAGCCCGAGAACCCCATTAATGCGCGGCAGGTAAATCCTAAGCCCGGCACCGTCCACCAACTCGCCATAGAGGACGTGCCGGAGGGAGAGCCAATCCTTACAGGTATGTTTCAACTCCACCAGCATCCCGCCATAGTGTTATTTGATTCAGGCGCCACACATAATTTCATTATCCAAGCTTTTATTGCTAAATACAGCTTGCAAATACTACCCACCAAAAGTCCTTACGTAATTTGTTCACCGGGTGGGAAAATTTCAGCAAGCATGATGGTTTCAAAAGCGCCATTATGCTTAGGGGGTAGAGTATACCCTACGTCTCTCATAGCTTTAGAGGGACAAAAGGTTGATGTCATCCTAGGGATGTCGTGGTTAACCCGCCACGACGCTGTTTTAGACACCTTGCTCCGAGTCGTGCATTTGCACTCATAAATGCACGAGTCTCACTCATTATTTCTGGACAGTCTAGAAATAAAACTTCCAAGTGTATACCAATCCACCACCATCAGATTGGAACATATTCCAGTGGTCCATGAGTTCCTAGACATGTTCCCGGATGAATTGCCGGGGAAGCCGCCCGACCGAGAGGTGGAGTTCAAGATTGAACTTGCACCGGGAACTATGCCAATATCCTGAAGGCCGTATAAGATGGCGCCAAAGGGGTTGGCAGAATTAAAAACTCAGTTGACGGACCTGCTGGAGAAGGGTTTTATTAGGCCGAGCTTCTCGCCTTGGGGCTGTTCGGCATTATTTGTGAAGAAGAAAGATGAGACGTTGCGGCTTTGCGTGGACTATCGTCCACTAAACGCCATAACTATCAAGAACAAGTACCCGTTGCCACGGATCGACATGTTGTTTGATCAGTTGGTCGAAGCAAGGATCTTTTCCAAGATGGACTTAAGATCCGGGTACCATCAGATTAAGATACGGGCTGAGGATATACCGAAGACGGCTTTCTCGACGAGGTACGGGCTTTATGAGTACCTGGTCATGTCCTTCGGCCTCACCAATGCTCCATCTCATTTCATGTACTTGATGAACTCGGTATTCATGCCGGAGCTGGACATGATTGTCGTGGTCTTGATCGACGACATATTGGTATATTCCAATTCGGAGGAAGAGCACACGAAGCACCTGCGTATAGTCTTGCAAAGGCTGCGGGATCACAAGCTATACGCGAAATTCAGCAAATGCGAATTCTGGATATCGCAAGTGCCATTTCTCAGGCATATTATCTCAGCGGAGGGCATCGCTGTAGACCCGAGAAAGATACACAAGTGTCGAATTGGAAGTCCCCGAGGTGTGTCCACGAGGTACGGAGTTTCCTCGAACTCGCAGGATATTATCGGAGGTTCATTCCGAACTTCTCAAAGATTGCCAAGCCTATGACAGAGCTGCTGAAGAAGGCTACCAAATATGTTTAGAGTCCAGCATGTGAAGCAGCGTTCAAGGCATTAGTGAAGCACTTAACATCAGCACCGGTTTTGGCGCAGCCAGACACAACAAAACCGTTCGATGTGTACTGCGATGCATCCGACATTGGGCTCGGATGTGTGCTGATGCATGACCAAAGGGTGGTCACGTATGGATCACGGCAGCTCAGGAATGATGAGCAAAATTATCCAACTCATGACTTAGAGCTCGCTGCCATGGTACTCGCACTCAAAATGTGGAGGCACTACCTACTCGGTAACCTCGTACATTTATATACCGACCACAAGAGCCTCAAGTACATATTCACTCAGAAGGAGCTGAACATGAGGCAACAAAGATAGTTGGAACTGATAAAGAATTACAAAATAGAGATCCATTATCACCCCGGCAAGGCAAACATGGTGGCGGATGCACTGAGTCGCAAGTCACACGTTCATAATCTGACGATCACTCCGTTAGAAGAGAGCGAGCCACCATTGTATGTGATTCCACATGGAGCTCTCTACAACTTGCTTTTATCCCCACCATCCATGAACAGATAGCGGCAACTCATAAACATGACAAGGGACAGTGGGGAGTTGAAGTGTTTCCGGAAAGATGGAGACGGTGTTCTGTGGTTCAAGGACAGGATCGTCGTACCCCGTAACCCGGAGTTACGGAAGAAAATCTTTGATGAGGCTCACTTGGCAAAGTTTTCTATTCACCCCAGCAGCAACAAGATGTATCAAGAACTCAGAAAAAGGTTTTGTGGACACGAATGAAGCGGGAGATTGCAAAGTACGTGTCAGAGTGTGATACATGTCGGAGGGTGAAAGTGGACCACATGAAGAAACCGGAATTTTTACAACCGCTTGGCATTCCTGCCTGGAAGTGGGAGGATGTGAGCATGGAATTCATCGTCGGTTTATCAACCACATTTCGTAAACATGATTCCATGTGGGTGATCGTCGACCGGCTCACCAAAGTAGCCCATTTTATCTTGGCCAACACCAATTACAACGCCAAGAAGTATGCTGAATTGTACATCTCACGGATCATGTGTTTATACGGCGTACCCCATACTATCATTTCGGATCGGGGCACTTTATTTGTGTCTCGTTTTTGGGGGCAGTTGCATGCTGCTTTGGGGACGAAGCTGATCCGGAGTTCAGTGTACCACCCGCAGACGGATGGGCAAACTGAGCGGGTAAATCAGATTTTAGAAGATATGCTACGAGCTTGTGCTATCAACCACGGTAAGAATTGGGATGATCACTTACCGTTAGCCGAGTTCTCGTACAACAATGGGTACCAAGCCAGCATCAATGTGGCGTCTTACGAGGCTCTATACGGGAGAAAATACCGCACACCGCTGAATTGATGTGAATCTAACGAAAGGGTCACCTTCGAGATTGATCTTGTCAATAACGCGAAAGAAAAGGTTCAGCTGATTCAAGCGAACTTGAAAGCCGACCAATCCCGACAAAAATAGTATGCGGACCGGAGAAGATGTCTTTTACAATTCAAAGTCGGGGATCACGTGTATCTACGTGTGTTTCCAATGAAGGGCGTGAACAGATTCGGGGTGAGAGGAAAGGTGGCACCCTGATTCATTGGTCCATTCCAGATTGTGGAAAGATATGGATCAGTTACATACCGGCTGGAATTACCAGCAACCCTCTCCGGTGTGCACGACGTCTTTCACATTTCTCAGCTGAGGAAGTGCCTCAAGCTTTCAACCACCGTTCAGCTGGGAGATATCGAAGAATTGAAACCGGATCTCACTTATCGGGAGGAACCGGTTCAGATTATTGATGAAAAGGCCCGAACCACACGAAACCGTACGTTTTGGTTATACAAAGTTCTATGGAGTAATCACTCCATAGATGAAGCGACATGGGAGAGCGAAGACTTTATTCGCGCTAACTACCCCGACTTTTTAACATCGCACATCCGGTAATTTTCCACCGTCCTCTCTCTTATTTTTACCTTATAATCTTGGGACGAGATTCTTTTAAGGGGGGAGGAATGTAAGGGGCCCAAGTTTTGCATATAGTAAAAGTGTTCATCACACCACACTCACCTCATTTGAGGAACTAATATGGACACATTTGAAGAGCAAGTAAACACCATCAACAAAGTCATTAGAAGATAAACTCACAAAATGCAAAAGTGGTATTTCCCACATGCATCATATAGGGGCTGAGCATATGAAAAACTCCTAAACCTTTCTAGGAATGCTCATGCCAAATTTCACCCAAACCCAAAATCTTTTGGGGTATTTTTGGGTACAATTAGAAAAAGGCTAGTTTGAATTTAAATTCAAATTCAAACTCCTTTCATCACATGAATTCAAAAGTGGGATTCATATTCACACTCAGCACATTTTTGTGGGCTCACACACCAATTTTCACTCCATTTGGAGTTGATCTTGACATGAGCTATTTTGGTTAAATTCAAAACAAATTTGAATTTCAGTTAACCTTTGCTGCAAATTTGATCAAATCAAATCACACTTTGAATTATTCAATGTCAACTGGCCATTTTGATGTTTGATCAAATCACAAGGGGTATTAGGGTCCCCAAATTAAGAGCTGTAGAGAAATTCAAGTTTTAGGAAAAAATGGGACAGTGGGACCCACTGTCAGTGTCACAACCGAGATGAACCGAGTTTTCAACCGGCGTTCTGTTCTTCGGGCCAAAGCTGCGGATGCCATGATGTGAAAGCGAGATCCACCAGCTGCTTCCGAGCCCCCGCGCTGGAACGCTCGGCCCAGCTTCTTATCTCCCCGCCCGGGCGCCACAATCGGACTTCTCCACCGCCTCAATGTCGTTCACTCAAAGTAAACACCAAACCGCTCGCTGTTCTGGTGCACTGATCACCTCGCCGCACAACCCTCGCTCTTGTGCACCTCGCGCCCAACTGAGGCCGCAAGAAGGGGCGCAGGAAGCCTCTGAACCTTCCGAACCACCTCCAAGGCCGTCTGTTCACGCGGTTGCCGAACCTCGACAAAGTTTTTGTCCTGGCAACCGAGAACCTTCCGCCTCCACGCAAACTCGTCGCCACGACGATATCATCCACCGTTGGAGCTACTTCGTTGCCTTAGAGGTGCGTGAGAAGGTCTACTAGTTATCTTGCAAACTTAGAAACCTAGTATGGATCACGCCAGCCGGAATTTGAAGTCTACCGCCGGCGGGTTCTCGGAACCGTAGATAGAAAATCTACAAATTTGTTGCACACAGCTGGTTAGCGATCGACTGGGTCTAGAGGAAGCTTCTTTGGACTGCTGCGATCATTCTCGAGCAAACCCCGAGCTAAACCATCATGTATAGCCTCGATTTGATCGAAAATCCTCCACCGCTGAAGAAATCACCTCGGGTCGTCGGTGAGGTCGGTGTTGCGGCCGTTTCCACCATCAGCTAAGCTCATATCCTTGATTCCTGAGTTCTCCCGGTGCTGTAGGAGAAAACAGCGGAGCATTTGGGGTTTCCCCGAGCTCACTACACATCGCCGGAGTTGCTCCGCCTCGGTGTACCGTCGGGAGCTATTTTACAGTCACCGGCGATCACCGCCGACCTCACTAGCGTGTTCCTCGCGTCAGACTAGGCCCTAGCGGCGAGTCTCGTGAAGCTTGGCGCAAGGGATCGTCCGGCGGCGAGCTTTGCCGGAGTGCGCCGCCGCGGGACTGTCGGGGGGTCAGGAGGAAGACGAAGCCGGTGGGCCCCAGCGGTCAGCCGCTGTCCGAAGCGCGCGCCGCGTTTAATTTAAACAAAGCGGCGGGTCCCGCTGTCAGCGGCTCAGTCAGCGCGGGAAGGGATTTCCTGTTGGAAAATAATTCAGAATACAGCGCCAAATTTATAAATTCATAACTTTGGCTAGGAAGTTCCAATTTAGGTGAATAAATTTTGTTGGATTCAGCTCTCTTAGTAATTTGCAACAAATCAAGTTTCACTATATGAAAATCCTTATTTCTTCAGAATTAATTCTTCAAAGTTTAAACTGTTTAGAATTTTAAATGGAGAACACTTTGGTGGAAAATTCTGAAATTCGGCCAGGATGTTCCTTATAATATCCCTGAGATACATAAAAATTTAAGATCCATTTGAGCTTATTTGATTCAACTAATGTGTGATTAATGAAACTGTTCCAGAGAAAATGAAAAATGTCCAGAAACATTTTTCAGATTTTCTCTGAACTTGTTTAGCTCATATCTTTTGCTAGGAATCTTCAAATTAGGTAAAACCAATTCCATTAGAACCCTATGAAAATCTAGTTTCAAGAAAGTCATGGCTTGCTCCATGAAAATCCTTAGAACACCCTAAGAGCTCCAATTAAGGCCAAATACACATTTATTTGTGCAGGGTCAAATGAGCTTTGCTACAAATGAAATTTGGCCAAGTCTATCAGTACCTACAAAAAAAATTCAGAGTCACTGGGCCTGTCTATCAGTACCTACAGTCTTAACAATATCGACTTCAAATTTAAATGCATTTAAATTGACACACATATATATTTATATTGTGTAGTCGCTAAGGTTGAAGAGGAGTCGGAGGTGTTGGATTTCATCACCCTGGAGGAACAGCTAGCGTACGACCAGCAGCAAGGCAAGCTCCGGTTTGCATTAGCCATTTTATAAACTTTATTATTTTGAGAACTTACATTGAGTATCCACTTAATTATGCATTAGAGTCTTGTTTGAAAACCCGATTGCATAGCCAAGAGAACCAGGGTTTTGGGCTTAGGTTTTAAACCTTGAGTAGCCACTGCAATGCTAAACTAGTGTAGGATTCAGTACAAGTCGAGTAGTTGGAACTGCTCGCGAGAATAGGCTAGAGGCACACCACTCAGTTAGAGATAGCAAATGGAACACATGGCAAGAAAAATGAGACCAAGCGGAGAGTAAGGGAAGCAGGACTTTGGGGGCCTGGGTGTCATAGCTCCGCTTGTGTCGATTGAGGACCGAGCCGTGTGCGGGCCTATTGAACAAGCTAGAACAGTACCGAAGACCTACCGGATATATGGGAACCAGGAAACTGATGTAATTTGGATAGCGATTTGTTGAGGCATAGCTTGTCGTCTAGAGGGTAGGTTGAGAGCATGAGGTGTAAATCGGCTGGCGGCACTGCGGATGCGCACATAGAGACCTCTTGCTCGGGACAATAGGACTGGTTCAACATTTGGCTGACGGATGAAAGGTGGTTGCGTACGACGTCCGTGATGGTTTCTGTAGGAAACATTGAGTACGAGCGTACGTGACGGGTTATTTGGGTAACCCTGGAGGTGTAAAACAATTATAATCACCGTCCCTCACGGTGAGTGAGTGCCACTTGTTCACTGTACCGTGACGTAGAAAGAACAGGCTAGTGTTATATTATAAAGCTGCTGATTGAAAGATGTACTTTGATTGTTAATGACTTGCTGTAGTTTAGAGCTAATTAAAGTTCTTTTCAACCTTGGGAAAAGCACATGAGAGAAATGCGTTTCTTGTTTGATTTTGGCTCTCTTATGTGTATTAGCACGAGGTTCTCCTCAACTTGCGCTAAAAACTTGAAAGTAAGGTTTAACTAATTAGGCGTCTCCTTTGCAACTTATATTCCATTATACACTGCAAACCCAGCATGTAGAGTTTCATGTGTAGGTAAGACGAGTTAGTCTTGCTGAGCCATCATACTCACTGCTTGTGTTTGAAGCGTTTGCAGGGTGCGATGAGGAGGAGGCTCTCGAGGAGGAGACAGACCCCCAAGAGGGCAACCCCGTCGAGTGGGAGTCGTGCACGCCGCCGTGTTAGTGTGCGTGTGTGCTAGTGGGAACACATTCACGGGCTGAACGTGAATTCTTTTGCTTAGTCTACGCCCGTGAGTGTAGACTTGACGTATTTTGTTGTAAGCATGTCCATAAACGCTTTTATGTAGTAAAACTTTTGGTTCTGCTTTGTACCTTTTTGTGTGTTATTCGATGCTGTGCAACGCACCCCTCAGTGTGATCCGGGGTAGTCGAGACCGTCGGGTCCTTGCAATCCTGCTGCATCCAACTCCCCTGCCTGGTCTCATCTTTTTTTTTATACTATGTGTCACTCACACCTCGAACCAGTCCCATATGTGGCAAACCCTATACTCGTGAGTAGATTCCAACTACTCGACTTGTACCGAATCCTATAAGACATTAAGCATGGCATATTCTACTCGAGTACTTAGACACTACCCTCCCTCTGTTTTAGGAGAACCTGGTTATGCAAGTGGGGTAGCAAACATTATAAACCTAATGCACATAGTACCTCACACTATAGTGATACAAATCAAAAACTCTTTAAAACGGTTAAATGCAAACCGGGGCTTGCCTTGTTGCCAGAAGTCAGTATGGTCATTGTCCAGAGCAACCACTTCCAAGGCCTATGGTGCTTCCTCGAGCTCGGCAACTAATCGAAATGCTGTAAAAGCCCCAAAACTTGTAAATGGGAAAACTTTAGTGGTGAATAAAGTTGAGTTTAAATCCAAGAAATGGGATTTGCAAAAAACTTTTCTAAACATGTGAAGATGGTCATGAGCAAGCACATGAATTCAAGTCCACCTTGAATTCAAATGATCATTTAAATGCAAAGGTGGTCATTTTTAAATGAAGGATGCAAACTGTGGTTGTAAACCTCCCCTTTGCAGCCACCAAATTAAAAGTTTGAATCCATATTTGAATTCTTCAGGTCCAAATTATGAGGAAGACAAATTTTGAGAAAATTTGGAGGTGCTTTGATATGATATCAAAGAGGCTTGTGAATTTCATTGAAATTTGAATTCAAATTTGGAACTGAGGTCAAACTTGTCAATTTGCCCAAATGGTGTTCAAATTGGAGTTTCATCATGACTGAAATTTGTAATGTACCAAATTGAGATATTTGGGAAGAAAAGCAGTGGGACCCACTTGTCAATGAGAGGGAGAGACTTGCAACCGAAGGAAATCTTTGTTTCTTTGTTCCCACTCGAACCAGCTGGCTGCTGAACCGAACGTGCGTCACCGAGGCTCGACGCAGCGGCCACCGCCTCGTTTTCTACTCGTGCTAGCGACCAGCTTAGCTGCCTCGTTGCCTCTTGGCATGATCCTTTCCATCTCTGAACCGAGCTAATACTGTTTCGTCTCCTCCTCGCATGCGATAACAGCCCAGCACGCCGCCGCCTCGGTTGCTACCGGAAACCCACGAAACCGTGCATGTGACGTCACCCTGAGCTGCAAAACGGCAAGGATCGACCGTCCTCTAAACTCCTCAGCGCAAAAACCGCAGTTCCCGGTGTTTCCCCACCCTAGAACGGGTTCCTCATGCGGCGACCTAAAGCAACGTAGCTCGGCCTCTCGTTGACAGCTCGCACCGGACACTTTCACGGCCGAGCGAGCACACTCCAAGACGTGCCGGGACTTCACGTTGCTCCTCTCCAAACCTCAGCTCAAGCCGTGAATCCTCGTGCATGAATTCGGCGTTTTTCTTTCGGTACACCTCCACGGACCTCTCGGTATGAAACCTCAAAATTCCCACTCAATTCTAGTCCTTAGTTCACTAAATTGTGCACAAATGGGCTAGACCCGTTGGCGATTCAATCTCCTTCACAATGCTAGCTTGAAACCCGGTGTTAGCGGCCCATTTCAAGTTCTCCCTAGCTCAACCATGGCGGAACTCCATGGGCGCACGGTGGCAACCGATTTGCAGCCGTTCCCGAGCCGTTTTGAAGCTGTGTCGGTCTTCCCTAAGCTTCCAGGGTGCTTTAGCGCGGGTTGGTTGCTTTTGGCAGGATAGGTCGGCCGGCCGACGGTGCCAAACATGTTCCGTAGCCGCCACACGCTGCGAGCTTATTTGAAGGCTTTGCCGGCTCGGGTAGACCACACCAGTGGGTTCCTCAGGTGGTATTAGGGCCTAGCAGTGAGTTTGGGCGTGGGGGATGGCTGGGAGGCCGAAATCCGGCGATCTCCGATGAGCCCAACGGCGCGCGGGCGCGGGAGGCCAGAGATTGAAGAAGGGTACCCGGACCCAGAGGTAAGTGAGAAGGATTTGAAAACTCAGATCTTCTGTTGCCTGGGATCAGGCTGTGGCTGTGCGGGAGTGGTTCGGTGGCCCCGTGTGGCTTGTTCCAGCGAGTGACACGTGGTCCCCTGGACCCACACGCCGGATTTAAACATTTCCCGGTTTATTTGAATCCCCAAATTCGGTTAAAACTTTAGAACCTCATAACTTTTGCTAGGAAGCTCCAAATTTAGTGATTCAAATTAGGTTGGATTCATATTGAAAAACTCTATCCAAATATGCCATCCAATTTTACGAAAATAATTAATTAGTTCTGGAAAATTCATTAACGCTTTTAAGCAAAAGAAATTTTGAGGGAGTCTGGTTCATCCAAAAACCCTCAAATTTTGCCATAATATTCTTTAGAATGTTAGTGAACTACTGTAAAAATTCAGCTCTTTTGGAGTTGATTTAGTTAGTATAATTCTGATTCTAAGTGGCTGTGTTCAAATGAATACAGAAACAATTTCAGAAAAATTCCAAAATTTGGAAATTCAATTCTGGGTAATTCCTAGTTCCAAAATTCGTAGGAAAATTCATGCATGATCCCTGAGCTATGTTTGAATTTGTGGTCCACTTGAATTTGCATGAAAGTGCAAATTTATTCAGAATTAATTCCTTTTTGCCTAAATGCTTAGGGAATTGTTCTGAGTGATCTACTCATTGAAAAATTCTAACTTTTGGTTCAGATTACTTCCTTGTTACAAGGAACTCACAAGAAAATTTTCAGCTCCATTGGAGCTCCGGATCACTACTGTTCTGTTCAACCTACTTAGATGAGTAACACACAAGTGATGAAATGCACTTATCACTTGATCATGTTGCTTAACCCAAACCCAAACCACTAGCACCAGTGTTATTTTATATTCTTAAACAGAGTTCCAGTTTTAAACTTGTCTTTAGAACTTATTAGCTAAAGCTTTACAATTAAACATATATGCATATTCATAACGTGTAGCATCTACGTGAAGATTGTGAAGCAATTGAAGCGGAGATCAAAGAGGAAGGAAATCAAGTGATCAAGCCACAAGTGGTCTTCACTAACTAAATAGATACTTAGTCACCTGCAAAGCCAAGGCAAGCTCTGGTTTGCATTTAATCTGTTTTATAAAGTTTTTACTTTGTTCACAATTATGTGTTGAAGTTGGATGTGCATTAGGTCAAGTATGTGTTATACTCCACTTGCATAACCAAAATGGACCCTGGAGTTAAGGGTAGAATAGAGTTTACCTGCTGTAGAATAATGCCGTGCTAAATAGATTAGGACATCCGGTACAAGTCGAGTAGTTGGAATCTACTCGCGAGCTATAGTACAAGATCACACGGTATAGTGGAAAGAGGCAAACTAAAGTTTACATTTCCAAAGATGAGACCGGGCAGGAGGGTTAGGCAGCGATAAGACGAGGTCTTGGTCGAGTAGATCTGCCTGTGTCGGTTAAGGACCGAAGCGTGTGCAACCCCGCTGAGCAAGTATTGAGTTGTGTACCGGATGCTTACTGCTATATGGGACTCAGGAAACCGATGTACCAGGTTAACTGGATTGTAGAGGCATACCACATCATCTCGTTAGACCTATGAGTCTGAGACGGCGCGACCGGTTCTACAGTCGGGTGTCCTACGAAAAGTTGCCACATACGACGTAATGAAGGACGCCAGATTTGGGTCTTCAAAGGCGGGCGTATGTGTCGAGCTATCCGGGCAGTGTTTGATTCGAATCACCGTCCCTCGCGGTTATGAGTACCGCTTGCTCATTATGTTGTGATGTAGTAAGCAAGTTGTGTGAGAACAGTTTGCAAAGTTTTAATTGCTGCTATGATTAATGGAATTGCATGAAAACCTTGTTTGAAGTACAGATAGAGCAAACTAAAGTTAATTTCCACCTTGGGAAAAGTAACATTGGAATGAAGCGTTTCTTGTTTGATTGTGGAGTTCCAATGTTTCTGGGCGCAAGGTCACTACTATGATGGCTAAAATCTGAAAGTTAAGGATGAACTTGTAGGCGAGTCTTTTTGCAAATTACATGTTTAGGTCTTAAGTTACTTTCATGTAGAGTTGCATGCTTTAGGAGAGACGGTTAAGTCTTGCTGAGCCTTTGTGCTCACTCCTGCTATATGAGTGGTTTTGCAGGTTAACATCGACGCTTATAAAGAAGTTGTCCAGTGAGACTCGGAGACTTCCGAGTCATGTAACACATGGAGAACCCAGCCGCTGCCAGGTCTTCGTGTTGCTAGCGAGAGGAGTCCGCGGGCTGGACCTCTTCTCGAGTGCTCATTAGTTATTCAACGTGAGTTGTTTGTAGTCTTCCGCTGTAGCTATTTGATCTAAATTATTTACAAAGAATATTTGTAAGCTTCCACTTTTGATTTATGTAATACAGTTTTCCTTATATGTGTGCTGTTGGGTGCCACATAACACGGCACCACCCAATGCGATTCTCGGGAGAGCGGCACGGCCCCGTGACACGGGTGCCGGTGGTCCCTCAAAGCGTGGTATCATAGCCGCATTGGTAATAGCGCATGGAATAAGGATCGTATTACGACAAAAACTTAGGATACGGTGAGGAAATGGTATTAGGCCCACATAAGGACTATAGTAGTATAGTTACTTAAAGTGGCATGACTAACATACTTGTTATAATTCTGAATTTTGATTATGTAACGACGCACCTACGCTCAGGTAAGCATGGTAAGGAACGCCACTGAAAGCGGTTCAATTTCGGTTAGCTCCCTTGACGAGAAAAGTGGTTCAGGGATAGTTCTCACAGCTTGGTGTGAGATGTCAATATGAAACTCTTGGACTCTTCATGTTCCTGACTTCATATGAAACGCTGGTCCCTGGCGTGCATTAGGCAAGAAAGTGGAAACCCCATCATGTGGTTGGTAACACAATAGTGTGTTCTTCTAGAAATAGTCTAGGAGGACATACGCAACGCTTGCTATCAGCGACCCTGCAGGGTAGTAGGTGGTATCTGTTGGGGTGATAAAATTCCCAACCGTGATGACCCATTCGCGCTCTACCCGGGTTCCCCGACGTGTGGTGTAAAAACACGATCACGTACCTTGAGATGTGGCTTAACTCAAGGACGGCCGTATGACAATGATATGGCCGTATGTATTTACTTTCAAATATGGACCTGCCTGAAATGAAAACAACTCTTGAGTGTATCACTATTGAGTGTTCTTCTGCAGGTATTAACCACGTAAGTATCCCGTTTAGTACACATGTGCGAGAGACCGTCTTAGTGCCACTGATAAAACGGATATGCCTGTATAATCCGGTTAGGATTTTCTTTGGTGAGGCTACGCAGTACCGACATGTTTCTTACGGTGCATCGACACTGTACTACACTTAATAACCTCTTCCCTATTAAGAAATGATTCATGAACTAACTTTCAACTAAAAATGGAAGTTTGAAACAAATATTAGTTACTGAACTCTTATTTTGAGCTAAGATTCAAATGAGAGAATGACTAGGTTTCAAAGGTTTCAAAAACAGAGTGCTCTGTTTCTGGCAGGAATTCTTGCTGGACTTTAGCAGAGCATAACTCTGAGTAGATTTAACCAATTAAGGTGTATGATATAGTTCTGGAAATATTTTCAAGTGCTCTATAACTTATTTGTAGACCTCCAGAGCAAAATCACAAGTTAATTTGGTGAAAAGTCCAGTTGAAGGAAAACTGTCCAGAAGCAGGACAGCAGCAAAAACCTCTCTAGATCTTTCTGTTTATAAGCCATAACTTCCTGTAGAAAAATCCTTAAGGAGCCTATGATACACCGTTGGAAAGGTGATGAAATGTTCAACATTTTTGTAATTCAAAGCTTGATCAGATTTTTATTGTATTTTCATATACAACTGTGATAAAGATAGCCACATACAAAGGAGATGCTGGCAAATTTTATCCAGAAATTCTGTCAACTTTGAGCAGTCATAACTTTTGATCCAGAAAAGATCTAGAGGCATATTAATAAGAATCGAAAGATAATGAAGTCTACTAAAACTTTGGTATGGAACTCAAGTCAAGAATCTGTAGTTAACTTGAGTAAATTTTAGAGTTTGTGTGAACTGGTCAGGGCAGTCCAGCTGATTAGTTTATCATACTTAAGATTTGTCTAAACATGAATGTGGTTATGCTTTCATAAAGTTCATGACATGTTCATGTTTTGCTTATCTTTATTTACTACTGAGAAGGAATTTTGATTGACTCAAAATTTTGTTTCGTGCAGTATGGTACGCGCCCATTCTCAAATGGAGCTTGGATGTTCAAGTCGAGGTGGGAATGACTCGACTGAATCACCAGAGCCATCGCCAACCGGATTGGCGGAAATTATGGTGAAAATGAATGAAACTCTCTAAATTCTAGTTCAGCATGGAATAAATAGAGCAGCTCAACATCACATGCCAACCCCGAGCACTTATCTGGATTTCTTGGCGACACAACCGCCGGTATTCTTCGAAGCGGCTGACCATTGTGAAGTAAATCACTGGTTACGTGTCATTAAGTCCAAGTTTGGGTTGATTCAATGTGATGACTTCTCGAAGATTCTATTTTCCACTCAGCAGCTTCACGGCTTTGCTGGAGTGTTGTGGCCAGAATACCTTGCTATCCAACCAGAAGGACATCATGTCACATGGACGGAGTTCCAGGATGCATTTCGTGCTCGTCTCGTTCCTACAGGCATAATGCAAACAAGACTTTATGAATTCTGGAATCTAAAACAAGAAGAAATGAGTGTTATTGAGTATGTGAAAAAATTCAATTGCTTAGCTCAATATGTACCAGATTATGTGAAATCACCAGCCATGAAGAGTTATCATTTTTATAGAGAGCTAACTGCTAGGCTGCGATGTGAGTTGGCTCAAGTTAGCCAAAAGGATTTTGATGAGTTTATTAGCTGTGCTATCACTCAGGAATATTATTCTAATCTCTACATTAAAGAAAAGAGGGAGAGGGACTCATCACAGGATGAATGTAATCATCTGCCTCAGAAGTATTTTTCTCACCCGTGAAGCTCCTTATCTTTGTCAGATACGTGTTATATTGTCATACCAAAATTTTGAAGCATTTAGGAAAAAAATCAAAATTTCACAAAAAAACCAAAGGGTTTAGCCTTTACTTTTTTACCAAAAACGGCAAGTTCCATAAAAACTCATCGTAAATTTATTTTTCTCGCCCGTTATGCTTCTTATCTTTGTCGGTTACGCGTTATATTGTCATATCTAAATTTTAAAGCATTTCGGAGAAAATTAAAGTTTCACAAAAAATCCAAAGGGTTAGCCTTTGCTTTTTACCAAAAATGGCAATTTTCATCAAAACTCGTCGTAAATTCATTTTTCTCATCCGTGAAGCTTCTGATCTTTGTCAGATACGTGTTATATTGTCATACCTAAATTTTGAAGCATTTCGAAAAAAATCAAAATTTCACAAAAAATCCAAAGAGGTTAGCCTTTACTTTTAACCAAAAACGGCAAGTTCCACCAAAACTCGTCGTAATTCATTTTTCTCGTCCGTGATGCTTCTTATTTTTGTCAGTTACGTGTTATATTGTTACCTAAATTTTGAAGCATTTCAGAAAAGAAAAATCAAAATTTCACAAAAAAATGAAAAGGGGTTAGCCTTTACTTTTTACCAAAAACGGCAAGTTCCATCAAAACTCGTCGTAAATTCATTTTTCTCGTCCGTGATGCTTCTTATCTCTGTTAGTTACATGTTATATTGGTATACCTAAATTTTGAAGCATTTCAAAAACAATCAAAATTTCTAAAAAAATCTAAAGGGGTTAGCCTTTGCTTTTCTTCCAAAAATGGCAATTTTCATCAAAACTCGCTGTAAATTTATTTTCTCGCCCCTCAATCAAAACTCGCCGTAAATCCATTTTTCTCGCCCGTGAAGATTCTTATCTTTGTCAGATACGCGTTATATTGTCATACCTAAATCTTGAAGTATTTCGAAAAAAATCAAAATTTCACAAAAAAATCCAAAGGGGTTAGCCTTTGCTTCTGACCAAAAACGGCAATTTTCATCAAAACTCGTCGCAAATTCATTTTTCTCGCCCGTGAAGCTTCTTATCTTTATCTGATACGTGTCATATTGTCATACCTAAATTTTGAAGCATTTCAGAAAAAAAACCAAAATTTCACAAAAAATACAAAGGGGTTAGCCTTTATTTTTTTACCAAAAAACGGCAATTTTCATCAAAACTCGTCGTAAATTCTTTTTTCTCGCCCGTAAAGGTTCTTATCTTTGTCGGTTACGCGTTATATTGTCATACCTAAATTTTGAAGCATTTTGGCGAAAATCAAAATTTCAAAAAAAATTCAAAGGGGTTAGCCTTTGCTTTTTAACAAAAACGGCAATTTTCATCAAAATTCGTCGTAAATTCATTTTGCTCGTCCGTGAAACTTCTTATCTTTGTCAGTTACGTGTTATATTATCATACCTAAATTTTGAAGCATTTCAGAAAAAATCAAAATTTGACAAAAAAATCCAAAGGGGTTAGCCTTTGCTTTTTACCAAAAACCGCAATTTTCATCAAAATTTGGTGTAAATCATTTTTCTCGCCCCTGAATCAAAACTCGCCGTAAATTTATTTTTCTCACTCGTAAAACTTCTTATCTTTGTCAGGTACGTGTTATATTGTCATACCTATTTCATAAAAAATATAAAGGGGTTAGCCTTTGTTTTTTTACCAAAAACGGCAATTTTCATCAAAACTCGTCGCAAATTCATTTTTCTTACCCGCGAAGCTTCTTGTCTTTATCTGATACATGTTATATTTGCATACCTAAATTTCGAAGCATTTTAGAAAAATCAAAATTTCACAAAATATCCAAAGGAGTTAGCCTTTGCTTTTCTACCAAAAATGACAATTTTCATCAAAACTCACAGTAAATTTATTTTTCTCGGCCGTGAACAAAAACTCAAGGTAAATTCATTTTCCTCGCCCATGAAGCTTCTTATATTTGTCAGATACGCGTTATATTGTCATCACTAAATTTTGAAGCATTTCGGAAAAATTAAAATTTCACAAAAAATCCAAAGGGGTTAGCCTTTGCTTTTTACCAAAAACGGCAATTTTCATCAAAACTCGTCGCAAATTCATTTTTCTCGTTTGTGAAGCTTCTTATCTTTATCTGATACGTGTTATATTGTCATATCTAAATTTTGAAGCATTTCAGAAAAAATCAAAATTTCACAAAAAATACAAAGGGGTTAGCCTTTGCTTTTTACCAAAAAATGCAATTTACATCAAAATTCATCGTAAATAAATTTTTCTCGTCTGTGAAGCTTCTTATCATTGTCAGTTACGTGTTATATTATCATACCTAAATTTTGAAGCATTTTAGAAAAAATTGAAATTTGACAAAAAATCCAAAGGGGTTAGCCTTTTCTTTTTACCTAAAACAGCAATTTTCAACAAAATTCGCTGTAAATTCATTTTTCTCGCCCGTGAATCAAAACTCGCCGTAAATTCATTTTTCTTGCCCGTGAAGCTTCTTATCTTTGTCGGGTACATTTTATATTATCCTACCTAA
Organism: Neostapfia colusana; assembly: GCA_030760725.1. Classification (NCBI taxonomy): domain Eukaryota; kingdom Viridiplantae; phylum Streptophyta; class Magnoliopsida; order Poales; family Poaceae; genus Neostapfia; species Neostapfia colusana. The sequence continues at coordinate 71,274,074 of JASWHV010000015.1, forward strand.
ATTCTGAAGCATTTCGTAAAAAATCAAAATTTCACAAAAATATAAAGCGGTTAGCCTTTGCTTTTTACCAAAAACGGTAATTTTCATCAAAACTCGTCGTAAATTAATTTTTCTCGACCGTGAAGCTTTTTATCTTTGTTAGATACGTGTTATATTGTCATACCAAAATTTTGAAGCATTTTAGAAAAAAAATCAAAATTTCACAATAAATCCAAAGAGGTTAGCCTTTATTTTTTACCAAAAACTGCAAGTTCCATAAAACTCGTCGTGAATTTATTTTTCTTGCCAGTGATGCTTCTTATCTTTATCAGTTACGTGTTATAATGGCAGACCTAAATTTTGAAGTATTTCAGAAAAAAATCAAAATTTGACAAAAAATCCAAAGGGGTTAGCCTTTGCTTTTTACCAAAAACGACAATTTTCATCAAAATTCACTATAAATTCATTTTTCTCGCCCATGAATCAAAACTCGCCGTAAATTCATTTTTCTTACCCGTGAAGCTTTTTATCTTTGTTGTTATATTGTCCTACCTAAATTTTGAAGCATTTCGCAAAAAAATCAAAATTTCACAAAAAATCTAATGCGGTTAGCTTTGCTTTTTATCAAAAACGGCAATTTTCATCAAAACTCGTCGTAAATTCATTTTTCTCGACCGTGAAGCTTCTTATCTTTGTTAGATACGTGTTATATTATCATACCAAAATTTTGAAGCATGTCGGAAAAAAATCAAAATTTCACAAAAAATCTAAAGGGGTTAGCCTTTACTTTTTACCAAAAATGACAAGTTTAATCAAAACTCGTTGTAAATTTATTTTTCTCATCCGTGATGCTTCCTATTATTATCAGTTACGTGTTATATTGGCATACGTAAATTTTGAAGCATTTCGAAAAAAAATGAAAATTTCACAAAAAATCCAAAGGGCAATTTTCATCAAAATTCACTATAAATTCATTTTTCTCGCCCATGAATCAAAACTCGCCGTAAATTCATTTTTCTTACCCGTATGCCTTTGCTTTTCTACCAAAAACGGCAATTTTCATCAAAACTCGCCGTAAATTCATTTTTCTCACCCGTTAATCAAAACTCGCCGTAAATTCATTTTTCTCGCCCCTGAAGCTTCTTATTTTTGTGAGATACGCGTTATATTTGCATACCTAAATTTTGAAGCATTTCGGAAAAAAATCAAAATTTCATAAAAAATCCAAATGGATTAGCCTTTGCTTTTCTAACAAAAGCGACAATTTTCACTAAAACTCGCAGTAAATTTATTTTTCTCGCCCGTGAATCAAAACTCATCATAAATTCATTTTTCTTGCCCGTGAAGCTTCTTATATTTGTCGGTTACGCGTTATATTGTCATACCTAAATTTTGAAGCATTTTAGAGAAAATCAAAATTCCACAAAAAATCCAAAGGGTTAGCTTTTGCTTTTTACCAAAAAGGCAATTTTCATCAAAACTCATCGTAAATTCATTTTTCCTCACTCGTGAAGCTTCTTATCTTTGTCAGATACGTGTTATATTGTCATACCTAAATTTTGAAGCATTTCGGAAAACAAATCAAAATTTCACAAAAAATCCAAAGGGGTTAGCCTTTACTTTTTAACAAAATCGGCAATTTTAATCAAAATTCGCTATAAATTCATTTCTCTTGCCCGTGAATCAAAACTCGCTGTAAATTTATTTTTCTTCCCGTGAAGCTTCTTATCTTTGTCAGGTACGTGTTATATTGTCATACCTAAATTTTGAAGCATTTCGAAAAAATCAAAATTTTCACAAAAAACTAAAGGGGTTAGCCTTTGCTTTTTATCAAACATGGCTATTTTCCTCGTGATAAATTTATTTTTCTCGCCCGTGAAGCTTCTTATCTTTATCATATACGTGTTATATGGTCATACCAAAACTTTAAAGCATTTAAAAAAAATCAAAATTTCACAAAAAAACTAAAGGGGTTAGCCTTTACTTTTTACCAAAAACGGCAAGTTCCATCAAAACTCGTTGTAAATTCATTTTTCTCATCCGTGATGCTTCTTATCTTTGTCAGATACGCGTTGTATTGTCATACCTAAATTTTGAAGCATTTCGGAAGAAATCAAAATTTCACAAAAAATCCAAAGGGGTTAGCCTTTACTTTTTAGCAAAGGCGGCAAGTTCCATCAAAACTCGTCGTAAATTCATTTTTCTCGTCCGTGATGCTGTACTCTAATTATTAATTTGAGTTCTTGACTGTTGTATTTTGATTCCTAGAACTGATAGGTTGTTGTAGGGAGCCTCAAGTTGGGAGTAGCCCCTAAGAGTATTGTATTCACATTTGATTGATAGTGAAAGAGACCGGGCTTGATCTTTGTGATCGCTCGGTGAGGGAAGGGTTGGAAAAGACCCGGTCCTTTGTGGACTCCTCAACGAGGACGTAGATTCCTGTGTGGAATCGAACCACGAGATAAATTGCGTCTCTTGTTTCCTTTACCTTCTCGCTTATTCACTAAAATTACTTGTTAAGGTTTCGTCTCGTTTTAAACTTGTGAATTGCTTTACTGTTGTGAGTCTTGCAATCTAATCATTCACAAACTAATTAGTTAGATTGTTAGACTACTTACATATCTTCTGCTTAAACAAACTTGAAAAGAAACCCTAAAACACAATTTCTATACCTAGATCGGACTAGTCCGACCCCTAGACCGGACTAGTCCGGCCCCCTTCAGGTTTAATCCGCTGTTTTCAATAGTTTTAGGTTTTATTAGCCTATTCACCCCCCTCTAGCCAACTTTCACCTCCGGGCAAGGGGTTCACGACCCAGCCGATTCACACACTCACACGCTCAAAGCAATACAACAACACACTCCCGTGGACATAGGGTTTTATGCTCCAACGGCTCGAACCACGTAAATCTCTATGCTCACCGCGTTCATCAGCCTCGATCAATCTAGAGACGATAGTGTAAAAGTCCCAAAAACTTATAAATGCAAAACTTGAGTTGTGAATAAAGTTGAGTTCAATTTCAAGAATTGGGACTTGCAGAAACTTTTATAAACATGTGAAGGTGGTCCTGTGCAAAAGGAGTTTAAATCAGTCTTTGAACTAAATCGTTCACTCCAATCATAAGGTGGCCATTTCAAAAAGAGAGTTCCAAACTGTTGGTTCAAAACTCTTATTTGTAGCGGCCAACTCAAAAATCAGATGGCATATTCAAATTCTTCAGGTCCAAATTATGAGGAAGACAAATTTTGAGAAAGTTTGGAGTTGCTTTGATATGAATATCAAAGGGGCTTATGAATTTCCTTGAAATTTGAATTCAAATTTGAAACTGAGGTAAAACTTGTCAATTTGCCAAATGGCTTTTGAATTTGAGTTCCTCATGGTTTAAGTTTACACTGTGCCAAATTTGAAAGATTTTGGAGTGGATAAGGGGGACAGTGGGGCCCACTAGTCAGTACACTCAAATATCTGCAAATTTGAGTCGGTTCTCTTTTTTTTTTGGTTCACACACGAACTCAGACCAAACCCTTGCAAGCCGCCACCGAGCTGCAGCCGACACCCCCCCGTGGACGCCACCTCCTGCTCCTTTGCATGGTTTCCCCGACTCTTATCCTCCACACCGAAGCAACAACGAAGTTAATCACTCTCAGCTCGTGGCTTCTGTTCTGCCCCCACGCGCGAAAGCAGCCGCCGGCGCCGCCTCTGTTCCTTTCGATTGCACACCGGTGTTGCTCCCCCTTTGCTCGAGCTGTCAACACAAAAAGGGAGCGCCAACGTGTGTACAAGGTCTTCCCCAGCTCAACGCCGACGTTCGGGGCTGCGGTTGGCCATAATTTGAAGATCAACGCCATCGCCCATCCCCCACTGGTGCTTTAGAGCGTTTTGGTTGAGCATTTGGCGGGCTAGAAGTGCCGGGTGACGGCGCCGAGCTTCACCGAATGCCGCCGCACGTCGCCGACCGTTTTCTGAGCACCGGCAGCCCTAGAAAACCCTCACACCGTGTTCCTCGCCTGATTTTAGGCACTGGCGGTGAGTTTGAGCACGGGATATGGACGGACGACCAGATTCCGATGTACTCCGGCGAGCTCCGGCGGGTGGGTTGTGCGGGAGTCCGGAGGTTGAAGACGATGGCGCCGGGCCAGCTGTCAATGGGAAGAAAACTGGTTGGGATCGTGTATGGACTCAGATCCTTTGCAACAGCGCGGGAAATGAAACTGTGGCCCCGTGTGGCTTGACTCCAGCGAGTGACACGTGTGCCCTGGACCCACATGCAGGATTTAAACATTTCCCGGTTTATTTGAATACCCAAATTCAATTCAAATTTAGAACCTGATAACTTTTGCTAGGAAGCTCCAAATTTAGTGATTCAAATTGGGTTGGATTCAGATTGAAAAACTCTATCCAAATATGCAATCCAATTTGTATGAAAATGACACAACCCCACGGTCTTGTCGAGCCAGGATCACGCTGAGGGGTGCTGCGTTGCACAGCACCGGATAATACACACAAAAGGTACAAAGCGGAAGCAAAGTTTTATTACATAAAAAGGTTTATGGACATTTGTACAACAAAATATGTTCAGTCTACACTCACGGGCGTAGACTACGCATCGAGTTCAGTTCAGCCCGTGAATGTGTCTCCGCTAGCACGCACACACACTAACACGGCGGCGTGCACGACTCCCACTCGACGGGGTTCCCCTCCTGGGTTTCCGTTTCCTCCTCGGAAGTCCCTTCCTCATAAAACCCTGCAAAAGCTTCAAAACAAGCAGTGAGCACGATGGCTCAGCAAGACTGACCCGTCTCTCCTAAGCATGAAACATTTACATGGAAGGTTATAGGTTACATGAGGTAAAGTAAGTTGCAAGGACTCGCCTAATTAGTGGAACCTTACTTTCAAGTTTTAGCAACAGGTTGTGGAGACTTTACGCTAAGGAACATGAGAAAACCGCAATCAAACAAGAAACACATTTCTCTCATGTACTTTGCCCAAAGTGGAAAATAACTTTAGTTAGCTCTAGGCTACAACAAATTAACAATCAAAGTCCATCTTTCAATCAGCAACATTTTAACATGTATCTAGCCTGTTCTTTCTACGTCGTGGTACAGTGAACAAGTGGTACTCACTGACCGTGAGGGATGGTGATTACAATCGATTTACACCTGCAGGGTTACCCGAACAACCCGTCACATACGGACGTACTCAATGTTGCCTACAGCAACCATCACGGACGTCGTATGCAACCACCTTTCACCTGTCAGCCAAATGTTGAACCAGTTCAATCATCTCGAGCAAGAGGTCTCTGCACGCGCATCTCAGTGCCGCCAGCCGATTTACACCTCGAGCTCTCAACCTACCCTCTGAACGACCAGCTATGCCTCAACATCCAGCTACCCGAGTTACATCCGTTTCCCGGTTCCCATATAGCCGGTAGGTCTTCGGTACTGTTCTAGCTTGTTCAACAGGCCCGCACACGGCTCGGTCCTCAATCAACACAAGCGGAGCTATAGCACCCAGACCCCAAAGTCCTGCTGCCCTTACTCTCCGCTCGGTCTCATTTTCTTGCCATGTGTTTCATTTGCTATCTCTACCCTAGTCGAGTGCCCCTAGCCTATCCGCACGAGTAGTTCCAACTACTTGACTTGTACTGAATCCTACACTATCTTAGCATTGCAGTATCTAAACGGGGTTTCAATTCTAATCCCAACCCATGGTTTTCTTGGCTATGCATTTGGGTTTTCAAACAAGACTCTAATGCATGAAGAAATGGTACTCAAAGTGAGTTCTCAAAACAATAAAATTTATAAAAAGGTTAATGCAAACCGGAGCTTGCCTTGCTGCTCTTGATCGTAGGCTAGCTGCTCTTCCGGAGTAACGAAGTCTAGGACTTCGGGTTCCTCCTCGACCTTAGCGACTACATATGAGAAATATGAATATGTATCAATTCATATGCATTTCAATTGAATTTAAACTTGTGAAGATTATAAGTCTCACTAGACAGACTCAATGACCCTGAAATTTTTACTGTGGTTTGGATACAACCTAAACAGAGACTTGGCCAAGTTTTATTTGCAGCAAAGCTCATTTGAGCTCTCCACAAATAATTATGTACTTGACCTTAATTAGAGCTTCTAGGGTGTTCTATGGATTTTCATGGAGTAAGCCATGACTTTCTGAAAACTAGATTTTCAGAGGGTTCTAAATGGAATTGGTTTCACTTAACTTGAAGGTTCTGAGCCTAAGATATGAGCTAAACAATTTCAGAGAAATTCTGAAAATGTTTCTGGACATTTTCTATTTTCTCTGGAACAGTTTTATTAATCACACCATTAGGTGGATCAAATGAGCTCAAATCGATCTGAAATTTTTATGGTATCTCAGGGATATTTTGGTGAAAATCCTAGCAAAATTTCAGAATTTTCCTCCAAAGGGTTCTCCAGTTAAAATTCTAAACAGTTTAAATTTTGGAGAATTATTTCTGGATAAACAGGTATTTTCATGAAGTGAAACTTGATTTGCTGGAAAGTACTCAGAGAGCTGAATCCAACAAATTTTGGTTCACCCGATTTGGAGCTTCCTAGCCCAAGTTATGAGGATTTGAAGTGTTAATGAAATCTGAAAATCGGGAAAAGTTCAAATCACTGCGTGTGGGACCCGGGGCTACTTGTCGGCACCTCATCGGATGACACACGCAGCTACAGATTCTTTCGCATGAAGCCGCACCCGATCCGTGCCACAACAGATCCGGTTTTTAAAATATCTGCCGCTGACAGCTGGGACCCATCCCCTTCGTCTTCCTCTCGCCTCCCGCACTCTGCCGCGGCGGCACCTCGCCGGAGAGCTCGCCGGCGGCCTCTGTGGTGCTCCAAACTTCATGATTCTGGCCGCCCCTGCCTAAATCCACTCGGGGAACATGATTCTGGGCTCAGCTTGTCATGAAAATGGCCGGCACACGGTCGGCGACGAGCGGTAGCCTCGGAAGAACTTCGGCCGTGTCGGCCGGCCTTCCTAGCACCTCATCCAGTCGAACAAAAGGTCGTCGAGCACCAGTGGACCCTAGGAAGGATCGACATGAGCTCCACGGAGCTCGGAGATGACTGTACTAGGCTGTCACCGTGTGACCTAGGCCGGAAATCGGGAATTCTCCTAAACCTCGAAGAACAGTGGCTTCCCTCCACGGTTCTTCGTGGTTCCTGCTCCTATTGACTCACACGGGCACCAAGAAGTGCTTCCCCCCCCCATGAGAGGACGAGTGGTGCGGTGTGGACTACGAATTTTGCGAATCGGTTCAGGCTCCCCTTTTGCACACCGTCGCGAAATCATGAAATTCCGGCATGAGCAATCTATGTCATGCCGCCGGAGCTTTGCGGTAATGAAAGAGGGTCTGAAGGCGAACTTTTTTGCTGTTCACAGCTCGGCGAACGGCAGGCTGTGGTGGCCGGACGGATCGTTCCTGCGATGGCGGCTCGAGCTGAACCGGGAAATGAAAGATCGTCGTGGTGGAGCTCGGGAAGGACTGCTCAGGGCCTGGAACCGGCGCGAGGGCGTCAAGGATGACTTGGCGCACCCGGTGCTGGTCTCAGATCGCAGTGGAAGCCACAGGATCGGCCGGGCGACGAGGGACCGAGGGTTCAACCAAGCGGCGAGGAGTTTCAGTTTTCTGGGTGGGAACGCGTCGGGGCAGCGGTGAGAAGCACCGGAGACCGCTCGGGCGCGTAGATAAAGGCCCCGAGAGGCGGTTCAGCGGCCAAGGGTGGAAAGCAGCTGCTGTACTCGCCGTTTTGTCGCCGTGGCGGCAGCTCGGTCGGGCGCAAGAAACCGAGATCAGTCTTCAGTCGGTTGAATTCTCTCCAGTGGCTGACATGTGGGTCCCATCTCCCTTTTAACCTCTGAACTTAACTACCTCTTACTGTTGTAAACAGTAATCTCTCTTATACCCATGGTGATTTTAATTATCTACCCCTGAGCCATTTGAATTGGTTAGAATTCAAATTGGGTTTGGTTTGACTAGATTTCAGCACATATTCAGTTTCAAATTCAAATAAAGTTTGAATTTGCTAAACTTAGCTCATGTCAAGATCAACTCCAAATGGAGTGAAAATTGGTGTGTGAGCTCACAAAAATGTGCTGAGTAAGAATATGCCTCCCACTTTTGAATTCATGGGATGGAAGTAGTTTGAATTAGAATTTGAGTTCAAACCACCCTCTTTCTAGCTATACCCAAAAGGGCTTCAAAAAGGTTTTGAACTGGGGCGAAACTTGGCATGGACATTCCTAGCAAGGTGTAGGAGTTTTCATATGCCCATCCCTTAGATGATGCATGTGGGAAATGCTACTTCTGCATTGTGTGAGTTGGTTCTCTAATGATCATGTTGATGGTGGTTACTTGCTCTTCAAATGTGTTCATCAACTTTATTCAGATGAGGTGTGTGTGTGTGTGTGTGGTGTGATGTGCACTTTGAGTATGTGCCAAAAACTTAGGCCCTTACAGAAAATCATTATTTAATTCTGGAAAATTCTTTAAAGCTTTTCAGCAAAAGAATTTTAGAGGGAGTTTGGTTCATCCAAAAATCCTCAAATTTTGCCAGAATATTCTTTAGGATGTTAGTTAACTCCTGTAAAAATTCAGCTCATTTGGTGTTGGTTTTCTTAGGAGAATTCTGATTTCAAGTTTCTGTGTTCAAATGAATATAGAAACAATTTCAGAGAATTTCCAAACCTTGGAAACTCAGTTCTGGGCAGTTCTTAGCTCCAAAAATCCTAAGAAAATTCATGCATGCTCTCTGAGCTATGTTTGAAATTTTAGTTCACTTAAATTTGCATCAAAGTGCAAACTTCTTCAGAATTAATTCCTTTTTGCCTAAATGCTTAGGGAATTGTTCTGAGTGATCTACTCATTGAAAAATTCTAAATTTTGGTCCATATGACTTTCTTGTGACAAGGAACTCACATGAAAAGTTTCGGCTCCATTGGAGCCCTGAATCAGTACTGTTCTGTTCAACCTCATTAGATGAGTAACACACACAAGTGATGAAATGCACTTATGACTTGATCATGTTGCTTAACCCAAACCCAAACCACTAGCACCAGTTTCATTTTAAATTCTTAAACAGAGTTCCAGTTTTAAACTTGTCTTTAGAACTTGTTAGCAAAAGCTTTACAATTAAACATATATGCATATTCATAACGTGTAGTGATTAAACGTGGAAAAGTGAAGGAGAAGTGAAGCTTGGAGCAAGGAGCAAGAAGGGCAGTGATTAAGCTTCAAGTAATCAGAAACTAACTTCATAATTATCTGAATTTAGTCACTTGCAAAACCAAGGCAAGCTCCGGTTTGCATTTAAGTTGTTTTATAAAGTTTTACTTTGTTCACAATTATGGTTAGAGTTTTTATGTGCATTAGGTCAAGTAGGTTTTATACTCCACTTGCATGACCAAAATGGACCTTGGAGTCAAGGGTAGAAAAGTGTCACCGCTGTAGAATAATGCCGTGCTAAATAGCTTAGGACATCCGGTAGAAGTCGAGGAGTTGGAATCTACTCGCGAGTTATAGTCGGGATTACATGGGTGTAGTTGGAAAAGAGGCAAACTAAAGTTTATATTTCTAAAGATGAGACCGGGCAGGAGGGTTAGGCAGCAATAAGATGAGGTCTTGGTCGAGTAGCTCTGTCGGTGTCAGTTAAGGACCGATGCGTGTGCGACACCGATGAGCAAGTATTGAGTTGTGTACCGGATGCTTACTGCTATATGGGAACCAGGAAACCGATGTACCCGGTTAACTGGATTGTAGAGGCATACCACATCATCTCGTTAGACTTATGAGCCCGAGACGGCGCGTCCGGTTCTACAGTCGAGTGTCCTGCAAAAGGTTGCCACATACGATGTAATGAAGGACGCCAGATTTGGGTCTTCAGAGGCGGGCGTATGTGTCGAAATATCTGGGCAGTGTTTGATTCGAATCACCGTCCCTCGCGGTTATGAGTACCGCTTGCTCACTGTGTTGTGACGTAGTAATCAAGTTGTGCGAGAACAGTTTGCAAGATTTAATTGCTGCTATGATAATTGAAAATGCACGAAAACCTTGTTTGAAGTAGAGATAGATCAAATTAAAGTTAATTTCCATTTTGGGACAAGTAACATTGGAATGACACGTTTCTTGTTTGATTGTGGAGTTCCAATGTTGCTGAGCGCAAGGTCACTACTGTGATGGCTAAAATCTGAAAGTTAAGGATGAACGTGTAGGCGAGTCTTTTTGCAAATTACAGGTTCAGGTCTTAAGTTACTTTCATGTAGAGTTGCATGCCTTAGGAGAGACGGTTAAGTCTTGCTGAATATTTGTGCTCACTCTTGCTATATGAGTGGTTTTGCAGGTTAATATCAACGCGTATAAAGAAGGTTGTCCGGTGAGACTCGGAGACTTCCGAGGTTACACATGGAGAACCTAGCCGCTGCCATGTCTTCGTGTTGCTAGCGAGAGGAGTCCGCGGGCTAGACCTCTTCGCGAGTGCTCCTTAGTTATTCGATGTGAGCTGTTGATAGACTTCCGCTGTAGCTAATTTATGTAAATTATTTACAAAGAACATTTGTAAGCTTCCACTTTTTATTTATGTAATACAGTTTTCTGTAACACCCTAAAACCTGTTAAGAGTGGAATTTAAAATTTTTTGGACGTATTGCATGTGGTACAAAAAAATTCAAATTCAAACTGGAATTCAAATTAAACTCAAAACAGAAATGAAAAAGAAAAAGAAAAAGAAAAAAATAAACCTCCCCGGCCAGTGGGCCGAAACCCATCAGCCGGCCCACTCAACCCCCGCGCCAAGCCCGCAGCCGCGCGCCCGCGCTCCCTCTCGCAGACAGGCGGGACCCACCTGTCATCCCTAAGCCCCGATCGTCCGAAACCCGGACTGTTCCCCGCGCGCGCGATCGCAACCGACCGGAAAATCGCGCGTTCCCAGCCGACTCCCGGTCCCAGAAGAATCCAGCTCGATCTAAACCAACCCGCCGCCCTCCCCCGTCTATAAAAACCCCGACATCGTCCCGTTTTTTCCCACGATCCGCCGTTTTTCTCTCTGGTGAGAACCCGAGCTTCTCCGGCGAATTCTGCTCGATCTACGCTTGGGAATTCTGATCTAACTCGCTGGTCTTGATCCACCGCCTCCGGGGAACCTCGCAGGTGCAGAAAACTCGGTGGTTTGTGTTTCAAACATAGCGCCGACGAGCCTCGCCGTGAATTCACCTCGGACCTCGTCGCCGATCGCTTTCCAGGACCTCCGAGCTCAAGAAAACCCCCGAGGTGAGATCCCCGACCTCCCCTCCACCGATCTATGTCATAAAATCACAGTTTTAGGAAGAATTGACGAAGATCCGAAACTCTCCGGCGAGATCGCCGCCTCCCGCCGCCGTGCGCCGCCGGGCAGCACCGCCCGCGCTCGATCAGAGCGACGTGGCCGCTTGTGCGCCGTCTATTTTAAATCGCACGGTAGAATTTAAATCCCTGCGTACCGGTTCGACGTTATAATCTCAGCCGTCTGTTTTAAATCGGACGGTCCACGTCAGCACCGCGTTATAAAGGCTGGTATTCTTACGCGCAACCCCTGGGGTTCTCGGAAAATAAGAGCTAGCCCCGGAAACTTCTGATATAGCCCCTAGAACTTCAGAAAATCATGTAAATTCATTTAAAAATCAGTTTTAGCCTCTGGACTTAATAAAAATTAGGAAAACCCCCTCTGTTATGTGTAGTTAGCCCCCTGGAAATTCTTAAAATAATATAATAGACCCTGTAGTGGGGTGAGTTTACCTTTTTAACCCTATATGATATTAAATTTAGGAATTTGAATATATGTTTAGTATTTAAAATTTAAAAGATGGGACAAACACATTGTAAATTCAAATTAAAAACTTTCCTAGTATTTGGAAAACTTTGGAGTGAGATAAAAATAGATTTTTGGCTGAAATAAATCTGTTTAATTGATTATTTACATTTATTAGTTATATGGACACATTTTAAGTAGAGAATAATTCTGAAAATTAGTAAAATAAATGTAAAATAGTCCACATCAGAGGAGAAGTTCAAAAATATATTATTTAATATTTTAGACCCAAAACCTAATCTGTTTATAGGAGGTGTCTTACTATTTTCATAATAAAGTGCACATTTAGGCATAGGAAATAAATCTGAAAATATAGCAAACTAGGTATAAATAACTAGAAAATGATAAATGAAGTTTCCAAAATCCAAAGAATTAAGTTTAGGGTTGGTAGAAGGTTTGAAGACACATATGGAGTAGGAAAATACTCTTCATGCATACTTGGTAGCTAAAAGGTGTAGTAATTGAATATAAGGAATTTATTTAAATTGGAAACTCATATATATAGTATGCAAACAATGTGAATACAAAAGTAGAAATCATATACACATGTTTAAAAGTGCATGTAAGCCAAAAACAAACACACATAGAGTAACCACAACACATAGAATTGTGAATGGCATTCATAAATGTTAATGTGTGGTTTGTATGAAGTGGAAGTGTGAACTATGTCTTATGACTTATTGTTTTCTTTTGCTATGTGTGATGGTATGAGTAGAACCTGCTCCAGAGCAAGTTCTTCCTTTCCAAGATCAGGACTACCCATTCCAAGAGCAGCAGGAAGAAGGAAAGTGTCCTTGACCACTTTGATCCTATGCTAGGATGTGTAGATAGAATTATTTGCATTGTTAAATGAAATATGAAACCCATGCTAGGAAGTTTCCCTAGAATTGCATTATCTTGTTTACTTGTAGCTTGGGTTGGGATTTATTTTATCATGTCATTTATTTACATGCTTATGCTTAGCCATGCTTAGAATGGGATATTTGGGATATAAGATCATCAGTTTATTTTACCATACTCTTGAATGAGATATTGTGAGTTATGTAGAGGTAGGGATCAAGGCAAGTTAGATGTTTTGGTTGGTGCTGGGTGCACGAGACTTGGGTTTGTGTTTAGTACTTGCCTGGATCCTAAGGACTGGTTCATGGAGCATGTAACCTGGCTTTACCGTGCCAACCACATGCTGAGATGGGGCAGCTTGGCCAATTAATTAGGTGTATCCCCGGCGTAGTATGGGTGTGTTGGATGGTGCGGGAAATAGGTGTCAGCTGGACTACCATATGAACCGCAAGACTCAAGAGGGGGCCACTGCAGCGGGGTTGGAGCCTCTTGTATGCTGTTAGGGGTGAAACCTCAGTGGGCCCACGCTCGTCGGGTATCCCTTTTGTAAAGGCTTCGTAGTGATCTCCTAGCTACACACCTGGGAAGTGTGAATGTGGTTCGTGGCCACTGGCATAATGGAGGTTCTTTTAGTCCACCCGACAACGGGGGATGAAATCACTACATGTGGGTACAGTGGTGCAAACTCTGCAGAGTCAAAACTGTCATGACAGCCGTGCTCACGGTCAAGAGCGGCTTGGACTTATTCATGATTAGAGGATGGATGGCTTTGGAAGTTGAGGTTGTTAAGCGGGGAGCTTAACATTGGAAATGATGTTATGGTTATTTGATTATGATGATGGGATGGGAGTTTGGGACCATTTCACCTGTGTAGTAATGTAGGTGCTTAATAAGCTAAGGTGATAGGTATTAATTGCGTAGTGCTTTAACCATGAGTTCAACCTCTCCTTGCTCTAGCCATGCATGACATAACTTTCCCACACGTGCTGAGTACCATCGGTACTCAACCTTGCATATTTGTTGGTTTGTATTGCTGCTCAGGTCAAGATAATGAGGTGGTGTATAATGATCAAGACTTTAGACCCGAAGAAGGTTTCTAGGTTCATGGAGTCCCCCGGGCAACGCCTGTTACGAAGCCCACAAGAATAATATTCTGCTGCTAGTTTATTTACTTGTGATGAACTTATTATTGTCCATCGAGACATTTGCTATGTAAGACTTATTTATATTCGACACCTGGCTTGTAATAAATGATGCTTCACTATTTGTCATCACATGTATGAGAAAATGATCCTGGCATACATGTGATATTCACTCGGTGGTTCTTCGGATAAACCGGGTGTGACAGAAGTGGTATCAGAGCCAAGGTTGCCCGCAGGAACGTGGACCTAGGTAGAAATGGACGTATTTAAGGACCCTATTTTCTTAAAAACTATTTTACAATGTGTGGGTTGAAAAGTGTTATTTAATGGGGTCACTTTCTTCATCTTACCCCAACTTTTATTCAAATTAGGATTTTTGTTTAAAATTATTATCTAACTTAAGTTTAAATGCTTTATGTTTTAGATGATTCGCACCACTCGCAAGTCCACAGGAGGGAGAGTACCCGTAGTTGCCCTTGCCCAAAGAGAGGAGAGCCGTCCGGTGACGTACCTTTCCTACGGATTGGCAGTAGGAGGCTTGTTGCGCCGTCTTTGACGCATGCTCCAAGCCGCCGGCAATACGGGCAAGCTAATCATACACTACAGCTCCACCCGAACCATCCGTGAGAAGCGGGAAGAATGGAGTTCAGAAATGAGAATTATCCACGAAAATCAGCTGCTCAAGATCCACCGCTCTCCAGCTTGTCGAGCGACACAGGTCGATGCGGAGAAGGATGTCACCTGGGAGACAATCACCTGCCAGAGTCACATCTATCGTCGCCACCTGGACAGAACTGAGTACATGTATGTCCTCCAGCGTGAGAGTGGTACAACGGAATACAAGTACCCGCCCGTGCAGCAGGGGACTTCCCATGAGCACATGGACTTGTGCTTGGAGGATGCTGCCATGCTCAGCACTCGACTGCAGGAGTGTCAGCAAGAGCTTCAGGATGTACGTGACACCCTGAAGGAGACTGAGGCGTTACTTCGAGCCAGCTTGAGGGCGAGAGAAAGAGGAGATGGGAATGAACTGTGTGTCACCGTGAATGACACATGGACTCCTGACTCCCCAGATCGCCGGGCGATCAGGCGTCGTCGCACTTCTCCACCAGCAGCCCCCCCACCCAAAGCGGAGTCGGAAGGCAGCCGCAATAATGAGGAAGATCCTGAGGAGCCAGCTCAGTGATACGAGTCGTGTAGAGTACTTTCCCATAGTTCAGTAGGTTATCGAGTAGGCGAGTCAATACCTTAGATAATGGTGTGTGACGTGAGTTGTGGAGGCCATGAGCAATTGTCCACAGCCTCGTCTTCAGGTTGTTTTGCTTTGGTGTGTGAACCCACATGAAATAATAGTGCATTTATTTTTGTGTGAGACATGAACCCTCAGAAAGTATAAATACAACAAAGCCTCAACCCTTCAAAGTAAAACAAGTGAAATTAGTAAGATAATACATAATGCTTTAAATTGACATTTGGTTGATCATGCTAGATGGCCGGAAGAGGAAAGGGTCGTGCTGCCAACCCCACCAACAACAACGATGAGGCCTGCAACCCTCATCTTTCTGGGAGCCAAGACAGGAGTGGACGTCGTGAGGTAGTTGATCCCATCCACCAAATGCTTGAGAATCAAAATCAGCTCATCCAGAACCTGACTCAAGTGGTGGCCAACTTGCATCAAGTTCCACCTCCACAAGCTGCACCACGCCAACCAAGGTTGAGTGAGTTTCTAGGAACTCAACCTCCAAAGTTTGCATGTGCTGCTGAACCTCTGGAGGCAGATGATTGGCTAAAGACCATTAAGAGCAAGATGAGGATCATACAGTGCCAAGGGTATGAGAGGGTTCTGTTTGCCTCTCACCAATTGCATAGACCTGCTGCTGATTGGTGGACCGCTTACGTGGCCGCCCATCATGACCCTGAGAACATCACTTGGGAAGAGTTCAAGCGTAGCTTCCGCAACCATTACATTCCAAGGGGTGAACTCAAAAACAAGAGGAAGGAGTTCTTGGGATTGCAGCAAGGAAACATGACTGTGAGGGAATACCTCACTAAATTCACTCAACTATCCCGTTATGCCCCACAGGACATAGAGACTGATGAGCAGAAACAGGATTGTTTCATGGAAGGACTTACCGCAGAAATGCAGTGTGCAATGTCCTCCAACGAGTATGAAAGCTTCCAAAAGATGGTGGACAGAGCATTTGTGGTAGAAAGGAAGCTGAAGACCTTGGAAGATGAGAACAAGAGGAAGGCCGAGTGGTCCCACCAAGCCTCAGGGAGCAACACCCGCCCACGTCTGATGCAGCAACCCGCAGGGCAGACGAACCGTGCTGCGGTACCCTACTCAGCACCAAGAGGGTACAACCCGAACTACAGGCCTCCAGCAGCACCAATACAGCCACAACGTCAGTTCGTACAACAGCCTCGCCCTACATATCAACCTCGACCAGCAGTACAAGGACCTCCAAACCAACCCCAAGACAACAAAGGCCAGGCACCTAAGGTTAGGGTGCAATGTTTTAACTGTGGTGAAGTAGGGCACTACGCCCATAAGTGCCCAAAGAAGAAGCCCGCGCAGCCGCAACAGCAGAATGTAATGAGAGGACGGGTGAACCACGTCACCATGGAGGAAGCGCAAGAGGCACCCGACGTGGTAGTTGGTAAATTTCCTGCCAATTTACACATTGCAACCCTGTTGTTTGATTCTGGTGCTACCCACTCGTTCATTGCCCAAGGGTTTGTTAAGAAGCATGACCTAGCAACAACACAAATGAACCATATGCTAGCCGTAAACTCTCCAGGTGGAGAAATAAGGACAAGACAAGTGTGTCCCAAAGTGAACCTAGACATTAATGGGGTACTATTTACTGCTAACCTCATAGTGATAGATTCACAAGGGATAGATATTATCTTGGGTATGGATTGGTTGACCAAACATAAAGGAATCATCCATTGTTCGACCAGAACGGTGGAACTAACTCACCCTAGTGGCACAAGAGTAAAGTTTATAACAATACCAGAGCCCAGGAGCGACATTAAATTAAATCAAGTTGAGGTAAAAGTGGAGGAGATCAGGATCATTAGGGAATATCCAGATGTCTTTCTGGAAGAGTTGCCAGGAATGCCTCCTGATCGTGAAGTGGAATTCGCAATTGAGCTAGTGCCTGGAACAGCCCCAATATACAAGAGACCTTATCGGATGGACTCCAAGCAGCTGGGAGAACTCAAGGATCATTTGAGAGAATTGACGGAGAAGGGGTATATTCGTCCTAGTTCCTCACCTTGGGGAGCTCCAGTGATATTTGTGCCCAAGAAGGACGGAACCCAAAGGTTATGCGTGGACTACCGTGCCCTGAATGAGGTAACCATCAAGAACAAGTACCCATTACCCCGCATTGAAGACTTGTTTGATCAGTTGAGGGGAGCTTGTGTGTTCTCGAAAATTGATCTCAGGTCGGGATACCACAAACTGAAGATAAGGCAAGCCGATATTCCAAAGACAACTTTCGTATCTCGGTACGGATTGTATGAATACACCGTCATGCCTTTCGGGCTAACGAATGCCCCAACATATTTCATGTATCTCATGAGCAAGGTATTCATGAAATATCTGGACAAATTTGTGGTGGTTTTCATAGATGACATTCTTGTTTTCTCCAAAGATGAAGAGGAACATGAGAAACATCTAAGGTTGGTGTTGCAGAGGCTGAGAGAACACCAACTATATGCCAAGTTGAGCAAGTGTGAGTTTTGGCTGAAGAGAGTTCCCTTCTTAGGATATATCATCTCGGAGGGAGGAATCTCCGTGGATCCTGCCAAAATCGAGGATATACAGAAGTGGAAGACCCCTGAAAATGTCGGAGAAGTTCGAAGCTTCTTGGGATTGGCAGGATACTCTCGACGGTTTATTGAGGGATTCTCTAAGATCTCGAGGCCCCTCACCAAACTGTTGGATAAGGGAATCACATTCACATGGACGCCGCAGTGCGAGACGAGTTTTCAGGAGTTAAAGAAAAGATTGACAACAGCCCCAGTGCTAGTTATGCCAGATATGCAGAAGAACTTTACGGTGTACTGCGATGCCTCTGGAAACGGGTTGGGATGTGTTCTCATGCAAGAAGGGCATGTCGTAGCTTATGCATCCCGGCAGCTCCGAAAGCACGAGAAGAACTATCCAACACATGACCTAGAACTAGCCGCAGTGGTACACGCGTTGAAAATTTGGCGGCACTACTTGATGGGGAAGAGGACAGAGATATATACGGATCATAAGAGTTTAAAGTACATTTTCACACAGCCAGATCTCAACCTCAGACAAAGGAGATGGTTAGAGCTAATCAATGACTTTGATGTGGGCATCAACTATCATCCTGGGAAAGCAAACGTCGTGGCAGATGCTTTAAGTCGGAAAGTGCAGGTCAATAAGTTGAGCTTGAAGGACATGCCTGCAGAATTGAAGGACGAGGTTATAAGGCTCAATCTATGCCTTGTGAATAGTGGTGAAGCCATCGCCATGGAAGTGGACTCCACACTAGAGCAAGAAATACGCGAGGGTCAAAAGAATGACGAGAAGATACAAGAAATCAGGCAACTCATCAAGGAAAATAAAGCCCCTGGTTTCAGAGAGGATGAACAGGGAATGGTGTGGCACGGGAAAAGAATCTGTGTGCCAGAAGTAAAGAAGATCCGTGAATTGATTTTGAAGGAGGCTCATGATTCTAACTATTCCATTCATCCTGGGAGTACGAAGATGTACCAGGACCTCAAGAGCAGGTATTGGTGGTATGGCATGAAGCGAGATGTCGCGGAACATGTTGCCCTATGTGACACATGCCAGTTGGTGAAAGCAGAACATCAACGACCCGCGGGATTATTGCAACCACTCAAAGTGCCTGAATGGAAATGGGAAGAAATCGGTATGGATTTCATAGTGGGATTGTCTAGAACCCAATCAGGATATGATTCGATATGGGTCATCATCGACAGGCTAACGAAGGTAGCTCATTTCATCCCCGTGAAAGAAAGCTACAGCGGATCCAAATTGGCGGAGTTGTACATGTCAAGGATCGTGTGTTACCATGGAGTGCCAAAGAAGATAGTGTCGGATCGAGGGACGCAGTTCACCTCAAGGTTCTGGCAGAAGTTGCATGAAACCATGGGAACCCAACTGAACTTTAGTTCTGCCTATCATCCTCAAACTGATGGGCAGACAGAAAGAACAAATTAGATTCTTGAGGATATGCTGAGGGCGTGTGCACTCAAAAACAATCGGAGTTGGGACAAGAACTTACCGTATGCGGAATTCTCCTATAACAACAGCTATCAGGCAAGTATGAAGATGTCACCGTTCGAAGCATTGTATGGGAGGAAGTGCAGGACTCTCCTGTTTTGGAACCAAACAGGGGAAAGTAAAGTGTTTGGTCCCGAAGTACTACAAGAAGCCGAGGCGAAAGTGAGGGAAATTCGCAACAACTTGAGGATAGCACAGACATGACAAAAGAGCTATGCCGATGTTCGGAGAAGAGAGCTCGTTTTCAACGCGGGAGACTATGTCTATCTCAAGGTGTCCCCTATCCGAGGACTTCGTCGGTTCAAGGTGAAAGGGAAATTATCACCTCGATAGATCGGATCCTTTCAAGTTCTGGAGAGGAAAGGCAAAGTGCCGTATCAACTAGAATTACCGGCTCGCCTATCGGATGTGCATGACGTATTCCATGTGTCCCAGCTCAAGAAATGTCTGAGAACACCTGAAGAGGTGTTACCCATGAACGAGGTTGACGTAGCTGAGGATTTGTCTTATGTCGAGCAACCATCCAAGATTTTGGAGACAATGGAACGCCTCACAAGAAATAAAAGAATCCGGATATGCAAGGTGCAGTGGAAGCATCACTCGGAAGAGGAAGCCACCTGGGAGCGAGAAGACGAGCTTAAGGCACAATTTTTGGAATTGTTTTCTTAGAACCACCAATCTCGAGGACGAGATTTCTTTTAAGGGGGGTAGAGCTGTAACACCCCAAAACCTGTTAAGAGGGGAATTTAAAAATTTTTGGACGTATTGCATATGGTGCAAAAAAATTCAAATTCAAACTGGAATTCAAATTAAACTCAAAACAGAAATGAAAAAGAAAAAGAAAAAGAAAAAAATAAACATCCCCGGCCAGTGGGCCGAAACCCACCAGCCGGCCCACTCAACCCCCGCGCCAAGCCCGCAGCCGCGCGCCCACGCTCCCTCTCGCAGACAGGCGGGACCCACCTGTCATCCCTAAGCCCCGATCGTCCGAAACCCGGACTGTTCCCCGCGCGCGCGTGATCGCAACCGACCGGAAAATCGCGCGTTCCCAGCCGACTCCCGGTCCCAGAAGACTCCAGCTCGATCTAAACCAACCCGCCGCCCTCCCCCGTCTATAAAAACCCCGGCATCGTCCCGTTTTTCCCCACGATCCGCCGTTTTTCTCTCCGGTGAGAACCCGAGCTTCTCCGGCGAATTTTGCTCAATCTACGCTCGGGAATTCTGATCTAACCCGCTGGTCTTGATCCACCGCCTCCGGGGAACCTCGCAGGTGTAGAAAACTCGGTGGTTTGTGTTTTAAACACAGCGCCGACGAGCCTCGCCGTGAATTCACCTCGGACCTCGTCGCCGATCACTTTCCAGGACCTCCGAGCTCAAGAAAACCCCCGAGGTGAGATCCCCGACCTCCCCTCCACCGATCTATGTCATAAAATCACAGTTTTAGGAAGAATTGACAAAGATCCGAAACTCTCCGGCGAGATCGCTGCCTCCCGCCGCCGTGCGCCGCCGGGCAGCGCCGCCCGCGCTCGATCAGATCGACGTGGCCGCTTGTGCGCCGTCTATTTTAAATCGCACGGTAGAATTTAAATCCCTGCGTACCGGTTCGACGTTATAATCTCAGCCGTCTGTTTTAAATCGGACGGTCCACGCGCAACCCCTGGGGTTCTCGGAAAATAAGAGCTAGCCCCGGAAACTTCTGATCTAGCCCCTAGAACTTCAGAAAATCATGTAAATTCATTTAAAAATCAGTTTTAGCCCCTGGACTTAATAAAAATTAGGAAAACCCCCTCTGTTATGTGTAGTTAGCCCCCTGGAAATTCTTAAAATAATATAATAGACCCTGTAGTGGGGTGAGTTTACCTTTTTAACCCTATATGATATTAAATTTAGGAATTTGAATATATGTTTAGTATTTAAAATTTAAAAGATGGGACAAACACATTGTAAATTCAAATTAAAAACTTTCCTAGTATTTGGAAAACTTTGGAGTGAGATAAAAATAGATTTTTGGCTGAAATAAATCTGTTTAATTGATTATTTACATTTATTAGTTATATGGACACATTTTAAGTAGAGAATAATTCTGAAAATTAGTAAAATAAATGTAAAATAGTCCACATCAGAGGAGAAGTTCAAAAATATATTATTTAATATTTTAGACCCAAAACCTAATCTGTTTAGAGGAGGTGTCTTACTATTTTCATAATAAAGTGCACATTTAGGCATAGGAAATAAATCTGAAAATATAGCAAACTAGGTATAAATAACTAGAAAATGATAAATGAAGTTTCCAAAATCCAAATAATTCAGTTTAGGATTGGTAGAAGGTTTGAAGACACATATGGAGTAGGAAAAATACTTTTCGTGCATACTTGGTAGCTAAAAGGTGTAGTAATTGAATATAAGGAATTTATTTAAATTGGAAACTCATATATATAGTATGCAAACAATGTGAATACAAAAGTAGAAATCATATACACATGTTTAAAAGTGCATGTAAGCCAAAAACAAACACACATAGAGTAACCACAACACATAAAATTGTGAATGGCTTTCATAAATGTGAATGTGTGGTTTGTATGAAGTGGAAGTGTGAACTATGTCTTATGACTTGTTGTTTTCTTTTGCTATGTGTGATGGTATGAGTAGAACCTGCTCCAGAGCAAGTTCTTCCTTTCCAAGATCAGGACTACCCATTCCAAGAGCAGCAGGAAGAAGGCAAGTGTCCTTGACCACTTTGATCCTATGCTAGGATGTGTAGATAGAATTATTTGCATTGTTAAATGAAATATGAAACCCATGCTAGGAAGTTTCCCTAGAATTGCATTATCTTGTTTACTTGTAGCTTGGGTTGGGATTTATTTTATCATGTCATTTATTTACAAGCTTATGCTTAGCCATGCTTAGAATGGGATATTTGGGATATGAGATCATCAGTTTATTTTACCATACTCTTGAATGAGATATTGTGAGTTATGTAGAGGTATGGATCAAGGCAAGTTGGATGTTTTGGTTGGTGCTGGGTGCACGAGACTCGGGTTTGTGTTTAGTACTTGCCTGGATCCTAAGGACCGGTTCATGGAGCATGTAACCTGGCTTTACCGTGCCAACCACATGCTGAGATGGGGCAGCTTGGCCAATTAATTAGGTGTATCCCCGGCGTAGTATGGGTGTGTTGGATGGTGCGGGGAATAGGTGTCAGCTGGACTACCATATGAACCGCAAGGCTCAAGAGGGGGCCACTACAGCGGGGTTGGAGCCTCTTGTATGCTGTTAGGGGTGAAACCTCAGTGGGCCCACGCTCATCGGGTATCCCTTTTGTAAAGGCTTCGTAGTGATCTCCTGGCTACACACCTGGGAAGTGTGAATGTGGTTCGTGGCCACTGGCATAATGGAGGTTCTTTTAGTCCACCCGGCAACGGGGGATGAAATCACTACATGTGGGTACAGTGGTGTAAACTTTGTACAGTCAAAACTGTCATGACAGCCGTGCTCACGGTCAAGAGCGGCTTGGACTTATTAATGATTAGAGGATGGATGGCTTTGGAAGTTGAGGTTGTTAAGCGGGGAGCTTAACATTGGAAATGATGTTATGGTTATTTGATTATGATGATGGGATGGGAGTTTGGGACCATTTCACCTGCGTAGTAATGTAGGTGCTTAATAAGCTAAGGTGATAGGTATTAATTGCGTAGTTCTTTAACCATGAGTTCAACCTCTCCTTGCTCTAGCCATGCATGACATAACTTTCCCACACTTGCTGAGTACCATCGGTACTCAACGTTGCATATTTGTTGGTTTGTATTGCTGCTCAGGTCAAGATAATGAGGTGGTGTATAATGATCAAGACTTTGGACCCGAAGAAGGTTTCTAGGTTCATGGAGTCCCCCAGGCAACGCCTGTGACGGAGCCCACAAGAATAATATTCTGCTGCTAGTTTATTTACTTGTGATGAACTTATTATTGTCCATCGAGACATTTGCTATGTAAGACTTATTTATATTCGACACCTGGCTTGTAATAAATGATGCTTCACTATTTGTCATCACATGTATGAGAAAATGATCCTGGCATACATGTGATATTCACTCGGTGGTTCTTCGGATAAACCGGGTGTGACATTTTCTTTATATGTGTGCTGTTGGGTGCCGCATAACATGACACCACCCAATGCGATTCCCGGGCGAGTGGCTCGGCCCCGTGACACGGGCCGGGGTCCCCCGCAGCGTGGTATCAGAGCCGCACTGATAATAGCGCACCGAATAAGGATCATATTACGACAAAAACTTAGGATACGGTGAGGAAATGGTATTAGGCCCACATAAGAACTATAGTAGTATAGTTATTTAAAGTGGCATGACTAACATATGTGTTATAATTCTGAATTTTGATTATGTAATGACGCACCTATGCTCAGGTAAGCATGGTAAGGAACGCCACCGAAAGCGGTTCAATTTCGGTTAGGTCCCCTGACAAGGAATCTGGTTCAGGGATAGGTCTCACAGCTTGGTGTGAGACGTTACTGTGAAACTCTTGAACTCTTCATGTTCCTGAGTTCATATGAAACGCTGGTCCCTGGCGTGCATTAGGCAAGAAAGTGGAGACCCCATCGTGTGGTCAGTAACGCGATAGTGTGTTCTTCTGGAAATAGCCTAGGAGGACATACGCAGCGCTTGCCATCGGCGTGCCCTGCAGGGCAGTAGGTGGTATCTGTTGGGGTGATAAAATTCCCAACCGTGGCGACCCGTTCGCGTTCTACTCGGGTTCCACGTCGTTTGGTGTGAAAACCTGACCATGTACCTTGAGACGTGACTTGACTCAAGGACGGCCGTATGGAAATGATACGGGCGTATGTATTTACTTTCAAATATGGACCTGCCTGAAATGAAAACAACCCTTGAGTGCATCACTATTGCATGTTCTTCTGCAGGTACTAACCATGTAAGTATCCCGTGTAATACACTTGTGCGAGAGACCGTCTTAGTGCCACTTATAAAACGGATATGCCGGTATAA
Organism: Neostapfia colusana; assembly: GCA_030760725.1. Classification (NCBI taxonomy): domain Eukaryota; kingdom Viridiplantae; phylum Streptophyta; class Magnoliopsida; order Poales; family Poaceae; genus Neostapfia; species Neostapfia colusana. The sequence continues at coordinate 71,298,210 of JASWHV010000015.1, forward strand.
TCCGGGTTAGGATTTTCTTTGGTGAGGCTACGCAGGACTGACATGTTTCTTACGGTGCATCGACACCGTACTACACTTAATAATCTCTTCCCTATGAAGAAATGATTCATGAACTAACTTTCAACTAAAAATGGAAGTTTGAAACAAATATTAGTTACTGAACTCTTATTTTGAGCTAAGATTCAAATGAGAGAATTACTAGGCTTCAAAGATTTCAAAACCAGAGTGCTCTGTTTTCTGTCAAGAATTCTTGCTGGACTTTAACAGAGTATAACTCTGAGTAGATATAACCAATTAAGGTGTATGATACAGTTCTGGAAATATTTTCGAGTTCTCTACAACTTCTTTGTAGACCTCCATAGGAAATCACACGTTAAGTTGGTGAAAAGTTCAGTTGAAGGCAAACTGTTCAGAACCAGGACAGCAGCAAAAACCTCTCTGGACCTTTGTGTTTTTAAGCCATAACTTCCTGTAGAAAAATCCTTAAGGAGCCCATGAGTACTCGTTGGAAAAATACTGAAGTTTACTAAAACTTTGGTATTGAACTCAAGTCAAGAATCTGTAGTTAACTTGAGTAAATTTTGGAGTTTGTGTGAACTGGTCAGGGTAGCCCAGCTGATTAGTTTAGCGTACTTAAGGTTTGTTTAAACATGAATGTGGTTATGCTTTCATAAAGTTCATGACATGTTCATGTTTTAATTATCTTTACTTACTACTGAGATAGAATTTTAATTGACTCAAAATTTTGTTTCCTTCAGTATGGTATGTGCACATTCTCAAATGGAGCTAGGAGGTTCGAGTCGAGGTGGGAATGACTCGACGTCATCACAAGAGCCATCACTAACCGGATTGGCGGAAATTATGGCGATCACAAGAGCCATCACAAGAAGACATAGAAGTTCTTCAACCGGACCTCACGTACACGGAGTATCCGATCTGGATTATCGATGAAAAGACTCGCGCCACAAGAAACCGGACCTTATGGTTCTACAAGGTCTTGTGGAGTAACCATACTGCCGATGAAGCGACATGGGAGAGCGAGGAATATCTACGAACTAATTATCCGGACTTCCTATCATCATATACCCGATAAAGTTTTTCCCCGCTTTGCATTTACTTTGGAATCTCGGGACGAGATTCTTTTTAAGGGGGGGATGTAAAATCCCCAAAAAGTGGTAGCAAGAAAATTCAGCTCATGGACACTTAGGAAAAATGAGGGGAATTAAAACTTTGAATTATAACGGTGAAGGTTCAAAGGGAGGATTCAAACTTCCCAAAACTCCAAAACATGGAGGTATAAATTCATAAATTGGGTCTTCATATTTCAAATATTCAACCTTCCAAATTTCAGCTCATTTGGAGGAGTATCAATATTTGTTTGGGATTAAAAGGAGAAGCCCTCTAATCTGAATTTCAAATTCAGTTTCAAATTCCAATTCCCTCAATTTGCAAATTTGGTTCCACAAATGTGTTCTACACATTTGAATTAGCAGCCATGCCAAAAATTAGAAACTTTGGAGTTGGTTTGCTATGTTTTTGGAACTATACAAAATGGAGAATTCAAATTCCATTTCAAATTCAAATGACCAAACCCAATTCAAACTTCCCACCCGAATTCAAACTATTTGAATTCAGAAAGTTTAAACCATGACTTGGGGTGGAAGTATGGAATTTAATTCTGAGTAGCTGGGGTAAAAATATCAGTGGTAATTGGATAAAAATTAGAGGTGGTGGGACCCCTTTGTCAGCTACACATGCAACACAACCGACTGTTTTTGCTTCTCTCGGGTGATCACTGCACGCCACTGAGCTGCACTGCTTCCACCGAGCTGCTTGCCTCACTTGCTCCCGAAGTCAGCTCATGGATGATCAAAGCAGCAACACAAGTGCATTTCTTCTTCTCTCCACATTCCAACCGAAGCGTTCCTCAGCTCCTCGCTCGAGCCCTCACGGGAGAAACACAGCGCGCCCACCTCTGTGCTCGTGGTTCAGCAGCCTCCAGCCCTTCCTAGCATCGGTTGATCGTCCCAGGAGCTGCGCCGACGCCTCCTCGACGAGTTACACCGCTCCTCAGCTCATCCCCGAGCTCCCCTCGCAGTGCCCTAGCTGTTCTTCACCGGGAGAACACAGAGCACGCCGTACCTCGCTGCTCCTCGTCTTCCGGCCGTTCCAGCGCCTCTCCCGCACGACCAACAGCTTCCTAAGGTGCGCCAAGGTGTGTAAATCATTCTACCGCAGTCCCCTTGCCCTTCCCCGTCGCCGGCTCGCCGGAATTTGGGTTTTGGCGCCGGTACACGTGAAGAATCGATCCAAACCAAAACTGGAAATTCGTCCAACACGCATGATCATTTGTTCTTCGATTCAAGCCATAGCATCACACCTTCCTAGCGCCCTCCCATGCCAAATACCGCAGCAAACCGTCCACTACAGGCCCCGGGCGACGAGAAATCGCCGGCGGCGGCAAAAACGGGTCAGTCCTCCGGTGAACCCCATTTTCTGGCCGTTTGCTGCAAGTTTTGGCATGCGTTCCATGTTCCCCGATCACTGGTGATGCTTTAGGGCAAAGGTAGCTCGCCAGGAGAAGCTTCCGACACGCCAGAACGCATTGATGCCGAGCTCCCGAGCCGCCCCGCCGGTGCCGACCTGTTTTCAGACGTTTTCATGCAGGGAAACCTTGCCCGGCAGCTGCTCCACGTTCCAAGGATCGTGTAGGGCGAAACCGGAGCTAATTTGGTGGAGAAATGAGGGAGAACGAGCAACGCCACGATCTGAGCTGGTGTGCACGCGCGTTCTCTGGTGGGAGGTTGAAGAAAGACCTGACAAGTGGGCCCCACGTTGAGTGCTCTGTACAATTCAAACATAGAGTTAGTGAAACTTGAAAAGACATAACTTTGGGTAGGAAGCTACAAAATTAGTGAGACAAATTTTGTTGGAATCCTCATGAGGAGTACTTAACAGAGGAACAAATTGCTTGCTATGAAAATTCCCAGGAATTTTTGTAGAATTGTTTTTATTAAATCTTTTGGAGATTTATTTCAGGTTGCAATTCTTTATGAAACATTCCCAATTTTGGGAAGAAAATACTTTTCATAGTAACTGATCTCCAGTAAAAATTTGAGCCTCATTGGAGTTCATTTGCTAGGTCAAATTGCCTTCCAAAGTTCAGCATTTATTTGAAAATTCAAATTTAAACAGAAACTTTTCAGAACTCCTGTCCAACTTCAAAAATTCATATCTCTCTGTTGGTAGCTCAAAAAATGGTGAAACAAATTTTTTAGAACCATGGAGACTTACCCTAATCAGTTCTTCTACTTTTAGCTATGTCAAAGCTCCTGATTTGGGCTCAAAATTCAGAGAAGCCTTGTGCTTTTGGGAATTTTGGAGACCACAATGTGCAATGACATTTCTCCAAGTTTTGCTCAGATCATCCTTAGAGGCTCTAGTATTCACTGTAAAAATCCCAAAGCCAATTAAGGATCCTAAATAGCAGTAGCTATGAATAGAAGTTTACTTCTTATAAGTCTTAAATACTTGTACATATATTTTGTTACATTTCATAATAGTGACAGAAGTCGAGGATACGCCGGAGCCTTTGGACGTCCTGCCACCAGAAGCTAACTTCTCCTCCGACTCGCAACCAGGCAAGCCCAGGTTTGCATTTGAGTACCTTTTATAAAGTTTTTTATTTGTATCACATATGTCTAGGGTGAATGCTTGCATTAGAGTTAGGGTGATTGAAACCCCACTTGCATAACCTTTAAATCCTATGGTGGGTTGGGTAGTTTATAGACTCGAAAAGTAGAGAATGCCATGCTAATGTTTAGGATCTCGGTAAAAGTCGAGTGGTTGGAAGCTACTCGTGAGATAGTACTTATCACACGGAATGAGAAGAGGTAGAAAATGGCTTAAGTTGTGAAAATGAGACCCAGCAGGGAAGATAGGATGCAGTGAGCAGAGGTCTCACGTGCGTAGCCCTGTTGGTGTCGGTTGAGGATCGTCCGTGTGCGGCCCTGCTGGACAAGTATTGAACAGTACCGGATGCATACTGGCATATGGGAACCAGTAAATCGATGTAATTGGTTAACCTGGGTGCCGAGTCTTACCCAACCGTAAATAGGAGTGGGTTGAGGATAGCAAGGTATAAATCATCCGGTGGGCACACTCACGCTCCACGCGGGGACCTCCTGCCCGTTACGGATGGACCGGTTCCGCATTTGGGTTGCCTTTGAAAGGTTGTTGCATACAACAGGGTAGGAAGGGGTGTGGAATCACGCTTCTGAAAGTGGGTGTATGTGACGTGTTGTCCGTGTGTCTCCTGATTGCAATCACCGTCCCTCACGGTTATTTGAGTACCCGCTTGTTCACTGCGTTGTGACGTAGTAAGAAGTGAAATGAGCCAACTGAATATGCTGCATTGAATTATAAATGACTTCAAACCTTGTATGTTGTAGTTATAGAGCTAATTAAGTTTATATTCCACTTTGGGCATCATCACATCGGAGGAAAGCGTTTCTTGTTTGATTGTGGACTTCCGATGTGAAGGCTGCCTAAGGCTCGATAAACTGTTGCTATAAAACTGAAAGTAAGGATCAACATGTAGGCGTGTCTTTGTTGCAAAGTCCTTCTTCCTATTTTACACATCCTTGCATGTAGAGTTCCATTCCTAGGGTTGTCGGTTAAGCCTTTCTGAGCCATCGTGCTCACGGTTGCAATATTTTGAGCTGTGTGCAGGTGAGAGTTATGAGGAAGGTTCCGAGGACGAGGCGATGTCCCTGTCAGGGTACACGGCCGAGCTGGAGCCCTGCACGCCGCTGTGATCTCTGGTTACTTGCTTCTAGTGTGTAGCGTCCCCGGGCTGGACGGCTGCACTTTTGCATAGTTAGGCTGAGAGGCCATCGATGTATAATACTTCCGCTGTTAATTAAGTTTTGTAAAAGACTTCTGCTATTTTATATCAAACAAAAGTTTGTATGTTGTTCTTAATTCTTTTCGTGTGTGCTGTTGAGTGCCGCATCGCACGGCACCACCCTATGCGATCCTGGAGTGGGTGAACCACGGGGTGGTCCCCACAGACGTGGTATCAGAGCCACATTGGGAATAGCACGCTCGAAAAGAGACTATTTTGAAAATCTAGAAGTAGTCGAGTGAGGATTAGTCATTAATCCCACATAAGGTCTATTTAGTAGTTACCAAGGTGGAAAAGCTAACTTATGTGTTATACATTCTGTAACGATGCTCCGACGTCAGGTAAGAGGTAAGGTACGCCACCTCAGGCGGATCAATTGCGGTAACTCGCCATACAAGTAATAGTATGGAAAGATATACCGTGGCTTGGCACGGTAGTTAATATGAGTCTCTGAACCTCTCCATGGTTCTGAGATCATATGAAAACGCTGATCTCCAGCGTGCTTTAGGTAAAAGTGAGAATACCCCATCGTGTGGTAAGCAACACGATAGTATGCAACTCTTGAACGTTCAATGTTCAAAGGGCCATACGCAGCGCTCGCCGTCGGTGTGCCTCAATGGTTATGAGGCAGTAGGTGGTATCCGTTGGGTTGATAAAATTCCCAACCGTAACGACCCGTTCGCGCTCTACTCGGGTTCCCTTCATGTGGTGTGAAAACACGACCATGTACCTTGAGACGTGGCTTGACTCAAGGACGATCCGTATGGCAATGATACGGACCGTATGTTTTTACTATGATATGGAACTGCCTGAAATATCAAAAACCTTTGTGTGCACCATTATTGTGTGTTCTTCTGCAGGTACATTAACCACGTTAGTGCATGACGTTTAGAAACCGTTTGTGAGTGACGTTCTTAGTTCCACCATTTGACACGTATATGCCAGAATACAGACTTAGGATTTTTCTTTGGTGAGGAAACGTAGTACCGAGACTGCATAAAAGGATATTTTTAATGAAAAGAGTCAAAATGAAGTTTAGGATTCCATTTAGGGGTTATTGAACTCCCATATTGAACTGAGAGTCAATTGGGAGTATAGGTTCAATCTCAAAAACTTAGGGACAACCTCCCCTGTTTCGGCAGAAACTTTGCTGAATTTAAACAGGGCATAACGTAAGATTGGTTGAACCAATGGAGGTGTGGGATACCATTCTGGAAAAGTTTTGAAGTCCTCTACAAATTTTCTGTAGAGCTCCAAAACACAATCTCCTTCCAAATGGATGAAAATATCAGATGAGTATGTACTGTCCAGAAACAGGGCAGACCAAGAATGCTCTCTGGAATTTTCTGTATTTCGACCACAACTTTCTGTAGAAAAATTTCTAAGGGTCGAGTAAGACATCGTTGGAAAGTATAGGAAATCTACAACAACTTTGTAGTTCAGTTTTTTCCTAGATTGAGGACAGAAATAGTTGGAATTTGTGAATAAAACAGCAACTTGTAAAAGAGGTGCTGTCAAAATTTCCTAAGAAAATTCTGTCAACTTGTAGGAGTGATAACTCACAAACTATGGAAGCCATGGAGGCAAATAAATACAATATGGATTCCTTGTTGAGTCTACTACAACTTTGTTATTGAACTCTTGTCCAGATTCTGCATCCAAGATGGCCAAAACAGTTAAATTCTTCCAACTGGTCTGCTAGGCCAGAAAATGGACAGAACACCATGTTGAAGTGTTTCAACCAAAACACTTAGTTTCACAATTCGACGTCCAGAGGCTGTTGTAAAACAGCGAGTTGGAGTCGAAAAGTTTATGCATTTAACATATCACTTCGAGTTAGGACATGTTTGGGTCCAGTACAATAGCGAGGAATTACGCATGCTAACACACTTAACATCCCGTGACGACCCACGATGGTCGAAATGGACTTTTAATCCCTAAAGTTCATTACTTTGGAAACTCGATCATGTGACACGGTCAAGGGACGTATATTTTGTATAAAGTTTATACTTTATCCATATGTGTGATTGTTATGCGTATTAATTATTCTATTCTCGCACTACTATTGTATAGACTGGATGAAATAAACCAACATGTGCTGATCGTTTGAATGGTATGAATGCAGAATGGTGCGTACACGGTCTACGCAAGAGGAGGGAGGTCCGAGTCAGGTTTGTGGTGATGAGTCTCCACCTCTGGAGCAAACCACAACGCAGCAGCAACCACCTCCTCCGCCGCCAGAACTTCCAAGAAACCTTGCGGAGGTTCTCGCTGCAGTGCTCGGCTCGCGCGACGAGCAAACCGAGTTGCTGCGGATGCTAGTTCAGCAGAATGCGTCCCATCCAGGAGGACGCCAAGACAATGGGCAACGCCAGCCCCAAAAAAGTTCTTATTCAGAATTCCTGGTGACCCATCCACCGGTCTTCACGGAGGCCGAAGAGCCTTTGGAGGCGGACAGCTTTATCCGCACTCTAGAGGCGAAGTTCGGGCTGTTACAGTGCACCGAACACCAGAAAGCGCTGTACGCAGCGCAACAGCTTCAAGGAGAAGGCGGTACATGGTGGGCGAACTACATCGCCTCATTGCCGGCTGGCCATGCCATCACATGGACGGAGTTCTGGGAGACGTTCCGAGCCTATCATATACCTCCCGGTGTTATGGAAAGGAAGCTCCAGGAGTTCCTGGCGCTGAAGCAAGGCGAGAGGAGTGCTCATGAGTACTTCAGGTTATTCAACCGGCTGGTGCAGTATGCGCCAGGATTTGTGAGAACGGAAGACGACAAGTGCAACACGTTCTTCCGGGGCCTGAATTCCAAAATGAAGGTCCATCTCGCCCAAAGCAATCGTGGCACATTCAATGACTTAGTTAATGCCGAGATTTTACAAGAGAATGCCCAGCGTGAACCCGGTTCTGATAAGAGGAAACGCAGCACGCTGACAAGCAGCAGTGGTGGGATGCCACAAAAACACCATGTTGTGTATCGCTCACCATCCGGTCAGAGATGGCAGCCACCAGCGCGACCGCCTCAGTTCCGCGGTCGGCAATATAATGCGCCGGGCTTCCGACCGACGTATCCACCACAGCAACAGCAGCAGCAAAGGATGGTCCCGCGTGCGCCTCAGTTTCAACAGCGTGCACTGGGATTCCGTCCTCAAGTCAGAGGGACCCCGACACCTTACACGTGCTTCACGTGTGGCCGTGTCAGGCATATTTCGAGGGACTGCCCCGAGCCGCGACAGGGCAGGGGTGCAGCACCGTATCAGGGTACTAATCAGCCCCGTAATCAGCCAAAGAAACCAGCACCAAAACCCGGCAACGTCCACCACTTAGCCATCGAAGACGTGCCGGAAGGCGAACCCGTCCTCGCGGGTATGTTTTCTTACTTAGATCATCCCGTAGTAATACTTTTTGACTCCGGTGCCACCCATAATTTCATAAGTCAGTCTTATGTTATTAGATATCAATTGACTATCATTCCCACAAATAGTTCATACTTGATATGCTCTCCGGGTGGGAAAATAACAGCTGATAGGATGGTCTATAGAGCACCATTACAATTGGGTGGGAATCTATACCCAACTTCTCTAATCATGTTAGAGAGTCAAAAACTTGATGTCATTTTAGGAATGTCATGGCTACATCACCATGGTGCTGCTCTTGACATCATTCCACGTGTGGTTCGTTTAAACTCTCCACTTCATGAACCACATGTTCTTATTCTTGACCGTTCGGTTCAAGAAGCTCCAGCCACATATAACACAGAAGCCACAAAACTTGAGGATATTTGTGTGGTCCGTGAATACCTGGATGTCTTTCCGGATGATCTTCCGGGCATGCCACCCGAAAGAGATGTCGAGTTCAAGATCGAACTTGTACCCGGAACGACGCCGATATCGCGAAGACCATACAAGATGGCTCCGAATGAGCTAGCTGAATTAAAGGAGCAGCTCAATGATTTAATGAAGAAGGGTTTCATTCGACCGAGTTCCTCGCCATGGGGATGCTCGGCGCTGTTTGTGAAGAAAAAGGATGAAACCTTGAGGTTGTGTGTGAACTACTGACCTCTCAACACCGTCACTATCAAGAATAAATATCCACTGCGCCGCATCGATATCTTATTCGATCAACTTGTGGGTGCGAGTGTATTTTCAAAGATGGATCTTCGCTCCGGATATCACCAAATCAAGATCCGAGTGGAGGATATTCCGAAGACGGCCTTCTCGACGAGATATGGGTTGTATGAATACCTCGTCATGTCCTTTGGTCTCACCAACGCCTTGGCACACTTCATGTATCTTATGAACTCAGTGTTCATGCCGGAGTTGGACAAGTTTGTGGTGGTGTTCATAGATGACATCTTGGTCTACTTGTGACGCCCTCAATTCTGTGGAAAACCACGGAACCGAGAACTGATGCATATGTGTGCCTAGGATGTTCATCACACATACACATATGTTCCACAAACTGAATTTAGAATATTTATAACCACAAATAATAGAGTTTATTACAATGTTTCATGAGTCTTGGACTCATGCTCACAGCGGAAGTCTTAATTTAACAGCGGAAGTCTTATTTCTATGCAGCGGAAGTCTTCTAACTAGTACGGAAGCAATCTAAGCAGTAGCGGCTCCATCTCTACTCCATCCCCACAGGCAAGGTTGAGAACAGATCACACGCCTAATGCTCCACTTGGTCTTCATAGTAATCTTCTCCTATTGCTGATGATGAAATAATAATGCAAGTTTGAGTACAATGATGTACTCAGCAAGTGCAGGAAAATATGATATGTAGCTCATAACAAGGTAGGTATAAAAAGGCTCATTGCAGAAAGCAAAGTTTATTTATCAAAACCATGATAAAACAATAACTCATCTTTAAGTGAATGTAATCCCAACATGTATTAAAATACCAATCATACCTCCATTATGTTCATTACCTTCCATGTCACAACCAGACATCAATCAACCTCATTCTTGCTCACGAATACCTCCTCGTATTCGCTACCATCTCATGAATACCATCTCTTATTCGCTACCATTTCATCTCATAACACAACTTCGTCTCCCATCGAGACCAACCTTGTTGCCATGACTCAACAGTCATGCAACCCATCTTATCACCCGGACTCAACAGTCCGAAAACCAAACCAAAACCAAACCATAACCAATAACTATATCCAATCACCATCCCAACTAATCATGAAAGTTGCTAGGTGCTCGTGACCGTAAGCTCGGCTATCATGATAGTTTTTAGACTCTGCAGAGTTTGCACCTCTTTACCCACAAGTTTGTGATTTCGTCACCCGTCGGCGACTGCAGAACCTCCATTATACCAGTACACAACTGTCAGTGTATGGCCAAGAGATCACAAAATAGCCTTTACAAAGGGGCTACTAGATGTATGGACTCACTAAGGTTTCACCAGCAGGCTAGAATCTCCAATTCTCCCACCCACAGGCCCCCTCTTGTGCCATGTAGTTCCCAGGGCAGTCCTCACTCGACTCCCATTCCCTGCGCCTTCCACGGTCCATAACAATCTAGCAACTTACCTAATTAGTCAGCTAAGCCGCACCCATACTTGGCCTTGTGGTGGCATTGTTATCCTAGCATGTGCTCGCATGAACCGGTCCTTAGATCTATGGCAAGTTAACCACCATCTCATGCTATCTCATTCACAAACCCAGTCTTGCCTAGATCTCCCTCCGACCCATGTTCATTAACAACATCAGTTTCTCATTATCATTACGAGTGCAGGTAGCTCGACACATCTATCTCGCTTCCCAATCCCATGGACTCAGCGAAGCTTAAAAGTAAAACCATACCCGACTCATAAACTTCCCTGGCGACAAGGGTGGTTTAACCAAAAACTAGTAAACTCCTATAAAAGGGTTTCCCATCATGTTTGACTCAGCACACACACCTTTTCGCAAAACAAAACAATTTTTCCCAAAACATAGGATCAATATGGTCAAGGGGCACTTGCCTTGTTCTTGCGGTTCCGGTTGCTCTTGGATCTCAAAACCTTGTTGTTGCAGCTCGTCGTAGACAGCTCCCTGAGCTTGTCCTGCTATACAGGATCACGCACATACAAGATCCACAGCAATCAATATCATGCACAAACTTTAACTAGATGCGATGATGCATATGCACGCTATCCTATAATCAGTTTTATTAGATCAGTTTGTACATATTCTTGCATGGCTTGCATGGTTTTATGATGAACAGAGGTGTTCGGATCAAATGTGGAGGTGGCGATGATCTTGTCTTTAGATCAACCCGATCAACAAGTGATTTGTCCACGAGAAAGCTTCTGTTCGAAAGGAATCAGAAGAACAAATGCAAAGAAAACACGATGATGTCGTAAGGTAATATTGGAGACCTACCTTACGTTCTTCTTGGTCTCGGGGTCCTTCTCTGATTAGACAGATCGTTGGGCTCCCTTACGGCGATCTTCCTCGACTGAACTCTGGCGATGGGCTTACTCGGCGAGTTGGGGCTAGGGCTCTAAGTCGTCGGCTTAGGAGTTGGAAAAGAAGTTTGTGGTTTCGGTCAAAGGTTCTGGGTTCTATTTATAATTGGGAGAAGAAGAGTCCTAATCTGATTGTATTTCGAAAATAGTCCTATTCAAATTATCGTTGAATCTTAACAACTTATCTTTAGTTGATTTGGTGCGGTAACATTGTGGAATTCAGGTCGGTTTCCTCTCCGTACCGGTATCCGCGTACAGAATCCAAAAACTGCTCCAGAACTCGTTACCTCCGTGGTGATGAGCTCCGGAAGCTCCACGTGTCCACCGGGGCCTGGTCTCCCCTTTTCCGCAGAGACGAGCTTCGGTTGTGCCGCGTGTCAAGCGAGCGATACCTCCCTCTCCTTCGGAGGTGAGCTCCACGTGCGCCACGTATCTTGGCGGTCGGGACCTCCTCTCTATTCGGAGGTGGCTCCACGCACGCCACGTGTCAGTGCCGGACTTCCTTTCTTCTCAGAGACGAGCTCCGCGGTTAACACGTGTCCAATCAGTGTCGTACCTTCCGGAGATAAGCTCTGGTGGCGACACGTGTCCAATAGGACCGGACCTCCCGGAGGTGAGCTCCGAGATCGACACGTATCCCGCACGACTGATCCTCTGATTTCCGCGGTGACTAGCTCCGAAGGTGACATGTGTCCTGCGGAACTGCCTTCGCTTCTCCGCAGAGGCTAGCTCCGGGGGCAACATGTGTCCCACAGGGTCGGACCTCTCCCCCTTTGCGGAGGTGAGCCCAGAGCCTACCACGTAACCATTTTAGCGGCGGACCTCTCCCCACTTCGCAGGGATGAGCTCTGAACACGCCACGTGACCAGTGGGCCACGCGAGTTGTCTTCGGCGCTCTCTGTGAACTGGATTCAACTCTTTTTGGCTATCTTTTTGATATTTTCTCTGTTCCCACTTCTTTTAAAATGTTTTCTCTACATGAAACATGAATACATGCAGAAACCAGAAATGAGGGTGTCACAAATCTACCCCCCTTAAATTGAATCTCACCCTCGAGATTCGTTAGTAGGGAATAGATGAGGAAATTCTGCCTTGATGTCTTCTTCATGCTCCCATGTGGCTCCAGCTTCGGTGTGATGGCTCCATTGTACCTTGCACCATCGGATCACTTTGTTTCTGGTGACCCTTTCTTTTATGTCCAAAATTCGGACAGGGTGCTCCGCATAAGTCAGGTCCTCTTGAAGTTCAAGCTCTTCCATTGGTATTTGCTCCTCTAGTACTCTCAAGCACTTCTTGAGCTGGCATACATGAAACACGTCATGTACGTCGGAGATATATGTTGGGAGCTCTAGTTGATAAGCTACTTCTCCTCGCTTGTCCAAAATCTTAAATGGTCTGAGGTAGCGAGATGCTAGCTTGCCTTTGACGTTGAAACGTCGTTGGCCACGAATAGGCGATACCTTAAGGTATACGAAGTCTCCTACTTTGAAAGTCAACTTCCTTCGCCTATTGTCCGCATAGCCTTTCTGTCCTGACTGAGCAGCCTTTAAGTTCTCCCGTATCGTTTGGACTTGCTTTTCTTCTTCTTGTAGCACTTCGGGTCCAAACACCTGGTTCTCTCCGGTTTCGTTCCAAAACAGCGGCATTCTACACCGTCTACCATACAATGCTTCGAAAGGATACATCTTCAAGCTAGTTTGATAGCTGTTGTTATAGGAGAATTCGGCGTACGGTAAACTCCTATTCCAACTAGGCCCATGTTTCAAGGTGCAAACTCTCAACATGTCTTCCAAAATTTGGTTTGTCCTTTCGGTTTGTCCATCGGTTTGTGTGTGATAGGCGGAGCTAAAATCCAGTCGTGTACCCATAGCTTTCTGCAGCTTCCTCCAAAATCTAGAGGTAAACTGAGAACCTCGATCGGAGACTATCCTCCTCGGGACTCCATGGCGGCACATGATCTGCTCCATGTACAACTCGGCTAATTGTGCAACGTCGTACTTGGCCCTTACAGGGAGAAAATGGGCTGTTTTCGTCAATCGGTCCACGATAACCCAGATGGAGTCGTAACCCGACTGAGTACATGGCAATCCGATGATGAAATCCATACTGATGTCCTCCCACTTCCACTCGGGTACCTTCAAGGGTTGCAACAATCCAGCGGGTCTTTGATGTTCGGCCTTCACCCATTGGCATGTGTCGCATAGGGCAATGTATTCGGCTATATCCCTTTTCATACCATCCCACCAATAACAAGTCTTCAAGTACTTGCACATTTTGGTACTTCTGTGATGTATGGAATAGGGTGAATCATGTGCTTCTTTTAATATCATGTCGCGAAGGTGCTTCACGTTAGGCACACAAATCCTTTTTCCTAGCCAAAGCGTACCCTTCTCATTTTCTTTGAAATCCTTCTCTATTCCTTGTCGGATCTTTTCCTTGATTTCCTTAATCTCCTCATCCGTTGCTTGGCCATCTCTTATCTCTTGCTCCAATGAAGAGTGGATCTCCATCACTCCCATGTTGTTCAAGAATCTGAGGTGTAACCGTTCAAACTCCTTACGTAGTTTTGGTGGTAGCTCCCGAACCGTAAGTTGGTGACATGCTCCCTTTCGGCTCAATGCATCAGCTACTACATTGGCCCTTCCAGGGTGGTAGTTGATTCCAACATCGTAATCCTTGATGAGTTCCAACCATCGACGTTGCCTCAAATTCAGGTCCGTTTGTGTAAATATGTACTTGAGGCTTTTATGATCCGTATAGATCTCACATCGATGGCCAAGGATATAATGTCTCCAAATCTTCAATGCATGCACTACTGCTGGTAGCTCCAAGTCATGTGTAGGGTAATTAAGCTCGTGCTTCTTTAATTATCGTGAGGCATAGGCTACCACTTATCCTTCTTGCATGAGCACACATCCGAGCCCTTGTCTGGATGCGTCACAATATATGTCAAAGCTCTTGCTCGCGTCCGGAAATACCAAAACCGGCGCTGTGGTTAGCCTTTTCTTGAGTTCCTCGAAACTTTCTTGGCATGCTTGTGTCCATTGGAAGGCCTTTCCCTTCGTTAGCAACTCCGTCATAGGCTTTGCTATCTTAGAGAAGTCCTTGATGAAGCGTCGGTAGTATCCAACCATCCCAAGAAAACTCCGAATATCCCTCACGTTTTGCGGTTGGTCCCACTTCAGAACATCTCTCACTTTTCCGGGATCAACCGATACCCCTTCTACGGAGATAATGTGGCCTAGGAACGATATTTCCTTTAGCCAAAATTGACAATTGTTAAGCTTGGCATGCAATTGATGCTCACGCATTTTCTGCAAGGTCAATTTCAAATGTTCTTCATGCTCCTCCTCACTTTTTGAATACACCATAATGTCGTCGATGAATAACGACGAACTTATCCAAGTACTCCATGAAAACCTTGTTCATAAGGTACATGAAGTATGCGGGTGCATTTGTTAACCCAAAAGACATGACGGTATATTCATACGGACCATACCGTGTTCGAAAGGCAGTCTTGGGTATATCGGAGGGCTTAATCTTCAGCTAGAAGTATCCCGACCGAAGATCAATCTTAGAAAACACTCGGGCTCCTTTCATTTGGTCGAATAGGTCCTCTATACGGGGCAGAGGGTATTTGTTCTTGATTGTTACCTCATTGAGAGACCTATAGTCCACGCACATCCTTTAGGTCCCATCCTTCTTGTCTACGAAGAGCACGGGGGCTCCCCATGGTGACGAGCTTGGACGTATAAAACCCTTTTCCAACTGCTCCTGAATTTGCTTCTTGAGTTCCACTAGTTCATTGACGGACATCCTATAGGGTCTCTTTGCCATGGGTGCAGTTCCGGGTACCAAATCAATGGCAAACTCAATGTCCCGATCAGATCGCATACCTGGAAGCTCCTCTAGAAACACGTCCGAGAATTCTTGAACCACTGGAATGCTGTCCAATGTTGCTCCTTCGACGTGGTTCAAGACTGCCTTTTCGGTTGTTTGTTGGGTTGACTCAAACTCGACATGAATACCGTGCTCATTCGTCAACTGCACGCTTCTTTCAGCACATTGGATTACCCCATTGTGCTTGCTTAACCAATCCATCCCGAGTATTATGTCAATCCCTTGGGAATCCAAGACAATGAGGTTGGCAAGGAAGTCTGCCCCCCTTATTTTAAGGCTTACTTTCGGACATACTATATTAGTCCTCATCTCTCCACCGGGAGAATTAACTAACATAGCACATTTTAGGTGTGATATGGGTAGATTATTCTTGGCAACATACTTGGATGATATGAAGGAATGTGATGCTCTAGAATCAAATAAGATGGTGGCTGGGTTGGAGTTGGCAAGGAACATACCAATTACGACGTCGTCAGCCTGTTGCGCATCCTCAGCAGAGACATGGTTCACGTTGCCGCGAGCATAGTTCTGCTGTCCACGGTTTCCTTGATTGTCCCCTCCGTTCGGTCGCGGGTTCTGCTTGGGCATGTTGCCTTGCTTTCCAGGGCCTCTCCTCGGGCACTGGCTCGCGAAGTGTCCTGTTTCCCCGCATGCAAAGCATGCCCTATTGCCTACGGCAGCAGGTACGTTGGGGCGGGGGTTTTGAACAGGAGCGCCCATGTTGGGTCAGGGCATAGGAGGCAAGGGCACACGAGGTGCTTGTGCAATGGGTCGTTGCTGTGGTGGCTGACTAGGGCGGTATGCAGGAGCAGTTGATCCATACTACGGTGCAGCTGGGGGCATGTACCGAGGTCGTACGTTGCTCCCTTGGGGCTGGTATGGCATCTTCCTCTTACACTCTCGCTCGATCTCTCGGATCTTGCTTTCGACTACTATAGCCTTGTCAACCAGCTTCTGAAAGCTTGCATAGTCATTGTTGAGGAGCTGAACCTGGATCTCATTGTTCAACCCTCTCATGAACAGGTATTGCTTCCTCTGGTCTGAGTTGACATCTTCGGGGGCATACCGGGACAGTTGTGTGAACTTGTTGAGATACTCATTCACGCTTCTCTGTCCTTGGCGGAGACCTTCAAACTCCTGTCTCTTGAGCATCATTACACCATCAGGGATGTAATGAGAGCGGAAACTCTCCTTGAACTCAGTCCAAGTGATCGCTTCCGGGTCGACATGAGCGTTGCATAGGGCATCCCACCAGTCAGCGGCAACTCCCATGAGTTGGTGCGACGCAAAAATAACCTTCTCTCGGTCATTGCACTGCACTATGACAAACTTCTTCTCAATGGATTTCAACCAGTCGTCGGCCTCCATGGGGTCGTTAGCTTGAGCAAAGGTGGGTGGTCGAGTCCTCATGAACTGATGAGTTGTTTAGGCCTGATCTTCCGAAAGGTAGGTCGATTGAAGTGGAGATCTCGACGTTGATGATCCGAGGAACTCGAGCAGACCCGAACACCCCTGCAATCACTACACCACTGCTCCGTTGGTTGTCAATCGTGCTTCACACGCTTGACCTCGCCAAGAAGGCTATCCCTGCAGGTGCAACCGAGAACACAAGCAAGAACGACGAAGATGCAATCCAAAATTGCGAAATTGGTGTCTCACAAACCGTAGAATGGTGAAAGTATTTAATCTAAGCAAAACCCACCAAATATGGCCGGCGGCTGCAGTATTTAAAGGCTAGGGTTCAACCATAATACCCTTAGACGCGTCCCTAATGGACTCATACGGGATACAAGGCCCAAAAGCCCAATACGGTGGTACAACACCGGACAGAACTCCGAATTCAACTTGTTTCGACAACTCCCAACGACTCTGGGCGAATTTTAATGTGGGACCAGATCCATTGCAAATTTTATCTTCTCATCTTTGCATTCATATGTGGAACATCAAAAACGGAGTCCGTATGCATCCTGGGCGTCCGTTTTAAGATGTACTGCTCCTAGACTCCGAGTTGAACTCGAGTCCGAGTTGGTGACTGTTTCCATCAGCTTGTGGACGTCCCATCTGATTCTCCACGTCCCCAAATCCTCCTCCCTTTACTTGTTGATAATGTCCATGGTTCCTAATAACAATTAAATCATTCAATAGCAATCCATTCTCAAAATCACATGGGTAGGAAGTTAGGAACGAGTTCACCTACTGATTTAGTAACCGTGCTCATCCTCTTGTGATTGGTCCTTGTATATCAATGTGAGTATCCACTGTTGTGATGTCCTCATCATCCTCCCCCTCTTGAATCGGAGTCGTCCACGACTCAAGATCATCTTCTTCCCCCAAGTATGGTCGTAAATCTGAAATGTTAAATGTGGGACTAACCCCAAAATCGGGAGGCAACTCAAGCTTATATACATTGTCATTGATCTTTTCAACAATCTTAAAAGGACCAGCAGCTCGTGGCATAAGTTTCGATTTTCTCAAGTGAGGGAATCATCCTTTTCTCAAATGTAGCCATACCAAGTCCACTGGTTCAAGTTTTACTTCGTTTCTACCTTTACTACCAGAAAATCTATACTTCTCATTCATCCTTTCAATATTTTTCTTTGTAGTTTCATGCATCTTAAGAATGAATTCAGATCGTTGTGTAGCATCCAAATTTATAGTTTCAGAAGGAGGCAAAGGTAATAAATCAATAGGAGCACGGGGATTGAAACCATACACTACCTGGAATGGGCTTACATTTGTAGTAGAGTGAACTGACCTGTTGTAAGCAAATTCTATATGTGGTAAACAATCCTCCCAACCCTTTAAATTTGTTTTTAAAACAGCCCGCAACATAGTGGATAGAGTATGATTTACTACCTCAGTTTGTCCATCGGTTTGTGGGTGACATGTGGTTAAAAACAGCAGCTTGGTTCCCAATTTATACCACAAAGTTCTCCAAAAATGACTTAAAAATTTTGCATCACGATCAGAAACAATGGTATTTGGCACACCATGTAAACGAATAATTTCCGTCATAAACAAATCAGCAATGTGTGAGGCATTATCATTCTTATGACAAGTTATGAAATGTGCCATTTTGGAGAAACGATCGACAACCACAAAAATACTATCCCTCCCCCTCTTAGTCCTAGGCAATCCCAAAACAAAATCCATGGAAATATCCTGCCAAGGTACACTAGAAACAGGAAGAGGCATATAAAGACCATGTGGGTTAAGTCGAGACTTAGCTTTATTGCATGTAGTGCATCTTGACACATAGCGCTCGACATCACGTCTCATCTTTGGCCAAAAGAAGTGTGTGGCCAGCACGTCCTCCGTTTTCTTCACTCCAAAATGTCCCATCAAACCTCCTCCATGTGCTTCCTGCAAAAGTAATAGGCGAACGCAACTACCAGGAACACATATCTTGTTAGAACGATACAGGAGGCCCTCCCGTAGTACATATTTATTCCATGTTATTCCTTCTCTACAATTTTCAAAGGCATCTTTGAAGTCCAAATCTGTAGGATATAATTCTTTTATTGTTTCTAAACCAAATATTTTATGATCAAGTTGGGATAGCATGGTGTAATGTCTAGATAATGCATCTGCAATAACATTCTCCTTCCCTTTCTTATGCTTAATGATGTATGGAAATGATTCTATGAACTCAATCCATTTAGCATGTCATTTATTCAGATTGTTTTGACACTTAAGATACTTCAAAGATTTATGATCGGAATGTATGATGAGCTCCTTAGACCACAGGTAATGTTGCCAAGTTTGTAGAACTCGCACTAAGTCATACAATTCCTTATCATAAGTAGAATAATTCAGAGAAGGACCATGCAATTTTTCACTAAAGAATGCAACGGGTTTACCTTCTTGTATTAGAACACCTCCAATACCAATGCCGCTTGCATCACATTCTAGCTCAAATGTCTTATCAAAATCAGGAAGTTGTAGCAATGGTGCTTGTGTAAGCTTTGATTTGAGAACATCAAAAGCTTGTTGCTGCTGTTCGCCCCATCGAAACTGCACTCCCTTCTTCGTCAGTTCATGGAGAGGTGCTGCAATGGTGCTGAAATCCCGCACAAAGCGTTGATAAAAACCTACAAGACCAAGAAAGCTACGCACCTGTGTGACGGTCGATGGAGTTGGCCAGCTAGT
The DNA here is from genome assembly GCA_030760725.1 of Neostapfia colusana. Classification (NCBI taxonomy): domain Eukaryota; kingdom Viridiplantae; phylum Streptophyta; class Magnoliopsida; order Poales; family Poaceae; genus Neostapfia; species Neostapfia colusana. The sequence goes on from JASWHV010000015.1 coordinate 71,317,633, forward strand.
GATCACCACAATTTTTGCCTCATCCATCTCAATTCCCCACGGTTCAAAAGATCTTGAACTTGTCGCTGAATTTCCCTTGTCTCTTCCGGATTCGCCCTGTACACCGCACGATTTGGAAAACTTGCCCCTGCATTCAAATCAATCTTATGTTCAATGCCCCTCATAGGTGGTAATCCAGGGGGTATCTTGGGGGGAAACACATCCGCAAAATCCTGCAAAAGGTTAGCAACAGCAGGGGGCAATGCAATGGACACTCATGAATTGAAAACATGACTTCTTTGCATACTAACGCGTAGTACATCCCCTTGGTATTAAATAAATCAGCAAGGTCAGATTTAGTTGTGAGCAACGAAGTTTATTTTAACTTAATTACTTGCTGTTTTTCAGAGTCTAGTAATTTTGTTGCCTTATCATCACGTGTTTTACTCTTCTCAAAATGTACAATTTCAGCAGGAGTCATAGGAAGCAAAGTGATTTTCTTTCCTTTATGCATCAGAGTATATTTACTAGTTCTACCATGATGAATAGCATCCGTATCAAATTCCCAAGGACGTCCCAACAAAAGAGAACAAGCATCCATAGGTACGACATCAAAATCAGCAAAATCATGGTAAGAACCAATCGAAAAATGTACCCTCGCTGTTTGTGTTACCCTAACCTTCCCGCTGTTATTGAACCACTGAATGTGGTATGGATGAGGGTGTGCTCTTGTTGTCAACCCAAGTTTCTTGACCACATCCGTGTTCACTAAGTTGTTGCAGCTGCCTGCATCAATTATAGTGTGCACGCGGCAGTCCTTGACGATGAGAAACATGTGGAAAAGATTGTGTCGTTGTAGCTTGTCATCCGCCTCAACTTTGGAGCTCAAAACACGCTGCACAATTATGCTTCTATAATTTTCCGTTGCTGCAGTACCAATTACCTCTTCATCTGTGCTATAGTGGTCATCTTTTGGTCCTGCAACGTTAGTAGCAAGAGAATATTTATCTTCAACATCCGAAGTACTATCATACCCGCCATCGTCTCATGCTATGTATGCTCGTTTGCTAGGGCAATCTTTCATCACATGACCAACTCCCTGGTAGTGGTGACACTTGATGTTGGAAGTTCGACGTGTGGAAGGAGTGGAAGATGTAGGCTTGAATGATGTCGTCTTGCTGCCCTCTGGCGCGCGAGAAAATGGAGCAGTAGATGAAGTTCGTTGGCCACCATTGGATGGTGTAGTGGCAGTAGGAAAACTCGAAGATGGTGCTGTTTTGGATGGTGTAGATGTCGAACACAGTGTAAATGTGCTCCTCATGCGTTGGTGCTGCTGCTGTTGGCGGCCCTGCAATTCTTTTTCTGCCAACATAGTCAGCTGAAATAATCTGTTAACAGTATCATATTCCTTATAATCAACAATGTCCTGAATTTCACGCCTCAACCCCCCATAAAAACGAGCTATTTTATCATCCATGTCCTCTACTACCCCACAGCGCAACATACCCTTTTGTAACTCTTGATAATACTCCTCTACGGACATGTTACCTTGGTCTAAGTGCTGCAATTTTTTGCGAAGGTCCCACTGAAAAGAAGGAGGAACAAAATGAATACGCATAGCTTCCTTTAATCTATCCCATGTTGGAGGATCAGTTCTAGTTTGAACAAGTTCATTCCACCATATGATAGCAAAATCCTTAAACTCACTAGTGGCTTCATGAACTCTATGTTGTTCTGGAACAAGGTGGGCATTAAATTTTTGCTCTACTGTCATCTCCCAATCAAGATATGCCTCAGCATCATAAGCACCAGAAAAAGAGGGTATATTAAATTTGACTTTAGCAAAAGGATCATCAAGAGGGCGATTAAAATTGTTATGACGATTATTGTAATTATAACGATCATTACCTCCCATACCTCATAGATAACGTGGAAGTCGTGGTTGATTGTTATGATCTTCCATATTATAAGCATCGTCTTCACGATCTTCAGCGAGAGGCAGCCGCGCCTCAAGAGTATCCATCCGAACAACAAGATCAGCAAGTTGGCGATTCAAGGTCGTCAATGACGCCTCTGTTGATGCTTGAGTTTTGGTGAACATATCTGTCATTTCCCTCATCATGTCACGCAATTCAGCATGTTGAACACATTCATCATCCCTTTTATCTTCTGCCATTGTTAGTAGTAAACAAAAGACAACAAAAAGATGTTATTCCTATCAACTACAAAGGATAGTGGCAATGTGAAAAGTGGAAGGAAGGAAGCAATCTCTCTCTCTCTCAAGCATCTTACCACGTTCTTACAAGTGTTCTTACCGACACAGCAGGTGGTAAATGGTGGACGGTGAGAAATCAATGAAGTGTGGAGTGATTGCAAAGGTACCTGTTCTGCTCAAGGGGAAAAGTGAAGCTTGGATGGCACAATATAGTGGCTAATAGGCAAAGAAAATCGATAACAACAAAACAAAGTTGAATAAGTATTCAATATAGGAAATGTTGCTGGTTAACAAGTATTCTAGGCCTAGCACAACACAAGGCGGTAGAGAGGCAAATAGAAGATCAGGAAGATATAAGAAACAAGTACAGCACAAGTGTATAGGCCAACTGTTTCAAGTGTGTGCTGTCAATGCTTTAATATCTGTGCTCTCTTCACCATTTTTTTCTTTTTGTAATAATTTTCTGATATTTTTTTGTTTACTTGAGAGCACAAAAATAGGAAGCACACAACTTTGCAGCTCAATTGGATGTAAGATGTGGTCTATAGAAAATCAGGAAGATTCTTTAAAATTTGTGCTGAAACATCGGAGGCCGGATAGTCTATCTTCCGAGGGGAATTTGGCCAAACAAATTTCGCCGAACATGGCGAAGCGGTGGAAAATCGGTTGCAAAATTTTGAGTAGATCAATTTGAAAAAAAAATCGCCCGATTTCGAGTTCGTATGCAAAAGTTATGGCCGTTTTAAGGTAGGCTACCCGAGTTACTGTTTTTTTTATGTTGATTCAAACTCGATTTTGAAAAAGATCTCGCAATAGGATGTGAAAAACAATCGGAATTTAGCAACGACGGCTGATGGGATGTTGTGTGATGAATCAAGGAGGACTGGCACAATGGTTTGTCACCTGTTCTAGGGCTGGCGATGCGGGATTTCATGCAAGGCGGCTAGCTAGGGCAAACCGATGATCTTGGTGGCTCGGTTTGTTGTTTAGGGATTGTGGAATAGGTGAGCAGCAAGAAAAACAAGGAAGAAAAACGATAACTACGACCAAAAAACACAAAGCTTAACCAGCAACAAGACTCGACCACACGAATGCAAACTCAACAATGCAAACTAAAAAACAAAAACTTGCAGACACTATAGTCTAGGAATCGGTAACACGATATGTTTTTTTGTGGCTTTTTTGTGGACTCTAGGTATGAAAAACAAAAACTAATCTAGTGGGAAATCAAATTACCTCACGGGCAACCTAAAATCTGATACCAAATGATGAGTTGTTTAGGCCCGATCTTCCGAAAGGTAGGTCGATTGAAGTGGAGATCTCGACGTTGATGATCCGAGCAACTCGAGCAGACCCGAACATCCCTGCAATCACTACACCACTGCTCCGTTGGTTATCAATCGGGCTTCACATGCTTTACCTCGCCAAGAAGGCTATCCCTGCAGGTGCAACCGAGAACACAAGCAAGAACGACGAAGATGCAATCCGAAATTGCAAAATTGGGGTCTCACAAACCGTAGAACGGTGAAAGTGTTTAATCTAAGCAAAACCCACCAAATATGGCCGACGGCTGCAGTATTTAAAGGCTAGGGTTCGACCATAAGACCCTTAGACGCGTCCCTAATGGACTCATACGGGATACAAGGCCCAAAAGCCCAATACGGTGGTGCAACACCGGACAGAACTCTGAATTCAACTTGTTTCGACAACTCCCAACGACTCCGGGCGAATTTTAATGTGCGACCAGATCCATTGCAAAGTTTGTCTTCTCATCTTTCCATGCATATGTGGAACGTCAAAAACAGAGTCCTTATGCATCCTGGGCGTCCGTTTTAAGATGGGACTCCGAGTTGAACTCGAGTCCGAGTTGGTGACTGTTTCCATCAACTTGTGGACGTCCCATCTGATTCTCCACGTCCCCAAATTCTCCTCCCTTTACTTGTTGATCATGTCCATGGTTCCTAATAACAATTAAATCATTCAATAGCAATCCATTCTCAAAATCACATGGGTAGGAAGTTAGGAACGAGTTCACCTGCTGATTTAGTAACCGTGCTCATCCTCTTGTGATTGGTCCTTGTATATCAATGTGAGTATCCACTGTTGTGATGTCCTCATCATGAACTCTCCCAGCCTGTTATGAGCCGGCGGTGGTGGTGGTGGTGGTGCCAGAACGGGGTTGTTGTTGTTGGCCTGCAACTGACCCAAAGTTTGGATCATGGTTTGCATAAGGTTATTCTGCGTGGCCATCAATCGTTCCAGGTTGTTCTCACCAGCCCCGGGGTTAGCAGGAATTTCATCGTGGCCATCCTCTTGGTTGTCACGGACGTTCCTTCGGCCGGCGTTTCCTCTCACCATCTGTGAGAGAGAACGAAATAGAATAGAAGGTTAGAAGGTTAGGTAGATCCCCTCAACTATATGCATCAAGGTGGGTTGGACTATATATATTAGCCCATATGAGGATGTGAACAAGTGCCGAAGCATCTCACTCCTCTTTCTACTTATGTGTGGATATGGACAACGCTTTGAGACGTCCCACGACTCACACTAAGCACACAATTCACAAACAATCATCACAAGGGCTCACACAACTCCTATTCAAGGCTTGTTCAATGGGGGTCCTATATGGCTTAGGGTGTTGCCAATCTCTGATCCAACTATGGCCTTTCCTAGGCTTGTTTCCTATGTCAAAGTAGTTTCAAGGCCAATATAAGCACCCTAGACTTGCATCCTATGGTCAGCGTGGCTTAGCTACCAATCTGTGTCTATCTAGGTTGTGTGATCTATCTGTGGCAGGTTGATACCAATCTATGTATGATACCAATATGTGATCTATCTAAGCGTGTAACCTACCGTCAACCGTGGCTTTGATACCAATCTGTGATTGTATCTAGGTGTGTAATATACCCTCAACCGTGGTTCTGATACCAATCTGTGACGCCCTCAATTATGTGGAAAACCACGGAACCGAGAACTGATGCATATGTGTGCCTAGGATGTTCATCACACATACACATATGTTCCACAAACTAAATTCAGAATATATATAACCATGAATAACATAGTTTATTACAATGTTTTATGAGTCTTGGACTCATGCTCACAACGGAAGTCTTAATTTAACAGCGGAAGTCTTATTTCTATGCAGCGGAAGTCTTCTAACTAGTGCAGAAGCAATCTAAGCAGTAGCGGCTCCATCTCTACTCCATCCCCACAGGCAAGATTGAGAACAGATCACACGCCTAATGCTCCACTTGGTCTTCATAGTAATCTTCTCCTGTTGCTGATGATGAAATAATAATGCAAGTTTGAGTACAATGATGTACTCAGCAAGTGCGGGAAAATATGATATGTAGCTCATAACAAGGTAGGTATAAAAAGACTCATTGCAGAAAGCAAAGTTTATTTATGAAAACCATGATAAAACAATAACTCATCTTTAAGTGAATGTAATCCCAACATGTATTAAAATACCAATCATACCTCCATTATGTTCATTACCTTCCATGTCACAACCAGACATCAATCAACCTCATTCTTGCTCACGAATACCTCCTCGTATTCGCTACCATCTCACGAATACCATCTCGTATTCGCTACCATTACATCTCATAAACAACTTCGTCTCCCACCGAGACCAACCTTGTTGCCATGACTCAACAGTCATGCAACCCATCTTATCACCCAGACTCAACAGTTCAAAAACCAAACAATAACCAATAACTATATCCAATCACCATCCCAACTAATCACTCGTCGGCAACTGCAGAACCTCCATTATACCAGTACACAACCGTCGGTGTATGGCCAAGAGATCACAAAATAGCCTTTACAAAGGGGCTACTAGATGTATGGACTCACTAAGGTTTCACCGGCAGGCTAGAATCTCCAATTCTCCCATCCACGGGCCCCCTCTTGTGCCATGCAGTTCCCAAGGCAGTCCTCACTCGACTCCCATTCCCCGCGCCTTCCACGGTCCATAACAATCTAGCAACTTACCTAATTAGTCAGCTAAGCCGCACCCATACTTGGCCTTGTGGTGGCACTGTTATCCTGGCATGTGCTCGCATGAACCGGTCCTTAGATCTACGGCAAGTAAACCACCATCTCATGCTACCTCATTCACAAACCCAGCCTTGCCTAGATCTCCCTCCGATCCATGTTCATTAACAACATCAGTTTCTCATTATCATTACGAGTGCAGTTAGCTAGACACATCTATCTCGCTTCACAATCCCATGGACTCAGCGAAGCTTAAAAGTACAACCATACCTGACTCATAAACTTCCCTGGCGGCAAGGGTGGTTTAATCAAAACTAGTAAACTCCTATAAAAGGGTTTCCCATCATGTTTGACTCAGCACACACACCTTTTCGCAAAATAAAACAGTTTTTCCCAAAACATAGGATCAATATGGTCAAGGGGCACTTGCCTTGTTCTTGCGGTTCTGGTTGCTCTTGGATCTCGAAACCTTGTTGTTGCAACTCGTCGTAGACAGCTCCCTGAGCTTGTCCTGCTATACAGGATCACACACATACAAGATCCACAGCAATCAATATCATGCATAAACTTTAACTAGATGCGATGATGCATATGCACGCTATCCTATAATCAGTTTTATTAGATCAGTTTGTAGGTATTCTTGCATGGCTTGCATGGTTTTGTGATGAACAAAGGTGTTCAGATCAAATGTGGAGGTGGCGATGATCTTGTCTTTAGATCAACCCGATCAACAAGTGATCTGTCCACGAGAAAGCTTCTGTTCGAAAGGAATCGAAGAACAGATGCAAAGAAAACATGATGATGTCATAAGGTAGTATTGGAGACCTACCTTACGTTCTTCTTGGTCTCGGGGTTCTTCTCTGATCAGACAGATCATTGGGCTCCCTTCTGGCGATCTTCCTCGACTGAACTCCGGCGATGGGCTTACTCGGCGAGTTGGGGCTAGGGCTCTAAGTCGTCGGCTCAGGAGTTGGAAAAGAAGTTTGTGGTTTCGTCCAAAGGTTCTGGGTTCTATTTATAATCGGGAGAAGAAGAGTCCTAATCTTATTGTATTTCAAATAAGAGTCCTATTCAAATTATCGTTGAATCTTAACAACTTATCTTTAGTTGATTTGGTGCGGTAACATTGTGGAATTCAGGTCGGTTACCTCTCCGTACCGGTATTTCCGCGTACAGAATCCAAAAACCGCTCCAGAACTCGTTACCTCCGCGGTGATGAGCTCCGGAAGCACCACGTGTCCACCGGGGCCTGGTCTCCCCTTTCCGCAGAGACGAGCTCCGGTTGTCCCGCGTGTCAAGCGAGCGATACCTCCCTCTCCTTCAGAGGTGAGCTCCGCGTGCGCCACGTATCTTGGCGGTCGGGACCTCCTCTCTATTCGGAGGTGGCTCCGCGCACGCCACGTGTCAGTGCCGGACTTCCTTTCTTCTCAGAGACGAGCTCCGAGGTTAACACGTGTCCAAGCAGTGACGGACCTTCCAGAGATAAGCTCCGATGGCGACACGTGTCCAATAGGACCGGACCTCCCGGAGGTGAGCTCCGAGATCGACACGTATCCCGCGCGACTGGTCCTCTGATTTCCGCGGTGACTAGCTCCGAAGGTGACATGTGTCTTGCGGAACTGCCTTCGCTTCTCCGTAGAGGCTAGCTCCAGGGCCAACACGTGTCCCACAGGGTCGGACCTCTCCCCCTTTGCGGAGGTGAGCCCCGAGCCTGCCACGTAGCCATTTTAGCGGCGGACCTCTCCCGACTTCGCAGGGATGAGCTCCGAACACGCCACGTGGCCAGCGGGCCGCGGGAGTTGTCTTCGGCGCTCTCTATGAACTGGATTCGGCTCTTTTTGGCTATCTTTTTTATATTTTCTCTGTTCCCACTTCTTTTAAAATGTTTTCTCTACATGAAACATGAATACATGCAGAAACCAGAAATGAGAGTGTCACACTACTCCAAGTCGGAGGAAGAACACGCCAAACACTTGCATATCGTGCTTCAACGATTGCGAGATCATAAGCTTTACACCAAGTTCAGCAAGTGCGAGTTTTGGATCAGCCAAGTGCCATTCCTTGGCCACATTATTTCTGCAGAAGGCATTGCAGTTGATCCAAGCAAAATCGAACAAGTGCTGAAATGGAAGTCCCCCACATCAGCCCATGAAGTCAGGAGTTTCCTCGGGTTAGCAGGATATTATCGGAGATTCATACCGAACTTCTCCAAGCTTGCTAAGCCGATGACTGAACTGTTGAAGAAGGGGATCAAATATGTTTGGAACTCAGCTTGTGAATAAGCCTTCCAAGCATTAGTGAAGCATCTTACAACAGCCCCGGTGTTAGCTCAACCGGATACAACCAAGCCCTTCGACGTATATTGTAATGCGTCCAGTATCGGGCTTGGCTGTGTATTGATGCAAGGAGGAAGAGCGGTCGCCTATGGCTCACGTCAACTTCGTAACCACGAGCAGCACTACCCGACTCATGATCTTGAGCTCGCTGCTGTGGTGTTAGCCTTGAAAATGTGGAGGTACTATTTGCTTGGAAACTTAGTGCACCTCTACACCGACCACAAAAGTCTGAAGTATATATTCACTCAAAAGGAGTTGAATATGCGGCAATGGAGATGGTTAGAGTTGATCAAAGACTATGAGATTGAGATTCACTACCATCCCGAAAAGGCAAACGTGGTTGCCGATGCCTAAGCCGCAAATCCCATGTTAACAGTCTGTCCATCACCCCACTTGAAGAGGAGGACCGAGTCTGTACTTGGTTCCTTATGGGGCGTTATATAATCTTGCTCTTGTCCCTACAATACGAGAGGAGATTATGGAAGCGCAAAAGAAAGACGTGGGAATATCACACATTCGGAGAAGGATGAAGAATGGCGAAATGAAATGCTTCCGAAGAGATGAACACGGCACTCTATGGTTTAAAGACCGTATAGTGGTACCCCGTGACATGAAGCTTCGGAAGAAAATCTTGGATGAAGCTCATTTATCCAAATATTCTATTCATCCGGGCAGCAACAAGATGTACCAGGATCTGAAAACCAGGTTTTGGTGGACACGGATGAAAAGAGAGATTGCAAAGTACGTATCCGAATGTGATACGTGTCGGCGTGTGAAAGCCGACCACATGCGTAAAGCCGGACAGCTGCAACCATTGAACATTCCGGCGTGGAAGTGGGAGGATATCAGCATGGACTTCATTGTTGGTTTACCTCTCACGTCTCACAAGCATGACTCAATTTGGGTAATAGTCGATCGACTAACCAAGTCGGCTCATTTTATCCCCGTACATACAAAGTACGTGGCCAAGCAATATGCGGAGCTGTATATTGCAAGGATCTTGTGTTTTCACGGTGTTCCCTGCTCCATTATTTCAGATCGCGGTGCGCTGTTCGTATCTCGGTTTTGGGAACAGCTGCATGAGTCATTGGGGACCAAACTGACCCGAAGTTCCGCGTATCACCCACAAACGGATGGTCAAACTGAACGGGTGAACCAAGTGCTTGAAGACATGCTACGCGCTTGTGCCATCCACCACGACAAGAATCGGGATGATCATTTGCCGTTGGCAGAGTTTTCTTACAACAATCGCTATCAAGCTAGCATCAAGATGGCGCTGTATGAAGCTCTGTACGGCCGGAAATGCCGCACACCTCTCAACTGCTGCGAGTCCGGCGAGCAAGTCATCTACGGCATTGAACTTGTAAATGAAGCTGAAGAACGAGTGCGAGTAATACAAGCCAATCTCAAAGCTGCTCAATCTGGTCAGAAGAGCTATGTGGATAAAAGACGCCGTCCTCTCCACTTCGACATCGGGGACCATGTTTATGTCCGTGTGTCTCCGATGAAGGGAGTTCATCGGTTCAGAGTGAAGGGTAAACTTGCGCCGCGGTTCATTGGTCCATTCGCCGTCATTGAAAGATGCGGACCCGTGGCCTATCGCTTGGGTTTACCGGCGGCGCTCGCAGGGATTCACAATGTCTTCAACACCTCTCAGCTGATGAAGTGCCTCCAACCCTCAGCTGAAATCCGCACAGAAGACATAGAAGTTCTTCAACCGGACCTCACGTACACGGAGTATCCGATCCGGATTATCGATAAAAAGACTCGCGCCACAAGAAACCGGACCTTATGGTTCTACAAGGTCTTGTGGAGTAACCATACTGCTGATGAAGCGACATGGGAGAGCGAGGAATATCTACGAACTAATTATCCGGACTTGCTATCATCATATACCCGGTAAAGTTTTTCCCCGCTTTGCATTTACTTTGGAATCTCGGGATGAGATTCTTTTTAAGGGGGGAGGGATGTAAAATACCCAAAAAGTGGTAGCAAGAAAATTCAGCTCATGGACACTTAGGAAAAATGAGGGGAATTAAAACTTTGAATTATAACGGTGAAGGTTCAAAGGGAGGATTCAAACTTCCCAAAACTCCCAAACATGGAGATCTAAATTCATAACTTGGGTCTTCATATTTCAAATATTCAACCTTCCAAATTTCAGCTCATTTGAGGAGTATCAATATTTGTTTGGGATTAAAAGGAGAAGCCCTCTAATCTGAATTTCAAATTCAGTTTCAAATTCCAATTCCCTCAATTTGCAAATTTGGTTCCACAAATGTGTTCTCCACATTTGAATTAGCAGCCATGCCAAAAATTAGAAACTTTAGAGTTGGTTTGCTATGTTTTTGGAACTATACAAAATGGAGAATTCAAATTCCATTTCAAATTCAAATGACCAAACCCAATTCAAACTTCACACCTGAATTCAAACTATTTGAATTCAGAAAGTTTAAACCATGACTTGGGGTGGAAGTATGGAATTTAATTCTGAGTAGCTGGGGTAAAAATATCAGTGATAATTGGATAAAAATTAGAGGTGGTGGGACCCCTTTGTCAGCCACACATGCAACACAACCGACTGTTTTTGCTTCTCTCGGGTGATCACTGCGCGCCACCGAGCTGCACTGCTTCCACCGAGCTGCTTGCCTCACTTGCTCCCGAAGTCAGCTCGTGGGTGATCAAAGCAGCAACACAAGTGCATTTCTTCTCTTCTCCACATTCCAAGCGAAGCGTTCCTCAGCTCCTCGCTCGAGCGCTCACGGGAGAAACACAGCACGCCCACCTCTGTGCTCGTGGTTCAGCAGCCTCCAGCCCTTCCTAGCATCGGTTGATCACCCCAGGAGCTGCGCCGGCGCCTCCTCGACGAGCTACACCGCTCCTCAGCTCATCCCCGAGCTCCCCTCGCAGTGCCCAAGCTGTTCTTCACCGGGAGAACATAGAGCACGCCGTACCTTGCTGCTCCTCGTCTTCCGGCCGTTCCAGCGCCTCTCCCGCACGACCAACACCTTACTAAGGTGCGCCAAGGTGTGTAGATCATGCTACCGCAGTCCCCTTGCCCTTCCCCGTCGCCGGCTCACCGGAATTTGGGTTTTGGCGCCGGTACACGTGAAGAACCGATCGAAACAAAAACTGGAAATTCGTCCAACACGCATGATCATTTGTTCTTCGGTTCAAGCCATAGCATCACACCTTCCTAGCGCCCTCCCATGCCAAATACTGCAGCAAACCGTCCACCACAGGCCCCGGGCGATGAGAAATCGCCGGCGGCGGCAAAAACGGGTCGGTCCTCCGGTGAACCCCATTTTCTGGCCGTTTGCTGCAAGTTTTGGCATGCATTCTATGTTCCCCGATCACTGGTGATGCTTTAGGGCAAGGTAGCTCGCCAGGAGAAGCTTCAGACACGCCATTACACGTTGATGCCGAGCTCTCGAGCCGCCCCGCCGGTGCCGACCTGTTTTCAGCCGTTTTCATGCGGGGAAACCTTGCCTGGCAGCTGCTCCACGTTCCAAGGATCGTGTAGGGCGAAACCGGAGCTAATTTGGTGGAGAAATGAGGGAGAACGAGCCACTCCACGATCTGAGCTGGTGTGCACGCGCGTTCTCTGGGGGGAGGTTGAAGAAAGACCTGACGAGTGGGCCCCACGTTGAGTGCTCTGTACAATTCAAACAGAGAGTTAGTGAAACTTGAAAAGACATAACTTTGGGTAGGAAGCTACAAAATTAGTGAGACAAATTTTGTTAGAATCCTCATTAGGAGTACTTAACAGAGGAACAAATTGCTTGCTATGAAAATGCCCAGGAATATCTGTAGAATTATTTTTAGTAAATCCTTTGGAGATTTACTTCAGGAGCAATTCTTTATGAAACATTCCCAAATTTGGGAATAAAATCCTTTTCATAGTAACTGATCTCCAGTAAAAATTTGAGCCTCATTGGAGTTCATTTGCTAGGTCAAATTGTCTTCCAAAGTTCAGCATTTATTTGAAAATTCAAATTTAAACAGAAACTTTTCAGAACTCCTGTCCAACTTCAAAAAATCATATCTCTCTTTTGGTAGCTCCAAAAATGGTGAAACAATTTTTTTAGAACCATGGAGACTTACCCTAATCAGTTCTTATACTTTTAGCTATGTCAAAGCTCCTGATTTGGGCTCACAATTCAGAGAATCCTTGTGCTTGTGTGAATTTTGAAGACCACAATGTGCAATGACATTTCTCCAAATTTTGCTCAGATCATCCTTAGAGGGTCTAGTCTTCACTGTAAAAATTCCAAATCCAATTAAGGATCCTAAATAGCAGTAGCTATGAATAGAAGTTTACTTCTTATAAGTCTTAAATACTTATACATATATTTTGTTACATTTCATAATAGTGACCGAAGTTGAGGATACGCCGGAGCCTTTGGACGTCCTGCCACCAGAAGCTAACATCTCCTCTGACTCGAAACCAGGCAAGCCCCGGTTTGCACTTGAGTACCTTTTATAAAGCTTTTTATTTGTATCACATATGTCTAGGGTGAATGCTTGCATTAGAGTTAGGGTGATTGAAACCCCACTTACATAACCTTTAAATCCTATGGTGGGTTGGGTAGTTTACAGACTCGACGAGTAGACAATGTCATGCTAATGTTTAGGATCTCGGTAGAAGTCGAGTGGTTGGAAGCTACTTGCGAGATAGTACTTATCACACGGAATGAGAAGAGGTAGAAAATGGCTTAAGTTTTGAAAATGAGACCCAGCAGGGGGGATAGGATGCAGTGAGCAAAGGTCTCACGTGCGTAGACCTGTTGGTGTCAGTTGAGGACCGTCCGTGTGCGGCCCTGCTGGACAAGTATTGAACAGTACCGGATGCATACTGGCATATGGGAACCAGGAAACCGATGTAATCGGTTAACCTGGGTGCCGAGGCTTACCCAACCGTAAAGAGGAGTGGGTTGAGGGTAGAAAGGTGTAAATCTGCCGGTGGGCACGGTCACGCTCCACGTGGGGACCTCCTGCCCATTACGGATGGACCGGTTTGGCATTTTAGTTGCCTTTGAAAGGTTGTTGCATACAACAGAGTAGGAAGGGGTGTGGAATCACACTTCTGAAAGTGGGTGTATGTGACGTGTTATCCGTGTGTCTCCTGATTGCACTCACCGTCCCTCGCGGTTATTTGAGTACCCGCTTGTTCACTGCGCTGTGACATAGTAAGCCTTGCTGAGCCATCGTGCTCATGGTTGCAATATTTTGAGCTGTGTGCAGGTGAGAGTTATGAGGAAGGTTCCGAGGACGAGGCGATGCCCCCGTCGGGGTACACGGCCAAGCTGGAGCCCTGCACGCCGCCGTGATCTCCGGTTACTTGCTGCTAGTGTGTAGCGTCCCCGGGCTGGACGGCTGCACTTTTGCATAGTTAGGATGAGAGGCCATCGATGTATAATACTTACGCTGTTAATTAAGTTTTGTAAAAGACTTCCGCTGTTTATATCAAATAAAAGTTTGTATGTTGTTCTTAATTCTTTTCATGTGTGCTGTTGGGTGCCGCATCGCACGGCACCACCCTATGCGATCCTGGAGTGGGTGAACCACGGGGTGGTCCCCACAGACGACTTTCAGAAGACTCTATATGCCGCTCAGCAGCTTCACAACTTTTCTGGAGCCTGGTGTGCAGAGTACCTTGCTATCCAACCAGAAGGGCATGCATGTCACATGGACGGAGTTCCAGGATGCATTTTGTGCTCGTTTCGTTCCTGCGGGCGTAATGCAAACAAGTCTGGATGAATTCTGGAATCTAAAGCAAGGGGAAATGAGTGTTATTGAGTATGCGAAGGAATTCAATCGCTTAGCTCAATATGCACCAGATTATGTGAAATCACCAGCCATGAAGGGTTATCATTTTTATCGAGGGCTGACTGCTAGGCTGCGATGTGAGTTGGCTCAAGTTAGCCAACAGAATTTTGATGAGTTTGTTAGCTGTGCTATCACTCAGGAATACTATTCCAATCTCTACCTTAAAGAAAAGAGGGAGAGGGACTCATCACAGGATGAATGCAATTATCTGCCTCAGAAGTATCGGTTGGTAATCCGTTCACCTTCCGGTCGAGAGGTTCAACAAAAGGTGCAGTCATTCTGGGAGTATGACGACTCTTATACTCCACAGAGGTTTTATTTACCTCCACCGCAGCAGCAACTTATTTCTCATGCACCTCAGTATCAACAAGGTGCACCAGAATGTTATTTCCCTCAAGATGTTGAAGATGGCCACGGTGATTTCTCAGCTGAACCGAGTGGTATCCCACTTCAAATTGACAATGAACACATTGTCAATGAAGCAACTGAACCGAGCAGCAACATTATGTCTGCGGGTCCAGTTCCAAAGAGTGATCTTGGACAGCAAAGAAAAGCCATGTCCAAAGTGGGAACTGTTAATTATGTGTCAGTCGATGATCTGCCTAAAGGAGGTCCAGTTCTTGCGGGCAGGTTCACATTAAATGACAAGCCGGTTGTCATTCTATTCAACTCTGGTGCAACACATAACTTCATTAGCAAGGCGAACGGTGATCCGGGATCAGATCTCCACAATTAGCACAAAAGGTTCTTACCTTATTCATTCGCCAGGTGGAAACATATCGACTAATGAAGTTGTTTCTAGAGCACCACTGTGTTTCAGTGGAAAAATTTATCGTACCACCCTTATCATTCTCGAAGATCAAGGAATCAATGCCATATTGGGAATATCATGGTTGACCTTCCATAAGGATGTTCTGGACATCGAGAACAGGAGTGTTCATTTGGACTCTCCACTTCACGGGCGTCATACGTTGTATCTCGGCAAAGCTGTTTCCAAAGACCCGAAAGTATGTAGTGTCGAAGCTTGCAAGTTAGAAGACATTCCGGTAGTCTGTGAATATCCGGACTTGTTTCCCAAAGATCTTCCAGGCTTACCACCGGAGCGCGAGGTGGAATTCAAAATAGAGTTGATACCGGGAACCACGCCGATCTCTCGGAGACCATACAAAATGGCTCTGAATGAATCAGCTGAGCTGAAGGAGCAACTCAAAGATCTGATGGACAAGGGGTTTATTCGTCCAGTTTCATCACCATGGGGTTGCTCGGCTTTATTTGTGAAGAAGAAGGATGAGACGCTGAGGCTATGCGTTGATTATCGTCCATTAAATGTTGTGACGATAAAGAACAAGTATCCACTACCAAGAATTGATATTCTCTTCGATCAGCTAGTGGGTGCTAAAGTCTTCTCCAAGATGGACTTAAGGTCGGGATATCATCAAATCAAGATTCAAGCGGAAGATATCCCGAAAACAGCATTCTCGACAAGATATGGACTCTGAGTATCTTGTCATGTCATTTGGGTTGACCAATGCTCCGGCTCACTTTATGTATCTTATGAACTCAGTGTTCATGCCGGAGTTAGATCAGTTCGTCATGGTATTCATCGATGATATCTTGGTCTATTCCAAATCAGAAGAGGAACACGCTAAACATTTGCATATTGTGCTCCAACGCTTGAGAGATCACAAGCTCTATGCAAAGTTTAGTAAATGTGAATTCCGGATCAACCAAGTGCCGTTTCTTGGACATATTATTTTAGCAGAAGACATCGCTGTTGATCCAAGCAAGATTGAACAAGTGCTGCAATGGAAGTCTCCAACATCAGTCCATGAAGTGCGTAGCTTCTTGGGTTTGGCGGGATATTATCGGAGGTTCATCCCGGGCTTCTCAAAAATCTCCAAACCTATGACGGAGCTACTGAAAAAGGGCATCAAATATGATTGGAGCAGGCCATGTGAGGAATCTTTTCAAGCGTTGGTGAAACACCTCACAACAGCACCGGTTCTAGCCCAATCGGATACAACCAAGCCTTTTAATGTTTATTGTGATGCGTCCAACATCGGACTTCGTTGTGTGCTCATGCAAGAAGGACGCGTGGTCGCATATGGATCACGGCAATTACGGAATCATGAACAACATTATCCAACTCATGATCTCGAGCTTGCTGCCGTGGTGTTAGCTTTGAAGATGTGGAGACATTACCTACTGGGAAATCTGGTTCATCTCTACACCGACCACAAAAGTTTGAAGTACATATTAACTCAAAAAGAGTTGAATATGCGACAACGAGAATGGTTGGAGCTGATCAAGGGCTATGAGATTGAAATTCATTATCATCCGGGCAAGGCAAATGTGGTTGCCGATGCACTCAGCCGGAAGTCTCATATTCATAATCTGACCATTACACCGATAGAAGAGGAAGAACTGAGTCTCTACTTGGTTCCATATGGAGCTCTACATAATGTAGCTCTCATACCCACATTAAGAGAGGAGGTTATGAAAGCTCAAAAGCAAGACAAGGGCATGGCTCGTATCAAAAGGAGGTTGAAGAACAGGGAGATGAAATGTTTCTGGTTAGATGATGAAGATACCTTATGGTTCAAGGACCGGGTAGTCGTACCCCATGATATGAGGCTGCAGAAGAAAATTTTGGATGAGGCTCACTTATCCAAATTTTCTATTCATCCAGGCAGCAATAAAATGTACCAAGACCTCCGTAAGAAATTTTGGTGGACATGTATGAGATGTGAAGTTGCAAAGTACGTTTCGGAATATGATACGTGTCGACGAGTTAAGGCCGACCATGTGAAGAAGTCGGGCCTGCTGCAACCACTATAAATACCGGCATGGAAGTGGGAAGACTTGAGTATGGATTTCATCGTCGGGTTGCGATGACCTCCCACCACCATGATTCGATTTGGGTAATCATCGACTGGTTAACTAAATCAGCACGCTTCATCCCGGTGCATACCAGATACACTGCCAAGCAGTATGCGGAGTTATACATAGCACGGATTTTGTGCTTACATGGAGTTCCCCGGATGATCATCTCCGATCGAGGCACGTTGTTCGTTGCTCGTTTTTGGGAGCAGCTACACGCATCCTTGGAAACCAAATTGATTTGAAGCTCCGTGTATGACCCTCAAGCCGATGGGCAAAGTGTGAGGGTGAATCAAATACTTGAAGATATGCTAAGGGCGTGTGCCATCCACCACGGTAAGAGCTGGGATGATCACTTACCGTTGGCGGAGTTCTCGTATAACAACGGTTATCAATCGAGCATAAAAATGGCAACTTATGAAGCTCTCTACGGTCGGAAGTGCCGCACACCCTTGAACTGGTGTGAATCCGGCGAGAGAGTTATTTACGGGATTGATCTCGTAAATGAAGCAGAAGAGCGGGTAAGGCTTATTCAAACAAATCTTAAAGCCGCTCAGTCCAGACAAAAGAGCTATGCGGACAAGAGACGTCGTCCTCTGGAATTTCAAGTTGGAGACCATGTATATCTCCGCGTATCTCCGATGAAGGGCATTCACCAATTTGGAGTAAAAGGAAAATTAGCTCCGCGTTTTATCGGTCCCTTCGCCATCATCGAAAGATGTGGACCCGTGGCATACCGTTTGGAGTTACCGGCAGCTTTAGCCGGAGTTCATAATGTCTTCCACATATCTCAGTTGCGGAAGTGTTTGAAAGATCCAACGGAGATTCTCACGGAGGGCATAGCAGATTTGAAGCCGGGCCTTACTTATGTTGAACATCCAACCCGGATAATTGACGAAAAGACTCGCGAGACCAGAAACCGGACGCTGCGATTTTTCAAGGTGCTATGGAAAAATCACACGTCTGATGAAGCTACATGGGAAAGTGAGGAGTATTTACAACGCAATCATCCGGAGTTATTAGAGGCTTATGTTTGATAGTTGTCCTCCCCACGTTATTCTTAATTGTGAATCTCGAGACGAGATTCTTTTTAAGGGGGGGGGAATGTAAAAGTCCCAAAAACTTGTAAATGCAAAACTTGAGTTGTGAATAAAGTTGAGTTCAATTTCAAGAATTGGAACTTGCAAAAACTTTTATAAACATGTGAATGTGGTCCTGTGCAAAAGGAGTTTAAATCAGTCTTTGAACTAAATTGTTCACTTCAATCATAAGGTGGCCATTTCAAAAAGAGAGTTCCAAACTGTTGGTTCAAAACTCTTATTTGTAGCGGCCAACTCAAAAATCATATGGCATATTCAAATTCTTCAGGTCCAAATTATGAGGAAGACAAATTTTGAGAAAGTTTGGAGTTGCTTTGTTATGAATATCAAAGGGGCTTATGAATTTCCTTGAAATTTGAATTCAAATTTGAAACTGAGGTAAAACTTATCAATTTGCCAAATGGCTTTTGAATTTGAGTTCCTCATGGTTGAGGTTTGCACTGTGCAAAATTTGAAAGATTTTGGAGAGGATAAGGGGGACAGTGGGGCCCACTGGTAAGTACACAAATATCTGCAAATTTGAGTCGGTTCTCTGTTTTTCGGTTCACACACAAACTCGGACTGAACCCTTTCAAGCCGCCACCGAGCTGCAGCCGAGACCCCCCGTGGACGCCACCTCCTGCTCCTTTGCGCGGTTTCCCCGGCTCTTATCCTCCACACCGAAGCAACAACGAAGTTGCTCACTCTCAGCTCGTGGCTTCTGTTCTGCTCCCACGCGCGAAAGCAGCCGCCGGCGCCGCCTCTGTTCCTTTCGATTGCACACCGGCATTGCTCCCCTTTGCTCGAGCTGTCAACACAAAAAGGGAGCACCAACGTGTGTACAAGGTCTTCCCCAGCTCAGCTCTGACGTTCGGGGCTGCGGTTGGCCATAATTTGAAGATCAACGCCGAAGCCGAGGTGCAAACGGCGGAATCCGAAGTCGGGCTCTCGTGGACAGCTCACACTGGGCAGTTTCACGACCGAGTGAGTGCACCCCAAGACACGCCAACTCACCGCGCTGTTCCTCCCCAAGTTTCAGCTCGAGCCGTGCAACGTAGCTCGGGAATTTTGAGTTTTCCTCTCGGACGGGGAAAACCTAACCGCGGGTAAGAATTTTGGAAATCGACGCTCAATTCTCTGTTAGAGTTGTTCATGTTGCGCACACAGGAGCTAGAATGGTTAGGGAACCTTTTTCTTTCACAGACTTAGCTTAAAACTGAGTAGAGGCAGCGAATTTCGAGTTGTCCGATCTTTGGCCATGGCGGGGACGCTCGGGCACATGCTGAACACCAACTTGCCGCTGTTTCCAAGCCATGTTGAGGCCATGTCGAGCTAGCCCATCCCCCACTGGTGCTTTAGAGCGGTTTGGTCGAGTGTTTGGCGGGCTAGAAGTGTCGGGCGACGGCGCCGAGCTTCACCGAATGCCGCCGCACGTCGCCAACCGTTTTCTGAGCACCGGCAGCCCTAGAAAACCCTCACACCGTGTTCCTCGCCTGATTTTAGTCACTGACAGCGAGTTTGAGCACAGGAGATGGATGGACGACCAGGTTTCGATGTACTCCGGCGAGCTCCGGCGGCGGGGTTGCGCGGGAGTCCGGAGGTTGAAGATGATGGCACCGGGCCCGCTGTCAGTGGGAAGAAAACCGGTTGGGATCGTCTGTGGACTCGGATCCTTTGCAAAAGCGCAGGAAATGAAACTGTGGCCCCGTGTGGCTTGACTCCAGTGAGTGATACGTGTGCCCTGGACCCACACGCAGGATTTAAACATTTCCCGGTTTATTTGAATCCCCAAATTCAATTCAAACTTTAGAACCTGATAACTTTTGCTAAGAAGCTCCAAATTTAGTGATTCAAATTGGGTTGGATTCAGATTGAAAAACTCTATCCAAATATGCAGCCCAATCTGTATGAAAATCATTATTTAATTCTGGAAAATTCTTTAAACTTTTCAGCAAAAGAATTTTAGAGGGCGTTTGGTTCATCCAAAAATCCTTAAACTTTGCCAGAATATTCTTTAGGATGTTATTTAACTCCTGTAAAAATTTCATCTCATTTGGGGTTGGTTTTCTTAGGAGGATTCTGATTTCAATTTTCTGTGTTCAAATGAATATAGAAACAATTTCAGAGAATTTCGAAAACTTGGAAACTCCGTTCTGGGCAGTTCTTAGCTCCAAAAGTCCTAGGAAAATTCATGCATGCTCTATGAGGTATGTTTGAAATTTTAGTTCACTTAAATTTGCATTAAAAGTGCAAATTTCTTCAGAATTAATTCCTTTTTGCCTAAATGCTTAGGGAATTGTTCTGAGTGATCTACTCATTGAAAAATTCTTAATTTTGGTCCAGGTGACTTTCTTGTGACAAGGAACTCACACGAAAAGTTTCAGCTCCGTTGGGGCCCTGGATCAGTACTTTTCTGTTCAACCTTATTAGATGAGTAACACACACAAGTGATGAAATGCACTTATCACTTGATCTTGTTGCTTAACCCAAACCCAAACCCAAACCACTAGCACCAGTGTCATTTTAAATTCTTAAACAGAGTTCCAGTTTTAAACTTGTCATTAGAATTGTTAGCAAAAGCTTTACAATTAAACATATATGCATATTCATAACGTGTAGTGATTGAACGTGGAAAAGTGGAGGAAAAGTGAAGCTTGGATCAAGGAGCAAGAAGGGCAGTGATTACGCTTCAAGTCATCAGCAACTAACTTCATAATTATCTGACTTTAGTCACCTGCAAAACCAAGCAAGCTCCGGTTTGCATTTAAGTTGTTTTATAAATTTTTACTTTGTTCACAATTATGGTTAGAGTTTGTATGTGCATTAGGTCAAGTAGGTTTTATACTCCACTGGCATGACCAAAATGGACCCTGGAGTCAAGGGTAGAAAA
Organism: Neostapfia colusana; assembly: GCA_030760725.1. Lineage (NCBI taxonomy): Eukaryota > Viridiplantae > Streptophyta > Magnoliopsida > Poales > Poaceae > Neostapfia > Neostapfia colusana. Next base: position 71,338,843 of record JASWHV010000015.1, read on the forward strand.
GTGTCACCGCTGTAGAATAATGCCGTGCTAAATAGCTCAGGACATCCGGTAGAAGTCGAGGATTGGAATCTACTCGCGAGTTATAGTCGGGATTACATGGGTGTAGTTCAAAAAGAGGCAAACTAAAGTTTGTATTTCTAAAGATGAGACCTGGCAGGAGGGTTAGGCAGCGACAAGATGAGGTCTTGGTCGAGTAGCTCTGCCTGTGTCGGTTAAGGACCGATGGGTGTGCGGCACCCATGAGCAAGTATTGAGTTGTGTACCGGATGCTTACTGCTATATGGGAACCAGGAAACCGATGTACCAGGTTAACTGGATTGTAGAGGCATATCACATCGTCTCGTTAGACCTATGAGCCCGAGATGGCGCGACCGGTTCTACAGTCGAGTGTCCTGCGAAAGGTTGCCACATACGACGTAATGAAGGACGCCAGATTTGGGTCTTCAGAGGCGGGCGTATGTGTCAAGTTATTCGGGTAGTGTTTGATTCGAATCATCGTCCCTCGCGGTTATGAGTACCGCTTGCTCACTGTGTTGTGACGTAGTAATCAAGTTGTGTGAGAACTGTTTGCAAGATTTAATTGCTGCTATGATAATTGGAAATGCATGAAAACCTTGTTTGAAGTAGAGATAGAGAAAATTAAAGTTAATTTCCACCTTGGGACAAGTAACATTGGAATGAAGCGTTTCTTGTTTGATTGTGGAGTTCCAATGTTGCTGGGCACAAGGTCATTAGTGTGATGGCTAAAATCTGAAAGTTAAGGATGAACTTGTAGGCGAGTCTTTTTGCAAATTACAGGTTCAGGTCTTAAGTTACTTTCATGTAGAGTTGTATGCCTTAGGAGAGACGGTTAAGTCTTGCTGAGTCTTTGTGCTCACTCATGCTATATGAGTGGTTTTGCAGGTTAATATCGACGCATATAAAGAAGGTTGTCCGGTGAGACTCGGAGACTTCCGAGTCATGTTACACATGGAGAACCTAGCCACTGCCATGTCTTCGTGTTGCTAGCGAGAGGAGTCCGCGGGCTGGACCTCTTCTCGAGTGCTCCTTAGTTATTCGACGTGAGCTGTTGATAGACTTCCGTTGTAGCTAATTTATGTAAATTATTTACAAAGAACATTTGTAAGCTTCCGCTTTTGATTTATGTAATACAGTTTTCCTTATATGTGTGCTGTTGGGTGCCACATAACACGGCACCACCCAATGCGATTCTCGGGCGAGAGGCTTGGCCCCGAGACACGGGCCGGGGTCCCCCACAGATAGCCCCTCCAAACAACGAACCCCCGCGAATCGCTCCAGTAGCGGTACCCGGGGGAAGGGTCGTAGCTAACACTTCGACATTCGGCGCGCCAGGTAGGGGGCTTTCACGCTCTCTAGGCGACCGAGCATCACCACCATGGTGAACATCCACTCTATTGGCAGCTCGTCTTGCCCTACTCGCCGTCGTCTCCATGGGGGAGACGAGGAGGCCATTTCCTGCTCCAGGGCGGGTAGATGTGGCCGGGCAAGCGATCAGACGGTCGCCGTGCCCACGGCGCCCACAACTACTACCACACGACGACCTTCTACCTCCATGGCGGCAACCACGCCGCCAGTAGCAAGCCCGGAGAGCGTGCTGGCTGCAGCACGCATTCTTCTCCACAACCCTCCGAGCCGGCGCCCCACCACAAGTGGATGGAGACGCCGATCATCTTCGACCCCACTGATGTAAAATCCCCAAAAGTGGTAGCAAGAAAATTCAGCTCATATACACTTATGAAAAATGAGGGGAATTAAAACTTTGAATTATAATAAGTGTGAGTTCAAAGTAGGGGTTTAGACTTCCCAAAACTTCCAAACATGGAGATCTAAATGCACAACTTGGATCTTCATAGTCCAAATATTCAACCTTCCAAATTTCAGCTCATTTGGAGGAGTTTTAATATTTGTTTGGGGTTAAAAGGAGAAGCCCTCTAATCTGAATTTCAAATTCAGTTTCAAATTCCAATTCCCTCAATTCAAAAATTTGGGTTCACAAATGTGTTCTCCACCTTTGAATGAGCATCCATGCCAAAAGTTGGAAATTTTGGAGCTGGTTTGCTATATTTTTGAGGCAATACAAAGTGGAAAATTCAAACTCCTTTTCAAATTCAAATGATCAAACCACATCCAAATTTCACACCAGAATTCAAACTATTTGAATTCAGCAAATTCAAACTATGACTTTGGGGTGAAGTCAAGTCTTTAATGTTGAGTTGCTGGTGGGAAAATATCAGAAAAGTTTGACTAAATAAAAGGGGAGGTGGGGCCCAATTGTCAGCCACACAAAAGCAACTCAACCGACTGTTTTCTCCCCGGGTGATCCCAGCGCGCCAGCGCTCGACGTTTTCCCCGCGCCCGATGCTCCACCGAGCTGTTCTCTCTGCCTCCGACGTCGGCGCGCGCGTGGGTGATCACCAGCGACCGCCCCAGCGCCCCAACTCTATTTCCCTTCCCCCTCAGCTCGTGCAGTGCCGCAACAGTCTCATTTGCGCTGAACACCGCCGCTCAGCTCTCTCCGATCGATCACAGCCCTCCAAGCTCGACTGCTCGAGCGCTCCACAGCAAAGAGCATCGCCGGGCAGTGCTCTAGCCCTCCAGTACCTCTCCTACCCTGTCCCTAACGTGATTGCTCCAGATATTTGCAAAATAACCACGATCCTCGGGAGAACGTGGAAGCACCGAGGGAGGTCGCCGTGGACAGCGCGCTACGGTGGGTGCCACAGCCCCTTCCCTACACAAGAAAGGTGTGTTTACATGTCCTGATCGTGTAGCCGGAAGCCGTTTAGCGATTGCTAGAACCGGTGGTGAGAATTTCACCGTTTCCCCAAACGGTACACCGGCGGGTAGTGCGCGGTCTAGCCAAAAATTCGTGGTGCACGGTCCTTTAGACCTCGAGTGAGCTTGCACAGAGCTTCTCTACTTCCTAGCGCCTCTCCTCGACGAAGAACCAAGCAAAAACATCAAGAAACGAGGGAGCCCTAGCTGTTTTCTTAGTCGCCGGTGCAAAAGTACCTCGGGTCGCCGTGGAGCCCTCGGTTACCGGCAGTTTCACTGGCGGACAGGACTCTTACGGGCTCCTACATCATTCACTGATGCTCTAGAGCCCGAGAATCGATCGTATGATGGAGGAATAAGGGTTCCCGACCTCGCCAGAGTTCAAAACCTTGCTGCCACCGGTGCGCGATGGTTTCCGGTGAGCCACGGCCGCCGGCGACCCTCCCACAGTGTTCAGCGCGGTTGAATACGGGGGAGCGGCGATTTTAGGCCCGGGAGATGGCCGGGAGAGCCGTTTCCGCCACCCTCGCCGGAGCAACCGCCGTGGAATCCTCTGTTGGCGCGAGGTTGAAGAAGGTGCGGGCCTGCCCCACCTGTCAGTGGCACCGGGTTGGCGCCGGATCGGGGTGCGGCTCGGGATCGGCTTTGGCTGCGCGGTTAACTCCGTAGCCACCGGTGTTGCCGAAATCTCACTGGTCCGATTTAAAACAGTGGGCCCATCCCAATTATTTGAAGTTTCTATTAGAGAAATAATTCCAGGAATTAGCTGATCTTTACAAGGCCATAACTTTGTGTAGAAAACTCCAAAAAGAGTGAGACCAATTTTGTTGGATTCCTCATGAGGAGTACTTCACAGAGAAACCAATTTTTGGCTATGTAAATGCCCAGGAATTTCTGTAGAATTGTTTTTAATAAATCCTTTAAGGATTTATTATAGGAGCAATTCTTTATGAAATATTCCCAAATTTGGGCAGCAAATCCTCTTCATAGATACTGATCTCCAGTAAAAATTTGGGCTTCATTGGAGTTCATTTGCTAGGTCGAATTAACTTCCCATGTTCAGCTTTTATTTGGAAAATTCAATTTAAACAGAAAACTTTTCAGAACTCCTGTCCAACTTCAAAAATTCATATCTCTCTGATGGTAGCTCCAAAAATGGTGAAACAAATGTTGTTAGAACCATGGAGACTTACCCTAATCAGATCTTCCATTTCTAGCTATGTCAAAGCTCCTGATTTGGGCTCAAATTTCAGAGAAGCATTGTACTTGTAGGAATTTTAAAGACTACATTGTGCAATGACATGTCTCCAAATTTGGCTCAAATCATCCTTAGAGAGTCTAGTATCCACTGTAAAATTCCCAAAGCCAAATAAGGATTTTATATAGCAGTAGCTATGAATAGAAGTCCAATTCCTATAAATCCTTAATACTTATACATGTATTTTATTCCATTTCATAATAGTGACCGAAGTTGAGGACGCACCGGAGCCGTTGGACGTCCTCCCACCAGAAGCTGACTTTCCGTTTAACTCGCAACCAGGCAAGCCCCGGTTTGCACTTAAGTACCTTTTATAAAGTTTTCATTTGTATCATTTATGTCTAGGTTGAATTGTATGCATTAGAGTTAGGGTGATTGAAACCTCACTTGCATAGCCTCTTTAAATCCTATGGAGGGTTGGGTAGTTTACAAACTCGACTAGTAGAGAATGCCATGCTAATGTATAGGATCTCGGTAGAAGTCGAGTGGTTGGAAGCTACTCGCGAGATAGTACTTATCACCGGAAAGAAAAGAGGTAGATAATGGCTTGAGTTGTATGAAAATGAGACCCAGCAGGGGGGATAGGATGCAGTGAGCAGAGGTCTCACGTGCGTAGCCCTGTTGGTGTCGGTTGAGGACCGTCCGTGTGCGGCCCTGCTGGACAAGTATCGAACAGTACCGGATGCATACTGGCATATGGGAACCAGGAAACCGATGTAATTGGTTAAGCTGGGTGTCGAGGCTTACCCAACCGTAAATAGGAGTGAGTTGAGGGTAGCAAGGTGTAAATCTGCCGGTGGGCACAGTCACGCTCCACGCGGGGACCTCCTACCCGTTACGGATGGACCGGTTCAGCATTTGGGTTGCCTTTGAAAGGTTGTTGCATACAACAGAGTAGGAAGGGCTGTGGAATCACGCTTCTGAAAGTGGGTGTATGTAACGTGTTATCCGGGTGTGTCTTAATTGCAATCACCGTCCCTCGCGGTTATTTGAGTACCCGCTTGTTCACTGCGCTGTGACGTAATAAGAAGTGAAATAAGCCAACTGAAAATGATGTATTGATCTTAATGTCTTGAATACCTTGATTGCTGTAGATATAGAGCTAATTAAGTTTATATTCCACTTTGGGTATCACCACATCGGAGGAAAGCGTTTCTTGTTTGATTGTGGACTTCCGATGTGAGGGCTGCCTAAGGCACATGAATCTGCTGCTATAAAACTGAAAGTAAGAATCAACTTATAGGCGTGTCTTTGTCGCAAATTCCTTTTCCCATCTTACATATCCTTGCACGTAGAGTTCCATGCCTAGGGTTGACGGTTAAGACTTGCTGAGCCTTCGTGCTCACGGTTGCAATATTTGAGCTGTGTGCAGGTGAGAGTTATGAGGAAGGTTCCGAGGACGAGGCGATGCCCCCGTCAGGGTACACGGCCGAGCTGGAGCCATGCACGCCGCCGTGATCTCCAGTTACTTGCTGCTAGTGTGTAGCGTCCCCGGGCTGGATGGCTGCACTTTTGCATAGCTAGGATGAGAGGCTACTAATGTATATTACTTCCGCTGTATAGTTATATTTTGTAAAAGACTTTCGCTGTTTTATATCAAATAAAAGTTTGTATGTTGTTCTTTAATTTTTTCGTGTGTGCTGTTGGGTGCCACATCGCACGGCACCACCCTATGCGATCCTGGAGTGGGTGAACCACGGGGTGGTCCCCATAGACGTGGTATCAGAGCCGCATTGGGAATAGCACGCTCGAAAAGAGCCTATTTTGAAAACTTAGAAGTAGTCGAGTGAGGATTAGTCATTAAGCCCACATAAGGTCTATGATAGTAGTAGATATTACGGTGGAAAAACTAACTTACTTGTTATACATTCTGTAACGACGCTTCGACGTCAGGTAAGAGGTAAGGTACGCAACCGCAGGCGGATCAATTGCGGTAACTCACCATACGAGTAATAGTATGGGATGGTATACCGTGGCTTGGCACGGTAGTTAATATGAGTCTATGGACCTCTCTATGGTCCTGAGAGCATATGAAAACGCTGATCTCCAGCGTGCTTTAGGCAAAAGTGAGAATACCCCATCGTGTGGTAAGCAACACGATAGTATGCAACTCTTGAACGTTCAATGTTCAAAGGGCCATACGCAGCGCTCGCCATCGGCGTGCCTCAACGGTCATGAGGCAGTAGGTGGTATCCGTTGGGTTGATAAAATTCCCAACCGTGACGACCCGTTCGCGCTCTACTCGGGTTCCCCGTCGTGTGGTGTGAAAACACGACCATGTACCTTGAGACGTGGCTTGACTCAAGGACGATCCGTATGGCAATGATACGGACCGTATGTTTTTACTATGATATGGAACTGCCTGCAATGTTAAAACCTTTGTGTGCATCATTATTGTGTGTTTTCTGCAGGTACACTAACCACGTTAGTGCATGACGTGTAGAAACCGTTTGTGAGTGACGACTTTAGTTCCACCATTTGACACGTATATGCCGGAATACCGGTTTAGGATTTTTCTTTGGTGAGGAAACGTAGTACCAACTGCATAAAAGTTTATTTTCAAATAAAAGAGTCACAATGAGGTTTAGAAATTCATTTAGGGGTTAGTAAACGCCTATATTGAACTAAGAGTCAATTGGGAGTATAGATTCAATCTCAAAAACTTAGGAACAATCTCCCCTGTTTTCAGCAGAGATTTTGCTGAAATTGAACAGGGCATAACTTAATGTTGGTTGAACCAATGGAGGTGTGGGATACCATTATGGAAAGGTTTTGAAGTCCTCTACAATTTTTCTGTAGAGTTCCAGAACAAAATCTCCCTCCAAAGGGATGAAAATCTCAGATGAGTAGGTACTGTCCAAAAACAGGGCAGACCAAATGCTCTCTGGAATTTTCTGTATTTCAACCAAAACACTTAGTTTCACCGTTTGACGTCTAGTGGCTGTTGTAAAACAGCGAGTTAGAGTCGAAGGGTTTATGCATTTGACATTTCACTTCGAGTTAGTACATGTTTGGGTCCAATACAATAGCGAGGAATCACGCATGCTAACACACTTAACATCCCGTGGTGACCCCGATGGTCGAACTGAACTTTTAACCCATAAAGTTCAATACTTTGGAACTCGATCGTGTGACACGGTCTAGGGATGTATATGGCGCATAAAGTTTATACTTTATCCATATGTGTGATTGTTATGCACATTGTTTATCCCATTCTCGCATTACTATTGTATAGGCTGGATGAGCTAAACCCACATGTGCTGATCGTTTGAATGGTATGAATGCAGAATGGTGCGGACACGTTCAACGCAAGAGGAGGGAGGTCCGAGTCAAGTTCGTGGTGATGAGTCTCCACCTCCGGAGCAGACCACGACACAGCAGCAACCACCTCCTCCACCGCCAGAACTTCCAAGGAATCTTGCGGAGGTTCTCGCCGCAGTGCTCGGCTCGCGCGGCGAGCAAACCGAGTTACTGTGGATGTTGGTGCAGCAGAATGCGTCCCATCAGGGAGGACGCCAAGACAATAGGCAACGCCATCCCCAACAAAGTTCATATTCAGAATTCATGGTGACCCATCCACCAGTCTTCACGGAGGCCGAGGAACCTTTGGAGGCGGACAGCTTTATCTGCACTCTGGAGGCGAAGTTCGGGCTGCTACGGTGCACCGAACATCAGAAGGCGTTGTATGCAGCGCAACAGCTTCAAGGAGAAGCCGGTACCTGGTGGGCGAACTACACCGCCTCCTTACCGGCTGGCCATGCCGTCACATGGACGGAGTTCCGGGAGGCGTTCCGCGCCTATCACATACCTCCCGGTGTGATGGAAATGAAGCTCCAGGAGTTCCTGGCGCTACGACAAGGCGAGAGGAGTGCTCATGAGTACTCCAGGTTATTCAACCGGCTGGCGCAGTATGCGCCAGGATTTGTGGGCACGGAAGACAACAAGCGCAACGCGTTCTTCCGGGGCCTGAACTCCAAGATGAAGGTCCATCTCGCCCAGAGCAATCGCGGCACATTCAACGACCTAGTTAATGCCGCGATTCTACAGGAGAATGCTCAGCGTGAGCGCGGTTCTGACAAGAGGAAACACAGCGCGCTGACGAGCAGCAGTGGTGGAACGCCACAGAAATACCGCGTGGTATATCGTTCACCATCCGGTCAGAGATGGCAGCCACCAACGCGACCGCCTCAGTTTCGCGGCCGGCAATATAATGCGCCGGGCTTTCGACCGACGTATCCACCGCAGCAACAGCAGCAGCAAAGGATGGTCCCGCGTGCGCCTCAGTTTCAACAGCGTGCACCGGGATTCCGTCCTCAAGTCGGCGGGACCCCGACACCTTACACGTGCTACACGTGTGGCCGTGTCGGGCACATTTCAAGAGATTGCCCCGAGCCGCGACAGGGCAGGGGTGCAGCACCATATCAGGGTGCTAATCAGCCCCGCAACCAGCCCAAGAAACCAGCACCAAAACCCGGCAACATCCACCACTTAGCTATCGAAGACGTGCCGGAAGGCGAACCCGTCCTCGCGGGTACGTTCTCTTACCTAGGTCATCCCGTAGTCATACTTTTTGACTCCGGTGCCACCCATAATTTCATAAGTCAGTCTTATTAAATATCAACTGCCTATCATTCCCACAAATAATTCATATTTGATATGTTCTCCGGGTGGGAAAATAACAGCTGATAGAATGGTCTATAGAGCACCATTACAGTTGGGTGGGAATCTATATCCGACTTCTCTAATCATGTTAGAGAGTCAAAAACTTGATGTCATTTTAGGAATGTCATGGCTACATCGCCATGGTGCTGTTCTTGACATCATTCCACGTGTGGTTCGTCTAAACTCTCCACTTCATGAACCACATGTTCTTATTCTTGACCATTCGGTTCAAGAAATCCCAGCCACATATAACACGGAAGCCACAAAACTTGAGGATATTCGTGTGGTCCGTGAATACCCGAATGTCTTTCCGGATGATCTTCCGGGCATGCCACCCGAAAGAGATGTCGAGTTCAAGATTGAACTTGTACCTGGGACGACACCGATCTCACGAAGACTATACAAGATGGCTCCGAACGAGCTGGCTGAACTGAAGGAGCAACTCAACGATCTAATGAAGAAGGGTTTCATTCGACCGAGTTCCTCGCCATGGGGATGCTCGGCGTTGTTTGTGAAGAAGGATGAAACCTTGAGGTTGTGTGTAGACTACCGACCTCTCAACGCCGTCACCATCAAGAATAAATATCCACTGCCCCGCATCGATATATTATTCGATCAACTTGTGGGTGCAAGTGTGTTTTCAAAGATGGATCTTCGCTCAGGGTATCATCAAATCAAGATCCGAGCGGAAGATATTCCAAAGACGGCATTCTCGACGAGATATGGGTTGTATGAATACCTCGTCATGTCCTTTGGTCTCACCAACGCCCCGGCACACTTCATGTATCTTATGAACTCAGTGTTCATGCCAGAGTTGGACAAGTTTGTGGTGGTGTTCATAGACGACATCTTAGTTTACTCCAAGTCTGAAGAAGAACACGCCAAACACTTGCATATCGTACTTCAACGATTAAGAGACCATAAGCTTTATGCCAAGTTCAGCAAGTGCGAGTTTTGGATCAGCCAAGTGCCATTCCTTGGTCACATTATTTCTGCAGAAGGCATTGCAGTTGATCCAAGCAAAATCGAACAAGTGCTAAAATGGAAGTCCCCACATCAGTCCACGAAGTCAGAAGATTCCTCGGGTTAGCAGGATATTACCGGAGATTCATACCGAACTTCTCCAAGCTTGCTAAGCCGATGACTGAACTGATGAAGAAGGGGATCAAATATGTTTGGAGCTTAGCTTGTGAAGAAGCTTTCCAGGCATTAGTGAAGCATCTTACAACAGCCCCGGTGTTAGCACAACCGGATACAACCAAGCCCTTCGACGTATATTGTGATGCGTCCGGTATCGGGCTTGGCTGTGTATTGATGCAAGGAGGAAGAGTGGTCGCCTATGGCTCACGTCAACTCCGTAACCACGAGCAGCACTATCTGACTCATGATCTCGAGCTTGCTGCTGTGGTATTGGCCTTGAAGATGTGGAGGCACTATTTGCTTGGGAATTTAGTGCACCTCTACACTGACCACAAGAGTTTGAAGTATATCTTCACTCAAAAGGAATTGAATATGCAGCAACGGAGATGGATAGAACTGATCAAAGACTATGAGATCGAGATTCACTACCATCCCGGGAAGGCAAACATGGTTGCCGATGCCTTAAGCCGCAAATCCCATGTCAACAGTCTGTCCATCATCCCACTTGAAGAGGAGGAGCCGAGTCTGTACTTGGTTCCATATGGGGCATTATATAATATTGCTCTCATCCCAACCATAAGAGAGGAGATTATGGAAGCTCAGAAGAAGGACATGGGAATGTCGCACATTCGGAGAAGAATGGAGAATGGCAAAATGAAATGCTTCCGAAGATATGAACACGACACGCTATGGTTTAAAGACCGTATAGTGGTACCCCGTGACATGAAGCTTCGGAAGAAAATCTTGGACGAGGCTCATTTGTCCAAGTATTCTATTCATCCGGGCAGCAACAAGATGTACCAGGATCTGAAAATCAGATTTTGATGGACACGGATGAAAAGAGAAATCGCGAAATACGTATCCGAATGTGATATGTGTCGGCGTGTGAAGGCCGACCATATGCGTAAAGCCGGACAGCTGCAACTATTGAACATTCCAGCGTGGAAGTGGGAGGATATCAGCATGGACTTCATAGTCGGGTTACCTCTCACGTCTCACAAGCATGACTCGATTTGGGTGATAGTCGATCGACTAACCAAGTCGGCTCATTTTATCCCCGTACATACAAAGTACGTAGCCAAGCAATATGCGGAGCTGTACATTGCAAGGATTTTGTGTTTACACGGTGTTCCCCGTTCCATCATTTTCAGATCGTGGTGCACTGTTCGTCTCTCGGTTCTGGGAACAGCTGCACGCGTCATTGGGGACCAAACTGATCCGAAGCTCCGCGTATCAACCGCAGACAGATGGTCAAACTGAACGGGTGAACCAAGTGCTTGAAGACATGCTACGCGCTTGTGCCATCCACCACAGCAAGAATTGGGACGATCATTTGCCGTTGGCGGAGTTTTCTTACAACAATGGCTATCAAGCTAGCATCAAGATGGCACCGTATGATGCTCTCTACGGCCGGAAATGTCGCACACCTCTCAACTGGTGCGAGTCAGGCGAGCGGGTTATCTATGGCATTGAGCTTGTGAATGAAGCTGAAGAACGAGTGCGAGTGATACAAGCCAACCTCAAGGCTGCTCAATCTCGTCAGAAAAGCTATGCGGATAAAAGACGCCGCCCTCTCCACTTCGACATTGGGGACCATGTTTATGTCCGTGTGTCTCCGATGAAGGGAGTTCACCGTTTCGGAGTGAAGGGTAAATTTGCGCCGCGGTTCATTGGTCCATTCACCGTCATTGAAAGATGCGGACCCGTGGCCTATCGCCTAGAGTTACCAGCATCGCTCGCAGGCATTCACAACGTCTTCCACATCTCTCAGCTGAGGAAGTGCCTCAAAACCTTGGCTGAAATCCGCACTGAAGACATAGAAGTTCTTCAACCGGACCTCACGTACACGGAGTATCCGATCCGGATTATCGATGAAAAGACTCGTGCCACAAGAAACCGAACCTTATGGTTCAACAAGGTCTTGTGGAGCAACCATACCGCTGATGAGGTGACATGGGAAAGCGAGGACTATTTACGAACATATTATCCGGACTTGCTATCATCATATACCCGGTAAAGTTCTCCCCGCTTTGCTTTTCCTTTGGAATCTCGGGACGAGATTCTTTTTAAGGGGCAAGGGATGTAAAATCCCCAAAAGTGGTAGCAAGAAAATTCAGCTCATATACACTTATGAAAAATGAGGGGAATTAAAACTTTGAATTATAATAAGTATGAGTTCAAAGTAGGGTTTTAGACTTCCCAAAACTTCCAAACATGGAGATCTAAATGCACAACTTGGATCTTCATAGTCCAAATATTCAACCTTCCAAATTTCAGCTCATTTGGAGGAGTTTTAATATTTGTTTGGGGTTAAAAGGACAAGCCCTCTAATCTGAATTCCAAATTCAGTTTCAAATTCCAATTCCCTAAATTTCAAAATTTGGGTTCACAAATGTGTTCTCCACCTTTGAATGAGCAGCCATGCCAAAAGTTGGAAATTTTGGAGCTGGTTTGCTATATTTTTGAGGCAATACAAAGTGGAGAATTCAAACTCCTTTTCAAATTCAAATGATCAAACCACATCCAAATTTCACACCAGAATTCAAAAAACTATTTGAATTCAGCAAATTCAAACTATGACTTTGGGGTGAAGTCAAGTCTTTAATGTTGAGTTGCTGGTGGGAACATATCAGAAAAGTTTGACTAAATAAAAGGGGAGGTGGGGCCCAATTGTCAGCCACACAAAAGCAACTCAACCAACTATTTTCTCCCCGGGTGATCCCAGCGCGCCAGCGCTCGACATTTTCCCCGCGCCCGATGCTCCACCGAGCTGTTCTCGCTGCCTCCGACGTTGGCGCGTGCGTGGGTGATCAGAGCGACCGCCCCAGCGCCCCAACTCTATTTCCCTTCCCCCTCAGCTCGTGCAGCGCCGCAACAGTCTCATTTGCGCTGAACACCGCCGCTCAGCTCTCTCCGATCGATCACAGCCCTCCAAGCTCGACTGCTCGAGCACTCCACAGCAAAGAGCATCGCCGGGCAGTGCTCTAGCCCTCCAGTACCTCTCCTACCCTGTCCCAGACGTGATTGCTCCAGATATTTGCAAAATAACCACGATCCTTGGGAGAACGTGGAAGCACCGAGGGAGGTCGCCGTGGACAGCGCGCTACGGCGGGTGTCACAGCCCCTTCCGTACACAAGAAAGGTGTGTTTACATGTCCTGATCGTGTAGCCGGAAACCGTTTAGCGATTGCTAGAACCGGTGGTGAGAATTTCACCGTTTCCCCAAACGGTACACCGGCGGGTAGTGCGCGGTCTAGCCAAAAATTCATGGTGCACGATCCTTTAGACCTCGAGTGAGCTTGCACAGAGCTTCTCTACTTCCTAGCGCCTCTCCTCGACGAAGAACCAAGTAAAAACATCAAGAAACGAGGAGCCCTAGCTGTTTTCTTAGTCGCCAGTGCAAAAGCACCTCGGGTCGCCGTGGAGCCCTCGGTTACCGGCAGTTTCACCGGCGGCCAGGACCCTTACGGGCTCCTACATCATTCACTGATGCTCTAGAGCCCGAGAATCGATCGTATGATGGAGGAATAAGGGTTCCCGACCTCGCCGGAATTCAAAACCTTGCTGCCACTGGTGTGCGATGGTTTCCGGTGAGCCACGGCCGCCGGCGACCCTCCCACAGTGTTCAGCACGGTTAAATACGGGGGAGCGGCGAGTTTAGGCCCGGGAGATGGCCGGGAGAGCCGTTTCAACCACACTCGCCGGAGCAAACGCCGCGGAATCCTCTGTTGGCGCGAGGTTGAAGAAGGTGGGGGCCTGCCCCACCTGTCAGTGGCACCGGGTTGGCGCCGGATCGGGGTGCGGCTCGGGATCGGTTGTGGTTGCGCGGTTAACTCCGTAGCCACCGGTGTTGCCGAAATCTCACTGGTCTGATTTAAAACAGTGGGCCCAGCCCAATTATTTGAAGTTTCTATTAGAGAAATAATTCCAGGAATTAGCAGATCTTTACAATGCCATAACTTTGTGTAGAAAACTCCAAAAAGAGTGAGACCAATTTTGTTGGATTCCTCATGAGTACTTCACAGAGAAACCAATTTTTGGCTATGAAAATGCCCAGGAATTTCTGTAGAATTGTTTTTAATAAATCATTTAGGGATTTATTATAGGAGCAATTCTTTATGAAATATTCCCAAATTTGGGCAGCAAATCCTCTTCATAGATACTGATCTCCAGTAAAAATTTGGGCTTCATTGGAGTTCGTTTGCTAGGTCGAATTAACTTCCCATGTTCAGCTTTTATTTGGAAAATTCAATTTAAACAGAAAACTTTTCAGAACTCCTGTCCAACTTCAAAAATTCATATCTCTCTGATGGTAGCTCCAAAAATGGTGAAACAAATGTTGTTAGAACCATGGAGACTTACCCTAATCAGATCTTCCATTTCTAGCTATGTCAAAGCTCCTGATTTGGGCTCAAATTTCAGAGAAGCATTGTACTTGTAGGAATTTTAAAGACTACATTGTGCAATGACATGTCTCCAAATTTGGCTCAAATTATCCTTAGAGAGTCTAGTATCCACTGTAAAATTCCCAAAGCCAAATAAGGATTTTATATATTAGTAGCTATGAATAGAAGTCCAATTCCTATAAATCCTTAATACATATACATGTATTTTATTCCATTTCATAATAGTGACCGAAGTTGAGGACGCACCGGAGCCGTTGGACGTCCTTCCACCAGAAGCTGACTTTCCGTTTAACTCGCAACCAGGCAAGCCCCAGTTTGCACTTAAGTACCTTTTATAAAGTTTTCATTTGTATCATTTATGTCTAGGTTGAATTGTATGCATTAGAGTTAGGGTGATTGAAACCCCACTTGCATAGCCTCTTTAAATCCTATGGAGGGTTGGGTAGTTTACAAAATCGACGAGTAGAGAACGCCATGCTAATGTATAGGATCTCGACAGAAGTCGAGTGGTTGGAAGCTACTCGCGAGATAGTACTTATCACCGGAAAGAAAAGAGGTAGATAATGGCTTGAGTTGTATGAAAATGAGACCCAGCAGGGGGGATAGGATGCAGTGAGCAGAGGTCTCACGTGCGTAGCCCTGTTGGTGTCGGTTGAGGACCGTTCGTGTGCGGCCCTGCTGGACAAGTATCGAACAGTACCGGATGCATACTGGCATATGGGAACCAGGAAACCGATGTAATTGGTTAAGCTGGGTGTCGAGGCTTACCCAACCGTAAATAGGAGTGAGTTGAGGGTAGCAAGGTGTAAATCTGCCGGTGGGCACAGTCACGCTCCACGCGGGGACCTCCTACCTGTTACGGATGGACCGGTTCAGCATTTGGGTTGCCTTTGAAAGGTTGTTGCATACAACAGAGTAGGAAGGGCTGTGGAATCACGCTTCTGAAAGTGGGTGTATGTAACGTGTTATCCGGGTGTGTCTTAATTGCAATCACCGTCCCTCACGGTTATTTGAGTACCCGCTTGTTCACTGCGCTGTGACGTAATAAGAAGTGAAATAAGCCAACTGAAAATGATGTATTGATCTTAATGTCTTGAATACCTTGATTGCTGTAGATATAGAGCTAATTAAGTTTATATTCCACTTTGGGTATCACCACATCGGAGGAAAGCGTTTCTTGTTTGATTGTGGACTTCCGATGTGAGGGCTGCCTAAGGCACATGAATCAGCTGCTATAAAACTGAAAGTAAGGATCAACTTATAGGCGTGTCTTTGTCGCAAATTCCTTTTCCCATCTTACATATCCTTGCACGTAGAGTTCCATGCCTAGGGTTGACGGTTAAGACTTGCTGAGCCTTCGTACTCACTGTTGCAATATTTGATCTGTGTGCAGGTGAGAGTTATGAGGAAGGTTCCGAGGACGAGGCGATGCCCCCGTCAGGGTACACGGCCGAGCTGGAGCCATGCACGCCGCCGTGATCTCCGGTTACTTGCTGCTAGTGTGTAGCGTCCCCGGGCTGGACGGCTGCACTTTTGCATAGCTAGGATGAGAGGCTACTAATGTACATTACTTCCGCTGTATAGTTATATTTTGTAAAAGACTTTCGCTGTTTTATATCAAATAAAAATTTGTATGTTGTTCTTTATTCTTTTCGTGTGTGCTGTTGGGTGCCGCATCGCACGGCACCACCCTATGCGATCCTGGAGTGGGTGAACCACGGGGTGGTCCCCACAACTGATTGCCCTAAGAACATGGCGGGCGCCGGGAAAATGCCACTCCTTGTTGCCCCCGCCATCGTCAACGTGAAGCTCTACCACATGCTAATCGATGTTGGGGCGTCCCTCAGCGTCATCAGCCTTGCAGCTTTCAAGAAGCTGAAGATTCCTATATCCCAGCTCACCTCCTGTCGTCCGTTCTCGGGGGTGGGCTGGGACCCTGTCTTCTCGTGCGGTAGTATCTCTCTCCCGGTGACATTCGGGACGCCTGAGAACTACCGCATAGAGAGCGTCATCTTTGACGTTGCGGAGGTCAACCTCCCTTTCAACGCCATCATCGACAGACCAACTCTGTACCGGTTCATGGAAGTAGCCCACTACGGCTACTTTTTCGAAGATGCCGACACCAGGAGGCGTCCTCAATATCCGCGGAGACCACACTACCGCTGTCTCAGCGCTGGAGAAGCTCCAAGCGTTGGCAGCAGTGCAGGAGGCTGCTTCCGGTCACGCAGAAGCCAGCCGGCCACCTCCAAGCACACGCTAGCGAGGAATGACATCTGGACCCCGCGTGCAGCCCTCATACGGCGAGGACGTCCCCATAAGGGATGTCCAAGTCAGTTCCAACAGCACTGAGACCACCCGCATCGCCGGAGTCCTGGGTGACAAATAGGAAGACGCGCTCATCACCTTCCTACGGGCTAACGTCGACGTGTTTGCATGGCAACCGTCAGAGATATCCGAGATCTCCAGGGAGGTGATTGAGCACCATCTGATGATCTACCCTGACATTAGGCCGATGCAACAGAAGCCTCGGAAGCATTCCATCGAGCGGCAAGACTTCATCCATGAAGAAATCAAGAAGCTGCTCGACATCAGCTTCATCCAAGAGGTCCACCATCCTCGATGGCTGCCAGCCCTGTTGTCGTCCCCAAGGTTGGCGGGAAGCTTGGAATGTGCATCGACTACACCACTCTCAATAAGGCATGTCCAAAGGATCCATTTCCTCTCCCCCGTATAGACCAAATAGTGTATTCTACATCCGGCTATAATCTACCGTGTTTCCTAGACGCTTACTTAGGTTTCCACCTAATACCTATGTCTAGGGAAGATGAAGAGCATACTGCCTTCATAACAATAGATGGTCTATATTGCTATATATCCATGCCTTATGGTGTTAAGAATGCTCTTCCCACTTTTGTACATGCTATGCATAAAACATTTGGGGATCTCATTCATGACCTAGTAGAGGTGTACACCTATGAAATCATTGTCAAGGTTAAGTCGCAAGCATCTTTGCTTAACAACCTAGCCCTAGTCTTCGACAGGTTGCGTTCGACATGCACGAAGTTGAACCCAGACAAATGTGTCTTCGGGGTTTATGCCGGAAGCTACTTGATTTCATGGTCTTGCACCAGGGAATTGAGCCTTACCTAGAGAAGACTAAGGCAATAGATTTGATGCGGCCACCTGTCCGCATCAAGGACATGGAGAAGCTTACGGGATGCTTGGCTGCGCAAGTCTGGACCCTTCATCTAGACCGAGAAGGTAGATGGGGCGTTCCAGAAGCTTAAGAAATTCCTCATGACGCTACCAATCATGGTGGCCCCGGAATAAGGTGAACCTCTACGCCTCTACATCGCCGCAGCAATGGAGGTCGTGAGCATGGTCCTAGTCACGAAGCGACCGGAACTCTAGCGACCCCAAGTCCTAGACGAGGCTTGTGCCGCCGGACCAGAGTCCTAGGACTCATACCCCGCAAGGGACCAAAGGAACGGGGAGCTAGTCAGGTCCTGGCCAGCCGGACCTGACGGCCGATGCACATCCGGGTCCCAGCTCCCGGAGTGTAGTCCCGGACCTAGGGGCCATGAGTCCCCGAGTCCCAGACCTCCCGAAGAAGAGCTAGGCAGGTCCCATCCAGCCGGACCTGACGACCAATGCATGTTCGGGTCCCAGCTCCCGGAGTGCAGTCCCGGACCCGGAGGCTACGGGCCCCCGAGTCCTGGACCTCTCCAAGAGGACGCACGGGACCCCTCCGGGAGGGTCCGTACCATCCAGCGTCTAGTATACTTCATCATCGAGGTCCTCCACGATGCCAAGATAAGATATTTGGAGGTGCACAAGCTGCTCTACGCAGTCCTCGTTGCGTCAAGGAAGCTGCACCATTACTTCCAAGCTCACAAGATCTCAATAGTCACCTCATACCCACTGAAAGCCGTCCTCCACAGCTCCAACGCAACCAGGAGCGTGGCCAAGGGGGCTGTAGAGCTGGCGGAGTTTGAGCTGGACTTCTTGCCGCGCCGTGCGGTGAAGAGTCAGACGCTAGCTGACTTCGCGGCAGAGTGGACAGAACCACCGTGCCACCTAGGGGGCCAAGACATCGGTGGACCAGAGCCCAGAGCTCCGGTCTTCACCGGGCCTCACTGGACCCTCTTCTTTGGCGGCTCCTCACGCAAGAAAGGTGCCGGAGTGGGCGTATTGCTCCTCACCTCAGCTGGGGAGCAGTTCAAGTACATGGTATGGCTTGACTTCAAGGCACCAATAACATGGCAGAGTATGGGGCTCTCATCTTCAGGTTAAAGACCGTGCTGTCCCTCAGTGTCCAGCAGTTGTTGGTCAAGGGTGATTCTCAGCTGATCATAAAGAAAATCAATGGAGAAAGATGCTGCAACGACCCTTATCTTGCAGCCTATCTCCTCCAAGTGCAGAAGTTGGAGAAGGACCTCCAAGTCTTGGACCTATGCCATGTCCCCCGCGCTAACAACACAATCGTCGATGACCTATCAACAAAGGCTTTCACCTGGGCTCCAGTACCTGAGGGGGTCTTCAAAAGGAAGTTGCTATAACCTACAGCCTGGCTTGCCTGTGAGGGACCCCTGCCCGTGTCACGGGGCCGTGCCGCTAGCCCGGGAATCGCATTGGTTGGTGTCGTGTTATGCGACACCCAACAACACACACATAAGGAAAACTATATTACATAAATCAAAACCGGAAGCTTTCAAATGTTCTTTGTAAATAATTTACATCAAATAGCTACAGCGGAAGACTACCATCAAATCACGTCAAATAACTAATGAGCGCTCGAGAAGAGGTCCAGCCCGCGGACTGCTCTCGCTAGCAACATGAAGACATTACAGCGGCTGGGTTCTCCATGTGTTACACGACTCGGAAGTCTCCGAATCTCACCGGACAACCTTCTTTATAAGCGTCGATGTTAAACTGCAAAACAACTCATATAGCAAGAGTGAGCACAAAGGCTCAGCAAGACTTAACCGTCTCTCCTAAAGCATGCAACTCTACATGAAGGTAACTTAAGACATAAACATATAAGTTGCATAAAGACTCGCCTACACGTTCATCCTTAACTTTCAGATTTTAGCCATAATAGTAGTGACCTTGCGCCGAGCAACATTAGAAATCCACAATCAAACAAGAAACGCTTCATTCCAATGTTACTTGTCCCAAGATGGAAAGTAACTTTAGTTTGCTCTATCACTACTTCATCCATGGTTTTCATGCAATTCAAATTATCATAACAGCAATTAAAACTTGCAAACTATTATCACACAACTTGCTTACTACATCACAACACAGTGAGCAAGCGGTACTCATATCCGCGAGGGACGGTGATTCGAATCAAACACTGCCCGGATAACTCGACACATACGCCCGCCTCTGAAGACCAAAATCTGGCGTCCTTCATTACGTCATATGTGGCAACCTTTCGCAGGACACCCGACTGTAGAACCGAGCGCCGTGGTATGCCTCTACAACCCAGTTAACCTGGTACATCGGCTTCCTGGGTCCCATATAGCAGTAAGCATCCAGCACACAACTCACTACTTGCTCATGGGTGCCGCACACGCATCGGTCCTTAACCGACATAGGCAGAGCTACTCGACCAAGACCTCATCTTGTCCCTGCCTAACCCTCCTTCCCGGTCTCATCTTTAGAAATATAAACTTTAGTTTGCCTTTTTCAACTACACCCATGTAATCACGACTATAGCTCGTGAGTAGATTCCAACTACTCGACTTCTACCGGATGTCATAACCTATTTAGCATGGCAACCTTCTACAGCGGGGAAACTATATTCTACCCTTGACTCCAGGGTTCATTTGGTCATGCATTTGGAGTATAAAGCATCCCTTGACCTAATGCACATACAAACTCTAACCATAGTAGTGAACAAAATAAAAACTTTATAAACAAGTTAAATGCAAACCGGAGCTTGCCTTGGTTTTGCAGGTGATTAAGTATCTATTCAGTTAGTGAAGACCACTTGAGGCTTGATCACTTGCTTTCCTCCCTCTTTGATCTCCAATTCAATCGCTTCACAATCTTCACGTATATGCTACACGTTATGAATATGCATATGTATTTGATTGTAAAGCTTTTGCTAACAAGTCCTAAAGACAAGTTTAAAACTGGAACTCTGTTTAAGAATTTAAAATGACACTGGTGCTAGTGGTTTGGGTTTGGGCTAAGCAACATGATCAAGTGATAAGTGCATTTTCATCACTTGTGTGTTACTCATCTAAATAGGTTGAACAGAACAGTGGTGATCCAGAGCTCCAATGGAGATAAAAAATTTTCTTGTGAGTTCCTTGTCACAAGAAAGTAATCTGGACCAAAAATTAGAATTTTTCAATGAGTAGGTCACTCAGAACAATCCCCTAAGCGTTTAGGCAAAAAGGAATTAATTCTGAATAAATTTGCACTTTCATGCAAATTCAAGTGAACCAAAATTTGAAACATAGCTCAGAGAGCATGCATGAATTTTCCTAGGATTTTTGGAACTAGGAATTGCCCAGAACTGAATTTCTAAGTTTTGGAAATTTTTCTGAAAATGTTTCTGTATTCATTTGAACACAGCAACTTGAAATCAGAATTCTCCTAACCAAATCAACTCTAAATGAGCTGAAATTTTTACAGGAGTTAACTAACATCCTAAATAATATTCTGGCAAAACGTGAGGAGTTTTGGATGAACCAAACTCCCTCTAAAATTCTTTTGCTAAAAAGCTTTAAAGAATTTTCCAGAATTAAATAATGAATTTAATACAAATTGGGTTCCATATTTGGATAGAGTTTTTCCATCTGAATCCAATCCAATTTGAATCTTCTTATGAATTTGTGAAGTTTGGCTATACTCTGGAATTTTCTTTCTATTGAAAATCCTAGACGCAGTAGCTGGGCTCGTGGAATTTAAATTCAGCCATTCCGGTGCGAGCCACACCGAAGCCACAGACTTTTCCCCGCGTGGACGCAATGGATCCCGGTTTCACAGAGGATCCCACAGTGCCGTTTATCACGCTGACAGGCGGGCCCGACCAACCTTCTTCTTCCTCCGTTCATTTCCCGCGCGGGCGCCCTTTCCCCTCGCCGGCAGCGGCGGTGCGCCACTGATCTTTGTTCCCCAATGGAATTAAGGCCAGAATCTCGCTGCTAGCCCCAATTCGACCATGAGGAACTCGTCCCTGTGCTCACCAGAGGCCGGTGATGGCTCTAAATCACCGGGCGACGTGCTGCGGCTCGATTCTTGCTCTGGCGACATTGCGCGCCCTCTCTAGACCCCCAAATTCGAGAGCTTTTGGTCCTACAGCATCAGTGAGTCATGGCCATGCTCGACATGTACTCCTTTTTTATCAGAAACGGCTCTAGGTAAGGTTCCCCTGTGCGCCCGAGTGTCCCTGCCATGGCCGCCGATCGGAAACTTCAAAATCGGCTGCCTCTACCCGGTTTTAAGCTAGGTCTATGAAGGAAATTGGGTCGCCAACAGGTCTAGCCCATTTGTGCACAATTTAGTGAACTAACGACTAGAATTGAGTGGGAATTTCGGAGTTTCATACCGAGAGGTCCGTGGAGCTGCACCGGAAGAAAAACGCCGAATTCGCGCACGACGATTCATGGCGTGAGCTGAGGTTTGGGGAGGAGCAACGTGAAGTCCCGTCGCGTCGCAGAGTGTGCTCGCTCGGCCATGAAAGTGTCCGGTGCGAGCTGTCCACGAGAGCCCGAGCTACAGTTGCTTTAGGTCACCGCATGACGAACCCGTTCTAGGGTGGGGAACACCGGAAGCTGTGGTTTTTGCTCTGAGGTATTTGGAGGATGGTCGAGCCTTGCCGTTTTGTAGCTCAGGGCGACGTCACATGCGCGGTTTCATAGATTTACAGTAGCAACCGAGGCGGCGGCGAGCTGGGCTGTTATCGGGTGCGAGGAGGAGACAAAACCGTAGTAGCTCGGTTCAGAGATGAAAAAGATCAAGCCGAGAGGCAACGAGGCAGCTAAGCTGGTTGCCAGCACATGTAATTTAGCGAGGAGATGGCTCGACTGGCCGCTCGGTGGCGCTCTGTGAGTCCTCGGACTGTTCGAGTGAAACAAAGCACCGAGACTTTAGCTGCTTCAGTGAAAACACAGAGAACAGAAGGGTTGCTTTGGGTACAAGTCACAATTTATCTCACTGACATGTGGGGTCCACCCCTGCTCCTCCCCAAAAAATCTTACAAATTTGGCAATTGACCAAATTCAAATGTGGAGCTAAATTCTTGGAACTCATTTGGACCTGTGGCCAAACTTCTTCCAAATTCGAATTTGAACTTGAATTCAAATGCCCCTTTGTGTCCTCTTGCAAATGCTTTGCCAAATACTTCCCAATATGGTAAAAATTTATATTCCCACAAATTTGGATCTGAGGATTTCAATTATAGAATCAACTTTTAAATTTGGTTGCTTCACTTAGAATGTTTGCAACCACAGTTTGTATTCCATTTTTGAAATGACCACTTTTGAATTTAGTGAACAAGTTTGGTTTGCTCATAACACATACTTGGTCACTTTTATGTCCTAGTCTGAACCTCACCAGTTCAGTTTGAACTTTGCCTTTCAAATTTGACTTCTGCACAAATTCAAACATGGTCATAATTTACTCCTTTTTAGCTCACCCTCAAATAAAAAGGTTGCCACCATAAATCTCCTCAATTTCAAATGTATGAGGTTCCATGTATATTCAAAAATTTGGCGGCACTTCGAGGTGAGCATTTTAGTCTAAAGACCTTCTTTTTATTCTTTCTCAAACACATGTATGATTTACACATGAGTTTAACTCCACCTTGGTCCAAATCATTCTAATGAATGCTTGAACCAGTGTTGTTGAACCCCACATATACCATCCCGTGTAAGAAAGTTTTTGTAAGTCCCATTTTCCATGAACCCGAAACACAATGACGTTCAAACATCCGTTTCTTTACATTCACGTTTTTGGGACTATTACATTCCTCCCCCCTTAAAAAGAATCTCATCCCAAGATTCCAAAGGAAGAACGAGACGGGAGAGGTAATTTCAAGCTGTATGATGATAAAAGTTCCGGATAGTTCATGCAGAGGTAATCTTTACTTTCCACGCTGTTTCCTCTGTGGTATGATTACTCCACAGCACCTTGTAAAACCTAATCTCTGGTTCCAGGTGTTCCGGATCTTTTCATCGATAGTCTGAACCGGTTGCTCGGGGTAGGCACGATCCGGCTTGAACTCATCGATTGCTTTGGTGCGGACAGCAATGGTAACTTTGAGGCACTTCCGTAGCTGTGACACATGAAATATGTCTTGAACACCAGCAAGGCTTGCCGGTAGTTCCAGCCGGTAGGCTACGGGTCCACACTTCTCCGTGATAGCAAATGGATCTAAGACTAGGGGAGCAAAATCTCCCCTTTACATCGGACTAGTGAATTCCATTCATCGGAGACATGCGAAGATAAACGTGTTCTCCGCCGTCGAAATGCAACGGTCTACGCCTTTGATCATCGTAGCTTTTCTATCGGGATTGTACAACCTTCAAGTTCGCTTCTATTGTCCGAACTCGGTCATCGGCTTTGTTGACTAATCAACCCCGAACAGTACTCTTTCACCGTACTCACACCACTTCAGCGGTGTGCGACATTTCCGGCCGTAGAGATTCATCTTACGAGGTATAACTATACGGTCTTTAAACCATAGAGTACCCTCATTGTCCTTCCTGAACCACCTCCTCTCTCCGTTGTCTATTCTTCTCCGTATGTGAGACATACTCTTGTATCTCCTTTGAACCTCAGCAATCTTTCCGCAGATTGTTGGAACGGGAGCAATGTTATAGAGTGCTCCATATGAAATGACACGGAGACTTGGTTCCTCTTCTTTCAACTCAGCAATCGCCAAGTTGTGAACGTGGGTTCTTCTGACTAACACGTCAGCGACCACTTTCACTTTTCCCAGATGGTAGTGGATCTCGATTTCATAATCTTTTATGAGTTCTAATCATCTTCGAGAACACCCTTGCACCAACTAGTTGATCGGTTAAACTATCGATGCGGGGTGCGGTACTGGTTCTTTATAGTGATGGCATTGAGCGAACGATAATCAACACTTAATCTTAGTGTCTCATCGTTCTTCTTAACAAACAGTGCAGAGCAACCCCAAGGCGATGAGCTCGGTCGTATAAAACCTTTGCTCATAAGTTCACTTAGTTGCTCCTTCAACTCCGCTAGTTCATTGGATGCCATCTTATACGGCCTTCGTGGAATCAGTGTTGTTTCCGGCATCAGTTCAATCTTGAACTTGATGTCCCGTTAACCGGCATGCCCGGTAACTCATTGGAAACACATCGGATATTCACGTCCCATCAGAATATCCTCGAGTTGAATCACTTCCGTGTGGTAGGCCTAACCAGTTCTCTTTACTGCACAGAACATACTTTTCTGCACTTAACACAGATGTGGATCCGTTTATCAGCATTTTCATAACTCAAGTTGAATACAAAAGTTAGAGTTAACTTCAGTATCTTTTCAACGAGTATTCTTTAAAGGTCCCAAAAATGTGAATACAAAGAAACATGAGTTTGCACAAATAATAGAGTCATGTGTATGAAAAAGGGGCTTAGTTGAAACTTTTTCCCACATATGATAACATAGGTGAGATTCTTCTAAACAAACATAGGGCTATTGCATGGATGGACCTAATGTGGATTAAAACCACAGAATTGAAGAGCTCAAGTGCAATGGAAGGGTTTAAAAATCAGAGATGGACTAAAGGTAAATTCAAACTCCAAGTGAGGGAAGGACACAATGAGAAATTCAAAACTGTTGTGTCCAAACTATTGTTTGCAGCAGCTAACACAAGGATCAAGTGGCATATTTGAATTCCTTAGGTCCAAATTAGTGGGGAGGCAAAGTGTCATTAATTTTTGAAAAGATTTGCTGCTCATTTTTCCAAAGGGAGTCAAATGTGCAAAGAATTCAAATGAACATTTGAATTTGCATGGAATTTGTCCAAACTTGTCAAATGAGCTCAGTTTCCAATTTTCCAACAATTGGGTTGGATAATTGTCAAACTTTGGAGATATTTTGAGGAAAAGAGGTACTGAATTGTGGGGCCAACATGTCATTGGGGGAAATGAGTGTGCAAAAGATCTTCAGCTCAGGCGGTGCACGGTCTCTGTTTTTCTCCTACTCGCGAAGTCATCGCGCCACCGAGACCGCCTCGGTCTTTCTCACCGTGCGACACCGGGGCAAAGCCGACGCCACCTCTCCCTCGCGACCTCTGTGCTGGCGAGCTGTTTCCCCCCCTCCTTATCACGCAGCTCGCGCGTTGTCCTCGGTTCCCACTCTCGCGCGCACAACAGGGACCTCCCGGCGCCGTTTCTCGTTCTGTCTGTTGCAAACCGCGTCGCCCCCTCCACTGCCCGAGTGATCCACGGAAGAAGTGAGCGCCAGCGTGTGCTCTAGCGACCCATCGCTCTACTCCGTGGCGTTGTCGCATCGTTTGATCACAATTTGACGAATTTCACCGGGCACCGAGGCTCACCATCGGGAAACTGAGCGGGTCTCACGTGGACAGCCCCACTGAGAGATTCTCCGGCCCGAGCTAGAGCGCCCTCGGATGCGCTGGGAGCCCCTGATGCTCATCCCCGAAGCTCAAGCCATGAGATGATCTACCGGGCTCGAATTTGGGAAAAGATCGCCGTCGGGCACCATCCGACCTTCTGATACGGTAATACCAAATTCGATTGTCCCTCTCACTCTTAGGCCATCAAATCTTGCACACACGAGCTGGGCTAGCCGGCGATCTTTTGCCCTTTTGCAACCAATGCTTGAAAACCATTGTGCACGACGTATTTCACACTTTCTCCACGGCGGTTATGGTGGGGCGGTTCGGGCTCCCGATGAGAACTAGGTTAGGGCCATTTGCAGGCTGCTTCACCACCCGGACGATCCTCCCTGGCGTCCACTGGTGCTGTAGTGCCGTTCCACCGAGGTCTGGGCAGGCTAGGATGACCGGGCTACGTTGCCGAACCGGTCCAGAGCCGCCGCGCCGTGGCCAGCTAGGTTAGAGCCATCGCCGGCCGGGGAAGAGGGTTCCATCGCATTCAGCACGTGAAATAAGGCCCTAGCGGCGAGGGAGAG
The DNA here is from genome assembly GCA_030760725.1 of Neostapfia colusana. NCBI lineage: Eukaryota > Viridiplantae > Streptophyta > Magnoliopsida > Poales > Poaceae > Neostapfia > Neostapfia colusana. The sequence continues at coordinate 71,365,249 of JASWHV010000015.1, forward strand.
CTCGGGGGATGGCCGGGAGGCTGGGATCCGTCGAACTCCGGCGAGCACGGCGGCGCGCGGGCGCGGGGGTCGGAGGTAGAAGACGACCCGGTGGGTCCCGCCCGTCAGCGACGGTTTTTCAAATATTTGATCGGCTGTGGCGCAGGGATCTGGTGTGGTGGCACGGAAAATACCCTGTAGCCTCGTGTGGCTTGCCCCGACGCGTGATACCTGTCCCCGGACCCACAGCCAGTATTTGAACATTTTGGGAATTTCAGTTTTCAGTTCAAACTTTGAATAGCTACAACTTTGGGTAGGAGAATCCAAAAATTGTGAAACGAATTTTGTTGGATTCCTCTGATAGAGTACTATCCAACTGTAGAACCCAATTTGTATGAAACCCTTTATTTAATTCTGAAAAATTCTTTAAACTTTCTAGCAAAAGAATTTTTGAGGGAGTTTGATTAATCCAAAGATCCTCAAATTTTGCCAGAATAGTCTTTAGGGTATTAGTGAACACCTGTAAAATTCTCAACTCATTTGGAGTTGATTTAGTTAGGTTAATTCTGATTTTAAGTTTCTGTATTCAAATGAATACAGAAAACTATTTCAGAGAATTTCCAAAACTTGGAAATTCAGTTCTAGCTATTCTTTAGTTCCAAAAATACTAGGAAAATTCATGCAAACTCTATGAGCTATAATGGAAATTGTAGTTCACCAAATTTTGCATGAACATGGGTGTGATCTCAGAATTAATTCTTCATTGCTTAATTGCTTGGAAAATTATTCTGAACAAACCACTCAATAAAAAGTGCTAATTTTTGGTCCAGAGTGTTTTCTTGTGACAAGGAACACACATGAAAATCCTCAGCTCTATTGGAGCCCTGGATCACCCCTGTTCCTTTTAACCTCCTTAAGTGATCAATATAGAAGAGGGGGAAAACCACTTAGCCTTTAATCATATGCTTAGATCCAAACCTAAACCACTAGCACCAGTGTCATTTTAAATTCTTAATCAGAGTTCCAGTTTTCGAAAACTTGTTATTAGGACTTGTAGCAAAGTCTTTACAATTAAACGATATGCATACTCATCACGTGTAGTATCTACGTGGAGGAGTTGAAGTCATCGGAGTAGAAATCAAGGAAGGAGAAAAGAGGTTGATCAAGCACCAAGTGGTCTTCACTAACTGCATATATATATAAGTCACCTGCAAAACAAAGGCAAGCCCCGGTTTGCATCAAATTTACAAGTTGTTATTTGTATTCACTTCATACGTCTAGTATTATATTTATTGCATTACGTCTAGATGGTATGAAACCCCAAATGCATGACCCAGAAGACCCTGGAGTTTAATGTAGGATAGGTTATCAACTAATTATAACTGTTGTTCTCAATAAAAGTGGATTAAAAGAGGCATAACTCGAGTAGGCAGATTCCTACTCGTGAAATGGGATTAAGGGGGATCAATCGGAAGAGTTGGGAATTGATCCTCATAGTTGGGAATGGAGACCGGGCAGTGGATGGAAGGTCAAGGACGTAGTCCTGTGAGCCTAGTCTATGTCTGAGTCGATTAAGGCCCGTTCTCGTGTGCAGCCCCGCTGGACAAGTTTGAGTTGTGTACCGGATGCATACTGGCTATATGGGACCCAGGAAACCGATGTAACATGTTAACCGGGGTGTCGAGGCATACCTCATCGTCTGATGCCGATGCTGAAAGGATAGAGAAGTCGGCTCTACGAGGGTTTGCCGTAGAGAGACTTAATCCCAGTCGGTGGGACCGGTTCGACATTTGGGTGTCGTGTGAAAGGTGGCCACGTACGGCGTCAGTGACGGTTGCTGTGTGCAACGTCGAGTACGGGCGTACGTGTCGTGTCAGCCGGGTGTTTTTGATTGCAATCACCGTCGCTCGCGGTAGTGAGCATACTTGTACACTGAGTCGTGACGTAGTAATAAACCGGGGAGATATTTAATATGCTTCGTGGGTAATCCTCATAATGGAGATGAGGAACGATCAACACTTCACTAAATTTAATTTCCACCTTGGGCTAGAAGCGTCGAGACAAAGCGTTTCTTGTTTGATTGTGGAGTCTCGACGTTGATGGCGCAAGATCTGTATGAGTCTAGGATAGTTCACTAAAGTTACTTTCACCTCGGGCAAGTGACATCGAGATGAAGCGTTTCTTGTTCGATTGTGGGGTCTCGATGTAAGTTGCGCGAGGTCTATAAAAGTTGATTAAAACTGGAAGCAAGGACTCTCCTTTAGCTCAAGTTCATCGTTTATGAAAAATGCTATCATCAGCCCTCTATTTCCATCATATAGAGTTTCATGACTAGGGTGACGGGTCAGTCTTGCTGAGCTTCGTGCTCACAGATACTGCACAAGTTGTTTTGCAGGAAATAACTGTACGCTGAGATGTACGGGTGCCTAAGGAGATTCGGAACTCTCCGAGTGGTGAACTCAGGGCAACCCCTGCCGCTGCTGCTGTGATAGTGTTGCTAGTGAGAAGGTTCCGCGGGCTGGACACCTTCTCTGTTGCTTAGCATAGATATGAGTCGTGAGTTGTAATAGTCTTCCGCTGTAGTTTATTTTGAGAAGTATTTGCAAACTCAAAACTTTGTAAGTTTCCGCCTGATTTATGTAATATGATGCTTTATTATGTGTGCTGTTGGGTGCCGCATCGCACGGCACCACCCAATGCGATTCCCAGGCGAGGTATCCCGTCCCCGTGAGTGATCGGGACGGCGGGGTCCTCACAGCGTGGTATCAGAGCCGCATTGGTAATAGCACACGGAATAAGGATTGTATTACGACAAAAACTTAGGATACGGTGAGGAAACGATATTAGGCCCACATAAGGACTATAGTAGTATAGTTACTTAAAGTGGCATAACTAACTTATGTGTTATAATTCTGAATTTTGATTCTGTAACGACGCACCTACGTTCTGGTAAGAATGGTAAGGAACGCCACCGAAAGCGGTTCAATTTCGGTTAGCTCCCCTGACGAGGAAAGTGGTTCAGGGATAGGTCTCACAGCTTGGTGTGAGACGTTAATATGAAACTCTTGAACTCTTCATGTTCCTGAGTTCATATGGAACGCTGATCCCTAGCGTGCATTAGGCAAGTAAGTGGAGACCCCATCGCGTGGTTAGTAACGCGAGAGTGTGTTCGTCTGGAAGTAGCCCAGGAGAACATACGCAGCGCTTGCCATCGGCGTGCCCTGCAGGGCAGTAGGTGGTATCCGTTGGGCTGATAACATTCCCAACCGTGACGACCCGTTCATGACATATTCGGGTTCCCCGTCGTGTGGTGTTGAAACACGATCGCGTACCTTGAGACGTGACTTAACTCAAGGACGGCCGTATGATAATGATACGGGCGTTTGTATTTATTTTCAATTATAGAACTGCCTGAAATGAGAAAAACTTTGAGTGCACCACTATTGAGTGTTCTTCTGCAGGTACCAACCACGTAGTATCCCGGGTAGTACACGTGTGCGAGAGACCGTTTAATGCCACTGATTATACGTATATACCGGTATAATCCGGTTTAGGATTTTCTTTTGGAGAGACAACGTAGTACCGACATGGTTCTTACGGTGCATCGACACCGTACCACACCTAATAACCTCTTCCCTATGAAGAAATGAGTCATGAGCTAACTTTCTACTAAAAATGGAAGTTTGAAACAAATATTAGTTACTGAACTCTTATTTTGAACTAAGATTCAAATGAGAGAGTGTCTAGGTTTCAAAGATTTCAAAAACAGAGTGCTCTGTTTCTAGCAGAAATTCTTGCTGGATTTTTACAGAGCATAACTCTGAGTAGCTTTAACCAATTAAGGTGTATGATACAGGTCTCGAGAGATTTTCAAGTGCTCTACAACTTTCTTGTAGACCCCCAGAGCAAAAGTACAGATTAAGTTGGTGAAAAGTTCAGTTGAAGGCAAAGTGTTCAGAACCAGGACAGTAACAAAGCCTCGCTGAACCCTTCTGTTTTTAAGCTATAACTTCCTGTAGAAACATCCCTAGGAGGCCTTTGGATACTCGTTGGAAAGATATTAAAGTTAACTTTAACTTTGATATTCGACTCGAGTTACGAAAGTGCTTTTAACTGGATCAGAATCTGATCTGTTTGAAGACCAATCAGTCGGCTTGTAAATCCTTGCTGTTGGATACATCAGTTTGCACTTAAACCATTTTGCTTGCATGTTGAGGTTTCATTATCAGTGTTGCACTACTTTGTTTATGGAATAAATCAAGTGATAGTGTTGAACTGATAATGAACTCGTGCAATTGCAGAATGGTGCGAACTCGTTCCATGAGTGAGGTGGGTGGTTCCAGTGGTGGTGGTGGTGATAACCCTACACAGCGGGAGCAGCAAGCTCCGCAACAGCAGCCTTCACCAGGACCTTCACCCACGGTCACAATGGCGGACATTCTGGCCGCCATGACGGGTGCAAGCAATGAGCGAACCGACTTGCTCCGCACCCTAGTGATGAATACATCCCGTCCAGGGGGATGTCAATACGAAGACTTGCGCCAACCGCAACTGAATTCCTATGTTGAGTTCTTGGCAACTCAACCACCGGTTTTCATTGAATCTAAGGATCCTCTGGTGGCGGATAGCTGGATCCGTACCATTGAATCTAAGTTCGGGTTGCTTCAATGCACCGAACATCAGAAGGTTTTATACGCGGCGCAACAACTTCACGGGTCCGCCAGTGCATGGTGGGCAAATCAACTCGCCTCCTTACCAGCTGGACATGACTGTACATGGGCAGAATTCCGGAAGGCATTTCTCGCGTATCATGTTCCGTCCGGGATAATTCAGCGGAAACTCGAGGAGTTCCTGGCCTTAAAACAAGGAGGGAGGGGTGCATACGAGCATTCACGAGTGTTCAACAAGCTGGCGCAGTATGCGCCTCAACATGTGAACACCGAAGCACAAAAGTGTGAATGGTTTTTCCGCAGCCTCAATCCCAAGCTAAAAGAGAGACTCGTTTTAACTGATCGAAAGAACTTCAACGAATTGATGAGTGCTGCCATCATGGTCGAAGATGCTTAGCGGGAAGTTCAGGCTGAGAAAAGAAAGAACCATGTACCACCGGAGAGTAGCAGTAGTGCTCCTCAGAAATACCGGATGGTAGACAGTACCTTGAACTGTCAGCTGATGCAGCCGGCTCGACGACTCCAGCAATATTCCAGTCGATCATCCCAATACTCTGATTTCGGACAGCTGCAACAACGGTATAGGCAGCCACGTTATTCTGCTCCTCAAGTGTTCTTGCCGCAGCAGAATACCACCAATGTCCATGCACAGAGCAACCAGGAACCGGCTGAGAAACTGTGCTTCACGTGCGGGTATTTGGGTCACATCAGCAGAAAGTGTCCAGAAAGGATACGCCACAAAGAAACTACACCAAAGCGGGGTATGAATCAACCCCGTGCTCAGCTTCAAGGAACAGCACCAAAACCCGGGTGCATTTATCATACAGCTCTAGAGGATATGCCAGATGGGGCACCTGTACTAGCGGGAATGTTCACCCTCAATGGACTGCCCGTATTAATTCTGTTTGACTCTGGAGCTACACACAATTTCATCAGCAGGATGTTTGTGTGCAAAGCTGAGCTCTCCACCTCTACACCGAAGGATCACTACCTTATCCGCTCACCGGGTGGAAATATAGCTGCTAATGAAGTAGTGATCAAAGCACCCTTGTGCTTAGGTGGAAACTTATACCCCACCACCCTCATTGTGTTAGAGGGGCAGAAGATCGACGTGATTCTAGGAATGGCGTGGATGAACTACCACGGGGCTGTTCTTGATATTGGTCCACGGATTGTTAGTTTGGACTCTCCAATCTACGGTATCCAAACGCTCATACTTGAAGCCGTGGATTCTAAAAATCCAGTGGTATACCACAGTGTGACCACGAAACTGGAGGATATTCCAGTGGTCCGTGAGTACCGAGATGTGTTTCCCGACGATCTTCCAGGGATGCCGCCCGAGAGGGATGTGGTATTCAAGATCGAGTTAGCACCGGGAACCACACCAATATCTCGGAGGCCGTACAAAATGTCTCCGAAGGAATTAGCTGAACTAAAAGAACAGCTAAAGGACTTAATGGACAAAGGGTTCATCCAACCAAGCTCATCGCCATGGGGCTGTTCAGCCCTTTTTGTGAAGAAAAAGGATTAGTCACTTCGATTATGTGTGGATTATCGGCCGCTGAATGCAGTGACGATCAAAAATAAATATCCGTTGCCGCGGATCGATATATTATTTGATCAGTTAGTGGGTGCCAAGGTATTTTCCAAGATGGACTTACGGTCTGGTTATCATCAAATAAAGATCAGAGCGGAGGATATACCGAAGACGGCCTTCTCGACTAGATACGGGCTCTATGAGTATCTAGTCATGTCTTTCGGGCTAACAAATGCACCCGCACATTTCATGTATCTCATGAATTCTGTATTCATGCCAGAGTTGGATCAGTTCGTCGTGGTTTTCATCGACGACATTCTCGTTTACTCCAAATCGGAGGAGGAGCACACCAAACATCTCCATATTGTGCTCCAACGCCTACGAGAACATAAGCTGTATGCCAAATTCAGCAAGTGTGAATTTTGGATCAGAAAAGTACCATTTTTAGGCCACATTATTTCAGCAGAGGGTGTGGCCGTGGATCCAACAAAAATTGAGCAAGTCTTGAAGTGGGAGTCTCCGACATCGGTTCATAAAATCCGCAGTTTCTTAGGACTAGCGGGTTATTACCGGATATTTATTCCCAGCTTCTCGAAGGTGGATAAACCAATGACGGAGTTATTAAAGAAGAGCAGCAAGTATGTGTGGACAGGGGCCTGTGAAGAGGCATTTCAAACTCTAAAGAAACGTCTCACAACGGCACCGGTGTTAGCCCAACCGGATACAACAAAGCCATTTGATGTTTATTGCGATGCCTCAGGCATTGGACTTGGCTGCGTCTTAATGCAAGATAGACGCGTGATCGCGTATGGGTCTCGTCAACTCCGCAACCACGAGCAGCACTACCCCACTCATGACCTAGAACTCGCTGCAGTGGTGCTTGCGTTGAAGATGTGGAGGCACTACTTACTTGGAAATTTAGTGCACCTCTACACCGACCATAAGAGCCTCAAATATATATTCACTCAGAAGGATATTAATATGAGGCAGCGGAGATGGCTGGAATTAATTAAAGACTATGAGCTCGAGATCCATTACCATCCGGGCAAAGCTAACGTGGTGGCTGATGCACTCAGTCGTAAGTCCCACGTTAATAATTTGGCAGTTGTTCCGGAGGAGGAAGAACCAAGCTTGCGAGTGATTCCGTATGGGGTGTTGTATAACCTTGCTCTTGTGCCTACCATCAGAGAGGAGATTGTACAAGCCCAGAAGAGAGATAGAGGAATGCGGAATATACGAGCAAGGATTAAAGAGGATAAGATGAAATGTTTCCGGGAAGATGATCAAGGCGTGTTATGGTTTAAGGACCGTATCGTGGTACCCCGGAACCTGAAGCTAAGAAAGAAGATCTTGGACGAAGCTCATATGTCCAAGTACTCGATACATCCAGGGAGCAATAAGATGTATCAAGATCTTAAAACGAAATTTTGGTGGACTCGGATGAAGCGAGAAATTGCCAAATATGTATCTGAATGTGATACATGTCGGCGAGTCAAGGCTGACCACATAAAGAAAGCGGGAATGCTGCAACCATTAAACGTTCCAGCATGGAAGTGGGAGGACATCAGCATGGACTTTATTGTCGGACTGCCTCTCACGTCCAGAAAGCATGACTCCATTTGGGTGATTGTTGATCGCTTAACCAAATCAGCCCACTTCATCCCAGTAAATACGGGATTCCATACTAAACAATATGCAGAGTTGTATCTCTCCAGAATTGTGTGCTTGCATGGAGTCCCCAAGACCATTATATCAGACCGAGGTTCAATATTTGTTGCTCGTTTCTGGGAGCAACTACATGAATCTCTGGGAACAAAGTTAATCAGAAGCTCAGCATACCACCCTCAGACGGATGGTCAAACGGAGAGGGTGAACCAGATTTTGGAAGATATGCTGAGGGCATGTGCCATAGATCATGGAAACAACTGGGATAACCATTTGCCATTAGCAGAGTTCTCCTACAACAATGGTTACCAATCCAGTATTAAAATGGCACCATACGAAGCACTTTATGGCAGGAAGTGCCGCACACCACTCAATTGGTGTGAATCGGGCGAAAGGGTGATTTTCGGCATCGATCTTGTAAAAGATGCCGAAGAGCGGGTCCAGCTGATTCAAGAAAACCTCAGGGCCGCTCAATCTCGCCAGAAAAGCTATGCGGACCAGCGACGCCGACCCTTGTGTTTTGAAGTCGGAGATCACGTCTATCTCCGAGTATCCCCGATGAAGGGAATTCATCGATTCAGTGTCAAGGGAAAGCTAGCTCCTCGCTTTGTGGGTCCGTTCCTTATTACAGAACGGTGTGGGCCGGTAGCCTACCGTTTGGAGCTGCCGCCATCCTTATCGGGCATCCACGACATCTTCCATGTCTCACACTTGAGAAAGTGTTTGAAGAAACCGACGGACATCCTTTCAGAAGACATGGAAATATTGCAACCGGACCTCACCTATGCCGAGAAGCCTATCAAGATTATCGACGAGAAGAGCCGGATCACTCAAAATCGGGCTTTGAAATTTTACAAAGTCCTGTGGAGTAATCACACACCGGAAGAAGCGACTTGGGAGAGTGAAGATTTCCTCCACAAGAACTATCCAGAACTTTTGTCGTAGTTGTTGTAATTACCTTCCGCCTCATCTTTCTTTTTTAATCTCGGGACGAGATTCTTTTAAGGGGGGAGGGTTGTAAAGGTCCCAAAAATGTGAATACAAAGAAACATGAGTTTGCACAAATAATAGAGTCATGTGTATGAAAAAGGGGCTTAGTTGAAACTTTTTCCCACATATGATAACATAGGTGAGATTCTTCTAAACAAACATAGGGCTATTGCATGGATGGACCTAATGTGGATTAAAACCACAGAATTGAAGAGCTCAAGTGCAATGGAAGGGTTTAAAAATCAGAGATGGACTAAAGGTAAATTCAAACTCCAAGTGAGGGAAGGACACAATGAGAAATTCAAAACTGTTGTGTCCAAACTATTGTTTGCAGCAGCTAACACAAGGATCAAGTGGCATATTTGAATTCCTTAGGTCCAAATTAGTGGGGAGGCAAAGTGTCATTAATTTTTGAAAAGATTTGCTGCTCATTTTTCCAAAGGGAGTCAAATGTGCAAAGAATTCAAATGAACATTTGAATTTGCATGGAATTTGTCCAAACTTGTCAAATGAGCTCAGTTTCCAATTTTCCAACAATTGGGTTGGATAATTGTCAAACTTTGGAGATATTTTGAGGAAAAGAGGTACTGAATTGTGGGGCCCACATGTCATTGGGGGAAATGAGTGTGCAAAAGATCTTCAGCTCAGGCGGTGCACGGTCTCTGTTTTTCTCCTCCTCGCGAAGTCATCGCGCCACCGAGACCGCCTCGGTCTTTCTCACCGTGCGACACCGGGGCAAGGCCGACTCCACCTCTCCCTCGCGACCTCTGTGCTGGCGAGCTGTTTCCCCCCCTCCTTATCACGCAGCTCGCGCGTTGTCCTCGGTTCCCACTCTCGCGCGCACAACAGGGACCTCCCGGCGCCGTTTCTCGTTCTGTCTGTTGCAAACCGCGTCGCCCCCTCCACTGCCCGAGTGATCCACGGAAGAAGTGAGCGCCAGCGTGTGCTCTAGCAACCCATCGCTCTACTCCGTGGCGTTGTCGCATCGTTTGATCACAATTTGACGAATTTCACCGGGCACCGAGGCTCACCATCGGGAAACTGAGCGGGTCTCACGTGGACAGCCCCACCGAGAGATTCTCCGGCCCGAGCTAGAGCGCCCTCGGATGCGCTGGGAGCCCCTGATGCTCATCCCCGAAGCTCAAGCCATGAGATGATCTACCGGGCTCGAATTTGGGAAAAGATCGCCGTCGGGCACCATCCGACCTTCTGATACGGTAATACCAAATTCGATTGTCCCTCTCACTCTTAGGCCATCAAATCTTGCACACACGAGCTGGGCTAGCCGGCGATCTTTTGCCCTTTTGCAACCAATGCCTGAAAACCATTGTGCACGACGTATTTCACACTTTTTCCACGGCGGTTATGGTGGGGCGGTTCGGGCTCCCGATGAGAACTAGGTTAGGGCCATTTGCAGGCTGCTTCACCACCCGGACGATCCTCCCTGGCGTCCACTGGTGCTGTAGTGCCGTTCCACCGAGGTCTGGGCAGGCTAGGATGACCGGGCGACGTTGCCGAACTGGTCCAGAGCCGCCGCGCCGTGGCCAGCTAGGTTAGAGCCATCGCCAGCCGGGGAAGAGGGTTCCATCGTGTTCAGCATGTGAAATAAGGCCCTAGCGGCGAGGGAGAGCTCGGGGGATGGCCGGGAGGCTGGGATCCATCGAACTCCGGCGAGCACGGCGGCGCGCGAGCGCGGGGGTCGGAGGTAGAAGACGACCCGGTGGGTCCCGCCCGTCAGCGACGGTTTTTCAAATATTTGAACTGCTGTGGCGCAGGGATCTGGTGTGGTGGCGCGGGAAATACCCTGTAGCCTCGTGTGGCTTGCCCCGACGTGTGACACCTGTCCCCGGACCCGCAGCCAGTATTTGAACATTTTGGGGAATTTCAGTTTTCAGTTCAAACTTTGAATAGCTACAACTTTGGGTAGGAGAATCCAAAAATTGTGAAACGAATTTTGTTGGATTCCTCTGATAGAGTACTATCCAACTGTAGAACCCAATTTGTATGAAACCCTTTATTTAATTCTGAAAAATTCTTTAAAGCTTTCTAGCAAAAGAATTTTTGAGGGAGTTTGGTTAATCCAAAGATCCTCAAATTTTGCCAGAATAGTCTTTAGGGTATTAGTGAACACCTGTAAAATTCTCAACTCATTTGGAGTTGATTTAGTTAGGTTAATTATGATTTTAAGTTTCTGTATTCAAATGAATACAGAAAACAATTTCAGAGAATTTCCAAAACTTGGAAATTCAGTTCTAGCTATTCTTTAGCTCCAAAAATACTAGGAAAATTCATGCAAACTCTATGAGCTATAATGGAAATTTTAGTTCACCAAATTTTGCATGAACATGGGTGTGATCTCAGAATTAATTCTTCATTGCTTAATTGTTTGGAAAATTATTCTGAACAAACCACTCAATAAAAAGTGCTAATTTTTGGTCCAGAGTGTTTTCTTGTGACAAGGAACACACATGAAAATCCTCAGCTCCATTGGAGCCCTGGATCACCCCTGTTCCTTTTAACCTCCTTAAGTGATCAATATAGAAGAGGGGGAAAACCACTTAGCCTTTAATCATATGCTTAGATCCAAACCTAAACCACTAGCACCAGTGTCATTTTAAATTCTTAAACAGAGTTCCAGTTTTCGAAAACTTGTTATTAGGACTTGTAGCAAAGTCTTTACAATTAAACGATATGCATACTCATCACGTGTAGTATCTACGTGGAGGAGTTGAAGTCATCGGAGTAGAAATCAAGGAAGGAGAAAAGAGGTTGATCAAGCACCAAGTGGTCTTCACTAACTGCATATATATATATATATATAAGTCACCTGCAAAACAAAGGCAAGCCCCGGTTTGCATCAAATTTATAAGTTGTTATTTGTATTCACTTCATACGTCTAGTATTATATTTATTGCATTACGTCTAGATGGTATGAAACCCCAAATGCATGACCCAGAAGACCCTGGAGTTTAATGTAGGATAGGTTATCAACTAATTATAACTGTTGTTCTCAATAAAAGTGGATTAAAAGAGGCATAACTCGAGTAGGCAGATTCCTACTCGTGAAATGGGATTAAGGGGGATCAATCGGAAGAGTTGGGAATTGATCCTCATAATTGGGAATGGAGACCAGGCAGTGGATGGAAGGTCAAGGACGTAGTCCTGTGAGCCTAGTCTATGTCTGAGTCGATTAAGGCCCGTTCTCCTGTGCGGCCCCGCTGGACAAGTTTGAGTTGTGTACCAGATGCATACTAGCTATATGGGACCCAGGAAACCGATGTAACATGTTAACCGGGTGTCGAGGCATACCTCACCGTCTGATGCCGATGCTGAAAGGATAGAGAAGTCGGCTCTACGAGGGTTTGCCGTAGAGAGACTTAATCCCAGTCGGTGGGACCGGTTCGACATTTGGGTGTCGTGTGAAAGGTGGCCACGTACAGCGTCAGTGACGGTTGCTGTGTGCAACGTCGAGTACGGGCGTACGTGTCGTGTCAGCCGGGTGTTTTTTATTGCAATCACCGTCGCTCGCGATAGTGAGCATACTTGTACACTGAGTCGTGACGTAGTAATAAACCGGGGAGATATTTAATATGCTTCGTGGGTAATCCTCATAATGGAGATGAGGAACGATCAACACTTCACTAAATTTAATTTCCACCTTGAGCTAGAAGCGTCGAGACAAAGCGTTTCTTGTTTGATTGTGGAGTCTCGACGTTGATGGCGCAAGATCTGTATGAGTCTAGGATAGTTCACTAAAGTTACTTTCACCTCGGGCAAGTGACATCGAGATGAAGCGTTTCTTGTTCGATTGTGGGGTCTCGATGTAAGTTGCGCGAGGTCTATAAAAGTTGATTAAAACTGGAAGCAAGGACTCTCCTTTAGCTCAAGTTCATCGTTTATGAAAAATGCTATCATCAGCCCTCTATTTCCATCATATAGAGTTTCATGACTAGGGTGACGGGTCAGTCTTGCTGAGCTTCGTGCTCACAGATACTGCACAAGTTGTTTTGCAGGAAATAACTGTACGCTGAGATGTACGGGTGCCTAAGGAGATTCGGAACTCTCCGAGTGGTGAACTCAGGGCAACCCCTGCCGCTGCTGCTGTGATAGTGTTGCTAGTGAGAAGGTTCCGCGGGCTGGACACCTTCTCTGTTGCTTAGCATAGATATGAGTCGTGAGTTGTAATAGTCTTCCGCTGTAGTTTATTTTGAGAAGTATTTGCAAACTCAAAACTTTGTAAGTTTCCGCCTGATTTATGTAATATGATGCTTTATTATGTGTGCTGTTGGGTGCCGCATCGCACGGCACCACCCAATGCGATTCCCGGGCGAGGTATCCCGTCCCCGTGAGTGATCGGGACGGCGGGGTCCTCACATATTCATATGCCTTCATATCATCTTTCGATCAAAAGTTAAGTTTTTCCAAATTTGACAGAATTCATGGATAAAATTTGCCAGCATCTTCTTTGTATGTGGCTATCTTTATCACAGTTGTATATGCAAATACAATAAGAATCTGAACAAACTTTGAACTATAAAATTTTTTCACATTTCATAAACTTTCCAACGGTGTATCATAGGCTCCTTAAGTATTTTACTACAGAAAGTTATGGCTTAAAAACAGAAAGGTCCAGAGAGATTTTGCTGCTGTCCTGGTTCTGGACAGCTTGCCTTCAACTCGACTTTTCACCAACTAAACATGTGATTTTGGTCTGGATGTCTACAGATAAGTTGTAGAGCACTTAAAAATATTTCTAGAACTGTATCATACACATTAATTAGTTAAATCTACTCAGAGTTATGATCTGTTAAAGTCCAGCAAGAATTCCTGCCAGAAACAGAGCACTCTATTTTTGAAACCTTTGAAGCCTAGTCATTCTCTCATTTGAATCTTAGCTCAAAATAAGATTTCAATAACTAATATTTGTTTCAAACTTCCATTTTTAGTTGAAAGTTAGTTTATGGATCATTTCTTCATAGGGAAGAGGTTATTAAGTGTAGTACGGTGTCGATGCACTGTAAGAATCATGTCGGTACTACGTTCCTCACAAAAAGGAAAATCCTAACCGGATTACACCGGCATATACGTCTCAATTATGGCACTAAATGGTCTCTCGCACACGTGTACTACATGGGATACATACATGGTTAGTATCTGCAGAAGAATACTCAATAGTGATGCACTCAAAGGTTATTGTCATTTCAGGCAGGTCCATATTTGAAAGTAAATACATATGCCTGTATCATTACCATACGGCCGTCCTTGATTTAAACCACGTCTCAATATACGTGATCGTGTTTTCACACCACACGACGGGGAATCCAAGTAGAGCACGAGCGGGTCGTCACGGTTGGGAATTTTATCAACCCAACAGATACCACCTACTGCCCTGCAGGGCACGCCGATGGCAAGCGTTGCGTATGTTCTCCTAGGGTATTTTCAGAAGAACACACTATCGTGTTACCGACCACACGATGGGGTTTCCACTTTATTGCCTAATGCACGCCAGGGACCAGCGTTTCATATGAACTCAGGAACATGAAGAGTCCAAGAGTTTCATATTGACATCTCACACCAAGCTGTGAGACCTATCCATGAACCACATTGCTTGTCAGGGGAGCTAACCGAAATTGAACCGCTTTCAATGGTGTTCCATACCATTCTTACCTGAGCATAGGTGCGTCGTTACATAATCAAAATTCAGAATTACAACAAGTATGTTAGTCATGCCACATTAAGTAACTATACTACTATAGTCCTTATATGCGCCTAATACCGTTTCCTCATCGTATCCTAAATTTTGAAGCATTTCAGAATAAAATCAAAATTTCACAAAAAATCCAAAGGGGTTAGCCTTTACTTTTCACCAAAAACGGCAAGTTCCATCACAACTCGTCGTAAATTCATTTTTCTTGCCCCTAATGCTTCTTATCTTTGTCAGTTACGTGTTATATTGGCAGAACTAAATTTTGAAGCATTTCGGAAAAAATCAAAATTTCACCAAAAATCCAAAGGGGTTAGCCTTTGCTTTTCTACCAAAATCGGCAATTTTCATCAAAGCTCGCCGTAAATTCATTTTTCTCGCCCGTGAATCAAAACTCGCGGTAAATTTATTTTTGTCGCCCGTGAAGCTTCTTATCTTTGTTAGATACGTGTTATATTTTCATACCTAAATTTTGAAACATTTCGGAAAAAAACAAAATTTCACAAAAAATTTAAAGGGGTTAGCCTTTACTTTTTACCAAAAATGGCAATTTTCATCAAAACTCGTCGCAAGTTTATTTTTCTCACCTGTGAAGCTTCTTATCTTTATCAGATACGTGTTATTTTATCATATCTAAATTTTGAAGCATTTCGTAAAAATTCAAAATTTCACAAAAAATCCAAAGGGGTTAGCCTTTACTTTTTACCAAAAACAGCAAGTTCCATCAAAACTCGTTGTAAATTCATTTTTCTCATCCGTGATACTTCTTATATTTGTCAGTTACGTGTTATATTGGCATACCTAAATTTTGAAGCATTTCGGAAAAATTCAAAATTTCACAAAAAATCCAAAGGGGTTAGCCTTTGCTTTTCTACCAAAAACGGCAATTTTTATCAAAACTCGTCGTAAATTCATTTTTATCGCCCGTGAATCAAAACTCGCCATAAATTCATTTTTCTCGCCCGTGAAGCTTCTTATCTTTGTCAGATACGCGTTATATTTGCATACCTAAATTTTGAATCATTTCGGAAAAAACAAAATTTCACAAAAAAATCCAAAAGGGTTAGCCTTTGCTTTTCTACCAAAAACGACAATTTTCACTAAAACTTGCCGTAAATTTATTTTTCTTGCCTGTGAATCAAAACTCGTCGTAAATTTATTCTTCTCGCCCGTGAAGCTTCTTATATTTGTCGGTTATGCGTTATATTGTCATAACTAAATTTTGAAGTATTTCAAAGAAAATTAAAATTCCACAAAAACCCAAAGGGGTTAGCCTTTGCTTTTTACCAAAAACGGCAATTTTCATCAAAATTCATCGTAAATACATTTTCTCGTCCGTGAAGCTTCTTATCTTTGTCAGTTACATGTTATATCGTTATACATAAATTTTGAAGCATTTCGGAAAAAATTAAAATTTGACAAAAAAATCCAAAGGGGTTAGCCTTTATTTTTTACCAAAATTGGCAATTTTAATCAAAATTCGCTGTAAATTCATTTTTCTTGCCCGTGAATCAAAACTCGCCGTAAATTCATTTTTCTCGTCCGTGAAGCTTCTTATCTTTGTGATGAACATATTATATTGTCAAACCTAAATTTTGAAGCATTTCGAAAAAAAAATCAAAATTTCACAAAAAACTAAAGGGGTTAGCCTTTGCTTTTTACCAATCACGACAATTTTCATCAAAAGTCATCGTAAATTCATTTTTCTCGCCCGTGAAGCTTCTTATATTTGTCATATACGTGTTATATTGTCATACAAATTTTTTAAAGCATTTCAGAAAAAATTAAAATTTTACAAAAAAACCAAAGGGGTTAGCCTTTAGTTTTTACCAAAAACGGCATTTTTTATCAAAACTCGTCGAAAATTTATTTTTCTCGCCCGTGATGCTTCATATCTTTGTCAGTTACGTGTTATATTGTCATACCAAAATTTTGATGCATTTCAGAAAAAATCAAAATTTCACAAAAAATCCAAAGGGGTTAGCCTCTGTTTTTTACCAAAAACAACAAGTTCCATCAAAACTCGTTGTAAATTCATTTTTTCTCCCGTGAAGCTTTTTATCTTTGTCATATACGCATTATATTGTAATACCGAAATTTTGAAGCATGTCGGATAAAATCAAAATTTCACAAAAAATCGAAAGGGGTTAGCCTTCGCTTTTTCTCAAAAATGTCAATTTTTATCAAAATTCATCGTAAATTCATTTTTCTCGCCCGTAAAACTTCTTATCTTTTTATAGTTACGTGTTATATTGTCATACCTAAATTTTGAAACATTTCGAAAAAAACAAAATTTCACAAAAAAATCCAAAGGGGTTAGCCTTTGCTTTTTACCAAAAACGGCAATTTTTATCAAATCTCGTCTGAGACGGCCAGGACCTCGTCGGGTGGTGCCGTGTTATGCGGCACCCAACAGCACACGGGTCGATGTACACACATCATATTACATAAAGAGTTCGCGGAAGCGGACAAGAATGTTTTACAAATAGTTATATCAGAGTAAACTACAGCGGAAGACTATCACTCTCATGACTCATGTCTAAACTAGCAACAAAGAAACAGTCCAGCTCGCGGACGTTTCTTACTAGCAACACGAAGACAATCTGCAGCGGCGAGGATGCTCTTTGAGTAAGCACTCGGAGGTTCCCGAGTCTCATCGGCAGCCCTTCTCATAAGCATCGAGTCAAGTACCTGCAAAACAACTCGGATAGCATCCGTGAGCATAACGCTCAGCAAGACTTAACCGTCATCCTAAATAAAACTGTAAGTGAGGTTATGAACCTAACATAGGATGGCATAAGCATAATTAAACTCGCCTAAAAGTGAATCCTTACTTTCAGGTATTATTGGCAGCCTTTTAAGTAACTTTGGGCACGCCACATCGGGAGTCCACAATCAAACAAGAAACGCTTTCCCCCGATGTAAATTGCTCATGGCATAAAAGAATCGAGTTTGCACTAGCCTATTCATCAAGATCCAATACAAGCTGGTACGATAATTCACATCAAAATGATTAGTTCCATTCTCATGCAAGTTCTTACTACGTCACGACTGTGAGAACAAGTATGCTCGGTTCATTCCGCGAGCGACAGTGATTCGAATCAATAACACCCGGACTACACGACACGTACGCCCGTACTCGACGTTGCCTACAACAACCATCACTGGCGTCGTACGTGGCAGCCTTTCCCCCATTTCACCCCCGCTGAATCGATCAAGTCGCCCCGTACAGTAGCTACTCTCATGGTGCACCTTCCGACGTGACATGTCATGAGAATATTCCCCACATACTGCACACCGGCCGTCCGCCTGAGGTGACCCGAAA
This sequence comes from Neostapfia colusana, assembly GCA_030760725.1. Taxonomy (NCBI): domain Eukaryota; kingdom Viridiplantae; phylum Streptophyta; class Magnoliopsida; order Poales; family Poaceae; genus Neostapfia; species Neostapfia colusana. The sequence goes on from JASWHV010000015.1 coordinate 71,383,119, forward strand.
AGTCCCAACGACAGCTTCCCGAGGTACATCGGTTTACTGGGTCCCATATATCCAGCATGAGTCCGGTACACAACTCAAACTTGTACAACAGGACCACATACGGATCGGTCCTTGACCGACACGGACAGGTCTACAGCACCCAGGCCCCTATGTCCTGCTGCTCCTACAACCTTCCAGTCTCAACTTTAACTTGCTAATTCAATTACGAACCAATCCCATATGCCCCCGTTGTTCCTAAACCTGCGAGTAGCATCTCACCACTCGATTTCTACCGAACCGTAGTTAAGCATGGCAGTTCAACACGGTGAAAGACACCTACCCAATACTCCATGGGTCATTTGGCTATGCAAGAGGAGTATCAAACACTAGACCTAATGCACAGATCAAATCTTAACCAAAGGTGAATACAAAATAAAAACTTAATAGCTGTTAAATGCAAACCGGAGCATGCCTGTTTTGCAGGGTAGTCGTATATAAACAGTTAGCGTCCTTGCAGATCCACTCTTGACTCTCCAAAGCTTGATCCACTTCGATGAATCACTCCTTTGAGTCCCCTTTGTTGTGGTTCCTATTGAGATGCATATGCACATATTTCATGGAATGTAATGGAAAGAAGTTATAGAATTACTTTCTTAAGAACAGAGGTAGTGTGGAAAAGCCAAGCATGGTTTGGTTTGCCTCTGTTGTGCAAAGAACAGAAATAAACTAAATTGACCTTAAGGCCTTAGCTATACACTAATCATTTGCCCTAATGATCATAATAGACAAGCTGAAAAGATTTGAGTGCAACTGAAGAACAAGAACTCCAATGGCCTCCTTTTACAGCAGGTTCTATGCTACCTAAGGATTTAGCTTGCCAAATTGCAGCTAATGTGGAGTCATATTGTGTTCTTCATAATTCTCATAATGTCTCTTATGTATTTTCACATATACATAAGTATGGAGAATAAGAACAGGGAGTTCAAGGACTCATCTTGGGCTTATAATTTACATGTGAGTTCTGGATCACATGAGAGTCATCTGGTCCAAAATTCAGCCCTTTTACTTGAGTAGTTTTCCCAGAATAAGTCTTTAAGCATTTGTACTCAAAAGAATTAATTCTGTAGTAATGTGCATTTTCATGCCCAATTAAGTGAACTACAATTCCAAGTATGTCTCAGAGAGTTTGCCTAAATTGTTCTATGATTTTTGGAGCCATGGATTGCTCAGAACAGATTTTTGAAATGGGAAACATTTTCTGAAAATGTTTCTGGACTCTTATGAACACAGTAGTTTGCATTTAGCAAATTCCTACTCAAATGATCTTCAAATGAGCTGAAAATTTGCTAGTAGGTCAACAATATGCTAAAGAATATCTCGGCAAAATTTGGGGATTTTTGGATAACCCAAACTCCCTCAATAATTCTTTTTCAGAAAAATTTCAAAGAATTTTCCAGAATATAATTTTGACTTTCATACAAAGCTGAGTTCATATTTGGATAGAACTCAGAGAGATGAATCCAACACAATTGGAATCACTCAAATTCGAGTTTTCTACAGGGAGATATGAATTTCTAAAGATTGGGCTAAGTCTGGAATTATTTTCCTATTAAAAATCCGGCTGGACCCACAGTTTTGAATTCCAGCCAATAGAAACGAAGCCGCACCGGGCCACAGCGCCTCTGCGCGCCAACACACGGGATCCCGGCCACACCCGATCCCGGGTTTAAAATTTGAGCTGCTGACAGACGGGGCCCACACGTCTTCTTCTTCCTCCGGCTTCCTCGCTCGCGCCCGCGCTGCCCCTCGCCGGCCCGACGCCGGAGCTCACCGGCTCGCTGTTTCCGGCCACCGCCTGAGCTGAAACTCGCCGCCAGGGAGTTTGTGACACCGAGGAACCCGGCTGTGGGGTTGGCTAGGGCTGCCGGCGACCGGAACTTGGCCGGCGACGTGTGACTGCCTCTGTGGTAGTTCGTCAGCGTCGCCTAGGGTTTCCGGCCCGCCAAAACCTGCGCCGACGCGCCCTACAGCACCAGCGCAGCTCTAGGAAGATCGGCACGACCTCAAAATGGCTTGGGAGTGGCTGTAAATAGGTTGTCGCCGTGCGACCGAATGGGTCCGCCATGAACACCTCTAGTCGAGCTCGAATTCCGTCGTGCTGAGGCGTTTTCATGCGCTGGATCCTAAAGGAGAAATGACCGCCGGCTAATCCAGCGTCTATGTGCCAAATTTGATGACTTAAGGAGGATCAGAGGGCAAGAATTTGAAAGAATCATACCGGAAGCTCGGACTGAGGTCGCCGGAGCAAAACTTTGAAATTCGCCGGCGATGCATCACGGTATGGCCTAAGCTTGGGCTGAGAGCAGCACCGCACCCGTGCGCGTCCGTAGGTGTGATCGTTTGGCCGTGAAATCCGCTGTGGAGGGCTGTCCACGAGCGCCCGATCACGCTTTTGAGCTAGGTCGCCGCGGCGGCGGTCGTTCTCGGGCACCGGAGGCCGCAGCTCGCTTGATTTTGTGTCGTGGAGGTGGAGGCTGATCTCGGGGAAGCGGTTAGCAGCTCGGGGGAGGAAAGAGCGCGGTGGTTTTGCCGTTCTTCCGATCAGACCGAGAGGCGGAAGGGAGGAACTCAGTTCGGTGCGTGTGCTCGCTAGGAGAGGAAGCAACTGCTGTCGGCTTGGTCCGAGGAGGGAGAGATCACGTTGCTGAAGCGGTGAGAACCGACCCCGGGGGCGCCAATGCGTGGAGACCGGCAGCAGGAGCTGGCGCGGCAAGCTCCTCGGTGGGGCCCGTGGCCTGTTCGGGAAATTTTCCTACCGAGGGTGTGACTTAGGGTGTAAGGCAATCCTCTCAGCTCTATGACACGTGGGTCCCACTCCACATTTCCTCCCCAAATATCTTCTCAAGCTCATCCTCTTAATTCCCACAATTCTGAGTTTTGAAATGTGGTTTAGAATTAGAATTCTCCAAATTCAGTTTGAATTGGTATGACAAATTTGAATTTGGCTAGAATTTACAAATGCTTCTCTTACATCCCTTTTTGAGAACACCCTACAAATAGAAAGTTGGGGATCAAACTCCTCCCTATAATTCCAACTATGTGGCTGCGGTTTTAATCAAAGTCCTTGGTCACTACATGTGTGAACTTTGAATTTCAAATCTGAATTTTAAACTCACATACAAAGAGGTATTTAACTCCTTATTGGTTCAACACTTTTAATTAAGAAGGTGAACCTCATGTTGGATGTTCATCCACGTATTACTTTGCATGAAGAAAAGTTTCAACAAGTCCCATTTTTCATGTCATTGCCACACATATGAACTCAAACCATAGTTTTTATTCATAAACATAGATTTCGGGTGGGTAGTTGGAATGTAGGATCCTTGAAGGGGAAGCTACGTGAGTTAGTAGATGTTGCCATTAGGAGACGAGTAAATATCCTTTGTGTACAAGAGACTAGATGGGCGGGTCAAAAGGTGAGAGAAGTCGAGAATATCGGTTTCAAGCTTTGGTATTCTGGTTCGGCTGGAACTAGGAATGTCATAGGTGTTCTAATAGATAAGTGTCTTAAGGATGGAGTAGTGGATGTTCGAAGACGAGGGGACAGGATCATATTAATCAAGATAGTAATTGGGGACATTGTCTTGAACGTCATTAGTGCTTATGCCCCACAAGTTGGGCTCAACATGAGTGCTAAGAGGCAATTTTGGGAGGACTTGGAGGATATGGTTAGTAGTGTACCGATAACCGAGAAACTCCTCATAGGGGGAGATCTCAATGGTCATGTGGGTGCAACTAACCTAGGATTTGAGGGAGTACATGGAGGTTTTGGATGCGGCGATAGAAATCAAGAGGGTAAGGACATCCTAGACTTTGCCGTAGCCTATGATCTGTTGATAGCTAACACCCTCTTTAGGAAGAGGCAATCTCACCTAGTGACCTTTAGTAGTGCCCAACACTCTAGCCAGATTGACTTTGTCCTCACTAGGAGAATGGATAGACGGGAGTGTCTAGATTGTAAGGTGATCCCGGGGGAGTGTGTTGTGACACAACATAAGCTTGTGGTAGCTGACTTTCGCTTCCATACATGTTCTTTGCGGGACAAAGGTGTCAAAATCACAAGAACAAAGTGGTGGAAGTTGAAGGGAGAATCACAAGAATCCTTTAAAAATAGGGTGATCACAGAAGGACCCTGGGCAGAAAATGGAGATGCAGATAGTATGTGGATTAAGATGGCAACTTGCATTAGGAAGGTAGCTAGTGAGGTGTTCGGTGTGACAAAGGGAAAGAGACTTGTAGATAAAGACACTTGATGGTGGAATGAGGATGTACAAAAGGCCATTAAGGAGAAGAAGGAGTGTTACAAGAGTTGGCATAATGATAGAAGCGCAAGCAACATGCTTAAGTACAAAGAGGCTAAGAAGAATGCAAGGCGGGTCGTGAGTAAGGCAAGAGGACAGGCCTATGATAAGTTATATGAGAGACTAGAGACAAAAGAAGGTGAAAAGGACATATACAAGGTAGAAAAAATCCGCGAGAGAAAGATGAAGGATCTCAATCAAGTTAAATGCATCAAAGATGAGACTGACCGCATTCTAGTGAAGGATGAAGAGATTAAGAATAGATGGCGTGATTACTTTAATGGGCTATTCAATGATGGGAATGGGAGCACTATGGTTGAGTTGGATGACTCCTTTGATGACTCCAACATGCGGTTCGTGCGGAGGATACAAGAGTTTGAGGTTAAGGAGGCCTTAAAAAGGATGAAAGGAGGAAAGGCCCTCGACCCTGACGATGTCCCTATTGAGGTGTGGAGATTTCTTGGGGACGTGGCAATAGTATGGCTCACAAAGCTATTCAACCACATTTTTCGGTCAAACAAGATGCCTGAAGAATGGAGGAAAAGTATATTAGTACCTATCTTCAAAAATAAAGGAGATATTCAAAGTTGTACTAATTATCGATGTATTAAGCTTATGAGTCATACTATGAAGCTTTGGGAGAGAGTGATTGAACACCGCCTGAGGAAAGTGACCAATGTCACTAAAAACCAGTTTGGTTTTATGCCTGGAAGGTCTACAATGGAGGCGATTTTCTTGCTTCGTCAGCTTATGGAGAGATATAGGGAGCAGAAGAAGGACTTGCATATGGTGTTCATCGACTTGGAGAAGGCGTACGACAAGATACCAAGGTCAGTCATGTGGTGGGCACTAGAGAAACATAAAGTGCCAACAAAGTACATTACCCTTATCAAGGATATGCACAATAATGTTAGGACAAGTGTGCGCATAAGTGATAGTGAGACTGAGGCATTTCCTATCACAGTAGGACTACATCAAGGATCAGCTTTGAGCCCATACATCTTTTCCTTGGTGATGGATGAGGTGTCGAAGGATATACAAGGGGATATCCCTTGGTGCATGCTCTTTGCTGATGATGTAGTGCTGGTAGATGAAACTAGAGATGGTGTTGATAAGAAATTAGAGTTATGGTGACAAACCTTAGAGTCCAAGGGGTTTAGACTTAGTAGGACCAAAACCGAGTATATGAGGTGTGACTTTAGTGGTGTTGGTCGTGAAGAGGGAAATGTTAGTCTACAAGGACAAATAGTACCTAGAAGGGACTCTTTCCGATACTTAGGATCAATGTTACAAAGCAATGGCGATATTGATGAGGATGTTTGCCACAGGATCAAGGTAGGGTGGATGAAATGGCGACAAGCCTCTGGAATCCTATGTGATAGGAAAGTCCCACAAAAGCTAAAAGGGAAGTTCTATAGGACGGTGATCAGACCCGCGATGCTCTTTGGGGCGGAATGTTGGCCAACTAAACGGCAACATGTCCAACAAATGAGTGTCACAGAGATGCACATGCTACGATGGATGTCCGGGCACACGAGAAGAGATCGAATAAGGAATGAGGCGATTCGTGATAAGGTAGGGGTAGCGCCAATTGAAGAGAAGTTAGTCCAACATCGACTTAGGTGGTTTGGACATATCCAACGGAGACCTCCAGAAGCACCGGTTAACAGTGGGATTTTAAGAGGTAGAGAAAATATTAGGAGGGGTAGAGGACGACCAAGGTTGACCTGGGAGGAGGCGGTAAAACGAGATTTGAGAGATTGGAATGTATCCAGAGACTTAGCTCATGATAGGACCGCATGGAAAGTAGCAATTCATGTGCCAGAATCGTAGTCTTGTTTTTTTCTTTTTTCTTTTCTCTTTTTCTTTTCCTTTTTTTCTTATTTCTTTTCTCTTTTCTCTTTTTCTTTTTTCTTTTTTTTCTTTTTTTCTTTTTTTCTTTTTTTTTTCTTTTTTCCTTGTTCTTATATCTCTTCCTCTCTTTTACTTCATTGATATTGGGCTTCATGTCTAGCCGACCCCAACAGGCTTGGGATAAAGGCTTGGATGCTGTTGGTTGTTGTTTGTTACATTCCTCCCCCCTTAAAAGAATCTCGTCCCGAGATTACAAAACAGGAACGAGGCGGGAGAGGTAATTACAAACTGTACAAAGATAAAAGTTCCGGGTAGTTGGTGCGGAGATAATCTTCACTTTCCCACGTCGCCTCTTCTGTGGTGTGATTACTCCACAGCACCTTGAAGAATCTGATTGTCCGGTTCCGGGTTACCCGGTTCTTTTCATCCAAAATCTGAACCGGTCGCTCGGTGTAGGTCAGGTCCGGTTTCAATTCGTTGATGTCCTCGGTGCGAACAGCAGCGGTGAATTTGAGGCACTTCCGCAGCTGTGAAACATGAAATACATCATGAACACCCGCTAGACTTGCCGGTAATTCCAGCCGGTAGGCTACGGGTCCGCACTTCTCCGTGATAGCAAAAGGACCAATAAAACGGGGAGCGAGCTTCCCCTTTACACCAAACCGGTGAATTCCCTTCATCGGAGATACACGAAGATATACGTGCTCTCCGACGTCAAAATGTAACGGCCTACGCCTTTGATCAGCGTAGCTCTTCTGTCGGGATTGTGCAGCCTTTAAATTCTCTTGTATCAACCGAACTCGGTCTTCGGCTTTGTTGACAAGATCAATCCCAAACAGAACTCTTTCACCGGACTCACACCAATTCAGTGGTGTGCGGCACTTCCGGCCGTAGAGAGCTTCATATGGTGCCATTTTAATACTCGCTTGATAACCGTTGTTATATGAAATCTCCGCCAGCGGTAGGTGATCGTCCCAATTCCTATCGTGGTGGATGGCACACGCTCTCAACATGTCCTCGAGCACTTGATTCACCCTCTCAGTTTGTCCATCGGTTTGAGGGTGATATGCGGAGCTCCTAATCAGCTTGGTGCCCAACGAGGCGTGCAGCTGCTCCCAAAACCGAGCAACGAACAGCGCACCTCGATCTGAAATGATGGTCTTCGGAACACCATGTGAGCATATAATTCTGGAGATGAATAACTCCGCATATTCCCTTGCTCGATAATGAGTGTTCACCGGTATGAAATGAGCTGATTTCGTCAACCGGTCGATGATCACCCATATCTAGTCATGCTTCCTGGATTTGAGCGGTAATCCGACGATGAAGTCCATACTCACATACTCCCATTTCCACGCCGGTATCCTCAAAGGTTGTAGCGGTCCGGCTTTCCGCATATGATCAGCCTTGACCCGTCTACACGTATCGCATTCGGATACGTATTTAGCGATTTCCCTCTTCATCCTCGTCCACCAAAATTTCTGTTTCAAATCTTGGTACATCTTGTTACTTCCGGGATGAATGGAAAATTTAGACAGGTGGGCTTCATCCAAGATCTTCTTCCGGAGTTTCATATTGCACGGTATCACTATACGGTTGTTAAACCATATCGTACCGTTCTCATCCTTCCGGAAACATTTCACCTCTCCGTTGTCTAGTCTTCTCCGTATGTGAGACATACCTCTGTCTCTTCTTTGAGCCTCAACAATCTCTTCACGGATTGTTGGAATGAGCGCGAGATTATAAAGCGCGCCATACGGAATGACACGGAGACTTGGTTCTTCATCTTCCAACTCAGCAGCCGCTAAGTTGTGAACGTGGGCTTTCCGACTAAGCGCGTTGACAACCACGTTTGCTTTTCCCGGATGATAGTGGATCTCAATTTCATAATCTTTTATGAGCTCCAACCATCTCCGTTGTCTCATATTCAGCTCCTTCTGCGTGAAGATATACTTCAGGCTCTTATGGTCCGTGTAGAGGTGAACAAGATTACCCAGTAGGTAATGCCTCCACATCTTCAATGCCAGCACCACTGCAGCAAGCTCAAGATCGTGAGTTGGATAATGCTGCTCGTGGTTTCGCAGTTGACGAGACCCATAGGCGACTACACGCCCTTCTTGCATCAGAACGCAGCCGAGACCGATGCCGGATGCATCACAGTATACATCGAATGGCTTCGTCGTGTCCGGCTGAGCAAGAACTGGAGCTGTTGTGAGATGTTTCACCAAGGTTTTGAATGTGGTTTCACATGCTGCACTCCACATGTATTTAGTGCCCTTCTTCAGCAGATCCATCATTGGTTTAGCAATCTTTGAGAAGCTCGGAATAAACCTCCGATAATACCCCGCTAAACCTAGGAAACTTCGGACCTCGTGGACAGATTTGGGAGATTCCCACTTCAGCACTTGTTCAATCTTGCTGGGGTCCACGGAAATACCTTCTGCTGAAATAATATGGCCTAGGAAAGGCACTTGATCGATCCAGAACTCGCACTTGCTGAACTTGGCATATAATTGGTGCTCCCACAACCGTTGTAGCACGATACGCAGATGTTCAGCGTGCTCTTCTTTTGATTTGGAGTAAACCAATATGTCGTCGATGAATACCACGACGAACTTGTCTAAATCCGGCATGAACACTGAATTCATCAAGTACATGAAGTGTGCCGGAGCGTTGGTTAACCCAAATGACATGACGAGGTACTCATAGAGTCCGTATCTCGTCGAGAAAGCTGTCTTCGGTATGTCCTCTGGTCAGATTTTAATTTGATGATATCCCGACCGAAGATCCATCTTCAAAAATACCTTTGCACCCACAAGTTGATCGAACAGGATGTCGATGCGGGGCAAAGGATACTTGTTCTTGATTGTGACAGCATTTAAAGGATGGTAATCAACACATAGCCGTAGTGTTTCGTCCTTCTTCTTAACGAACAGCGCTGAGCAACCCCAAGGTGAAGAACTCGGTCGTATGAAACCCTTGCTCATAAGTTCATTCAGTTGCTCTTTCACTCTGCTAGCTCGTTAGGTGCCATCTTGTAAGGCCTTCGTGAGATAGGCGTCGTTCCCGGCGCCAGTTCAATCTTGAACTCGATGCCCCGTTCGGGCGGCATGCCCGGTAAGTCATCGGGAAAAACGTCGGGATAATCACGTACCACCGGAATATCTTCAAGCTTCAGTGCTTCCGTGTGGTAGGCCTCTACCATATCTGGATCTTCGCTGTCTAAAAACAGCGTGTGCTGTCCATGAATCGGCGAGTCAATCTGGACAGTCCGGTTACCGATATTGAGAACGGCACCGTGACGATTTAACCAAGACATCCCCAATATAATGTCTATCTTATGCCTATCAAACATAATCAGTGATGTTGGGTATATTTTTCCGCCCAAACACAAAGCTGCTCGGGACACAATCTGATTGGCAGAGATATTTCCTCCCGGTGAACGTATAAGATAACTCGTTGTGGGAGTATTGGTGGATAATTGGTGCTGATCCACGCATGATTTGCTGATGAAATTGTGGGTTGCACCGGAATCAAAAAGTACCAGCACGGGCATGTTTTTGAGAGCAAACATGCCTGCTAACACCGGTGCTCCCTCCGGGACATCCTCAATAGCAAGATGTTGCACACTCCCGGATTGCAATTCCTGTTATGTTGACTTGAGCAGGTGGCGGCATACCACCTGATGATGATGGCTGTCTGGTGTTCACCATCTTCTCCCGGCATTCTTGCCTAAAATGCCCTGAACGGTGGCAATAAGAACACGGAGGTTTCTCCGGTTCTTCGTTGACTTGTGGTGGAGAAGTTGATGTACTTGGCTGCAGCAATGATGCAACAGGTGTCCTTCGTTGCTGTGGCAATGGTGTTGCTTCAAGACAAGACTCTTGAGCAGGAAATCTGTACAGAGTTGATCTCACTGGCGTTTGCCATCTTTCATCGGATGGTGTGTGATACACCACACGATATTTACGAGGAACGACTGGTGTGTCTTCCTGCACATCCTCCCGGTCCCTCTTCCTTGCTTGACACTCAAGTGTCGCTTGTTCTTGCAGCAGAGCAGCACTGATCAACTCGGTGTAACTGACTTGATTGAACAAAGCTAACTTCTCTTTTAGTATGGCACTCAAGCCATAGAAAAAGTAGTCACACATTGCAGCTTCGCTCGTCGCACAAGCAGGGGCATATTGTGCAGAAGGTTGAATCGTCTGACATAATCGAGGACACTCATGTCCCCCTGCTTCAAGTTTCTGAATTCTTGCTGTTGGGCCTTAATAAAACCCATAGGAATGTGACGAGCACGGAATGCTTTGCGAAATTCCGTCCATTCCACTTGATGGCCTTCCGGAACGGTGGCAAGATAAGCGAACCACCAATTTCCGGCGGCTCCATGGAGCTGTTGAGCTGCAAATAATGTCTTCTGATACTCATCGCACTCAAACACTCCAAACTTGGACTCCATAACTCGAAGCCACTGATCAGCTTCCACTGGTTCATTGGCTTCCGTGAAAATTGGTGGTTGTGTCGCCAAGAAGTCCAAATAGGCGCTCCGAGGTGGAACGTTCTGTTGTGCACGTTGGAGTAAACCTTGTTGTACCAAGGCTTGGAGTAGTCTGGTATTCTCTTGACTTGACTCGACCATCTGAGCCATGACATCCGCCCATACCGTTGATGGCGGTGCCCGTGGTGGAGTCGAGTCATCACCGTCTTGGCGAGAACTTTCAGCCCTACTCGGAGACTGAGTACGCACCATACTGCAAAAGCATAATTTTTTGGGGGGAGTCAAAACATGATATCAGCAGTATGTGAAAGTATGTGAAACATGAACATGCTAAAACTTTATGAAAGCATAACAAAATTTCATGTTTACACATCTTTCTAAAGCTAACAGAAAACCATCCCCATTTGTTGTACAGAACCGACCTTTCTGTACTTAACCCAGATTTGGATCCAGTTACCAGCATTTTCAGAACTCAAGTTGAATACCAAAGTTTAAGTTAACTTTAGTATGTTTTCAACGAGTACTCATATGCCCCTAGATCATTTCTGAAACGAAAGTTATGATCGTTCATAGTTGACAGAATTTCTGGATAAAATTTGTCAGCACCTCCTTTGTATGTGGCTGTTTTCATCACAGTTTTACATACAAATGAAGTACAATTCTGAACACACTATGAACTACAAAATTGTTGCAAATTTCCTAACCTTTCCAACGGTGTATCATATGACCCTTAGAAATTTTTCTACAGACTGTGACGGCTAATTTACAGCAACATCCAGAGAAGTTTGCAGCTGCTCTGTTTTCTGAACAGTTTGCATTTATCTGGACGTTCAACCAAGTTGGTGTCGGATTTGGCTCTGGAGTTCTACAGAAAAGTTGTAGAGAACTTAATAAACTTTACAGAACTGTACCAAACACCTCCATCGGGTCAAGCTAATTAGAGTTACGCTCTGTTAAAGACCAGAAAAATTTCTGTCTGAACAGAGCACTCTGTCTTTGAGATCAAAAGAAGACTAACAAGTCTCTTCTTTGAAACTCAGTTCAAATGAAGAGCTCAGTAACTGATATGTGCTTTATCACATCCATTTTTAGTTTGGAAGTTAGTCATGAATGATTTCTTCATAGGTAAGAATACTATCCAGTGTAGTACAGTGGCGATGCACCGTAAGACATATGCCGGTACTACGTGGCCTCACCAAAGAAAAACCTAACCGGATTACTCCGGCATACACGTATCCTTAGGTGGCACTAAAACGGTCACTCGCAAACGTGTTCTACACGCACTAAGGTTTTCGTGGTTAGTACCTACATAAGCCACACTCAATCATCAGGTCCGGCTGCAAACCGAACCCGGTATCCATACAGTTCGTACACCCGGCCGTCATCAGTCACCCAGGTGTTCTCAAGCCAAACACACCTTGAGCTACGTGTTCACGTTACTGACCACATGACGGGGTCTCCCAAATTGCACCACGCACGCCCGGGACAGACATTGCTCGAATGCCCCAAACGACATGAAGAGTCGTAGAGGATACTAAAGCGAGTCGGGTTACCTGCCACCCGTGAGGCTCCACCCTTCAGCTTGTGCACACTGGTGGACAGCGCATACGTGCACCCCCCCAAGACATAGACGTCCCAAGATGCACGGTTTTCTGACATAACAAATAAGTTAGCTTGCCACCTTCATTATATGCTAATAGTAGTCCTTATGTGGGCCTAGTACCGTTATCTCACCGTATCCTAAGTTTTTGACGTAATATGATGCTTAATCTGTGCTTTGTTCCCAATGCAGCTCTGATACCATGCTGAGACGGCCAGGACCTCGTCAGGTGGTGCCGTGTTATGCGGCACCCAACAGCACACGGGTCGATGTACACACATCATATTACATAAAGAGTTTACGGAAGCGGACAAGAATGTTTTACAAATAGTTATATCAGAGTAAACTACAGCGGAAGACTATCACTCTCACGACTCATGTCTAAACTAGCAACAAAGAAACAGTCCAGCCCGCGGACGTTTCTTACTAGCAACACGAAGACAATCTGCAGCGGCGAGGATGCTCTTTGAGTAAGCACTCGGAGGTTCCCGAGTCTCATCGACAGCCCTTCTCATAAGCATCGAGTCAAGTACCTGCAAAACAACTCGGATAGCATCCGTGAGCATAACACTCATCAAGACTTAACCGTCACCCTAAACATGAAACTCTAAGTGAGGTTATGAACCTAACATAGGATGGCATAAGCATAATTAAACTCGCCTAAAAGTGAATCCTTACTTTCAGGTATTATTGGCAGCCTTTTAAGTAACCTTGGGGACGCCACATCGGGAGTCCACAATCAAACAAGAAACGCTTTCCCCCGATGTAAATTGCTCATGGAATAAAAGAATCGAGTTTGCACTAGCCTATTCATCAAGATCCAATACAAGCTAGTATGATAATTCACATCAAAATGATTAGTTCCATTCTCATGCAAGTTCTTACTACGTCACGACTGTGAGAACAAGTATGCTCGGTCCATTCCGCGAGCGACGGTGATTCGAATCAATAACACCTGGACTACACGACACGTACGCCCGTACTCGACGTTGCCTACAACAACCATCACTGGCGTCGTACGTGGCAGCCTTTCCCCCGTTTCACCCCCGCTGAATCGATCAAGTCGCCCCATACAGTAGCTACTCTCATGGTGCACCTTCCGACGTGACATGTCATGAGAATATTCCCCACATACTGCACACCGGCCGTCCGCCTGAGGCGACTCGAGAAGTCCCAACCACAGCTTCCCGAGGTACATAGGTTTACTGGGTCCCATATATCCAGCATGAGTCTGGCACACAACTCAAACTTGTTCAACAGGGCCGCATACGGATCGGTCCTTGACCGACACGGACAGGTCTACAGCACCCAGGCCCCTATGTCCTGCTGCTCCTACAACCTTCCGGTCTCAACTTTAACTTGCTAATTCAATTACGAACCAATCCCGTAATGCCCCGGTTGTTCCTAAACCTGCGAGTAGCATCTCACCACTCGACTTCTACCGAACCGTAGTTAAGCATGGCAGTTCTACACGGTGAAAGACACCTACCCAATACTCCATGGGTCATTTGGCTATGCAAGAGGAGTATCAAACACTAGACCTAATGCACAGATCAAATCTTAACCAAAGGTGAATACAAAATAAAAACTTAATAGCTGTTAAATGCAAACCGGAGCTTGCCTGTTTTGCAGGGTAGTCGTATATAAACAGTTAGCGTCCTTGCAGATCCACCCTTGACTCTCCGGAGCTTTATCTACTCCGATGAATCACTCCTTTGAGTCCCCTTCGTTGTGGTTCCTATTGAGATGCATATGCACATATTTCATGGAATGTAATGAAAAGAAGTTATAGAATTACTTTCTTAAGAACAGAGGTAGTGTGGAAAAGCCAAGCATGGTTTGGTTTGCCTCTGTTGTGCAAAGAACAGAAATAAACTAAATTGACCTTAAGGCCTTAGCTATACACTAATCATTTTCCCTAATGATCATAATAGACAAGCTGAAAAGATTTGAGTGCAACTGAAGAACAAGAACTCCAATGGCCACAAAACTTATACAGCAGGTTCTATGCTACCTAAGGATTTAGCTTGCCAAATTGCAGCTAATGTGGAGTCATATTGTGCTCTTCATAATTCTCATAATGTCTCTTATGTATTTTCACATATACATAAGTATGCAAAATAAGAACAGGGAGTTCAAGGACTCATCTTGGGCTGATAATTTACATGTGAGTTCTGGATCACATGAGAGTCATCTGGTCCAAAATTCAGCCCTTTTACTTGAGTAGTTTTCCCAGAATAATTCTTTAAGCATTTGTAATCAAAAGAATTAATTCTGTAGTAATGTGCATTTTCATGCCCAATTAAGTGAACTACAATTCCAAGTATGTCTCAGAGAGTTTGCCTAAATTTTTCTATAATTTTTGGAGCCATGGATTGCTCAGAACAGATTTTTGAAATGGGAAACATTTTCTGAAAATGTTTCTGGACTCTTATGAACACAGTAGTTTGCATTTAGCAAATTCCTCCTCAAATGATCTTCAAATAAGCTGAAAATTTGCTAGTAGGTCAACAATATGCTAAAGAATATCTTGGCAAAATTTGGGGATTTTTGGATAAACCAAACTCCCTCAATAATTCTTTATCATAAAACATTCAAAGAATTTTCCAGAATATAATATTGAATTTCATACAAAGATGACTTCATATTTGGATATAACTCAGAGAGATGAATCCAACCCAATTGGATCACTCAAATTGGAGTTTTCTACAGGGAGATATGAATTTCTAAAATTGAGCTAAGTCTGGAATTATTTTCCTATTGAAAATCCGGCTGGACCCACAGTTTTGAATTCCGGCCAATAGAAACGAAGCCACACCGGGCCACAGCGCCTCTGCGCGCCAACACACGGGATCCCGGCCACACCCGATCCCGGGTTTAAAATTTGAGCTGCTGACAGACGGGGCCCACGCGTCTTCTTCTTCCTCCGGCTTCCTCGCTCGCGCCCGTGCTGCCCCTCGCCGGCTCACCGTTTCCGGCCACCGCCTGAGCTGAAACTCGCCGTCAGGGAGTTTGTGACACCGAGGAACCCGGCTGTGGAGTTGGCTAGGGCTGCCGGTGACCGGAACATGGCAGGCGACGTGTGACTGCCTCTGTGGTAGTTCGGCAGCGTCGCCTAGGGTTTCTGGCCCGCCAAAACCTGCGCCGACGCGCCCTACAGCACCAGCGCAGCTCTAGGAAGATCGGCACGACCTCAAAATGGCTTGGTAGTGGCTGTAAATAGGTTGTCACCGTGCGACCGAATGGGTCCGCCATAAACACCTCTAGTCGAGCTCGAATTCCGTCGTGCTGAGGCGTTTTCATGTGCTGGATCCTAAAGGAGAAATGACCGCCGGCTAATCCAGCGTCTATGTGCCAAATTTGATAACTTAAGGAGGATCAGAGGGCAAGAATTTGAAAGAATCATACCAGAAGCTCGGACTGAGGTCGCCGGAGCAAAACTTTGAAATTCGCCGGCGATGCTTCACGGTATGGCCTAAGCTTGGGCTGAGAGCAGCACCGCACCCGTGCGCATCCATAGGTGTGATCGTTTGGCCGTGAAACCCGCTGTGGAGGGCTCTCCACGAGCGCCTGATCACGCTTTTGAGCTAGGTCGCCGCGGCGGCGGTCGTTCTCGGGCACCGGAGGCCGCAGCTCGCTTGATTTTGTGTCGGGGAGGTGGAGGCTGATCTCGGGGAAGCGGTTAGAAGCTTGGGGGAGGAAAGAGCGCGGTGGTTTTGCCGTTCTTCCGATCGGACCGAGAGGCGGAAGGGAGAAACTCAGTTCGGTGCGTGCGCTCGCTAGGAGAGGAAGCAACTGCTGTCGGCTTGGTCCGAGGAGGGAGAGATCACGTTGCTGAAGCGGTGAGAACCGACCCCGGGGGCGCCAACGCGTGGAGACCGGCAGCAGGAGCTGGCGCGGCAAGCTCCTCGGTGGAGCCCGTGACCTTTTCGGGAAATTTTCCCACCGAGGGTGTGACTTAGGGTGTAAGGCAATCCTCTCAGCTCTATGACATGTGGGTCCCACTCCACATTTCCTCCCCAAATATCTTCTCAAGCTGATCCTCTTAATTCCCACAATTCTGAGTTTTGAAATG
Source organism: Neostapfia colusana (assembly GCA_030760725.1). Classification (NCBI taxonomy): domain Eukaryota; kingdom Viridiplantae; phylum Streptophyta; class Magnoliopsida; order Poales; family Poaceae; genus Neostapfia; species Neostapfia colusana. The sequence goes on from JASWHV010000015.1 coordinate 71,399,486, forward strand.
TGGTTTAGAATTTGAATTCTCCAAATTCAGTTTGAATTGGTATGACAATTTTGAATTTGGCTAGAATTTACAAATGCTTCTCTTACATCCCTTTTTGAGCCCACCCTACAAATAGAAAGTTGGGGATCAAACTCCTCCCTATAATTCCAACTATGTGGCTGCGGTTTTAATCAAAGTCCTTGGTCACTACATGTGTGAACTTTGAATTTCAAATCTGAATTTTAAACTCACATGCATAGAGGTATTTAACTCCTTATTGGTTCAACAATTTTAATTAAGAAGGTGAACCTCATGTTGGATGTTCATCCACATATTACTTTGCATGAAGAAAAGTTTCAGCAAGTCCCATTTTTCATGTCATTGCCACACATATGAACTCAAACCATAGTTTTTATTCATACACATTTTTGGGACTTTTACATCGTCGCAAATTCATTTTTCTCACCTATGAAGCTTCTAATCTTTATCATATATGTGTTATATTGTCATACCTAAAATTTGAAGCATTTCAGAAAAAATTAAAATTTCACAAAAAATCCAAAGGGGTTAGCCTTTACTTTTTCCAAAAATAGCAAGTTCCATCAAAACTCGTCGTAAATTCATTTTTCTCGTCCATGATGCTTCTTATATTTGTCAGTTACGTGTTAAATTGGCATATCTAAATTTCGAAGCATTTCAAAAAAAATCAAAATTTCACAAAAATCTAAAGGGGTTAGCCTTTGCTTTTCTACCAAAAACGACATTTTTCATTAGAACTCGTCGTAAATTCATTTTTTCACCCATGAATCAAAACTCAATGCAAATTCATTTTTCACGCTCGTGTAGCTTCATATATGTGTCAGATACGCGTTATATTGCCATACCTAAATTTTGAAGCATTTTGGAAAAATTAAAATTTCACAAAAAATCCAAAGGGTAACGCCTTTGCTTTTTACCAAAAACGGCAATTTTCATCAAAACTCGTCGTAAATTCATTTTTCTCGCCCATGAAGCTCCTTATATTTGTCGGTTACGCGTTATATTGTCATAGCTAAATTTTGAAGGATTTCAGAGAAAATCAAAATTTCACAAAAAATCCAAAGGGATTACCCTTTACTTTTTACCAAAAATGGCAATTTTCATCAAAATTCATCGTAAATATAATTTTCTCGCCCGTGAAGCTTCTTATCTTTGTCAGATACGTGTTATATTGTCATACCTAACTTTTGAAGCATTTCAAAAAAAATCAAAATTTTGACAAAAAATCCAAAGGGGTTAGCCTTTGCTTTTTACCAAAAACGGCAATTTTCATCAAAACTCGTCGTAATTTATTTTTTCTCATCTATGAAGCTTCTTATCTTTGTCAGTTACGCGTTATATTGTCATATCTAAAATTTGAAGCATTTCGAAAAAAATCAAAATTTCACAAAAATATCGACTAATGAAGTCGTTTCTCGAGCACCACTTTGTTTGGGTGGAAAAAATTTTCCTATCATCCTCATTATTCTTGAAGATCAAGGAATTGATGTGTGAGACCTATGTGTGCTGAATACATTGGCAATTAGGATAAAAGTTAGCATTAACATTCAAAGTTTTGAATATTGCCAAAATATTCTTCTGTGGCAAGGTCCGACAAGTTCTTTGTTAGGTCCGCCAAGTGTTGGCAAGGTCCGACGCAAGGTTCGGAGAGCTCCTGCAAGGTCCGAAGAGCTTCTGTGAGGTCCGGAGCTTGTTTTTAGGGAGCTACCGTGAAGTTCAACTCGTAGAACTGCAGCGTCTTGTTTTTGCTTTTAACTCGCAATGTTTCAAACTTGCTTTATGGGAAGGTTTGTTTAGTATTAATTTGCTAAGTTTTTGGTGTGTTTTGGTGGTTATGGCTGTTATCATTTGATATGGTTTGCAACATGCTTATGTGACGTGCTCATGTAAGGTGTTGTGGTTTTCGAACTAACGTGAGTCAAGTCGAGGACTTGTGCTCGGAAGAATTGGTTGTTTATTCATGTGCAGGTGTTGCTTGAGTTCAAGACATGGCTGGTGACGGGATCCTTGGACTAGTCTCAGGGAGGAGATGAGGTTCCAACAACCAAGTTCGGGAGGAGCTGTGGTTGAGTTGATCGGGAGGTCGCGCAACATGTTTGGATCAAGGGCAGTGCATATGAAGGTTATGTGTACGCCGTTGGAAGGTGTTTGCACGTGTGCAATGAGTGCATGGACGTGGCAACATTGTTCCAAGGCGTGATGAAGAGAAGTGGACGTAAAGAATTGGTCGGAAAGGTCCAACCGGCTGGATTGCGTACTCAGGCTGAGGCTGAGTCGGATATGGCTCAAATATGGAAGATTTGAGTTGGTTATGATAGGATTTCGTGCTAGGCACGAAGTTGAGTTGTTTTAGAAATGTTTAGGACGTTCCTAAGGTGTTTAGAAGTCTCACGATTGCTTCTATCTGCGAATAGGAGAGTCCTGAGCAGTTATGGTAAGTTAGGATACGAGTCCAATTAGGAGTAGGAGTCCTAGATTGGATTGTTTAGCCTGAGGGCTGGCTATAAAAGCAAGGGAGGCCAGAGCTCTCGTGGGTAGAGAACTTTGGGCTGTTCCTCTTGTGTTTCTATTGAATAAAGTTCATAGTTTCAAGGAGCTTTTGTGCCTTGTTCGTCCGACTTGTTTTTCGTCAAGTCTTTCTCGCCGAGTTTCTGGACAGACCGATGTTGCTTCGGTGTTTCGTTCATAACTCGAGTTTTACAGATCCGATTGACATGATTCTTTTTGGGTTGTCTTCACAACTCAATTATATATCATCTATGAAATTTTCACGAGCTTTGGATCTGTAGTTTTTGAGATACACGAGTTTCTTTGCAGCATTGCAGATCTGTTTTATATCGGGTAGAACAGATTGATCTTCGTTTAATGTTTTGATCGTATCTCAAGTTTTACTTCGTGTTTTCAAGTGATTCTTGTTGCATTAGATCCGTGACTTGATTCTCTACCTCTCTACTTGATTTGTCACGGTTGAACACGTTTGAAAACACTTGCACACACGGTTTCTTTAACCGATTGATTTTTTGCTGAGGGGTTTTTGTTGTTTCCGCTGCGAAAAGTTTTAATCTACCATTCACCCCCCTATGGTAGCTTTTCACGTGCTCTTCGATCCTACAATTGGTATCAGAGCCAAGGTGCTCTAATCTTTGTGATTTGTACGTGTTTTGACTAACCATCATGGAGAAGTACTCCGCAAAACCTTGTGTGTTCAATGGCATCGATTTTCAGGTTTGGAAGGCGCGGATGGAGGCCTACATACAGGCGCAAGGCTTCGCCATATGGGAAAAGGTCTACCGGAACTTCGATGTACCACCCAACGATCAAGTTACGGCTGCGAACATGAGAGATGTTGACAACAACAACAAGGCTCGCAACTTGATCATCCAAGGATTGACTCAAAGCGACTTCGACCGTGTTGCACACCTCCGATCTGCATATGATGTTTGGAAAGCTCTTTTTGACTACCATGAAGGATCCAATACGATCAAGGAGGTAAGGCAAGATATGTTCAAGAAAGAATACATGCGTTTTGAGATGCAACCCGGTGAGTCAATTGACGACCTTTTTGCTCGCTTTAATAAAATTCTCAACAACTTGCGTAGTGTCAATGTTAACTTTTCAGATGCTGAAAATGCTAGACAATTGTTAGGAGCATTAGATATGTCAATTTGGGAGATGAAAATTACATCTATTCGTGAATCTACTGTCATGAGTTCTCTTACTTTAGACGTGCTTTATTCTAAATTGAAAACTCATGAAATTGACATCATCTCACGTAAAAACCCCAACAAGTCTATTGCATTTGTTTCGCAACGTGACATGTCTAGTTCTAGTCAATCATCATCTAGTGGTGCACTCTATTTGCTGTCCTCTCTAACCCTTGAACAGATTGAATAGTTTCCAGAGGAGGAGCTTGCACTCATCTCTACTCGGTTCTCAAAAGCATTGCAAAATGTGAGAACTAGAAGGAGAGGAAGCTCCGGACCTCAACGATGTTTTGAATGTGGTAAGACAGGACATTTTCGTACGGAGTGCCCTAACCTTTCAGGTCCGACTTCACGTGAAGAAAAGCAAACAAGGCCGAAGAAATCGTTTGCAAAGAATAAGAAGAAGAAAGATTTATCAATGCGCAACATAGTGCATAGTATGATCTCTGCACTTCAAGATTCCAGCTCAAGTGATGTGGACACCGGTAGTGATGAAGATGAAGAAGCTATGACAAATATGTGCTGCATGGCGAGCAAGTCAATTTCAAGCTCCGAGGAGGCAGAACACAACAGCGACGATGAAGAGGTATGTCCCACTTGCGAAGAAATGTGTGATGCTATTTCTCGTGCCACTGTTATATTAAAGAAAAAGGATAAAAAACTTAGGAACAATGCTGTTAAAATTGAATCACTAGAATCTGAAATTAATCATTTAAAAACTTTGATTCCTAGTGATGATTCTTGTTCCTCATGTGATTTGATTTATGAACAATTATCCTCTTTAAGAAGTGCACACGCATCTACACTTGATAAACTTGAACTTGAAATTAAAAAGAACAAAGAGCTGGATGCACTTAATGATAAAAATTTGAAAGATGCTTGTTGTTCTACAATTGATTTGCATTGTTCTTCATGTGATGATCTGAATAAGAAACTAAATGATGCTATGAATGAGATTTCTATTTTGAACAATGCTTTACGTGTGCATGAAGTTAAATATTGTTCAAATTGCAAACTAAAAGGAAAAACTTCATGTGAAAACTGCTTTGATCTGTCCAATAAACTTGATGACATGCATAGGACACTAGATCGGTTTTCTAATGCAAATAAGAACCTAAACTTGCTGCTGAATTCTTCCAAGTCTTGTAATGATAAAACTGGTTTAGGTTTTAATTCTCATGCTCATGCTAAGGCACACCCACCTAAAGTTGTAAAGTCATTAGGAAGCGGTTTGATTCAAATAGCTCCTAGACAAAAAGAGGTGATTTTCAAATCTGCAGGAGTACTGTCCCATTCGGGTTCTAATAAACGTGTTGCTTGCTCATCTAGACATGATAATAAGGTTATTTTTCATTGTACCTACTGTGGTTGAGATGGTCATGTCATGGATTTTTGTTATAGACTAGCTAAACACGATAAGAAACAAAGAATACTTGCTAGATCACATAACAACCAAACAAAATCTGCTAGACCGAATGTTCGGAGCTTGCAACCTGCAGTAATGAGTTAAAAACTTGCTCCCGGACCTACTGTTTTTTGTGCTACATATAACACATCTTCTAAGTCAGTAGTTGGGAACAAAAATTTTCAATGTTTGGCTCATAAACCTGCTGTACCTTCTCAGCTTTCGCGTGTTATTCCTGCTGGACGTCGTGTGACTCAGTACTGGATTCGTAAAAGTCTTTTAACTAACCCAGTATTGAGTCATCGACGTATTGTCCTGCTGTGTAGGTTTCACGTTTGAGGAAGGAGAACATTTGGATTGTGGATTCAGGTTGCTCACACCACATGACCGGTAACAAAGAATGGTTCTCCTCTCTCTCTTTTGTGTCACATGTAGAAAATGTTACTTTCGCCGATAACTCTTCTACTCCCATAATTACTAAAGGTTCGGTTAGAGTAAACAATCTCTACACTTTGAAAGATGTGGCACTTGTTAAAAATTTGAAATACAACTTGCTTTCGGTTTCACAATTGCTAGATGAAAATCTAGAGGTTAGCTTTGCTAAAAATTGCTGCAAGGTTGTAGATTCAAAAGGTGAGCTTTTGTTTAACATGTCTAGGTTTGGAAGAGTTTTTAAATCTGATTTTGATTTGTCAACTTCTAAGCATCGGTGTCTAGTTGCTAATGATACAAAGGATCTATATTTTTGGCATCGTAGACTTGGTCACATAGGCTTTGATCATCTCACTCGTGTTAGTGCTCTCGATCGCATACGTGGGCTGCCGAAGCTTAAAAAGGACAATGATATTGTGTGCTCTTCTTGTAGACATGCTAAGTTTGTTGCAGGTTCACATGCTCCTCTCACAATGACCATGACAGCTGAACCGGGACAACTTTTACATCTTGACACAGTAGGTCCGACACGTGTTCAATCCTTCGGAGGTAAATGGTATGTGCTTGTGATTGTTGATGATTATTCCAGATATTCTTGGGTTTATTTTATGGCATCTAAGAATGAAGCTTTTAGTCATTTTAGAACTTTATTTCTTAGATTATCTATTGATCACCCAGGATCATTAAAAGCAATTAGAAGTGATAACGGAACTGAATTTAAAAACCAATCCTTTGATCACTTTTGTGCTGAAAATGGAATAGATCATCAATACTCTTCACCCTATGTACCACAACAAAATGGTGTCGTAGAAAGAAAGAACAGGACCTTAGTTGAGATGGCTAGGACTATGCTTGATGAATATCAAACTCCTAGGAAATTTTGGGCTGATGCAATTGCAACCGCTTGTTATGTCTCAAATCGTGTTTTCTTGCGTGCTAAGCTTGGAAAAACCCCATATGAGCTCCGGTTTGGACATAGGCCTAGTGTTACACACTTTAGGGTTTTGGGTTGCAAATGCTTTGTTAAGAAACATGGTAATCTTGATAAATTTGAAGCTAGATCAGTTGATGGCATGTTTCTTGGTTATCCATCTCATACTAGAGGCTACCGTGTGCTTTTACTTGACACTAGCAAAATTGTGGAGACTTGCGAGGTTTCTTTTGATGAAGCTAGCCCAAGTACTAGCTCCGATATTGCAGGTCCGGATCCATATCCGCAGGGGGAGAGTATTTTTATTGAAGAAGATGAAGAAGTGGTGCTGCTGCCCGAAAACTCGGAAGTAAATAACGATCAAGCTGCTGATTTTGCACCACAACCAGCACCAACAGTCACTACTGCTGGTTCGGATCTTCCTCAATCAACAAGCTCTCCTAATCAAAGGTCCGAACATGAAGAAGAAGGTGCTTGTGAAGTGTCTACTCCCCTCCGAGTACTCAAAAGTCATCCTCCACAACAAATCATTGGAAGCTTGCATGAACGAGTCACTCGGTCCAGGTTTTGCGATCCAAACTCTCATGCTCATTCTGCTTTTGTTGCTTCTTTTGAACCCAAGGATATATCACACGCACTCATTAATGAATCTTGGATTAATGCCATGCAAGAAGAGTTAGAAAATTTTGAAAGAAATAATGTTTGGAAACTTGTACCTCCACCTCAAGGTCACACATTAGTTGGAACTAAATGGGTATTTAAAAATAAGCAAAGTGAGGATGGGGTTGTGGTTAGGAATAAAGCTAGGTTGGTTGCTCAAGGTTTCACTCAAATTGAAGGTCTAGATTTTGATGAAACATTTGCTCCTGTTGCTAGATTAGAAGCTATAAGAATTTTATTAGCATTTGCTGCATCTAAAGGTTTCAAGTTATATCAAATGGATGTTAAAAGTGCTTTTCTTAATGGCTACATAGAGGAGGAGGTTTATATTAAGCAGCCACCGGGTTTTGAAAATCCAAATTTTCCTAATCATGTTTACAAACTGTCCAAAGCCTTGTACGGTCTAAAACAAGCCCCTAGAGCATGGTATGATAGGTTAAAAACATTCTTACTTGAAAAGGGGTTTACCATGGGCAAGGTTGATAAAACTCTTTTTGTACTTAAGCATGGCAATGACTCATTATTCGTTCAAGTGTATGTGGATGATATTATCTTTGGTTGTGCTTCTCATGATCTCGTGTCCAAGTTTTCAGCTATGATGAGTTCAGAATTTGAGATGAGTATGATGGGAGAACTCACATACTTTTTGGGGCTGCAAATCAAGCAAACAAAAGAAGGAACTTTTGTGCATCAGACTAAGTATACAAAGGACCTTCTTAAGCGCTTCAACATGGACAAATGCAAGCCTCTTTGGACACCAATGGGAACAGCAACAACACTTGAACTTGACGAAGATGGTGACCCGGTCGATAAAAAAGAATACAGAAGTATTATTGGATCACTTTTGTATCTCACGGCGTCAAGACCGGACATACAATTCAGCATATGTCTTTGTGCACGTTTTCAAGCTTCTCCACGTGCTTCACATCGCCAAGCCATCAAAAGGATTCTCAGGTACCTACATGGAACTCAAGAATTTGCCATTTTTCTTCCTTCTTCATCAACCGTTTCTTTGAAAGCTTTTTCGGATGCTGATTTTGGGAGTTGTAGGATTGATAGGAAAAGTACTTCGGGTGCTTGTCATTTTCTTGGTAATTCACTTGTTGCTTGGTCCTCTAGAAAACAAAGTTCAGTTGCACAATCCACGGCCGAATCTGAATATGTAGCTGCGGCTAGCGCTTGCTCACAAATTCTTTGGATTATTCAAACACTTAAGGACTATGGGGTTGATTTAGATAGTGTTCCACTGTTTTGTGATAACACTAGTGCAATTTGTATTGCTAAAAACCCCGTGAAACACTCTAGAACTAAGCACATTGACATTAGGTATTACTTTCTTCGTGATAATGTTGAAAAAGGAAACATTGTGCTTCACCATGTCGATACCGAACAACAATTGGCTGATATTTTTACAAAACCTTTGGATTTCATTCGTTTTTGTTTCATTCGTAGTGAAATAGGGGTTATGCATCCTCATGGCTTAAATTGAGGGGGAGTTTTTGAAACTTTGAAAGTCTATGTGTGAATCTGAAACTAAAATAATATGAGCATAGTATTTCATACATATATGACTTTGTGATTCCTTTTACAGGCTGAAAGTTCTTACTACATTACTCATGTTATACATTTTGTAATTTTTGCCATGACTAGTAATTGGAATAATTACTTACACTAAATCTGGTCATGATCGAACTTTCTTGCTGTTTTGAACTTGTTGCGTGCTCACAAGTGATTTTAATGATAAAAAATTAATCAAGTGACCAGCTCACATGTTGAGTTTTCAAATAAAAAATTGAGAAAAGATCAAGAGAATATGCATGCATCGCACTTCTTCTTTTGAGATTGCTTATCACTGCACTAAGATATGAACTTGGAAGGAATTGTGTATGACTAAAACCATGTCCTTAAGCTTCTGATTGTCAAATGACATAGGCTTGGCTTGGTTGGTTAGAATAAGGCTGATGCGGCATATAATCTCTTGCAAATATCATATGATCAACTTTGTGCCTTAAATGATTATGAATAATAAAAATGCAGCAACAAGTGTCATGTTTTCAGGTTTTGAAATAGTTGAGTAAGGGAGATCATGAGTTGCTTAAACTGAAAAATACATTTGATCTCTAGCATAGCTTACACTACTTTATGTATCTCAATGATGTGATAGTGTAAGTAACCTGATAGTATGACTTGGATGATCTTTGTTTTGTATGTATATGTTATAATATGATCATAACATTTAAAAATTTCTCTTTTGAACCTTGCTGAATACATTGTCAAAGGGGGAGAAATATGTATAAGGAGAGATTTTTTTTACACTTTGCATATGTTATACACTTTCTTCCTTCTCTGATTTTAAAAATGGGGAGAAATTAATAAAGGGGGAGAAATGAGTTTTCAAAGCTTTTCAAAACTTTTCATAAGCCAATGTTCAGATTTTAATTAGTGTTGCCAATGCATTCATCAAGAGGGAGATTGTGAGACCTATGTGTGCTGAATACATTGGCAATTAGGATAAAAGTTAGCATTAACATTCAAAGTTTTGAATATTGCCAAAACATTCTTCTGTGGCAAGGTCCGACAAGTTCTTTGTTAGGTCCGCCAAGTGTTGGCAAGGTCCGACGCAAGGTCCGGAGAGCTCCTGCAAGGTCCGGAGAGCTTCTGTGAGGTCCGGAGCTTGTTTTTAGGGAGCTCCCGTGAAGTTCAACTCGTAGAAACTGCAGCGTCTTGTTTTTGCTTTTAACTCGCAATGTTTCAAACTTGCTTTATGGGAAGGTTTGCTTAGTATTAATTTGCTAAGCTTTTGGTGTGTTTTGGTGGTTATGGCTGTTATCATTTGATATGGTTTGCAACATGCTTATGTGACGTGCTCATGTAAGGTGTTGTGGTTTTCGAACTAACGTGAGTCAAGTCGAGGACTTGTGCTCGAAAGAATTGGTTGTTTATTCATGTGAAGGTGTTGCTTGAGTTCAAAACATGGCTGGTGACGGGATCCTTGGACTAGTCTCAGGGAGGAGATGAGGTTCCAACAACCAAGTTCGGGAGGAGCTGTGGTTGAGTTGATCGGGAGGTCGCGCAACATGTTTGGATCAAGGGCAGTGCATATGAAGGTTGCGTGTACGTCGTTGGAAGGTGTTTGCACGTGTGCAATGAGTGCATGGACGTGGCAACATTGTTCCAAGGCGTGATGAAGAGAAGTGTACGTAAAGAATTGGTCGGAAAGGTCCAACCGGCTGGATTGCGTACTCAGGCTGAGGCTGAGTCGGATATGGCTCAAATATGGAAGATTTGAGTTGGTTATGATAGGATTTCGTGCTAGACACGAAGTTGAGTTGTTTTAGGAATGTTTAGGACGTTCCTAAGGTGTTTGGAAGTCTCACGATTGCTTCTATCTGCGAATAGGAGAGTCCTGAGCAGTTATGGTAAGTTAGGATATGAGTCTAATTAGGAGTAGGAGTCCTAGATTAGATTGTTTAGCCTGAGGGCTGGCTATAAAAGCAAGGGAGGCCAAAGATCTCGTGGGTAGAGAACTTTGGGCTGTTCCTCTTGTGTTTCTATTGAATAAAGTTCATAGTTTCGAGGAGCTTTTATGCCTTGTTCGTCCGACTTGTTTTTCGTCAAGTCTTTCTAGCCGAGTTTCTGGACAGACCGACGTTGCTTCGGTGTTTCATTCATAACTCGAGTTTTACAGATCCGATTGACGTGATTCTTTTTGGGTTGTCTTCATAACTCAATTATCTATCATCTGTGAAATTTTCACGAGCTTCGGATCTTTAGTTTTTGAGATACACGAGTTTCTTTGCAGCGTTGCAAATCTGTTTTATATCGGGTAGAACAGATTGATCTTCGTTTAATGTTTTGATCGTATCTCAAGTTTTACTTCGTGTTTTCAAGTGATTCTTGTTGCATTAGATCCGTGACTTGATTCTCTACCTCTCTACTTGATTTGTCACGGTTGAACACGTTTGAAAACACTTGCACACACGGTTTCTTTAATGGATTGATTTTTTGCTGAGGGGTTTTTGTTGTTTCCGCTGCGAAAAGTTTTAATCTACCATTCACCCCCCTCTGGTAGCTTTTCACGTGCTCTTCGATCCTACATGATGCCATATTGAGAATATCATGGTTAACTTTCCATAGGGCTGTTCTGGATATCGAGAACAGGAGTGTTCATTTGGACTCTCCACTTCACGGGCGTCATACATTGTATCTCGGCAAAGCGGTTTCCAAAGACCCAGAAGTATGTAATGCCGAAGCCTGCAAGTTAGAAGACATTCCGGTAGTCCATGAATATCCCGACGTGTTTCTCGAAGATATTCCAGGCTTACCACCTGAGCGTGAGGTGGAATTCAAAATTGAGTTGATACCGAGAACCACGCCGATCTCTCACGGGATTCCATGCCAAGAAGTATGCGGAGCTGTATATTGCAAGAATATTGTGCCTACATGGAGTTCCCCGGACGATCATCTCCGATCGAGGCGCGTTGTTCGTTGCTCGTTTCTGGGAGCAGCTACATGCCTCACAGGGGACCAAATTGATTAGAAGCTCTGCATATCATCCTCAAACCGATGGGCAAACGGAGAGGGTGAACCAAGTTCTCGAAGATATGCTTCGAGCATGTGCCATTCACCACGGTAAAGGACGGGACGATCATCTACCGTTGGCAGAATTTTCTTATAACAATGGATATCAAGCGAGCATCAAAATAGCACCGTATGAAGCACTCTACGGCCGGAAGTGCCGCACACCCTTCAACTAGTGTGAATCCGGCGAGAGAGTGATTTACGGGATTGATCTCGTAAATGAAGCTGAAGAGTGGGTAAGGCTTATTCAAGTAAATTATAAAGCCGCTCAGTCCAGACAAAAGAGCTATGCGGATAGCTGACGTCGTCCTCTGGACTTCCATGTTGGGGACCACGTATATCTCCGCGTATCTGCTATAGAGGGAATTCACCAATTTGGAGTGAAAGGAAAATTAGCTCCGCGTTTTATCCGTCCCTTCGCCATCATCGAAAGATGTGGAACCGTGGCATACCATTTGGAGTTACCGGCAGCCTTAGCCGGAGTTCATAATGTCTTTCACATATCTCAGTTGCGGAAGTGTTTGAAAGTTCCAACGGAGATTCTCACGGGAGGCATAGCAGATTTGAAGCCGGGCCTCTCTTATGTGGAGCATCCAACCCGGATAATTGATGAAAAGACTAGCGAGACCATAAACTGGACGCTGTGATTTTTCAAAGTGTTATGGAAGAATCACACGTCTGATGAAGCTACATGGGAAAGCGAGGAGTATTTACAACGCAATCATCCGGAGTAATTAGAGGCTTATATTCGATAGTCGTCCTCCCCACATTGTTCTTAATCATGAATCTCGGGAGGAGATTATTTTTATTGGGGGGAGGAATGTAAAAGTCCCAAAACTTGTAAATGGGGAAACTTTAGTGGTGAATAAAGTTGAGTTTAAATCCAAAAATGGGACATGCAAAAAAAAATTCTAAACATGTGAAGATGGTCATGAGCAAGCACATGAATTCAAGTCCACTTTGAATTCAAATGTAAGGGCCTCAGTTTTTGACACACATTTGCAGTGTTCATCACCACACCACACACCTCATTTGAGAAAGGATTATGAACACAAATGAAGAGCAAGTAACAATTATCAACATGCTCATTAGAGAACAAACTCACACATTGCCAAAGTGGTATTTCACACATGTGATATAAGGGGGCTGGACATATGAAAACTCCTATACATTGTTAAGGATGTCCATGCCAAGTTTCACCCAAATTAAAAACCTTTTTGAGGTCATTTATGGTATAGTTAGGAAGAGGGCAGTTTGAAACCATATTCAAATTCAAACTGTTTTTATCCCATGAATTTAAAAGTGGGAGGCATATTCTTACTCAGCACATTTTTGTGAGCCCACACACCAATTTTCACTCCATTTGGAGTTGATCTTGACATGAGCTAAGTGGGACAAATTCAAACTTCATTTGAATTCAAAACTGCACTTGTGCTGAAATTCACTCAAACCAAACCCAATTTGAACTTTGATCAATTCAAATGGTTCATGGGTGAATAATTTGGATTACCAGGGGTAGTATGGGGTTCACTGTTTACAACAGTGATTAGGAGTAAATTTCAGAGGTTAAAATGGGGAGTGGGACCCACATGTCAGCCTCTACTTCAACACAAACCGACTGAAACACAGCTCAATCGGTTCCCGGGTGCAGTGTGCGCGCGCCACCGGGGGGCAGCCGGCGCCAGCTCCTGCTTCCCGTCCCAAGCCGGAGACCAGTCGCCGGGCTACTTAATCCCTCCCCGGCGTGCTTCGATCGCCCATTCCCCGAGCTGCCGACGTGCACGATCCGTTCTTCCTCTGCAGTCGCCGCCGCTCGAGCTCACGCTTGATCAAGCCCGATCACTCGCGAGCACGGCCTCCTCCACAGCAAAATGGCACCGAGAGATCGTGAGCAACCTCCTAGACCCCGTTTTTTCCAGTGAGCAAGCGTCCTCGAGCTGTACGAGCTGTTTCTCCGGCGAGCCGAGCATCGCCGCCGATCGGGCTCTCGTGGACAGCACAACACAGCCACTGTCACGTGCTCTTCTCTACACAAGAAAGGTGTGTGATTGTATGTAGATGGAGTAGCCGAAAGCCGTTTGGCGATTGATCAAACCTCGGCCGAGAATTTCCATGTTTACTCTTGATCAGTTCATAAGGACCGAGCTCACCCTCGGGTGAAATTCGTGCTCTATACACGAGGGCTGGACAAGCTCGTTCCCTAGTAACTTCTACGCACGATAGCGCCCACGCTCGAACTGGAATTAGAGAAAACCATCGAGGATCGGCCATGATATGGCTGTTTTCCCCGCCGCCATGGTTGAACACCTCGGCTCACCGTCGAGAGCATAGTTGCCGGTATTCCTAGCTTCCACCCAGTCCGGGTTCGTGTTTCCCACGCTCTGCTGATGCTCTCTGACCGATTCCCGGTCGATTTGGTGCACGGGAGAGCGGGACCGACCTCATCGGAACCCTAGCAGGTGCTGTCACCGGTGCGCACGGGTTCCCGGTCATCGCCGGCGGCCGGCGACCCCACCATCGAGTCCAGGGGGTCAGTAAAGGGGCAGGCGGCGAGTTTCGGGCCGGGGGTTGGCCAGGAACTCAGTTCCGGCGAAGGTCGCCGGAGATCGCCGCCGCCGCGCAGTTGGCGTGAGGAGGGAGACGATGCACTGTGTGCGGGGCCCACAAGCCAGAGTTTAAACTTTTTCCTGAATTTCAGTTTCAGTTCAAACTTCAAATCCTCATAACTTTGGCTAGAAAACTCCAAATTGAGTGAACCAAATTTTGCTGGATTCAGCTCTCTGAGTACTTTCCAGCAAATCAAGTTTCACTTCCTGAAATTCCTTAATTCTCCAGAATTAAATCCTCAAAATTTAAACTGTTTGGAATTTTAACTGGAGAATCCTGTGAAGGAAAATCCTTAAATTTTGCTGGGATGTTCACCAATATATCCCTGAACTACCATAAAAATTTCAGACCCATTGGAGCTCATTTGATCCACCTAATGGTGTGATTAATGAAACTGTTCCAGAGAAATAGAAAATGTTCAGAAACATTTTCAGAATTTTCTCTGAAATTGTTTAGCTCATATCTTTAGTTAGAAACTTCCAAATTAAGTGAGACCAACTCCATTAGAACCCTCTGAAAATCTAGTTTTCAGAAAGTCATAGTTTATTTCATGAAAATCCCTAGAACACCCTAAGAGTTCCAATTAAGGTCAAGGACATAATTAATTGTGGAGGGCTCAAATGAGCTTTACTACAACTAAAACTTGACCAAATCTCTGTTTAGGTTGTAACCAAGCCCCAGTAAAAGTTTCACAGTCATTGGGTCTGTCTAGCAAGGGTTATGGACTTCACAACTTCAAACTTAATACAAATGCATTTAAATTGATACATGTATTCCTTCCATCATGTAGTCGGTAAGGTCGAGGAGGAACCCGAAGTCCTAGACTTCGTAACTCCGGAGGAGCAGCTAGCCTAAGACCAAGAGCAGCAAGGCAAACTCCGGTTTGCATTAACCTTTTTACAATTTTTTACTGTTTTGAGCACATACATGAATACCTTATTCCTTGCATTAGAGTCTTGTGTGGAAACCCAATTGCATAACCAAGAAAACCATGGGTTGGGTTTAGGATTGCAAACCCCATTAGCTACTGCAATACTAAGATAGTGTAGGATTCGGTACAAGTCGAGTAGTTGGAACTACTCGCGAGCATAGGCTAGAGGCACTCGACTCGGGTAGAGATAGCACATGATATACATGGCAAGAAAGATGAGACCGAGCGGAGAGTAAGGGCAACAGGACTTTGGGGCCTGTGTGCTATAGCTCCGCTTGTGTCGATTGAGGACCGAGCCGTGTGCGGGCCTGTTGAACAAGCTAGAACAGTACCGAAGACCTACCGGCTATATGGGAACCGGGAAACTGATGTAACTCGGGTAGCTGGGTGTTGAGGCATAGCTGGTCATTCAGAGGGTAGGTTGAGAGCTCGAGGTGTAAATCGGCTGGCGGCACTGAGATGCGCGTGCAGAGACCTCTTGCTCAGGACGATTGGACCGGTTCATCATTTGGCTAACGGGTGAAAGGTAGTCGCGTACGGCGTCCGTGATGGTTGTTGTAGGCAACATCGAGTACGGGCGTACGTGACGGGTTGTTCGGGTAACCCTGCAGGTGTAAATCGATTATAATCGCCGTCCCTCGCGGTCAGTGAGTACCACTTGTTCACTGTACCGTGACGTAGAAAGAACAGGCTAGTCACATGTTAAAATGTTGCTGATTGAAAGATGGACATTGCTTGTTAATGATATGCTGTAGCTTAGAGCTAATTAAAATTCTTTTCAACCTTGGGCAAAGTACATGAGAGAAATGCATTTCTTGTTTGATTGCGGCTCTCTCATGTGCCTTAGCGTAAGGTTCTCCACAACCTACTGCTAAAACTTGAAAGTAAGGTTCTACTAATTAGGCGAGTCCTTGCAAATGGTTTTTACCTCATGTAACCCATTACCCTCATGTAGAAGTTCCATGTTTAGGTGAGACGGGTCAGACTTGCTGAGCCTTCGTGCTCACTGCTTGTGTTTGAAGCTTTTGCAGGGTTCTATGAGGAAGGGACTCCCGAAGAGGAGACGGAACCCCAGGAGGGGAACCCCGTCGAGTGGGAGTCATGCACGCCGCAGAGTTAGTGTGCGTGTGTGCTAGCAAGGACACGTTCGAGGGCTGAACGTGCACTTGATGCTTAGTCTACGCCCGTGAGTGTAGACTGAACTTATTTTGATGTAAACATGTTCATAAACTTGTTTATGTAATAAAATTTCCGCTTCCGCTTTGTACCTTTGACGTGTGTTATACGGTGTTGTGCAACGCAGCACCCCTCAGCGTGATCCTGGCTCGACAGGACCAATGGGGTCGTGTCATCAAATGATCATTTAAATGCAAAGGTGGTCATTTTTAAATGAAGGATACAAACTGTGGTTATAAACTTCCCCTTTGCAGCCACCAAATTAAAAGTTTGAATCCATATTTGAATTCTTCAGGTCTAAATTATGAGGAAGACAAATTTTGAGAAAATTTGGAGGTGCTTTGATATGATATCAAAGAGGCTTTTGAATTTCATTGAATTTTGGATTTAAATTTAGAACTGAGGTCAAACATGTCAATTTGCCCAAATGGTGTTCAAATTGGAGTTTCAACATGACTGGAATTTGTAATGTACCAAATTGAGATATTTGGGAACAAAAGCAGTGGGACCCACTTGTCAATGAGAGGGAGGGACTTGCAACATAAGGAAATCTTTGTTTCTCTGTTCCCACTCGAACCAGCCGGCTGCTGAACCGAGCGTGCGCCACCGAGGCTCGACGCAGCGGCCACCACCTCGTTTCTATTCGTGCTGGTGACCAGCTTAGCTGCCTCGTTGCCTCTCGGCGTGATCCTTTCCACCTCTGAACCGAGCTAATACTGTTTCGTATCCTCGCACGTGATAACAGCCCAGCACGCCGCCGCCTTGGTTGCTACCGGAAACCCACGAAACCACGCGTGTGACGTCGCCCTAAGCTTCAAAACGGCAAGGCTCGACCGTCCTCTAAACTCCTCAGCGCAAAAACCGCAGTTCCCGGTATTTCCCCACTCTAGAATGGGTTCCTCGTGCAGCGACCTAAAGCAAACGTAGCTCGGCCACTCGTGGACAGCTCGCACCGGACACTTTCACGGCTGAGCAAGCACACTCCGAGACGCACCGGGACTTCACGTTGCTCCTCCCCAAACCTCAGCTCAAGCCATGAATTCTCGTGCACGAATTCGGCGTTTTTCTTCCGGTACACCTCCACGGACCTCTCGGTATGAAACCTCAAAATTCCCACTCTATTCTAGTCCTTAGTTCACTAAATTGTGCACAAATGGGCTAGACCCGTTGGCGATTCAATCTCCTTCACAATCCTAGCTTGAAACCCGGTGTTAGCGGCCCATTTCAAGTTCTCCCGAGCTCAACCATGGTGGAACTCCACGGGCGCACAGTGACAACCGATTTGTAGCCGTTCCCAAGCCATTTTGAAGCCGTGTCGGTCTTCCCTAAGATTCCAGGGTGCTTTAGCGCGGGTTGGTTGCTTGTCTGGCGGGATAGGTCGGCCGGCCGACAGTGCCGAACGTGTTCCGTAGCCGCCACACGCCGCGAGCTAATTTGAAGGCTTTGCCGGCTCGGGTAGACCACTCCAGTGAGTTCCTCAGGTGGAATTAGGCCTAGCGGCGAGTTTGGGCATGGGGGATGGCCGGGAGGCCGAAATCCGGCGATCTCCGGTGAGCCCGGCAGCGCCCGGGCGCGGGAGGCCGGAGGTTGAAGAAGGGTACCCGGGCCCAGCCGTCAGTGAGAAGGATTTGAAAACTCAGATCTTCCGTGGCCTCGGATCGGGCTGTGGCTGCACGGGAGTGGTTCTGTGGCCCCGTGTGTCTTGTTCCAGCGAGTGACACGTGGTCCCCTGGATCCACACGCCGGGTTTAAACATTTCCCGGTTTATTTGAATCCCCAAATTCAGTTCAAACTTTAGAACCTCATAACTTTTGCTAGGAAGCTCCAAATTTAGTGATTCAAATTGGGTTTGATTCAGATTGAAAAACTATATCCAAATATGCCACCCAATTTTTATGAAAATCATTATTTAATTCTGGAAAATTCTTTAAAGCTTTTCAGCAAAAGAATTTTTGAGGAAGTTTCGTTCATCCAAAAACCCTAAAAATTTGCCAGACTATTCTTTAGGATGTTATTGAACTCCTGCAAAAAGTTTAGCTCTTCTGGAGTTGATTTATTAGGAGAATTCTGATTCTAAGTGGCTGTGTTCAAATGAATACAGAAACAATTTCAGAAAAATTCCAAAACTTGGAAATTCAATTCTGGGCTATTCCTAGTTCCAAAATTCCTAGAAAAATTCATGCATGATCCCTGAGCTATGTTTGAATTTTTGGTCCACTTGAATTTGCATGAAAGTGCAAATTTATTCAGAATTAATTCCTTTTTGCCTAAATGCTTAGGGAATTATTCTGAGTGATCTACTCATTGAAAAATTCTAAATTTTGGTCCAGATTACTTCTTGTGACAAGAAACTCACAAGAAAATTTTCAGCTCCATTGGAGCTCTGGATCACCACTGTTCTGTTCAACCTACTTAGATGAGTAACACACAACTGATGAAATGAACTTATCACTTGATCATATTGCTTAACCCAAACCCAAACCACTAGCACCTGTGTCATTTTAAATTCTTAAACAGAGTTCCAGTTTTAAACTTGTCTTTAGAACTTATTAGCAAAAGCTTTACAATTAAACATGTATGCATATTCATAACGTGTAGCATCTACGTGAAGATTGTGAAGCAATAGAAGTGGAGATCAAAGAGGAAGGAAATCAAGTGATCAAGCCACAAGTGGTCTTCACTAACTAAATAGATACTTAGTCACCTGCAAAGCCAAGGCGAGCTCCGGTTTGCATTTAAGCTGTTTTATAAAGTTTTTACTTTGTTCACAATTATGGGTTAAAGTTGTATGTGCAGGTCAAGTATGTGTTATACTCCACTTGCATAACCAAAATGGACCCTGGAGTTAAGGGTAGAATAGAGTTTCCCCGCTGTAGAATAATGCCGTGCTAAATAGATTAGGACATCTGGTAGAAGTTGAGTAGTTGGAATCTACTCGCGAGCTATAGTACAAGATCATACGGTATAGTGGAAAGAGGCAAACTAAAGTTTATATTTCCAAAGATGAGACCGGGCAGGAGGGTTAGGCAGCGACAAGACGAGGTCTTGGTCGAGTAGCTCTGCCTGTGTCGGTTAAGGACCGAAGCGTGTGCAGCCCCGCTGAGCAAGTATTGAGTTGTTACCGGATGCTTACTGCTATATGGGACCCAGGAAACCGATGTACCAGGTTCACTGGATTGTAGAGGCATACCATATCGTCTCGTTAGACCTATGAGTCCGAGACGGCGTGACCGGTTCTACAGTCGGGTGTCCTGCGAAAGGTTGCCACATACGACGTAATGAAGGACGCCAGATTTGGGTCTTCAGAGGCGGCCGTATGTGTCGAGCTATCCGGGCAGTGTTTGATTCGAATCAAAGTCCCTCGCGGTTATGAGTACCGCTTGCTCACTGTGTTGTGACGTAGTAAGTAAGTTGTGTGAGAACAGTTTGCAAAGTTTTAATTGCTGCTATGATTAATGGAATTGCATGAAAACCTTGTTTGAAGTAGAGATAGAGCAAACTAAAGTTATTTTCCACCTTGGGACAAGTAACATTGGAATGAAGCGTTTCTTGTTTGATTGTGGAGTTCCAATGTTGCTAGGCGCAAGGTCACTACTATGATGGCTAAAATCTGAAAGTTAAGGATGAACTTGTAGGCGAGTCTTTTTGCAAATTACATGTTTAGGTCTTAAGTTACTTTCATGTAGAGTTGCATGCTTTAGGAGAGACAGTTAAGTCTTGCAGAGCCTTTGTGCTCACTCTTGCTATATGAGTGGTTTTGCAGGTTAACATCGACGCTTATAAGACTCGGAGACTTCCGAATCATGTAACACATGGAGAACCCAGCCGCTGCCAGGTCTTCGTGTTGCTAGCGAGAGGAGTACGTGGGCTGGACCTCTTCTCGGGTGCTCATTAGTTATTTGACATGAGTTGTTTGTAGTCTTCCACTGTAGCTATTTGATGTAAATTATTTACAAAGAATATTTGTAAGCTTCCACTTTTGATTTATGTAATACAGTTTTCCTTATATGTGTGCTGTTGGGTGCCGCATAACACGGCACCACCCAATGCGATTCCTGGGCGAGCGGCACGGCCCCGTGACACGGGTGCTGGGGGTACCTCACAAATGCAAACAATGCACATGATTAAGTATTAATGTATGAAAATAGTCATAAAGATTTAAGTAACTTATGTACGAATCGAGCTCTAATGAACTTAGGATTTTTATAGAGAACCCCCCATGACCCTTAGGTGTGGATAGCAAAAATTCAAAGAAAATTAAATGTGTGCTCTAAAGAGTTTCCTAAGTCATTTTCCTTCTCTGAATTAATAAGTCAAACCTGAAAGTTTGTCATGTTGCAAACTTGGATTTTCAGAAACTTCAGAGTTTTTTGAGTCCCTGAGAATTGGTTTCACTAAATTTGAAACTTCCTACAGGAATATATTGAATTCCTAAGTTTGGATAAAATCTGAATTTGGATTCTAATGTTTTCCTAATTTTCTTGGGACAGAATTAATTGGAACACCATTAGACCTAGTAAATGAAGTCCAATGCTGCTCAAACTTTTACAGAAGATCATCAGATTTATGAGGGACCTGGCAATTTCCATAACAAGGATCTTCTGGAATTAAATCCCAAAGATTTAACTTTGAGGAATGTTGGAGAAAATTCCAGGGATTTTCATACCAATTTCTTTGCATCACTGCAAAGTACTGGTTAAGAGGAATCCAACAAAATTTGTTTAAAAATTTTTGAACAATCCTGTCGAAAGTTATGGCTTCTCAAAGTTAGGCTATAATCTGGAAATTCAAACTGAAATTTAGAAGGTTTAAACTTAGGTGGTGGGGTCCAGGGCTACGTGTCAACACGACAGCGAATCCGCATATCGGCCCACATGCTGTCCCGTGTAGCCACACGGAATCCCCTTGCCACAGCAGATCTCGGCTCCGGTTTTCTCGCACTGTAACACGGGACTCGCCCCCTTTCTTCTTCCTCGCTCCACCAGCGGCACCCGCGGCGGCACCTCACCGGAGAGCTCGCTGCTGGCCATTCCAGTGCATGACCTTCAGCTAAACTGGCCGCATGTGCACAACTTTGCGTGGGGATTACCCTATTGCACACCCTGGCGGTGGCCGGAACAGTGCACGTGATGGTGATAGCGGGCGGCAGCTCATCGACGATGTTGAACTCGGTGATCTATGCACCTTTTTGTACGCGGTTTCGCATGAGAGCACCGTGGTGATGTGCTGAACACGATTTTGAACCCTGATGATTGTGAGAATGGCCGCAACTATGACCTCATCGGTGAGGTGCCCTATTTTTGGCCGCCGACACGAAAAACTTAGATAGCTAGGGTTCTAGTGGATAAAACTCGATGCTTCTTAATCAAGGAGGTGCGCTAGATGACCTAGAACATGTTCAGTGCACAGCTCGAGCAAGGGTTGAACATGGGAGGCGAATTTTCCTGAGGATCGAGGTCGGCTTCTGTTGTGCACCGTGGAGAAAAATGGGAAATACTCACTCAACACGACATGAAATGGCACGAGGCTTTCACCTACAGCTTCAGCATGCAAGGGTGCACCTTTTCTTCTTTGGAAGCGACGCGTGAAAACGGCTGGATCGGCCGATCATCGGTGAGCAAAAGGAGGCGGTGAAGAACTCGCTCGCGGGAACAAAGAACAGCTCGTGTGCAGTAAAGAGCTCAGCTCAGAGGCGATAAGGACGGCTGAGACAGGCGGTTTTGTTAACTTTGGAGGAAGAAATCTACCGTGAGGTGGAGTGAACCGGGCGAGGTGGAATTCATGTGACCAAGCGGCGATCAACCGAGACAAACCGAGCTCGAGTGAGTCGGTTCACTAAATCTTTAGTCACTGATCAGTGGGTCCACCTCTGTAATTCTTTTCAATTTTTCAGCTGATCTTTTCACCATCTACTCACAACTAAAGTCTAGACTTACCCACAAAGTTGTAGACTCAAATTTGAATTCAATTGAGTTCAATTTTGTATGGTTGAAATTTTAATTGCATTTGGACATTGGAATTTGAAGTTGATTTGAATCCCTTCTCTTCTATTGATTCAAATACATAGCAACCCAAGTCGAAATTGTATGAATTTTGGCAAAGGTTCTATTTCAAATGTGGTGAACACATTGGTGAAATCCAATATGCAATTTGACAAACTTTGGAGAAAAGTTAAGATTTGAATTTGCATTAGTGGCATATGTGTATGGCTAGTTGCAAATGAGTTTAGGAAATTTGAATCTTCCCCAAATTTTTGTACTAAACCAAATGTGTAAATATGGGCTTTCACATCCCTCCCCCCTTAAAAGAATCTTGTCCCGAGATTACAACAGAAGAGACGAAGATAGGAGATGAGTTACCCGATATGAGCAGATATGAAGTCGGGAACGAAGGAAATCTTCGCTTTCCCACGTCGCTTCCTCAGCGGTGTAGTTTCTCCACAAGACCTTGTAGAACCACAACACTCTGTTACGTGTGGTACGGGTCTTCTCATCAATAATTTCAACCGGATATTCTGCATAGGTTAAATCTGGTTGCAGATATGTCGGTACTCTGTAGACCGGGTACCCCCACGTAGTGGTTAAAAGACAGCTTGGGCCTGGCCTCTTTGCTGAGGCAGGCCCCAGAACAAGCCACGTGTCTTGGACCCCATGGTCAGCCCTAGGGCTATCACATGAGCTTAATCTCCGGAGCCGGCACGTGCCTTGGGCTCCGACCTGAAGCCTCCCTGCTGAGGCGGGGTCCAGAGCTGCCATGTGTCCCCAGATTCGAGCCACCTCCCCGCTGAGGACAGCTCCGGAGCTGACACGTGACCCGGACTCCGGTGTGAGCCTCCCTGCTGAGGTGAGGTACGGAGCCGCCACATGTCTCCAGACACCAAGTCGTCGATGAGAGCTCCATAGCCACAGCACGCTCCACGATCCCTCGTGGGCCATGGGTCAACAAAGTCAAGAAGGAAGTGTGCTGTTAGCCTTCGCATTCAAGGCTCGCACCTTCCCCAGAAGCTTGGCACACTACGCACGCCTCCGTCCCTTGCCCGTTCACCATTACGGTGACAAGACGGGACGGTGGGGCGTGATAACAGTACAGTGCCGCCCAATGGATCTAACCCCCCCAGGAAGGGCGAAGAGACGCGACAACAAGACAACATCTTCATCATCACCTAACATGCGGTCAGAGGCGCTCGGCGCGCCATTCGGAGGGATTTAACTCCCCCACCGGTCACTCTACTTAGAGGACAAAGCTCTAGATCATGTATAGGACACTAAAAGCTTTGGGGCCACCTGTCGGGCCCTAAGCCTCATTGTAACCACCCCGGCCTTGAACTATAAGAGGACCGGGGTGACCACCCTGCAAAGGGTCCGATTCCTCACACTCCAGATCATACTACACACAAGCACTCACACAAATGCAATAGATCAAGCACACCCGTGGACGTAGGGTATTACGCTCAGGCGGCCCGAACCACGTAAATCCCTATGTTCATCCGCTCTCTCGAGCCCAGGTCGCGAAGGGTGTCGAGCCCCCTCCAGAAAAAAAGGAACCTCGCGGGCTGCTTCTGAGCAGGCCCGGAGGAGTGTCGCAGCTCACACTCCGACATTTGGTGCGCCAGGAAGGGGGGTTTTACACTCTCTCCTCACGACTATGGTGAACATCACTTCCCATGGCGAGCCTTCTCGCTCAGTGCGCTATCGTCTCTAGGCGAGATATGACGAGGCTACCCCCCGCTCCAGAGCGGGCAGGTTTGGCCAAGCCGGCGGCCAAGCGACCGGCACAATCTGTGTGATGTACGGGGGTTCTTCCGATGTCTCGTCCAGGCGAGCCATCAAGACCCTCTGTCGAGTAGTGGCAGCGGCCGCCCCAGTCCCAAGGCTGACGCCACATCGCAAATGGATGGAGACGCCGATCAGCTTCGACGCCTCCGACTGCCCCAAAAACATGGCAGGCGCCGGGCAGCTGCCTCTCCTCGTCGCCCCAACCATCTTCGACGTGAAGCTCTACCATGTATTGATCGATGGCGGGATGGCCATCAGCATCATTAGTCTTGCAGCTTTCAAGAGGATGCAGGTCTCTACGTCCCAGCTTACCCCCTCGAGACCATTCTCGGGGGTAGGTCGGGACCCCATATTCCCGTGCGGTAGTATCTCCCTCCCGGTGACATTCGGGACGCCTGAGAACTACCGAACAGAGAGCGTCGTCGTCGATGTTGCGGAGGTCAGCCTCCCCTTCAACGCCATAATCAGTAGGCCAGCTCTGTACCGATTCATGGCAGTAGCCCACTACGGCTATTTGGTCTTAAAGATGCCAACCCCGAGTGGCGTCCTCAAGATCCGCGGTGACCGCACCGCGGCTGTCTCAGTGCTGGAAAAGCTCCAAGCCCTAGCAGCAGCACAGGAGGCCGCCTCCGGTTACGCTGAAGCTAGCCGACTGCCTCCAAGCATGCGTCACCGAGGGATGACATCTGCTCCCCGTGTGCAGCCCTCGAACGGCAAAGATGTACCGGTCAAGGTTGTCCAAGTTGGTCCTAATGTTGCCCAGACCACTCGGATTGCCGGGGGCCTGGGAGGCAAATAGGAAGACGAGCTCGTCACCTTCCGCCAAGACAATTTCGACGTGCTTGCCTGGCAACCGTCGGAAACACCTGGGATCCCCAGGGAGGTGATTGAGCATCAACTGAAGATCCACCCCGATGCCGGGCTGGTCCAATAGAAGTCTCGAAAGCAATCCATCGAGCGGCAAGACTTCATCCGTGAAGAAATCAAGAAGCTGCTTGATGCCGGCTTCATCCGAGAGGTCCACCATCCACGATGGTTGGCCAACCCTGTTGTTGTCCCCAAGGCTGGTGGGAAGCTACGTATGTGCATCGACTACACCACCCTCAATAAGGAATGTCCAAAGGACCCGTTCCCTCTCCTCCGTATAGACCAAATAGTCGACTCTACGTCTTGCTGTGATCTACTGTGTTTCCTAGACGCATATTCAGGTTTCCACCAAATACCTATGTCTAGGGAAGATGAAGAGCACACTGCCTTCATCACAGTAGACGATCTATACTGCTGTGTGTCCATGCCTTATGATCCTAAGAATGCGCTCCCCCACTTTTGTGCGTGCAATGCACAAGATGTTCGGGAACCTCATACGGGACCTGGTCGAGGTTTATGTCGATGACATGGTAGTTAAGGTTGTCGCAAGCATCTCTGCTCGACAACCTGGCCCTAGTCTTCAACAGACTGTATTCCACACGCACGAAGTTGAAACCAGACAAATGTGTCTTCGGGGTCTCTGCCGGGAAGATGCTCGGTTTCTTGGTCTCACACCGAGGGATCGAAGCTAACCAAGAGAAGATTAAGGCGATAGAACTGATGCGACCCCCTGCCCGCATCAAGGACGTGTAGAAGCTTACCGGATGCTTGGCCGCGCTCAGTCGGTTTATCTCTAGACTGGCCGAGCGGGCTCTTCCGTTCTTCAAGCTTCTGCGCAAAACTGGTTTATTCGTATGGACCGAGGAGGCGGATGAGGCATTTCAGGAGCTGAAAAGTTCCTCACAACGCTTCCCATCATGGTGGCCCCTAAACAAGGAGAGCCACTACTCCTCTACATTGCTGCCACAACCGAGGTCGTGAGCAAGGTTTTGGTCGTAGAGCGACCGGAACTCCATTGATCTCAAGTACCAGGAAAGGCTCCTGACGCCGTAGGCCTGAAGCCCCCGGGCCAGACTCCACATGAAGTCCCTGGGAAGGGGAAGTAATCAGGCCCCAAATAGGCGGACCTGATGATCAATGCATATCCGGGTCCAAGCTCCTGGAATGCAGTCCCCGGACCCGGGGTCTCGGACCTTCCCGAGAAGAACTAGCCGGGTCTCAGTCATCTAGACCCGGCAACCGGAGTGCGTCTGGGTACGAGCTCCCGGAACGCCATATCGGACCAGGAGGCCAGGGGCCCCCGAGTCCAGGACCACTCCAAGATGAACCAGACGGGTCCCAGCCACCTGGACTCGGCAACAGGCGCGCACCAGGGTTCGAGCTCCCAGAGTGCAGTCTCGAGCCTGGGGGCCAGGGGCCCCCGAGTCCCGGACCTCTACTAGATGGCGCTTCGGGCCCCTCCGGGAGGGTCCAAACCATCCAGCGTCCAGTCTACTTCATCAGCGAGGTCCTCCATGACGCCAAGACAAGATATCTGGAGGTGCACAAACTGCTCTATGCAGTCCTTGTTGCATCAAGGAAGCTGCACCATTACTTCCAGGCTCACAAGATCTTAGTGGTTACATCGTACCCACTGAGAACCGTCCTCCACAGCCCCAACGCCACTAGAAACATAGCTAAATGGGCTATGGAATTGGTGGAATTCGATCTGGACTTCTTACCGTGCCATGCGGTGAAAAGTCAGACGTTAGCTTACTTTGTGGAGAGTGGACTCCACCACCATGCCACCCAGGGGGCCAGGACATCGGTGAACCAGAGCACAGAGGTCCGGTCTTCACTGAACCCTACTGGACTCTTTACTTCGACAGCTCCTCGCGTAAGCAGGGTGCCGAAGCGGGGGTTCTGCACATTACACCAACCGGAGAGCAGTTCAAGTAGATGGTTTAAGGGCCTCAGTTTTTGACACATATTTGAACTGTTCATCACCACACCACACACCTCATTTGAGGAAAGTTGATGAACACAAATGAAGAGCAAGTAACTACCATCAACATGCTCATTAGAGAACAAACTCACATATTGCAAAAGTGGTATTTTCCACATGTGATATAGGTGGGCTGGACATATGAAAACTCCTAAACATTGCTAAGAATGTCCATGCCAAATTTCACCCAAATTCAAAACCTTTTTGAGGTCATTTTGGGTATAGCTAGAAAGAGGGCAGTTTGAAACCATCTTCAAATTCAAACTGTTTTTATCCCATGAATTCAAAAGTGGGAGGCATATTCTTATTCAGCACATTTTTGTGAGCTCACACACCAATTTTCACTCCATTTGGAGTTGATCTTGACATGAGCTAAGTGGGACAAATTCAAACTTTATTTGAATTCAAAACTGAACTTGTGCTGAAATTCATTCAAACCAAACCCAATTTGAATTCTACTCAATTCAAATGGCTCATGGGTGAATAATTTGAATCACCAGGGGTATTTTGGGGCTCACTGTTTACAACAGTGATTAGGAGTAAATTTTAGAGGTTAAAATCTGGGTGGGACCCACATGTCATAGAGAGAAGGAGGCAAAACTTGCACACAAAGTCACAGCCTCGGTGGGAAATTCCACCGAGCAGCTGTCGGCTGTGCCACCGAGCAGCTACCGGCGCCACCAGCTGCTTCCTCTCTCCGCGCGCTGGCGTCCAGGGCGGCTCGCTCGCGCCCCCACGCAACCGGCACCGCCTCAGCCGAGCAGGAGTCGGCCGGCTTTATCTTCTTGCGGGCCAACCCGAGCAGCGGCATTGTTTCTCGCCGCAGCTCTCTGCTCAATCGGGAAAACCAGCAAAACAATCTCCTCCTTCGTTCCTGAGCTGCTAGACAGCAACCTGAGGTCGCACTCCACCTCCCCAATGCCAGAAACCCTGAGTTTCGACCTCCTTTGCCCGAAAACGATCACCACCGCGGCGACCTAGCCTCAGCCGAGAGTCAGGCGCCCGTGGACAGCGTTCCACAGGCGTTTTCACGGTCCAGCAAGAGAGGCAACAGGAGCACGCGACCACCGTGCTGCTCTCCTCCAAGTTTGGAAGCAAACCGTGAAGAATCCACAGAGAATTTCCAGTTTTTGCACCGGCGACCGTAAACCGAGCTTCCGGTACAGATTCTTCAAATTATCGCTCTATGATCTTTCGGTGGTTATCAAATCTTGCACATAGACGCTGGACTAGCCGGCGATCAAGTTCTTTCTGCATCCGTGGCGTGAAACTGTCTAGGAGTGATGAATTTCGAGCTCGATCAAGGGCGGTCATGGCGGGCACGATCGGTCACATGGTGCCGACCGACTTGCCGCCATCCCTGAACCCTTTTGACACCTTGTCGAGCTTCCTAGAAGTACACTGATGCTGTAGGACCGTGTGTTCGAGGTGTTGGCGGGTTAGAACCCACGGTCGACGGCGCCGAACCTCAACCGAGGCTGCGGCACGTCGTCGGGCTTTTTCCGGTCACCCCCAGCCCGTCCTGACACCACCGACGTGTTCCTCGACGTTGACAACCCCCTAGCGGCGAGTTTCAGACCATGGGAGGTCCGGCAGCGGCGAGCCGGCGAGCTCCGGGTCTGCTCCGGCGAGGTCGGCGGCGCGGGCGCGCGAGAGCGGCGGGAGGAAGACGAAGCCGGCTGGCCCACGTGTCAGCGGCTGAAGAATTTTAAATCGGGATCGGGTATGGCCGAGATTGGCTGTGCTGGCGCGCAAATACCCTGTGGGCCTCGGTGTGCCGGACACCTCCGCGCTCAACACGTGTTCCCGTGGGCCCCCGAGAGTTTAAACTTTTTCCCCCGATTTTCAGAATTCTTCCAAACTTCAAATCATCATAACTTTGGCTAGAAAGATCCAAATCGAGTGAACCAAATTTTGTTGGATTCAGCTCTATGAGCACTTTCCAGCAAATCAAGTTTCACTTCATGAAAATCCTTATTTCTCCAGAATTAATTCCTCAAAGTTTAAATTGTTTGGAATTTTAACTGGAGAATCCTTTGGAGGAAAATCCTGAAAATTTACTGGGATGTTCCTCAAAATATCCTTGAACTACCATAAAAATTTCAGACCCATTTGAGCTCATTTGTCCACCTAATGGTGTGATTAGTGAAACTGTTCCAGAGAAAATAGAAAATGTTCAGAAACATTTCAAGAATTTTCTCTGAAATTGTTTAGCTCATATCCTTAGCTAGGAACCTTCAAATTAAGTGAGACCAACTCCATTAGAACCCTCTGAAAATCTTGTTTTCAGAAAGTCATAATTTGTTTCATGAAAATCCGTAGTAACACCCTAAAAGCCTTCAATTAAGGTCAAGTACATAATTAATTGTGGAGGGCTCAAATGAGCTTTGCTGCAACTAAAACTTGACCAAGTCTCTGTTTAGGTTGTAACCCAGCCACAGTAAAAGTTTCACAGTCATTGGGCTTGTCTAGCAAGAGTTATAGACTTCACAAGTTTAAAAGTGAATACAACTGCATTTAAATTAATACATGTATTGCTTCTATCATGTAGTCACTAAGGTCGAGGAGGAACCCGAAGTCCTAGACTTTGTTACTCCGGAGGAACAGCTAGCCTATGACCAAGAGCAGCAAGGCAAGCTCCGGTTTGCATTAACCTTTTACAAATTTTTATTGTTTTGAGCACTTACTTGAGCATCATTATTATTTGCATTAGAGTCTTGTTTGGAAACCCAGGTTCATAACCAAGAAAACCATGGGTTGGGTTTAGCATTGCAAAACCCCGTTAGCTACTGCAAAGCTAAGTTAGGGTAGGATTCGGTACAAGTCGAGTAGTTGGAACTACTCGTGAGCATAGGCTTAAGGCACTCGACTCGGGTAGAGATAGCACATGATACACATGGAAAGAAAGATGAGACCAAGCGGAGAGTAAGGGTAACAGGACTTTGGGGCCTGTGTGCTGTAGCTCCGCTTGTGTCGATTGAGGACCGAGCCGTGTGCGGGCCTGTTGAACAAGCTAGAACAGTACCGAAGACCTACCGGCTATATGGGAACCGGGAAACCGATGTAACTTGGGTAGCTGGGTGTTGAGGCATAGCTGGTCGTTCAGAGGGTAGGTTGAGAGCTCGAGGTGTAAATCGGCTGGCGGCACTGAGATGCGCGTGCAGAGACCTCTTGCTCGGGACGATTGGACCGGTTCAACATTTGGCTAACGGGTGAAAGGTAATCGCGTACGGCGTCCGTGATGTTTTTTGTAGGCAACATCGAGTACGGGCGTACGTGATGGGTTGTTCGGGTAACCCTGCAGATGTAAATCGATTATAATCGCCGTCCCTCGCGGTCAGTGAGTACCACTTGTTCACTGTACCGTGACGTAGAAAGAACAGGCTAGTTACATGTTAAAATGTTGCTGATTGAAAGATGGACTTGATTGCTAATGACTTGCTGTAGTTTAGAGCTAACTAAAGTTCATTTCAACTTTGGGCAAAGTACATGAGAGAAATGCGTTTCTTGTTTGATTGCGGCTCTCTCATGTACCTTAGCGTAAGGTTCTCCACAACCTGCTGCTAAAACTTGAAAGTAAGGTTCTACTAATTAGGCGAGTCCTTGCAAATGATTTTTACCTCATGTAACCCACCACCCCTCATTTAGAAGTTCTATGTTTAGGTGAGACGGGTCATACTTGCTGAGCCTTCGTGCTCACTGCTTGTGTTTGAAGCTTTTGCAGGGTTCTATGAGGAAGGGACTCCCGAAGAGGAGACGGAATCCCAGGAGGGGAACCCCGTCGAGTGGGAGTCGTGCACGCCGCAGAGTTAGTGTGCGTGTGTGCTAGCAAGGACACGTTCAAGGGCTGAACGTGGACTTGATGCATAGTCTACTCCCGTGAGTGTAGACTGGAACTATTTTGATGTAAACATGTTCATAAACTTGTTTATGTAATAAAATTTCGCTTCCGCTTTGTACCTTTGACGTGTGTTATCCGGTGCTGTGCAACGCAGCACCCCTCAGCGGGATCCTGGCTCGACAATACCTTTGCGGTCGTGTCAGCGTTGGTATCAGAGCTCGCTTGAGGTTTAACGCACTACAAAGGTCATCTTTTTCAAAAATCCAGTGAGGAACGAGTTAGTAGCCCGTATAAGGATGTTATTAGCATATATAAAGTGGCATACTAACCTATTTGCTTATGTTGGAAAATCGTGTATCTCGGGACGTTTATGTCTTGGGGGGTACACGTAACCGCTGTCCACCAGTGTGCACAAGCTGAAGGGTGGAGCCCCACGGGTGGCAGGTAACCCGACCCGCTTTGATATCCTCTGCGACTCTTCATGTCGTTTGGGGTATTCGAGCAACGTCTGTCCCTGGCATGCGTGGTGCAATCTGGGAGACCCCGTCACGTGGTCTAAAACGTGAACACGTAACTCAAGGCGTGTTTGGCTTGAGAACATCCGGGCGAGTGATGACGGCCGGGTGTACGCACTGTATGGATTCCGGGCTCGGTGTGCAGCCGAGTCTGATGATTGTTTGAGTTTCTGCAGGTAGTCTGACCACGAAATGGTAGACGTGTAGCATCCGTGTGCGAGTAACGTTTAGTGCCACTGAAATAACGAAGCCGGCTAAGTCCGGTATAGGATTTTCTTTGTGAGGACGTAGTACCGACATGATCTGGTGACGCATCGACGTCACACCCCACTAAATGAACAACTTCATTTAAAACTTGAAGGTTTTGATCCAAAGTAGTAAAACTTGATGTAACTCCATCCCTTGAACAGGATATTCAAAGTTAACAAGTTTTCAACTTATAGGTTGTTAAGGACAGAGCACTCTGTGTTCAGCTGAATCAAGGCTGAAGTTAATCAGAGGTTAGAGGTTGAGTTCTTTCGAGGTTGGGGTCATATGATGCATTTATGGAATTATTTGGAAGAGCTTTACAACTTTTCTGTTGAGGTCCAGAGGTGTTTAATCCCTTAACCAATCGAAAAATGCAGTAGAGTTGAAACTGTCCAGAAAACCGGGCAGAGCAAACACTCTCTGTAAACTCTCTGTAAATTAAGCATAACTTCCTGCTTAAAAATCCAAAAATAGAAAATGTTGTAGTTCTGGAAAGTTTATGAGATGGGTTACAACTTTGTAACAGAAAGTTTTGTCAGATTAGGAAAAGAATTAAGTGGAATTCTTGGATTAAATCAGTACCTAAAGCAGGGAGGTGCTGTCCAGATTTCTCCAGAAATTCTGTTAACTTTGGCATCTCATAACTTTTGAACCAGGACAGATCGTAGGACAAGCAAATACTTTCTGGAAAGCTATTGAAGTTAGCTTTAACTTTGATGTTGAGCTCCAGAATTGGTTTTGCATTCATCATGGCCTAAATCAGGTTGAAATAAAACTGGTCAGGGCTGTCATGGGAACAGCAGATCAGCAGTCAAATTTGTTTAAAATTTGAACTATGTTTCTAAGTTTTATGGGTTCAATGACATGTCTTATGTTATAACTCAGAGGTTTACTGTTTAAATAAATATTTGACATTTCTCAAATATATTTTTACAGATGACAGCAGATAAGCAATTGGAGAACGAGTGGGTGGTGTCCCACTGTTCTCACCGTAGCGGCTACCTGGAAGCATTGTGGCAAATGCTCCAATATTTCGGGTACAACCAGATGCCGCAGTACTTCACCAAGGAAGAAGGCGAAGAGGGGAACAAGACATGGACGATCCATGTCAAAGTCCCTGCAGGACCTACGCCACCCGGTTGGGTGCCGTTCACCGTTACGGTGAGAGGAAGACAACCGGAAGGGATGTGGCAAGTGGCAGCCCGTGACACCATGTCACGTTTCTGCCAACTACACATGCAGGCTATGGAGGGCACTCCATACGCGCTCGTTCCGGTGGAGGGACAGGATCAACATGTGTGGGAAGAGAGGTACCTGGAGGCAACGGACCCGAGTTGCCCAAGGTACAACCCCGCGGAGGCAAATCTCAGCCTCCAGATGAGGGCGGGAAATGCCGTGATGGACAGCCAAGCTGTTCATACGGAGCATCTCGCCACAAAGCTCAAAGAGAGCACGAGCCATGGAGACCATTTCGAGAGTGCTCACAGCGCACTCCGCAATGTGCTCCTTCCGACGATCAAGCGACTGAATGAACAACACAATCAGTTGCATCGTCTGAAGAAGGCAAAGAAGAAGAGCCGTGTCGACATCGCGGCGTTGCAAGAACTGGTACAGAATCTGACCAAGCAGAACGAGGAACTTACTCAAGAGCAGGACAATGCTATTGAGGAAGGGCAAGGCTGGGAAGAAGATTACAACCAAGCCATGGACGAGGTGCATGCTTTGCAGGACCTCGTACCTCCGGTATTGGGAATACCGGTGGTCTTGGGTCTTTCAGCAATGGGAGAACCCGAGATGGGAGAAGAGGTGGTAGACCCAGAGACACCAGCAGAGGTACCGGAGGAGGACGACCCACAGGAGGTTGAGTTCTACTCCGAGTAGGGGGTTACAGTTGCCAAGTAGGGCAGCTAGGGTAGTGTAACCCAACTTTTGTAATCGGTGACATGTCGTGTAGACAGTAGCATATGTATAGGTAGTGACGACATGAGCACGACTTCTCGGAGACCCGAGAATGATGTACCTTGTATAAAGTTTATGCTTTATCAATATATGTGAATGTTGTGCAAATTAATCATGTGTCACTTCAATACCTACTGTTACATATGGAATTTTAAGTAAGACATGTGCTAATTGCTGCTGTTTTGAATTTCAGAATGACGCGTACTCGTGCCAACCATGATGTTGGGGGTACTAGCCAAGGGGGAGAGACCTCCCAACAGCCTCCCGAGGACTCCTTGGGACCGCAGCAGCAACAGCAACAACAGCAACAGCAAACACCGCCACCGCCACTGCCAAAGGTTACATTGGCCGACATCGTCGCGGCAATGGCGGGTTCACATCAGCAGCACACGGAGTTGCTGCAGACTCTAATCGCAAATACGTCTCGCCCAGAGAGACGTCAAGACCGTGAGGAGCATCAACAAAGCTCCTACTCCGACTTACTGGCAACTCATCCCCCGGTATTCTCAAGGGCGGATGAACCTCTTGACGCGGACAACTGGCTCCGCGCCATAGAGATGAAGTTCGGGCTGCTCCAGATAAGCGAGCAGCGCAAGACTCAGTTCGCGGTCCAGCAGCTCCAAGCATCCGCGAGCGCGTGGTGGGCCAACTTCTGCGCTTCACAGCCCACCGACCGAGTGATGACCTGGACGGAGTTTCGGACGGCCTTCAGGGCCTATCACATACCGCCAGGCTTAATGAAGAGGAAGACGCAGGAGTTCCTGCACCTGCAGCAAGGGAGCCGGAACGCGCTGGAATACTCCAGGGCGTTCAACGATCTTGCGCTTTATGCGTCGTATCATGCAGATACCGACGAGAAGCGGCAGGACCATTTTTACCAGGGGCTTAACGCGCTCCTGAAGGACAAGTTGGCGATGTTCAATCGCGGCAGTCTCAACGACATCATTGATGCTGCGATTGTTCAGGAGGACTCCGGCAAGGAGTTGGCGGCGGCGGAGAGAAAGCAAAGCGTGCCGCAGAGCAGCGGAGAAGGAGGCGTTCCTTCTCAGAAGTTTTGGATGGTGAATCGCCCACCATTAGGTCCATGCTGGCAGCCACCACAGCGGTTGATGCCGTTCCGCAGTCGGCCGTACTCTTCACAGGCATTCAGGCCGGCACTGCCAGTACCACCGCAACAACAACAGCAGCAGCGGGCGATGCCGCGTGCATATGCACCTCAGCAGCACATGCCGGGCTTTCATCCCCCGAGCACTACACCAGCAGCAGCCACATGTTACAAGTGTGGTCGTCCAGGACACTTCACGAGCAGTTGCCCGTAGAGGCAAGGCGGCGGAGTGGCACCACAGTTTCTGGGGAGGAATCAACCCCGGAACCCTACTAATGCGCGGCGGGCAAACCCTAGGCCCGGCACTGTCCACCACCTTGCCATAGAGGATGTGCCGGAGGGCGAGCCAATCCTTGCGGGTATGTTCCAACTCCACCAGCATCCCGCTATAATATTATTTGATTCAGGCGCCACGCATAGCTTCATTAGCCAAGCTTTCATTGATAAGTATAGCTTGCAAATACTACCCACCGATAGTCCTTATGTGATCTGTTCACCGGGTGGGAAAATTTCAGCAAGCATGATGGTCCCAAAAGCGCCATTGTGCTTAGAGGGTAGAGTTTACCCTATGTCTCTCATAAGTTTAGAGGGACAAAAGGTCGATGTCATCTTAGGGATGTCGTGGTTAACCCACCACGGCGCTGTTTTAGACACCGTCCTCCGAGTTGTGCACTTGAACTCAGGAGTGCACGAGTCTCACTCATTATTTCTGTACAGTCCAGAAATAAAACTTCCAAGTGTCTATCAAGCCACAACCATCAGATTTGAAGATATTCCAGTGGCCCGAGAGTTCTCTGATGTATTCCCGGACGATTTGCCGGGGATGCCACCCGATAGAGAGGTGGAGTTCAAGATTGAACTTGCACCGGGAACCATGCCAATATCCCGAAGGCCGTACAAGATGGCGCCCAAGGAGTTGGCTGAACTGAAGACTCAGCTCACGGACCTTCTGGAGAAGGGTTTTATTAGGCCGAGCTCCTCGCCATGGGGCTGTTCGGCATTATTTGTCAAGAAGAAGGATGAGACGTTACGGCTTTGCGTGGACTATCGTCCATTAAATGCCGTAACCATCAAGAACAAGTACCTGTTGCCACGGATCGACATGTTGTTTGATCAGTTGGTCGAAGCAAAGATCTTTTCCAAGATGGATTTAAGATCCGGGTACCATCAGATTAAGATAAGGGCTGAGGACATTCCAAAGACAGCTTTCTCGACAAGGTACGGACTTTATGAGTACCTGGTCATGTCCTTCGGCCTTACCAATGCTCCAGCTCACTTCATGTACTTGATGAACTCGGTATTCATGCCGGAGCTGGACAAGTTTGTCGTGGTCTTCATCGATGACATACTGGTATATTCCAAGCCGGAGGAAGATCACAAGAAGCATCTGCGTATAGTCTTGCAACGGCTGCGGGATCACAAGCTATACGCGAAATTCAGCAAATGCGAATTCTGGATATCGCAAGTGCCTTTTCTCGGGCATATCATCTCAGCGGAGGGTATCGCTGTAGACCCGAGCAAGATCACTCAAGTGCTGAATTGGAAATCCCCGAGAACTGTTCACGAGGTACAGAGTTTCCTCGGACTCGTGGAATATTATCGGAGGTTCATTCCGAACTTCTCAAAGATTGCCAAGCCAATGACAGAGCTGCTGAAGAAGGCTACCAAATATGTTTGGAGTCCAGCATGTGAAGCAGCTTCAAGGCTTTAGTCAAGCACCTGACATCAGCACCGGTTTTGGTGCAGCCAGACACAACAAAACCGTTCGATGTGTACTGCGATGCATCCGGCATTGGGCTCGGATGTGTGCTGATGCAAGATCGAAGAGTGGTCGTGTATGGATCATGGCAGCTTAGAAACCATGAGCAGAATTATCCAACCCACGACTTGGAGCTCGCTGCCGTGGTACTTGCACTGAAGATGTGGAGGCACTACCTACTCGGTAACCTCGTACATCTATATACCGACCACAAAAGCCTCAAGTACATATTCACTCAGAAGGAGCTGAACATGAGGCAATAAAGATGGTTAGAACTGATAAAGGATTACGAAATAGAGATCCATTATCATCCGGGCAAGGCAAACGTAGTGCCAGATGCGCTGAGCCGCAAGTCACACGTCAACAATCTGACCATCACACCGTTGGAAGAGAGCGAACCACCACTACATGTGATTCCACACAGAGCTCTCTACAACCTAGCTTTGATCCCCACCATCCGTGAAGAGATAGCAGCAGCTCAGAAACTTGACAAGGGCATGTCGCATTTGCGGAGACGTGTAGATAGTGGGGAGCTGAAATGTTTTCGGAAGGATGGAGACGGCGTCCTATGGTTCAAGGACCGGATCATCGTACCCCGTAACCCGGAATTACGGAAGAAAACTTTTGATGAGGCTCACTTATCAAAATTTTCTATTCACCCCGGCAGCAACAAGATGTATCAAGAACTCAGAAGCAAGTTTTGGTGGACACGGATGAAACGGGAGACTGCAAAATACGTGTCCGAGTGTGATACATGTCGAAGGGTGAAGGCAGACCATATGCGGAAACTGGGACTGCTACAACCACTGGGCGTTCCTGCCTGGAAGTGGGAGGATGTGAGCATGGACTTCATCGTCGGTTTACCCACCACCTTGCAGAAACATGATTCTGTGTGGGTGATTGTCGATCGGCTCACCAAAGTTGCCCATTTCATCCCGGTCAACACCAACTACAACGCCAAGAAGTACGCTGAACTGTACATCTCACGGGTCCTATGCTTGTACGGCGTACCCCGTACTATCATATCGGATCGGGGCACTTTATTTGTGTCCCGTTTTTGGGAGCAGCTGCATGCTGCCTTGGGGACGAAGCTGATCCGTAGTTCAACATACCACCCGCAGACGGATGGGCAAACCGAGCGGGTAAATCAGATCCTAGGAGACATGCTACGAGCTTGCGCTATCAACCACGGCAAGAATTGGGATGATCACTTGCCGTTAGCCGAGTTCTCGTACAATAATGGGTACCAAGCCAGCATCAAGATGGCGCCTTATGAGGCACTATACGGAAGGAAGTGCCGCACACCACTGAATTGGTGTGAGTCTGGCGAAAGGGTTACCTTCGGGATTGACCTTGTCAACAACGCGGAAGAAAAGGTTCGACTGATTCAAGCGAACCTAAAAGCCGCCCAATCCCGTCAGAAACAGTATGCGGACCGGAGAAGGCGCCCATTACAATTCGAAGTTGGAGATCACGTATATCTACAGGTGTCTCCAATGAAGGGCGTAAACAGATTCGGGGTGAGGGGAAAGTTGGCACCCCGATTCATCGGTCCATTCCAGATTACCGAAAGATGTGGATCAGTGGCATACCGGCTGAAATTACCAGAAGCACTTTCCGGTGTGCACGACGTCTTTGACATTTCCCAGCTGAGGAAGTGTCTCAAGCTATCAACTACCGTTCAGCTGGAAGATATTGAAGAACTGCAACCGGATCTCACCTATTGGGAGGAACCGGTGCAGATTATTGATGAAAAGGCCCGAACCACATGCAACCGTACATTGTGGTTCTACAAGGTTCTATGGAGTAATCACTCCATGGACGAAGTGACATGGGAGAGCGAAGGATTTCTTCGCGCTAACTACCCCGACTTTTTCACGTCGCATATCCGGTAATTTTCCACCGCCCTCTCTCTCATTTTCACCTTATAATCTCGGGACGAGATTCTTTTAAGGGGGGTGGAATGTAAGGGCCTCAGTTTTTGACATATATTTGAAGTGTTCATCACCACACCACACACCTCATTTGAGGAAAGTTGATGAACACAAATGAAGAGCAAGTAACCACCATCAACATGCTCATTAGAGAACAAACTCACATATTGCAAAAGTGGTATTTTCCACATGTTATATAGGTGGGCTGGACATATGAAAACTCCTACACATTGCTAAGGATGTCCATGCCAAATTTCACCCAAATTCAAAACCTTTTTGAGGTCATTTTGGGTACAGCTAGAAAGAGGGCAGTTTGAAACCATATTCAAATTCAAACTGTTTTTATGTGAGGGCCCCGCCGTCCCGATCACTCACGGGGACGGGACACCTCGCCCGGGAATCGCATTGGGTGGTGCCGTGCGATGCGGCACCCAACAACACACATAATAAAGCATCATATTACATAAAACAAGCGGAAGCTTACAAGGTGTTGATTTTACAAATACTTCTCAAAATAAACTACAGCGGAATACTATTACAACTCACGTCTCATACCTATGCTAAGCAACAGAGAAGGTGTCCAGCCCTCGGACCCTTCTCGCTAGCAACACTGTCATAATAGCAGCGGCAGGGGTTGCCATGAGTTCACCACTCGGGGAGTTCCGAGTCTCATCGGGCACCCGTACATCTCAGCGTACAGTTATTACCTGCAAAACAACTTATGCAGTATCTGTGAGCACGAAGCTCAGCAAGACTGACCCGTCACCCTAGTCATGAAACTCTACATGATGAAAATAGAGGGCTGATTATAGAAGTTTGCACAAATGATGAACTTGAGCTAAAGGAGAGTCCTTACTTCCAGTTTTAAACAACTTTTATAGCCCTCGCGCAACCTACATCGAGACTCCACAATCAAACAAGAAACGCTTCATCTCGATGTCACTTGCCCGAGGTGAAAGTAACTTTAGTGAGCTATTCTAGACTCATACATACCTTACGCCATTAACGTCGAGACTCCACAATCAAACAAGAAACGATTTGCCTCGACGCTACTAGCCCAAGGTGGAAATTAGATTTAGTGAAGTGTTGATTGTTCCTCCTCTCCATTATGAGGATTACCCACGAAGCATGTTAAATGTTTCCCGGTTTATTACTACGTCACGACGCAGAGAACAAGTATGCTCACTACCGCGAGCGACGGTGATTGCAATAAAAAACACCCGGCTGACACGACACGTACGCCCGTACTCGACGTTGCACACAGCAACCGTCACTGACGTCGTACGTGGCAACCTTTCACACGACACCCAAATGTCGAACCGGTCCCACCAACTGGGATTAAGTCTCTCTACGGCAAACCCTCGTAGAGCAGACTTCTATATCCTTTCAGCATCGGCATCAGACGGTGAGGTATGCCTCGACACCCAGGTTAACATGTTACATCGGTTTCCTGGGTCCCATATAGCCAGTATGCATCCGGTACACAACTCAAACTTGCCCAACGAGCCGCACACGAGAATGGGCCTTAATCGACTCAGACATAGACTAGGCTCACAGGACCACGTCCTTGACCTTCCATCCACTGCCCGGTCTCCATTCCTAACTATGAGGATCAATTCTCATCTCTTCCGATTGATCCCCTTAAATCCCTGTTCACGAGTAGGAATCTGCCCACTCGAGATTTGCTTCTTTTAATCCACTTTTGTTGAGATCAGCAATTATAATTAATTGATAACATATCCTACATTAAACTCCAGGGTTTTCTGGGTCATGCATTTGGAGTTTCATACCATCTAGACGTAATGCAATAAATAAAATACTAGACATATGAAGTTAATACAAATAAAAACTTGTAAGTTTTGATGCAAACCGGGGCTTTCCTTTGTTTTGCAGGGGCTAATATATATAACTCAGTTAGTGAAGATTACTTGAGACTTGATCAACTGCTTTCCTCCTTCCTTGATTTCTACCCCGATGACTCCAACTCCTCCACGTAGATACTACACGTGATGAATATGCATATATGTTTAATTGTAAAACTTTGCTACAAGTTCTAACAACAAGTTTCAAAACTGTAACCCTGCTCAAGAATTTAAAATGACACTGGTGCTAAGGTTTTGGGTTTGGATCTAAGCACATGATTAGTGCTAAGTGGTTTCCCCTCATCTATATTGATCACCTTAAGAGGTTAAACAGAACAGGGGTGATCCAGAGCTCCAATAGAGCTGAGAATTTTCATGTGAGTTCCTTGTCACAAGAAAGTCCTCTGGACCAAAAATTAGCACTTTTCATTGAGTGGTTTGTTCAGAATAATTTTCTAAGCAATTAAGCAAAGAAGAATTAATTCTGAGATCACACCCATGTTCATGCCAAAATTAGTGAACTACAATTTCAATTATAGCTCATAGAGTTTGCATGAATTTTCCTAGCATTTTTGGAGCTAAGATCTGCCCAGAACTAAATTTCCAAGTTTTGGAAATTCTCTGAAATTGTTTCTGTATTCAATTGAACACAGCATCTTCAAATATGAATTGCCCTGAACAAATCAACTCCAATTGATCTGAAACTTTTACAGGGGTTCACTAACATCCTATATAATATCCTGGCAAAATTTGAGGATTTTTGGATTAACCAAACTCCCTCTAAAATTCTT
Source organism: Neostapfia colusana (assembly GCA_030760725.1). NCBI lineage: Eukaryota > Viridiplantae > Streptophyta > Magnoliopsida > Poales > Poaceae > Neostapfia > Neostapfia colusana. Next base: position 71,440,572 of record JASWHV010000015.1, read on the forward strand.
TTTCTGAAAAGCTTTAAAGAATTTTCCAGAATTAAATATAGGGTTTCATACAAATTGAGTTCTATATTTGGATAGTACTCTATCAGAGGAATCTAACAAAATTTGTTTCACAATTTTTGGATTCTCCTACCCAAAGTTGTAGCTATTCAAACTTTGAACTGAAGTCTGAAATTCCCCAAAATGTTCAAATGCTGGCAGTGGGTCCAGGGGACAGGTGTCACTCGTCGGGGCGAACCACACGAGGCTACAGGGTATTTCCCGCGCCGCCACACCAGATCCCCCGTGCCACAGCCGATCAGGGATTTGAAAAACCGTCGCTGACAGGCGGGACCCGCCGGGTCGTCTTCTACCTTCGGCCAGACAGAACCCGCGGCGGCGCTCTCCGGCGAGCGTCGCCGGAACGACCTTACCGGTCACCTCCCAGCCCCCTGCTCGCCGCCCCTCCATATTCTGACCTGCTGAACACGTTGAGAGGCTCGCCGGCGGCCATAGATCGTCGGAAAACCTTGCGCACCGGGGTCAGCAACCATTAGGGTTCCGGTGAACTCGGAAGCCGCCTACACGGCGTCAAAAGGGTCGGGAATGGCTCGGAGAGTACCGTGGGAGCTTGAGGGTGTTGAAAATGGGCGCCAAACCTCGTGAAAAGGCCGGCAGCATAGAGCTCCACGGCGACCCGAGGCGATATCTGCAGGGCGGCACGAAAAACAGCTATAACTCGATCGATCCTAGGTCTTTTCGCTCGGTTCTTCTTTGAGGAGGACCGCTAGGAGGTATAAAGGCTGTGTGCAAGCTCGTCCGAGCTTGGGTGGACTGTGCCACTAGAATTTTGGGTTAGACCGACCCCTAACCCCAAGCACCGTTCTTCGGGAACTTTGGAAATTCCCTGAGCTCGGTCGATCAAACACTACACGGTTTGCAGCTACACGAACTAGGGATCATAGCGCACCTTTTTCGTGTTGAAGCGGGATTGTGAGGAGAGCCGTAGCTCACTGTCCACGGTGACCCGAGTCGGCTCCCGCCGGGGAGCTCTGTTTCTTGGCGCCATTTGCCGAATTGTGCACACCACAGGCTAGGGTCTTTGGTGTCGTGGGGCTGGTGTGGTAGAGCACGCACGGACGTTGGTTTTCCGTGTTGCCGGCGCAAGCAACCGGGGCTTGGTTGGGGGCCGGCGATCGGGGAAGAGAGAAGGCGGCGGTGGGCGCTAGTTTCTGTTCGCGCGTGAGAAGCACCGCGAGCGCGCGATCGACTTGAGGGAGGCAACGTGCTTAAGTTGGCCCCGAGGTAAGGATCAGGCCGGCGCTGAATGGGAGCAGGAGGTGGAGCCTGGGGCGGTGAATCAGCCGCTTGGTGTCGCCCGCGGGTGAAACCTCGGTGGAGTGAGGAACAGAGAAAAAGACTTAAGGGTTAAGTCTACTCATTCCTATGACATGTGGACCCCACTAGTCAGTACCTCTCTTCCTCAAAATATCTCCAAAGTTTGACAATTATCCAACCCAAATGTTTGAAAGCTGGAAACTGAGTTCATTTGAATAGTTTGGACAAATTCCATCCAAATTCAAATGTTTATTTGAATTCTTTGCACATTTGACTCCCTTTGGAAAAATGGGCAGAAAATCTTTTCAAAAATGAAACTTTGCCTACCCACTAATTTGGACCTAAGGAATCCAAATATGCAATCTGATTCTTGTGTTAGCTGCTGCAAACAATAGTTTGGACACAACAGTTTTGAATTTCCATTGTGTCATCCCCTCACTTGAAGTTTGAATTTACATTTAGTCCATCTCTGAGTTTTAAACCCTTCCATTGCACTTGAGATCTTCATTTCTGTGGTTTTAATCCACATGAGGTCCATCCCTGCAGTAACCCTAAGTTTGTTTAGAAGAATCTCACCTATGTTATCATATGTGGGAAAAAGTTTCAACTAAGCCCCTTTTTCATACACATGACTCCAACATTTGTGCAAACTCATGTTTCTTTGTATTCACATTTTTGGGACCTTTACATTTTATCCCATGAATTCAAAAATGAGAGGCATATTCTTATTCAGCACATTTTTGTGAGCTCACACACCAATTTTCACTCCATTTGGAGTTGATCTTGACATGAGCTAAGTGGGACAAATTCAAACTTTATTTGAATTCAAAACTGAACTTGTGCTGAAATTGATTCAAACCAAACCCGATTTGAATTCTACTCAATTCAAATGGCTCATGGGTGAATAATTTGAATCACCAGGGGTATTTTGGGGCTCACTGTTTACAACAGTGATTAGGAGTAAATTTCAGAGGTTAAAACCCTGGGTGGGACCCACATGTCATAGAGAGAAGGAGGCAAAACTTGCACACAAAGTCACAGCCTCGGTGGGAAATTCCACCGAGCAGCTGTCGACTGTGCCACCGAGCAGCTACCGGCGCCACCAGTTGCTTCCCCTCTCCGCGCGCTGGCGTCCAGGGTGGCTCGCTCGCGCCCCCACGCGACCAGCACTGCCGCAGCCGAGCAGGAGTCGGCCGGCTTCATCTTCTCGCGGGCAAACCCGAGCAGCGGCATTGTTTCTCGCCGCAGCTCTCTGCTCAATCGGGAAAACCAGCAAAACAATCTCCTCCTTCGTTCCTGAGCTGCTAGACAGCAACCTGAGGTCGCACTCCACCTCCCCAACGCCAGAAACCCCGAGTTTCGACCTCCTTTGCCCGAAAACGATCACCACCGTGGCGACCTAGCCTCAGCCGAGAATCAGGCGCCCGTGGACAGCGTTCCACAGGCGTTTTCACAGTCCAGCAAGAGAGGCAACAGGAGCGCGCGACCACCGTGCTGCTCTCCTCCAAGTTTGGAAGAAAACCGTGAAGAATCCACAGAGAATTTCCAGTTTTTGCTCCGGCGACCGTAAACCGAGCTTCCGGTACGGATTCTTCAAATCATCGCTCTATGATCTTTCGGTGGTTATCAAATCTTGCACATAGACGCTGGACTAGCTGGCGATCAAGTTCTTTTCTGCATCCGTGGCGTGAAACTGTCTAGGAGTGATGAATTTGGAGCTCGATCAAGGGTGGTCATGGCGGGCACGATTGGTCACACGGTGCCGACTGACTTGCCGCCATCCCTGAACCCTTTTGACACCTTGTCGAGCTTCCTAGAAGTACACTGATGCTGTAGGACCGTTTGTTCGAGGTGTTGGCGGGTTAGAACCCACGGTCGACGGCGCCGAACCTCAACCGAGGCCGCGGCACGTCGCCGGACTATTTCCGGTCACCCCCAGCCCGACCTGACACCACCGACGTGTTCCTCGACGTCGACAAACCCCTGGCGGCGAGTTTCAGACCATGGGGGGTCCGGCAGCAGCGAGCTGGCGAGCTCCAGGTCTGCTCCGGCGAGGTCGGCGGCGCGGGCGCGAGAGAGCGGCGGGAGGAAGACGAAGCCGGCTGGCCCACGTGTCAGCGGCTGAAGAATTTTAAATCGGGATCGGGTATGGCCGGGATCGGCTGTGCTGGCGCGCAAATACCCTGTGGGCCTCAGTGTGCCGGACACCTCCGCGCTCAACACGTGTTCCCGTGGGCCCCCGAGAGTTTAAACTTTTTCCCTCGATTTTCAGAATTCTTCCAAACTTCAAATCCTCATAACTTTGGCTAGAAAGCTCCAAATCGAGTGAACCAAATTTTGTTGGATTCAGCTCTCTGAGAACTTTCCAGCAAATCAAGTTTCACTTTATGAAAATTCTTATTTCGCCAGAATTAATTCCTCAACTTTTAAACTGTTTGGAATTTTAACTGGAGAATCCTTTGGGGGAAAATCCTGAAATTTTACTGGGATGTTCACCAAAATATCCCTGAACTACCATAAAAATTTCAGACCCATTTGAGCTCATTTGATCCACCTAATGGTGTGATTAGTGAAACTGTTCCAGAGAAAATAGAAAATGTTCAGAAACATTTCCAGAATTTTCTCTGAAATTGTTTAGCTCATATCCTTAGCTAGGAACCTTCAAATTAAGTGAGACCAACTCCATTAGAACCCTCTGAAAATCTAGTTTTCAGAAAGTCATAATTTGTTTCATGAAAATCCGTAGTAACACCCTAAAAGCCTTCAATTAAGGTCAAGTACATAATTAATTGTGGAGGGCTCAAATGAGCTTTGCTGCAACTAAAACTTGACCAAGTCTCTGTTTAGGTTGTAACCCAGCCACAGTAAAAGTTTCACAGTCATTGGGCTTGTCTAGCAAGAGTTATAGACTTCACAAGTTTAAAAGTGAATACAACTGCCTTTAAATTAATACATGTATTGCTTCTATCATGTAGTCGCTAAGGTCGAGGAGGAACCCGAAGTCCTAGACTTTGTTACTCTGGAGGAACAGATAGCCTATGACCAAGAGCAGCAAGGCAAGCTCCGATTTGCATTAACCTTTTACAAATTTTTATTGTTTTAAGCACTTACTTGAGCATCATTATTATTTGCATTAGAGTCTTGTTTGGAAACCCAGGTGCATAACCAAGAAAACCATGGGTTGGGTTTAGGATTGCAAAACCCCGTTAGCTACTGCAAAGCTAAGTTAGGGTAGGATTCGGTACAAGTCAAGTAGTTGGAACTACTCGCGAGCATAGGCTAGAGGCACTCGACTCGGGTAGAGATAGCACATGATACACATGGAAAGAAAGATGAGACCAAGCGGAGAGTAAGGGCAACAGGACTTTGGGGCCTGTGTGCTGTAGCTCCGCTTGTGTCGATTGAGGACCGAGCCGTGTGCGGGCCTGTTGAACAAGCTAGAACAGTACCGAAGACCTACCGGCTATATGGGAACCGGGAAACCGATGTAACTCGGGTAGCTGGGTGTTGAGGCATAGCTGGTCGTTCATAGGGTAGGTTGAGAGCTCGAGGTGTAAATCGGCTGGCGGCACTGAGATGCGCGTGCAGAGACCTCTTGCTCGGGACGATTGGACCGGTTCAACATTTGGCTAACGGGTGAAAGGTAGTCGTGTACGACGTCCGTGATGGTTGTTGTAGGCAACATCGAGTACGGGCGTACGTGACGGGTTGTTCGGGTAACCCTGCAGGTGTAAATCGATTATAATCGCCGTCCCTCGTTGTCAGTGATTACCACTTGTTCACTGTACCGTGACGTAGAAAGAACAGTCTAGTTACATGTTAAAATGTTGCTGATTGAAAGATGGACTTGATTGCTAATGACTTGCTGTAGTTTAGAGCTAACTAAAGTTCATTTCAACTTTGGGCAAAGTACATGAGAGAAATGCGTTTCTTGTTTGATTGGGGCTCTCTCATGTATCTTAGCGTAAGGTTCTCCACAACCTGCTGCTAAAACTTGAAAGTAAGGTTCTACTAATTAGGCGAGTCCTTGCAAATGATTTTTACCTCATGTAACCCACCACCCCTCATTTAGAAGTTCCATGTTTAGGTGAGACGGGTCAGACTTGCTGAGCCTTCGTGCTCACTGCTTGTGTTTGAAGCTTTTGCAGGGTTCTATGAGGAAGGGACTCCCGAAGAGGAGACGGAACCCCAGGAGGGGAACCCCGTCAAGTGGGAGTTGTGCACGCCGCAGAGTTAGTGTGCGTGTGTGCTAGCAAGGACACGTTCAAGGGCTGAACGTGGACTTGATGCGTAGTCTACGCCCGTGAGTGTAGACTGGGACTATTTTGATGTAAACATGTTCATAAACTTGTTTATGTAATAAAATTTCGCTTCCGCTTTGTACCTTTGACGTGTGTTATCCGGTGCTGTGCAACGCAGCACCCCTCAGCGTGATCCTGGCTCGACAAGACCTTTGGGGTCATGTCAAATGGTGCGACTTGACTTCAAGGCGACCAACAACATGGCGGAGTATGAGGCTCTCATCTTTGGGTTGAAAACCGCACTATCCCTCGGCGTCCAGCAATTGTTGGTCAAGGGTGATTCCTAGCTGATCATCAAGCAAGTCAAGGGAGAGTGTAGTTGCAATGACCCACAACTTGCAACAACTTGGAGCTTATCTCCTCCAAGTACAGAAGTTGGAGAAGGACTTCTTATCCTTGGACTTGTGCCATGTTCCCCGTGCTAATAACACAAAAGCCGATGACCTGTCAACGAAGGCTTCCACATGGGCTCCAATACCCGAGGGGGTCTTTGAAAGGAAGTTGCTGCGACCTACCGCCTGGCCGGCCGAACCAGGCGAAGGGGGCAGGACCATCACCTCGAAGCTGGCGGTCCCGACGGACCTGTTTCCATGGTGCCCGCCAAGGATCGTAAGCGTCTTCGGGGGCTCCGTGCGACCCGACGCACAAGATTCAAGTGCTCAAGTAGGTCCCGATGCATGGATCATGGAGATCCGGGACTACTTGAAAGACAATTTCCTTCCCGATGAACGTGTATCTGCTTAACAGATCGCTCGGTTGGCTAAGAGAAACATGTTGGTTGAAGGGGATCTCTACCGGCATGGTGCTAATGGCGTCCTATTGCGGTGCATAACCCGAGAGGAGGGCTGCGACCTGCTCACAGAGATCCATGGAGGCGAGTGTGGAACCATGCAAGTTCCCGCACGCTGGTCGGTAAAGCCTTTAGGCATGGCTTTTACTGGCCGACAACTCTCTAGGATGCCGTCGACCTGGTCAGCAGATGCAAGGCGTGCCAGTTCCACTCTAAGCAGATCCACACACCAGCGCAGACGCTACAGATGATCCCGCCCTCATGGCTCTTCACTGTGTAGAGGCTGGACATCCTAGGACCATTCCCCAGATCCATCGGAGGGTACTGGTACCTCTACGTCGCCGTAGACAAGTTCACCAAGTGGCAGGAAGCTACCCCTGTAGTAACCATCAACAACCAGTCAGCAGTCGAGTTCATCAAGTCAATCGTCTGCCGGTTCGGGGTCCCGCACAGAATCATCACCGACAACGAGACCTAGTTCACTAGTGCGGTATTCCAAGACTGCTGTGAAGACCTCGACATCCAAGTTTGCTATGCTTCCGTTGCTCACCCAGAGAGTAATGGTCAATCCAAAAGAGCCAACGCCGAGATTCTCAGGGGACTCAAGACACGCACCCCTATAACAGCTTGAAAAAGCACGGTGTCAATTGGGTTGAAGAGCTTCCGTGCACACTGTTGGCTAGCCGCACGTCCCTCAATTGCTCGACGGGGGAGACGCCCTTCTTCCTGGTGTATGGGGCTGAGGCCGTTGTCCCACCGGAAATCACCATGGGATCATCCCGTGTCTGAGCGTACGACGAAGCCATGCAGGACCAGCTCCGACGTGAAGATATCGACCTTGTCGATGAGCGAAGGTGGCAAGTAGCTGTCTGAAATGCCCGATACCGACAAGCGCTTTGGCGTTATCATCAGCGGTTTGTGCGGAGTAGACAGCTCAAGGTGGGATACCTGGTACTGTGGCAGATACTTTCTCGAGAAGGTGGGAAAAAATTCTCCCCCAGCTGGGATGGCCCCTTCTGAGTAATACAAGTATGCCGCCCCGGGTGCGTGTGCCTAGCCACCGAGGATGGGGTACCTCTACCCAATCCTTGGAACATAGAACACCTCCGTAAGTTCTATGTTTAGCACAGTGGTAGGGTCCAGTTTTCTCTAAAAAGGGGTGTCAGTGTTCAGGAACAGCACTTAGAACAGCTAAGTCACGGAGGAGTCCTGTCACTCTCAACATCTGGGATGGGTCGCTGCCTTTTAACACGGCCTGATTCCTCCTATGAAGAAGAGCCTAAAGTGAGAGAATTTTGCCTTGTCCTATGCATTCCCCCTTTACAGTTTGTGCTCCTCAGGCACATCAACTGTAAACGGGAAAAGCTATGTACCCTTGGCCCTAAGATCAGCCCTGAGGCTACCACGTGTTCTTGAGCTCCGGAGCCGACACGTGCCCCGGGCTCTGGTCCGAGCCTCCCCGCTGAGGTGAGTTTGAAGCTGCCACGTGTCCTCCGGCTCCAAGCCGCCTCCCCGTGGAGGACCGCCCCGGGGCAGACACGTGCCCTGGGCCTCGGTCCGAAGCCTCCCTGCTGAGGTAGAACTCGGAGCTGCCACACGTCATCTGGTTTGTAGTCTCCACCCCGCTGAGGGGAGCTGCGGAGCACACGCACGCCGTGGGCATATCCCCTTTACAGTTCGTGCTTCCTCAATCATATCAACTGCTAATGGGCAACCCACGTGCCCTAGATCTCGAGGTCAGTCCTGGGGTTATCACGTGTGCTTGAGCTTTGGAACCGGCACGTGCCATAGGTCTGACCCTAAGCCTCCCTGCTGGGCGAAGTCCTGAACTGCCACGTGTTTCTAGGCTCCGAGCCGCCCCCCTGCGGAGGACATCTCTGTTGCGGACACGTGTCCTGGACTCCAGGCGGAGTCTCCCCTCCGAGGAGAAGTCCAGAGCTGCCGTTTGTCTCCTTGGAGACGACTGGGGACAAGGGTCGAACTTCCTTCAAATCCTTGTGCTGCCGAGGATCTAGAAGAAGTGTAGTCACACTGTCGGAGCATCCTAGGCCCTTACATAGCTAAGGACCCAGAGGAACAAGCTCGAGGCATCGGCAAGGGAACTACCCACGTTGGCTAAGTCATCCTGGACCCTTGCACTGCCAAGGGTCCAAAGTCTACACCTACGACATAGGACAATGAAAGACTTGAAATAAAGATGCTTTCATTAATAACAGAGTTCTGGCATACAAAAGGGGATACAAGACAACTAAGAAACTCAGCAGCTACAGTTCGAGTAATCTCCTGCTCCATGGCTTGCCTGGTTGTCCTCTGATCCAGTCTCTATGCAGTGATACCGTCACCTGCTGTAAGACCGAGGAAGGCAGCAATGCATGCTGGACCGAGGCAACAGTGACATCCAGTGTCATGTGGGTCAAAACGCCATCTATGGCAGGTTTTGTTGTCCACAACAGTACCAGGAGGAAGGCTTGATCACTCTAGAATTAACCTTCCTCTGGTACTGGCAGGAAGTCCTCCTTCGGTGAGGCGCCTAGAGGACATGCCACACATGACACTGGCGTAGGGAATCACTGCGAGTCGAGGATCCTGTCCTCGACGACCTCCCCTACCACCGGCGCACTGTCAGGACGACTTGTGCTTCTATCCGAGGCCGTCAAGGGGAGGGATGCACTAGAAAGCCTCACCGAAGGCCACATACACATGAACATCTCACAAAAGTGGACGAAGAGGGCTACCAGTATAAAAGTGTCTGGTGGGCGAATGTGCCGGGAAGCTGGAACTTCCAGTGCGCAAGAGGAGAAAAAAGGCCACATGGTGAGGGGGGTGCCATCCTACATCGGAAGGCCTCCTTTTATACACAAGCCACGACCTCTGGCAGGGCAACAGGCGTGGCGATTGGGTTTCCACCTCTGCACACCATATGTTATTCACCTCCCTCAACGGTGAGAAGGACCGGGGTCCGCCTGTTAGACACTGGGGGCTGGGAGGATAACCTCTTGGGAACGTCCGGTGGTTTCCGAGGATAGCAAAGCAACCAACTCATTGGTTGGTGCAGTAAATATCCCAAGGCAACCCCTTGGGCATGATGCACATGTGAGACCTATGTGTGCTGAATACATTGGCTATGATGATAAAAGTTTTGAATTCTGCCAAAACACTCTTTTTGTCAAGGTCCGACTCTAGGTCCGAGCTCCGACAAGATCCGACGTAAGGTCCGACTTGCTATGGCTAGGTCCGACATGTGTTTGGTTAGCTCCGGAGGTAGGTCCGACTAGCTTTGGTAAGTTCCGGTGCTAGCTTCTGCTAGCTTTGGTAAGCTCCGGTTCAAGGTCTGGTTAGCTTTGGCAAGGTCCGAAGCTAAATCGCGATGGTTCTGTTTTTACCATGCAAATGTTTCGAACTTGCTTTACATCTATGGAAAGTTTTCTTAGTATTCTTTTACTAAGTTTTTGAAGTGTTATGGCTGTTTACGGTGGTTAACATTTTGCTATGGTTTGCAGCATGCTTATGTGAGGTCTTCGCGTAAGATGTTGTGGTTTTCATAACTAACGTGAGTCAAGTCACGGACTTGTGCTCGAAAGTATTGGTTGTTTATTCATGTGCAGGTGTTGCTTGAGTTCAAGATATGGCTCGTGACGGTATCCATTGAACTAGTCTTAGAGAGAAGATGAGGTTCAACAACCAAGTTCGGGAGGAATTGTGGTTGAGTTGATCGGGAGGTCGTGCATCATGTTTGGATCAAGAACAATGCATATGAAGGTATCGTGGATGTCGTTGGAAGGTGTTTGCACGTGTGTAAGGAGTGCATGGACGTGGCAACATGGTTCCAAGGTGTAATGAAGAGATGTGGACGTAAAGAATTGGTAGGAAATGTCCAACCGGTTGGATTATGGACTCAGGCTGCGGCTGAGTCGATTATGGACTCGCTTCCTGATTTTTCGGAGTTGTGAGACATGGAAAATGTTATGAACACCAGCGAGAGATGCCGGTAATTCAGCCGATATGCCACTGGTCCACATTTCTCGGTGACTTCATAGGGTCCGATAAATCGGGAAGCGAGTTTCCCCTTTACGCCGAATCAGTGCACGCCCTTCATTGGAGACACACGGAGATAAACGTGTTCTCCGATATAGAAATGCAGTGGTCGACGCCTCTTATCAGCGTAACTTTTCTGTCGGGATTGGGCTGCTTTCAAGTTTGCTTGAACCACACGAACTCGCTCTTCAGCGTCGTTCACGAGATCAATCCCAAACGTGACCCTTTCACCGGATTCGCACCAATTTAACGGGGTGCTACACTTGCGGCCATAGAGAGCCTCATATGATGCCATCTTGATACTCGCTTGATAGCTATTGTTATTATGAGAATCCTAATTGTTACCGTGGTGGATGGCACACGCTCTCAATATGTCTTCCAACACTTGATTCATCATCTCAGTTTGTCCATTTGTCTGGGGGTGATATGCAGAGGTCCTGATCAGTTTGGTACCCAAAGAAGCATGCAGTTGTCCCAGAAACGAGCCACGAACAGCACACCTCGATCTGAGATTATTGTCTTGGGTACTCCGTGTAAGCACAAGATCCTGGCGATATACAACTCCGCATACTTGTTGGCAAGGTAATTAGTATGCACGGGGATGAAGTGAGCTGACTTGGTTAACCGGTCAATTATTACCCAAATGGAATCATGCTTATGAAAGGTCTTAGGCAATCCGACAATAAAATCCATACTCACATCCTCCCATTTCCATGCTGGAATTTTCAGGGGTTGTAGCAGCCCTGATTTTCTTATATGATCTGCCTTCACTCGTCTACACGTATGACATTCAGATACATACTTTGCAATTTACCGCTTCATCCGTGTCCACAAAAATTAACTCTTCAAATTTTGGTACATTTTATTGCTGTCCAGATGAATGGACAACTTTGACAAGTGAGCTTCATCTAAGATCTTCTTCCTCAACTCCATATCCCGGGGTACGACTATACGGTCCTCGAACCCTAGCATCCCCGCTTCATCCTTCTGTGGATTGGGTACAAACCATTCTGCAACCACGACGACAAGCAAATCAGCCACATTACTTCAACTTCAACTAGCCCAATAAACAGTAGGGAATGTAATGACAACTGAATATTGGCACAACAAGAGGTATATTGATAAAGTACAACTTTATACACGATATATCATTTCGGGACCAAAGTTACAACAGCTAACTCCAAAATGAGGAACTGCCACTATGGAAGTACGTCTTCACTCCTTTGGTCAACGTAAGATGTTATGCTAGTGCTGCTATTTACCTACACACCCACTACTATTTATAATACGACACAAACATGGTCGTAAAACACACGCAGCTTTTACTAACTACAAGGGTACTGTGCCGGCTACAACACTTGCTCTCAAACAACATCGTCATCTGAGTCAGGTAAGACCTCCTCCGGCTCAGATTCCAACTCCTCCAGATCCTCCATGACGTTTGCTGGTGCAGGTGCTACAACCTCAGGTGGAGGCTCAGCATCAATCACCATACCGTCGGCCTCTGGATTTACTGCTGCCAAGGCAACAACCCCGGGTGGGTGAGCATCAATGGGTGGCACCGTGAACTACAATGCTATCAATCCATCCTGTGGCTCCCAACCCTGTGTCTCTCCATTTGCCGCATCTCACTCATCTATGAGCACCTCAATCTGTTGCAACTGTGCAGCCACACTGTGCTGGCTGGTTTGCAATTCAGCTCCCTTCATACTGAGTTGCTGATTCATTCAGAATAGCGTGCTATGCAACATTTCGTTTGATCCTTTGAGATGATCCTCATGTGCATTGGCAAACTTTAGTTCACCCATCAGAAGTTCGATAGTTTTAGCTTGACTGTTGATTGTTGCTTGACTACTGGGTAAATCAGCTGCACCATCTCCCATCTGTGGACACAAGATTTGCTTTTTATCAAATACTTAAATCCAACAGGGAAATGATTATAAACATCACAGTACTTGTTTAACAACTTGTGGAATCCAAACAGATCCATGTTCAAACAAATTCTAGATTTAAAACTCTCCGATCAACTTTCTATTAGAAAGGACCAGTTTGCACCCAATCCAGATTTTAAGCTATTTCTTGGCATTTTCATAACTCAAGTTGAATACCAAAGTTGAAGTCAACTTAAATATATTTCCAACGAGTATTTACTTGCCCCCCCCCCCCCCCCCGATCAGCTATGGATAAAAAGTTATGATAACTTAAAGTTGACAGAATTCCTTGGAGAATTTCAACAGCACCTCCTTTGGGAAGTTGCTGTTTTCCACTCAAAATCCCAACTGATTCTGTACTGCAACTGTAAAAACTTTGGATTACAAAGATGTAACACATCTCATAACCTTTCCAAAAATGTATCACATCACTATTAGAGATTTTTCTACCGAGAGTTATGATTGAAAAACAGAACAATTCAGAGAGGTTTTGAGTCTGTCCTGGTTCTGGACAGCTTGCCCTCATCTGGAATTTCAACCAGTTTGATGTGTGATTCTGTTCTGGATGTATGCATCCAAGTTGTAGAGCACTTAAAAGCCTTTCCAGAACTATATCATACACCTCCATTGGCTAAATAACTTGGGAGTTATGCTCTGTCAAAGTCCAGCAACGTTTCTGCCAGAAAACAGAGCACTCTGTTTTTCAAACCACTTGGGATATTTTGAATCTACTCCAAACCAGAGTACTAGGAGCTAATATAACCATCCTTAAGTCATTTTTGTTCCTTCCACAAGTTGTTCAATGCACAATAATTCTACATGTCGGTACTACGTTCCTCACAAAATAGAAAATCCTAACCGGATTATACCCGCATATACGACTCAACCCGTGGCACTAAAAACGGTCTCTCGCAAACGTGTGCTATACAAGATACACAAACGTGGTTAGCATCTTCAGATGAACACTCAATAATGACACACTCAATGGGTTTGTAATTAATGACATACGCCCGTATCATTGCCATACGGTCATCCTTGAGTGAAGCCACGTCTCAAGGTACATGGTCGGGGTTAGTCACCACCCGACGGAGGACTCCACACCTTTGCAATTAAGCACACTGGTGGACCAGCATTTTCGTATGCCCCATAGAAGATGAAGAGTCCTAGAGCACATACTTCATGTTACAAACCTCACGATGGGATCTCCTCCTCTTTCCCCTGGGTTTGCGCACTAGAGGCTAGTGCCGTTCATGTCTCTAAGACATGAAGAGTCTTAGAAAACATATTCACTTTCTGTTCGTTGTTGAACGAAACATCTCATGCTACGTTTCTCGCATGAGGGAGCTAACCTAAATTGACCACTTTTGGTGGCGTACCTTACCTCTTACATGAGCGTAGGTGCGCTGTTACGTAATCCAAATACAAAATTATAACAATTAAATTAGTCATGCCACTTTAAGTAACTATACTAATATAGTCCTTATTTGAGCATACTATCGACTTCTTACCATAATCCTAAGTTTTACTCGTAAAACTGTCCTTAATTAGTGTGCTATCCCCTAAGCAGCTCTGATGCCAGGTTGTGACAGATCGAAATCCGTACATTTCAAGATCACAGAGGGTGGTGCCGCGCGATGCGACACCTGATAGCACAAACAATAAGGAAAATATATATTACATTCAACCGCACTGAGTTCGTACACAAGTAGTACAAACTTGTTCAGTTTACATATAATTTACAGAGTTACTATTGTAGCGAAAAATATTATACAACTCACGCCTAACCCTATCTAGCAAAAGTCGGTTGTCCAGCCCAATGGAAAACCCACACTAACAGCACACCCTATCTTCAAGGCGGCGTGCACTGCTCCCACTCGACTGTAGTTCCCGAAGGAGGGTAAACCTCTCCGGCAAACCCGTACCCCATAGGAGTGAGGTACTCCTCACTTGCAAACACTCATCAACAGCAACCGTGAGCACGATGGCTCAGCAAGACTTATCCGACTCACCTACACATGAAACTCTACATGCAAGTCATACCAATGGTGGGATAGTAAATTGCAGCAATGGACACGCCTAATGGTTCATCCTTAGCTCACATTTTAGCCACAATTTAAAGGTTCATGAATCTGAAATTTAGTGAGCAATATTCGGTGGCACACATGTTGCAATACAATTATATCATAACAGCAATTATATCAGCACATTCATCTCCAATATTTACTACGTCACGACACAGTGAACAAGCGGTACTCATGACCACGAGGGACGGTGAATCGACTCGATATACACCTGCAGGGATACCCTAATACAATGCCACGTACGCCCACCCTCGGAGCTGCGACTACACGCTCAACCGATGTCGTACGAGAAAACCTTTCACCTGACAACCCAAACATTGAACCGGTAGCCCCAAAATGGGCAGGAGGTTCCCTACACGGAGCAATTCTATGCCCGTTAGCGGATTTCCACCTTGCTGCTCTCAACCTACACCTATAAATCGGTGCATTATATGCCTCGATGCCTGGAGGTATAGGCTACATCAGTTTATCGGACCCCATATATTCGATATGCCTTCGGTACATTCAAACTTGTTCAGCGGGGCAACACACGGGCAGGGCTACGCACACAAGACTCCATCCTGCTGGATCCTACTCCCCTACCTGGTCTCATGTTTTTTGTACTATGTGTAACTCACATCTCAAACCAATCCCGTATGTGGCTAACCCTATACTCGCGAGTAGATTCTAACTACTCGACTTGTACCGAATCCTATAAGACATTAAGCATGGCATATTCTACTCGACTACTTAAACGCTACCCTCACCCTCTTTTAGGACAATATAGTTATGCAAGTGGGGTAGCAAATATTATAAACCTAATGCACATAGTACCTCACACTATAGTGATACAAATCAAAAACTCATTAAAACGGGTAATGCAAATCGGGGCTTGCCTTGTCGCTGGAAGTCAGTAGGGTCAGCGTCCAGAGGAATCACTTCCATGGCCTCCGGTGCTTCCTCGAGCTTGACAACTAATCGAATGTAAACAATGCACATGATTAAGTATTAATGTAGGAAAATAGTCATAAAAATTTAAGTAAATTGTGTGTGAATTGAGCTCTAATGAACTTATGATTTTTACAGAGAATTCACATGACCCTCAGGTATGGCTAGCAAAAATTCAGAGAAAGTTAATTAAATGTGTGCTCTAAAGAATTTCCTAAGTCATTTTCCTTATCTGAATTAATAAGTCAAACCTGAAAGTTTGTCATGTTGCAAACTTGGATTTTCAGAGACTTCAGAGTTTTCTGAGTCCCTGAGAATTGGTTTTACTAAATTTGAAGCTTCCAACAGGAAGATATTGAATTCCTAAGCTTGGG
Organism: Neostapfia colusana; assembly: GCA_030760725.1. Taxonomy (NCBI): domain Eukaryota; kingdom Viridiplantae; phylum Streptophyta; class Magnoliopsida; order Poales; family Poaceae; genus Neostapfia; species Neostapfia colusana. Next base: position 71,456,325 of record JASWHV010000015.1, read on the forward strand.
TAAAATTTGAATTTGGATTCCAATATTTTCCTAATTTTTTTGGGACAGAATTAATTGGAATACTAAAGACATAGTAAATGATGTCCAATGCTGCTCAAATTTTCACTAAATATCAGTAGATTTATGAAGGACCCTCTGGCCAAAACTTGGTAATTTCCATAACAGGGATCTTCTGGAATTAAATCCAAAGATTTAATTTCAAAGAATTTTGGAGAAAATTCCAGGGATTTCCATACCAATTTATTTGCATCACTGCAAAGTACTGGTTTAGTTAATCCAACAAAATTTGTTTCACAAACTTTGAACAATCCTATCAAAAGTTATGGCTTCTCAAAGTTTGGATAAAATCTGGAAATTCAAACTGAAATTCAGAAGGTTTAAACTCGGGTGGTGGGGCCCAGGGCTACGTGTCAACACGACAGCGAAGACGCATATCGGTCCACACGCTTTCCCGCATAGCTTCATGGGATCCCCGTGCCACAGCAGATCCCAGCTCCGGTTTTCTCTCACTGACACGCGGGATCCGGCCCCTTTCTTCTTCCTCGGGGCACCCATGGCGGCGCCTTGCCGGAGAGCTCGTCGCTGGCTGTTCCAGTGCACGACCTTCAGCCAAACTCGCCGCTTGCGCACAACTTTGCGTGAGGAATATGCTGGTGCAAACCCCGGAGCCTGGCGGTGGCTGGAACAGTGCGCGCGATGGTGACAGCGAGCGGCAGCTCATCGGCGATGTTGAACTCAGTGATCTCTGCACCTTTTTTGACGCGGTTCCGCATGAGAGCACCGTGGTGATGTGCTGAACACGATTTTGAACCCTGATGATCTTGAGAACGGCCACAACTATGACCTTATCAGTGAGGTGCCTTGTTTTCGGCCGCCGACACGAAAAACTCAAATAGCTAGGGTTCTAGTGGATGAAACTCGATGCTTCTTGATCGAGGAGGTGCGCTAGGTGATCTAAAACATGTTTGGTACACAGCTCGAGCAAGGGTTGAACGTGGAAGGAGAATTTGCCCGAGGATCGAGCTCGGCTCCTATTGTGCACCGTGGAGGAAAATGGGATATACTCACTCAACACGGCATGAAATGGCACGAGGCTTTCACCTACAGCTTCAGCGTGCAAGGGTTTACCTTTTTTTCTTTGGAAGCGGTGCGTGACAACGGCTGGATCGGCCGGTCGTCGGTGAGCAGAGGGAGGCGGCGAAGAACTCGCTCACGGGAACGAAGAACATCTCGTGTGCGGTGAAGAGCTCAACTCAGAGGCGATGAGGACTGCCGAGGCAGGCGGTTTGGTTGACTTTGGAGGCAGAAATCTACCGTGAGGTGGAGTGAACCGGGGCGAGGTGGAATTCATGTTCCGAGCGGCGCTCGACCGAGAGAAACGAGATTGAGTGAGTCGGTTCACTAAATTTTCGGTCACTGATCAGTGGGTTCCCCTCCCCTCTAATTCTTTTCAGTTTTTCAGCTGATCTTTTTACCATCTACTCACAATTAAAGTCTAGACTTACCTACAAAGTCATAGACTCAAATTTGAATTCAATTGAATTCAGTTTTGGATGGTTGAAATTTGAATTGTATTTGGACTTTGGAATTTGAATTTGGATTCGAATCCCTCCTCTTCCATTGATTCAAATACATAGCAACCCAAGTCCAAATTGTATGAATTTTGGCAGAGGTGCTATTTCAAGTGTGGTGAACACATTGGTGAAATCCAATATGCAATTTGACAAACTTTGGGAAAAGGTTCAAATTTGAATTTGCACTAGTGGTATATGTGTATGGCTAGTTGCAAATGAGTTTAGAAAAATTTGAATCTCCCCCAAATTTTTGTACTAAACCAAATGTGTAAATGTGGTCTTTCACAGGCTTTAAGAAAGTGCAAGCCAGAGGCCTGTTCTTGTGGTTTTGAGCCCAATCGGACATACACACTTCCATCTCTTCGTCACTGGCCAAATCCTCTCCAGGTTGGTTGACGTGTTGTCTCTCCTGGTCCCTGTGATTGATCTCCTTGAACCGGCCGTGTGCCTTAGCTTCTTTGGCTCGGTTCTCATGCGCCACAGCGCATTGCAGTACCTGATTGACGTCCCCAAACTCGACACCATCCATCTTCTCCTTGAGGTAAGGTAACAGCTCTGCAAACGCTAGGTCGGCTAAATCTTTCTACCCTATGGTTAAGATAAAGCATTTGTTTCGCGTTTCCCTAAACATTTAACGTATTCAGTTACGAGCTCATTATGTCTTTGTCTCACCGCGGTTAGATGGAACAATCTTAGCTCCACTTCGCCGGTGAAGAAGTACTCGTGGAACTTTTGCTCTAGACACGGCTAAGTTAGGACAGAATTGGGTAATTAAGATGTAAACCAGCTAAACGTTGTGCCGGTTAGGGATAAAGGGGACAATCTGATCCGGTGAACATTCGTGATTCCCATGTCGTTGCACTAGATCAAGAATTGGCCTACGTGTTCTTGAGTTGTTTTGGAGTCCTCCCCACTAAACTTAGTGAAATCAGGCACCCTAAAACCTCTGGGATACGGGACATTGTCAAAGTGGTCGGGGTAAGGTTTCCAGTAGTTTTTAATTGTGGTTCTCGCCGTCACCCTGAGTTCTCTAATCGTTCTAGTCACTTGTTCCCTCAGTTCTTCGTGTGGTTCCTGGTTTCGTTGCTCGGGAGGCTCAAGCAAGTTGCATGGCACAACTTGTGGGGGTATTGGAGGGAAGTACATGTTGGGTACCGGCCTGAGCGGTACACCATTCCCTGTGGGTGGAATGGCAGATCCATATGCCACCGTTTGGTAGTATGGCTGCTGCACATTCGTAGTAGGCTGCCTAACCTGCGTGTATGTAGATGGCATGCAGGGTGGTGGAGCACTAGTCGAGTTCCCTGTTGCACTGCTCAAGTTAGCTTCTACTCATTTGCCTACGGCCTCGTCTTGCATCTACTGCACAGTAGATCGGATCTGCCAGTGAAGGTTCCGATCTATTGTGCTCTCTACGTCAGTTTTAAACGTGTCGAATGAATTCTTGAGCCTATCAACCACCGAAGATGCCATCTTCTCCAGGTCGGCGCTATACTTCGACGTGACCGATACATCTACAAGGTGTACGAGGTCTTCAAATGATATTGGTTAGTTTACCTTGCGAGCGGTGACTTCGCGCGTGTCGGCTTTCTGGATGATGTCTCCTCACGTTTTGTGAAAGCACACAAGCTTGCCTTGAAGTCGCGCCATCTTCTCTTCCTGGATCTCTTGCTCAACTTCCTCCTAGATGCGCTCACGTTTCTCCTGCGAAAGATCATCAAGCTGGACATCGATGACGTTGCTCGCGTCGACGGTTTTGCCGTCGGCCTTCCTTCTTGATGCGTCGTCCATGCCTTCTTCAGATGTGATCGGTGCAAAAGTGCTCCGATCTCATTGTAGATGCGTTTGATCAACGTGAATGACGTCTTTCCTCAGCGGAGTCGCCAATTCTGTTCGTGTAATCGAGGGTTCAATAGCGTGGAGTTGCCAGCAGATGGTCTAAGCCACCTACACTTTGAGAAATCTCGGTGTTAGCTTGCTGAAATTGAGATAAGATGAGATTCTTATTGATCAAGAACGTGATATGTCTCGCTTACACAGAGAGGACAGGATGCTTTCCTCGACAAAGCAATAAAGAGAGCTACAATCTACACTATGATCCACGAAAAAGAAAGAAGAACAAAAAGTTGAATGAAAAGTTGTATTGTATTGATCTGAGCTTGGCTACATGTTTTGGCAGATGGCTACCTATATGTAGAACTTGATTACATCCGAAAAGATTTGATTCTCTAAGTTCAAACGAAATCTATCTAACCTCGAGGACTCAATCCTATCTAAAGGCATGGCCGAATGTTGTGCTAGACCTTCTAGAACACATGACACGATAAATTTTAATTTGTACAAAGTTTTGAATTCTACCGAGATTACCCAAGTTGCTTCGGCCTTTTATCTTGCATTTTAACCGGTTTATCTCGCAGCCGCAAGTTAATTGGGTCTTCTTGGGTCGAGTTCCCACCGGGACGCTTGTATCTAGAGCTTGCGAGGTAAAGCAGGCTCCCCGCACATATTTTCCTCAGTCCTAGACAATTTCCTTGCCAAAGCCTCCTGCACCTTGAATTATCGAGATAAAAGACCCTTTCCACCTCGTTTTTTTGCTACTGCAACCTGCAAAACTCTCAACTATTTTACACCTCCAATAGGGGGTTTAATCAATCCAATTATTATTTTCTCCTCTAAATTCGATCATGGTATCTTAGAGGTTTCGTCCCTAGGACCTCTCTTCCGCAGCCCTAGCCGCCGCCGTGCCCCACGGCCGTGCACCCCCTCCCTCCCCTCATCGTGCTGCAATCTTCCTGGCACGCTGCCCCTTCGCGGTCTGACCACCAGCCCAACGATGATCAGACCACCACCGACGCGTGGCGCCCACCCGCGTCGTCCATCTAACCCTAGCTGTTGCCAGCTTGCAGCCCGACAGCCCCCCCCCCCTAATGTTGATAGTGCCTGGTGCCAACGACGCTGTGAGACCTATGTGTGCTGAATACATTGGCTTTGACGATAAAAGTTTTAAATACTACCAAAACACCTTTAACAAGGTCCAACTCTAGGTCTGAGCTCCTGCAAGGTCCGACGATAGGTCCGACTTGTTTTGGGTAGCTCCGGCAAGGTCCGACGTAAGGTCCGACTTGCTTTGTCTAGGTCTGACTTATTTTGGCTAGGTCCGACTTGTTTTTGCTAGCTCCGGTGCTAGGTCCTACTAGCTTTGGTAAGTTCTGTGCTAGGTCCGACTAAGATTTGGTAAGCTCCGGTGCTGGGTCCGACTAGCTTTGGTAAGCTCCGGTTCAAGGTCTGGTTAGCTTTGGTAAGGTTCGGAGCTTGATTGCAATGGTTCTGCTTTTAACTTGCAATGTTTCGAACTTGCTTTACTCTTATGGAAAATTTGCTTAGTATTATTTTACTAAGTTTTTGGTGTGTTTTGGTGGTTACGGCTGATATCATTTTGCTATGGTTTACAACATGCTTATGTGAGGTGCTCACGTAAGATATTGTAGTTTCGGAACTAACGAGAGTCAAGTCGAGGACTTGTGCTCGGAAGTATTAGTTGTTTATTCATGTGCAGGTGTTCCTTGAGTTCAAGACATGGCTAGGGATGGGATCCATTGAACTAGTCTTAGGGAGAAGATGAGGTTCAACAACCAAGTTTGGAAGGAATTGTGGTTGAGTTGATCAGGAGGTTGCGCAGTATGTTTGAATCAAGAACAATGCATATGAAGGTATCTTGGACGTCATTGGAAGATGTTTGCACGTGTGCAAGGAGTGCATGGACGTGGCTGCATGGTTCCAAAGCGTGATGAAGAGATGTGGACGTAAAGAATTGGTCGGAAAGGTCCAACCGACTAGGTTATGGACTCAGGCTGCGGCTGAGTCGTGTTTGACTCAAATATGGAAAGTTTTGAGTTGGTTATGATAGGATTTCGTGTGGGTCACGAATTTGAGTTATTTTAGAAATGTGGGATACGTTCCTAAGGTGTTTGGAAGTGTTAAGATTGCTTCTATCTACGTATAGAAAAGTCCTAAGCAGTATTGGAAAGTTACAGTTTGAATCCAAGTAGGAGTAGGAGTCCTAGTTTGAGTTGAGTTGGCCTTCGGGCTGGTTATATAAGCAAGGGAGGCCAGAGCTCGTGGTGCATGACTTTGGGGCTGTTCCTCTTGTGTTTTGATAAATAAAATTCGTATTCTAAAGGAACTTCTGTGCCTTGTTCGTCCGACTTGTCTCAGACAAGTTTTTCTCGTCGAGTTTCTGTTCAGCACTACCTTGCTTTAGTGGTTTTATCATAAATCGAGTTTTATAGATCCAATTGATGTGATTATTTTTGGGTTGTCTTCACAACTTGATTATCTATCATCTGTGAAAATTTCACGGTCATTGATTTTGTTGTTTCTGAGCTACACGAGTTTCTTTGCAGTATTCCAGAACTGTTTTTCTCGCGTAGGACAGATTGACCTTTGTTCGATCTTTCAATCGTAACTTGAGACGGATTTTCATGATTCTTGTTGTGACGTCTTCGTGACTTGATTCTCTACAATCTATACTAGTTTTGTCACAGTTGAACACGTTTAGTCTAGTCGCACACACGGTTTCTTTAACAGATCGGTTTTCTGCTGAGGGGTGTTTTGTTGCTTCCGCTGAAAAGTTTTTATCTACCATTCACCCCCCCTCTGGTAGCTTTACACGTGTACTTCGATCCTACAATTGGTATCAGAGACAGGTTGCTTTAATCTTTGTGATTTGCACGTGTTTTGACTAATCATCATGGAGAAATACTCTGCTAAACCTTGTGTGTTTAGTGGTATTGATTTTCAGGTTTGGAAGGCACGCATGGAAGCTTTCATCTAGGCGCAAGGCTTTGCAATATGGGAAAAGGTGTACAAGCCTTACGATGTGCCTTCAAACGATCAAGTCACAGCTACAAACATGAGAGATGTAGACAACAACAACAAGGCTTGGAACTTGATCATACAAGGACTAACTCAGAGCGACTTCGACCGCGTTGCACACCTCCGATCGGCGTACGATATGTGGAGAGCACTTTGTGACTACCACGAAGGATCCAACACGATCAAGGAGGTAAGACAGGATATGTTCAAAAAAGAATACATGCGCTTTGAGATGCAACCCGGTGAGTCCATTGATGACCTCTTTGCTCGCTTTAATAAAATTCTCAGCAACTTGCGTAGCGTCAATGTTAATTTTTCAGATGCTGAAAATGCTAGGCAATTACTAAGTGCATTAGACATGTCAATTTGGGAGATGAAAGTAACATCCATACGTGAATCCACTGTCATAAGTACTCTTACATTAGATGTGCTTTATTCTAAGCTAAAAACTCATGAAATTAACATTATATCACGTAAGAACCCAAATAAGACTATTGCATTTGTCTCACAACGTGATATGCCTAGCTCCGGCCAATCATCTAGCAATACACTTGCTTTGCTGTCTTCACTAACCCTAGAACAGATTGAGGAGTTTCCAGAGGAGGAGCTAGTACTTCTTTCTACTAGGTTCTCAAAAGCATTGCAAAATGTGAGAACTAGAAGGAGAGGAAGCTCCAGACCTCAATGATGCTTTGAATGTGGTAAGACAGGACACTTTCGTACAGATTGCCCTAACCTTTCAGGTCCTTCTAACTGTGATGAAAAGCAGAATAAAGTCAAGTCCTCTTTTGGCAACACCAACAAGAAAAAGAAGGGTTTTACAGGACGCAAACTGATAAACAGTTTCATCACCGCACTTCAAGAACTTGGCTCGAGTGATGTAGACATTAGAAGTGATGAAGATGAAGATGATTTGGCAAACTTGTGCTTCATGGCGGGCAAATCAAAATCAAGTATGGAGGATGCAGAACACAACAGTGACAACGAAGAGGTATGTCCTACTTGCGAAGAAATTTGTGATGCTATTTCTCGTGCCACTATTATTGTTAAGAAAAAGGACAAAAAGCTTAGGGACAATGCTGTTAAAATTGAGTCACTAGAATCTGAAATTAATCTTTTAAAATCCTTGATTCGTAGTGATGATTCTTGTTCCTCATGTGATTTAATATATGAACAATTGTCCTCTCTAAGAAGTGCACACACCTCCACACTTGATAAACTTGAACTTAAAATCGAAAAGAATAAAAAGCTTGCTGCATTTAATGAAAAAAACTTGAAAGATGCTTGTTGTTCTACAATTGATTTGCATTGTTCTACTTGCGATGATCTTGATAAGAAACTACAAGATGCTATGAAAGAAATTTCTATATTGAACAATGGTTTACGTTCTCATGAAGTTAAATATTGTTCCAATTGCAAATTAAAAGGAAAAACTTCATGTGAAAATTGTCTTGATCTATCAAATAAACTTGATAACATGCATAGGACATTAGATCGGTTTTGTAATGGGAATAAGAACCTAAACTTGCTGCTGAATTCTTCCAAGTCTTGCAATGATAAAACTAGTTTAGGTTTTGATTCACATGCTCATGCTAAGTAACATCCACCTAAAATTGTAAAATCATTAGGAAGTGGTTTGATTCAAACAGTTCCTAAACAAAAAGAAGTGGTTTTTAAATCTACAGGAGTGTTGTCACATTTGGGTTCAAATAAGCATGCTGCATGCTCATCTAGACATGAACACTAAGTTAAATTTCATTGTACCTATTGTGGTAGAGATGGTCATGTCATAGATTTTTGTTATAGACTAGCTAAACAACATAAAAAGAAAAGAATGCAAGCTAGATCTTATAATTCTCATACAAAATTTGTTGCACATACTAAACCGAATGTCAGGAACATGCAACCTGCTGTTATGAGTCAGAAATATTCAAAGTTTACCTCCGGAGCATCAGTTTTTGGCTCCGGAGCTTCTGTTTTTGCCTCCGGACCTTCTGTTTTTGCCTCCGGAGGTACTGATTTTCGTGCTACACAAGTAACACCTCATAGGTCAGTAGTTAAGAACAAAAAATCTCAAACTTTGACTCATAAACCTGCTGTTTTATCTCAGCTTTCGCATGTTATTCCTGCTGGACGTCGTGTGACTCAGTACTGGATTCCTAAATGCCTTTTAACTAACACTAGTATTGAGTCATCGATGTGTTGTGCTTGTATGTAGGTTACATGCTTCAGGAAGGAGAACATTTGGATTGTGGATTCAGGTTGCTCATGCCACATGACCGGTAACAAAGAATGGTTCTCCTCTCTCTCTTTTGTGTCACGTGTAGCAAATGCTACTTTTGCTGATAATTCTTCAACTCCTATAATTGCTAAGGGTTCGGTTAGAGTAAATGATCACTACACTTTGAGGATGTGGCACTTGTCAAAAATTTGAAATACAATTTGCTTTCTGTTTCACAATTGCTAGATGAAAATCTGGAAATTATTTCCAATAAAAACTGCTGCAAAGTTGTAGGTTCAAATAGTGAGCTTATTTTTAACATGTCTCGGTTTGGAAGAGTTTTTAAAGCTGATTTTGATATGTCTTCCTCTAAGCATAGATGTCTAGTTGCCAATGATTCCAAAGATTTATATTTTTGGCATTGTAGATTTGGTCACGTAGGCTTTGATTATCTCACGCGTGTTAGTGCTCTTGATCGCATACGTGGGCTGGCTAAGCTTAAAGGGGACAAAGAAATTGTGTGCTCTTCTTGTAGACATGCTAAGATGGTTGCAGGTTCACATGCTCCTCTCAAAATGACCATGACAACTGAACCGGGTCAACTTTTACACCTTGACACCGTAGGACCTTCACGTGTTTAATCCTTCGGAGGTAAATGGTATGTTATTGTGATTGTTGGTGAATATTCTAGATACTATTGGGTTTACTTTATGGCATCTAAGAATGAAGCTTTTAGTCACATTAGAACTTTATTTCTTAGATTATCAATTGATCACCCAGGATCTTTAAGAGCAATTAGAAGTGATAATGGAACCGAATTTAAAAACCAATCGTTTGATCACTTTTGTGCTGAAAATGCAATAGATCATCAATTTTCTTCACCATATGTACCTCAACAAAACGGTGTTGTAGAGAGAAAGAACAGAACCTTAGTTGAGATGGCTAGGACTATGCTTGATGAATATCAAACTCGAAATTTTTGGGCTGATGCAATTGCAACCGCTTGTTATGTCTCAAATCGTGTTTTCTTGCGTGCTAAGCTAGGTAAAACACCATATGAGCTCAGGTTTGGACATAGGCCTAGTGTCACACACTTTAGGGTCTTTGGTTGCAAATGCTTTGTTAAGAAACATGGTAATCTTGATAAATTTGAAGCTAGATCTGTTGATGGCATGTTTCTTGGTTATCCATCTCATACTAGAGGCTACCGTGTGCTTTACTTGATAGTAACAAAATTGTGGAGACTTGTGAGGTTTCTTTTGATAAAGCTAGCCCATGTACTAGTTCAAATATTGCAGGTCCGGATCCATATCCACAGGGGGAGAGTATTTTCGTCGAAGAAGAGGAAGAAGTGGTGCTGCTGCCCGAAAATTCAGCAGCTAATGACATTGTTCCAGCTCCTGATCTTGATTCACAGCCAGCACCGACGACCATCATTGCTGGTCCAGATCCTCCTCACGTCACAAGCTCATCTATTTGTGATGAACATGAAGAAGAAGAAGCTTGTGAAGTGTTCACTCCCCTCTAGATTCTAAAAAGTCATCCTCCACGACAAATTATTTGAAGCTTTCATGAACGAGTTACAAGATTCAGGGTTTTCGACCCCAATTCTCATGTACATTCTTCTTTTGTTGCTTCTTTTGAACCCAAAGATATATCACACGCACTCACTAATAAATCTTGGATTATTGCCATGCAAGAAGAGTTAGAAGGTTTTGAAAGAAATAATGTTTGGAAACTTGTACCTCCACCTCAAGGTCACACTTTAATTGGAACTAAATGGGTGTTTAAAAATAAACAAAGTGAGGATGGGGTTGTGGTTAGAAATAAGACTAGGTTGGTTGCTCAAGGTTTCACACAAGTTGAAGGTCTAGATTTTGATGATACTTTTGCTCCTGTTACTAGATTAGAAGCCATAAGAATTTTGTTAGATTTTGCTGCATATAAAGGTTTTAAGCTATATCAAATGGATGTTAAAAGTGTTTTACATAGATGAGGAGGTTTATGTCAAACAACCACCTGGTTTTGAAAATCCAAATTTTCTTAATCATGTTTACAAACTGTCCAAAGTCTTGTACGGTCTCAAACAAGCCCCTAGAGCATGGTATGATAGGTTAAAAACATTCTTACTTGAAAAGGGGTTTACCATGGGCAAGGTTGATAAAACTCTTTTTATGCTTAAACATGGCAATGACTCATTATTCGTTCAAGTGTATGTGGATGATATTATTTTTGGTTGTGCTTCTCATGATCTTGTGTCCAAGTTTTCAGCTATGATGAGTTCAGAATTTGAGATGAGTATGATGGGAGAACTCACGTACTTTTTGGGGCTGCAAATCAAGCAAACCAAGGAGGGTACCTTTGTGCATCAAACAAAGTATACAAAAGATCTCCTAAGGCGCTTCAACATGGACAAAAGCAAGCCTCTTCGGACACCAATGGGAACAGCAACAACACTTGAACTTGATGAAGATTGTGATCCCGTTGATCAAAAAGAATATAGAAGCATGATCGGATCACTTTTGTATCTCACGGCATCAAGACCGGATATACAATTCAGCATATGTCTTTGTGCACGGTTTCAAGCCTCCCCACGTGCTTCACATCGTCAAGCCGTCAAAAGGATTCTCAGGTACTTACATGGAACTTAAGAATTTGGCATTTTTTCTTCCTTCTTCCTCAACCGTTACTTTGAAAGCTTCTTCCGATGCTGATTTTGGGAGTTGTAGGACTGATAGGAAAAGTACTTCTGGTGCTTGTCATTTTCTTGGTAATTCACTTGTTGCCTGGTCCTCTAGAAAACAAAGTTCAGTTGCACAATCCACAGCCGAATCTGAATATGTAGCTGCTACTAGTGCTTGCTCACAAATTCTTTGGATTGTTCAAACACTTAAGGACTATGGGGTTGATCTAGATAGTGTTCCACTGTTTTGTGATAACACTAGTGCCATTTGCATTGCTAAAAACCCCGTGCAACATTCGAGAACTAAGCACATTGACATTAGGTATCACTTTTCTCCGTGATAATGTCGAAAAAGGGAATATTGTGCTTCACCATGTAGATACCGAACAACAATTGGCTGACATTTTTACATAACCTTTGGATTTCACTCGTTTTTGTTACATTCATAGTGAAATAGGGGTTATGCATCCTCATGGCTTAAATTGAGGGAGAATTTTGAAACTTGGGAAGTCTATGTGTGAATCTGAAATTAAAATAATATGAGCATAGTATTTCATGCATATATGACTTTATGATTCCTTTTTCATGCTGAAAGTTCTTACTACATTACTCGTGTTATACATTTTGTAGTTTTTACCATGTCTAGTAATTGGAATAATTACTTACACTAAATCTGGTGATGGTCGAACTTTCTTGCTGTTTTGAACTTGTTGCATGCTCACAAGTGCTTTTAATCATAAAGAATTAATCAAGTAATCAACTCACATGTTGAGTTTTTATGTTCAAATAAAAAAGTGAGAAAAGATCAAGAGAATATGCATGCATCACACTTCTTCTTTTGAGATGGCTTATCATTGCACTTAGATATGAACTTGAAAGGAGTTGTGTATGACTAAAACCATGTCCTTAAGCTTCTGACTGTCAAATGACATAGGCTTGGCCTGGTTGGTTAGAATAAGGCTGATGCTGCATATAATCTCTTGCAAATGTCATAAGATCAAAATTTGTGCTTTAAATGATAAATAAAATACAGCAACAAGTGTCATGTTTTTAGGTCTTGAAATAGTTAAGTTTGTGAGATCATGACTTGCTTAAATTGAAAATTACACTTGATCTCTAGCATGGCTTACATTACTTTATGTATCTCATTGATGTGATAGTGTAAGTTACTTGATAGTATGATTTGGATGAGCTTTGTTTTATATGTATATGTTATAATGTGCTCATAACAAATTAAAATTTCTCTTTTGTACCTTGCTGAATACATTGTCAAAGGGGGAGAAATTGATCACACATTGCACACATTCACAAGTGTTTTGGCACGATTCTTCTCAGGGGGAGAATTTTTGATATTTTTGATTTTCTTCTCATTTTATTTCTGATTTACAAAGGGGGAGAAATTGTTTTCAAAACTTTTCATGTGAATAAGCCAATGTTCGGATTTTAAGTGGTGTTGCCAATGCATTCATCAAGGGGGAGACTGTGAGACCTACGTGTGCTGAATAATTGGCTTTGATGATAAAAGTTTTGAATACTACCAAAACACCTTTTTAACAAGGTCCGACTCTAGGTCCGAGCTCCTGCAAGGTCCGACGATAGGTCCGACTTGTTTTGGGTAGCTCCGGCAAGGTCCGACGTAAGGTCCGACTTGCTTTGTCTAGGTCTGACTTATTTTGGCTAGGTCCGACTTGTTTTTGCTAGCTCCGGTGCTAGATCCGACTAGCTTTGGTAAGTTCCGTGCTAGGTCCGACTAAGCTTTAGTAAGCTCCGGCGCTGGGTCCGACTAGCTTTGGTAAGCTCTGGTTCAAGGTCCGGTTAGCTTTGGTAAGGTTCGGAGCTTGATTGCAATGGTTCTGCTTTTTAACTTGCAATGTTTCGAACTTGCTTTACTCTTATGGAAAGTTTGCTTAGTATTATTTTACTATGTTTTTGGTGTGTTTTGGTGGTTATGGCTGATATCATTTTGCTATAGTTTACAACATGCTTATGTGAGGTGCTCACGTAAGATGTTGTAGTTTCGGAGCTAACGAGAGTCAAGTCGAGGACTTGTGCTCGGAAGTATTGGTTGTTTATTCATGTGCAGGTGTTGCTTGAGTTCAAGACATGGCTGGTGACGGGATCCATTGAACTAGTCTTAGGGAGAAGATGAGGTTCAACAACCAAGTTCGGGAGGAATTGTGGTTGAGTTGATCGGGAGGTTGCGCAGTATGTTTGAATCAAGAACAATGCATATGAAGGTATCTTGGATGTCGTTGGAAGATGTTTGCACGTGTGCAAAGAGTGCATGGACGTGGCTGCATGGTTCCAAGACTTGATGAAGAGATGTGGACATAAAGAATTGGTCAGAAAGGTCCAACCGACTAGGTTATGGACTCAGACTGCGGCTGAGTCGTGTTTGACTCAAATATGGAAAGTTTTGAGTTGGTTATGATAGGATTTCGTGTGGGTCACGAATTTGAGTTATTTTAGTAATGTGGAATACGTTCCTAAGATGTTTGGAAGTATTAAGATTGCTTCTATCTGCGTATAGAAGAGTCCTAAGCAGTATTGGAAAGTTAGAGTTTGAATCTAAGTAGGAGTAGGAGTCCTAGTTTGAGTTGAGTTGGCCTTCGGGCTGGTCATATAAGAAAGGGAGGCCAGAGCTCGTGGTGCACGACTTTGGGGCTGTTACTCTTGTGTTTTGATAAATAGAATTCGTATTCTGAAGGAACTTTTGTGCCTTGTTCGTCCAACTTATTTCAGACAAGTTTTTCTCGTCGATTTTCTGTTCAGCACTACCTTGCTTCGGTGGTTTTATCATAACTCGAGTTTTACAGATCCAATTGATGTGATTGTTTTTGGGTTGTCTTCACAACTTGATTATCTATCATCTGTGAAAATTCCACGGTAATTGAATTTTTGGTTTCTGATCTACACGAGTTTATTTGCAGTATTCCATAACTGTTTTTCTCGCATAGGACAGATTGACCTTTGTTCGATCTTTCGATCGTAACTTGAGTTTCTCTCAACGGATTTTCATGATTCTTGTTGTGACGTCTTCGTGACTTGATTCTCTACAATCTATACTAGTTTTGTCACAGTTGAACACGTTAATATTAGTCGCACACACAGTTTTTTTAACAGATCGGTTTTCTGCTGAGGGGTGTTTTGTTGCTTCCGCTGAAAAGTTTTTATCTACCATTCACCCCCCTCTGGTAGCTTTACACGTGTACTTTGATCCTACAGACGCCCAAGCAGCTGCACAGGATGTTTCTCTTGTGACCGAGTTGACTCGGTTAACCGTGGAGGCCGATCATCTCGCTATCGAGACAGCACGTGCAGCGGCCGACGAGGCACGTCGTGCCTTTCTTGCCGCAGCTGACGAGATTTGTCATGACTTGGCCAGCCACGACCCTCCTGCTGTGCTGTCCGACGTCATTGCTTCACTCCACAGTCAAACAACTGTCGTTCTCAACATCAAGACGATGATCCTCATCGTCCTCAACAACCTTTCACCGCACTGTAATCGGTGGAAGGCACTCTTCCTCAACACCCTCGGCAGGTACAAGCTCTCTGATCATGTTCTCACCATGGATCCTGATGTCGTCGATCCTCACTGGCGCTGTATGGACTGTACCGTTATCTCCTGGCTTCATGGCACCGTCTCCTCCCACCTCATTGAGATTGTCTCGACGGGCGTACTCACAGATCGTTCCATCTGGCTTGGGCTTAGGAGCAATTCATAGGTAACCGGGAGACTCATGCTATGATTATTGATGCTGAATTCTGCACGTTTGTCCTGGGGAATCTCTCCATCACCGACTATTGCCGCTGCCTCAAGTCGATGGCCGACGCCCTAGGCGACTTGGGCGAGGCCGTCCACGACCGCAGCCTCTTCCTCACGAAGCTTCGCGGTCTGAATGAGCAGTTTTCTCACATGGTGTCTCTCCTCAAGTGGCAGCGCCCCTTCCCTACCTTCGCCGAGGTCTGCAACGACCTCCAGGTTGAGGAGATTGTGATGAAGTCTAAGCCGGGGAACGCCAGTGCCTTGGCTGCCACTTCATCAAGTGCAGGACGTACCCCGCCACCGGCATCACCCGGCGGAACTCCTCCACGTGCCCCTGCTTCTGGCGCCATGCATTCCGGTGCCCCAGCATCCGCTGCTCCGTCTTCTAACCGGGGTGGAACCGGCGCAACTGGAACCGGCATAACGACACGCGGAGCGACGACGGATTTCCCACTCCGGGGAATCCATGGAATGGCACCTTGCAACTATGGAGAGGTGCTGCGTCTCATCTTCCACCAGGCTTTCCAGCGCGCCCTGGTGCGCCCACTCCCCCGCAACAGGCCTTTTGGCCGTTTGGCACTCCGACCGCGCCCTACGGCGGTCCGACAGCGCCCTACGGTGGTCTGACCGCCCGGGCACTGCTCCGACCACCTCCCCTAGTGGTCCGACTGCCAGCTCTCTATACGGGGGAGCTTCTACCTACGGGGAGCCTTCTACCACATGGGATCAGAATGAGTTGGCCAACTCGTTCAACACCATGTCGCTGACACCACCGTCGTCTGCTAAATGATACATGGACTCCGGTGCCGATAGCCATATGAGCTTCTCCTCCGGTAACATCTCGTCCTCCCAACCTCCCTCTTTTTTGACCCCTTCGTCTATCATTGTAGGTAATGGGTCATTGCTGCCCATTACCTCCACCGGTCAAACTTCTTTTTCTACCCGTGCTCGCCCTCTACATTTGCACCGTGTTCTTGTTTCTCCTCACATTATCAAAAATTTGGTTTCCGTTCGTTAGTTTTCCACTGACAATAGCATTTCTATTGAATTTGATCCTTTTGGTCTTTTGTGAAGGACTTGGACACCAAGAACATAATCGCTAGGTGTAACAGCTCCGGGCAGCTCTATCCTATTTCCTTGCCGCCACTTCTTCACATGCCTTAGCTACAGTCACCACACCGTCTACACTTTGGCATCGGCGTCTTGGTCATCTAGGTTTTGAGGCATTGTCTAGATTATTTCCATAATGTAATAAACAGAACTCGACAAACTTTGTCATGCCTGTCAGCTTGGTCGTCATACACATCTTCCTTTTACTTTGTCAAATTCTTGTGCTTCAAACAATTTTGATTTAATGCATTGTGGACTTTTCCTCTTCATCTCAAATCCAACATTTTTTCGACCTTGTCACAGTTTCTTGCCTACATCTCCACTCAGTTTGGCCGAACCATAAACACAATTCAATGTGACAACGGTCGTGAAGTCGACAATTCTGCATCGCGCGCATTCTTTCTTCGTCTTGGTGTTGTGTTGCAACTTTCTTGCCCTCACGCGTCTCCTCAAAATGGATGTTCTGAGTGTATTGTTCACACAACCAACGACGCAATGCACTTGATCATGTTCCAAGCTAGTGTTCCAGCTGACTATTGGGTAGAATTGCTTCACACCGCCACACACTTAATAAATCTGCGACCATCCAAAATGCTTTCTTTTGCCACCCCGCATTTTGCTCTCTTTGGCACCCATCCCGACATTTCCTATCATCGCGTTTTTGGTTGCAAGTGCTACCCAAACCTTTCCGCCACCGCTGAACAGAAGCTAGCTCCTTGCTCCACCGTTTGTGTCTTTCTCGGCTACCCATCCGACCACAAAGGATATCGATGTCTAGATCTAGCCACAAATCGTCTCATCATCTCTGGCCATGTCACTTTGATGAGTTCTCTTTTCCCTTTGCAGAAATATCTAGCCCTCCTTCATCCCACTTTGATTTTCTTTTTGATACTGACGATTCATCGATGCCCTTTAGCACTGATTGTTTTGCAGGTACTCATCGATGCAGGCCTCCACTGAGCTTCTCTGCGCTCGGCGGTCATACCGCGCAACCTCCGGCAGTCCGACTGCCACCCCCGGGCAGTCCGACCGTGCCCACGAGCGGTCCGACCGCACACGCGTACAGAGGCCTCCTTGGCCCTTGTCCACCCCTTCGCTGTTTGACCTCGAACACATGCAGTCCAACCGCCAGCCCTCGTGGTTCGACCTCCAGTACACGTGGTCCGACCTCCAGCCCTCGCGGTTCGACCTTGATCACAAGCGGTCCGACCTCCAACCCTCGCGGTCCGACCTCCAGCCCTCACGGTCCGACCTCGAGCACACGCGGTCCGACCTGCAGCCTCCATGGTCCGACATCGAGCACACGTGGTCCGACTGCCACTGTAGGCGGTCAGACCGCCCCGAGCTCAGTACCGAGCTCTGCTTCCCCACGCGGCATTCCACCGAGTTTTGGATCTTCTCCGGCTCCTCTGACTGCCCTTCATCAGCAGCCGGGATTTGCTCATGTCCCACTATCCATGCTCGAGGTTCCTCCTGTAAACAATGAACACACCATGCAAACCCGTGGGAAGATCGGTCTTCGTCTCCCGGTACAGCGCCTGAATCTTCAGGCATCGATGCTGTCACCAATACCGAATACTTACCGTGGCGCTCTCGCTGATCCCAATTGACGGGAGGCCATGACCGAGGAGTTCACCGCACTACAGGCCAACAACACTTGGGATCTTGTTCCTCGTACTTCAGGTACAGACGTCATGACTGGCAAGTCGGTTTTTCGCCACAAGTTTCATGCAGATGGCTCTCTTGATCGCTACATGGCTCGTTGGGTGCTTGCGGTTTTACTCAGCAGCCTGGTATTGATTTTGGTGAGACTTTAGCCTCGTGGTAAAGCTTGCTACAGTCCATACTATTCTGTCCATTGCTCTCTAACGTGATTGGCCTAATCACCATCTTGATGTGAAGAAATGCGTTTCTGCATGGAACTTTATCAGAGAGTTTATTGTGAGCAGCTTTCTTGTTTTCTTGACTCAGCTCGCCCGGACTTCGTCTGCTGCCTAAACAAATCTTTGTATGGTTTGAAGCAAGCTCCTCGTGCCTGGTACAGCCGGTTTGCTTCTCATATTACTAAACATGGATTTGTTGGCGCTCGATCAGACACTTCTATTTTTGTCTACCAACACGATGTAGACATGGCTTATCTGTTACTTTATGTGGATGGTATTGTTCTGACTGTCTCCTCAATACCACTGCTTCGTCGCATTATTGATGCTCTTGCTGCAGAATTTTCGATAAAGGATTTGGGTAGCCTACATCATTTTCTGGGCATTCTGTTACTCGGAACAGCACAAGCTTTTTTCTCTCACAGAGGCAGTATATGGTTGATATTCTTGAGAGAGCTCGCATGTCTGATTGCAAGCCATGTTCTACTCCGGTCGACATGTGTGCGAAGCTTTCATCTGGTGGAGCTCCTGTTTCGGATGCCACTCACTATCGAGATCTTGCCGGAGCGCTACAGTATCTCAATTTTACTCGACCAGATATTGCATATGCTGTTCAGTAGGTGTGCCACTATATGCATTATCCTTGTGAGTCTCATCTTGAGTTGGTGAAACGCATTCTCCGGTACATCCTAGGCACATTGAATCTTGGTCTACATCTTCACTGATCCTCCATCAGCGACTTGATCACGTATTCGATGCTGATTGAGCTGGATGTCCTGACACACGCTGTTCTACCTGGTCACAACCCACGTGGGAAAAAGAAAAAAACAACCACTCACGCCCCGCGCTCACTGCTCTCATGCCGCTTGCTCATGCCCGTCCGCGCTTGCCCGCGTCCACACCGTGTGCCCGTTCGCCCCATCAACCGCCACCCTCAACCACCTATTTAAACACTGGAAATCTCATCCATTTCTCCCACCGAACGCGCTCCAAATTCTACCAGTAAGAATCACCGCTTCCACTACCGATTCTTCAGAAATTCACTCTTTCTTTCGGTACTAACCACCACTACATCTTCACAAGATCGCAAGGAAATTTTCTTGATGAAAAACACCGAAGAATTGTGATCGAGGTGCTTCCTCGATGAGCACCGATCACCATCGCTGCCATTTGTCGTTGCCGACGTGCTTCCAGGCTTTTCGGGTCTAAGATAATACACTAGAACCAGCCTTCGAGCCATCTGATCTCGAAGAACAAGAATTTGACATTTCTGAGCAGCAATTTGAAGGCAAGTGTCCTTGACCAAGTTATCCTGTTTTGGGATGTTAGCTAGAACTTAATTGCATGTTATCATAACTTGTGAAACCTAATATTAGGATATTCTCCCTAGTTTTTCCATGACTTATTCCTTGTAGCCATGATGGGAGTTCTTATAGATATATGGATATTTGTGCTTATGCTTAGCTATACTTAGATTATGGAGAATCTAGAATATGGAGTACAACTTGATTTTGACGAAGCTTGATGATACATGATGAATTGTTGTAGAGTTAGAAATCTAGATATGCTGGAATGAATTTGGTTGGTGTTGTATGCACGAGAACTTGGGCTAGTGATTGGTGTTGTCTAGATTCTAAGGACCGGTTCATGGAGCATTTAACCTAGCTTTACCGTGCCACCACATGCTGAGATGGGGCAGCTTGACCAAGTAATTACGTGAATTTCCGACATGGTGTGGGTGTTTGGAAGGTATGGGGAATAGGAGTCTGCTGGACTACCTTGGGAACCGCAAGGCTCAAGAGGGGGCCACTGCAGTAGAGGTTATAGCCTCCTGAATGCTGTTAGGGGTGAAATCTCAGTGGGATCATGCTAGTCAGAAATCCCTTTGTAAAGGCCTCATAGTGATCTCCTGGCCACACACCATGGAAGTGTGAATGTGGTTGGCTACCACGGGCAAAATGGAGGTTCTTTTGGTCCACATGGAAACGGGGGATAAAATCACTACTTGTGGGTAAAGCAACACAAACTCCGCAGAGTTGAGAAACTGTCATGACAGTCATGCTCACGGTCAAGAGCAGCTCGGATTTCTTCATGATTAGTGGAATATGAGGTGAAATGGTTGGGAATGTTAAGTGGGAAACTTAACATTGATGATGGGGTTATAGGAATGGGATGAATTCATTTATGTAGTAATGTAGGTGCTAATTCAAGCTAAGGTGTTAGGATAAATGCGTAGTGCTAAAACCATGATGTAAGCCTTTCCTTGTCTTGGTCTTCATGTCATTTCTTTCCCACACTTGCTGAGTACCTTAGGTAATCAAGCTAGCTTTTGTTGGATTTAATTTCTGCTCAGGCTACGGAGATGGTGTTGAGTACAACGAAGACGACGTCGACCTGGAAGATCTCTACTAGGCTTGTGGAATCCCCCGGGCAACGCCTGCGATGGAGCTCCACAAGATTAATTTCACTGCATTGTCATTGATGTATCTAACTCTTTATTAGTCTTTAAAGACATCTATGTAAGACTTTATGTACACGAGTAACTTGGCATATAATATATGATGTTATCACTATTTTTTGTCACATGTATGAATGAATGATCCTGGCATACATGTGGGAATTCACTTGATTCGTCTTCAAGAAAACCAGGTGTTACATACCTCCGGATACGGCGTCTTCCTCAGTGATAATCTGGTCTCCTGGTCTTCGAAGCGCCATCACATGGTGTCCCACTCCAGCGCAGAAGCGGAGTATCATGCCGTCGCTAACACCGTCGCTGAGGCTTTTTGGTTGCGTCGGCAACTAGAGGAACTTCATTTTCCATTGCAGAAAGTCACCTTGGTTTATTGTGATAACATGAGTGCAGTTTATCTCTCGACCAACCCGGTGCAGCGTCAACGCACCAAGCATATCGAGATTGATTTGCACTTTGTTAGGGACAAGGTGGCTGCTGGAGCAGTTCGGGTTCTTCACGTTCCTACTAGTTCAGAGTACGCGGATATCTTCACCAAAGGCCTCCCATCTTCGGTGTTTTTAGAGTTTCAATCCAGTCTGAATGTTCTAGGTAGTAGACGTTCAAACTGCGGGGGGGGGGGGGGAGCGGTGTTAGACAATAATACCACCTCGCGTATTGTATCAAGGGAGGTCCTCCGACCCTCCTATAAATATGTAGTCACCCCAGGAGGTTTAATAAATCCAATTATTATTTCCCCCTCTTAATTCTATCATTTCAGACAAGCTGTTTTTAAAGAAATTTAAGTTGTGCCAAACAGACCCTAAAATGCAGAGAATCCTAATCAATAACCATGGCTCGTGTGAACCCACACCTTCCTCCGTCTCCCGCTGGTTTCTTCTTCATGCTCCCCTTTCCCAACCAAATCATTCATCTTCCCTTTTTTGAAAGGGGTAACAGCAGGGATGAAGCCCTACTTTTGTAAAATTTTATTAAACAACAAAGGTTAGTACACATATGACAGTGAAAATTACATAATTAACATAGCACGAGTTGATGAGCTATAAGAGTTCAGAGATCCAATCAGTAAATTTTTATGTGACATACCCTTTGGTAAATTCTTAGATTAGCATTGAGATAATAGAGTGCCAATTCAAGAAAGTTGAAAGTAGATTCGAGAAAGAAACCTCAAAATCCAGGTTCGGAGTAGTCACAATATGATACGGTGGTGATCAATGCACGGAACAAAGAGTCACGAAGATTTCGCACAAAGAGGATTCCAATAATGTGTAGTTAAGATAAAAATACCGTATTGGATGGTGGAGGTCACCGTATTGGACGACGAATGGATCAGGATTTCGTACAAAGAGGTTTTGTCTCTAGACAACTGAAGACTTGAGTCAACATACAGTACAACCAATTGGATGGTGACTTGGCCATTCAACAGCTAGTTGGGAAATTTGAAAATTTTTAGTTGGCATATTGGATGGTGACTTAGTCATGGTATCGTACGACAAATCGTACGATAGCTGTTTTGACAATATTACTTTTAGTGACAACTAGATTTTTGATGATTGCCTATATATAGACATTCTCGGCCCTTCTTGGGGGCTCTCTTAGCACAGTTTATGACTAGTGTAATCTACTGAGAGCTAAAAAGTAAATAAGAGAGCCAGTTGAGCAAGATTGTTACAAGATTTGTAATGTTTGAGAGAGTAGTAAGAGCATTCATTCTTCTTAGGGCTTGTGTTTTTGTAGGACTTTTTAGCTTGTTACTTTTGGTTGATGACTATACCCAGACCAGGAGTTGGTGTTAAGCTTTTAGCGCAGCTTGTAAAATACTTTCTAAGTTTGTACATGGTCTAGAGCCCTTCATTCAAAGGGGCATCACTAGTGAGCGTCTGTGTTCTCACATGGAGGGTGAGACGTCTTTGAGAAGTGGGCATCGCCGTCATGTGGCGGGAGGGTTCTATACTCATCTGAGTGGACCAACGTAGAATAAAGGAATGCACCATCCTTCTAAGACCATAGAGAAAACATCAATGAGTATTCTCTTGACTCTCTAGTTGTTTTACTTTCCTCACTTTCGCTCTTACAAGTAGATTGCTAGAATTGTACTTATGTTCTTCCCACTAGCATGCTAGAAGTTGTGTGTTTGTTCACATTCTCACTAATACGCCTACCGTCTTGCCTCACTATAATTGTCATAAAGTGTGACCGTTTTGTAACTTTATTGGACATCTGATTCACCCTATTCTCGATAGTCATCATAATCCTTACACCTTCCCATCTCCCATCTCTTTCCGCCTCTCTCTCCTCTACAAACGAGGAAAATGGGATCAGAGAGGTCGTGATGAAGTCACAAATCGCTACTTGCACTGTCACCCAATTGACGATTGCATGTTTAACATGCTTTTTGATAATTCATGGTTTTCTTGAGAAACATTTTAAGAAAAGGTGTTTCGTGAACTTTTGTGAAAAAACTAACCAGGGGTCAAAAACCTTTTTAAAATGTTTGGTACCGTATTTGTTGTAGTTGCTACCATGAATCGGATCCTCTGACTTAATTGCACATCGGGACATGGTCACAGACATGTGCGACCGGACCCACATGTCAGTGACCATAATTTAAGTCAGAGGATCTCTGTTCGGGACGCTTACCCCGTTGCGAATCTGCCGTTCTTGGATGAATTTGCCTGCCCATCCCATCGTTATTTCCTTATTTGTTTGGGGGCTTTTCCGGGGTGGAAATTGGGTTGGTTGCAAACTTTTCCGTATCATATGAATGCAAGACGCATGTAGTAGGATACCAAACCTTCTGCATATTGTTAACTCGGTGAAGAGTTACCGTAGGTATAATAAATATAAGAATGAATAAACATGTGTTGCTACGTGCGGCAAAAAGTTTGTAACGCAATATATGAGACAAGATACCTCAATTTGTGGGACAAGATAAAAATCCATATGGTAATTATTGGTATATTGATTTAAATAGGTGTTTAGACGTTTAGCTATGCATTATAATCACTATAGGAAAAACGATCATTGACGACTGCCAAATTTATTGTCGAGGGGGGCCGTAGTCTTTAATGTTATTGACGACGGATTTATCTAGCCGTCGTCAATAACACAGTTATTGACGACGGCTAAACAAGTACCGTCGTCAATAAATTATTGACGACGGCACCCGTCGTCTTTAACTTAATTCGGGCCCACCCGAGGAGTTATTGACGACGGTGACCTAGCACCGTCGTCAACAAGGTCCTTATAGACGACAGTTTCATAGCACCGTCGTCAATAACTTTTTTATTGACGACGGCTAGAGAGTACCGTCGTCAATAAATTATTGATGACGGTGCCCGTCGTCTTTAACTTAATTCGGGCCCATCCGAGGAGTTATTGACGACGGTGACCTAGCACCGTCGTCAATAACGGGACATATAACCCGTACGCGAGCCGGGAGGCGGTTAGTGCCGCCTCCTGACTCGCGCAGGAGGTCTCGTCGCCGCCGCCGCCGGTCCCCGCCGCCCGAGGTAAGTCTCCCTCCCATTCTCTAATTAGAACACAACTAAATTTTTCGAATTAAAATGCTCATGCTTGAAAATATCATGTGATCAAATTTTCTTCAGCTCATAGGTGGTTACAATTCTCTAGGGGAAAATGTGGGTTGAGTTTTTAGGAATTTGGACTAGCATCAAACACATGTTGCCCGGGGCATAATAATTTGATAAATTATGCTAAATCCGACGCTGTATCATTTTTGGCTTTGAACAGTGAAGCATAACAAGATTATCTCTCGGCGTACAACTCTTTATCACCCTGTTTTTAGTATTCTGCTGAGGCTATCATGTAGTGAAAGCATTATAGACCTCATGGAATAAATTGAAATATTAAGGGAATATTGGCCGAGTGTGGAGTCACTAAGTTTGTCTGTGGTTTGCTTTGTAGTTGCAAAAGAAGATGTAGAATTGCATAATGGAACTTATCTCAAACAACTAATGAGATATAACCTTGCTTCTACAATTCACCTTTGCATTGTTTCTTCTGCACTCATGCGATAAATTTTGATCCAGATGAGTGTGAAATATTTTACAACTTGTCACATAGTTCTTCAGCTTAACATTATCCATTAACATGCTACAAAGTGACTGCTGCTTATATGCTGTTGTCAAGTGTGTTTTGTGTTGGTTCATGCGTTAGCGCATCTAAGAGAATGTTGATATTCCCTGAGGCAATGGGAATCAGGGAGGGGACCTAGTAGTGTTTATCAAATTCGCATATTGATCGACGGATCCATGCCCAGGATTTAGAACTAGAATTTCTTTTGGGAAGGAGGAGCAGGGGCATAAATTTCAGTTAATGTTCTTGGATTTTTTAATATATGATTTTTTATTAATTAAATAAACATAAATGGCCATTTTAAAAGTTGCAAAAGTAACCAGTGCCATCTCAGCACCTGTTGCCGGTCTATTGGGCAACAGGTGCCACGTTGGTGCTCCCTTCCAATCCCCGTCGCTGCAAGGCGCTGCTGGCCCCTCGCGCTGCCACGCCCCGCCCTGCCGCCGCGCACCACCGTCCCGCGCCCCGCCCCACTGCGCACCGCCATCCTGCGCCCCGCCCCGCCCCACCGCTGCCGTCCCGCCCCAAGCCCCGCCCGGCCGCCCCTGCTCGCGCCGAGCCCCCGCCGCGCCTCGGCTGCCCCGAGCCCCGCCCCAAGCCCCGCCCTGCCGCGCCGCTCGACCTTAGTTGATTAATTGTTTAATTAGTATTGTTATGGATTATTGTTTAAATAATACTTTGTTTGATTGTGTGATTAGTTACTATATGTAAATAAATGGGTTTCGGCCTGGTCCGGCCTAACACGACCCATTTAGGGTCTGTCACAGCCCATTTATTGGTAATGTATTAGTCGAGACAGGCACGGAGGACGGCAAGCTCCGGCGCGTGGACGGCGGACCCCGACGGTGCGGTTTCATCTTTGACCCACTTAAGATGGGGCATAACGTATGACGGCTAACCCTAAAGGCGTCGTAAGATAATAGCAGGCCCCAGCGGGGCATAACTTAGGACGGCTGACCCACTTCTTTGTCTCTCGTTCTTTCCTTCTCTCCCGTTCTTTCCACTCTCTCTTTTAAATGACTCTAAAATGAAAGATTGACGTAAACCTATACAACATGCGTCATCCGTTTCGAACGGGCCCGTCTCACATGTGTTACGCATGTGAGGCGTGTATGTTCGGAATTGTCCCTTTTTGGACAGCCTGGGAGTGACCGAGTGGGCGTGGCTTGTGATGAGACGCGGGTTTAGATCTAGACGAGATTTCAACAGCATAACCCTGTTGTTCTCTGCTGCACCATTTTCGGGCGTGCAGTGGAGAACAGCGGGGTTATGCTGCCGAAATTTCGTTCGGATCCAGACTCATAATGTGAAAAAACAAAAACGGCGAACAACCACGACAAAAGATCGATGGTTCGGTTTACGAAGTAGAGTACATGATCGTGATACTGATGAATTTTGAAATTGAGTACAAGTAACGTTTCCTTCATCTCTTTTTTCGTCTACTATATTTTCCTTTAAATTCATTATCAAATTTCCTTTCATCAGGATGTCGTCGAGCAGTAGACGACGGGGGACGCGGGGCTTTGTGTCCCTGAGAGCAGACTCCGTTTTCCAGGGCTGTCAGTCTAGCAATAGTAGACTGTCTCAGCTGTTGGGCCTCGACAGAGGCCAGGGGTCACGAGAGTGGTCACGATAGGTAAATAATATTCAATTACATAAATTATATAAATAACTTCTTAAATCTATATTACCAATCTTCAAATTTTTAGGACGACTCTACGTCTGAGGAGACAGAGGCCAGGGGTCCTCTTCAGACACCACAGGTTTCGGAGCCTGTTCCAGATCCTGCTTCGGATCCTCTTCAGGTTCCGGCACCGCAGGCTTCAAACCCTGCTTGGGAGCTTTCCACAGAGCCTGATGTGGAGCCGGCTCCACAGCCTCCTCCGGTTCTTGCACGGCCAGAAGATCGGGTCGTTATTTGTCCGGTTGGCGATAGGTAAGTAAATCTATAAGAAATCAATTTAGATATTTTAACACTTATGTATGTACTTGTCGAAGTGTTCAGTCGACACTTCCCCCGGGCCTGCACTGGGCAGCCCGCGGAGGTTCTTTTTTCGGTGGGGCTAGTTCCTAGCGGAGAGCTTGCGCAGATGGACGAGTTAGTAAGAGCTTGACACGGCGAGTTTTACGTGGTTCAGGCCGCCGGAGCGTAAAACCCTACGTCCACGGCGAGCTATGGAGCTCGCTGTATTGCTTGCTGCTCAGGGCCGGAGTCCTGAGCTTGGGGGTGAGTTACAGCTTGAGAGTGTATGGCTAGCGTATGAGTTGCAAAGTGCGAACCCCTGCTATCGTCGCCTACCCGAGCCTTTTATAATCCAAGACTCGGGCAGCTTACAAGGGGGGCCGGGACCCGACAGGTGGTCCCGGGAAGATTGTCTATTATCTACCGTATCCGCAGTTATGCCGGTAGTTGCCTCTGGTCGAAGGCTTCTGAGTCTTCATCTTGCCGCCCTGCCCATGCCGCATGCTAGTCATAGTGGTTGATGATGGCGCAGGCGGCATGGGATGTCTTGTCGCGGTGTTTATTAGCTGGCAGGTTCTGACACCGCGCGCCAGTCTGCGATGCGACTGGGCGCAACGGCACCTGGCAGAAGCGTGCTCCGCGTCTCCGCGTCTCGGGAAGACGCGGGCCTTGAATACCTTGTACGGGCAAGGTATGGGGCGTCTTTACGCCCGCTGCCTATCGCTCGGGGGCAGGCAGCGCCGTTCTGCTGCCACGTGGCGGGCCCGGAGCTCTCCTCTGAGGAGAGGGAGGTCCGGCCCCGCTGGACGCGTGGCGCCTTCGGACCTCTCTCCCGCGGAGGGGGAGGTCTGGCTTCTGTATGCCACATGGCGGGCCCAGAGCTCTCCTCTGTGGAGAGGGAGGTCCGGTCCCGCCGGACCCGTGGCGCCTTCGGAGCTCTCCCTGCGGAGAAGGGCGAGTTCCTTAGGCTTTTTCCCCTGTGCGCGGGGGTACCCCATATCTCAGGTACCGACAGTGGCCCCCGGGCCCATCTTAGGGGAGATAGCGAGCCTGAGGTGGGACCTCCGTCTCTTCCGATCCGCGCACTTTCTCTAAGTCCCGAATTGACCGCTGCCGAAGCACGAACGGCCACGGGATCGTGGGAGCGTGCGCTCACTTGATGGTTGCTTTTACTGTGGCGGTTCCCAAGACTGCTACTTCTGCACGTTGCGGCGCTTTCTTCGGGAACCGCCGAAGTGCCTTGCCGGCTCATCTTCTCAGGAGACTGACTCCTTGACCCACCGCTTCAGTTGGGCGGCTTGGGTCCACCCGTCATTGGCACTCAGTCTAGGAGCCGGAGCGGTTGCCGATGCGGTGTATTCGAAGAGTTCCGAATCGCTTGGAATTGCACCCGGGAAGTTTTTAGAGGGGATCTTACCCACATTGCGGCTCCCCTTCGCACTTCTCTGCGTTTCTTCTCGGACTCTTGTGCTTTTGCTCTCTTGCCCTTGAGTTCTCCCTCGCCATGGCTTCCAACCCACCACCAGAGAAGAAGCGCGCTCGATCTCCTCCAGCAGCGGCGTCTGTGCCAAGCCGGGAATCTGGGGTGCCTGGCACTCCCTCCGGTGGCGACTCGAAGAGGCCCCGGGCTGATGCGCTGGGGGAAGCTCCTGGGGCGTCCCCTGTTCCGCCAGTTCAAGCGACTGCGGAGCGGCCGTCAGTGACGGTAGCGGGCTCTGGGAGTCCTACCCCGGCTCGGAAGTCGGGGTTCAGAGCCCGCTGGAGTGTTCATGCTTCCCGGCCATCCCCGACTTGCGGGGAATCTGTGCCGTTGCGCTCGGAGCCAGGGGCAACTACCGCGGCCCCCAGGCCAGCGCGAACTTCTCCTGTTCCGGTGTGCCCGGACTCCGCGGCAGCGTCGTCTCTTCCTGCCGAGACGGCCACCGCGGCCCCCAAGCCAGCGCAGGTCGACCCTGCACTAGGCGGCCTGGCCTTTTCTCCAGCACCGCTTTCCCCGGCTCGCCCCTCTCCTCAGGTCGAGGAGCCAGAAGCTGAAGAGAGCCCGGCAGGCCTGGCTGCCAGAGCCTCGGAGCCAGCTTCTCCTGATCGGCGTCTCGTCTCGGTTGCTGGTGCGTCGGCTCCTCTTGAGGACGAGGTAATGGAGGAGGTCGGGGGGACTGCCCCGGCCTCTGTTGCTCCATTGCCCCTGGCGGATGCCTTCGCGCTTGCCGAGACGAGCGTTCGGCAGGTCTTGGCTGCACTAGGGCGCGAGCGGGAGGAGTATATGGTTGAACGGGATCGCCTCCTCACCTGGGGGAACCTTTTGCGGGAGAGGACCGCGAAGGTTAAGAGCGAGCTCGACTCCAGGAAGGAGTTGCTCGACTTCAGGAAAGTGCTCCTCGACCGGATGAAGCGGGCTGTCGACCGCATGGACACCCAATCGCGGCGGATCAACAGAGAGGCCCTGGAGGCACACGGCCGGGCCGAGGAGAGCCTCTCTGCTGCTGTGGAGATACGGCAGCAGCTGGAGCACCGTAAACTCGCCGTTGAGGAACGGGAGCGTTCCACGGCAGCTGAGGCGGAGAGGGTCGCCGCGCAGCTGGCGACGGGCGAGGATGACCTTCGAGCTCGGATCGAGGAGCTGGAGATCCTGAAGGCAGACCTCGACTTGAGGGAGGATCAGGTCTCCCGTGATCGCCGGGCAGTCTTGGACCGGGAGTTGGCCGCCGACTTCAAGGCTGCTGAGTTGGAGCGGCTTGCCAAGACTCTCCATCTTCGGGAGAGCTCCCTGGTGGCCAAGGAGAAGGAATTCTCCGAGAGGAACCTGGAGGCTCTGCAGGCGGCCCGCCGCGAGGTGGAGGAGCTCTCAGCCTTGCGGTCCTCCGAGGCTCTTGCGGTCTCAAGCTTCGTGGATCGAGCGGGGTCCGCCCTGATCCCTCTTGGCTTCAGTCCGGTGAGGGCCGCGGCTCCTGCGTTGAAGGTAGCGGAGGTGATCCCTGCGCTGGAGTCGATCGATGCCAAGCTGGACAGGCTAGACTCGGTGGTCGCCAGCGAGCTCGAGGCTGAGGGCCGCGGCCTAGCCTTAGAGGTCGCCTCACATGTGCTGGCATGCATCATGAGCCGCGACCCCTCTTTCTCGCTAGAGCCAACGAAAGAGGGCCCAGCCGTGGATCGGGAGGAAGCTGGCAGGGCTGAAGTCGAGGATGTGGCCGCCCTTATAGCCGCAAGGTTCCGACGGGAGCCGGGAGGTCCTTAGGACTTGTTTCTCCCTTTTTATCGAGTCTGTAGTCCATCTCATGGAGCCTCGCTTAGTTCGACTCTTTTGGATATTTGTGTCTGTGATGCTTTTTCTCTCCTTCTTGGCTTTGCCTGACTGAGTCCTTAGCTCCGCAAGGTACTCAGAGGCCATCTCCAATCTCGGAGCTCTGCATAGACACCCTACTCGGGTCCTAACCGTGTTAGGGGCCCCCGGGGGTCTCCGGATCTCGCCCTATGGGGAGCTCCAAATCTGTCTGCCACGTGGCGGGTCCGGAGCCCCTCCTTAAGAGGCGGGAGCTCCGGCCATGTTGGACACGTAGGGCTTTCGGAGCCCTCCCACCGTGGGGGGAGGTCCGGTTTCCGCCTGCCACGTGGTGAGCCCGGAGCACTCCTCAGGGGAGGCGAGAGCTCCGGGTCCGCTGGACACGTGGGGCCCTCGGGTCCCGCCCCTGCTGAAGGGGCAGGACCAGGTCCTTCAAGTCCTAGGCCAGAGTAGTTGGTGGCTCCTTTCCCCCTGCTTCATGCAGACCCTGTTGCCGCAACCTGGAGGTCCTGCACACAGGCAGAGGAAACGTAATTCTCCTCGGGGGGTCCTCCCCTCCCGTCTCCTAGTCTTATCCGTCTTACGATCCTGATCCGTTATACGGGGCTTGGGCAATTCAGTGCACGAGGCGCCGGAGCTCCGGCTCCCTCCGAGGTCCGGGTACGGCCGTCCGATTCCTAGTACCGGGCCATGCGCTGGGGAAGCAGAGTGCACGTGCTTTGGGTTCATGACCAGGCAAAGCGGTTGTACTCCCCTGTACCTTCGGAGGGCAGGATGCGCATGCTTTGGGCTCATGGCCTGCTAAGCTGGATACGCACCCTGGACCCCCCATGCACAATGCAGGCCTTTCCTGGAGTTGACCAACTGGCACCGCAACACCTGACTGGGGGAGGCCCGAGAGACTCACTCGGCCATCGGCAGGTGCCTCAAGCGCAGCCGCCTTCGGTAGGATAGCAAATGCCGACCATGGATGAGCGCAGGAGAGGGGGAGCTAGATGTACGATGAACATACAAAGATAGTGCGGTCATAAAAATTAATTCATAATTTAAATGAGCACATGAGAGAGAGCTAAGTAGAACAGGTTTCTATATTCATGCCCATAGGTGGAATTCTGGCTGTACATGGAGGCAATATTCCGCCTCGTCTACAAGGGAAGCAAGACTCTACGCGCTTAGGGTCGGAACCAGGCTAAACTGGACGTAGTTCTGTACCGTCCCTTGAGACTTAGTTGCCCCAAGCTCTGTTCCTAAATTTTATGGGATTCATTACAGAAGGGAATAACCCTGTTCTACTGATGCTCGGGAAGTAGGACTTACAGTGTTGCTTCATGGCAATAGTCTTTTGGGAACGGATCCCACACTCGGTTGAAAGGCATGTGTACCTGGGGTGGCAGCTTTCATGATTCTGAAGGGACCTTCCCTGCTGGGGGAGAGTTTATGGGTCCTTTTTGGAATAGAGCGTGCCGCGACACCAGGTTGCCCTCCTGCAGGTCCCCGATGCGTTCGGTTCTTTGGCGGTAGTGCTTAGAGCATCAGCCGAGACCGCGCGTTGTGGGGTGTTACCTGCAGCCGAGTCTCGTCGACGAGGTTGTCATCTTTGCGCTGGATCAGGTCCTGCGCGGCTTCTCCTGGGGGCCCCCGGGGAGTTCTCCCCTTCTTGCTAAGGCCTTCAAGGGGTAGGTGGACCCGGGCTCGTCTTGGATGACCCAAGGCGTCTTCCCCTTCTGGCAAGGCCTTGAAGGGGTTGACAGATCTTGGGTGGCCCCCGGGAGGTATGTCCGAAGCACGGAGGCGTGCCGCAGTTGGCTACCGCCTGGCCCGTCACCGTCAGAGCTGGAGTCCTCGCCGTTATGCACTGTCTTTATGACGCGCTGAGGCTCCTGGAACCCCACCTGATGGGTGGCAGTGACTAGAGCATCGACCTTCTGTTTGCCATCCCTCTGAGGGTAAGGCGGTGCTTCAGCTCTCTGCTGTCTTCCTTTGCGGAAGCGCTCTGCGAGCCTCTGGATATCCCAGCACTCGGCAGTAGTATGGTTGCCGGCGCCATGCACGGGGCATAGTCCGCCCTGGTCACTGTCTGGGGCCGGTGAGTGCCGTTGCCTTTTGTCGGGGCGTGGCCCCCGAGCTCCACTAGCCGTCGCTGCTGCGGCGACGGGAGCCGTGAACGATGACTTCATCTTGCCACTCCCCCGGTTCTTGGCCTTCTTGCCACCCTCATAGGCAGCAGGACCAGACCCGGGTTGTCCACCTGGCTCGGAGGTCGGCAGAGAGTGCCAATTCCGCCCTTCAGCTGCTCTGGCGCATTTGTCCGCCAGACTGAAGAGCTCAGAGACGTCGCGGACCTCTCTGGTCGCGAGCTTCTCAAGCATTTTCTCGTCCCGGACACCCTGTCGGAACGCCACCACCGCAGAGGCACTTTGGATATGTGGGATGGTGTTGTGTACCTGGGAGAACCGCTGGATGAAAGAGCGCAGCGACTCCCCAGGTTGTTGCTTGACGGCGTGGAGATCAAGCTCCATGCCGGGACGGGTGTAGGAGCTGCCGAAGTTGGCAACGAACTGCCGGCAGAGCTCTCCCCAGGAGGTTATGGACCCCTGAGGTAGATTCATGAGCCAAGACCGAGCTGGGCCGGTCAAGGCGACGGGGAAGTAGTTGGCCATGACAGCCTCGTCCCCTCCTGTGGCAAGTACGGCGGTGGAGTAGATCTGGAGGAACTCCGCCGGGTTGACGCTACCGTCGTACTTCTCGGGCAGGTGCGGTCGGAACTTGCGCGACCACCTCGCGAAGCGAAGGTGGGGTGCAAGGGCCGCACATCCTGCACCTGTTGCTGCAGGTATTGGCGCTGCGAACGCTTGGTTCGCACTTGGCACCGCGTATCCCGGCATGGGCAAGGCTGCACCATAAACCGGGGGTGCTGCTTGCGGCGCATATGGTTGTGGCATATGCTGCGCGGCGTATGCCTGAGGCAGGGCTCGCGTGGCGAATATCTGCCCTCCAGGCTGTGTTGAGGCCGACGTCATGCTGTCGCCAGCCTCATGGTTGCGGCGCCTTTCTCGGCGTCGCTCGAGGTACACTCGGGCATCCTGGCCCAAGTGGCACCGTTCCAGCTCCCTTCTCAGGTCCGTCGACGGGAGCCTAGAGGAGCTGGAATCTGCCGTTTGCCTGTCAACCATTGACGTGCGCGTCAGCGACACAGCCGGTTGACCAGGGCATCGCCCTCGCCGAAACCGAGGGTTCACGGCGGCGACGACGAGGCGGTCCACTTCACGGACCCACTGTTGGGTTGCTGAATGGGGCGCATCCCCAGCAGGTGGGTTGCGCAGCAGTGCTCTTGCTGCAGCTAGCGCACCCCCATGGTGTACGCTCAGCACTGCAGAAGATCTCACACTGGTCTGAGCCTGCATCGCCGGAGTCGGCGTTGCCGGAGTCGGCTGCTGGCTACCAGCTCGTGCCAACACACTCCGTCCTGAGTGTGTCGACATGTACTCCCCACAGGTCACGGTTCGCCGTGAACGCGGAGGGGGAGAGTTTGCCGCTGAAGGAATCTTGGTCATCTTCGTCGGCGGAAACTCGTCGCGCTAGGGGGAAAGCCCCCTTCCTGGCGCGCCAAATGTCGAAGTGCTGAGTCGACACTTACCCCGGGCCTGCACTGGGCAGCCCGCGGAGGTTCTTTTTGGTGGGGCTAGTTCCTAGCGGAGAGCTTGCGCAGATGGACGAGTTAGTAAGAGCTTGACACGGCAAGTTTATGGGGTTCAGGCCGCCGGAGCGTAAAACCCTACGTCCACGGCGAGCTATGGAGCTCGCCGTATTGCTTGCTGCTCAGGGCCGGAGTCCTGAGCTTGGGGGTGAGTTACAGCTTGAGAGTGTATGGCTAGCGTATGAGTTGCAAAGTGCGAACCCCTGCTATCGTCGCCTACCCGAGCCTTTTATAGTCCAAGACTCGGGCAGCTTACAAGGGGGGCCGGGACCCGACAGGTGGTCCCGGGAAGATTGTCTATTATCTACCGTATCCGCAGTTATGCCGGTAGTTGCCTCTGGTCGAAGGCTTCTAAGTCTTCATCTTGCCGCCCTGCCCACGCCGCATGCTAGTCGTAGTGGTTGATGACGGCGCAGGCGGCATGGGATGTCTTGTCGCGGTGTTTATTGGCTGGCAGGTTCTGACACCGCGCGCCAGTCTACGATGCTACTGGGCGCAACGGCACCTGATAGAAGCGTGCTCCGCGTCTCCGCATCTCGGGAAGACGCGGGCCTTGAATACCTTGTACGGGCAAGGTATGGGGCGTCTTTACGCCCGCTGCCTATTGCTCGGGGGCAGGCAGCGCCGTTCTGCTGCCATGTGGCGGGACCGGAGCTCTCCTCTGAGGAGAGGGAGGTCCGGCCCCGCTGGACGCGTGGCGCCTTCGGACCTCTCTCCCGCAGAGGGGGAGTTCCGGCTTCTGTATGCCACGTGGCGGGCCCGGAGCTCTCCTATGTGGAGAGGGAGGTCCGGCCCCGCCGGACGCGTGGCGCCTTCGGAGCTCTCTCTGCGGAGAAGGGCGAGTTCCTTAGGCTTTTTCCCCTGTGCGCGGGGGTACCCCATATCTCAGGTACCGACAGTACTAATTGAGAATTGCGTATTAGGTCTTGGGCCGATGACTCGTTCACGGGTCAAGGACGCCACCGCCAGGTCAACGCTGTCCTGGGCCAGCTCATCCGTTGTCACTACCCCGGTCTAGTGAATGGACGGGCTGCTACGTCTTGGGACGATTACACTACGGCCCATGACATTACCTACGGCAACCACCAGGAGCATGTGTGGCTTGAATTCATGGTAAGTAAATCATCTATTCGTTAAATGTGAACCTATTATATGTTAAATACATTAACTTGTATATTTCTTCTTGTAGAAATATTACCGTTTGGAGGACGAGGCCCAGCTAGATCACGCTCGCCTGGTCTTCAACAACAACGCTAGGAAGCTCCTGACGCAGTCGATATCAACGGCTCGCATTCAGGCTACGAAGGCGTACTATAAGTTGCATCCGGACGAGGGTGAGTCGGGGCAGTTTAGGGATGTGGTGGACAAGTACTTGATGGAGGGACAGTACGCAGAGGTAAAATCTTTATTTTACTTTGCTTCATTATCCAATTTTCATCAATATTTTCATCCAATAACAAATGTGTGCAGGTCAGCGTACCGTGGCTTGAGTCCTGTCCGGACGCCTACAGTTCCCTGTGTGCTCGTTGGGCGAGCCAGGGCTTCCAAGGCGTGTCGATGACCCGCCGACAGAGTCGAGGGACGGACGGGAAACACCGTCTTGGCGGGGACGGCTACGTACGCCTTGCTAAATGGACGGTAAGTGATACTTAAATTATATTCTAGTTAATTTCTATCGCTATCATTGTGCTAACATGTATCGATAGGAGCGCGAGATCGGTCAGGAGCCGACCGCTATCCAGGTGTGGAGGAGGGGTCACATGAGAAGTGACCCCTCGCAGCCTGATCAGCTGTCCTCTCAGACAGCGACGGAGACATTGGTGAGTACTTTAGTTAACTTAATTGTATTCTATTTAAAACTTCTGATGACTTTAATCTTCTATATTTCAGGAAAAGTATGGGGAGGAGGTGTGGAGGCTTCGAGGCGATGATTACGATTGGTAGAACTCTCCGATCGTACCTGAAGCCGCCTATGCAAGCGGTGGCGGTAAACCTCACGGCCGGTGAGTTCTGTTGTTTTTCATTTACTTTCATGAACTTCGAGACACGAAACTTTAATAATCTTACTTCATTGTGTAGGTTGGCCATCTTCGATGGAGTAGTCGACTCGAGGGAGGCGCGGTCTTCCTCGAGGGTCTCTTCATCGCAGGGTGGATCCAGCAGGCATGGAAGCCGAGATCTGGAGCTCCAGAGTGTCCAGGAGGAGCTCCAGAGGACGTAGGAAGCGCTGAGGCTCGCGAACGAGAGGCAGGCAGCCGAGCTCAGAGCTAGGGACGAGTATCAACACTCGTACATGCTACAGCTGCAAGCTGCCATGCAGGTAAGTTCAGATCGTTGTACTCAACGTTTCTAATATATGAATGACATATATAATAATTTACTTCATATTTGTATGCTATGACCACAGGACAGCCTGTTGTCTTTCCTCAGTGGGCGCCGCCACCGATACAGCTACCACAGGGGCCGACGTCAGGAGCACAGGTACAAAATTTCTCATAATAGCTGCAACTAGTTAAACTTGCTCAAATTTAGTTGAATTTAATTAAACTTACTCAAACTTAGGGAAAACTAATTAAACATCCTCAAACTGAGTAAAATATGGTACAACTTACTCAACCATAGTCAAATATGACCAGACTTACTCAAACATAGCCAAAACTATTTAAACTAGCTCAAACACAAACACTACTAGTCCATACTTCTCAAACTTAGTAAAATATGAGCAAACTTACTCAAACATAGCCAAATCTAGCTAACTTGCTCAATTCTAACTTGTAATGAGTTTATTTAATCATATACACATTTATGAACTTCTAATTTGTCTAACTATACATGTACATCACAGGGATCGGCGACACGGGCTCATGAAACTCCATCCCCTCAGCAACCGGCATTTGGACGAGCGCGCGACGACTTCCTGGACTCCGGTGGCAGTGGTCGGGGTAGCGTAGGGTAGTGTGGCGTGCGTATAGTCTTTTTCTGCCTGCCTGCGATGTATTTTTGATTGCCTGTGATCTGGCCATCGAGCC
This sequence comes from Neostapfia colusana, assembly GCA_030760725.1. Classification (NCBI taxonomy): domain Eukaryota; kingdom Viridiplantae; phylum Streptophyta; class Magnoliopsida; order Poales; family Poaceae; genus Neostapfia; species Neostapfia colusana. The sequence goes on from JASWHV010000015.1 coordinate 71,492,974, forward strand.
AGGGCTGGCCTCGAAACTAGGGCAGGATTTTCTATTTTTTAAAAAAATTGCAAAGCTTATTGACAACGGTTTCTGGTACCTGGCCGTCGTCAATAAGCCATTAGTATTGAAGACGGCCAGGTAACAGAAACCGTCGTCAATAAGCCATTGTTATTAACCACTTGGCCGTCGTCAATAAGCCATCGTTATTGACGACGGTACAGACCCTGGCCGTGGTCAATATGCTAGCTTATTGACGAGAGCCTGACCCTGGCCGTCGTCAATATGCTGCTGTAGCTTATTGACGACAACCGGATTTAGCTGCCGTCAATAAGCTTATTGACGACGGTAACCGTCGTCAATAAGCTTATTGACGACTAATAATTGACGACAGCCGTAAACTGTCGTCTATAACTTTTTACCGTTGTCAATAAGTTATTAACGACGGTATTGTGCTTATTGACGACGGTTTATGACCGTCGTCTATTGTGCTTATTGGTGTTGTGAATAGAAAAATAAATTTCGTGCATAGTCCATCTGCCCACACGTTTCTTATATAATGGTTTGAAAATAAAAAGAGAACCAATTACTAGTGTGTTCTGATGTTCCCTAACATCGTGTGGCGGTAACTTGTTGGTATATTTGGGAGTCATGAAACGCGGTTAGAAATGACGATGTCTTTATGCAGTCAGAACGCATGGCCACCAAAATTAATGGATACATTGATACGTTCCTTCAGGTTTGCCTCAAGGAGCATCACTCAACAGGTGTGATTCTCCTCCTCTCAGTCCATGTTAGAGTCCGCTGCTAGTAGGGGTGCTATGTTTACAAATCTTTGTTGCTCTTTTCCCAATTGAACATCACACGGGGTGGGGTGCTGTCATCAGGAATCTCACGGGTTTTATACTGATAACTTGCAATGAGGACAATGAGAGCCTGCAGAAGTTCCTGAAGGCGGAGTTAGCCGAGTGCTTGACCATTCGGCGAGCTCCGACAGTCCTACAAGATCATGCCGGTAATGTTATTGTGGAGACTGATTGTCTGTCAGTAGGTCATCGACTAAACACTGCTGCTAGAGACCGCTCATCTCTTGGAACCGTGGTTGCGGACGTCAAAGTTTTATCCTTTGGGATTTACATCATGTCGTTTTAGACATATCAGCCTTAGTTTAAACATAGTACTCAGCAGCTTGCAAGTTTTTTTTCTAAATTATGTTCTCGTAGTATTACATCTTGTATAACTCTGGACGTGCACTACAGGAATACGACAGAGGGAAAAACCCATGAAAATATGTATTTTTGTGGGTTTTATGTCTATTTTCGTGGGCTCACGGCCCACGAAAATAAATCGTCGAAAATAAATTTAATTTCGTGGGCAGCTCACGAAAATAAGACTATTTTTGTTGGCCAGAATAAACCCACGAAAATATATATTTTCGTAGGCCCGCTAGTGGCACACGAAAATAACCTACCTGTTATTTTCGTGGGCCGGCAAGTGGCTCACGAAAATAACCGGGTAGTATTTTCATGGGCCAATAGGTGGCCCACGAAAATAATGGAAGGTTATTTTCGTGTGCCACCTGTTGGCCCACGAAAATACTACCCGGTTATTTTCGTGGGCCATTTTTCGGCCCACAAAAATAATATTGTGCTATTTTCATGGGCCACATCTTGGCCCACGAAAATAATGTTGCACTATTTTCGTGAGCAACTTCTTGGCCCACGAAAATATATAAGGTTGCGTGCACATAAAATAACGCACATATAACACTTCATATCAAACAAAAAACACACATATAACACTTCATATAAAAAAAACACACATATAACACTTCATATCAAACGTAACAAACTCAATTAAACATTATAAAATCCACATCGTTCAAACGGAGTCCATTACATTGTCCATACAATATAACAATATCCACAACATGTTTCTCAAAGCAAACCATTTCACATTGTCCATATAACATGTTTCTCAAAGCAAATCATAACACATTGGCATATTGTCTTTCCAACAAACCAAGAAATTGCTCCGACACCCTTTTCCTCGTCGTTTTGCATGTATCAAGCCAAAGTGAAGTATATAACTAATAGATTCAAATAAAAAGCAACAATATATTTGATTCTATGGCTTAATACACGAGCTCAATTTGAAATTAAGATACACAATATATGATGCAGATGAAAACATAAAATTACCTAATTGCTACCACCGGGAGCGAAGAATTGATCGACAAAGTCGTCCCCTCCACCCTGTCCTCCTGAAGAAGATGCTCGCAAATTTGTAACAGGAGGACTATAAAAGTTTTGTGCCCTTGAGGATGATCCCTATATTAACAATAATACATGTTACAAGTATACTAAAACTTTATAAATATTAAAGGAAACATAACTATAATATGTACATGTGTTCCAACAGGAAGAGGCCGTGGAGGCACCGGTAGCGGCGAAGACATAGGTAGCTGCGGAGGCTGCGGTAGCGGTGGCATCGCGACAGGCAGTCCAAACTGAGAAAAGTATCCCTAAAACCATTTTGAAATGTTTAGCTTCATTCTACTATAAATATGCATACATCTCTTGTTTAACATAAATATTTAAACTCTCATATTAATTTACCTGCATCGCTTGTTGCCATATTGCCAGATTCGAGAAATAGTCATTTTGTGCTTCTATAAACTCGTCCTGTCGTTTCATGCGGTCTTCTTGTAGCCTCAAGTGGTCTCTCAATGCAGCCTGCTCCTCCTCCATTTGTTTTAACCTGGACTCATTTCCTGTATGAGTACGCCGAGAAGAACTTTGCCCACTCTGTAATGATCGTGACTGCGAGAGAACCACATCGGTGTTCATGACACCATTGAACATCGAATATCTAAAATATTGATATATCATAATTATACACTTAGAAAAATTGAAGTATGTAAATATATGAATATAAAAGGAGTAAGTTCACCTCCTGTGACGCTTTCCTCCATCGGATTCATATAAAGCTACTACGTCGACGTCTTCCTTTCTCCAATTATAATCATCTCCATGACGTCGAACCATCTCTTCACCATATTTCTCCTACATAAAAACTAATTATAAAGGTACTATACAACAATTGTATTGATTAATAATTACTTTTACTTATATGGCATACCAAGTTCTGAGTTGCGGTTGGAGTGCACAACTGACTGTCATCTGTGCCCCTATGCCCTCTGATATAAGCATCAATGAAAGAGGGTTCCTCACCACTTTGAGCAGCCTATATAGATATGTTACAAATATAGTTACGTAAAAGCTAATATTATAATACTAAATTGTAAATCTACTAAACTTACCATTCGTTTCGAGAGACGAATATGACCATCTCCACCGTAACGATGAAGAACTTCACCACCGGACTCACGGTTGATTCTTTTAGAGTTAGATTCCTCTCGATACTCACTTGATGCCCCAATAAGCACATAATGAATAATAAGCATCAGTACACTTATCCATCCAAGGAATCATTACCTAACGATATTGATCGTCTTCAAGATAAATTTTTGAAGCTCCCATTTCCTTGTTCATCATTTGTCCAAACTTCTCCTTGTAGTATAAGCACACATCTGTGATCCGAGCATTATACATCATATCATTCACAACTTTACGTGCCGCTTTGTGGAAGACTTTGTGTGCTCTAGACTCGAGAGCAGCGTCAGGATCATCGGGCAAACGATATCGTTCCTATAAAAAACATAGTACTTTTATAACTAAAAATATAATAGACATAATTATAGTGCAGTGTAGTAAAAACATACCAAAAAATCATGCCAGACAGCCCCTGCCACATTCTCATGCACAGCATGTGGAGCAATCCTATAGTGCTCCCAATATATTGCAGGTTTCTCTTCACCTTTAATGTTCACAAGCCCTGGATAATGATGGCGACATATAGCACCCAACACTGCATTAGGTTGCCTACGATGTTCTCGTCCATTCCGATCCAAGTCATCCCATTGCCTAAAAGTTAATTTATCAACATATAATATTTATTGAAAATATTATATCTATAATTCAATACTGAGTTTTATATTTACTTACCAGTCACCGACAGGAGTGATCCGTAATCGCTGTTGTGGAGGCACAGCCAACGGAAGAGTGTTTGAAGACCGATACCTGAATGATTGCGGTAACTCTCCTGTATCGGTGTCATCCCCCTCGTCCTCCTTAGCTTCCTCATCAACATAGGCTCTTACCCCTTGTTGTTGTTCATGCCCCGCAGAAAGTCCTTCCCCTTGATCTTCTTGACACTCCTCATTACCCTCCTCCTGGATCTCCTGCTCCACCTGAAATTATATAAATTAGGTTTCATAATATCATATATGAGTAAATATAATAAAATTATAAATACATGAACCTGTTCATTAGCTTGTTCCATGCATCTTCTAAATGCCTCTCGTCTACTATTGTTTGAGGCACCGCCTTGGAAAAGAGAGTCTTGACTACGTGAAGAGGTAGCAGACTGACTCCCACTCTTGCTTGAGAAGCCAAAGAGCCCCTTAGCTATATTCTTAAGACCACGTGGCATCCTGTTGAAAATAAATGTTAAAGATAAATACTTAATGATACATACAAAAGTAATAAAAATTAATTCAAATGTAATATAAATCAATTACATGATTAAATTTCATCATGATCTGATGTTCTTTCGGTAACATGTCAAACAACTTTCTTCTTTCTATCTCATCTTAACTTTTTTAGTTCTAGGTCTCTTTCTTTTAACCAGTACTGCATCTTCTACCCCATTATCTTCAACATCACCAACTAATGTATCAAGTCCTAAACCATTATCTATATTAAAAGATGGTAGTATATCATCCTCTTGGTACACTTCTTCCTGTTCTTCTTGATAACCAGCATCACCAGGTGGATATAACCATTCTCGTGGATTAACTTTATAGACGACCCACCAAGCACTCAACTTTGGACAAGGATACGGTAGGTAGTAAACCAACTCAACTTAATGAGCAAGAACATAATTATCGCATCCACAAAGTCTATTTTCATGTTTTACCTCTACTATACCAAATTCATCCTGCCGTATTCCCCTGTTATTATCAAACCAGTCGCAGTGGAAAAAAGTAACTCTAAGATCTTTGGAGCCACCAAATTTAAATTCCACAATATTTTGAATAATCTCATAATAGTTATTTTCATGCCCCTGTGCATCACATGCTCTAGTTACAACTCCACTATTTGTCGTGGCTGCAAGGGGATGTTTTGCTTCAAATTTGACCGAACGAAATCGGAACCCATTTACGTCGTAACGACCAAAACTCCTTGCTGTTATGGTTCCTTGAGAAAGTTGTCGTAGGTCTTCATAAACATTAGCATCAACCATGCACTGAGAATTAAATAAAAATATTAGTTTTACTAATCAACTTAGAGGTGATAAAAGTAACATGTAATAAGAGAATGTTACATGCTTCCAAAACCAATTGACGAAGTTAGGACCACCATTAAGGCCATCACGACGCATTTTCTCTAATTGTTTGCTTGTTGGTTGACGCGTATACTTCCAAAATTGTTTGTCAAACTCACTACGTAATGTAAAATATTAATACATTAGAACATCTCTCATGTAAAATGTGAGAAAACATTACGTGTTACCTCGAGGTAATTAGAATAAAAAACACTTACACAAAATATTGAGCCATCTCTTCGATATTTGTATACATGTATAACATACATGAATTCCATTCTTCTTCTGAAACCACGTGTCTACTGCTGCCACCAACCGCTTTTCCTTTCCATGAAAAAATACTTAATTTTCCCGCAGGAGTTCCTTCATCTATGTGGTACCGTATTGTGGGAGCGTACACATTATGTTCCTCTGCAAAGAATGTACTTGAAAAATATGCTACCTCTTTTAGAGCAAATGCTTCTGCAATGCACCCTTCTACTCTTGCTTTATTCAAAACCATTGCTCGTAGTTTCTTTAGTGTCCTTTCAATATGGTACATCCATCAGTATTGTACGGGGCCACAAACTTTAGTTTCGAAAGGCAAATGCACAAGTAGATGTTGCATTACATTCATAAATCCTGGTGGGAATATCTTTTCCATTTTGCATATGAGTAAAGTTATTTCTTTCTCAAGTTTTTCCATCATTTGAACTGTAATTTCTTTAGCACATAGTTGTCTATAAAAGAAACTAAGTTCCGCAAGTACTCTCCACACATCCTGATGCACATATCCATGGAACATTACTGGAAGAAGTCTTTCCATCGTTATATGATAATCGTGGCTTTTAAGATTATTTAGTACCCAATTTTCAAGATTTGTTGTGCGTCTCAACCCAGCACAGTAACCGTCAGGAAACTTCAATTGTTGCAACCATTTTAGAACCTCTTTTCTTTCACTAACTTTAAGACAAAATGGAGCACGTGGCAATCTTTGTTTTCCACTACCATCCTGTCTGACTTCTAGAGTCGGACGATTACAAATATCTGGTAAATCTTTTCGAGCCTTCAAGTTATCTTTTGTCTAACTAAAATTGAAACATGTGCTAATTATGCTTTCCGCTACATTGCGTTCCTGGTGCATCACATCAATGTTGCGTAGCAATAACAATGATTTAGCATAAGGTAGATCCCATAAGACACATATATGAGTCCAATTGTGCTCCTGACCAAAACCAACAAACCTATCATCTGTAGGGATAAGTTGACTGAGCCATGCAACAATCTCAGCACTAGCCAAACGTTTCGCGGACCCTTTGTTACAATAGTATCCTTTCGAAATGTATTAACTTGCTTTCGAAATGGGTGATTTGCTGGAAGAAATCGTCGATGGCAATAAAAAACACACTTTGCCCCCATGAGTAAGTCTAAAACAATCAGAGTCTGATCCACAAATAGGACAACAAAGTTTGACGTGTGTGCTTCATCCTGAAAAAACACCATATGCAGGAAAATCATAAATGGACCACAAGTATGCTGCTCGCAAGTTGAATTTCTATTTTTTGTAGGTATCATACGATTCTACTCTAATACACAATTCTTTTAACTCCTCAATCAATGATTGAAGAAAAACACCTAAACGTTTTCCTGGTTGTTTACGACCGGGAATAATTAGAGACAAGAACATGTATTCATATTTCATACACATAGCTGGTGGAAGGTTGTATGGTATAGCAAAAACTGGCCAACATGAGTACGAGGCACAAGATGTGTTGAATGGTGTGAAACCATCGGTGGGCAATCCAATACGAACATTTCTAGCATCTTCTGCAAAGTACTCATCAAAAGAGTCCAACGCCTTCCAAGACTGAGCATCAGATGGGTGTGTCATTACTCCCGTTATTTCGCGCACACCTTCCTTATGCCACCGCATGTGTCTCACAGTTGATTTAGATAGAAACAACCATTTCAGTCTAGGTGAAAGAGGCATATAACGAAGTTGTTTAACTACCACCTTAGTCTTCACCAATCCACCGTCCTCATTTGTGGCCTCAATGTATCGAGATTCTTTACAAACTGAGCATTGTGTCAAATTTGCATTCTTCTTCTAGAAAATCATACAATTGTTAGGACAACAATCAATTTTTTCATACTTCATTCCAAGACCTGACAACAATTTCTTTGACTGGTACATGTCTCTTGGCAACTTGTGATTAATCGAAAGAATGTCTGCTATCAAATACATAAGATCATCGTAGCACTTGTTCGATAAATTGTACTTTGATTTTATAGACATGCGACGAGTAACGGTCGAAAGGACAAACACTTTAGTGTGATCATGCAACTGTTCATGTGATGCTAAGAGAATTCTATAGAACTCTTGAACTTTAGGTCCAGGAATTTCTTCAGATGTATCTGCACCAAGATCACGATCTAATGCTTCAGCCATGTATTCTATTCTGTCCTCGTAATCACCATCTATATTATCAACATCAACATTACTATGATATAACTCGCCATGCTCATACCATGTTTCATAACCTGGCATAAAACCAAATCGACAGAGGTCTCGTTCCATGTCAAACTTTTCCTTGAATAAAAAGTTACGACACTTGTTGCACGGACATTTCAAAAAATGGTTGGTCGATAAAGAGAAAGCCTGACTGATAAATGTCTTAGTATTGATGGCCGATTCATTTGAAGGCGCATCATTCTTCCGCCAACCATCATACATCCATCGTCTATAATCACCCATGTTCTAGACTATATAATATAAGAATATAGAAGTCATAAATATGTATGTGACAACTAATAATATCGCAAAAACAAACTATTATTTAATTACATTCACTTTACATCTATTGGAAGGGACAGGTCCTAAACCTACCCAAGAGTAACCGAGAGGACGTGCTTATAACGAGACACGGGGTATAGATCCAGACGAAATTTTGGCAGCATAACCCCGTTGTTCTCCAACTACACGCCCGATAATGGTGCAACGGAGAACATTAGGGTTATGCTGTCAAAATTTCGTCTGAATCTATACCCCGCATCCCGTCATAAGCACACCCCTCGGTCACTCCCAGGCTGTCCAAAAAGGGACAATTCCGAACCTACACGCCTCACATGCGTAACGCATGTGAGACGAGCCGGTCCGAAACGGGTGACGCATATTGTATAGGTTACGTGAATCTTACTTTTTAGAGTGATTTATAAGAGAGAGGTAAGAACGAGAGATAGGAGGAAAGAACGATGGGGAGATAGTGAATTGGGTCAGCCGTTCTAAGTTATGCTCCATCGGGTCCTGCTAGTGATAACTTTTAGACGGTCCAACTCTCGGGCCATAAACGGGTTGTGCCGGGCTAAGCCGGCCCGAAACCCGTTTATTTACATTTCGCTATAAGAAACTTTCTCTAAAACACACATTAAAAATGGAATAATTTACATACTTCTAAGAATGCTATGTAATATTTATAAGCTACTAGTTACTTTTCTTGCATAGATTGATATGGTACATGCATGATCATAATAGCCATTAAATAAAAGCACAACACATAAATTAAAACATACATGTTAATTAGGGTAATGAAAAATGAAACTATATTATAGCGTTATCTTTAAACGAGTAATGAAACTACGACAAATTAAGGTCATATATTTTACTTGAGCTTATGACTAATTATCAAAACTACAATAATTCAAGAGATTACCTTTGTATATAGGATGAATTCGGTGGAGTTGGACCGGTGGATAAAGCGGTCGGCACAACCCGAACTTTAGCTGGATGATTTTTTGTTATGCGTTAATTTACACATAATTGAACATTGCTTATATATATGATATCAAAACAAAAAATGTGGCCATGGGCGAGCGAGTTCAGCTCCACGATCTGAGCTACTCGTTCCACGCCTCCTTCGCTAACAAACTTGATGCCACGCGCCATGCGAGCACGTCGTGCCGCTGACAAGCATGCTAATGCAAACGAAACTCAGACACATACGATGCAAAGTATTGTATACATTCGGCTAAATGCAAATATAGTAGATAAATACAACTACCTGACGGCTTCATCTGATGGCGTGGCGGTCCGGGCAGCACGTGAAAAAATCAGCTCAACAGCCTGGGGGCTGCAGCGCCGGGCCGGTCGATGCCGGGCTGCACAGCGGAGAGAGCGGCAGCACGCGCAATGGAGGTTGCGGCCGGGGCAGCCGGGGAAGAGGCGACCGGAGGTGCAGCGACCGAGAAACAGGCGACCGATCACGGGGAACAACGCGACCGCAGCTGCAGCGCCGGTAGCGGCGCCGGCAAACCCACGCTGCCGGGCTGTGCTGTTGAAGACGCGGTGGAAGATGATCGAGACGGCAGCACGTGGAACAGCTAGCGACGGCGCGATGGCAGCACTGCGGGCGGCGTCAGCAGGGCGGCGCAAGCACGCGGCGCAAGCAAGCGGTGCAAGGACGACGGCAGCGGCGGCAGAAGGGCTGGCGGCGGCTCAGTCTCGCGCAAGAGAAAGAAAAGAAAGCCGATCTCTAAACCTATACACGCTTATTTTCGTGTGCTACGCCCCACGGCCGACGAAAATAAAGGCCTTGATGTTTGCCGGTCGGTAGCAGCAGTATCTTCGTGTGCTACGCCGCCTGGCCGACGAAAATACCTCTATTTTCGTGTGCTAAACCGCCTCGGCCGATGAAAATACGTCCTTGATGTGTGTGCCGGTCGGTAGCCTATTATTTTCGTGTGCTATGCCGCCCTGGCCGACGAAAATCGCTCTATTTTCGTGTGCTGAACCGCCTCGGCCGACGAAAATGAATCCTTGATTTGCGTGCCAGTCGGTAGCCTCAATATTTTCGTGTGCCACGACAGGCCGACGAAATTAAAGCAATCATTTTCGTGAGCTAGGACTTAGGCCTACGAAAGTATCATGTATTTTCGTGCGCTTCTCTTCAGCCGACGAAATTGCATGACCTAGGTGCGCGTGCCTTGTCGGAATCCGGGTTGTTTTCGTGAGCCTTGTTCCTGGCTGATGACAACATGCTCTAATTTTGTGCGCTTAACCTCAGCCGACGAAATTACTGCCCTTATTTTCGTGTGCTGGCTCCTGGACCCACAAAATTAGAATTTATTTCATGTGCCAGTAATCCAGCTCACGAAATTACAATATAATTTCGTGTGCTTCATGTTCAACCCACGAAATTAAAATTTATTTTCGTGCGCAAGGTAGTGGCTCACGAAAATAGGTTTAGTTTCCTGAGGGCCCACGAAAATAGATTTAGCCCACGAATTTTTTTTGTTTTCCTGTAGTGGTGTGCTCCACATCATCTCTATATTGGTGTTGACTAATCAACACAATGTTGTATTTAAAAAAAAAACAGGGACCCATACCTCGATTTCTGGGTTGGCATGTGGTAACGGGACAGTAACTCAAACTTCTCAAAATGGTGATCCATTCCGGAAGCCCATTTTTTATTGCACCTCCCTGGTGCCCAAATAAGAAGACCTAAAAATGGAGCACTATTTATCCATCTAGGTCTCCATATGATGTCTTCAATGTGACTCATATAAAATCTTCTCCAACAGCAATCCATTTGGGTCTCGATTTTTGGGACACTAGGGAGGGGTGCAATTCAAAATAGGTTTTCGGAATGATTCACCTATTGGAGGAGTTTGGGTTTCTTCTCACAACCTAAAATAAGTTTGGTTTACCATTTAGGCTCTCTTTTGGAGATGGCCTTATATGAGTCACTTTGAAGATCTCACATGGAGATCCAAATGGATAAATAGTGCTCCATTTTTGGGGTCTCTTTATTGGGTTTCAACGGTCTAAATTTTTCTTTGGCCAGTCGGCCTGGAAGTGGTGAACCAACCCATCCTCCACTTTAAAAAAAAGCATCCTCCTCTGCTTCCGCCGATCCATAGTCGCTCGCCTAAACCCTCTGCCGCCACATTCAGACCACCCCTTGTCGCCGCCAGGCAGCCATGGGGACCCGCTCAGGTCACCGCATGATTCACTTTGCCTAACTCCGACTCAAGCTCATGCTCTCGCCTACCCCGCTCCCTTCCATGCGGGAGTTCTCCATCTGGACTGTCCCCTCCGCATCCAAGGTGGACATCCACCGCTTCCTTGAGTTCGTCTAACACTACAGAAAACCGATCAATTTACAACAGACAGAAAAAATCGTAAATAACAAAAAACATCGTAAATTACTTATTTATGAGTTTTTTGTTATTTTATGATGGTTTCTGGCTGTTTGAATTAATTGGTCATAAATAATGTTAATTATGATGGTCACCGTAGTAAATAACTTATTTACGACGGCCGTTCCTAGCCATCGTATATAAGGTTCGTCGCCCAGGCCTGTGCCATGTGACAGGCTGGGCACCTAACTTACGACAGCTTGGACCATAAATCATCGTAACTAAAGTAGGTTTACTTATGACGGTCTGATCCACAAGCCATCGTAAATAGTTGTCCGTCATAAGTAAACCTGTATAATTAGTCGTCGTAAATAAGGTTTTGAATTTTTTTAAAAAACAGAAAACATCTACTCCTGGCACGATGGCCAACTCATATAACAGATATACACACATACATATACACTTATCCGCAGATATTCATCCAAAACATAAAACAAGGAGGGGCTAAACACTATCCCCTCCACTCGCTCCTCCACTGCTTTGGAGCCGAAGAATCCGTCTCCGCGCCCTCCTCCCGGTGCCGGTAGCTGTGGCGGTGGAGTTTAAGCCTCCGTCGCCGATCCCTGCAATGCAAATAAATATTTAGAGGGAGTTTGAGATTCCAACTCAATCTCAATTTATCCCTCCCCATCTCACTCCCTCTCTCTCTACCACTGTGACACCCAGTTCCGAAAATGAACCAAGTGAATGCGTATGTGTGCCCAGGACGTTCATCACACATACACATCTTTATCACAAACTGAATTTTAGAATATAACCACGTACAAACAATGTTTAAGTACTTTATTACATTGACTCATTGTCTCACTCATGAATATCTAACTTATTCTTGCAGCGGAAGACTAACCACAGAGGAAAATGACTAAGACAGCAGGCTCCAACTTCAACTCCATAGGCATGCCAAAATATATGTGGGAATGCAAGGGTGAGTACATGTCGTACTCAGAAAGTGCGGGAAAAGTATGACATGTATCTTACAACAAGGTAGGGAATAAAGAGGTTCATTAAAGCAAGCAATTTTATTTCACAAGCATGGTAAAAACATCAACTATTTCTAGGTGAGTTAGATCCTATCATAACCAAGTAATTCATCAACATTCCTTCATCATAATTCACCATTTGTCAAGCCTCAACCAGCAAATAATCTTTCTCAAGTTCATCTCTTACTCATAAATATTCATAACCATTTCATTTTCATATAACCAAAATTAAACTCATTGTCATGACCCAAAACCAATCCCAATGACCATATCCGAATAACCATCCCAAGTTTTGCCTCTAATCATGGAAGTTGGCCAGGTGCTTGTGAGCAGAAGCACGGCTATCATGATAGTTTTACACTCTGTAGAGATGGCACCACTTTACCCACAAGTTTGTGATTTCGTCACCCGGCGTCGACTAGAGAAACCTCCATTATACCACCAAAAAACCGTCGGTGTATGGCCAAGAGATCACAAAATAGCCTTTACAAAGGGGCTACTAGGATGTACGGACCCACTGAGGTTTCGTCAGCAGGCTTGAATCTCCATTCTCCCACTCACATGCCCCCTCTTGTGCCATGCAGTTCCCAGGGCAGTCCTCATCGACTCCCATTCCCCGCGCCATCCAACGGTCCATAACAAACTAGCAACACACCTAATTAGTCAGCTAAGCTGCACCCATATTTGGCCTTGTGGTGGCACTGTTTTTCTAAGTTTTCGCAAGCAAAACAGTTTCAAAAACATGGGATCAATATGGTCAAGGGGCACTTGCCTTGCTCCCGTGGTTCGTGTTGCTCAAGAGTCTCGAAGTCTTGGTGTTGTAGTTCCTCGTAGACGGCCTCTTGAGCGTGTCCTTCTACTCATGACCACGCACATGCAAATATTACAACAATCAATCATCATGCACAAACTTTACTCAAGATGTAATGAGGTGGATGAATGCAATTCCTATGGTGCAGTTTATAAAAATCCGTTTGCATGTGTTCTTGCAAGTTTTAGTAGGCTTCCATGGGGTTTTATGATGAACAAGGCTGCTGGGATCGAGTGTGGACGTGTTTATGATCTTGACACAATTTGTAGATCAATTCCATCATCAAAACTTGACCAAAACATGGTCTGTACACAGGCAGAAATTTCTGCTCGCAGGGGGTGAGGAAAACAAATGCGTAGAAACAACGGTGACGTGGTAAGAGGGGTAACGAAAACCCACCTCACTTCTTTTCCTTCTATTCCTTGCGGCAGGACCTCCTTCCTTGCAATGGCAGCAGCGGGAGATTTTCTATGGAGAATTATGAGGTTGCGGCTAGGGCAGAACGTCGGGGACTTCTTCTCCGGCGACGGCGAGGCGTGACGGCGGCCAAAATCCAGCAAGGGGGGCGGCGGCAGGGCTTTTGTGGGCTAGGGTGGCGGCTAAGGGGGGTTTATTTATAAGGGGGGAAAAAGAGCTAGTGAGGCTAGGATTTTAGCAACCCAATTATCCAAAGGCTGAGATTTAATTTTAAAAGAGGTTGGGAGCTAGGGGCTGGGATTTTATTATTTATTTTACACCAATGGCTGAGATTAATTGAGAAAATAAAAGCCCACAAAAAAGAAAAAAAGGGGAGGCGGCTAGGGTTCCCCCTAATGGGCTGCGGCCAAGGGGGTGGGGCCCATTAGATTCCCCCCCCTAAGTGGGGTAGCCAAAATTGGGGGGAAATTCCCCCCAAATGTGGGGGGGGGGGCGGTTCCCTAGGGGAATTTTGGGGAATTTGGGGGAAAATCATGAAAATTGAAAATTTAGGGAAATTAGGGGAGAGGGGAATTTGGGGGGGGGGGGGTTGGGGAAAATTAGGGGTGGCCAAATTTGGCTATTTTATTATTTTTTCCTTTTCTTTTTATTTTTATTTCTTTTTCTTTTTCTATTTATTTTCATTATTTTATATTTTTATTTCCTTTTAATATTTTATTTGTTTCTATATTCCTATCTTTATTACTTCTTCTTTTTAAATGCTTCTCTATACGAAAAATGTATGCAATGCATGGTAGTAAAATTGAGAGGTTACAAATCTACCCCCTTAAAATGAATCTCGCCCTCGAGATTCAAAAGTGCGAGGACCCGGCGGTCTCGACTAGCCCGGATCACGCTGCGGGGTGCTGCGTTGCACATCACCGGATAACACACGTAAAATGTACAAAGCGAAAGCAATGTTTTATTACATAAAAGAGTTTATAAACATAATTACAACAAAATACGTCAAGTCTACACTCACGGGCATAGACTACACAAAAGAGTTCAGGTTCAGCCCGTGAACGTGTTCCCACTAGCACACACACACACTAACACGGCGGCATGCACGGCTCCCACTTGACGGTGTTTCCCTCTTGGGGGTCCGTCTCCTCCTCTGGAGCCTCCTCCTCATAACACCCTGCAAACGCTTCAAACACAAGCAGTGAGCACGATGGCTCAGTAAGACTAACCCGTGTTACCTACACATGCAACTCTACATGCTGGGTTTGCAGTGTATAATGGAATGAAAGTTGCAAAGGACACGCCTAAATAGTTGAACCTTACTTTCAAGTTTTAGCAACAAGTTGTGGAGAACCTCTTGCTAATACACATAAGAGAGCCGCAATCAAACAAGAAACACATTTCTCTCATGTGCTTTGCCCAAGGGTGAAAAGAACTTTAATTAGCTCTAAACTACAACAATTCATTAGCAACCAAAGTACAGCCTTCAATCAGCAATCTTTTAACATGGAACTAGCCTATTCTTTCTACGTCACGGTACAGTGAACAAGTGGTACTCACTGACCGTGAGGGACGGCAATTATAATCGTTTTACACCTGCAAGGTTACCCGAATAACCTATCACGTACGCCCGTACTCAATTTTGCCTACAACAACCACCACGGACGTCGTACGCAACCACCTTTCATCCGTCAGCCAAGTGTTGAACCGGACCTATCGTCCCGAGCAAGAGGTCTCTACGCGTGCATCCACAGTGCCGCCAGCCGATTTACACCTCATGCTCTCAACCTACCCTCTGGACGACAAGAAATGCTTCAACAGATCGCCACCCGAATTACATCGGTTTCCCGGTTCCCATATATCCGGTAGGTCTTCGGTACTGTTCTAGCTTGTTCAACAGGCCCGTACACGGCTCGGTTCTCAATCGACACAAGCGGAGCTATGGCATCCAGGCCCCAAAGTCCTGCTGCCCTTACCCTCCCCTCGGTCTCATTTTTATTGCCATGTGATTCATTTGCTATTTCTAACCGAGTGGTGTGCCTCTAGCCTATTCTCGCGAGCAGTTCCAACTACTCGACACTAATTTAGCATTGCAGTGACTACTCGAGGTTTAAAACCTAAGCCTAAAACCCTGGTTCTCTTGGCTATGCAATTGGGTTTTCAAACAAGACTCTAATGCACAATTAAAATGGATACTCAATGTAAGTTCACAAAACAATAAAGTTTATGAAACGGCTAATGCGAACCGGAGCTTGCCTTGCTGCTGGTCGTAAGCTAGCTGTTCCTCCGGAGTTATGAAGTCTAAAACTTCTGGCTCCTCTTCAACCTTAGCGACTACATGAGATAAACATGTATGCGTGTCAATTTAAATGCATTTGAATTTGAAGTTGATATTCTAAAGTCTATAAGTATAGCTAGACAGTGCTAATAACTCTGACATTTTTACTGTGGTTTGTATACAACCTAAACAGAGACTTGGCCAAATTTCATTTGAAGAAAAGCTCATTTGAGCCTTGCACAAATAAATGTGTATTTGGCCTTAATTAGAGCTCTTAGGGTGTTCTAAGGATTTTCATGGAGCAATCCATGACTCTCTAGAAACTAGATTTTCAGAGAGTTCTAATGGATATGGTTTCATAAAATTTGAAGATTTCTAGCAAAAGATATGAGCTAAACAAGTTCAGGGAAAATCTGAAAAATGTTTCTGGACATTTTTCATTTTTTCTGGAACAGTTTCATTAATCACACTATTAGGTAGACCAAATGAGCTCGGATGGATCTAAAACGTTTATGGTATCTTAGAGATATTATAAGAAACAACTTGGCCAAATTTCAGAATTTATTACTAAAGGGTTCTCCAGTTAAAATTCTAAACAGTTTAAATTTGAAGAATTAATTCTGGAGAAATATGGATTTTCATAAAGTGAAACTTGATTTGTTGTACAGTACTCAGAGATATGAATCCAACAAAATTTGGTTCACTCGATTTGGAGCTTCCTAGCCAATGTTATGGGTGTTTGAATTTGAACTAAACCTGAAAATCAAGAAATGTTCAAAACACTACATGTGGGTCGCACGCACAGTGTCTTCTTCAACCTCCCGCTGGCGCCCGAGCGCGCGACGCACAGCGGCAGTGGCGCGGCTCGTTCTCGACCATTACTGCCTAATTCTGTACGCGGTTTCTTCCTACGTGATCCTGGAAGCACGGCGCACACGCCGGACAACTCCTCGCGCTTCAACATCGCTGGAAAAGTAGTCGGCACCGGTGGCGGCGGAATTAAGCTCGGGCCCGACGGTGCTAGCTCGTCTTGGCAGTGAACATGATCAACCAACGGGTGGCAAAGCACCACTGGAGCACGGGAAAGCTAACCCTGCCCTCCTCTTGGCCGGAGATTACCGGGAAAGTAGACTTCACCGGCGACCCGAGCCGTTTTCACCGGCGGTGAAGAAAACATGGTGCTACGCTCACTGAGTTCATCATCTTCACTAAGATTTGTCCTAGGTAATCATGAGGTGCTACTCTAGCTTCAGCTAAACCCGAATCTCCAGTAATCAAGTGATCGAGACAAATTTCCGGTTTTGGTTCTCGGTGTTCTTTACGGCGATCATAGGAAAAAGTGAAATTCCGGTTAACCGGTGCTAAGAGGGAGCTAGTGGGTTCGGGATGATCTACTATACTTCGAGGCTAACCTCAGAGAGCAGTTGGTTGCACCAGAGAAGCTCGGAGCTGTTCGGGCGACGGTGTTCAGTTGGAGGCGCTTCGGGATGAACAGAGAAGTGGAAACCGGCTCGGGGAAGCTCAAAGGAAGCTGATCACGAGCAGCTGAGGGCTGGAGCACGTCGAGTGAAGGTCGGCGGTGCCGTTTATGGCCTCAGATCGAGGTGCAAGGGGCGGGTTTGGCCGGTCGACGGTGAGGGTGTGAGGTCGGGTGGTGCGGCGGTTCTCTCTGAGTTCTCAGCGCGAGGAGGCATCGGGGCAGTAGCGAAACAGCTTTGTGGCGCCTGGGACTCAAAGATAACGCGCTGGGATACGTCGGCCATCGGTCACAGTGCTTGAAGCAGCTGCTGTCACGGCTTCATCGCTGTGGCGTCCTCGGGCTCGCGTGCAAGGAACCGGGCACCGAGTGTTCAGTCGGTTTGATCAACTGAGAGACTGACAGGAGGGCCCCACTTCCAAATTTTAACCTCCAAACTTAAATTCCTACTGCTCTTAATTTTGTGACCCTAATACTCTTTTCCATTTGAATAATTCACCAAATGTCCATTTGGATTTGAAGTGATTCAAAGTGTGAAGTGTTCAAATGAATTTACAGCACATATGAAGTTTGAAATTCAAATCGGGTTTGAATTTGCTTAAATTAGCTCATGTCAAGATCAACTGCAAATGGAGTGAAAATTGGTGTGTGAGCTCACAAAAATGTGCTGAGTGTGAATAGGAATCCCACTTTTGAATTCATGGGATGAAAGGAGTTTGAATTTGAATTTAAGTTCAAACTAGCCTTTTTCTAGTTGTACCCAAAAACACCTCAAAAGGTTTTGGATTTGGGTGAAATTTGGCATGAGAATTCCTAACAAAGTTTAGGAGTTAAACATGTGCTCAGCCCCTATATGATGCATGTGGGAAATACCACTTTTACATTTTGTGAGTTTATCTCCTAATGAATTTCTTGATGGTGGTTACTTGCTCTTCAAATGTATTCATATGATTTCCTCAAATGAGGTGAGTGTGGTGTGATGAACACTTTTAGTAAATGAAAAACTTGGGCCCTTACATTCCCCCTAAAAGAATCTCGTCCCGAGATTATAAGATATAAATGAGAGAGAGGACGGTGAAAAAAATTACCGGATTTGCGACGTTCAAAAGTCAGGGTAGTTGGCGCGAAGAAAGCCTTTGCTCTCCCATGTCCTTTCATCCACGGAGTGATTACTCCATAGGACTTCATATAACCACAACATACGGTTGCGTCTTGTTCGGGCCTTCTCATGAATAATTTGAACCGGTTCCTCCCGATAAGTGAGATCCGGTTTCAGTTCTTCGATATCTCCCAGCTGAACGGTGGTTGAAAGCTTGAGGCACTTCCTCAGCTGAGAAATGTGAAATACATCATGCACACCAGAGAGTATCGCTGATAATTCCAGCCGGTATGCAACTGATCCACATCTTTCCAAAATCTGGAATGGACCGATGAATCGGGGTGCCAACTTTCCTCTGACCCTGAATCTGTTCACGCCCTTCATTGGAGACACACGCAGATACACGTGATCCCCGATTTCTAATTGTAAAGGACGTCTTCTCCGGTCCGCATACTATTTTTGTCGGGATTGGGTGGCTTTTAAGTTCACTCGATTCAGCCAAACCTTTTCTTCCGCATTGTTGACAAGATCAATCCCGAAGGTGACCCTTTCGCCAGACTCACACCAATTCAGCGGTGTGCGGCATTTTCTCCCGTATAGCGCCTCGTAAGGCGCCATCTTGATGCTGGCTTGGTACTCATTATTGTACGAGAACTCGGCTAACGGTAAGTGATAATCCCAATT
Source organism: Neostapfia colusana (assembly GCA_030760725.1). Lineage (NCBI taxonomy): Eukaryota > Viridiplantae > Streptophyta > Magnoliopsida > Poales > Poaceae > Neostapfia > Neostapfia colusana. The sequence continues at coordinate 71,512,321 of JASWHV010000015.1, forward strand.
CTTACCGTGGTTGATAGCACAAGTTCATAACATGTCTTCTAATATTTGATTTACCCGCTCGGTTTGCCCATCCGTCTGCGGGTGGTACGCTGAACTACAGATCAGCTTCGTCCCCAAAGAAGCATGTAGCTGCTCCCAAAAACGAGACAAATAAAGTGCCCCGATCCGAGATGATAGTACGGGGTACGCCGTATAAGCACAGGATCTGTGAGATGTACAATTCAGCATACTTCTTAGCATTGTAGTTGGTGTTATCTGGGATTAAATAAGCAACTTTGGTGATCCGGTTGACGATCACCCACACTGAATCATGTTTCTGAAATGTGGTGGTTAAACCAACGATGAATTCCATGCTCACATCCTCCCACTTCCAGGCAGGAGTGCTAAGCGGTTGTAGCAGTCCCGGTTTCCTCATGTGGTCAGGTTTCACCCTTCAGCATGTATCACACTCGGACATGTATTTTGCGATCTCCCGCTTCATCCATGTCCACCAAAACTTGCTTCTGATTCTTGATACATCTTGTTGCTGCCGGGGTGAATAGAAAACTTTGACAAGTGAACCTCATCAAAGATTTTTCTTCCGTAACTCCGATTAACGGGGTATGACGATTCTGTCCTTGAACCACAGGACGCCGTCTCCGTCTTTCTAGAAATACTTCAACTCCCCCCTGTCTACATGTCTCCGCAAATGCGACATGCCCTTGTCATGTTTCTGAGCTGCCGCTATCTCTTCACGGATGGTGGGGATAAGAGCTAAGTTGTAGAGAGCTCTATGTGGAATCACATGTAATGGTGGCTCGCTCTCTTCCAACGGAGTGATGGTCAGATTATGAACGTCTGACTTGCGACTCAGCGCATCCGCCATCACGTTTGCCTTGCCGGGGTGATAATGGATCTCTACTTCGTAATCCTTTATCAACTCCAACCATCTTCGCTGCCTCATGTTCAACTCCTTCTGAGTGAATATGTACTTGAGGCTCTTGTGGTCGGAATATAAATGTACGAGGTTACCGAGTAGGTAGTGCCTCCACATTTTTAGTGCGAGTAACACGGCAGCGAGCTCTAAGTCATGAGTTGAATAATTTTGTTCATGATTCCTGAGCTGCCGTGATCCATACGCGACCATCCTTCAGTCTTGCATCAGCACACATCCGATCCCAATGCCGGATGCATCGCAGTACACATTGAACGCTTTTGTTGTGTCTGGCTGTGCCAAAACCGGTGCTGATGTTAGGTGCTTTACTAATTCCTTGAACGCTGCTTCACATGCTGGAATCCAAACATATTTGGTAGCCTTCTTCAGCAGCTCTGTCATAGGCTTGGAAATTTTCGAGAAGTTCGGAATGAACCTTCAATAATATCTCGCGAGTCCGAGGAAACTCCGTACCTCGTGGATAGACCTCGGGGACTTCCAATTCAGCACTTGTATGATCTTACTCTGGTCTACAGCGATGCCCTCCGCTGAGATAATATGCCCAAGAAAAGGCACTTGTGATATCCAGAATTCGCATTTGCTGAATTTCGCGTATAGCTTGTGATCCAAGCAGCCTTTGCAAGACTATATGCAGATGCTTCATGTGTTCTTCCTCTGACTTGGAATATACCAATATGTCATCGATGAATACCACGACAAACTTTTCCAGCTCCGGCATGAATACCGAGTTCCTCAAGTACATGAAATGAGCTGGAGCATTGGTGAGGCCGAAGGACATGACCAGGTACTCATACAGCCCGTACCTCATCGAGAAAGCCATCTTCGGAATGTCCTCCGCCCGTATTTTAATTTGGTGGTACCCTGATCTTAAGTCCATTTTGGAAAAGATCTTTGCTTTGACCAACTGATCAAACAACATGTCGATCTGTGGCAACGGGTACTTGTTCTTGATAGTTACGGCGTTTAGTGGATGATAGTCCACGCAAAGCCGCAATGTCTCATCTTTCTTCTTCACAAATAATACCGAACAGCCCCATGGCGAGGAGCTCGGCCTAATGAACCCCTTCTCCAGCAGGTCCATCAACTGCGTTTTTAATTTTTTCAATTCCTTTGGCGCCATCTTGTACGGCCTTCTGGATATTGGCATAGTTCCCGGTGCAAGCTCAATCTTGAACTCCATGTCTCTGTTGGGCGGCTACCCCAGTAAATCATCTGGGAACACGTCTGGGAACTCAAGGACTACCGGAATGTCTTCCAATCTGATGATGGTGGATTGGTATATGGTTGGAAGTTTTATTTCTGGACTGTCCAGAAATAATGAGTGAGACTCGTGCATTTCTGGGTGTAGATGCACGACTCGAAGGACGGTGTCTAAAACAGCGCCGTGGTGAGTTAACCACGACATCCCTAAGATGACATCAACCTTTTGTCCCTTTAAAGCTATGAGAGACGTAGGGTATATTCTACCCCCTAAGCATAATGGCACTTTCGGAACCATCATGCTTGCTGAAATTTTCCCATCCGGTGAACAAATCAAGTAAGGACTTTTGGTGGGTAGTATTTGCAAGTTGTATTTAGCAAAAAAGCTTGGCTAATGAAATTTTGTGTGGCGCCTGAATCAAATAAGACTATGGCGGGATGCTTGTGGAGTTGGAACATACCCGCAAGGATTGGTTCTCCCTCCGGCACGTCCTCTATGGCAAGTTGGTGGACGGTGCAGGGCTTAGGGTTTGCCCGCCGCACATTAATGGGATTCCGAGGCTGATTCCTCCCCGGAAACTGTGGTGCCACTACGCTGCCTTGCCTCTTGGGTAGTTGTTGGCGAAGTGCTCTTGGCGACCGCATTTGAAGCATGCGGTCGATGGCTGGCCCGTTCTTGGAGGATGAAAGCCCGGCATGTGCTGCTGAGGTGCAAATGCATGCGGCATCGCCCACTGCTGCTGTTGTTGCTGTGGAGGTGGTGCTGGTAATGCCGGTCGGAACGCCGGTGGTGAATACGGCCGATTGTGGAATTGCATCGGTCGCTGCGGTGGCTGCCAGCGTTAACCCGATGGTGAGTGATACACCATCCGGTATTTTTGGGGAGGACCACCTCCCTCTCCGCTGCTCTGCGGCGTGCTTCGCTTCTTCTCCGCCGCTGCCAACTCCTTGCCGGAGTCCTCTTGTACAATCGCAGCATCAATAATATCATTGAGGCTGCCACAATTGAACATCGCCAGCTTGTCCTTTAGGATCGGATTCAGCCCCTGGTAAAAGTGATCCCGCCGCTTCTTATTGGTATCGGCGTGATAGGAAGCATAGAGCGCGAGATCATTGAACGCCCTAGAACGCCCTAGAGTACTCCAGCGCATTCCTGCTGCCTTGCTGCAGACGGAGGAATTCTTGTGTCTTCCTCTTCATCAGACCCAGAGGTATGTGATAGGCCCGGAAGGCCGTCCGGAACTCTGCCCAGGTCAACACTCGCTCAGTGGATTGTGAGGCACAGAAGTTCGCCCACCAAGTGCTCACGGACCCCTGAAGCTGTTGGGCCGCGAACTGAGTCTTTCGCTGCTCACTAACTTGGAGCAGCCCGAATTCATCTCCATCGTGCAGAGCCAGTTGTCCGCATCGAGGGGTTCATCCTCCCTTGAGAATACCAGGGGATGGGTAGCTAGAAAATCCGAGTAAGAACTTTGCTGTCGTTCTTCCCGGTCTTGATGCCTCTCTGGTCGAGACGCATTCACATCAAAGTTTGCAGCAGCTCCGTGTGCTGCTGATGTGAGCCCGCCATGGCCGCAACAATATCAGCCAACGTGACCGTTGGCAGTGGTGGTAGCGGTTGTTTCTGTTGCTGCTGTTGCTGTCCCGAGGAGGTCTCGGGAGGCTGTTGGGAGGCCTCTCCCCCCTGACTTGACCCACCAACCTCAGTGTTGGCAACGATCAGCACATGTCATTCTCAAAATTCCATAGAAAACAGTAGGTATTGCAGTGAAAAATGAATAAACTTGCACAACATTCACATATATTGATAAACCATAAACTTTATACAAGATACATTATTCTCGGGTCCCCAAGAAGTCATGCTCATGTTGTCACTACCTATACACATGCTACTGTCTACACGACATGTCACTATTACAAAAGTTTCTACACACCACCCTCGCTGCCCTACTTGGCAACGGTAAACTCACTACTCGGAGTAGAATTCGACCTCCTGCGGGTCGTCCTCCTCCGCTATCTCTTCTGGTGGTTCAGGGTCCATGACTTCCTCTTCGGGTTCAGGTTCTGGCATCGCCGGGATACCCAAAACCACGGGTACTGCACCTACCATTGGTAGGCCCACTACCTGAGGTACGAGGTCTTGCAAAGCATGCACCTCGTCCATGGACTGGTTGTAGTCTTCTTCGCAGCCCTGCCCCTCCTCAATAGTGTCATCACGCTCTTGAGTAAGGACCTCGTTCTGCTGGGTCAAGGCCTGTATCTGCTGCTGCAAAGCCGTGATGTCAACACGGCTTTTCTTCTTCGCCTTCTTCAGCCGATGCAACTGATTGTGTTGTTCATTCAATCGCTTAATCGTCAGAAGGAGCACATTACTGGGTGTGCTGTGGGCACTCTCGAAATGGTCTCAGAGGCTGGTGCTCTCCTTGAGCTCCACGGAAAGTCGAGCTGTATGGACAGCTTGGCTGTCCATCACGGTCTTCCCTGCCATCAACTGGAGGCTAAGGTTCGCCTCCGCGGGGTTGTACCTTGGGCAGCTTGGATCCGTTGCCTCCAAGTACCTCTCCCTCCACACATGATTAGCTCGCCCCTCCACTGGGACAAGCGTGTATGGAGTACCCTCCATCGCTCTCACGTGTAGCTGACAGAAACGCGACATGGTGTCGCAGGCTGCCACCTGACACATCTCTTCCGGTTGTCTCCCTTTCAACGTGACGGTGAACGGTGCCCAACCCGGTGGCGTAGGTCCTGCTGGAACTTCGACATGGGCGGTCCATGCCTTGTTCCCCTCCTCGCCTTCTTCCTTGGCGAGGTAACGCAGCATCTCCATGTACCCGAAATATTGAAGCATTAGCTTCAACAGTTCCGGATAACCGCTGCATTGAGAACAGTGGGATACCACCCACCCGTTCTCCAGTTGTTTATCCTCTGCTATCTGTAGAAACAAAATTGAAAAAAGTAAAATATTAATTTCAACAGTAAATCATTGAGTTATAACATAAAACATGTCATTGAACTCACAAAACATGGAAACACAAATCAAACTTAGTACAAAATTGATTGCTGGTTTGCTGCCCAAACTGACAGCCCTGACCAGTTTTCCTTTTAATATGATTTAGACCCTGCTAAAGGCAAAACCAGTTCTGGAGCTCAACACAAAAGTTAAAGATAACTTCAGTAGATTTCCAGAAAGTATTTTTTTGCCCCAAGATATACTCTGGTTCAAAAGTTATGAGATGTCAAAGATAACAGAATTTCTGGAGAAAATTGGACAGCACCTCCCTGCTTGAGGTACTGATTTGATCCAAGAATTCCAGTTAATTCTACCTCGGGTTTGACAAAACTTTATGTTACAAAGTTGTAACCTATCTCATGAAGTTTTCAGAACTACCTCATTTTCTATTTTTGGATTTTTATGCAGGAAGTTATGGTCATTTTACAGAGAGTTACAAAGAGTATTTGCTCTGCCCTGTTTTCTGGACAGTTTCAACTCTGCTGCATTTTTTGACTAGTTAAGGGATGAAACACCTCTGGACATAAATAGAAAAGTTGTAAAGCTCTTCCAAAGATTTCCATAAATGTGTCATACGACCCGAACATTGAAATAACTCAACCTCTAACCTCTGTATAACTTCAGCATTATTTCAGCTGAAAAGAGAGGACACTGTCCTTAATATCCTATAAGTTGAAAACTTGCTTACTTTGAACATCCTGATTAAGGGAAGGAATTAAATCAAAGTATTAGTGCTCTGGATCAAAACCTTCAAGTTTTACAATGATGTTGATCATTTAGTGGGGTGTGACTTCGAAGCGTCACCAGTTCATGCCGGTACTACGTTCCTCACAAAGAAAACCTATACCAGACATAGCCGGCTTCGTTAATTCAGTGGCACTAAAATGTCTCTTGCACATGTGTGCTACTCGTCTACCGATCCGTGGTTAGACTACCTGCAAATAAACCACACAATTGTCAGGTTCGGCTGCACACCGAATCCGGTCCCAATACAGTTCATACAACCGTCCGTCATCCCTCACACGGTTGTTCTCAAGCCAATCACGCCTTGAGCTATGTGTTCACATTACTAACCACATGACGGGGTCTCCCGTACTTGCCCGTAGCACGGCAGGGAAGGGCGTTGCTCGAATATCCCAAACGACATGAAGAGTCGTAGAGGATATCAAAGCTGGTCGGGTTACCTGCCATCCGTGAGGCTCCACCCTTAAGCTTGTGCGCACTGATGGACAGCGCTTACATGCAACCCCCAAGACATATGACGTCCCAAGATGCATGATTTTTTGACATAAGCAATTAGGTTAGAGTTGCCACTTGCTATACACTAATAACATCCTTATATGGGCTACTAACTCGTTCCTCACCGAGTTTTTTGAAAAATTAACCTCTTTAAGAGCATTAAACCTCAACGAAGCTCTAATACCACGCTGCGAGGACCTGACGGTCTCGACTAGCCCGGATCTCGCTGAGGGGTGCTTCGTTGCACAACACTAGATAACACACGTAAAATGTACAAAGCGAAAGCAATGTTTTATTACATAAAAGAGTTTATAAACATAATTACAACAAAATACGTCAAGTCTACACTCACGTGCATAGACTAAACAAAAGAGTTCATGTTCAGCCCGTGAACGTGTTCCCACTAGCACACACACACACTAACACGGCGGCATGCACGGCTCCCACTTGACGGTGTTTCCCTCTTGGGGGTCCGTCTCCTCCTCTGGAGCCTCCTCCTCATAACACCCTGCAAACGCTTCAAACACAAGCAGTGAGCACGATGGCTCAGTAAGACTAACCCGTCTTACCTACACATGCAACTCTACATGCTGGGTTTGCAGTGTATAATGGAATGAAAGTTGCAAAGGACACGCCTAAATAGTTGAACCTTACTTTCAAGTTTTAGCAACAAGTTGTGGAGAACCTCTTGCTAATACTCATAAGAGAGCCGCAATCAAACAAGAAACACATTTCTCTCATGTGCTTTTGCCCAAGGTTGAAAAGAACTTTAATTAGCTCTAAACTACAACAATTCATTAGCAACCAAAGTACAGCCTTCAATCAGCAATCTTTTAACATGAAACTAGCCTATTCTTTCTACGTCACGGTACAGTGAACAAGTAGTACTCACTGACCGTGAGGGACGGCAATTATAATCGTTTTACACCTGCAGGATTACCCGAATAACCTGTCACGTACGCCCGTACTCAATTTTGCCTACAACAACCACCACGGACATCGTACGCAACCACCTTTCATCCGTCAGTCAAGTGTTGAACCGGACCTATCGTCCCGAGCAAGAGGTCTCTGCGCGTGCATCCACAGTGCCGCCAGCCGATTTACACCTCATGCTCTCAACCTACCCTCTGGACGACAAGCAATGCCTCAATAGATCGCTACCTGAATTACATCAGGCTCCCGGTTCCCATATATCCGGTAGGTCTTCGATACTGTTCTAGCTTGTTTAACAGGCCCGCACACGGCTCGATCCTCAATCGACACAAGCGGAGCTATGGCACCCAGGCCCCAAAGCCCTGCTGCCCTTACCCTTCGCTCGGTGTTCTTGCCATGTGATTCATTTGCTATTTATAACCAAGTAGTGTGCCTCTAGCCTATTCTCGCGAGCAGTTCCAACTACTCGACTTGTACCGAATCCTACACTAATTTAGCATTGCAGTGACTACTCGAGGTTTAAAACCTAAGCCCAAAACCCTGGTTCTCTTGGCTATGCAATTTGGTTTCCAAACAAGACACTCTAATGCACAATTAAAATGGATACTCAATGTAAGTTCATAAAATCATAAAGTTTATGAAATGGCTATTGCAAACCGGAGCTTGCCTTGCTGCTGGTCGTAAGCTAGCTGTTCCTACGGAGTTATGAAGTCTAAAACTTCTGGCTCCTCTTCAACCTTAGCGACTGTGGCGGACCGGAATCCGCTCATCCAGGATCGCAGAGGGTGGTGCCACGCGATGTGACACCCGACAGCACACGTCATAAGAACGTAATATATTACATGGGAAAAACAACTGAAACTGTACAAACAGGTACAAACTTCAGTACAACTATTGTTTATATTACACAGCGGAAGTCTACACTATACAACTCACGCCCGCCCATTTAGCAAAAGTTGGTTGCCCAGCCCTAGGGCAACCCACACTAGCTGCACTCCTCAGCTCAGCGCGGCGTGTACGGCTCCCACTCAGCCGTGGTCCCCGATGGAGGGTAACCCTCGCCGGTGGACTCGTACTCCGAGTCCGTGGGTGGCTCCTCACCTGAAAAACACTTAAGCAGCAACCATGAGCACGAAGGCTCAGCAAGGCTTAACCGACTCACCTAAGCATGAAACTCCACATGAGGTATACCAAGACATAGGTTAGTAACATTTCAGCCAAAACGACACGCCTACAAGTTCATCCTTAGTTCATCTTTTAGCAACAAGTTAACAGTTCATGAAATCTGAAATTTAGTAAGCAGTATTTGGTGGCACACATGTAGCAATACAATTATATCAATCAGCATCATTGAATCAACATATTTCATCCATTAGTCTACGTTACGACACAGTGAACAAGCGGTACTCGTCACCGCGAGGGACGGCGAATCGACTCGATATACACCTGCAGGGAAAACCCAAAGAGCACGTCACGTACGCCCACCCGTGGAGCTGCACAGCACGCTCACTCGATGTCGTACGGGACAACCTTTCACCCAACAGCCCGAACGTCGAACCGGTCGCACCGAAACGAGCAGGAGGTTCCCCACACGGAGCATCTCTCTATGCCCGTTGGCAGATTTCCACCTTGCTGCCCTCAACCTACACCTATAAATCGGTGTGCTATGCCTCGACGCCCGGAGGTTTAGGCTACATCGGTTTATCGGGGCCCATATATCCGATATGCCTTCGGTACGTTCAATACTTGTTCAGCAGGGCCGCACACGGATCGGTCCTCAATCGACACGGGCAGGGCTGCACACACAAGACTCACTCTTGCTGCGCCCTAGCCCCTGCCTAGTCTCATTTTTATTACTAAAGTGATCTCACATCACTCAACCGAACCCGTATGTCCCAATGCCTATCTCGCGAGTAGATTCCAACTACTCGACTTGTACCGAAGTCCTATGACTCATTAAGCATAGCCTGTCTACTTCGAGGTCCTTGACACTACCCTCACTCTCTTAGGAACCTTTGGTTATGCAAGTGGGGTTTCATTCATCATATACCTAATGCACATACATACTTCATATGACACATGTAAACAAAGTAAGACTTATAAAAAGGTTAATGCAAACCGGGGCTTGCCTTGTTGCTGCTGGTCAGTAGTTAGTTCCTCGTCCGGAAGAAGGAAGTCCAGCACTTCCGGAGTCTCTTCTTCAACGGCTACACGTTAATGAAATACTACATGTTAATTTAGATGCAAATGTGAGTTTTAGAGTAAGACTTCTACTATTAGTTCTAATAACCAGCCTATAACACCTGGAACTTTGTTTAAGAATTTAAAGATGAACTGGTGTTGGTGGTTTGGCTTGGACTTAATCACATGGTTAAATGCTAAGTGGTTTTCCCCCCTTTTCCACATTAATCCCTTAAGTGGTTAAACAGGACAGGGGTGATCTAGAGCTCCAATGGAGCTGAGAATTTTTGTGTGAGTCCCTTGTCACAAGAAAACTCTCTGGACCAAACATTAGCACTTTTCATGGAGTGGTTTGCTCAGAATAATTCTCTTGGCAAATCAGCAATGAAGAATTTATTCTGAGGTAATACCCCTGTTCATGATCAACTTAATGAACTAAAATTTCAATTATAGCTCATAGAATTTGCCTGAATTTTCCTAACATTTTTGGGGTTAAGAATTGCCCAGAACTGAATTTCCAAGTTTTGGAAATTCTCTGAAAATGTTTCTGTATTCAAATGAACACAGTACCTTCCAATTTGAATTGCTCTGACCAAATCAACTCCAAATGGTCTAAAACTTTTACAGGGGTTTACTAATGTCCTAAAGAACATTCTGGGAAAATTTGGGGATTTTTGGATGAACCAAACTCCCTCTAAAATTCTTTTTCTGAAAAGCTTTAAAGAATTTTCCAGAATTAATTAATGGGTTTCATACAAATTGGGTTGCATATCTGGACAGAGCTAGGCAAGAGGAATCCAACCCAATTTGAATCACTAAATTTGGAGCTTCCTAGCCAAGGTTATGGATTTCTATAGTTTGAGCTAATCCCTGAATTATTTTCCTACAGAAATTCCCCTCCCGCGCTAAACCAGAGGCTGACAGCGAGGCCCGCCCGTTTAAATTGAACTAACCGCGTGCTCGCGCGCGATTAGCACAGGGGCTGACAGGTGGGGCCGCGCCCTTCGTCTACCTCCCGACGTCGCCGCCCTGAGCCGCCGGAGCTCCGGCGAGGTCAGCGTTCCCGGCGATCTAGCTCACCGGAGCCGACGAGACTCGCCACCCCCACGTAATCTCGGGTGCTGAACCCGCTGGACACCATGTCGCCGCCGGCTAACCGCCATAGCTCGCCGGCGACGAGCCCTATGCCTCTGTGCTACCTCGGCAATGTGTTCCCGCCCTTCTGACCATCTTCTTCGTGCGCTAATCGCGTCGCCACACTCAGGGAAACCTCGGGAAACTCGGCATGAGCTCTGTTGGGCCCTAAACAGCCGGCAACCCAGACCTCACCGGCGACCCCCTCCTCCACCATACTGTCCTAGGGTGAACTTAGGGTTCCGGCGGTGATTTCCTTCCGGTTTTCGATCGAGAAGGGTCGCCAGAACCTCTAGAAGCTCTCTCACAGCTCCGTTCGACCTCCCACCCACTAAGCTTCCCGAATTTCTCCTAAACCTAATCGGGTCCCGAAAGGAGCTACTCGTCCTAAACTGGAAAATTCTCCGCGCACAAAGGTCGAACCTTGGAACGGTTTGCGCGGTGGTCTTGAGGACGAGCTAGCGCTTCACTTTCCTATGGAGGTGAAAGCCGGAAGATGATCACAGCTGGGGTGGCATACGATCGGAGCTCGGGCGACTAGGCTGCTGGTTACGGAACTCGCGAAAATCAGTAACTCGCCGGTGGTCTCGGGCCTTTTATAGGCCCCTGAGGCCAGTGGAGAGCGCGACACCTGCTGTGCCACCTCCTCTGCCGAAGCAGGAGCTGGCCGGCCGAGGTGGTCGGGCGCCGACGCTGGCTGCAGCTGGCGAGCGCGCTCGGTCGAGGAAGTCGGCTGAGGAGACTTCTGTGCTAAGTCTACTGACCAGTGGGCCTCCCCTCTAACTCTTTTGTTTTTCCAATTTTCTGAATTCTGTTGTGCCAAAATATCCTCAGCTACTCACAATTTAATGTGAGACTTAGTCACCAAGTCTTTGTTTGAATTTGAATTCTCAAATTCAAACTTTGTTAGGTTAAATTTGCTTCATATTTAAACTGAAATTCAAATTCAGTTTTGAATTCTTGCAAATTTAGCTCTTGAATTTGGGAGAGTATAGATATGGAGCTAACTTTTGAATTTGGGAGATGAAAGTTGCTGCAATTTGAATTTACATTCAAATTGGCCTCTTTTTGAAATAACCCAAAAGTGCCTCAAAAAGTGTTGAATTTGCATGAGCTTTGGACTGAACCTTCCCAAGACTTTTTAAATTCTAGGGTGAGCTCAACCTCTCATGTTCATGTGTAGAAACCCTACTTTGTGAAAGTGAAGGCTTTCCCCTCTAATCATTCTTTTGATGGAGGTTACATGCTCTTCACAATATTTCCTAAGATTTCCACAATAAAAACTGTGGTGTTGTCAGGTGAAGAAAAAGTTTTTGCAAGTCCCTTTTCTTGGGCTTTTACAGCGACTACATGAGATAAACATGTATGCGTGTCAATTTAAATGCATTTGAATTTGAAGTTGATATTGTGAAGTCTATAAGTATAGCTATACAGTGCTAATAACTCTGACATTTTTACTGTGGTTTGGATACAACCCAAACAGAGACTTGGCCAAATTTCATTTGATGCAAAGCTCATTTGAGCCCTGGACAACTAAATGTGTTTTTGGCCTTAATTAGAGCTCTTAGTGTGTTCTAAGGATTTTCATGGAGCAAGCCATGACTCTCTGGAAACTATATTTTCAGGGGATTCTAATGGAATTGGTCTCATCTAATTTGAAGATTCCTAGCAAAATATATGAGCTAAACAAGTTCAGGGAAAATTTGAAAAATGTTTTCTGGACATTTTTCATTTTCTCTGGAACAGTTTTATTAATCACACCATTAGGTGGATGAAATGAGCTAGGATGGATCTGAAATTTTTATGGTAGCTCAGAGATATTATAAGTAACCTCCTGGCCAAATTTCAGAATTTCTTACTAAAGGGTTCTCCAGTTAAAATTCTAAAAATTTTAACTTTTGAAGAATTAATTATGGAGAAATAAGGATTGTCATAAAGTGAAACTTGATTTGTTGGACAGTACTCAGAGAGACGAATCCAAAAAAATTTGGTTCACTCGATTTGGAGCTTCCTAGCCAAAGTTATGGGTGTTTGAATTCGAACTAAACCTGAAAATCAAGAAATGTTTAAAACACTGCACGTGGGTCCCGTGCACAGTGTCTTCTTCAACCTCCCGCCGGCGCCCGAGCGCACGACGCACAGAGGCGGTGGTGCGGCTCGTTCTCGGCCATTACTGCCTAATTCTCGACGCGGTTTCTTGCTACGTGACCCTGGAAGCACGGTGCACACGCCGGACAACTCCTCGCATCTCGATATCGCCGGAAAAGTAGTCGGCGACGGTGGCGGCGGAATTGAGCTCGGGTCCGACGGTGCTAGCTCGTCTCAGCTGTGAACATGATCAACCAATGGGTCGCAAAGCACCACTGGGGCACGGAAAAGCTAACCCTGGCCTCCTCTTGGCCGGAGATCACCGGGAAAGTAAACTTAACCGGCGTCTCGAGCCGTTTTGACCGGCGGCGGTAAAAACACGGCGCTATGCTCACTGGGTTTATCATCTTCGCTAATATTTGGCCTAGGTAATCATGAGGTGCTACTCTAGCTTCAGCTAAACCCGAATCTCCAGTGATCAAGTGATTGAGACGAATTTCCGGTTTTGGTTCTCGGTGTTCTATACGGCGATCATCCAAAAAAGTGAAATTCTGGTTAACCGGTGCTAAGAGGGAGCTAGGGGGTTCAGGATGAGCTACTAGACTTCGAGGCTAACCTCAGAGAGAAGTTATTTGCACCAGAGAAGCTCGGAGCTGTCTGGGCGACGGTGTTCAGTCAGAGCGCTTTGGAATGAATAGAGAAGTGGAAACCGGCTCGGGGAAGTTCAAAGGAAGCTGATCACAAGCGTGAGGGCTGGAGCACGTTGAGTGAAGGTTGGCGGTGCCATTTATGGCCTCAGCTCGATGTGGAAGGGGTGGGTTTGGCTGGTCGACGGTGAGGGTGTGAGGTCGGGTGGTGCGGCGGTTCTCTCTGAGTTCTCAGCGCGAGGAGGCATCGGGGCAGTAGCGAAACAGCTTTGTGGCGCCCGGGACTCAAAGATAACGTGCTGGGAGACGTTGGCCGTCGGTCACAGCGCTGGAAGCATCTGCTGTCGCGGCTTCATCACTGTGGCATCCTCAGGCTCGCGCACAAGGAACTAGGCACCGAGTGTTCACTCGGTTTGATCAACTGAGAGACTGACAGGAGGGCCCCACTTCCAAATTTTAACCTCCAAACTTAAATTCCTACTGCCATTAATTTTGGGGACCCTAGTACCCTTGTCCATTTGAATAGTTCACCAAATGTCCATTTGGATTTGAATGATTCAAAGTGTGAAGTGTTTGAAATGAATTTAAAGCACATATGAAGTTTGAAATTCAAATTGGGTTTGAATTTGCTTAAATTAGCTCATGTCAAGATCAACTCCAAATGGAGTAAAAATTGGTGTGTGAGCTCATAAAATGTGCTGTGTGTGAATATGAATCCCACTTTTGAATTCATGGAATGAAAGGGGTTTGAATTTGAATTTAAGTTCAAACTAGCCTTTTCTAGTTGTACCCAAAAACACCTCAAAAGGTTTTGGATTTGGGTGAAATTTGGCATTAGCATTCCTAACAAAGTTTAGGAGTTAAACATGTGCTCAGCCCCTATATGATGCATGTGGGAAATACCACTTTTGCATTTTGTGAGTTTATCTCCTAATGAATTTCTTGATAGTGGTACTTGCTCTTCAAATGTGTTCATATGATTTCCTCAAATGAGGTGAGTGTAGTGTGATGAACACTTTTAGTAAATGAAAAACTTGGGTCCTTACAGAAAGAGTGGACAAAAGATGAGGGAATTCCGTCTTTAGGTCTTCCTCACGATCCCATGTAGCTTCGGCTTCCGTGTGATGGCTCAATTGTACCTTGCACCAACGGATTACTTTGTTCCTCGTGACCCTTTCCTTTACGTCCAGGATTTTCATGGGGTGTTCCCCGTAGGTCAGGTCCTCCTGAAGTTCTAGCTCATTCATCGGTACTTGTTCCTCCGGCACTCTTAGACACTTTTTGAGTTGGGATACGTGGAATACGTCATGCATGTCGGAGAGGTGCTTTGGCAGCTCTAGTTGATAGGCTACCTCTCCTCACTTGCCCAAAATCTTGAATGGCCCGATGTAGCGCAGTGCTAACTTACCTTTGACGTTGAACCGTCGTTGGCCTCGGATAGGCGACACCTTAAGATACACAAAGTCTCCAACTTCGAAGGCCAAACTCCTTCGCCGATTGTCCGCATAGCCTTTTTTTCGTGATTGAGCGGCCTTCAAGTTTTCACGTATTGTTTGGACTTTCTTTTCGGCGTATTGCAGCACTTCGGGCCCAAATACTTGGATTTCTCTGTTCTCATTAGAGAACAGCGGTGTTCTACACCATCTACCTTATAGTGCCTCGAAAGGTGACATTTTCAAGCTGGCTTGGTAGAATTCAGCATACGGCAAGCTCTTGTGCCAACTACACCCATGTTTCAATACGCAAGATCTCAACATGTCTTCCAAAATCTGATTTGTCCTCTCAGTTTGCCCGTCGGTTTGCGAGTGATATGCGGAGCTGAAATTCAACCGTGTACCCATAGCTTCATGCAGTTCTTCCAGAACCTAGAGGTAAATTGAGAGCCTCGATCTGAAACTATCCTCTTTGGAACTCGTGACGACACACGATTTGCTCCATATACAGCTCGGCTAATTGTGCCATGGTGTACTTGGTCCTAACAGGAATGAAGTGGGCTGATTTCGTCAATCGGTCCATGACAACCCAAATAGAGTCGTAGCCAGACTGAGTACGTGGCAATCCGACTATGAAATTCATACCGATTTCTTCCCACTTCCACTCGGGTACTCTCAATGGCTGCAATAATCCAGCGGGTCTTTGATGTTCGGCCTTCACTCGTTGGCACGTGTCACATAAGGCAACATATTCAGCGATATCCCTTTTCATGCCATCCCACCAATAGCATGTTTTCAGGTCCTTATACATCTTCGTACAGCCGGGATATATGGAATAAGACGAGTCATGTGCCTCCTTTAGTATCATGTCACGGATGTGTTTCACATTAGGAACACAAATCCTTTTCCCTAACCAAAGCATGCCATTCTCATCTTCTTTTAAATCCTTCTCTATCCCTTGTCGGATTCTTTCCTTGATTTCTTTTATTTCCTCATCCGTTGCTTGGCCAACTCGCATCTCTTGTTCCAGCGTTAAGTTCAGTTCTACCACGTCCATCTCGTTCAAGAAATCGAGATGTAATCGTTCGAACTCCTTATGCAGCTCGGATGGCAGCTCCCGAATAGTGAGTTGGTGACAAGCTCCCTTTTGGCTTGCATCAGTTACTACATTGGCCTTTCCGGGGTGATAGTTGATTCCAACATCATAATCCTTGATGAGTTCCAACCATTGACGTTGTCTCAAATTCAGATTCCTTTGCATGAATATATACTTGTGGCGTTTGTGATCCGTATAGATCTCACATCGGTGACCGAGGATATAATGCCTCCAAATCTTCAAGGCATGTACCACGGCTGCAAGTTCCAGGTCATGCGTAGGGTAACTCAACTCATGTTTCTTTAATTGCCTCAATGCATAGGGTACCACTTGGCCCTTTTGCATAAGGACACATCCGAGTCCTTGTCTTGAGGCGTCATAATATATCAAAGCTCTTGCTCACGTACGGCAACACCAAAACCGGCACTGTTTTTAATCTCTTCTTTAGCTCCTCAAAGCTATCTTGAAACGCTTGTGTCCACTGAAATGCTTTCCCTTTCATCAGCAATTCAGTCATAGGATTCACTATTTTGGAGAAATCCTTGATGAACCGGTGGTAGTATCCAGCCATCCCAAGAAAACTCCGAATGTCCCTCACATTCTGCGGTTGGTTCCACTTTAAAACATCCGTCACTTTTCCGGGATCAACCGATACTCCTCCTTCGGAGATGATGTGGCCTAAGAACGATATCTTCTTTAGCCAAAATTGACAGTTGCTGAACTTAGCATACAATTGATGTTCTCACAGTTTCTGAAACGTCAATCTTAAGTATTCCTCATGTTCTTCCTCACTTTCTGAATACACCACGATGTCGTCGATGAAAACCACGACGAACTTGTCCATGTATGTAACACCCTAAAATTCATTTCCATGCATTGCATATATTTTTCATATAGAGAAACATTATAAAAGAAGTAGAAATAAGAAAAGAACCGTATAAATGGAGAAAGGAACCATAGAAATGGAGAAAGAATAATAAAAATGATGGGGAATGGGAAAAAGATAGCTGAAATGAGCCAATTCCAATCTGTCGAAGTGCGCTGTCAACACTTCCCTCGGCCCCGCTGGAAACGTGGCGCTCTCGTAGCTCACCCCTGCGGAGGGGGTGAGGTCCGGCACCGCTGGACACGTGGCGCCCTCGGAGCTCGCCTCTGAGGAGAAGGGAGGTCCGGCCCTGCTGGACACGTGGCGCCCTCGGAGCTCGCCTCTGAGGAGAGGGGAGGTCTGGCCCCGCTAGACACGTGGCGCTCTCGGAGCTCGCCTCTGAGGAGAAGGGAGGTCCGGCCCCACTGGACACGTGGCGCCCTCGGAGCTCGCCTCTGAGGAGAGGGGAGGTCCGGCCCCGCTGGACATGTAGCGCCCTCAGAGCTCACCTCTGAGGAGAGGGGAGGCCCGGCCCCGCTGGACACGTGGCGCCCTCGGAACTCGCCTCTAAGGAGAGGGGAGGCCCGGCCCCGCTAGACACATGGCGCCTTTCGAGCTCATCCCTGCGGAGGGGGTGAGGTCCTTAGGCGGATTTTTCCTCCTGTGCACGGGGATACCTGGTACTGAGGGTGCCGACACAATTTTCCCAAAATTTTCCCACATTTGGGGGGGGGGATAAAATCCCCAAGGCTGCCGCACATAACTGAAAAGATAAGTTTGTTAAGATCCAAAACAAATTGAATAGGACTCTTATTTGACCTCCAATTGGAGTAGGACTCTCCCCCCCCCCCCCATAAATAGAACCCAAAACCCCCATTGGCCATAACCCCTTTTCTTTTTCCCCCTCCCAAGTCGACGACTTGGAGGCCCTAGCCCCCAAGTCACGGAGTTGGACACCCCCCCTCGCCGGAGTTCAGTCGCCGGTGAGCCCGCCGACGAGCCCCATCACGCCTCGCCGTCGCGGGAAAAGAGCTGACGATCATAAGGGAAGTGAGTTAGGTCTTCGTTACCCATCTTACGACGTCGTCGCTGTTTCTACGCATTCGTTTTCTTCGCTCCCTTCAACCAGAAACTTTTTCGTGTAGACAGATTACATTTTGATCGGGTTTTGACGGTGGAATTGATCTAGATCTTGAGTCAAGATCATCACCACGTCCACACTTGATCCCTACACCCTTGTTCATCATAAAACCCCATGAAAGCCCATTAAAACATGCAAGAACACGTACAAAGTGGTTTAATAAAACAGCACCATAGGATTTGCATTCATCTACACCATTGCATCTTAAGTAGAGTTGTGCATGATGTTTGATTGCTGTAAATTTTGTATGTGCGTGGTCGTGAGTAGAAGGACAAGCTCAGGAAGCCATCTACGAAGAACTACAGCGCCAAGACGTCGAGACACTTGAGCAACAAGAGCCACGGGAGCAAGGCAAGTGCCCCTTGACCATATTGATCCCATGTTTTGAAAATGTTTTATTTGCGAAAACTCGTATGCTTGAGTCAAATTGATGGGACACCCTTTTATAGGAGTTTACTAGTTTTATTAACCATCCTTGTCGCCGGGAGAGTTGATGAGTTGGGTATGGTTGTTTTTCCTTTTTGCTTCGCTTAATCCACGGGATACGGGATGCTGAATTAAAACATGGTTAGCTACTGCACTCATATGAATAATGATGATAAGAACTTGATGATGTTAATGAGCATGGAATCGGGGGAGATCTAGGCAAGCTTGGTTCATGGATGTTGTTGAGTGAGATGGTGGTTTACTTTCCGTAGATATAAGGACCGGTTCATGCCAGCACATGCCAGGAAAACAGTGCCACCACAAGGCCAAATATGGGTGCGGCTTAGCTGACTAATTAGGTGTGTTGCTAGCTTGTTATGGACCGTGGATGGCGCGGGGAATGGGAGTCGAGAGGGACTGCCCTGGGAACTGCATGGCACAAGAGGGGGCCCGTGGGTGGGAGAATGGTGATTCGAGCCTGCCGGTGAAACCTCAGTGAGTCCATACATCTAGTAGCCCCTTAAAGGCCATTTTGTGATTTCTTGGCCATACACCGTGTGAGACCTACGTGTGCTGAATACATTGGCAATTAGGATAAAAGTTAGCATTAACATTCAAAGTTTTGAATATTGCCAAAACATTCTTCTGTGGCAAGGTCCGACAAGTTCTTTGTTAGGTCCGCCAAGTGTTGGCAAGGTCCGGAGAGCAACTGCAAGGTCCGGAGAGCTTTTGTGAGGTCCGGAGCTTGTTTTTAGGGAGCTCCCGTGAAGTTCAACTCGTAGAACTGCAGCGTCTTGTTTTTGCTTTTAACTCGCAATGTTTCAAACTTGCTTTATGGGAAGGTTTGCTTAGTATTAATTTGCTAGGTTTTTGGTGTGTTTTGGTGGTTATGGCTGTTATCATTTGATATGGTTTGCAACATGCTTATGTGACGTGCTCATGTAAGGTGTTGTGGTTTTCGAACTAACGTGAGTCAAGTCGAGGACTTGTGCTCGGAAGAATTGGTTGTTTATTCATATGCAGGTGTTTTTTGAGTTCAAGACATGGCTGGTGACGGGATCCTTGGACTAGTCTCAGGGAGGAGATGAGGTTCCAACAACCAAGTTCGGGAGGAGCTGTGGTTGAGTTGATCGGGAGGTCGCGCAGCATGTTTGGATCAAGGGCAGTGCATATGAAGGTTGCGTGTACGTCGTTGGAAGGTGTTTGCACGTGTGCAAGGAGTGCATGGACATGGCAACATTGTTCCAAGGCATGATGAAGAGAAATGGACGTAAAGAATTGGTCGGAAAGGTCCAACCGGCTGGATTGCGTACTCAGGCTGAGGCTGAGTCGGATATGGCTCAAATATGGAAGATTTGAGTTGGTTATGATAGGATTTCGTGCTAGGCACGAAGTTGAGTTGTTTTAGGAATGTTTAGGACGTTCCTAAGGTGTTTGGAAGTCTCACGATTGCTTCTATCTATGAATAGGAGAGTCCTGAGCAGTTATGGTAAGTTAGGATACGAGTCCAATTAGGAGTAGGAGTCCTAGATTGGATTGATTAGCCTGAGGGCTGGCTATAAAAGCAAGGGAGGCCAGAGCTCTCGTGTGTAGAGAACTTTGGGCTATTCCTCTTGTGTTTCTATTGAATAAAGTTCATAGTTTAGAGGATCTTTTGTGCCTTGTTCGTCCGATTTGTTTTTCGTCAAGTCTTTCTCGCCGAGTTTCTGGACAGACCGACGTTGCTTTGGTGTTTCGTTCATAACTCGAGTTTTACAGATCCGATTGACGTGATTCTTTTTGGGTTGTCTTCACAACTCAATTATCTATCATCTGTGAAATTTTTACGAGCTTCGGTTCTGTAGTTTTTGATATAAACGAGTTTCTTTGTAGCGTTGCAGATCTGTTTTATATCGGGTAGAACAGATTGATCTTAGTTTAATGTTTTCTTCGTATCTCAAGTTTTACTTCGTGTTTTCAAGTGATTCTTGTTGCATTAGATCCGTGACTTGATTATCTACCTCTCTACTTGATTTGTCATGGTTGAACACGTTTGAAAACACTTGCACACACGGTTTCTTTAACCGATTGATTTTTTGCTGAGGGGTTTTTGTTGTTTCCGCTGCGAAAAGTTTTAATCTACCATTCACTCCCCCTCTGGTAGCTTTTCACGTGCTCTTCGATCCTAAAATTGGTATCAGAGCCTAGGTGCTCTAATCTTTGTGATTTGCACGTGTTTTGACTAACCATCATGGAGAAGTACTCCGCAAAACCTTGTGTGTTCAATGGCATCGATTTTCAGGTTTGGAAGGCGCGGATGGAGGCCTACATACAGGCGCAAGGCTTTGCCATATGGGAAAAGGTCTACCGGAACTTCGATGTACCACCCAACGATCAAGTTACGGCTGCGAACATGAGAGATGTTGACAACAACAACAAGACTCGCAACTTGATCATCCAAGGATTGACTCAAAGCGACTTCGACCGTGTTGCACACCTCCGATCTGCATATGATGTTTAGAAAGCTCTTTGTGACTACCATGAAGGATCCAATACAATCAAGGAGGTAAGGCAAGATATGTTCAAGAAAGAATACATGCGTTTTGAGATGCAACTCGGTGAGTCAATTGACGACCTTTTTGCTCGCTTTAATAAAATTCTCAGCAACTTGTGTAGTGTCAATGTTATCTTTTCAGATGCTGAAAATGCTAGACAATTGTTAGCAGCATTAGATATGTCAATTTGGGAGATGAAAGTTACATCTATTCGTGAATCTACTGTCATGAGTTCTCTTACTTTAGACGTGCTTTATTCTAAATTGAAAACTCATGAAATTGACATCATCTCACGTAAAAACCCCAACAAGTCTATTGCATTTGTTTCGCAACGTGACATGTCTAGTTCTAGTCAATCATCATCTAGTGGTGCACTCTCTTTGCTGTCCTCTCTAACCCTTGAACAGATTGAAGAGTTTCCAGAGGAGGAGCTTGCACTCATCTCTACTCGGTTCTCAAAAGCATTGCAAAATGTGAGAACTAGAAGGAGAG
Source organism: Neostapfia colusana (assembly GCA_030760725.1). Classification (NCBI taxonomy): domain Eukaryota; kingdom Viridiplantae; phylum Streptophyta; class Magnoliopsida; order Poales; family Poaceae; genus Neostapfia; species Neostapfia colusana. The sequence continues at coordinate 71,533,674 of JASWHV010000015.1, forward strand.
GAAGCTCCGGACCTCAACGATGTTTTGAATGTGGTAAGACAGGACATTTTCGTACGGAGTGCCCTAACCTTTCAGGTCCGACTTCACGTGAAGAAAAGATTTATCAATGTGCAACATAGTGCATAGTATGATCTCTGCACTTCAAGATTTCGGCTCAAGTGATGTGGACACCGGTAGTGATGAAGATGAAGAAGCTATTGCAAATATGTGCTGCATGGCGAGCAAGTCAAGTTCAAGCTCCGAGGAGGCAGAACACAACAGCGACGATGAAGAGGTATGTCCCACTTGTGAAGAATTGTGTGATGCTATTTCTCGTGCCACTGTTATATTAAAGAAAAAGGATAAAAACTTAGGAACAATGCTGTTAAAATTGAATCACTAGAATCTGAAATTAATCTTTTAAAAACTTTGATTCCTAGTGATGATTCTTGTTCCTCATGTGATTTGATTTATGAACAATTATCCTCTTTAAGAAGTGCACACGCATCTACACTTGATAAACTTGAACTTGAAATTGAAAAGAACAAAGAGCTTGCTGCACTTAATGATAAAAATTTGAAAGATGTTTGTTGTTCTACAATTGATTTGCATTGTTCTTCATGTGATGATCTGAATAAGAAACTAAATGATGCTATGAATGAGATTTCTATTTTGAACAATGCTTTACGTGTGCATGAAGTTAAATATTGTTCAAATTGCAAACTAAAAGGAAAAACTTCATGTGAAAACTGCTTTGATCTGTCCAATAAACTTGATGACATGCATAGGACACTAGATCGGTTTTCTAATGCAAATAAGAACCTAAACTTGCTGCTGAATTCTTCCAAGTCTTGTAATGATAAAACTGGTTTAGGTTTTAATTCTCATGCTCATGCTAAGGCACACCCACCTAAAGTTGTAAAGTCATTAGGAAGCGGTTTGATTCAAACAGCTCCTAGACAAAAAGAGGTGATTTTCAAATCTACAAGAGTACTGTCCCATTCGGGTTCTAATAAACGTGTTGCTTGCTCATCTAGACATGATAATAAAGTTATTTTTCATTGTACCTACTGTGGTAGAGATGGTCATGTCATGGATTTTTGTTATAGACTAGCTAAACACGATAAGAAACAAAGAATACTTGCTAGATCACATAACAACCAAGCAAAATCTGCTAGACCGAATGTTCGGAGCTTGCAACCTTCTGTAATGAATCAAAAACTTGCTCCCGGACCTACTGTTTTTTGTGCTACATATAACACATCTTCTAAGTCAGTAGTTGGGAACAAAAATTTTCGATGTTTGGCTCATAAACCTGCTGTACCTTCTCAGCTTTCGCGTGTTATTCCTGCTGGACGTCGTGTGACTCAGTACTGGATTCCTAAAAGTCTTTTAACTAACCCCAGTATTGAGTCATCGACGTATTGTGCTGCTGTGTATGTTTCACGTTTGAGGAAGGAGAACATTTGGATTGTGGATTCAGGTTGCTCACGCCACATGACCAGTAACAAAGAATGGTTCTCCTCTCTCTCTTTTGTGTCACGTGTAGAAAATGTTACTTTCACCGATAACTCTTCTACTCCCATAATTGCTAAAGGTTTGGTTAGAGTAAACAATCTCTACACTTTGAAAGATGTGGCACTTGATAAAAATTTGAAATACAACTTGCTTTCGGTTTCACAATTGCTAGATGAAAATCTAGAGGTTAGCTTTGCTAAAAATTGCTGCAAGGTTGTAGATTCAAAAGGTGAGCTTTTGTTTAACATGTCTAGGTTTGGAAGAGTTTTTAAAGCTGATTTTGATTTGTCAACTTCTAAGCATCGGTGTCTAGTTGCTAATGATACAAAGGATCTATATTTTTGGCATCGTAGACTTGGTCACATAGGCTTTGATCATCTCACTCGTGTTAGTGCTCTCGATCGCATACGTGGGCTGCCGAAGCTTAAAAAGGACAATGATATTGTGTGCTCTTCTTGTAGACATTCTAAGTTTGTTGCAGGTTCACATGCTCCTCTCACAATGACCATGACAGCTGAACCGGGACAACTTTTACATCTTGACACAGTAGGTCCGGCACGTGTTCAATCTATTGGAGTAAATGGTATGTGCTTGTGATTGTTGATGATTATTCCAGATATTCTTGGGTTTATTTTATGGCATCTAAGAATGAAGCTTTTAGTCATTTTAGAACTTTATTTCTTAGATTATCTATTGATCACCCAGGATCATTAAAAGCAATTAGAAGTGATAACGGAACTGAATTTAAAAACCAATCCTTTGATCACTTTTGTGCTGAAAATGGAATAGATCATCAATACTCTTCACCCTATGTACCGCAACAAAATGGTGTCGTAGAAACAAAGAACGGGACCTTAGTTAAGATGGCTAGGACTATGCTTGATGAATATCAAACTCCTAGGAAATTTTGGGCTGATGCAATTGCAACCGCTTGTTATGTCTCAAATCGTGTTTTCTTGCGTGCTAAGCTTGGAAAAACCCCATATGAGCTCCGGTTTGGACATAGGCCTAGTGTTACACACTTTAGGGTTTTTGGTTGCAAATGCTTTGTTAAGAAACATGGTAATCTTGATAAATTTGAAGCTAGATCTGTTGATGGCATGTTTCTTGGTTATCCATCTCATACTAGAGGCTACCGTGTGCTTTTACTTGACACTAACAAAATTGTGGAGACTTGCGAGGTTTCTTTTGATGAAGCTAGCCCAAGTACTAGCTTCGATATTGCAGGTCCGGATCCATATCTGCAGAGGGAGAGTATTTTTATTGAAGAAGATGAAGAAGTGGTAATGCTGCCCGAAAACTCGGAAGTAAATAACGATCAAGCTGCTGATTTTGCACCACAACCAGCACCAACAGTCACTACTGCTGGTTCGGACCTTCCTCAATCAACAAGCTCTCCTAATCAAAGGTCCGAACATGAAGAGAAGGTGCTTGTGAAGTGTCTACTCCCCTCCGAGTACTCAAAAGTCATCCTCCACAACAAATCATTGGAAGCTTGCATGAACGAGTCACTCGGTCCCGGTTTTACGATCCAAACTCTCATGCTCATTCTGCTTTTGTTGCTTCTTTTGAACCCAAGGATATATCACACGCACTCACTAATGAATCTTGGATTAATGCCATGCAAGAAGAGTTAGAAAATTTTGAAAGAAATAATGTTTGGAAACTTGTACCTCCACCTCAAGGTCACACATTAATTGGAACTAAATGGGTATTTAAAAATAAGCAAAGTGAGGATGGGGTTGTGGTTAGGAATAAAGCTAGGTTGGTTGCTCAAGGTTTCACTCAAATTGAAGGTCTAGATTTTGATGAAACATTTGCTCCTGTTGCTAGATTAGAAGCTATAAGAATTTTATTAGCATTTGCTGCATCTAAAGGTTTCAAGTTATATCAAATGGATGTTAAAAGTGCTTTTCTTAATGGCTACATAGAGGAGGAGGTTTATGTTAAGCAGCCACCGGGTTTTGAAAATCCAAATTTTCCTAATCATGTTTACAAACTGTCCAAAGCCTTGTACGGTCTAAAACAAGCCCCTAGAGCATGGTATGATAGGTTAAAAACATTCTTACTTGAAAAGGGGTTTACCATGGGCAAGGTTGATAAAACTCTTTTGTCCTTAAGCATGGCAATGACTCATTATTCGTTCAAGTGTATGTGGATGATATTATATTTGGTTGTGCTTCTCATGATCTCGTGTCCAAGTTTTTAGCTATGATGAGTTCAGAATTTGAGATGAGTATGATGGGAGAACTCACATACTTTTTGGGGCTGCAAATCAAGCAAACAAAAGAAGGAACTTTTGTGCATCAAACTAAGTATACAAAGGACCTTCTTAAGCGCTTCAACATGGACAAATGCAAGCCTCTTCGGACACCAATGGGAACAGCAACAACACTTGAACTTGACGAAGATGGTGACCCGGTCGATAAAAAAGAATACAGAAGTATGATTGGATTACTTTTGTATCTCACGGTGTCAAGACCGGACATACAATTCAGCGTATGTCTTTGTGCACGTTTTCAAGCTTCTCCACGTGCTTCACATCGCCAAGCCATCAAAAGGATTCTCAGGTACCTACATGGAACTCAAGAATTTGGCATTTTTCTTCCTTCTTCCTCAACCGTTTCTTTGAAAGCTTTTTTAGATGCTGATTTTGGGAGTTGTAGGATTGATAGGAAAAGTACTTCGGGTGCTTGTCATTTTCTTGGTAATTCACTTGTTGCTTGGTCCTCTAGAAAACAAAGTTCAGTTGCACAATCCACGGCCGAATCTGAATATGTAGCTGCGGCTAGCGCTTGCTCACAAATTCTTTGGATTGTTCAAACACTTAAGGACTATGGGGTTGATTTAGATAGTGTTCCACTATTTTGTGATAACACTAGTACAATTTGTATTGCTAAAAACCCCGTGAAACACTCTATAACTAAGCACATTGACATTAGGTATCACTTTCTTCGTGATAATGTTGAAAAAGGAAACATTGTGCTTCACCATGTCGATACCGAACAACAATTGGCTGATATTTTTACAAAACCTTTGGATTTCACTCGTTTTTGTTTCATTCGTAGTGAAATAGGGGTTATGCATCCTCATGGCTTAAATTGAGGGGGAGTTTTTAAAACTTTGAAAGTCTATGTGTGAATCTGAAACTAAAATAATATGAGCATAGTATTTCATACATATATGACTTTGTGATTCCTTTTACAGGCTGAAAGTTCTTACTACATTACTCATGTTATACATTTTGTAGTTTTTGCCATGACTAGTAATTGGAATAATTACTTACACTAAATCTGGTCATGATCGAACTTTCTTGCTGTTTTGAACTTGTTGCGTGCTCACAAGTGCTTTTAATCATAAAAAATTAATCAAGTGATCAGCTCACATGTTGAGTTTTCAAAAAAAATTGAGAAAATATCAAGAGAATATGCATGCATCGCACTTCTTCTTTTGAGATTGCTTATCATTGCACTAAGATATGAACTTGGAAGGAATTGTGTATGACTAAAACCATGTCCTTAAGCTTCTGATTGTCAAATGACATAGGCTTGGCTTGGTTGGTTAGAATAAGGCTGATGCGGCATATAATCTCTTGCAAATATCATATGATCAACTTTGTGCCTTAAATAATTATAAATGCAGCGACAAGTGTCATGTTTTCAGGTTTTGAAATAGTTGAGTAAGGGAGATCATGACTTGCTTAAACTGAAAAATACATTTGATCTCTAGCATGGCTTACACTACTTTATGTATCTCATTGATGTGATAGTGTAAGTAACCTGATAGTATGACTTGGATGAGCTTTGTTTTGTATGTATATGTTATAATATGCTCATAACATTTAAAAATTTCTCTTTTGAACCTTGCTGAATACATTGTCAAAGGGGGAGAAATATGTATAAGGAGAGATTTTTTTACACTTTGCATATGTTATACACTTTCTTCCTTCTCTGATTTTAAAAAATGGGGAGAAATTAATAAAGGGGGAGAAATGAGTTTTCAAAACTTTTCATAAGCCAATGTTCAGATTTTAATTGGTGTTGCCAATGCATTCATCAAGGGGGAGATTGTGAGACCTATGTGTGCTGAATACATTGGCAATTAGGATAAAAGTTAGCATTAACATTCAAAGTTTTGAATATTGCCAAAACATTCTTCTGTGGCAAGGTCCGACAAGTTCTTTGTTAGGTCCGCCAAGTGTTGGCAAGGTCCGGAGAGCTCCTGCAAGGTCCGGGGAGCTTCTGTGAGGTCCGGAGCTTGTTTTTAGGGAGTTCCCGTGAAGTTCAACTCGTAGAACTGCAGCGTCTTGTTTTTGCTTTTAACTCGCAATGTTTCAAACTTGCTTTATGGGAAGGTTTGCTTAGTATTAATTTGCTAAGTTTTTGGTGTGTTTTGGTGGTTATGGCTGTTATCATTTGATATGGTTTGCAACATGCTTATGTGACGTGCTCATGTAAGGTGTTGTGGTTTTCGAACTAACGTGAGTCAAGTCGAGGACTTGTGCTCGGAAGAATTGGTTGTTTATTCATGTGCAGGTGTTGCTTAAGTTCAAGACATGGCTGGTGACGGGATCCTTGGACTAGTCTCAGGGAGGAGATGAGGTTCCAACAACCAAGTTCGGGAGGAGCTGTGGTTGAGTTGATCGGGAGGCCGCGTAGCATGTTTGGATCAAGGGCAGTGCATATGAAGGTTGTGTGTACGTCGTTGGAAGGTGTTTGCACGTGTGCAAGGAGTGCATGGACGTGGCAACATTGTTCCAAGGCGTGATGAAGAGAAGTGGACGTAAAGAATTGGTCAGAAAGGTCCAACCGGCTGGATTGCGTACTCAGGCTGAGGCTGAGTCGGATATGGCTCAAATATGGAAGATTTGAGTTGGTTCTGATAGGATTTCATGCTAGGCACGAAGTTGAGTTGTTTTAGGAATGTTTAGAACGTTCTTAAGGTGTTTGGAAGTCTCACGATTGCTTCTATCTGCGAATAGGAGAGTCCTGAGCAGTTATGGTAAGTTAGGATACAAATCCAATTAGGAGTAGGAGTTCTAGATTGGATTGATTAGCCTGAGGGCTGGCTATAAAAGCAAGGGAGGCTAGAGCTCTCGTGTGTAGAGAACTTTGGGCTGTTCCTATTGTGTTTATATTGAATAAAGTTCATAGTTTCGAGGAGCTTTTGTGCCTTGTTCGTCCGATTTATTTTTCGTCAAGTCTTTCTCGCCGAGTTTCTGGACAGACCGGCGTTGCTTCGGTGTTTCGATCATAACTCGAGTTTTACAGATCCGATTGACGTGATTCTTTTTGTGTTGTCTTCACAACTCAATTATCTATCATCTGTGAAATTTTCACGAACTTCGGATCTGTAGTTTTTGAGATACACGAGTTTCTTTGCAGCGTTGCAGATCTGTTTTATATCAGGTAGAACAGATTGATCTTCGCTTAATGTTTTGATCGTATCTCAAGTTTTACTTCGTGTTTTCAAGTGATTCTTATTGCATTAGATCCGTGACTTGATTCCCTACCTCTCTACTTGATTTGTCACGGTTGAACACATTTGAAAACACTTGCACACACGGTTTCTTTAACCGATTGATTTTTTGCTGAGTGGTTTTTGTTGTTTCCACTGCGAAAAGTTTTAATCTACCATTCACCCCCCTCTGGTAGCTTTTCACGTGCTCTTCGATCCTACACACCGACGGTTGTGTATTTGTATAATAGAGGTTCTGCAGTCGCCGATGGGTGACGAAATCACAAACTTGTGGGTAAAGTGGTGCCACCTCTGCAGAGTGTAAAACTATCATGATAGCCGTGCTTCCGGTCACAAGCACCTGGCCAACTTACATGATTAGAGGGAAAACATGGAATGGATGTTCGGTATGGTTATGGTATGAGATTGGTTTTGGGACTGTTTTGAGTCATGACATTGAGTTTGGTTTCAGTTATACGAATATGAGATGGTTATGAATGTTTATGAGTATGAGATGAACTTGAGAAATGTTAATGGCTGGTTGAGACTTGATAAATGATGAATTATGATGGAGAAAATGATGCTGAATTACTTGGTCATGTTGGGATAAATACCACTTAGAAATAGTTTCTGTTTTTAATCATGTTGTGAAACAAAATTTGCTTGCTGCAATGAGCCCTTTTTATTCCTACCTTGTTGTAAGCTACATGTCATACTTTTCCTGCACTTGCTGAGTACGACATGTACTCACCCTTGCATTATCACATAAACATCAGCAACAGGAGAAGAGTACTTCGAGGACCATGAGGAGTACTAGGCGTGCGAACTACCGTCAACATGCCTGTGGAGTTGAAGATGGAGCCACTGCTATTTAGTTATTTCCGCTGTCGTTTAGAGACTTCCGCTGCAAGAATAAATTAGAGATTCATGAGTGAGATAATTAGTCGATGTAATAAAGTACTTAAACACTATTTATTCATGGTTATATTCTGAATTCAGTTTGTAGATTACATGTGTATGTGTGATGATATCCTGGGCACACATATGCATTAACTTCATTCTGTTTTCGGAACCGGGTGTCACAGATTGGTATCAGAGCCACGCTGACCGTAGGATGCAAGCCTAGGTAGAATGGACACTCTAAAACACATAGAAACACCCCTCTAAACTTCTATTTTTGAAAATTGCTTGTTGCTGCATTTTTCTTGTCAATTCAGCCACCACAAAATGTTATTTTCAGCCCCTCTTTTTCTCTTTTTGTGGACAGCAACACCTTTACTTTCTTGCCCTATAACTTCTGAAGTTTTGGAGTTATTTCGTGCTTCTCTAAAGTTTCTCATGTCTTATTAGAAGGTGCCGGTGACTAGGAGCATCAGCACCATCTAACCCTACATGGACTGCCGACTCACCATTGGCGTGCACCCATGTATGGACCACCTCCGTCACACGGCAAGAACAGCACTGGTTCACATGATTAAGTTTAGGATTCCCATTGAATAAGATGTAATAGGAACGTTTAAATCGTAGTAGCGTGAATAGGAGTGGTGTGTTGATCTTTTGTGATGATTGCTTGTGTTTGTGTGTTGGTGTGAGTTGTGGGACGCTTCGGCGAATATCCACATCCACACATAGTGGAGAGAGGTGAGATGCTTCGGCATGTGTTCACATCCTCTTATAGGCTGAAATTAATAAAGATATTTAGTTCATACACCTTGATGCATATAGTTGGGGGATCAATCTAAACTTCTATCTTCTATTCTACTCAACTCTCTCTCACAGATGGTGAGGGAAAACGCCAGCCGTCAAAGGAGGAACTTACGTGGTAACCATGAACCACAAGAGGATGGCAACGTTGAAGTTCATGAAAATGCCAACCCCGGGGCTGATGCAAACAACCTTGAACGGTTGATGGCTATGCAGAACCAGCTCATGCAAACTATGATACAAACGTTGGGACAGCTGCAAGCCAACAACCTCAACAATCCTAACCCTGTTCCTGCACCCCCACCCCCACCACCGCCACCACCGCCGGCTCACAACAGATTGGGAGAATTCATGAGGACTCGACCGCCTACTTTTGCACAAGCTAATGATCCCATGGAGGCTGATGATTGGTTGAAATCCATGGAAAAGAATCTTGCTATTGTTTAGTGCAATGATCGGGAGAAAGTTCTCTTCGCATCGCACCAACTTATGGGAGCAGCCGCTGACTGGTGGGACGCTCTTTGCAATGCTCATGTCAACCAGTTGACTATCACTTGGGCTGAATTCAAGGAGAGTTTCCGCTCTCATTATGTCCCTGCTGGAGTCATGATGCTCAAATGGCAAGAGTTCGAAGGTCTCTGCCAACGAAAGAAGAGCGTGAATGAGTACCTCAACAAGTTCACGCAGCTGTCAAGGTATGCTCCCGAAGACGTCAACTCAGATCAAAGGAAGCAATACTTGTTCATGAGAGGATTGAACAATGAGATCCAAGTACAACTGCTCAACAATGATTATGCAAGCTTCCAGAAGCTCGTTGACAAAGCTATAGTGGTTGAGAGCAAGATCCGTGAGATCGAGCAAGAGGGCAAGAGAAAGATACCATACCAGCCACAAGGGAGCAATGTACATCCCCGTTTCATGCCACCAGCTGCACCATAGTATGGCTCATCCGCTTCCAATTTCCGCCATGCAAACCCACCTCGCCCTAATAAACCACCGCAGCAACGTCCTGTTATGCAAGCACCTCGTATGCCTTTGCCTCCTGCGCCCCGTCCCAACATGGGCGCCTATGCTCAAAACCAGCCTCGCCCCAACATTCCTGCTGTTTTGGACAACAAAGCATGCTTTTCATGCGGAGAGGCGGGACACTTTGCAAGTCAATGCCCAAAGAAAGGCCATGGACAGCCGACCAACGCACCAAAACAGAACTCACGGCCGAATGGAGGAGCTACGCAAGGTAACCGTGGGCAGCAAAACTACGCTCGTGGCAACGTAAATCATGTCTCCGCTGAGGAAGCGCAACAAGCTGAAGACGTCGTGATTGGTATGTTCCTTGCCAACTCCAACCCAGCCACTGTTTTATTTGATTCTGAATCATTGCATTCATTCATATCATCCAAGTATGTTGCCAAGTATAATCTGTCCATATCACACATGAAACACACAATGTTGGTTAATTCTCCCGGTGGAGAGATGAGGACTAATATAGTATGTCTGAAAGTAAACCTTAAAATAAGGGGGGTAGACTTTCTTGCCAACCTTATTGTCTTGGATTCCCAAGGGATTGATATAATACTTGGAACGGATTGGTTAAGCAAGCACAACGGAGTAATTCAATGTGCTGAGAGGAGCGTGCAGTTGAAAAATGAGCACGATACTCGTATTGAGTTCGAGTCAGCCCAACCGGCAACCGAGAAGGCAGCGTTGAACCATGTCGAAGAAGCAACATTGGAAAGCATTCCGGTGGTCTAAGAATTTTCAGATGTGTTCCCGGAAGAACTTCCTGGTATGCCACCTGGCCGGGACATTGAATTTGCCATTGATTTAGTACCTGGAACTGCACCTATAGCGAAAAGGCCATATAGGATGCCCGCTAATGAACTAGTGGAACTTAAGAAGCAAATTCAGGAGCAGCTAGAAAAGGGGTTTTATACGCCCAAGCTCGTCACCGTGAGGAGCCCCTGTGCTCTTCGTAGACAAGAAAGATGGGACCCAAAGGATGTGTGTGGATTATAGGTCTCTCAATGAGGTGACGATCAAGAATAAATACCCGCTGCCCCGTATAGAGGACCTATTCGACCAAATGAAAGGTGCCCGAATTTTCTCCAAGATTGATCTTCGGTCGGGATACTTCCAGCTGAAGATTAAGCCCTCCGACATACCCAAGACTGCATTTCGAACACGGTATGGTTCATATGAATATAACATTATGTCTTTTGGGTTAATGAATGCACCTGCATACTTTATGTACCTCATGAATAAGGTCTTCATGGAGTACTTAGACAAGTTCGTCGTGGTTTTCATTGACGATATCATGGTGTATTCATAAAGCGAGGAAGAACATGAAGAACATTTGAGATTGACATTGCAAAAACTGCGGGAGCATCAATTGTATGCCAAGTTCAGCAAGTGTCAATTTTGGCTAAAGGAGATATCGTTTGTAGGCCACATCATCTCCGAGAGAGGAGTATCAGTTGATCCCGAAAAAGTGGGAGATGTTCTGAAGTGGAACCAACCGCAGAATGTGAGAGATATTCGGAGTTTCCTTGGGATGGCTGGATACTACCAACGGTTCATCAAGGATTTCTCCAAAATAGAGAAGCTTATGACTGAATTGCTAATGAAGGGAAAAGCATTTCAGTGGACACTAGTGTGCCAAGAAAGCTTTGAGGAGCTCAAGAAAAGACTAACCACAGCGCCAGTTTTAGTATTGCCGGACGTGAGCAAGAGTTTCGATATATATTGTGACGTATCAAGACAAGGGCTTGGATGTGTGCTCATGCAGGAAGGACAAGTGGTAACCTATGCGTCGAGACAACTAAAGAAACACGAGCTGAATTATCCCACACATGACTTGGAACTTGCAGCCGTGGTACATGCCTTGAAGATTTGGAGGCATTATATCCTTGGCCACCGATGTGAGGTCTATACGGATCACAAAAGCCTCAAGTATATATTCACGCAAACGGATCTGAATTTGAGGCAACGTCGATGGCTGGAACTCATCAAGGATTATGGTGTTGGAATCAATTATCACCCCGGAAAGGCCAATGTAGTAGCTGATGTGTTGAGCCGAAAGGGAGCATGTCACCAACTCACGGTTCGAGAGCTACCACCCGAGCTGCGCAAGGAGTTCGAACGGTTACATCTCGGGTTCTTGAACGAGATGGAAGTGATAGAACTCAACTCTTCGCTGGAAAAAGAGATACGAGATGGCCAAGCAACGGATGAGGAAATCAAGGAAATCAAGGAAAGAATCCGACAAGGCATAGAAAAGGATTTCAAGGAAGACGAGAAGGGCACGCTTTGGTTAGGGAAAAGGATTTGTGTGCCTAACGTTAAGCACATCCGCGACATGATATTAAAGGAGGCACATGACTCACCTTATTCCATACATCCCGGCTGTACAAAGATGTACAAGGACCTGAAAATTTTCTATTAGTGGGATGGTATGAAAAGGGACATAGCTGAATATGTTGCCTTATGGGACACGTGCCAACGGGTGAAGGCCGAACATCAAAGATCCGCTGGACTGTTGCAGCCATTGAAAGTACCCGAGTGGAAGTGGGAAGACATTAGCATGGATTTCATTGTCGGATTGCCACGTACTCGGTTGGGTTACGACTCCATTTGGGTTATTGTGGACCGATTGACGAAAACAGCCCATTTTCTTTCTGGTAGAACCACGTACCGCGTCGCAGAACTAGCCGAGCTGTATATGGAGCAAATCGTGTGTCGCCATGGAGTTCCGAAGAGGATAGTTTCAGATCGAGGTTCTCAATTTACCTCTAGGTTCTGGAAGAAGCTGCATGAAGCCATGGGCACAAGGCTGAATTTCAGCTCCACTTATCACCCGCAAACTGACGGGCAAACTGAGAGGACAAATCAAATTTTGGAAGACATGTTGAGAGCTTGCGCCTTGAAACATGGGCGCAGTTGGGATAGGAGCTTGCCATATGCTGAATTCTCATACAACAACAGCTATCAAGCCAGCTTGAAGATGTCACCTTTTAAAGCATTGTATGGTAGACGGTGTAGAATGCCGCTGTTCTGGAATGAGACCGGAGAGAGCCAAGTGTTTGGACCCGAAGTGCTGCAAGACGCCGAAAAGCAAGTCCAAACGATACGAGAAAATTTGAAGGCTGCTCAGTCACGACAAAAAGGTTATGCGGACAATAGGCGAAGAAGATTGACCTTCGAAGTAGGAGACTTCGTGTACCTTAAGGTATCGCCAATCCGAGGCCAATGACGGTTCAACGTCAAGGGCAAATTAGCACCTCGCTACATCGGGTCATTTAAGATTTTGGGCAAGCGAGGAGAAGTAGCCTATCAACTAGAGCTGCCAACGCACCTCTCCGACGTACACGACGTGTTTCATGTATCCCAACTCAAGAAGTGCTTAAGATTACCGGAAGGACAAGTACCGATGGATGAGCTCGAACTTCAAGAGGATATGACCTATGTGGAGCACCCCGTCCAAATTTTGGACGTGAAGGAAAGGGTCACGAGGAACAAAGTGATCCGTTGGTGCAAGGTACAGCGGAGCCATCACACGGAAGCCGAAACTACATGGAAGCGTGAGGAAGAACTCAAGGCAGAATTTCCTCATCTATTCTCTACTCTATCGAATCTCGAGGGCGAGATTCAGTTTAAGGGGGGTAGGTTTGTAACACCCTCAAATTCATTTCCATGCATTGCATACATTTTTCATATAGAGAAACATTATAAAAGTAGAAATGGAGAAAAAAATCGTATAAATGGAGGAAGAAACCATAGAAATGGAGAAAGAATCATAAAAATGATGGGGAATGGGAAAAAGATAGCTGAAATGAGCCAATTCCAATCTGTCGAAGTGCGCTGTCGACACTTCCCCCGGCCCCGTGGGACACGTGGCACTCTCGGAGCTCACCCCTACGGAGGGGGTTCTGGCGGACCGGAATCCGCTCATCCAGGATCGCAGAGGGTGGTGCCGCGCGATGCGACACCCGACAGCACACATCATAAGAACATAATATATTACATGGGAAAAACAACTGAAACTGTACAAACAGGTACAAACTTCAGTTACAACTATTGTTTATGTTACACAGCGGAAGTCTACACTATACAACTCACGCCCGCCTATCTAGCAAAAGTTGGTTGCCCAGCCCTAGGGCAACCCACACTAGCTGCACTCCTCAGCTCAGCGCGGCGTGTACGGCTCCCACTCAGCCGTGGTCCCCGACGGAGGGTAACCCTCGCCGGTGGACTCGTACTCCGAGTCGGTGGGTGGCTCCTCACCTGAAAAACACTTAAGCAGCAACCGCGAGCACGAAGGCTCAGCAAGGCTTAACCGACTCACCTAAGCATGAAACTCTACATGAGGGGTACCATGGACATAGGATAGTAACATTTCAGCAAAAGGACACGCCTACAAGTTCATCCTTAGTTCATCTTTTAGCAACAAGTTAACAGTTCATGAAATCTGAAATTTAGTAAGCAGTATTTGGTGGCACACATGTAGCAATACAATTATATCAACCAGCAATATTGAATCAACATGTTTCATCCATTAATCTACGTCACGACTCAGTGACCAAGTGGTACTCTTCACCGCGAGGGACGGCGAATCGACTCGATATACACCTGCAGGGAAACCCAAAGAGCACGTCACATACGCCCACCCGTGGAGCTGCACAGCACGCTAACTCGATGTCGTACAAGACAACCTTTCACCCAACAGCCCAAACGTCGAACCGGTCGCATCGAAACGAGCAGGAGGTTCCCCACACGGAGCATCTCTCTATGCCCGTTGGCAGATTTCCACCTTGCTACCCTCAACCTACACCTATAAATCGGTGTGCTATGCCTCGACGCCCGGAGGTTTAGGCTACATCGGTTTATTGGGGCCCATATATCCGATATGCCTTCGGTACGTTCAAACTTGATCAGCGTGGGCCGCACACGGCTCGGTCCTCAATCGACACGGACAGGGATGCGCACACAAGACTCCCTCTTGCTGCGCCCTAGCCCCTGCCCAGTCTCATTTTCATTACTAATGTGATCTCACATCACTCAACCGAACCCGTGTGTCCCAATCCTATCTCGCGAGTAGATTCCAACTACTCGACTTGTACCGAAGCCCTATGAATTATTAAGCATAGCCTGTCTACTCGAGATCTTAGACACTACCCTCACTCTTAGGGAAAATTTCTGGTTATGCAAGTGGGGTTCCATCCATCCTACACCTAGTGCACAATCATACCTTATATGACACATGTAAACAAAATAAAACTTATAAAAAGGTTAATGCAAACCGGGGCTTGCCTTGTTGCTGCTGGTCAGTAGTTAGTTCTTCGTCCGGAAGAAGGAAATCCAGCACTTCCGGGGTCTCTTCTTCAATGGCTACACGTTGAATACAATACTACATGTAAATTTAAATGCAATGTGTGAACTTAAATACATAATTGCTAATAACTCTAGCTAGCCCTCCCCTTTGGGTTCTGAAATTTTTATGGTGGATTGGTAGGGTCCTAACCAGAGTTGTGACCAAGTTTTATTTGAAACAAAGTTCAGTTGAACCTCTACAAATAAAAGCCTCTTTGGTCAATAATTGAGCCTCTAAGTAATTCCAGGGTTTTTCATGGCTCCCACCATTACTTTCTGGAAACTAGAATTTAGGATGGTTCTAATGGAGTTGGTTTCATGTCATTTGGAGAATTCTACAGAAAGTTATGTCCTAATTAAGATTGGAGAAAATCTGAAAAATGTTTCTGTACATTTTTCTATTTTCTCTGGGCAGTTCCCTTAATCACCCACTTATGGTAACTAAATGAATTTGGATGAGTCTGAAAACTTTACTGGGATTCAGGGATTTTCCCATGAACCTTTCAACCAAATTTCAGAATTTTTCATAAAGTAGTTCTCCAGATAAAATTCCCAACAGTTTAAACTTTAGGGATTTAATTCTGGAAAACTATCTGAATTTGGTATTGCTGGAAAGTGCTCAGAGAGCTAAATCCAACAAAGTTTGGTTCACCCGATTTAGAGCTTTCTAGCCAAAGTTATGAGGATTTGAAGTTTGGAAGAATTCTGAAAATCGGGGGAAAAGTTTAAACTCTCGGGCCCGCGGGGACACGTGTCGAGCGCGGAGGTGGCCGGCACACCGGAGATACCACACGTGTTGAGCGCGGAGGTGTCCGGCACACCGGAGCTCACAGGATATTTTATGCGCCAGCACAGCCGATCCCCGACCACACCCGATCCCGGTTTAAACTCTTCAGCCGCTGGCACGTGGGCCAGCTGGCTTCGTCTTCCTCCCGCCGTTCTCTCACGCCCGCGCCGCCGACCTTGCCGGAGCAGGCTCGGGGCTCGCCGGCTCGCCGCTGCCGGACCTCCCAGGGGCTGAAACTCGCCGCCAGGGGGTTGTCGACGTCGAGGAACACGTCAGTGGTGTCACGTCGGGCTGGGGGTGACCGGAAATAGCTCGGCGACGTGCCGCTGCCTCAGTTGAGGTTCGACACCGTCGACCGTGGTTTCTAAACCCACCAACACCTCGAACAAACGGCCCTACAGCATCAGTGTACCTCTAGGAAGCTCGACAAGGTGTCAAAAGGGTTCAGGGATGGCGGCAAGTCGGTCGGCACCGTGTGACCGATCGTGCCCGTCATGACCGCCCTCAATCGAGCTCGAAATTCGTCACTCCTAGACAGTTTCACGCTACGGATGCAGAAAAGAACTTGATCGCCGGCTAGTCCAGCGTCTATGTGCGAGATTTGATGACCCCCGAAAGATCATAGAGCGAGAATTTAAAGAAACCGTACCGGAAGCTTGGTTTACGGTCGCCGGAGAAAAAACTAGAAATTCTCTGCGGATTCTTCACGGTTGGCTTCCAAACTTGGAGGAGAGCCGCACGGTGGTCGCGCGCTCCTGTTGCCTCTCTCGCTGGACCGTGAAAACGCCTGTGGAACGCTGCCCACGGGTGCCTGACTCTCGGCTGAGGCTAGGTCGCCGCGGTGGCGATCGTCTTTGGGCAAAGGAGGTCGGAGCTCGGGGTTTCTGGCGTTGGGGAGGTGAAGTGCGAGCTCAGGTGGCTGTCTAGCAGCTCAGGGACGAAGGAGGAGATGGTTTTGCTGGTTTTCCCGATTGAGCAGAGAGCTGCGGCGAGAAACAATGCCGCTGCTCGGGTTTGCCCGCGAGAAGATAAAGCCGGCCGACTCCTGCTCGGCTGAGGCGGTGCCGGTCGCGTGGGGGCGCGAGCCAGCCGCCCTGGGCGCCAGCGCGCGGAGAGGGAAGCAGCTGGTGGCGCCGGTAGCTGCTCGGTGGCTCAGCCGACAGCTGCTCGGTGGAATTTCCCACCGATACTCTGACTTTGGGTGCAAGTTTCTCCTTCTCCCTTCTATGACATGTGGGTCCCACCCAGGGTTTTAACCTCTGAAATTTACTCCTAATCACTGTTGTAAACAGTGAGCCCCATAATACCCCTGGTGATTCAAATTGTTCACCCCTGAGCCATTTGAATTGAATAGAATTCAGATTGGGGTGGGTTTGAGTGAATTTCAGCACAAGTTCAGTTGTGAATTCAAATAAAGTTTGAATTCGTCACACTTAGCTCATGTCAAGATCAACTCCAAATGGAGTGAAAATTGGTGTGGTGTGGTGATGAACACTTCAAATGTGTGCCAAAACTGAGGCCCTTACATTCCTCCCCCCTTAAAAGAATCTCGTCCCGAGATTACAAAAGAAGAGATAGCGATGTAGTAGAGACTTACTCGTGTTGAGAAGCCATGAACTCCGGGTAATTTGAACGAAGGAATTCCTCGCTCTCCCACGTCGCTTCTTCCACGGTGTGGTTACTCCAGAGAATCTTGTAGAACCACAACGTTCTGCTACGCGTGGTTCGGGCTTTCTCATCAAGGATTTCCACCGGATACTCTTCATATGTTAAATCCGGTTTCAACTCGCCGATGTCTTCGGTAGGAACAGCAGCTGTATGCTTCAAACATTTTCGCAGTTGCGAAACATGGAAAACATCATGGACACCAGCAAGAGATGCCGGTAGCTCCAATCTATATGCTGCTGGTCCACACTTCTCGGTGATAGCATAGGGTCCAATGAAACGGGGAGCGAGCTTCCCCTTCACACCGATCCGGTGCACGCCCTTCATTGGAGACACGCGTAGGTACACGTGTTCCCCAACGTCAAAGTGCAACGGCCTACGCCTCTTATCAGCGTAGCTCTTCTGTCGGGATTGAGCGGCTTTTAAATTGGCTTGAACTGTCCGAACGCGCTCTTCGACGTCGTTCACCACATCAACCCCGAATGTGACCCTTTCACCGGACTTGCACCAATTTAATGGGGTGCGGCACTTGCGACCGTAGAGAGCTTCGTAGGGTGCCATCTTGATACTCGCCTGATAGCCGTTGTTGTACGAGAATTCCGCCAATGGTAGGTGATTATCCCAGTTCCTACCATGGTGGATGGCACATGCTTTCAACATGTCCTCCAGAACTTGATTCACCCTTTCTGTCAGGCCATCTGTCTGAGGGTGGTAGGCGGAGCTTCTAATCAGTTTAGTACCCAAAGCAGCGTGCAACTGCTCCCAAAAGCGAGATACAAACAATGCACCTCGGTCTGAGACTATGGTGTTGGGTACACCATGCAGGCATAGAATCCTGGCAATGTATAACTCCGCATATCGGTTGGCATGGAAATGTGTATGTACGGGAATGAAGTGAGCTGACTTGGTCAGTCGGTCAACAATCACCCAAATGGAATCATGTTTGTTGGATGTTAAGGGTAATCCCACGATGAAATCCATGCTGGAATCTTCAGGGGTTGCAGCAGCCCTGATTTCCTCATATGATCAGCCTTCACTCGTCTACACGTATCACACTCGGATACGTACTTCGCTACCTCCTGCTTCATCCGTGTCCACCAAAATTTCCCTTTCAAATCTTGGTACATCTTGTTGCTGCCCGGATGAATGGAGTACTTGGACAAGTGAGCTTCATCGAGGATCTTCTTTCTCAACTCCATATCCCGGGGTACGACTATGCGGTCATTGAACCACAGCGTCCCCTCATCGTCCTTCCAGAAACATTTGATTAACCTCTGAAATTTATTCCTAATCACTGTAGTGAACAGTGAACCCCATAATACCCCTGGTGATTCAGATTATTCACCCTTGAGCCATTCAAATTGAATAGGATTCGAATTGGGTTCGGTTTGAGTGAATTTCAGCACAAGCTCAGTTTTGAATTCAAATAAAGTTTGAATTCGTCCCACTTAGCTCATGTCAAGATCAACTCCGAATGGAGTAAAAATTGGTGTGGTGTGGTGATGAACACCTCAAATGTGTGCCAAAACTGAGGCCCTTACATTCCTCCCCCCTTAAAAGAATCTCGTCCCGAGATTACAAAAGAAGATATAGCGATGTAATAGGGACTTACCCATGTTGAGAAGCCATGAACTCCGGGTAATTTGAGCGAAGGAACTCCTCGCTCTCCCACGTCGCTTCTTCCACGGTGTGGTTACTACAGAGGATCTTGTAGAACCACAACGTTCTGTTACGCGTGGTTCGGGCTTTTTCATCAAGAATTTCCACCGGATACTCATCATATGTTAAATCCGGTTTCAGCTCGCCGATGTCTTTGATAGGAACAGCAGCCGTATGCTTCAAACATTTTCGCAGTTGCGAAACATGAAAAACATCATGGACACCAGCAAGAGATGCCGGTAACTCCAATCGATACACCACTGGTCCGCACTTCTCGGTGATAGCATAGGGTCCAATGAAACGGGGAGCGAGCTTCCCCTTCACACCGAACCGGTGCACGCCCCTCATCGGAGACACGCGTAGGTACACGTGTTCCCCAACGTCAAAGTGCAACGGCCTACGCCTCTTATCAGCGTAGCTCTTCTGTCGGGATTGAGCGGCCTTCAAATTGGCTTGAATTGTCCGAACGCGCTCTTCGGCGTCGTTCACCACATCAACCCCGAATGTGACCCTTTCACCGGACTCGCACCAATTTATTGGGGTGCGGCACTTGCGACCATAGAGAGCTTCGTAGGGTGCCATCTTGATACTCGCCTGATAGCCATTGTTGTACGAGAATTCCGCCAATGGTAGGTGATTATCCCAGTTCCTACCATGGTGGATGGCACATGCTCTCAACATGTCCTCCAGAACTTGATTCACCCTCTCTGTCTGGCCATCTGTCTGAGGGTGGTAGGCGGAGCTCCTAATCAGTTTAGTACCCAAAGCAGCGTGCAACTGCTCCCAAAAGCGAGATACAAACAATGCACCTTGGTCTGAGACTATGGTCTTAGGTACACCATGCAGGCATAGAATCCTGGCAATGTATAACTCCGCATATCGGTTGGCATGGAAATGTGTATGCACGGGAATGAAGTGAGCTGACTTGGTCAGTCGGTCAACAATCACCCAAATGGAATCATGTTTGTTGGATGTTAAGGGTAATCCCACGCTGAAATCCATGCTCACATCTTCCCATTTCCATGCTGGAATCTTCAGGGGTTGCAGTAGCCCTGATTTCCTCATATGATCAGCCTTCACTCGTCTACACGTATCACACTCGGATACGTACTTAGCTACCTCCCGCTTCATCCGTGTCCACCAAAATTTCTTTTTCAAATCTTGGTACATTTTGTTGCTGCCCGAATGAATGGAGTACTTGGCAAGTGAGCTTCATCGAGGATCTTCTTTCTCAACTCCATATCCCAGGGTACGACTATGCGGTCATTAAACCACAGCGTCCCCTCATCATCTTCCTGGAAACATTTGATCTCCCCATTGTCAATCCGTCTCCGGAGATGTGCCATGCCTTTATCATTTTTCTGAGCTGCAATGATGCCCTCCCTAATAGTACGGATGAGGGCAAGGTTATACAGCGATCCATACGGAACCAAGTATAAACTTGGCTCTTCCTCCTCCACCGGTGTAATGGTGAGGTGATGGACATGTGATTTCCGACTCAGCGCGTCGGCAACCACATTCGCCTTGCCGGGGTGGTAGTGAATCTCAATCTCATAGTCCTTGATTAATTCTAACCACCTCCGTTGCCTCATGTTCAGCTCCTTCTGGGTGAAAATGTATTTCAAGCTCTTGTGGTCGGTGTAGAGATGCACCAAATTCCCCAGGAGATAGTGCCTCCACGTTTTCAGCGCCAAAACCACTGCAGCAAGCTCAAGGTCATGAGTGGGATAATGCTGCTCATGGTTCCGAAGTTGGCGTGAGTGTAAAAGCCCAAGAAAAGGGACTTGCAAAAACTTTTTCTTCACCTGACAACACCACAGTTTTTATTGTGGAAATCTTAGGAAATATTGTGAAGAGCATGTAACCTCCATCAAAAGAATGATTAGAGGGGAAAGCCTTCACTTTCACAAAGTAGGGTTTCTACACATGAACATGAGAGGTTGAGCTCACCCCTAGAATTTAAAAAGTCTTGGGAAGGTTCAGTCCAAAGCTCATGCAAATTCAACACTTTTTGTGGCACTTTTGGGTTATTTCAAAAAGAGGCCAATTTGAATGTAAATTCAAATTGCAGCAACTTTCATCACCCAAATTCAAAAGTTAGCTCCATATCTATACTCAGCACATTTTTCTGAGTAAACCCACCAATTTTCATCTCCATTGGAGCTCATCTTGTCAAGAGCTAAATTTGCAAGAATTCAAAACTGAATTTGAATTTCAGTTTAAATATGAAGCAAATTTAACCAAACAAAGTTTGAATTTGAGAATTCAAATTCAAACAAAGACTTGGTGACTAAGTCTCACATTAAATTGTGAGTAGCTGAGGATATTTTGGCACAACAGAATTCAGAAAATTGGAAAAACAAAAGAGTTAGAGGGGAGGCCCCCTGGTCAGTAGACTTAGCACAGAAGTCTCCTCAGCCGACTTCCTCGACCGAGCGCGCTCGCCAGCTGCAGCCAGCGTCGGTGCCCGACCACCTCGGCCGGCCAGCTCCTGCTTCGGCAGAGGAGGTGGCACAGCAGGTGTCGCGCTCTCCACTGGCCTCAGGGGCCTATAAAAGGCCCGAAACCGCCGGCGAGTTACTGATTTTCGCGAGTTCCGTAACCAGCAGCCTAGTCGCCCGAGCTCCGATCGTATGCCACCCCAGCTGTGATCATCTTCCGGCTTTGACCTCCATAGGAAAGTGAAGCGCTAGCTCGTCCTCAAGACCACCGTGCAAACCGTTCCAAGGTTCGACCTTTGTGCGCGGAGAATTTTCCAGTTTAGGACGAGTAGCTCCTTTCGGGACCCGATTAGGTTTAGCAGAAATTCGGGAAGCTTAGTGGGTGGGAGGTCGAACGGAGCTGTGAGAGAGCATCTAGAGGTTCTGGCGACCCTTCTCGATCAAAAACCGGAAGGAAATCACCGCCGGAACCCTAAGTTCACCCTAGGACAGTATGGCGGAGGAGGGGGTCGCCGGTGAGGTCTGGGTTGCCGGCCGTTTAGGGCCCAACAGAGCTCATGCCGAGTTTCCCGAGGTTTCCCTGAGTGTGGCGACGCGATTAGCGCACGAAGAAGATGGTCAGAAGGGCGGGAACACGTTGCCGAGGTAGCACAGAGGCATAGGGCTCGTCGCCGGCGAGCTATGGCGGTTAGCCGGCGGCGACATGGTGTCCAGCGGGTTCAGCACCCGAGATTACGTGGGGGCGGCGAGTCTCGTCGGCTCCGGTGAGCTAGATCGCCGGGAACGCTGACCTCGCCGGAGCTCCGGCGGCTCGGGGCGGTGACGTCGGGAGGTAGACGAAGGGCACGGCCCCACCTGTCAGCCCCTGTGTTAATCGCGCGCGAGCGCGCGGTTAGTTCAATTTAAACGGGCGGGCCCCGCTGTCAGCCTCTGGTTTAGCGCGGGAGGGGATTTTCTGTAGGAAAATAATTCAGGGATTAGCTCAAACTTGAGAAATCCATAACCTTGGCTAGGAAGCTCCAAATTTAGTGATTCAAATTGGGTTGGATTCATCTTGCCTAGCTCTGTCCAGATATACAACCCAATTTGTATGAAACCCATTAATTACTTCTGGAAAATTCTTTAAAGCTTTTCAGCAAAAGAATTTTAGAGGGAGTTTGGTTCATCCAAAAATCCCCAAATTTTACCAGAATGTTCTTTAGGACATTAGTAAACCCCTGTAAAAGTTTCAGACCATTTGGAGTTGATTTGGTCAGAGCAATTCAAATTGGAAGGTGCTGTGTTCCTTTGAATACAGAAACATTTTCAGAGAATTTCCAAAACTTGGAAATTCAGTTCTGGGCAAATCTTAACCCCAAAAATGTTAGGAAAATTCATGCAAACTCTATGAGCTATAATTGAAATTGTAGTTCATTAAGTTGAGCATGAACAGGGGTATTACCTCAGAATAAATTCTTCCTTTCTGATTTGCCAAGAGAATTATTCTGAGCAAACCACTCCATGAAAAGTGCTAATGTTTGGTCCAGAGAGTTTTCTTGTGACAAGGAACTCACACAAAAATTCTCAGCTCCATTGGAGCTCTAGATCACCCCTGTCCTGTTTAACCACTTAAGGGATTAATGTGGAAAAGGGGGGAAAACCACTTAGCATTTAACCATGTGATTAAGTCCAAGCCAAACCACCAACACCAGTTCATCTTTAAATTCTTAAACAAAGTTCCAGGTGTTAGAAGTTGGTTATTAGAACTAATAGTAGAAGTCTTTCTCTAAAACTCACATTTGCATCTAAATTAACATGTAGTATTTCATTAACGTGTAGCCGTTGAAGAAGAGACTCCGGAAGTGCTGGACTTCCTTCTTCCGGACGAGGAACTAACTACTGACCAGCAGCAACAAGGCAAGCCCCGGTTTGCATTAACCTTTTTATAAGTCTTACTTTGTTTACATGTGTCATATGAAGTATGTATGTGCATTAGGTATATGATGAATGAAACCCCACTTGCATAACCAAAGGTTCCTAAGAGAGTGAGGGTAGTGTCAAGGACCTCGAAGTAGACAGGCTATGCTTAATGAGTCATAGGACTTCGGTACAAGTCGAGTAGTTGGAATCTACTCGCGAGATAGGCATTGGGACATACGGGTTCGGTTGAGTGATGTGAGATCACTTTAGTAATAAAAATGAGACTAGGCAGGGGCTAGGGCGCAGCAAGAGTGAGTCTTGTGTGCGCAGCCCTGCCCGTGTCGATTGAGGACCGATCCGTGTGCGGCCCTGCTGAACAAGTATTGAACGTACCGAAGGCATATCGGATATATGGGTCCCGATAAACCGATGTAGCCTAAACCTCCGGGCGTCGAGGCATAGCACACCGATTTATAGGTGTAGGTTGAGGGCAGCAAGGTGGAAATCTGCCAACGGGCATAGAGAGATGCTCCGTGTGGGGAACCTCCTGCTCGTTTCGGTGCGACCGGTTCGACGTTCGGGCTGTTGGGTGAAAGGTTGTCCCGTACGACATCGAGTGAGCGTGTTGTGCAGCTCCACGGGTGGGCGTACGTGACATGCTCTTTGGGTTTTCCCTGCAGGTGTATATCGAGTCGATTCGCCGTCCCTCGCGGTGACGAGTACCGCTTGTTCACTGCGTCGTAACGTAGACTAATGGATGAAATATGTTGATTCAATGATGCTGATTGATATAATTGTATTGCTACATGTGTGCCACCAAATACTGCTTACTAAATTTCAGATTTCATGAACTGTTAACTTGTTGCTAAAAGATGAACTAAGGATGAACTTGTAGGCGTGTCGTTTTGCTGAAATGTTACTAACCTATGCCTTGGTATACCTCATGTAGAGTTTCATGCTTAGGTAAGTCGGTTAGGCCTTGCTGAGCCTTCGTGCTCATGGTTGCTGCTTAAGTGTTTTTTTCAGGTGAGGAGCCACCCACGGACTCGGAGTACGAGTCCACCGGCGAGGGTTACCCTCCGTCGGGGACCACGGCTGAGTGGGAGCCGTACACGCCGCGCTGAGCTGAGGAGTGCAGCTAGTGTGGGTTGCCCTAGGGCTGGGCAACCAACTTTTGCTAGATAGGCGGGCGTGAGTTGTGTAGTGTAGACTTCCGCTGTGTAACATAAACAATAGTTGTAACTGAAGTTTGTACCTGTTTGTACAGTTTCAGTTGTTTCCCATGTAATATATTATGTTCTTATGACGTGTGCTGTCGGGTGTCGCATCGCGCGGCACCACCCTCTGCGATCCTGGATGAGCGGATTCCGGTCCGCCACAGTGAGCCATAAGCGACCACCCGTCCTTCCTGCATCAACACGCAGCCAAGCCCAATACCGGACGCGTCACAATACACGTCGAAGGGCTTTGTTGTATCCGGCTGAGCTAAGACCGGGGCTGTGGTGAGATGCTTCACCAATGTTTGGAATGCTCCTTCACACGCCGTGTTCCAAACATATTTCGTCCCTTTCTTCAGTAATTCTGTCATCGGTTTAGCGAGCTTGGAGAAACTTGGAATAAATCTCCGATAGTATCCCGCTAACCCGAGGAATCTTCTGACTTCATGGACTGAAGTGGGAGCTTTCCATTTCAGCACTTGCTCTATCATTGAAGAACGATCCTCAAGTGTTCGGCATGTTCGGCTTCTGTCTTGGAGTAAACCAAGATATCGTCGATGAACACTACCACGAACTTGTCCAGCTCCGGCATGAACACCGAGTTCATGAGATACATGAAATGGGCTGGAGCATTTGTGAGACCAAAAGACATGACGATATATTCATATAAGCCATATCTCATTGAGAAGGCCGTCTTCGGGATATCCCCCGCTCGGATCTTTATCTGGTGATATCCAGAGCGAAGGTCCATCTTGGAGAACACACTTGCACCCACAAGTTGATCAAACAATATGTCGATGCGGGGCAGTGGGTACTTATTCTTGATGATGACGGCGTTGAGCGGCCGGTAATCCACACACAGCCTCAGGGTTTCATCCTTCTTTTTCACGAACAGCACCGAGCATCCCCAAGGCGAGGAACTCGGCCTAATGAAACCCTTGCTCAACAGATCATTGAGCTGTTCTTTCAGTTCCGCCAGCTCATTTGGAGCCATCTTGTATGGTCTCCGTGATATGGGTGTAGTCCCGGGTGCCAGCTCGATCTTGAACTCGACATCCCGCTCAGGTGGCATGCCTGGTAGATCATCCAGGAACACGTCGGGATACTCCCGGACTACGGGGATGTCTTCTAATTTGATAGCCTCAGCACTATTGATCGCTGAAACCACTCTGACTGGATTATCTAATAGGAGGGACTGCGGACGGTGTAATGGGGAGTTGAGGTGAACCATCCGTGATAGTGTTTCTAGGACAGCTCCATGGTAGCTTAGCCATGAAATTCCCAAGATTGCATCAATCTTCTGCCCCCCTAGGATAATCATAGTGGTGGGATATATCTTCCCACCTAAGCACAGTGGTGCTTTCTGAACCATCATCGTTGCTGAAATCTTTCCTCCCGGTGAGCAGATCATATACGAATACTCGGTTGGAAAGGCTTCCAGATGATGCTTAACCACGTACGATGCACTTATAAAGTTGTGGGTTGCACCAGAATCAAAAAGTATGACGATGGCTTGATGGTTAAGAGTAAACGTACCCGCCAGCACGTTGTCTCCCTCTGGGGCATCCTCATTGTCAAGGTTGCGGACGCCTCCAGTCCGCTGACCAACCTTCTTCACCGGAGGTCGGCCTCAAGCACCGCCCTGGAACTGGGCTTGCCCGCTGCTCTGCTGCCCCTGGGGACAGTCCTTCGCGAAGTGGCCCGCCTGGCCACACGTGAAGCAGGTGAAACGGGGCGGTCCCCCGCTGATCGGTGGACGGAATCCCGGGGCGCGTTGTGGCGGTGGAAACGCCCGGGGTACCGTCTGCTGCTGTTGTCTTGGTGGCGGCATCGGCGGACGGAACGGAGGTGCTTGGAACGAACGTCCCCTGAACTGTTGAGGCCGCGCCGGTGGTCTCCACTGCTGCCCGGATGGTGTCCGATACACCATACGGTACTTCTGGGGAGCGCCACTCCCACCGCTGGGTGGAGCGCTGCGCTTCCGCTGCTCAGCTGCCAACTCCCGCTGAGCATCCTCTTGCATGATCGCGGCATTGACTAGGTCGTTGAATGTGCCGCGATTCCACTGTACGAGATGGGTCTTCATTTCGGGGTGTAACCCCCGATAGAAGTGCTCCCTCTTCTTCTCCTCCGTGGAGATATAGTCTGACGCATACTGCGCCAGATGGTTGAAGGCACGGGAGTAGTCGTGGGCACTCCTCCCGCCCTGCTTCAGCTCCAAGAATTCTTGGAACTTTCTCTTCATTATTCCGGGAGGAATGTGGTAGGCGCGGAACGCCTCCCGGAACTCTTTCCATTCCACGGCGTGGCCAGCCGGACGTGAGGCGACATAATTCGCCCACCACGCGCCAGCGGAACCGTGGAGCTGCTGTGCTGCGAACAGGGTCTTCTGTCGCCCCGTACGCTGGAGCAGCCCAAACTTGGACTCGATAGTCCGCAGCCAGTTGTCAGCCTCCAGTGGTTCTTCAGCTTCGGTGAACACTGGAGGGTGCGTACTCATGAAATCCGAGTACGACACTTCGCGGGGCTCACGAGGCCCTCGCTCTTGACGTCCCCCTGCCTGGGATGTATTCTGCACGATCGTGCGGAGCAGGTCGGTCTGCTCCTCACGACCTCCCACCAGTGCCGCTATCACATCCGCTAGAGTAAGCGGAGGCGGCGGTGGTGGCTGCTGCTGCGGGGTGCTGTCGTAGGCCGGTGGCTGGGAGTCATCGCCTCCCCCTTGGCTAGAGCCACCAACCTCGTGCGTGGTCCTAGTACCAACCATCTGCAACCACACGACATTAAACATCAGTCCCGCAACATTTTGCATGCAGTCCAATAGAAATGGGCGTAAAAACATTATGACAACAAAAACATGCGATATATCTCGTAAGTAGATAATGCAATAACTTTGCACAAGCTACACTATTGCCAGACCAAACACAAGCTAGTTTAATCCAACTTGATGAACCTCCACTTTGGAAGTTCACCATAACTGGGTTTGGTCTCTACGAGACATTATTATCGCGTTGTCATCACGCATCCACCCGTAGGGTACAACACCCTCTCCAAAGAGTTCAACTGTCATTCTTCTGTCAGAATGACCAGTTTCTAGCTATTCCAAGTTTTGATCTGGTCCTGGGCATTTTCACGACTCAAGTTGAATGCCAAATTTAAAATTAACTTCAGTATCTTTACAACGAGTACTCGTTTGCCCTCAGATCAGCTTTGGTTAAAAAGTTAGGCCAATTCAAAGTCAGCAGAATTTCTGGAAGAATTTTAACGGCACCTCCCTTGGAAGTGGTTGTTTTCAACCCTGGTTTCCACTGAAATCTGTGCTGAAATTTCAGAAACTTTGAATTGCAAAGATGTCACACATCTTCTACTCTTTCTAAGGATGTATTATGTGCCACTTTTAGATTTTTCTACTGGGAATTATGTTTGGAAAAAAACAGAACAGTTCAGAGAATGTTTTACTCTGTCCTGGTTCTGGACAGTTTACATTCCCCTGGGATTTAAGCCATCTTAAGGTGAGTTTCAGCTCTGGAAGTCTACAACAAAGTCGTAGAGTACTTCAATACCTTTATAGAACTATATAGCACACCTCTATCGGCTAAAATACCTGTGAGTTATGCTCTGTTGAAGTTCGGCAACCTTGCTGCCCAAAACAGAGCACTCTGCTTTTCATACTTTTGGCTATACTGCCCCACTATCCCATTCTTATACCCAACCAGGGTCCTAAATGTTGAACCTATAGATTTTAATCCTTTGTTATCATTATTCTCATGCATATGCCTACAATATCTCGGTACTACGTTCCTCACAAAAGAAAATCCTAACCGGGTTATACCGGCATATACGTCTCAAATGTGGCACTAAACGGTTTCTCGCACACGTTTTCTACACGGATACATACGTGGTTAGTACCTGCAAAAGATCACACAATAATGGTGCACTCAAGGGTTTTGTTTCCATTTCAGGCAGTACCATATTTAAAGGTAAATACAAACGCCCGTATCATTGTCATACGGCCGTCCTTGAGCTAAGTCACGTCTCAAGGCACGTGATCGTGTTTCAACACCACATGACGGGGAACCCGAGTATGTCATGAACGGGTCGTCATGGTTGGGAATGTTATCAACCCAACAGATACCACCTACTGCCCTGCAGGGCACGCCGATGGCAAGCGCTGCGTATGTCCTCCTGGGCTATTTCCAGACGAACACACTCTCGCGTTACTGACCACGCGATGGGGTCTCCACTTACTTGCCTAATGCACGCTAGGGATCAGCGTTTCATATGAACTCAGGGACATGAAGAGTCCAAGAGTTTCATATCGACGTCTCACACCAAGCTGTGAGACAAATCCCTGAACCACGTTCCTCGTCAGGGGGAGCTAACCAAAATTGAATCTCTTTCGGTGGCGTTCCTTACCATACTTACCAGAGCGTAGGTGCGTCGTTACAATAATTGAAATTCGGAATTATAACACATAAGTTAGTCTTTGCCACTTTAAGTAACTATGCTAATATAGTCCTTACTTGGGCAACTACTGAATCCTCACCGTATACCTAAGTTTTTCCCATAATGCAGTCCTTTAGTACTGTGCTATCCCCACTGCAGCTCTGATACCAGGCTGTGGCGGACCGGAATCCGCTCATCCAGGATCGAAGAGGGTGGTGCCGCGCGTTGCGACACCCGACAGCACACGTCATAAGAACACATTATATTACATGGGAAAACAAACTGAATGTACAAAATAGTACACTTCTCAGTTACAAACTAGGGTCTTTATTACACAGCAGAAGTTTCTTTTATACAACTCACGCCCACCTATCTAGCAAAAGAGGTTGCCCAGCCCTAGGGCAACCCACACTAGCCGCACTCCTCAGCTCAGCGCGGCGTGTATGGCTCCCATTCAGTCGTGGTCCCCGACGGAGGGTAACCCTCGCCGGTGGACTCGTACCCCGAGTCCGTGGGTGGCTCCTCACCTGAAAAACACTTAAGCAGCAACCGTGAGCACGAAGGCTCAGCAAGGCTTAACCGACTCACCTACGCATGAAACTCTACATGAGGGGTACCATGGACATAGGATAGTAACATTTCAGCAAAAGGACACGCCTACAAGTTCATCCTTAGTTCATCTTTTAGCAACAAGTTAACAGTTCATGAAATCTGAAATTTAGTAAGCAGTATTTGGTGGCACACATGTAGCAATACAATTATATCAACCAGCAATATTGAATCAACATGTTTCATCCATTAATCTACGTCACGACTCAGTGACCAAGTGGTACTCTTCACGGCGAGGGACGGCGAATCGACTCGATATACACCTGCAGGGAAACCCAAAGAGCACGTCACGTACGCCCACCCGTGGAGCTGCACAGCACGCTCACTCGATGTCGTACGGGACAACCTTTCACCCAACAGCCCAAACGTCGAACTGGTCGCACTGAAACGAGCAGGAGGTTCCCCACACGGAGCATCTCTCTATGCCCGTTGGTAGATTTCCACCTTGCTGCCCTCAACCTACACCTATAAATCGGTGTGCTATGCCTCGACGCCCAGAGGTTTAGGCTACATCGGTTTATCGGGGCCCATATATCCAATATGCCTTCGGTACGTTCAAACTTGATCAGCGTGGGCCGCACACGGCTCGGTCCTCAATCGACACGGACAGGGATGCGCACACAAGACTCCCTCTTGCTGCGCCCTAGCCCCTGCCCAGTCTCATTTTCATTACTAATGTGATATCACATCACTCAACCGAACCCGTGTGTCCAAATCCTATCTCGCGAGTAGATTCTAACTACTCGACTTGTACCGAAGCCCTATGAATTATTAAGCATAGCCTATCTACTCGAGATCTTAGACACTACCCTCACTCTTAGGGAAAATTTCTGGTTATGCAAGTGGGGTTCCATCCATCCTACACCTAATGCACAATCATACCTTATATGACACGTGTAAACAAAATAAAACTTATAAAAAGGTTAATGCAAACCGGGGCTTGCCTTGTTGCTGCTGGTCAGTAGTTAGTTCTTTGTCCGGAAGAAGGAAATCCAGCACTTCCGGGGTCTCTTCTTCAATGGCTACACGTTGAATACAATACTACATATAAATTTAAATGCAATGTGTGAACTTAAATACATAATTGCTAATAACTCTAGCTAGCCCTCCCCTTTGGGTTCTGAAATTTTTATGGTGGATTGGTAGGGTCCTAACCAGAGTTGTGACCAAGTTTTATTTGAAACAAAGTTCAATTGAACCTCTACAAATAAAAGCCTCTTTGGTCAATAATTGAGCCTCTAAGTAATTCCAGGGTTTTTCATGGCTCCCACCATTACTTTCTGGAAACTAGAATTTAGGATGGTTCTAATGGAGTTGGTTTCATGTCATTTGGAGAATTCTACAGAAAGTTATGTCCTAATTAAGATTGGAGAAAATCTGAAAAATGTTTCTGTACATTTTTCTATTTTCTCTGGGCAGTTCCCTTAATCACCCACTTAGGGTAACTAAATGAACTTGGATGAGTCTGAAAACTTTACTGGGATTCAGGGATTTTCCAATGATCCTTTCAACCAAATTTCAGAATTTTTCATAAAGTGGTTCTCCAGATAAAATTCCCGACAGTTTAAACTTTAGGGATTTAATTCTGGAAAACTATTCATTTTCATGAGCTGAATTTAGTATTGCTGGAAAGTGCTCAGAGAGCTAAATCCAACAAAATTTGGTTCACCCGATTTAGAGCTTTCTAGCCAAAGTTATGAGGATTTGAAGTTTGGAAGAATCCTGAAAATCGGGGGAAAAGTTTAAACTCTCGGGCCCGCGGGGACACGTGTCGAGCGCGGAGGTGGCCGGCACACCGGAGATACCACACGTGTCGAGCGCGGAGGTGTCCGGCACACCGGAGCTCACAGGGTATTTTGCGCGCCAGCACAGCCGATCCCCGACCACACCCGATCCTGGTTTAAACTCTTCAGCCGCTGACACGTGGGCCAGCCGGCTTCGTCTTCCTCCCGCCGTTCTCTCATGCCCGCGCCGCCGACCTTGCCGGAGCAGGCTCGGGGCTCGCCGGCTCGCCGCTGCCGGACCTCCCAGGGGCTGAAACTCGCCGCCAGGGGGTTGTCGACGTCGAGGAACACGTCGGTGGTGTCAGGTCGGGCTGGGGGTGACCGGAAATAGCTCGGCGACGTGCCGCTGCCTCGGTTGAGGTTCGACATCGTCGACCATGGTTTCTAAACCCGCCAACACCTTGAACAAATGGCCCTACAGCATCAGTGTACCTCTAGGAAGCTCGACAAGGTGTCAAAAGGGTTCAGGGATGGCGGCAAGTCGGTCGGCACCGTGTGACCGATCGTGCCCGTCATGACCGCCCTCGATCGAGCTCGAAATTCGTAACTCCTAGACAGTTTCACGCTACGGATGCAGAAAAGAACTTGATCGCCGGCTAGTCCAGCGTCTATGTGCGAGATTTGATGACCCCCGAAAGATCATAGAGCGAGAATTTAAAGAAACCGTACCGGAAGCTTGGTTTACGGTCGCCAGAGCAAAAACTAGAAATTCTCTGCGGATTCTTCACGGTGGCTTCCAAACTTGGAGGAGAGCCGCACGGTGGTCGCGCGCTCCTGTTGCCTCTCTCGCTGGACGGTGAAAACGCCTGTGGAACGCTGCCCACGGGTGCCTGACTCTCGGCTGAGGCTAGGTCGCCGCGGTGGCGATCGTCTTTGGGCAAAGGAGGTCGGAGCTCGGGGTTTCTGGCATTGGGGAGGTGAAGTGCGAGCTCAGGTGGCTGTCTAGCAGCTCAGGGACAAAGGAGGAGATGGTTTTGCTGGTTTTCCCGATTGAGCAGAGTTTGAATTGAATAGAATTCAGATTGGGGTGGGTTTGAGTGAATTTCAGCACAAGTTCAGTTGTGAATTCAAATAAAGTTTGAATTCGTCACACTTAGCTCATGTCAAGATCAACTCCGAATGGAGTGAAAATTGGTGTGGTGTGGTGATGAACACTTCAAATGTGTGCCAAAACTGAGGCCCTTACAGGGGTGAGGTCCGGCACCGCTGGACACGTGGCGCTCTCGGAGCTCACCCCTACGGAGGGGGTGAGGTCCGGCACCACTGGACACGTGGCGCCCTCGGAGCTCGCCTCTGAGGAAAAGGGAGGTCTGGCCCCGCTGGACACTTGGCGCCCTCGGAGCTCGCCTCTAAGGAGAGGGGAGGTCCGGCTCCGCTGGACATGTGGCGCCCTCGGAGCTCACCTCTGAGGAGAAGGGAGGTCCGGCCCCGCTGGACACGTGGCGCCCTTGGAGCTCGCCTCTGAGGAGAGGGGAGGTCCAGCCCCGCTGGACACGTGGCGCCCTCGGAGCTCGCCTCTGAGGAGAGAGGAGGCCCATCCCTGCTGGACACGTGGCACCCTCGGAGCTCGCTTCTGAGGAGAGGGGAAGCCCGGTCCAGCTGGACACGTGGCGCCTTCGGAGCTCGTCCCTCCAGAGGGGGCGAGGTCCTTAGGCGGGTTTTTCCTCCTGTGCACGGGGATACCCGGTACTGAGGGTACCGACACAATTTCCCCAAATTTTCCCCACATTTGGGGGGGTAAAATCCCCAAGGCTGCCGCACATAACTGAAAAAATAATTTTGTTAAGGTCCAAAACAAATTGAACAGGACTCTTATTTGAGTTCCAATTGGAGTAGGACTCTCCCCCCCCCCCACATAAATAGAACCCAAAACCCCCCTTGGCTGTAACCCGTTTCCTTTTTTCCTCTCCCAAGTCGAAGACTTGGAGGCCCTAGCCCCCAACTCGCCGAGTTGGACACACACCCCCCCCCCCCCCCCCGTCGCCGGAGTTCAGTCGCCGGTGAGCCCGCCAACGAGCCCCATCACGCCTCGCCGTCACCGGAAAAGAGCCGACGATCATAAGGGAAGTGAGGTAGGTCTTCGTTACACATCTTACAATGTTGTCGCTGTTTCTACGCATTCGTTTTCTTCGCTCCCTTCGAACAGAAACTTTTTCGTGTGGACAGATCACGTCTTGATTGGGTTTTGACGGTGGAATTGATCTAGATCTTGAGTCAAGATCATCACCACGTCCACACTTGATCCCTACACCCTTGTTCAACATAAAACCTCATGGAAGCCCATTAAAACATGCAAGAACACGTACAAACTAGTTTAATAAAACAGCACCATAGGATTTGCATTCATCTACACCATTGCATCTTGAGTAGAGTTGTGCATGATGTTTGATTTCTGTAAATTTTGTATGTGTGTGGTCGTGAGTAGAAGGACAAGCTCAGGAAGCCATCTACGAAGAACTACAGTGCCAAGACTTCGAGACGCTTGAGCAACAAGAGCCACGGGAGCAAGGCAAGTGCCCCTTGACCATATTGATCCCATGTTTTGAAACTGTTTTATTTGTGAAAACTCATATGCTTGAGTCAACTTGATGGGACACCCTTTTATAGGAGTTTACTAGTTTTATTAACCATCCTTGTCGCCGGGAGAGTTAATGAGTCGGGTATGGTCGTTTTTCCTTTTGCTTCGCTTAATCCACAGGATACAGGAAGCTGAATTAAAACATGGTTACTTACTGCACTCATATGAATAATGATGATTGGAACTTGATGATGTTAATGAGCATGAAATCAGGGGAGATCTAGGCAAGCTTGGTTCGTGGATGTTGCTGAATGAGATGGTGGTTTACTTGCTGTAGATCTAAGGACCGGTTCATGCCAGCACATGCCAGGAAAACAGTGCCACCACAAGGTCAAATATGGGTACGGCTTAGCTGACTAATTAGTTGTGTTGCTAGCTTGTTATGGACCATGGATGGCGCGGGGAATGGGAGTCGAGAGGGACTGCCCTGGGAACTGCATGGCACAAGAGGGGGCCCGTGAGTGGGAGAATGGTGATTCGAGCCTGCCGGTGAAACCTCATTGACCATACATCTAGTAGCCCCTTTGTAAAGGCTATTTTGTGATCTCTTGGCCATAGACCGACGGTTGTGTACTGGTATAATGGAGGTTCTGCAGTCGCCGACGGGTGACGAAATCACAAACTTGTGGGTAAAGTGGTGCCACCTCTGCAGAGTGTAAAACTATCATGATAGTCGTGCTTCCGGTCACAAGCACCTGGCCAACTCACATGATTAGAGGGAAAACATTGGATGGACGTTTGGTATGGTTATGGTATGGGATTGGTTTTGGGACTGTTTTGAGTCATGACATTGAGTTTGGTTTCAATTATACGAATATGAGATGGTTATGAATGTTTATGAGTATGAGATGAACTTGAGAAAGGTTAATGGCTGTTTGAGACTTGATAAATGGTGAATTATGATGGAGAATATGATGCTGAATTACTTGGTCATGTTGGGATAAATACCACTTAGAAATAGTTGCTGTTTTTAATCATATTGTGAAACAAAATTTGCTTGATGCAATGAGCCCTTTTTATTCCTACCTTGTTGTAAGCTACATGTCATACTTTTCCTGCACTTGCTAAGTACGACATGTACTCTACCTTGCATTATCACATAAACATCAGCAACAGGAGAAGAGTACTTTGAGGACCATGAGGAGTACTAGGCGTGCGAACTACCGTCAACATGCCTGTGGAGTTGAAGATGGAGCCACTGCTATTTAGTTATTTCCGCTGTCGTTTAGAGACTTCCACTGCAAGAATAAATTAGAGATTCATGAGTGAGACAATTAGTCGATGTAATAAAGTACTTAAACACTATTTATTCATGGTTATATTCTGAATTCAGTTTGTGGATTACATGTGTATGTGTGATGAACATCCTGGGCACACATATGCATTAACTTGGTTCTGTTTTTGTAACCAGGTGTCACAATGTACTCCATGAAGACCTTATTCATGAGGTACATAAAGTATGCAGGTGCATTAGTCAACCCAAATGACATAACGGTATATTCATACGAACCATACCGTGTTCGAAATGCCGTCTTGGGTATCTCGGAGGGCTTAATCCTCAGCTGGAAGTATCCCGACCGAAGATCAATCTTGAAGAAAGTTCGGGCACCTTTCATTTGATCGAATAAGTCTTCTATGCGGGGCAGCGGGTATTTATTCTTGATCGTCACTTTGTTGAGAAACCTATAGTGCACACACATCCTTTGGGTCCCATCTTTCTTGTCAACGAAGAGCACGGGGGCTCCCCAAGGTGACAAGCTTGGTCGTATAAAACCCTTATCTAGCTGCTCCAGAATTTGCTTCTTGAGTTCCACTAGTTCATTAGCAGTCATCCTATATGGCCTCTTCGCTATAGGTGCAGTTCCAGGTACTAAATTAATGGCGAATTCAATGTCCAGATCAGGTGGCATACCTGGAAGTTCTTTCGGGAACACATCTGAATATTCTCGAACCACCGGAATGCTTTCCAATGTCGCTTCTTCGATGTGGTTCAACACTGCCTTCTCGGTTGCAGGTTGGGTTGCCTCAAAGTCAATACGAGTACCGTGCTCACTCGTCAACAGCACGATCCTTTGAGCGTATTGAATTACTCTGTTATACTTGCTTAACCAGTCCATTCCAAGTATTATGTCAATCCCTTGGGATTCCAAGACGATAAGGTTGGAAAGAAAGTCTA
Source organism: Neostapfia colusana (assembly GCA_030760725.1). NCBI lineage: Eukaryota > Viridiplantae > Streptophyta > Magnoliopsida > Poales > Poaceae > Neostapfia > Neostapfia colusana. The sequence goes on from JASWHV010000015.1 coordinate 71,569,959, forward strand.
CCCCCCTTATTTTAAGGCTTACTTTCGAACATACTATATCAGTCCTCATCTCTCCACCGGGAGAATTAACCAACATAGTTCGTTTCATGTGGGATATGGGCAGCTTATTCTTGGCAACATACTTAGATGAGATGAATGAATGTGATGCTCTGGAATCAAATAAAAAGGTGGCTGGGTTGGAGTGGGCGAGAAACATACCAATCACAACGTCCTCAGCTTGTTGTGCTTCCTCAGCGAAGATGTGATTCACATTGCCACGAGCATAGTTCTGCTGTCCACGGTTACCTTGCATAGCTCCTCCATTCGGCCGTGGATTCTGCTTAGGTGTGTTTCTCAGTTGTCCAAGGCCTTTCTTCGGGCACTGATTTGCAAAGTGTCCCGCCTCTCCGCATGAAAAGCATGCCTTATTGCCCATAACAGCAGGAATGTTGGGGCGAGCCTGGTTTTGAGCATAGACGCCCATATTGGGACGGGGCGCAAGAGGCATGGGCATATGAGGTGCTTGCATAACCAGACGTTGCTGCGGTGGCTTATTAGAGCAAGGTGGATTTGCAGGGCGAAAAGTAGAAGCGAACGAGCCATAGTGTGGTGCAGCTGGTGGCATGAAGTGGGGACGTACATTACTTCCTTGTGGCTGTACTTGATACGGTATCTTCCTCTTGCCCTCTTGTTCAATCTTGCGGATCTTGCTCTCAACCACTATAGCTTTGTCAAAGAGCTTTTGAAAGTTTGCATAATCATTTTTGAGCAGCTGAACTTGAATTTCATTGTTCAATCCTCTCATGAACAAGTACTTCTTTCTGTGATCCGAGTTGACATCCTCTGGAGCATACCTTGACAGCTGCGTGAACCTGTTGAGTTACTCATTCACGCTCTTCCCTCCTTGACGGAGACCTTCAAACTCTTGCCTTTTAAGCATCATGACTCCTTCAGGGACATAGTGAGAGCAGAAACTCTCCTTGAATTCAGCCCAAGTGATTGTCTCCTGGTTGACATGAGCATTGCAAAGAGCATCCGACCAATCAGCGGCTACTCCCATAAGCTGGTGTGATGCGAAAAGAACTTTCTCCCGATCATTGCACTAAACAATAGCAAGCTTCTTTCCCATAGACTTCAGGCCAATCATCAGCCTCCATAGGATCATTGGCTTGTGCAAAAGTAGGCGGCCTAGTCCTCATGAACTCTCCCGATCTGTTGTGAGCCAGCGGTGGTTGCGGTGGCGACGATGGGGGTGAAGGAACAGGGTTAGGGTTGTTGTTGTTGTTGGCCTGCAGCTGACCCAACATTTGTATCATAGTTTGCATGAGCTGGTTCTGCATAGCCATCAGCCTTTCGAGGTTGCTTGCATCAGCCCCAGGGTTGGCATTTTCAGGAACTTCCACATTGCCATCCTCATGTGGTTCATTGTTACCACGAGTGTTCCTTCGCCGGCGGTTGGAATTTTCCCTCACCATCTGTGAGAAACAGTAAAGTAGGAAATAAAGATTTAGATTGATCCTCCAACTATATGCATTAAGGTGTTTGAACTAAGCAACTTCTTTTATTAATTTCAGCCTATATGCGGATGTGAACAAGTGTCGAAGCATCTCACATCTCTCCACTATGTGTGGATGTGGACATTCGCCGAAGCGTCCCACAACTCACACCAAGCACACAAACACAAGCAATCATAATTCAGCACACCACTATTATTCATGCTACCACATCTAAGCATTTTTATTACAACTTTATTCAATAGGAAACCTAAACTTAATCGTGAGAACTGGTGCTGTTCTCGCCATGTGACGGGGGTGGTCCATACATGGGCGCACGCCATGGTGAGTCGGCAGTCCATATAGGGATAGATAATGCTGGTGCTCCATTTGTTCCCGCGTTGGCATGAGTCTCCTCTTGTTTTTCCAGCAAGTACAGCTTCTTGCGGAGGTAACGGATCTCTTCTTGTGCGCTTGCATAGCGGTTTCCCAACTCCATGAACAACCTCTGAGACTTATCAGCAGCTTGTGGATTGGAAAGAGATCCTCCATGGGGTCCAATGATCTCCCTTGTACCACTCTTCCCACGGGTGCAGCTCAAAGATAGTGTTCTCAAGATGCTCACGGAAGGCGTAGCACAGTCCCGTGAGTGCATCCCATGCAGCATCATCAATAGCTTCTGCCCTTGTATCTCTCCATGTGGGTGCGAAGTGCTGCGTGACAACCCTACCATTAGATAGGATGGTTACCTCAACCTTTCACTCTTCATGTCCGAGACGAGGGACTTTCTTGAGGAGATACTCCGGGTACAAGCTGCAGCAATCCAGAAACTCTCTAAGCTCCTTGGATATGTGTCCTCCCTCCATCCCGTCTGTCCGGAATTCCTGAACAGAACGGATGGCCCATTCATCAACTTCATTCTCGGCCTCAGCGGGGGGTGGATCCTCTTCAGATTCATCTCATTCTGACATAGCTTCATGAGCCTCCGTTGGGTGTAATCCCATGTGAAATTCCTCCTGAGGTGCGTACCAATGCTGCTGTTCTTGTGGATCATCTTCCATATCATCTTCGATTGGTTCCATCTCCTCCGGATCCTCTTCCTCATACATGGAGCTACTGACTTCATCTTCCTCACGAGGTTTCATCTTCACCTCCTCCCAATATGGTCCATCGGACACCTCAATGGGGTTAAGTGCACTCCCATGTGGCGGTGGACAGGTTCTCATGCGTGCTGTGCTCCTAGTCACCGGCATCTATAAATAAGACATGAGAAACTTTAGAGGAGGAAGAAATAACTCCAAAACTTCAGAAGCTATGAAGCAAGAAAACAAAAGTTTGGCTGTCCAAAAGAAAATAAGAAAGAGGGGATGAAAATAGCACTTTGCGGTGGCTGAATTGACTAGTAAAGTGCAGCAGCAAGCAATTTTCGAAAATAGCAGTTTAGAGGGGTGTTCCTATGTGTTTTAGAGTGTCCATTCTACCTAGGCTTGTGTCCTACGGTCAACGTGGCTCTGATGCCAATTTGTGACACCCGGTTCCGAAAATGAACCAAGTGAATGCGTATGTGTGCCCAGGACGTTCATCACACATACACAGCTTTATCACAGACTGAATTTCAGAATATAACCACGTACAAATAATGTTTAAGTACTTTATTACATTGACTCATTGTCTCACTCATGAATATCTAACTTATTCTTGCAGCGGAAGACTCTAACGACAGCGGAAAATGACTAAGACAGCGGGCTCCAACTTCAACTCCACAGGCATGTTGACGGTAGTGCGCACACCTAGTATTCCACCTGTTCCTCGAAGTACTCTTCTCCTGTTGCTGAAGTATATGTGGGAATGCAAGGGTGAGTACATGTCATACTCAGCATGTGTGGGAAAAGTATGACATGTAGCTTACAACTAGGTAGGGAATAAAGAGGTTCATTGCAGCAAGCAAATTTATTTCAAGCATGGTAAAAATAGCAACTATTTGTAGGTGAGTTAGATCCCATCACAACCAAGTAATTCATCAACATTCCTTCATCACAATTCACCATTTATCAAGCCTCAACCAGCAAATAATGTTTCTCAAGTTCATCTCTTACTCATAAATATTTATAACCATCTCATTTGCATATAACCGAAACCAAACTCATTGTCATGACCCAAAACAGTCCCAAAACCCATCCCAATGACCATACCCGAATAACCATCCCATGTTTGGCCTATAATCATGGAAGTTGGCCAGGTGCTTGTGACCGGAAGCATGGCTATCATGATAGTTTTACACTCTGCAGAGGTGGCACCACTTTACCCACAAGTTCGTGATTTCGTCACTCGCCGGCGCCTAGAGAAACCTCCATTATAACACTACACAACCGTAAGTGTATGACCAAGAGATCACAAAATAGACTTTACAAAGGGGCTACTAGGATGTACGGACCCACTAAGGTTTCTCTAGCAGGCTCGAATCTCCATTCTCCCACCGACGGGCCCCCTATTGTGCCATGCAGTTCCCAAGGCAGTGCTCATCAACTCCCATTCCTCGCGCCATCTGATGGTCCATAACAAACTAGCAACACACCTAATTAGTCGGCTAAGCCGCACCCATATTTGGCCTTGTGGTGGCACTGTTTTCCTAACATGTGCTTGCATGAACCGGTCCTTAGATCTACGGCAAGCAAACCACCACCATCTCATTCAGCAAAATCCACGAACCAAGCTTGCCTATATCTCCCCGATTCCATGCTAATTAACATCATCAAGTTCTCATCATCTTTAATCTTATGAGTGCAGTAGCTAAACACGTTTTATTTCAGCTGCCCGTATCCCATAAGTTGAGTGAAGCAAAAAGAAAAAATGACCATACCCGACTCTTCAACTTTCCCGGCGAAAGGATGGTTAACAAACTAGTAAACTCCTATAAAAGGGTGTCCCATCAAGTTGACACAAACATACAAGGTTTCGCAAGCAAAACAGTTTCAAAAACATGGGATCAATATGGTGAAGGGGCACTTGCCTTGCTCCCGTGGTTCGTGTTGCTCAAGAGTCTCGAAGTCTTGGTGTTGTAGTTCCTCGTAGATGGCCTCTTGAGCGTGTCCTTCTACTCACGACCACACATATACAAAGATTACAACAATCAATCATTATGCATAAACTTTACTCAAGATGCAATGAGGTGGATGAATGCAATTCCTATGGTGCAGTTTACAAAAATCAGTTTACACGTGTTCTTGCAAGTTTTAGTATGCTTCCATGGGGTTTTATGATGAACAAGGCTGCTAGGATCGAGTGTGGACATGGTTATAATCTTCACACAATTTGTAGATCAATTCCACCGTCAAAACTTGACCAAAACATGGTCTGTCCACACGCAGAAATTTCTGCTTGCAGGGGGTGGGGAAAACTGGTGCGTAGAAACAGCGGCGACGTGGTAAGAGGGGTAACAAAAACCTACCTTACTTCTTTTCCTTCTCTTCCTTGCAGCAGGACCTCCTTCCTTGCAATGACAGCAGCGGAAGATTTTCTATGGAGAATTATGAGGCTGCGGCTAGGGCAGAACATTGGGGGCTTCTTCTCCGGCGACGGAGAGGCATGACGGAGCTTCGACAGCGGCCGAAATCCAGCAAGGGGGGCGGTGAATTGAGCTGGGCAGCAGGAGAGGGCGGCGGCCAGGGCTTTTGCGGCTAGGGTGGCGGCTAAGGGGGGTTATTTATAAGGGGGAAAAGAGCTAGGGAGGCTAGGATTTTAGCAACCCAATTATCCAAGGACTGAGATTTAATTTTAAAAGAGGTGGGAGCTAGGGGTGGGATTTTATTATTTATTATCCATCAATGGCGGAGATTAATTAAGAAAATAAAAGCCCACAAAAAGGAAAAAGGGGGTGGCTAGGGTTTCCCTCCCTAAGTTTGGCGGCCGAAATTGGGGGGAAATTCCCCCCAAATGTGGGGGGAAAATCCCTAGGAGAATTTAGGGGAAAATCAGGAAAATTGGGAAAAATTAGGAAAATTAGGGGAGAGGGAAATTTGGGAGAAAATTGGGGAATTTTGGGGAAAATTAGGGGTGGCCAAATTTGGCTATTTTATTTATTTTTCCTTTTCTTTTATTTTATTTATTATTCTTTTCTATTTATTTTCATTATTTTCTATTTTATTTCCTTTTATTATTTTATTTGTTTCTATATTTCTCTCTTTATTAATTTTTATTTTTAAATGCTTCTCTATATGAAAAATGTATGCAGTGCACGGTAGTAAAGTTGAGTGTGTTACAACCACTCCCTCTCTCTCTCACTCCCCCTCTCTACCACTCTGTCTCTCTCTCCCTCCCTCTCCCCCTCACTCTCACTCTCTCTCCCTCTCCCTCCCCCGCACTCTCACTCCCTTGCCCTCTCCCTCCCCTCTCTCAACCACTCACTCTCACTCCCTCCCTCTCCGCCTCTCACTCTCACTCTCTCCCCTCTACCACCCTAAGTTTTTCTTAGATTAGAAAATAGAGAATAAAAAACAGATTACTTGGATATCCGAATGTCCATGTGCTGGGGGCACCTGTGGCGGGGCCAACTCTAACGGCTGCCACGTAGGGATCGGTATCTGATGCCCAGTCTATCGAGCTAAGACCCGTAATTGCAAAATATTAGAACATAGATATTAATGGAATGATATGAGTTTAAATTAAATTACATTGAATTACTTACCTCCATCACCGCCTGCATCTGAGCCATGTAGTTTGCCATATAGGCGGCCTGTTGCTTATGTGCGGCCCGGGCTATCTCCCTCTCTCTCTAGAGCTCCTCTCTCTCCCTCTGGATCTCGTCTCTCTCCCTCTGGAGCTCTATCTCTCTGGGAGAGACGATGACTTGTCTGGCCGATGGAGGAACTCTCGGCCGATGGAGTGACGATCGAAGGTCGTGCTACCCTCGAGTCGACAACTCCATCGAATATGGCAAACCTACAAAAGAATAAAATAATATTAATCAAAAAAGAAATATTGTAAAGAAACAAACAAAATGACCAACTAACCGTCCATGTGCCTTCCCGGCTCCGCTAGCGTACACGGGTTGAGGGTCAATTGCCACGTTTTCCCAATCGTACCCTTCCGCTTGTATCCTCACGACCTCCTGTCAATACTTTTCCTAAAAGCAGTGAAATTGTGTATTAGTAACGATAATAGTATTAGTAACAATTGAATTTATGAGTTTTGATAACTTACCAGTCGATCGACTGCGACCTGACTGTACTGCACAGGATGGGATGTGTCCTTATGACCCCACTTCTAGACTTCAGTGGCGGTCGGTACCTGACCGGTCTCGCGCTCCTATAGATATGTGTTAGTATGCTAATTATATTATGAATGCATACAATGAAGGGTTATTACTCTTATCTTGTATTTAGCCAAACGCTAATGGCCATTGGGGCCATAGTAGTGCTTCCCATCGGAACCTCTGCATCCACGAGCCCTCCTGGACATAGCGATGAAAACATTGCTAGCCCGCATCTGGTAGAGAGCTCGTTATGCTTCGGGCCGACTCTCTAGCCAGGAAATACTGACCTGCACATATTTATTATGTCATTGAAATACCAATTACATAACTAAATATTAACATAATTGAACACAAACATTTTATCTCCGCGTATTGCTCCTCCATCAAGTATGTGTCCGAGGCCCTCCTAAACGGCCCCGAGTCGTGCTTCTGATGCCGCTTGAGGTACTCGTTCAAGGCTTGAATACGAGCGTAGGACAACACCTGTGTTACAAGCTTCCGCGTCTTCCTGTTGAACACGGGAAAAAGAATAGGGGTAACTGTCAACGCGCGGGTCTACGTCCATGCAACACGACAGCATGGGGGCGGACGGCATGGGGAGGGAGGAGGAGAGGGTGGCGCGGCGGCATTGGAAGGGAGAAGGAGAGGGTGACGCGGCAGCCAGTGGCGCGACGGAGAGGGTGACGCGGCGGCGTGAGGACGGAAGAGGAGAGGATGGGACGACAACATGGCGAGGGAGGAGGAGAGGGTGGCGCGGCAGAGCGGGGAGCACGGCTTATCCTACGAGCGGAGTAGTCCTAGTTATATAGCACATACGATGGAGTATATACGTAACCGTCGTCAATTAAATAATTATACAATCAATCATTTAAAAACTATTCAATCAGTGAACCAATTCAGCATGTGAGAACAGTAAACTACTAAATAATTAATTAATGGACTAATACAAAATTTATTCCACTAATTAAACAATTATAACTAATAGACAATTTAATTCATCTAATTAATTAACTAACTAACTATTTAATAAACTAATTAAATAGCTAACAAATTAATTAATTAACTAACCAACTAATTAATTAACTAATATACTATATACTTAACTAATAAACTAATTACCTGACTAATTAACTAACTAACCTAATTAATTAAAGAATTTAGTTGGAGGTGGAGGTGGCCGGTGGCGGCCGGCTGCGGGCAGCGGCGGCCAGCCGGGGGCGACGGTGGCCGGCGGGGGCGGTTGCGGCCGGAGGCGGCGGGGCCGAGGGCGCGCGGGGCCGCGGGCGCTCGGGGCTGGTCGGTGGCGCTCTGCGAGCGGCGCCGAGCGGCAGGTGGCGGCGGTCGGGCTGTGGCGGTGGAGAATCGTGAGGTGCAGTGGCGAGCGTCGAGTGGCGGCGGGGAGGCGAAGACAGAGTGGGCCACGGCGCGACCCGTGAAGTATATGATTCGTTATTTACGACGTCTAGGTTAATTTACGATGGCCTTAGGGTTAGCCGTCGTAAATTAGTATTAACTTACGACGATCTTACTAAACTATTGTAAGTTAGTCTCAATTTACGGTGGTCTGAAGTGATCGTTGTAAACTACTTTGTTTACGACCGCTAATCCTGAGGCTGTCATAAATCATGTTTTCTTCCTATAGTGTATGGCTTCTCCGCTACTCACGTTCACACCCTCAGCATGCAGAGGAAGAAGATACACAGGGGGCCCTTCTTCGCCGCCAAGCCGGACTTCAAGAGGGCCTACGTCATGCTCCATGGCCCGCTCACTGTCAGGGCCGACCTCTTCCCCATCGACGTCATACTCACCGAGAGGGAGCAGAAAGCCAGCGCCGCTAGGAGGAAGATGGTGGAGAGCATCGAAGCCGACGGTGGGGATGCTATAGGAAAGCACTGGATGGAGGACGAGTGGGAGTTCTCCAGGGCCGGACGCGGAAAGGTGGTGTACGGGAACCCAATGAGGTTGGTGAGGAAGACAATAGGAGGCCGCAAGTTCAAGGAGGGAGAGGCCTGACTTGGGTGCCAAGTTCCCATGGTCCGACACACGTCTGGCCACCGAGAAACCACGGTGAGGATCTGGGTTCTCTGTATCTCTATTGATCTAGAAAAAATGTTTGCGCCAAATGTCTGCAACTTGCATGCCAACATTGTACATTTCACTAAATTTGGCATATTGTAACTTGTAAATGTTTCATACCCCGTTTCTGATGGCTGGTTTCGTTACAAATAAAAAAATTCACCACTCCATTTATATGGTATTCATCCCATGGTGCTAATTTGCTAGTTACAGATACCCACATCCTCCTTGCCATGCACATAACACTCTGATATAGGGTTGATCATGCATGCAACTATTAATGCACGTATAAAAGCATATGAATACAACCATGGTTAATAAGTCGCCGCTTAAGCAGTAAGGTGACAGAGAGGGCAAGGCATCCCCGTCGCCTTGGAAACCTGAGTAAGGTGTCCCTAAGGTGTCGGGGCGTCCTCGGGGCATCCCTGGGGCGTCAGCGAGGTGACTCCTTGCGAATAGATCGATAGGTTAAGGCCGGTCCAACCCAATAAGTCGCTTAAGCATCACTTAAATGGCTAGATCAAGGCGGGGGCGGGAGCGGTAGCAGGTTAATGCGGCAGCGGCGGGAGCAGAGGAAGGCGACGGTGACAGGAGCTGGGTAAGGCGCAGCGGCGCCCACGCAGGGGAAGGCAGCGGCGGCAACCAGCAGAAATGTGGTTCTTTGCCTCCCTCACTCTCTCTTTGTGCTTGCTGCTCCTGTGTTCCCTCTCTCACCAGTTCACCAATCAGGTAGTGCCACTCACAATGTTTTTGCTTGCTGCTCCTATACTTCAGGTATTGAACATTGATCATAAATCTAATTGAGAGTGCTGGTTCTGCTGATGCTCCTATGGATGTAGATGATTATGATTCCGTGGTTGATCCTAAACGAAGAGCAAAGTCCAATGGTCCAGGATGGAAGTACTGTTATTGGACAGAAATTTGGGAACCGAGACAAGATGACATGCAACCTTTGCAAGACTGTAACAACAGGGGGAATCAAAAGGTTGAAAGAGAATCTTGCAGATGGATATGCTGATATTGTTATGTGCTCCAAGACTACCACTGAGATTAGGAAAGAATTGATAGCTTACTTGGAAGAAATAAAAGAAGTAGACCAATTTTTCTAAATGATAATGCTAGTCAGCAATAGGAGCAGGGGAAGACTGGGGCAACTCTCGGATATATGTTTCTGTTATTCAGCCAAGCTCGGGGACACCTGCTAAAAGGACGAGACCCATCTTTGAGGTGAAAATCATAAAGAATACACAAGATACAACAAAAAAGTCTGGGAAAGTTGCGAGCATGCTCCGAAGAACTCTTGAACAAGTTGTGGATGATAGATGCTCTTCAGGACCACACCAAACCACCATTGAGGCTACCAGGAAATCTAAGGCTAACAGAAATTATATGAACAAGCAATGGTCTTTGTGGTTCTATTAGTGTGGTATACAATTTAATGTCATAAACTCGTGATAGTTTTATACTGCTTGTGAGGCTACTGCACAATATGGTTTAGGGTATGTGCCTACTAGTATGCATGAGATCAGGGAACCTCTACTTCATGAGTATGTAAATGATACAAGCAACATGAGGGTTGAGCATGAGTTAGCATGGAAGATTTATGGCTGCACACTTATGTCAGACGGATGGACTGATAGAAGAGAGCATCTTGATCAATTTTCTTGTCAACAGCACAGCTGGGACATACTTACTGGAGTCTGTTGATTCGTCAATTGAAGCACATGATGCAGCTATGCTAGCTAATTTGCTAGAGAAGGGGATTCTCCAGATTGGTAAAGAAAAAGTGGTTCAAGTAGTTAGAGATAACGGTGCTAAATATAAGATAGTGGACAGTATTCTAATGCAGCGGATTCTAACATTGTTTTGGACTCCTTGTGCAGCTCATTGTTTGGACCTCATGTTGGAAGATTTCATAAAGTTGAAAGATTTTAAGAAGTCAATTGTCCAAGACAAACGGGTCACCATTTTTTATATAGGCATGGAAGAATTCTTACATCAATGAGGGAGAAGACAGGTGGGATGGACTTGGTAAGACCTACACAAGCATCGAGACATCTTGAGGGGTATATTTGTGTATGAAGTATGGCAAAGACCGAAGCTGGAAAGAATGTTTGTGGCATTATTCTTGCTGAGATATTTTTGTCCTCAGTTGAAGATTGTATTAGAGCTTTGGCACCTCTTCTTATGTGAGTAGGGCGATTGATGCTGATGAGAGACCAGCCATTTCTGAAGTTGCAACTTAAATGGATGTTGCAAAATATAATATAAATGCTAGCTTACCTACCCAAAACAAGCAAGATTTGCTGAAAAGAATCTTGAACATTATTAAGCGCGGATGAGTCTCACAAATGGACCAGCCATTGTATGGAGTTGCACTTTATTTAAGCCCGGGAAAATTCTTTGCAACACAAAAGAAGGGGGGTGCTAGATATGTTGCTGAGCTAAAGAGTCGCTTCAATGATGTGCTTGCAAGAATGGAACCCGATGAAGATGTTGGGATCAAGATTGATGAGTATGCAATGCTTTACGATGACCAACGAGGGCCTATATTTTCGAACGTCATGTTACTACAACAAGTTCAGCTAAAAAGCCCTGGTACGTATTGATGTTTTGCTTGCTATTTTCTCCATGTTGATTCTTTTCAAGTTGCTAACTAATATGTGTTGCATTTGTCATTCTGTTGATTGGTGGCGTTCATATGGTGGTCGAGTCTTTGAATTGCAAAGATTTGCAAAGCGTCTAGTTAGTATTTATGTTTCATCGCCTGGTTGTAAGCGGAATTGAAATACCTTTTAATTTTTAATTATTGGTGTAACACCCTCAGAATTACTATCATGCATTGCATACATTTCTCATATAGAGAAGCATTTAAAAAGAAGAAGAAATAAAGAGAGGAATATAGAAGCAAATAAAATAGTAAAAGGGAATAAAAATAGGAAATAATGGAAATAAATAGAAAAGGAAAAGAAATAAAAAGAAAAAGAAAAAAAAAGAAAAAAATAGCCAAATTGAGCCACCCCCAAATTCCCCTCCCCTAATTTTCCCAAAGTTTTCCCAATTCCTGATTTTCCCCAAATTCCTCAAAATTCCCCTAGGGGGATTTTTCCCCACATTTGAGGGGAATTTCCCCCCAAATTTTGGTCGCACCAAATTAGGGGGGAACCCTAATGGGCCCCACCCCTTTGCTGCAACCCACTAAGGGGGGAACCCTAGCCGCCCCCTTGTTGGATTTTTATGGGCTTTTATTTATCAATTAATCCCAGCCATTGGTTGAAAATAAATAATAAAATCCCAGCCCCTAGCTCCCACCTCTTTTAAAATTAAATCTCAGCCCTTGGATAATTGGGTTGCTAAAATCCTAGCCACCCTAGCTTTTTTCCCCCTTATAAATATAGCTCCCCCCTTAGCCGCCACCACCCCTCTCTCCTTTTTTGGCCGCCGCCCCTCCCACCCTTGCTGCCAAGTCACCGCCCCCCTGCTGGAGTTTGGCCGCCGTCGATCTCCGTCACGTCCTGCCCTAGCCGCAGCCTCATAACTCTCCACGGAAAATTCTCCACTGCTGCCATTGCAAGTAAGGGGGTTGCTGCAAGGAAGAGAGGAGGAAGAAGTGAGGTAGGTATTCGTTACCCCTATTACAACGTCGCCGCTGTTTCTACGCACCCGTTTTCTTCACCCTCTACAACTAGAAAATTCTACGTGTGGACAGACCATGTTTTGGTCGATTTTTGACGGTGGGATTGATCTACAAAGTGGGTCAAGATCATCATCACGTCCACACTTCATCTCAGCAACCTTGATCATCATAAAATCCCATGGAAGCCTATTAAAACATGCAAGAACACGTGCAAACTGATTTTATATAACTGCACCATAGGAATTGCATTCATTCACCTCATTGCATCTTGAGTAAAGTTTGTGCATGATAATCGATTGCTGTAAATTTTGTATGTGCGTGGTCGTGAGTAGAAGGACAAGCTCAAGAGGCCGTCTATGAGTAGCTACAGCACCAAGACTTCGAGACGCTTGAGCAACACGAGCCACAGGAGCAAGGCAAGTGCCCCTTGACCATATTGACCCCATGATTTTGAAACTGTTTTTGCTTGCGAAAACTTGTATTCTTGTGTCAACTTGATGGGACACCCTTTTATAGGAGTTTACTAGTTTTGTTAACCATCCTTGTCGCCGGGAAAGTTGATGAGTCGGGTATGGTCATTTTTTCTTTTTGCTTCGCTTAATTTACGGGATACGGAAAGGTGAAATAAAACATGTTTAGCTGTTACACTCATATGAATAGTGATGATGAGAACCTGATGATGTTAATGAGCATGGAATCGGGTAGATCTAGGCAAGCTTGGTTCGTGGATGTTGCTGAATGAAATGGTGGTTTGCTTACCGTAGATCTAAGGACCGGTTCAGGTGAGCACATGCCAGGAAAACAGTGTCACCACAAGGCCAAATATGGGTGCAGCTTAGCTGACTAATTAGGTGAGTTGCTAGCTTGTTATGGACCGTTGATGGCGCGTGAAATGGGAGTTGAGGAGGGCTGCCCTAGGAACTGCATGGCACAAGAGGGGGTCCGTGGGTGGGAGAATAGAGATTCGAGTCTGCCGGTGAAACCGCAGTGGGCCCGTACATTCTAGTAGCCCCTTTGTAAAAGCTATTTTGTGATCTCTTGATCATACACCAACGGTTGTGTACTGGTATAATGGAGGTTCTCTCTAGTCGCCGACTGGTGACGAAATCACGAAGTTGTGGGTAAAGTGGTTCCACCTCTGCAGAGTGTAAAACTATCATGATAGTCGTGCTTCCGGTTACAAGCACCTGGGCAACTTCTATGATTATAGGCAAAACTTGGGATTTTTAGAAGGGATGGTTGTGGTATGGTCATTGGGATTGGTTTTTTGGACTGTTTTTGGTCATGACAATGAATTTGGCTTCGGTTATATGAAAATGAGATGGCTATGAATATTTATGAGTATGAGATGAACTTGAGAAAGATTATTGGTTGGTTGAGGCTTGTTAAATGTTGGATTATGATGAAGGAATGTTGATGAATTACTTGGTTATGATGGGATTTAACTCACCTAGAGATAGTTGTTGTTTTTACCATGATTGTGAAATAAAATTTGCTTGCTGCAATGAATCTTTTTATTGACTAACTTGTTGTAAGCTACATGTCATACTTTTCCTGCACTTGCTGAGTATGACATGTACTTGTGAGGGCCCGTCCGTCCCGATCACTCACGGGGACAGGGCACCTCGCCCGGGAATCGCATTGGGTGGTGTCGTGCGATGCGGCACCCAACAGCACACATAATAAAGCGTCATATTACATAAAACAAGCGGAAGCTTACAAAGGGTTGATTTTACAAATACTTCTCAAAATAATCTGCAGCGGAAGACTATTACAACTCACGTCTCATACCTATGCTAAGCAACAGAGAAGGTGTCCAGCCCGCGGACCCTTCTCACTAGCAACACTATCACAGTAGCAGCGGCAGGGGTTGTAATGAGTTCACCCCTCGGAGAGCTCCGAGTCTCATCAGACACCCGTACTTAGCAGCGTACAGTTATTACCTGCAAAACAACTTATGCAGTATCTGTGAGCATGAAGCTCAGCAAGACTGACCCGTCATCCTAGTCATGAAACTCTACATGATGAAAATAGATGGCTAAATATAGAAGTTTGCACAAAAGGTGATGCTCTTGAGCTAAAGGAGAGTCCTTACTTTCAGTGTTAAGCAACTTTTATAGCCCTCACGCAATTTACATCGAGACTCCACAATCAAACAAGAAACGCTTCATCTTGATGTCACTTGCTCGAGGTGAAAGGAACTTTAGTGAGCTACCCTAGACTCATACAGACCTTGCGCCATTACCGTCGAGACTCCACAATCAAACAAGAAACGCTTTGCCTCGACGCTACTAGCCCAAGGTGGAAAATAAATATAGTGAAAGTGTTGATCATTCCTCATCTCCATTATGAGGATTACTCACGAAGCATTATTAACTTTTCCTAGTTTATTACTACGTCACAACGCAGAGAACAAGTATGCTCGGTCCATTCCGCGAGTGACGGTGATTGCAATCAAATACACCCGGATGACACGACACGTACGCCCGTACTCGACGTTGCACACAACAACCATCACTGACGTCGTATGTGGCAACCTTTCACATGACACCCAAATGTCGAACCGGTCCCACCGACTGGGATTAAGTCTCTCTACGGCAAACCCTCATAGAGCCGACTTGTCTATCCTTTCAGCATCGGCATCAGACGGTGAGGTATGCCTCGACACCCAGGTTAACATGTTCCATCGGTTTCCTAGGTCCCATATAGCCAGTATGCATCCGGTACACAACTCAAACTTATCCAACGGGCCGCACACAAGAACGGGCCTTAATCGACTCAGACATAGACTAGGTTCACAAGACCACGTCCTTGATCCTTCCATCCACTGCCCGGTCTCCATTCCCAACTATGAGGATCGATTCCCAACTCTTCCGATTGATCCCCCTTAACCCCGTTTCACGAGTAGGAAACTGCCCACTCGAGTTTTGCTTCTTTTAATCCACTTTTGTTAATTTGAGATCAGCAGTTATAATCAAATGTTAACATACTCTACAGTATTCTCCAGGGTTTTCCAGGTCATGCATTTGGAGTTTCATACCATCTAGACTTAATGCAAGAAATTAAATGCTAGACATATAAAGTGAATACAAATAAAAACTTGTAAGTTTTGATGCAAACCGGGGCTTGTCTTTGTTTTGCAGGGGACTTATATATATGAAGTTAAGTTAGTGAAGACCACTTGGCTTGATCAAGTGCTTTCCTGCTCCCTTGACTTCCTTTCCGACGACTTCAAATCCTTCACGTAGATGCTACACGTAATGAATAAGCACATATGTTTATTTGTAAAGATCTTTGGCTACAAGTTCTAATGACAAGTTTTAGGAACTGGAACTCTGTTTAAGAATTTAAAATGACACTTGTGCTAGTGGTTTGGGTTTGGGTCTAAGTAACATGATTAAGTGTTAAGTGTTTTTCCCCTCTTCTATATTGATCACCTTAAGAGGTTAAACAGAACAGGGGTGATCCAGAGCTCCAATGGGGCTAAGAATTTTTATGTGGGTTGCTTGTCACAAGAAAACACTCTGGACCAATATTTGGAATTATCCAATGAATAGCTCACTCATAATAATTCCCTACGCCTTTAGGCACAAAGGAATTAATTCTGAATAAACTTGCATGGTCATGCCAAACTTAGTGAACTACAATTTCAATTATAGTTCATAGGTATTACATGAATTTTCCTAAGATTTTTGGAGCTAATAATTCCCCAGAACTGAATTTCCAAGTTCTGGAACTTCTTTGGAAATGTTTCTGTATTTAATTGAATACAGCAACTTTAAATCTGAATTGCCCTGAGCAAATCACTCCAATTGAGCTGAAATTTTTACAGGAGTTCACTAACATCCTAGAGAATACTCTGGCAAAATTTGAGGACTTTTGGATTAACCAAACTCCCTCAAAAATTCTTTTGCTTAAAATTTTTAAAGAATTTTCCAGAATTAAATAATGAGTCTCATACAAATTGGGTTTCATATTTGGAGAGTACTCTATTAGAGGAACCCAACAAAATTTGTTTCACAGTTTTCGGATTCTCCTACCCAAAGTTGTGGCCCTCCAAAGTTCAAACTAGGAACTGAAATCCCAAAATGTTCAAATGCCTGCCAGTGGGTCCCACCTGGCAGGCCTTCTCCTTCCTCGCGCCAAACAGGGGCCGCGGCGGCGCCCTCCGGCGAGCATCACAAGAATAGCTTTCCCGTCCCTCTCCTGACCTCAGACTAGCCGCCCCACCCTAACTCGCGACGCTGAACTCGGCTCGGGTGTCGCCGGCGGCCGTAGACCCCCGGAACGGGGTGTCCGACGGTGGCAGCGGCTGTTAGGGATCCGGCATCGTTGGGAATGCGCTACACCGCATCAAAATGGTTGGGAAATGAGCGGAGAGCACCGTGGGAGCTCGAGGGTGTCGAAAATGGCCGCCAAACCCCGTAAAAAGGTCGGCAACATGGAGCTCCACGGTGACCCGGGCTGTTTTTCCATGGCGGCCCGAAAAACAGCAAGAACCCGGTCATTTCTGGACCATATAACTCGGTTCTTGGTCGAGGAGGACCGCTAGGAGTTGAGGAAGGTGTGTGCAAGCTCGCCCGAGCTGGGTTGGACTGTGCGACTCAAATTTCGGGGTAGACCGACACCTACCCGCATGTACTAGCTTTCGGGAATCTGGGAAATTCTCCACGCTAGATCGATCAATTGCCATGAAGGTTGCACTACACGATCTGGAGGTTAAGGTGCACCTTTTTTGTGTAGAGAACGGGCGGTGAAAGCGGCCGTGGTGTGCTGTCCACGGAGACCAACTTCGGTTTCCCGCCGGTGAGCCTCGGTTCTCGGCGGCGATCGTCCAATTGTGGCCAAATGAAGCGACAACACAGCGAAGTAGCGAGGTGGGTAGCTAGCGCACGCATTGGCACTCACTTTTGCCGTGGATCACTCACGCAGTGGAGGGGCGACGCTGGTTTGCAACGGGAAGAACGGAAGCGGCCTTGGCAGGCCTCTGTTGTGCGCGAGAGTGGAAAACAGAGGGCGACGAGCGAGCTGCGGTGATAAGAGCGAGGAAGCAGGTCGCCAGCTCGACGATCGTGAGGGAGAGGTGGCTCTGGTCTGCCCCGGTGTCGCACGGTGAGAAAACCCGAGGCGTCGCGGTGGCGCGGTTACTTCGCGGGTAGGAGGAAAAACAGAGACTGTAGACTGCCCAAACTGAAGATCTTTTGCACACTGAACTTCTCCCAATGACATGTGGGCCCCACAGGAAGTCCCTCCTCATCCCTCAGAAGATTTCCAAAATTTGGCAAGTGACCAATTCAAATGTTTGGAGTTGAATAATGAGCAGCATTTGGATACTTGGACAAATTTCATCCAAATTCAAATGTATATTTGAACCCCATGCACATTTAACTCCATTTGGAAAAATGGGTAGCAAATATTTTCAAAAGTTGATGAAACTTTGCTTACCCACTAATTTGGACCTAAGGAATCTAAATATGCAACTTGATTCTTGTGTTAGCTGCTGCAAACAAGAGTTTGAACACAACAGTTTTGAATTCCCATTGTGTCCTCCCTCATTTAAATTTGGTTTGATCCTTTAGTTCCAAATCTGATTTTTAAACCCTTCCTTTGCACTTGAGTACTTCACTTCTGGGGTCTTAATACACCTAGGGTCCAAACATGCAAGTAACCCTAAGTTGGTTTTTGAACAACCTCTCATGTGTTATCATATGTGTAAAAAGTTTAAACCAATCCCCTTTTTCATACACATGACATCCACATTTGTGCAAACTCATGTTTCTTTGTATTCACATTTTTGGGACCTTTACATTCCCCCCCCCTTAAAAGGGAATCTCGTCCCGAGACTACAAAAGAAAGATGAGGCGGAAGGTAATTACAAAATTTACGACAAAAGTTCCGGATAGTTCTTGTGGATGTAATCTTCACTCTCCCATGTCGCTTCTTCTGGTGTGTGATTACTCCACAGGACTTTGTAAAATTTTAAAGTCCGATTTCGAGTGATCCGGCGCTTCTCGTCAATAATCTTGATGGGATGCTCGGCGTAGGTGAGATCCGGTCGTAATATCTCCATCGGCTTCTTCAAACACTTCCTCAAGTGTGAGACATGGAATATGTCATGGACGTCCAATAAAGATGGTGGCAGCTTCAGACGGTAGGCTACCGGTCCACACCGTTCTGTAATAATGAACGGACCCACAAAGCGAGGAGCTAGCTTTCCCTTGACCCCGAATCAATGAATTCCGTTCATCGAGGATACTCGGAGATAGATGTGATCTCCGACTTCAAAGCACAAGGGTCGGCGTCACTGGTCCGCATAACTCTTCTGGCGAGATTGAGCGGCTTTGAGGTTTTCTTGAATCAGCTGGACTCGCTCTTCGGCATCTTTTACAAGATCAATGCCGAAAATCACCCTCTCGCAAGATTCACACCAATTGAGGGGTGTGCGGCACTTCCTGCCATAAAGTGCTTCATATGGTGCCATTTTAATACTGGATTGGTAACCATTGTTGTAAGAGAACTCCGCTAAGGGCAAATGGTTATCCCAATTCTTTCCATGATCTATGGCGCATGCTCTCAGCATATCTTCTAAAATTTGATTCACCCTCTCCATTTGACCGTCGGTCTGAGGATGGTATGCTGAGCTTCTGATTAACTTTGTTCCCAGAGATTCATGTAGTTGCTCCTAGAAACGAGCAACAAATATTGAACCTCGATCTTATATGATGGTTTTGGGGACTCCGTGTAAGCACACAATCCTTGAGAGATATAACTCTCATATTGTTTAGTTGAAAATCTTGTGCTCACTGGGATGAAGTGGGCTGATTTTGTTAACCGATCAACAATCACCCAAATGAAGTCATGCTTTATAGATGTGAGAGGCAGTCCGACACTAAAGTCCATGCTGATGTCCTCCCACTTCCATGCCGGAATGCTTAATGGTTGCAGCATTCCCGCCTTCTTAATATGATCAGCTTTGACTCGCCGACATGTATCACACTCGGATACATACTTGGCAATTTCTCGCTTCATCCGAGTCCACCAAAATTTTGTCTTCAGGTCTTGATACATCTTGTTGCTCCCTGGATGTATCGAGTACTTGGACATGTGAGCTTCATCCAGGATTTTTCTTCCTTAGATTCAGATTCCGGGGTACCACGATACGGTTGTTAAACCATAACACACCTTGCTCATCTTCCCGGAAACATTTCATCTTATCCTCATTGATTCTTGCCCGGATTTTCGCATTCCTTTATCTCTCTTCTGGGCTTGTACAATCTCTTCTCTAATGGTAGGCACAAGAGCAAGATTATACAACGCCCCATACGGAATCACCCGCAAGTTTGGTTCTTCATCCTCATCCGGAACAACTAGCAAGTTATTCACGTGGGATTTACGACTGAGTGCATCAGCCACCACGTTAGCTTTGCCCGGATGATAATGGATCTCGAGCTCATAATCTTTGATTAATTCCAACCATCTCCGCTGCCTCATATTAATATCCTTCTGAGTGAATATGTATTTGAGGCTCTTATGGTCGGTGTAGAGGTGTACTAAATTCCCGAGTAAGTAGTGCCTCCACATCTTCAACGCAAGCACCACCGCAGCGAGTTCCAGGTCATGAGTGGGGTAGTGCTGCTCGTGGTTGCGGAGTTGACGAGACCCATACGCGATCACGCATCCCTCTTGCATTAAGACACAGCCAAGTCCAATGCCTGAGGCATCACAATAAACATCAAATGGCTTTGTTGTATCCGATTGGGCTAACACCGGTGCCGTTGTGAGATGTTTCTTTAGACTTTGAAATGCCTCTTCACAGGCCTCTGTCCACACATACTTGCTGCTCTTCTTCAATAACGCTGTCATTGGTTTAGCCACCTTCGAGAAGCTGGGAATAAACCTCCGATAGTAACCCGCTAGCCCCAGAAAACTGCGGATTTGATGAACAGATGTTGGAGACTCCCACTTCAAGGCTTGCTCAATTTTTGTTGGATCTACGGCCACACCCTCCGCTGAAATAATGTGGCCTAAAAATGGTACCTTGCTGATCCAAAATTCACACTTGCTGAATTTGGCATACAGCTTATGTTCCCGTAAGCGTTGGAGCACAATGTGGAGATGTTTGGTGTGCTCCTCCTCCGATTTGGAGTATACGAGAATGTCGTCGATGAAAACCACGACGAACTGATCCAACTCTGGCATGAATACAGAATTCATGAGATACATGAAATGTGCGGGTGCATTTGTTAGCCCGAAAGACATGACTAGATACTCATAGAGCCCGTATCTAGTCGAGAAAGCCGTCTTCAGTATATCCTCCGCCCTGATTTTTATCTGATGATAACCGGACCGTAAGTCCATCTTGGAGAATACTTTAGCACCCACCAACTGATCAAATAATATATCGATCCGCGGCAATGGATATTTATTTTTGATCTTCACTGCATTCAGCGGCCGATAATCCACACATAATTGAAGTAACTCATCCTTTTTCTTCACAAAGAGGGCTGAACAGCCCCATGGCGATGAGCTAGGTCGGATGAACCCTTTGTCCATTAAGTCCTTTAGCTGTTCTTTCAATTCAGCTAATTCCTTCGGAGACATTTTGTACGGCCTCCGAGATATTGGTGTGGTTCCTGGTGCTAACTCGATCTTGAATACCACATCCCTTTTAGGCGGCATCCCTGGAAGATCATCGGGAAACACATCTGGGTACTCATGGACCACCGGAATATCCTCCAGTTTCGTGGTCACACTGTGGTACACCACTAGATTTTTAGAATCCACGGCTTCAAGTATGAGTGTTTGGAGACCGTGGATCGGAGAGTCCAAACTAACAATCCGTGGACCGATGTCAAGAACAGCCTCGTGGTAGTTCATCCACGCCATTCCTAAGATCACATCGATCTTCTGCCCCTCTAACACAATGAGGGTCGTGGGGTATAATTTTCCACCTAAGCACAAGGGTGCTTTGATCACTACTTCATTAGCGGCTATATTCCCACCGGGTGAGCGGATAAGGTAGTGATCTTTCGGTATAGAGGTGGAGAGCTCAGCTTTGCACACAAACAACCTGCTGATGAAATTGTGTGTAGCTCCAGAGTCAAACAAAGTTAACACAGGCAGTCCATTGAGGGTGAACATTCCCGCTAGCACAGGTGCCCCCTCTGGCACATCCTCTAGAGCTGTATGATAGATGCACCCGGATTTTGGTGCTGTTCCTTGAAGATGAGCACGGGGTTGATTTATACCCCGCTCCGGTGTAGTTTCTCTGTGGTGTATCCTTTCTGGACACTTCCTGCTGATGTGACCCAAATACCCGCACGTGAAGCACGGTTTCTCAGCTGGTTCAAGGTTGCTCGGAGTACGGACACTAGTTGTATTTTGCTGCGGCAAGAACATTTGAGGAACAGAATAACGCGGTTGCATATACCGTTGTTGCAGCTGTCCGACTTCAGAGTATTGAGTTGAACGACCCGAATGTTGCTGGAGTCGTCGAGCCGGCTGCATCAGCTGACAGTTCAAGGTACTGTCTACCACCCTGTATTTCTGCGGAGCACTACTGCTACTCTCCGGGGGTATATGGTTCTTTCTTTTCTCAGCCTGAACTTCCCGCTGAGCATCTTCAACCATGATGGCAGCACTCATCAATTCGTTGAAGTTCTTTCGATCAGCTAGAACGAGTCTTTCCTTTAACTTGGGATTGAGGCTGCGGAAAAACCATTCACACTTTTGTGCCTCAGTGTTCACATGTTGAGGTGCATACTGTGCCAGCTTGTTGAACACTCGCGAATGCTCGTATGCATCCCTCCCTCCTTGTTTTAAAACCAGAAACTCCTCGAGTTTCCGCGAATTATCCTGGAAGGAACATGATATGCAAGAAATGCCTTCCGGAATTCTGTCCATGTAAAATCATGTCCAGCTGGTAGGGAGACGAGTTGATTTGCCCACCATGCACTGGCGGACCCGTGGAGTTGTTGCGCCGCGTATAAAACCTTCTGATGTTCGGTGCATTGGAGCAACCCGAACTTAGACTCAATGGTACATGTCGAAGTGTGTAGTCGGCACTTCCCCCAGGCCTGCATTGGGCAGCCCGCGGAGGTTCTTTTTCGGAGGGGCTAGTCACTCGCGGAGAGCTTCAGCATTAGGGACGATCGAGGGAGAAGCTTGACACAGGGAGTTTTACGTGGTTCAGGCCGCCGGAGCGTAAAAACCTACGTCCACGGTGAGCAGAGGTGCTCGCTGTATTGCTTGCTGCTCAGAACCGGAGTCTTGAGCTTGAGGGTGAGTGATGTCTGGAGTGCGAGTCAACAGAGTTCAAACCCTTCCTAACGTTGCCTACCCGAGCCTTTTATAGTCCAAGGCTCGAGCGGCTTACAAGGTGGGCCCGGGGCCTGACAGGTGGTCCCGGGGAGATTTCCTGCCATCTACCGTATCTGCAGTTATGCCGGTAATTGTCTCTGGTGAAGGCTTCCGAGTCTTTGTTCTGCCGCCGTGCCCATTCCGCAAGCTAGTCGTAGTGGTTGATGATGGCAGGGGCGGCAGGGGATGTCTTGCCGCTGTGTTTATTGGCGGGCAGGCGCTGACACGGTGCGCCAGTCCGCGATGTGACTGGGTGCAACGGCACCTGACAGAGGCGTGCTCCGCGTCTTGGGAAGGCGCGGGCCTTGAATACCTTGTACAGGCAAGGTATGGCGCGTCTTTACTCCTGCTGCCTACAGCTCGGGGGCAGGCAGCGTTGCTCTGCTGGCCACGTGGCGGGTCCGGAGCTCTCCTCTGAGGAGAGGGAGGTCCGGTCCCGCGGGACACGTGGAGCCTTCGGAGCTCTCCTCGGGGAGTGGGGAGGTCCGGCTGTTGCTGGCCACGTGGCGGGCCCGGAGCTCTCCTCTGAGGAGAGGGAGGTCCGGCTCCGCGGGACACGTGGAGCCTTCGAAGCTCTCCCCGCGGAGGGGGGAGGTCCGGCTCAGTTGGCCACATGGCGGGCCCGGAGCTCTCCTCTAAGGAGAGGGAGGTCCGGCCCCGCTGGACACGTGGCGCCTTCGGAGCTCTCCCTGTGGAGAAGGGTGAGGTCCTTATGCATTTTCCCCTGTGCGCGTGGGTACCCCATATCGAGGGTACCGATAGTGGCCCCCGGGCCCATCTCGGGGGAGATAACGAGCCCGAGGTGGGGCCTCCGTCTCTTCCACTCCGCGCACTTTCTCTAAGTCCCGCATTGACTGTTGCCGGAGCACGAACAGTCGCGGGATCGTGGGAGCGTGTTCCCACTTGATGGTTGCTTTTACTGTGGCGGTTCCCAAGGCTGCCACTTCTGCGCGTAGCGGCGCTTTTTTCGGGAACCGCCGAAGCGCCTTGCCGGCTCGTCTCCTTGGGAGACTGACTTCTTGGCCCACCGCTTCAGCTGGACGACTTGGGTCCACTTGTCATCGACGCTTGGTCTTGGAGCCGAAGCGGTTGCCCAAGCGGCGTATTGGAAGAGTTTTGAATCGCTTTGAATCACACCTGGGAAGTTTTAAAAGGGGATCTTACCCGCATTGCGGCTTCCCTTCGCACTTCCCAGCGCTTGCACCTTCCTTGAGCTCTTGCGCCTTTGTCTTCCCTGTTCTTGAGCTCTCCCCTGCCATGGCTTCCAACCTGCTTCCGTCGCGTCTCTCTCGGTCGGCCGAGCTTGGACCAGTGCGCAGGCTGCTGGGCTGGCACACGGAGGAGCAGAAACGCCAGCTCCGCCAGGGATCTCTCCCCCTTCTCCCGGAAAAGGGGGAGATGGTCTTCTTTACTGCCTACGCCATGGCGGG
Source organism: Neostapfia colusana (assembly GCA_030760725.1). NCBI lineage: Eukaryota > Viridiplantae > Streptophyta > Magnoliopsida > Poales > Poaceae > Neostapfia > Neostapfia colusana. The sequence goes on from JASWHV010000015.1 coordinate 71,594,184, forward strand.
GTTCGTCCCGCCAATTTCTTCCTTCTTCGTCACGTTGCTGGAGACGTACGGTCTCCAGCTCCACCACCTTTCCCCCAACTCCTTCGCGATTGCCGCCGTCTTCGTCCATTTCTGCGAGATGTTTGTAGGGGTGCATGCTTCAGCGACGCTCTTCCGCTACTTCTTCATGTTGCGGACGACCGGGCGCAGCTCGAAGACCCAGCTGGGCGCGTACTATTTCCAGCATCGCCGCAAGGACCCGAAGGCCTCCGGGTACCTTCTACCTTTCAGTCCGTCGAGGTGGGAAAACTAGGGGGAGAACTGGGTGATCGTGCAGACAGACGAGCATGATCATCTGCAGCTCCCAACTGCCGGCCCAACCACCGAGCGTCGCTTCTGGGAGAAGGTCCCAGAGCTGGAGCAGGAGTACGCACCGGTCTTGGAGCGGATCCGGATCCTGGTCAACGAGGGGTTGACGTCCCTGATGGTGCTAGTGGATTTCTTGTCGCGCCGTATTGCGCCCTTGCAGCAGCGCAACCGCCCGGCATGGTACTACACTGGTGAGCACGACTGCACCAGGTTGGAGAGGGGTCTCGGCTCTGATCCTTCCGATGAGGAGTTGTACGAGATGGTGGGCAAGGTGAGCGGCGACTATGTCACCGGTGGCGACCTCGCCTTCTCGACCTCTGCCACTCCCCTCTTCTTGGAGCCACAGAGGAGGTCAGAGCTGCTGCGGAAGATGTCGAACCTCGATCACATTGGGATCGCCGTTCGTCAGGTTGGGGATACTCTCCGGGGCATCTTGATTCCAGGGACCGAGCGCTCCGGATCGGAGCACGAGGCCTTTGTCGCTGCCCAACCCGCGCCGAGGGCCGGCGGAACTCAAGCCACCGACAAGGGGAAGGGGAAGGAGCCGGCCCCCAGGCAGCCAGAGAAGAAACGCGCACGGTCTCCTCCGAGGGCGTCGCTTGCGCCGAGCCAGGGGGCCGGGGCACCCTTGCGCCCATCTCCCGGAGGCGATGGTCCGTCGAGTGGCGACCCAAAGAGACCCCGGGTGTCCCACTCCGGCGGGTCTCTTCCCGGACAGCGGCAGTCCGAGGAACCCCAAGCGTCCCGCCACTCTTCCTCAGGCGGAGGGGCTTCCAGGAAGGACGCCGGTGGGGCGACGCCCAGGAGTGTGCCGGGGGCTCAGACGCCACAGCCGGCGAGCGTTCTAGCCACAGGTCATGGCGGTTCTTCCCCGGCCCAGAGGCCGGGGCTACAAGCCCGTTGGAGCGCTCACGTCGCCCAGTAAGTGTTGCTCTTTCTGGCTTGTAGGAGTAGCGATCCCTTCCCCTCTCTTAGCCTGAGAGGTTTTTTTGCCTGCAGGGACTCACCGGCTGCCGGGGACGAGCCTATTCCCTGGCCATCTCCAGTTGGCGGAGGCTCCGCGCCGCAGCATCCGGGAACTGCGGTGGTTCCAATGGCCCCGAAGTCGGCGGGGGCTTCTTCTGTGCCGGCAGGTTCACCCTCTGCGGTGGTTGCGGCAGCACCTGTTCGTCCTCCTTTGCCAGCCCGGAAATCCGGTGCTGAGGCTGGAAGGGCTGCTGTAGGCGTAGATGCTGGCTCCCCCGGGTCAGCATCCTGCCTCAGTTGCCGAGGCACCAGCACCTTCGCCGGTCGTGGACGCGACAGGGGAGGTCAGGGTCACGACTCCTGCCCCCGCCGCCCCGCTGACCATGTGGGATGCCTTGGGGCGTGCTCAGACTGGCGCCCGACAGATCCAGGCCGCCTTTGAGCGGGAGCGGGGGGCGCTGGCTGGAGAGAGGGAGCGCCTTCTTAGCTGGGATCACCTCCTGCCGCAGCGGACCCAGGAGGCTAAGGCAGGGCTCGACTCGAGGCAGTCGAGGCTTGACGCCATGGGTGCTCTGCTCGATGCTCAGAAGAAAGCCGTCGGCCGCCTGGACTCAGAGACCCGGCGGCTGCGCGCTACCTTCCGCGAAGCTCTGGCCAAGGCCGAAGCCAAGGCCGAAGCGTGCTCTGCTGCCGTGGAGGAGTTGCGGCTACAGGTAGTTCGCCGAGAGTGCGCCGTCGCTGATCGGGAACGTGCCGTGGCGTCCGAGGAGGAGAAGGTTGCCGCACGGCTGAAGGTCAGAGAGGGCGAGCTGAGGGCTCGGGCCGAGGAGCTGGAGCTCCACGAGTCGGCTGCTGCCGCGAGGGAGGAGCAATCCTCCCGGGAGCGCCAGGCGGTGCTGGATCACGAGCTGGCAGCCCGCTAAGAGGTAGAGAAGCTCCAGGCTTCGCGGTCTGTCGAGGCCCAGGCGGTCTGGAGCTTTGTTACCGAGGCAAGGTCCGACTTGGTTCCTCTTGGTTTCAGCCCGGTGCGGATGGAGGATCCAGCGCAGGAGGTGTCTGGGGCAATCCCGGCGCTTGAGTTCATAGGCGCCAAGCTGGGCTGGCTCGAAGCGGTGATCGCCGATGAGCTTGAGGTGGAGGGACGAGGCCTAGCAAAGGAGGTCGCTACGCATGTGCTGGCGTGCTTCCGGAGCCAAGACCCTACCTTCTCTCTGGAGCCAGTCCGTCTAGGGCACGCCGTCGAGCGGGAGGAAGCTGCCAGGGCCGAGGTCGGGGATGTGGCTGCCCTTGTGGCCTCTAGGTTCAAACGGGAGTCCGGGCACTCTTAGGAATCTGCCCCCGCGGCCAAAAGGCCCTGTATCTTTTTTCCCTTTTTTCTTTTATTTTTGTTGAGTCTGTAGTCCAGCTCATGGAGCCTTGAATGAATAGACTCTTGTTATCTTCTGTGTCTGCGTGCTTTAGTCTTCTTCTTGGCTTGGCCTGACCAAGCCCTTAGCTCCACAAGGTACTCAGAGGCCTTCACCAATCTTGCAGCCCTGCACAGACACCTTCCCGGGGTCCTTATTGTGTTAAGGGCCCTGGAGGTCTCCGGAACTCGCCCCGTGAGAAGGGGGAGGTCCGGGTCTACCGACCACGTGGCGGGCCCAGAGCTCTCCTCTGAGGAGAGGGAGGTCCGGCCCCGTGGGACACGTGGAGCCTTCGGAGCTCTCCCCACGGAGGGGGGAGGTCCGCCATCTGCCGGCCACGTGGCGGGCCTGGGGCTCCTCCTGAGGAGAGGGGATGTAACACCCCAAAATCTTGTTAAGAGGGGAATTTAAAAATTTTTGGACGTGTTGCATGTTTTGCAACAATTTAGATTCAAACTGGAATTCAATTTAAACTCAAAACAGAAAAGAAATAGAAAAAGAAAAAGGAAAACAGAAAAAAAACCGGCCAGTGGGCCGAAACCCACCAGCCGGCCCACCCTGCTCCACGCCAGCCCGCAGCCGTGCGCGCCCCCTTCCTCCCACTGACAGGCGGGGCCCGCCAGCCTTTCTTCTTCCTCGCGCCCGCGCCGCGATCGGCCGGGACTCTCTCACCCGAATCAAAACCGATCGGGAATTCTCGCGTATCCCAGCCGATTTCCAGACCCCGAAGACTCCAGCTCGATCTAAACCAACCCGCCGCCCTCCCCCGTCTATAAAAACCCAGGCCTTGTCCCGTTTTTCCCACGCGATCCGCCGATTTTACTCCGGTGAGAAACCGAGCCCCTCCGGCGAATTCTGCCCGATCTGCGCTCGGAAATTCCGGTCTAACTCGCTGGTCTTGATCCACCGCCTCCGGGGAACCTCACAGGTGCAGAAAACTCGGTGGTTTGCGGTTCAAACACAGCGCCGACGAGCCTCGCCGTGAATTCACCTTGGACCTCGTCGCCGACCGCCTTCCAGGACCTCCGAGCTCAAGAAAACCCCCGAGGTGAGATCCCCGACCTCCCCTCCACCGATCTATGCCATGAAATCACAGTTCTAGGAAGAATTCCCGAAGATCCGAAACTCTCCGGCGAGATCGCCGCCTCCCGGCGCCGTGCGCCGCCGGGCAGCGCCGCCCGCGCTCGATCAGAGCGACGTGGCCGCTTGTGCGCCGTTTATTTTAAATCGCACGGTAGAGTTTAAATCCCCGCGTACCGGTTCGACGTTATAATCTCATCCGTCTGTTTTAAATCGGACGGTCCACGTCAGCCCCGCATTATAAAGACTGGAAATCTTACGTGCTACCCCCTGGGGTTCTCGGGAAATAAGAGCTAGCCCCGGAAACTTCTGATCTAGCCCCTGGAACTTGAGAAAATCATGTAAATTCATTTAAAAATCAGTTTTAGCCCCTGGACTTAATAAAAATTAGGAAAAACTCCTCTGTTATGAGTAGCTAGACCCCTGAAAATTGTTAAACTAATATTATAGACCCTGTAGTGGGGTGAGTTTACCTTTTTAACCCTGTTTGATATTTAATTTAGGAAATTGAATATGTGGATAGTATTTAAAATTTAAAAGTGGGACAAACATATTGTCAAAATTAAATTAAAATCTTTCTCAGTACTTAGAAAACTTTAGAGTGAGATAAAAATAGATTTTGGCTGAAATGAATCTGTTTAATTTATTATTCACATTTATTAGTTATAGGGACACATTTTTAAGTAAAGAATAGTTCTGAGAATAGGGAAAATAAATGTAAAATAGTTTACATCAGAGGAAAAGGTCAAAAATATATTATTAAATATTTTAGATCAGAACCTATTCTGTTTAGATGATGTGTCTTATTATTTTCATAATAAAGTTCACATAGGAAATAAATCTGAAAATATAGCAACTAGTAAATGATAAATGAAGTTTCTAAAATCCAAAGAATTCAGTTTAGGGTTGGTAGAAATTCTGAAGACACATAGGGAGTATGAAAGTACCTTTCATGCATACTTGGTAGCTAAAAGGTGTAGTAATTAAATATAAGGAATTTATTTAAATTGGAAACTCATATATATAGTATGTAAGCATAAATGTGAATACAAAAATAGGAATCATATACACATGATTAAAAGTGCATGTAAGCCACAAATCAACACACATAGAGTAACCACAACACATATAATTGTGAATGACTTTCATAAATGTGAATGTGTGGTTTGTATGAAGTGGAAGTGTGAACTATGTCTTATGGATTGTTGTTTTTCTTTTGCTATGTGTGATGGTATGATGTAGAACCTGCTCCAGAGCAAGTTCTTCCTTTCCAAGATCAGGACTACCCATTTCAAGAGCAGCAGGAAGGAGGCAAGTGTCCTTGACCACATTGATCCTATGCTAGGATATGTAGCTAGAGTTATTTGCATTGTCAAATTAAAATATGAAACCCATGCTAGGAAGTTTCCCTAGAATTGCATTACCTTGTTTCCTTGTAGCTTGGGTTGGGATTTATTTTATCATGTCATTTATTATTATGCATATGCTTAGCCATGCTTAGAATGGGATATTTGGGATATAAGATCATCAGTTTATTTTACCATACTCTTGAATGAGATATTGTGAGTTATGTAGAGGTAGGGATCAAGTCAAGTTGGATGTTTTGGTTGGTGTTGGGTGCACGAGACTCGGGTTTGTGTTTAGTACTTGCCTGGATCCTAAGGACCGGTTCATGGAGCATGTAACCTGGCTTTACCGCGCCAACCACATGCTGAGATGGGGCAGCTTGGCCAATTAGTTAGGTGTATCCCCGGCGTAGTATGAGTGTGTTGGATGGTGCGGGGAGTAGGTGTCAGCTGGACTACCATATGAACCGCAAGGCTCAAGAGGGGGCCACTACAGCGGGGTTGGAGCTTCTTGTATGCTGTTAGGGGTGAAACCTCAGTGGGCCCACGCTCGTCGGGAATCCCTTTGTAAAGGCTTCGTAGTGATCTCCTGGCTACACACCTAGAAAGTGTGAATGTGGTTCGTGGCCACTGGCATAATGGAGGTTCTTTTAGTCCACCCGGCAATGGGGGATGAAATCACTACATGTGGGTACAGTGGTGCAAACTCTGCAGAGTCAAAACTGTCATGACAGCCGTGCTCACGGTCAAGAGCGGCTTGGACTTACTCATGATTAGAGGAGTGATGGTTTTGGAAGTTGTGAATGTTAAGCGGGGAGCTTAACATTGGAAATGATGTTATGGTTATTTGATTATGATGATGGGATGGGAAATTGGGACCATTTCACCTGTGTAGTAATGTAGGTGGTTAATAAGCTAAGGTAATAGGTATTAATGGCATAGTGCTTTAACCATGAGTTCAACCTCCCCTTGTTCTAGCCATGCATGACATAACTTTCCCACACTTGCTGAGTACCATCGGTACTCAACCTTGCATATTTGTTGGTTTATATTGCTGCTCAGGTCAAGATAATGAGGCGGTGTATAATGACCAAGACCTTGGACACGAAGAAGGTTTCTAGGTTCATGGAGTCCCCCGGGCAACGCCTGTGACGGAGCCCTCAAGAATAATATTCCGCTGCTAGTTTATTTACTTGTGATGAACTTATTATTGTCCATCGAGACATTTGCTATGTAAGACTTATTTATATTCGACACCTGGCTTGTAATAAATGATGCTTCACTATTTGTCATCACATGTATGAGAAAATGATCCTGGCATACATGTGATATTCACTTGGTTGTTCTTCGGAAAAACCGGTTGTGACAGAAGTGGTATCAGAGCCAAGGTTGCCCGTAGGAACGTGGACCTAGGTAGAAATGGACGTATTTAGGGGCCCTATTTTCTTAAAAACTATTTTACAAGGTGTGTGTTGAATAGTGTTATTTAATAGTCACTTTCTTCATCTTACCCCAACTTTCATTCAAAATAGGATTTTTGTTTAAAAGTTTATCTAACCTAAGTTTAAATGCTTTTTGTTTTAGATGGTTCGCATGATTCGCACCGCTCGCAAGTCCACCGAAGGGAGAGTTCCCGTAGTTGCCCTTGCCGAAAGAGAGGAGAGCCGTCCGGTGACGTACCTTTCCTACGGATTGGCAGTAGGAGGCTTGTTGCGCCGTCTTCGACGTATGCTCGAAGCTGCCGGCAATACGGGAAAGCTAATCATCCACTATAAGTCCACCAGGACCATCCGTGAGAAGAGGGAAGAATGGAGTTCAGAGATGAGGATTATACAAGAAAATCAGCTGCTTAAGATCCACCGCTCTCCAGCTTGTAGAGCGACACAGGTCGATGCGGAGAAGGATGTCACCTGGGAGGCCATCACCTGCCAGAGTCACATCTATCGTCGACACCTGGACAGGACTGAGTACATGTATGTCCTCCAGCATGAGAGTGGTACCACGGAGTACAAGTACCCGCCACTGCAGCAAGGGACTTCCCATGAGCACATGGACTTGTGCTTGGAGGATGCTGCTATGCTCAGCACTCGACTGCAGGAGTGTCAGCAGGAGCTTCAGGATGTTCGTGACACCCTGAAGGAAACCGAGGCGTTGCTTCGAGCCTGTTTGATGTCGAGAGAAAGAGGAGATGGGAATGAACTGTGTGTCACCGTGAATGATACATGGACTCCTGACTCCCCAGATCGCCGAGCGATCAGGCGTCGTCGCACTTCTCCACCAGCAGCCTCCCCACCTGTCGAAGTGTGCGATCGACACTTCCCCCGGGCCTGCACTGGGCAGCCCGCGGAGGTTCTTTTTTCGGAGGGGCTAGTTCCTAGCGGAGAGCTTGCGCGGATGGACGAGTTAGTGAGAGCTTGACACGGGAAGTTTTACGTGGTTCAGGCCGCCGGAGCGTAAAACCCTACGTCCACGGCGAGCTATGGAGCTCGCTGTATTGCTTGCTGCTCAGGGCCGGGGGCCTGAGCTTGGGGGTGAGTTACATCTTGAGAGTGTATGGCTAGCGTATGAGTTGCAGAATGCGTACCCTTGCTATCGACGCCTACCCGAGCCTTTTATAGTCCAAGGCTCGGGCGGCTTACAAGGGAAGCCGAGACCCGACAGGTGGTCCCGGGAAGATTGTCTATTATCTACCGTATCTGTAGTTATGCCGGTGGTTGCCTCCGGTCGAAGGCTTCTGAGTCTTCCTTTTGCCGCCCTGCCCATGCCGTGCGCTAGTCGTAGTGGTTGATGATGGCGCAGGCGGCATGGGATGTCTTGTCGCGGCGTTTATTACCTGTCAGGTTCTGACACCGCGCGCCAGTCTGTGACGCGACTGGACGCAACGGCACCTGACAGGCGCGTGCTCCGCGTTTCCCCGTCTTGGGAAGACGCGGGCCTTGAATTCCTTGTACGGGCAAGGTGAGGGGCGCCTTTACGCCCGCTGCCTACCGCCCGGGGGCAGGCAGCACCGTTCCTCCAGCCACGTGGCAGGTCCGGAGCTCTTCTCTGAGGAGAGGGAGGTCCGGCCCCGCTGGACGCGTGGCGCCTTCGGACCTCTCTCCCGCGGAGGGGGAGGTCCGGCTTCTGCATGCCACGTGGCGGGCCCGGAGCTCACCTCTGAGGAGAGGGAGGTCCGGCCTCGCTGGACGCGTGGCGTCTTCGGACCTCTCTCCCGCGGAGGGGGAGGTCCGGCTTCTGTATGCCACGTGGCGGGCCAGGAGCTCTCCTCTGAGGAGAGGGAGGTCTGGCCCCGCCAGACGCGTGGCGCCTTCGGAGCTCTCCCTGCGGAGAAGGGCGAGCACCTTAGGCATTTTACCCTGCGCGCGGGGGTACCCCATATCTCAGGTACCGACAGTGGCCCCCGGGCCCATCTCGGGGGAGATAGCGAGCCCGAGGTGGGACCTCCGTCTCTTCCGATCCGCGCACTTTCTCTAAGTCCCGACTTGACCGCTGCCGGAGCACGAACGGCCGCGGGGTCGTGAGAGCGTGCGCCCACTTGATGATTGCTCTTACTGCGGGGACGGGAGCCTCGGCCATGTTGAGCACGCAGGGCTTTCGGAGCTCTTTCACCGTGGGGGGAGGTCCGGCTTCCGTCTGCCACGTGGCGAGCCCGAAGCCCCTCTCAAGGAAGGGGAGAGTTCTGGGCCTGCTGGACTCGTGGGACCCCCGGGTCCCGCCCCCTCTAGCCCTCGGTCAAAGTAGTTGGTAGCTCCTTTCCCCCTACTTCACGCAGTCCCCGTTGCCGCAACCTGGAAGTCCTGCACACAGGTAGAGGAAACGTAATTCTCCTTGGGGGCTCCCCATCCCTTGTTTTACAGTCTTATTTGACTTACAGCCCCCAACCATACGCTTGATGCTTGGGGGTTTGTAGAGAGGGGGAGCTGAGCACACGGCAGCCATGTACTGCAAGGGTGATAAAAAAATAACTAAATTCACAATTCAAATGAGTACAAGGAAAGAGCAAAGTAGGGCAGACTTCTTTTCGCACAACCTTCCATAGGAGGAAGGCAGACTAAACATGGAGGCCACGACCCACCCCATTAAGAGGGGAAGCAAGACTCTACGCGCTTGGAGTCGGAACCAGGCAAAGCTGAACGTAGTCCTGGACCGTCCCCTGGGGTTTAGCTGCTCCGAGCGCTGCTCCTGGACTCTATGGGGTTCATTACGAAAAGAAAGTACTGACCTATTTTTGCTCTTAGGGGTAGAACTTACGGAGGTGTTCTATGTTCCAAGGATTCGGGAGCAGGTCCCCATCCTTGGTGGAAAGGCGCACACACCCGGGGCGGCATACTTTCGTGACTCGGAAGGGGCCTTCCCAACTAGGGGAGAGTTTGTGGGCCCCTTCGCGAGAAAGTATGCGCCGCAACACCAGGTCACCTTCCTGCAGCTCCCGGGCACGCACAGACCTCTGGTGGTAGCGCCGAAGCGCCTGTCTGTACTGCGCATTATGGAGTGCCGCATGTAATCGGACCTCGTCGACGAGGTCGATTTCTCCACGCTGGAGGTTGTCCTGCGCGGCTTCGTCGTAAGCCCGGACACGGTGAGACTTCATGGTGATTTCTGGAGGAAGTACAGCTTCGGCCCCGTACACCATGAAGAAGGGTGTCTCCCCGGTGGCCCGGCTCTAGGATGTCCGGTTAGCCCATAGCGTGCTCGGAAGTTCATCTACCCAATTGGTACCATGTTTCTTCAGGCTGGCGAAGGTACGAGTCTTGAGGCCCCGGAGAATCTCCGCATTGGCCCTCTCGACTTGCCCATTGCTCTTCGGGTGAGCGACCGAGGCATAGCATACCTGAATGCCAAGGTCCTCGCAGTAGTCTTGAAATGCTGCGCTGGTGAACTGGGTCCCATTGTCAGTGATGATCCTGTTTGGGACCCCGAACCGGCAGACAATGGATCTGATGAATTTTACTGCTGATTGTTTATTAATGGTGACAACTGGTGTAGCTTCCGGCCACTTGGTGAACTTGTCGATGGCGACATAGAGGTACCGGAACCCCCCGACGGTTCTGGGGAATGGCCCCAGGATGTCCAGCCCCCACACGGCAAATGGCCACGAGGGCGGGATCATCTGTACCGCCTGAGCCGGTGTATGGATCTGCTTGGCGTGGAACTAGCACGCCTTGCAGCTCTCGACCAGCTTGACGGCATCCTGGAGCGTTGTCGGCCAGTAGAAGCCATGCCGGAAGGCTTTACCGACAAGCGTGCGTGAGGAAGAATGACTTCCACATTCGCCTCCATGGATCTCAGCGAGCAAGTCGCAGCCTTCCCCCTGGGTTATACACCGCAATAGGATGTGGTTGGCGCCACGCCGGTAGAGATCCCCCTCTACCAGCGCGTACCTCTTAGCCATACGCACAATCCGTTCAGCGGTTGCATGTTCATCAGGGAGGATATTGTCCTTCAAGTAGTCCCGGATCTCCGTGATCCATGCATCGGGTCTGACTTGAGCTTCTGGATCTTGAGCGCTGGGTTGCACGGAGTCCCCAGTGACGCTTACAATCCTTGGCGGCGCCCACGGTTGTAGGGCTACCGGGACCGCCAGCTTCGAGGTGCTGGTCAAGCCCCCTTCGCCCGGCTCGGCGGGCCGGGCTGTGGGCCGCAGCAACGTCCTCTCAAAGACTCCTTCGGGCGCAGGGGCTCCGGTGGAAGCCTTCGTTGAAAGGTCATCGGCTGCGGTATTACCGGCGCGCGGTACGTGGTGCAGGTCCAAGGCGAGGAATTCTTTCTCCAACATCTGCACGTGAAGCAGATATGCAGCTAGCTGGGGGTCATTGCAGGAGCATTCGCCCTTGACTTGCTTGATGACCAGCTGGGAGTCGCCCTGTGCCAACAACTGGCGAGCGCCTAAAGACAGAGCTGTCTGCAGGCCAAAGATGAGTGCTTCATACTCCGCCATGTTGTTGGTTGCCTTGAAATTGAGACGCACCATATACCCAAACTGTTCCCCCGATGGCATGAGGAGCAGTACGCCGGCACCGGCCCCCTGCTTTCGCGAGGAGTCGTCGAAGAAGAGTGTCCAGTGGGGTTCGGTGAAGACCGGAGCTTGGTGTTCCGGTTCTCCGCCCCCATGGCCCCCTGGGTCAGCCTTCGTTGGTGTCCACTCCGCCACAAAGTCAGCCAGTGCTTGGCTCTTGACTGCATGGCGTGGGAGGAAGTCCAGCTCAATCTCCGCTAGCTCCGCCGCCCATTTAGCAACGTTGCCCGTCGCATGGGGGCTGTGAAGAATTGTCTTCAGTTGATACGAGGTGACTACCGAGACCCGGTGGGCCTGGAAGTAATGGCGGAGCTTCCTGGAGGCAACGAGCACCGCATACAGCAGCTTGTGGACTTCCAGGTACCTTGTCTTGGCATCATGAAGTACTTCGCTGACGTAGTAGACAGGCCTCTGTACGGTTCGAACCCTCTTTCTCAGGTCTGGGAGGTCCTCGTCCATTGGCCCTCTGGAGGTGGGCGGACCCACGGGGGCCTCCGGGAGCTGGGACCCGGAGGCCCTTAAGCTATCTTGATTGTTCGGGAGCTCCGGGGGGTCTTGGGGGACCTCTGGGAGGTCCCATTTGGCCCCCGGGGGGTCCCGCGGGGCCCCCGGGGGTTTATCTTGGAGGTCCGGGAGACTGCCCAGGACCTCCGGGAGGCCGACCTGGACCTCCGGGATGTTGCCTTGGAGGCCCGGGAGACCGTCTTGGTCCTGCGGGGCCTCCTGGCGTCTGTCTTCTGCTACCGGAGCAGGTTGTGAAGATGAGGGGTCTGGCCGCTCTGCGACGAGGACCATACTCACTACTTCAGTTGTCGCCGCGATGTAGAGCAACAGGTGCTCTCCGGGCTCAGGGGCTACCATGACTAGTAGGGTCGTCAGGAGTCGCTTCAACTCCTGGAAAGCCTCTTTCGCTTCGTCAGTCCAGGCAAAGGGGCCCGACTTGCGCAGGAGCTTAAAGAAAGGGAGTGCCCGCTCTGCTAGCCTCGGTATAAACCGACTCAGCGCGGCTAGACATCCTGTGAGTTTCTGGACATCTTTGACGCGGGCAGGGGGCCGCATCAAGTCGATGGCCTTGATCTTCTCTGGGTTGGCCTCAATCCCCCGGTGCGAGACCAGGAACCCTAAGAGCTTCCCAGAGGACACGCCGAACACACATTTATCTGGGTTCAGCTTGGTGCGTGTAGAGCGCAACTTGTCAAAGACTAGGGCTAGGTTATCTAGCAGGGACGGACCCTGCTTGACCTTGACAACTATGTCATCGACATACACCTCAACCAGGTCTCTTATTAACTCCCCAAAGGTTTTGTGCATTGCCCGCACAAAGGTGGGGAGTGCATTCTTTAGGCCGTAAGGCATAGACACGTAGCAATAAAGGCCGTCCACTGTGATGAAGGAGGTGTGCTCCTCGTCCTCCCTAGACATGGGGATCTGATGGAAACCCGAATAGGCGTCTAGGAAGCACAGCATATCACAGCCTGACGTTGAGTCTACTATTTGGTCTATTCTAGGGAGAGGGAATGGATCTTTAGGACATGCCTTATTGAGACTGGTGTAGTCGATGCACATCCGGAGCTTCCCGCCGGCCTTCGGGACAACGACGGGGTTCGCCAACCATCGTGGGTGGTGGACCTCTCGTATGAAGCCAGCGTCCAGCAGCTTCTTGACTTCCTCACGGATGAAGTTCTGCCGCTCAATGGACTGCTTGCGGGGCTTCTGTTGAACCGGCCGGGCGTCGGGGAAGACTTTCAAGTGGTTCTCGATCACCTTCCTGGGGATCCCCGGCATCTGTGACGGCTGCCATGCAAACACGTCGATGTTGTGCCGGAGGAAGGTGACGAGCGCGCCTTCCTATTTACTATCCAGGCCCCCGGTCACCCGGGTGGTCTGGGTAGCTTCGGCGCCGACTTGGACGACCTTTAAGGGGACGCCGCCCTCGTCGAGAGGTTGCACCCGGGGTGCTGTGGTGGAAGCACGGTGACGTGCACACGGGCGGAGCTGGTCCGATTCCGTATTGCCGGAGGCTGAGGCCCCAGCTGTCGCGAGTGCTTGGAGCTTCTCCAGGGCCGACACTGCAGCAGTGCGGTCCCCACGAATCCTGAGAACACCTGTCGGTGTTGGCATCTTCAGGACAAGGTAGCCGTAATGGGCTACAGCCATGAACCGGTACAGGGCTGGCCTGCCGATTATGGCGTTGAAGGGGAGGTCTATCTCCGCTACGTCGAACCGGATGTACTCTGTTCGATAGCTGTCCGGAGCCCCGAAGGTCACCAGGAGACTAATGCTGCCGTAGGGGATAACCTGTCCCGGTCCTACCCCTGAGAACGGACTCGACGGGGTGAGCTTGGCCATCGGGATCTGCAGCTTCTGGAAAGCTGCACGGCTGATGAGGTTCAGCCCAGCCCCTCCATCCACCAAAACGTGGTACATTCTCACGTTGGCGATGGTAGGGGCCACCAGGAGCGGCAGCTGGCCGGCCCCAACCATGTTCCTGGGGCAGTCGGTGGCATCAAAGCTGATGGGGGTCCCCATCCACTTTAGGTGCGGTGCAGCACTTGGGAGTGGCGCCACCGACGCTACGCTCGGCGCAGAGTCTTGACTGCGCTTCGGGACGAGGGGTCGGCGGACCCGCCGTATATGACGTAGAGCTTCTTCCGACGCTCATCGCCGCTGGAGTCGGAATCCTCGTGATTGCGTGCCGCCTTCACGACACGCGGAGGCTCCCAGATCTCCTCTGGGTGGTCGATGTTATCTGGAACATCCACCCTCTGCTCATCTTCCTTTGGACGGAAGGGCAGGTCATCAGCCCGCTGCCGCTTCTCCTTGCGGAAATGCTCTGCGAGCCTTCGGATCTCCCGGCACTCGGCAGCAGTGTGGCGACAGCTGCCGTGCACGGGGCACATACTGTCTTTATCACCTTCTGGGATTGGTGATCTTCGCTGCTTCTTGTCGGGGCGTGGCCCCCGAGCCCCACCGAGCGTCGCTGCAGTGACGACTGGGACTGCGGTCGGTGACTCTATTTTGCTTCTGCCTCGGCCCTTGGCCTTCCTGCTGCTTCCACAGGGAGTAGGACTGGATTCGGGCAGCCCCCCTGACTCGGAGGATGGCAGCGAGTGCCAGTTCCGTCCTTCGGCAGCTCTGGCGCATTTGTCCGCCAAGCTGAAGAGCTCTGAGACGTTGCGGACCTCCCTGGTCGCGAGCTTCTCGAGCATCTTCTTGTCCCGGACGCCTTGCCGGAACGCCACCACCACAGAAGCATTTTGAATGTGTGGGATGGTGTTCCGCACCTGGGAGAACCGCTGGATGAAAGAGCGCAGCAACTCCCCAGGCTGCTGCTGGACGGCGTGGAGGTCGAGCTCCGTGCCAGGCCGGGTGTAGGAGCTGCCGAAGTTGGCTACGAACTGTCGGCAAAGCCCTCCCCAGGAGGTGACGAAACCTTGGGGGAGGTTCAAGAGCCAAGACCGGGCTGGACCGGTCAAGGCGACAGGGAAGTAATTGGCCATGACGGCTTCATTCCCTCCTGCGGCAAGTACGGCGGTGGAGTAGATCTGGAGAAACTCCGCCGGGTTGACGCTGCCGTCGTACTTCTCGGGCAGGTGTGGCCGAAACTTGCGCGGCCACTTCGCAAAGCGAAGATGGGACGCGAGGGCTGCACACCCTGCTTCCGTCACCGCAGGTTCTGGTGCCGCGAACGCTGAGTTCGCACCAGGCACAGTGTACCCCGGTACGGGCAAAGCTGCACCGTAGGCCGGGGGCGCCATCTGCAGTACATATGACTGTGGCATATTCTGCACAGCGCAGGCCTGGGGCAGAGATCGCATGGCGAAGGTCTGCTCTTCAGGCTGGGTCGAGGCCGACGTCATGCTGTCGTCAGCTCCTTGGTAGCGACGCCTTTCTCGGCGTTGCTAGAGGTATACCCGGGCATCTTGACCCGAGCGACACCGCTCCAGCTCTGTCCTCAGATCCATCGATTGAGGGCTGGCAGAGCTGGAATCTGCCGTCTGTTCATCAGCCATCGGCGTGCGTATCAGCGACACGGCCGGCTGGTTAGAGTGTCGTCTCCGCCGGAGTCGTGGGCTTGCGGCAGCGACGACAAGACGGTCTACCTCGAGAATCCACCGCTGGGTCGCTGCCTGAGGCGCGTCTCCAGCGGGCGGATTGTGCAGTAGCGCTCTTGCTGCAGCTAGCGCGCCCCTTCCGGGTACGCCCGGCGCTACTGGAGATATGACGCTGGTTGGAGCCTGCATTGCCGGGGTCGGCGCTGCCAGAGCCGGTTGCTAGCTCCCAGCTTGTACTGACACACTCCGTCCTGAGTGTGTTGGCTTGTACTCCCCCCTAGCCGCGGCTTGCTGCGGAGGCGGGGGAGGTGAGCTTGCCGCCGAAGGGAGCTTGGTCATCTTCGTTGGCGGAAACTCGTCGTGCTAGGGGAAAAGCCCCCTACCTGGCGCGCCAAATGTCGAAGTGTGCGATCGACACTTCCCCCGGGCCTGCACTGGGCAGCCCGCGGAGGTTCTTTTTTCGAAGGGGCTAGTTCCTAGCGGAGAGCTTGCGCGGATGGACGAGTTAGTGAGAGCTTGACACGGGAAGTTTTACGTGGTTCAGGCCGCCGGAGCGTAAAACCCTACGTCCACGGCGAGCTATGGAGCTCGCTGTATTGCTTGCTGCTCAGGGCCGGGGGCCTGAGCTTGGGGGTGAGTTACAGCTTGAGAGTGTATGGCTAGCGTATGAGTTGCAGAATGCGTACCCTTGCTATCGACGCCTACCCGAGCCTTTTATAGTCCAAGGCTCGGGCGGCTTACAAGGGAAGCCGAGACCCGACAGGTGGTCCTGCGAAGATTGTCTATTATCTACCGTATCTGTAGTTATGCCGGTGGTTGCCTCCGGTCGAAGGCTTCTGAGTCTTCCTTTTGCCGCCCTGCCCATGCCGTGCGCTAGTCGTAGTGGTTGATGACGGCGCAGGCGGCATGGGATGTCTTGTCACGGCGTTTATTACCTGTCAGGTTCTGACACCGCGCGCCAGTCTGTGACGCGACTGGACGCAACGGCACCTGACAGGCGCGTGCTCCACGTTTCCGCGTCTTGGGAAGACGCGGGCCTTGAATTCCTTGTACGGGCAAGGTGAGGGGCGCCTTTACGCCCGCTGCCTACCACCCGGGGGCAGGCAGCACCGTTCCTCCAGCCACGTGGCAGGTCCGGAGCTCTTCTCTGAGGAGAGGGAGGTCCGGCCTCGCTGGACGCGTGGCGCCTTCGGACCTCTCTCCCGCGGAGGGGGAGGTCCGGCTTCTGCATGCCACGTGGCGGGCCCGGAGCTCACCTCTGAGGAGAGGGAGGTCCGGCCTCGCTGGACGCGTGGCGTCTTCGGACCTCTCTCCCGCGGAGGGGGAGGTCCGGCTTCTGTATGCCACATGGCGGGCCCGGAGCTCTCCTCTGACGAGAGGGAGGTCCGGCCCCGCCAGACGCGTGGCGCCTTCGGAGCTCTCCCTGCGGAGAAGGGCGAGCCCCTTAGGCATTTTACCCTGTGCGCGGGGGTACCCCATATCTCAGGTACCGACACCACCCAAAGCAGAGTCAGAAGGCAGCCGAAATGATGAGGAATATCCCGAGGAGCCAGCTCAAGAAAACGAGTAGCGTAGAGCCTTTCCCTTAAATTAGAAGGATGCCGAGTAGTCGAGTCGTTACGTTAGTTAATGGTGTATTAATGCTTGGTGTGTGACGTGAGTTGTGGAAGCCATGAGCAATTGTCCACAGCCTCGTCTTCAGATTGTCTTGCTTTGGGGTGTGAACCCACATGAAATAATATTGCATTTATTTTTGTGTGATATATGAAACCTCAGAAAAGTATAACAAAGCTTCAACACTTCAAAGTACAAACAAGTGAAAGTAGTAAGATAATACGTAATACTTTAAATTAACATTTGGTTGATCATGCTAGATGGCCGGAAGAGGAAAAGGTCGTGCTGCCAACCCCGCCAACAACAATGATGAGGCCTGCAACCCTCATCTTTCTGGAGGCCAAGACAGGGGTGGACGCCATGAAGGAGTGGATCCCCTCCACCAAATGCTGGAGAATCAAAATCAGCTCATCCAGAACCTGACTCAAGTGGTGGCCAACTTGCATCAAGTTCCACCTCCACAAGCTGCACCACGCCAACCAAGGTTGAGTGAGTTTCTAGGAACTCAACCTCCAAAGTTCGCAAGTGCTGCTGAACCTCTGGAGGTAGATGATTGGCTTAAGACCATTGAGAGCAAGATGAGGATCATACAGTGCCAAGGGTATGAGAGGGTGCTGTTTGTCTGTCATCAATTGCATGGACCTGCTGCTGATTGGTGGACCTCCTACGTGGCTGCCCATCATGACCCTGAGAACATCACTTGGGAAGAGTTCAAGCGTAGCTTCCGCAACCATTATATCCCAAGAGGTGAACTCAAAAACAAGAGGAAGGAGTTCTTAGGACTGCAGCAAGGAAACATGACGGTGAGGGAATACCTCACTAAATTTACTCAACTATCCCGTTATGCCCCACGAGACATAGAGACTGATGAGCAGAAACAAGATTGTTTCGTGGAAGGGCTTACCGCAGAAATGCAGTGTGCAATGTTCTCAAATGAGTATGAAAGCTTCCAAAATGGTGGACAGAGCATTTGTGGTGGAAAGGAAGCTGAAGGCCTTGGAAAATGAGAACAAGAGGAAGGTCGGTTGGTCACACCAAGCCTCAGGGAGCAACACCCGCCCACGTCTGATGCAGCAACCTGCCGGGCAGATGAACCATGCTGCGGTACCCTACTCAGCACCAAGAGGGTACAACCCGAACTACAGGCCTCCCGCAGCACTAGCACAGCCACAACGTCAGTTTGTACAGCAGCCTCGCCCCGCATATCCACCTTGACCAGCAGTGCAAGGACCCCCAAACCAACCCCAAGACAACAAAGGCCAGGCACCTAAGGTTGGGGTGCAATGTTTTAGCTGTGGTAAAGTGGGGCACTACGCCCATAAGTGCCCAAAGAAGAAGCCCACGCAGCCACCACAGCAGAATGTAATGAGAGGACGGGTGAACCACGTCACTATGGAGGAAGCACAAGAGGCACCCGACGTGGTAGTTGGTAAGTTTCCTGCCAATTTACACATTGCAACCCTGCTGTTTGATTCTGGTGCTACCCACTCGTTCATTGCTCAAGGATTTGTTAAGAAGCATGACCTAGCAACAACACAAATGAACCATATGCTAGCCGTAAACTCTCCAGGTGGAGAAATAAGGACAAGACAAGTGTGTCCCAAAGTGAACCTAGACATTAATGGGGTAGTATTTACTGCTAACCTCATAGTGATAGATTCACAAGGGATAGATATTATTTTGGGTATGGATTCGTTGACCAAACATGAAGGAATCATCCATTGTTCGACCAGAACGGTGGAACTAACTCACCCTAGTGGCACAAGAGTAAAGTTCATAACAATACACGAGCCTAGGAGGGACATTAAATTAAATCAAGTTGAGGTGAAAGTGGAGGAAATCAGGACCATCAGGGAATATCCAGATGTTTTTTTCCGGAGGAGTTGCCAGGTATGCCTCCCGATCGTGAAGTGGAATTCGCAATTGAGCTAGTGCCTGGAACAGCCCCGATATACAAGAGACCTTATCGGATGGACTCCAAGCAGCTGGGAGAACTCAAGGATCATTTGAGAGAATTGACGGAGAAGGGGTATATTCGTCCTAGTTCCTCACCATGGGGAGCTCCGGTGATATTTGTGCCCAAAAAGGACGGAACCCAAAGGTTATGCGTGGATTACCGTGCATTGAATGAGGTAACCATCAAGAACAAGTACCCATTACCCCGCATTGAAGACTTGTTTGATCAGTTGAGGGGCGCTTGTGTGTTCTCGAAAATTGATCTCAGGTCGGGATACCACCAACTCAAGATAAGGCAATCTGATATTCCCAAGACAGCTTTCGTATCTCGGTACGGACTGTATGAATACACTGTCATGCCTTTCGGGCTAACTAATGCCCCGACATACTTCATGTATCTCATGAACAAGGTATTCATGGAATATCTGGACAAATTTGTGGTGGTTTTCGTAGATGACATTCTCGTCTTCTCCAAAGATGAAGAAGAACATGAGAAACATCTAAGGTTGGTGTTGCAGAGGCTGAGAGAACACCAACTATATGCCAAGTTGAGCAAGTGTGAGTTCTGGCTGAAGAGAGTTCCCTTCTTAGGACATATAATCTCGGAAGGAGGAATCTCCGTAGATCCCGCCAAAATCGAGGATATACAGAAGTGGAAGACCCTTGAAAATGTCGAGGAAGTTCGAAGCTTTTTGGGATTGGCTGGATACTATCGACGGTTTATTGAGGGATTCTCTAAGATCTCGAGACCCATTACCAAACTGTTGGAGAAGGGAATCACATTCACATGGACGCCACAGTGCGAGACGAGTTTTCAGGAGTTAAAGAAAAGATTGACAACAGCACCAGTGCTGGTTATGCCAGATATGCAAAAGAACTTTATGGTGTACTGCGATGCCTCTCGAAACGGGTTGGGATGTGTTCTCATGCAAGAAGGGCATGTCGTGGCTTATGCATCCCGGAATCTCCGGAAGCACGAGAAGAACTATCCTACACATGACCTAGAACTAGCCGCAGTGGTACACGCGTTGAAAATTTGGCGGCACTACTTGATGGGGAAGAGCACAGAGATATATACGGATCATAAGAGTTTAAAGTACATTTTCACCCAGCCAGATCTCAACCTCAGACAAAGGAGATGGTTAGAGCTAATCAATGACTTTGATGTGGGCATTAACTATCATCCTGGGAAAGCAAACGTCATGGCAGATGCTTTAAGTCAGAAAGTGCAGGTCAATAAGTTGAGCTTGAAGGACATGCCTGTCGAATTGAAGGACGAGGTTATAAGGCTCAATCTATGCCTTGTGAATAGTGGTGAAGCCATCGCCATGGAAGTGGACTCCACACTAGAGCAAGACATACGCAAGGGTCAAAAGAACGACGAGAAGATACAAGAAATCAGGCAACTCATCAAGGAAAATAAAGCCCCTGGTTTCAGAGAGGATGAACAAGGAACGGTGTGGCACGGGAAAAGAATCTGTGTGCCTGAAGTAAAGGAGATCCGTGAATTGATTTTGAAGGAGGCTCACGATTCCGACTATTCCATTCATCCTGGGAGTACGAAGATGTACCAGGATCTCAAGAGCAGGTATTGGTGGTATGGCATGAAGCGAGATGTCGCGGAACATGTTGCCCTATGTGACACATGTCAGTTGGTGAAAGCAGAACATCAACGACCCGCAGGATTATTGCAACCACTCAAAGTGCCTGAATGGAAATGGGAAGAAATTGGTATGGATTTCATAGTGGGACTGCCTAGGACCCAATCAGGATATGATTCGATATGGGTCATCATTCACAGGCTAACCAAGGTAGCTCATTTCATCCCCGTGAAAGAAAGCTACAGCGGATCCAAATTGGCAGAGTTGTACATGTCAAGAATCGTGTGTTACCATGGAGTGCCAAAGAAGATTGTGTCGGATCGAGGGACACAGTTCACCTCAAGGTTCTGGCAGAAGTTGCACGAAACCATGGGAACCCATCTGAACTTTAGTTCTGCCTATCATCCCCAAACTGATGGGCAGACGGAAAGAACCAATCAGATTCTTGAAGATATGCTGAGGGTATGTGCACTCAAAAACAATCAGAGTTGGGATAAGAACTTACCGTATGCGGAGTTTTCCTATAACAACAGCTATCAAGCTAGTATGAAGATGTCCCCGTTTGAAGCCTTGTACGGGAGGAAGTGCAGAACTCCCCTATTTTGGAACCAAACGGGGGAAAGTAAAGTGTTTGGTCCAGAAGTACTACAAGAAGCTGAGGCGAAGGTGAGGGAAATTTGCAACAATTTGAGGATAGCACAGACACGCCAAAAGAGCTATGCCGATGTACGAAGAAGAGAGCTCGTTTTCAACGTGGGAGACTATGTCTATCTCAAGGTGTCCCCTATCAGAGGACTTCGTCGGTTCAAGGTGAAAGGGAAGTTGTCACCTCGATACATCGGACCCTTTCAAGTTCTGGAAAGGAAAGGCGAAGTGGCGTATCAACTAGAGTTACCGGCTCGTCTATCGGATGTGCACGATGTGTTCCATGTGTCACAACTCAAGAAATGCCTGAGAACGCCCGAAGAGGTGTTACCCATGAATGAAGTGGACGTAGCTGAAGATTTGTCTTATGCCGAGCGACCATACAAGATTTTGGAGACAATGGAATGCCTCACCAGAAATAAAAGAATCCGGATGTGCAAGGTGCAATGGAAGCATCACTCAGAAGAGGAAGCCACCTGGGAACGGGAAGATGAGCTCAAGGCACAATTTCCGGAATTGTTTTCTTAGAACCACCAATCTCAAGGACGAGATTTCTTTTAAGGGGGGTAGAGCTGTAACACCCCAAAATCTTGTTAAGAGGGGAATTTAAAATTTTTTGGACGTGTTGCATGTTTTGCAATAATTTAAATTCAAACTGGAATTCAATTTAAACTCACAATAGAAAAGAAATAGAAAAAGAAAAAGGAAAACAGAAAAAAACCGGCCAGTGGGCCGAAACCCACCAGCCGGCCCACCCTGCTCCGTGCCAGCCCGCTGCCGCGCGCGCCCCCTTCCTCCCACTGACAGGCGGGGCCCGCCAGCCTTTCTTCTTCCTCGCGCCCGCGCCGCGATCGGCCGGGACTCTCTCACCCGAATCAAAACCGATCGGGAATTCTCGCGTATCCAAGCCGATTTTCGGACCCCGAAGACTCCATCTCGATCTAAACCAACCCGCCGCCCTCCCCCGTCTATAAAAACCCCGGCCTTGTCCCGTTTTTCCCACGCGATCCGCCGATTTTACTCCGGTGAGAACCCGAGCCCCTCCGGCGAATTCTGCCCGATCTGCGCTCGGAAATTCCGATCTAACTCGCTGGTCTTGATCCACCGCCTCCGGGGAACCTCGCAGGTGCAGAAAACTCGGTGGTTTGCGGTTCAAACACAGCGCCGACAAGCCTCGTCGTGAATTCACCTCGGACCTCGTCGCCGACCGCCTTCCAGGACCTCCGAGCTCAAGAAAACCCCCGAGGTGAGATCCCCGACCTCCACTCCACCGATCTATGCCATGAAATCACAGTTCTAGGAAGAATTCCCGAAGATCCGAAACTCTCCGGCGAGATCGCCGCCTCCCGCCGCCATGCGCCGCCGGGCAGCGCCGCCCGCGCTCGATCAGAGCGACGTGGCCGCTTGTGCGCCGTTTATTTTATATCGCACGGTAGAGTTTAAATCCCCGCGTACCGGTTCGACGTTATAATCTCATCCGTCTGTTTTAAATCGGACGGTCCACGTCAGCCCCGCGTTATAAAGACTGGAAATCTTACGTGCTATCCCCTGGGGTTCTCGGGAAATAAGAGCTAGCCCCGGAAACTTCTGATCTAGCCCCGGAAACTTCTGATCTAGCCCCTAGAACTTCAGAAAATCTTGTAAATTCATTTAAAAAACAGTTTTAGCCACTGGACTTAATAAAAATTAGGAAAAACTCCTCTGTTATGAGTAGCTAGACCCCTGAAAATTGTTAAACTAATATTATAGACCCTTTAGTGGGGTGAGTTTACCTTTTTAACCCTGTTTGATATTTAATTTAGGAAATTGAATATGTGGCTAGTATTTAAAATTTAAAAAGTGGGACAAACATTTTGTCAAAATTAAATTAAAAACTTTCTCAGTACTTAGAAAACTTTGGAGTGAGATAAAAATAGATTTTGGCTGAAATGAATCTGTTTAATTTATTATTCACATTCATTAGTTATAGGGACACATTTTTAAGTAAAGAATAGTTCTGGGAATAGGGAAAATAAATGTAAAATAGTTTACATCAGAGGAAAAGGTCAAAAATATATTATTAAATATTTTAGATCAGAACCTATTCTGTTTAGATGATGTGTCTTATTATTTTCAAAATAAAGTTCACATAGGAAATAAATCTGAAAATATAGCAACTAGTAAATGATAAATGAAGTTTCTAAAATCCAAAGAATTCAGTTTAGGGTTGGTAGAAATTCTGAAGACACATAGGGAGTAGGAAAGTACCTTTCATGCATACTTGGTAGCTAAAAGGTGTAGTAATTAAATATAAGGAATTTATTTAAATTGGAAACTCATATATATAGTATGTAAGCATAAATGTGAATACAAAAATAGGAATCATATACACATGATTAAAAGTGCATGTAAGCCACAAATCAACACACATAGAATAACCACAACACATATAATTGTGAATGACTTTCATAAATGTGAATGTGTGGTTTGTATGAAGTGGAAGTGTGAACTATGTCTTATGGATTGTTGTTTTTCTTTTGCTATGTGTGATGGTATGATGTAGAACCTGCTCCAGAGCAAGTTCTTCCTTTCCAAGATCAGGACTACCCATTTCAAAAGCAGCAGGAAGGAGGCAAGTGTCCTTGACCACATTGATCCTATGCTAGGATATGTAGCTAGAGTTATTTGCATTGTCAAATTAAAATATGAAACCCATGCTAGGAAGTTTCCCTAGAATTGCATTACCTTGTTTCCTTGTAGCTTGGGTTGGGATTTATTTTATCATGTCATTTATTATTATGCATATGCTTAGCCATGCTTAGAATGGGATATTTGGGATATAAGATCATCAGTTTATTTTACCATACTCTTGAATGAGATATTGTGAGTTATGTAGAGGTAGGGATCAAGGCAAGTTGGATGTTTTGGTTGGTGTTGGGTGCACGAGACTCGGGTTTGTGTTTAGTACTTGCCTGGATCCTAAGGACCGGTTCATGGAGCATGTAACCTGGCTTTACCGCGCCAACCACATGCTGAGATGGGGCAGCTTGGCCAATTAGTTAGGTGTATCCCCGGCGTAGTATGAGTGTGTTGGATGGTGCGGGGAGTAGGTGTCAGCTGGACTACCATATGAACCGCAAGGCTCAAGAGGGGGCCACTGCAGCGGGGTTGGAGCCTCTTGTATGCTGTTAGGGGTGAAACCTCAGTGGGCCCATGCTCGTCGGGAATCCCTTTGTAAAGGCTTCGTAGTGATCTCCTGGCTACACACCTAGAAAGTGTGAATGTGGTTCGTGGCCACTGGCATAATGGAGGTTCTTTTAGTCCACCCGACAATGGGGGATGAAATCACTACATGTGGGTACAGTGGTGCAAACTCTGCAGAGTCAAAACTGTCATGACAGCCGTGCTCACGGTCAAGAGCGGCTTGGACTTACTCATGATTAGATGAGTGATGGTTTTGGAAGTTGTGAATGTTAAG
The DNA here is from genome assembly GCA_030760725.1 of Neostapfia colusana. Classification (NCBI taxonomy): domain Eukaryota; kingdom Viridiplantae; phylum Streptophyta; class Magnoliopsida; order Poales; family Poaceae; genus Neostapfia; species Neostapfia colusana. Next base: position 71,618,674 of record JASWHV010000015.1, read on the forward strand.
CGGGGAGCTTAACATTGGAAATGATGTTATGGTTATTTGATTATGATGATGGGATGGGAAATTGGGACCATTTCACCTGTGTAGTAATGTAGGTGGTTAATAAGCTAAGGTAATAGGTATTAATGGCATAGTGCTTTAACCATGAGTTCAACCTCCCCTTGTTCTAGCCATGCATGACATAACTTTCCCACACTTGCTGAGTACCATCGGTACTCAACCTTGCATATTTGTTGGTTTATATTGCTGCTCAGGTCAAGATAATGAGGCGGTGTATAATGACCAAGACCTTGGACCCGAAGAAGGTTTCTAGGTTCATGGAGTCCCCCGGGCAACGCCTGTGACGGAGCCCTCAAGAATAATATTCCGCTGCTAGTTTATTTACTTGTGATGAACTTATTATTGTCCATCGAGACATTTGCTATGTAAGACTTATTTATATTCGACACCTGGCTTGTAATAAATGATGCTTCACTATTTGTCATCACATGTATGAGAAAATGATCCTGGCATACATGTGATATTCACTTGGTTGTTCTTCGGAAAAACTGGGTGTGACAAGCTCTGGCCCCGCTGGACACGTGGGGCCTTCGGGGCTCGCCCTGCGGAGGGGGCGAGGTCCGGATCCTTCGGTCTTGCCTTGGAGCTCCGGTCTTGTGCGATCCCGTAGTGGCCCCCTGGTAGGTGTGGCCCGTTGCTTGGGCGCTCCTACCATACTCCTGCAGGGAGCTAAGGCCGGGAGGTCCTGCACACAAGTAAGGGAAACGTAGTTCTCCTTGGGGGCTCCCCCTTCCCTATCTCATAGTCTTATTTGGCTTACGGTCCTTATACATTTGTACGGTGCTTGGGAACTACAGTGCTCAAAGTGCCGGGAGCTCGGGGCCCCCTGGCCATCGGCAGGTACCTCAAATGCAACCGCCTTCGGTAGGATAGCAAATGCCGACTAGAGGTGAGAATGAGAAAAGGGAGCTGAGTGCATGGTGAGCATACACCAGAAGTGCGGTGATAAAAATTAATACGTAATTTAAATGAGCATAAGGGAAGAGCAAAGTAGGAGAGGTTTCTTTTCATATAAATTTCCATAGGAGGAAGACAGGTTAAACATGGAGGCAACGTCCCGTCCGATTAAGAAGGGAAGCAAGACTCTACGTGCTTAGGGTCGGAACCAGGCCAAGCTGAACGTAGTCCTGGACCGTCCCCTGAGACTTAGCTGCTCCGAGCGTTGTTCCTGGACTCTATGGAATCTATTACAAAAAGAAGAGATTGTCCTATTATTTCTCTAGGGGTAGAACTTACGGAGGTGTTCTATGTCCAAGGGTTTGGGAGTGGGTCCCCATCCTCGGTGGAAAGGCGTACGCACCCAGGGCAGCATACTTTCGTGACCCGGAAGGGACTTTCCCAGCCAGGGGAGAGTTTGTCGGTCCCTTTGCGAGAAAGTATGCGCCGCAACACCAGGTCGCCTTCCTGCAGCTCCCGGACACGCACAGACCTTTGGTGGTAGCGCCAGAGCGCTTGTCGGTATCATGCGTTGCGGAGTACTGCATGTAATCGAGCCTCGTCGACAAGGTCGATGTCTTCACGCCGGAGGTTGTCCTGCGTGGCTTCGTCGTAAGCTCGGACACGGAGGGACCCCAAGGTGATCTCTGGGGGAAGCACAGCCTCGGCCCCGTATACCATGAAGAAGGGTGTCTCTCCATTGGCCCGGCTCTGGGATGTCCGGTTAGCCCATAGTGTGCTCGGAAGCTCGTCCACCCACTTGGCACCATGTTTCTTCAAGTCGGCATAGGTGCGGGTCTTGAGGCCCCGAAGAATCTCGGCGTTGGCCCTCTCAACTTGTCCATTGCTCTTTGGATGAGCAACGGAGGCATAGCACACCTGGATGTCGAGGTCTTCGCAGTATTCTCGGAACGCTGCACTGGTGAACTGGGTCCCGTTGTCAGTGATGATTCTGTTCGGGACCCCGAACCGGCAGATGAACGACTTGATGAACTTTACTGCGGATTGCTTGTTGATGGTGACGATAGGTGTGGCTTTCGGCCACTTGGTGAACTTGTCGATGGCGACGTAGAGGTACCAGAATCCCCCGACGGCTCTGGGGAATGGTCCCAGGATGTCCAACCCCCATACGGCGAGCAGCCATGAGGGTGGGATCATCTGAACCGCTTGAGCCGGTGTATGGATCTGCTTGGCGTGGAACTGGCACGCCTTGCCGCTCTCGACCAGCTTGACGGCATCCTGGAGTGTTGTCGGTCAGTAGAAGCCATGCCGGAAGGCTTTACCGACAAGCGTGCGTAAGGAAGAGTGACTCCCACATTCGCCTCCATGGATCTCAGCGATCAAGTCGCAGCCTTCCCCCCTGGATTATGCACCGCAATAGGACGTGGTTGGTGCCACGCCGGTAGAGATCCCCTTCTACCAGCGCGTACCTCTTAGCCATGCGCACGATCCGTTCAGCGGATACACGTTCATCAGGGAAGATGTTGTCTTTCAAGTAGTCCCGGATCTCCGTGATCCATGCATCGGGTCTGACTTGAGCTTCTGGATCTTGAGCGCTGGGTTGCACGGAGTCCCCAGTGACGCTTACGATCCTTGGCGGCGTCCATGGCTGCAGGGTCGCCGGGACCGCCAGCTTCGAGGTGCTGGTCCAGCCCCCTTCGCCCGGCTCGGCAGGCCGGGCTGTGGGCCGCAGCAACGTCCTTTCGAAGACTCCTTCGGGCACAGGGGCTCCGGTGGAGGCCTTCATTGAGAGGTCGTCAGCTGCGGCATTGCCAGCGCGTGGTACATGGCGCAGGTCCAAGGCGAGGAAGTCTTTCTCCAACATCTGCACATGGAGCAGATAAGCAGCTAGCTGTGGGTCATTGCAGGAGCATTCACCCTTAACTTGTTTGATGACTAGCTGGGAGTCGCCCTGTGCCAACAACTGGCGAGCGCCCAAAGACAGGGCTGTCTTTAGGCCAAAGATGAGCGCTTCATACTCTGCCATGTTGTTAGTTGCCTTGAAGTTGAAACGCACCATGTACCCAAACTGCTCCCCCGATGGCATGAGAAGCAGTACGCCGGCACCGGCCCCCTACTTTCACGAGGAGCCGTCGAATAAGAGCGTCCAGTGAGGCCCGGTGAAGACCGGAACTCGGTGCTTCGGTTCACCGTCTTCGTGCCCCCCTAGGTCAGCCTTCGTTGGCGTCCACTCAGCCACGAAGTCAGCCAGTGCTTGGCTCTTGACTGCATGGCGAGGAAGGAAGTCCAGCTCAAACTCCGTCAGTTCCGCTGCCCACTTAGCGACATTGTCGGTCGCGTGAGGGCTGTGAAGGATCGCCTTCAGCGGATAGGAGGTGACCACCGAGATCCGGTGGGCTTGAAAGTAGTGGCGGAGCTTCCTGGATGCCACGAGCACTGCATACAGCAGCTTGTGGACCTCTAGGTACCTTGTCTTGGCGTCGTGGAGGACTTCACTGATGTAGTAGACAGGCCTCTAGATGGTCCGGACCCTCCCTCCCGGGCCAGAGATGTCTTCATCCATTGGCTCAGGCCTACCGGAGGTGGGTGGGTCCAGGTGGGCTTCCGGGAGCTGGGACTCGAAGGCTCCTAAGCCGCCTTGGACCTCCGGGAGATCCCGCTGGTTTTCTGGGAGCTCTGGGGGGGTCCCGTTGGACCTCCGGGAGGTTGTCGTGGAGGTCCGGGAGGCAGTCTTGGACCTTCGGGGTTTCCTGGTGCTTGTCTCCTGCTACCGGAGCAGGCTGTGGTGACGAGAGGTCCGGCCGCTCTGCGATGAGGACCATACTCACCACTTCAGTTGTTGCCGCGATGTAGAGCAACAAATGCTCTTCGGGCTCGGGGGCTACCATGATGGGTAGGGTCGTCGGGAGTTGCTTCAACTCCTGGAAAGCTTCTTCTACTTCGTCGGTCCAAGCAAATGGACCGGATTTGCGCAGGAGCTTAAAGAAGGGGAACGCTCGCTCTGCTAGCCTCGGTATAAACCGACTCAGCGCGGCTAGGCATCCCGTGAGTTTCTGGACTTCTTTGATGCGGGCGGGAGGCCGCATCAGGTCGATGGCCTTGATCTTCTCTGGGTTGGCCTCAATTCCTCGGTGTGAGACCAGGAATCCTAAGAGTTTTCGAGAGGATATGCTGAACACACACTTGTCGGGGTTCATCTTGGTGCGCGTGGAGCGCAGTTTGTCAAAGACTAAGGCCAGGTTATCTAACAAGGATGAACTCTGCCTGACCTTGACAACGATGTCATCGACATACACCTCAACTAAGTCTCTTATTAACTCTCCAAAGGTTTTGTGCATTGCACGTACAAAGGTGGGAAGAGCATTCTTTAGGCCATAAGGCATAGAGACATAACAATACAGGCCGTCTACTGTGATGAAGGAGGTGTGCTCTTCATCTTCTCTAGACATAGGGATCTGATGGAAACCCGAGTAGGCGTCTAGGAAGCACAGCATATCACAGCCTGATGTTGAGTCTACTATTGGATCTATTCTAGGGAGAGGGAATGGATCTTTGGGACATGCCTTATTGAGACTGGTGTAGTCGATGCACATCTGGAGCTTCCCGCCGGCCTTCGGGACAACAACGGGGTTCGCCAACCACCGGGGGTGGTGGACTTCCTGTATGAAGCCAGCGTCCAGCAGCTTCTTGATTTCTTCTCAGATGAAGTTTTGCCGCTCGATGGACTGCTTGCGAGGTTTCTGTTGGACTGGCCGGGCGCCTGGGAAGACCTTAGAGTGGTGCTCGATCACCTCCCTAGGGATCCCCGGCATCTGTGATCGCTGCCATGCAAACACGTCGATGTTGTGCCGGAGGAAGGTGACGAGCACGCATTCCTATTTGCTATCCAGGCCCCCGGCTACTCGGGTGGTCTGGGCAGCATCGGCGCTGACTCGGACGACCTTCAGGGGGACGTCGCCCTCATCGAGGGGTTGCACACGGGGTGCTGCGGTAGAGGCACGGTGGCGTGCACTCGGGTGGAGCCGGTCCGGTTCTGCACTGCCAGGGGCTGGTGCTCGAGCTGTTGCAAGTGCCTGGAGCTTTTCCAAGGCTGACACTGCAGCAATGCGGTCTCCACGAATCCTGAGGACGCCTGTCGGTGTAGGCATCTTCAAGACGAGGTAGCTGTAGTGGGGTACTGCCACGAATCGGTACAGGGCTGGCCTGCCGATTATGGCGTTGAAGGGGAGGTCGATCTCCACCACGTCGAACAGAATGTACTCTGTCTGATAGCTGTCCGGTTCCCCAAAGGTCACCTGAAGGCTGATGTTGCCGTAGGGAACGACCTGTCCCGGCTCTACCCCTGAGAATGGGCTCGATGCGGTGAGCTTGGCCATCGGGATCTGCAGCTTCTGAAAAGCTGCGCGGTTGATGAGGTTCAGCCCAGCCCCGCCATCTATCAGAACGTGGTACATCCTCACGTTGGCGATGGTGGGTGCTACCAAGAGCGGTAGTTGGCCGGCCCCAGCCATGTTCCTGGGGCAGTCGGTGGCATCGAAGCTGATGGGGGTTCCCATCCACTTGAGGTGTGGAGCGGCACTTGGGAGGGGAGCCACCGACGCTACCGCTCGGCGCAGGGTCTTAACCACGCTTCGGGACGAGGGGTCAGCGGACCCACCGTAGATGACGTAGAGCATCTTCCGGCGCTCGTCATCACTGGAGCTGGAGTCCTCATGGTTGCGCACCGCCTTCACGGCGCGCTGAGGCTCCTGGAACTCCACTTGGTGGTCGACATTGTCTGGGGCGTCGACCTTCTGCTTGCCCTCCCTTTGACGGAAGGGTGGGGCATCAGTTCGCTGCTGCTTCCCTTTCCGGAAGCGCTCCACGAGCTTCTGGATCTCCCGGCACTCGGCAGCAGTATGGTAAATGGTGCCATGCACGGGGCATAGCTCGCCTTGGTCACCATCTGGAGCTGGTGACTGTCGCTGCATTTTGTCGGGGCGTGGCCCCCGAGCTCCACTGGGTGCTGCTGCTGTAGCAACGGGAGCCGCGGCCGGTGGCTTCATCTTGCCACCGCCCCGGTTCTTGATTTTCTTGCCGCTTCCATAGGAAGCAGCGCCAGATGCGGGCTGTCCTCCTGACTCGAAGGCTGGCAGAGAGTGCCAGTTCCGCCCTTCTGCTGCTCTGGCGCACTTGTCTGCCAGGCTGAAGAGCTCTGAGACGTCGCGAACCTCTCTGGTCGCGAGCTTCTCAAGCATCTTCTTGTTCCGTACACCCTGCCGGAACGCCACCACCACAGAAGCATTTTGGATATGCGGGATGGTGTTCCGTACCTGGGAGAACCTCTGGATGAAGGAGCGCAGCGTCTCCCCAGGTTGTTGCTGGACGGCGTGGAGGTCGAGCTACGTGCCTGGCCGAGTGTAGGAGCTGCCGAAGTTAGCAGTAAACTGCCGGCAGAGCTCTCCCCAGGAGGTTATGGAACCCTGGGGGAGGTTCATGAGCGAAGACCGGGCCGGGCCGGTCAAGGCGATGGGGAAGTAGTTGGCCATGACGGCCTCGTCCCCTCCTGCAGCAAGGACGGCGGTGGAGTAGATCTGGAGGGACTCCGCCGGGTTGACGCTGCCGTCATAGTTCTCGGGCAGGTGCGGCCGAAACTTGCGCGGCCACCTCGCGAAGCGAAGGTGTGGCGCCAGGGCTGCACATCCTGCTCCTGTTGCTGCAGGCGTTGGTGCCGCGAACCCTTGGTTCACTGCTGGCACTGTGTACCCCGGTATGGGCAAGGCTGCGCCATAGACCAGGGGCACCGCTTGCAAGGCATATGGATGGGACATATGCTGCGCGGCGTATGCCTGAGGCAGAGATCGTGTAGCGAACGTCTGCACCTCAGGCAGGGTTGAGGCAGACGTCATGCTGTCGCCGGCCTCATGGTTGCGAGCCTTTCTCACCGTCGCTCAATGAACACTCGGGCATCCTTGCCCAAGTGGTATCGTTCCAGCTCTGTCCTCAGGTCCCTCAATGGGAGCCTGATGGAGCTTGAATCTGCCGTTTGCCCGTCAACCGTTGGCGTGCGCGTCAGCAACACAGCCGGTTGGCCGGGGCGTCGTCCCCGCTGATGCCGAGGGTTTGCAGCGGCGACGACGAGACGGTCTACCTCGCTAATCCACTGCTGGGTCGCTGACTGAGGCGCGTCCCCAGCAGGTGGATTGTGCAGTAGCGCTCTTGCTGCAGCTAGCGCGCCCCCATGGGGGACGCTCAGCGCTGCAGAGGATCTCACGCTCGATGGAGCCTGCGTTGCCGGAGTCGGCTGCTGGCTTCCAGCTTGCGCCGACACACTCCGTCCAGAGTGTGTCGAAACGTAGTCCCCGCTAGTCACTGTCCGTCGTGAACGCGGGGGAGGAGAGTTTGCCGCTGAAGGAAGCTTTGTCATCTTCGCCGGCAAAAGCTCGTCACGCAAGGGAAAATCCCCCTTCCTGGCGCGCCAAATGTCAAAGTGTGTAGCCGACACTTCCCCCGGGCCTGCACTGGGCAGCCCGCGGAGGTTCTTTTTCGTAGGGGCTAGTCACTCGTGGAGAGCTTCAGCGTTAGGGACGATCGAGGGAGAAGCTTGACACAGGGAGTTTTACGTGGTTCAGGCCGCCAGAGCGTAAAACCCTACGTCCAGGTGAGCAGAGGTGCTCGCTGTATTGCTTGCTGCTCAGAACCGGAGTCCTGAGCTTGAGGGTGAGTGATGTCTAGAGTGCGAGTCAACAGACTTCGAACCCTTCCTAACGTTGCCTACCCGGGCCTTTTATAGTCCAAGGCTCGAGCGGCTTACAAGGTGGTCCCGGGGCCCGACAGGTGGTCCCGGGGATATTTCCTGCCATCTACCGTATCTGCAGTTATGCCGGTAGTTGTCTCTGACGAAGGCTTCCGAGCCTTCGTTCTGCCGCCCTGCCCATTCCGCAAGCTAGTCGTAGTGGTTGATGATGGCAGGGGCGACAGGGGATGTCTTGTCGCTGTGTTTATTGGCCGGCAGGCGCTGACACGGTGCGCCAGTCTGCGATGTGACTGGGGGCAACGGCACCTGACAGAGGCGTGCTCCGCGTCTCCGCATCTTGGGAAGGCACGGGCCTTGAATACCTTGTACGGGCAAGGTATGGCGCGTCTTTACTCCTGCTGCCTACCGCTCGGGGGCAGGCAGCGTTGCTCTGCTGGCCACGTGGCGGGTCCGGAGCTCTCCTCTGAGGAGAGGGAGGTCCAGTCCCGCGGGAAACGTGGAGCCTTCGGAGCTCTCCCCGCGGAGGGGGGAGGTCCGGCTGCTGCTGGCCACGTGGCGGGCCCGGAGCTCTCCTCTGAGGAGAGGGAGGTCCGGCCCCGCGGGACACGTGGAGCCTTCGGAGCTCTCCCCGCAGAGGGGGGAGGTCCGGCTCAGTTGGCCACATGGCGGGCCCGGAGCTCTCCTCTGAGGAGAGGGAGGTCCAGCCCCGCTGGACACGTGGCGCCTTCGGAGCTCTCCCTGCGGAGAAGGGCGAGGTCCTTAGGCATTTTCCCCAGTGCGTGGGGGTACCCCATATCGATGGTACCGACAGTACGGATCCAGCTATCCGCTACCAGAGGATCCTCCGCTTCAATGAAAACCGGTGGTTGAGTTGCCAAGAACTCAAAATAGGAATTCAGTTGAGGTTGGCACAAGTCTTCGTCTTGACATCCCCCTTGACGGGATGTATTCCTCACCAGGGTGCGGAGCAAGTCGGTTCGCTCATTGCTTGCACCCGTCATGGCAGCCAGAATGTCTGCCATTGTGACCGTGGGTGAAGGTCCTGGTGGCGGCTGCGGTTGCGGAGCTCGCTGCTCCCGCTGTGGAGAGTTACCACCACCACCACCACTGGAACCACCCACCTCGCTCATGGAACGAGTTTGCACCATTCTGCAATTGCACGAATTCATTATCAGTTCAACACTATCACTTGATTTATTTCATAAACAAAGTAGTGCAACACTGATAATGAAATCTTAACATGTAAGCAAAATGATTTAAGCGCAAACTGATGTAGCTAACAGCAAGGATTTAAAAGCAGATTGACCAGTCCTTAAACAAACCAGATTTCGATCCAGTTAAAAGCATTTTCATAACTCATGTTGAATACCGAAGTTAAAGTTAACTTTAATATCTTGCCAATGAGTATCCAAATGCCTCCATATCACTTCTGAATCAAAAGTTATGATTTCGCAAAGTTGACAGACTTTCTGGATAAAATTTGCCAGCATCTCCTTTGTATGTGGCTGACTTTATCACAGTTGTATATGAAAATACAACAAGAATCTGAACAACCTTTGAACTACAACAATGTTGCATATCTCATAACCTTTCCAACGGTGTATCACAGGCTCCTTAGGGATTTTTCTACAGGAAGTTATGGCTTAAAAACAGAAAGGTCCAGAGAGGTTTTTCTGCTTTCCTGGTTCGGGACAGTTTACCTTCAACTGGACTTCTCACCAACTTAAGGTATGACTTTGCTCGGGAGGTCTACAAGAAAGTTGTAGAGAACATGAAAATCTTTACAGAACTGTATCATACACCTTAATTGGATCAATCTACTCAGAGTTATGCTCTGTTAAATTCCAGCAAGAATTCCTGCCAGGAACAGAGCACTCTGTTTTTGAAATCTTTGAAACCTAAACCTTCTCTCATTTGAATCTTAGCTCAAAATAAGAGTTCAGTAACTAATATTTGTTTCAAACTTCCAGTTTTATTTGAAAGTTAGCTCATGAATCATTTATTCATAGGGAAGAGGTTATTAGTGTAGTACGGTGTCGATGCACCGTTAGAAACATGGCGGTACTACGTAGCCTCACCAAAGAAAATCCTAAACCGGATTATACCGGCATATCCGTTTAATCAGTGGCACTAAGACGGTCTCTCGCACACGTGTACTACTCGGGGTACGTACGTGGTTAGTACCTGCAGAAAAACACTCAATAGTGGTGCACTCAAAGGTTGTTTTCATTTCAGACAGTTCCGTATCATACTAAAAATATACGCTCCGTATCATTTCCATACGGGCCGTCCTTGAGTCAAGTCGTGTTTCTACACCACACGACGGGGGATCCGAGTATATCATGAACGGGTCGTCACGGTTGGGAATGTTATCAACCCAACGGATACCACCTACTGCCCTGCAGGGCACGCCGATGGCAAGCGCTGCGTATATCCTCCTGGGCTATTTCCAGATGAACACACTCTCGCGTTACTGACCATGCGATAGGGTCTCCACTTACTTGCCTAATGCGCGCTAGGGATCAGTGTTTCATATGAACTCAGGAACATGAAGAGTCCAAGAGTTTCATATTGACGTCTCACACCAAGCTGTGAGACTTATCCCTGAACCACTTTCCTCGTCAGGGGAGCTAACCAAAATTGAACCGCTTTAAGTGGTGTTCCTTACCATACTTACCTGAGCGTAGGTGCGTTGTTACATAATCAAAATTCAGAATTATAACAAGTATGTTAGTGCTGCCACTTTAAGTAACTATACTACTATAGTCCTTATGTGGGCCTAATACCGTTTCCTCACCGTATCCTAAGTTTTGTCGTAATACGATCCTTATTCCAAGTGCTATTACCAATGCGGGTCTGATACCACGCTGTGAGGGCCCGTCCATCCCGATCACTCACGGGGACGGGGCACCTTGCCCGGGAATCGTATTGGATGGTGCCGTGCGATGCGGCACCCAACAGCACACATAATAAAGCATCATATTACATAAAACAAGCGGAAGCTTACAAAGGGTTGATTTTACAATACTTCTCAAAATAATCTACAGCAGAAGACTATTACAACTCACGTCTCATGCCTATGCTAAGCAACAGAGAAGATGTCCAGCCCGTGGACCCTTCTCACTAGCAACACTATCACAGTAGCAGCGGCAGGGGTTGTAATGAGTTCACCCCTCGGAGAGCTCTGAGTCTCATCAGACACCCGTACTTAGCAGCGTACAGTTATTACCTGCAAAACAACTTATGAAGTATCTGTGAGCACGAAGCTTAGCAAGACTGACCCGTCACCCTAGTCATGAAACTCTACATGATGAAAATAGAGGGCTGAATATAGAAGTTTGCACAAAAGGTGATGCTCTTGAGCTAAAGGAGAGTCCTTACTTTCAGTGTTAAGCAACTTTTATAGCCCTCGCGCAATTTACATCGAGACTCCACAATCAAAGAAGAAACGCTTCATCTCGATGTCACTTGCTCGAGGTGAAAGGAACTTTAGTGAGCTACCCTAGACTCATACAAACCTTGCGCCATTACCGTCGAGACTCCACAATCAAACAAGAAACGCTTTGCCTCGACGCTACTAGCCCAAGGTGGAAAATAAATTTAGTGAAAGTGTTGATCATTCCTCATCTCCATTATGAGGATTACTCACGAAGCATTATTAACTTTTCCCAGTTTATTACTACGTCATGACGCAAAGAACAAATATGCTCGGTCCATTCCGCGAGCGATGGTGATTGCAATAAAAAACACCCGGCTGACACGACATGTATGCCCGTACTCGAAGTTGCACACAGCAACCATCACTGACGTCGTACGTGGCAACCTTTCACACGACACCCAAATGCTGAACCGGTCCCACCGACTGGGATTAAGTCTCTCTACGGCAAACCCTCGTAGAGCCGACTTCTCTATCCTTTCAGCATCGACATCAGACGGTGAGGTATGCCTCGACACCTAGGTTAACATGTTACATCGGTTTCCTGGGTCCCATATAGCCAGTATGCATCCGGTACACAACTCAAACTTGTCCAACGGGCCGCACACGAGAACGGGCCTTAATCGACTCAGACATAGACTAGGTTCACAGGACCACGTACTTGATCCTTCCATCCACTGCACGATCTCCATTCCCAACTATGAGGATCGATTCCCAACTCTTCCGATTGATCCCCCTTAACCCAGTTTCACGAGTAGGAAACTGCCCACTCGAGTTTTGCTTCTTTTAATCCACTTTTGTTAATTTGAGATCAGCAATTATAATCAAATGTTAACCTACTCTACAGTATTCTCCAGGGTTTTCTGGGTCATGCATTTGGAGTTTCATACCATCTAGACTTAATGCAAGAAATTAAATGCTAGACATATAAAGTGAATACAAATAAAAACTTGTAAGTTTTGATGCAAACCGAGGCTTGCCTTTGTTTTGCAGGGGACTTATATATATGAAGTTCAGTTAGTGAAGACCACTTGGCTTGATCAAGTGCTTTCCTGCTCCCTTGACTTCCTTTCCGATGACTTCAAATCCTTCTACGTAGATGCTACACGTAATGAATATGCACATATGTTTATTTGTAAAGATCTTTGGCTACAAATTCTAATGAGAAGTTTTTAGGAACTGGAACTCTGTTTAAGAATTTAAAATGACACTGGTGCTAGTGGTTTGGGTTTGGGTTTGGGTCTAAGTAACATGATTAAGTGCTAAGTGTTTTCCCCTCTTCTATATTGATCACCTTAAGAGGTTAAACAGAACAGGGGTGATCCAGAGCTCCAATGGGGCTAAGAATTTTTATGTGGGTTGCTTGTCACAAGAAAACACTCTGGACCAATATTTAAAATTATCCAATGAATAGCTCACTCATAATAATTCCCTACGCCTTTAGGCACAAAGGAATTAATTCTGAATAAACTTGCATGGTCATGCCAAACTTAGTGAACTACAATTTCAATTATAGTTCATAGGGCTTGCATGAATTTTCCTAAGATTTTTGGAGCTAATAATTCCCCAGAACTGAATTTCCAAGTTCTGGAACTTCTTTGGAAATGTTTCTGTATTTAATTGAATACAGCAACTTTAAATCTGAATTGCCCTGAGAAAATCACTCCACAGGAGTTCACTAACATCCTAGATAATACTCTGGCAAAATTTGAGGACTTTTGGATTAACCAAACTCCCTCAAAATTCTTTTGCTGAAAAGCTTTAAAGAATTTTCCAGAATTAAATAATGAGTCTCATACAAATTGGGTTTCATATTTGGAGAGTAATCTATTTAGAGGAACCCAACAAAATTTGTTTCATAATTTTTGGATTTTCCTACCCAAAGTTGTGGCCCTCCAAAGTTCAAACTAGAAACTGAAATCCCAAAATGTTCAAATGCCTGCCAGTGGGTCCCGCCCGGCAGGCCTTCTCCTTCCTCGCGCCAAACAGGGGCCGCGGCGGCGCCCTCCGGCGAGCGTCGCCAGAATAGCTTTCCCGGCCCTCTCCTGACCTCAGACTCGCCGCCCCACCCTAACTCGCGACGCTGAACTCGGCCCGGGTGTCGCCGGCGGCCGTAGACCCCGGAACGGGGTGCCCGACGGTGGCAGCGGCTGTTAGGGTTCCGGCGTGGTCGGGAATGCGCTACACCGCATCAAAACGGTCAGGGAATGAGCGGAGAGCACCGTGGGAGCTCGAGGGTGTCGAAAATGGCCGCCAAACCCCGTAAAAAGGTCGGCAACATGGAGCTCCATGATGACCCGGGCAGTTTTTCCATGGCGGCCCGAAATACAGCAAGAACCCGGTTATTTCTGGACCATATAACTCGGTTCTTGGTCGAGGAGGACCGCTAGGAGTTGAGGAAGGTGTGTGCAAGCTCACCCGAGCTGGGTTGGACCGTGGGCCTCAAATTTCGGGGTAGACCGACACCTACCCGCATGTACTAGCTTTCGGGAATCTGGGAAATTCTCCACGCTCGATCGATCAATTGCCATGAGGGTTGCAGCTACACGATCTGGAGGTTAAGGCGCACCTTTTTCGTGTAGAGAACGGGCGGTGAAAGCGGCCGTGGTGTGCTGTCCACGGAGACCAACTTCGGTTTCCCGCCGGCGAGCCTCGGTTCTCGGCGGCGATCGTCAAATTGTGGCCAAACGAAGCGACAACATAGCGAAGTAGCGAGGTGGGTAGCTAGCGCACGCGTTGGCGCTCACTTTTGCCGTGGATCACTCGTGCAGTGGAGGGGCGACGCCGGTTTGCAACGGGAAGAACGGAAGCGGCCTCGGCAGGCCTCTGTTGTGCGCGAGAGTGGAAAACAGGGGGCGACGAGCGAGCTGCGGTGATAAGAGCGGGGAAGCAGGTCGCCAGCTCGACGATCGTGAGGGAGAGGTGGCTCTGGTCTGCCCCTGTGTCGCGCGGTGAGAAAACCCGAGGCGTCGTGGTGGCGCGGTTACTTCGCGGGGAGGAGGAAAAACAAAGACTGTGGACTGCCCAGACTGAAGATCTTTTGCACACTGAACTTCTCCCAATGACATGTGGGCCCCACAGGCAGTCCCTCCTCAGCCCTCAGAAGATTTCCAAAATTTGGCAAGTGACCAATTCAAATGTTTGGAGTTGAATAATGAGCAGGATTTGGATACTTGGACAAATTTCATCCAAATTCAAATGTATATTTGAACCCCTTGCACATTTAACTCCATTTGGAAAAATGGGTAGCAAATCTTTTCAAAAGTTGATGAAACTTTGCTTACCCACTAATTTGGACCTAAGAAATCTAAATATGCAACTTGATTCTTGTGTTAGCTGCTGCAAACAAGAGTTTGAATACAACAGTTTTGAATTCCCATTGTGTCCTCCCTCATTTAAATTTGGTTTGATCCTTTAGTTCCAAATCTGATTTTTAAACCCTTCCTTTGCACTTAAGTACTTCACTTCTGGGGTCTTAATCCACCTAGGGTCCAGACATGCAAGTAACCCTAAGTTGGTTTTTGAACAACCTCTCATGTGTTATCATATGTGTAAAAAGTTTAAACCAATCCCCTTTTTCATACACATGACACCCACATTTGTGCAAACTCATGTTTCTTTGTATTCACATTTTTGGGACCTTTACAGTACTCACCCTTGCATTCTCACATATATATCGGCTACAGGAGAAGAGTACTTCGAGGAACATGTGGAGTGCTAGGCATGCGCACTACCGTCAACATGCCAGTGGAGTTGAAGTTGGAGCTTGTTGTTTTAGCTAATTTCCGCTGCTGTTTAGAGTCTTCCGCTGCAAGAATAAGTTAGATATTCATGAGTGAGACAATGAGTCAATGTAATAAAGTACTTAAACATTATTCATATGTGGTTATATTCTGAATTCAGTTTGTGGTAAAGCTGTGTATGTGTGATGAACATCCTGGGCACACATATGCATTCACTTGGTTCATTTTCGGAAATGGGTGTCACAATTGGAGTCCCATAATCTATAATATGGAGTTCCATATACTTTTAATATCAAAGTTCCATAATCTATATACTCATTTAGCTTTCCATTGCTGAATTTGTAGATCCACACAAAGAAAAGAAACCAATTGCTACATAAGAGGTCAAATGACTTAGTTTTTGTTTCATACTATCGGATGATGCAAAGTAGATTTCAAAAAATGAGGGAGAAACTGGCCCAATGTATGACCCATTAATCATTGAAGATTTTGATTGGTACAATGAGTGGATAGGCTCATCAGTTGTTCACACTGATAGGGACAATGATGATCTTTTTGACCTCACATGGGATCATGTTGATGAAGCCCTTGGAGGATCAAGCTCGCTTTAAGGTCATAACCTTCCAAGACAAGCTAAGATGAACACCTACGAAAGGCATGCAAGAATGAGGGCACAAGAAGTTAAGGAAGTTGAAGAATATGCTAATCATTCAGACCTGGAGGAAGATCCATATGACGGCATGGACATGAGTGATAGTGATGAAGGTTCACGTGAGGATGATGGTGGAAAAGAAAGTGATACTACAATTTCCGATGAGTTCAACGATGGATATTGAGGCAAACTTGAGAGATGGGATCATGAGTGTTATCTAGTACTATCTATTAGTTTCGTTGGACTTTTAGTCTATTGTGTTGGTTTGTTTGGACTACTTTTATTTATTAATTGCTACTTTTATCCTTATCTATTTGGGATTTGGGGCTTGGGATTATATCCTATATTTTCATATTTTTACATATTACTAAGGTGTCGCCTCGCCTTACATATTTTTAAAAGATAAAAGGGTCCGTTGCCTCTGAGTCACTTTACCGCCTTAAAAACTATGGTAAAAACATATGAGCGGCAAGCACTTCAAGGACTGAACACTAACACTTCAAGGCAACACAACATTCGCATTTGTCCACAGTCTTTTCGCTTAACCTGGTTGTCTAAATAATAGTAACATGCATACCAATAAAGAACACTAACAAGTAACCATTAGCTAACCAAGTAGGGAACGACGCTTTCAAGCGTAACCATTAGCTACTGAAGCTAAATCAGTCCCACTACAAGAACACGCCAATGTTTATCGTTATTAAAACAACAGATAGAAATACAGAATAAATATGCATTTGTACCTAGTCCCCATTTAGACAAACCCATAAATCTGACATACTAACTTATTGATCTGTACGGTTAACAAATTATTTGAATTATACAATAACCAAAGAGAAGACAGTCTCAACCAAGGATAGAGGGACTAGGGATTCCTATATCAAGATTTCTAGGTGGTAAAAGCGAAAGCATTCCACAGCATTGGTTCAGACTCAATTCCATGTACCAAGTGCTGTAGCTATGGAAAGTATTGCGATGCCATGTTCATCAAGAAATTAATGAAGCAGTAATCACCACGCCTACTCTCCAATCTGGCATCCCTACGAACTTTATCCGGGCCCAAAACTGTATCAATCGAACGGATTTGATATCCTATTCAACTCTAGGTCTCCAGTTCTTGATCAAAATAAAAAAAACACACACAGAGAGAAAATCTCTATCTCTTGCCGTTTACACCTAGAAAGGCCTCGAAATGAGGTACGACAAGTATGCCAACATGAATCTTACACGAAGAATAAAAATGAAAGAGGGATAATTGAGATGAGTAAGTTCTCACCACCTTCCGGAATCCAGAGCTGCGGATCCGGACCAGCAGAAACAAAAAAATAAGCCTTTGTCAAGTCGCTAGGTAACAGAAACAACTTGCACCAAATATCCAAAAAGTGGGCCCGTTTCTCAGTTTCGGCCCAGCTTGTCTCACGTGGATGCCGCGCGAGTCCAGCGTGGCAAAAAAGGCCTAATCAGCTCAGCACGGATTTTTTAATAATTTTTTATAGCATGCGATTTTTTTTGCGGAACTAGCCACCTAATCGTACACATCGTGGACGATTTATCCACGTGGACGAGAAATCGTCCACCTAGTGGACGACTTGATTACATGGCATTGCCACGTCGGCGAGTTGTGCACGAGGCGGATGATCTGTGACTATATTGTATTCAGTTTTCTGACAATGATTTAATAACACTTAGAGACATATTTAAAAATTGTTGTTATAAGAAAAAGTAGTATACAATTTTACTACATTTACTTATATAAAAATACTTTCCAAATATGTCTCTATGTATTTTTAAATCACTATTAAAAACTGAATGTAATGGACAATTGGATTGTATTCAGTTGTCTGACTTCATTATATTCAGTTTTCGACAGTGATTTAGAAGTATTTAGAGACATATTTGGGAAATGTTTTTATAGAAGTAAATATAGTATACATTATATACTATATTTAATTCATAACAACACTTCCCAAATATGTCTCTACGTATTTTTAAATCACTATCATCACAGACGACTGAAATCCAGTCGTCCACTAGATGGACAATTTCTTGCCAATGTGGACAAATCGTCCACGAGGCGGACGATATCTCGTCCATGCCATGGAATTCTCGCCACGTGGGCAAATCGTCCACGACGTGAACGATTAGGTGACTAGTTTGGTAAAAAAATTACAGACTATTAATATAAAATTATTAAAAATCATGCTAAAATTAAAAAAATCCTGAGCACGTGCGTGGCGGGAAAAAGTATGGGATGGGTGAGCTTTTGCAACAGATTGGCTTATTGGGAAATATTACACTGCGATGGCTTATGGGGTGGTTTCTGCATTTAAGCCTTTTTAGACACATTTTTGCAATTATTTACACACCAAAATCTATTAGGATATTAGTGAAAATAACGTGAAATAGTAGTGCACAAAAAATACCATATTTACTGTTACACCAAAATGAGAAGCACTCCTCCTTCATGTAAGTCACCTTCACTAAACAAGATGCCCAGGCCTCGCCAAAACCCAAGCTACCTTTGGAATTGTTCAGTCCTTTTTTTACTGCGAACCAATTATTCAGTAAGTTGATGGAGCATCACACGGTCGATCAAGCAGTTGCTGTTCTGGCACCTGACATGTCATTATTTCTCAGACATATTACATATCCACCGACAAGTGCACACTAAAGATACTGGCATCTCCAGTCATAAATTAGACATGCTGAGCTTCTTATTACTTGGTCCCCAGAGATTCATGGAGTTTCTCCCGGAAATGAGCAACAAATATGGAACCTCGATCAGATATGATGGTTTTGGGGACTCCGTGTGAGCACACAATTCTCGAGAGATACAACTCTGCATATTGCTTAGTTGAAAATATGGTACTCACTGGGATGAAGTGGGTTGATTTTGTTAAGCAATCAACAATCACCCAAATGGAGTCATGCTTTCTGAATGTGAGAGGCAGTCCGACAATAAAGTCCATACTGATGTCCTCCCACTTCCATGCCGGAATGCTTAATGGTTGCAGCATCCCCGCTTTCTTTATATGGTCAGCCTTGACTCGCCGACATGTATCACACTCGGATACATACCTGGCAGTTTCTCGCTTCATCCGCGTCCACCAAAATTTTGTCTTAAGGTCTTGATACATCTTATTGCTTCCTGGATGTATCAAGTACTTGGACATATGAGCTTCATCTAGGATTTTATTCCTTAACTTCAGGTTCCGGGGTACCACGATACGGTTGTTAAACCATAACACACCTTGATCATCCTCACGGAAACATTTCATTTTATCCTCATTGATTCTTGCCCGGATTTTCCGCATTCCTTTATCCCTATGCTGGGCTTGTACAATCTCTTCTCTAATGGTAGGCACAAGAGCAAGATTATACAATGCCCCATACGGAATCACCCGCAAGCTTGGTTCTTCATCCTCATCCGAAACAACTGACAAGTTGTTCACGTGGGACTTGCGACTGAGTGCATCAACCACCACGTTAGCTTTGCCCGGATGGTAATGGATCTCGAGCTCATAGTCTTTGATTAATTCCAGCCATCTCCGCTGCCTCATATTAATATCCTTCTGAGTGAATATATATTTGAGGCTCTTATGGTCGGTATAGAGGTGTACTAAATTCCCGAGTAAGTAGTGCCTCCACATCTTCAACGCAAGCACCACTGCGGTGAGTTTTAGGTCATGAGTGGGGTAGTGCTGCTCATGGTTGCGGAGTTGATGAGACCCATACGCGATCACGCGTCTATCTTGCATTAAGACGCAGCCCAGTCCAATGCCTGAGGCATCACAATAGACATCGAATGGCTTTGTTGTATCCGGCTGGGCTAGCACCGGTGCCGTTGTGAGATGTTTCTTTAGAGTTTGAAATTCCTCTTCACAGGCCTCTGTCCACACATACTTGCTGCTCTTCTTCAATAATTCTGTCATTGGTTTGGCCACCTTTGAGAAGCTGGGAATAAATCTCCGATAGTAACACGCTAGCCCCAGAAACCTGCAGATTTGATGAACAGATATTGGAGACTCCCACTTCAAGACTTGCTCAATTTTAGTTGGATCTACGACCACACCCTCGCTGAAATAATGTGGCCTAAGAATGGTACCTTGCTGATCCAAAATTCACACTTGCTGAATTTGGCATACAACTTATGTTCCCGTAAGCGTTGGAGCACAATGTGGAGATGTTTGGTGTGCTCCTCCTCCGATTTGGAATAAACCAGTAGGTCGTCGATGAAGACCACGACAAACATATCCAGCTCCGGCATGAATACCGAGTTCCTTAAGTACATGAACTGAGCTGGAGTGTTGGTAAGGCTAAGGAATATGACAGGTACTCATAAACTCCGTACCTCGTCGAAAAACTGTATTCAGCATAGCCTCTGCCCATACCTCAATCTGATGGTACCCTGATCCTAAGTCCGTCTTGGAAGAGATCATTGCATTGACCAACTGATCAAACAATATGTCAATCTGTGGTAACGGGTACTTGTCCTTGATTGTCACAATGTTAAGCGGACGAAATTAACACTAAGCTGAAGTGTTTCGTCCTTCTTCCTAATACACAGCGCAGAGCAACCCTAAGGTCATGAGCTTGGTTGTATAACACATTTGCTCATGGTTTCCCTTAGTTGCTCCATCAACCGTTCTCTTTGCTGTGCGGAACAGACTCTTCTGTCCTAACCCAGATTTTGATCCGTTTAGAAGCATTTTCATAACTCAGGTTGAATACCAAAGTTAAAGTTAACTTCAATATATTTCCGACGAGCACTCCTATGCCTCTAGATCATTTCTGGATCAGAAGTTATGATTGCTCAAAGTTGACAGAATTTCTGGATAAAATTTGCCAGCATCTCCTTTGTAGGCGGCTGACTTTATCACAGTTTTATACGCAGATACAATATGAATCTGAACAAACTTTGAACTACAACAATATTGCATATCGCATAAACTTTCCAACGGTGTATCACAGACTCCTTAAGGATTTTTCTACAGGAAGTTATGGCTTAAAAAGAGAAAGGTCCAGAGAGGTTGTTCTGCTGTCCTTGTTCTGGACAGTTTGCCTTCAACTGGACTTTTCACCCAATTAACGTGTGATTTTGCTCTGGAGGTCTACAGGAGATTTGTAGAGCACTTGAAAAGATTTCCAGAACTGTATCATACACCTTAATTGGTTAAATCTACTCACAGTTATGCTCTATCAAATCCAGCAAGAATTCCTGCCAGAAACAGAGCACTCTGTTTTTGAAACCTTTGAAACCTAAACCTTCTCTCATTTGAATCTTAGCTCAAAATAAGAGTTCAGTAACTAATATTTATTTCAAACTTCCCTTTTTTGTTGCAAGTTAGCTCATGAATCATTTCTTCATAGGGAAGAGGTTATTAAGTGTAGTACGGTGTCGATGCACCGTAAGAAACATGTCGGTACTACGTTGCCTCTCCAAAAGAAAATCCTAACCGGATTATACCGGCATATACGTCTCAATTGTGGATCTAAACGGTCTCTCACACACGTGTACTACACGGGATACGTACGTGGTTAGTACCTGCAAAAGACACTCAATAGTGGTGCACTCAATGGTTGTTTTCACTTCAGGCAGTTCCATATTTGAAAGTAAATACAAGCGCCCGTATCATTGCCATACGCCGTCCTTGAGTTAAGCCACGTCTCAAGGTACGTGATCGTGTTTTAACACCACACGAAGGGGAACCCGAGTATCTCATGAACGGGTCGTCACGGTTGGGAATGTTATCAACCCAACGGATACCACCTACTGCCCTGCAGGGCACGCCGATGGCAAGCGCTGCGTATGTCCTCCTGGGCTATTTCCAGAAGACCACACTATTGCGTTACTGACCACACGATGGGGTCTCCACTTACTTGCCTAATGCACGCTAGGGATCAGCGTTTCATACGAACTCAGGGACATGAAGAGTTCAAGAGTTTCATATTAACGTCTCACACCAAGCTGTGACACCTATCCCTGAACCACTTTCCTCGTCAGGGGAGCTAACCGAAATTGAACCGCTTTCGGTGGCGTTCCTTACCATTCTTACCTGAACGTAGGTGCGTCGTTATATAATCAAAATTCAGAATTATAACAAGTATGTTAGTCATGCCACTTTAAGTAACTATACTACTATAGTCCTTATGTGGGCCTAATACCGTTTCCTCATCAGGTCCTAAGTTTTTGTCGTAATATGATCCTTATTCTGTGTGCTATTACCAATGCGGCTCTGATACCACGCTGTGAGGGCCCGGTCCCGATCACGGGGCCGTGCCGCTCGCCCGAGAATCGCATTGGGTGGTGTCGTGCGATGCGGCACCCAACATCACACATAATAAAGCATCATATTACATAAATCAAGCGAAAGCTTACAAAGTGTAAATTTTACAAATACTTCTCAAATTATTCTACAGTGGAAGACTATTACAACTCACGTCTCATACCTATGCTAAGCAAAGAGAAGGTGTCCAGTCCGCGGGCCCTTCTCGCTAGCAACACTATCACAATAGCAGCGGCAGAGGTTGCCATGAGTTCACCACTCGGAGAGCTCCGAGTCTCATCGGACACCGGTACATATCAGCGTACAGTTATTACCTGCAAAACAACTTATGCAATATCTGTGAGCATGAAGCTCAGCAAGACTTAACGGTCTCCCTAGTCATGAAACTCTACATGATGGAAATAGAGGGCTGAATATAGCAGTTTGCACAAAGGATGAACTTGAGCTAAAGGAGAGTCCTTACTTCAAGTTTTACGCAACTTTTATAACCCTTGCACAATTTACATCGAGACTCCACAATCAAATAAGAAACGCTTCGTCTCGATGTCACTTGCCCGAGGTGACAATAACTTTAGTGAGCTACCCTAGACTCATACAGACCTTGCGCCATCAACGTCGAGACTCCACAATCAAACAAGAAACGCTTTGCCTCAACGCTACTAGCCCAAGGTGGAAAATAAATTTAGTGAAAGTATTGATCATTCCTCATCTCCATTATGAGGATTACTCACGAAGCATTATTAACTTTTCCCAGTTTATTACTACGTCACGACGCAGAGAACAAGTATGCTCGGTCCATTCCGCGAGCGACGGTGATTGAAATCAAAAACACCCGGCTGACACGACATGTACGCCCGTACTCGACATTACACACAGCAACCGTCACTGACGTCGTACGTGGCAACCTTTCACACGACACCTAAATGTCAAACCGGTCCCACCGACTGAGATTAAGTCTCTCTACGGCAAACCCTCGTAGAGCCGACTTCTCTATCCTTTCAGCATCGGCATCAGATGGTGAGGTATGCCTCGACACCCAGGTTAACATGTTACATAAGTTTCCTGGGTCCCATATAGCCAGTATGCATCCGGTACACAACTCAAACTTGTCCAACGGGCCGCACACGAGAACGGGGCTTAATCGACTCAGACATAGACTAGGTTCACAGGACCACGTACTTGATCCTTCCATCCACTGCCCGTGTGGCGGACCGGGATCCGCTCATCCAGGATCGCAGAGGGTGGTGCCGCACGAGGCGACACCCGACAGCACACATCATAAGGACACCTTTTATTACATGGGAAACCAACTGAACTGTACAAACTAGTACAAGACTCAGTTACAAACTAGTGTTTATATTACACAACGGAAGTCTACTTTGTACAACTCACGCCCGCCTATCTAGCAAAAGTCGGTTGCCCAGCCCTAGGGAAACCCACACTAGCTGCACTCCTCAGCTCAGCGCGGCGTGTACGGCTCCCACTCAGCCGTGGTCCCCGACGGAGGGTAACCCTCGCCGGTGGACTCATAACCCGAGTCTGTGGGTGGCTCCTCACCTGAAAAACACTTAAGCAGCAACCGTGAGCACGATGGATCAACAAGACTTAACTGACTCACCTAGGCATGAAACTCTATATGTAGAGTACAATAGCATGTGATGGTAAGATTTCGGCAAATGGACACGCCTATAGTTCATCCTTAGTTCATCTTTTCGTCACAAATTAACAGTTCATGAAGCTGAAATTTAGTAAGCCATATTTGGTGGCACACATGTAACAATACAATTAGATCATAACAGCAATATTGAATCATCATATTTCATAAATTATCTACGTTACGACGCAGTGAACAAGCGGTACTCGCCACCACGAGGGACGGCGAATCGACTCGATATACACCTGCAGGGAAAACCCAAAGCGCACGTCACGTACACCCACCCGTGGAGCTGCACAGCACGCTCACTCGATGTCGTACGGGACAACCTTTCACCCAACAGCCCAAACGTCGAACCGGTCGCACCGAAACGGACAGGAGGTTCCCTACACGGAGCATCTCTCTATGCCCGTTAGCAGATTTCCACCTTGCTGCCCTCAACCTACACCTATAAATCGGTGTGCAATGCCTCGACGCCCGGAGGTTTAGGTTACATCGGTTTATCGGGGCCCATATATCTGATATGCGTTCGGTACGTTCAATACTTGCTCAGCAGGGCCGCACACGGATCGGTCCTCAATCGACACGGACAGGGCTGCGCACACAAGACTTCCTCTTGGTGCGCCCTAGCCCCTGCCTAGTCTCATTTTCATTACTAAAGTGATCTCACATCACTCGAACCAAACCCGTGTGTCCCAAGCCTAACTCGCGAGTAGATTCCAACTACTTGACTTGTACCGAAGTCCTATAAATCATTAAGCATAGCCTGTCTACTCGAGGCCTTAGACACTACCCTCACTCTTATAGGAAAATTCTGGTTATGCAATTGGGTTTCATCCATCCAACACCTAATGCACATACATACTTCACACTAGACATGTAAACAAAGCAAAACTTTATAAAAAGGGATAATGCAAACCGGGGCTTGCCTTGTGGCTGCTGGTCAGGGGTTAGGTCTGCGTCCGGAAGGAGGAAGTCGAGCACTTCCGGAGTCTTCTCGCCTTTAGCGACTACACGTTAACCATTTGCTATATGTCAATTTAAATGCAATGTGTAAACTTGAATAAGTAATTACTATAACTCTAGCTAACCCTCCCCTTTGGTTCTGAAATTTTTATGGTGGCTTGGTAGGGTCCTAACCAGAGTCTTGACCAAGTTTCATTTGAAACAAAGTTCATTTGAGCTTTGTACAAATAAAAGCCTATTTGGTCAATAATTGAGCCTCTAAGTATTTCCAGGGGTTTTCATGGCCCCAACCATTACTTTCTGGAAACTAGAATTTAATATGGTTCTAATGGAATTGGTCTCATGTCATTTGAGGAATTTTAGAGGAAGTTGTGCCCTAAACAAGATTTGAGAAAATCTGAAAAATGTTTCCGTACATTTTTCTATTTTCTCAGGGCAGTTCACTTAATCACACCATTAGGGGGAATAAATGAACTTGGATGAGTCTGAAAATTTTACTGTGACTCAAGGATTTTCCAATGAACCTCTCAGCCAAATTTCAGAATTTTTCATGAAGTAATTCTCCAGATAAAATTCCTAACAGTTTAAATTTTAGGGATTTAATTCTGGAAAACTATTAACTTTCATGAGCTGAAATTTGTATTGCTGGAAAGTAATCACCATCCTGAGTTCAGAAAAATTTGGTTCACTGAATTTGGAGCATCCTACACAAAGTTATGAATTTTTAAAGTTTGGGCTGATCCCTGAATTTATTTTCCTACAGAGAATCCTCTCCCGCGCTAAACCAGAGGCTGACAGCGGGGGCCGCCCGTTTAATTTGAACTAACCGCGCGCTTGCGTGCGATTAGCACAGCGGCTGACACGTGGGACCCCGCCCTTCATCCACCTCCCAACGCCGCCGCCCCGAGCCACCGGAGCTCCGGCGAGGTCGGCGTTCCTGGCTATCTAGCTCGCCGGCGATGGTGAGACTCGCCGCCCCCACATAATTTCGGACGCTGAACACGCTGGACACCCTTCTGCCGCCGGCTAACCGTCGTAGCTCGCCGGCGACGAGCTCTATGTCTCTGTGCTACCTCGGCAACGTGTTCCCGCCCTCCTGACCATCTCCTTCATGCGCTAATCGCGTCACCACGTTCAGGGGGACCTCGGGAAGCTCGGCATGACCTCGGTTGGAACCGAAACGGCCGGCAACCCGGACCTCACCGGCGACCCCCTCTTCCACCAAACTGCTCTATGGTGAACCTAGGGTTCCGGCGGTGGTTTCCTTCCGGGTTTTGATCGAGAAGGGTCGCAAGAACCTCTAGATGCTCTCTCACAGCTCCGTTCGACCTCCCACCCGACAATCTTCCCGAATTTCTCCTAAACCTAATCGGGTCTCGAAATGAGCTCCCCGCCCTAAACTGGAAAATTCTCCACGCACAAAGGTCGAACCTTGGAACGGTTTGCGCGGTGGTCTCGAGGACAAGCTAGCGCTCCACTTTCCTATGGACGTCGAGGCCGGAGGATGATCACAGCTCGGGTGGCAAATGATCGGAGCTCGGGCGATTAGGCGGCTGGTTGCGGAAACTCGCGAAAACAGAAACTCGCCGGCGGTCTCGTGCCTTTTATAGGCCACTGAGGGCGGTGGAGGGCGCGACACCTGCTGTGCCACCTCCCACGCCGAAGCAGGAGCTGGCCGGCTGAGGCTGTCGGGCGCCGACGCCGTGGCTAGCTGGCGAGCGTGCTCGGTCGAGAGAGAGTCGGCTGAGTATGCTTCTGTGCTAAGTCTACTGACAAGTGGGCCCTCTTCTCCCCTCTAATTCTTTCTCCCCCTTCTGCTGCAAATATCAAAGCTACTAAACATTGAATGCTAGACTTTGCCACCAAGTCACAGTTTGAATTTGGGTTCTCCATTTGAAATTTGTTTGGCCAACTTTGTTTCACATTTAGACTGAAATTCAAATTCAGTTTTGAATTGTTGCAAATTTGGCTCCCGACAAGATGAACTCCAATGGGGGTGACAATTGGTGGACTAACTCAGAAAAATGTGCTGAGTTTTAATATGAAGCTAACTTTTGAATTTGAGTGATGAAAGCTGCTGCAATTTGAATTGACATTCAAATTGGCCTCTTTTTCAAATACCCCCAAAAGTGCCTCAAAAAGTGTTGGGTTTGCATGAAACTTGGCTTGAACCTTTCCAAGACTTTTTAAGTGCTAGGGGTGAGCTCAACCTCTCATGTTCATGTGTAGGAATCCTGCTTTGTGAAAGTTAGGCTTTCCCCTCTAATCATCCTGTTGTTGGAGGTTACTTGCTCTTCACAATTCTTCACAATATATCCACAACAAAAACTGTGGTGTTGTGAGGTGATGAAAAGTTTTTGCAAGTCCCTTTTTCTTGGGCTTTTACATCCCTCCCCCCTTAAAAGAATCTCGTACTAAGATTACAAAAGAAGAGACAGCGATGTACTAGGGACTTACCCGTGCTGAGACGCCATGAACTCCGGGTAATTTGAGCGAAGGAATTCCTCGCTCTCCCACGTCGCTTCTTCGGCGGTATGGTTGCTACAGAGTATTTTGTAGAACCAAAATGTTCGGCTACGCGTGGTCCGAGCTTTCTCCTCAATAATCGCCACAGGATATTCTTCATATGTCAAATCCGGTTGCAACTCGCCGATGTCTTCGGTAGGAACAGCAGCTGTACGCTTCATACATTTTCGCAGTTGAGAAACATGGAAAACGTCATGAATACCAGAAAGAGATGCTGGTAGCTCCAGTCTATACGCCACTGGTCCGCACTTCTCGGTGATAGCGTAGGGTCCAATGAATCGAGGAGCGAGTTTCCCCCTCACGCCGAACCGATGCACGCCCTTCATCGGAGACACACGGAGGTATACGTGTTCCCCGATATCAAAATGCAGCGGTCTACGCCTCTTATCAGCGTAGCTCTTTTGCCGGGATTTAGCGGCCTTCAAATTGGCTTGAATCGTCCGAACGCGCTCTTCGGCGTCGTTCACCACATCAACCCCAAATGTGACCCTTTCACCGGTCTCGCACCAATTTAATGGGGTGCGGCATTTGCGACCGTAGAGAGCTTCGTAGGGTGCATTTTGATACTCGCCTGATAGCCGTTGTTGTACGAGAATTCTGCCAACGGCAGGTGATTATCCCAGTTCCTACCGTGGTGGATGGCACATGCTCTCAACGTGTCTTCTAGTACTTGATTCACCCTCTCTGTTTGGCCATCTGTCTGAGGGTGATAGGCGGAGCTTCTAATCAGCTTAGTACCCAGAGCAGCGTGTAGCTGCTCCCAAAAGTGAGATACAAATAATGAACCTCAATCCGAGACGATGGTCTTGGGTACCCCATATAAGCATAGAATCTTTGCTATGTATAGCTCCGCATATTTATCGGCATTGTAACGTGTATGCACCGGGATGAAGTGAGCCGTCTTGGTTAACCGGTCAATGATTACCCAAATGGAATCATGCTTGTTGGAAGTCAGGGACAATCCCACAATGAAATCCATGCTTACATCTTCCCATTTCCATGCCGGAATTTTCAGGGGTTGCAACAGCCCTGATTTTCTCATATGATCAGCTTTCACTCGTCTACACATATCCCACTCGGATACGTATTTAGCTACCTCCCGCTTCATCCGTGTCCACCAAAATTTCTTTTTCAAATCTTGGTACATTTTGTTGCTGCTCGGATGAATGGAGTATTTAGACAAGTGAGCTTCATCAAGGATCTTCTTCCTCAGTTCCATATCCCGGGGTACGACTATGCGGTCATTGAACCATAGCATCCCCTCATCATCCTGCCGGAAACATTTGATCTCCCCATTGTCTATCCGTCTCCGGAGATGTGCCATACCCTATTCAACCTTCTGAGCTGCAATGATGTCCTCCCTAATAGTAGGGATGAGGGCAAGGTTGTAAAGCGATCCATAAGGAACCAAGTATAAACTCGGCTCTTCCCCCTCCACCGGTGTAATGGTGAGGTGATGGACATGTGATTTCTGACTCAGCGCGTCGGCAACCACATTCGCCTTGCCGGGGTGGTAATGAATGTCAATTTCATAACCTTTGATTAGTTCTAACCACCTCCTTTGCCTCATATTCAGCTCCTTCTGGGTGAAGATGTACTTCAAGCTCTTGTGGTCGGTGTAGAGATGCACCAAATTCCACAGGAGATAGTGCCTCCACATTTTCAACGCTAAAACCACAACAGCAAGCTCAAGATCATGAGTCGGATAGTGCTGCTCATAGTTCCAAAGTTGGCGTGAGCCATATGCGACCACACGTCCTTCCTGCATCAACACGTAGCCGAGACCAATACCGGACGCATCACAATACACGTCGAAGGGCTTGGTTGTATCCGGTTGAGCTAAGACCGGGGCTGTGGTGAGATGCTTCACTAATGCTTGGAACGCTCCTTCACATGCCGTGTTCCAAACATATTTCGTTCCCTTCTTCAGCAATTCTATCATCGGCTTAGCAAGCTTGGAGAAACTCAGAATGAATCTCCGATAGTATCCCGCTAAACCGAGGAAGCTTCTGACTTCATGAACTGAAGTGGGAGCTTTCCATTTCAGCACTTGCTCTATTTTTCTTGGGTCAACCGTAATTCCTTCCGCGAGATGATATGTCCCAAGAATGGCACTTGGCTGATCCAAAACTCGCATTTGCTGAACTTGGCGTAGAGATTGTGGTCTCGCAATCGTTGAAGAACGATCCTCAAGTGTTCGGCGTGTTCTGCTTCTGTCTTGGAGTACACTAAGATATCATCGATGAACACCACTACGAACTTATCCAGCTCCGGCATGAACACCGAGTTCATGAGATACATGCAATGTGCTGGAGCATTTGTGAGACCAAAAGACATGACGAGATATTCGTATAAGCCATATCTCGTCGAGAATGCCGTCTTCGGAATATCCTCCGCCCGGATCTTTATCTGATGATATCTAGAGCGAAGGTCCATCTTGGAGAACACACTTTCACCCACAAGTTGATCAAACAAAATTTCAATGCGGGGCAGTGGGTACTTATTCTTGATGGTGACGGCGTTGAGCAGCCGGTAGTCCACACACAGCCTCAAGGTTTCATCCTTCTTCTTCACGAACCGCGCCGAGCATCCCCAAGGCGAGGAACCCGGCCTAATGAAACCTTTACTCAACAGTTCACTGAGCTGTTCCTTCAGTTCAGCCAGCTCGTTCGGAGCCATTT
Organism: Neostapfia colusana; assembly: GCA_030760725.1. Classification (NCBI taxonomy): domain Eukaryota; kingdom Viridiplantae; phylum Streptophyta; class Magnoliopsida; order Poales; family Poaceae; genus Neostapfia; species Neostapfia colusana. The sequence goes on from JASWHV010000015.1 coordinate 71,648,309, forward strand.
TGTATGGTCTCCGTGATATGGGCGTAGTTCCGGGTGCAAGCTCAATCTTGAACTCGACATCCCGCTCAGGTGGCATGCTCGGAAGATCATCTGGGAACACGTCGGGGTACTCCCGGACTACGGGGATGTCCTCTAACTTGAGAGCTTCAGCATTATTAATTTCTGAAACTTCCCGGACTGGATTATCTAACACCATGGAGTGTGGACGGTGGAATGGAGAATTCAGATGAACCGTCCGTGTCCGAGTGTTCAGGACAGCGCCATGGTAGTTTAGCCATGACATCCCTAAGATTGCATCAATCTTTTGCCCCGTAAGGATTATTAAGGTGGTGGGATATAGCTGCCCACCTAAGCACAGAGGTGCTTTTGGAATCATCATATTTGCTGAAATCTTCCCTCCCGGTGAGCAGATCATATATGTGCAGTCGGTTGGGAAGACTTGCATTTGATGCTTAGCCACATAGGATGCACTTATAAAACTGTGGGTTGCACCCGAATCGAACAATATGATGATAGCTTGATCGTTGAGAGTGAACGTACCCGCCAGCACATTGTCTCCCTCCGGGGCGTCCTCATTGTCGAGGTTGCGAACGCCCCCTGTCCGCTGACCAACCTTCTTGACCGGAGGTCAGCCTCGAGCACCACCCTGGAACTGGGCTTGCCCGCTGCTTTGCTGACCCTAGGGACAGTCCTTCGCGAAATGGCCCGCCTGGCCACACGTGAAGCAAGTGAAGCGGGGCGGTCCTCCGCTGATCGGCGGATAGAAACCCGGGGCGCGTTCTGGCGGTGGGGACGCCCGGGGTGTCGTCTGCTGCTGCTGCTGCTGTCTCGGTGGTGGCATCGATGGTCCATGTGAAGCATCTCCAGCGGTCTTGTTGTCATCATCATATTCTTGGCAGGGTGAGCTGCTCCGACTTGTTTTCCGGCTTGGCACACACTACAAGGCCTAGTACCTTTCCTTTGCTATTGTCACCGAAATAGATACCTTACCTTGGATCATTGGTTTCTTCATACTCCACAAACATCTTTCTCGCTCCGGACATGTGGTTGGTGCAGCCACTATCTAGCGCACATTTTATACCGCCGGAGGAGTAAGCCTACAAAACAAGTTTAGGCTAGTTTAGGCTTTGATTTTAGGTACCCAAGCTTGGTTGGGTCCTTTGAGGTTAGTGACAAGAGTTTTGGGTACCCATACACAAGGCTTTGGGCTCTTGCGGAGCGGCCCAACATATTTTGCATAGACATACCCAAATTTGCTTCTCATTAGTACATAAGATGCATTAAAATCATGAAACATAGTTAGGTTGGTATCCTTAGCAATTTTAGCATCTTTCACATATCTATAAAATTTTGCTATTTCAATAGAGGTAGAAACATGACATTCATTCATAGTTTGGTATGATCCTTCCTTGATAAAGGCAATATGCATCTTGTTATTCTTGGGAATTTTTGCATTTTGCCTTACTTCCCTCGAATAACCAAGACCATCTTTGAACAAGGGAGACCTTGCAATGGAGTATGCACTACGCGCATACTTAATCTTCTCCTTGTCAAAGATGCCACCCTCAGGTGTACTCTTTCTCTTTGCCACATTAAGATCAAGTTTTGTACATTTACAGGTTTTAGTGTTTGACTCTACATTTGATAAGTTTGAGCTTGTTGAGGCGGAAGAGATAACACTTGACTTGAGGGTTGCAAATTGTGCTTCAAGATTCTTGTGAGCTTTGTCTCACAAGCTCATTTTGGAGCACAACATTCGAACTCTTGAGACATGAGGAGGTCTCCATGCATTTCGCAAGTTCAAGTTCAAGCGCCATGTTCTTCTCCTTCTCAAGCTCGAGGAGCTTCTCAAGGTCAAGATTCTTTTGCTTTTCTTTGATAAGCAAGTTATCTTGTCTCTCAAGAAGTTCCTCCTTATCTAAAATTTCATCGGGGAGCTTTTTCATTTTAATTAGGGTACTTTTACTTAATCCTTCAAACATATATTTATTTTCACTATCACTTTCAAAATCTTCATCTCTAATGGAACGCTGGAGAGTTTAGTTTTACCTTCCGCTTTCCCTCCTTTGCAATGAGACATGTGTGGCTTGAGCTCTTCCACTCTCCCTTGTTAGGCAAGAGAGTATTATTCATTGTTGGCTTCTTGATGGCGACGGTTGCCACTTCCACTTCATCATTGGAGAAGGACTCATCATTGGAATCCCACTCTTTGCCAACATGAGTGTGCCCATGTGCCTTCTTCTTGAATATCCTCTTCTCTTGGGACTTTTCATCCTTGTTCTTCTTCTTCTTGTCCTCTTCCTTTTCATATGGGCAATTAACGATATAATGCCCATACTCGCCGCAATTGTAGCAAGCTCTCTTGGTTCTTGACTTGCTTTTGTCCTTGCCCCTGCTCTCATAGTTTGGCCCTCTTCTTTTATTCATCATTCTCTTGAATCTCTTGATGAATAATACCAACTCCTCATCATCCATATCGGTGCTTTATTCTTCACTTTCTTCATCATCACTTGAAGCTTTTACCTCTTTACTTTTGTCCTTGGGTAATGCTTTGAGAGCAATGCCCTTTTTCTTGGAGGACGTAACCTTGGCAAGGTCGTTGATGTGACGTGCTTCCATCTCCATCATCTCGTGGTTGATAATTTTACCAAATATCACAACTGGAGTCATTTTGTGGAAGTTTGGACTCTCTCGAATGAGGGTGCAAAGTGTCACATTGTGAGGCATGAAGGCTCTATCATCCTTTTAACTACTTCATGATCCGTCCACTTCTTACAACCGTGCGCTCAACTCTTATTGATGAGAGTCTTGAATTGGTTGTACATCTCTTGAGGGGTCTCGTCATCTTCCATGGCAAATCTTCCAAGCTCCCCCTCAATCATCTCTATCTTTGCTTCTCAAACGGAGCGGTTGCCTTTATGTGCAATTTTGAGTGTGTCCCATATTTCTTTGGCTTGTTCCAACCTATCCACCTTGTTGAATTCTTCTTGGCTTAAGGAAAAGTTGAGCATGGCCACCACTTGAGCATTGTGGTGGATGAGTTGTTCTTGCTCCGGAGTGAGCTCTTCATCATCCACGGGGATATCTACACCTTTACAAACAATGTGCCAAAGTGTAGGGTTGAGAGAAATAAGGTGCAACTTCATGTTGTGTTTCCACATAGTATAGTTGGTGCCATCAAAATGTGGAGGTTTGCCCAAAGGAATAGACAAAAAAATGTATGCAAATTTAAGCGTTCATAATTGAAAGGATATTGTGTGTAGTCCCCTTCGGGCTTCTTGAGTTTCTTTTCTTTCTCAAGTATACTCTTCCTTCTTGCTTCGTTTTTTGCTCTTCAAAGAAGATCCGCAAGGCACTTTACTTCTTCATCTTCATCATCAGTCTCTAAGTCGAAGGGAGGGGATCTTGGCCTGTCCTTGCTTGAGTTGACAGTTGTCGGTACCCTCAAGACCGGGTACCCCCACGTGGAAGGTTGAAGACATTCCAGACCTTGCCTCCCTGTCGAGGCGGGCCCTGGCACGGCCACGTGTCCTTGGCCCCGGACCTGGCCTCCCTGCTGAGGCAAGGTCCGGCGCTGCCACGTGTGCCCAGGCTCCGGGCCAGACCTCCCAGCTGAGGAGGGCTCCGGAGCCACCACATGTCCTTGGCCCCAGACCTGGCCTCCCCGCTGAGGCAAGGTCCGGCGCTACCACGTGTCCCTGGGCTCCGGGCCGGACCTCCCTGCTGAGGAGAGCTCCGGAGCTGCCACGTGTCCTTAGCCCTGGACCTGACCTCCCTGCTGAGGCAAGGTCCAACGCTGCCACGTGTCCCCGGGCTCCGATCGTACCTCCCTGCTAAGGAGGGCTCTAGAGCCGCCACATGTCCCATGACCAGTCGTGGGCCATAAAGACTCTGAAGTAAAGGAAGACGTGCACCGAACCGACAAATCGCTCATTCAAGACTCGCGCCTTCCCCAGAAGCATGGTGCAAGGTTCATGCCTCCGTCCTCTGCCTGTTCACCATTATGGTGATGAGACAGGGCGGCGAGGCGTGACAGCGGAACAGTGCCGCCCAACAGCACAGAGTCGCTCAGCAGAGCGAGAAAACGCGACGACAAGATGGGGTCTTCATCATCACCTGCTACACGGTATGAGGCGCCCGGTGTGTCAGGCGGCACGCCTTAACTCCTCTGACAGCGACATTACATATAGTTGTAAAAGCCTAGCTCATGTATAGGGTACGGACAGCCCGGGGCCACCTGTCAGGCTCCGGGCCACATTGTAACTGCCTCGACCTTGGGCTATAAAAGGATCAAAGCAGCCTCCAGGCAAAAGGTGGGAAACCTTGCAACTCTCACACTCATATGCGCAAGCAATACAATAATCACAACGTGGACGTAGGGTATTACGCTCTGGCGGACCGAACCACGTAAATCCTCGTGTTCATCCTCACCATCGTGCAACGACGCTCGAAACCACTAAGCCCCTCCTAAAAAGAACCTCCGCGGGCTGCCCCAGAGCAGACCGGGGGGAAGTGTCGCAGGAAACACTTCGACATTTGGCGCGACAGGAAGGGGGGCTTCTGGTTTTTGAAGCTGCTTGTATAGCTCAGATGGTGAACATCTAGTCTCTCGAAGGCTCTTCCCGCCCCTCACGCCACCAGCACCAGAGGGAGCAGAAAGTCTCGTCCCATTCCAGAGCAGGACCGACTGTGCCGGTGGCAGCCCCTACAGAGATAGTACCCGCTGCCACCCAGCGGCCTTCGGTTACGACGGCATCGCGAGCGCCGACCAGAGCCATCCCAGAGAGTGCGCTGCTAGCAGCTCGCGCACTCCTTCACAACCCCCCGAGCGTGGGAGGTTCCTAGTCCGCGGCGGAGCAGTGGCGCAATGACGTCGATCACCTGGTCATCGCCGTGCTCAACTCACTGTGCCACCGGAGACAGCAACCAGAGACGGTACAGCTGCCAACCCGTACCCTAATGATGGATTACAGGACGGCAGCAACCCACTGGACGACGACGTCCAGGCTCTCTGCCGCAGATCTCAGAGCTGAGCTAGACCGCCGCTGTCGGAAAGAAGATGGTTGCATCACCATCGAGCGACAGCGCGAGCGTCGTCGCAAGCTCGAGGAGGAGTATGGTACCCCGGGTGCCATGCGCCCCATCTACGCTGTGAGACCTATGTGTGCTGAACACATTGGCTTTGACAATAAAAGTTTTGAATACTACCAAAACACCTTTTTAACAAGGTCCGACCTAAGGTCTGACTTGCTTTGTCTAGGTCTGACTTATTTTGGCTAGGTCCGACTTGTTTTTGCTAGCTCCGGTGCTAGGTCCGACTAGCTTTGGTAAGTTCCGTGCTAGGTCCGACTAAGCTTTAGTAAGCTCCGGCGCTAGGTCCGACTAGCTTTGGTAAGCTCCGGTTCAAGGTCTGGTTAGCTTTGGTATGGTTCGGAGCTTGATTGCAATGGTTCTGCTTTTAACTTGCAATGTTTTAAGCTTGCTTTACTCTTATGGAAAGTATGCTTAGTATTATTTTACTAAGTTTTTGGTGTGTTTTGGTGGTTATGGCTGATATCATTTTGCTATGGTTTACAACATGCTTATGTGAGGTGCTCACATAAGATGTTGTACTTTCGGAACTAACGAGAGTCAAGTCGAGGACTTGTGCTCGGAAGTATTGGTTGTTTATTCATGTGCAGGTGTTGCTTGAGTTCAAGACATGGCTGGTGACGGGATCCATTGAACTAGTCTTAGGGAGAAGATGAGGTTCAACAACCAAGTTCGGGAGGAATTGTGGTTGAGTTGATCGGGAGGTCGTGCAGCATGTTTGGATCAAGAACAACGCATATGAATGTATCATGGACGTTGTTGGAAGGCGTTTGCATGTGTGCAAGGAGTGCAAGGACGTGGGAACATGGTTCCAAGGCATGCTGAAGAGATATGGAAGTGGAGATATGGTTGAAAAGGTTCAACCGGGTGGATTTTGCGCTCAGGCTGCGGCTGAGGCGGTTATGGTTTGTTTATGGAAAGTTTCGAGTTGGTTATAACAGAATTTCATGTTAGGCATGAAGTAGAGTTGTTTTAGAAATGTTTGGAATGTTTCTAAGGTGTTTGGAAGTCTTAAGATTGCTTCTATCTGCGTATAGAAGAGTCTTGAGCAGTATTGGAAATTTACAGTTTGAATCCAAGTAGGAGTAGGAGTCCTAGTTTGAATTGGATTGGCCATAGAGCTGGTTATATAAGCAAGGGAGGCCAAGGATCGTGGAGAGCACGACTTTGGGGCTGTTCCTCTTGTGTTTTGATAAATAAAATTCGTATTCTAAAGGAACTTTTATGCCTTGTTCGTCCGACTTGTTTCAGACAAGTTTTTCTCGTCGAGTTTCTGTTCAGCACTACCTTGCTTCGGTGGTTTTATCATAACTCGAGTTTTACAGATCCGATTGATGTGATTCTTTTTGGGTTGTCTTCACAACTTGATTATATATCATCTGTGAAAATTTCACGGTCATTGAATTTTTGGTTACTGATATATACGAGTTTCTTTGCAGTATTCCAGAACTGTTTTTCTCGCGTAGGACAGATTGACCTTTGTTCCATCTTTCGATCGTAACTTGAGTTTCTCTCAAAGGATATTAATGATTCTTGTTGTGACGTCTTCATGACTTGATTCTCTATAATCTATACTAGTTTTGTCACAGTTGAACACGTTTAGATTAGTCACACACACGGTTTCTTTAACAGATCGGTTTTCTGCTGAGGGGTGTTTTGTTGCTTCCGCTGAAAAGTTTTTATCTACCATTCACCCCCCCTCTGGTAGATTTACACATGTACTTCAATCCTACAATTGGTATCAGAGCCAGGTTGCTCTAATCTTTGTGATTTGCATGTGTTTTGACTAATCATCATGGAGAAATACTCCGCCAAACCTTGTGTGTTTAGTGGTATTGATTTTCAGGTTTGGAAGGCACGCATGGAAGCTTTCATCCAGGTGCAAGGCTTTGCAATATTGGAAAAGGTGTACAAGACTTACGATGTGCCTTCAAACGATCAAGTCACGGCTACAAACATGAGAGATGTCGACAACAACAACAAGGCTCGGAACTTGATCATACAAGGACTAACTCAGAGCGACTTCGACCGTGTTGCACACCCCCGATCGGCGTACGATGTGTGAAGAGCACTTTGTGACTACCATGAAGGATCCAACGCGATCAAGGAGGTAAGACAGGATATGTTCAAGAAAGAATACATGCGCTTTGAGATGCAACCCGGTGAGTCCATTGATGACCTCTTTGCTCGCTTTAATAAAATTCTCAGCAACTTGCGTAGCGTCAATGTTAATTTTTGAGATGCTGAAAATGCTAGGCAATTACTAAGTGCATTAGACATGTCAATTTGGGAGATGAAAGTAACATTCGTACGTGAATCCACTGTCATGAGTACTCTTACATTAGATGTGCTTTATTCTAAGCTAAAAACTCATGAAATTGACATTATATCACGTAAGAACCCAAATAAGACTATTGCATTTGTCTCACAACGTGATATGCCTAGCTCCAGCCAATCATCTAGCAATACACTTGCTTTGCTGTCTTCACTAACTCTAGAACGGATTGGGGAGTTTCCAGAGGAGGAGCTAGTACTTCTTTCTACTAGGTTCTCAAAAGCATTACAAAATATGAGAACTAGAAGGAGAGGAAGCTCCGGACCTCAACGATGCTTTGAATGTGGTAAGACAGGACACTTTCATACATATTGCCCTAACCTTTCAGGTTCTTCTAACCGTGATGAAAAGCAGAATAAAGTCAAGTCCTCTTTTGGCAACACCAACAAGAAAAAGAAGGGTTTTACAGGACGCAAACTGATAAACAGTTTCATCACCGCACTTCAAGAACTTGGCTCGAGTGATGTAGACATTGGAAGTGATGAAGATGAAGATGACCTGACAAACTTGTGCTTCATGGCGGCCAAATCAAAATCAAGTATGGAGGATGCATAACACAACAGTGACAACGAAGAGGTATGTCCTACTTGCGAAGAAATGTGTGATGCTATTTCTTGTGCCACTATTATTGTTAAGAAAAAGGACAAAAAGCTTAGGGACAATGCTGTTGAAATTGAGTCACTAAAATCTGAAATTAATCGTTTAAAATCCTTGATTCCTAGTGACGATTCTTGTTCCTCATGTGATTTAATATATGAACAATTGTCCTCTCTAAGAAGTGCACACACCTCCACACTTGATAAACTTGAACTTAAAATCGAAAAGAACAAAAAGCTTGCTGCACTTAATGATAAAAACTTGAAAGATGCTTGTTGTTCTATAATTGATTTGCATTGTTCTACTTGCGATGATCTTGATAAGAAACTAAAAGATGCTATGAAAGAAATTCCTATATTGAACAATGCTTTACGTTCTCATGAAGTTAAATATTGTTCCAATTGCAAATTAAAAGGAAAAACTTCATGTGAAAAATGCCTTGATCTATCGAATAAACTTGATAACATGCATAGGACATTAGATCGCTTTTGTAATGGGAATAAGAACCTAAACTTGCTGTTGAATTCTTCCAAGTCTTGCAATGATAAAACTGGTTTAGGTTTTGATTCACATGCTCATGCTAAGGAACATCCACCTAAAATTGTAAAATCATTAGGATGCGGTTTGATTCAAACAGTTCCTAAGCAAAAAGAAGTGGTTTTTAAATCTGCAGGAGTGTTATCACATTCGGGTTCAAATAAGCATACTGCATGCTCATCTAGACATGAACTCAAAGTTAAATTTCATTGTACCTATTGTGGTAGAGATGGTCATGTCATTGATTTTTGTTATAGACTAGCTAAACAACATAAAAATGAAAGAATGCAAGCTAGATCTTATAACTCTCATGCAAAATTTGTTGCACATACTAAACCGAATGTCAGGAACATGCAACCTGCTGTTATGAGTCAGAAATATTCAAAGTTTACCTCCGGAGCTTCAGTTTTTGCCTCCGGACCTTCTGTTTTTGCCTCCGGAGCTACTGATTTTCATGCTACACAAGTAACACTTCATAGGTCAGTAGTTAAGAACAAAAAATCTCAAATTTTGACTCATAAACCTGTTGTTTTATCTCAGCTTTCGCATGTTATTCCTGCTGGACATCGTGTGACTCAGTACTGGATTCCTAAATGCCTTTTAACTAACCCCAGTATTGAGTCATCGATGTATTGTGCTTCTATGTAGGTTACACGCTTGAGGAAGGAGAACATTTGGATTGTGGATTCAGGTTGCTCACACCACATGATCGGTAACTAAGAATGGTTCTCCCCTCTCTCTTTTGTGTCACGTGTAGAGAATGTTACTTTTGCCGATAATTCTTTAACTCCTATAATTGCTAAGGGTTCGGTTAGAGTAAATGATCACTACACTTTGAAGATGTGGCACTTGTCAAAAAATTGAAATACAACTTGCTTTCTGTTTCACAATTGCTAGATGAAAATCTGGAAATTATTTTCAATAAAAACTGCTGCGAAGTTGTAGGTTCAAATAGTGAGCTTATTTTTAACATGTTTCGGTTTGGAAGAGTTTTTAAAGCTGATTTTGATATGTCTTCCTCTAAGCATATATGTCTAGTTGCAAATGATTCCAAAGATTTATATTTTTGGCATCGTAGACTTGGTCACGTAGGCTTTGATCATCTCACGCGTGTTAGTGCTCTTGATCGCATACGTGAGCTGCCTAAGCTTAAAGGGGACAAATAAATTGTGTGCTCTTCTTGTAGACATGCTAAGATTGTTGCAGGTTCACATGCTCCTCTCACAATGACCATGACAACTGAACCGGGTCAACTTTTACACCTTGACACCGTAGGACCTTCACGTGTTCAATCCTTCGGAGGTAAATGGTATGTTCTTGTGATTATTGATGACTATTTTAGATACTCTTAGGTTTACTTTATGGCATCTAAGAATGAAGCTTTTAGTCACTTTAGAACTTTATTTCTTAGATTATCAATTGATCACCCAGGATCTTTAAGAGCAATTAGAAGTGATAAGGGAACCGAATTTAAAAATCAATCGTTTGATCACTTTTGTGCTGAAAATGCAATAGATCATCAATTTTCTTCACCATATGTACCTCAACAAAACGGTGTTGTAGAGAGAAAGAACAGAATCTTAGTTGAGATGGCTAGGACTATGCTTGATGAATATCAAACTCCTAGGAAATTTTGGGCTGATGCAATTGCAACCGCTTGTTACGTCTCAAATCGTGTTTTCTTACGTGCTAAGCTAGGTAAAACACCATATGAGCTCAGGTTTGGACATTGGCCTAGTGTCACACACTTTAGGGTCTTTGGTTGCAAATGCTTTGTTAAGAAACATGGTAATCTTGGTAAATTTGAAGCTAGATCTGTTGATGGCATGTTTCTTGGTTATCCATCTCATACTAGAGGCTACCGTGTGCTTTTACTTGATACTAACAAAATTGTGGAGACTTGTGAGGTTTCTTTTGATGAAGCTAGCCCATGTACTAGTTCAAATATTGCAGGTCCGGATCCATATTCGCAGGGGGAGAGTATTTTCGTTGAAGAAGAGGAAGAAGTGGTGCTGCTGCCCAAAAATTCAACAGCTAATGACATTGTTCCAGCTCCTGATCTTGATTCACAGCCAGCACTGACAACCACCATTGCTGATCCAGATCCTCCTCACGTCACAAGCTCATCTATTTGTGATGAACATGAAGAAGAAGAAGCTTGTGAAGTGTCCAATCCCCTCCAGATTCTCAAAATTCATCCTCCACAACAAATTATTGGAAGGTTGCATGAACGAGTTACAAGATCCAGGTTTTTCGACCCCAATTCTCATGCTCATTCTGCTTTTGTTGCTTCTTTTGAACCCAAAGATATATCACACGCGCTCACTAATGAATCTTGGGTTATTGCCATGCAAGAAGAGTTAGAAAATTTTGAAAGAAATAATGTTTGGAAACTTGTACCTCCACCTCAAGGTCACACTTTAATTGGAACTAAATGGCTGTTTAAAAATAAACAAAGTGAGGATGGGTTTGTGGTTAGAAATAAGGCTAGGTTGGTTGCTCAAGGTTTCACACAAGTTGAATGTCTAGATTTTGATGAAACTTTTGCTCCTGTTGCTAGATTAGAAGCCATAAGAATTTTGTTAGCTTTTGCTGCATCTAAAGGTTTTAAGCTATATCAAATGGATGTTAAAAGTGCTTTTCTTAATGGCTACATAGATGAGGAGGTTTATGTCTAACAACCACCTGGTTTTGAAAATCCAAATTTTCCTAATCATGTTTACAAACTGTCCAAAGCCTTGTACGGTCTCAAACAAGGCCCTAGAGCATGGTATGATAGGTTAAAAACATTCTTACTTGAAAAGGGGTTTACCATGGGCAAGGTTGATAAAACTCTTTTTGTGCTTAAGCATGGCAATGACTCATTATTCGTTCAAGTGTATGTGGATGATATTATCTTTGGTTGTGCTTCTCATGATCTTGTGTCCAAGTTTTCAGCTATGATGAGTTCAGAATCTGAGATGGGTATGATGGGAGAACTCATGTACTTTTTGGGGCTGGAATCAAGCAAACCAAGGAGGGTACATTTGTGCATCAAACAAAGTATACAAAAGATCTCCTAAGGCGCTTCAACATGGACAAAAGCAAGCCTCTTTGGACACCAATGGGAACAGCAACAACACTTGAACTTGATGAAGATTGTGATCCCATTGATCAAAAAGAATATAGAAGCATGATCGGATCACTTTTGTATCTCACGGCATCAAGACCGGACATACAATTCAGCGTATGTCTTTGTGTACGGTTTCAAGCCTCCCCACATGCTTCACATCGTCAAGCCGTCAAAAGGATTCTCAGCTACTTACATGGAACTCAAGAATTTGGCATTTTTCTTCCTTCTTCCTCAACCGTTACTTTGAAAGCTTTTTTCGATGCTGATTTTGGGGGTTGTAGGATTGATAGGAAAAGTACTTCTGGTGCTTGTCATTTTCTTGGTAATTCACTTGTTGCCTGGTCCTCTAGAAAACAAAGTTCAGTTGCACAATCCACAGCCGAATCTGAATATGTAGCTGCTGCTAGTGCTTGCTCACAAATTTTTTGGATTGTTCAAACACTTAAGGACTATGGGGTTGATCTAGATAGTGTTCCACTGTTTTATGATAACACTAGTGCCATTTGCATTGTTAAAAACCACGTGCAACATTCGAGAACTAAGCACATTGACATTAGGTATCACTTTCTCCGTGATAATGTTGAAAAAGGGAACATTGTGCTTCACCATGTAGATACCGAACAACAATTGGCTGACATTTTTACAAAACCTTTGGATTTCACTCGTTTTTGTTACATTCGTAGTGAAATAGGGGTTATGCATCCTCATGGCTTAAATTGAGGGAGAATTTTGAAACTTGAGAAATTTATGTGTGAATCTGAAATTAAAATAATATGAGCATAGTATTTCATGCATATATGACTTTGTGATTCCTTTTTCATGCTGAAAGTTCTTACTACATTACTCGTGTTATACATTTTGTAGTTTTTACCATGTCTAGTAATTGGAATAATTACTTACAGTAAATCTGGTCATGGTCGAACTTTCTTGCTGTTTTGAACTTGTTGCATGCTCACAAGTGCTTTTAATCATAAAGAATTAATCAAGTAATCAACTCACATGTTGAGTTTTTATGTTCAAATAAAAAAATGAGAAAAGATCAAGAGAATATGCATGCATCACACTTCTTCTTTTGAGATGGCTTACCATTGCACTTAGATATAAACTTGAAAGGAGTTGTGTATGACTAAAACCATGTCCTTAAGCTTCTGACTGTCAAATGACATAGGCTTGGCTTGGTTGGTTAGAATAAGCCTGATGCTGCATATAATCTCTTGCAAATGTCATAAGATCAAAATTTGTGCTTTAAATATTAAATAAAATGCAGCAACAAGTGTCATGCTTTCAGGTCTTGAAATAGTTAAGTTTGTGAGATCATGACTTGCTTAAATTGAAAATTACACTTGATCTCTAGCATGGCTTACACTACTTTATGTATCTCATTGATGTGTTAGTGTAAGTTACTTGATAGTATGATTTGGATGAGCTTTGTTTTATATGTATATGTTATAATTTGCTCATAACAAATTAAAATTTCTCTTTTGTACCTTGCTGAATACATTGTCAAAGGAGGAGAAATTGATCACACATTGCACACATTCACAAGTGTTTTGGCACGATTCTTCTCAGGGGGAGAATTTTTGGTATTTTTATTTTTCTTCTCATTTTATTTCTGATTTACAAAGGGGGAGAAATTGTTTTCAAACCTTTTCATGTGAATAAGCCAATGTTTGGATTTTAAGTGGTGTCGCCAATGCATTCATCAAGGGGGAGATTTTGAGACCTATGTGTGCTGAATACATTGGCTTTGACGATAAAAGTTTTGAATACTACCAAAACACCTTTTTAACAAGGTCCGACGTAAGGTCCGACTTGCTTTGTCTAGGTCTGACTTATTTTGGCTAGGTCCGACTTGTTTTTGCTAGCCCCGGTGCTAGGTCCGACGAGCTTTGGTAAGTTCCGTGCTAGGTCCGACTAAGCTTTAGTAAGCTCCGGCGCTAGGTCCGACTAGCTTTGGTAAGCTCCGCTTCAAGGTCCGGTTAGCTTTGGTACGGTTCGAAGCTTGATTGCAATGGTTCTGCTTTTAACTTGCAATGTTTTGAACTTGCTTTACTCTTATGGAAATTTTGCTTAGTATTACTTTACTAAGTTTTTGGTGTGTTTTGGTGGTTATGGCTGATATCATTTTGCTATGGTTTACAACATGCTTATGTGAGGTGCTCACGTAAGATGTTGTAGTTTCGGAACTAACGAGAGTCAAGTCGAGGACTTGTGCTCGAAAGTATTGATTGTTTATTCATGTGCAGGTGTTGCTTGAGTTCAAGACATGGCTGGTGACGGGATCCATTGAACTAGTCTTAGGGAGAAGATGAGGTTCAACAACCAAGTTCGGGAGGAATTGTGGTTTAGTTGATCGGGAGGTCGCGCAGCATGTTTGGATCAAGAACAATGCATATGAATGTATCTTGGACGTTGTTGGAAGGTGTTTGCACGTGTGCAAGGAGTTCATGGACGTGGCAACATGGTTCCAAGGCGTGGTGAAGATATATGGAAGTGGAGATATGGTTCAAAAGGTTCAACCGGCTGGATTTTGCGCTCAGGCTGCGGCTGAGGCGGTTATGGTTTGTTTATGGAAAGTTTCGAGTTGGTTATAACAAGATTTCATGTTAGGCATGAAGTAGAGCTGTTTTAGGAATGTTTGGGATGTTCCTAAGGTGTTTGAAAGTCTTAAGATTGCTTCTATCTGCGTATAGAAGAGTCTTGAGCAGTATTGGAAAGTTACAGTTTGAATCCAAGTAGGAGTAAGAGTCCTAGTTTGAATTGGATTGGCCATAGAGCTGGTTATATAAGCAAGGGAGACCAAGGCTCGTGAAGAGCACGACTTTGGGGCTGTTCCTCTTGTGTTTTGATAAATAAAATTCGTATTCTAAAAGAACTTTTGTGCCTTGTTCGTCCGACTTGTTTCAGACAAGTTTTTCTCGTCGAGTTTCTGTTCAGCACTACCTTACTTCGGTGGTTTTATCATAACTCGAGTTTTACAGATCCAATTGATGTGATTCTTTTTGGGTTGTCTTTACAACTTTATTATCTATCATCTGTGAAAATTTCACAGTCATTGAATTTGTAGTTTCTGATCTACACAAGTTTCTTTGCAGTATTCCAGAACTGTTTTTCTCGCATAGGACAGATTGACCTTTGTTCGATCTTTCGATCGTAACTTGAGTTTCTCTCAACGGATTTTCATGATTCTTGTTGTGACGTCTTCATGACTTGATTCTCTACAATCTATACACGTTTATATTAGTCACACACACGGTTTATTTAACAGATCGGTTTTCTGCTGAGGGGTGTTTTGTTGCTTCCGCTGAAAAGTTTTTATCTACCATTCACCCCCCCCCCCTCTGGTAGCTTTACACGTGTACTTCGATCCTACATACGCGGTCCAGGACCCTGTCTCCCCAGGCTCAGTGGGAGGCTGCATGGCTCTGGCGCCACACCTTCGTATGGCAGTGTGGCCACGTAAGTTCCGGCCGCATTTGCCGGAGAAGTTCGATGGGACAGTCAACCCCGTCGAGTTCCTGCAGATCTACCTCAAGGCCATCCTAGCCGCAGGAGGGGATGAGGCCATCATAGCCAACTACTTCCCCGTGGCCTTGACCGGGTCAGCCCGGTCATGGCTTATGAACTTGCCCCAGGAGTCTATATCCTCTTGGGAAGAGTTGTGCCGTCAGTTCACGACCATCTTCAGGAGTTCCTACACCCGGCCGGGCACGGAGGCCGACCTCCACGCCCTGCAACAGCAACCAGGAGAGTTGCTGCGCTCCTTCATCCAGCGTTTCTCTCAGGTTAGGAACACCATACCCTGTATCTCAAACTTCACTGTGGTAGTTGCCTTCAGCAGGGCGTATGATAAAAGAAGTGTAAAAGTCCCAAAAATGTATATGAAATAAACCGAGGCTTGAAAGTCTATGTGT
This sequence comes from Neostapfia colusana, assembly GCA_030760725.1. Taxonomy (NCBI): domain Eukaryota; kingdom Viridiplantae; phylum Streptophyta; class Magnoliopsida; order Poales; family Poaceae; genus Neostapfia; species Neostapfia colusana. The sequence goes on from JASWHV010000015.1 coordinate 71,663,895, forward strand.
TGCAAATTCATGAAAAATGGGACTTGCTAAAACTTTTCTACACGCAAAGTGGTACATGGATGTTCATCAAAAAGAGGCTCACATGTTCATTTGAATATGTTGAACCAATATGGACTTAAACACTCATTTGCATGAAAGTTAAAAATCAGATTTTCAAATTCAAAGTTCACCGCAAATTGTGGGAAAACTTTTGAATACACATGCGGCCTCCTACTTTTGAATTTGAGGAAAGAGTTGGATGACAACCTTCTAATTTTAGGGTGGTCTAAAAAGGAATTAACTAGGAGCATTTGCAAATTCAAACCGAACTCAAATTTGCAATGCAAATTCGAACTGAATTCAGTGCGTTCAAATTCTAGCCCACGTTTGAAATTCAGAGATTTTAAATTGAGGGGATGGACATGAGGAGATCTTTTGAGAGGAGGAAGGGGTGGACCCCACATGTCATTGAGCGATATGACTTGCAAATGAAGCAATTGGGTCTCTGTTTCCACTCCACTGAGGAGCCTTTACCGGGTGCCACCGAGAGAGCGGCTGCCGCCACCTCCTGCTCCTCACCACGCGCTGCCACCAGTGTGTGAGCTTCCTCTCGACGTGATCCTCCCTCACAGACCAAAGCAAACGGATTTTTCTTTCTCCTTGCTCACAACATGCAAAGAACAGAGCCCCCACACCGCCGCACCCTCGGTGATCATCCGGAAACCGGGAAAACTCCGTGCAACTCCCCTCCGAGCTGCTAAACAGCACCGCGTGCCCATTTCCCACTTCCTCGACGCAAAAACAGCCGAGCTCCGGCTTCCCCTCCACTAGAATGGCTTCCTCCACGACGACCTAAAACAAGCCGACGATAGGTGTTCACGTGGACAGCTCTCCAAGTTGCTTTCACGCCCGAGCAACCACGGCCACGGGAGCGCCCTACCTCGGTGCTGCTCTCCTCCAAAACTTGGATCAAGCCATGGATTATCGCCGGCGAATTCGAGGTTTTTGCTCCGGCATGCACAACCCGAGCGTCCGGTACGGGAACTCAAAAGTATCCCTTCCCAATTGTTGTTTGCTCACCAAATCTTGCACACACAGGCCGGACTAGCCAGCGATCATCTTATCTTTAGCAACCATAGCTTGAAACCGACTCGACGCAGCGTATTTTGAGGATTCTCGAGCATATCCATGGCGGCACGGGTGGGGCTCACGGTGACGACCTACTTGTAGCCCTTTTCGAGCCATGTTGAGGCCTTGTCGATCTTCCCTAAGCTCCAAGGGTGCAGTAGAGCAGTTTGGCCGAACGTTTGGAGGGCTAGGTTGGCCGGCCGATGGTGCCGAAGTGCCCCCGAGGCCGCCGCACGTCGCCGAGCTATTTCCGGCCACCGGCAGCCCGAGCACACCTCACAAGCATGTTCCCCGGCCTCCCAAACTCACAGGCGGCGAGTATTCGGCCGAGTGGCGGCCGGAAACGCCGGTCCAGCGAGCCCCGGCCTCGGTTCGGCGAGGGAGCGGCGCGGGCTCGGGAAAGGTCAGGAGGAGGAAGAAGACCGGGCGGCCCCACGCGTCAGCAACTGGAATTTAAATTCGGGATTCACTGTGGCGCGGGATCGGCTGTGGCTATGCGCTGAAACCGTGTAGCCCAGTGTGTCCTCAAATCTGAGTGGTGAGGTTTAAACACGTCGGCCCAATCAATTTCCAATAGCAAATCAATTCCAGAATTAGCCACAATTTTGGAAAATCATATCTTTGGGTAGGAACCTCCAAATTGAGTGATGAAATTGGGTTGGATTCATTTTGCAAAGATATATCCAAATATGAACCCCAATTTGTATGAAAGTCAATATTAGATTCTGGAAAATTCATTGAAGGTTTTCTGAAAAAGAATTATTGAGGGAGTTTGGTTCATCCAAAAATCCTCAAATTTTGCCAGAATATTCTTTAGGATATTGTTGACCTTGTAGCAAATTTTCAGATCATTTAAAGATGATTTGAGTAAAAATTTGGTAAAAACAAACTGCTGTGTTCATAGTGGTCCAGAAACATTTTCAGAAAAGGTTTCTAACTTGTAAAATCTATTCTAGGCAATTCATAGCTCCAAGAATCATAAGAAAATTCAGTCATGCTCTATGAGTGATCCTTGAAATTGTAATTCAGTGAATTGGGCATGAAAATGCACAGTACTTCAGAATTAATTCTTTTTAGTAGAAATGCTTAAGGAATTATTGTGGAGGAACTACTCAAGTAAAAGGGCTGAATTTTGTACCAAATTACTTTAATGTGACCAGGAACTCACATGCAAATTATAAGATCAAGTGAAGCCTTAGAAACTCACTGTATTAGTTTTCCATGCTTATGTGTGTGGGAAAAATACATAAGAGTATTGTAGGAATTTTGGAGAACACATATTCTTTCCACATTAGCTGCAATTTGGCAAGATAAATCCCTGGGTAGTATAGAACATGCTGCAAAAGTTTTGAAGCCATTGGGGTTCTTGATCTTCATTTTCATTCAAATCTTTTCAGCTCATCTTTTATGTTCATTAGGAAACTTACTTAGTGTATAACTAAACCCCTAGGGCAGATTTAGTTTCATTCATGTTTCTTTGCACAACAGAGGCAAACAAAGCCATTCTTGGCATTTCCACACATCCTCTGTTCTTAAGAAATCAAGTCTTTAACTCTTTGAATTGCATTATAAAATTTGTGCATATACATGTCGGTAGGATTCACAACGAAGGGGATTCGAAGGAGTGATTCATTGAAGTTGGATCAGACTCCGGAGGATCAAGGGATAAAATATCAGTAACTACTTATATATAATACATCCCTGCAAAACAGGCAAGCTCCGGTTTGCATTTAACAGCTTTTAAGTTTTTACTTTGTATTCACTTGTTGGTTAGGATATGAAATGTGCAGTAGGTCTAGATGATTTGATACTCCTCTTGCATGACCAAATAAACCCATGGAGTATTGGGTAGATGTCTTTTGATCGTGTAAAACTTCCATGCTTAAGTACGGTTCGTTAGAAGTCGAGTGGTGAGATGCTACTCGCATGATCAGGAAAACAAGGGCATACGGGATTGGTTCAGAAAATTGTTAGCCAGTTAAAGTTGAGACCGACAGGTTGTAAGAGCAGAAGGACATAGGGGCCTGGGTGCATTAGACATGTCCGTGTCAGTCAAGGACCGATCCGTATGCGGCCCTGTTGAGCAAGTTTGAGTTGTGTACCGGACTCATGCTGGCTATATGGGACCCAGTAAACCGATGTACCTCGGGAAGCTTGTGTTGAGCCTTTTCCGGTCGCCTCAGGCGAGAGGGCCGGTGTGCAGTATGTGGGTAACACTCTCATGACATCTCATGTCAGTAGGTGCACCATGAGGGTGGCTACTGTACGGGGCGATTGGATTTATTCAACGTGGGTGAAATGAGGGAAAGGCTGCCGCGTACGATGTCAGTGATGGTTGCTGTAGGCAACGTCAAGTACGAGCGTACGTGTCGTGTAGTCTGGGTGTTATTGATTCGAATCACCGTCACTCGCGGAAGAGGATTGAGCATACTTGTTCTCACAGTCGTGACGTAGGAAGAACTTGCAATTGAGATAAGAACTAATCACTATGGTTTGAAGTTCATACTAGTTGTGATGTTATCTTTTATGAATAGACTAGTGCAAACTCAATTCATTTCCCCTGTGAGCAAATTACATCGGAGGAAAGCGTTTCTTGTTTGATTGTGGACTCCCGATGTGGTGTGCCCAAGGTTACTTTTAAATTGCTGTAAATAACACCTGAAAGTAAGGATTCACTTTTAGGCAAGTTCATTATGCATTATGCTATCCCTCTTTATGTTTATACCTTCATGAAGAGTTTCATGGCTAGGTTTGACGGTTAAGTCTTGCTGAGCTTTATGCTCATGGATGCTATCCTAGTTGTTTTGCAGGTATTGACTTTATGCTTATGATAATGGGTGCCGATGAGACTCGGAAACCTCCGAGTGGTTATTCATGAGCATCCTCGCTGTTGCGGTTTGTTCTTCGTGTCGCTAGTAAGAAACGTCCGAGGGCTGGACTGTTTCTTTGTTGCTGAATTAGAAATGAGTCGTGAGAGTTATAGTCTTCCGCTGTAGATTATTGTGAGATAAGTATTTGTAAAGTTCTCTTTGTACGCTTCCGCAAAAGATTTATGTAATATGATGTTTCCTTGACCCATCTGCTGTTGGGTGCCGCATCACACGGCACCACCCAGTGCGGTCCCCTGACCCCGGCAAGAAGATGCTCGAGAAACTGGCCACGCACGACGTGCAGAACGTCTTGGAGCTCTTCAGCTTGGCGACAAGTGCACCAGGGCTGCGGAGGGCCGCAACTAGCATGCATAGCCTGGCAAGGGGAAGGCTGGTGAGTCCGCCATTGGAGCCGCAAAGCAGAGCAGCGGCAAGAAGAACAAGACCGGAGGCAGGAACAAGCCTCTGGCCGGGGCACCCACTGCTTCTCCAGTAGCGGCCGGCAGGGGCCGGGCCCCGCGCCTAGACAAGCACTCGTGACCGTCGTCCGTCGGTGACGACGGTCAGTGGTGCCGGGTGCACAACACCGGCCGCCATGGCGCTAACGATTGCCGCGAGATCAAGAAGCTCGCAGAATGCTTTCGTGAGCTGCAACAGCAGCAGCCGCGCCAAGATGGTGCACCCTTCCGTCAGCGGGAGGGCAGACAAAAGGCCAAACCTGAGGCCGGTGCTGAGCCGGGTCTGGAGTATCAAGATGCCGAGAGGGCGTTGAAAGCCGTCTACGACCACTCCAACTCTGACTCCACCGACCACAACGAGCGACGCAAGACACTCTACGCCTAACCAGACGTTCCTCCACCCCCCTCCGTCGTGCGACACGGGAAAATGCCCTCTTACATTGGTGTAGGGGTTCGAGGCCGCCCTCCCCCCAGAACACGCCAGGGGCTCACCCGACGTCCAGACCTACGACAAAGCCATGCAGAACCAGCTTTTGCATGAACAAATCATCGTGGAAGATGACCTTTCAACGAAAGCCTCTACATGGGCTCCGGTCCCCGAAGGTGTTTTTGAAAGGAAACGGTTGCGTCCAACAGCCTGGCCTACCGAACCAGGCGAAGGGGGTGAGTCCAGTGGCCCTGCAACCATGGCGCCCGCCAAGGATCGTATGCATCACCGATGACTCCATGCAACCCGGCGCCCAAGATCCAGAAGCTCAAGTAGGACACGATGCATGGATCACGGAGGTCCGGACCTACTTGAAAGACAATATCCTTCCCGATGAACATGTATCTACGGATCGTTCGTATGGCTAAGAGATACACACTGGTAGTTGGGAATCTCTACCGGCATGGCGCCGACAGCGTCCTATTGCGGTGCATAACCCGGGAGGAGGGCTGGGAGCTGCTCGCAGAGATTCATGGAGGCGAGGGCAGCAACCACGCTTAGTCCCGCACGCTGGTCGGTAAAGCCTTCCGGTATGGCTTCTACTGGCTGAAAGCTCTCCTGGATGCCATCCTGCGACAAGGTAAAACACCCCCTTACATTGGTTTAGGGGGTCGAGGCTGCCCTCCCCCCAGAGCACGCCAGGGGATCACCCGACGTCCAGACATACGACGGTGCCACGCACAACCGGCTTCTGCATGAACAAATCAACCTCGTCGACGAGGCAATGTGGATAGAGATTGTTCAAAATGGGCCACACCGCAGAATGCTCCGGCAATGGTACGCGCAGAGTAGACAGACCAAGGTAGGGCCACCTGATGCCTCGGCTAATACTTTTTCGAGGAGGGGTGACAAACCTTCCCCCAGCTGGGAGGGTCTCTCCCAAGTATGCTGCCTAATGTGCACCCGCCTAGCCGCAGGCGATGGATATGTCTACCCAAGCCACAGAACATGGAACACTGAAAGTGCATCTAGGGTATCCCTTGTGGGTTTTGGAGAATTGATGACAAGCATATGAGATCCTAATGAAATGATTGTAGGACAAACAAAGTGAACTAGCTCGGTGCACACAAAAAGGTGAAAAATAGAGTGGTGTCCGAAAAGGAAGACTTTAATGGAACTTAGAAGAGCAAAGTAGATTTAAATGTATAGGGTGTGTGTGAGAGACACATCCCAAGAGCTCATAACTTTGCGTAAGGGTAAGGGGTTTAAAAATCAACTAAAATCCACTGGACACCGGACTAGTCCATTCATGGACCGGACTAGTCCGGTTAGCTTACTGGAATGCAACCGGACAAGTTCGGTTTTAGACCGGACTAGTCCGCTCATGTTTCTGTTGTCCTCTTTAGAGGACTGCGGACTAGTCCGTCCATGCGACAGGACTAGTCCGCTAAACTTTCTGGAACCCCACTTCACATAGCACCGGACAAGTCCGGTTTTAGACCGGACTAGTCTGCTTTGCCCACTGAAAGTAGACCGGACAAGTCCGATCATATACCGGACTAGTCCGGTATTAGGTTTTACAATGTTAACCTTTTTGGAAACCATATAAATTGGTGATCCACGGCCTTCCAACAAAGAGACACGACTCATACTGCTAGAAACTCAAACGCTAGCACCGCCACCTGTCTCAAGAACCCAAAAACACATCTCCCCACACATCTATGGTGCGAAAAAGGTGAAAATCAATCAAACACTTGGATTTGGGGTTGGGAGATCGTCGTTCCTTCATTGTGAGGTATTGGGGTTTGATCTCTCTACACTCATATTCTGCATTGTAATCTTTTTTAGTGTATTTGATCGCTTTCTCATTGTAATTCTTGTGGGAGCCCTCAACGTGTGAGGTTGCCCCCACAAACTCGGTGATTACCCGTGCTAGTGGAGTGAAGTCGGCCTTGTGTGGTGACTTGAAGAGGGAAAGGGTTAGAGACCCGGCTCTGTGTGAGCTTCCTCAACGAGGACGTAGATCTCTTGGTGAGATCGAACCTCGGTAAAATTTGTGTCTCGCATGCCTCCTTGTTTTTTGTTGATTAGAACATCTAGTTGCTAAATTTCATATTTTAAATTGCTAAGTCTCATTCACGGGCATAATCACACCTCACATTGTAAACTCAAAATAAAATAACTGTTGTTCTTATTTCTGCTGCTAGACACGTTAATTCTCCTGCACAACACTTAATACAATCTACACACTTCAGGCACACCGGACTAGTCCGCTCACACAACCGGACTAGTCCGGTCAAGCAAGTTTTTGACAATTACTTTAAGTGTGCAGGAAACTCTGTAAGGCCTATTCACCCCTACTCTAGGCCACATTCAATTGGTATCAGAGCCAAGTTCTCCATCAACGAGACTCACATATTGGAGAGATCAATGGCCTCTGAAAAGAGCAACGATATCCCGAAGACGAACATCAACGATGAGGAACAAGAAGCCAAAGCCTTCGATGTGCTGAAAGAAAGTCCACATGACGATGAAGAAGTGAGACAGCTAAAGGCACTACTGAGAAAGAAATTAATGGCACAAAAGGGAAAAGAGGAAGAAAAGACGGTGGGGAGTGGTCATCACGACTACTCCCGATATCCTTACAACTACAACCATCTCAATTCAAATAATCACTATCTCTCCATTCCTATGGGAAGGCCCCCGCAGTTTGACGGAAGTGACTATACCATGTGGAAGTACAACATGAAAATGCATCCAATATCCTTGAATCCTAGCCTTTGGCATATTGTCTGCACATGAATAGATATCCCAGACACGGATGAAGAACTCACTCCGGAACAAGAACAAGAGATTCACAGAAATGCACAAGCCGTTGCAGTAATCACATCGTCACTAAGCAGAGAAGAATTCACCAAGATCGATGGACTAGAGAGTGCAAAAGAAATCTGGGATACACTCAAAACAGCTCATGAAGGAAATAGGTCTGTACGTGAAGCCAAAATTGAGATGCTTGAAGGAGAGTTGGGGAGATTTGCTATTGAAGAAGGCGAATCACCTCAAGACATGTACAACCGGATGAAGGCACTCATCAACAAAATCCGTGCCTATGGAAGTAAGAAATGGACTGATCACGAGGTGGTCAAAAGGATGATTAGAGCCTTCATGCCAAGAAACGTCACACTTTGCTCAATGATTAGAGAAAGCCCCGGGTTTCACAAAATGACTCCCGATGAGTTATTGGGGAAGATCATAAATCATGAAATGATGGAGAAGGAGGCTCAATACGTCAAAGACTTAGCCGAGCTTACCTCTTCCAAAAAGAAAGAAGTTGCTCTCAAAGCAACGTGCAGACCCAAACTCAAAGAAACCCGTGAAGACCAAGATGACGGAGATACAAGCGACGTGAGTACCGATCTAGATGATGAGGAAATGGTACTCTTTATCAAAAAGTTCAAGCGCATGATGAGGAGAAGACATGGCAGCAACTCAAATGAAGGGAAAAGCAAGGATAAAGGAAAATCCAAGGCTCGACGTACTTGCTATAATTGTGGAGAGTACGGTCACTTCATGGTGGATTGTACTTATGAAGAAAACAAGAAGAAGAAGGAAACAAAAGCACATGAGAAGAAAAATTTCATTAAAAGGAGACAAGCTCATCAGGCTCACATTGGCAAGGAGTGGGATTCAAACGATGAGTCCTCCTCCGATGAAGAAGAGGAGATGGCCACCATTGTCGTTAAGAAATCCACCATGAGAGCTACACTCTTCCCAAACATGGGAGGACGGGATATGAACAACCATACTTGCCTTATGGCTAAAGAAGGCAAGAAAAAGGTTCGACTTACTCCTCCTGCGTTAAATACCTCTATTGATGACTTTGATAGCTCTAGTGATAATTAAGAAATGTTTAGAGGATTAAGTAAAATTGCTTTAAAGAAAATGGAAATGTTGTCGAACAAAATCTTTGAAAAGGAGGAACTTGTCAACCGACAAGAATATATGCTCATCCGTGAAAGGAAGAGATATCAAGAGGTTGAAAAACTTCTTGAGCTTGAAAGAGAGAAGAACAAGTCACTTGAGTTTGAGCTAGCCTTGAGTAAGGAGACTTACTCAAAGCTAGAGGACTCACATATTGCAATCAAGGAAGAGCTTGCTAACTTGTCAAGAGTTGAATGTGGCCTAGAGGGGGGGTGAATAGGCCTTTAAAGAATTCCTGCACACTTAATAAAGTTATCAGAAACTTGACTGACCAGACTAGTCCGGTTGTGTGGGCGGACTAGTCCGGTGTGCTGAATTATTTGAGTTGATTAAGTGTGTCTCACTAATTTAATCTTATAGCAGCGGAATAAGAACAACAGTTTTTATAAATTATATTTATTGTATGGATGCACGTGCAAACTTGTAAGGAACTCAAACGATGACTAGCAAACTAGTGATCTAATGTGTCAAGATGTAAAACAAATGAGAGACAAAAGACACGAATTTTTACCGAGGTTCGATCTCACCAAGAGATCTACGTCCTCGTTGAGGAAGCTCACACAGAGCCAGGTTCCCAACCCTTTCCCTCTTCAAGTCACCACACAGGCCGACTTGACTTCACTATCAAGTGTAATCACCGTGTTTATGGGGCAACCTCACACGTTGAGGGCTCCCACAAGAATTACAATGAGAAGTTGATCAAATACACTCAAAAAGATTACAATGCAGAATATGAGTGTAGAGAGATCAAACCCCAAGAGCTCACAACGAAGGAATGACGATCTCCCAATCCCAAATCCAAGTATTTTATTGATCTTCACCTTTTTGCACCTTAGATGTGTGGGGAGACGTGTATTTGGGCTCTTGGGACAGGTGGCGGCGCTAGGGTTTCAGTTTTTAACAGTATGAGTCGTGTATAGTTGGGGAAAAGACGAAGGACCTCTATTTATAGGCTTTCCCAAAAAGTTACCGTTGTTAAACCTACTACCGGACTAGTCCGGTATATGATCGGACTTGTCCGGTCTACTTCCAGTGGGTTAACCGGACTAGTCCGGTCCACAAACCGGACTTGTCCGGTGCTATGTGAGATGGGTTTTCAGAAACTTTAGCGGACTAGTCCTGTTGTTTGGATGGACTAGTCCGTAGTCCTCTAAAGAGGACAACAGAAACATGACCGGACTAGTCCGGTCTAAAACCGGACTTGTCCGGTTGCATTCCAGTGAGCTGACCGGACTAGTCCGGTTCACAAGGCGGACTAGTCCGGTGCACTATGTTTGCGTCTTTCAGAAAGTTAAACTGACTAGTCCGGTCCATGAACGGACTAGTCCAGTTTTCAGTGGATTTTAGTTGATTTTTAAACCCCTTACCCTTACGCAAAGTCATGAGCTCTTGGGATGTGTCTCTCTCACACACAACCTATACATTTATATCTACTTTGCTTCTCTAAATTCCACTAACTTCTTCCTTTTCGGGCACCACTCTATTTTTCACCTTTTTGTGTGTGTGTCGAGCCAGTTCACTTTGTTTATCCTACAATCATCTTAATAGTTTCATTAGGATCTCATATGTTCGTCATCAATTAGCCAAAACCCACAAGGGATATCCTAGATGCACTTACAATCTCCCCCTTTTTGGTGATTGATGACAACCATTTGAGATATCACAATTGAGAATAAAAGGTTGATTTTCATAAGGTGTGTACACATGAGAACAATAAAGAATTCACAAAAAGCTTCTCACATATGTACATACCTTATGGTGGGGTGCCTCACAGGTGTGTGATAAACAAAATGTGCTAAATTAAAGACAAACAGTAGTGAACATGTAAGTGGGCATTAGAGCATAGTACATCACACATAAGAAAAGAAATAGTGCATTACAAGATTTTAAAAATAGGTACATGTCCTTGATCACAAAAGATCTGAATGACTAATACTAGATAGAAAAGGTCCAAGTCTAATCTCAATCTTCCATCTCAATCTCTCCCCCTTTGGCATTAAGACACCAAAAAGGGAAAAATTGAGGGAAATCACTCATCGCTGCCTCCTCCGTCAGTCTCAGTCTGATCTTCATCTTCAGCATCCACGAGAGCAGGATCTTCCTCTGAGTCCTCGGAGGCGGGCGGTGATCCAACAGGTTCAATCTCAAGCTTTGCACAGATAGACTTGATATTTGCATTGACGTACTATTGATGTCTCTTCCTTGCAAGCTTTTCTTTGCGTTGCCTGTCTTTGATCTTACGGCAGCAGGCAAAGATAGAGGAGAGCATCTTAAGGATGCCGCTAGACGATTCTTGGGCAGGTGGAGAACCAGGAGGAGCAGCTGCAGACCTAGTGTCATCATGAGCTTGCTTTGATCTCCTCTCCACTGGTGGAGAGGACGGGGCAGCTGGAGCCGGAGGGAGAGTGTACTCGGTGGGTTTTTGCGGCTTCAACCCCGCATGCTTGACATCCTTGACAAACTCGAGTCCCGTCACTTTCTCAAGTATGTACATGATATACGGTGCATATCCGCAGGACCTATTGGGGGTAATTGAGATGTTCACAATGTCGTTGTAGATATACTCAAAGACATTGAATGGTCTCCTCCCACTAATGACCTTCATGAGAGTCCTCAAGGTTCCTCGTATAGTTCCTGCATCTCCATCCTTCGGAGCTATCGTCTTTCTCAAGACTCTATTTAGGACCACAAAGAAAGGCTTTAGATATTTGATGGTGGGAGGAACATATGGCATCCTTGTGTCATAGAGAAACTCAAGCTCTTCCTTCTCGAGGGGTTTCAAATTATGGATGACTAGTTCATGATCCAAAGTGTTTTGGAGGTGAAGAATCCTAGCAAATTCATCATACGTGACACTATACCTTGAACCATGAGTCATCCAAGTAAGACTGTCTCCATCATCCCGAGCAAAGTAGAGAGTGGAGTAAAACTGGGTAATGACTTCATTGTTCCAATCATACTCAAAGGATAGCAGGTCCGTCAGACTGTGCCTCTCTAAGGCCTCCACCATCTCACGAAAGGCAGGATACCTCTTCGACTTCAGGTATTCAACATTTAGCCATTGACTTTCTACTACGGGATTCTTCATCTTCATGTACACATGCTCGTAGTAGTCTGCATGGAAGTTGCTCCAGAACCTAGGATCAGAACATTGTTTAGGTTGGCTATACACTTCAATCTTCCTGAAGTTATCAGCTAGCTCATTCCCTTTTCCAGTGAAATCCTCACTTGAAGGTTGCCTGTTGCGGTGAACGGGATTTTTCAATTTTAGAGGCCTAATGGGGCCACTGACAAGTCCCTTCCCTTTATTGAGAACTCTTCTTGGCCCTGACGAGCCCTCAGCAGCATCTTTCCTTTGAGGCCTTTTGATGATGACTTTCCTCTTCTTAGGTAGATTGTCGTCGGAGGGTGGAGAGTGAGCATTGACATCATGTCTCTTCTTCATCACTCCCTCCTTAGCTCTCCTCACTCTTTCACGTTGAACTTCTTCGTCAATGTGAAAAGAGCCGTCATCTGATCCTGAAGACATGATGCCTGATAAGGAGTTTAAGGATTAGATGCAAACAGACGCATTAACGACTTCAAATGGGAATGTAGGGGTTCAACTGTCAGAGACCGGACTTGTCCGGTTTCAGAGTGCGGACTAGTCCGGTGGACCAGACTTGTCCGCATCTGGACGCCGGACTAGTCCGGCCTAGCATAAGAACCCTAACTTGAATGTTTCATTTGAAGCAAATCTCCTATCTAAGGACACAAGGGTAGGAAAGTGGTAGGAATACATCTATTTATGCAACGTACATCCTTTTGAAATCAAAGGAAACTAGCTAGAGCTAGAAAAATTGAGATTTTGGTTTTGGGGGGGATTTACCAAGATTTGAAGATTCGCGTTGAAGGAGTGGAAATCAGTCCAGATGAGTCCGGAAAGTAGGATCCCCTCGTCGAGAAGAGGCTTTTTCACGAAGAAAACTCCGAGTTTGAGGGCTCAACTCGAAAATCACTTTGAGAGCTAGGGTTTAGGAGAGAGGGTGAGACAAAGTGCTTATGAGTAGAGAGGGAGGCGTTTGGTCCGGCTAACTGCTTCTATATGCGACTGACCGGACTAGTCCGGTCATGGTAGCGGACTAGTCCGGTACCCCTGAGTTAACCTAATTGTTGTATGTCCGGACTAGTCCGGTTGGAAATCAGACTAGTCCGTTTCCAACAGACTTGATACATATATAGATAACTAATAGTGATCCAAGGACAATAATTTTGCAAGTAGTCTTGGTGATTACGACCAGTAGGCAATCAACAATCGAACAATGGTCATAATCCACAAGATTTATTCATTAAGAATAGTTTTCTGAGTAGAAAGGAAAGGAGGAGCATTTTTGACAATACGGAGGAACAATTTAAGTTGCAACCAGGTATGCAATGTTTCAAGCCACATTTCGAGAGTCAAGAATGTTTATCTCATTTCTTAGTTCACAGAACCTTTTCTCATCTAATGGTTTGGTAAAAATATCTGCAAGTTGTTTTTCAGTCCTAAAATGTGAAATAGCTATGTCACCTTTTAATGAATGATCTCTAAGAAAGTGATGACGGATGTCTATGTGCTTAGTTCTTGAGTGCTCTACAGGGTTGTGTGCAATCTTTATAGCACTTTCATTATCGCATAGAAGCAGGATATGACTTAGATTGTAGCCGTAGTCCCTAAGAGTTTGTTGCATCCAAAGCAGTTGCGCACAGCAACTACCGGCTGCAACATACTCTGCTTCCGCTGTGGAAAGAGCAATGGAGTTTTGCTTTTTAGATGACCAAGAAACTAGGGACCTACCAAGAAATTGACAGGTCCCTGACGTGCTCTTTCTATCGACTTTGCATCCTGCATAGTCGGCGTCGGAATACCCTATCAAGTTAAACTTGGATCCTTTGGGATACCAAAGGCCCAAGTTGGGTGTGTGCACAAGGTACCTTAGGATTCTTTTTACAGCAATTAAGTGACACTCTTTAGGTGCGGCTTGAAATCTTGCACACATGCAAACACTAAGCATAATATCTGGCCTAGATGCACATAGGTATAGTAAGGAGCCAATCATGGACCGATATACCTTTTGGTCCACATTTGGACCGTCTTCATTGAGGTCGAGATGTCCGTTGATGGCCGTGGGTGTCTTGATGGGCTTGGCTTTGTCCATATTGAATTTCTTGAGAATGTCTTGTGTATATTTAGTTTGGCTTATAAATGTACCTTCTCTCAGTTGCTTCACTTGAAATCCCAAGAAGAACTTCAATTCACCCATCATTGACATCTCGAACCTGTCTGTCATTATTTTGCTAAATTCTTCACAAAAGGACTTGTTAGTGGATCCAAAGATAATGTCATCAACATAAATTTGACATACGAATAAATGATCATCAAAATGTTTAGTAAAGAGTGTATAGTCAGCTTAATCAATTTTGAATCCATTTTGAATCAGAAAATTTCTAAGGCACTCATACCAGGCTTGAGGAGCCTGTTTGAGGCCATAGAGAGCCTTACGCAGTTTATAGACATGGTTGGGATACTTCTGATCTTCGAACCCCGGTAGCTGCTCCACATAGACTTCCTCCTTTATCGGACCATTGAGAAAGGCACTCTTGACGTCCATTTGATACAACTTAAAATTATGGTGAGTAGCATATGCCAATAAAATGCGAATGGACTCAAGTCTAGCTACAGGAGCGAAGGTTTCGTCAAAATCCAAACCTTCCACTTGAGAATAACCTTTGGCCACCAACCTCGCTTTATTTCTTGTCACTACTCCATGTTCATCTTGCTTGTTCCGAAAGACCCATTTGGTTCCAACGATGTTCGCCCTTGGTCTTTCCACCAGCTCCCACACTTCATTTCTTTTGAAGTTGTTCAGCTCCTCTTGCATCGCAATCACCCAGTCTGGATCCCTTAAGGCTTCTTCTACCCTGTATGGCTCCAGAAAAGACACAAAAGAATAATGTTCATAAAAATTTGCAATTTGAGATCTAGTAGTTACTCCCTTAGCAATATCTCCAATGATTTTGTTGACAGGATGGTCCCTTTGCACACACTGATGTACTCTTGGGTGTGGAATTTGTATAGCTGTTTGTTCTTCATTGTCTTCATGTGTCATGTCTCCCCCTAGATCATTGCTTCCATGATCATCTTGATTTTCTTGATCTTCCTCAACTTGATCTTGTGTAGGAGCTCCCCCTTGATCATTGCTTCCTTGTTGAAATTCATCTTGTGTCTCCTCTCGTGGTAGGATATCACCAAGTGCCATTTTCTTCAGCGCTTCACATGGAGCTTCCTCCTTATCTAGCATAGACTTATCGACTTGCTCCACTTGTGAGCCGTTAGTTTCATCGAACACTACGTCACGCGCTACTTCAACAAGGCCGGACACCTTGTTGAAGACACGATAGGCGTAGGCGTTCGATTCATATCCGAGCAAGAATCCTTCATCGGACTTCGAAGCAAACTTCGAGGCCCTTGGTTTCTTGTTCAGAATAAAACATTTGCAACCAAAAACTTTGAAATAGGAAACGTTAGGCTTTTTACCCGTGAGAAGCTCATATGGAGTTTTCTTCAGAAGTCGATGAAGGTACAACCGATTTGTGGCATGACAAGCGGTGTTCACCGCTTCTGCCCAAAATCGGTCTGACGTCTTGTATTCATCCAACATTGTTCTCGCCATTTCGATCAATGTTCTATTCTTCCTTTCGGCCACCCCGTTCTATTGAGGAGAATAGGGTGCCGAGAATTCATGCTTTATACCTTCTTCATTGAGATATTCTTCAACTTGGGTGTTCTTGAATTCTGTCCCATTATCACTTCTGATATTCTTTACGGTTGATGAGAATTCATTTTGAGCTCTTTTCAAGAACTTCTTGAGGGTTCCCTGAGTTTCTGATTTATCATACAAGAAAAATACCCAGGTAAATCTTGAAAAATCATCAACAATAACTAAACCGTATTTGTTACCGCCGATGCTGATGTACGCAATTGGACCAAAGAGATCCATGTGGAGAAGTTCCAGCGATCTAGCGGTGGTCATCACATTCTTGGCGGGGTGTGGTGCTCCAACTTGTTTTCCTGCTTGACAAGCGCTGCATGGCCTGTCTTTTTCAAAAACCACATCCTTAAGACCACGGATGTGACCACCTTTTAGAAGTTTCTGCAGATTTGTCATTCCAACATGGGCTAGCCGTCTATGCCACAGCCATCCCATGTTGGTCTTAGCAACCAAGCAAGTGTTGAGTTCGGCTTTATCTTTGTTGAAGTCAACAAGATAAAGCTTTCCCTTCAACAATCCCTTGAATGCAATCGAGCCATCGCTTCTTCTAAAGACGGTCACACCCTCATTAGTGAATAAACAGTTGTAACCTTTGTCGCATAGTTGAGATATTGATAAAAGATTATAATCTAGAGAGTCTACATGTAAAACATTAGATAAGGTGTGTTGAGAGGATATTTCAATGTTACCACTACCAAGGACCTTTCCTTGGCTGTTATCTCCAAAGTATATACCTTCACTTGGATCCTTGTTGCACTCGTATTCCACAAACATACCTCTCTCTTCGGTCATATGATTTGTGCATCCACTATCTAGCCCCCACTTAGATCCACCGGAGGAGTAAGCCTGCAAAATAGAATTATTTCTGGGTTTTAGGTACCCAAGCTTGCTTGGGTCCTCTCAGGTTAGTCACAAGAGTCTTGGGCACCCACACACAAGTTTTCAAGTTCTTGTGGCGTGGCCCTGTATATTTAGCAATGACTTTTCCATACTTGTTCTTCATGAGAACATAAGAAGCATCAAATGTATGGAACAGTGTTTGTAGCTCAGATTCATGGGATTTTTCTTTAACAAAAATGATCCTATTCTTAGCATGATTAGAAGTAGACATGTGTTTATTCCTGTCGAAGCCAAGTCCATCTTTGACATTGGGAGGTCTAGTGATCATATATGCACTTCGTGCATATTTGATCTTCTCCTTATCAAAGATGTCGTTTTGAGAAGAATGCATGTCATGTGGGGTTAAAGCATTAGAAATTACATTCTTCTTACTAGAGCAAGTGCAGGTTCTTACTGTTGTCGAGCTCATGTCTTTGGAGGAAGAGCTCTTGGAGGAAGAGGAGTCACTTTGTTTGAGCGACTCAACTTGCACCTCAAGGATTTTGTTAACTTTTGATAAGTTAGCAAGTTCTTCCTTGATTGCAATGTGTGAGTCCTCTAACTTTGAGTAAGTTTCCTTACTCAAGGCTAGCTCTAACTCAAGTGACTCATTCTTCTCTCTTTCAAGCTCAAGAAGCTTTTCGACTTCTTGATATCTCTTCCTCTCACGGATGAGCATATCTTCTTGTCGGTTGACAAGTTCCTCCTTTTCAAAGATTTCGTTTGACAACATTTCCATTTTCTTTAAAGCAATTTTACTTAGCCATCTAAACAATTCTTCATTATCACTAGAGCTATCAAAGTCATCAATGGAGGAATTTAGCACAGGAGGAGTAAGTCGAACCTTTTTCTTGCCTTCCTTAGCCATAAGACAAGTGTGGTTGTTCATGTCCCGTCCTCCCATGTTCGGAAAAAGTGTGGCTCTCATAGTTGGTTTCTTGACTGCGAAAGTGGCCATCTCTTCTTCTTCATCGGAGGAGGACTCGTCGTTTGAGTCCCACTCCTTCCCAATGTGAGCTTGATGGGCTTGTCTTCTTTTTCTGAAATTTTTCTTTTCTTGAGATCTTGTTTCCTTCTTCTTTTTGTTTTCCTCATAAGTACAGTCCACCATGAAGTGACCATACTCTCCGCAGTTGTAGCAAGTGCGTCGAGCCTTGGATTTTCCTTTATCCTTGCTTTTGCCTTCATGTGAATTGTTGTCGTGTCTTCTCTTCATCATGCGTTTGAACTTTTTGATGAAGAGTATCATTTCTTCATCATCAAGATCGGTGCTTTCGTCGCTTGTATCTCCATCATCTTGGTCTTCACGAGTTTCTTTGAGTTTGGGTCTGCACGTTGCTTTGAGGGCAACTTCTTTCTTTTTAGAAGAGGTGAGCTCGGCTAAGTCTTTGACGTATTGAGCCTCTTTCTCCATCATTTCATGATTTATGATCTTTCCCAATAACTCATCGGGAGTCATTTTGTGAAACCCGGGGCTTTCTCTAATCATTGAGCAAAGTGTGACGTTTCTTGGCATGAAGGCTCTAATCATTCTTTTGACCACTTCGTGATCTGTCCATTTCTTACTTCCATAAGCACGAATTTTGTTGATGAGTGCTTTCATCCGGTTGTACATGTCTTGAGGTGATTCGCCTTCTTCAATAGCAAATCTCCCCAACTCTCCTTCAAGCATTTCGATTTTGGCTTCACGAACTGATCTATTTCCTTCGTGAGCTGTCTTGAGGGTATCCCAGATTTCTTTTGCACTTTCTAACCCATCGATCTTGGTGAATTCCTCTCTGCTTAGTGATGATGTGATCACAGCGACGGCTTGTGCGTTTCTGTGAATCTCTTGTTCTTGTTCTGGGGTGAGTTCATCATCCGTGTCCGGAATATCGATGCCTGTGCAAACAATGTGCCACAGACTAGGATTCAGGGATATAAGATGCATCTTCATGTTGTACTTCCACATGGTGTAGTCACTTCCGTCAAACTGTGGGGGCCTTCCCATAGGAATAGAGAGATAATGATTATTTGAATTGAGACGGTTGTAGTTGTAAGGATACCGGGAGTAGTCGTGATGACCACTCCCCATCGTCTTTTCTTCCTCTTTTCCCTTTTGTGCCATTAACTTCTTTCTCAGTAATGTCTTTAGCTGTCTCACTTCATCATCGTTGTAAAAGCCCAAGAAAAGGGACTTGCAAAAACTTTTCCTTCACCTCACAACACCACAGTTTTTATTGTGGACACCTTAGGAAATGTTGTGAAGAGCAAGTAACCTCCATCAAAAGAATGATTAGAGGTGAAAGCCTTCACTTTCACAAGGTAGGGTTTCTACACTTGAACATGAAAGGTTGAGCTCACCCCTAGAATTTAAAAAATCTTGGGAAGGTTCAGTCCAAAGCTCATGCAAATTCAACACTTTTTGAGGCACTTTTGGGTTATTTCAAAAAGAGGCCAATTTGAATGTAAATTCAAAGTGCAGCAACTTTCATCACCCAAATTCAAAAGTTAGCTCCATATCTAAACTCAGCATATTTTCCTGAGTAGTCCCACCAATTTTCAGTCCCATTGGACTTCATCTCGTCGGGAGCCGAATTAGTAACAATTCAAACTGAGTTTGAATTTTCAAATTTAAATATGAAGGGAATGTGGCCAAACCAGTTTGAAGTCGATGAATTCAAATTCTACCTCTGAGTTGGTTGCTAAATTCCCTTTTCAAGTCTGAGTAGGTGGGATATTTGCACAACAGAGAAGATTAGGGGGGAGAAGAGGGCCCACCAGTCAGTTAGACTTCGGCCCTAAGTCAACACCGAGCGAACTCGGTTTACCGGGCCTCGGCAGAGCTCGACACCGAGCCGACCGAGCAGCCACCTCGCCCCCCCCTCCGCACGCGCCTGCAACCAGCTTGCTGGCTCCGCCGCCTCAACCCGATCGTTAACCCGGGAGCAAACAGCAGCACGTTGCCTTCTTCATTGATCGCACGCTCGCTGTTTCCCTCACCCCGCACTAAACCGGAGCTCACCCCGCGCTCTCCTTTCCCGATCGCCGGCAGCAACCGAGCCCCGGTTGCTCGTGCCAGCAGCACCAAAAAGCAGCGCCCGTGCGTGCTCTACCACGACAGCCCCGCAAATCCGAGACTCCTAGCCTGTGGCGCGTGCAATTCGGCAACGATCGCCGAGGAACAGAGCACCGGCGGAAAGCCGCGAACTGCTCCCCGTGGACAGCACGCCACGGCCAGTTTCACCGCCGGACTCCTACACGAAAAAGGTGCGCTGTGCTCTCTAGATCGTGTAGAGGCAAGCCGAATAGCGGTTGAACCACCGGATGAAGAGTATTTCCAGTTCTTCCGAAACATAGTGCATTCGGGTAGAGCGCGGTCTACCCCAAAATTCCTGCTACTCGTTTAGCTATTGGCCGCGCAGGCTGGCCAACACCTTCCTCACTCCCTAGCGGCCCTCCTCGACCAAGAATCAAGGGAAATGACCCAGAAATGGCCGGGTTTAGGTTGTTTTTCGGGCCGCCATAGAATAACAGCTCGGTTCACCGTGGAGCTCTAGGTTGCCGACCTTTTCATGGGGTTTGACGGCCATTTCCATCACCCTCGAGCTTCCGCGGTGCTCTCCGACCCTTTGCCGATCATTTTGATGCGTTGTGACGCATTCCCGACCACACCGGAACCCTAACCGCCGCTGTCACCGTCGGGAGCCCTGTTCCGGTGAGCTACGGCAGCCGGCGACACCACCGACGAGTTCAGCGTCGTGAGTTAGGGCGGGGCGGCAAGTTTGGGGCCGGGAGACGGCCGGGAAAGCAGTTCCGGCGATGCTCGCCGGAGTGCGCCGCCGCGGGCCCCTGTTTGGCGCGAGGAAGGAGAAGACTGCCGGGTGGGACCCACCGGCAGACATTTAAACATTTTGAAATGTCCAGTTTGTAGTTCAAACTTTGGAGGACCACAACTTGGGTTAGGAGAATCCAAAAATTATGAAACAAATTTTGTTGGATTCCTCTAACAGAGTACAATCCAAATCTGAAACCCAATTTGTATGAAACCCATTAATTAATTCTGGAAAATTCTTTAAATCTTTTCAGCAAGAGAATTTTTGAGGGAGTTTGGTTCATCCAAAAATTCCCAAATTTTGCCAGAATGTTCTTTAGGACATTAGTGAACCCCTGTAAAAGTTTCAGACCATTTGGAGTTGATTTGGTCAGAGCAATTCAAATTGGAAGGTGCTGTGTTCATTTGAATACAGAAACATTTTCAGAGAATTTCCAAAACTTGGAAATTCAGTTCTGGGCAAATCTTAACCCCAAAAATGTTAGGAAAATTCATGCAAACTCTATGACATATAATTGAAATTGTAGTTCATTAAGTTGAGCATGAACAGGGGTATTACCTCAGAATAAATTCTTCCTTGCTGATTTGCCAAGAGGATTATTCTGAGCAAACCACTCCATGAAAAGTGCCAATGTTTGGTCCAGAGAGTTTTCTTGTGACAAGGAACTCACACAAAAATTCTCAGCTCCATTGGAGCTCTAGATCACCCCTGTCCTGTTTAATCACTTAAGGGACTAATATGGAAAAGGGGGGAAAACCACTTAGCATTTAACCCTGTGATTAAGTCCAAGCCAAACCACCAACACCAGTTCATCTTTAAATTCTTAAACAAAGTTCCAGGTGTTAGAGGCTGGTTATTAGAACTAATAGTAGAAGTCTTACTCTAAAACTCACATTTGCATCTAAATTAACATGTAGTATTTCATTAACGTGTAGCCGTTGAAGAAGAGACTCCGGAAGTGCTGGACTTCCTTCTTCCGGACGAAGACATAACCCCTGACCAGAAGCAACAAGGCAAGCCCCGGTTTGCATTAACCCTTTTAGAAGTCTTACTTTGTTTACATGTGTCATATGAAGTATGTATGTGCATTAGGTATAGGATGAATGAAACCCCACGTGCATAACCAAAGGTTCCTAAAAGAGTGAGGATAGTGTCAAGGACCTCGAGTAGACAGGCTATGCTTAATGAGTCATAGGACTTCGGTACAAGTCGAGTAGTTGGAATCTACTCGCGAGATAGGCTTGGGACACACGGGTTCGGTTGAGTGACGTGAGATCATTTTAGTAATGAAAATGAGACTAGGCAGGGGCTAGGGCGCAGCAAGAGGGAGTCTTGTGTGCGCAGCCCTGTCCGTGTCGATTGAGGACCGATCCGTGTGCGGCCCTGCTGAACAAGTATTGAACGTACCGAAGGCATATCGGATATATGGGCCCCAATAAACGGATGTAGCCTAAACCTCCGGGCGTCGAGGCATAGCACACCGATTTATAGGTGTAGGTTGAGGGCAGCAAGGTGGAAATCTGCCAACGGGCATAGAGAGATGCTCCGTGTGGGGAACCTCCTGCTCGTTTCGGTGCGACCGGTTCGACGTTTGGGCTGTTGGGTGAAAGGTTGTCCCGTACGACATCGAGTGAGCGTGCTGTGCAGCTCCACGGGTGGGCGTACGTGACGTGCTCTTTGGGTTTCCCTGCAGGTGTATATCGAGTCGATTCGCCGTCCCTCGCGGTGACGAGTACCACTTGTTCACTGCGTCGTAACGTAGACTAATGGATGAAATATGTTGATTCAATGATGCTGATTGATATAATTGTATTTCTACATGTGTGCCACCAAATACTGCTTACTAAATTTCAGATTTCATGAACTGTTAACTTGTTGCTAAAAGATGAACTAAGGATGAACTTGTAGGCGTGTCGTTTTGCTGAAATGTTACTAACTTATGTCTTGGTATACCTCATGTAGAGTTTCATGCTTAGGTGAGTCGGTTAAGCCTTGCTGAGCCTTCGTGCTCATGGTTGCTGCTTAAGTGTTTTTCAGGTGAGGAGCCACCCACGGACTCGGAGTACGAGTCCACCGGCGAGGATTACCCTCCGTCAGGGACCACGGCTGAGTGGGAGCCGTACACGCCGCGCTGAGCTGAGGAGTGCAGCTAGTGTGGGTTGCCCTAGGGCTGGGCAACCAACTTTTGCTAGATAGGCGGGCGTGAGTTGTGTAGTGTAGACTTCCGCTGTGTAACATAAACAATAGTTGTAACTGAAGTTTGTACCTGTTTGTACAGTTTCAGTTGTTTTTCCCATGTAATATATTATGTTCTTATGACGTGTGCTGTCGGGTGTCGCATCGCGTGGCACCACCCTCTGCGATCCTGGATGAGCGGATTCCGGTCCGCCACAGCCTGGTATCAGAGCTGCAGTGGGGATAGCACAGTACTAAAGGACTGCATTATGGGAAAAACTTAGGTATACGGTGAGGAATCGGTAGCTGCCCAAGTAAGGACTATATTAGCATAGTTACTTAAAGTGGCAAAGACTAACCTATGTGTTATAATTCTGAATTTCAATTATGTAACGACGCACCTACGCTCTAGTAAGTATGGTAAGGAACGCCACCGAAAGCGGTTCAATTTCGGTTAGCTCTCCCTGACGAGGAACGTGGTTCAGGGATTTGTCTCACAGCTTGGTGTGAGACGTTAATATGAACCTCTTGAACTCTTCATGTTCCTGAGTTCATATGAAACGCTGATCCCTAGCGTGCATTAGGCAAGTAAGTGGAGACCCCATCGCGTGGTCAGTAACGCGAGAGTGTGTTCGTCTGGAAATAGCCCAGGAGGACATACGCAGCGCTTGCCATCAGCGTGCCCTGCTGGGCAGTAGGTGGTATCTGTTGGGTTGATAACATTCCCAACCGTGACGATCCGTTCATGACATACTCGGGTTCCCCGTCGTGTGGTGTTGAAACACGATCACGTACCTGAGACGTGACCTAACTCAAGGACAGCCGTATGGAAATGATACGGGCGTTTGTATTTACTTTTAAATATGGAACTGCCTGGAATGAACAACCTTTGAGTGCACCATTATTGTGTGGTCTTCTGCAGGTACTAACCACGTAAGTATCCGTGTAGTAAACGTGTGCGAGAGACCGTCTAGTGCCACATTTGAGACGTATATGCCGGAAAAATCCGGTTAGGATTTTCTTTTGTGAGGAACGTAGTACCGAGATATTGTAGGCATATGCAGGAAAATATTGAGAACAAGGAACTAAAATCATTAGGTTCAACATTTAGGACCCTGGTTGGGTATAAGAATGGGATAGTGGACCAGTGTAGCCAAAAGACTGAAAAACAGAGTGCTCTGTTTTGGGCACCACGTTTGCTGATCTTCAACAGACCACAACTCACAGGTCATTTAGCCCAGAGAGGTGTGCTATATAGTTCTGGAAAGGTATTGAAGTACTCTATAACTTTGTTTTAGACTTCCAGAGCTGAAACTCGCCTTGAGATGGCTGAAATCCCAGAGGAATGTAAACTGTCCAGAACCAGGGCAGAGTAAAACATCCTCTGAACTGATCTGTTTTTCAAACATAACTCCTAGTAGAAAAATCTAAGATTGTCATATAATACATCCTTAGAAAGAGTATAAGATGTGTGACATCTTTGCAATTCAAAGTTCCTGAAATTTCAGCACAGAATTTAGTGGAAATCAGGGTTGAAGACAGCCACTTCCAAAAGGTGCTGTTAAAATTCTTCCAGAAATTCTGCTGACTTTGAATTAGCATAACTTTTTAACCCAAGCTGATCCGGGGGCAAATGAGTACTTGTTGGAAAGATACTGAAGTTAACTTGAACTTTGGTATTCAACTTGAGTCAGGAAAATGCCTAGAACCAGATCAAAACTTGGAATAGGTATAAACTGGTCATTCTGACAGAAGAATGACAGTTGAGCTCATTGGAGAGGGTGTTGTACCCTAAGGGTGGTATGCGTGATGACAACGCGATAGTAATGTCTCGTAGTGACTAAACCTAGTTATGTTGAGATTCCAAAGTGGAGGTTCATCAAGTTGGATTAAACTAGCTTATGTTTGGTCTGGTAATGGTGTAGCTTGTGCAAAGTTATTACACTATCTACTTACGAGATGTATCGCATGTTTTCATTGTCATTATGTTCTACACCTATTTCATTTAGACTGCATGCACTCTGTTGCGGGACTGATGTTATTGTCGTATGGTTACAGATGGTTCGCACTAGGACCACGCACGAGGTTGGTGGCTCTAGCCAAGGTGGAGGCGATGACTCCCAGCCACCGGCCTACGACAGCACCCCGCAGCAGCAGCCACCACCGCCGCCTCCGCTTACTCTAGCGGATGTGATAGCGGCATTGGTGGGAGGTCGTGAGGAGCAGACCAACCTGCTCCGCACGATCGTGCAGAATACGTCCCTGGCGGGAGGACGTCAAGAGCGAGGGACTCGTGAGCCCCGCGAAGTGTCGTACTCGGATTTCGTGAGTACGCACCCGCCAGTGTTCACCGAAGCTGAAGAGCCACTGGAGGCTGACAACTGGCTGCGGACCATCGAGTCCAAGTTTGGGCTGCTCCAGTGTACGGAGCGGCAGAAGACCCTGTTCGCAGCACAGCAGCTCCACGGTGCCGCTGGTGCGTGGTGGGCGAATTATGTCGCCTCACGTCTGGCTGGCCATGCCGTGGAATGGCAAGAGTTCCGGGAGGCGTTCCGCGCCTACCACATTCCTCCCGGAATAATGAAGAGGAAGTTCCAAGAATTCTTGGAGCTGAAGCAGGGCGGGAGGAGTGCCCACGGCTACTCCCGTGCCTTCAACCATCTGGCGCAGTATGCGTCAGACTACATCTCCACGGAGGAGAAGAAGAGGGAGCACTTCTATCGGGGGTTACACCCCGAAATGAAGACCCACCTCGTACAGTGGAACCGCGGCACATTCAACGACCTAGTCAATGCCGCCATCATGCAAGAGGACGCTCAGCGGGAGTTAGCAGCTGAGCAGAGGAAGCGCAGCGCTCCACCTAGCAGCGGTGGTGGCGCGCCCCAGAAGTACCGTATGGTGTATCGGACACCATCCGGGCAGCAGTGGCGTCCACCGGCGCGACCTCAACAGTTCGGGGGACGTTCGTTCCAAGCACCCCCGTTCTGTCCGCCGATGCCACCACCAAGACAGCAGCAGCAGCAGACGGTACCCCGGGCGTTTCAACCGCCACAGCGCGCCCCGGGTTTCCGTCCACCGATCAGCGGGGGACCGCCCCGTTTCACCTGCTTCACGTGTGGCCAGGCGGGCCACTTTGCGAAGGACTGTCCCCAGGGGCAGCAGAGCAGCGGGCAAGCCCAGTTCCAGGGCGGTGCTCGAGGCCGACCTCCGGTGAAGAAGGTTGGTCAGCGGACTGGAGGCGTCCGCAACCTCGACAATGAGGACGCCCCAGAGGGAGACAACGTGCTGGCGGGTACGTTTACTCTCAACAATCAAGCCATCGTCATATTATTTGATTCTGGTGCAACCCACAGCTTTATAAGTGCATCCTATGTGGCTAAACATCAATTGCAAGTCTTCCCAACCGACTGCACTTATATGATCTGCTCACCGGGAGGGAAGATCTCAGCTAATATGATGATTCCAAAGGCACCTCTGTGCTTAGGTGGGAAACTATATCCCACCACCTTGATAATCCTTATGGGACAAAAGATTGATGCAATCTTAGGGATGTCATGGCTACAATACCATGGTGCTGTCCTAGAGACTCGGACACGGACGGTTCACTTAAATTCTCCATTCCACCGTCCACATTCCATGGTATTAGACACGCCAGTCCGGGAAGTTTTAGCAATTAATAACGCTGAAGCTCTCAAGTTAGAAGACATCCCCGTAGTCCGGGAGTATCCTGATGTGTTCCCGGATGATCTTCCGGGCATGCCACCTGAGCGGGATGTCGAGTTCAAGATTGAACTTGCACCCGGGACTACGCCCATATCACGGAGACCATACAAGATGGCTCCAAATGAGCTGGCTGAACTGAAAGAACAGCTCAATGATCTGTTGAGCAAGGGTTTCATTAGGCCGAGTTCCTCGCCTTGGGGATGCTCGGCGCTATTCGTGAAGAAGAAGGATGAGACCCTGAGGCTGTGTGTGGATTACCGGCCGCTCAACGCCGTCACCATCAAGAATAAGTACCCACTGCCCCGCATCGACATATTGTTTGATCAACTTGTGGGTGCCAGTGTGTTCTCCAAGATGGACCTTCGCTCTGGATATCACCAGATAAAAATCCGGGCGGAGGATATTCCGAAGACGGCATTCTCGACGAGATATGGACTATATGAATATCTCGTCATGTCATTTGGTCTCACAAATGCTCCAGCCCATTTCATGTATCTCATGAACTCGGTGTTCATGCCGGAGCTGGACAAGTTCGTGGTAGTGTTCATCGACGATATCTTGGTTTACTCCAAGACGGAAGCCGAACATGGCGAACACTTGCGGATCGTTCTTCAACGATTGCGAGACCATAAATTCTACGCCAAGTTCAGTAAATGCGAATTTTAGATCAGCCAAGTGCCATTCTTGGGACATATCATCTCCGCAGAAGGCATTGCGGTTGATCGAAGCAAAATAGAGCAAGTGCTGAAATGGAAAGCTCCCACTTCAGTTCATGAAGTCAGAAGCTTCCTTGGGTTAGCGGGATACTATCGGAGATTTATTCCAAGTTTCTCCAAGATCGCTAAACCGATGACAGAGTTGCTGAAGAAAGAGACGAAATATGTTTGGAACACAGCGTGTGAAGGAGTGTTCCGAACACTGGTGAAGCATCTCACAACAGCCCTGGTGTTAGCTCAGCCGGATACAACAAAGCCCTTCGACGTATATTGTGACGCGTCGGGTATTGGGCTCGGCTGCGTGTTGATGCAGGAAGGACGTGTGGTCGCTTATGGCTCACGCCAACTTCGGAACCATGAGCAGCACTACCCGACTCACTATCTTGAACTTGCTGCCGTGGTGTTGGAGCTGAAAATGTGGAGGCACTATCTCCTGGGGAACTTGGTGCATCTCTACACCGACCACAAGAGCTTGAAATACATTTTCACCCAGAAGGAGCTGAATATGAGGCAGAGGAGGTGGTTAGAACTGATCAAAGATTATGAGATTGAGATCCATTACCACCCCGGCAAGGCGAATGTGGTTGCCGACGCGCTGAGTCGGAAATCACATGTCCATCACCTCACCATTACACCGGTGGAGGAGGAAGAGCCAAGTTTATACTTGGTTCCTTATGGATCGCTGTACAACCTTGCCCTTGTCCCTACTATTAGGGAGGACATCATTGCAGCTCAGAAAAATGATAAAGGCATGGCACATCTCCGGAGACGGATTGACAATGGGGAGATCAAATGTTTCCGG
The DNA here is from genome assembly GCA_030760725.1 of Neostapfia colusana. NCBI lineage: Eukaryota > Viridiplantae > Streptophyta > Magnoliopsida > Poales > Poaceae > Neostapfia > Neostapfia colusana. The sequence continues at coordinate 71,691,639 of JASWHV010000015.1, forward strand.
AAAGATGATGGGGGGACGCTGTGGTTCAATGACCGCATAGTCGTACCCCGGGACATGGAACTGAGGAAGAAAATCCTCGACGAAGCCCACTTGTCTAAATACTCCATTCATCCAGGCAGCAACAAAATGTACCAAGATTTGAAGAAGAAATTTTGGTGGACACGGATGAAGCGGGAGGTAGCGAAGTACGTATCCGAATGTGATACGTGCCGACGAGTGAAGGCTGATCACATGAAGAAATCAGGGCTGTTGCAACCCCTGAAGATCACGGCATGGAAATGGGAAGATGTGAGCATGGATTTCATTGTGGGATTACCCCTAACATCCAACAAGCATGATTCCATATGGGTAATCGTTGATCGGTTAACCAAGACGGCTCACTTCATTCCGGTAAATACACGTTACAGTGCCGGCAAATATGCGGAGCTATACATAGCGAAGATTCTATGCCTATACGGGGTACCCAAGACCATTGTCTCAGATCGAGGTGCATTATTTGTATCTCGCTTTTGGGAGCAGCTACACGCTGCATTGGGTACTAAGTTGATCAGGAGCTCCGCTTATCACCCTCAAACAGATGGCCAGACAGAGAGGGTGAATCAAGTTCTGGAAGACATGTTGAGAGCATGTGCAATCCACCATGGTAGGGACTGGGATGATCACCTACCATTGGCGGAATTCTCGTACAACAACGGCTATCAGGCGAGTATCAAGATGGCACCCTACGAATCTCTCTACGGTCGTAAATGCCACACCCCACTAAATTGGTGCGAGTCCGGTGAAAGGGTCACATTCGGGGTTGATGTGGTGAACAACGCCGAAGAGCGCGTTCGTACCATTCAAGCCAATTTGAAGGCCGCTCAATCCTGACAGAAGAGCTACGCTGATAAGAGGCGTAGGCCGTTGCACTTTGACGTTGGTGAACACGTGTACCTCCGCGTGTCTCCAATGAAGGGCGTGCACCGGTTCGGTGTGAAGGGGAAGCTCGCTCCCCGTTTCATTGGACCCTACGCTATCACCGAGAAGTGTGGACCAGCGGCGTATCGATTGGAACTACCGGCATCTCTCGCTGGTGTCCATGATGTTTTTCACGTTTCGCAGCTGCGAAAATGTTTAAAGCATACGGTTGCTGTTCCTACCGAAGACATCGGCGAGTTGAAACCGGATGTAACATATGATGAGTATCCGGTGGCCATTCTTGATGAGAAAGCCCGAACCACGCGTAGCAGAACGTTGTGGTTCTACAAGATACTCTGGAGTAACCACACCGCGGAAGAAGCTACGTGGGAGAGCGAGGAGTTCCTTCGCTCAAATTACCCGGAGTTCATGGCTTCTCAACACGGGTAAGTCCCTATTACATCGCTATCTCTTCTTTTGGTAATCTCGGGACGAGATTCTTTTAAGGGGGGAGGGATGTAAAATCCCAAGAAAAGGGACTTGCAAAAACTTTTTCTTCACCTCACAACACCACAGTTTTTATTGTGGACACCTTAGGAAATGTTGTGAAGAGCAAGTAACCTCCATCAAAAGAATGATTAGAGGGGAAAGCCTTCACTTTCACAAAGTAGGGTTTCTACACTTGAACATGAGAGGTTGAGCTCACCCCTAGAATTTAAAAAGTCTTGGGAAGGTTCAGTCCAAAGCTCATGCAAATTCAACACTTTTTGAGGCACTTTTGGGTTATTTCAAAAAGAGGCCAATTTGAATGTAAATTCAAAGTGCAGCAACTTTCATCACCCAAATTCAAAAGTTAGCTCCATATCTAAACTCAGCATATTTTCCTGAGTAGTCCCACCAATTTTCAGTCCCATTGGACTTCATCTCGTCGGGAGCCGAATTAGTAACAATTCAAACTGAGTTTGAATTTTCAAATTTAAATATGAAGGGAATGTGGCCAAACCAGTTTGAAGTTGATGAATTCAAATTCTACCTCTGAGTTGGTTGCTAAATTCCCTTTTCAAGTCTGAGTAGGTGGGATATTTGCACAACAGAGAAGATTAGGGGGGAGAAGAGGGCCCACCAGTCAGTTAGACTTCGGCCCTAAGTCAACACCGAGCGAACTCGGTTTACCGGGCCTCGGCAGAGCTCGACACCGAGCCGACCGAGCAGTCACCTCGCCCCCCCCTCCGCACACGCTGGTGACCAGCTTGCCGGCTCCGCCGCCTCAACCCGATCGTTAACCCGGGAGCAAACAGCAGCACGTTGCCTTCTTCATTGATCGCACGCTCGCTGTTTCCCTCGCCCTGCACTAAACCGGAGCTCACCCCGCGCTCTCCTTTCCCGATCGCCGGCAGCAACCGAGCCCCGGTTGCTCGTGCCAGCAGCACCAAAAAGAAGCGCCCGTGCGTGCTCTACCACGACAGCCCCGCAAATCCGAGACTCCTAGCCTGTGGCGCGTGCAATTCGGCAACGATCGCCGAGGAACAGAGCACCGGCGGAAAGCCGCGAACTGCTCCCCGCGGACAGCACGCCACGGCCAGTTTCACCGCCGGACTGCTACACGAAAAAGGTGCGCTGTGCTCTCTAGATCGTGTAGAGGCAAGCCGAATAGCGGTTGAACCACCGGATGAAGAGTATTTCCAGTTCTTCCGAAATGTAGTGCATTCGGGTAGAGCGCGGTCTACCCCAAAATTCCTGCTACTCGTTTAGCTATTGGCCGCGCAGGCTGGACAACAGCTTCCTCACTCCCTAGCGGCCCTCCTCGACCAAGAATCAAGGGAAATGACCCAGAAATGGCCGGGTTTAGGTTGTTTTTCGGGCCGCCATAGAATAACAGCTCGGTTCACCGTGGAGCTCTAGGTTGCCGACCTTTTCATGGGGTTTGGCGGCCATTTCCATCACCCTCGAGCTTCCGCGGTGCTCTCCGACCCTTTGCCGATCATTTTGATGCGTTGTGACGCATTCCCGACCACACCGGAACCCTAACCGCCGCTGTCACCGTCGGGAGCCCTGTTCCGGTGAGCTACGGCCGCCGGCGACACCACCGACGAGTTCAGCGTCGTGAGTTAGGGCGGGGCGGCAAGTTTGGGGCCGGGAGACGGCCGGGAAAGCAGTTCCGGCGACGCTCGCCGGAGTGCGCCACCGCGGGCCCCTGTTTGGCGCGAGGAAGGAGAAGACTGTCGGGTGGGACCCACCGGCAGACATTTAAACATTTTGAAATGTCCAGTTTGTAGTTCAAACTTTGGAGGACCACAACTTGGGTTAGAAGAATCCAAAAATTATGAAACAAATTTTGTTGGATTCCTCTAACAGAGTACAATCCAAATCTGAAACCCAATTTGTATGAAACCCATTGATTAATTCTGGAAAATTCTTTAAAGCTTTTCAGCAAGGGAAATTTTGAGGGAGTTTGGTTCATCCAAAAATTCCCAAATTTTGCCAGAATGTTCTTTAGGACATTAGTGAACCCCTGTAAACGTTTCAGACCATTTGGAGTTGATTTGGTCAGAGCAATTCAAATTGGAAGGTGCTGTGTTCATTTGAATACAGAAACATTTTCAGAGAATTTCCAAAACTTGGAAATTCAGTTCTGGGCAAATATTAACCCAAAAAATGTTAGGAAAATTCATGCAAACTCTATGAGCTATAATTGAAATTGTAGTTCATTAAGTTGAGCATGAACAGGGGTATTACCTCAGAATAAATTCTTCCTTGCTGATTTGCCAAGAGAATTATTCTGAGCAAACCACTCCATGAAAAGTGCTAATGTTTGGTCCAGAGAGTTTTCTTGTGACAAGGAACTGACACAAAAATTCTCAGCTCCATTGGAGCTCCAGATCACCCCTGTCATGTTTAATCACTTAAGGGACTAATATGGAAAAGGGGGAAAAACCACTTAGCATTTAACCCTGTGATTAAGTCCAAGCCAAACCACCAACACCAGTTCATCTTTAAATTCTTAAACAAAGTTCCAGGTGTTAGAGGCTGGTTATTAGAACTAATAGTAGAAGTCTTACTCTAAAACTCACATTTGCATCTAAATTAACATGTAGTATTTCATTAACGTGTAGCCGTTGAAGAAGAGACTCCGGAAGTGCTGGACTTCCTTCTTCCGGACGAAGACTTAACCCCTAACCAGCAGCAACAAGGCAAGCCCCGGTTTGCATTAACCCTTTTATAAGTCTTACTTTATTTACATGTGTCATATGAAGTATGTATGTGCATTAGGTATAGGATGAATGAAACCCCACGTGCATAACCAAAGGTTCCTAAAAGAGTGAGGGTTGTGTCAAGGACCTCGAGTAGACAGGCTATGCTTAATGAGTCATAGGACTTCGGTACAAGTCGAGTAGTTGGAATCTACTCGCGAGATAGGCTTGGGACACACGGGTTCGGTTGAGTGACGTGAGATCATTTTAGTAATGAAAATGAGACTAGGCAGGGGCTAGGGCGCAGCAAGAGGGAGTCTTGTGTGCGCAGCCCTGTCCGTGTCGATTGAGGACCGATCCGTGTGCGGCCCTGCTGAACAAGTATTGAACGTATCGAAGGCATATCGGATATATGGGCCCTGATAAACCGATGTAGCCTAAACCTCCGGGCGTCGAGGCATAGCACACCGATTTATAGGTGTAGGTTGAGGGCAGCAAGGTGGAAATCTGCCAACGGGCATAGAGAGATGCTCTGTGTGGGGAACCTCCTGCTCGTTTCGGTGCGACCGGTTCGACGTTTGGGCTGTTGGGTGAAAGGTTGTCCCGTACGACATCGAGTGAGCGTGCTGTGCAGCTCCACGGGTGGGCGTACATGACGTGCTCTTTGGGTTTCCCTGCAGGTGTATATCGAGTCGATTCGCCGTCCCTCACGGTGACGAGTACCGCTTGTTCACTGCGTCGTAACGTAGACTAATGGATGAAATATGTTGATTCAATGATGCTGATTGATATAATTGTATTGCTACATGTGTGCCACCAAATACTGCTTACTAAATGTCAGATTTCATGAACTGTTAACTTGTTGCTAAAAGATGAACTAAGGATGAACTTGTAGGCGTGTCGTTTTTCTGAAATGTTACTAACTTATGTCTTGGTATACCTCATGTAGAGTTTCATGCTTAGGTGAGTCGGTTAAGCCTTGCTGAGCCTTCGTGCTCATGGTTGCTGCTTAAGTGTTTTTCAGGTGAGGAGCCACCCACGGACTCGGAGTACGAGTCCACCAGCGAGGGTTACCCTCCGTCGGGGACCACGGCTGAGTGGGAGCCGTACACGCCGCGCTGAGCTGAGGAGTGCAGCTAGTGTGGGTTGCCCTAGGGCTAGGCAACCAACTTTTGCTAGATAGGCGGGCATGAGTTGTGTAGTGTAGACTTCCGCTGTGTAACATAAACAATAGTTGTAACTGAAGTTTGTACCTGTTTGTACAGTTTCAGTTGTTTTTCCCATATAATATATTATGTTGTTATGACGTGTGCTGTCGGGTGTCGCATCGCGCGGCACCACCCTCTACGATCCTGGATGAGCGGATTCCGGTCCGCCACAATCTTTATGTGGATTTTCTTTCAGCACATCGAAGATTTTGGCTTCTTGCTCCTCATCATTGTTGTTCGTCTTCGGGATATCGTTGTTCTTCTCAGAGGCCATTGATCTCTACGAGATGTGAGTCTCGTTGATGGGGAACTTGGCTCTGATACCAATTGAATGTGGCCTAGAGGGGGGGGTGAATAGGCCTTTAAAGAATTCCTGCACACTTAATAAAGTTATCAGAAACTTGACTGACCGGACTAGTCCGGTTGTGTGGGCGGACTAGTCCGGTGTGCTGAATTATTTGAGTTGATTAAGTGTGTCTCACTAATTTAATCTTATAGCAGCGGAATAAGAACAACAGTTTTTATAACTTAAATTTATTGTATGGATGCACGTGCAAACTTGTAAGGAACTCAAACGATGACTAGCAAACTAGTGATCTAATGTGTCAAGATGTAAAACAAATGAGAGACAAAAGACACGAATTTTTACCGAGGTTCGATCTCACCAAGAGATCTACGTCCTCGTTGAGGAAGCTCACACAGAGCCGGGTTCCCAACCCTTTCCCTCTTCAAGTCACCACACAGGCCGACTTGACTTCACTATCAAGTGTAATCACCGTGTTTATGGGGCAACCTCACACGTTGAGGGCTCCCACAAGAATTACAATGAGAAGTTGATCAAATACACTCAAAAAGATTACAATGCAGAATATGAGTGTAGAGAGATCAAACCCCAAGAGCTCACAACGAAGGAATGACGATCTCCCAATCCCAAATCTAAGTATTTTATTGATCTTCACCTTTTGCACCTTAGATGTGTGGGGAGACGTGTATTTGAGCTCTTGGGACAGGTGGCGGCGCTAGGGTTTCAGTTTTTAACAGTATGAGTCGTGTATAGTTGGGGAAAAGACGAAGGACCTCTATTTATAGGCTTTCCCAAAAAGTTACCGTTGTTAAACCTACTACCAGACTAGTCCGATATATGATCGGACTTGTCCGGTCTACTTCCAGTGGGTTAACCGGACTAGTCCGGTCCACAAACCGGACTTGTCCGGTGCTATGTGAGATGGGTTTTCAGAAACTTTAGCGGACTAGTCCTGTTGCTTGGATGGACTAGTCCGTAGTCCTCTAAAGAGGACAACAGAGACATGACCGGACTAGTCCGGTCTAAAACCGGACTTGTCCGGTTGCATTCCAGTGAGCTGACCGGACTAGTCCGGTTCACAAGGCGGACTAGTCCGGTGCACTATGTTTGCGTCTTTCAGAAAGTTAAACGGACTAGTCCGGTCCATGAACGGACTAGTCCGGTTTTCAGTGGATTTTAGTTGATTTTTAAACCCCTTACCCTTACGCAAAGTCATGAGCTCTTGGGATGTGTCTCTCTCACACACAACCTATACATTTATATCTACTTTGCTTCTCTAAATTCCACTAACTTCTTCCTTTTTTGGGCACCACTCTATTTTTCACCTTTTTGTGTGTGTGCCGAGCCAGTTCACTTTGTTTATCCTGCAATCATCTTAATAGTTTCATTAGGATCTCATATGTTCGTCATCAATCAGCCAAAACCCACAAGGGATATCCTAGATGCACTTACAAGAGTTAACAAGATCCTTGAGGTGCAAGTTGAGTCGCTAAAGCAAAGTGACTCATCTTCCTCCAAGAGCTCTTCCTCCAAAGATATGAGTTCGACAACAATTGGAACCTGCACATGCTCTAGTAAGAAAATATCATTTCTAATACTTCAACTTCTCATGATATACATCCTTCCCAAAATGGCATCTTTGATAAGGAGAAGATCAAATATGCACGTAGTGCATATATGGTCACTAGACCTCCCAACGTCAAAGATGGTCTTGGGTTTGACAGGAACAAACACATATCCACTCTTAATCATGCAAAGAAAAGAATCACCTTTGTTAAGGAAAAATCACATGAATCTGATTTACAAATATTGTTTCGTACATTTGATGCTTCCTATGTTCTTATGAAAAACAAATATGGAAAAGTTATTGCTAAATACACAGGGCCACGCCATAGGAACTCGAAAACTTATGTGTGGGTGCCCAAGACTCTTGTGACTAACCTGAGAGGACCTAAGCAAACTTGGGTACCTAAAACCAAGGAATAATTCTGTTTTGCAGGCTTACTCCTCCGGTGGATCTAAGTGGGTGCTAGATAGCGGATGCACAAATCACATGACCGGAGAGAGAGATATGTTTGTGGAGTACGAGTACAACGAGGATCCAAGTGAAGGCATATACTTTGGAGACAACAGCCAAGGAAAGGTCCTTGGTAGCAGTAACATTGAAATATCTCCTCAACACACTTTATCTAATGTTTTACATGTAGACTCCCTAGATTATAACCTTTTGTCAATATCTCAACTATGCGACAAAGGTTATAACTGTTTATTCACAAATGAGGGTGTGACCGTTTTTAGAAGAAGCGATGGCTCGATTGCATTCAAGGGAATGTTGAAGGGAAAGCTTTATCTTGTTGATTTCAACAAAGATAAAGCCGAACTCAACACTTGCTTGGTTGCTAAAACCAACATGGGATAGCTGTGGCATAGACGGCTAGCCCATGTTGAGATGAGAAATCTGCAGAAACTTCTAAAAGGTGGTCACATACGAGGTGTAAAGGATGTGGTTTTTGAGAAAGACAGGCCGTGCAGCGCTTGCCAGGCAGGAAAACAAGTCGGAGCACCACACCCCGCCAAGAACATAATGACCACTACAAGACCCCTGGAACTTCTTCATATGGATTATTTGGTCCAATTGCTTACATAAGTATCGGCGGTAACAAATACGGTTTAGTAATTGTTGATGATTTTTCAAGATTTACCTGGGTATTTTTCTTGTATGATAAATCAGAAACTCAGGGAATCCTCAAGAAGTTCCTGAAAAGAGCCCAGAACGAATTCTCATCAACAGTGAAGAACATTAGAAGTGACAACGGGACAGAATTCAAGAATACACAAGTTGAAGAGTATATCGATGAAGAAGGGATAAAGCATGAGTTCTCGGCACCCTACTCTCCTCAACAAAACGGGGTGGCCGAAAGGAAGAATAGAACATTGATTGAAATGGCAAGAATAATGTTGGACGAATACACGACATCAAATCGATTTTAGGCAGAAGCGGTGAACACTGCTTGTCATGCCACAAATCGGTTATACATTCACCGACTACTGAAGAAAACTCCATATGAGCTCCTTACCGGTAAAAAGCCTAATGTTTCTTATTTCAAAGTTTTTGGTTGTAAATGTTTTATTCTGAACAAGAAACCGAGGGCTTCGAAGTTTGCTTCAAAGTTCGATGAAGGGTTCTTGCTCGGCTATGAATCGAATGCCTACGCCTATCGTGTCTTCAACAAGGTGTACGGCCTTGTTGAAGTAGCACGTGACATAGTGTTCGATGAAACTAACGGCTCACAAGTGGAGCAAGTCGATAAGTGTATGCTAGATAAAGAGGAAGCTCCATGTGAAGCGCTGAAGAAAATGGCACTTGGTGATATTCTACCATAAGAGCAAACGCAAGACTCAAATGCACAAGGTGAACCTCAACAAGGAAGCAATGATCAAGGGGGAGCTTTCACACAAGATCGAGTGGAGGAAGATCAAGAAGATCAAGATAATCATGGAAGCAATGATCTAGGGGGAGACAATGAACATGAAGATGATGAAGAACAAGCAGCTACACAAGTTCCTCACCCAAGAGTACATCAGAGTGTACAAAGTGACCATCCTGTCAACAATATAATTGGTGATATTGCTAAGGGAGTAACTACTAGATCTCGCGTTGCAAATTTTTTTGAATACTATTCTTTTGTCTCTTTTCTGGAACCATACAGGGTAGACGAAGCCTTAAGGGATCCAGACTGGGTGATGGCAATGCAAGAAGAATTGAACAACTTCAAAAGAAATGAAGTGTGGGAGCTGGTGGAAAGACCAAGGGCGAACATCGTTGGAACCAAATGGGTCTTTCGGAACAAGCAAGATGAACATGGAGTAGTAACAAGAAATAAAGCGAGGCTGGTGGCCAAGGGTTATTCTCAGGTCGAAGGTTTGGACTTCGACGAAACTTTCGCTCCCATAGCTAGACTTGAGTCCATTCGTATTTTATTGACATATGCTACTCACCATAATTTTAAGTTGTATCAAATGGACGTCAAAAGTGCCTTCCTCAACGGTCCGATAAAGGAGGAAGTTTATGTGGAACAGCCACCAGGATTCGAAGACCAAGAGTATCCTAACCACGTCTATAAACTGCGTAAGGCTCTCTATGGCCTCAAACAAGCTCCTCGAGCTTGGTATGAGTGCCTTAGAGATTTTCTAACTCAAAATGGATTCAAAATTGGTAAAGCTGATTATACACTCTTCACTAAACATTTTGATGATCATCTATTTGTATGTCAAATTTACGTTGATGATATTATCTTTGGATCCACTAACAAGTCTTTCTGTGAGGAATTTAGCGAAATTATGACAGATAGGTTCGAGATGTCGATGATGGGCGAATTGAAGTTCTTCTTGGGATTCCAAGTGAAGCAAATGAGAGAAGGCACATTTATAAGCCAAACCAAATACACACGGGACATCCTCAAGAAATTCAATATGGACAAAGCCAAGCCCATCAAGACACCCATGGCAATCAACGGACATCTCGATCTAAATGAAGAAGGTCCAAATGTGGACCAAAAGGTATATAGGTCAATGATCGGCTCCTTACTTTACTTATGTGCATCTAGGCCAGATATTATGCTTAGCATATGCATGTGTGCAAGGTTTCAAGCCGCACCTAAAAAGTGTCACTTAATTGCTGTAAAAAGAATCCTAAGGTATCTTGTGCACACACCAAACTTGGGCCTTTGGTATCCCAAAGGATCCAAGTTTAACACGATAGGTTATTCCGATGCCGACTATGCAGGATGCAAAGTCGATAGAAAGAGCACTTCAGGGACTTGTCAATTTCTTGGCAGATCCCTAGTATCTTGGTCATCTAAAAAGCAAAACTCTATTGCTCTTTCAGCAGCGGAAGCATAGTATGTTGCAGCTGGTAGTTGTTGTGCACAACTACTTTGGATGCGACAGACTCTTAGAGACTACGGCTACAATCTAAATCATATTCCGCTTCTATGTGATAATGAAAGCGCTATAAAAATTACACACAACCCAGTAGAGCACTCAATAACTAAGCACATAGATATTCGTCATCACTTTCTTAGAGATCATTCATTAAAAGGTGACATTGAAATTTCACATGTTAGAACTGAAAAACAACTAGCAGATATCTTACCAAACCATTAGATGAGAAAAGGTTTTATGAGCTAAGAAATGAACTTAATATTCTTGACCCTCTAAATGTGGCTTGAAACGTTGCATACCTGGTTGCAACCTCAAAATGTTACATTTTATTGTAAAAATTGCTCCTCATCTCTTTTTTCTTCTAAGAAAACTATTTTAATGAAGAAATCTTGCGAAATATGGCCAGTGTTTGATTGTTGCTTGCCTACTGGTCGTAATTACCAAGATTATTTGAAAAAATTAGTGTCCTTGGATCACTTCTAAACTCTACTATCTGCATCAAGTCTGTTGGAACTGGACTTGTCCGGTTGTCGATCAGACTAGTCCGGATAGACGATATAGCTAGGTTAACTCAGGGGCACCGGACTAGTCTGCTACCATGACCGGACTAGTCCGGTCAGTCGCATATAGAAGCAGTTGGCCGGCCCAAACCCCTCCTTTTCCACTCATAAGCACTTTGTATCACCCCCCTCTCCTAAACCCTAGCTCCCAAAGTGATTTTCGAGTTGAGCCCTCAAACTCGAAGTTTTCTCCGTGGAAAAGCCTCTCCTCGACGAGTGGATTCTACTCTCAGGACTCATCCGGATAGATCTCTTGCTCCTTCAACGCGAATCTTCAATTCTTGGTAAATTTCCCCTAAAACCTAACTCTCAAACTTTTCTAGTTCTAGCTCGTTTACCTTGATTTCAAAAGGATGTACATTGCCTCTATAGATGCATTCCTACCACTTTCCTGCCTTTGTGTCTTTAGATAGGAGATTTAATTCAAATGGAAATATTAGGGTTCTTATGCCAGGCCGGACTAGTCTAGCGCACAGATGCGGACAAGTCCGGTACACCGGACAAGTCCGCACTCTAAAACCGGACAAGTACGGTACACCGGACAAGTCCGCACTCTGAAACCGGACAAGTCCGGTCTCTGACAGTTGAACCCCTACATTCCTATTTAAAGTCGATAATGAGTCCACTCGTATCTAATCCTTGAACTCCTTATCAGGCAGCATGTCTTCAGGCTCAGATGACGGCTCCTTTCACCTTGATGAAGAGGTTCAACGTGAAAGAGTGAGGAGAGCCAAGGAGGGAGTGATGAAGAGAAGACATGATGTCAATGTCCACTCTCCATCTTCTGATGAAAATTTACCTAAGAAGAGGAAGGTGATTGTGAAGAAGCCTCGAGGAAAGGCTATTGCCGAGAGCTCCTCGGGACCTAAGAGGGCTCTCAATAAAGGGAAGTGGCTTGCTAGTGGCCCCATTGGGCCTCTGAAGATGAAAAATCCCATCCATCGCAACAGGCAATCTTCAGATAATGATTACATTGGAAAAGGGGGTGAACTAGCTAACAAGTTCAGAAAGGTAGAAGTGTATAATCAGCCAAGAGAGTCAGCTGACCCCAGATTTTGGAGTAATTTTCATGCTGACTACTATGAAATGTGTATCAGAAGATGAAGCATCCAGTTGTCGAGAGTCAGTGGGTTGATATTGATTATCTTCAGTCCAAGAGATGTCAAGTTTATCAGGAGGTTGTGACAGCCCTCGAGCTTCATGGGCTAAAAGAACTATTCTCTTTCCAGTGTGACTGGAATGATGAAGTCATCACGCAATTCTACTCCACTCTCTACTTCGCTCGTGATGACAACGACAGGATGATTTGGATGACACATGGGTCTCAGTACAGTGTCACATATGAAGAATTTGCAAGGATCCTTCATCTTGAGCATACCTTGGACAATGAACTTGTGATTCACAACCTGAAACCACTGAAGAAAGATCAGCTGGACTTTCTCTATGATACACGAATGCCATTCAAGCCTCCCACCACTAAATACATGAAGCCCTTCTTTGTAGTCCTCAATCGGATATTGAGGAAGACTATAGCTCCCAAAGAGGGAGATGCAGGGACTGTTCAGGGCACCCTCAGAACCTTAATGAAGGTCATAAGCAAGAAGAGGAAATTCAATGTGTTTGAGTACATCTACAATGACATTGTCAATATCTCTATCAATCCCATCCGGTCTTGCGGCTATGCACCCTACATAATGTTCATGATTGAGAAAGTGACAGGACTGGAGTTTGTAAAGGATGTGCCTCACACTAGACTTAGGCCCCAAAAGCCCACTATATATTCTGCTCCTGCCTCACCCGGAGAAGAAAGAAGGTCCAAGAGAGCTCAAGAGGAGACAAGATATGAGGCTGCAGCTACCACTCATGCAACCTCCTCTACTCGGGAATCCTCAAGTGGCATCTTCAAGATGCTATCTTCTATCTTTGCCTCTTGCCGCAAAGTTGAAGTTAAGCAACATGAAGAGAGATTGGCCAGGAAGAAGCATCAAAGATATGTAAAAGCCAACATCCAAGCCATCTGTGCCAAACTAGAAATTGAGCCACAAGGATCACTTGAGGTTTCTGAGGACTCAGCTGAAGACTTCACTGAAATACCAACCTTCACTAACCAAGAGTTGAGCTCCCTTGGGTTTGGTGGTGGTTCAGCTGCTAACCCTCTACATGGTCAAGATGATGAAGATCAAGGTGAAGAGGAAGATGAAGATAGGACTGAGAGTGAAAGTGGGAACGACGATGAGTGATTCCACTCAATTTTTCCCTTTTTGGTGCCTTGATGCCAAAGGGGGAGAGATTATCTAGGATAAGTCATTAAGGACCTTTGATCGAGGACTTGTGATCGAGGACTTGTACTTATTTTAAAATTATTGTAATTTGACTATTTACCTTATGTGTGATGCTTCATAGTATTGTGATGCGGTGTTATCTTTTATCCTCGTTCATCACATTTTTTTTATCACACACTTTGTTAGTCACCCCACCATAAGGTGTGCGTATATGAGAGAAGTTTTTCTTGTTAGTTATTCATTACTCTCATATATGCACACTTTATGAAAAATCAATTTTTTCTTCTTAATTGTGATATCTCAAATGGTTGTCATCAATCACCAAAAAGGGGGAGATTGAAAGTGCATCTAGGGTATCCCTTGTGGGTTTTGGAGAATTGATGATAAGCATATGAGATCCTAATGAAATGATTGCAGGACAAACAAAGTGAACTAGCTCGGTGCACACAAAAAGGTGAGAAATAGAGTGGTGTCCGAAAAGGAAGACTTTAATGGAACTTAGAAGAGCAAAGTAGATTTAAATGTATAGGGTGTGTGTGAGAGACACATCCCAAGAGCTCATAACTTTGCGTAAGGGTAAGGGGTTTAAAAATCAACTAAAATCCACTGGACACCGGACTAGTCTGTTCATGGACCGGACTAGTCCAGTCAGCTTACTGGAATACAACCGGACAAGTCCGGTTTTAGACCGGACTAGTCCGCCCATGTTTCTGTTGTCCTCTTTAGAGGACTACGGACTAGTCCATCCATGAGACAGGACTAGTCCGCTAAACTTTCTGGAACCCCACTTCACATAGCACCAGACAAGTCCGGTTTTAGACCAGACTAGTCTGCTTTTCCCACTGGAAGTAGACCGGACAAATCCGATCATATACCGGACTAGTCCGGTATTAGGTTTTACAATGTTAACCTTTTTGGAAACCATATAAATTGGTGATCCACGGCCTCCCAACGAAGAGACATGACTCATACTGCTAGAAACTCAAACCCTAGCGCTGCCACCTGTATCAAGAGCCCAAAAACACATCTCCCCACACATCTAAGGTGCGAAAAAGGTGAAAATCAATCAAACACTTGGATTTGGGATTGGGAGATTGTCGTTCCTTCATTGTGAGCTCTTGGGGTTTGATCTCTCTACACTCATATTCTGCATTGTAATCTTTTTGAGTGTATTTGATCGCTTTCTCATTGTAATTCTTGTGGGAGCCCTCAACGTGTGAGGTTGCCCCACAAACTCGGTGATTACCCGTGCTAGTGGAGTCAAGTCGGCCTTGTGTGGTGACTTGAAGAGGGAAAGGGTTAGAGACCCGGCTCTGTGTGAGCTTCCTCAACGAGGACGTAGATCTCTTGGTGAGGTCGAACCTCGGTAAAATTTGTGTCTCGCATGCCTCCTTGTTTTTTGTTGATTAGAACATCTAGTTGCTAAATTTCATATTTTAAATTGCTAAGTCTCATTCACGGGCATAATCACACCTCACATTGTAAACTCAAAATAAAATAACTGTTATTCTTATTTCCGCTGCTAAACACGTTAATTCTCCTGCACAACACTTAATACAATCTACACACTTCAGGCACACCGGACTAGTCCGCTCACACAACCGGACTAGTCCGGTCAAGCAAGTTTTTGACAATTACTTTAAGTGTGCAGGAAACTCTGTAAGGCCTATTCACCCCCCCCCTCTAGGCCACATTCAAACACCTCTGTAAGTTCTATCCTTAACACAGTGGTAGGGTATTTTTTTCCTTTTCTCTTTCTTTGAAAAGGTGTCATAGTGTCTAGGAACAGCGCTTAGAACAGCTAAGCCCCGAAAGGGTCCCGCTACTCTTGTCATCCGGGGCGGGTCGCTGCCTTCTTACACGACCTGTTTCCTCCTATCACCCGAAGGAAGCCAAAAATAAGAAAATTTTATCCTATCTTGCGTACCTTCTTTATAGTTTGTGCTTGTTCATGCATATCAACTGTGAATTGGCATGTCCAGAGCCTGTCTCACATACTTGTCCTATGTCCAGTGGTGCTGGAAGGTCTCTTCGCTGAAAGGTTAATGCCCGCAGGAGGTCAAGTAAAGCTACCGAACAAGGAGGAGTGACCAGAGAGCACGACTACTCCCTCTTTCTGTCATGTCTGCAAGTCCGCACAGGTCCTTGGCGTCTCGGACCTCCTAGGGGGCCCGATGCTGACATCCTGCCTTATCCAGTAGGTGTCGGACCTCTGCGGCAGTGAGCAGAAGACTCGGGGTGCCATCTACGGCAAGCCGAAGACAAGGGCAGAACTTCCCTTGAGTACCTTATGTGCGTCTATATTTTTGCAGCATTCCTTTCAAGCTTGCATATATTTTTGCGTGCCTCTCGATGTGTTCATAGTTGTGTTTCTCTATCTCGTTCCTGACAAAAATTATGCATCCTGCTACAAGGAGACGCCTGAGGCACCTGTGTTGTTTCCGGGCCCCCTTGGTTACATTCATGCTCGGGTCCCGTGGCGCCAGAAGGACGCCCCTCCCTTCGGAATGCCATGCCAGCAGGAGGTCCAGGGTGTGTAGCCTGCTATGCCTGGTTTCCTACCCCAGCGTGCACACCCTGCTTTTTCAGCGCAGCAACTAAGTGTTGGGGGCCTGGACGGCACACTACCCTGAGCAGGACGGTAACCATGGTCCGGATACTACTACACCGAATTGCCCAGGCCCCGTAGCTTAGCAGAGGACCATAAGCCATAATGAGGCCAGTGAACAGGGAAAATACAACTACACTGCACGGTTACCCCTTTCTTCTAGTGCTTGTGCAGGCCACAGGGCTCTGGTCCGAGGGGTTGGTTCTGGAACATCAGCTTTCTCAGGGGACCACTCTCGGACCTCCAAGGCTGGCGTCTCCCGAAGGATCAGAAGTTGGTGTCTCCCCAAAGCAGTATCAGAAGACCACCACGCGGGAGAGATAGAGGCCCCACCCGCAGGCTCGCTGACTCTCCCGCGATGTGCCCGAGGGCCACAGTCGGTACCCTCAAGACCGGGTACCCCGCGTGGAAGGTTCAAGACATTCCAGACATCGCCTCCCTGTCGAGGCAGGCCCTAGCACGGCCACGTGTCCTTGGCCCCGGACCTGGCCTCCCGACTGAGGCAAGGTCTGGCGCTGTCACGTGTGCCTAGGCTCCGGGTCGGACCTCCCAGCTGAGGAGGTCTCCGGAGCCGCCACGTGTCCTTGGCCCCAGACCTGGCCTCCCCACTGAGGCAAGGTCTCGCGCTGCCACGTGTCCCCAGGCTTCGGGCCAGACCTCCTCGCTGAGGAGAGCTCCAGAGCGCCACGTGTCCTTGGCCCCGAACCGGACCTCCGCGCTGAGGCAAGGTCCAATGCTGCCACATGTCCCCAGGCTCTGGGCCGGACCTCCCCGCTATGGAGGGCTCCGGAGCCGCCACGTGTCCCATGACCAGACGTGGACCGTAAAGACTCTGAAGTAAAGGAAGATGTGCGCCGATCAGTCGCTCATTCAAGACTCGCGCCTTCCCCAGAAGCATGGTGTAAGGCGCACGCCTCCGTCCTCCGCCTGTTCACCATTATGGTAACGAGACAAGGCGGCGAAGCGTGACAGTGGAACAGTGCCGCCCAACGGCAAAGAGCTGCTCAGCAAAGCGAGAAGACGCGACAACAAGGCGGGGTCTTCATCATCACCTGCTACCCAGTCAGAGGCGTCCGACGTGTCAGGTGGCGTGCCTTATCTCCTCTGACATCGACCTTACATATAGTTGTAAACGCCCTAGCTCATGTTTAGGATACGGACAGCCGCGGGGCCACCTGTCGGGCTCTGGGCCACATTGTAACTGCCCCGACCTTGGGCTATAAAAGGATCAGGGCAGCCTCCCAGCAAAAGGTGGGCAACCCTGCAATCTCTCACACTCATACGTGCAAGCAATATAACAATCACACCATGGGCGTAGGGTATTACGCTCCGGCGGCCGGAACCACGTAAATCCTCATGTTCATCCTTGCCATCGTGCAGCGACGCTCGAAACCACTAATCCCCTCCTAAAAAGAACCTCCGCGGGCTGCCCCAGAGCAAACCGGGGGAAGTGTCACAGGAAACACTTCGACAACAGTCTTGTGGGGCGATAACTTAAGTCCTTCATTGTCGTGAGTGTTGTTCTTGTCGATGCCGGTGGTGTCGATGATCGGTAACTCCTTCTTGTCGTTTTCTCCATCTCCTCTCCAACCGGTTAAGCTTTTTAAGAGAGTTAGGCTCTCATACTAATTGAAAGTTTCCTAGAGGGGGTTGAATAGGCGAAAAATCTGAAATTCGGCTTAATGAAAACTGATTAGTTCACAGAGTGCAGACTAGTTTGGTCTTTGGGTGGACTAGTCCGGTCACATGGAAATTTAACTTAAAGGAGACAAAGCACACGATTTATCCTGTGGTTCAGCTTCACCAAGAAGCCTACGTCCACGTTGAGGAGTCCACAAAGGACCAGGTTGTTCTCAACCTTATCCTCACCAAGACACCACAAAAGTTGGCTTGTTCTTCCACTAGATCACAATAATTTCATAACAATTCATGGGGCGACTCACAAATTGAGGCTCCCGCAAGATTTCAGCTCAAAGCACTTACAAATCAGCAACCTCAACAACTCACTACCAAGTTAGTGTGAGAGAATCAACCAAGAGCTCAATACTAATCACTCCCCTTTTTCTCCTATTCCTAAAACTCACGAGCCCTCAAGAATCACTCTTAGGGCACAAAGAATTGAAGAGAGGGGGCTAGGAAATCTCAAGAAAGGCTAGTTCGGCGTTAGGGTTTCAGTTACTTCCTTAAAGGCCCGGGGATCCCCTTTCTATAGAGGTCCCAGTAGCTAGCCGTTGCCACCAGAAAAGGTATGGACTAGTCTGGCCTTTAACCCCGGACTAGTCTGGCCCGCGGGGACCGGTGATATCACGCTTCACCAACTAAATGGTCACATTCTACCAACCTAACGGTCAATAACGGACTAGTCCGATCTCACACACAAACAACTATTCTGGTTGAGAATGGACAAGTCTAGTCCACCGGACTGGTCCGTCCTCAAAGGGTGGACAAGTCCGGCCATCCAGGACTTAGTCCCCGCACCCACTTCCAAGTTTCAAATGGACTAGTCTACTCAAAAAGGACTAGTCCTATCTCACACAGAAACTCTTGTTCCAATTAGAAATGGACTAGTGTGACAGGGCGGACTAGTCCGGCTCCAAAGGGTGGACTAGTCCGGTCCTTCAGGACTTGGCTCCATAAGGACTAAGACACACTCACCACGGACTAGTCCGTCCCCAAACGGACAATTCCGAACTCACACAGAAATTTCGGGTCCGTCTAACATCGGATTAGTCCAATGTGACTGGACTAGTTCGGCATTCCAGCCCGGACAAGTCCGGCCCTGTTCTTAGGATTATCTCAACTCTTCTCTCCACTTAACCTAAACTTGGACTAAAGCTCTTAAATGATTCTAAACACTTTGCACCTATGAACACTCATACTAAAAGACGAAACTCAACGCAAAATAATTTAAACCCTAAATTCTATTCTTCGTGCATTTTTGTCTTTTTCTCCTCTTTCCCTTTTTGAGTGCATCCATCTCTGTCGATCTTTTAATCACCTGTACTTGAACTTTTAATGCTCATTAGTCCCTTAAGTGTTTTCATCAATCATAAAAACCAACGAGGATTTAGCCTAGATGCACTTTCAGACAAGATGTGTCTTTAACAATATCATTGACAGGGAACTTATTGATTGACCCTGAGCCTGGCACAGAACCTACGCTGCTAGGTAGTAAGTTGGAGATATCAAATGCTCCTTTCCCACGGGAACCATCGCTCTATTATGTGGCATTAATTGTCCCGATTCTATAAGTTTATCTACTATTTCTTTCAAAGATTTCTTGACCTTTTAACCAATCGTATCTTTAATTGTCTTCTTGAACTTGTCACGTCTTCTATATAACTCTTTATTGTTCGAGAAACTATCTCTCCAGGACATCTGAGAAGAGATTGCTCGAACCCGTCCACCATGTTCAGGGTTGCCTAGGATAGCGGTAAGTTGGTCATTCTCCCTCTTCGGCTTGAAGAGACCCTTCTGTTGCTTTTCAATTGCTTCATTTATTTTTTGCTCTACTTGGTTCACAGAGTCGGGCTTTTCAAGTTTGCCCTCGCTGGTCAAACCTGACCGACCTAAGACCCACCACTTAGTTCTCTCATTGTAGCCTTGTAGCAGGTCAGGATTGCCCTTACTGACAGTTTTCTCTATTATTTTATTCTATTTCTCAACTTTGGGGACATACCAGCCAGACCCCAAGTGATGATGGTATTTGTTCTTTTTGGCAAGCTATGACCTATATTCACATAGGGTTTTAGCCTTAGTTGTGGTCTTTTGACGAACAAATTCTTACCACTGAGCTTGTGTGATTTTTTCCATCTTCTTCGGGCTAGGGACCTTATTGTAATTAACATAAGCATTCATTTCACTCTTCCAGACATGAAACTTCTTGCCACAAGAGACCAATGTTGATTTCTTTGCAGCTTCTTCCGTGCCTTTTGAGAACTTGAATTGTTTCTTTAACTTCTCTCACAACTCATTCTTGTCTGCCTCAGGGAATTTTCTCCAATTCTTGGTTGTGATTTCCATGAGCTCTCTAATAAGACAACCGCATGCATTTCTGTACTTTGTAACTGAATCCAGTGGTTCTTGAGGAAGCTCACCTGGACCAACACTTGTTATGTCTATGATTCGGTTCAATGGACCCTTACTGGGACCTCGTTGCCCTCGTTTTCGCTTGACTGAATTTGAGGATTCAATCATTAAAGAACCTTCTGCGGTTTTAGGATCTGAAGTCACCTCGTTGTCTTGGCAATTAAGCTAGGTAGAAAAGAATTATAAGGCTTCATATACTTGATGACCAACATTAACTTAAACTGCTGGAGTTGAGATTTGTGATCCATACCTTGCCGGCAGGATCATATTCCAGGTCGAGATCCCCTGAAGTCTTTTTAATTTTTATATTTGGAAAAGGGTCTCATGGATTGTGATACGAGCCTGAACTGATGGAGTCACTAAACTCCACATTGTCGGCTTCATTGTTACTAATAGCACCAGTCTTCTTAGGGTTCTCCATGTTAGAACTTGAAAAGCAACGGAAGGGGTTTCTTGTTATAGTCCTCAGTGATTACAAAGACATCCTAATATGTAAAATCACATCCTAATATATAAAATAGAGTGAACATGGTGGATTTACAAAGACAACATGTATCCCTATTATAGTACTCAGTGATTACAAAGACAACATGGACTACATGTTAGCATAACAAGACTATCTCCTTTAAACACAATAACTATTCTAAACAACTAATTGGTGCCGGTATGAACATGCAGAGAAAATGTAGAAGAAACAATTGAGCTAAATTACTTTGCTTTCTAATGTAAACAATTAATTTGCTCTCTAAACAGTTTGCTCTTTGGTCCACCTTCAAACAAAATCTAAACAATTAATCTAATCAATTGTCAAGGTCTCTAATCAAGTAATCTAAACAATCTAAAAGGGGGGCTCCGCGCAACGGGAGAGCACCGACGGTGGGGGACGGTGGGGAGGAGGCAGCGCATGGTGGGGGTAGATGCAAGGAAGGAGGAGGCGGCGGGGAGGATTAAGCCGCGGGGGTGTGGCAGTGATAGTGCTGGAGGGGGACGGAAAAGGGAGGAGGGAGGCGTCGGTGAGGCCGAGGAGGGAGGCGGCATGGGGAGGGGGGGAGGAGGTGGCACGGGGGACAGAGAAGGGAGGAGGGAGAGAAAGGAGGAAAGAGGCGGACGTACATAGATGGAAACGGCGACGGCGATGAAGCTCGGCGGCAAGGACGGCAAGGACGAAGCTTGGCAGCGAGGACCGCGAGGACGAAGGTCGGCAGCGAGAGTTTTGGTGGCAAAGGAAAATTTTGGCAGCCTGACGACGTCTAAGTGAAATCTCCAGGGTTGGGTTTTTCGAGGAGATCGAGCAGCCT
The DNA here is from genome assembly GCA_030760725.1 of Neostapfia colusana. Classification (NCBI taxonomy): domain Eukaryota; kingdom Viridiplantae; phylum Streptophyta; class Magnoliopsida; order Poales; family Poaceae; genus Neostapfia; species Neostapfia colusana. The sequence goes on from JASWHV010000015.1 coordinate 71,713,020, forward strand.
TATATAGGCGCAGATTTTCACAGGCGGCTCTTAGTTAAACACCACCTGTGAAGATGTATTAATGCAGACGGTTTGTAAATTGTAATTTAGAACCGCATGAGCGGCCTTACATAGGCACATATTTCACATGCGGCTCTTAGTTAAACACCGCCTGTGAAAAATATGTAAATTATGTTCTTTCTAGTATATTTGTCCGTTGCCACTTCGCGCGGAGAGATAATAAATGTGCATCGTTGCCACAATGAACATATAGAACAGCAATACATTGCAATTTAGAGATAAACATTTGCAACTCAATAAACATTTCATAGTTTATACACATTTCATGGCCTCTAAACTATACATTTCAGACTTATATTCCTATGAAGCTCCCATCGATCTATCTAAACTATACCGTCGGGCTTGCTCCCAAACATGTCTTATATTCCTCTGGATCGTGAAAATAACATTAACATTTGAATTGATAAATGTCGAATTAGGAATGATGTAAAACCTAGTTTGCTCACTAACACAAAGTTACTAACCTTGATAAATAGATTATAGCAATCATTTTTAACATCGGGCGCATTTGGCTGATAGAAAACGTTGAACTTCAAGTAGTAAAATTCTGACATTAATACTAGAACACCACCCCTACGAAACATTAATTTAAGTAACATAAGAAACCACTTCAAATAAGTTCGGCAACAATTACTAATTACTTGAGCAAAATAAGTATATGTTACAATCTCGTGATCAAGAACCTCAAGGTTGAGTGCTCCTGAGCCATGGACATTCGGGTGGAACAAACCAGGTGGAAAGGAGCATCTCGGAGGTACCAAGGGATAGTCATCCGAGAAGGAGATTGTCAGTGGGTAGTAACCACCTTCCCAGACAGTCTACAAAGGAAATTCATTAATGAAGGGACGATGGTTATACTGAATTGTGCTTATTCTTCATGACTTACCCCTTCTTTAGTGAGGATGATGCACTGCCACTTAATTAATTCTCCCGACTCAGGCTTCGCGGAGAAACCCTACGTAGAGAAATTGGACAACAAGTGACGCAAATTGCGAGCCATGAAATTGAAATTACCAAAAACAAACCAGACGGAAAAGCAAAACTACAGAGCGACCGGTGTGCCATATGTACATACATGGGGTAGTTCTTGCGCCATGCCAAGCGCTCCTCCTTGAGTCCACGCGCTAAGTCATTAACATAGTTCCCAGCCAAAAATGACTACGACGTATAATATGAGGGAGTATTGATGGCGACGACAACAATGGCGATGGCAAACAGTGGACGTCAGGCGGCGGTTGCACTGTAGTTGGTTGATCGCTAAGAGTTCGAAGAAAGAGCGGCTGGAGTTTGATGGAATGGAAACACGCGGCACGAGGAGGAGGAGGAGGAGGTGTGGAGAACTTAATTGCGGTCAGTGGTGCAGAGAAGGGCGAGATAAAAGTGTGTCTTCCATTATTGACAAAGGGGTAAGAGCGGCCCAAGAAAGAAGAGTTGTGGAGAACTTAATTGCGGCCAGTGGTGTAAAGAAGTGCGACCGACATGCGACCCTCCTCTTCCTTGAAGATGAATTAAACACCGCCTGCGAAGATGTATTATTGCACGCGGTTTTTAAAATAAAACCGCCTGTGAAAAATTTTTACTAAGTTTAGGATTAATTAATATTCTTGATCAAAATAAGAGGGCTTGTAAAAGCCCAAATTCCAAGTTCTTGTAATATGATTTTGTATTATAGGTGCCCATTAAATTTCACTTGGAAAAACCTTTGCAATTGGTCTGAACATGAAAAACAAATAAATAGGTTATTTGTCATTTTTGTATCTTCGCCTATGTTGTAATGACATAGCCGGTCCCAAGCCCGGGTAAAGGAGGAGGGGGTTGTGATAGGCTTGGCGAGCCAACAACTACACTTAGCCACTCTCATGGAAATGAAACCCAATAGAAATTCGTTGGGGCGTAACCCTCTTAGCGACGCGCCATATCGGAACCCGGGTATGGTGTTAAGTGGGCAAGGGCCGGGTCGCCACCGCCTTAGTGGCGCGCCATATCGGAACCCGGATATGGTGTTAAATGAGCAAGGGCCGGATCGCCATCACCTTAGTGGCGCGCTACATCATCGCCCGGATGTAGTGATAAGTGAGCAAGGGTCTTTGCATCTTACTCGACGGGTGCAAAGCGTAAGGAAGCTAGCCGAGGAACATAGATTTCGGGTGGGTAGTTGGAATGTAGGATCCTTGACGGGGAAGCTACGTGAGTTAGTAGATGTTGTCATTAGGAGACGAGTAAATATCCTTTGTGTACAAGAGAATAGATGGGTGGGTCAAAAGGCGAGAGAAGTCGAGAATACCGGTTTCAAGCTTTGGTATTCTGGTTCGGCTGGGACTAGGAATGGCGTAGGTGTTCTAATAGATAAGAGTCTTAAGGATGGAGTAGTGGATGTTCGAAGACGAGGGGATAGGATCATCTTAATCAAGATAGTAATTGGGGACATTGTCTTGAACGTCATTAGTGCTTATGCCCCACAAGTTAGGCTCAACATGAGTGCTAAGAGGCAATTTTGGGAGGACTTGGAGGATATGGTTAGTAGTGTACCGATAACCGAGAAACTCCTCATAGGGGGAGATCTCAATGGTCATGTGGGTGCAACTAACCTAGGATTTGAAGGAGTACATGGAGGTTTTGGATGCGGCGATAGAAATCAAGAGGGTAAGGACATCCTAGACTTTGTCGTAGCCTATGATCTGTTGATAGCTAACACCCTCTTTAGGAAGAGGCAATCTCACCTAGTGACCTTTAGTAGTGCCCAACACTCTAGCCAGATTGACTTTGTCCTCACTAGGAGAAAGGATAGACGGGAGTGTCAAGATTGTAAGGTGATCCCGGGGGAGTGTGTTGTGACACAACATAAGCTTGTGGTAGCTGACTTTCGCTTCCATACATGTTCTTTGCGGGACAAAAGTGTCAAAATCACAAGAACAAAGTGGTGGAAGTTGAAGGGAGAATCACAAGAATCCTTTAAAAATAGGGTGATCACAGAAGGACCCTGGGCAGAAAATGGAGATGCAGATAGTATGTGGATGAAGATGGCAACTTGCATTAGGAAGGTAGCTAGTGAGGTGTTCGGTGTGACAAAGGGAAAGAAACTTATAGATAAAGACACTTGGTGGTGGAATGAGGATGTACAAAAGGCCATTAAGGAGAAGAAGGAGTGTTACAAGAGTTGGCATAATGATAGAAACGCAAGCAACATGCTTAAGTACAAAGAGGCTAAGAAGAATGCAAGGCGGGTTGTGAGTAAGGCAAGAGGACAAACCTATGATAAGTTATATGAGAGACTAGGGACAAAAGAAGGTGAAAAAGACATATACAAGGTAGCAAAAATCCGCGAGAGAAAGATGAGGGATCTCAATCAAGTTAAATGCATCAAAGATGAGACTGACCGCATTCTAGTGAAGGATGAAGAGATTAAGAATAGATGGCGTGATTACTTTAATGGGCTATTCAATGATGGGAATGAGAGCACTATGGTTGAGTTGGATGACTCCTTTGATGACTCCAACAGGCGGTTCGTGCGGAGGATACAAGAGTTTGAGGTTAAGGAGGCCTTAAAAAGGATGAAAGGAGGAAAGGCCCTCGGCCCTGACGATGTCTCTATTGAGGTGTGGAGATGTCTTGGGGACGTCGCAATAGTATGGCTCACAAAGCTATTCAACCACATTTTTCGGTCAAACAAGATGCCTGAAGAATGGAGGAAAAGTATATTCGTACCTATCTTCAAAAATAAAGGAGATATTCAAAGTTGTACTAATTATCGAGGTATTAAGCTTATGAGTCATACTATGAAGCTTTGGGAGAGAGTGATTGAACACCGCCTGAGGAAAGTGACTAATGTCACTAAAAACCAGTTTGGTTTTATGCCTGGGAGGTCTACAATGGAGGCGATTTTCTTGCTTCGTCAGCTTATGGAGAGATATAGGGAGCAGAAGAAGGACTTGCATATGGTGTTCATCGACTTGGAGAAGGCGTACGACAAGATACCAAGGTCAGTCATGTGGTGGGCACTAGAGAAACATAAAGTGCCAACAAAGTACATTACCCTTATCAAGGATATGTACAATAATGTTAGGACAAGTGTGCGCATAAGTGATAGTGAGACTGATGCATTTCCTATCACGGTAGGATTACATCAAGGATCAGCTTTGAGCCCATACATCTTTTCCTTGGTCATGGATGAGGTGTCGAAGGATATACAAGGGGATATCTCTTGGTGCATGCTTTTTGCTGATGATGTAGTGCTGTTAGATGAAACTAGAGATGGTGTTGATAAGAAATTAGAGTTATGGAGACAAACCTTAGAGTCCAAGGGGTTTAGACTTAGTAGGACAAAAACCGAGTATATGAGGTGCGACTTTAGTGGTGTTGGTCGTGAAGAGGGAAATGTTAGTCTACAAGGACAAACAGTACCTAGAAGGGACTCTTTCCGATACTTAGGATCAATGTTACAAAGCAATGGCGATATTGATGAGGATGTTTGCCACAGGATCAAGGTAGGGTGGATGAAATGGCGACAAGCCTCTGGAATCCTATGTGATAGGAAAGTCCCACGAAAGCTAAAAGGGAAGTTCTATAGGACGGTGATCAGACCCGCGATGCTCTATGGGGCGGAATGTTGGCCAACTAAACGGCAACATGTCCAACAAATGAGTGTCGCAGAGATGCGCATGCTACGGTGGATGTGTGGGCACACGAGAAGAGACTGAATAAGGAATGAGGCGATTCGTGATAAGGTAGGGGTGGCGCCGATTGAAGAGAAGTTAGTCCAACATCGGCTTAGGTGGTTTGGACATATCCAACGGAGACCTCCAGAAGCACCGGTTAACAGTGGGATTTTAAGAAGTAGAGAAAATATTAGGAGGGGTAGAGGACGACCAAGGTTGACCTGGGAGGAGGCGGTAAGACGAGATTTGAGAGATTGGAATGTATCCAGAGACTTAGCTCATGATAGGACTGCATGGAAAGTAGCAATTCATGTGCCAGAATCGTAGTCTTGTTTTTTTTTTCTTTTTCTCTTTTTCTTTTCCTTTTTTCTTATTTCTTTTCTCTTTTCCTTTTTCTTTTTTCCTTTTTTTTCTTTTTTTTTCCTTTTTTTTCCCCTTGTTCTCATATCTCTTCCTCTGTTTTACTTCATTGATATTGGGTTTCATGTCTAGCCGACCCCAACAGGCTTGGGATAAAGGCTTAGTTGTTGTTGTTGTTGTTGTACTTTATACAATGATTTTGTGGGTGAATTTTTCTATGGGACTTTTTAGTCATCATACCAAGCTCTATGATTTTTTTCATATTTTTACAAAATTGTTTGAATCAATGTGTGTTTAAAATTTGAATAATGCCTCATATGTATACGAGCATTTCATTAGAATGATGGATAATTTGAATTTTGACATGTTAGATTGCTTTAAAAAAAATAAAAAATTGATAAATGTATAAATAAGACAATATGTTCATACAAACCAACTTTCAGCGAAAGATCCATTTTTTAGAAGATATAAAAATCTGAATAATATGTGTATATAAATTAATTCTATATTTACCAAAACATAATAATGTTACCTATATAAGTTTTAAACTTTTTGTTCCATCTGGTATATATTAATTTTTGAAGATTATAGAAAAAAATCATCGAGTTTGGACTTAATTTGCATAATCTATACATGTTTGAGTATTTACATTGGAATCTAAATAAAAAATGAAACAAAGGAAGAAGAAACTAAAGAGCAGATCTATGAAGAGACAATTATCGTAGACGGTTTTTACTGTAGAACTGCCTGTGAAAAAAGTTTACTAAGTTTAGAATTAATTAATATTCTTGATTAAAATAAGAGGGCGTGTAAAAGACCAAATTCCAAATTCTTGTAATATGATTTAGTATTATATATGCATATTAAATTTCACTTGTAAAAACCTTTAAAATTGGTCAGAACATGAAAAACAAATAAATAGGATATTTTCATTTTTGTATCTTACAAAATACAATGATTTTATGAGTGAATTTTTCTATGGGACTTTTTAGTCATCATATCAATCTCCATGATTTTTTTAGATTTTTATAAAATTATTTGAATCAATGTGTGTTCAAAGTTTGAAGAATGCCATATATATATATATATGAGCATTACATTAGAATGATGGATAATTTGAATTTTGACATGTTGGATTGCTTTAAAAAAATTAACAAAATTCATACATGTATAAATAAGACAAAATGTTCATACAAACCAACTTTCAGTGGAAGATCCATTTTTTTGGTAGAAATGAAAATCTAAATAATATGTGCATATAAATTAATTCTACATTTACCAAAACATATCAAAGTTACCTATATAAGTTTTAAACTTTTTGTTCCATCTGGTATATATTAATTTTTGAAGAATATATAAAAAATAATCATCGAGTTTGAACTTAATTTGTAGAATCTATGCATGTTTGAGTATTTATATTGGAATATAAATAAAAAATAAGCAAAGTAAGAAGAAACTGAAGAGCGGACCTATGAAGAGGCAATTATCGCAGGCGGTTTTTAATACACCGCATGTGAAAAAAATTTACTGAGTTTAGGATTAATTAATATTCTTGATCAAAATATAAAAGCCCAAATTTCAAATTCTTGTAATATAGAACCGCTTGAAGAAGTGATTGAGTGTTACGCTGATTATATCAAAGATAGAAAGCCGATACGTGTGCCTATACCAGTACATGAGGGTAGACTATGTGGGAGAGGCAAAGTGGGTAAGAAAACTTTTATCGTTCAGGATTACAAATTAGTACACTGCGCACATTTTGGTGTACTACAACAGCGCGCAATAATTGAGTCGTACATCGAGAAACACGAAATTGAGCTTTGAAGAAAAAACCAAGGCCACACAGAGGACTGGATCATGAAAGAGAACAGAAGATGTTTCACTAAATGGTCAATGAAAAAATATACCATACGGAGACTCTCATGAAGAGGCAACAATGAAGAAGTTAGCTTCTGGCCCGTCTACTTTGGTGACATCATGGCAAGCATATGACATCAGTGGTTATATATTTTACACTAAGGAAAAAGACAGTAAGAGTGTTGCACAAAATAGTGGTGTTCATATAGAGGCTTATGATCTATAAGGGTAGAAGACCACATACTTCGGGTTCATAGAGAAAATATGGGAACTCTATTATGGCTAAAGAATGCAAATGCTCGTGTTTAAGTGCCAATGGGTCAAACATTCTGATGGTGTGAAAGTGGACAACTATGGGATGACACTGGTAGACTTGAACAAAGTGGGTTATAAAGATGACTCGTGGGTTCTCGCCGATCATGTTGCACAAGTTTTTTTATGTACAGGATCCAGGAACTGGAAAGATGCACGTAGTTGTTTCTAGAAAGCAAAATATTGTTGAGGTTGATAATATGGAAGATAATGAAGAGAAATATAATCAATATGAAAGTATGTACCTTACACCGATCCAGACAACATCAAGCGTGTAGAAAGAAGCATTAAAAAGGATTTAAAACCCTATATGCGAGAATATGTCAATGCTGGAGAAAATGTATGACATAAGTTTTATATATTTGTAATATTATAATGAAGCTTTAATATTTTAATTTGACATTTTTTCTCTTTTAATATTTGAATTTTGGCATGTTAGAATTCTTTAAAAAATTAACAAAATTAATACAGTGAAATATTGGCTTTGAGTTGGCCGTAGACTTCAACAGTGACATACATTGTGCCTACCCGCAGTCCTCAACAGCATGGTGGGTTTCATCCAGCGACCAACAACGTGCACAAGGGATCCTGGTCGGCGTGACAATCTCTGGCATGAGATCACCACTTTCGAGACCTGTCATCACCGAGCTGTCGGTTGGAGGGGATCCAAAGGCTCAAGCCAGGGGTGTGTCACTTCCTCCATCAAACTCCACGTACATCAACCAGCCAGAAATAGATGCTGGTGAGAGCAGTGGCTCAGAGCTGATCTATGAAACCGACTGATGGATACTAGAGCAGTTGGAGAGAAGGCAAGTTGTGTAGGATATGTTGCATTTGCGCAGCTTGACATTTTGGGGCTCTATAATGTATGCTAACATGTGAGACATATTTTGTTGCTAGAACTTTTGTGGAATGTTGCATGCTATAATTTTCGTAGACTGTTCTATACCTACGACAAGCCGCCGGTGAAGAATCTTTATCACAGGCGGTTTGTAAGGTAAAGAGTATCCTCCTGTGATAACTCCATTATCGCAGACGGTTCTTTACCTACAATTGTCCGCCCACGAAGAATGTTTATCACAGGCGGTTTGTAACATAAGATTATCCACATGTGTAACTCTAAGGACGCATGTACTGCACGCGTTCCCCTCGGTAACCGAAAAGGCGCGCACGCCTGGTCGCTTCAGCCGCATGTATTAATGGTCAATATTGCAGCCGCTCCTACTACACGGTCTGCCTGTATCGTGTGGTTGTTGCCATTCGCGCACAGAATTTGAAGTGAACCGACCTCTCCTTCTCCGCACCATTATAACTTGCACCTTCCCCTTCTCTGCACCACCATCACAGTCTTCCTCTTCCCTCTAATCTTCGTCTTCCTCGTCGCACTGTAGCCCTAGTCTCAATGGCACCACCAACGAAGCGCTCCTGACCATGCTCTCCACTCGTCGCGCCTCCGTCCCCGGCTCCAAACGCACCTCCGTCCCTGGCTCCAACCGCACCTCCGTCCCCTGCTCCAACCACGCCTCTGTCCCCATCTCTAGCCGCACCTCCGCCGCCTTCCTAGGTGGAAGAGAGAGTGCACCTGCTTACGAATGTCGCTTTCCTAGAGCAGATTTTGGTTGCCCTCAGGGTAGAGGCGGACAACCTATCACCGTTGCGCTGGCAGATGGCGAAGGATGTATTTAATAGTACATATGATGCCATGGAGCTTCTGGGTCTTGGTTGCCTTCTATTATGTACTATAATGGACACCATAGCCCACTACCTCTTCGGGTTAAGCGCAGTGGCCGGTCGTCTTGACGCGATGCGGGAGACAGTCGGTGAGGTGCTTGGGGTGGAAGGTAGCAGGAAGTTGGTGGAGGCGATCGCCGATAAGTTTGGGGTTCTTCCGCCACCGGAGGACTAGGTGATCCTCTGTTGTTTTCTTTTGTTGTTTGTAAAAATTTAATTTTTAATGAATGTTTGTTTGATGATGAATGTTTGTTATCGATTATCGAATTGTTTGTTGTCTTTTTGTTTCATGCTAAATGTGGTTGATGTACATCGGGCAGCGATGTTTGGTGGCCTTCGAATTGAATTCAATTAAAGGTGTGTTCCACTCGGTAACCATAAAGGTACGGTCGTGCACACCTGGTCGATTCAGTCGCCTGTATTAGTGGTCAATATTAAAGGCGGCTCCTATTCCACGGTCCGCCTGTGAAAATTGATATGTTTACACAGGCGGTTTGCCTTTGCGAGCCGTATGTGATGTTCATTCATCACAGACGGCTATTAATTCATTCGACATCACAGACGCATTTTTTTACGGATCGTCTGGGTCTGAAAAATGAGACGCATGTGATAATGGTTTTTGTAGTAGTGTAGCCATCAAGAGTGCATCCAAAGCCCGAACATTTTAGTGTTGGTCAGTCATTATGACCGACCCTATTATCCAAATTACGGTAAGGAATAGTCGATCCATCAGTTATGGCTTAACATTTTTAAGACGATATGTCATAATGGATCGTGTGGGTGGAGGGAGGGACATCACGCCACAAATGCATGCAGCTTGGCTGGTTCTGATTGAGGGAGGGCGATGTAGATCGACGTTGGCGTGGACTTGTTTGTGACGGACACGCCTCAACAACAGGATTGATATTCGGGTGGTGCCACACGGTGTGACACCGAATTGCACATCACAGGAGCCGATAATAAAGTATATTACAAAAGGAGTACTTCAATGAGTTACAACAGGTTTTGTTCAAATTACAAGATATTCAGCAGCGGATACGTGATATTAGGTTTTACACCTCCGGATCAAAAGCTACAGCATTATCGGCGTGTCGGGCCCACTGACATGTCGCTCTAGCAACATGGATTTAAACTGGCGGCGAGTCGGACTCCCACTGGACCGTCCATCACATCGGGGGTGACGCATCCTTCGGAAACCCGTAGGTCATATACTCTTCATTAACATCATACTCATGATTACCTGAAAAACATTAAGCAGTAAACCCTGAGCAACTAATACTCAGCAAGACTTACCCGTCAAAAGACTCTCTAATGGCTATACTAGTATGCAATGGGGATATTGGTAGGAATGGGTGTTTTGCATAAAATAAGCCTATTTGTACGTCCTTAATTAGCAAATTTACAGCAGCATTTTTAGTGGCACAAAAGAGTAACGTTTAGTTGGGGGCTAACCTAAGCACTCAAATTTTCACACTATCACTTGATCTAGTTTCATATCTGACCATATTAATAGAAATCTTCCACTTGTTACTACGCAACGAAGCAGTGAACATGCGGCACTCTTTATCCGTGAGTGATGGTGATTCGAACCATTTTTACTCCTGCAGGAGAAACCCGAAAGCACGACACGTACGCACTTTCCGAAGGCGTATACGACGCACTTCACAACTGTCGTATATGGCAACCTTTCTCAAGACACCCCAAATTCTGAAAAAGTCTGCCGGCCCGGACAGAGAGTTCCCTACACGAGATGTCCGACCGGGACGATCTTCATGAGCGGATTACCTACTGCCCTCTCAACGCCTGAGCAAGGTCGGCGGAATGATCATCGTCATCCAGGGTGATCAAGTTACGTTAGTTTACTAGTGCCCATATCACTAGCATGCTACCGGTACATTCAATACTTGTTCAACAGGGCCGACTACGGCACGGTCCTTAAGCGACACAAACAGGACTATGCACACAGGATCATGTCCCGTTGCTTCCTACTACCTGCCCGGTCTCCATTTATTCATTGTGATCCCAGAACTCCTTGTCCTACCCATGTTTCCTAGAAAATCCTATAACTCACAAGTAGTTTCCGACTACCTGATTTCTACCGTTTGATAGGTCTAATTAGCATAGCATGAAGTAATCACGTAGCCGATATACCCACTGAGATAACCAGGGTCTTATAAGCCATGCAAGTGGAGTATCACCCAAATCCAAGAACTTAATGCATAATAACATAACACTAAGCACATATTGATGTAAAAATGAAGTATTTATATATAAAAAAGGGGCTAATGTAAACCGGGGCTTGCCTTGCTCAGATAGAAAGTTAGCAGAAACAGAGTCACTCGCCGTGTCCTCCGAGTTGAGCTCCTCGGCGATCTTCGTCTCGGGCTCTACCGATATGCATATGCACATGAAAGATTCATAATTAGCATTTTAATATGTACCGGATTCACAACATACATGGATTCTCAAGTTTATTGAGGAACAGATATGTCATCGTATGGGCTCAGATGTTACCCGCAAGGATTAAACATGATTTGCATTCTATTATGTACGGGGCTTTGTGGGCTTTATCACATGCGTATATATGGTGAATAAAATTTATATGTTGCAATGGTCTGATGAAAGTGAAACTTTTTCTGTGCATACTAGGGGATGTATATGATTTTCCAGCAAAGTTAGAGAAGTATCTAATGTATGGATCTTATACAATTAATTCCGTACTATTTATGTTTAAATAATTAACAACAAAAAATTTGTGCACTTACATACAGTAATAGTTAGTCCCATGCAAAGATATGGTTGTATGGAATCAAAAAAAGTTGGTTTCACATTTTTTCTGATTTTTCTACTATTTTCTACAATTTTTACAAGGTTTCTGCATTTTCTGGGATTATATCTAAATAGAAAAGGAGGAAATCCGCTGGGCCAGTGGAATCAGAGTCACACCGAGGCCGCAGAGGGGGGCACCGCACCAGATTCGCCACACGTGATCCTGCCCTCTCCCCCGCGCCCTAGCCGAATGCTCTGCCCGCTCGGCAATGGCGCCGGTGGCCGACGGCGGCTGCGCCCTCGCCGGAGGGGGGCCCGGCAGCAGAAGCGGCCGGAAAAATGGCCCCCTCGCCCAAGGGAACTCCACAGGGACCTCCCTGAGGAGCGGGCTAGCCGGAAAAGGGGCCGGCGACGTGGGGCCGCGGCGGGAATGCTCCGGCGAGGTCGTGCCGGTGAAACAAGGGTCGGGAAAGCTCAGGAATTGGTCGGAAAGCTTTGTGTAGCCTCGAGAACGCCGGCATGTGGTCAGTTGGCGGGGAAATCGGCCGGAAATGAGGGTGCACCGGTGAGGGGAGAAATTTTTCATGGCTGCCGGCAAGAATCCGGCTATTGCAGCTCGTCCATCCCGGTTCCCGTCCAATGGACCATGCGATCGAGTACGCTAGAGAGTGTAGTAGACGTGTGTGGAGTGGAGGGAAGATTGGAGTACCGTGGAGGGAGTATTTCGTGGTGAAGTCGACGTAGCTCGTCGGGTCGGCCTCGGTGAGGACTGTCCGAATTTGAGCTGTTCGCGACGGTGCTTGAGGAACGGAGCTTCATAGCTGGTGGAGAGGGCCTCGGCGCGTCGAATGGGAGGCTCGGCAGTAGCTAGCAGCGGCTCGGGCGGCAATGGCGGCGGGGAGTGCGGGAGCGAGGTGTAGCAGCGTGGTTTTTGGGCAACCACAGGGAAAAAGGCCGGGAGTGGTGGAGGGAGGTGATGGGAGAAGTTGTTGTGCTGCTCACGAAGGCTTTAAGGCGCTCAACGGCTGCACACAGCAACTCACATCGGTGGCAGCCATGCAAGGTTCCACGGGAGAAAAGAGAGGGAGAGAGGTAGGGGATGACACTGATGTGTGGGGCCCACTGCTCTTAGGAATTGGAAATCCTGCACTGTGGAACTTGGAGCGTTATGTTACAACCCTCCCCCTTAAGAAATCTCGTCCCGAGATTATGATAAAGATAGACCTTCAGAGAGTGAGAAAAGATGGTTACCGGAGGTATGGCGCTAATAGCTCCGGATAATGCAATTGGAGATAATCTTCTTGCTCCCAAGTTGCCTCCTCAATGGAATGATTAGTACATTGCACTTTATAAAATCTCATAGTTTGATTTCAGGTGACTCTAGCTTTTTCATCAACAATTCTGATGGGATGCTCTGTATAGGAGAGATCGGGCTGAAGGGCTTCCATGTCCTCCATGTGAACTTCCGACCGTGTCCTAAGACACTTTTGTAGCTGGGAGATGTGAAAAATATTATGCACTCCGGATAATGAGGTAGGCAGTTGCAAACGATACGCAACGGGTCCACATTTCTCGATGATGGAAAAGGGGCCGATGAAACGCGGAGCCAGCTTTCCTTTGACCCCAAAACGATGCACCCCTTTCATAGGAGGAACACGTAGGTATACATGGTCTCCTATTTTGAATTCCAGGGGGCGACGTCTTTTATCCGCATAACTTTTCTGTCGAGCCTTCGCTGCCCTGAGGTTCGCTTGTATGATTTTCACTTGTTCTTCAGCCTCTTTGACAAGATCAACTCCAAAAATGACCATTTCACCTGACTCACACCAATTGAGGGGCGTCCGATACTTCCTTCCATATAGAGCCTCATATGGTGCCATTCTAATGCTCTCTTGATAACTGTTGTTATATGAGAACTCGGCCAGAGGTAGATGATTGTCCCAATTTCTTCCATAGACGATAGTACAAGCTCGTAGCATATCTTCAAGTATTTGGTTTACTCTCTCGGTCTGACCATCTGTCTGAGGATGGTATGTGGAGCCTCTAATGAGCTTAGTTCCTAAGGATGCATGTAGTTTCCCCCAAAATCGAGCCACGAACTGTGCGCCTCTGTCTGAGATGATAGTGTGAGGCACTCCATGTAAACACACGATACGAGATATGTATAATTCCGCATATTTCTTGGTGTTGTATCTGGTATGTACAAGAATGAAGTGGGCTGATTTGGTTAGACGGTCGACTATGACCCAAATTGAGTCATGCTTGCGAAATGTGAGCGGCAGTCCAACAATAAAATCCATACTGATGTCCTCCCACTTCCACGCAGAAACGCTTAAGGGCTGCAATAACTCTGCCTTCTTCACATGATCGGCCTTGACCCTTCTACAAGTGTCACACTCGGCCACATACTGAGCGATCTCCCTCTTCATTCGAGTCCACCAGAACTTTTTCTTCAAGTCCTGATACATTTTGTTGCTGCCCGGATGAATTGAATATTTGGATGAATGAGCCTCATCTAAAATCTTCTTCCGTAGTGCTTGATTTTTAGGAACTATGAGTCGGTTGTTAAACCATAGAGCCCCTTCTACGTCCTCACGGAAACACTTCATTTCCCCATTTTTCAGTCTCCTACGAATGTGAGACATTCCAACATCTTCCTTCTGGGCTGCTATGATTTCTTCACGTATGGTGGGAATGAGAGCAAGATTATACAAAGCTCCGTGTGGAATCACACGAAGGCTGGGTTCTTCGGCTTCAAATGGATGGGTAGGCAAGTAGTGAGCATGAGATTTACGACTCAAAGCGTCGGCCACAACATTTGCCTTTCCGGGATGATAGTGAATCTCTAACTCATAATCCTTGATTAGTTCCAGCCACCTGCGCTGCCTCATATTCAATTCCTTCTGAGTGAAAATGTACTTGAGGCTCTTGTGATCAGTGTACAGGTGAACTAAATTTCCCAAGAGGTAATGCCTCCATACCTTCAAGGCAAGAACAACTGCAGCTAACTCAAGATCATGAGTCTGGTAGTGTTTCTCATGCCTTCGGAGTTGACGAGATGTATAGGCAATGACTCGGCCTTCTTGCATAAGAACACATCCAAGACCCGTGCCTGATGCATCACAATGTGCATCAAACGGTTTGGTTATGTCCGGCTGAGCTAACACGGGTGCTGTGGTGAGATGTTTCTTCAAGGTTTGGAAAACCTCCTCACAGTCATCGCTCCACACATATTTAACGCCTTTCTTCAACAACTCTGTTAATGGTTTAGAAATCTTGGAAAAGTTGGGAATAAACCTCCGGTAGTATCCTGCCAATCCTAGAAAGCTACGAATTTCATGAACGGAGGTGGGAGTTTTCCACTTTAAATGCTGTTTTTGGAACGTCTTCCGTCCGTATCTTGATTTGGTGATACCCGGACCGAAGATCAATTTTTGAGAAGATCTTAGCACCCATCAATTGATTAAAAAGAATGTCGATGTGAGGGAGTGGATATTTGTTCTTGACCGTGACAGCATTCAATGGACGGTAGTCCACACACAACCTCAACGATTCATCCTTTTCTTTACGAACAACGCGGGACATCCCCATGGTGAAGAACTCGGACGGATGAATCCCTTGTCCATGAGTCCTTGGAGTTGTTCCTTCAGCTAGTTCATTTGGTGCCATATTGTAAGATCTTGAGAAATCAGGGTAGTTCCTGGTAACAACTCAATTTTGAATTCGACTTCCCGGTCGGGTGGCATACCCGGGAGGTCATCCGGAAAGACGTCTGGGTATTCGCAGATCACTGGAATCTTTTCAAGTCGAGTTCCCTCAGTGTGGTGTGTGGCTGAAATTCTGGATGGTGGGCTTTCAAGGATCAAAGTGTTGCGGTCATGACTCGGAGGATTCAGTTGGATGGTACGCAAACCCACATCCAGTACAGCTCTATATTGTGTCATCCAGGCCATCCCAAGAATAATATCTATTCCTTGCCCTTCTAGCACAATGAGATTAGTAGGATAAACTTGTCCACCTAGGAGAAGAGGTGCTCTAGATATAATTTGTTTGGCTGAAATAGTACCTCCGGGTGAACGGATAGCATATGGGTATTTCATCAAGGTAGAGGAGAGCTGGTATTTTTGTGCATATGATTTACTGATGAAGTTAGGAGTGGCACCAGAATAAAAAGAATGAGGGTGGGTTGATCATATAAGGTGAACATACCCGCTAGAACGGGTTCTCCTTCCGGTATCTCCTTAATTGCGATGTAGTTGACACGGCCGGTCTTTGGTGCCGCCTTTTTCTGTAGCCCACGTGGCTGGTGGGAAGCCTGAGACGGAGGAGTGTTGCCGCTGACCTGCCTTGCTTGACGGCAATCCCGTGCAAAGTGGCCCATGCAGCCACAATTGAAGCACGGGCTACGGCTCGGTCCTCCGGGGGGCTGAGGAGGACGGTATCCTTGTGCACCTTGTTGAGGTGGGCGTGCACGAGGTACCATCTGCTGCTGCTGCGAAGGTGGTCGAAAGCTTGACTGAAAGGGGCGAGCTTGTGGCGGTTGCAGGGAAGCTTGAAATCTCTGGCCGGACGGCGAATGGAGAACCATCCGGTACTTGATTGGAGGACCACTTGAGCTGCCCTGAGAGGTGCTTCGCCTTTTCTTTTCTGCCTGGTGGCTGCGATAAGCGTCTTCTTGAGTAATAGAAGCATTAACAAGGTCGTTAAAACTGCCATTGTTGAACAAGGCCAGACGATCTTGGAGCTTGGAGTTCAGCCCTCTAAAGAAGCAATCACGCTTCTTAGCTTCTGTGTTCACATGTTCTGGAGCATATTATGCTAGATGGTTGAACGCTTTAGAGTATTCATGAGCAGTCCTCCCCCCTTGCTTCAAGTCTAGGAACTCCTGAAGCTTTCTCTTCATGATTCCCGAGGGAATGTGATGTGCTCGGAAAGCCGCATGGAACTCTGCCCATGTCACTTGCTGATCGACGGGGAGGCTGGCAAGGTAATTTGCCCGCCAGGCTCCAGCTGAGCCATGCAGTTGTTGGGCAGCGAACAGCGTCTTCTGGTGCTCGGTGCATTGGAGCAGCCCAAAATTTGACTCAATAGTACGGAGCCAGTTGTCTACCTCCAAAGGCTCGTCCGCTTCGGTGAATACTGGCGGGTGCGTCGCTAGGAACTCCGAATAGGAGCTCTAAGGTGGGTGACATGGAGGTGCCTCTGGACGTTCACCTTGACGGGATGTGTTCTGCACTAATGCCCAGAGTAGCTCGGTGTTTTCCCGGTGAGAACCCATCATTGCTGCAATAGCCTCCACCAGGGTGGGTGGAGGTGGCGGTGGAGGTTGTGGTGGTGGTACTTGACGTTGCGACGGTGGAGGGTTATCTCCACCCTGACTAGATCCTCCGATCTCATGTAGAAAGCGAGTGTGAACCATGCTGCAAAAAGTGACTAACACAGTTAATACCCAAAGGCTGAATTCATACTTTTCTCAAATAGCATTAACTGTAGTAGTTCATCACAGATTTTTGCAACATCACACATATATTAGCACTGCAGAAGTTTATACAAGACTAGTACTGGCAATGACCAAGTTTACAATGTTACGTCCCCAAAATGATGTACCCCTTCTACAGGAGTTCATCCACACCTACACTTGTTCAACAAAATACATAGCATGCTCAAGTCCACATTAACACCACACACGAGTCACTACGACACATAATATATTACATACACATGTGGACATCTATGCTAAATAGGAGATGACGAGACTAGTCTACTCGTCCATGGGTCCTAGCGCGAGCGCAGGTGCTGGCGCTGGTGCTGGATGCTGCTCGTGCTCGAACTCAGCCTCTAACACCTCCTCAGGATCCGTCTCGGACCCGGTATCGACTCCCACCTCTGGGTCGGTATCAATCTCCATCTCTGACTCGGTGTCCGAACCTATCAGTGCTCCCTGGTCAAGCTGCACCTCCTCGACGTTGCGAGGGTCACCTAACTGCAGAGGATTGGCCCTAAGCGCGGCCAAATTATCCTGAGCCTCGAGCATCTCCTGCTCGAAAAACTCTGCATCCACTTGAAGGTTATCCCTCTCAGCTGTGAGCTCTTCAATCTGTTCATTTTTCTCTTGAATAATCTGATCCTTCAGCTGTAACGTCTCCTCTTTTTGCTGCAGGACCTCATTCTTTTCTTGCAGCTGACACTTTAAGTCATCTATTTCCGCACCCTGTGCTTCAATGAGAAATGTGTCTGCCTCTCTTTGCATGTGAGCTAGCTGCAAGGCTTCCACTCTTCGGTGATCGAGATCCCGCAGTGATCCATACATCTGGTTGTCCAACCTCGCGTAGAAGCTAAGGATGGTCACACGTGGGTCATAATGTGGATGGTACACATCATGCACCCAGTGCATCCGGAGTTGTCACACCGGACGAGTCGGGTCATCGACCGGAAGAAGGGCATATGGCGAGCCTTCCAGCTCCCAACAATGCTCTCCGCAGAAACGGGCAAGAGCGTGGCGACCCGCAATACCCCAAGTTTCCTGCAATGTTGTCCCAGTGACATCAACTGTCCACGAAGCCCATCCGGGTGGCACCGAGCCAGCAGGGACGACCACGTGCATAACGCACATCATCTCCCCTCGGTCCAGCACTTCTCGTCCAACATACATTGACGCTTCGACATACCCGAACGTTTGAAGAAGCTGCCATAGCAAGAGGGGGTAACCCGGGCGGTCAAGGCACTCTGAACCAAACCATCCATTCAAGAAATTGGTCACAACGTCGGCCATCTGCAGGGAGGGTTTGAACGACAGGTCAAAATTCAGTTTTTCCTATAGAAAATCAAATCAAGCAACCATATTAGCATGATGAAGGCTTTGTGAAAGGTTTAGTAATCAATCATGACAATACCGGGGCATTCATCCAATAAGGTTGTGCTCAACCAATGAAAATTCGACTAATTCTGTCCTTACCCGTGGAACAGGTAGAAATCTTGAATCCGACATCATTTCGAGCAATATTTTTACTCAAGCTGAGCCAATTGTTAAAGTTAACTTTCTCAGATTTTCAAGGAGTATCTCCATGCACACAAACAGGTTCTGGATCAAGAGATATGAATTCTTGAAGTTGACCCAAGTGCTGAAAATTTTCTCGGGTCTGCAGCTTTCTGAACAGCCTCCATTGTTCAGTATTTTTGGAAACCTTTGCGTCAAAATTTGGAAATGTCCTGAACTACAAAGTGCTAGCAAACTTAAAAAACTTTCCAATGGTATTTTGTATGACCCTCTGCAATTTTTATATTTAGATTTACATCCATTTTACAGAAAGGTCCACAGAGGGATTAAAAATCTACTTTCTGTGACAATTTCTGGACTTTGGATAATTTAAGTAATTTGTTTAAAGAAACTGATCATGACATGAATACCAAAGTCAAAAAGGACTTCACAATCCTTCCAGTGGCTATTCGTACACCTCTGCCGGATGAGTAGACAAAAATCTACACAACATTCAATCGATATTTAGTGCTGTCAGGCTGCTAAACCTGTACCAATTTCGACAGTCAGATATATTCGCACCTCTCGGAGGACTCAAAGGCAGAACTGGAAAGATCCAAGAGTATCAACATCGAAGGGGGCATTCTAATCTTCGTCAAGGATTTTTATATGCATCTTTTTGCTGCAAAGAATGATCCCCATAGCATCCTAAGGTCGGAAATCACTTCTGAAAATTCAGCAACAAGGCTGATCGGACAGTTGGACCAAACTCGGCGTTTTCTTGAGCCTTGCCGGCCAATCCCATGATCCCAAGACTACCAAAGGTGTGGAAAACTTGCTTATCTTCTTGGTAAGCCCTCATACGCGTTTGCGCGGAGAGTAGGACAGATTCTATAACCATTCAAAGAGGGCTAACCGGTTATGCAATCTTAGAAACGATGGGTCAAACACTTGGTGCTTATGGTCATACTTTTGAGAACTAGCAGAACTAATATTCAGATCTTTAAATGAACAAACCATGGGAAGAAAATAGACTTAACCAAGCAACTTTAACCTTCTACGGATATGGGGGTATACATGTGATTCGAGTTAACACTAGTATCAATTTTATAGCCACCAGTTGAAGATTTTTTTTTTATTTCAGCAATCCAACAAATGCATAACCAAAGATCATGTCGGTACTACGTATCCTCACAAAACAAAAGTCCTAAGCAGATTATAACTGGTATATACGTTTAGACGGTGGCACTAAATCGATCACTCGCAAACATTTTCTACTCGCACTACGATTCACTTGGTTAAAGTACCTGCATAAAAATCACACAATAATGTTGCACCCACGGGTTTTTCTCATCACACATCACAGGCAGTAATAATATTAAAGGTAAATACATACGCCCCGTATCGTTTCCATACGGGCCGTCCTCAAGTAAGCCACGTCTTGAGGTACGCGGCCGTGTTTCTCACCACACGACAAAGCGTCCATCTTTTTGCCACAAGGGCACGCCGGGGTCGGCACTTCATATGCTTCAAAGAAACATATTCACTTTCCGTACTGATCGTTGTACGGGACACCCCATACCTCTGACACTCGTATGGGTGAGCCCTCGAATTCCACCGCATTCGAGTGCGTAACTTACCTTCTTACCTGAGCGTAGGTGCGTCGTTACATAATTTAAATACAAGAATATAAACATTGTTGGCTTGCCACCTGGATAGTCATGCTAATATCATCCTAATGTGGGCTTACTAACGAACCTCACTCGTAAACGTTTTTGTTTTTTTTAAAATAAGTCCCTTTTGATATGCAATATCCCGAACCAGCTCTGATACCACACTGTGAGGGACACGCCTCAACAACAGGATCGATATTCGGGTGGTGCCACACGGTGTGACACCGAATTGCACATCACAAGAGATGATAATAAAATATATTACAAAAGGATTACTTCGATGAGTTACAACAGATTTTGTTCAAATTACAAGATGTTCAGCAGTGGATACGTGATATTAGGTTTTACATCTCCGGATCAAAAGCTACAGCATTATCGGCATGTTGAGCCCACTGACACGTCGATCTAGCAACACGGATTTAAACTGGCAGCGAGTCGGACTCCCACTGGACCGCCCATCCCGTCAGGGGTGACGCATCCTTTGGAAACCCGTAGGTCATATACTCTTCATTAACATCATACTCATGATTACCTGAAAAACATTAAGCAGTAAACCCTGAGCAACTAATACTCAGTAAGACTTACCCGTCAAAAGACTCTCTAATGGCTATACTAGTATGCAATGGGGATATTGGTAGGAACGGGTGTTTTGCATAAAATAAGCCTATTTGTACGTCCTTAATTAGTAAATTTACAGCAGCATTTTTAGTGGCACAAAAGGGTAACGTTTAGATGGCGGCTAACCTAAGCACTCAAGTTTTCACACTATCACTTGATCTAGTTTCAGATTTGACCATATTAATAGAAATCTTCCACTTGTTACTACGCGACGACGCAGTGAACAAGCGGCACTCTTTATCCGTGAGTGACGGTGATTCGAACCATTTTTACTCCTGCAGGAGAAACCCGAAAGCACGACACATACGCACTTTCTGAAGGCGTATACGACGCACTTCACAACTGTCATACATGGCAACCTTTCTCAAGACACCCCAAATTCCGAAAAAGTCTGTCAGCCCGGACAGAGGGTTCCCAACACGAGATGTCCGACCGGGACGATCTTCGTGAGCGGATTATCTACTGCCCTCTCAACGTATGACCAAGGTCGGCGGAATGATCGTCGGCATCCAGGGTGATCAAGTTACGTCGGTTTACTAGTACCCATATCACTAGCATGCTACCGGTACATTCAATACTTGTTCAACAGGGCCGACTACGGCACGGTCCTTAAGCGACACAAACAGGACTATGCACACAGGATCATGTCCCGTTGCTTCCTACTACCTGCCCGGTCTCCATTTATTCATTGTGATCCCAGAACTCCTTGTCCTACCCATGTTTCCTAGAAAATCCTATAACTCGCGAGTAGTTTCCGACTACCCGACTTCTACCGTTCGATAGGTCTAATTAGAAGAGCATGAATAATCACATAGCCGATCTACTCACTGAGATAACCAGGGTCTTATAAGCCATGCAAGTGGAGTATCACCCAAATCCTAGAACTTAATGCACAATCACATAACACTAAGCACATATTGATGTAAAAATGAAGTATTTATATATAAAAAAGGGGCTAATGTAAATTGGGGCTTGCCTTGCTCAGATACAAAGTCAGCAGAAATAGAGTCACTCGCCGTGTCCTCCGAGTTGAGCTCCTCGGCGATCTTCGTCTCGGGCTCTACCGATATGCATATGCACATGAAAGATTCATAATTAGCATTTTAATATTTACCGATGTCACGAAATACATGGATTCTCAAGTTTATTAAGGAACAGATATGTCATCGTATGGGCTCAGATGTTACCCGCAAGGATTAAACGTGATTTGCATTCTATTATGTACAGGGCTATGTGGGTTTTATCACATGCGTATATATGGTAAATAAAATTTATATGTTCCAATGGTCCGATGAAAGTGAAACTTTTTCTGTGCATACTAGGGGATGTAGATGATTTTCTAGCAAAGTTAGAGAAGTATCTAATGTATGGATCTTATACAATTAATTCCCTACTATTTATGTTTAAATAATTAACAACAAAAATTTTGTGCACTTACATACAGTACTAGTTAGTCCCATGCAAAGATATGGTTGTATGGAATCAAACAAAGTTGGTTTCACATTTTTCTGATTTTTCTACTATTTTTTACAATTTTTACAAGGTTTCTGCATTTTTCTGGGATTATTTCTAAATAGAAAAGGGGGGAATCCGTTGGGCCAGTGAAGTCGGGGCCACACCGAGGCCGCAGAGGGGGGCGCCGCACCGGATCCGCCACACACGATCCCGCCCTCTCCCCCGCGCCCCAGCCAAATGCTCGGCCCGCTCGGCAATGGCGCCGGCGACCGGCGGCGGCTGTGCCCTCGCCGGAGGGGCGGCTCGGCGGCGGAAGCGGCTGGAAAAATGGCCGCCGCGCCCTAGGGAACTCCGCAGGGACCTTCCCGAGGAGCGGGCTAGCCGGAAATGGGGCCGGCGACGTGGGGCGGCGGCAGGAATGCTTCGGCGAGGTCGTGCCGGCGAAAGAAGGGTCAGAAAAGCTCAGGAATTGGTCGGAAAGCTTTGTGGTAGCCTCGGGAACGCCGGCATATGGTCGGTTGGCGGGGAAATCGGCCGGAAATGAGAGCGCACCGGTGAGGGGAGAAATTTTTCATGGCTGCCGGCAAGAATCCGGCTATTGCAGCTCGTCCATTCTGGTTCCCGTCCAATGGACCATGCGATCGAGTGCGCTAGAGGGTGTAGTAGACGTGTGTGGAGTGGAGGGAAGATTGGAGTGCCGTGGAGGGAGTATTTCGTGGTGAAGTCGACGTAGCTCGTCGGGTCGGCCTCGGTGAGGAATGTCCGAATTTGAGCTGTTCGCGACGGTGCTTGAGGAACGGAGCTTCGTAGCCGGTGGAGAGGGCCTCGGCGCGTCGAATGGGAGGCTCGGCAGTAGCTAGCAGCGGCTCGGGCGGCAATGGCGACGGAGAGCGCGGAAGCGAGGTGTAGCAGCGGGGTTTTCGGGCAACCACGGGGAAAAAGGGCGGGAGTGGTGTAGGGAGGTGACGGGAGGAGTTGTTGTGCTGCTTAGGAAAGCTTTAAGGCGCTCAACGGCTGCACACGGCAACTCACCTCGGTGGCAGCCATGCAAGGTTCCACGGGAGAAAAGAGAGGGAGAGAGGCAGAGGATGACACTGACGTGTGGGGCCCACTGCTCTTAGGAATTGGAAATTCTGCACTGTGGAACTTGAACCGTTATGTTACATTGTTTCGACGTGACTTCCCGTTAGATGGGTCGCGTCATGATGGCCGGTCCGTGACCATCATCAAATATGGCAGATCCAGCGGTTTGTAGGCACGGGCAGGGGGTAGAATCACCAATCCCATGACATGCATATATGAGCTTCAGCCGCCATCATCTATTTTCATATTGGTATTATTTTCATGAAAAATCAGGTATGCGCATCCTCCCATCTCCGTTCAGTACTGTTTGTTTCATATTCTGCTTTCTAGTGCATTTTGCTGCAAAATATTGGAGAGTGCCGCACGCATAATACATCTGATGCCGCCGTGTTCTTCCACCATTGCACATCCATTAGCTAAATCGATCAAAGAGGTTGAGGTCGAGCGTGTGGGAGGCTTTGGACTAGCCGCCAGCCCTCCATGTGTCCGGAGTGGCAGACTTGTGAGTATTCAAACAGAAAACGGGATCGACCTGTCAACCACTGAAATGCACTCGGCTTTGCCGCAACCTACCTGTTTGAAACCGTGTGGAGTGAGACAAATGGTCCAATGCAATGGGACTGAATCTTCTTTTTTCGCTTTTGCATGTTGTGATGTAGTTCACAATTTTACGATGTATCACACTGCTAACCGTACTTAGAGAAGAGCTATTGCAATAGAGAAATTTAACCTAGAGGAAAAAATAGTGCAAGTAAATAATGCAGAAAAAAAATGAAAAAGTGAGTGAAAAATGAAATCAGAGTAAGAAATGTCACAGATAGTAGGGTTTACCGGACTAGAACAAACGATTAATGAGCTTGCTGTTTTAACTAAAAAGCATAGTTGAGCAGGAACCAAGTGTCAACATAGGCACAAAAACAACATTTTTGTTGAGCTACTTCCACACAACAAGTAAAATAAACATTAAATCTCCGGATAGCCGAAGCACGCAATTCCTAGTTTTATTCCAGTTTATAACCCGTCGTCTTTCCGAAAATAAATTATGGACCGTCAGGGATATGGACACAGTTTCTGCTGATGGGCCAAGTTTTGAAAATGGAAGCCCAAGGATGATGAGATGACGATGGATTGGACCCAGCACTCTGACTGGAAGATGGAGGAGGAACACAAAGAAAGAGATGATGCATGGACGACGGTGGTGACGAACAAGATGAATGATGGCGCAAATATGCTGCCAAGGCGCGCGTGGGCATCATCATTTCCGACTACAGATATGAGAGGTGCAAAAAAGATGCTGGCGGTACTGTAGTTTAGCTATAGTGCATATGCGTGCTGTGTAAGTAGTGGGTGATTCAGGAGTAGGCCATCATCACACAGACAACACACAAACATCTAGAGATAGAGACGAGTCCTTTGCAATCGATGTTTTCATCCACTACATAAACATCGAGAGAGAGAGAGAGAGAGAGAGAGAGAGAGAGAGAGAGAGAGAGAGAGAGAAAGGGGTCTTAGTTTCTTGGTTGGTGTAACCCGTGTGGAAGGAAAAGGCTCCGGCCTTTCTACAGGTTTTTTGGGTGCGCTGCTTTCGGATCTTGTTGTCCTGCCTGAGTGCCTGACATATCCCTCGGCCTATATGCATCTGTCGGATCGATGCCTTCTCTCAGGTCCAATTCTTTATTTCTAGATTATGTCAATATTGGATGTATTAAGTTGATGGGTGATGTTAATAATAATATGGAGAAATTTCCAATCAGCTGCTCGTATCCTGTCTTTGGGAACATGCATACATATTTAAATATTGACTCCCGATCCATATGCACGAACGTTTTAGCAGAATATCAAACATATATATGTAATATGCACATGCAGTTGAAGTGATCGTAGGCTCCATGAGCTAGCTTTGTGTGTTCCCCAATTGCTTCGACGAAGACAGCACGGATCGTGCATCATTTCAGAGGACGGAGAATATCATCTCTGCCAGTTTGGCTCTTGCAGCACGCTTATAGAAGTGATACATTGTATGATCCAACCAGCTTTATTCGTAAAGGTAGATGCTCTACAGTTAGGAATGGTCATATATGAATCCTTTTATTTGACGCATTTATTTATTTATAGCTTCAAGTAGCATTACGTCATCGGAAGTACCGAATAGAAACGCAAGTATATACGCTACTATATATAAAAACTGTATTCTATTTGCGTACACCAACTATTAGATAGTTTCACGTATGCACACGTGATGGCAAAAAGTACTCGTACTAATATAGTAAAATTATGTCCCGATATAGGCATGCCGCACTATGAATAGTTCATGATCTTTCGAGTACACATATATGACGTGTAAATGGCTTATATATATATATATATATATATATATATATATATATCACGTTACTGTTTAATTCCAAGATTAAACGAGCTCAAGTAGTGACTATTCCTTATTAAGCGAGGTCACTAGATAATGCCATGATCACTGCTAATTAACTAATGGCACAGTTAATAAGGAGAGTAAAAAACAAGAAGCCTAAGAATTAGCCATAAAAATATTGATATATAAATGTTATATGCTAATAATTAGAAATGGAAATGTTGCACGCAGGTTCAAATTCATGCAACTAAACTAAAAGTACACAACTTTTATGGATTTATCCCCATAAAAGTGTCTGGTTCTTGCGAATACACCCGCAATAAGAGTATATAGAAATTTCGTTAGAAAATAGGCCAACATAAGTCCTTTAAAGATGAGATTTTTCAAGCAAAAGAACTAAATTTCAAATAACACTAAATTTGAACAACATTGTAGTATCGACCTATACACATTTCTATATGATCATAGATAGTTAATACAAAAAAACTAGTACCCGAGATGTATAATTTCAACTTATGTAATATATAGGAAATTTGCTAATCCACATTATAAGTGCATTGTTTATTTATTTTTTTTGTTCTACATATTTATCAATCATGGCCATTAACTAGATAGTAAGGTCCATCTATATGCATCTGTCCCATACCATGTATTAATACTTACATTAATGTGCACCTGTTAATATTACTTGTGAACTCTAAATCATCACCCACAAAGTAATGAAACTTATTAATTAAATATATGCCATCTACATGATCCAAAGCAACAAAAATATAAGTGAAGGAAACGGATCGATCATGTACTCAATATATAGATCCTTAAGGAGCTTGTGCATAGAAATAGACCAGGTTAATTGCTCTTAGCTCGAGCTTTTTTCTTCTGTAGAAGCATTAGAGATAAGAATCGCATATATATCCTCCCAACTCCAACTCAAGGATCCAATAAATAGCAAAGGAGCCGTAAAAAAAGCAAACATATCTTTCACAGTACGGCATTCACATCCAAAGCCAAAAAGTAATGAAAAGAGAATCGAAAAAAGAGTCTGATCACTTCATCTTGTCTCGACAAGGACACTACTGCTAACAGCGATGGAAGCCGAACAAAATAGCCGTCATCCTTTTACAAGTTTTCTTCATCGATCACGGCAATGTGATTCTCCTTCAATGTTGCATCAAGAAAAATCCAACATCAAGAAAACCAAAATTCATACTTGAGATAACGAGTCAAAACAAAGACCCAGATTTATGTACTTACATGCATCGTACTAAAACCAAGAAACTCAAAACTCACGAGATTCTGCATCTTTCCGAATGCCAAATAGTAATAGTGGCCAAGTAGTAGAAGTTAGCCAAGCATTAGCTTAATTAGCTTCTTCTCCATCGCTCACGAACTCTCATATATGCGCACACCAAGTCATGGGGCAGGGGTTAATCACGTACTAATGCCGGCCGCCGCCGTACTTTTCTCCAGCGAAGAAGGAGGAGGAGAAGAAACCATGGTGGCTGCCGCTGCCGTTGACCCTCTCGCCTTCCGCGGCCGCCGGCGCTTCGAAATCGTCGAACGGGTTGAACCCTCCCATGCCGATGCCGTGGTAGTGGTGATCAGCAGCACCTGATCCACCCGGCGTTGCAGATGCGCCGGCACTACTCGCCGGCATCATGTTGCTCTTGCCGAACAGCGCGAGCGCGTCCGCGAGGGTGCTGGTACTGGGAGTAATATTATTGCTACTAGGAGCAGTATTGATGGCGGTATCTGCCAGGGTGGTGGTGGTGGTGGCGGTGCAAGAGCTGGGAGGCAGCAGCATGGAGTTATGTGGGTACTTGAGAGGCGACGAGCGCATCAGGAACGGGGGGCCGCCGAGGAGGCGCGGGCGGACGGCGGGCGGCAGCGCGGCGGCGAAGGGCGGCGCCGGGAAGCCGGTGAACTCCTGCACCATGGCGCGGAAGTTGGAGGTGTCGGTGGTGAGCACGGTGGTTGGCGGCCGGCGGGAGGCCCGCGGGCGCTTCTTGGCGGGCTTCGAGGGCGCCAGATGATGGGGAGGGAGCGGCGGCGCGGGCGGAGGTGGAGGGGAAGGGGGTGACATGACGGCGAAGGAGGAGGTGGGGAGGAGGCCGTGGAAGGAGGGGTCGAGGTATAGGCAGCTGGCAGAGGATGAGGAGCAAGGGAGAAAGAGGTTGTGGTGGTGGGAGGTGAACTCTTGCTCGGCGCCGGCGTCGATGGAGGCAGTGGTAGGCGGAGAGGGGGAGGAGGGGAGGCTGTCGCTGGTCGACGCCATGGACGGAGCTGGCTGGATCAATGGAGGTGAAGCAAGGAGGTAGAAGAAGAAGAAGAAAAGCGTTGAACAGTGGATGGGCAGATAGGGTTTGGTGTGGAAAAGCTCTGTATCTGAGGAGGGAAGCAGGGTGTGGAGATCTTGATGTAAGCGGATGGGTGATATGAGCTGACAAACAGAGAGTGAGAGACAGGAGGTGGCATATGCTTAGTTTAATTTGCATCCTTTTCTGTTCTCTTTGCATGTAATTTGTTTGTGTAACAATGGCCATTTCGCCGGGCTATGTAATTGTCTGCGGTAATTTTGGCACGTCACAGTTTCTTTTCGTTGAGATACAATACAATTTCCATACATCAATTAAAGGTGCATCGATGTATATAAGATTGTTCATAAAACCGAAGAGGGAAATAAGTGCTCATCTGTTTTTTAGTTGTTACTGTTAGTCAGTTTAAATTTGAACTAAACAATATCAATAACTAGAAATAACTCATAGTTCCTAAAATCGCTCATCCTGTTTCTAGCTCAACTTGGCTGATTCAAATTTTAAAGAGCAAATTATTTTGTTAGCGAGCTCTCTCGAGTCGGCTCATGAGCTACTCTCAGGAGACTAATGAGTCAAAAAACCATGTAACAAACTTTATTTCTTGACCTCTAAGTCCTCTAAAAAGGCTCGTTGTCCGGTATGCGTTAAGCAATGTTTATTTTTTATGCACAACTCCCATAATTATATCCTCACCTCTATTATTTTAGGCAAATATATTTTCATATCGGTAATTTTTTGTCAAGATTTCCAGTCATAACGAGCTTGCTTACAAGTTTAGCGAGTTAATCCAAACTACTCCTTCCGTTTAGAATTATTTGGTGTTGATTAGTTTGATTTTGAACTAATCAGTGTCAATTATCTGGAAACCGAGGGAGTAGATTTTTTGTTCAAGAGTCGAGTAGAGCCAGCTCTCGTTATGTAAACCATCGGACCAAACTGAGCTGACTGGACATCCGACCCTTAGATATATGTAAGGCAACGGAAAGCTTTGGTTACATGGGTGTGAATAATCACATAAAGCTGAATGCTTCCATCTCTGTTACAGTTTTATTGTCTGCTTTAACTAATTTGCTGGCGCTGCACAGATCTGTGACCATTCGTAGGTACCTGGATCGAAGCGAGCTAGTCGCCTCTCTGTCTGTAAAGTTAATGAAGACCTTTCTACAGTTCTCGTCAAATTGGAGTATTCTTTTCAGATATTATTTTGGCTGTACTCAGCCAAGAAGTCAACAAATATATATGCACCGGCCCATCATAATTTGTACGGTGTTTTATGTATGAAAAATAATGATATATCAAGTACAAGCTAGGAAATGTGTACGGTCCGGAGTTTATTACATGTTGTACTCCTATCATAATGAGATATCTTCATTTATAAAGTAGGTATGGTGGTTTCTCATATGGCTTGAAACTTTATTAGTACCAGCAAACTATTTCAAAATAAAGCGCTTCTTTGCATGCATGGCTGAACTTAATATACAATTTGATTAGTTCAAATGAGTATTTATCTGAATAATAAGCATGCTTAACTAGATATGTCCATCATGATATTTATGGAAGAGTTAGGTAACCTTTGAAATCGTGAGCAAGTACTAGTTGGACTCCTGGAAAACATTGCAAGAAATCTGGCATATGTGTTTAAGCTGCGTGAATAAAAAATATTTTATTTTTTATTTGAGCTATTATTGATATCAATTAAGATGAGAGCTTAGAAATGTGGTAATTTCTAGTGCCAAATATAATTAAACTTCTAGATGGTCTTTTCAAAAGAACAAGTAAAGTGGATGTAAAAGTTTGGATCAGCAACCTATAAATGGCTTCAGGAATTGGTTTGGATGTGAATAACTTTAATTTTTTATAAGACTTGAAACACTGAGGAATTGTTACCTTGAAGTACGAAATTGAGTGTATAGATAGCCTATTGTGGCACACCCATGCTTTTGCAGACACATATATTGTAAACATTCTTTTTTTTGTCATTTTGGAGCTGCATGGCAGATGAGATCCCAACAACCAGCTGTGCCCATCTCATCTAGCTAGGTATAGTTATATACTGATGGAAGGTGCTTAGGTGCAGGTTTGGTCCATCAGTGATATTATTAATAATTATATTCTAGCTGAGCTTTGATTAGAGATTAGTATCACCACCTCACCTGGCTCCTTTGGGCTTTAACTCGATGAAGCTCTAGGTTGTTCAACCACGTGCGTACGTTGGTTGCACCTACGAATGAATGCATGCATGCATGGCCTCTCTACCAGGGGAATTGTATAGCACGGACCTAATAGGGCTATGTGAGTACTTTATTTGGAATAATCCGTTCCTAGAGTACTCCCTCCGATTCCAAATAATCGTTATGTAAATCAATAGTCAAAAGTGTTTTACTAAAGACCATGACAAGGTCCAAAATGAAATATATTTGGATTTAAAGGGTGCAAGCAAGTAGGTACAAAAGTTGTCCATGACACATAAATAAAAACATACTCCCTCTGTTCTGAAATAAATAATATTTAGGATAAGAAATCTAGTTCAATTTAAACTAAATTAGTTGTTCTAAACGTTATTTATTTCAGAGCAGATGCAGTATTATTTTTTTGATAGGTTAGTTATAACATACACTGTCAATTTAGTATGGGTCCACATGTTAAGGGTAATAGAAGTTGGTTCTCATGACAATGAGCTATTTTTCCTCTTCTGTATTCACATGTACAGGGCCGGATCGAATGTCGCTTACATTACAATTGTAGATAAATGTGACGCTCGAAACAACAACAACAACCAAGCCTTTATCCCAAGCATGTTGTGGTCGCCTAGACATGAAACCCAATATCAATGAAGTAAAAGAGAGGATGAGATATAAGAACAAGGAAAAAAAGAAAAGGAAAAAAGGAAAAAGAAAAAAAGAAAAGAAAAAAGAGAAAAAGGAAAAAAGAAAAAAAACAAGACTACGATTCTGGCACATGAATTGCTACTTTCCATGCGGTCCTATCATGAGCTAAGTCTCTGGATACATTCCAATCTCTCAAATCTCGTTTTACCGCCTCCTCCCAGGTCAACCTTGGTCGTCCTCTACCCCTCCTAATATTTTCTCTACCTCTTAAAATCCCATTATTAACCGGTGCTTCTGGAGGTCTCCGTTGGATATGTCCAAACCACCTAAGTCGATGTTGGACTAACTTCTCTTCAATCGGCGCCACCCCTACCCTATCACGAATCGCCTCATTCCTTATTCGGTCTCTTCTCGTGTGCCCGCACATCCACCGTAGCATGCGCATCTCTACGATACTCATTTGTTGTACATGTTGTCGTTTAGTTGGCTAACATTCCGCCTCATAGAGCATCGCGGGTCTGATCACCGTCCTATAGAACTTCCCTTTTAACTTTTGTGGGACTTTCCTATCACATAGGATTCCAGAGGCTTGTCGCCATTTCAACCACCCTACCTTGATCCTATGGCAAACATCCTCATCAACATCACCATTGCTTTGTAACATTGATCCTAAGTATCGGAAAGAGTCCCTTCTAGGTACTATTTGTCCTTGTAGACTAACATTTCCCTCTTCACGACCAACACCACTAAAGTCATACCTCATATACTCGATTTTGGTCCTACTAAGTCTAAACCCCTTGAACTCTAGAGTTTGTCTCCATAACTCTAATTTCTTATCAACACCATCTCTAGTTTCATCTACCAGCACTACATCATCAGCAAAGAGCATGCACCAAGAGATATCCCCTTGTATATCCTTCGACACCTCATCCATCACCAAGGAAAAGATGTATGGGCTCAAAGCTGATCCTTGATGTAGTCCTACCGTGATAGGAAATGCATCAGTCTCACTATCACTTACGCGCACACTTGTCCTAACATTATTGTACATATCCTTGATAAGGGTAATGTACTTTGTTGGCACTTTATGTTTCTCTAGTGCCCACCACATGAATGACCTTGGTATCTTGTCGTACGCCTTCTCCAAGTCGATGAACACCATATGCAAGTCCTTCTTCTGCTCCCTATATCTCTCCATAAGCTGACGAAGCAAGAAAATCACCTCCATTGTAGACCTTCCAGGCATAAAACCAAACTGGTTTTTAGTGACATTGGTCACTTTCCTCTGCTCCCTATATCTCTCCATAAGTTGACGAAGCAAGAAAATCGCCTCCATTGTAGACCTGCCAGGCATAAAACCAAACTGGTTTTTAGTGACATTGGTCACTTTCCTCAGGCGGTGTTCAATCACTCTCTCCCAAAGCTTCATAGTATGACTCATAAGCTTAATACCTCGATAATTAGTACAACTTTGAATATCTCCTTTATTTTTGAAGATAGGTACTAATATACTTTTCCTCCATTCTTCAGGCATCTTGTTTGACTGAAAAATGTGGTTGAATAGCTTTGTGAGCCATACTATTGCCACGTCCCCAAGGCATCTCCACACCTCAATAGGGACATCGTATGGGCCGAGGGCCTTTCCTCCTTTCATCCTTTTTAAGGCCTCCTTAACCTCAAACTCTTGTATCCTCCGCACGAACCGCATGTTGTCATCAAAGGAGTCATCCAACTCAACCATAGTGCTCCCATTCCCATCATTGAATAGCCCATTAAAGTAATCATGCCATCTAGTCTTAATCTCTTCATCCTTCACTAGAATGCGGTCAGTCTCATCTTTGATGCATTTAACTTGATTGAAATCCCTCATCTTTCTCTCATAGATTTTTGCTACCTTGTATATGTCCTTTTCACCTTCTTTTGTCTCTAGTCTCTCATATAACTTATCATAGGCCTGTCCTCTTGCCTTACTCACAGCCCGTCTTGCATTCTTCTTGGCCTCTTTGTACTTAAGCATGTTGCTTGCGCTTTTATCATTATGCCAACTCTTGTAATACTCCTTCTTCTCCTTAATGGCCTTTTGTACATCCTCATTCCACCACCAAGTGTCTTTATCTACAAGTTTCTTTCCTTTTGTCACACCGAACACCTCACTAGCTACCTTCTTAATGCAAGTTGTCATCTTCACCCACATACTATCTACATCTCCATTTTCTGCCCAGGATCTTTCTGTGATCACCCTATTTTTAAAGGATTCTTGTGATTCTCCTTTCAACTTCCACCACTTTGTTCTTGTAATTTTGACACCTTTGTCCCGCAAAGAACATATATGGAAGCGAAAGTCAGCTACCACAAGCTTATGTTGTGTCACAACACACTCCCCGGGGATCACCTTACAATCTAGACACTCCCGTCTATCCTTTCTCCTAGTGAGGACAAAGTCAATCTGGCTAGAGTGTTGGGCACTACTAAAGGTCACTAGGTGAGATTGCCTCTTACTAAAGAGGGTGTTAGCTACCAACAGATCATAGGCTACGACAAAGTCTAGGATGTCCTTACCCTCTTGATTTCTATCGCTGCATCCAAAGCCTCCATGTACTCCCTCAAATCCTAGGTTAGTTGCACTCACGTGACCATTGAGATCTCCCCTTATGAGGAGTTTCTCGGTTATCGATATACTACTAACCATATCCTCCAAGTCCTCCCAAAATTGCCTCTTAGCACTCATGTTGAGCCCAACTTGTGGGGCATAAGCACTAATGACATTCAAGACAATGTCCCCAATTACTATCTTGATTAAGATGATCCTATCCCCTCGTCTTTGAACATCCACTACTCCATCCTTAAGACTCTTATCTATTAGAACACCTACGCCATTCCTAGTCCCAGTCGAACCAAAATACCAAAGCTTGAAACCGGTATTCTTGACTTCTCTCGCCTTTTGACCCGCCCATCTAGTCTCTTGTACACAAAGGATATTTACTCGTCTCCTAATGGTAACATCTACTAACTCACGTAGCTTCCCCGTCAAGGATCCTACATTCCAACTACCCATCTGAAATCTATGTTCCTCGGCTAGCTTCCTTACGCTTTGCACCTGTCGAGTAAGATGCAAAGACCCTTGCTCACTTATCACTACATCCGGGCGATGATGTAGCGCGCCACTAAGGTGGTGACGATCCGGCCCTCGCTCATTTAACACCATATCCGGGTTCCGATATGGCGCGCCACTAAGGCGGTGGCGACCCGGCCCTTGCCCACTTAACACCATACCCGTGTTCCGATATGGCGCGTCGCTAAGAGGGTTACACCCCAACGAATTTCTATTGGGTTTCATTTCCATGAGAATGGCTAAGTGTAGTTGTTGGCTCGCCAAGCCTATCACAACCTCTCCTCCTTTAACCGGGCTTGGGACCGGCTATGTCATTACAACATAGGCGGAGTTAAATGTGACGCTCGAAACAATATCATAAAATGCATAGAAGAATAAAAGAATGGGTGCAGTGAAAGAATAAAAGAGTGGATGGTATTATGAAATTTTGAGCTGACTATTACGCGATGATGCTACGTGTGCGCATTGTACGTGTAAATCACAAAAGCTGCCAGCATTAGACAACATACGTGGACGATAATCATCTTCCGTTCATGTAACACAGGTCCCGGCGAATTTTTGCTTCTTCAAGAAAGATTTGAGATTTTACTAGATCTGCAAAAGTTGGTACTGTACCTGCTAGTTTTTATATGTGCCCGGTAACAGTCCACGCGTTTATATATTTATAATAATATATAGTCGTGGGAGGAATGATTATTTTGCGTTGGTTGGTGTCCTTGCGCATCGCCTTTACGCAGAGACATGGCCCGGTCGTCGTCTCCGCTGCTCTCGATCGACAGACAGTTGCTTCATCATGATCATGCGAAGTTGTGGGGCCGGGCCCAGCTGCCATGCAATGCACGCATATGGCTCTGCTGCCAGGGTACGTATATCTAGGCAGGGGTCCAAACTGTTCCGTATGGCGTTCGTTCTATTCTACGGACAGGCCAACGATAATGGCTTCCATCTGGCTCCAGCTGCCCTAACTGCCGGCCCCACCTGCCAGAACGCCAGATTCATCGACTTTCTTTTGAAGGCTTGAAGCTAAAAGCCAACCTCGATTTTCTCTTTTTTTTTTACACGAAACAGCTTACTCCGGATACTGATTAAGAAGAGGCGAGAGAGACATCCAGGTTTAGAAGAAATTAAACTCGGATAGACAGTCTTCACACACGTTGGTTTTCTCTTGAACTTTTAATGATTGACCAGTTGTATAGAAATGTAATGAACTATATACATTAATAATGATCAGATAAATGTGAAGCTAGCTTCGGGCATAGTGGATTGCTGCTACACATTAACACATATATTAGCTATTCGTACGCGTGTTGTATGATCAGATGATTTAAATGGCATAGCATTTAGTTTTCAAACCATTAGAACGTTGGTCGTATGGTGGTAATTAAAAACCGTAAATGAGTAATATAATTGAAGTATTTCTCATAACATGACTGCGGAATGCACTACTCAGTTTTCTCCTTTTATAATAAAAAGATAGTCGTGCTTAATTTTGAGATACATGCAGATAAGAATAACTGAAAAAATGCCTCCTAAACCAAATAAAATGTCAAAATAAACTATGCGAGGATTAATTATTGTGGTTACTGTAACAATTAGGCACAAAATGTTTCACGATATCATACCACTACATCTAGTCCACTTCACATTTACTTGTGGATAGGAAGCTTCCAATCCTTTATTGTATAACCTTGCTTGATATTTACTTAAAGCATCTCCAACAAGTTTCAATCAACACTTCTAAAAATCAAACTTTAATAGCACACCATAAAAATACCTATCCAATGATTTTTAAGATTCACTTTCTAAATTTACCCACTCCCAAACAGTATAACAAAAACAGTCATTCGTACCTCCCCATTAGATCCAGGTGAACTAGAATCACTCTAGAAAGGTTATCATTACCGTTTAATAACCTCCATTGTCACATCAGTATGAAGAACAAATGCAGAAAACAGTTATTCTTAACTGAAACCAGTATTGGTATTTACACAGACTTTCTATACCGGTTTCCCGATATGAACCAATGTAGATACTCATTACCTGTTCTCACAATACATATTATCCATATCGGTCACAGTTATGAACCTGTTTCAGTTAATTAACTGCACACAATATTAGTGTCGTGGATTGTGTATTCAGCAACCCTAACATGCTTGGGATAAATGCTTGTTTGTTGTTGTTGTTGTGGATTTTGTGTATTCAGTTATTTACTGTACACTAGCAGCTTAAGGGTCTGTTTGATTCAGCTATACCAACCAGATTCTATACAAAAAATCAGAAATATGAACCAAAGGGGTTCACATGAGAATCAGATTCTCCAGAATATACAGATTGTCCTAATGCAAATGAAAATCTGTCAGAACCCTAGATTTTTCAGATTTTTGTTCCAACTTTTCACAAAAATTACTCACCATGCCACTGATTACACAACTAAACATTATTTTTCTTTATAACAAATTTATTACAAAATCCACAGGTGATAGTTATTTCCAACCAAACAGATTTCACCTTCACCGCAGCTCTCAGCTTACAGTTAGAATCAGATTTTCAAAAATCTACAGCTGAACCAAACACACCCTAAGTAGCTAAGATTTGATTATCTAAGCATATGTTACCTTCAAATGTATTATATATGATGGAATGAACAACTGGCGCAATACGTGATCCATGATATGTCAGAGTTCAGCAGAATAGCATGTCCAGTTTCAAAAAGAAAAACATTGTTAGACAAGAAATGGGAATTTAGAGACGGGGCATTTATTATATCTCAAAGAGTTCTAACAGTACAACCCAGCAATGTAATACGAGTCTTCAAACCACCAGCTCGAGGTTAACAGATAGCAGTTTAGTTCAGTACAGTACAACAATAATAATAAAGCCTTTGTCCCAAGCAGGTAAGCTAGACATCAAACCCCATAATTTTTTTAAAATGACTGAGCTGAAAAGGAAAACCGCTCGGTAACTTAAACATTAAGTCATTCTTGCACATTCCACAGCAAGAAAACTTCACTTGCAAGTCTTTTCAATCTTCCCACCAGCTGTTTAGGGAATTGATCTTCAGGGGTGACTTGATCTGGGATTTCAATAGCACACGCACAAAAAAGCATCAGTCGCAAGGTTTGGAACATGATCGATGGCTAGATTTTTGCAGCCCATTGAACCAAAAATAATGTGCGCTTCATTTTTGGTAACTGTATGACAGGGTTAGCACCGCAGGTGCTGGTTAAGCTGATGCAGTTTCACTTGCTACTGAAGTATATACTCTCTTCAACTATACGTGCAATGGAGCAATCCGAGAAGCTATAA
Organism: Neostapfia colusana; assembly: GCA_030760725.1. Taxonomy (NCBI): domain Eukaryota; kingdom Viridiplantae; phylum Streptophyta; class Magnoliopsida; order Poales; family Poaceae; genus Neostapfia; species Neostapfia colusana. The sequence goes on from JASWHV010000015.1 coordinate 71,750,498, forward strand.
GCAGACCCAATTTTTTTCCTTAGTACCCTCTGCTCTGAAGAAGAACACAAGAATTTTGGTCCATCTCAACCGCCATACAGTTAAAAAGGAAGCCGTCACAGCTGAGCATTTAATAGCATAATTTATGCTTCGTCACCTATAAAAAGTTATGTTCTCTTTCACTGCAAATTAGAAAGAGAAGACAAACTTTTCGCTCACCCTGACACCGAAGAAGGTACCACAAAGACACCTCTCTGGAAGAAAGAACATCCTTAAGGAAATAATCCAAACACACACAAAAAAAAAAGAACGTCCTTAAGGGAAGGAAGCTTAGAGATACCTGAAGTTGTCCGAAAGGAGTATGCCACAGTTTTAGGTTTACTAACTGAATTATAGTCACCCAAACTAGTTCATCCTCCAAACTCTGCAGCAAAGCAGGATACATGGCCACTGTAAGAACTAAGTTTCCACACTGTAACTGTTACAACAAACAGAACACGCAAAAAAATGTCTTGCACAACTAGTTTTAAAAGTCATATAAAGGCAAGATCTCATAAATCTAAAAGAAGGAATTTAATATAGTGTTATCCTAAACGGCCGTTTAAACGTGTTTAAATGGCAAACAGACACTTGTTGTGTAGTTTAGGACATAAACGGGCATCTAAATGATTGAACCCTTTAAACAAGTCAACGGCTGTTTAAACAGTGTAAACGGATGTTTAAACTATTTAAACTGGGCATGGCTGCAGCTGCATCAGCATATGACCGTAGGGATGATGGTGGCAGCCCCTCCAAGATTGGTCCAAAATATCTTGGGCTTTATCAGATTCCACAGCCTTTATCCCAAGCACGTTGGGGAAGGCCACCAGATTAACCAAGCTTTACCAAATACATTATTTCAATAGATGCACTAAACTCAACGCTATAAATCATTCATTGTTCACGTGATGACTTGTTTTACTGAAGAAGTGCATAGATAAGTGCAGAAAATCAACACGAACCTCTTCCTTGAGCTTAAGAGCTCGCCACAGGAACCCCTTAAATGTGTAATTACGGTCATGGAAACATGTTATGCGGCCATATTCTACTGGAACTGCACACAAGACCCAAATCATGTCAGAAACCCTAAGGCCGGTGTTTTATATGGGCGTCTGGACGACTAGCCAGGTGCCTGACGGGTTGAGCAGGAGGCGGCGGCCTTAGACAAAGCGAGCGGCCTAGGAGGGGGTGTGCGGAGGCTGCGGCGGCCTGGGCGACGGCGAGTCGCCCGGCCATGGCGTCCAAGCTAGAGCGGTCTCATGCCAAGGCAGTGACTAGGCGTCACCTTTAAACGCTGCCTAAGGTAGCAGTGTGAGCTCCAGCCCGACTCCCAGCCTCCCAGGAGAAGCATAACCTTCTTGTTTACCATAAGGATGATGGACATGACATGCCCGAATGGGGCATCGGCCAGGCTGAAGTACAGCTAGAGATAGTTCTAAGGTACTGCTGACCACGAGGATCATGGAGCAGTACAGCGGCATGGTCTTCCAGCCCCGGAACTCGACATGGAGCTCGGTGGCGTAGACCCCCCCCTGCCAAAACCTAATATAACTCTGTATTCATTTGGGGGTGCACATGCACCCCCTGGAGTCACCCATAACTATGATGCATGTCCCTAATCCAAGCATTCAATTATGAACGTCAAAAAAGCATTTCCTATATTCTTAGGGTATTACATTTGTATTAATCAGCAAATGTATCCATACATAAGTGTTACAACAAGCACATATTAAAGTAATGGTGAATCATGCACAAGCAGTCCCAGGAGCTCATGTCTACTCAGCAGAAGGGCAAGCACTACAGTGTGGAAATTTATAATCGCCTGCCAGTACCATATTTAACCAAATCAATTTATACAGACATCAGAACTGGTGTTCAATCATAAATATTCATGAACTCATTTATTTGAGTATGCAAGGAGTCAAGGACAAGGATTCCACAAACAATTTCTTAGTTAACTATAAGGAGCCCAGAGGAAATAAAATACAGCAAACAAAAACAGGCATACATGGAACTGTTCATATCAAACTTCCAAACTGAAATAACAGCAAAACTATTATTGATAACTCATTCAAAGCCGGGGTAAACCTGAGTTCAGGAAATTCAATACAGCTAATATGTGCAGCCTGGGTCACTCCTTAAATAAAAATGCAGGGTATGAGCCTATATACTGTAACCTCTGAAGGTTGAATCACTCCTTAACATCAACAGGTCCAGTAAGAGCTTCTATCTACTGTGCTGGACCAGGTGGTGGGCTGTTGTTGCTGCCACCACCACCTAGTCCTGCTTTCTGTCCCAATTCTGCAAGTTGGTGAATAAACTCTGCCCCGCTAAGAATTTCTGTTACACCATATATCACATGCTTGGAAAGCTGTGAATGATGTTCTAGCTCCATCAAGCTCTTGTATTCTATGTAGTTTCCACCACCGATCATAAAGACAATAGCTTCTCTGAAGGGTCCTTTAAACTGCCCACCAGTTCCTGACCTGGGGGCCCGTGGGTCGAACAAAAGGTAGTCATCCACCTCTGGGTTTGGTTTGCCTTCCATCAGAGCCTCAACTGTCCTTGTCAAGGCCAGCTGCCTCCCATCTGACAGCAGATTCTTCACACCTGCAGTCACAGCACTAAGGGACTGACCATAAAGCTTCTCTGCCCAATCGACAATGTTGCTCTTAGTTGCTGTGCCTGAAGCAGCAGCAAATTGAGAATTCAGTGCCTTTATCCTCTTCACATACTGAAATGCAGACATGTCAACTTCAGATTCCCGCAGTGCGGCCTCAACCTGCTCCAATTCAGATGATGGGGGAGTCCCAAAGGACAGCAGGTAAGTCACAGCTAGCCGTAGCTTATCTTCTTTGGTACCCTTACCCCTAAGGAGACTCAGCAGCGTATTCCGATCCACTGTACTATTCGCAAGCATATCATTTTCACAGTCGCAGTATCCATCCAAAGACCTCTCCTTGATATGCCCAAGCAATGCTGTTGCAATATTTGTGTGCTTATCAATCATCTTCTTCCGTTCTGTCAACTCTGGGAGAGAATTCACCGCATTCATGAGATGCTTGGTGTTGCCAATGAGATCAGTGCCATCAAACTCAACCCCAGCCTTGCCACCACCAGTGCGATGGTTCACCTCATCCACATCCTGCTTGTACTTGGCGAGCTGTGCCTCGATTTCCTCTGCAACCTTGGGGAATGGAGACCAGCTGTTTGCGACCCAGAATTTGTCAGAGTCATCAAGCTCGTACTTCTCAGCCGGTAACTTCAGCTTGTTCAGCTTCAAGCCAAGCACGTCGTGGACCAATGGCCGGTAGCTCCAGTCATGTTGTACCCCAACCGACAGCTCGAAGTTCCTGTCGAACAGGCACAAGACAGGGCGCTGGAACGACGAGATGGTGGCAGATGCAGCCTCTGTAAAGAGATTGGGTTTGGCGAGGAGGTGGTCGCGGAGTCGGGCGTCCAGCGCGGCGGCGACCATTTCAGCGGGCCCACCACGCGCGCACCTGATGACGGGTACGACGCCGAGCGTGGCGGCCACACAAAAGAGGCCCAGGGCAACGGCGTCGACGAGCGCGGTGATATCAGCGTCGGCGGCAGCGGGGTCGTTGAGCGCGACGTACGCGCGGGGCTGGGCGAGGGAGAAGAGCCCCTCCTCGAGGCAGACAAAGTCGAGGTACTGGTCAGCCACGCGTGCCACGCGTTGCGCGGACGCCGGCGACGCGGCGCAGGCGGCGGCGAGGCGGTCGAGCAGGGGCCGCGGGAGGGAGGTGGAGAAGTTGAGGTGGAACGAGGCGTAGAGCCCCGCAGCGGCGTCGGCGGCGATGCGGTCGGCGTTCGCAGGCGTGGGACGGGCGAGGTATAAAGCCGGCGCGTCGGGGACCGCCTGCCGCGGCCGGTCTATGCCGAGGTGGAGGGTGACGCCGTGGCGGCGGAGGTCGTTGACGCGGAGCACGGGCGAGAGGATGGAGACGCAGTGGGAATCCATGACCAGGATCTTGTACGCCTCCTCCTCTCCCTGCCCATCACCGCCGTCCGGCAGTCGGGGATGCTGCTGCAGGTTCAGGTGCAGCATCCGCTCCATCACATCTGGATCGGAGGGGGAGGGAGCGGCATTAGAACCAGCCATGGACACACGCATTTAGAGAGAAGTGAGATAAGAAATGGGGGATCTTACCAAGCTGCTTCCGGCGAAGGCTGAGCGCCATGGAGGAACTCAGGCGATCGCCGGCGTGGATCGGGGCCGAATCGGATCTGGAGGCGAAGGCGAAGGAGGGGAGGAGAGGGAGAAAAAAATTAAACGAGAGCAAGCCTGTGAGTAAGAAAGAAAGACGACGGGTTCTGCCATATGGGCCCACGGCGTCTCCGTATCACGCACGCGTCGAATGCTACCACGGCTTCATCTGTCGTTGTGCACCGTGCCATGGCATGATGGCAACTTCGTCGGAGACCACAACGACCTCTCCGAGTATATTTCAGTGTCCGTCGAGCTCTCTACTTTTCATTTCAGAATACATTTCGGAGAAACACAAACAACCATTTTGATATATAAAAATATACGAATATTTGACGCCTTATTATCGGAAATCTAGAGCTTTGCCGCCTACTTGTCAGCATCATAACAGATGCCCTCACACAGTCAAGGGATTCAACGGGTCGGCAGAGGTGTCTCGAGCCTGTCCTAGTGGCTATCTTGCCATGGAGCCTCTTTTTAGAATGTTTGTAAGAGAGAGAACAAGAGAAAAAGAAAAGGATGAGAAAGATGAAGGAGACCAGTCACTACTACGTTTGTTATCTGGATCCGTCACCGTCACTGTCTGGTTAGAAGGTTGTATCCTCTATGTTGAGGAAAATTCTATTGCAATGGTGCTAGCGAACAAGCCTTAAGAACCAGCACGAACAAGAGAGATTTAGATATGCCTATGGACTGAAGAGGAGCTATTTCTCTTTTCTGAAACATTGATCATCCTGAAGCCTTGATGTGAAATTATAGGATACTCCCCCCGTTTCGAATTATTTGACGTTGGTTTGTACAAAATTGAACTAACCAGTATCAAATATTTTAAAACGGAGGGGTACAAAATTTGGAACATACAGCCTAATAAATAGATGACATTTCTGTTGTGTTCATGCAAAACCAACCACCATGAGCATCAACGTATGCTTGGACAAGGGAATGGACGTGACGCCATTCATCAGGGAAGCAGCGTAGCACCTGCTCTTGCTGTGACGAGCGACCTCTTAAATCAGGTCGCTGTGTTGTATATAGTTCTGGTAAAGAGTCTTGCTTCATGAATATTTTTATAATATAAACCAGACTTTATTACATATTAGAATAAAAAATACAAAATTGATCTAATTCTAATCTGATCCGATACTCTAAATCTTGTTCATTTTTTAACCCGTTACCAAGCCTTACCCCGATATGTCTTCGGAGAACATCTTCCCCGTTCCCATACCCATCTCCATCGACCTGGATTAATAATCACCTTCAGGTTTGGAGGAACGAACGAAAAGATTTAAAAAAAATTGACAGGTTAATGTGATCTTAGAGGAGGAAGAAAACCCGTGCAGGGACGTCTCATTCAACTGGGGATTTTTGTCAAGGGTTTTTATGTAAATCTGTTTAGGTGGAATTGAAGGTGAACGGCCGCCATATCATGGCAGTCGGATCACGATCCGGCGAAGAGGAACGTTGTTTTGCACTAAATATACGTTTCCTAGATGCAAAAGCTATCATCTCTTGTGCAACAGATGTAATCCTAGATGCAAGTTTAACGTTTTTTCCTTGCAAAACGTGCAGGCAAGTTTGGATTCGAGTCGGTAGATTTACAACCGTGTTACCGTTTATAGATTAAGAGAAAACACACTAGAGTTTAATGTTCGCCACTGATACAGAAATACTGTCACTACAAGCTCAGACATCGAACACCCCTCAGTCACGGCTGGCCTGATTTATATGGGTATAGCCCCAGCAACAGTAGTCAGGAGGCTACCTGAAATCTGCAAAAAAAAACATGACCAAAATTACAATAATCAGTTACACAAAGTCAATATGTGGCTGACTGCTCGAACCAGTTGACGAAGCTATATTAGAAACATTCGGTGAACACAAATTCTTGGATAGCCCTGTAGATAATCTGACCCATTCAACAAAACTGCCAAAGCGCTACACCATCCCATGTACCTCCGCATAGCCTGATTAACTGCACCAACATGTGCCATCACCTGTCAGTTCTGGTTCTGCCGCGCCTGGGGGGACCATGTTACCAGCCTTGTGGTTGATAACAGAGTTGACCAGATGATGCTCCACATCCAGATTGCACAAAATTGCCTATATTTCCCTCCAAGGCTGACCACAACCAGTTGCTCACTCTTCCTCCATCTTGTCCTTCGACTCAGCATTTCCTTCCATCCATCTTATCCTTCGATACAGCATTATCTTCTTCCATCTTGTCCTTTGCGTCAATATGATCCTCCCCCTCCTTATCCTCTGTAGCCACATCGCCCTCGGCATTCCCTCGACTTGTCATGTTTCCTTCCCGCATAATGTCATCCTTTGCCTTGACGGTGTCTTCCTCCATCTTATTGCTGATCATTGTGTCACTAGCGTCACTATTTTCTTCTACCACAATGTGCTCGTTTGCCTTGTTCTGAGCAGCACCAGCAGCGCCATTTTCAGAAGGGAATGCATCAGCATAGTTTTCTGACACTGCTGAAGGTGGCTCATTTGCCCGAGGTGCATAATACTGCATGGATTGCATCTGTTGTAAAGAAAAATGGTAATTATGGATCAGTTTTCAAATAGAAAAAGTAATAAATTTAGGATTTAATTTCACAGTTATGTCATAATGAAACAACATACCTGACGGAGATGTTCCAGTCGGAAATTCACTAGATGTCCAATGTCTTCAATACCAGTAACATAATGGATGTTTCCAGTTTCTCCTAGAGGCCGCTCTGTAAATGGAGTACACTCCTCAAGATTCAAGGCAAGCTTATCAGGCCTTTGGAGGAGAATCTGGAATGTTGGCTGCAATTCGTAACACTGTTCAAACAGTGAACGACGGCAGAAAACATACAAGCCCAGACGAGCGCGAGACATAGCCACAATAAGTCTTCTGACATCACGAAGATGGCCCACGAAGCGGGTACGAACGAGAGAGAGTAAAATGAAATCATTTTGCTGACCCTGGAACTTGTCCACGGTGGTGACCTAGAATGGAATACAAATGGGTATCAGTATAGAAAAGTCAAGAGTCATAGCTGTTAGCTTATAAATGTAGCTCAAACACCATATTTATTTTTAAATTACCTTGTTAGGTGGCTCAATATTCCACGGCTTGCATCTTCTATTGATAACATCTCGGATAAGAAGCTTCTGACCATTGTAAGTGGTTAATATTGAAATCTTATTGGCAGGGTAGCCAATAAGACGCATGTATATATACACACTAACAATATACTCAGCCTCCCCTTCATTCTGGTAGAACCAAGGAGAAGGAGCAGATTCACCTCTGCCACGATAATCAGGAACATCAACAAGCTGATACTCAAAAGAGAACCCAGCGTTTGCTTTATGGAAGATTGCTTGCTCACGGACATATGGCAGATCTCCCAGCTCTCTATATCTCCAGTTATAAAGTCTAGCGATACTAGGTCGTGCACGACCCTGAGCATTGAGCTCAATATAAGGGACACCAAGACGAACAAACCTTGTAAAAAGACTCTGGTCCATGTGGCTGTACTTCTGAAAAGCCATGTTCTTCACAACAGGGGGCAACTGATGGTGGTCACCAATAAGAATGCAACGCTTAAGACGAGCATGACCATCTTCCTGTCGCTGCAGTAGCATCGGTATAAAGGTCTCTATCTCTAGTATTTGTGCACTTTCTTCCATCAGCAAATTGTCAAATTTGAAACCTAATTGAAGAAAGTCTCTTCTCTTCAATGCTGCATGAGTACATGTCATGGCAACGATCTTGGCCTGTTTGGTCATTAGATAATTTGCTCGCTCCACTGTTGACTTAAGAAGCTCAAAAGCTCTACACTCCTCCAGCTCTTGGAATATTGTCGAAAGATGTTTGAAACAACCTTTGGCGGCATGCATATCCTTCTCAAAAGACTCACCAGTAAAAATAGGCTGTGAGGTATTTGAGAAAAACTCCGAAAATGGGAAGCGATCTTTGACAAAAGTGGGCTTGTCTTCATTTTGTGCACAGGCCGCTAAGAATTGTTCCCAACGGGAATAAACATGTAGCAACCAAAAATATGCTGCAGTTTCACAAGTGTAACCCACATCTTCTGGAAGACGCAGGGATCTTGCCAATTTAGCAACTTCACCTAGCAGCTCTAGCCGTCGGACAAGCATAGCATTGACACGGCCTTGACGGCTAAAATCAAGATCAGTTGCCAGCTCTTGCTCACCCTGACCAAGGCGAAGAAGGTACCTAGCAGGCACATCTCTCTGGAGGAAGAAGGTTACATCAGATGTCCAGTATCAAAATACATGCAACAGATAGATATAAACATATCAAAATCTTATAGAAAGCGCATGACAGAAATAGTGTCCACCATGAAGTGAAATAAAAACTCCGCCTATGCCTTTCTAGGTATAGCCGGTCCCAAGCCCGGGTAAAGGAGGAGGGTTGTGATAGGCTTGGCGAGCCAGCACCAAAACCAGCCATTCCTATGGATATGAAACCCAGTTTGGATTTCATATCTAGCCTACCTCAATATGCTTTAGACAAAGGCTTTGTTGTTGTTTGTTGCATGAAGTGAAATGAAGTGATTGACTCCAGGCAAAATACAAGGGAAATGAACATATCAATTGCAGCATTTACACATGTTAAAAAAATACATGGTAATTAACATAAGATTCGTTTCAGTTAAGTCATTGACAGACCAACTAAAAAAGGTAAGGAGTAATTTCCAGTCAGGCTGGTGCAGTAGCAATAACAAGTCATTAGAATTAAAGCACGGCCTCTTGAGAAGCTACTATCTAAGTTAAGCAGTAAGAATTCAGATAACAAACTGTGCAGTAACAATACCTGCATTATCTTCTCAAACAAATCATTCAACGCTTGATTGGAATGGGTTATAATCAGTGTTCTTTGTGACGGACAGTTGTGATATAGAACATTTAATATCTGCACAGCTGTATCAGTTTTTCCCGTGCCAGGAGGACCAACAACCATTGTCAACCCAGGTTGAATACCAGATATTATAGCATCAATCTACAAGCAAATAGTATGATCAGAATTTTAAACTGAAAAATACTCATTCAGCACGAAAGCAGGAACACTACCATAAGCACATATGCTGAGCCCAAAATAAGTACACCATAACCAATACATTGTCCTATGAATATGCCATATACTCACATTCCAGTTGGACAATCATTGTCCTGATTTATAGATAGTACTCTCTCCAATCTTATTTACTCCAAATCTGAGCTAAGCAATGCCATGTAATTAAGATTGGAGGCAGTATTAATAGTTTAATATCGGACAAAAATCAGTATAATGGTAATTTCAGAACTTCAAGGTAGGAAGCAGCATCTTTCTAAAAGTTAAATTGCTAAAGTGTGCAGGAAATGTTTTAAAATGTCGTACATAACGTTAGTTAACACATTTGCAAGTTGCAACAATTGGAATTATTGTTTTATCTCAGAAGTCTGAAGGGTACCTGAGTGGGTGTGAACCTCACTGAGTTTTGTTTAGGTTTATCTTGAGGATACGGCCCAGGATCAGCAGGAATATAAGTCTCAACAGTTAGTTTCTCTTTCTCAGACCCACCATCAGCCATATTATCATTGTTCTTAGCTGTTGAATTGGAGTTCACATTGCCAGGTAGGGCATGGCTGCTTTCCCTCATTTTCTTGGAGAGCCTAATCTTAAAAGGAGGAAATGGATGCAGGTTTTTCGTACCATCAGAATTGACGAATGTAACCTGAAAATAATTGAAGTATTAAAATAATTGACGATAATATGTAAAGGAAAGTAATCCACTTTAAAAAAATGTAAACCAAAAAAGTTTACCTGGTAATCTGGAAAGCTTTGCTGTACATGGCTTGCGTCAACAAAAGTGTCCTTAAAATCTATAACTTCCAGAAGATCAGGCATATTTGTCCACTGCGCAGCAGAAGGGTTTCCATAACCCAAAAATATGTTATGCAACCATTCAGGAACGACACATGTTTCATTCATTAAATCACGTATAGATTCCAAGATTGCTTTGAAATTATTCTCCTTGGGTTTCCTTCTCATTAGAACATTAAATGTCCCATACACATTCTCTGCACCCTTTTCTTCTGTCTCAGTAACATCAATGTGATACTGTGCAGTATCTAAGGCAATTCTAACAGTACGCATCTCACCCTTGGGTGGTTTCCATTCTTCTCTTTTTATCCTTCCTGTGAAGTCATTCATGAGAGTTCCTTCCTCATCACGGATTTCAATAACCTCACATCCACGTACATACTGCAATCCTAGCCTTTCCGGTACGGTTGATTTTGCAAGCTCTTCAGAGCTAAGAGGTTCAAAAGAAGGACGGATTGACAGCAAAAAAAGAACATCATGTTCCTTCAGAGCATCCCATTCTGATTTTATTTGTGGCCTGTAGCTTGATATGCTGAAAGTAACATCAGCTGTTACGGCAGAAGGCTTAACTTCTCCAATGTTTGGCTGCTTCACTTCAGTAATTTTAAATTCCTTGATCGGAACAGCCATTCTGGACCATCCACGGAAGGCTGTCTCTCCCTCGTTGTTAATATAAGCATGTAAATGAGGAACAGCTTCCTGGATGTCTTCACGAATTTCATATGTTGATTCAAGCCGAAACAGATTAAAATTCCTTAACAAATAATCATGAAGTGTCAGGAATTGGAGATTGAGTTTTGGTAGGGCAAGACAGCCTTCGCCAGAGTAATTAATGCTGGGAACAAGGCTCTCATCCCACATGATTTGCTCATTTGGATAAAGAGGAAGTGAGTTAACTGCATCTTTTTGGGATTGACGCTTCTCAAAAAAGGCAACTAGAACTTCAATAAGAAAATCACGCCTGACACTGCATGGATCTTCCTCTGGTATTAATTTAAGCTGTTTATGAAGGATATATTAGCACCTCATAAGGAATGCATTCAGTTACACGCACAAAATCAAAATTCAATGTGTAGCACTAAAAAGCCAAGGAAATTTTGAGCTATTAGCACCTCTGGGATTAATTTAAGCTGCTTATAAAGAATATAGTAGCACCTCAAAAGGAATGCATTCAGTTACACACGCAAAATAAAAAATTCAATGTGTAGCACTTATAAGCTAAGGAAATATTAAACTATGAACCATGAAGGCAAATATTAAGCTAGGTATGCAACTGATTAGTTATTCAAGCAAGTAAATTGAATGGTGGGGCTATCACCCTATCAGTACCATACTTGATCACCTTAGTCATGAGTGACATATACATATTTATAGGCCTAAAGTAGTCAATGCATGTGCCATATCAGTGCTAATTGTGCCATTTCTGGAGAGGTGTATCAAGTGTATTCCCTATATTTGACGGTTCCCTAGTGCAACCTATGTAAGGCAATTCAATTCAAACCCTGCGGCCTAGACCGTTGAGGGGGAAAGCCCTCAGGTCCATATTGTCAGATCGCAATTTCAGGAGTACAGTACTACAGTTACAGTAAAGTTTTAAGAGACCAACTCCACTAGCTTGTTGCCACTGACTAGATCACCTAACCTCCCCAACACTGTCAAGAATAATATAGTGTTCATTGCTCCACTCACCATGATGAACAATACCCAAGAGGCGGATACATGGGGATCTAGTCATCTAGGCTTATTGTTTGGGGAACAAAGGCACACCATGCACATTGAAATCCAAGATTTGGATAGATGAGGAATTGGGGTGGAGTTAGGAGCTAAACAACTCACAACAAGAGGATCAATATGCAGTGTGTCATACCTCTTAGGTGCTCCTGCGCCTCAAAAGACATCTAAATACTGTGAACTTTCAAAGTAAATTTTATGGAATGATCAATTACTATGCAATATTTGAACTATAGACTCATGACTAGTGGGAAGCAAAAAAGTCAGTTAAGAGTAACTTTGTATCTTCCCTATATTATTGGGTTTGCTTTGATTTGATATAATTTTGTGGTAGGGAAGCTTGACTCAGTCAATACTATTTAACTCAGTCAATATTATCATGACCATCTAATATAAGGATAAGGATAGTAGGATACCGCATAAGATCACTAAGGGTTGCCTGAACTGTATATCCAGATTGGCATGTGAAGGATATACTGTACACATGAAACTAAAAACCTGGTAAAATTCAAAGATCACAAAAAAGTAAAATCCCCACCTTGTTACAAACCAGATCTTGAAGTTCCTCGTCTGACAAGACAAGCAACTTTTTTGTTAAGTCAGCTCGCTTATGAAGTGAACCAATACTAGACAAGGCAAAATCTCGCAGCTACAACAATTATAGAAAACAAAATATTAGTTTCATTCTACATTAATACAGTAGTATAAGGAATTAAACTAAGAAATGACAGTAAGCACAGATAACAAGGTGCACACCTTAGGCACTTGTTTAAATGCTAACAGCTGAAAAGCCTGGAAACGGGAATAGTGAGCTTGCAAGACATCATCATCACCGAGCTGTGTTCCAGAATGATCATTAATCTCAAAGCCTTCATAAAACTGCAGCAAGTCAACCAACTGTGCAAAAAGGCGTCCCTTTTCATGAGTATAGAGTGCACTTAAGTGACACTTAGCAACAACAGCAACATCAGCAACTAGGGGCCTCAAGAATCTGCAGATCACAAACAACATAAACGGTAACAAATATAACATCATACAGCTACAATCTAACCTTAATTACACTCGAGCAATATTTAACTGAAACAGGGTAATAAAGGTATTCCTTCACTTAGGAAATATACTTGTGTTTTCTCAAATAATTTGAGAAGGTAAAATGCCATAAAAAATATTACATGGACGTGATAGGAACATATAATAACAACATGACCTATTGACCTACGAACTGATGTTCAGTTACGACAATTGGAATGTTTGTAACAGGAAAAATATCAACAAAGGGATGCACACTTCCCCTCAAAGTCAAAAAACAAAGAGATGCACACTGGTTCATAAAGTTTTCAGGGTGGAATGAATATTTGATGCCAGGCTTGTGAATCACCGCCTAGGCGCCTGGCCAGGCGGCTGACGGTGACGGCAGGGCAAGGGGAGGAGGAGGAGGCAGCGGCGGGGGGCGAGGGGAGGAGGACCCGGCGGCGGCGGGGGGGGGGCGAGGGGAGGAGGAGGAGGGCGTGAGGATGGCCGATGGGAAGCGGCGACGGCGGGGCGAGGATGCTCGATGGGAAGGTGAGGCGAGGAGGGGCTGCGGCAGGCCGGACTGGGAATAGGCCCGACACGTTTGGACCGCTAGATCCTTATCCAACAGTCCCATATCACAAATATAACTCCACCTCCACTTCACCCTAACCCTAAAAAACCACTCCTTCCCTTCTCCCCTTCTCCTCCCAACCGGTGGCGGGTGAGGCAGCACGACCCGACGACGGCTCAGGCGGCGGCTGAGGAGGTGCGACCCGTCGACCCGGCGGCGGCGCGACCCGACGGCGGCGGCTCCAGGCGAGGCGCCCGGCCATGCCGTCCAGGTCGGAGCGCCTGGACGCCTAGGCGACGCCTTTCAAACATTGTTTGATGCACAATAGAATCTGATTATTACAATGTCACAACAGGTAGCTAGTGTGACTGACTGACTGGCTGACTGTAAACTGCACAACGTGCCTTATACTTCCAAATGATTTATAGATGAATCACGAAAATGTTTTTAAGTCGCATAGTCGACCCTAGTCACCTTAGGGGCGACTAGGTCAACTAGGGCGACTAGTCGCCCCTAGTCGACCTCTAGTCGAGGTCCTAGTCGCCCAACATTTTTTATAACAGTTTCTAGTCGATGTTTATATATATCGACATATATATATATATATATATATATATATATATATATATATATATATATACACACACACACACATACATATATATATATAACAGTTCAGTAGCACAGATTGAGCATTGTAATTAGCAAACAAACCTTTAGAAGATCATATCAGCAGCAGTTTAAGTGCAGAATAAGCTTAGAGATCATCTGAGGAGGAAGGACAATGCCACAGCTATACCTTCATCTGAGGAGGAGTTCATCTTGCCGGCGTCAGCTCAGTCACAGAGCACAGTCAGAGGCTCAGAACACAGGGCGGCGGCAGCTCACAACTCACAAGCAGCAGCAGCTCAGCAGAGCGGCGGCGGCTCAGTCAGAGAGCTGGGTGGCGGCGCAGGGAGGGCGGCGTCACGAGAGAAGGGTGCAGGAGGGCGGCGTCAGGAGAGAAGGGTGTGACCCGGTGGCCGGCGCTAGGGAGGTGCTCGGGCAGCGCAGGGAGGTGCTCGGGCGCTGCAGGGAGGGGCTCAGGCGGCGCAGGAGAGGGGCTCGGCCGGCGCAGGGGAAGGGCGTGGGCGGCGGCACCGACAGGAGCAGGAGAGGGGCTCGGCCAGGCAGGGGAACGGCGCGGGCGGCGCGCCGGCACCAAAAGGGAGCGAGCGACGCTGTGGAGGTCAGCGGCGACTGAGGAAACAGAGGCGCTAGAGGCTAAGTGTGCAAAAGTGAATAAGAGAAGGAACCCTAATGGGTTGGCCAGTTGGCCCAAAAAAATTTGCAAATCGTCCTGATCGCCAAAATCACTAGTCGCCCGATTAGTCGCCCTGATCGGACGACTAGTCGCACGACTAGTTTTCTAGTCGAGCAAATCGAGTCGGATGACCTGATCAGACTCCACTGAGCGATAAGGACGACTAATCGCGATTAGTCGTCCGATTTGAAAACACTGTATATTGCACCGGGACCTCTACTTGCACTAACCTACAAAGTGAGCCAATTTGCAAGATTGCCAAAATGAAACTTAAGGTCTCCGGTTATTGGATTTAAGTAGAACACACATAAATTAGAACGAACCACGGTACAATCCATTGTTATAAATGTGCTGGTGAGAAGAAAGTACACACCGTCTAGTAGGAAGCTGGCTCAACATGTCAATCAAAAACTCCATAAATCTCTCACAGTATAGGACACAAGAATCATCAACCTGCCCACTGATTGATTCATTCAACACAGATTCTTCACCACCATCTTGATGACTGGATATTATGACCTTTGAATCGAGAATCTACACAGTAGTTTCACGGGGAATCAAGCAAAATATACATCTAGCAACAACAAAATAGTGAAAACAGTTTTGAAGGTTCACCTTCAGGAATTCCTCAATAAGATTTCTAAGGAATTTATTCTCAAGCATTTCCGAAGGATTGGTTGGTTTTTCTGTCTTTTTCGCTTCTTTTGCTTCTCTTCTTTTTATTTTGGTCCACTTCTTAATCAATTCAGGGTTAAGGCAGAGTTCCATCTGTACATGTTTGAATGGAGATAAGAACCCAAACACGTAAAAAAATAAAAGAAGAATGTCCTTAACGGAAGAAAGCCTAGAGATACCTGAAGTCGTCCAAAAGAAAGAGTATGCCACAGTTTTAGGCTTACTAAATGAAGTATAGTCTCCCGAACTAGTTCATCCTCCAAACTCTGCAGCAAAGCATGATACATGGCCACTGTAAGAACTAAGTTTCCACACAGTGTGACAGACACAATAAACAGAACACGCAAAAATACGTCTTGCGTAACTAGTTTTAAAAGTCATAAGGGTGTGCTCTTGTAAATCTAAAAGAAATAATTGAATGTGTGGTACATAGATCAGTTCAACTAACTTAAATCAAAATTCAGGGCTAACTCTATGAAGTTCTATCTGGTCACTCTGGATGAACAGAAGTTATTAAACAATACATATTGGGGAAAGCGGAATCAGTGTGTGCTGCAAATAATTTTACAGAAGATAATGTAGTAATATGTACCTGAAATGCATTTATCATGAACAAGAGATAATTCGTTTTCTCTGCCATATCAAAGGTCCTTTCCTGCAAGATTATGTTGAAAGACAGGTTCACAATAAATATTGCATTTTCATAAGGAAAGCATCTGGAAGACTTAAGATTTGTATGGACATGAGCACATCAAATTCAGATTGGGACCCAAAATACTGAACTATTTGCCTCACGAGCAGTTCACATACAGAAAAATACAAATTTGTTAACAAAACGCAAGCAGCGAAACATAGTACCACTGATTCCCTTCAGCTATATGGCCCCGCATGAAATAAAAATCATATACGACTAGAGGCCTTAACATTCAAAGGGCTAGCACAAGAGAGTCTGAGAAAGAACTTTTGATCCACAAACTTTCGCATGAAGCTCAATGAAATAAACAGCAGATTGATGGATCAGTATAAGAAAAGAAGAGAATCAACTTCAACTTCCAGAGATCTCATGCTTCTGCAATACAATCAAAATACGCTCACTTACGCCACCAACTATAGTACCCCCAGGAACTACATCACAGAGCCCACTAATTGCAAAAATGAGTGACCTCATTACCTCCATGTAACTCTTTATTTCACACTCATGTTTAACTGAGTGTTAAAACACAACGCCCAGATTAACCAAGCTTCACCAAATACGTTATTCAATAGATGCACCAATCTCAATGCTATCATTCATTCATAGTTCACATGATGATTCGTTTTACTGAAACGAGAGTGCATAGATAAGTGCAGAAAAATCAACACGAACCTCTTCCTTGAGCTTAAGAACTCGCCACAGGAACCCTTTAAACGCATCCTTACGGTCATGGAAGCATGTCCATGCCGCGACATTCTCCCGGAACTGCACATAAGGCCCAAACCATGTCAGAAACCCTAAGGTAGCAGCGCGGGCTCCAGCCCGACTCCTGGGAGAGGCCTAACCTTCTCGTTAACCATGAGGATGATGGACATGACGTGCTCGAAGGAGGCCTCGGACGGGTCGAAGTGCGGCCAGAGGTAGTTCTCGAGGTACTGGCTGACCTCGAGGATCATGACGCGGTGCAGCGGCACTGTCTTCCGGCCCCGGCCCTCGACGCGGAGCTCGGTGGCGAAGATCTCCCTGACGAGGCCCGCGTCGAAGGCCGCCGCCGCGGCGGGGGTGCCCCAGTGCTCGGCGGCGACGCGGGTGAGGCGGTCCCGCTGGATGTCGAGGAGCGTGATGGAGGCGCCACCGGCGGGGGCGGCGGCGGCGGCCTTGTCGGGCACCCCCACCGCGGGGACGGGGGCGGCATCCGCGGGGAGTGGGTACTCCGCAGCGCGGGGATGCCGGAACTCGAACACGCCGGTGCCGTAGACCTTCGGCATGGCTGCGGGACACGGGATTTAGGGTTCAGACGGATGTGGCAGGTGAACGGGAGTGGTTCTGGAGGTGGCGGCGGCGGGGAGGAGAGGGGGTTCAGCCGGAGGCCGCCGCCATTGTTTTAGCTCGAGTGGCCGAATGCCGAGGACACCGGAGTCACTGCTTCGTTTAGCTAAAGCTAGGTCACCCGGTTGAGCAAATTGTTATTTTAGCATTCTTAATATGTAGCTTCGTTAAAATAGCATTTTTAAGATGGGCTTTGTTAAAATAAAATTCTTATCGTTGACGTACCGTCAAAATAGGATTTGAGTCTAATTAACCTCCTTTTAATATTTTTTCTGTTCTTTTCTTTTTATTAGACCAATGGAGTGATAATTATGCCATTATGATTTTTTCGCTCCTATTTTAGATCTCCTCCTGAGGATTTTTTTGCAGCAGCCGCCGCCTCCTACCCTTTACGTTGAAAGTTGGTGACGCGATGTATATGGCTTAGTAGCATGCATATGCAAGATCATCAATGGCCCATTGCCCGACCCTAGAAAGCTCAAACTTAACTCTTGTGTGTTCCTCTCTTGACATACCGTGACTGCAACTTGTTCAGATCTGTCGGATCTTTGTACCTGTTACTTAATCTGTCAGCACGCAAAGGCAACTAGCTAGTTCTGAAAAAATGATAAAGGGTTCATAGACCCGTATTAAACATTTTATTCAGAGCACTGCTTTGATCAAGAGCCCTATCAAGTTATTCTTGAACCCAGACTTAAGTCATCCGTTCATCTTTTGCGCCCATTTCTTACAACGATCATACAGCCCTTTCTCGCAATGTTCGATCGACTTATCTCCTGTCGTTTATATCAGTCGCACCATTGTTAGAGGATCACATAACACATGGGAGATCAAAATATTTTGCAATCTCTTTTGCTTCCTGGAGACAGCATGACTGCTGCTTTCACTTTCTCACTGTCGTCGTCCTGTGCCTCACCCCACCCGCCTAGGCGCCATAGCGAGGACCGAGCCTGCAGTCGCGCCATACCCAGCGCCCCAGTTTGCTAGCAATTTTGTAGATTTTACTGACAGTACTGTAACGAACAGTGGATGCATGCATACATGTGTGCTTCTAATCTTGCAGTCGATCGTTGGGTGTTCACCTTTTTCGTTGGCACGCAACACGCCATGCATGCTGCAAAGGATGAGCTAGTAGCAGCACATGCTGTGGATTTTTCTATTTTCATGGATAAAGACGTTGAAGTACAATCAAGGTTGTCTCAGCTATAATAATTTAGGTTGCAGTAAGGTGATTCGGTGTTGAAGTTCTTTATTGTATTGCCTCTTCATGTGTTGCACTAATCGTGGGGCGCATGGTGACCGGCTAGCAGGGGCGTGGTGCCTAGAGGGGGCGAGACAGGGGCGAGCCAACGAACACGGCGGGTGCTTGTCGGTGGGCTAGAGGCTATGGGGTGGCGGGGATGGGCGACCGAGTGCTGCTTGTCGGCGGCCTGGAGGCTACGGGGCGGCGGGGTCGTGACCACTGACAGGCACTTAGGGCGCGCCGGGGCCGAGACGGAGGGAGGAGGGCGGAGTAGCAACTGTGGGCGTCAGCTATGGCGCGGCGACCGGGTGCCCGCTCGGTCGATTCCTCTGGCGCACGGGCGGATCACGGCGGGGGCGACACTGTAGGAGGCGGCGGCGGCGGCTGAAAAAAATCATCGGGAGGAGATCCAGAATAGGAGCAAAAAAATCATAAGGGCATAATCTGTCACTCCATTGGTCTAATAAAAAAAGAATAGGAAAAATGTTAAAAAGAGGTTAATTATATGCAAATCCCATTTTCATGGTGCGTCAATAATAAGAATTCTATTTTAACAAAGCACATCTTAAGAGTGCTATTTTAACGAAGCTGCATATTAGGGATGCTAAAATAGTAATTTGCTCCAGCCTGTTGCCGCATTTTCGCACCAAGAGCCTTTCCCTTCATTTCAGTCAAGTTCCAAATAAATTTAGACTCAAAACTTCGTAGCACGTCTTTTTTTCAAGTGAGACTCTGTTTGATGTGTTTCGGTATTATAAAAACAGTTTTAACTCTGAATCATCTATGAAAACAGCTTTCCTAGATTATCCTGCTAAATTATTTTGCAAAACAGTTTATCATATTTTCTCTGAAATGGATGAAATGTGTCAAATGGTTATAATACACGCTTGCATTTGAGACTTATGTACATATAGGAAGTGCAAACGTTTATATGATTTTGGATACTTTTTGTTGAACCGTCATTCATATTCGGTATTGAATTCTCCAACATATCAGTGCACGTTAACAACTGAAGTAGAAAAGGTAGTCGAGTAAGGATACAAATTAACGCATATTTCATTGATCACAATGTTTCCTAGGTTATAAATTCGCTTAAAATTTTCTTTTCCCTTTCACTCCAGCATACTCTTCATTACTTTTTAACCAAGGAAACTGAAGAGAGAGAGATAATAATATGTCTGAACCACTACGACAGAAGGTGCAGTAGCCATGTGAGAAAGATGTGTGCTAATAAGCCTTACAAAATCCAAAAATTCGAGCAACATAAGCATCCCTTGATCAATAGTGCTTGGACAATGAGGCTCTTGCCGGCGTCATCCACCTCGCCCTTGAGGCCGAGCTAGGAGCTCGAAGATGAGGCTCTCGTCGCGGACGGGATCGACGAATGCCTCCTGGACTCCTGGTGGTGGACTTCACCGAGGTTGCTCACGTTCTGGCCATAACCAAAGGGAACGGGGACACAAACAGCGTCGCACGCCCACGAGCACGCGGAGAAAGGGCTGAAGGAAGAGGGTCATCGGTGGTGCCAGGGAGCGAAGGCTCCGTACCTAGAACCGGAGGGTAAGGTGGTGAAGATACGGGTGGCCGTTCTGGATTTCCTGAAAATTCAGGTACTCAAAGATCACTATCTAAAATTGTAACTAAATTATCGATTACCTGAAATTTCGGTACCTAAAAATTCAGGTTTGGATAATTCATATTAGCTAAACAATGACAGTGCAACTAAAAACATCTAAAAGTACAGCAGCCAAAACAGCAATAAAATCAATATTCCAGCAGGAGAACTAAAATTACAGCAATATTTCAGTAATAAATAAAATAGTTGCAAAATTACATCATTAAGAACATCTAAAAATAGATATTCAGATTTTTCTTCTTCCTGTCTTTTAAAATCTGACTAGCTAATTTTAAAAATATGACAATCTTCTCCATAAATCTATAAGCCGAAAGGTCATACTGTTACGCGAATAGCCATGGCCCAAACGCCAAATAAATTAAATCGTACTACTACAACAACAACAACAACCAAGCCTTTATTCCAAGCCTGTTGGGGTCGGCTAGACATGAAACCCAATATCAATGAAGTAAAAGAAAGGAAGAGTTATAAGAACAAGGAAAAAAGAAAAAAAGAAAAAAAAAAGAAAAAAAAGAAGAAAAAAAAGAGAAAAAAAAAAGAGAAAAAGGAAAAAGAAAAGAAAAAAGAAAAAAAGAAAAAGGAAAAGAAAAAGGGAAAAAAGAAAAAAGAAAAAAAAGACTACGATTCTGGCACATGGATTGCTACTTTACATGCGGTCCTATCATGAGCTAAGTCTCTGGATACATTCCAATCTCTCAAATCTCGTTTTACCGCCTCCTCCCAGGTCAACTTTGGTCGTCCTCTACCACTCCTAATATTTTCTCTATCTCTTAAAATCCCACTGTTAACCAGTGCTTCTAAAGGTCTCCGTTGGATATGTCCAAACCACCTAAGTCGATGTTGGACTAACTTCTCTTCAATCGGCGCCACCCCTACCATATCTCGAATCGCCTCATTCCTTATTCGGTCTCTTCTCGTGTGCCCGCACATCCACCGTAGCATGCGCATCTCTGCGACACTCATTTGTTGGACATGTTGCCGTTTAGTTGGCCAACATTCCGCCCCATAGAGCATCGCGGGTCTGATCACCGTCCTATAGAACTTCCCTTTTAGCTTTTGTGGGACTTTCCTATCACATAGGATTCCAGAGGCTTGTCGCTATTTCATCCACCCTACCTTGATCCTGTGGCAAACATCCTCATCAATATCGCCATTGCTTTGTAACATTGATCCTGAGTATCGGAAAGAGTCCCTTCTAAGTACTATTTGTCCTTGTAGACTAACATTTCCCTCTTCACGACCAACACCACTAAAGTCACACCTCATATACTCGGTTTTGGTCCTACTAAGTCTAAACCCCTTGGACTCTAAGGTTTGTCTCCATAACTCTAATTTCTTATCAACACCATCTCTAGTTACATCTACAAGCACTACATCATTAGTAAAGAGCATGCACCAAGGGATATCCCCTTGTATATCCTTCGACACCTCATCCATCACCAAGGAAAAGATGTATGGGCTCAAAGCTGATCCTTGCTGTAGTCCTACCGTGATAGGAAATGCATCAGTCTCACTATCACTTATGCGCACACTTGTCCTAACATTATTGTACATATCCTTGATAAGGGTAATGTACTTTGTTGGCACTTTATATTTCTCTAGTGCCCACCACATGACTGACCTTGGTATCTTGTCGTACGCCTTCTCCAAGTCGATGAACACTATATGCAAGTCCTTCTTCTACTCCCTATATCTCTCCATAAGCTGACGAAGCAAGAAAATCGCCTCCATTGTAGACCTCCCACGCATAAAACCAAACTGGTTTTTAGTGACATTGGTCACTTTCCTCAGGCGGTGTTCAATCACTCTCTCCCAAAGCTTCATAGTATGACTCATAAGCTTAATGCCTCGATAATTAGTACAACTTTGAATATCTCCTTTATTTTTGAAGATAGGTACTAATATACTTTTCCTTCATTCTTCAGACATCTTGTTTGACCGAAAAATGTGGTTGAATAGCTTTGTGAGCCATACTATTGCCATGTCCCCAAGACATCTCCACACCTCAATAGGGACATCGTCAGGGCCGAGGGCCTTTCCTCCTTTCATCCTTTTTAAGGCCTCCTTAACCTCAAACTCTTGTATCCTCCGCACGAATCGCCTGTTGGAGTCATCAAAGGAGTCATCCAACTCAACCATAGTGCTCCCATTCCCATCATTGAATAGCCCATTAAAGTAATCACGCCATCTATTCTTAATCTCTTCATCCTTCACTAGAATGCGGTCAGTCTCATCTTTGATGCATTTAACTTGATTGAGATCCCTCATCTTTCTCTCGCGGATTTTTGCTACCTTGTATATGTCCTTTTCACCTTCTTTTATATCTAGTCTCTCATATAACTTATCATAGGCCTGTCCTCTTGCCTTACTCACAGCCCGCTTTGCATTCTTCTTAGCCTCTTTGTACTTAAGCATGTTGTTTTTGCTTCTATCATTATGCCAACTCTTGTAACACTCCTTCTTCTCCTTAATGGACTTTTGTACATCCTCATTCCACCACTAAGTGTCTTTATCTACAAATTTCTTTCCCTTTGTCACACCGAACACCTCACTAGCTACCTTCCTAATGCAAGTTGCCATCTTCATCCACATACTATCTGCATCTCCATTTTCTGCCCAGGGTCCTTCTGTGATCACCCTATTTTTAAAGGATTCTTGTGATTCTCCCTTCAACTTCTACCACTTTGTTCTTGTGATTTTGATACCTTTGTCCCGCAAAGAGCATGTGTGGAAGCGAAAGTCAGCTACCACAAGCTTATGTTGTGTCACAAGACACTCCCCCGGGATCACCTTACAATCTAGTCACTCCCGTCTATCCTTTCTCCTAGTGAGGACAAAGTCAATCTGGCTAGAGTGTTGGGCACTATTAAAGGTCACTAGGTGAGATTGTCTCTTACTAAAGAGGGTGTTAGCTATCAACAGATCATAGGCTACGGCAAAGTCTAGGATGTCCTTACCCTCTTGATTTCTATCGCCGCATCCAAAACCTCCATGTACTCCCTCAAATCCTAGGTTAGTTGCACCCACATGACCATTGAGATCTCCCCCTATGAGGAGTTTCTCGGTTATCGGTACACTACTAACCATATCCTCCAAGTCCTCCTAAAATTGCTTCTTAGCACTCATGTTGAGCCCAACTTGTGGGGCATAAGCACTAATGACGTTCAAGACAATGTCCCTAATTACTATCTTGATTAAGATGATACTATCCCCTCGTCTTCGAACATCCACTACTCCATCCTTAAGACTCTTATCTATTAGAACACCTACGCCATTCCTAGTCCCAGCCGAACCAGAATACCAAAGCTTGAAACCGGTATTCTCGACTTCTCTCGCCTTTTGACCCGCCCATCTAGTCTCTTGTACACAAAGGATATTTACTCGTCTCCTAATGGCAACATCTACTAACTCACGTAGCTTCCCCGTCAAGGATCCTACATTCCAACTACCCACCCGAAATCTATGTTCCTCGGCTAGCTTCCTTACGCTTTGCACCCGTCGAGTAAGATGCAAAGACCCTTGCTCACTTATCACTACATCCGGGCGATGATGTAGCGCGCCACTAAGGTGGTGGCGATCCGGCCCTTGCTCATTTAACACCATATCCGGGTTCCGATATGGCGTGCCACTAAGGCGGTGGCGACCCGGCCCTTGCCCACTTAACACCATACCCGGGTTTCGATATGGCGCGTCGCTAAGAGGGTTACGCCCCAACGAATTTCTATTGGGTTTTATTTCCATGAGAATGGCTAAGTGTAAGTTGTTGGCTCGCCAAACCTATCACAACCTCCTCCTCCTTTACCCGGGCTTGGGACCGGCTATGTCATTACAACATAGATCATACTACCTGAAAAATAATTTTGGATTTCAATTTTCAGATTTTTTAATTTGATTTCGTGTTTTTTCGTCTATGTTATTCTGGTTCGAGTTTTGTGCCCATCTCTAAGTGGAGATGGCGAATATTTGGAGGTTCGGAGCTAGTCTTCCACTATGGGGTATATCAAAGCGTTGCTGTATTTTGGGCCGGTTCTGACTTAATCTGAGGCCTGGTCTGGCAATATTTGGATTAGGCCCATGGGCTGCTCGTTCCAGTTTAGTGTCCCCGCTAATTGAGTTGAGAAGCGCGTGAAAAAAAATCAAGAGCCTGCCTGCTCTTCCCTAGAGGACGGATCCGGCCTATGCATCGCAGCCGGACTGTGTGTTGTCATTTGTTATATGTGGCGTTATTTGATTGGATCTAGATAGCACGCGG
The DNA here is from genome assembly GCA_030760725.1 of Neostapfia colusana. Classification (NCBI taxonomy): domain Eukaryota; kingdom Viridiplantae; phylum Streptophyta; class Magnoliopsida; order Poales; family Poaceae; genus Neostapfia; species Neostapfia colusana. Next base: position 71,775,061 of record JASWHV010000015.1, read on the forward strand.
ACCAGCCATCCGTATCTCTTACGTAACGAGGTTAACATAGGAACATGCAACTAGGTGCTGACAAACTTGTCGCGAGATCTTTGGAGCTTCATGATGTGCTGACAAACATACGGTGTTTTGGCACTACAGAAAATAACCAATTGAGTAAACGGCGCCATGTTTTTTTTACAAAATAATAATAATAATAAGAGGATGAGTGGAGGAAGTTGCATATATATCTTTTTAGATAATGGAGGAAGTTATAAATACAAATCCTCTTGTTAGAAGTAGGCGAAGGATATTGTTCAGTGAGGAAATATAAGTTAACAGTAGATCCAGTTCAAATGTTAAAAATGTAGCGGTGCGCATGCAAGACTTTTGCATTTGAGAAAGGGCGGTATCTACACTTCCAAGTGACTTTTTAGTTCCACATATAAGTTAGAGTACCAATAAGCAAGGGCCCGAAGAGTTGCAAGCCTTCTATCCAAATAACTGGAAAACAAAATCTTTCACTCTTATGCATTACATATCATGTACTTAATGGAGCCCACAACGGCTATTCGTTCCTTTTTATTTGATGTTAGTTAGTTTATTTTTAAACTAACCAGCATCAAATAAAAATAAACGAAGAGAGTATCAGCCAACATATGATTCAATGTTACATTGAGGAGAGAGAAGGAGATGGGCGAATGTAAGTGAACAATCAACTTTATGTCTGGGGATGATGCTATGAGGACCGATCCACAAGTGTGATGAGCCTTTCAACCTCAACAAGCCTTATAAAACTAAAGTGGGTGGCGCTGTTCAATATAGGTGGATGTACCACATTGAAAGAGCACTCAGGTGTCTTAAACTAATGGTTCGCAATAGAGCAAGGGTTGAAGGATGCATCACCGAAGCATTTACATTTCAGGAGATAGGCTACTTCTCAAGTGTTTAGTTTGTAGAGGAACACAATGTTAATTTTTCTACGTTGCGTTATAATGTCAATGAAGCACCCCTTATAGTGACCTCTCTATTTTTTAAACGAGAGGCACCACCGTTGGTAGTAGCATGAGCTACTACGCCACAACAGAAGAAAAGACGGGTGCTTTGCTCTATATGTACGCTAATATGGACGGAATGGATAGATATTTTCAGTAAGTGTTTGTTCACCATATATACTAGTTGGTACTAGTTTACCATACATATATTCTAATCGTTATTTTTCATTATATATATTTGATCACCAAAATTGAAAATCTAAGCATGAAACTACAAGAAAGAAAGTAGAAACGATGCGACATTATGATCTAAATGGCGGGCCTAATTTTCAATCTTGGTTTAGAGATCATGTAACGTTTTGTTGTCTTTATTCTCATATGACTTACGAGTATTGCACGATATAGTCTTTTAACGTCTATATTTTGGACAGTGTAAAAAAGATGCATGTGTCCATGAGGACTTGTGTCAGCTGTCCTGCGGATCCATTAAAGTTAGAAGCTACGGTCGATACGACGTCAATGGTTTCTGATTCTGTTCAACTAAATTTGAAGCTCTTCGTGCTCTCGCGGCAACTTTTAATACCGGTGTTGTTACTACGGCTGTTATCGCCCAAGGCAGGAAACTAATTATTATGGGATAATTAAAAAATTCTTGAACTCAGTTTTGTCGGGAATAAGGAGCTTAAAGTAGTTTTCTTTGACTACGAATGGTTTGACAACAATAATGGAGCTCGACATAACCAATTTGGCATGATGGACGTCAAACACAACGAAAGGCTACGAGGCCACGACACCTTTCTCCTTGCATATCAAGTCCAGTAGTTGTATTATTTACATTATCAATGCAAAAATCTACATGCTTGGTGGGTTGTACACAAGTTGAATCCTCGTGAGCAGTTATATACACCAGATGATGCTGGGTACCAAGATAGTTTGTTGTCGTTGAATGTTAAGAATGATGAGGTTTACCAAGAACAAGATTTGTCAGACTCTTTTATCATTGAACCTGGTCTAGGCCTCTATGAGTTAGTTGGAGATGGTCAATATTTATAAACTCGTGAAATGCAAAAACAAAAACGAAAAAACAATCACGATAGAAGATCGGTGGTCCGGATTAAGGAGTTGAGTTCATGGTCGTGATACTGGTGAATTTTGAAACGGATTTCAAGTAACGTTTCTTTTCTCTCTTCTTTCGTTTTATATATTTTCCTTTACATTCATTATCAATTTTTTTCATTTCAATAGGATGTCGTCGAGCAGTGGTGGAGGAACGGGAAAGGCGAGGAGTGTAGTTAGAGGTTTCGTGCTTAAAGCAGTTGACGTCTTTTAGGGCAGTATGTCTAACATGCTTTCTGCTAGACAGACTGCTTTGATGAGTCAGCTACCGGAGCTGAGAGGCGCAGCAGTCGCCTTACAACGGTTAGACGAGGTAAATAACATTTTGTAAATCTTATAATGTCAATAGTTACTTCATTCATTTACATTATGATTCTTTTAAATTATCAGAAGCCTCTACAGCCAGCACAGGCTAACCACCCTTCGGGGTCGGGTAGCCAGTCTTTGGACCCACCTATGGACCCGCTTCTTGACTCTTCCAGTGACCACCCCTCTGGGTCACCTGAAGTCGAGCCACCTTAGAGGCGTCGGACTAGGAGGAGTCACTATGTGGCTCCTCCTCTAGCTCCTGCAAACCTTGATGACCAGATAGTTATTCGTCTGCTTGACGATATGTAAGTAAATCTCTAACTCTTCGATTTAGATTATTTTAGTGCCATGGATGTATTGGTTTATCATTCTCTATCAGGTCTTAGTACGATGACTCGTTCACGGGTCAAGGACGCCACACGCGGGTGAACATTGTCCTCGGGCGGCTTATCCGTTTGCACTACCCCAATGTAGTGAACGGTGTCCCCGCCACGTCGTGGGACAATTACGCCACCGCCCAACACATTGCTCACGGCAACCACCAGGAGGTTGTGTGGTCCGACTTCATGGTAAGCATGAAATATATATTTCTGTACTACAAGTCTATAATATGGTCAATACCAATGATATATAAATATGTTTATCAAGGCACAATACCGTTTGGAGGACAAGCCCGAGATGGACTACGCCAGAGTTGTGTTCCAGAAGAACGCCCGGAATCTCGTTACGCAGTCGCTATCGAACGCAAGAATTCAAGCGACGAGCGCGTACATGAAGTTGCACCCGGAAGAGGGTGATCTGGGGGCATTCAGGAACGTGGCTCCCAGGTACTTGACGGCGGAGCAGTACGTAAAGGTAAGTTTTAAAATATTTATTTAAAATGTGGAAGAAGCAAAATCGGTAAAATGTCTATAATCTAGTTAGACAGGTTTACGGAGGACTACCATGCCCTGTGTGCTCTGTGGGCGAGTGAGGGGTTTTAGGAAGTTTCTAAGACCCGCTCACAGAGCATAGGAACGGATGGGAAGCACACGTTTGGTGCGGACGGGTGCTTACATCTGGCTAAATGCATGGTAATTGTGATTACTATTGTTTTCAAATATGTTTAAATTATTGATTGTACTAACACATATATATATATATATATATATATAAAAGCGCGAGAGCGGTCAGAAGCTGACTTAGATTCAGGTCTGGAAGAGGGGTCACAAGGGAAGTGACCTGTCACAGCCTGACCAGTTGTGTTCTCAGGCGGCGTCAGACGCGCTGGTGAGTTGTTTTGTATTTGTATTGAGTTTTTCTAAATAGTTTTGATGATATTATTTTTTCGTCTTTGTAGGCCAGGTATGGGCAGGAGGTGGAGCGGCTTCACGGTGAAGGCTTCGATTGGCAGAGCGCGCCAATCACTCCAGAAGCCACATATGCAACCGGAGTCGGGAAACCTCACGGACGGTGAGTTCTCTTATTTTTTTAATGTCAATGAATTTGATATACGGAAATTTAATAATCTTTCTTCTTTTATAGGTTCGCCATATTCGATGGAGTTGTCAACTCGAGAGAGACACGACCTTCCTCAAATGGCTCTTCATCACAACAGACAGTACCGAGGCAGCTAGCTCCCTGGAGCTCCAAAGTGTCCAGGAGGACCTCCGTCTAGAAAGGGAGCGTCAAGCCGCGGAAAAGAGGGCTCGAGATGAGTATCAAGTCTCGTTCATGCTACAGATGCATGCAGCAATGCAGGTATGAACTGGTCGTTTTACTTAATATTTCTAACATATCAATGATTGTTATGTGATAATGTTTTGTGTTCATAGGCTATGGCGGCAGGTCAGCCGACCGTCTTCCCACAGTGGCAGCCCCCATAGGAGCCACAAGCCCCGTTTACTCGAGCAGAGGTACAAATTTACTCAAACTTCACAACGTAGACATATTTTATAAATTTAACCAAGTTTCTTGGAATATCACCAAACTTAGTCAAATATAGACAAATCTAGTTTAACTTGATCAATTATAGGTTATAGTAACTTAACTTAGGAAAACATGCATTTTAAACTAATAACTTGTCTAACTACACTTCTACATAACAGTGCTCCGCGACTTAGGCTCACACGCCATCGCCGTAGCTACCGGGAGGACGAAGGCTCGAGGACGACTTCCCGGGTTCTAGAGGTAGCACACGTGATATTGTGTAGTGTGGTGTGTGTGTCTAGTGTTGATAAATGACAGTTATGTTTATAATGTTTTGACTGCCTGTGTGAGCTGGCCATCAAACCAGGGCTGGCCTCGAAGCCAGGACATAATTTTCTTATTTTAAAAAATATTACCAAACTTATTTACGACGGTTTTCTGGTCACGACCTTCGTAAATAAGCCAACATAATTTACTACGGCCTGCCCTGTCGCCTATAGTATCAAACTTATTCACGACGGCCCCGTCGTGAATAAATGCCCCGCATCACGTGGCAGCCGGGGATCTTATTCGTGACGGGATTATTTAGCCGCTGCAAATAAGCTTATTCAAAACGGGTGCCGTCATTAAAAGTCTTATTTACGACTAATTATCGATGACGTTCAAAAATCATCGTGAATAAGCCTTCTCCGTCGTGAATAACTTATTCACGATGATTTACCTTTATTAACGACAGTTTCTAGCCGTCGTTAATTTTTTATATTGGTCTAGTGTGCGCGCGCTTTGCAAGTGTCCGAGCAAAATGGTGGTGCGGAGGCAAAGAGTCCATTGATGGTGTCATCGTCGGTGGAGGTCTTGTAGCAAAGATGGGTCGAAGGAAGTAGAAAGGAAGCAGCTATCCAGAGCATGGGGAGGAGCAAGGGAGCGGCAGCGCTCGGCGATGAGTTCTTGTGGTCGAGGAAGCACTTCGGCAAGGGGCTTGGCCTTTGAGGTGAGTATGGGAAGGGCGGTGGGCTCGACGGAGGTGGTGGAGGAGGCCTTGATGGCAGATTAGACGACAACTGCGGGCTCGATGGAGGAATCTGCAGGGGAGAAGTTTGTGACAGGAAGAGGAGAAGAGAAGGAAACAGAGCAGATGAGGGAGAGAGAAAAGGAAATAGGATAAGGAAAAAGGAGAAAAAAAGAAAAGAGGGGGAAATTGGAAAATAAAAGGAGAGGAAAAGTTGTAAGAAAGGAAAATATGAGGAAAAATGAAAAATAAAATGAAAATGTATTTGGTGTTTTTTGTAAATTGTAAATGTAATATTAGTGAAATACAAATAGGTGTATGATATGATATAAATTATAAGGTAACTGTATGATGTAATATAAAATATGAGGTAGGTTATATAGAGGTTGGATTTAGATATTTACGAGTGCAGAGAACTGAACTGTAAAGCTGAGAATCTTTTAGAGTTCACTATAAAAGTCTGAGAATATTCTTTTAGAGGTCCGATATAGAGGTCTACAAGTGTGATCGACCTTATCTACTTGGTTTGGCGGCATCAGTCCCGATCGCCCGCGCACAAGAGAGATGCCCACACCACATCAACTTTTTTTTAAAAAAAAAGCAAAGCCCCTACCCCTTGGCTAACCTTTTGTACCTCCATGTCCGGCTCTGGTTGGTGGCCCCTTTACTTGTCGGGCCTTTTCCCGGTGTACGTGTTGCACTCCCTCTTGCTAGGACGACGACGAGGACCCGAGTGGAGTCCATCTCGTCCTACTCCGGCGCGACCTTGTATTTACTTGACGGGGACTGTAATGCCGCTGCCTAGCTCGATCTCTTCATAGCTGCCTTCAACAATGGCTTCGTCTTCTTCCTACCTACCGTAGCCAGCTATATAGCTAGCTCCATTACCACAGCTAGTCAGTGGGCGCGCGATGTCGCTGACCGGCAGTCAGCAGCACAGCTATAAATCGAGCAAAGCCCAAGGACTTGTGAGCACTACAGCAATATGACTCACTTACGACAGCCAACGTCATAGTTAGCTTATTACGATGGTTTACGCCTAATTACGATGGTTTGTAGACATCATCAGGATTTGGTCGTAAGTTATGTTACTTACGACGGCTACTGTCGTAAGTTACGCAACTTACGACGGCGGCGCGCAGCCGTCGTATGTAAGCGCCTGGGCCACGTGGTGGGCTGGGCCTTACGACTTACGATGGCTTGAACCCGGCCGTCATAAGTTACTTGGGCTTACTTATGACGACTACAGTAGTCGTCATAAGTTATGATTTCAATTTAGAAAAAAAAAATAGAATCTAGCTGCCCTGGCAGCAGCCGAGACAAATCACACAGTTATATAACACAGACAAACAACATAATACACAATCGACGGTTCATTCATAAAATCCAAAGAAATCTAAAAACACCTAATGGCTACAAACTCTCCTCACGACTACCTCCAGAGCCATGAACGTCATCTTCGCGCGTCCCTCCCGATGTCAGTAGCTGTGGAGATGGAGTTTGCGCCTCCGTTTGTGAACCCTGCAAAGTAAATAAAAGTTAGACATGTCTCTCCCTTCCTATTCCTCTCTTTCCCCCTCTCTCTCTCCCTCTTACCACCCCCTCTTTCTCTCGCTCTTGTTGTCCCTCGCCCCATCCGCCACTCCCTTCACTCCCTCTCTCCCTCATTCTCTCTCTCTATTTCACTCTCAGTACTCCTCTTTCACTCTCTCTCTCGCTCTCGTTGTACCTCGCCCCATCCGCCTCTCCCTTCTCTCTCTCCCTAGTTGTCTCTCTCGCTCTCGTTGTCCCTCTCCCCATTCCCCTCTCCCTTCTCTCTCTCTATTTCCCTCTCTCTACTCCTCTTTCACTCTCTCCCCATCTCTCTCTCTTTCACTATCTCTCCCCCTCTCTCTACCCTCTTCCACTCTCTCTCTTTCTCTCTCTCTCTCCCTCTCTCTCTTTCTTCACCCCCGCCCTCTCTCCCCCTCTCCCCATCCCTCTATCTCTTTCCCTATCTCTCCCTCTCCCCATACCTCTATCTCTTTCACTATCTCTCCCCCTCTCTTTATCTCTTTATCTCCATCCCTGCATTAAATGGTATTAAAGATTTACACAGTGTCAGGGGTATCTGTGCTCGGGGCGGCTGTGATGAGGGCGCCTGTGGTGGCTGCGGCTTGTCATTGCAACATATTAGAACACATGTTTATTCTTGAAATGCTAAAAGTTTTGAAATACAGTAATTTAAATTACTTACTTCCACCGCTGCCTGCATCTAGGCCATGAGGTTAGCCTGGAACTCCTGGACAACTCTCGTTCTGTCGAGCTCCTCTTGGGTCCGCGCAAGCCTATCCTCCATGGCACAGAATTCCATGTCCCTCTGCGAGAGACGGCCACTCGACGACCCAACGGACGAGGCCTCCATTGATGGAGTGCCTCTCGAATGTCGCTCGCCCTCGAGTCATACAACTCTATCGAAAATGGCAAACCTACAAAAGATGGAAAAATAATAAGTAGAAGAAGGAAGTTTAAAAAATGAAACAGTTGACCAACTCACCGTCCATGGGCCTTCCTGTCGCCTCTTACGTAGACGGCTCTAGGATAGATTGGCGCGTTTTCCCAATCGTAGCCTTCGTCGTGTATCTTCTTCACCTCCTGCGCATACTTTTCCTAAAAAACAAAGAAATGATGCAAGCGTGTCAGTACTAGTATTATTTATAATTAAATTGATGAATTTTGAAAACTTACCAGTCGGTCGGCTGCGACCTGACTACACTGCCCAGGCTGGGAAGGGTCACTCCCCCTGTGACCTCTCTTCTAAGCCTCGGTCGGTGTCGGCTCGTGACCGGTCTCTCGCTCCTGTAGATACGTGTTAGTTGAAGAAATATATTATGAGCACATAAAAGAAATTAAAATATACTTACCATGCATTTAGCCATACGCATGTAGCCATCACCGCCGTAGTTGTGCTGGTCGTTTGTTCCTCTGCATGCTTGTGCCCTCGTGGACTTACTGATGAAGTCCTGGCTAGCCCAGTACCGATAAAGAGGTCGGTACGCATCGGGTTGGCTCTCTTACAAGCTAATACTAACCAACACATATTTAGTATTTCATCAATATTGTTAACATAAGTAATTATTGAAAATAGTTAACAATAATAACTTACATCCGCCTATTGCTCCTCGGTCAAGTATGTGTCGGAGTCCTTCCTAAACGGACCCCCTTGCTGCTGCTACTGATGCCGCTTGTTGTACTCGTTGATGGCCTAGATGCGGGCGTACGGCAACGCCTGCACCATGACCTTCCGACCATTGTTGTGGAACACAACTAAGAAGATAAAATTTTGATTAATTAGCATTAACAATTTAAATTAGTGAAAATACAAACATTTAAGCATACCATAAAATCATTCCACACGGCCCCCTGATGGGTAACTGAATCTCGTGAGTGACACAAGCGTAGTCGTCCCATGACAAAGCAGGGACACCGTCGATGACACCGGGATAGTGCAACCGCACTAAAGCCCCGATGACACTGTTAACCTACCTATGGTGTACCTGGCCTGCGAACCAACAGTCGTGACAAAATTGTAAAATTTGTTAACTTATTATGTATTGGCAGACAACATCTACTATTTAATACTATATAATTTGTTTACCTGTCTCCGATTGGACAAATGGTGATACGCTCATGAGGAATAGGAGGACGAGCAACAAAGTGGGTCCTCCTCGTCCGTCGCCTCTTCGGTGGCACCACGTCCGGTGACCCGGACGGCTGGTCACCACTGGAGCTCGAAGGATCCACGCTCACCGGCTCCGAGGGCTACGTAGCTGGCTCCGAGGGTTGCGTAGCCGGCTCCGAGGGCTAGGCAACCCCAACCTCTAGCTCTGACTCAAAATACTCTAAGTCAGAATGCAAAAATAAATGATTCATAAGAAAAAATAATTGATAAATGGAATTTCAAATAACGTGACTCGCAACTAAAATTTACCTCCGTGCGCTGAAAGGCCAGAACTCGGTCTGAAAAGTCTAGAAGGTGCCTCATCAGCTGAGAGCGTCTGCTCGCACCTGATGAGGTACCTGGTAAGACCAAGTCTCGGGTTGGGTGAGGAACCCTCTCACCCCCTTCCTCCCCTTTCCCTTTCCGTTTGACAAGACATCCTAATGTAAAAAGTAATTGATAAATATACTAAGATAATATACAAAATTCAAGATAAGTTGGTGAAGAAAACATTACTTAATCAATTTCAAAGTTTATCAACGACATGATCATGTACCCTACTCCTTAAACCAGACCATCGATCTTTTTTCTCTGAGAGTCTGGACTAGATTTTGTTTTCATTTTCGTTTCTGCGTATTATAAGTCACGACATCTTGAGCGTCTCCAACCAAGTCATTGAGTCCTACACCAGACTCGATGATAAACGAGTCTAGAAACTCTTCTTCTTGTTAAACCTCATCAACTTCATTAGTATCATGGTATACATCATCTACTAGAGTGTACAACTGCTTACGAGGATTCACTTATGTACCACCCACCAAGCATCAAGTTTTTTGCATGGATAAGGTAGGTAATATACTTGCTCCACTTGGTGAGCAAGAATAAATGAATCGTATCCTCGTAGTCGTTCCTTGTGTTTGACTTCCACCATGACAAATTAATTTTCTCGAATTCCGTAATTGTTATCAAACCAATCACAGTCAAAGAATACTGTTCGAAGATCCGTATTACCGATGAAAGTAAATTCAATTTTTTTTAATGATCCATAGTAATTAGTTTCACCTCCTTGAGAGTCGATTGCCCTCGTCATAACTCTGGTATTTGATGTTGCCACGAGTGGACGATAAGATTCAAATTGAGTTGTACGGAATCGGAAGTTATTGACGTCATATCGACCGTAACTTATAACTTTAACCAATCCATAGGATAGTTGTCACAAGTCTTCATGGATGTTGGCATCTTTCTGCACCGTCCAAAATATGAAGTTATAAGAAAACTTTGTAAATACTCGTAAGTTATAAGAAAAATTTGTAAATACTTGTAAGTTATAAGAAAAATTTGTAAATACTAGGAAGTTATAAGAAAATGTTACATGATCACGAGACCAGGATAGGAAGTTAGGTCTTTCGTTTATTCCATCTCGTCGCATCGCTTCTACTTGTTTGCTCGTAGGTTTATGTTTATGTGTTCAATTCTGTTTGTGAAACTCTCTGTATGAAAAGAAAAATATTAGAACAGATCTGTTCCATTTATGATGGAGTATCATAAATGTTGGACAAACACTTACTCAAAATATTTGTCCATCTCATCTATATTAGCGTATATGTAGAGGAAAGCAATATTCATTTCTTCTACGGTAGAGTTGTAGGAATTGCAACTACCAAATTAGTGCCTCTTGTTGCAAAAATGGAGAGATAGCTACAAGGAGGTTGTTTATCCATATTATACCGCATTGTCGAAGTATTGATATTGTGTTCCTCTGCAAAGTAAACACTTAAAAAAATATCCTACTTCCTTAAGAATAAAAGTTTCGACGATGCACCCTTCTACCCTTACCCTATTACGAACCATTGGTTTCACATATTTTAGCGCCTTTTCAATATGATACATCCACCTATATTGCACGGGACCGCCCACTTTAGCTTCATATGGAAGATGAATAAGGAGATGTTGCATTGGATTGAAGAAGCCCGTAGGAAAAATCTTTTCCATCTTACATAATAATATCAATATCTTCTTATTCAACTTACTCATCATCTCTATCATGATTTCTTTAGCACAAAGCTGTCTATAGAAGTGACTAAGCTCGGCTAGCACCTTCCACACCACATCATCAAAATAGCCCCGAAATATAACAGGTAGAAGTCTTTCCATAATTATGTGACAATCATGACTCTTCAACCCAGTGAGTTTTTCCGTTTTCACATTCACAGCTCGTTTCAGACTAGCTGCGTAACCGTGTTCGTATTTCAAACTTTTAAACCATTCGAGGAATTCTTTCTTTTCTTTGGGTCGAAGACAGAAGGAAGCACGTGGTTTATCACCACTTTCAGAAAGCTCAAGAGTTGGACGGTTACAAACCTCAGCCTGATCCTTACGAGCCTTTATATTGTATTTGTTTTTGCCCGTCATGTTGTTGCATGTGCTTATGATACATTCCACCAGGTTACGCTCTTGATGCATGACATTAATGTTGTGCATTAGTATCAACGACTTCACATATGGTAGCTCCCATAATATACATATATGAGCCCAATTATGATCATCTCCGAAACCGAGAAAATATCTAGAACGATCTTTATCTCACAACAGTTTATCCAACTGTAAGGATCGAAACGCCCAAGAGGGGGGGGTGAATTGGGCTTTTTAAAATTTTAGAGCAATTTAAAACTTTAATGGTTGAAGCCCAATTCCTTATGCAAACTAACTACGCAAGCAAGAGTGTTAAGTGCGGAATAGTAAAAGCGTAATAGTAAGGGGTGAGGAGAAGAATGCAAACTCCCGCGGAGACTCGGAGACACGGCGATTTTTCCCGTGGTTCGGTAAGATCACAAAATCTTCCTACGTCCACGTTGTGGCACCCACCAAAGGGTATAGCCACTCCCAAGTCACCAAGACGAGGGAATCCACTATTCTTTCTCCGTTCGCCTTCACCGGCAAGGTGGAGCTCAAGCCTTGTACAACGGTGATCTTCCGGGCTTCCACAAACACCTTGGTAAGCTCCGGAGTGATCTCTTCTTCCTCCAACGTTTACAAGGTGAGAGAAGTCACCAAGACACTCTCTCTCACTAGCCTAGAGATTCCAATCACCAAGAATGGACGCACACAAGCTTCTCTCTCGCTAGATATAACCTATAGTTGGAGTACAAGAGGTTTTGAAGTGTGGAAGTGGTAGCTCTTGGTCTTGAATGCTTGAGAATGTCTAGAGAGGCTCTGGTGATCAAGACTTGTCGAAATGGCCGGTTGGAGGGGTATTTATAGTCAGCCCACACGAGATAGCCGTTGGAAAAGTGGGCAGACTTTTGTCAGTTAACATCGGATCCTCCGATGCACCCCTTTATATGATCATCGGTCGAATTCCAAATTAGCTGATGTCATGTGTCAGATGTGACCGTTGGATATAACCGTTGGATCTTTTAATCGACCGATGTTACTTTAACTCATCATCGGATGATCCGGTGAGTTGATCTTCAGAATTGGTTCAGAAATAATGTTTCGGTTGAAATTGACCGATGTTCTCTTACTTTATCATCGGATGATCCAGTGAGTTGATCTTCAGAATTACTCATAAATTATCCTTCTGTTGAAATCAACCGATGTGCCACTTCCTTCACATCGGATGATCCGGTGTGTACTGGGCTCTGAGGTCTTCTTCTTCTGCCAACTCAAATTCGACCGATGTAGTCATTTTGCAAGACATCGGACGATCCGGTGAATGCAACTTGTTTGTTTCGAGTTGTTTTGAGTTGGTCTTTTAGAATCTTCTTGAGTGACCTCTTTGACACTTGTTTGAAATGATATTACGATGAAGTGTGAGCTCCTTGTGTTGCCAATTTTGATAAAGTAGAGTCGTTGTATGATTTCTTCATTTAGTTTTCATGAGTATCGAATAACCCCTTAGAATGGATCGTTGAGGGGTCTCCATTTGTATCCAATGAGTAGTAGATGGTGTGAATAGATAGTTCATTTAATGTTTGATGTGATGTACGTGAAACCTTGCATCCACAAACTCATTAGTAATTACGAACAGTTGTCATTAATCACCGAAACCATATCTCACGGGGGCCTAGATGCTTTCAATCTCCCCCTTTTTGGTGATTGATGACAACACAACGAGTAGAGTATGAAATTAAAACGCAATGCTCAAAAAGGAAACATAACAAGTACAAATTGCAGCACAAGTGACTCGAAGGCTCAAATAATAATTAATAAAGCGTAAGAGCACAGAGTAGTACCCGGAGTACAATAATAGCAAATAATAATAATCTCCAATAAAGTAGCAAAAAGGGATAGACACTCCCCCTAGAACCAAGTACTCCCCCTAGAACTAAGCTAACCTCCCCTCTAACCTCCCCCTGACTCTAACTCTTCTCCCCCTTTGGCATCAAGGCACCAAAAAGGAAAGTCGAGTGACTACGACTCAGGCGCGCTCCTGGCGATGGTGAAGCGGTCGGCGTTGACGGTGCTGTCGCCGGAGCTGCTGGAGGTGGAGGTCGCTGGTGCTGGAGCTGGAGCGGGAGCTGGAGCTGGAGCTGGATCCGCTGAGACTGCTGGCGCTGGTGGAGGAGGTGCTGCCGGAAGGGGTGAGGACTGGAACGGCGTCGGCGGCAGTACTGGAGCTGGCGCCAGTGGCGGTGCACCTGGAACCTGACTGAGTCCTGAGTGCTGAGGTGGAAGAGCGACTCCTGTCTGCTGATAGAGGTTGGTGACCAACCCCAGGATGCCCAACAGCATCTGCTGAGTCTGCTGCTGCTGGTCCAGAGTGCGTCGCGTCATCTGATCGACAAGGTTGGTGAACCTGTCGGTGTCCTCTCGCCTCTGACGGGCGATCTCCAGCTGCATCTCCTGCTGCTGCCTCTGAAGCTCCTCCTGTCGAGCTGCCTGCTGCTCCTGCTGCTGAGCCATCCGCTGAAGTAAAGCAGTGAGCTCTCACGGCTGAGTCACCTGAGCCTTTGACACTGGAGGAGGTGAAGGTGGTGGAGCAGCTGAGCCTCCTGCCTCTGCGTCGTGCTGCCTCGGTGAGGGAGGAGCAGGAGGGAAGTACTCCTCGACACTGTCGCTGGTGTCGCTGTCCGACCATACGTGCTGTAGGTCTCCTCCCTGAGCCTCTGCCTGTGCCAGCTCTGCGTCCTCCTGAGTCAGCTCTGCCCAGTCCTCCTCGGAGAGTCTGGCTCGAACCTCACGCTCGACGGGACGGCCAAGGCGGCGGTCTCCCGGAGTGGGGACTCGGTAGTGGCTGAACCGGGTCACGTGCATCTCCGTCAGCTGAGAGACTCCTGGAGTGTCCTCTGGAACCAGCTGGTGAAGAAGGTGACAGATCCAGTGACCGAAGACCAGCTGTCGTAGCATCCCAACTCCATCGGTGATCACGTCCTCCATCTCGCAGATCAGAATGTCTACTATGTCGAACTCCATCCCGTTCATCACATAGAACAGGATGGTCTGCTGAAGGCTCGTGAATCCCTCCAAGTAGCCGGACCTCGGTAGCAGGGTACACCTGAGGACGTGGTGAACTGTCCGGACTGCTGGGGTGAGAAGCGCTGGCACCCTCGGCTGGTCAGGTGTGAACGGCTGTGTGAACAGACCTCTGATCTCCTCGAAGGGCGGTGCCACTCCTCCAGTCAGTGGCCTCCTCGGCGGGTCTGCGTCTCCGTAGACTATCTGGTGCAGGCACGTAGTGGAGAGCTCCACACCAAGCAGTCTGCCCAACAGGTCTCGAGATACGTCGTGGATCCGCCCCATGAACATGAAGTGAATCGAGCGACGGCCCTCAGAGACGTAGAGTGTCGCGTAGAACACTCTGACCCACTCCTCGACGTAAGCACTCCTCGGGTGTGAGAGCAAGTCCACCAGTCCTCTGTATCTCTCAAAAAGGGGCCTGATCCCGTGTCCTGCTGCCACTGCAAGCTGATCCCAGTCAATGCTGTTATGCTGGAATAGCTTGTGACCCCGACGCCTGTAAGTCTCGTACAAGGACGCCTGTGTCAGGGTCCAGAAGCGGGAGTCCACTCGAGCGTCCCTGGGCCGTGGAAACCACTCCTCAATCAATGCTGACCATCTGAGCTTCTTTAGTTGCCTTGCCTTCATCTTCCTGTAGTCAGTGAGTCTGACCTCTTCGGCAACTCGGACTGTAGTGTCCATCAGGTGGATGGCCCTTTCGGCCTCTCTGTCCTCGGCGCGGTCAGCCGCAGAGGGGCGCCGACTCGCCGTAGGAGTCTGTCCACCTCACCGAGTCCTCGGGGTGCGCCGGCGGATGAGAGGCGGCACCTCGGTCTCCTCCTCGTCGGAGCCCTCGGGAGGCACCGGCTGGATCGGAGGCTGCTCCTGCCTCTGCCGGGACTCGCGGATCCGTAAGGAACCGCGATGGCCGCGCTCACGTTCCTCGGCGGCGCGAGCGGCCAACTCCGCGCGACGCGCGTCCTTGGACATCTTGCGCTTCTTCGCGGCGGGCTCCTCAATAGCCTTGCCCTTTCCTTTGCGATCGCGACCCATCTTATCGACGAACGGCGAACCACGGCGAAACCCTAGCGGAAAGGGTGATGCGTGCCGGCGGCGAGTGGTGGAGGGGAGACAGCGAGAAAGGCACGGCGGTGCGGTGGAACAGCGGCGGCACGTTCGGGAGAGGCGGCGGCGCGGGCACGAATGGCGCCTAGGCGGCCGAACGGTGGCGGTGGCGGCCCCTGGGAGGAGGGGGCGGCGGCGCCTGGGAGGCGGCGGCGTGGGAGAGGCAGCGGCGGCTGGGAGGCGGCGCGTGCGGGAGGCGGCGTGCGCGGGAGAGGCGGCGGCGGCGACGGCGCCTGGGAGCCGGCGGCGGCGGCTGGGAAACGGCGCGGCGCGGGAGAGGTGGTGGCGGCGGTTGCTGGAAGGCGGCGGCGCAGGAGAGGCGGCGGCGGCGACGCCTGGGGGAGGGCAGCGGCGGCGGTGCTTGGGGGGCGTGAGGACGGCGGCGAGAGCGTCGGGCGGCGGCGGAGCTCGGGGAAAGGAAAAGAAAAAACGAAGGGCGGCCGAACCGCCTTTTAAACTGCACGGGCAAACCCTAGCCGCGCATAAAACACCGGATGAACCGATGATCATCGGAGGATGCATCGGTCGAGTTCAGCAGAGAGTTGTTCCAAAAACTCTCTTTGAACACCGGATGGACCGACGTTGAGGTGGCGATCATCGGTCGATTTCTGCAGGGCACCAGGAAAACTAAACACCGGATGCTCCGATGTCTTCTGAAATGAACTCATCGGTTGATTTGTGACATCTGACTTGAACTGAAGCACCAATTGATCCGATGATCTGCTGGCCCTGGCATCGGATAATCCGATGACTACAGAAAACCTAAGACTGCCCATATGTGTCCTTGGACTTAAACACAAAGATAAGGATGGGTCCTCGGACTTTTTGGGCAACTCCTAACCTCTAATATAAGGCTTTAAATATAGCGCCACATATTGGCTAAGCCCTTAAGCAAAGAGAACACACAAGGTTAGGAGTGAAACCATGAAAATGTAAGGCCCATGCTTTGTGAGCTAGAGTATAGAAAACTTCTATCTCTTTAAAGCATGTACCTTTAGAATTTTGTTCTATCCACATCATATGAGTTGAGATATTGCATTTTGAACAAGTCTCCTTCTCATGATGTGGGTTCCCCTTTGTGACAATCTACCGTATGCAATGCCAACCAAAATGATGCAAGATATTGAATGAGTGCAAGTCTATATGGCAGGAATCATGCAAGGCGTAATGTAAATCTATCTTGCCAAGTTTAAACCTGCCAAAGGCTTCCTCAGGAAAAGCTATTTCTAGCTTGCCCCTATCCTTTGGGAGTTAGACAAGACTTATTTGATATGCAACCTTACATGAACATGGCAACTTACATGACGTTAGATGCATCTAGCACATTTAATTCACTTCTTAGTCTAGAAAAAGTTTTCTCATCAAGTGGTTTAGTGAAGATATCCGCCAATTGTTCTTCAGATCTAACACCTTGCAAAGAGATGTCTCCTTTAGCCTCATGGTCCCGTAAGAAGTGATGGCGAATATCTATGTGCTTAGTGCGGGAGTGTTGAACGGGGTTTCTAGCTATCTTAACCGCACTTTCATTGTCACAAAGGAGAGGCACGCAATCAAACTTAATTCCAAAGTCCAAAAGGGTTTGCTTCATATATAGAATTTGAGCACAACATGCACCGACCGCTATATATTCTGCCTCCGCGGTGGACAAAGCCACGGAGTTTTGCTTTTTGCTCGACCAAGATACTAGGGAACGCCCAAGTAAGTGGCACCCACCGGAGGTACTCTTGCGATCCACACGGCATCCGGCAAAGTCCGAATCCGAGTAACCCAAGAGATAAAAACTAGCGTTCTTGGGGTACCACAAACCTACACTTGGGGTATGCTTGAGATACCTAAGTATCCTAAAGACGGCCTTACGATGCGATTCTTTAGGTGCCGCTTGAAAGCGAGCACACAAGCACACACTAAACATGATATCGGGCCTAGATGCGGTAAGATATAATAATGAACCAATCATGGAACGGTAATGAGATTGATCAATAGGTTTACCGTCCATGTCCGCGTCAAGATGACAATTTGTTGCCATTGGAGTACTTCTTGAGCTGCAATCTTCCATTTCAAACTTCTTCAAGAGGTCTTTGGTGTACTTTTCTTGGTAGATGAAAGTCCCCTCTTGAAGTTGCTTGATTTGGAATCCTAGGAAGAAATTGAGTTCTCCAATCATTGACATCTCGAACTCCCTAGACATCATGGTGCCAAACTCAAGACTAAGAGATTTGTTAGTTGAGCCAAAAATAATGTCATCAACGTAAATTTGACAAAGAAATAAATCCCCGTTGATGTCCTTGGTGAAAAGTGTGGTGTCCACCCTCCCGATCTTGAATCCTTGCATGACTAGGAAGTCCCTAAGACGTTCATACCATGCCCTAGGTGCTTGCTTGAGCCCGTAGAGCGCCTTGTGTAACCTATACACATGGTTAGGATTCCTCGGATCTTCAAACCCGGGAGGTTGCTCAACAAAAACAAGCTCGTTAATATAACCATTGAGGAAGGCACTTTTCACATCCATTTGATAAAGCATAATATTGTGATGTGAAGCAAAAGCAAGGAGTATGCGAATAGCTTCTAACCGTGCGACCGGGGCAAAGGTCTCTCCAAAATCTAGTCCTTCTACTTGTGAAAAACCCTTGGCCACAAGCCTTGCCTTGTTGCGGACCACCACGCCATTCTCGTCTTGCTTGTTGCGGTACACCCACTTTGTTCCGATGACGTTCTTGTTCTTGGGTCGCTCCTCCAATACCCAAACTTCATTTCGGGTGAAGTTGTTGAGTTCTTCTTGCATAGCCATCACCCAATTGGGATCTTGGAGTGCTTCCTCAATATTTGTGGGTTCTACACACGAAACAAAAGAGTAGTGCTCACAAAATGAAGCAACATGGCGAGAACGAGTACTTACACCCCGTGACGGACTTCCGATGATTTGATCCATCGGATGTGCCTTGGAGATGCGCCCATGCCTCATAAGAGGTTGTGAGGCACTTGGTGGTGGTGAGGCATCTTGCTCGTCTTGTGATTGGACTTGACCTTGGACTTCTTCTTCTTCTTGGTGTTGTGTGGCATGTGAATCTTGCATTGGCAATGGATCATTTTTCTCTTCTTCTTCATCAATTTGAGGCGCCATGGAGGTATTGATGTTGGAACTTGAGGCTCCCCCTTGATCATGGCTCTCCCCAACTTCGGGCTTGATGTCTCCTATGGTCATGTTCTTCATAGCTTCTCGTAGAGGCTCATCATCTATATCATCATGACCAAAACTCTCCTCTTAGGAGCCATTAGTCTCATCAAACTCAACATCACAGCTTTCTTCAACTAACCCGGAGGTTTGGTTGAATACTCGATATGCTTTTGAGTTTGACGCATAACCTAGAAAGATGCCAACATCACACCTTCTTTCAAACTTACCGAGCCTTTTCTTGCGGTAGATGTAGCACTTGCACCCGAAGACTCGGAAGTAGGAGATGTTGGGCTTTCTCCCAATGAGGAGCTCATATGGGGTCTTTTGAAGTAGTCGATGAAGGTAGATCCTATTTGCGGCATGGCACGCCGTGTTGATTGCTTCGGCCCAAAACTTTTCCGACGTGCCATAGTCATTAAGCATTGCTCTTGCAAGGGTGATGAGAGTCTTGTTCTTCCTTTCAACGACACCATTTTGTTGAGGGGTGTATGTGGCCGAAAACTCGTGCTTCACGCCTTCACGATCACACCACTCCCCAATGTTGTAGTTCTTGAACTCGGTGCCGTTGTCACTCCGGATCTTGATGATAGGAAGTTGAAATTCCCTTTGCGCTTGTTTAGCGAAGGTCTTGAAGATTTCTGGAGTTTCACCCTTGTCACCTAGAAACAGTGTCCAAGCATACCGAGAGTAGTCATCAACAATGACAAGACAATAAAGGTTACCGCCAAGGCTTTGGTATGTGGACGGTCCGAAGAGGTCCATGTGAAGTAGTTCAAGTGGCTTGGAGGTTGACACCATTGTCTTCATCGGATGGTGTGAGGCAACTTGCTTCTCGGCTTGACATGCGCTACAAAGCTTGTTCTTTTCGAATGTGACATCCTTCACGCCGGTTACCATCCCAAGCTTGAATGACTTCTTGAGCTTGCTCATCCCAATGTGAGCAATGCGCCGATGCCATAGCCATCCCAAACTTGTCTTGGTGAAAAGACAAGTGGTCAAGCTAGCATCCTTGTTGGAGAAGTCCACCAAGTAGAGATGTCCATGCCGAAAACCTTTGAATATTAATTCTTTGCTTGAATCACAAGTCACCACAACACCATTCTTGTCAAATGTGCATGTTAGTCCAAGATCACATAATTGTGCAATAGAAAGTAAATTAAAACTAAGAGACTTAACGTAAAGCACATTAGAGATAGACAAATCGTGAGAAATAGCAATTTTACCCAAACCAATCACCTTCCCCTTTGAGTTATCACCAAAGGTGACTTGTTCATGATTGCCGGGGTTTTCCATGGAGGTGAACATACCATCATTACCGGTCATATGTTGAGTGCACCCACTATCGAGTACCCAATGCTTTCCTCCGGCTTTCTAGTTCACCTACACACATAAAGTTAGTTTTTGAGTTTAGGAACCCAAGCCAACTTAGGTCCTTGTATGTGTGATACAAGTGTTTTTGGAACCCAAAGTTGCTTGGGGAGCTTCCCCTTCATGCCCTTGATGTCTTTGCCGATGAACCTTGCCTTCACTTTTCCACCTACTTTGCTCAATAGATAGTGATAATCATTGAACGTAGATTTATAGTTGGGAGGCAATTTGGGAGAAGGACGGTTGGGAAGAGGACACTCCCTCGTGTGATGTCCGGTGACCTCACAATGTTGGCAATAGGAACCAACTTCCTTGATGAAGCTTGTCCTAAGCTCCGGTGAGGGCACCTTTCCTTTGTTGGGCACCGGGAAGGATCCAAGTCCCCTCTTGTGGAAGCCTTTAGCTTGTTGGTAGAGGATTTCCTTGTGCTTGTCCTCCCCCTTAGAAAGTCTTGCCACACTAGTGCGAAGACTTTCAATTTCGTCCATTAGCTCCTTCTCCCTAGGGCTTGCTTTCAAAGGCAAAGACTCATCCAAAATATTAGTGGCATGTGAATTAGGTGATATTTTGCCATCAAGGGTTTCTTTCTTTGTGTTTTTCACTTTAAGTTCAATCGCTTCATAAGCAAGGTTTAGCACTTCATGTTCTTGAACCAACTCATTGTGCTTTGCCAAGAGTGCTAAGTTAGCTAAGTCAAGCTCATGATACTTAAGCTTGATTTGAGCATTCTCCTCCTCGATTTGCTTAACATTTGATTTGAGCGTGTCATGCTCTTTAAGTATGGTTACATACTTATCATGCAAATCGAGGTTGGCACTTTCAAGCTTAGCTCGAGCTAGCTCAAGAGCCTTAACCTTAGCCTTTTCCCTTTTTATAATGGCATGATATTCATTAATCATAGATGCTAATTCATCGGGTGAAAGCTCATCATCATCATCGCTAGAATCTTCACATACCTTTGAGTTACCTTTCGCCATTAGGCACATGGGAGGTGGACGAAGAGGTGAGTCATCCTTGTTGACGACGGCGAGGCCCGCCAAGTTTTCTTCATCTTCACTATCTTCGTCACTTGATTCTTCATCCGTGATCCACTCATTGGCTTCACACATGAAGACCTTTTGAGGCCCTTTTCTCTTCTTTGGAAAGAGCTTGGTTTTCTTGCCTTTGTCAAATTTCTTCTTTCCAAAAGAACGTTTGGGCTTAACCTCCTCTTCATCATCACTTTCTTCTAGCTTGTAATGCTTCCCATTTTCCTTCCTTTTGTCCGGTCTTGGACAATCATATGATATGTGGCCTAGATCACCACAATTGTAGCACGTTTTGTTTTCATCTTTTCTTGGCAAGAAGGCTTTCTTTTTAGGATCAAAAGAGTATCCCTTCTTTGCAATCTTGGAGTTGAGGCGTGAGAATTTTCTCATCATCAAAGCAAGTTCATCATCATCATCATCTTCGCTTGTTTCTTGCTCTTCTTCACTTGAGCTAGGCTCAACCACTTTCTTCTTCTTGGAAGTTGTCTTCTTGGTTGAAGCCTTGAGAGCAATGGTTTTTGATGATGACTCCTCCATCATTCCAAGTACGCTCATCTCATGAGCATGAATTTCTCCAATGAGCTCCGAAACTTCCATGTTGTCTAGTGACTCCTTTTGGAGCATTGAATTGATAATGTTGTACTTGGGCTTGGGTAGAAGCATGAGGATCTTGCGATTGATAAGTCCCTTGCCAAGAGAAGCAATGTCAAGTGCGTTAATTTCCTCAATGAGCACATTTAGACGAGAAAACATTTGGTTAACGTTCTCATGAGGAAACATCTTAAATTCATCATATTTTGATTTAAGCATGTGATATTTGAGTTCTTTAACCCGAGATGAGCCCTCATGTATTTCAATTAGACATGCCCAAATTTCACACGCTTTTTCTTTACTAGCAATCCTAGCAAAGACATCTTGACTAATGCATTCATATATGGCATTTCTAGCCTTAGCATCCCATTTTAGTTGGTCACCAACATAGTCAAGATTTCCAAACCCCGCATGGGTCGCTTCCCACACTTCGGGAGCAATTGCCTCAAGGTATGCGCGCATGCGTGCTTTCCAATAAGCAAAATTCTTGCCCTCGAAGGTAGGAACCGAACCCCCATTCTTGGCCATTTTCGCTCTCTAGCGGTGAAGCTAGAATGATCCAATGAGCAACCTTGCTCTGATACCAATTGTAAGGATCGAAACACCCAAGAGGAGGGGGGTGAATTGGGCTTTTTAAAATTTTAGAGCAATTTAAAACTTTAATGGTTGAAGGCCAATTCCTTATGCAAACTAACTACGCAAGCAAGAGTGTTAAGTGCGGAATAGTAAAAGCGTAATAGTAAGGGGTGAGGAGAAGAATGCAAACTCCCGCGGAGACTCGGAGACACGGCGATTTTTCCCGTGGTTCGGTAAGATCACAAAATCTTCCTACGTCCACGTTGTGGCACCCACCAAAGGGTATAGCCACTCCCAAGTCACCAAGACGAGGGAATCCACTATTCTTTCTCCGTTCGCCTTCACCGGCAAGGTGGAGCTCAAGCCTTGTACAACGGTGATCTTCCGGGCTTCCACAAACACCTTGGTAAGCTCCGGAGTGATCTCTTCTTCCTCCAACGTTTACAAGGTGAGAGAAGTCACCAAGACACTCTCTCTCACTAGCCTAGAGATTCCAATCACCAAGAATGGACGCACACAAGCTTCTCTCTCGCTAGATATAACCTATAGTTGGAGTACAAGAGGTTTTGAAGTGTGGAAGTGGTAGCTCTTGGTCTTGAATGCTTGAGAATGTCTAGAGAGGCTCTGGTGATCAAGACTTGTCGAAATGGCCGGTTGGAGGGGTATTTATAGCCAGCCCACACGAGATAGCCGTTGGAAAAGTGGGCAGACTTTTGTCAGTTAACATCGGATCCTCCGATGCACCCCTTTATATGATCATCGGTCGAATTCCAAATTAGCTGATGTCATGTGTCAGATGTGACCGTTGGATATAACCGTTGGATCTTTTAATCGACTGATGTTACTTTAACTCATTATCGGATGATCCGGTGAGTTGATCTTCAGAATTGGTTCAGAAATAATGTTTCGGTTGAAATTGACCGATGTTCTCTTACTTTATCATCGGATGATCCGGTGAGTTGATCTTCAGAATTACTCATAAATTATCCTTCTGTTGAAATCAACCGATGTGCCACTTCCTTCACATCGGATGATCCGGTGTGTACTGGGCTCTGAGGTCTTCTTCTTCTGCCAACTCAAATTCGACCGATGTAGTCATTTTGCAAGACATCGGACGATCCGGTGAATGCAACTTGTTTGCTTCGAGTTGTTTTGAGTTGGTCTTTTAGAATCTTCTTGAGTGACCTCTTTGACACTTGTTTGAAATGATATTACGATGAAGTGTGAGCTCCTTGTGTTGCCAATTTTGATAAAGTAGAGTCGTTGTATGATTTCTTCATTTAGTTTTCATGAGTATCGAATAACCCCTTAGAATGGATCGTTGAGGGGTCTCCATTTGTATCCAATGAGTAGTAGATGGTGTGAATAGATAGTTCATTTAATGTTTGATGTGATGTACGTGAAACCTTGCATCCACAAACTCATTAGTAATTACGAACAGTTGTCATTAATCACCGAAACCATATCTCACGGGGGCCTAGATGCTTTCACCAACATATAAAATATTTCCGACCCGTTAAGACATTTCAGTGGTTCTTTAGTGACAATGTTGTCCTTTCTCAATACATTCCTCTGTTGTCTAAACATGTGATTCGAAGGAAGCCAACGTCCGTGACAATCGAAATAACATATCTTTCTTCCATGAGTAAGTCGAAAACAATCAGTGTCAGGAGCACATATCGGACAAGTCAAACGACCGTGAGTGCTCCATCTAGAAAATATGCCATACGTCTAGAAAACATGGGGGCGTGGAAGGATATGCTGATCTATTTGATGAGGTCGTTGTAACATTTATTAGAAAATAAGTACTTAAAATTAATTGCCATAAGTCTAGTCATAAAAGTGAGACGGTACATTTCCGTGTGCTCATGCAGCGGTTGTTGTGAAGCTTTGAGAAACTCGAAGAACGCTTCAACCTCCGTTGTAGGTGGATCTTCCGTAAGGTCTCGTTGTATAGCTTCTAGCATCTCATCTATCCTATCATCCTCCGTGTTATCATCATTTTTCTTTTCCACTTCTTGTACAACTTTAGAAGTTGTCTCGCCGTGAAAGGTCCAGACCTCATAACATGACGTGTAACCGTTTCGACACAAATGTATCGAAAGTCCCACTTTGTCCAAAAACTTGGTATTCCGGCATTTGTACATAGGCACCAAACCTTATCGGTATTTGACAACGAAAATGCTTAATCTACAAAAGCATCTGTCTTGGCGAACCGCTCATCTGAGTAACCATAAGATCTGCTCTTCCAACCAGTATACATCTAACTGGGGTCTTCACCCATGTTTTACTCTGCAGTATAAAGACAGAGAAATTACGTTCACTTTACATCTATTGGAAGGGATATGTCCTAAACTTACCCAAGAGTGACCGAGAGGAGCGTGCTTATAACGAGATGTGGGGTCCGGATCAAGACAAGATTTCGACAACATAATCCCGTTGTTCTCCAACTACACGCCCGATAATGGTGCAGCGGATAACATTAGTGTTAGGCTGTCGAAATCTCGTCTGAATGCAGACCCTGCGTCTCGTCATAAGCACGCCCCCTCGGTCACTCCCAGGCTGTTCAAAAAGGGACAATTTTGAACCTACATGCCTCATATTTTGTATAGGTTACGTTAATCTTACATTTTGGAGTGATTTACGAGACACGGGTAAGAACGAGAGAGGGGAGGAAATAACGAGGGCAATTAGGGCTAAAAATGGCCGAAGAGTCCTCGACGACGGCGTTGGGCAGCGGAGGAACTCCGATGATCTTGTTCTGTGACACAGATAAACAAAAAATCTTGGGACATGATCGGTTCGCTTCACAGAAATCTAAGAAGCGTTAAACTAGTTGGCTACGGCGGCGGTGGCCATGGTCATGACACCAACGGCGCTCCTTGATCGAAACTACATGGTTCTCGACGGTTGTCTCAACGGCGGCGATGGCCATGGACATTGACCTTTAAATAGGCTGTGTCGGACCATATATGGGTTGGGCCGGCCCGAAGCTCGTTTATTTATATATCGATATCAAGCAATCAAATTAACTAAAATTTATAACCTAATAATTAACTAACTCAAAATTTTAAAAGAAGTATTAAACTAATTTAATAGTTAACTAAACCAAAATTAAGTAATCTAATTAAGTAATAAATTAAATTGTTAACTAAACTAATTAATAAAAAACTAAATTAAGAACTAAATGAACAAAATGAATTAAGTTAATTACTAAATGAACTAAATGAACTAAATTACTTACTAAATTAACTAAATTAATTACTAAATAAAATAAATGAACTAAATTACTTACTAAATGAACTAAATTAATTATTAAATGAACTAGATAAATTAAATTAATTACTAAATGAACTATATAAACTAAATTAGTTACTAAAAACTTAATTACTAAATAAAACGTACATCGAAGTGGCGGCAAAGCGGGGAAGGGCTTGGGGTCGAGCGGCGGCGGGGCCGGCGCGGCACGGCCGGGGGAGTGCGGAACGGCGGCGCCGGGGCGGCCGAGCGGCCTGGGGAGGTGCACAGGGGCGGCGCGGGGCGGCTGGGGGAGCGCTGGGCAGCGGCGTCGGGCGGCATGGGGAGGCAGGGCGTCTGGGGGAGCGCGGGGCGGCGGCGCCGGGCGGCTCGGGTGGCGGGGCGGCGCCGGGGTGGCTCGGGCGGCGATGCGGCTGGGGAAGCGCGAGGCGGCGCGTGGAGGTGCGGCGCGGCGGCGGATCTCGGTGGCAGCGGTGCGGGCTCGGGCTAAATGAGCCCGAGCCCGAGCGCCGGCGGTTAAAAACCACAACTTACGACGGCCGCTTAACTTACGACAGCTTAGGATACGACCGTCGTAAGTTACAACTTACGACGGCTTGTAACTTACGACTGCCTTGGGCCCAAGGTCGTCTAAGTTAGTTTACTTACGACGGCCCACAACTCGTAAGTTAGATTACTTACGACGGCTAACCGTCGTAAATAACTTGGTCATCGTAAGTGAGTCGTATTGCTGTAGTGGAGCGGTTGTACGTAGGAGAGGAGCTTACGCACTAGTTGATGACGTCACACCTTCTCGGTCAGCGTCTAACCACCACCAACGGATCTTGTCGGCATGGTGGCAACAACAATGCACGCTCGCTCGCCGCCGCCGCCGCCTCCGCTAGCTGCACGTTCTCATTAGTATATGGCGACGGAGGCACGACGTCTCTGATGCGCGGACAAGTGATGGTGATGGCGAATGCCCCGGCTGCGACAGGAATCATACGCATGTGCGCGGTCTGAATCCGATCGGGAACAGAGAGGAAGGGGGAACGATGCAGTACTGCGTCGTGATGATTCTTCATCCGCCAATATCCGCTACTGGTTTGTTATGTTATTTTCTTCGCAATTATGCACTACTCCTTCTGTTTCGAATTACGTTAAATAATTTAAAACAGAGGGGTAGTATATTTAAAACTCCAACCTCTCGTACTATGAAGAAGAACCGAGTTTTACCGCACAGCAGGGAAGAAACTCCGTGCAAAATGGTGACAATGTAAACCACAGTTCATATTGCGTTTCTTTATATAAAAGGAGTTATAATATATTACGCCCAGCATGAGCATATGATGACCTGGAACGCCAGTAAATAGAGCGCACACGCACACTCAACAACTCGCTAGACACGCGTCAACAAAGGCCGATGCCATACTGCCACGTACTTGTCACTGATTTCGGCCGGAAGAAGGCAATGGATACGTCAGAACGCTCGCCGCCGCCGGTATAAGGGCCTCCTTTGCTTCACTGGAAGTATCGGAGGTTGATGATGGAGGAAGAGGACGACGGTGAGAAGTATCGCCGGCCGGAGAATTGATGTGGCAGCGGCGGCGGCAGGTCTGAGGTGAGGTCGTCTTCTTCGTCTCCAAAGGGGAACACGGAGACCGAGCGCATGGCGTTGTCGTGGTCTAGGGCGTGCACACAGTGAAGGGAGTCGGCGTAGTTGGGCTTCTGAGTAGGCCACGGAGGTGGAAGTGGAACTCGTCTGCCTTCGTTATGGCGGACGGCAGCCGAGTTCGAGTCTAGTCACTTCTCACTTGGATTGGATGGTGGTGGCTTCGACGAGCCTGCGCAGGAAGTCCTTGACCTCGGCCGGCTCGCGGAGGGAGAAGGACGCGGTGGTCTCCTTGGGGAACCTGGACACGAGGATCCCAGCGCCCTGTCCCCTGCTGCGCAGCACCTGCACGCGAGAACGTCAGATCAGAGAGAGAGAGAGAGAGAGAGAGCAGCAGCAGCAGCAGCAGTCGTACCTTGAAGGCGTCCTCGTCGGTGCGGTCGTCGCCGATGTAGATCGGGAAGACGTCGGCGCGGTCCGCATATCCTGCGAGCCAGAGAAACGGAGAGCTAGTTGAATCGAAAGGCAACAGTGAGCGAGAACGAATGGAGAGAAGTCATCAGGAATCACTCACCTAGCGACTCGAGCAGGAACTCGAGGGCCTTGCCCTTGTCCCACTTGATCATAGGGCGTACCTCCAGCACCTTGCGGCCCTGGGTCAGCCGCAGGCTCGGGTAGTCCTTGAGCACGGACCGCACCAGCTCAGCCAGCGCGCCCCATCTCTGACCAGAAATGGAGATTCATCAGCTCCAGTTCATGAGCACGAGGTAAACATGCCTGTGAATTCTGAAACCCAACTGCAACAGGTAGTAGTAGTCGTACCTTCTCGTCGACGCGGCGGAAGTGAACGGAGAGGCAGAACTTGTTGTCCTCCACCTTGGCGCCCGGGATGGCCGCCACCTTCGCCGCCAGCAAGACGCGGACCTCCTCGATCATCGGCAGGAACTCGCGCGCCGGCTGGCACAGCACCGACTTGTTGGTCGTGCCCTGCTGCGAGATCAACGGTCAAACATGGTATCAGTTTGTTTCTGTTAAACAACTCGACGGGGAACGAACAGAGTGGTTTTCCTGTTGCTTGCCAGAACGAAAAAAAAAGAGAGTACTTTTACCTTGCTGTGGCGGTTGGCGTCGGCGGTGGGCCCTCGGATGTCCATCCCGTGGCTCCCGGCGTAGTACAGCTCCGACAGCCGCACGAAGCCAAACAGCTACACGCACGCACGCACGCCACCGTTCACCATCGTCGTTAACGATAATGGCAGCGGGAGAAAAAAAAAGCAGAGATAATGTACCTTGTCCGGCACCGGCCGCTCACGATCGCCGTCGGGAAGCGCGCCGCCAGGCCGCGCACCGCGTCCCTCATCTGCGCGCAGCCAACGTACAGTCAGAGACAGAGGATTCTTTCCAAGAAGCAAGTGGCCGGAGCAGAGCATGCTCTGCTTTTTTGCCACCTCGTACCTCGTCGGTCATGACGGCGCGGTCGGGGTCCTCCACGATCTGGGACAGCGTGCCGTCGTAGTCCAGGAACACCGCGATCTGCTTCCCTTTCGCCGCCGCTGCCAGCGCGTCGAGCCGGCTCAACGCCGACGGGTGCCGCTCCTGCGCGCGAGAAAAGCAAAAAGAGGCTGAGAAGAATGCAAGAAAACGTACTTGGCCGGCGGCCGGTATGTACACGTACGACGTACCATCCAGTCGTCATGCTCCGCGTCGGCACCGACGCCGGCCACGAGCCTGTGCCTCGGCGAGGAGGCCTTCATGGAATCGAGCCACGACCCCATCACGGCGGTGCCGAGGTCGATCTGCGCCGCGACAATCTTCCTGCACGAGTCGGTCGTCCTCGGCGGCGGGAACGAGAACTGCCGCGCCGCCACGACCGCGGCGTCCGCCTCGGGTACAAGCTTCGTCATGGTCGTCGAATGGGCTACACGGAAACCAACGGACCGACCGACTAGAGCTGGGACTTGGGCCGGGCCAATTCCGGGCGGGCCGAAGCCTGACGGGCCGGCACGGCCCAGGTACGAAAATGGCACGAAATATATTTGGGCTGGGCCGGCCTGGCACGGAATTTTGGGCCGTGTCGTGCCCGGGTTTGGCATAGTCGCGCGGTCCGGCGCGAAAATGAATTTTGGGCCGTGCTCGGGGCGACACGGCCCGAAATAGGCCCATCGGCCCAAAATGGTCCGAATAGGGTTAGGTTTAGAGAGTGACCACGCCGCCCCGCGCACTCCAAGCCCCTCTCGGCCGCCCTCCTCGCCGTCACCACCGCTTCTACGCTCCCTGCCCTAGCCGCCGACGCGCCACCTTCTCCCCCTACCCGGCGCCTCAACTCGAGGTTAAGGTCCCTGCCCCGTCGGTCGCCAACCATTTCTCCGGCTCCCTCCTCACCGCCCCGAGGCCCTCCACCGACCTCATCCTCGCCACCAACAACGTCGACATCTCCGTCTCCGAGGGCGAGGCCGCCGGCCCCGGAGGCTTCGCCGCCTTCGTCTACAACATCCTGTTCCCATTCATCGCCTTCGCGGGCCTCTTCTTCCTCTTCCATCATGTGCAGGGTAGGCCCGGCGCCGGCCCTAGCGGCCTCGGCGGACCCATGGACTTTGGCCGCTCCAAGAGCAAGTTCCAGGAGGTGCCCGACACCGGTGTGACCTTGACGCCGCAGGCCAAGCTCGAGCTGCAGGAGGTCGTCGATTTCCTCAAGAACTCGGATAAGTACACCGCGCTGGAGCCAAGATCCCCAAGGGCTGCCTCCTCGTTGGATTTTTTGGGATTTTTTTTGGATTTTACAGATTTTTTGTATTTTTTTGGATAAACGGGTCGTGCTCGGGCCTGGCCCAACCCGAAATTGGCCCGTCGAGCCGCGTGCTGTGCTCGGGCCACAGTTTTCCTTTTTCGTGCCGGTCGGCCTGGCCCGAAAAGGCCCGTCGTGCTTTCGACCCGCAGGCCAAAACGGCCCGAAGCATGAAAGTGTCGGGCCGTGCCGGCCCGACTCCCACCTCTACGACTGACCAAGCCCGTGAAGAACAGTGGTAGAAAGATTGGAAGAGGAACAGAGAAGGGCGAGAGGAAGAAGAAGAAGCTGATTTGATGGCTTCGAGGAGGAGGGAAGGAACAATGATGGTTCTAGCTTTGTTGGTGTGGGGGAGTTTGGGTGGTACTGGAGGGTATTTATAGGTAGTGGGAAGGAAGGGCCGAAGGGGTGGTCTACACAGAATTTTTTCCCACCTTTTTGGTGTTGCAGTACATTCCCCCTTATTCCTTTATTTTATTTCCTAGAAACAAACATATGGGAATTTTCTTCCTCATGCCCCTTGGGTTGTTGAGGAACTTGCAACTCAGAAAATCGCAAAGGGGGCACGATTTTTTTTTATTTATAAAAACACGGCTAGTAGTTTTAGATTAGCTAGAATCATTTTGTTAGGTGCACACGAACAATTTGGATAGTCCTGCAAAGATAACAGAAAAAACAGAAAACAAAATCTAATGTTCATAATAGTCCATAGCAATAAGGGTAAGTGAGATAATATAAATATTAAAATCTGTATATTATAATTCTAGTATATACTCCCTCTTTATTCAATAATTTAAAAATGAAATAGCCATACTAAATGAAAAGGATTAATTAACCGGGACTTTGAGCTCTTATGCACACACCCTGTGTCTCTTTAGAAAAAAGAAAGAGAATTATGAGTGTACTAGCTAGTTCAAACCTGGTCATGGTTGCGCTGTCGTTTTCTCCAGCCGCCACGCGTGCCTACAGCGGGTCAGCTCGGACGCGCCGCGGTGGGTCTCCGGCTCACGGACACGTGTTGACCGTCAAGCAATGTTCGGTTTGGCACATCCAGTGGTAACTGTCCTGTCTGTCTATGCCTCTCGCTATCCTGTACTGCCTACTCTACCCACCGTTTAGAAAAGCAAAAAAACAAAAAAATTACATGTACATTTTCTTATAGTTACCTGGTAAAAAGAATTGCACACGAATTCTGTCGAAATCTAATTAACATGAGATTGAACCTTAGGAAAAGTTCTCCCTGTCTCTCTAAATTCATACATACTATATTTCTTCTGTTGCATTTAGGTACTACTCCCTCCGTTCTAAAATAAATGATGTTTAGAGCAAAAATAAATTTGCTGTCCTAAACGTCATTTATTTTAGGACTTTTCTTACATCATACATGTGACATAAAACTTCATCATATGTTTTTGCTATTGGTACGCGCTGATAATCTTTGGTGCCACTATGGACATAAAGATTTTTTTTTGTGTGATCAGAGGCTCAAATCAATCTGCATTTATCTAAATTCAGATCTTGCCCATTAGTTGTACTTCTTGATTTTATCAGCTCGAAGCAAGAGGCCACGGTCTTCTTTTCAGTCTCTCAAGGCATGTCCTAACTCCGAGTTGCATTTCCACCGGATCCTGCATTGTTACTACGAGACAAGCATGTCCTAACTGTCACCCATTGGAAAGTCCACCTTGTGTATCTGTGGGCTGTTTCGCCTTTATTGGCGCCCCTAGATGTGCATGCGGTTTCGAAGAACCTCTCCCATGCCGTCAAATTCAGTTTCTAGGTCACTCTCCCACAAATGACACCGTGCCTTCACGCCACCTTTCTGGTTGAATTCATTAGTTGTATGCGTTGCGCAGTTGCCGTTGTACGCATATGGCTACGAAGTCCAGTGTGTCAGAACTTTAGACTTGTGCGCTGTTCTGTTCAATTCTATTCCTCTGCTTTCAGAACACGACAGGGACTTGTTGACTCCTGCCATGCGGCGTCTCCCAGTTGCATGCATGTGTAACTACTGTGTTGGTTCTGCGCTGCAGCTGCTATATATACACTGGAGTATTTATTAATTACTAGTAGTAATAGTACTTACTTTGTGACGTGCAAGTTGTTGGGACTGGCTAGTCCAAGTCTTCTGTCGACGTGACTTTGACCCTGCAGGAAGAGGCTTGCTCTGCATGCATGACTCGCTCCATTGCAGTCTGCAGCTTACTCCAAGGGGACGCACCGCGGCGGCGAAGCTGCTTCGCTTCTTCCTGCAGCTCTCCCCTCCAACAGATACGACGAACATGTCTTTGATTGTTAACAGTTTCATGTTTTGCTTGGAGAACACTCCTCCAATCTGTGCAAGGAGCTTCATTCAGAACGAAGCCCGGCCCTGATACAGCAGCCTGTTATTTTATCGCTGGCATTTCGTTTACCTAATCCATGCGAGGAAGTCGAGGTGCGACACGTACAGATACGGACGTGTGGACTGGAGGCACACCTGCGCTAGCTTTGCCTTGAAGATTCCGGTCAGGACGTGTGTGCATCGTTGGCCAGAACACGAAAGCGTAAACGAAAAGGTTATAATCTGTACCGTCACCGTAATATATACACATTTTGCCAACAAATGAGCCATCACAATCACTTACCATGTGAATGAAAAGAAAGAGAAAAACTAAATACTACCGCCATTATAAAAAATTAGATTAAAGTGCACTTATATATTTTTAAAAGATACAATCATTAAAAATTTAGAATTATTCATCACTGCAATTTAAAATCCCCCTATACATTTTTTAAAATGGCCCACCATTACTATTTTTGAAAAATAGTAAAAATAGGCCCATATATAAGTTTAGATATTTTTGATTGCTAACGTCACGAAAATAATAACCTGAGAATTACAATGTATCAAAAGTTAAGAAATTCATAATAAACTAATGAGGCACAGGTTACCCATCACTGCAATCACTTCTCCGGAGAGAGAGAGAGAGAGAGAGAGAGAGAGAGAGAGAGAGAGAGAGGTACGGTGTGAAGTGTGCCGGCCAGGGCCAAACATGACGATGGTCTTTGCTTTGTCCAACTGCGCCCACCATGAACGACGATGAATGAAACAGATTTTAACCACCCTTGTTACTTCTTCGTTCACGCATGGCCCCATTTCATTTAATTACTTTACCTGAACTGAGAGCATTGTCATTGTATACGTGGCCATATATGACTGCATGCAGGAGGATACCTATACCTAGACGTTAACCCGGCCGTCTCTTAATCTACTGGAAGTTGATTGAATTACTTTGCACGCGTCTACGTACTAAACTACCAGTAGCAGGTTATTCGAGTGGTTATTTAGCTATCATAGCACTGCAGGAAGAGCCTTCGAATCCACCGAGAGCGCAATCACCAACCTATGCTAGCTGTACAAGCGAACGACGCCGTGCTACTAATAACACCGATCGACAGCGCGAGACCTCCCACCGCAATCCTGGATTTCTTCGTCATGGCATCCGGCATGCGAACTAGCATGCACAACTGCACTGTCGCGCCAATCTGATCCACAGAGGAAGAGATCGACGGCATGTGTTGGGACAAGTGGAAGACAAAAGTGTACTGACTACGTAGACGACACATGTGTGCTTAAACTAAACCACACACATATAATGCGACACATTTGGGGTAATCTATTGTGAAGGTTGATTGGATGCCTGTCGGGAGCCTAGCTAGTGGCCTCGTAATGCGCTCTCAGGCGCTGGATGCCGCCGGCCGGAGGCTGAGGCTGTCCGTGTTAGAAAATATGATCACATGAAATATGGATGCAGGTACACTTCTAGAAGCTTTGAATATTTGAAGATACGTGACAATCAAGTCCAGATCAACTTAAATTATATTAGAGAAAAACAAAGCTGTTTTTCTGTTTTTATTCTTAGGAGTCCGGTTGATCGCTCAACAGTATTGTAACAACCGAATCTCTTCCATCGTGATGCACTCATCTATTTAAGCAACACGTAGGCTGCGAGGCAAGCCAGTTTCCATCACGCTTTCATGGTAACCAGAGCCAAAGAATTCTCGTCGAGTATCCGAAGAAAAAGATCCATCGACAAGAACCATGGCCGGGCCTTCTTCCTCATCGCCAAGCTTCAACACTCTCAATCATCCGGTTGAGAAACTTACCAAGGAGAATTTTCTCCTATGGCGCGCGCAAGTTCTGCCCGCTGTGCGCGGCGCTCAATTGTTTGGATTCCTTGATGGAACCAACAAGAAGCCAGATGAGTTCATCACCGTGGAGAAGGGAGATAAGAGCACCGCGAGGGTGACTAATCCGGAGTTCATGAACTGGGTAGTACAAGATCAGCAACTACTCAGTTACTTGAACTTCACATTGTCCAAAGAGATACTTGGGCAAGTTGTGATGTTTTCTACATCTGCAGAGGTATGGAAGGCCATACAAGAGAGCTATGCTTCTCAATCTCGAGCAAGGATCATGCATCTTCGATCCAAACTCTCAAGCACTCGCAAGGGAGACCTATCTGCAGCTGCATACTTCACAAAGATGAAGGAGTTTGCAGATGAGATGGCTGCAGCAGGAAAAAGACTTGAAGATGAAGACATCATTGCATACATTTTGGCCGGACTTGATGCTGAGTATAACTCACTGGTCGAAAATGTAAGTATAAAAGAACAGATGTGATTACTTTATCTGATCTTTTTGCTCAGCTACTTGCAACAGAATCAAGTCTTGAACGCCAAAATACAAACCAGCACTATATGAGTGCAAAAAATGCTACTCGTGGAAATTTTTCGTGGCAGAGGAAGAGGAGGTCGTGGTGGTACAAGAGGAAGAGGCCGAGGTGCATTTGACAGTAGGCCAGTGTGTCAAATCTGTGAGAAGATAGGACACATAGCTGTTAGATGCTACAAGAGGTTTGACCGAGACTTTAAACTAGAAGAAAAATCTGCATATCAAGCTGCCGTGTCATATGGTGTGGATACAAATTGGTACACGGACACAGGTGCTACAGACCATATTACTGGAGAGCTGGACAAATTAACAACCAAAGAAAATTACAATGGTCATGAGAAGGTTCACACCGCGAATGGATCAGGTATGAGAATCAAATCTGTTGGTAATTCTACACTAAACACTCCTGGTCGATCCCTCTCTTTAAGCAATATCCTTCATATTCCATCCACCACAAAGAACCTCATATCTGCCCATAAATTAACCAAAGACAACCCTATCTTTTTTGAATATCATTCTGACTTTTTCTTGGTAAAGGATCTAGCTACGAAGAAAACTCTTCTACGAGGCCAATGTAAGAAGGGGCTCTATCCATGGCCTTCTCCGCAGCAAAAAATCCACGAAGTACACACTCATGACCACCAAGCCTACTGTTGAAAGATGGCACAATAGGCTTGGACATCCTGCCATAGGAATAGTAAATAAAGTTGTGAGTGATAATAGTCTCCCTTGTTCCTTAGATCCTAATAAGAATTCCGTGTGTGATGCTTGTCAACAAGGAAAAATCCATCAACTACCTTTTCCTAAGTCGGTTAGCATGTCTCAATTTCCTCTACAACTCATATATTCAGATGTATGGGGTCCAACACCAACTTCCATTGGAAGAAATAATTTTTATGTGAGTTTCATTGATGACTTCAGCAAATTCACATGGTTGTATCCTATCAAGCACAAATCTGAAGTTTTTCAGAAATTTCATATATTCCAAGCATTAGTAGAAAGGTTGTTTGGAAGAAAAATTCTTTCAATGCAAACCGATTGGGGAGGAGAATATCAAAAACTTGATTCCTTTTTTTTTTCTCAAATATGGATCACACATCGTGTCTCTTGTCCTCACACACATCAACAAAATGGGGCAGCTGAGCGTAAACATAGACATATTGTTGATGTTGGCCTCACACTTCTAGCACAAGCTTATATGCCACTAAAGTTTTGGGATGAAGCCTTTTCCACAGCCGCATATCTCATCAACAGAACACCTTCGCGAGTTATCACCTACAAAACACCGATAGAAAAATTATTTGGTACAAAACCGGATTATTCTCAGCTCAAAGTATTTGGGTGCGCGTATTGGCCTAACCTGAGACCCTATAACTCTCACAAACTATCGTTTAGAACCAAACAGTGTGTGTTTCTGGGCTACAACACACAACATAAAGGATATAAGTGTCTCGAGGTAAATAGTGGCCGGGTTTACATCTCAAGAGATGTAATCTTTGATGAAGAGAATTTTCCTTTCCAAAAACTTCACTCAAATGCAGGAGCTCGTCTTCGAGCTGAGGTATCTCTCTTTCATCCAACTTTGCTTCCATCAACAGGGTGTTTAGTAGGAAATTCACAGATCAATTCTCCTAATCATGCAGCCTCATTGTATTTATCTGATCAAAATAGTGGAAGTTGTAGTCGCTGTGTGCAGGAACATACTATGGATCCGGAGGCCACAACAGATCCTGGCATGAGAAACGAAGCTGATTCACCTGCGCAGTCTGAAAATCAGACACCACTGTCAGAAGCTAGACAAATATCCGCCTCAGATCACGTGTTGAATGGTGGCGGAGAGAATCCGCAGCAGCACTCCGAGGTGGGAACGGTGTGTCAGCCATCACGCACGCCATTTGAAGAAAACCTGGCGGGATCTTCTGCGGGTATCATAGGGCAAACACAAGAGGCACATGAAATACCGGGATCATCTGTGGCTAGAGTTGCTCCGGGATCTTCTGATCCAGATAGATCCGTGTGTCAGCATGTACAACATCGCCCCAAAACCAGGTTACAAAATAATAGTCTCAAACCAAAGAACTTTGGAGATGATTTTGTGTGTTTACTAACCACAACAGGAGAACCAGAGACATTACAACATGCATTAGAT
This sequence comes from Neostapfia colusana, assembly GCA_030760725.1. Taxonomy (NCBI): domain Eukaryota; kingdom Viridiplantae; phylum Streptophyta; class Magnoliopsida; order Poales; family Poaceae; genus Neostapfia; species Neostapfia colusana. The sequence goes on from JASWHV010000015.1 coordinate 71,811,867, forward strand.
GATGAAAATTGGAAGAAAGCAATGAATAGTGAATATCAAGCTCTTGAGAAAAATCAGACATGGCATCTTGTTCCAAAAGAGAAAGCTAGCAACATCATTGACTCAAAATGGGTGTATAAGATCAAGAGACGTGCGAATGGATCGATTGACAGATACAAAGCTCGTTTAGTCGCAAAAGGCTTCAAGCAAAGGTATGGCATTGATTATGAGGATACATTTAGTCCTGTTGTCAAACTAGCCACTATTAGAATTATTTTATCTATTGCCGTCTCTAAGCAATGGTGCATAAGACAACTTGATGTACAAAATGCCTTCTTGCATGGAGAATTAGAAGAAGAGGTCTACATGGCTCAACCACCTGGGTATGAAGATAAGCGGTACCCTAATCATGTATGTAAATTAGACAAGGCCATCTATGGATTAAAGCAAGCACCAAGGGCTTGGTATTCAAAACTAAGCACCAAGCTCATTCAACTTGGCTTTGTCTTCTCAAAAGGAGATACATCTCTGTTTATCTACAAAAAGGGCACTATTATCATATACTTATTGATTTATGTTGATGACATAGTTGTTGTGAGCTCCTCCGAGCAAGCTGTGGAGGCGCTCTTAACAGATCTTAAGAGAGATTTTACCCTCAAGGACCTCGGTGCACTTCATTATTTTCTTGGAATTGAAGCAAAACAGATAGGTGAGGGACTCCTCCTAACTCAAAAGAAGTATGCAACTGAGATCTTGAAGAAGGCAAGCATGGAGCATTGTAAAGTGATTAACATGCCACTAGTCACAACAGAAAGAATCTCAGCTTATGAAGGTGAGCCCCTTGACGATAAAGATTCTACAAAATACAGGAGTATTGTTGGAGCACATATGGTTATGGTCAAACGAATACTAAGGTATGTAAAAGAAACAATAAACCTTGGTATTCGGTTCACAAAAGACAATTCTCTACGAATTAATGCCTTTGTAGATGCAGACTGGGCTGGGTGCCCAGATGACAGAAAATCCACAGGAGGATTTGCTGTTTACTTGGGTTCTAACTTGGTCTCATGGAGTGCTAGGAAGCAAACTACAATATCCAGATTTAGCACAGAAGCAGAATACAAGTCTCTTGCAAATGCTACGGCTGAAGTTATCTGGGTTCAAACAATCTTGAAGGAACTTGACATCAAACAGGAAGAAACACCATGTTTATGGTGTGACAATCTAGGGGCAACATATATGACAACAAACCCTGTGTTTCATGCTAGAACTAAACATATCGAGATAGATTATCACTTTGTAAGAGAGAGAGAGTATCAGATAAACTTTTGCAGGTCAAGTTCATTTCCACAAGAGATCAAGTGGCAGATGACTTCACTAAAGCATTGCCTGCGAGAAAGATGGTAGAATTCCAGCGCAATCTCAACATGGGAAGTTAAGATTGAGGGGAGGTGTTAGAAAATATGATCACATGACATATGGACGCAGGTACACTTCTAGAAGATTTGAATATTTGAAGATACGTGACAATCAAGTCCAGATCAACTTAAATTGTATTAGAGAAAAACAAAGCTGTTTTTTTGTTTTCTTTTCTGTTTTTATTCTTAAGAGTCCGGTTAATCGCTCAACAGCATTGTAACAACCGAATCTCTTCCATCGTGATGTACTCATCGCAACACGTAGGCTGTCAGGCAAGGGCAAGATGGCATTTTCCATCACGCTTTCAGTCCGCACCAGCCAGGGTGCTGGACGAAGTCAATTAGGACTTCAAAAGGTACCATGCCAATCAAAACATTCTAAATTGTGTGGGTGCTCGAGTGGAAGAAAGAAGGTAGCGAATTGAAGTGTGAGCCTAGGTTGAAGGTAGAACAGCATTTTCGAGCTTCGTATGATGGCATGCATTTGACAGGAGTGGTAATTAAATTCAGGGAAAGATTGTTCAGATTCTATTAAGTACGCATTCTCATAGAAGAAGCCGGTCACCAATATTCTGCATTTTCACAATTGTTAAGTTCCATCACAAAAGTTGTACCTGAAAACCCACTATGGAAGATCGGATCAGAGATTACATTTCTCTGATTAAACTAGCAGCCAAAGGAAGAGCATCCGAGCCACTATTATTTACCTTCTCCTCTAGAACCAAGCCACTGTTAACTATTACACCGATCTTCCCTTAATTTAACTCATTGGTAGTTCTCTCAAAAACTTTTCAAAAGCACTACCGCGTTTAATTACTTTCCTATCATCTTCTTTGAGCTGAAAGATCACTGTCTCCGTTTCACGCATGCTCTTATAAAGCTGATATAATCATAAAGCAACAAGATCGTCTGTAGTACCAGGTTCTTTGGTCGCCTTCACTATATAAAAATAAGATGTGACCAGATTGCGTGCGTTGCTATTCAAAATCATATACAAACTAGTGGCGTTAGAACCAGAAAAAGAAAACAGTGTAATCTCACTCAGTCTGAAAGATAAACTGTAGCCGTGGGAATCTCTCCGACTCTGACCGGGTTTGGCCACTACTGACAGACGCGAGACTTGCATCTTTCTTTCATGCAGCTAACAATTAGAACTGGCGCCATGTAGTACTAGTTAGGCCAGGATTCCGGCATGCAGAGCAACAAGGCTCGTCGAACAAACGATCCGAACATGCAGTCACCATGCGCAGCATTGCTGTTAGTTGGATGCAGGTGCAGCGCCGTTGCTTAGCCCTTAGAATTGGAATCTGGGGCGCATGCACGTGGACGATGCCAATTAATGCGAATCCGTACACACAAACATCACAAACGGAGTTCGGGAGTTGCGCCACTGGCATGCAGCGTCTTCGATCGCCCTAGCTGGGAACGGACAACGGAGCATCACCGGCCGAATGCCTTGCTTTGACCGGCAACTGACGCCTGTGTTTACATTGCTCGGAGAACTTTGGTTCATGAGTCGGCAAGCCGTGTGCATCCGTGACCAGACGTGCAACGATTCTACAAGCGTAGCAGTATCTCTTTTCCTTCTTCGAGGAGACTGGACAGAATATATTGGTTGCAGGCTGCAGCAATACCAGCTAGTGTAAGGCAGCTGAGAGCTGGCGGAATTTGGTCGTCGCTTTGCTTGGCATCTTCAGTCAGTGCTCGGAGGCCAACGGAGCGTTCTGCACATGGCAAACGCGTTCAATGCTGCATCGGGATGCCGCGACCGAGACGGGGGAGGCGAAGACTGTAGAGTAACGTCTCCTTTATATCGGCGATTCATACAGGGGAGACCATAGCTTCTTCTCTTTCTCCGACCGTGGTCGCGGCTGCCGGTCGATTACTTATTAGGTAAAGGTCATGTTTCTTAGACGCGTACGTAGGTGGACAGAGAACCCTTACAAGACATATGCTCACTTGATAAGAAGGCAACTGTCATATTGAAGTGCCTCTTCGCTAATGGCCGCGTCAATGACCACCATCACATGTTTAAAAGTAAATGAATGAATGAAGTATCAATCACACAACTTCTTTCTCTCTCTAAATTTCATTCTCAACACGTTACCAGCACTGCTCTACGAGCGAATTAAGAGAGAAAGAGGGTAAGATGCCTACCCATCACTACAGGAATCACGATAATAGAAACCGTCGTCTACAAGGACCAAATCGTCGTCTATAACTTATAGACGACGGTATACGCTTATAGATGACGGTTTCTGGCCGTCTACGTTTTTTTGTCATCTATAAGCTTATTGACGACGGTTACGGTCAAATTTTAGCTGTCGTCAATAAGTGTCTCCTTCCACGTGGCAGCGGGGTAAACTTATCGACAACGGTAGACCGGACCGTCGTCTATAATATATCTTATAGATGGCAGTTTATAGGGTACCATCATCAATACTGGACTATTATCGTCGACGGTGTCCGAAAGCCGTCGACGATAATAGTCCAGTATCGACGACGTCCGCCACAGAACCATCATCGATAAGGTTTTGCATTTTTTTTTAAAAAAAACTAAAAATGCTGCCCTGGCTTGGAGGTCAGCACTAACTCGATGGCCAGATCACACATGCATATAAAAACAAACATCAGACAGACATATATATCATAATAACTATTTCAAAACACTATACACACACCACTACACACTTTGCGAGTTCGTGACTATGAGACGCTGCCCTATCCGCTACCACCGCAGTTTGGAAAGTCATCCTCCCGCAGTCGTCCAAGCGCCGGAATCTGAGGCGACGGAATTTGAGCCTCCGTTCCCGATCCCTGTGATGTGCAAGTGTGGTTAGACATGTTATAAGTAAAAAAATGCATATTTTACTAAATTTGAATAAGTTTAACTAGTTTAAGCTATTTTGAATAATTTTGTAACTAGGCTGCTATCGTCGGCACCGGTGGTAGCTCTATTGCTGACGGCGCCCATTACGGAAAGACAGCCGGCTGTCCTGCACTTATAGCTTGTAAACACAAAGTAAATAATTATACATGTCATTTATATATTAAAAATATTAAGTACATCATCTAGAATTTACCTGCATGGCAGCTTGCATCTGTAGCATGAACGAGTTTTGACACTCGTCCCTAGTCCTCTACGCCTCGTCCCTAGCCCTCTGCGCCTCGTCCCTACCCCTGATCTCCACTGCCCGCATCTCGCCCCTAGCCCTGAGTGCTTCTTGCGTCCTCTGGAGCTCCTCTCGAAGACTCTAGAGCTCCAGATCTCAGCTCACACGGCTGCTGCTAGACCTGCCCTAATGCGATGAAGAGGCTCTCGAGGAAGCCCGCGCTTGCCTCGAGTCGACCACTCCATCGAAGATGACTAACCTGCCAACGAAGTCGACCACTCCATCTCGAAGTTCGTAACGGTAAATTAAAAATAACAAAGCTCACCGTTCGTGAGGTTTCTCACCATCGCTTGCATACGCGACTTCAGGGACGATTTGCACACTCTGCCAATCAAAATCTTTGCCTCGAATCCTCCGCGCCCCCTCCCCGTACTTTGCCTTAAAATACAGAAAAATAACGTCATTAGAACTATTAAAGAGAATTCAATTAAGTTAAAAAAATAACTCACCAAAGTCTCTGTCGCCATCTGAGAAGACAACTGGTCATGCTGCGACGAGTCACTTCCCAAGTGACCCCTCTTCCACACCTCGATAGGTGCTGGCTGCTGACCGCTCTCGTGATCCTATCGATACATGTTAGCATAATGAAGATTATAAAATTACTTAATAGAATGCGAGTAACACTTACCATCCATTTAGCGAGGCGTATGTAGCCGTCCTCACCCAAACGATGTTTTCCGCCTGTCCCTATGCTCTCTCGACGGGTTTTAGAAATCGTGTGGAAGCCCTCACTCGCCCAAAGAGTGCACAAGGCACAGTATGCGTTTGGACGGCTGTCAAGCCACGCTACGCCGACCTGCACACATTTATTATTGAATGAAAATATTGATCACGATCATATAATGAAGCAAAGTAAACTAAAAACTTTACCTCTACGTACTACGCCTCCGTCAAGTACGTGTCGTCCGATTCTTTCCCCGGCTCACCCTCGTCTGATGTAACTTGAAGTACGCGTTTGTAGCTTGAATGCGAGCCGTCGATAGTAACTGAGTCACAATCTTCCTAGCGCAGTTATGGAAGACGAGACGAGCGTGATCCGTCTACTCAACCTCGCTCTCTAATCGATACCGTGTCTAAAAAAAAATACAAGTAAATATATGTAACTTATAATAAATTTATACTACACAAGTATTGTTCATACTTACCATGAAGTCGTGCCAAACAGCCTCCTGGTGGTTGCCGTGATGAACATCCTGGACCGTATAGTAGTCGTCCCAAGACGTGGCAACGCGTCTGTTCACTACACCGGGGTAGTGCAAACGGACTAGACGGCCCAGGACACCGTTCACCAGCGAGTGGCGTCCCTGGCCCGTGAACGAAGCATCCTCCCAAGTCCTAATACATGATTCTCAATTAGTACATATATAAGTCTAAAAGTATCTAAATTGAATTGTTAGAGATTTACTTACCTATCGCCAATCGGACGAATAACGATCCGATCGTTTGGGTTTGCAGGAGCCGGAGGAGGCTCCTCCTAGCCCGCCGCTGTGGAACCAGCTCCAAAGAAGGCTCCGGAGAAAGAGGCTCTGAAGCAGGCTCCAAAGAAATTGGCTCTGAAGTAGGCACCCTAGCCCTTTGTGTCCTCGGACGTAGAGTCATCCTGCCAATTTTAAAGATTCATATTATAGACTAAAGAGTTACTTATATCATTTATGTAATCAAATGTTCTTTACCCGTCGTGACCGCTGTACAGGTCCATGTGACGACTCCGGTAGATGGCTCAGCAACTGAGCCCGTATACCCCCACTAAGCTGAGTGCTGTGGAAGACCTCGTCTCCTCTCGTGGCTGTCGGTGACAGAAAGATCCGCGCCCCTGCCCGTCATCGTCTGCTGCTGCTCGACGACATCCTGTTTAAAGAAAAATTTTCTAATGGATTAAATGGAAAGTATAGAAAAGAAAAGAAGAGATGAAAGAAACATTACTTGTACTCAATTTTAAAATCCATCAGCACCACGATGTACTCTACTACGTAAACCAGACCATCGATCTTCTGTCGTAGTAGTTGGCCGTTTTTGTTTTCGCATCTCACTAGTCTCTATGTCTTCTCCATCTCCAACTAAGTCATCGAGTCCTAAATCAGGCTCGACGACAAAAGAGTCCCCGCAACTCTTGTTCTTGGTAAACAACATCAACCTCATCATCAAGGTATCCAACATTGTCCGGTGTATATAACCGCTCACGAGGATTCACCTTGTGTACAACCCACCAAGGTTTAAGCTTTTCGCATGGATAATGTAGATAATACACTTGCTCGACTTGGTGTGCAAGAACGAAGGTGTCGCAGCCTCGTAGCCGGTCCTTGTGTTTGACTTCTACCATGCCAAATTAGTTTTGTCGAGTTTCATTGTTAGGATCAAACCAATCGCAGTTAAAGAATACTACATTAAGAACCTTATTCCCCGCGAAACTGAATTCAAGGATTTTTTAATGATCCTATAATAATTACTTTCACGTCCTTGGGCGTCAACTGCCCTATTCACATCTCCGGTGTTACATGTTGCTCTGAAAGGACGTTGAGCTTCAAATTCAGTTGAACGAGATCAAAACCCATTGACATCATATCGACCGTAGCTTTTAATTTTAAAGGATCCTGTCGAAATGTTCGCTATGACACTTCCCCCGGTCTGTTCGGAAGAAGCCCGCGGAGGTTCTTTTTTCGGTGGGGGCTAGAGGAACTCGAAGGATTTGGCACAATGGCGAGAGATACACGAGGATTACGTGGTTCAGGCCGCCGGAGTGTAAAATCCTACGTCCACGAGAGTTCTTGGTGTATTGCTTGCTCGCGTATGAGAATGAGTAGGCTGGGTTGTAAACCCTTTGCCCGGAGGCTGCCCCGGTCCTTTTATAGCCCAAGGCCGGGGCATATACAAGGTGGCTCGGGACCTGACATGTGGCCTCGCGGCTATCTGTCTCCTATACATAAACTATGGGTATTTACAAATACATGCATTGTCACTGTCGGCGGAGTTATGGTGCGTCGCCTATCCCGCTGGGTGCCTCTGTCCGGGTGGCAAGTGATGATGGAGTCCCCGTGTTGTCGCCGCGTCTCCTCGCCCTGTTAGGCGGCTCTGTACCGTTGGGTGGCACTGTTGTGCCATCACGCCTCGCCGCCCTGTCTTTCACCGTAATGGTGTGCAGGCGTGGAACGGAGGCGTGCGTCGTGCGCCATGCTTCTGGGGAAGGAACAATCCTTGAATGCTTGGCCTGACAACACACCTTCCTCATTACTCCCGGACTATCCGCCCATTGCCAGCTGAAGCGACATTCGGGCGGATGGCCCTCGAGACACATGTCTCCACTGAAGCCTTCTTGCACAGTAGTGGGCGGCCTGGAGTTGTTGGACACGCGGCAGCATCGGAGGCCTTCCATGCTGGAGTTCGGATCCAGAGCTGCAGGACACGTGGCACATTGGGTCCTTCCCTTAGGGGGAAGGTGCGCCCGGAGTCGCTGCCTACGTGGCAGCACCGGAGGCCTCCTTGATGGAGGTCGGATTCGGAGCTGCAGAACGCGTGGCTCCTCCGGAGCCCTCTCCGGCCGAGGGGTGCGACTTGGAGGTTCCGGGCACGTGGTAGTGTCGGATCCCTCCTTGGTGGAGGATGGGGTCCGACTCCACCGGACACGTGTCGGCCCCTGAGCCACCCTCGGCTGGTAGTCAGGCTCAGAGCCTGAAGACATGCTGCAACCCTGGGACTGTCCATGGGGCATAGGGCGCATGGCCTATGCTAGGGCCCACCTAGTCAGGGAAGGCAGGGCCCAGGTGCTTTTTACCCACTACGCGGGGGTACCTGGTTTGCAGCGTACCGACAATGGCCCCTGAGCCCATCTCGGGGGAGGCTTTGAGCCCGCAGGTGGGGCCTCTATCTCTTCCGCATTGTGGTTTCGAACTTGCGCGCCTTTGGGAATCGAAGCGACGACGTGATTCCCGTGTAGTGGGCCAGTGGTGGCTCTTGGGAGGCGAAGAGGTTGCTTGCCCTTGGTCAAAGAGACTTCTTTTCATCACGAACGGACACTTCTTCTTTTCTGGAGAGTCGTGGGGGTGCACGTTTCGTACAACTGTTGCACTGCCTGCGTCGGTTCCCTGCACGACCCCTGCTCTTCCTCTTGTCAGGCTTTACCGGGGAACCTCTTTTCCCTACCCTAACCGCGCTGCCCTCTGCCCATACTACCTATCGAGTAGGCCCTATACCTTCGCTCTCTTCGGTTTTTTTGATGGGGGCACGATTATTTTGGGCACGTCTTGATTGGCGGTTCCCGAGGAATCTGGGGCAAATAAAGAGACCTTCCGCTGCCAGCAGAGGTTCACCCCTCCATCTGTTTTCTCGCGCTTCATCTTCTACCTTTATCATCCTTCTCCAATGGCATTGAACCTCCGACAATCTCATCTCAAGAGTGCCAGTGACGTGAGGCGCATGAGGCGCCTGATCGGCTGGCAAGCACCTTAGCATGATGGGAAGGTTCATTGCGGATCCCTTCTGCTCACAGACCTTGAGCCCGGCGAGGTCGTCGTCTTCCTTGGGTACATCCTGGCAGGGCTTGCCTTTCCTGCTTCTTCCTTCTTCTTGACTCTGCTGGAGTCCTATGGGCATCAACTTCAGCACCTCACGCTGCACTCCCTCGTGCTGATATCGATTTTCCTTCATCTTTGCGAGATGTTCATGGGGGTGCGGCCGTCTATGCGTCTGTTCCGAGCATTCTTCGTTCCCTGGTCATCGAGAAGGAGCTCGAGCTTCCTAGGTGCCTACTACTTCCAGCACCGCACCAGTCCCGTGACACCGTACATTTCTCCCTTCTCCTCTAGCAAGTGGGAGCACTGCAGGGAAGACTGGATCATTGTGAAGACTGATGTCTACGACCGGCTGGATCTGCCGACATCTCCTCCTTCGACTACGAGATCTGACTGGGAGGAGGCGCCGCACTATGTGTAAAAGTCCCAAAACTTGTTAATAGAAAACTTGAGCTATGAATAAAGTTGAGTTTATATACAAGAAATGGGACTTACAAAAAACTTTTGTTACTCATGAAAGTGTTGGCATGTGCAATAAAACTTTGAATTCAGTTTGAATTAAGAGGGTCACTTCAAAAGGAAGAAGGGCATTTTCAAAAGAGGAAATTCAAACTGTTGTTTGAGAAGTTGTATTTGCAATGGCCAACTCAAAGATCAGAGGACATATTTGAATTCGTCAGGTCCAAATTATGAGGGAGCCAAGTTTTGAGCAAATTTGGAGGGGCTTTGATATGAATGTCAAAGGAATTTGTAAATTTCATCCAAATTTGAATTTAAACTTGAAACTGTGGCATAAATTGTCAAATGGCAAAATGGATTTTGAATTTGGATCCTTCATAGATGAATTTACAATGTGTCAAAATTTGGAGATCTTTTGGGGCTGAGAGGAGCTGTGGGCCCCAATTGTCATAGAGTGAGGGAAATGACTTACTGCCTAAGTCAGCTCTGTTCTCGGTTCACACACGCGAGCTCACACCCTAGCGTTACCCTTCTCCCACGAGCTGCCATGCGCTGCCGACCGAGGACCCGAAAGCACCTCCCGAGCTGCTTCAACGTCGGTTCCACGCGCCCTTATCGGTCTCCCACCGAGTGCACACCTCACAGCACCGAGACCCCGTCTGAGCCATGCCCCTCCACGCCACAGCATCGTTCCCGGGAGTTTTTCTTGCCGCTCGACCGGACCTCGGTGCCGACCCTCGCTGGGCGCCGGTCGCCCCTTGCACGGCCGTCTGAGCTCGTGGCAGCGTGTACAAGACCTCGCTGATCCTCCTCGAGCTACCCAAACCCATCCACTAGCCCGTGTGCGCGGTTCACAGCAAGAAGTTGCCGTGGAGTTTCGTTTCAAGCCGCCGCAGTGCCTCCTCAACGCCTCGGCGATACAGGCCGTGTCACACCAAGGGTTGAATAACAAAAAGGTGCACCGCTCCCTTCTCTTCACGCTGCCAAAACCACTAAGCAATTCATCCACGGTAGCCTCGGGAATTTCCAGAAAACCGACAAGGTGGCCATAAGCCGTGGGTGGGGGATTTCCCAAAATTCGTGATCAATAGCTATTCTTTGCTCATGCTCATCATGGAATGGGCTAGAGACCCCCTTGTGAGTCACTGACATAAAAAATCCGGATGAATCATAGAGCCTCGACGGTGTTCTTCGAGTTTTAGCTTCGGCCGCCAGTTTTCGAGCTAGGGCACATGGTGACTTGGTAGTTAGGGGCGTTTCCGAGCTCTGTTGCTTGCATGAAGACCTGTGCCATGAGTAACTGGTGCTCTAGAGCAAGAAAGCTGCGAATTTGGGCCGGTAGGGAAGCCGACCGACGTCGCCGGACATGGACCGAGGCCTCCGCCCGTCGCCCGACCTCTTGTGGTCCTCCACAGCCCACACCGATGCCGGAAATGGTTTTCCCGCCTTCCAAAACCCCCAGGCGGCGGACTTCGGGCCGGGAGACGGCCGGGGAACAGGGGGAACCGAGTGGGGGATTTCCTGCCGGCGAGGAAGCGCGGGCGCGGGAAAGAGGTGGAGCCGGAGGTTGAAGAAGGTGGTGGTCCCACCTGTCAGCCACCGAGAATTTAAATGGGATCCCCTGTGGCTGCGGATCGTTTGTGGCTATGGGCGAATAACTGTGTAAACCCGTGTGTCCTCGCATTCTATTGGCCGCCTTTAAACAGTGGGTCCAGTTAGATTTGCTGTAGGAAATTAATTCCAGATTTCAAACAAAGTTTGGAAATTCATAACAAGTGCTAGGAAACTCCAAATTGGATGATTCAAATTCGGTTAGCTTCATCTTGACAAGATCTATCCAAATATGCAACCCAATTTGCATGAAAACCAATAGAACATTCTGGAAAATTCTTTAAATATTTTCAGCAAAAGGATTTGTGAGGGAGTTTGGTTCATCCAAAAATCCCCAAATTTTGCCAGGATATTCTTTAGGCTATTAGGAAACCCCTGTAAAAGTTTCAGCTCTTTTGGAGTTTATTTAGTTAGAGTAATTCTGCTTTCAACTTTCTGTATTCAAATGAATACAAAAACATTTTCAGAGAATTTCCAAAACTTGGAAATTCAGTTCTGGGCATTCCTTAGCTCCAAAAATCCCAGGAAAATACATGCATGCTTCCTAAGCTATGTATGAAATTTTAGTTCACTTGAATTTACATGAAAGTGCAAATTTATTCAGAATTAATTCCTGTTTGGCTAAATGCTTAGGGAATTGTTTTGGGTGATCTACTTAGTGGAATATTCTGAATTTTGGTCCAGATGACTTTCTTGTGACAAGGAACTCACATGAAAATTTTCAGCTCCGTTGGAGCTCTGGATCACCACTATCCTGTTCAACCTACTTAGATGAGTAGCACACAAGTGATGAGATGTAATTATCACTTGATCATGTTGCTTCACGCAAACCAAACCACTAGCACCAGTTTTATTTTAAATTCTTGAACAGAGTTCCAGTTTTAAACTTGTTTTTAAAAACTTTTTAGCAAAGGTTTTATAATTAAACATGTATACCTATTCATAACGTGTAGTAATAAAACGTGGAAGAGTGGAAGAGAAGTGAGGCTTAAATCAAGAAGCAAGAAGGCAGCGATTCAACTTCAAGACATCAGCAACTAACTTCATACTCTTCTGACTTTAGTCACCTGCAAAAACCAAGGCAAGCCCCGGTTTGCACTTAAGTTGTTTTTAAAGTTTTCCCTTTGTTCACTACTATTGGTCAAAGTTTGTATGTGCATTAAGTCAAGGATGTTTGATACTCCACTTGCATAACCAAACATGAACCCTGAGGTCAAGGGTAGAATTGTGTCATCGCTGTGGAATAAGGCCGTGCTAAATAGGCTAGGACATCCGGTAGAAGACGAGTAGTTGGAATCTACTCCCGAGCTTTGTTTCAGGATCACATAAGTGAGGTTGGAAAGAGAGGCAAACTAAACTTTACATTTCTAAAGATGAGACCGGCCAGGAGAGTTAGGTAGCGACAAGACGAGGTCTTGGTCGAGTAGCTCTGCCCGTGTCGGTCAAGGACCGAAGCGTATGCGGCCTTGGGAGCAAGTATTGAGTTGTGTACCGGATGCTTACTGATATATGGGAACCAGGAAACCGATGTACCGGGTTCACTGGATTGTAGAGGCATACCACATCGTCTCGTTAGACCTATGAGCCCGAGACGGCGCGACCGGTTCTACAGTTTAGTGGCCTGAGAAAGGTTGCCACATACGACGTAATGAAGGACGCCAGAGTTGGGTCTTCAGAGGCGGGCGTATGTGTCGAGTTATCCGGGTAGTGTTTGATTCGAATCACCGTCCCTCGCGGTTATGAGTACCGCTTGCTCACTGCGCTGTGACGTAGTAATCAAGTTGTGTGGGAATAGTTTGCAAAGTTTTAAATGCTGTTATGCTAATTATAAATTGCATGAAAACCATGTTTGAAGTAGAGATAGAGCACACTAAAGTTATTTTCCACCTTGAGACAGTTACATTGGAATGAAGCGTTTCTTGTTTGATTGTGGAGTTCCAATGTTGCTGGGCGCAAGGTCACTACTAATATGGCAAACATCTGAAAGTTAAGGATAAACTCATAGGCGATTCTTTTCGCAAAATGACAGGATTAGGTCTTAAGTTACCCTCATGTAGAGTTGAATGCTTTAGGTGAGACGGTTAAGTCTTGCTGAGCCTTTGTGCTCACTCTTGCTATATAAGTGGTTTTGCAGGTAAACATCGACGCTATAAAGAAGGTTGTCCGGTGAGACTCAAGAACTCCGAGTCATGTCACACTTGGGAACCTAGCCGCTGCCATGTCTTCGTGTTGCTAGTGAGAGGAGTCTGTGGGCTGGACCTCTTCTCGAATGCTTCTTAGATATTCGACGTGAGCTGTTTATAGACTTCCGCTGTAGCTACTTTTTATAAAGTATTTACAAAGAACAGTTGTAAGCTTCCGCTTTGATTTATGTAATACCGTGTTCCTTATATGTGTGCTGTTGGGTGCCGCATAAAACGGCACCACCCAATGCAATTCCCGGGCAAGGTGCCCCGTTCCCATGAGTGATCGGGACGGCGGGCCCTGTCAGCGTGGTATCAGAGCCGCATTAGTAATAGCGCACGGAATAAGGATCGTATTACGACAAAAACTTAGGATACGGTGGGGAAACGTTATTAGGCCCACATAAGGACTGTAGTAGTATAGTTACTTAAAGTGGCAAGACTAACATATATGTTTTAATTCTGAATTTTGATTATGTAACGACGCACCTACGTTCAGGTAAACATGGTAAGGAACGCCACCGAAAGCGGTTCAATTTCGGTTAGCTCCCCTGACGAGGAAAGTGGTTCAGGAAGATCTCACAGCTTGGTGTGAGATGTTAATACGAAACTCTTGGACCCTTCATGTTTCTGAGTTCATATGAAACGCTGATCCCTAGCGTGCATTCAGAAAGTAAGTGGAGACCCCATCGTGTGGTCAGTAACGCGATAGTGTGTTCGTCTAGAAATAGCCCAGGAGGACATACGCAGCGCTTGCCATCGTCGTGCCCTGCAGGGCAGTAGGTGATATCCGTTGGGTTGATAACATTCCCAACCGTGACGACCCGTTCATGACATACTCGGGTTCCCCGTCGTGTGGTGTTGAAACACAATCACGTACCTTGAGACGTGACTTAACTCAAGGACAGCCGTATGGCAATGATACGAGCGTTTGTATTTACTTTCAATTATGGAACTGCCTGAAATGAACCACCTTTGAGTGCACCACTATTGAGTGATCTTCTGCAGGTACTAACCACGTACGTATCCCGAGTAGTACACGTGTGCGAGAGACCATATTAGTGCCACTGATAAAACGGATATGCCGGTATAATCCGGGTAGGATTTTCTTTGGTGAGGTAACGTAGTACCGACATGCTTCTTACGGTGTATCGACACCGTACTAAACATCTGATCCTCTTCCCTATAAAGAAATGATTCATGAACTAACTTTCAACTAAAAATGGAAGATTGAAGCAAATATTAGTTACTGAACTCTTATTTTGTGCTAAGACTCAAATGAGAGTATGACTAGGTGTCAAAGTTTTCAAAAACAGAGTGCTCTGTTTCTGGCAGGAATTCTTGCTGGACTTTAACAGAGCATAACTCTGAGTAGCCTTGACCAATTAAGGTGTATGATACAGTTATGGAGAGATTTTCGAGTGATCTACAACTTCTATGTAGACCTCCAGAGCAAAATCACATTTTAAGTTGGTGAAAAGTCCAGTTGAAGGCAAACTGTTCAAAACCAGCACAGTAGTAAAAACCTCTCTTGACCTTTCTGTTTTTAAGCCATAACTTCCTGTAGAAAAATCTGTAAGGATCCTATGAGTACTTGTTGGAAAGCTACTGAAGTTTACTAAAACTTTGGTATTGAACTCAAGTCAAGAATCTGTTGATAACTTGAGTAAATTTTGGGGTTTGTGTGAACTGGTCAGAGTAGTCCCGCTGATTAGTTTAGCGTACTTAAGATTTGTTTAAACATGAATGTGGTTATGCTTTCATAAAGTTCATGACATGTTTATGTTTTTACTTATCTTTATTTACTACTGTTATAGAATTTTGATCGACTCAAAATTTTGTTTCGTGCAGTATGGTACGCACACATTCTCAAATGGAGCTTGGAGATTCAAGTCGAGATGGGAATGACTCGACTTCATCACAAGAGCCATCACCAACCGGATTGGTTGAAATTATGGCGAAGATGAATGAAACTCTCCAAACTCTAGTTCAGCAAGGCATAAATCGAGAAGCTCAACATCACATGCCAACCCAGAGCACGTATCTGGATTTCTTGGCAACACAACCGCCATTATTCTCTGAGGCGGCTGACCATTGTGAAGCAAATCACTGGTTACGTGTCATGGAGTCCAAGTTTGGGTTGATCCAATGTGATGAATTCTCGAAGACTCTATACGCCGCTCAACAGCTTTACGGCTTTGCTGGAGCATGGTGGGCAGAATACCTTGCTGTCCAACCAGCAGGGCATCGTGTCACATGGGCGGAGTTCCAGGCTGCATTTCGTGCTCGTTTTATCCCTGCAGGCATAATGCAAACAAGCCATGATGAATTCTGGAACCTAAAGCAAGGCAACATGAGCGTTATTGAGTATGCGAAGGAATTCAATCGCTTAGCTCAATATGTCCCTGACTATATGAAGTCACCAGCCACGAAGGGTTATCACTTTTACCGAGGGCTGACCGCTAGGCTGCGATGTGAATTGGCTCAAGTTAGCCAAGAGAATTTTGATGAGTTTGTGAGCTGTGCTATCACTCAGGAATATTATTCCAACCTCTACCTCAAAGAAAAGAGGGAGAGGGACTCATCACAGGATGAAGACAATCATCTGCCTCAGAAGTATCGGTTGGTAATCCGTTCACCATCCGGTCGAGAGATTCCACAAGAGGTGCAATCATTCTGGGAGTGTGACGACTCTTCTACTCCCCAGAGGTCTTATTCACCTCCACCGTAGCAGCAACTTATTTCTCCTGCACCTCAGTATCAACAAGGTGCACCAGAATACTATTTCCCTCAAGAGGTTGAAGATGAACAAGGTGATTTCTCAGCTGAACCAAGTGCTGCCCCACTTCACGTTGACAATGAACTCAACGTCAATGAAGCAACTGAACCGAGCAGCAACATTGTGTCTGCGGGTCCAGCGCCAAAGAGTGATCTTGGACAGCCAAGAAAAGCTATGTCCAAAGTGGGAACAATTAATTATGTGTTAGTCGATGACCTGCCAAAGGGAGGACCTGTCCTTGCCGGCAGGTTCACCTTAAATGACAAGCCGGTTGTCATTTTATTCGACTCTGGTGCAACACATAACTTCATTAGCAGGGCAACGGTGATCCGGGATCAGATCTCCACAACAGTCACAAAAGGTTCTTACCTTATTCATTCGCTAGGTGGAGACATCTGAACTAATGAAGTCGTTTCTCGAGCACCACTTTGTTTGGGTGGAAAAATCTATCCTACCACCCTCATCATTCTCGAAGACCAGGGAATCAATGCCATATTGGGAATATCATGATTGACCTTCCATAAGGCTGTTCTGGACATCGAGAACAGGAGTGTTCACTTGGACTCTCCACTTCACGGACGTAAAACATTGTATCTCGGCGAAGCGGTTTCCAAAAACCCGGAAGTATGTAATGCCGAGGCATGCAAGTTAGAAGACATTCCGGTAGCCCGTGAATATCCGGACGTGTTTCCCGAAGATCTTCCAGGCCTACCACCTGAGCTCGAGGTGGAGTTCAAAATAGAGTTGATACCGGGAACCACGCCAATCTCTCGGAGACCATACAAAATGGCTCCGAATGAACTAGCAGAACTGAAGGAGCAACTCAAGGATCTGATGGACAAGGGGTTTATTCGTACAAGTTCATCACCATGGGGTTGCTCAGCTTTATTTGTGAAGAAGAAGGATGAGACGCTGAGGCTATGCGTTGATTATCGTCCTTTAAATGCTGTGACAATAAAGAACAAGTATCCACTACCAAGAATTGATATTCTTTTCGATCAGCTAGTGGGTGCTAAAGTCTTCTCCAAAATGGACTTAAGGTCGGGATATCATCAAATCAAGATTCGTGCGGAAGATGTCCCGAAAACAGCATTCTCGACAAGATATGGGCTCTATGAGTATCTTGTCATATCATTTGGGTTGACCAATGCTCCGGCTCACTTTATGTATCTTATGAACTCGGTGTTCATGCCGGAGCTGGATCAGTTCGTCGTTGTATTCATCGACGACATCTTGGTCTATTCCAAATCTGAAGAGGAACACGCTAAACATTTGCATATTGTGCTTCAACACTTGAGAGATCACAATCTCTATGCAAAATTTAGTAAATGTGAATTCTGTATCAACCAAGTGCCGTTTCTTGGACATATTATTTCAGCGGAAGGCATTGCTGTTGATCCAAGCAAGATTGATCAAGTGCTAAAATGGAAGTCTCCAACATCAGTCCATGAAGTTCGTAGCTTCTTGGGTTTGGCGGGATATTATCGGAGGTTCATCCTGAGCTTCTCAAAAATATCTAAACCTATGACGGAGCTACTAAAGAAGGGCATAAAGTATGATTGGAGCAAGCCATGTGAGGAAGCTTTTCAAGCGTTGGTGAAACACCTCACAACAGCCCTGGTTATAGCTCAACCGGATACAACCAAGCCTTTTGATGTTTATTGTGATGCGTTGGGCATCGGGCTTGGTTGTGTACTCATGCAAGGAGGACGCGTGGTCGCATATGGATCACGGCAATTACGGAATCATGAGCAACATTATCCAACTCATGACCTAGAACTTGCTGCCGTAGTCTTAGCTTTGAAGATGTGGAGACATTACCTATTGGGAAATCTGGTTCATCTCTACACCGACCACAAAAGTTTGAAGTACATATTCACCCAGAAAGAGTTGAATATGCGACAACGGCGATGGTTGGAGCTGATCAAGGACTATGAGATTGAAATTCATTATCATCCGGGCAAGGCAAATGTGGTTGCTGATGCACTCAGCCAGAAGTCTCATATTCATAACCTAACCATTACGCCGATAGAAGAGGAAGAACCAAGTCTTTACTTGGTTCCATATGGAGCTTTACATAATCTGGCTCTCATACCTACAATAAGAGAGGAGGTCATGGAAGCTCAAAAGAAAGACAAGGGCATGGCACATATCAGAAGGAGATTGACGAATGGGGAAATGAAATGTTTCCGGTTAGATGATGAAGGCACTCTATGATTCAAGGACCGGATAGTCGTACCCTGTGATATGAGGCTGCGAAAGAAAATTTTGGATGAGGCTCACTTATCCAAATTTTCTATTCATACGGGCAGCAACAAGATGTATCAAGAATTGAGGACTAAATTTTGGTGGACCCGGATGAAGAGAGAAGTTGCTAAATACGTATCTGAATGTGATACGTGTCGGTGAGTTAAAGCCGACCACATGAAGAAAGCGGGGACCTTACAACCGCTAAGCGTTCCGACATGGAAGTGGGAGGATATTAGTATGGACTTCATTGTTGGACTACCTCTCACGGCTAATAAGCATGATTCGATTTGGGTAATCGTGGATCGGTTAACCAAATCAGCACGCTTCATTCCGGTGCGTACCAAATATAATGCCAAAAAGTATGCGGAGTTGTACATAGCACGAATCTTTTGCTTGTATGGAGTTCCCCGTACCATTGTCTCCGACAAAGGATCGCTGTTCGTGTCCCGCTTCTGGGAACAGCTACACGCATCCTTGGGAGCTAAACTGATTCGAAGCTCTACATATCACCCTCAAACCGATGGGCAAACTGAGAGGGTGAATCAAATCCTTGAAGATATGCTAAGGGCGTGTGCCATCCACCATGGTAAGAGCTGGGATGATCAATTACTGTTGGCGGAGTTCTCGTATAACAACGGTTATCAAACGAGCATAAAAATGGCACCTTATGAAGCTCTCTACGGCCGGAAGTGCCGCACACCCTTGAACTGGTGTGAATCTGGCGAGAGGGTAATTTACGGGATTGATCTCGTAAATGAAGCAGAAGAGCGGGTAAGGCTTATTCAAGCAACTCTGTAAGCCGCTCAGTCCAGACAAAAGAGCTATGCGGATAAGAGACGTCGTCCTCTGGATTTCCATGTTGGGGACCACGTATACCTCCGCGTATCTTCTATAAAGGGCATTCACCGACTCGTGGTGAAAGGAAAATTAGCTCCGCATTTCATCGGTCCCTTTGTCATCATTGAAAGGTGTGGACCCGTGGCATACCATTTGGAGCTACCGGCAGCCTTAGCCAGAGTTCATAACGTCTTCCACATATCTTAGTTGCGAAAGTGTTTGAAAGTTCCAACGGAGGTTCTCACGGGAGACATAGCAGATTCGAAGCCGGACCTCACTTATGTTGAGCGACCAACCCGAATAATTGATGGGAAGACTCGCAAAACAAGAAATCGGACGTTGCGATTTTTCAAAGTGCCATGGAAAAATCACACGTCCGAGAAAGCTACTTGGGAAAGTGAGGAGTATTTGCAACGCAATCATCCGGAGTTGTTAGAGGCGTATGTTGAGTAGTTGTCCTCTCCACATTGTCCTTAATCATGAATCTCGGGACAAGATTCTTTTTAAGGGGGGAGGAATGTAAAAGTCCCAAAACTTGTGAATAGAAAACTTGAGCTATGAATAAAGTTGAGTTTATATACAAGAAATGGGACTTACAAAAAACTTTTGTTACTCATGAAAGTGTTGGCATGTGCAATAAAACTTTGGATTCAGTTTGAATTAAGAGGGTCACTTCAAAAGGAAGAAGGGCATTTTCAAAAGAGGAAATTCAAACTGTTGTTTGAGAAGTTATATTTGCAATGGCCAACTCAAAGATCAGAGGACATATTTGAATTCCTCAGGTCCAAATTATGAGGGAGCCAAGTTTTGAGCAAATTTGGAGGGACTTTGATATGAATGTCAAAGGAATTTGTAAATTTCATCCAAATTTGAATTTAAACTTGAAACTGTGGCACAAATTGTCAAATGGCAAAATGGCTTTTGAATTTGGATCCTTCATAGATGAATTTACAATGTGTCAAAATTTGGAGATCTTTTGTGGCTGAGAGGAGCTGTGGGCCCCAATTGTCATAGAGTGAGGGAAATGACTTACTGCCTAAGTCAGCTCTGTTCTCGGTTCACATACGCGATCTCACACCTGAGCGTTACCCTTCTCCCGCGAGCTGCCACGCGCTGCCGACCGAGGACCCAGAAGCACCTCCCGAGCTGCTTCAACGTCGGTTCCACGCGCCCTTATCGGTCTCCCACCGAGTGCACACCTCACAGCACCGAGACCCCGTACGAGCCACGTCCCCTCCACGCCACAGCATTGTTCCTGGGAGTTTTACTTGCCGCTCAACCGGACCTCGGCGCCGATCCTCGCTGGGCGCCGCTTGCCCCTTGCACGGCCGTCTGAGCTCGTGGCAGCGTGCGCAAGACCCCACTGATCCTCCTCGAGCTACCCAAACCCATCCACTAGCCCGTGTGCGCGGTTCACAGCAAGAAGTTGCCGTGGAGCTTCGTTTCAAGCCGCCACAGTGCCTCCTCAACGCCTCGGCGATACAGGCCATGTCACACCAAGGGTTGAACAGCTAAAAGGTGCGCCACTCCCTTCTCTTCACGCTGCCAAAAACCCTAAGCAATTCATCCACGGTAGCCCCGGGAATTTCCAGAAAACTGACAAGGTGGCCATAAGCCGTGGGTGGGGGATTTCCCGAAATTCGTGATCAACAGCTATTCTTTGCTCATGCTGATCATGGGATGGGCTAGAGACCCCCTTGTTAGTCACTGACATAAAAAATCCGGAAGAATCATAGAGCCTCGACGGTGTTCTTCGAGTTTTAGCTTCGGCCGCCAGTTTTTGAGCCAGGGTGCACGGTGACTTGGTAGTTAGGGGCGTTTCCGAGCTCTGTTGCTTGCATGACAACCTCTGCCATGAGTCACTGGTGCTCTAGAGCAAGAAAGCTGCGAATTTGGGCCGGTAGGGAAGCCGGCCAACGTCGCCGGACATGGACCGAGGCCTCCGCCCGTCGCCCGACCCCTTGCGGTCCTCCACAGCCCACACCGACCCCAGAAATGGTTTTCCCGCCTTCCAAAACCCACAGGCGGCGGACTTTGGGCCAGGAGACGGCCGGGGAACAGGGGGAACCGAGTGGGGGATTTCCTGCCGGCGAGGGAGCGCGGGCGCGGTAAAGAGGGGGAGCCGGAGGTTGAAGAAGGTGGTGGTCCCACCTGTCAGCCGCCGAGAATTTATACGGGATCCTCTGTGGCTGCGGATCATTTGTGGCTATGGGCGAATAACTGTGTAAACCCGTGTGTCCTCGCATTCTATTGGCCGCCTTTAAACAGTGGGTCCAATTAGATTTGCTGTAGGAAATTAATTCCAGATTTCAAACAAACTTTGGAATATCATAACATGTGCTAGGAAACTCCAAATTGGGTGATTCAAATTCGGTTAGCTTCATCTTGACAAGATCTATCCAAATATGCAACCCAATTTGCATGAACACCAATAGAACATTCTGAAAAAATTCTTTAAAGCTTTTCAGCAAAAGAATTTGTGAGGGAGTTTGGTTCATCCAAAGATCCCCAAATTTTGCCAGGATATTCTATAGGCTATTAGGAAACCCCTGTAAAAGTTTCAGCTCTTTTGGAGTTTATTTACCTAGGGTAATTCTGCTTTCAAGTTTCTGTATTCAAATGAAATACAGAAACATTTTCAGAGAATTTCCAAAACTTGGAAATTTAGTTCTGGGCATTCCTTAGCTACAAAAATCCCAGGAAAATTCATGCATGCTCCCTAATCTATGTATGAAATTGTAGTTCACTTGAATTTGCATGAAAGTGCAAATTTATTCAGAATTAATTCCTGTTTGGCTAAATGCTTAGGGAATTGTTCTGGGTGATCTACTTAGTGGAATATTCTTAATTTTGGTCCAGAGGACTTTCTCGTGGCAAGGAAATCACATGAAAATTTTCAGCTCCGTTGGAGCTCTGGATCACCACTATCCCGTTCAACCTACTTAGATGAGTAGCACACAAGTGATGAGATGTAATTATCACTTGATCATGTTGCTTCACGCAAACCAAACCACTAGCACCAGTTTTATTTTAAATTCTTTAACAGAGTTCCAGTTTTAAACTTGTCTTTAAAAACTTGTTAGCAAAGGTTTTATAATTAAACATGTATACCTATTCATAACGTGTAGTAATAAAACGTGGAAGAGTGGAAGAGAAGTGAGGCTTAAATCAAGAAGCAATAAGGCAGCGATTCAACTTCAAGACATCAGCAACTAACTTCATACTCTTCTGACTTTAGTCACCTGCAAAAACCAAGGCAAGCCCCGGTTTGCACTTAAAATGTTTTTAAAGTTTTCCCTTTGTTCACTACTATTGGTCAAAGTTTGTATGTGCATAGGGTCAAGGATGTTTGATACTCCACTTGCATAACCAAACATGAACCCTGAGGTCAAGGGTAGAATTGTGTCATCGCTGTAGAATAAGGCCGTGCTATATAGGCTAGAACATCCGGTAGAAGACGAGTAGTTGGAATCTACTCGCGAGCTTTGTTTCAGGATCACATAAGTGGGGTTGGAAAGAGAGGCAAACTAAAGTTTACATTTCTAAAGATGAGACAGGGCAGGAGAGTTAGGTAGCGACAAGACGAGGTCTTGGTCGAGTAGCTCTGCCCGTGTCGGTCAAGGACTAAAGCGTATGCGGCCCTGGGAGCAAGTATTGAGTTGTGTACCGGATGCTTACTGATATATGGGAACCAGGAAATCGATGTACCAGGTTCACTGGATTGTAGAAGCATACCACATCGTCTCGTAAGACCTATGAGCCCGAGACGACGCGACCGGTTCTACAGTTTAGTGGCCTGAGAAAGGTGTGGGGACCACCCCGTGGTTCACCCACTCCAGGATCGCATAGGGTGGTGCCGTACGATGCGGCACCCAAAAGCACACACGAAAAGAATAAAGAACAACATACAACTTTTTATTTGATATAAAACAGCGGAAGTCTTTTACAAAATATAACTATACATCCGAAGTATTCTTTATTAACACTCTTTTATTCTAACTATGCAAAAGTGTAGCTGTCCAGCCCGGGGACGCTACACACTAGCAGCATGGAACCGGAGATCACGGCGGCGTGCAGGGCTCCAACTCGGCCGTGTACCCCGACGGGGGCATCGCCTCGTCCTCGGATCCCTCCTCATAACTCTCACCTGCACACAGCTCAAATATTGCAACCGTGAGCATGAAGGCTCAACAAGTCTTAACCGTCAACCCTAGGCATGGAACTCTACATGAAGGGATGTGTAAGATAGGAAAAGGACTTTGTAATAAAGACACACCTACATGTTGATCCTTACTTTCAGTTTTATAGCAACAGTTAAATGAGCCTTAGGCAGCCCTCACATCGGAAGTCCACAATCAAACAAGAAACGCTTTCCTCCGATGTGGTGATGCCCAAAGTGGAATATAAACTTAATTAGCTCTATAACTACAGCATACAAGGTTTCAAGACATTAATAGTTCAATACAACATATTCAGTTGGCTTATTTCACTTCTTACAACGTCACAGTGCAGTGAACAAGCAGGTACTCAAATAACCGCGAGGGACGGTGATTGCAATCAAGACACACCCGGATAACACGTTACATACACCCACTTTCAGAAGTGTGATTCCACACCCCTTCCTACTCTGTTGTATGCAACAACCTTTCAAAGGCAACACAAATGCCGAACCGGTCCATCCGTAATGGGCAGGAGGTCCCCGCGTGGAGCGTGACTGTGCCCACCGGCAGATTTACACCTTGCTACCCTCAACCCACTCCTATTTACGGTTGGGTAAGCCTCGGCACCCAGGTTAACCAATTACATCGGTTTCCTGGTTCCCATATGCCAGTATGCATCCGGTACTGTTCGATACTTGTCCAGCAGGGCCGCACACGGACGGTCCTCAACCGACACCAACAGGGCTACGCACGTGAGACCTCTGCTCACTGCATCCTATCCCCCCGGCTGGGTCTCATTTTTATAACTCAAGCCATTTTCTACCTCTTTTGTCCCATGTGATAAGTACTATCTCGCGAGTAGCTTCCAAGCACTCGACTTCTACCGAAAACCTAAACATTAGCATGGCATTTCTCTACTCGTCGGTTTTGTAAACTAACCAACCCTTTATAGGATTTAAAAAGGCTATGCAAGTGGGGTTTCAATCACCCTAACTCTAATGCATACATTTCAACCCAGACATAAGTGATACAAATGAAAAGCTTTATAAAAGATACTTAAGTGCAAACCGGGGCTTGCCTGGTTGCGAGTTAAAGGGGAAGTCAGCTTCTGGTAGGAGGACGTCCAACGGCTCCGGTACGTTCTCAACTTCGGTCACTATTATGAAATGTAATAAAATACATGTGTAAGTATTAAGGATTTATAAGAATTGAACTTCTATTCATAGCTACTGCTATTTAAGATCCTTAATTGGCTTTGGGATTTTTACAGGGAATACTAGACTCTCTAAGGATGATTTGAGCCAAATTTGGAGACATGTCATTGCACAATGTAGTCTTTAAAATTCCTACAAGTACAATGCTTCTCTGAATTTTGAGCCCAATTCAGGAGCTTTGACATAGCCAATAGTGGAAGATCTGATTAGGGTAAGTCTCCATGGTTCTAACAAAATTTGTTTCACCATTATTGGAGCCACCAACAGAGAGATATGCATTTTTGAAGTTTGGACAGGAGTGCTGAAAAGTTTCTGTTTAAATTGAATTTCCAAATAAAAGCTGAACTTGGGAAGGCAGTTTAGCCTAACAATTGATCTCCAATGAAGCCCAAATTTTTACTGAAGATCAGTAAATATGGAAAGGATTTTCTGTCCAAATTTGGAGATCTTTCATAAAGAATTGCTCCTGTGATAAATCCCCAAAGCATTTACTAAAAACAATTGTACAGAAATTCCTGGGAATTTTCATAGCCTAAAATTGGTTACTCTGTGAAGTACTCCTCATTAGGAATCCAACAAAATTGGTTTCACCCTTTTTGGAGTTTTCTACACAAAGTTATGAATCCCCAAAGTTTGAACTGTATTAAGAAATTCTGGAAATGTTTAAATCCTGACTGTGGGCCCCACGCGCGACGTCATCCACTCAGATGACGGCATCACCGAGGCCACGGAGTTATTCCCGTGCAGCCGTATCGGATCCGGCGCCACAGGCCGATCCTCACGCATATACGGAGGCTGACCGGTGGGACCCGGCCCTCCTTCGTCTTCCTCGCGCTGCCCGCGCCTCCCGCGGCGGCGCACGCCGGCGAGGCTCGCCGGGACGGGGTTCCCGTGGTTTAAACTTCATCAAACTCACCGCCTGCGAGTTCTACACCGTGCTGAACACGATGGTGGGGCCGGGAGTCGATGACAACGGCCGGAAAGGTGCTTGCACCGGGGACCATGTCGGCCCCTACTTCGGTGACCTCGTTCTCCCTTGACAGTTGGTCTTTCGGGCTAGGGTTCGCTCCAAAAGCACCAGTGTCACATGGACAACATCAACCTATAGCCCGTTCTCCATGAAAACCACCGGAGAGGGGACCTCACCGTCGACCCGAGCCCGCAAAACTTCGACGGCGACAAAAAGTCGGTACCTGGCATCTCTACTTGATCATTTGAGCTGCTAGGACTTCGGGGAGATGCGCAAGCATGTGCTGGAGCTACTCTGAGCTCATCTAGCGCGGAGCTACACCGAGCACAACGAATTTCTCCGAAGAGTCCTCGGGTTTCTAAAGAACCGCCGGCGCCAAACTTCAAAATACTCGGTACCGGAGCTAAGAAGGCAGGAACCGGTGGGAGAGAAAGAAGAAGGGTTCCTCACGCACCTCAGGGACCTTTTGTCTGATCGGAAGAGGCCGTAACTGCGTCGGGCGACGGTGTGGCGTAGAGACGATCAATTCCGGAGCTCCGAAGGTAATTCCAGCTTGTAGGCGCCAACCGCCGGTGCTGGTGTTCACTTGAGGCTTCGAGGAGCAGGAGAGAGACCTGTCGCAATGTTCCCGTGGCTCAGCCATGCGAGAGGCACGCCGAGCTCGCCGGGCGTCGATGAGTTGAATGGTTCTTCCGCCGAGCGGGGGTTTGAGTTCGCGAGGCTCGAGCAGGGTGTGGAGAGGATACGGGGTAATGGGGATAGGGCAGATACTGCACTCGTCTGCCGCTATAAACGTCCACACGCGTGAACCGACGTCGGGGGAAGCAGCTCGGTGGACAACGTCGGGCAACGGGCTGCCCGGGAGCTGGCGCGCGGTGAGCGCCCGGGGAGGAAAATAGTCGGTTGAGTTTCTTTGTGGGGCTGACAATTTGGCCCCACCTCCCCCTTTTGTTTAGTCAAACTTTTCTGATATTTTCCATCCAGCAACTCAACATTAAAAGCTTTACTTCACACTAAAGTTAAGTTTGAACTTGCTGAATTCAAATGGTTTGAATTCTGGTGTGAAATTTAGATGTGGTTTGATCATTTGAATTTGAAAAGGAGTTTTAATTCTCCACTTTGTATTACCCCAAAAATATAGCAAACCAGCTTCAAAGTTTCCAATTTTTGGCATGGCTGCTCATTCAAAGGTGGAGAACACATTTGTGAAACCCAATTTTCAAATTGAGGGAATTGGAATTTGAAACTGAATTTGAAATTCAGATTAGAGGGCTTTTCCTTTTAATCCCAAACAAATATTAAAACTCCTCCAAATGAGCTGAAATTTGGAAGGTTGAATATTTGGACTATGAAGATCCAAGCTGTGCATTTATATCTCCATGTTTGGAAGTTTTGGGAAGTCTAAACCCTCACTTTGAACTTACACCATTATGATTCAGAGTTTTAATTCCCCTCATTTTTCATAAGTGTACATGAGCTGAATTTTTCTTGCTACCACTTTTGGGGATTTTACATCCCTCCCCCCTTAAAAGAATCTTGTCCCGAGATTCCAAAGGAAAAACAAAGTGGGGAAAAACTTTACCGGGTATTTGATGATAGCAAGTCTGGATAATACGTTTGTAGATAATCCTCGCTTTCCCATGTCGCCTCATCAGTGGTATGGTTACTCCACAAGACCTTGTAGAACCATAAGGTCCGGTTTCTTGTGGCACGAGTCTTTTCATCGATGATACGGATGGGATACTCCGTGTACGTGAGGTCCGGTTGAAGAACTTCTATGTCTTATTTGCGGATTTCAGCCGAGGGTTTGAGGCACTTCCTCAGCTGAGAGATGTGGAAGACGTTGTGAATGCCTGCGAGCGACGCCGGTAAATCCAAGCGATAGGCCACGGCTCCGCATCTTTCAATGACGGTGAACGGACCAATGAACCGCGGCGCAAGTTTACCCTTCACTCCGAAACGGTGAACTCCCTTCATCGGAGACACACGAACATAAACATGGTCCCCGATGTCAAAGTGGAGGGGGCAGCGTCTTTTATCCGCATAGCTCTTCTGATGAGATTGAGCAGCCTTGAGATTGGCTTGTATTACTCGCACTCGTTCTTTAGCCTCATTCACAAGTTCAATTCCGTAGATAACTCGCTCGCCGGACTAGCACCAGTTGAGAGGTGTGCGGCATTTCCATCCGTAGAGAGCTTCATACGGCGCCATCTTGATGCTAGCTTGATTGCCATTGTTGTAAGAAAACTCAGCCAACGGCAAATGATCGTCCCAATTCTTGCCATGGTGGATGGCACAAGCGCGTAGCATGTCTTCGAGCACTTGACTCACCCGTTCAGTTTGACCATCCATCTGCGGGTGATACGCGGAGCTTTGGATTATTTGGTCCCCAATGATGCGTGCAGCTGTTCCCAAAACCAAGAGATGAACAGCGCACCGCGATCTGAAATAATGGAGCGGGGAACACCGTGCAAACACAAGATCCTTGCAATGTATAGCTCCGCATATTGCTTGGCCACGTACTTCGCATGTATGGGGATAAAATGAGCCGACTTGGTTAGTCGATCGACTATCACCCAAATCGAGTCATGCTTGTGAGACGTGAAAGGTAACCCGACTATGAAGTCCATGCTAATATCCTCCCACTTCCACGCCGGAATGTTCAATGGTTGCAGCTGTCTGGCTTTACGCATATGGTCGGCTTTCACACGTCGACACGTATCACATTCAGATACGTACTTTGCGATTTCTCTTTTCATCCGTGTCCACCAAAACCTGGTTTTCAGATCCTGGTACATCTTGTTGCTGCCCGTATGAATAGAATACTTGGACAAATGAGCTTCGTACAAGATTTTCTTCCGAAGCTTCATGTCACGGGGTACCACTATACGGTCTTTAAACCATAGAGTGTCGTGTTCATCTCTTCGGAAGCACTTCATTTCGCCATTCTCCATCCTTCTCCGAATGTGCGACATTCCCATGTCCTTCTTTTGAGCTTCCATAATCTCCTCTCTTGTGGTTGGGATGAGAGCAAGATTATACAATGCCCCATATGGAGTCAAGTACAAACTTGGCTCCTCCTCTTCAAATGGGGTGATGGACAGATTGTTGACATGAGATTTGCGGCTCAAGGCGTCGGCAACCACGTTTGCCTTACCGGGATGGTAGTGAATCTTGATCTCATAGTCTTTGATCAGTTCTAGCCATCTCCGTTGCCGCATATTCAACTCCTTTTGAGTGAATATATATTTTAGACTTTTGTGGTCGGTGTAGAGGTGCACTAAGTTCCCAAGCAGATAGTGCCTCCACATCTTCAAGGCTAACACCACAGAAGCGAGCTCAAGATCATGAGTCGGATAGTGCTGCTCGTGGTTACGAAGTTGACGTGAGCCATAGGCGACCACTCTTCCTCCTTGCATCAATACACAACCAAGCCCGATGCCGGATGCATCACAATATACGTCGAAGGGCTTGGTTGTATCCGATTGAGCTAACACCGGGGCTGTCGTAAGATGCTTCACTAATGCTTGGAAAGCTTCTTCGCAAGCTGAGCTCCAAACATATTTGATCCCCTTCTTCAACAATTCAGTCATCGGCTTAGCAAGCTTGGAGAAATTTGGTATGAATCTCCGATAATATCCTGCTAACCCGAGGAAACTTCTGACCTCATGGACTGATGTGGGGGATTTCCATTTCAGCACTTGTTCGATTTTGCTTGGATCAACTGCAATACCTTCTGCAGAAATAATGTGACCAAGGAATGACACTTGGCTGATCCAAAACTCGCACTTGCTGAACTTGGCATAAAGCTTATGGTCTCTTAATCGTTGAAGTACGATATGCAAGTGTTTGGCGTGTTCTTCTTCAGACTTGAAGTAAACCAAGATGTCGTCTATGAACACCACCACAAACTTTTCCAACTCCGGCATGAACACTGAGTTCATGAGATACATGAAATGTGCCGGGGCGTTGGTGAGACCAAAGGACATGACGAGGTATTCATACAACCCATATCTCGTCGAGAAGGCCGTCTTTGGAATATCTTCTGCCCGGATCTTGATTTGATGATATCCGGAGCGAAGATCCATCTTTGAAAATACACTTGCACCCACAAGTTGATCGAATAATATATCGATGCGAGGCAGTGGATATTTATTCTTGATGGTGATGGCGTTGAGAGGTCGGTAGTCCACACACAACCTCAAGGTTTCATCCTTCTTCTTTACAAACAGCACCGAGCATCCCCATGGTGAGGAACTCGGTCGAATGAAACCCTTCTTCATTAGATTGTTGAGCTGCTCCTTCAGTTCAGCCAGCTCGTTCGGAGCCATCTTGTATGGTCTCCGTGATATCGGCGTCGTTCCAGGTACAAGTTTGATCTTGAACTCGACATCCCTTTCGGGTGGCATGCCTGGGAGATCATCCGGAAAGACATCCGGGTATTCACGGACCACACGAATATCCTCAAGTTTCGTGGCTTCCGTATTATATGTGGCTGGGGCTTCTTGAACCGAACAGTCAAGAATAAGAACATGTGGTTCATGAAGTGGAGAGTTTAAACGAACCACACGTGGAATGGTGTCAAGAACAGCACCATGGTGATGTAGCCATGACATTTCTAAAATGACATCAAGTTTTTGACTCTCTAACATGATTAGAGAAGTCGGATATAGATTCCCACCCAACTGTAATGGTGCTCTATAGACCATTCTATCAGCTGTTATTTTCCCACCCGGAGAACATATCAAATATGAATTATTTGTGGGAATGATAGGCAGTTGATATTTAATAACATAAGACTGACTTATGAAATTATGGGTGGCACCGGAGTCAAAAAGTATGACTACGGGATGATCTAGGTAAGAGAACGTACCCGCAAGGACGGGTTCGTCTTCCGGCACGTCTTCGATGGCTAAGTGGTGGACGTTGCCGGGTTTTGGTGCTGGTTTCTTAGGCTGGTTGCGGGGCAGTCTCTTAAAATGTGCCCGACACGGCCACACGTGTAGCACGTGTAAGGTGTCGGGGTCCCGCCGACTTGAGGACGAAATCCCGGTGTACGCTGTTGAAACTGAGGCACACGCGGGACCATCCTTTGCTGCTGTTGTTGCTTTGGTGGATACGTCGGTCGAAAGCCCGACGCATTATATTGCCGCCCGCGAAACTGAGGCGGTCGCGCCGGTGGCTGCCATCTCTGACCAGATGGTGAGCGATACACCACGCGGTATTTCTGTGGCGTCCCACCACTGCTGCTCGTCAGCGCGCTGTGTTTCCTCTTATCAGAACCGCGCTCGCGCTAAGCATTCTCTTGTAGAATCGCGGCATTAACGAGGTCGTTGAATGTGCCGCGATTGCTTCGGGCGAGATGGACCTTCATCTTTGAATTCAGGCCCCGGAGGAAAGCGTTACGCTTATTGTCTTCCGTCCCCAGAAATCCTGGCGCATACTGCACCAGCCGGTTGAATAACCTGGAGTACTCATGAGCACTCCTCTCGCCCTGTTGTAGCGCCAGAAACTCCTGGAGCTTCATTTCCATCACACCGGGAGGTATGTGATAGGCGCGGAACGCCTCTCGGAACTCCGTCCATGTGACGGCATGGCCAGCCGGTAAGGAGGCGGTGTAGTTCGCCCACCAAGTACCGGCTTCTCCTTGAAGTTGTTGCACTTCGTACAGCGCCTTCTGATGTTCGGTGCATCGTAGCAGCCCAAACTTCGCCTCCAGAGTGCGGATAAAGCTGTCCGCCTCCAAAGGTTCTTTGGCCTCCGTGAAGACCGGTGGATGGGTTGCCATGAATTCTGAATATGAACTTTGTTGGGGCTGGCGTTGCCCATTGTCTTGGCGTCCTCCCTGATGGGACGCATTCTGCTGCACCAACATCCGCAGCAGCTCGGTTTGCTCGTCGCGCGAGCCGAGCACTGCGGCGAGAACCTCCGCAAGATTCCTTGGAAGTTCTGGCGGTGGAGGAGGTGGTTGCTGCTGCGTCGTGGTCTGCTCCGGAGGTGGAGACTCATCACCACGAACTTGACTCGGACCTCCCTCCTCTTGCGTAGACCGTGTACGCACCATTCTGCATTCACATCATTTAAACGATCAGCACATGTTGGTTTATTTCATCCAGTCTATACAATAGTAGTGCGAGAATGGGATACACAGTATGCATAATAGTCACACTTATGGATAAAGTATAAACTTTATACAACATATACATCCCTAGACCTGGTCACACGATCGAGTTCCAAGGTATTGAACTTTATGGATTAAAAGTTCATTTCGACCATCGGGGTCACCACAGGATGTTAAGTGTGTTAGCATGCGTAATTCCTCGCTATTGTATTGGACCCAAACATGTACTAACTCGAAGTGATATGTCAAATGCATAAACTCTTTGACTCCAACTCGCTGTTTTACAACAGCCACTGGACGTCAAACGGTAAAACTAGTGTTTTGGTTGAAATACAGAAAATTCCAGAGAGCATTTGGTCTGCCCTGTTTTTGGACAGTACCTACTCATCTGAGATTTTCATACCTTTTGAGGGAGATTTTGTTCTAGAACTCTACAGAAAAATTGTAGAGGACTTCAAAGAATGGTATCCCATACCTCCATTGGTTCAATCAATCTTAAGTTATGCCCTGTTCAAGTTCAGCAAAATTTCTGCCGAAAACAGGGGAGATTATTCCTAAGCTTTCGAGATTGAACCTATACTCCCAATTGACTCTTAGTTCAATATAGGAGTTTACTAACCCCTAAATGAATTCCTATACTTCATTGTGACTCTTTTCTTTGAAAATAAATTTTTATGCAGTCGGTGCTACGTTTCCTCACCAAAGAAAAATCCTAAACCGGTATTCCGGCATATACATGTCACATGGTGGAACTAAAGACGTCACTCACAAACGGTTTCTACACGTCATGCACTAACGTGGTTAATGTACCTGCAGCAGAACACACAATAATGGCGCACACAATGGTTTTTGGCATTTCAGGCAGTTCCATATCATAATAAAAACATACGGTCCGTATCATTGCCATACGGATCGTCCTTGAGTCAAGTCACGTCTCAAGGTACATGGTTGTGTTTTCACACCACATGACGGGGAACCCGAGTAGAGCGCGAACGGGTCGTCACGGTTGGGAATTTTATCAACCCAGCGGATACCACCTACTGCCTCATAACCGTTGAGGCACGCTGATGGCGAGCGCTGCGTATGGCCCTTTGAACATTGAACGTTCAAGAGTTGCATACTATCGTGTTGCTTACCACACGATGGGGTATTCTCACTTTTGCCTAAAGCACGCTGGAGAACAGCATTTTCATATGCTCTCAGAACCATGAAGAGCTTCAGAGACTCATATTCACTAC
Source organism: Neostapfia colusana (assembly GCA_030760725.1). Taxonomy (NCBI): domain Eukaryota; kingdom Viridiplantae; phylum Streptophyta; class Magnoliopsida; order Poales; family Poaceae; genus Neostapfia; species Neostapfia colusana. The sequence goes on from JASWHV010000015.1 coordinate 71,844,764, forward strand.
CGTGCCAAGCCACGGTATAACCTTCCATACCATTACTCATATGGCGAGCTACCGTAATTGATCCGCCTACGGTGGCGTACCTTACCTCTTACCTGACGCCGGAGCGTCGTTACAAAATGTATAACACATAACTTAGCTTTTCCACCTTCATAACTAGTGCTATCGTAGACCTTATGTGGGCTTAATGACTAATCCTCACTCGACTACTTCTAAGTTTTCAAAATAAGCTATTTTCGAGCATGCTATTCCCAATGCGGCTCTGATACCACGTCTGTGGGGACCACCCCATGGTTCACCCACTCCAGGATCGCATAGGGTGGTGCCGTACAATGCGGCACCCAATAGCACACACGAAAAGAATAAAGAACAACATACAACTTTTTATTTGATATAAAACAGCGGAAGTCTTTTACAAAATATAACTATACAGCGGAAGTATTCTTTATTAACACTCTTTCATTCTAACTATGCAAAAGTGTAGCTGTCCAGCCCGGGGACGCTACACACTAGCAGCATGGAACCGGAGATCACGGCGGCGTGCAGGGCTCCAGCTCGGCCGTGTACCCCGACGGGGGCATCGCCTCGTCCTCGGATCCCTCCTCATAACTCTCACCTGCACACAGCTCAAATATTGCAACCGTGAGCATGAAGGCTCAGCAAGTCTTAACCATCAACCCTAGGCATGGAACTCTACATGAAGGGATGTGTAAGATAGGAAAAGGACTTTGCAATAAAGACATGCCTACATGTTGATCCTTACTTTCAGTTTTATAGCAACAGTTTAATGAGCCTTAGGCAGCCCTCACATCGGAAGTCCACAATCAAACAAGAAACGCTTTCCTCCGATGTGGTGATGCTCAAAGTGGAATATAAACTTAATTAGCTCTATAACTACAGCATACAAGGTTTCAAGATATTAATAGTTCAATACAACATATTCAGTTGGCTTATTTCACTTCTTACTACGTCACAGTGCAGTGAACAAGTGGGTACTCAAATAACCGCGAGGGGCGGTGATTGCAATCAAGACACACCCGGATAACACGTTACATACACCCACTTTCAGAAGCATGATTCCACACCCCTTCCTACTCTGTTGTATGCAACAACCTTTCAAAGGCAACCCAAATGCCGAACCGATCCATCCGTAACAGACAGGAGGTCACCGCGTGGAGCGTGACTGTGCCCACCGGCAGATTTACACCTTGCTACCCTCAACCCACTCATATTTACGGTTGGGTAAGCCTCGACACCCAGGTTAACCAATTACATCGGTTTCCTGGTTCCCATATGCCAGTATGCATCCGGTACTGTTTGATACTTGTCCAGCAGGGCCGCACACGGACGGTCCTCAACCAACACCAACAGGGCTACGCACGTGAGACCTCTGCTCACTGCATCCTATCCCCCCGACTGGGTCTCATTTTTATAACTCAAGCCATTTTCTACCTCTTTTTATCCCATGTGATAAGTACTATCTCGTGAGTAGCTTCCAAGCACTCGACTTCTACCGAAAACCTAAACATTAGCATGGCATTTCTCTACTCGTCGGGTTTGTAAACTAACCAACCCTTTATAGGATTTAAAAAGGCTATGCAAGTGGGGTTTCAATCACCCTAACTCTAATGCATACATTTCAACCTAGACATAAGTGATACAAATGAAAATCTTTATAAAAGGCACTTAAGTGCAAACCGGGGCTTGCCTGGTTGCGAGTTAAAGGGGAAGTCAGCTTCTGGTGGGAGGACGTCCAACGGCTCCGGTGCGTTCTCAACTTCGGTCACTATTATGAAATGTAATAAAATACATGTGTAAGTATTAAGGATTTATAAGAATTGAACTTCTATTCATAGATACTGCTATTTAAGATCCTTAATTGGCTTTGGGATTTTTACAGGGAATACTAGACTCTCTAAGGATGATTTGAGCCAAATTTGGAGACATGTAATTGTACAATGTAGTCTTTAAAATTCCTACAAGTACAATGCTTCTCTGAATTTTGAGCCCAATTCAGGAGCTTTGACATAGCCAATAGTGGAATATCTGATTAGGATAAGTCTCCATGGTTCTAACAAAATTTGTTTCACCATTTTTGGAGCTACCAACAGAGAGATATGAATTTTTGAAGTTTGGACAGGAGTGCTGAAAAGTTTCTGGTTAAATTGAATTTCCAAATAAAAGCTGAACTTGGGAAGGCATTTTAGCCAAGCAATTGATCTCCAATGAAGCCCAAATTTTTACTGAAGATCAGTAAGTATGGAAAGGATTTTCTGCCCAAATTTGGGGATCTTTCATAAAGAATTGCTCCTGTAATAAATCCCCAAAGGATTTACTAAAAACAATTCTACAGAAATTCCTGGGCATTTTCATAGCCTAAAATTTGTTTCTCTGTGAATTAATCCTCATGAGGAATCCAACAAAATTGGTTTCACCATTTTTGGAGTTTTCTACACAAAGTTATGAATCCCCAAAGTTTGAACTGTATTAAGAAATTCTGGAAATGTTTAAATCCTTACTGTGGGCCCCACCCGCGACGTTATCCACTCAGATGACGGCAACACCGAGGCCACAGAGTTATTCCCGCACAGCCGTACCGGACCCGGCGCCGCAGGCCGATCCCCGCGCGTATACGGAGGCTGACCGGTGGGACCCAGCCCTCCTTCGTCTTCCTCGCGCTCCCCGCGCCTCCCGCGGCAGCGCACGCCGGCGAGGCTCGCCGGGACGGGGTTCCCGTGGTTCAAACTTCATCAAACTCGCCGTCTGTGAGTTCTACACCGTGCTGAACACGATGGTGGGGTCGGGAGTCGATGACAACAGCCGGAAAGGTGCTTGCACCGGTGACCATGTCGGCCCCTACTTCGGTGACCTCGTTCTCCCTCGATAGTGGGTCTTTCGGGCTAGGGTTTGCTCCAAAAGCACCAGTGTCACATGGACAACATCGACCCATAGCCCGTTCTCCATGAAAACCACTGGAGAGGGGACCTCACCGTCGACCCGAGCCCGCAAAACTCCGGTGGCGACAAAAACTCGGTACCTGGCATCTCTACTTGATCATTTGAGCTGCTAGGACTTCGGGGAGATGCGCAAGCATGTGCTGGAGCTACTCTAAGCTCATCTAGCGCGGAGCTACCCCGAGCACAATGAATTTCTCTTAAGAGTCCTCGGGTTTCTAAAGAACCGCCGGCGCCAAACTTCAAAATACTCGGTACCGGAGCTAAGAAGGCAGGAACCGGTGGGAGAGAAAGAAGAAGGGTTCCTCATGCACCTCAGGGACCTTTTGTCTGATCGGAAGAGACCGTAACTCCGTCGGGCGACGGTGTGGCGTAGAGACGATCAATTCCGGAGCTCCGAAGGAAATTCCAGCTCGTAGGCGCCAACCGCCGGTGCTGGTGTTCACTTGAGGCTTCGAGGAGCAGGAGAGAGACCTGGTGCAACGTTCCCGTGGCTCAGCCGCGCGAGAGGCACGCCGAGCTCGCCGGGCATCGATGAGCCGAATGGTTCTTCCGCCGGGCGGGGGTTTGAGTTCGCGAGGCTCGAGCAGGGCGTGGAGAGGCTACAGGGTAATGGGGATAGGGCAGATACTGCACTCGGCTGCCGCTATAAACGGCCACGCGCGCAACGGGCTGCCCGGGAGCTGGCGCCCGGTGATCGCCCGGGGAGGAAAATAGTCGGTTGAGTTGCTTTGTGGGGCTGACAATTGGGCCCCACCTTCCCCTTTTGTTTAGTCAAACTTTTCTGATATTTTTCCATCCAGCAACTCAACATTAAAAGCTTTACTTCACACCAAAGTTAAGTTTGAACTTTCTGAATTCAAATGGTTTGAATTCTGGTGTGAAATTTAGATGTGGTTTGATCATTTGAATTTGAAAAGGAGTTTGAATTCTCCACTTTGTATTACCCCAAAAATATAGCAAACCAGCTTCAAAGTTTCCAATTTTTGGCATGGCTACTCATTCAAAGGTGGAGAACACATTTGTGAAACCCAATTTTCAAATTGAGGGAATTGGAATTTGAAACTGAATTTGAAATTCAGATTAGAGGGCTTTTCCTTTTAATCCCAAACAAATATTAAAACTCCTCCAAATGAGCTGAAATTTGGAAGGTTGAATATTTGGACTATGAAGATCCAAACTGTGCATTTAGATCTCCATGTTTGGAAGTTTTGGGAAGTCTAAACCCTCACTTTGAACTTACACCATTATGATTCAAAGTTTTAATTCCCCTCATTTTTCATAAGTGTACATGAGCTGAATTTTTCTTGCTACCACTTTTGGGGATTTTACAAAAGGTTGCCACATACGACGTAATGAAGGACGCCAGAGTTGGGTCTTCAGAGGCGGGCGTATGTGTCGAGTTATCCGGGTAGTGTTTGATTCGAATCACCACCCCTCGTGGTTATGAGTACCGCTTGCTCACTGCACTTTGACGTAGTAATCAAGTTGTGTGGGAATAGTTTGCAAAGTTTTAAATGCTGTTATGCTAATTATAAATTGCATGAAAACCATGTTTGAAGTAGAGATAGAGCACACTAAAGTTATTTTCCACCTTGAGACAGTTACATTGGAATGGAGCGTTTCTTGTTTGATTGTGGAGTTCCAATGTTGCTGGGCGCAAGGTCACTACTAATATGGCAAAAATCTGAAAGTTAAGGATAAACTAATAGGTGAGTCTTTTCGCAAATGACAGGATTAGGTCTTAAGTTACCCTCATGTAGAGTTGAATGCTTTAGGTGAGACGGTTAAGTCTTGCTGAGCCTTTGTGCTCACTCTTGCTATATAAGTGGTTTTGCAGGTAAACATCGATGCTATAAAGAAGGTTGTCCGGTGAGACTCGAGAACTCCGAGTCATGTTACACTTGGAGAACCTAGCCGCTGCCATGTCTTCGTGTTGCTAGCGAGAGGAGTCCGCAGGCTGGACCTCTCCTCTAATGCTTCTTAGATATTCGACGTGAGCTGTTTATAGACTTCCGCTGTAGCTACTTTCTGTAAAGTATTTACAAAGAACAGTTGTAAGCTTCCGCTTTGATTTATGTAATACCGTGTTCCTTATATGTGTGCCGTTGGGTGCCGCATAACACGGCACCACCAAATGCGATTCCCGAGCAAGGTGCCCCGTCCCCGTGAGTGATCGGGACGGCGGGGCCCCGTCACTATGAGAGCATCTATTCCCCGGTGTTGGCAAGGATTAGGTTCCTGGCAGACCAGGGGCTGTTCTTGCTGATGGTGTTGGCCAACTTCCTAGGCCGGCGCATCGCTTCCCTCCAGATCCGTTGTCGAACGGCTTGGATGTACACCAGCGACAATGACTCCACCCGCCTAGAGCGTGGTCCCGGGACCAAACTGAAGGCGGAGCTCTTGGACGCTCTGTTGGGAATGATATGCGCCGACGTTGGGGCCCAATCTCCGATGACCTCATCATCCCTCCAGCGCCGTGCCTGCCTATCTTCATGGACCAGGGGCTGATATCGCAACTCCTAAGGATGATGCCGACACTGGATGCCATCGGCGTCGCTCCGCAACAAATTGGTGATGCTTCCCGTGGGATAACGATCCCCGGGGTGACAGGAGTGAGTGGTGGAAGTGCTGCCTCTTCTGCCCCAGTTCCGGCTGCTTCGACTTCCTCGACCCCAATCTTGGACAAGGGGAAGGGGAAAGCACCTGTGGCCCCCCAGCCTAGCTCTCCCGGGAAGAAACGGAGGCTGACTCACATGGACGGAGGCTGTGTCCCTGCACCTAGCCCTGTGATGCCCGTGGCCGCCCCAAGTGAGCCTACGGCTGCTTTGAGGGGTGCGTCTGGAAGCGGCATGGCTGGTCCTGCATCCGTGTCCAGAAGAGGTGCTCCTGCAGCTCCAACGCCTCCTCTGCTGGCGAAGAGACTGGTTGCTGCCTAAGGTTCTGGTGGCTCTAGAGGCCCGAATAAGTGTCTCCGAGCCGCTTCATGGGATTTCCCCAGCCCTAGTTGGGTTATCCAAGGCTGCCCTCTATTGTTTGTCTGTTTTTCTATGCTTCGAGGTTGTCTGCTGACCTCTGTCCTTTACACAGGGCTCCGTCTGCGGGATCTTCTGGGGCACTCCAGCGCCCGTAGCGTCTGGTGGTCCACCGGCAGCTTCCGGTAGTGCTCCAGGTCAGGAGACGGACCCGTCCGTACTAATGATGTCCACACCGCCTACCTCTTCCACAGATGTTCCTCCGATGGCCCCCGACGCAGGGGACTTCAGCAAGGACTTCCCGTCAGCTCAGGCTCCGGTGCCAGATTTGGAGCCGACCGCAGCTGATGGGGTTCCACCAGCTCACGACGTCGAGCCCTCTCTTACGGCTAACGAAGGCGCATCAGATACAGCCCCCATACCAGAAGATAGCGTTCCCCAGCCAGGAGCTCGCCTGGCCTTTTCCGAGGGGCGAATTGAAACTTCCCTGGGGCCCTGCGTCCCCATGCCTACTCTGGAGTACGATGCCCAGGAGGCTCCGGCATGCGTCAAGCGGGTCCCTTTGTCTGAGGCCGTCACTCTGGCTCAAGCAAGTTTTCGTCGGGTTCAGCTGTCGCTGGAACAGGAGCAAGGAACCATCCAGGAGAAGGTGGAGCGCCTCATTGGCTGGGAAAAACTGCTCAAGCTCTAGACCAGGGAGACACAGAGAAGGTGGGAGGTGAAAGAGGCTCGTCTACAAGTGGAGCAAGAGCTGACAAACCGGCAGCGGAACCTGGTCGATCGGCTGGACGAGGAGTCCAAGAAGCTCTCGGAAGAAGCCAAGGAGGCCCACCAGAGAGCTGATGGTCGTCTCACCTCCCTGGAGGAGCTGCGGCTAGCACTGACTCGTCGCGAGGCCGCCAAAGGCGAGCGCGAGCACGAGATAACGGTGAAGGAGGCGGAGGCTTCATCGAGCTTTCAGCAAAAACAAGCCGAGCTGAAGTCTCGGACCGATAATTTGGACTGCTTGCAGGTCTCTTTGAACAAGGAGCGGGAGATGCTGGCGAAGGAGCATCAAGACCTCTGAGCTGCAGAGTTCGACATCTCGCTCCAAGAAGAGGGGTTGCAGCGCCGTGCCCGTAAGCTCAATGCTCGGGTAGCGATGTTGGCTGCCAAGGAGAGGAGATTCTCTGAGTGCGACACAGCAGCCCTGGCAGCAGCTCGACGCGAGCTTCAGGAGCTCCGGGCTTCACGCACAACAGAAGTCCAGCAGGTCTGGGACTTTCTGGGACGTGCTGAGTCTTCTCTGATGTCTTTCGGCTTCAGCCCGGTGCGTGTCGGGGATCCATCGCAAGAGATGGGCCAAGTGCTTCCTGCGCTTGATTCTATGGGCTCGAAGATGGCGGCTTTGGAAGACGTCATCATCGACCTGCTGGAGATGGAGGGGAAAACCCTTGCTACGGAAGTGGCAACACATGTGCTGACCTGCTTTCGAAGCTGGGACCCAAATGTCTCCTTGGAGCCAGTCATCCAAGGTCCCGTTGCTACAAGGGAGGCGGCAGCCCGGTCATCGGTGGAGGACGTAGGAGCTCTCGTCGCTGGGCGGTTTAGGCGTAACACGGGCGAGTCCTAGGTGCCCCCCAGCTCTTGTATCTTTCCTTTTATCTTTTGCATTTTGCTTTGTATTCCTGTGATGAAGGAAAGACTTTTTTTCTGGCTTTTCGCCCTGCTTGTCTTGACCAGTTGTGATGGCCCCCTGGCAGGTGTGCCCAAGTTGTTGGGGGTACCTGCCAAAAAAGGTATAGGACCCTAGCTTTGGACCCCACAGGTGACTCCTACCTCGGGGGTCCGTTAACAGTCCCCTCGGAAGGCTATGGTTCTAACCTCTCGGACCGGAGTGCTCTCCGGAGCCCCCAGCACCTGAGCATTTTTTCTTTACAGGGCAGGGGTACGTGCGCTCAGGGCTCAGGGCAAGCTATGCTGGCTACATACCCTGGGGGGGACGTTGCATTGGCACCACCGGACCCGACCAATGGGGTGACCTAGGGGGGTCCGGAGACGATTTTAAGTGCTTCTTACATTTCCTCCTTGCTGCACAACCCTGGCCGAGAACGATGTAGAGAAATACAAATATGTACACGTTGAGACATGTGGAAAAAATATATGCAAGCTCGAAAGGGCGACTGTTGTTTCCTTGTTAACGGCCGTGTGAGACCTATGTGTGCTGAATACATTGGCTTTGACGATAAAAGTTTTGAATACTACCAGAACACTTTTTTAACAAGATCCGACTCTAGGTCCGAGCTCCTGCAAGGTCTGACGATAGGTCCGACTTGTTTTTGGTAAGCTCCGGCGCTAGGTCCGACTAGCTTTGGTAAGCTCCGGTTCAAGGTCCGGTTAGCTTTGGTAAGGTTCGGAGCTTGATTGCAATGATTCTGCTTTTAACTTGCAATGTTTTGAACTTGCTTTACTCTTATGGAAAGTTTGCTTAGTATTATTTTACTAAGTTTTTGGTGTGTTTTGGTGGTTATGGTTGATATCATTTTGCTATGGTTTACAACATGCTTATGTGAGGTGCTCATGTAAGATGTTGTAGTTTCGGAACTAACGAGAGTCAAGTTGAGGACTTGTGCTCGGAAGTATTGGTTGTTTATTCATGTGCAGGTGTTGCTTGAGTTCAAGACATGGCTGGTGATGGGATCCATTGAACTAGTCTTAGGGAGAAGATGAGGTTCAACAACCAAGTTCGGGAGGAATTGTGGTTGAGTTGATCGGGAGGTTGCACAGTATGTTTGAATCAAGAACAATGCATATGAAGGTATCTTGGACGTCGTTGGAAGATGTTTGCACATGTGCAAGGAGTGCATGGACGTGGCTGCATGGTTCCAAGGCGTGATTAAGAGATGTGTATGTAAAGAATTGGTCGGAAAGGTCCAACTGACTAGGTTATGGACTCAGACTGCGGCTGAGTCGTGTTTGACTCAAATATGGAAAGTTTTGAGTTGGTTATGATAGGATTTCATGTGGTACATGAAGTTGAGTTGTTTTAGTAATGTTTGGGACGTTCCTATGGTGTTTGGAAGTCTTAAGATTGCTTCTATCTGCGTGTAGAAGAGTGTTGAGCAGTATTGGAAAGTTACAGTTTGAATCCAAGTAGGAGTAGGAGTCCTAGTTTGAATTTGGTTGGCCTTAGGGCTGGTTATATAAGCAAGGGAGGCCAAGGCTCATGAGAGCACGACTTTGGGGCTGTTCCTCTTGTGTTTTGATAAATAAAATTCGTATTCTAAAGGAACTTTTGTGCCTTGTTCGTCCGACTTGTTTCAGACAAGTTTTTCTCGTCGAGTTTCTGTTCAGCACTACCTTGCTTCCGTGGTTTTATCATAACTCGAGTTTTACAGATCCAATTGATGTGATTCTTTTTGGGTTGTCTTCACAACTTGATTATATATCATATGTGAAAATTTCAGGGTCATTTAATTTGTGGTTTCTGATCTACACGAGTTTCTTTGCAGTATTCCAGAACTGTTTTTCTCGCGTAGGACAGATTGACCTTTGTTCGATCTTTCGATCGTAACTTGAGTTTCTCTCAACGGATTTTCATGATTCTTGTTGTGACGTCTTCGTGACTTGATTCTATACAATATATACTAGTTTTGTCACAGTTGAACACGTTTATATTAGTCGCACACATGGTTTCTTTAACAGATCGGTTTTCTGCTGAGGGGTGTTTTGTTGCTTCTGCTGAAAAGTTTTTATCTACCATTCACCCCCCTCTGGTGCTGGGTCCGACTAAGCTTTAGTAAGCTACGGCGCTGGGTCTGACTAGCTTTGGTAAGCTTCAGTTCAAGGTCCGGTTAGCTTTGGTAAGGTTCGGAGCTTGATTGCAATGGTTCTGCTTTTAACTTGCAATGTTTCAAACTTGCTTTACTCTTATGGAAAGTTTGCTTGGTATTATTTTACTAAGTTTTTGGTGTGTTTTGGTGGTTATGGCTGATATCATTTTGCTATGGTTTACAACATGCTTATGTGAGATACTCACGTAAGATGTTGTAGTTTCGGAACTAACGACAGTCAAATCGAGGACTTGTGCTCGGAAGTATTGGTTGTTTATTCATGTGCAAGTGTTGCTTGAGTTCAAGACATGGCTGGTTACGGGATCCATTGAACTAGTCTTAGGGAGAAGATGAGGCTCAACAACCAAGTTTGGGAGGAATTGTGGTTGAGTTGATCGGGAGGTCGCGCAGCATGTTTGGATCAAGAATAATGCATATGAAGGTATCGTGGACGTTGTTGGAAGGTGTTTGCACGTGTGCAAGGAGTGCATGGACGTGGCAAAATGGTTCCAAGGCGTGGTGAAGAGATATGGAAGTGGAGATATGATTGAAAAGGTTCAACCGGCTGGATTTTGCGCTCAGGCTGCGGCTGAGGCGGTTAAGGTTTGTTTATGGAAAGTTTTGAGTTGGTTATAACAGGATTTCGTGTTAGGCATGAAGTAGAGTTGTTTTAGGAATGTTTGGGACGTTCCTAAGGTGTTTGGAAGTCTTAAGATTGATTCTATCTGCGTATAGAAGAGTCTTGAGCAGTATTGGAAAGTTACAGTTTGAATCCAAATAGGAGTAGGAGTCCTAGTTTGAATTGGATTGGCCATAGAGCTGGTTATAAGCAAGGGAGGCCAAGGCTCATGGAGAGCACGACTTCTGGGGGCTGTTCCTCTTGTGTTTTCATAAATAAAATCCGTACTCTAAAGGAACTTTTGTGCCTTGTTCGTCCGACTTGTTTCAGACAAGTTTTTTCTCGTCGAGTTTCTGTTCAGCACTACCTTGCTTCGGTGGTTTTATCATAACTCGAGTTTTACAGATCCAATTGATGTGATTCTTTTTGTGTTATCTTTACAACTTGATTATCTATCATCTGTGAAAATTTAACGGTCATTGAATTTATGGTTTCTGATCTGCACGAGTTTCTTTGCGGTATTCCAGAACTGTTTTTCTCGCGTAGGACAGATTGAACTTTGTTCGATCTTTCGATCGTAACTTGAGTTTCTCTCAACGGATTTTTATGATTCTTGTTGTGACGTATTCGTGACTTGATTCTCTAAAATCTATACTTGTTTTGTCACAGTTGAACACGTTTAGATTAGTCGCACACACGGTTTCTTTAACAGATCGGTTTTCTGCTGAGGGGTGTTTTGTTGCTTCCGCTGAAAATTTTTTATCTACCATTCACCCCCCCTCTGGTAGCTTTACACGTGTACTTCGACCCTACAGGCCGTACATAGGAGAAGTCAGGCCGTACAAAGGTCCGAATGACTTATCCCGGGATAGTAAGGGCAACTGCCCCCCCCCCCCCCCCCCCCAGAGTTTTGCTATCGGGGCACCGGTCCTAGTTCCTGTAGCCTTTTTTTAAGGAAAAACGCCTCACCCTAAGCTACGGGTAAAACTTGCGGAGGTGCTCGATATTCCAGGGATTTGGGACCGGGTCGCCGTCCTCCGTCGCCAGGCGGAAGCATCCTGGTCGACATACTTGCGTCACCCGGAAGGGTCCTTTCTAATGGGGGGAAAGCTTGTTAGATCCCTCTCGGGTAAGTATTCTCTGGAGCACAAGGTCACCGATCTGTAGTTCTCTGCTCCTTACGGTTCGCTGGTGGTAAAGTTGGAGCGCCTGGCAGTACCGCGCGTTACGGATTGTAGCCTGCCATCTGTGCTCGTCGACAAGCTCGAGATCTTCACGCCAGGCTTGGTCCTGCGTGGCTTTGTCGTATACCTTGACACGAGGGGAACCTAAGGCGATCTCTGAAGGGAGGACAACCTCAGCTCCGTAGACCAGGAAGAATGAAGTTTCCCCTGTGGCTTTGCTGGGTGATGTCCGGCTAGCCCATAGTGCACACGGAAGCTCCTCAATCCAGTTGGCACCATGATTTTCCAGGTCAACGTAGGTACGTGTCCTAAGGCCTCTGAGTATCTCAGCATTGGCTCTCTCGACTTGACTGTTGCTCTCTGGGTGGGCAACGGGCGCATAACAGACCTGGATACCAAGGTCTTCGCAGTATCCTTGTGACACCCGGTTCCGAAAAGAACCAAGTAAATGCATATGTGTGCCTAGGATGTTCATCACGCACACAAATGTAATCCACAAACTGAGTTCAGAACATAACCACGAATAAATAGTGTTTAAGTACTTTATTACATTGACTTATTGTCTCACTCATGAACCTCTAACTTATTCTTGCAGCGGAAGACTCTAACGACAGCGGAAAGTGACTAAAGACAGGAGGCTCCATCTTCGACTCCACAGGCATGTTGACGGTAGTCTGCACACCTAGTACTCCACATGGTCCTCGAAGTACTCATCTCCTGTAGCTGATGTATATGTGGTAATGCAAGGGTGAGTACATGTCGTACTCAGCAAGTGCGGAAAAAGTATGACATGTAGCTTACAACAAGGTATGGAGTAAAAAGGCTCATTGCAACAAGAAAATTTTATTTCACAAATATGGTAAAAACAGCAACTAAGTCTATATGAATTAAATCCAAATATAACCAAGTAATCAGCAACATTCTTTCATCATAATTCACCATTTATCAAGTCTCAACTAGCCATTAATCTTTCTCAAGTTCATCTTATGCTCATAAATATTCATATCCATCTCATATTCATATAACCAAAACCAAACTCATTGTCATGACTCAAAACAGTCCTAAAACCAATCCCAATGACCATTAACCATACCGAATAACCATCCCAAGTTTTCCCTCTAATCATGGAAGTTGGCCAGGTGCTTGTGACTGGAAGCACGGCTATCATGATAGTTTTACACTCTGCAGATGTGGCACCACTTTGCCCACAAGTTCGTGATTTCGTCACCCGTCGGCGACTGCAGAACCTCCATTATACCAGTACACAACCATCGGTGTATGGTCAAGAAATCACAAAATAGCCTTTACAAAGGGGCTACTAGATGTATGGACTCACTGAGGTTTCAACCGGCAGGCTCGAATCACTATTCTCCCACCCACGGGCCCCCTCTTGTGCCATACAGTTCCCAGGTCAGTCCTCCTCGACTCCCATTCCTCGAGCCATCCACGGTCCATAACAAGCTAGCAACACACCTAATTAATCAGCTAAGCCGCACCCATATTTGGCCTTGTGGTGGCACTGTTTTCCTGGCATGTGCTAGCATGAACCGGTCCTTAGATCTACGACAAGTAAACCACCATCTCATCCAGCAATATTCACGAACCAATCTTGCCTAGATCTCCCCGATTCCATGCTCATTATCATCATCAAGTTCTCATCATCATTATTCATATGAGTGCAGTAGCTAACCATTTTTTATTTCAGCTTCCCGTATCCCGTCAATTAAGCGAAGCAAAAAGGAAAAACGACCATACCCGACTCATCAACTTTCCCGGCGACAAGGATGGTTAACAAAACTAGTAAACTCTTATAAAAGGGTGTCCCATCAAGTTGACTCAAGCATACGAGTTTTCTTTGACTAACGCCTGACCTGTTTGATAACAAGCTGAGAGTCTCCGTTGACTAACATCTGCCGCACACCCAAAGACAGGGCGGCACTCATCCCAAATATGAGGGATTCATATTCTGCCATATTGTTCGCAGCCTTGAAGTCGAGATGCACCATGTACTTGAACTGCTCCCCCATAGGTGAGATGAGCAGGACCCCCGCTCCGGCTCCCTGCTTTCACGAGGAACAGTCAAAGTAGAGTGTCCAGTGAGGTCCAGTGAGCACTGGAGGTCTACGCTCCAGATCACCGATGTTTTGACCTCCTGGACGGCATGGGTTCGGGGTCCATTCCGCCATAAAGTCCGCCAGCGCCTGGCTCTTGACGTCGTGGCGCGGTAAGAAGTCGAGGTCAAACTCCGCTAGCTCAGCTCCCATTTTGCTATATGCCCTGTTGCGTTGGGGCTGTGGAGTACTGACTTCAATGGGTAAGTCGTCACTACCGACACCTTGTGAGCTTGGAAGTAGTGGCGGGGCTTCCTCAATGCTATAAGTATTGCGTAAAGCAACTTATGGACCTCTGATTACCGCATCTTGGTGTTGTGGAGAACCTCGCTGACATAGTAGACTGGTCGCTGAGTGGTACGCACTCTCCCAGCAAGGTCCGAAACACTTTCTTCCATTAGTAAGAGGCCTATGACTTCTTGATCTGGGTATCCGGCCCTTTGGAGCTGGGACCCGGGTGTATCCTGGGTCGGAGTTACACCAGGCTCTCGTGCTGGCCCCAGGCTCTGAGATTCGCAACCAGCCGTAGGCTCTCTGCTTGGCTCTTGGGGTCGTTCAGGTTCTGACCGTTCAGCGACCAGGACCATGCTGACGACTTCTTCCTTTGCGGAAGTGTAGTGCAGCAGACGCTCACCCGGCTCTGGAGCGATCATAATTGGCAGCGAGGTGAGGTACTGCTTTAATTCCTGGAATGCCTTGTCAGCTTCTTCGGACCAGATAAATGGCCCGGACTTCTGCAGAAGCTTAAAAACAGAAGGGCACGCTCTGCGAGTCAGGAAATGAAACGACTGAGTGTGGCCAGGCATCCGGTAAGCTTCTGGACGTCTTTGACCCAGGTGGGAGGTTGCATCATCTCTATAGCCTTGATCTTGTCTGGGTCAGCCTCGATTCCTCGGTGCGAGACCAGGAAACCGAGGAGCTTCCCGGCGGGAACTCCAACCACACATTTATCGGGGTTTAATTTCGTTCGAGTGACACGTAGCTTATCGAAGACTAAGGCTAAATTGTCTAACAGGGATGTATGCGACTTAACCTTCACCACGATGTCCCCTTATCAAATCCCCGAATGTTTTATGCATGGCACGCACAAAGGTAAGCAATGCGTTTTTAAGGCCGTATGGCGTAGAGACTTAACAATAAAGGCCATATACTGTTATGAAAGCAGTGTGCTCTTCATCCTCCTTAGACATAGGTATTTGATGAAAGCCGGAATAAGCATCTAGGAAGCACAACAGATCACAACCAGAAGTAGAATCTACAATCTGATCTATTCGAGGGAGGGGAAAAGGGTCTTTAGGAAATGCCTTGTTTAGACTGGTGTAGTCGATGCACATTCGTAGCTTCCCACCGGCTTTGGGTACCACGACGGGGTTGGCCAACCATCTCGAGTGATGGACCTCCCGGATGAAGCCAGCGTCGAGCAGCTTCTTGATCTCTTTTGGTATGAAGTTCTGCCTCTCAATGGACTGCTTCCGCGGCTTCTGCGTCACCGGTTTAGCGTCAGGATGGATCTTCAGATGGTGCTCAATCACCTCCCTGGGGATCCCAGGCATTTGCGATGGTTGCCAAGCAAACACATCAACATTATCCTAGAGGAAGGTGACGAGCGCGAGTTCCTATTTGCTGCCCAAGTTCCCCGCAATACGGGTGGTTTGGGCAGCGCCCTCGCCTATCTGGACAATGTGGACCGGGATCTCTTCTGCACCCGAGGGCTGTATGCGGGGCGCGGAGGACGAGCCTCGCTGTCGTGTGCTGGGTGGCTCCTTGCTCGCCCCTACACCCCTGGGGGCCTCGTAGTTTGAAGCTGCCAGGGCCTGGAGCTTCTCTAGCGCTGTAACCCCGGCAGTTCGATCTGCTCGGACTCTGAGTACACCATTCAGAGTCAGCATTTTTAGCGCCAGGTAGCCGTTATGGGTTACGGCCATGAACTGGTACAATGCTGGCCTGCCGAGGATTGCGTTGAAGGGGAGGTTGACCTCTGCCACATCGAAGACAACACTCTCTGTGGTGTAGTTCTCAGGCGTCCCGAACGTCACCGGGAGGGTGATGCTCCTGCGCGGGAGAATGGACCCTGAGCTCACTCCAGAGAATGGGCGCGACGGGGCCAGATTTCCCATGGGCATATGCAGCCTCTGGAAGGCTATGAGGCTGCTGAGATTGAGGCCCGCTCCTCCGTCTACCAGCACGTGATAGAGCTTCACGTTAGCTATGGTCGGGGACACGATAAGCGGTAACTGCCCGACCCCTGCCATGTTTTTTGGGCAGTCGGAAGCAGTGAAGCTAATCTCCGTCTTCATCCACTTGCGGTACGGAGCCAGCTTAGGGACAGGCGATACCGCCATGATTTCTCACCGGAGGGTCTTGACGTCTCGTTGGGACGTGATGTCCCACGACCCCCCTACATGACGTGAAGCATCTTTTGATGCTCATCTGGGGTGTGGCCAGGGCCAGTATCTTTTCCCTGGTCATAGGCTACCTTCGACGCTTGCTGAGAGTCTTGGTACTCCGCCTTATGGCCATTGCTGACTTCTGGGTCAGCCCTTTGCTTGCCCTCTCGCTGGCGAAAGGGTGCGCCATCCTTGCGCCGCTGCCAAAGCTCTAAGAAATGCCCTGCTAGCTTCTGTACCTCCAGGCACTCCCCGACATTGTGCCGCTTGGATTTGTGCACCGGGCAGTACCGGGCACCACCGTCTCTGTAGAGCTGTTGCTGCAGACATTTGGTGGTGCGCGGCCCCCGCCCCCTCGCTGCGGCTAATGAGTTGAGCGCGGCGATGACGAGGTGGTCGACGTCGTTGCACCACTGCTCAGCAGCGGATGGGGAAGCTCCTGCTTGCGGGGGGTTGTGGAGGAGTGCACAGGCCGCTAGCAGCGCACTCTCTGGGCTAGCTTCAACTGGCGCCTGCGACACCGTCGCAATCCAAGGCTGCCAGGAGAGAACTGGTGCTGTTGCCGCTGGGGCTGGCGTCGGCGCAGATGGTGCTGCTTCGGAACCAGACGACATTCCCTGCTCTTCCCGCCGCTGGCGGCGTGAAGGCCCTCCGTCAGATTGGATGTTCGCCATTGCAGGCTTCACGAACAGCTTCAAGATCAAAAAGCCCCCTACCTGGCGTGCCAAATGTCGAAGTGTTTGCTACGACACTTCTCCCGGTCTGCTTGGAAGCAGCCCGCGGAGGTTCTTTTTTTGGTGGGGGCTAGAGGAACTCGAAGGATTTGGCACCATGGCGAGAGACACACGAGTATTTACGTGGTTCAGGCTGCCGGAGCGTAAAACCCTACGTCCACGGGAGTGCTTGGTGTATTGCTTGCTCGCGTATGAGAATGAGTAGGCTGGGTTGCGAACCCTTTGCCCGGAGGCTGCCCCGTTCCTTTTATAGCCCAAGGCCCGGGCAGTTACAAGGTGGCCCGGGGCCCGACATGTGGCCCCGCAGCTATCTATTTCCTATACACAAACTATGGGTATTTAAAGATACATGCATTGTTACTGTCGGCGGAGTTATGGTGCGCCGCCTGTCCCGCCGGGCACCTCTGCCCGGGTGGCAGGTGATGATGAAGTCCCCGTCTTGTCACCGCGTCTCCTTGCTCTGTTAGGTGGCTCTGTACCATTGGGTGACACTGTTGTGCCGTCACGCCTCGCCGCCCTGTCTTTCACCGTAATGGTGTGCAGGCGGGGAACGGAGGCGTGCATCGTGTGCCATTCTTCTGGGGAAGGCGCGATCCTTGAATGCTTGGCCTGACAACGCACATTCCTCATTACTCTCAGGCTATCCGCCTGTTGCCTGCTGAAGTGACATTAGGGCAGATGGCCCCAGAGACACATGTCTCCACCGAAGGGCGGCCTGGAGTTGTTGGACACGCGGCAGCACCAGAGGCCTCCCATGCTGGAGGTTGGATCCAGAGCTGCAGGACACGTGGCACATCGGGGCCTTCCCTCAGGGGGAAGGTGCGCCCGGAGTCGCTGCCTATGTTGCAGCACCGGAGGCCTCCATGATGGAGATTGGATCCGGAGCTGCAGGACGCGTGGCTCCTCTGGAGCCCTCTCCGGCCGAGGGGTGCGGCTTGGAGCTTCTGGGCACGTGGTAGTGCCGGAGCCCTCCTTGGTGGAGGATGGGGTCCGGCTCCACCGGACGCGTGTCGGCCCCCGAGCCACCCTTGGCCGGTAGTCAGGGCTTAGAGCCTGAAGACATGATGCAACCCTGGGACTTCCCATGGGGCAATAGGACGCAGGGGTACCTGGTTCGTTGGGTACCGACAGATCCGTAGGACAGTTGTCGCAATTCTTCATGGATGCCGGCTTGATTTTTACACTGTTTAACATATGAAGTTAGAAGACTATTTTATGCTATACACGTAATTAGTAAGAGAAACAAGACATGAACATGTTACATGTGCATGAAACCAGGATAGGAAGTTAGGCCCTCAATTTACTCCATAATATCACATCGATTGTATTTGTCTGCTCGTAGGTTGCTGTTTAGATTTCTAATCTTGTTGATCAAACTCACTAAATAAGGAAAAACAGAATGATTAGCATAGATGTATAACACAATACGCTAATTATTATAGATGTTAAACAAACACTTACTGAAAATATTCATGCATCCCCTCTATATTAGCATACATGTACATCAAAGCAGCCGTGTTTTTATCTGTTTCAACACCGTAGCACGTGTCACTACCAATAGTGGTGCCTCTCGTTTGAAAAATGGAGAGGCTGCTACAAGGGGATGCTTCATCCATATTGTACCGCAACATGAAAACATTAACATTGTGTTCTTCTGCAAAATAGACGCTTGAAAAGTATCCTATCTTCTGAATGACGTATGCTTCGGTGATGCATCCTTCAACCCTTGCCCGATTGCGAACCATTAGTTTAAGACACTTGAGTGCTCTTTCAACGTGATATACCCACCTATATTGCATAGGGACGTCCACTTTAGCTTCATATGGAAGATGAATTAGGAGATATTGCATCGGATTGAAGAACTCTGGAGGGAAAACTTTTTTCATCTTACATAAAAGCACTGGTATCTCCCTTTCCAACTTCTCCATCATCTCGGGTGTGATTTCTTTCGCACAAATCTGTCTATAAAAGTAGCTAAGCTCGGCTAACACCTTCCACACCGCATCGTCAAGGTAGCCCCGAAACATAACCGACATAAGTCTTTCCATGATTATGTGATAATCATGACTTTTCAACCCTGTGAGGTTTCCAGTCTTAACATTTACGGCTCGTCTCAGGCTAGCAGCATAAGCGTCTGGGAATTTCAATGTTTTCAACCATTCGAAGACTTCTTTCTTTTCTTTTGGTCAAAGACAGAAAGAAGCACGCGGTGTGCCACCAGCTTCGGTTAGCTCAAGGGTTGGACGTTTACAAACCTCTGTCAAATCCTTACGAGCCTTTATATTGTCTTTTATTCTGCCCGTGAGATCGAAGCATGTGCTTATGATGCATTCTCCCATGTTACGTTCTTGGTGCATGACATCAATGTTATGTATTAGGATTAAGGACTTCACATACGGTGGCTCGCATAGTGCGCATATATGAGTCCAATTATGATCCTCTCCATAACCAACAAAATATCCAGGACGACCTTCATCTGCCACTAAGTTGTTTAACTGTTTAGCAATCTCCGACTCGTTGAGACGTTGTGGTGGTATTTTTTTGAAAACGGTGTCCTTCCCGAAGTCATTTTTCTGTTGCCTAAATACGTGATTAGGCAATAACCAATGTTTGTGGCAATCGAAGTAGCAAATCTTGCCACCATGATTTAAACAAAAAACATTCCGTGTCCGAAGCACATATCAGACATGTCAAACGAACATGATTGCTCCAACTAGAAACCATGCCGTAAGCTGGGAAATCATGGACAGACAACAAGTATGCAACTCGAAGGTTGAATTTCTGTTTTTTGTATTAGTCGTGCGCTTTGATTCCTCTCCATAACATTTTCATCTCTTCAATCAACGGATTCAACATCACGTTCAATCGTGGACCAGGATGATCTGATCCAGGTACAATAAGGCAAAGGAACATGAACTCGTACTTCATACAAAGAGACGGTGGTAAGTTGCACGGAATAGCGAACACGTGCCAACAAGAGTATGGTGTTGCGTTTGTACTGAATGGTGAGAAGCCATCTGTCGCCAACCCGATGCGAATATTTCTCGCGTCACTAGTGAAATCTGGATCGAAGTGGTCAAGCGCTTTCCATGCCTCACCGTCGGACAGGTGCACAATCATTCAGTCGTTCTCACGTAGACCTTCTTTGTGCCACCTCATGTGTCTGGCTGTGTTTTTTTTGAGAGAAACAAGCACTTCAACCTAGGTGTGATAGGCAAATAGCGAATCTGCTTCTGTGTGACTTTAGTCATTACTTTTGTACCATCGTCATTAACAACTTCCACAAATCTCGCTTTATCACATTTTAAACACTCGTTCTCGTTGGCATGCTCTTTCTAGAAAAGCATGCAGTTGTCTGGGCACATATCAATCTTCTCATAGTCCATACCAAGCCCAGAAATCATTTTCTTAGACTGATACATATCTTTAGGCAATTTATGAGGTTGTGGAAGGACATCGCTGATCAATTTGGCGAGATCGTTGTAGCAGTTATTAGAGAAGGAATACTTAGACTTAATTGTCATAATTCTAGTCGTGAAGCTGAGGATCGACACTTTGGTGTGTTCATGCAACGGCTGTTCAGAAGCTTCGACAAGCTTGAAGAACGTTTTAACCTCCGTTGTAGGAGGATCCTCCGCAATTCAGGATTTATGGCTTCAAGCATCTCGTCCATCCTATCAACCCCAGTGTTGTCATCCTCATCTCTATCTTCTACGACTTGAGAAGGTGTCTCACTGTGAAATGTCCACAACTCATAACGTTGCATGAAATCGTTTCCACACAAGTGATACGTCAGCGTCACTTTGTCGAAACACTTCGCATTTTGACATTTGATACATGGGCACCGCACCTTGCTGTTGTTTGAAAGCATTCGTCTTGGTGAACCACTCCTTTGAGTGTCTCCCATCCTTTTTCCAACCAGTATACATCCAAGTGCGGTCTTCAGCCATGTTTGAGGGTATATCTTCAAAGCAGACAAATCATTATTAGTTTCATTGTTATGTCATGTCACGGCCCTACAACTAGGCAGATAGGTCCTAAACCCACACAAGAGTGACCGAGCGGAGCGTGCTCATGACGAGACGCGTGGTCCGATCCGGATGAAATTTTGGCAGCATAACCCCGCGGTTCTCCACTGCACGTCCGAAAATGGTGCAGCAGAGAACAACAGGGTTATGCCATTGAAATTTCGTCCAGATCCAGACCCGCGTCTAGTCACAAGTCACGCCCCCTCGGTCACTCTCAGGCTGTCCAAAAAGGGACAATTCCGAACCTTCATGTCTCAAATGCCAATAGCATGTGAGACGTGCCGATTCGAAATGGGTGACACGTTGCTATAGGTTACGTTACTCATTTTCATTTTTAAGTCATTTACGAGAGAGGAAAGAACGAGAGAAAAGAAGAAGGAAAGTTGGTCTTAGATGACAATTCCACGTCCGAATCCACCGTCCACGCAATTGTGGATGATTGACGTCCTCACCATCACTGTTCGCTTCCAGGTCGTCTCGACGCATACGTTACGACTACAACTGTCTATACGGCACGAACACATTTATTGCGTGTCGTGTCGGGTCGGGCCGGACCGACCCAAAACCTTTTTTTACATATTAATAAAATAACTAACTAATAAACAAATATAAATACTAAACAATATAATAAAGCAAAAAAATAAATGTCATATATATCGTAATGCCTAATTAAGCCCATTGTTCCTCATACATGCAAAAATCAACTATAGAGCAAAAATGGCTAATCAAAGTGCTAATAAAGCAAAAATGGTTCTCATCAACTATAGAACATGAATAAAGCAAAAATGGTCCTAATCAAAGTGCTAATAGACTATAATAAACATTTCTAATCAGATATTAATCTCTAATAAATGTTGCTAATCAAACATTGCCAATCAAAGTGTTAGGCCACGGCGGGGATGGAGCGGCCACGGTGGGGGGAGGAGGGCAGCCACGGTGGGGTGGGGGCAGCTACGCGCGGTGGGGGGGTGGCAGCCACGGTCTGGGGGGCAGCCATGGTGAGGTGGGGGCGGACACGATTTGGGGGGGGGCAGCCACGGTGTTGTGACGACTTGAAAACATTGGGCGGCAGCAGGCGGGGGTGCAGGGGCAGCGGCGACCGGGGGGCGCAGGGGCGGTGGCGGACGGCGGGGGCGCAGAGGCGGTGGCTTGCCGGCGGGGGCGCAAGGGCCGGCAGCGGTTGGCGAGGGCACAGGGCCGGCTGGGGCGCAGGGGTGACCGGGAGGGGGGCACAAGGACCGGCTGCGGCCGCCGAGGGTGCAGGGGCGACGGCTGGGGTGTTGGGGCGGCCGCGGGGGGGGGGGGGGGGGGGAGAGCTGGCGGCGGCTGACCAGGGCGCAGGGACGGCAACGGCCGGTGGGGCGGAGGAGAGAGGCGGCGTACCTGAGGTCGGATGTCTGCGGTGATGGCGGTCAGCGGTCGGCTGAGGCGGCGGCGCCGGCGTGAGTGAAAGAGAGCGGCGGCGTGAGTGAGAGGAGAGAGCGGTGACACTGAGTATATCAGTCCTTAAAGACGACGATGCTCTTACACCGTTGTCTATAAAGCCGAGGCCTTTATTAAAAACAATGGTACTAGGTGAACTATCGTCAATTAATGATTAATTGACAAAGGTGTTTTCCAGCCGTCGTCAATATGTTTATTGACGACGGCCCCGTCATCAATAATTCTGGCCGTCGTCTATTGCCGTGATTCCTTTAGTGCATGGACTAACCGATCTAGTTGTCCTTGCAATTTTCTTTGAAGAAGTGATTCCCCGCCGTCGACGCCGCCGCGGTCGCCATAGAGGCCGACGCCACCGTCACAACATCGCCGGAGCTCCTGCATCAACTTCAACCGCACCATACCGCCAAGTAATGGAGCGGACACCGTCCCCTTTCCCCGATCGATCCTCGGATCCTGACGCCCATCCAACAGCCCGTCAAGATGGACCGTGTGCCGTCCACGGTGGGGATATCCCAAACCGGGTTGCACCGGTCCAAGATCCTTCGTCATCGAATCGTCAGGCGGAGGAAGTGGGAGGATGAGAAGAAGATGGTACCTGCCGTATCATGGTGGTTACCAACTCCATCATACGCCGAAATGCAAGAATCCGCATCGGCCCAAATGGTCCACCCCAAGGACCATTGGCATCGAGGACTCCGTCTAGTCCGCCGGCCTCCGCTACTCCAACCATAGCCGCACACGGACCACCGCCGCCACCCCCTTCCGAACTGTCGGAGTCGGGTTCTGTGAAGGTCCCAAAAATTTTGAATACAAAGGGTCTGATGTTTGAACACCATTTGGTTTCAAGTTATGAAATTTTGGACTTGTTTAAATTTTTCCACATGTGATGACACACATGAGTGTCCCTCCACTCTAGCCTAGGAAAAATTGAGTGTTGGGGGACAACGTTAATTTAAAACCCATGTGTAAGCTCTCATGTGCAAGGGGGAATGAAATTAAGATTTTTAAACTCAAATTTCTCAACTTAGATTTCAAATGAGGGCAACCAATAGGAATGCAAACTGTTGTGATCAAAACCTCATTTGCAGCAGCCAAACCAAAAATCAGGTTTCATATTTGAATTCCTTACGTCCAAATTAGGGGGTAGGCAAAGTCTCATGAATTTTTGAAGATATTTACTATCCATTTTTCCAAATAGACTTAAATGTACAATGAATTGAAATACATATTTGAATTTGGATGAAATGTGCCCAATTATCCAGATGCAGTTCAGTTTTCAACTCCACACAATTGAATTTCATCATTTAAAAATTTTGGAGAGATAAGGGGGGAGTGGAACCCACTTGTCATATGCCTAAAAAGATCTCAGTGTTCAGTCTTCACTTCTCCACTCGCTGGTCACTGAGACAGAGCCGAGGCAGCTCGAGACAGCTCCGGGCGACACCGAGGGGGCAACATAGACACCTCTTAGCAGCTGAAGCTCCTCCGTGGACTGCTTCGAGGTTAACAGCAGCTCGAGCTGTGTCTCTCTTTGCTCACGAACCACAAACACCGAGGCTTCTTCTCCTCTCGCGCACATGAACAGAGCCACCGCCGCCATCACCGATCGATCGGCAGCCGGCTCAAATGAATGCGAACAGAAGCTAATGAGTGTCAAAATGGCACTAGGGCATCTCCCTGTCCCTCCTCGACGCGCCACCCACCGGTGTTCGGCTCTCCTACCCCGGAAACACCGTGTCCGCACGGCGGCCGAACGAGAACCAATGAGGAGGATTCCGTGGACAGCTCAACCTAGCGCTTGTCATGGCCAAGTACTGGCGCCCTTGGACGCGCCAAGGCACCGTGCTACTCTTCTCCCAATCTTAAGCCATGCCGTGGACGACCGAGAGAGAATTTGGAAATTTTTCTCCGGCATGCTCAAACCGACCTTCCGGTACGGTACTCTCAAATTCGATCTCAATTCTCGTTCTTAGGTCACCAAATCTTGCACACAGGACCTAAAGTAGTTGGTGATCATTTGCTCTTTGCATCCCTAGCTTGGAACTGCACGTAGGCCGAGTATTCCGAGGATTTCCGACAGCGACCGAGGCGGTGGACCGCGGGCGCACGGTGAAACCCCATTTGCCGCTGTTCCTGAGCAGTTTTGAGACCATGTCGAGCTTCCTAGTAGTACCCTTGTGCTGTAGAGCATGTTGGCCGAGGGGTTGGCAGGCTGGGTTTGCGGCCGACGCCGCCGAAGGGGAACCGAGCCGCTGCGCCGTAGTGAGAGGGGTTGGGGACCTTGCCGGCTCGGGGAAGCTTCACCAAGATGCTCAGCGCGTGATTTTAGGCCCTGGTGGCGAGCAAAGGCTCGGGAGAAGGTCGGGAGACCGAGGTCAGTGGAGCTCCAGCGACCTAGCGGCGCGCGCGCGAGAGGCGTTGGGAGGAAAAAGAAGGAAACCGGTCCTACGTGTCAGCGGATGGAAATTTAAAATCCGGATTCTCTGTTGCCCCGGATCATTCTGTGGCTGCGCAGGTTCACTCTGTGACTCCGTGTGTCTTCGGCTGAGAACACGCCACGTGGCCGGGACCTACTAGCAGGCATTTAAACATTTTTAGGAATTCCAGATTTCAGTTCAAACTCTGAACAACCACAACTTTGTGTAGGAGTGTCAAACAATGTCAAATAAATTTTGTTGGATTCCTATCAGAGAATAATATCCATGGGTGCAGCCCAATATTTATGAAAACCCCTGGATTTGGCTAATTAATTCATATAAATAAAATCTTGTAGGAATTTTTCCAGGAGTTATGTGTATTGGAAAATTCCCAAATTTGGGCAGGAGATTCTTCCAACAATACTTGAACTCCAGTAAAAATTTCAGATTCATTGGATCTCATTTGCTTGGCCAAATGTGGTGTTAATTCCTTATGTTTCTGAAAATTGGAAAATAGAACGGAGCCATTTTCAGATTTTCCCCAATTCTTGTAAAAACCATATCTTTGTGTAGGAACCTCCAAATTTAGTGATTCAAATTGGGCTAGATTCCGATTGAAATACTCTATCCAAATATGCCACCCAATTTGAATTAAAGTAAATAATTAATTCTGCAACATTCTTTGAAGATTAGCAGTAAAAGAATTTTAGAGGGAGTTTGGTTTACCCAGAAATCCTCAAATTGGGTCAGAATACTCCTTATGATGTTATTGAACTACTGTTAAAATTTCAGCTCATTTGGACTTGAATTGTTTTGGAGAATTCAGATTTCAAAGGACTGTGTTCAAATAAATACAGAGACTTTTCAGAAAATATCCCAGAGTTGGAAAAATAATTTCTGGGCAATTATTGGCTCTAAAAATCCTAGGAACATTCATGCAGGCTCTATGAACTATAATTTAAATTATAGTTCACTAATTTTGACATGAACATGTGAGTTACTTCAGGATTTAGTTCTTTTTGCTTAATTGCTTAGGGAATTGTTCTGAATAAACCACTTAGTGAAAAGTGTTAATTTTTGGCCCAGAACACTTTCATGTGACCAGGAACTCACATTTAAATTTTCAGATCGCTTTGAGTCTTACAACTCTCTGTCCTTGTTCTCCACTCTATTGGATGTGAGAGCAACATGGGGGTTAGTGTGGGAATTATAAAGGACCCAATTTCCTTCCACTTTAACTGCAATTTGGCAAGCTAAGTCTCTGTGTAATGTATGACTTCATGTAAAAATTTCGAAGTCATTGGAAATTAGGATCTTTAGTTATGTCCAAATCATTAGAGCTCATCTTATATGTCATTAGAAACTTAGCTAGGGATGTAATGAGACATCTAAGGCAGATTTAGTTCCTTTGAGTTATTTGCACAACAGAGGCAACAACATCATCCTAGAATCTCCACACAGCCTCAGTTCTTAAGAAGTTTTAATCTCTTAAGTTTTTAAATTGCATTATAAAATATTATGCATATACATGTCGATAGGGTTCACGACGACGGATTTCGGCGGAGTCATCCCTTGACATGTGGATCAATCGAGGAAATTCAGAAAGATCAAGGGATCGAAGATCACTAATTTCTATTATATACTACTACCCTGCAAAACAGGCAAGCTTCAGTTTCCATTAGCCTTTTTATAAATTTTTCTGTTTTGAGAACTTACTTTGAGCACCCACTTCAATTTTGCATTAGAGTCTTGTTTGAAAACCCAAATGCATAGCCAATAAAACCCTGGTTTGGGCTTAGGTTTGAAACACCGATTAGCTACTGCAATGCTAAGATAGTGTAGGATTTGGTACAAGTCGAGTAGTTAGAACTGCTCGCGAGAATAGACTAGAGGCACACTACTCGGGTAAAGATAGCAAATGGAACACATGGCAAGAAAAATGAGACCGAGCGGGGAGTAAGGGCAGCAGGACTTTGGGGCCTGGGTGCCATAGCTCCGCTTGGGTCAATTGAGGACCGAGCCGTGTGCGGGCCTGTTGAACAAGCTAGAACAGTACCGAAGACCTACCGGATATATGGGAATCGGGAAACCGATGTAACTCGGGTAGCTAGGTGTTGAGACATAGCTGGTTGTTCAGAGGGTAGGTTGAGAGCTTGAGGTGTAAATCGGTTGGTGGCACTGCGGATGAGCGCGCAGAGACCTCTCGCTCGGGACGATTGGACCGGCTCAACATTTAACTGACGGGTGAAAGGTGGTTGCGTACGAGGCCCGTGATGGTTGCTGTAGGCAACATCGAGTACGGGTATACGTGACGGGTTATTCGGGTAACCCTCCAGGTGTAAATCGATTATAATCGTCATCCCTCGTGGTCAGTGAGTACCACTTGTTCACTGTACCGTGACGTAGAAAGAACAGGATAGTTCCATGTTAAAATGTTGCTGATTGAAAGATGGACTTTGATTGTTAATGATTTGTTGTAGTTTAGAGCTAATTAAAGTTACTTACAACCTTCGACAAAGCATATGAGAGAAATGCATTTCTTGTTTGATTACGGCTCTCTTATGTGTCTTGGCATGAGGTTTTCCCCACACTTGCTGCTAAAACTTGAAAGTAAGATCAACTAAATAGGCGTGTCTTTTGCAAATTACCTTCCTATTACACATTGCAATTCAAGCATTTAGAGTTACATGTTTAGGTGGGACAGGTCAGACTTGCTGAGCCTATGTGCTCATGCTTGCTATATGAGTGGTTTTGCAGGCTAACTTCGGTGCTTATGAGAAGGTTGTCCGTTGAGACTCGGAGACTTCCGAGTCGTTTTACACATGGAGAACTCGGCCGCTGCCGTATGACTGTGTTACTAGCGAGAAGAGTCCGCGGGATGGACCTCTTCCCGAGTGCTTAGTAGATATGAAACGCGAGAATAATTAGTCTTCCACTGTAGTTATCTGATGTAAATTATTTACAAAGAATACTTGTAAGCTTCTGCCTTTGATTTATGTAATACATGTTTCCTTATATGTGTGTTGTTGGGTGCCGCGTATTACGGCACCAACCAATGCGATTCCCGGGCGAGCGGGACGACCCCGTGATTGGGTCGGGGCCCTCTCAGGTTCGCCGCCGGCGCTTATAAGCCCGTGTGGAAATTGCATCCTCCGCCGATTCGCCCACCTCGTCGGTAGAACCCAAGCACCTGAATCTTGGGATTCGGCCACCGGTTCAAGCCGGTGAGCGGTCAGGTGGAGGGGGAGCAGTGCCGGCAAGGTGAAAATGTAGGATGGAAGTACAGGTTTAAAGCTACCAGAGGGAGGGTGAATGGTAGATAAAAACTTTTCAGCGGAAGCAACAAAACACCCCTCAGCAGAAAACCGATCTGTTAAAGAAACCGTGTGTGCGACTAATATAAATGTGTTCAACTGTGACAAAACTAGTATAGATTGTAAATAATCAAGTTAAAGATGTCACAACAAGAATCATGAAAATCCGTTGAGAGAAACTCAAGTTACGATCAAAAGATCGAACAAAGGTCAATTTGTCCTACGCGAGAAAAACAGTTCTGGAATAAAGCAAAGAAACTCGTGCAGATCAGAAACCACAAATTCAATGACCGTTAAATTTTCACAGATGATAGATAATCAAGTTGTGAAGACAAACCAAAAAGAATCACATCAATTGGATCTGTAAAACTCGAGTTATGATAAAACCATCGAAGCAAGGTAGTGCTGAACAGAAACTCGACGAGAAAAAACTTGTCTGAAACAAGTCGGACGAACAAGGCACAAAAGTTCCTTTAGAATACGAATTTTATTTATCAAAACACAAGAGGAACAGCCCCAAAAGTCATGCTCTCCACGAGCCTTGGCCTCCCTTGCTTATAACCAGCTCTATGGCCAATCCAATTCAAACTAGGACTCCTACTCCTACTTGGATTCAAACTGTAACTTTCCAATACTGCTCAAGACTCTTCTATACGCAGATAGAAGCAATCTTAAGACTTCCAAACACCTTAGGAACGTCCCAAACATTCCTAAAACAACTCTACTTCATGCCTAACACGAAATCCTGTTATAACCAACTCGAAACTTTCCATAAACAAACCATAACCGCCTCAGCCGCAGCCTGAGCGCAAAATCCAGCCGGTTGAACCTTTTCAATCATATCTCCACTTCCATATCTCTTCACCACGCCTTGGAACCATGTTGCCACGTCCATGCACTCCTTGCACACGTGCAAACACCTTCCAACAACGTCCATGATACCTTCATATGCATTATTTTTTATCCAAACATGCTGCGCGACCTCCCGATCAACTCAACCACAATTCCTCCCGAACTTGGTTGTTGAACCTCATCTTCTCCCTAAGACTAGTTCAATGGATCCCGTCATCAGCCATGTCTTGAACTCAAGCAACACCTGCACATGAATAAACAGCCAATACTTCCGAGCACAAGTCCTCGACTTGACTCTCGTTAGTTTTGAAACTACAACATCTTACATGAGCACCTCACATAAGCATGTTGTAAACCATAGCAAAATGATATCAGCCATAACCACCAAAACACACCAAAAAATTAGTAAAATAATACTAAGCAAACTTTCCATAAGAGTAAAGCAAGTTCGAAACATTGCAAGTTAAAAGCAGAACCATTGCAATCAAGCTCCGAACCTTGCCAAAGCTAACCGGACCTTGAACCGGAGCTTACCAAAGCTAGTCGGACCCAGCGCCGGAGCTTACTAAAGCTTAGTCGGAGCTAGCACCGGAGCTAGCAAAAACAAGTCGGAACTAGCAAAAATAAGTCAGACCTAGACAAAGCAAGTCAGACCTTACGTCGGACCTTGCCGAAGCTACCCAAAACAAGTCGGACCTATCGTCGAACCTTGCAGGAGCTCGGACCTAGAGTCGGACCTTGTTAAAAAGGTGCTTTGGTAGTATTCAAAACTTTTATCGTCAAAGCCAATATATTCAGCACACATATGTCTCACAATCTCCCCCTTGATGAATGCATTGGCAACACCACTTAAAATCTGAACATTGGCTTATTCACATGAAAAGTTTTGAAAACAATTTCTCCCCCTTTGTAAATCAGAAATAAAATGAGAAGAAAAATAAAAATACCAAAAATTCTCCCCCTGAGAAGAATCGTGCCAAAACACTTGTGAATGTGTGTAATGTGTGATCAATTCCCCCCCCCCCTTTGACAATGTATTCAGCAAGGTACAAAAGAGAAATTTTAATTTGTTATGAGCACATTATAACATATACATATAAAACAAAGATCATCCAAATCATACTATCAAGTAACTTACACTATCACATCAATGAGATACATAAAGTAGTGTAAGCCATGCTAGAGATCAAGTGTAATTTTCAATTTAAGCAAGTCATGATCTCACAAACTTAACTATTTCATGACCTGAAAGCATGACACTTGTTGCTCCATTTTATTTATCATTTAAAGCACAAATTTTGATCTTATGACATTTGCAAGAGATTATATGCAGCATCAGCCTTATTCTAACCAACCAAGCCAAGCCTATGTCATTTGACAGTCAGAGGCTTAAGGACATGGTTTTAGTCATACACAACTCCTTTCAAGTTCATATCTAAGTGCAATGATAAGACATCTCAAAAGAAGAAGTGCGATGCATTCATATTCTCTTGATCTTTTCTAATTTTTTTTATTTGAACATAAAAACTCAACATGTCAGTTGATTACTTGATTAATTCTTTATGATTAAAAGCACTTGTGAGCATGCAACAAGTTCAAAACAGCAAGAAAGTTCGACCATGACCAGATTTAGTGTAAGTAATTATTCCAATTACTAGACATGGTAAAAACTACAAAATGTATAACACGAGTAATGTAGTAAGAACTTTCAGCATGAAAAAGGAATCACAAAGTCATATATGCATGAAATACTATGCTTATATTATTTTAATTTCAGATTCACACATAGAAGTCCCAAGTTTCAAAATTCTCCCTCAATTTAAGCCATGAGGATGCATAACCCCTATTTCACTACGAATGTAACAAAAATGAGTGAAATCCAAACGTTTTGTAAAAATGTCAGCCAATTGTTGTTCGGTATCTACATGGTGAAGCACAATGTTCCCTTTTTCGACATTATCATGGAGAAAGTGATACCTAATGTCAATGTGCTTAGTTCTTGAATGTTGCACGGGGTTTTTAGCAATGCAAATGGCACTAGTATTATCACAAAACAGTGGAACAACCCCATAGTACTTAAGTGTTTAAACAACCCAAAGAATTTGTGAGCAAGCACTAGCAGCAGCTACATATTCAGATTCGGCTGTGGATTGTGCAACTGAACTTTGTTTTCTAGAGGACCAGGCAACAAGTGAATTACCAAGAAAATGACAAGCACCAGAAGTACTTTTCCTATCAATCCTACAACCCCCAAAATCAGCATCGGAAAAAGCTTTCAAAGTAACGGTTGAGGAAGAAGGAAGAAAATGCCAAATTCTTGAGTTCCATGTAAGTACCTGAGAATCCTTTTGACGGCTTGACGATGTGAAGCACGTGGGGAGGCTTAAAACCTTGCACAAAGACATACGCCGAATTGTATGTCCGGTCTTGATGCCGTGATATACAAAAGTGATCCGATCATGCTTCTATATTCTTTTTGATCAACGGGATCACAATCTTCAGCAAGTTCAAGTGTTGTTGCTGTTCACATTGGTGTCCGAAGAGGCTTGCTTTTGTCCATGTTGAACCGCCTTAGGAGATCTTTTGTATACTTTGTTTGATGCACAAAGGTACCCTCCTTGGTTTGCTTGATTTGCAGCCCCAAAAAGTACGTGAGTTCTCCCATCATACTCATCTCAAATTCTGAACTCATCATAGCTGAAAACTTGGACACAAGATCATGAGAAGCACAACCAAAGATAATATCATCCACATACACTTGAACTAATAATGAGTCATTAACATGTTTAAGCACAAAAAGAGTTTTATCAATCTTGCCCATGGTAAACCCCTTTTCAAGTAAGAATGTTTTTAACCTATCATACCATGCTCTAGGGGCTTGTTTGAGACCGTACAAGGCTTTGGACAGTTTGTAAACATGATTAGGAAAATTTGGATTTTCAAAACTAGGTGGTTGTTTGACATAAACCTCCTCATCTATGTAGCCATTAAGAAAAGCACTTTTAACATCCATTTGATATAGTTTAAAACCTTTAGATGCAGGAAAAGCTAACAAAATTCTTATGGCTTCTAATCTAGCAACAGGAGCAAAAGTTTCATCAAAATCTAGACCTTCAACTTGTGTGAAACCTTGAGCAACCAACCTAGCCTTATTCCTAACCACAATCCCATCCTCACTTTGTTTATTTTTAAACACCCATTCAGTTCCAATTAAAGTGTGACCTTGAGGTGGAGGTACAAGTTTCCAAACATTATTTCTTTCAAAATTTTCTAACTCTTCTTGCATAGCAATAATCCAAGATTCATTAGTGAGTGCGTGTGATATATCTTTGGGTTCAAAAAAAGCAACAAAAGCAGAATGAGCATGAGAATTGGGGTCGAAAAACCTGGATCTTGTAACTCGTTCATGCAAGCTTCCAATAATTTGTTGTGGAGGATGACTTTTGAGAATCCAGAGGGGAGTGGACACTTCACAAGCTTCTTCTTCTTCATGTTCATCACAAATAGATAAGCTTGTGACGTGAGGAGGATCTGGACCAGCAATGGTGGTCGTCGGTGCTGGCTGTGAATCAAGATCAAGGAGCTGGAACAATGTCATTAGCTGCTGAATTTTCAGGCAGCAGCACCACTTCTTCCTCTTCTTTAACGAAAATACTCTCCCCCTGCGGATATGGATCCGGACCTGTAATATTTAAACTAGTATCTGGGCTAGCTTCATCAAAAGAAACCTCACAAGTCTCCACAATTTTGTTAGTATCAAGTAAAAGCACACGGTAGCCTCTAGTATGAGATGGATAACCAAGAAACATGCCATCAACAGATCTAGCTTCAAATTTATCAAGATTACCATGTTTCTTAACAAAGCATTTGCAACCAAAGACCCTAAAGTGTGTGACACTAGGCCTACGTCCAAACCTGAGCTCATATGGTGTTTTACCTAGCTTAGCACGCAAGAAAACACGATTTGAGACATAACAAGCGGTTGCAATTGCATCAGCCCAGAATTTCCTAGGAGTTTGATACTCATCAAGCATAGTCCTATCCATCTCAACTAAGGTTCTGTTCTATCTCTTTACAACACCGTTTTGTTGAGGTACATATGGTGAAGAAAATTGATGATCTATTGCATTTTCAGCACAAAAGTGATCAAACAATTAATTTTTAAATTCGGTTCCATTATCACTTCTAATTGTTCTTAAAGATCATGGGTGATCAATTGATAATCTAAGAAATAAAGTTCTAAAGTGACTAAAAGATTCATTCTTAGATGCCATAAAGTAAACCCAAGAGTATCTAGAATAGTCATCAACAATCACAAGAACATACCATTTACCTCCGAAGGATTGAACACGTGAAGGTCCTACGGTGTCAAGGTGTAAAAGTTGACCCGGTTCAGTTGTCATGGTCATTGTGAGAGGAGCATGTGAACCTGCAACCATCTTAGCATGTCTACAAGAAGAGCACACAATTTCTTTGTCCCCTTTAAGCTTAGGCAGCCCACGTATGTGATCAAGAGCACTAACACGCGTGAGATGATCAAAGCCTACGTGACCAAGTCTACGATGCCAAAAATATAAATCTTTGGAATCATTTGCAACTAGACATCTATGCTTAGAGGAAGACATATCAAAATCAGCTTTAAAAACTCTTCCAAACCGAGACATGTTAAAAATAAGCTCACTATTTGAACCTACAACTTTACAGTAGTTTTTATTGAAAATAATTTCTAGATTTTCATCTAGCAATTGTGAAACAGAAAGCAAGTTGTATTTCAAATTTTTGACAAGTGTCACATCCTTCAAAGTGTAGTGATCATTTACTCTAACCGAACACTTAGCAATTATAGGAGTTGAAGAATTATCGGCAAAAGTAACATTCTCTATACGTGACACAAAAGAGAGAGAGGAGAACCATTCTTTGTTACCAGTCATGTGGCGTGAGCAACCTGAATCCACAATCTAAATGTTCTCCTTCCTCAAGCGTGTAACCTACATAGAAGCACAATACGTCGATGACTCAATACTGGGGTTAGTTAAAAGGCATTTAGGAATCCAATACTGAGTCACACGATGTCCAGCAGGAATGAAATGTGAAAGCTGAGATAAAACAATAGGTTTATGAGTCAAAGTTTGAGATTTTTTGTTCTTAACTACTGACCTATTAGGTGTTACTTGTGTAGCACGAAAATCAGTAGCTCCGGAGGCAAAAACAGAAGGTCCAGAGGCAAAAACTGAATCTCCGGAGGTAAACTTTGAATATTTCTGACCATAACAGCAGGTTGCATGTTCTTGACATTCAGTTTAGTATGTGCAGTAAATTTTGCATGAGAGTTATAAGATCTAGCTTGCATTCTTTCCTTTTTTATGTTGTTTAGCTAATCTATAACAAAAATCTATGACATGACCATCTCTACCACAATAGGTACAATGAAATTTAACTTTGTGTTCATGTCTAGATGAGCATGCAGTATGCTTATTTGAACCCGAATGTGACATCACTTCTGCAGATTTAAAAAAAAACACTTCTTTTTGTTTAGGAACTGTTTGAATCAAACCACTTCCTAATGATTTTACAATTTTAGGTGGATGTTCCTTAGCATGACCATGTGAATCAAAAACTAAACCAGTTTTATCATTGCAAGACTTGGAAGAATTCAGTAGCAAGTTTAGGTTCTTATTTCCATTACAAAACCGATCTAATGTCTTATGCATGTTATCAAGTTCATTTGATAGATCAAGACAATTTTCACATGGAGTTTTTCCTTTTAATTTGCAATTGGAACAATATTTAACTTCATGAGAACGTAAAGCATTGTTCAATATAGAAATTTCTTTCATAGCATCCTGTAGTTTCTTATCAAGATCATCGCAAGTAGAACAATGCAAATCGGTTGTAGAACAACAAGCATCTTTCAAGTTTTTATCATTAAGTGCAGCAAGCTTTTTGTTCTTTTTTGTTTCAAGTTCAAGTTTATCAAGAGGTGTGTGCACTTCTTAGAGAGGACAATTGTTCATATATTAAATCACATGAGGAACAAGAATCATCACTAGGAATCAAGGATTTTAAACGATTAATTTCAGATTCTAGTGACTCAATTTTAACAGCATTGTCCCTAAGCTTTTTGTCCTTTTTCTTAACAATAATAGTGGCACGAGAAATAGCATCACACATTTCTTCACAAGTAGGACATACCTCTTCGTTGTCACTGTTGTGTTATGCATCCTCCATACTTGATTTTGATTTGCCCGCCATGAAGCACAAGTTTGCTAGATCATCTTCATCTTCATCACTTCCAATGTCTACATCACTCGTGCCAAGTTCTTGAATTGCGGTGATGAAACTGTTTATCAGTTTGCGTCCTGTAAAACCCTTCTTTTTCTTGTTGGTGTTCTTAAAAGAGGACTTGACTTTATTCTGCTTTTCATCACGGTTAGAAGGACCTGAAATGTTAGGGCAATCTGTACGAAAGTGTCCTGTCTTACCACATTCAAAGCATCGTTGAGGTCCGGAGCTTCCTCTCCTTCTAGTTCTCACATTTTGCAATGCTTTTGAGAACCTAGTAGAAATAAGTACTAGCTCCTCCTCTGGAAACTCCTCAATCTGTTCCAGGGTTAGTGAAGACAGCAAAACAGGTGTATTGCTAGATGATTAGCCGGAGCTAAGCATATCACGTTGTGAGACAAATGTAATAGTCTTATTTGGGTTCTTACGTGATATAATGTCAATTTCATGAGTTTTTAGCTTAGAATAAAGCACATATAATGTAAGAGTACTCATGACAGTGGATTCACGTATGGATGTTACTTTCATATCCCAAATTGACATGTCGAATGCACTTAGTAATTACCTAGCATTTTCAGCATCTGAAAAATTAACATTGACGCTACGCAAGTTGCTGAGAATTTTATTAAAGCGAGCAAAGAGGTCATCAATGGACTCACCGGGTTGCATCTCAAAGCGCATGTATTCTTTCTTGAACATATCCTGTCTTACCTTCTTGATCATGTTGGATCCTTCGTGGTAGTCACAAAGTGCTCTCCACACATCGTACGCCGATCGGAGGTGTGCAACACGGTCGAAGTCGCTCTGAGTTAGTCCTTGTATGATCAAGTTCCGAGCCTTGTTGTTGTTGTCGACATCTCTCATGTTTGTTGCCTTGACTTGATCGTTTGAAGGCACATCGTAAGGCTTGTACACCTTTTCCCATATTGCAAAGTCTTGCGGCTGGATGAAAGCTTCCATGTGTGCCTTCCAAACCTGAAAATCAATACCACTAAACACACAAGTTTTGGCGGGGTATTTCTCCATGATGATTAGTCAAAATACGTGCAAATCACAAAGATTAGAGCAACCTTGCTCTGATACCAATTTTAGAATCGAAGTACACGTGTAAAGCTACCAGAGGGGGGTGAATGGTAGATAAAAACTTTTCAGCGGAAGCAACAAAACACCCCTCAGCAGAAAACCGATCTGTTAAAGAAACCGTGTGTGCGACTAATCTAAACATGTTCAACTATGACAAAACTAGTATAGATTATAGAGAATCAAGTCACGAAGAAGTGACAACAACAATCATGAAAATCCATTGATAGAAACTCAAGTTACGATCGAAAGATCGAACAAAGGTCAATCTGTCCTACGCGAGAAAAACAGTTCTGGAATACTGCAAAGAAACTCGTGTAGTTCAGAAATCACAAATTCATGACCGTGAAATTTTCACATATGATAGATAATCAAGTTGTGAAGACAACCTAAAAAGAATCACATCAATTGGATCTGTAAAACTCGAGTTATGATAAAACCACCGAAGCAAGGTAGTGCTGAACAGAAACTCGACGAGAAAAACTTGTCTGAAACAAATCGAACGAACAAGGAACAAAAGTTCCTTTAGAATACGAATTTTATTTATAAAAATACAAGAGGAACAGCCCCAAAAGTCATGCTCTCCACGAGCCTTGGCATCCCTTGCTTATATAACCAGCTCTATGGCCAATCCAATTCAAACTAGGACTCCTCCTACTTGGATTCAAACTGTAACTTTCCAATACTGCTCAAGACTCTTCTATACGCAGATAGAAGCAATCTTATGACTTCCAAACACCTTAGAAACGTCCCAAACATTCCTAAAACAACTATACTTCATGCCTAACACGAAATCCTATTATAACCAACTCGAAACTTTCCATAAATAAACCATAACCGCCTCAGCCGCAGCCTGAGCGCAAAATCCATCCGGTTGAACCTTTTCAACCATATCTCCACTTCCATATCTCTTCACCACGCCTTGGAACCATGTTGCCACGTCCATGCACTCCTTTCACACGTGCAAACACCTTCCAACAATGTCAATGATACCTTCATATGCATTGTTCTTGATCCAAACATGTTGCGCGACCTCCCGATCAACTCAACCACAATTCCTCCCGAACTTGGTTGTTGAACCTCATCTTCTCCCTAAGACTAGTTCAATGGATCCCATCACCAGCCATGTCTTGAACTCAAGCAACACCTGCACATGAATAAACAACCAATACTTCCAAGCACAAGTCCTCGACTTGACTCTCGTTAGTTCCGAAACTACAACATCTTACGTGAGCACCTCACATAAGCATGTTGTAAACCATAGCAAAATGATATCAGCCATAACCACCAAAACACACCAAAAACTTAATAAAATAATACTAAGTAAACTTTCCATAAGAGTAAAGCAAGTTCGAAACATTGCAAGTTAAAAGCAGAACCATTGCAATCAAGCTTCAAACCTTACCAAAGCTAACCGGAGCTTACCAAAGCTAGTCGGACCCAGCGCCGGAGCTTACTAAAGCTTAGTCGGACCTAGCACCGGAGCTAGAAAAAATAAGTCGGACCTAGCCAAAATAAGTCAGACCTAGACAAAGCAAGTCGGACCTTGCCGGAGCTACCCAAAACAAGTCGGACCTAGAGTCGGACCATGTTAAAAAAGGTGTTTTGGTAGTATTCAAAACTTTTGTCATCAAAGCCAATGTATTCAGCACACATAGGTCTCACAGAAAAAAATGTAAGAGCGGCGTCGAAGGAGATGTGGCGGAGGAAGGAGATGCGGCGGAGGCTTAGTGCCGCGGAGGAGCGGCGGAGGCGAAGTACAGCGGAGAAGCGGCAGAGGTGAAAGTTGGAGTACGGTTAGGTTAACCATAACCGCCCCCCCTTTTTATTCCCCGGGCCTCGCCGACTGGGCCGCGCTGGCCAGGCCGCGCTGGCTGGGCTGCCACTACTATTTATGATCCTTTTATTTTTATTTATTTCCTGTATTATTAGTGTGATTTAAATATAGTTCAGATTTTCATTTGAATTTGTAATCCAGTTGAATATTATGTAAAAATAGTTATGATTAAATTTACGTTTATGGCAAGTGTTATATTGCATTAGAATATATTTTCTTGCAATGTTACATTGAATTCATCATTTTTGCCTAAAATTTTGAAATTTTGGCCAATTGAATTTAGAAATTCAATATGCAACAAACTATCCAAAATTTATTTGTCCTAAAAGTCATAGAATTTTGTTTAACTATATTTCAAATATTTACTTGTGCCATTATTTAAGCTAATTTTATTTGGCTTACGATTAGGCAATATGATTACACATAAAATAGCAAAAGGTTTTATTCATCTTAATTAAGCTATTTCCTAAAAAATTGGCTTAATACGACCAAGAATTATCTATAAATGCAGCAAAGTGTATAACTCATTTTCATTCGACCATTTTTTCTAATTGGCCTTATTGAGCATGAATTATACCTAGATTTATTCTTTTTGTTACGCCATTTTTTTTTGAAATTTGGCTGGACAAAAATGAATAATTTCTATGTGCTTTTTCATTATGATTAAGGCACTTATTACAACACCACCATGATGATCTTATTAATAAAATCTCTGGTTTCCTATATGTAGGACTCAGAGATTCGCGGGTTTGAAGGACTTGCCCTTGATGGTCACAACTATCCTACATGGTCTCTTGACATCAAGATAATCTTGGCTTTCTGTGGAATCATGACCGCTCTTACTCCTTCACAAAGAGATGCAACATTTTTGGATACATACAAGTATCATGCACTATATATCATCCGGAACCACCTTCACCGTGACTTAAAGTCGGAATATGTGATGGAAGAGGAACCTCATAGTCTTTGGGAGGCACTAAAAGGTAGTTATGAACAGCAAACGATGATTTTATTGCCATAAGCAAACCATGAATGGACTCAACTTCGTCTTCAAGACTTTAAGTCTATTAAGGACTATAATCATGCTATTCATAAAAGCTTGCGCCAAAATTGCACTTTTGTGATAAAGATCCATCAAAGGAGGACAAGATTGAAAAGACTCTTCAAACAATTCTCCCCTCAGATCGGGTCTTACAACATCAATATCGGTCTCGGAAACACTATACTGATCTCATTCGTGATTTATGTCAGGCAGAGAAGTATGATGAACTTACTATTAAGAATCATCACCACCGACGAGTTGTGGTTGCTCCTCTTCCTAAGATTCACCACAATGAGAAGAAAGCAAGTGCTTCTAAGGATTCAACTCCAAAGAAGAATGGTAGATCTGTTAGACGCCGCCGCAATAGGCAGAAAAATAAAATGTTCTCAAAGACAATGAAAAAGGATGGCACTCCCTCTAAAGGGAAAAATATGCAGTGTAAGGCATGTGGCACTTTCAAGCATACAGATGACAAGTGTCTACACCTAAACACCTTATGGCCTTGTACCATGAATCCCCGAAGAAATAAAATAAAACTCAAGGATGATGAAATGGATATGAAACTCAATTCAGCATCCCGACAAATCCAACGTTTGAAGCCGGTTGTTCAAGCAAGGATCTCCAAATCCAAACAACGAGCCAACATTGAATGTTGATGAGTACATGGACTTGGATCTATGGTGGAATATAAATCGAACAACATGTTCGGCGACCTAATCTAGGTCGCTTACCATAGAAATTTGTAACTACTAAGTCTATGTAATAAAGTGTGTTGTAATGAAAAATATTAGTGTCGGTACCCTGCAGACTGGGTACCACCGCGTAGTGGGTAAAAAGAAAGCCTGGGCCCCGCCTCCCCGTTGAGGTGGGCCCCAGCGTAGCCACGTGCCTTGGGCCCCATGGTCAGTCCTGGGGCTGCCACGTGCGCTTGAGCTCCAGAGCTGACATGTGCCCAGGGCTCTGGTCCGAGGCTCCCCGATGAGGTGGGGTCTGGAGCTGCCACGTGTCCCCTGGCTCAGAGCCACCTCCCCGCTGAGGACAGCTCCAGCACTGACACGTGCCCTGGGCTCCGGTCAAGAGCCTCCACGCTGAGGTGAGGTCCGGAGCTCCAGAGCTGCCACGTGCCCCACAATTTGTCGTGGGCCATGGGTCGATGAAGTCAAGAAGAAAGTGCATTGTCAGACTTCGCATTCAAGGCTCGCGCCTTCCCTAGAAGCATGGAGCACTACACACGCCTTTGTCCTCTACCTGTTCTCCATTACGGTGACAAGACAGGACAGTGAGGCGTGACAGCAGTACAGTGCCGCCCACGCAGGGCGAGAAGACGCGGCGACAAGACGGTGTTTTCATCATCACCTGACACGCGGTCAGGGGCGCTCAGCGCGTCGGGCGATAAGACTTAACTCCCCCGTCAACCACTCTACTCAGAGGACGAAGCCCTAGATCACGTATAGGGTACACATAGCTTTGGGGCCACCTGTCGAGCCCCGATCCTTATTGTAACCACCCCGGTGTTGAACTATAAACGGACTGGGGTGACCACCCTACAAAGGGTTCGCACCCAGCTCCCTCTCATGCACATACAAGCAAACAATACAGCAAGCACTCCTGTGGACGTAGGGTATTACGCTCCGGCGGCCCGAACCACATTAATCTCGGTGTTCATCCGCTCCCTCGAGCCCAGGTCCCGTAGGGCGCCGGCGCCCCCTCCGAAAAAAAACCTCCACGGGCTGCTTCCGAGCAGGCCGAGAGGAGTGTCGCAGCTCTCACACTCCGACATTCGGCGCGCCAGGAAGGGGGGTTTTCCGCGCTCTCCACGCGACCATGGTGAACATCACCTCCCATGGCGAGCCTTCTCGCCTAGCTCTTCGTCGTCTCCAGGCAGGAGACGACGAGACTGCCTCCCGCTACAAGGCGGGCAGGTCTATCCAAGCCGGCAGCCAAACAGACGGCGCACTCTGTGTGATGTACGAGGGTTCTTCCGAAGTCTTATCCGGACGAGCTGTCAAGACCCTCTGTCGAGCAGTGGCAGCTGCCTCCCCAGTCCTGGGGCCGGCGCCGCATCGCAAGTGGATGGAGACGCCGATCAGCTTCGACGCCTCCGACTCCCCCAAGAACATGGCAGGCTCCAGGAAGCTGCCTATCTTCGTCACCCTGACCATCTCCAACGTGAAGCTCTACCACGTGTTGATCGATGGTGGGGCGTTTGTCAACGTTATCATCCTCACAACCTTCAATAAGTTGCCAATCCATATATCCCAGCTTACCCCCTCGAGACCATTCTCGGGGGTAGGTCGAGACCCAATCTTCCCGTGTGGTAGAATCTCCTTCTCGGTGACATTCGGGACGCCTGAGAACTACCGTACAAAAAGTGTTGTCTTCGACGTTGCAGAGGTTAGCCTCCCCTTCAATGCCATAATCGGCAGGCCAGCCTGTACCGCTTCATGGCGATAGCCCACTACGGCTACTTAGTCTTGAACATGTCGACCCCGAGTGGCGTCCTCAAGATCCACGGTGACCGTATCGCGGCTGTGTCAGTGTTGGAAAAGCTCCAAGCGCTGGCGGCAGCACAGGAGGCCGCTTCCGGTTACGCTGAAGCTAGCCGGCCGCCTCCAAGCATGCGTCAGCGAGGGTTGACATCTGCACCCTGTGTGCAGCCCTCAGACGGCGAGGAGGTTCCAGTCAAGGTCGTCCAAGTCGGTCCTGATGCCACCCAGACCACCTGAATCGCCGGGGGGCATGGGGGGCTAATAGGAAGACGTGCTTGTCACCTTCCTTTGGGCCAATGTCGACGTGTTTGCCTGGCAACCGTCGGAAATGCCCGGGATCCCCAAGAAGGTGATTGAGCACCAACTGAAGATCCATCCCGATGATAGGCCGGTCTAACAGAAGCCTCGGAAGCAATCCATCGAGCGACAAGACTTCATCCGTGAAGAAATCAAGAAGTTGCTCAATGTTGGCTTCATCCGGGAGGTCCACCATCCATGATGGTTGGCCAACCCTGTTGTTGTCCCCAAGGCTGACGGGAAGCTACGCATGTGCATCGACTACACCACCCTCAATAAGGCATGTCCAAAGGATCTGTTCCCTCTCCCCCGTATAGACCAAATAGTCGACTCTACATCCGGCTATGATCTATTGTGTTTCCTACAAGCATATTCAGGTTTCCACTAGATGCCTATATCTAGGGAAGATGAAGAACATACCGCTTTCATCACAGTATATGGTATATACTGCTATGTGTCCATGCCTTATGGTCTTAAGAATGCCCTTCAAACTTTTGTGCATGCAATGACAAGATGTTCAGGAACCTCATTCGGGACCTGGTAGAGGTTTATGTCGATGACATCATAGTGAAGGTTAAGTCGCAAGAATCTCTGCTCGACAACCTAGCCCTAGTCTTTGACAGACTGCATTCCACATGCATGAAGTTGAATCCAGACAAATGTGTCTTTGGGGTCTCTGCCGGGAAGCTGCTCAATTTCTTGGTCTCACACCGAGAGATCGAAACTAACCCAGAGAAGATTAAGGCGATAGAACTGATGCGGCCCCCTGCCCGCATCAAGGACGTGCAGAAGCTTAGCGGATGCTTGGCTGCGCTCAGTCGGTTTATCTCTAGACTGGTTGAGCGGCATCTTCCGGTCTTCAAGCTTCTACACAAATCTGGTCCATTCGTATGTACCAATGAGGCAGATGAGGTCGTGAGCATGGTTCTGGTCGCGGAGCGGCCAGAACTCCATCGACCTCAAGTCCTAGAAAAGGCTCCTGTTGTCGTTGGTCTAAAGCCCTAGGGCTCAGACTCTGCAAGAAACCCTTAGGAGGGGGAGGTAACCAGGTCCCAAACAGGCGGGCCTGATGATCAATGCATATCCGGGATCAAGCTTGCGTTATGCAGTCCAGGACCCGGAGGCCTGGGGGCCTTGAGTCTCGGACCTCCCCAAGAAGAACTAGTCGGGTCTCAGCCATCTAGACCCGACAACTAGTGTGCATCTAGGTCCGAGCTCCCGAAGTGCAGTTCCGGACCCGGGGGCAGGGGGCCCCTGAATCCTGGACCTCTACAAGAAGACGCTTCAAACCCATCCGGGAGGGTCCAGACCATCTAGCGTCCTATATACTTCGTCCGCGAGGTCCTCCATGATGCCAAGACAAGGTACATGGAGGTGAATAAGCTACTCTATGCAGTCCTCGTGGCATCAAGGAAGCTGCGCCACTACTTCCAAGCTCACAAGATCTCGGTGGTTACTTCATACCCGTAGAGAACCGTCCTCCAGAGCCCCAACGCCACAGGAAACATAGCAAAATGGGCTGCGGAGTTGGCAGAGTTTGAGCTGGACTTCTTACCACGCCATGTGGTGAAAAGTCAGGTGTTAGCTGACTTTGTGGCAGAGTGGACTCCACCACCATGCCAGCCAAAGGGCCAGGACATCGGTGGACCACAGCCCAGAGCTCCGGCCTTCACTAGGCCCTACTGGACTCTCTTCTTCGACGGCTCCTCACGGAAGCAAGGTGTCGGAGCGGGGGTTCTGTTCATTA
Source organism: Neostapfia colusana (assembly GCA_030760725.1). NCBI lineage: Eukaryota > Viridiplantae > Streptophyta > Magnoliopsida > Poales > Poaceae > Neostapfia > Neostapfia colusana. The sequence goes on from JASWHV010000015.1 coordinate 71,888,365, forward strand.
CACCAACCAAAGAGCAGTTCAAGTACATGGTGCGACTTGACTTCAAAGCAACCAACAACATGGCGGAGTATGAGGCTCTCATCTTTGGATTAAAGACCGCGCTGTCCCCCGGCGTCCAGCAGTTGTTGGTAAGGGTGATTCTCAGTTGATCATCAAGCAAGTTAAGGGAGAGTACTGCTGCAACGACCCACGACTCGCAGCTTATCTCCTCCAAGTACAGAAGTTGGAGAAGGACTTCTTATCCTTGGACTTGTGCCATATTCCCCGTGCCAGTAACACAAGTATGTTGTCCTAGGTGTGTGCGCCTAGCCACAAAGGATGGGGTACCTCTACCAAATCCTTGGAACATAGAACACCTCCGTAAGTTCTATGTTTAGCACAATGGTAGGGTCCAATTTTCTCTAAAAAGGGTGTCATAGTGTCCAGGAACAACGCTTAGAACAGCTAAGTCCCGGAGGAGTCCTGTCACTCTCAACATCTGGGATGGGTCGCTGCCTTATAACACGGCCCGTTTCCTCCTATGAAGAAGAGCCTAAAGTGAGAAAATTTTGCCTTGTCCTGTGCATTACCCCTTTACAGTTTGTGCTTCCTCAAGCACATCGACTGTAAACGGGCAAAGCCACGTACCCTTGGCCCTAAGATCAGCCCTGAGGCTACCATGTGTGCTTGAGATTCAGTGCCGACACGTGCCCCGCTGAGGAGAGCTTTGGTGCAGGCACGTGCTTCGGGCTCTGGTCCGAACCTCCCCGCTGAGGTAAGGCCCAGAGCTGCCACGTGTCCCACGACTTCGAGCCGCCTCCCCGTTGAGGACAGCTCCAAAGCGGACACGTGCCCTGGGCTCCGGTCCGAAGCATCCCTGCTGAGGTGGAACTCGGAGCTGCCACACGTCACCTGGATCGGAGTCTCCACCCCGCTGAGGGTAGCCTCAGAGCACACATGCGTCACGGTCATATCCCCTTACAGTTTGTGCTTCCTCAAGCATATCAACAACAAATGGGAAAGCCATGTGCCCTAGGCCCCGAGGTCAATCTTGGGGCTATTACATGCTGAAAGCATCTAGGCCCCCGTGAGGTATGGTTTCGGTGATTAATGACAACTGTTCGTTATTACTAATGAGTTTGTGGATGCGAGGTTTCATGTATATCACATCAAACGTTAATGAACTATCTATTCACACCATCTACTGCTCATTGGATACAAATGGAGACCCCTCAACGATCTATTCTAAGGGGTTATTCGATACTCATGAAGACTAAATGAAGAACTCATACAACGACTCTATTCTATCAAAATTGGCAACACAAGAAGCTTACACTTCATCATAATATCATTTCAAACAAGTGTCAAAGAGGTCACTCAAGAAGATTCCAAAAGATCAACTCAAAACAACTCGAAGCAAACAAGTTGCACTCACCGGATCATCCGATGTCTTGCAAAATGACTACATCGGTCGAGTTTGAGTTGGCAGAAGAAGAAGACCTCAGAGCCCAGTACACACCGGATCATCCGATGTGAAGGAAGTGGCACATCGGTTGATTTCAACAGAAGGATGATTTCTGAGTTATTCTGAAGAAGTACACACCGGATCATCCGATGATGAAGTGTACATCGGTCAATTTCAACCGAGACATTATTTCTGAACTAATTCTGAAGATCAACCCACCGGATCATCCGATGATGAATTGAAGTAACATCGGTCGATTAAACAGTCAGATCCAACGGGTATATCCAACGGTCACATCTGACACGTGACATCAGCTAATTTGGAATTCGACCGATGCTCATATAAAGGGGTGCATCGGAGGATCCGATGTTCACTGAAAAAGTCTGCCTACTTTTCCAACGGCTATCTCGTGTGGGCTGGCTATAAATACCCCTCCAACCGGCCACTTCGCGAAGTCTTGATCACCAGAGCCTCACTACACATCCTCAAGCATTCAAGACCAAGAGCTACCACTTCCACACTTCAAAACCTCTTGTACTCCAACTATAGGTTATATCTAGCTAGAGAGAAGCTTGTGTGCGTCCATTCTTGGTGATTGGAATCTCTAGGCTAGTGAGAGAGAGTGTCTTGGTGACTTCTCTCACCTTGTAAAAGTTGGAGGAAGAAGAGATCGCTCCGGAGCTTACCAAGACGTTTGTGGAAGCCCGGAGGATCACCATTGTACAAGGCTTGAGCTCCACCTTGCCGGAGAAGGCGAACGGAGAAAGATAGTGGATTCCCTTGTCTTGGTGACTTGGGAGTGGCTATACCCTTTGGTGGGTGCCACAACATGGACGTAGGTAGATTTTTGTGATCTTACCGAACCACGGGAAAAATCGCCGTGTCTCCGAGTCTCCGCGGGAGTTTGCATCTCTCTCCTCACCCCCTTACTATTACGCATTTACTATTCCGCACTTAACACTCTTGCTTGCGTAGTTAGTTCGCATAGGGAATTGGGCTTCAACCATTAAGTTTTAAATTGCTCTAAAATTTGAAAAAGCCCAATTCACCCCCCCTCTTGGGCGTTTCGATCCTTACAATTGGTATCAGAGCAAGGTTGCTCATTGGATCATTCTAGCTTCACCGCTAGAGAGCGAAAATGGCCAAGAATGGGGGTTCGGTTCCTACCTTCGAGGGCAAGAATTTTGCTTATTGGAAAGCACGCATGCACGCTTACTGTAAAAGCCCAAGAAAAGGGACTTGCAAAAATTTTTATGCACCCCACAACACAACAGTTTTGTTGTGGGTAGATTGTGAAATATTGTGAAGAGCAAGTGGCCTCCATCAAAAGAATGATTAGAGGGGAAAGCCTTCACTTTCACAATGTAGGGTTTCTACACATGAGCATGAGAGGTTGAGCTCACCCATAGAATTTAAAAAGTCTTGGGAAGGTTCAGTCCAAAGCTCATGCAAATTCAACACTTTTTGAGGCACTTTTGGGTTATTTCAAAAAGAGGCCAATTTGAATGTAAATTCAAATTGCAGCAACTTTCATCACCCAAATTCAAAAGTTAGCTCCATATCTGTACTCAGCACATTTTTCTGAGTAAACCCACCAATTTTCATCTCCATTGGAGCTCATCTTGTCAAGAGCTAAATTTGCAAGAATTCAAAACTGAATTTGAATTTCAGTTTAAATATGAAGCAAATTTAACCAAACCAAGTTTGAATTTGAGAATTCAAATTCAAACAAAGACTTGGGAGCTAAGTCTCCCATTAAATTGTGAGTAGCTGGTGGGATAATTAGCAAAAACAGAAAAGAAATATTAGGGAAAAAGAAGAAAGGGGGAGGCCCACATGTCAGCTGCACACCCAAGTACACAGCGGGTGGCAGCAGCCGGGTCTCGACTTCGCGCGCAAGGAAACGGGCGAGGCGGCGAGCCACCGGGGCGTCGACGTGCCACCCCCTGCGCCTGATGCTTCGTGCGGGTAACACCTCAGTGAAGAAAACCAAATACTCCACTCGCCTTCTCCCCGTTTTTCCCCCGAGAGCAGCCGCACCAGGCCAGAAAAACGATCGCCGCCGTCTGCTCTTCACGCCCGCACGTAGAGCAGTACCTCTAGGACCTTGCACGACCACCGGTGATCGTGACAGCGTGCGCGGGACGCTGCTGAACCTCACCGAGCTACCCAGCCGATCCCTCACCCTCTGTGTGTGGCGCACAGCACCAACCACCCTCAGAAATTTCAGTTTGTGCCGCCGCCGGGCCTCCTCGACGTTCCGGAAATACAGAGCCCATCACACCCCGAGTTACATAGCAAAAAGGTGCGCCTACTCTTTCTCTTCACGCTGCCGAAAGCCCCAGTCCATCCCTCCATGGGAGCCGCGGGAATTTGTGAAACACCGAGGACATGTCCCTAGGTTAGGGGGGATTGATCTTCCAAAATTCACGACCCATGTGTGTTCTTTAGCCATTCTAGTCCTAGGATAGGCCACAGACCTCGGTGCGAGTCGCCGAGGCTGAAAAGAACTAGAATTTGTGGAGCCTCCACGGTGCTATTCAAGTTTTACTCTCTGCCGCCGGTTTTCAACCGAGGGCGCACGGTGACATAGGGTTTGGAGGAGTTTCCAAGCTCTTTGGCATACGGGACGTCGTTTGCCATGAGCCACTGATGCTCTAGGGCGAGAGAGACGGGAAATTAAGCCAGCAGAGAGGATGACCGATGTAGCCGGACTCGGTCCGAGGACGCCGTCCGTCGCCAGCCTTCTGTGGGCCGTTAGGGCTCACAATGACCTCGGAAACGGATTCCCCAACCCTCAAAACCCCTAGGCAGCGAGAGCCAGGCCGGGAGATCGCTTAGGAAGGAGGAACCGAGGGGGGGAGGAAGAACACCGGCGAGAGAGGCGCGCGCGGGAAGAGGGAAGCGGGAGGTTGAAGACGAAGCGCCGACCCCACCTGTCAGCCACTCGGCGGTAGAGCTGAGATCTTCTGTGGCTGCCGATCTTTTGTGACTACACCAGGGGAAACCCAGTAACCCTGTGTGTTCTCGTTTCTCACTGGCTGCGATTTAAAGAGTGGGGCCGGGTTCTTTTCCAATAGTAAAACAATTCCAGTTTCCATTCAAACTTTAGAAATCCATAACTTCTGCTAAGAAGCTCCAAATTTAGTGATTCAAATTGGGTTGGATTCATCTTGCCTAGCTCTGTCCAGATATACAACCCAATTTGTATGAAACCCATTAATTAATTCTGGAAAATTCTTTAAAGTTTCTGAGCAAAAGAATTTTAGAGGGAGTTTGGTTCATCCAAAAATCCCCAAATTTTGCCAGGATGTTCTTTAGGACATTAGTAAACCCCTGTAAAAGTTTCAGACCATTTGGAGTTGATTTGGTCAGAGCAATTCAAATTGGAAGGTGCTGTGTTCATTTGAATGCAGAAACATTTTCAGATAATTTCCAAAACTTGGAAATTCAATTCTGGGCAAACCTTGACTCCAAAAGTGCTAGGAAAATTCATGCAAACTCTACGAGCTATAATGGTAATTGTAGTTCATTAAGTTGAGCATGAACAGGGGTACCTCAGAATTAATTCTTCCTTGCTGATTTGCCAAGAGAATTATTCTGAGCAAACCACTCCATGAAAAGTGCTAATGTTTGGTCCAGAGAGTTTTATTGTGACAAGGAACTCACACAAAAATTCTCAGCTCCATTGGAGCTCTAGATCACCCCTGTCCTGTTTACCCACTTAAGGGATTAAAATGGAAAAGGGGAAAACCACTTAGCATTTAGCCATGTGATTAAGTCCAAGCCAAACCACCAACACCAGTTCATATTTAAATTCTTAAACAAAGTTCCAGGTATTAGAGGCTGGTTATTAGAACTAAGAGTAGAAGTCTTACTCTAAACTCACTTTTGCATATAAATTAACATGTAGTATTTCATTAACGTGTAGCCGTTGAAGAAGAGACTCCGGAAGTGCTGGACTTCCTCCTTCCGGACGAGGAACTAACTACTGACCAGCAGCAACAAGGCAAGCCCCGGTTTGCATTAACCCTTTTTAAAAGCTTTACTTTGTTTACATGTGTCATATGAAGTATGTATGTGCATTAGGTATAGGATGAATGAAACCCCACTTGCATAACCAAAGGTTCCTAAAAGAGTGAGGGTAGTGTCAAGGACCTCGAGTAGACAGGCTATGCTTAATGAGTCATAGGACTTCGGTACAAGTCGAGTAGTTGGAATCTACTCGCGAGATAGGCTGGGAACACACAGGTTCGGTGGAGTGATGTGAGATCACTTTAGTAATGAAAATGAGACTAGGCAGGGACTAGGGCGCAGCAAGAGAGAGTCTTGTGTGCGCAGCCCTGCCCATGTCGATTGAGGACCGATCCGTGTGCGGCCCTGCTGAACAAGTATTGAACGTACCGAAGGCATATCGGATATATGGGCCCCGATAAACCGATGTAGCCTAAACCTCCGGGCGTCGAGGCATAGCACACCGATTTATAGGTGTAGGTTGAGGGCAGCAAGGTGGAAATCTGCCAACGGGCATAGAGAGATGCTCCGTGTGGGGAACCTCCTGCTCGTTTCGGTGCGACCGGTTCGACATTTGGGCTGTTGGGTGAAAGGTTGTCCCGTACGACATCGAGTGAGCGTGCTGTGCAGCTCCACGGGTGGGCGTACGTGACGTGCTCTTTGGGTTTTCCCTGCAGGTGTATATCGAGTCGATTCGCCGTCCCTCGCGGTGACGAGTACTGCTTGTTCACTGCGTCGTAACGTAGACTAATGGATGAAATATGTTGATTCAATGATGCTGATTGATATAATTGTATTGCTACATGTGTGCCACCAAATACTGCTTACTAAATTTCAGATTTCATGAACTGTTAACTTGTTGCTAAAAGCTGAACTAAGGATGAACTTGTAGGCGTGTCGTTTTGCTGAAATGTTACTATCCTATGTCCATTGTACACCTCATGTAGAGTTTCATGCTTAGGTGAGTCGGTTAAGCCTTGCTGAGCCTTTGTGCTCACGGTTGCTGCTTAAGTGTTTTTCAGGTGAGGAGCCACCCACGGACTCGGAGTACGAGTCCACCGGCGAGGGTTACCCTCCGTCGGGGACCACGGCTGAGTGGGAGCCGTACACGCCGCGCTGAGCTGAGACGTGCAGCTAGTGTGGGTTGCCCTAGGGCTGGGCAACTGACTTTTGCTAAATAGGCGGGCGTGAGTTGTATAGTGTAGTCTTCCGCTATGTAATAGAACAATAATTGTAACTGAAGTTTGTACTTGTTTGTACAGTTTCAGCTGTTTTTCCCATGTAATATATTGTGTTCTTATGACGTGTGCTGTCGGGTGTCGCATCGCGCGGCACCACCCTCTGCGATCCTGGATGAGCGGATTCCGGTCCGCCACAGCCTGGTATCAGAGCTGCAGTGGGGATAGCACAGTACTAAAGGACTGCATTATGGGAAAAACTTAGGTATACGGTGAGGATTCGGTAGTTGCCCAAGTAAGGACTATATTAGCATAGTTACTTAAAGTGGCAAAGACTAACTTATGTGTTATAATTCTGAATTTCAATTATGTAACGACGCACCTACGCTCTGGTAAGTATGGTAAGGAACGCCACCGAAATCGGTTCAATTTCGGTTAGCTCTCCCTGACGAGGAACGTGGTTCAGGGATTGATCTCACAGCCTGGTGTGAGATGTCAATATGAACCTCTTGAACTCTTCATGTTCCTGAGTTCATATGAAACGCTGATCCCTAGCGTGCATTAGGCAAGTAAGTGGAGACCCCATCGCGTGGTCAGTAACGCGAGAGTGTGTTCGTCTGGAAATAGCCCAGGAGGACATACGTAGCGCTTGCCATCGGCGTGCCCTGCAGGGCAGTAGGTGGTATCTGTTGGGTTGATAACATTCCCAACCGTGACGACCCGTTCATGACATACTCGGGTTCCCCGTCGTGTGGTGTTGAAACACGATCACGTGCCTTGAGACGTGACTTCGCTCAAGGACGGCCGTATGGAAATGATACGGGCGTTTGTATTTACTTTCAAATATGGAACTGCCTGAAATGAATAACCATTGAGTGCACCATTATTGTGTGGTTTTCTGCAGGTACTAACCACGTATGTATCCGTGTAGAAAACGTGTGCGAGAGACCGTTTAGTGCCACACTTGAGACGTATATGCCGGTATGATCCGGTTAGGATTTTCTTTTGTGAGGAACGTAGTACCGAGACATTGTAGGCATATGCATGAGAATAATGATAACAAAGAATTAAAATCTATAGGTTCAACATTTAGGACCCTGGTTGGGTATAAGCATGGGATAGTGGAGCAGTATAGCCAAAAGTATGAAAAGCAGAGTGCTCTGTTTTGGGCAGCACGTTTGCTGATCCTCAACAGGGCATAACTCACAGGTCTTTTAGCCCAGGGAGGTGTGCTATATAGTTCCAGAAAGGTATTCAAGTACTCTACAACTTTGTTGTAGACTTCCAGAGCTGAAACTCACCTGAAGATGGCTTAAAGCCCAGAGAAATGTAAACTGTCCAGAACTAGGGCAGAGTAAAACATCCTCTGAACTGATCTGTTTTTCGAATGTAACTCCCAGTAGAAAAATCTAAAATTGTCATATAATACATCCTTAGAAAGAGTAGAAGATGTGTGACACCTTTGCAATTCAAAGTTTCTGAAGTTTCAGCACAGAAATTAGGGGAAATTAGGGTTGAAGACAGCCACTTCCAAGGGAGGTGCTGTTAAAATTCTTCCAGAAATTCTGCTGACTTTGAATTAGCATAACTTTTTAGCCAAATCTGATCTGGGGGCAAATGCATACTCGTTGGAAAGATACTAAAGTTAACTTTAACTTTGGTATTCAACTTGAGTCATGAAAATGCACAGAACCAGATCAAAACTTGGGATAGGTAGAAACTGGTCATTCTGACAGAAGAATGACCGTTGAGCTCATTGGAGAGGGTGTTGTACCCTAAGGGTGTTATACGTGATGACAACGCAATAATAATGTCTCGTAGAGACCAAACCCAGTTATGGTGAGCTTCCAAAGAAGGGGTTCATCAAGTTGGATTAAACTAACTGGTGTTTGGTCTGGTAATGGTGTAGCTTGTGCAAAGTTATTACATTATCTGCTTACGAGATATATCGCATGTTTTTGTTGTCATAATATTTTTACGCCCCTTTGTAATGGAAGTGCATGCAAGTGTTGCGGGACTGATGTTATTGTCGTATGGTTGCAGATGGTTCGCACTAGGACCACGCACGAGGTAGGTGGCTCTAGCCAAGGGGGAGGCGATGACTCCCAGCCACCGGCCTACGACAGCACCCCGCAGCAGCAGCCACCACCGCCGCCTCCGCTTACTCTAGCGGATGTGATAGCGGCATTGGTGGGAGGTCGTGAGGAGCAGACCGACCTGCTCCGCACGATCGTGCAGAATACGTCCCAGGCGGGAGGACGTCAAGAGCGAGAGCCTCGTGAGCCCCGCGAAGTGTCGTACTCGGATTTCATGAGTACGCACCCTCCAGTGTTCACCGAAGCTGAAGAACCACTGGAGGCGGACAACTGGCTGCGGACTATCGAGTCCAAGTTCGGGCTGCTCCAGTGTACGGAGCGGCAGAAGACACTATTCGCAGCACAGCAGCTCCACGGTGCCGCTGGTGCGTGGTGGGCGAATTATGTCGCCTCACGTCCGGCTGGCCATGCCGTGGAATGGCAAGAGTTCCGGGAGGCGTTCCGCGCCTATCACATTCCTCCCGGAATAATGAAGAGAAAGTTCCAAGAATTTTTGGAACTAAAGCAGGGCGGGAGGAGTGCCCACGACTACTCCCGTGCCTTCAACCATCTGGCGCAGTATGCGTCAGACTACATCTCCACGGAGGAGAAGAAGAGGGAGCACTTCTATCGGGGGTTACATCCCGAAATGAAGACCCACCTCGTACAATGGAACCGCGGCACATTCAACGACCTAGTCAATGCCGCCATCATGCAAGAGGACGCTCAGCGGGAGTTAGCAGCTGAGCAGAGGAAGCGTAGCGCTCCACCTAGCAGCGGTGGGAGTGGCGCTCCCCAGAAGTACCGTATGGTGTATCGGACACCATCCGGGCAGCAGTGGCAACCACCGGCGCGACCGCAACGGTTCGGGGGACGTCCCTTTCAGGCACCTCCGTTCCGTCCGCCGGTGCCACCACCAAGACAGCAGCAGCAGCAGACGGTACCCCGGGCGTTTCCACCGCCACAACGCGCCCCAGGTTTCCGTCCACCGATCAGCGGGGGACCGCCCCGTTTCACCTGCTTCACGTGTGGCCAGGCGGGCCACTTTGCGAAGGACTGTCCCCAGGGGCAGCAGAGCAGCGGGCAAGCCCAGTTTCAGGGCGGTGCTCGAGGCCGACCTCCGGTGAAGAAGGTTGGTCAGCGGACTGGAGGCGTCCGCAACCTCGACAATGAGGACACCCCAGAGGGAGACAACGTGCTGGCGGGTACGTTTACTCTCAACCATCAAGCCATAGTCATATTATTTGATTCTGGTGCAACCCACAGCTTTATAAGTGCATCCTATGTGGCTAAACATCAATTGCAAGTCTTCCCAACCGACTGCACTTATATGATATGCTCACCGGGAGGGAAGATTTCAGCTAATATGATGATTCCAAAGGCACCTCTGTGCTTAGGTGGGAAACTATATCCCACCACCTTGATAATCATTATGGGACAAAAGATTGATGCAATCTTAGGGATGTCATGGCTGCAATACCATGGCGCTGTCCTAGAGACTCGGACACGGACGGTTCACTTAAATTCTCTATTCCACCGTCCGCATTCCATGGTGTTAGACACGCCAGTCCGGGAAGTTTTAGCAATTAAATATGCTGAAGTTCTCAAGTTAGAAGACATCCCCGTAGTCCGGGAGTATCCTGATGTGTTCCCGGATGATCTTCCGGGCATGTCACCTGAGCGGGATGTCGAGTTCAAGATTGAACTTGCACCCGGGACTACGCCCATATCCCGGAGACCATACAAGATGGCTCCAAATGAGCTGGCGGAACTGAAAGAACAGCTCAATGATCTGTTGGGCAAGGGTTTCATTAGGCCGAGTTCCTCGCCTTGGGGATGCTCGGCGTTATTCGTGAAGAAAAAGGATGAGACCCTGAGGCTGTGTGTGGATTACCGGCCGCTCAACGCCGTCACCATCAAGAATAAGTACCCACTGCCCCGTATTGACATCTTGTTTGATCAACTGGTGGGGGCAAGTGTATTCTCAAAGATGGACCTTCGCTCTGGATATCACCAGATCAAGATCCGGGCGGAGGATATCCCGAAGACGGCATTCTCGACGAGATATGGCTTATACGAATATCTCGTCATGTCCTTTGGTCTCACAAATGCTCCAGCCCATTTCATGTATCTCATGAACTCGGTGTTCATGCCGGAGCTGGACAAGTTCGTGGTAGTGTTCATCGACGACATCTTGGTTTACTCCAAGACCGAAGCTGAACATGCCGAACACTTACGGATCGTTCTTCAACGATTGCGAGACCACAAGCTCTACACCAAGTTCAGCAAATGCGAATTTTGGATCAGCCAAGTGCCATTCTTGGGACATATCATCTCAGCTGAAGGCATTGCGGTTGACCCAAGTAAAATCGAGCAAGTGTTGAAATGGAAAGCTCCCACTTCAGTTCATGAAGTCAGAAGCTTCCTCGGGTTAGCGGGATACTATCGGAGATTCATTCCAAGTTTCTCCAAGCTCGCTAAGCCGATGACAGAGTTGCTGAAAAAAGGGAAGAAATATGTTTGGAACACGGCGTGTGAAGAAGCGTTCCGAACATTGGTGAAGCATCTCACAACAGCCCCGGTCTTAGCTCAACCGGATACAACAAAGCCCTTCGACGTGTATTGTGACGCGTCCGGTATTGGGCTTGGATGCGTGTTGATGCAGGAAGGACGTGTGGTCGCTTATGGCTCACGCCAACTTCGGAACCATGAGCAGCACTACCCGACTCACGATCTTGAACTTGCTGCCGTGGTGTTGGCGCTGAAAATGTGGAGGCACTATCTCCTGGGGAACTTGGTGCATCTCTACACCGACCACAAGAACTTGAAATACATTTTCACCCAGAAGGAGTTGAACATGAGGCAGAGGAGGTGGTTAGAACTGATCAAAGATTATGAGATTGAGATCCATTACCACCCCGGCAAGGCGAATGTGGTTGCCGACGCGCTGAGTCGGAAATCACATGTCCATCACCTCACCATTACACCGGTGGAGGAGGAAGAGCCAAATTTATACTTGGTTCCTTATGGATCGCTGTACAACCTTGCCCTCGTCCCTACTATTAGGGAGGACATCATTGCAGCTCAGAAAACGGATAAAGGCATGGCACATCTCCGGAGACGGATAGACATTGGGGAAATTAAATGTTTCCGGAAGGATGATGAGGGGACGCTGTGGTTCAATGACCGCATAGTCGTACCCCGAGATATGGAGTTGAGGAAAAAGATCCTCGATGAAGCTCACTTGTCCAAATACTCCATTCATCCGGGCAGCAACAAAATGTACCAAGATTTGAAAAAGAAATTTTGGTGGACACAGATGAAGCGGGAGGTAGCTAAGTACGTATCCGAGTGCGATACGTGTAGACGAGTGAAAGCTGATCATATGAAGAAATCAGGGCTGCTGCAACCCCTGAAGATCCCGGCATGGAAATGGGAAGATGTGAGCATGGATTTCATTGTGGGATTACCCCTAACAGCCAACAAGCATGATTCCATATGGGTAATCGTTGATCGGTTAACCAAGACGGCTCACTTCATTCCGGTGAATACACGTTACAATGCCGGCGAATATGCGGAGCTATACATAGCGAAGATTCTATGCCTATACGGGGTACCCAAGACCATTGTCTCAGATCGAGGTGCATTATTTGTATCTCGCTTTTGGGAGCAGCTACACGCTGCATTGGGTACTAAGTTGATCAGGAGCTCCGCCTATCACCCTCAGACAGATGGCCAGACAGAGAGGGTGAATCAAGTCCTAGAAGACATGTTGAGAGCATGTGCCATCCACCATGGTAGGAACTGGGATGATCACCTACCATTGGCGGAATTCTCGTACAACAACGGTTATCAGGCGAGCCTCAAAATGGCACCCTACGAAGCTCTCTACGGTCGTAAATGCCGCACCCCGTTAAATTGGTGCGAGTCTGGTGAAAGGGTCACATTCGGGGTTGATGTGGTGAACGATGCCGAGGAGCGCGTTCGGACAATTCAAGCCAATTTGAAGGCCGCTCAATCCCGACAGAAGAGCTACGCTGATAAGAGGCGTAGGCCGTTGCACTTTGACGTTGGGGAACACGTGTACCTCCGCGTGTCTCCAATGAAGGGCGTGCACCGATTCGGTGTGAAGGGGAAGCTCGCTCCCCGTTTCATTGGACCCTACGCTATCACCGAGAAGTGTGGACCAGCAGCGTATCGATTGAAGCTACCGGCATCTCTGGCTGGTGTCCATGATATTTTCCATGTTTCGCAACTGCGAAAATGCTTGAAGCATACAGCTGCTGTTCCTACCGAAGACATCGGCGAGCTGAAACCGGATTTAACATATGATGAATATCCGGTGGGAATTCTTGATGAGAAAGCCAGAACCACACGCAGCAGAACGTTGTGGTCCTACAAAATACTCTGGAGCAACCACACCGCCGAGGAAGCGACGTGGGAGAGCGAGGAGTTTCTTCGCTCAAATTACCCGGAGTTCATGGCTTCTCAACACGGGTAAGTCCCTATTACATCGCTATCTCTTCTTTTATAATCTCGGGACGAGATTCTTTTAAGGGGGGAGGGATGTAAAAGCCCAAGAAAAGGGACTTGCAAAAATTTTTATGCACCCCACAACACAACAGTTTTGTTGTGGGTAGATTGTGAAATATTGTGAAGAGCAAGTGGCCTCCATCAAAAGAATGATTAGAGGGGAAAGCCTTCACTTTCACAATGTAGGGTTTCTACACATGAGCATGAGAGGTTGAGCTCACCCCTAGAATTTAAAAGGTCTTGGGAAGGTTCAGTCCAAAGCTCATGCAAATTCAACACTTTTTGAGGCACTTTTGGGTTATTTCGAAAAGAGGCCAATTTGAATGTAAATTCAAATTGCAGCAACTTTCATCACCCAAATTCAAAAGTTAGCTCCATATATGTACTCAGCACATTTTTCTGAGTAAACCCACCAATTTTCATCTCCATTGGAGCTCATCTTGTCAAGAGCTAAATTTGCAAGAATTCAAAACTGAATTTGAATTTCAGTTTAAATATGAAGCAAATTTAACCAAACCAAGTTTGAATTTGAGAATTCAAATTCAAACAAAGACTTGGGAGCTAAGTCTCCCATTAAATTGTGAGTAGCTGGTGGGATAATTAGCAAAAACAGAAAAGAAATATTAGGGAAAAAGAAGAAAGGGGGAGGCCCACATGTCAGCTGCACACCCAAGTACACAGCGGGTGGCAGCAGCCGGGTCTCGACTTCGCGCGCAAGGAAACGGGCGAGGCGGCGAGCCACCGGGGCGTCGACGTGCCACCCCCTGCGCCTGATGCTTCGTGCGGGTAACACCTCAGTGAAGAAAACCAAATACTCCACTCGCCTTCTCCCCGTTTTTCCCCCGAGAGCAGCCGCACCAGGCCAGAAAAACGATCGCCGCCGTCTGCTCTTCACGCCCGCACGTAGAGCAGTACCTCTAGGACCTCGCACGACCACCGGTGATCATGACAGCGTGCGCGGGACGCTGCTGAACCTCACCGAGCTACCCAGCCGATCCCTCACCCTCTGTGTGTGGCGCACAGCACCAACCACCCTCAGAAATTTCAGTTTGTGCCGCCGCCGGGCCTCCTCGACGTTCCGGAAATACAGAGCCCATCACACCCCGAGTTACATAGCAAAAAGGTGCGCCTACTCTTTCTCTTCACGCTGCCGAAAGCCCCAGTCCATCCCTCCATGGGAGCCGCGGGAATTTGTGAAACACCGAGGACATGTCCCTAGGTTAGGGGGGATTGATCTTCCAAAATTCACGACCCATGTGTGTTCTTTAGCCATTCTAGTCCTAGGATAGGCCACAGACCTCGGTGCGAGTCGCCGAGGCTGAAAAGAACTAGAATTTGTGGAGCCTCCACGGTGCTATTCAAGTTTTACTCTCTGCCGCCGGTTTTCAACCGAGGGCGCACGGTGACATAGGGTTTGGAGGAGTTTCCAAGCTCTTTGGCATACGGGACGTCCTTTGCCATGAGCCACTGATGCTCTAGGGCGAGAGAGACGGGAAATTAAGCCAGCAGAGAGGATGACCGATGTAGCCGGACTCGGTCCGAGGACGCCGTCCGTCGCCAGCCTTCTGTGGGCCGTTAGGGCTCACAATGACCTCGGAAACGGATTCCCCAACCCTCAAAACCCCTAGGCGGCGAGAGCCAGGCCGGGAGATCGCTTAGGAAGGAGGAACCGAGGGGGGGGGAGGAAGAACACCGGCGAGAGAGGCGCGCGCGGGAAGAGGGAAGCGGGACGTTGAAGACGAAGCGCCGACCCCACCTGTCAGCCACTCGGCGGTAGAGCTGAGATCTTCTGTGGCTGCCGATCTTTTGTGACTACACCAGGGGAAACCCAGTAACCCTGTGTGTTCTCGTTTCTCACTGGCTGCGATTTAAAGAGTGGGGCCGGGTTCTTTTCCAATAGTAAAACAATTCCAGTTTCCATTCAAACTTTAGAAATCCATAACTTCTGCTAAGAAGCTCCAAATTTAGTGATTCAAATTGGGTTGGATTCATATTGCCTAGCTCTGTCCAGATATACAACCCAATTTGTATGAAACCCATTAATTAATTCTGGAAAATTCTTTAAAGTTTCTGAGAAAAAGAATTTTAGAGGGAGTTTGGTTCATCCAAAAATCCCCAAATTTTGCCAGGATGTTCTTTAGGACATTAGTAAACCCCTGTAAAAGTTTCAGACCATTTGGAGTTGATTTGGTCAGAGCAATTCAAATTGGAAGGTGCTGTGTTCATTTGAATGCAGAAACATTTTCAGAGAATTTCCAAAACTTGGAAATTCAATTCTGGGCAAACCTTGACTCCAAAAGTGCTAGGAAAATTCATGCAAACTCTATGAGCTATAATGGTAATTGTAGTTCATTAAGTTGAGCATGAACAGGGGTACCTCAGAATTAATTCTTCCTTGCTGATTTGCCAAGAGAATTATTCTGAGCAAACCACTCCATGAAAAGTGCTAATGTTTGGTCCAGAGAGTTTTATTGTGACAAGGAACTCACACAAAAATTCTCAGCTCCATTGGAGCTCTAGATCACCCCTGTCCTGTTTACCCACTTAAGGGATTAAAATGGAAAAGGGGAAAACCACTTAGCATTTAGCCATGTGATTAAGTCCAAGCCAAACCACCAACACCAGTTCATATTTAAATTCTTAAACAAAGTTCCAGGTATTAGAGGCTGGTTATTAGAACTAAGAGTAGAAGTCTTACTCTAAACTCACTTTTGCATATAAATTAACATGTAGTATTTCATTAACGTGTAGCCGTTGAAGAAGAGACTCCGGAAGTGCTGGACTTCCTCCTTCCGGACGAGGAACTAACTACTGACCAGCAGCAACAAGGCAAGCCCCGGTTTGCATTAACCCTTTTTAAAAGCTTTACTTTGTTTACATGTGTCATATGAAGTATGTATGTGCATTAGGTATAGGATGAATGAAACCCCACTTGCATAACCAAAGGTTCCTAAAAGAGTGAGGGTAGTGTCAAGGACCTCGAGTAGACAGGCTATGCTTAATGAGTCATAGGACTTCGGTACAAGTCGAGTAGTTGGAATCTACTCGCGAGATAGGCTGGAACACACGGGTTCGGTGGAGTGATGTGAGATCACTTTAGTAATGAAAATGAGACTAGGCAGGGACTAGGGCGCAGCAAGAGAGAGTCTTGTGTGCGCAGCCCTGCCCGTGTCGATTGAGGACCGATCCGTGTGCGGCCCTGCTGAACAAGTATTGAACGTACCGAAGGCATATCGGATATATGGGCCCCGATAAACCGATGTAGCCTAAACCTCCGGGCGTCGAGGCATAGCACACCGATTTATAGGTGTAGGTTGAGGGCAGCAAGGTGGAAATCTGCCAACGGGCATAGAGAGATGCTCCGTGTGGGGAACCTCCTGCTCGTTTCGGTGCGACCGGTTCGACGTTTGGGCTGTTGGGTGAAAGGTTGTCCCGTACGACATCGAGTGAGCGTGCTGTGCAGCTCCACGGGTGGGCGTACGTGACGTGCTCTTTGGGTTTTCCCTGCAGGTGTATATCGAGTCGATTCGCCGTCCCTCGCGGTGACGAGTACTGCTTGTTCACTGCATCGTAACGTAGACTAATGGATGAAATATGTTGATTCAATGATGCTGATTGATATAATTGTATTGCTACATGTGTGCCACCAAATACTGCTTACTAAATTTCAGATTTCATGAACTGTTAACTTGTTGCTAAAAGCTGAACTAAGGATGAACTTGTAGGCGTGTCGTTTTGCTGAAATGTTACTATCCTATGTCCATTGTACACCTCATGTAGAGTTTCATGCTTAGGTGAGTCGGTTAAGCCTTGCTGAGCCTTTGTGCTCACGGTTGCTGCTTAAGTGTTTTTCAGGTGAGGAGCCACCCACGGACTCGGAGTACGAGTCCACCGGCGAGGGTTACCCTCCGTCGGGGACCACGGCTGAGTGGGAGCCGTACACGCCGCGCTGAGCTGAGACGTGCAGCTAGTGTGGGTTGCCCTAGGGCTGGGCAACCGACTTTTGCTAAATAGGCGGGCGTGAGTTGTATAGTGTAGTCTTCCGCTGTGTAATAGAACAATAATTGTAACTGAAGTTTGTACTTGTTTGTACAGTTTCAGCTGTTTTTCCCATGTAATATATTGTGTTCTTATGACGTGTGCTGTCGGGTGTCGCATCGCGCGGCACCACCCTCTGCGATCCTGGATGAGCGGATTCCGGTCCGCCACACTTACCTTGAGGCAATTGCTCCCGAAGTGTGGGAAGCGACCCATGCGGGGTTTGGAAATCTTGACTATGTTGGTGACCAATTAAAATGGGATGCTAAGGCTAGAAATGCCATATATGAATGCATTAGTCAAGATGTCTTTGCTAGGATTGCTAGTAAGGAAAAAGCATGTGAAATTTGGGCATGTCTAATTGAAATACATGAGGGCTCATCTCGTGTTAAAGAACTCAAATATCACATGCTTAAATCAAAATATGATGAATTTAAGATGTTTCCTCATGAGAATGTTAACCAAATGTTTTCTCGTTTAAATGTGCTCATTGAGGAAATTAACGCACTTGACATTGCTTCTCTTGGCAAGGGACTTATCAATCGCAAGATCCTCATGCTTCTACCCAAGCCCAAGTACAACATTATCAATTCAATGCTCCAAAAAGAGTCACTAGACAACATTGAAGTTTCGGAGCTCATTGGAGAAATCCATGCTCATGAGATGAGCGTACTTGGAATGATGGAGGAGTCATCATCAAAAACCATTGCTCTCAAGGCTTCAACCAAGAAGACAACTCCCAAGAAGAAGAAAGTGGTTGAGCCTAGCTCAAGTGAAGAAGAGCAAGAAACAAGCGAAGATGATGATGATGAGCTTGATTTGATGATGAGGAAATTCTCACGCCTCAACTCCAAGATTGCAAAGAAGGGATACTCTTATGATCCCAAGAAGAAAGCCTTCTTGCCAAGAAAAGATGAAAACAAGACGTGCTACAATTGTGGTGATCTAGGCCACATATCATATGATTGTCCAAGACCGGACAAAAGGAAGGAAAATGGCAAGCATCACAAGCTAGAAGAAAGTGATGATGAAGAGGAGGTCAAGCCCAAGCGCTCTTTTGGAAAGAAGAAATTTGACAAAGGCAAGAAAACCAAGCTCTTTCCAAAGAAGAGAAGAGGGCCTCAAAAGGTCTTCATGTGTGAAGCCAATGAGTGGATCACGGATGAAGAGTCAAGCGACGAAGATAGTGAAGATGAAGAAAACTTGGCAGGCCTCGCCATCGTCAACAAGGATGACTCACCTCTTCGTCCACCCCCTATGTGCCTAATGGTGAAAGGTAACTCAAAGGTATGTGAAGATTCTAGTGATGATGATGATGAGCTTTCACCCGATGAATTAGCATCTATGATTAATGAATATCATGCCATTATAAAAAGGGAAAAGGCTAAGGTTAAGGCTCTTGAGCTAGCTCGTGCTAAGCTTGAAAGTGCTAACCTCGATTTGCATGACAAGTATGTAACCATACTTAAAGAGCATGACACGCTCAAATCAAATGTCAAGCAAATCGAGGAGGAGAATGCTCAAATCAAGCTTAAGTATCATGAGCTTGACTTAGCTAACTTAGCACTCTTGGCAAAGCACAATGAGTTGGTTCAAGAACATGAAGTGCTTAACCTTGCTTATGAAGCGATTGAACTTAAATTGAAAAACACAAAGAAAGAAACCCTTGATGGCAAAATATCATCTAATTCACATGCAACTAATATTTTGGATAAGTCTTTGCCTTTGAAAGCAAGCCCTAGGGAGAAGGGGCTAATGGACGAAATTGAAAGTCTTCGCACTAGTGTGGCAAGACTCTCTAAGGGGGAGGACAAGCACAAGGAAATCCTCTACCAACAAGCTAAAAGCTTCAACAAGAGGGGACTTGGATCCTTCCCGGTGCCCAACAAAGGAAAGGTGCCCTCACCGGAGCTTAGGACAAGCTTCATCAAGGAAGTTGGTTCCTATTGCCAACATTATGAGGTCACCGGACATCACACGAGGGAGTGTCCTCTTCCCAACCGTCCTTCTCCCAAATTGCCTCCTAACTACAAATCTACCTTCAATGATTATCACTATCTATTGAGCAAAGTAGGTGGAAAGGTGAAGGCAAGGTTCATCGGCAAAGACACCAAGGGCATGAAGGGGAAGCTCCCCAAGCAACTTTGGGTCCCAAAATCACTTGTATCACACATACAAGGACCTAAGTTGGCTTGGGTTCCTAAACTCAAAAACTAACTTCATGTGTGTAGGTGAACTACAAAGCCGGAGGAAAGCATTGGGTACTCGATAGTGGGTGCACTCAACATATGACCGACAATGATGGTATGTTCACCTCAATAGAGAACCCCGGCAATCATGAACAAGTCAACTTTGGTGATAACTCAAAGGGGAAGGTAATTGGTTTGGGTAAAATTGCTATTTCTCATGATTTGTCTATCTCTAATGTGCTTTACGTTAAGTCTCTTAGTTTCAATTTACTTTCTATTGCACAATTATGTGATCTTGGACTAACGTGCACATTTGACAAGAATGGTGGTGTGGTGACTAGTGAATCAAGCAAAGAACTAATATTCAAAGGTTTTCGGCATGGACATCTTTACTTGGTGGACTTCTCCAACAAGGATGCTAGCTTGACCACTTGTCTTTTCACCAAGACGAGTTTGGGATGGCTATGGCATCGGTGCATTGCTCACATTGGGATGAGCAAGCTCAAGAAGTCGTTCAAGCTTGGGATGGTGACCGGCGTGAAGGATGTCACATTTGAGAAGAACAAGCTTTGTAGCGCGTGTCAAGCCGGGAAGCAAGTTGCCTCACACCATCCGATGAAGACAATGGTGTCAACCTCCAAGCCACTTGAACTACTTCACATGGACCTCTTCGGACCGTCCACATACCAAAGCCTTGGCGGTAACCTCTATTGTCTTGTTATTGTTGATGACTACTCTCGCTATGCTTGGACATTGTTTCTAGGTGACAAGGGTGAAACTCCGGAAATCTTCAAGACCTTCGCTAAACGAGCTCAAAGGGAATTTCAACTTCCCATCATCAAGGTCCGGAGTGACAACGGCACCGAGTTCAAGAACTACAACATTGGGGAGTGGTGTGATCGTGAAGGCGTGAAGCACGAGTTTTCGGCCACATACACCCCTCAACAAAATGGTGTCGTTGAAAGGAAGAACAAGACTCTCATCACCCTTGCAAGAGCAATGCTTGATGACTATGGCACGTCGGAGAAGTTTTGGGCCGAAGCAATCAACACGGCGTGCCATGCCGCAAATAAGGTCTATCTTCATCGACTACTTCAAAAGACCCCATATGAGCTCCTCATTGGGAGAAAGCCCAACATCTCCTACTTCCGAGTCTTCGGGTGCAAGTGCTACATCTACCGCAAGAAAAGGCTCGGTAAGTTTGAAAGAAGGTGTGATGTTGGTATCTTTCTTGGTTATGCGTCAAACTCAAAAGCATATCGAGTATTCAACCAAACCTCCGGGTTAGTTGAAGAAAGTTGTGATGTTGAGTTTGATGAGACTAATGGCTCCCAAGAGGAGAGTTTTGGTCATGATGATATAGATGATGAGCCTCTACGAGAAGCTATGAAGAACATGACCATAGGAGACATCAAGCCCGAAGTTGAGGAGAGCCATGATCAAGGGGGAGCCTCAAGTTCCAACATCAACACCTCCATGGCACCTCAAATTGATGAAGAAGAAGAGAAAGATGATCCATTGCCAATGCAAGATTCACATGCCACACAACACCAAGAAGAAGAAGAAGTCCAAGGTCAAGTCCAACCACAAGACGAGCGAGATGCCTCACCACTGCCAAGTGCCTCACAACCTCTTATGTGGCATGGGCGCATCTTCAAGGCACATCCGATGGATCAAATCATCGGAAGTCCGTCACGGGGAGTAAGTACTCGTTCTCGCCATGTTGCTTCATTTTGTGAGCACTACTCTTTTGTTTCGTGTGTAGAACCCACAAATATTGAGGAAGCACTCCAAGATCCCAATTGGGTGATGGCTATGCAAGAAGAACTCAACAACTTCACCCGCAATGAAGTTTGGGTATTGGAGGAGCGACCTAAGGACAAGAACGTCATCGGAACGAAGTGGGTGTACCGCAACAAGCAAGACGAGAATGGCGTGGTAGTCCGCAACAAGGCAAGACTTGTGGCCAAGGGTTTTTCACAAGTTGAAGGACTAGATTTTGGAGAGACATTCGCCCCGGTCGCACGGTTAGAAGCTATTCGTATACTCCTTGCTTTTGCTTCGCATCACAATATTATGCTTTATCAAATGGATGTTAAAAGTGCCTTCCTCAATGGTTATATTAACGAACTTGTTTTCGTTGAGCAACCTCCCGGGTTTGAAGATCCGAGGAATCCTAACCATGTGTATAGGTTACATAAGGCGCTCTACGGGCTCAAGCAAGCACCTAGGGCATGGTATGAACGTCTAAGGGATTTCCTAGTCATGCAAGGATTCAAGATCGGGAGGGTGGATACCACACTTTTCACCAAGGACATCAACGGGGATTTATTTCTTTGTCAAATTTACGTTGATGACATTATTTTTGGCTCAACTAACAAATCTCTTAGCCTTGAGTTTGGCACCATGATGTCTAGGGAGTTCGAGATGTCAATGATCGGAGAACTCAATTTCTTCCTAGGATTTCAAATCAAGCAACTTCAAGAGGGGACTTTCATCTACCAAGAGAAGTACACCAAGGACCTCTTGAAGAAGTTTGAAATGGAAGATTGTAGCTCAAAAAGTACTCCAATGGCGACAAATTGTCATCTCGACGCGGACATGGACGGTAAACCTATTGATCAATCTCATTACCGTTCCATGATTGGTTCATTGTTATATCTTACCGCATCTAGGCCCGATATCATGTTTAGTGTATGCTTGTGTGCTCCCTTTCAAGCGGCACCTAAAGAATCGCATCGTAAGGCGGTCTTTAGGATACTTAGATATCTCAAGCATACCCCAAGTGTAGGTTTGTGGTACCCCAAGAACGCCAGTTTCCATCTCTTGGGTTACTCGGATTCGGACTTTGTCAGATGCCGTGTGGATCGCAAGAGTACCTCCGGTGGGTGCCACTTACTTGGGCGTTCCCTAGTATCTTGGTCGAGCAAAAAGCAAAACTCCGTGGCTTTGTCCACCGCGGAGGCAGAATATATAGCGGCCGGTGCATGTTGTGCCCAAATTCTATATATGAAGCAAACCCTCTTGGACTTTGGAATTAAATTTGGTTGTGTGCCTCTCCTTTGTGACAATGAAAGTGCGGTTAAGATAGCTAGAAACCCCGTTCAACACTCCCGCACTAAGCACATTGATATTCGCCATCACTTCTTGCGGGACCATGAGGCTAAAGGAGACATCTCTTTGCAAGGTGTTAGGTCCGAAGAACAATTGGCGGATGTCTTCACTAAACCACTTGATGAGAAAACTTTTTCTAGACTTAGAAGTGAATTAAATGTGCTAGATGCATCTAACGTCATGTAAGTTGCCATGTTCATGTAAGGTTGCATATCAAATAGGTCTTGTCTAACTCCCAAAGGATAGGGGCGAGCTAGAAATAGTTTTCCCTGAGGAAGCCTTTGGAAGGTTTAAACTTGGCAAGATAGATTTACATTATGCTTTGCATGATTCCTGCCATATAGACTTGCACTCATTTAATATCTTGCATTATTTTGTTTGGCATTGCATACGGTAGATTGTCACAAAGGGGAACCCATATCATGAGAAGGAGACTTGTTCAAAATGCAATATCTCAACTCATATGATGTGGATAGAGCAAAATTCTAAAGGTACATGCTTTAAAGAGATAGAAGTTTTCCATACTCTAGCTCACGAAGCATGGGCCTTACATTTTTGTGGTTTCCCTCCTAACCTTGTGTGTTCTCTTTGCTTAAGGGCTTAGCCAATATGTGGCACTATATTTGAAGCCTTCTATTTAGAGGTTAGGAGTTGCCCAAAAGGTCCTAGGACCCATCCTTATCTTTGTGTGTTTAAGTCCAAGGACACATATGGGCAGTCTTAGGTTTTCTGTAGTCATCGGATTATCCGATGCTAGGGCCAGCAGATCATCGGATCAATTGGTGCTTCAGTTCAGTGCTCAGATCAAGTCAGATGTCACAAATCAACCGATGAGTTCATTTCAGAAGACATCGGAGCATCCGGTGTTCAGTTTTCTGGTGCCCTGCAGAAATCGACCGATGATCGCCACCTCAATGTCGGTCCATCCGGTGATCAAAGAGAGTTTTTGGAACAACTCTCTGTTGAACTCGACCAATGCATCTTCCGATGATCATCGGTCCATCCGGTGTTTTGTGCGCGGCTAGGGTTTGCCCGTACGGTTTAAAAAGCGGTTCGGCCGCCCTTCGTTTTTTCCTTCTTCTCGACCTCCGCCGCCGCCCGTCGCCCTCACCGCCGTCCTCGCGCCCTCCGGCTACCCCAGTGCCCGCCGCCGCCTCCCAGGCGCCGCCGCCGCCGCCCTTCGGCCGCCGTCGCCTAGGCGCCGCCTCTCCCGCGCTCGCCGCCGCCTCTCCCGCGCTCGCCGCCGCCGCCTCCCAGGCGCCGCCGTCGCCGCCCTTCGGCCGCCGCTGCCTAGGCGCCGCCCGTGCCCGCGCCGCCGCCGTTCCACCGCGCCGCCGCAGCTTCCTCCTCCGCCGCGCCTCCCTCGCCGTCTCCCCTCCACCACCGCGCATCACCCTCTCCGCTAGGGTCTTGCCGTGCTTTGCCGTTCGTCGCTAAGGTTTGCTCCGTGCCGCACGACGTCCTTCGTTGTTTTTCGTCGTTCATCCTCACCGTCGCTAACCCTAGCTCTCAATTGCATCAAGATGGGTCACGATCGCAAAGGAAAGGGCAAGGCTATTGAGGAGCCCGCTGCGAAGAAGCGCAAGATGTCCAAGGACGCTCGTCGTGCGGAGTTGGCCGCTCGCGCCGTCGAGGAGCGTGAGCGCGGCCATCGCGGTTCCTTACGGATTCGCGAGTCCCGGCAGAGGCAGGAGCAGCCTCTGGTCCAGCCGGTGCCTCCCGAGGGCTCCGACGAGGAGGAGACCGAGGTGCCGCCTCTCATCCGCCGGCGCACCCCGAGGACTCGTGGGGGGTACAGACTCCTACGGCGAGTCGGCGCCCCTCTGCGGCTGACCGCGCCGAGGACAGAGAGGCCGAAAGGGCCATCCACCTGATGGACACAGCAGTCCGAGTTGCCGAAGATGTCAGACTCACCGACTACAGGAAGATGAAGGCAAGGCAACTGAAGAAGCTCAGATGGTCAGCGTTGCTTGAGGAGTGGTTCCCGCGGCCTAGGGACGCTCGAGTTGACTCCCGCTTCTGGACCCTGACACAGGCATCCCTGTACGAGACTTACAGGCGTCGGGGCCACAAGCTCTTCCAGCATAACAGCATCGACTGGGATCAGCTTGCAGTGGCAGCGGGACACGGGATCAGGCCACTTTTTGAGAGATACGGAGGACTGGTGGACTTGCTCTTGCACCAGAGGAGTGCCTACGTCGAGGAGTGGGTCAGGGTGTTTTACGCGACACTCTACGTCTCTGAGGGCCGTCGCTCGATTCACTTCATGTTCATGGGGCGGATCCACGACGTGTCTCGAGACTTGTTGGGCAGACTGCTTGGTGTGGAGCTCTCTTCTACGTGCCTGCACCAGATAGTCTACGGAGACGCAGACCCGCCGAGGAGGCCACTGACTGGAGGAGTGGCACCGCCTCTCGAGGAGATCAGAGGTCTGTTCACCCAACCGTTCACTCCTGACCAGCCGAGGTGCCAGCGCTTCTCACCCGAGCAGCTCGGACAGTTCACCACGTCCTCAGGCGTACCCTACTACCGAGGTCTGGCTACTTGGAGGGCTTCACGAGCCTTCAGCAGACCATCCTGTTCTATGTGATGAACGGGATGGAGTTCGACATCGTAGATATTCTGATCTGCGAGATGGAGGACGTTATCACCGACGGAGTTGGGATGCTTCGACAGTTGGTCTTCGGTCACTAGATCTGTCACCTTCTCCACCAGCTGGTTCCAGAGGACACTCCAGGAGTTTCTCAGCTGACGGAGATGCACGTGACCCGGTTCAGCCACTACCGAGTCCCCACTCCGGGAGACCGCCGCCTTGGCCGTCCCGTCGAGCGTAAGGTTCGAGCCAGACTGTCAGAGGAGGACTGGGCAGAGCTGACTCAGGAGGACGCAGAGCTGGCACAGGCAAAGGCTCAGGGAGGAGATCTACAGCACATATGGTCGGACAGCGACACCAGCGACAGTGTCGAGGAGTACTTCCCTCCTGCTCCTCCTTCACCGAGGCAGCACGACGCAGAGGCAGGAGGCTCAGCAGCTCCACCACCTACACCTCCTCCTGTGTCAGAGGCTCAGGTGACCCAGCCGTCAGAGCTCACTGCTTTACTTCAGCGGATGGCTCAGCAGCAGGAGCAGCAGGCAGCTCGACAGGAGCAGCTTCAGAGGCAGCAGCAGGAGATGCAGCTGGAGATCGCCCATCAGAGGCGAGAAGACATCGACAGGTACACCAACCTTATCGACCAGATGACGAGACGCACTCTGGACCACCAGCAGCAGACTCAGCAGATGTTGTTGGGCGTCCTGGGGTTGGTCACCAACCTCTACCAGCAGACGGGAGTCGCCCTTCCACCTCAGCACTCGGGACTCAGTCAGGCTCCAGGTGCACCCCCACTGGCACCAGCTCTAGTACTGCCGCCGACGTCGTTCCAGTCCTCACCCCTTCCGGCAGTACCTTCTCCACCGGCGCCAGCAGTCTCAGCGGATCCCCCAGCAGCTCCAGCTCTAGCTCCAGCTCCCCCCGCTCCAGCTCCAGCGCCAGCGACCTCCACCTCCAGCAGCTCCGGCGACAGCACCGTCGACGCCGACCGCTTCACCATCGCCAGAAGCGCGCCTGAGTCGTAGGCACTCGACTTCCCTTTTAGGTGTCTTGATGCCAAAGGGGGAGAAGAGTTAGAGTCAGGGGGAGGGTTAGCTCAGTTCTAGGGGGAGTTCCTGGTTTTAGGGGGAGTGTCTATCCTTTTTTGCTACTTTATTTGAGATTGTCTGTTATTATTATTTGTTATTATTGTACTCCGGGTGCTACTTTGTGCTCTTACGCTTTATTGTTTATTATTTGAGCCTTCGAGCCACTTGTGTTGCAATTTGTACTTGTTATATTTCCTTTTTGAGCATTGCGTTTTAATTCCATTAATTCTATGCTCTACTCGTTGTGTTGTCATCAATCACCAAAAAGGGGGAGATTGAAAGCATCTAGGCCCCCGTGAGGTATGGTTTCGGTGATTAATGACAATTGTTCGTTATTACTAATGAGTTTGTGGATGCGAGGTTTCACGTATATCACATCAAACGTTAATGAACTATCTATTCACACCATCTACTGCTCATTGGATACAAATGGAGACCCCTCAACGATCTATTCTAAGGGGTTATTCGATACTCATGAAGACTAAATGAAGAACTCATACAACGACTCTATTCTATCAAAATTGGCAACACAAGAAGCTTACACTTCATCATAATATCATTTCAAACAAGTGTCAAAGAGGTCACTCAAGAAGATTCCAAAAGATCAACTCAAAACAACTCGAAGCAAACAAGTTGCACTCACCGGATCATCCGATGTCTTGCAAAATGACTACATCGGTCGAGTTTGAGTTGGCAGAAGAAGAAGACCTCAAAGCCCAGTACACACCGGATCATCCGATGTGAAGGAAGTGGCACATCGGTTGATTTCAACAGAAGGATGATTTCTGAATTATTCTGAAGAAGTACACACCAGATCATACGATGATGAAGTAAGTGTACATCGGTCAATTTCAACCAAGACATTATTTCTGAACTAATTCTGAAGATCAACCCACCGGATCATCCGATGATGAATTGAAGTAACATCGGTCGATTAAACAGTCAGATCCAACGGGTATATCCAACGGTCACATCTGACATGTGACATCAGCTAATTTGGAATTCGACCGATGCTCATATAAAGGGGTGCATCGGAGGATCCGATGTTCACTGAAAAAGTCTGCCTACTTTTCCAACGGCTATCTCGTGTGGGCTGGCTATAAATACCCCTCCAACCGGCCACTTCGCGAAGTCTTGATCACCAGAGCCTCACTACACATCCTCAAGCATTCAAGACCAAGAGCTACCACTTCCACACTTCAAAACCTCTTGTACTCCAACTATAGGTTATATCTAGCTAGAGAGAAGCTTGTGTGCGTCCATTCTTGGTGATTGGAATCTCTAGGCTAGTGAGAGAGAGTGTCTTGGTGACTTCTCTCACCTTGTAAAAGTTGGAGGAAGAAGAGATCGCTCCGGAGCTTACCAAGACGTTTGTGGAAGCCCGGAGGATCACCATTGTACAAGGCTTGAGCTCCACCTTGCCGGAGAAGGCGAACGGAGAAAGATAGTGGATTCCCTTGTCTTGGTGACTTGGGAGTGGCTATACCCTTTGGTGGGTGCCACAACGTGGACGTAGGTAGATTTTTGTGATCTTACCGAACCACGGGAAAAATCGCCATGTCTCCGAGTCTCCGCGGGAGTTTGCATCTCTCTCCTCACCCCCTTACTATTACGCATTTACTATTCCGCACTTAACACTCTTGCTTGCGTAGTTAGTTCGCATAGTGAATTGGGCTTCAACCATTAAGTTTTAAATTGCTCTAAAATTTGAAAAAGCCCAATTCACCCCCCCCCCTCTTGGGCGTTTCGATCCTTACACGTGTGCTTGAGCTTCGGAACCGGCGTGTGCCCTGGGCTCCGGTCCTAAGCCTCCCTGCTGCGCGAAGTCCGGAACTATCACGTGTCCTCAAACTCCGAGCTGCCTCCCCACTGAGAACATCTTCGGTGCTTACACGTGCACTGGGCTCCGATCCGGTCCTCCCCGCAGAGTGGGGTCCGGAACTACCACGTGTTCCTAGGCTCTGAGCCCCCCCCCCCCCACAGAGGATAGATCCAGTGCAGACACGTGTCCCGGGCAGCAGGCAGAGTCTCCCCTCCGAGGAGGAGTCTGGAGCTGCCATGTGTCTCCATGGAAAGGGCTGGGGACAAGAGTCGAACTTCCTTCAAATCCTTGCGCTGTTACGCCCTAGGATTTTACGCTTCTAAGGACCCATAGGAACAAGCTCGAGACATCGGCAAAGGAGCTACCCATGTTGGCTAAGTCATCCCGGACCCTTGCGCTGCCAAGGGTCCGAAGTCTACATCTACGACATATGACAATGAAAGACATGAAATAAAGATGCTTTCATTAATAACAGAGTTCTGGCGTATAAAAGGGGATATAAGACAACTAAGGAACTCAACAGCTACAAGTTGAGTAATCTCCTGCTCCGTGGCCTACCTGGTTGTCCACCGAGACAATCTCTACACAGTGAGAGACAGTCACCTGCTGTAAGACCGAGGACGGCAGCAACGCATGCTGGACCGAGGCAACAGTGACATCCAGTGTCATGTGGGCCAAAACGTCATCTATGGCAGATTTTGTTGTCCGCAGCAGTACCTAGAGGAAGGCTTGACCACTCTGGACTTAACCTTCCTCCCGTACTGGCAGGAAGTCCTCCTTCGACGGGGAGCCTAGAGGACATGCCCCACACGACACTAGCGTAGGGACTCACTGCGAGTCGAGGACCCTGTCCCCGACAACCTCCCCTACCACCAGCGCACTATCAGGATGGCATGGGATTCTATCCGAGGCCGTCAAGGGGAGGGATGCACCACAGAGCCTCACCGAAGGCCGCACACACACGAACGTCTCGTAGAAGTGGACGAAGAGGCTACCAGTATGAAAGTATATGGTGGGCGAATACGTCGGGAAGCAGGAACTTCCAGCTTGCAAGAGGAGAAACAAAGGCCACATGGTGAGGGGTTGTGCCATCCTACATTGAAAGGCCTCCTTTTATACATAGCCACGGCCTCTGGCAGGGAAACAAGCGCGACGATTGGGTTTCCACCTCTACACGCCACGGGTTATTCGCCTCCCCCAACGGTGGGTAGGATCCAGGCCCACCCGTCAGACATTGGGGCTGGGAGGATAACCTATTGGGAATGTTCGGCGGTTCCTCCCGTACTGGCAGGAAGTCCTCCTTCGACGGGGAGCCTAGAGGACATGCCCCACACGACACTGGCGTAGGAACTCACTGCGAGTCGAGGACCCTGTCCCCGACAACCTCCCCTACCACCGGCGCACTATCAGGATGGCATGGGATTCTATCTGAGGCCGTCAAGGGGAGGGATGCACCACAGAGCCTCACCGAAGGCCGCACGCACACGAACATCTCGTAGAAGTGGACGAAGAGGCTACCAGTATGAAAGTATCTGGTGGTCGAATACGTCGGGAAGCAGGAACTTCCAGCATGCAAGAGGAGAAACAAAGGCCACATGGTGAGGGGTTGTGCCATCCTACATTGAAAGGCCTCCTTTTATACACAGCCACGGCCTCTGGCAGGGCAACAAGCACGATGATTGGGTTTCCACCTCTACACGCCGCGGGTTATTCGCCTCCCCCAATGGTGGGTAGGATCCAGGCCCACCCGTCAGACATTGGGGACTGGGAGGATAACCTATTGGGAATGTTCGGCGGTTCTCGAGGAGAGCGGAGCAACCAACTCATCGTTTGACGCAGTAAATGACCCAAAGCAACCCCTTGGGCATGGAGACTAGACACTCACCTCCCTCATAGATGGGTAGGACCCAAGCCCACCCATCAGACACCGGGGGCCAGGTGAGTAACATCTTGGGGACGTCCGACGGTCCCTGGGAAAAGAGGTGTGGTGGGACTGCAGCAACCAACCCGTTGGCTGCCATAGTAAGTGTCTCGAGGCATCCCCTCGAGCACGTCGCCTTAGCACTCGCCCCTTACCAATGATAGGTAGGACCGACGTCCACCGGTCATACACTGGCGGGACAGGCGAGTAGAAACTCGGGAACGTCCGGCGGTTCCCGAGGGAGACAGCATGGTATTCCTGCAGCCTATGGGCTGCCACAGTAATTACCCCGAGGCAACCATTCGAGTGCATCGTTGTGGCCCGTCAAATCAGGAGTAAACACGAAAACACGCTGCTGCTTTTACTGAATATGCCCACCATGCCAAGGACGCGCAATCTTTTCATCTCCTCGATGCAACCACTCGTCCAGTACGCGAAAGTTTTGCCACCACTTTGGTTTCCAAGGCACAGGTTCAAAACCACCACGCGGGAGAGATGGGGCCCCACCTGCGGGTTCAGTGCCTCCCCCGAGATGGGCCCGGGGGCCACTGTCGGTACTCTGCAGACCGGGTACCCCTGCGTAGTGAATAAAAGACAGCATGGGCCCCGCCTCCCTGTTGAGGAGGGCCCCGGCATAAGCCACGTGCCCTGGGACCCACGGTCAGCCCTGGGGCTACTGCATGCGGTTGAGCTCCAGAGCTCACACGTGCCTGGGCTCCGACTTGAAGTCTCTCCGGTGAGGTGAGGTCCGGAGCCACCACGTGTCCCCGGCACCGAGCCGCCTCCCCGCCGAGGACAGCTCCGGTGTTGGCACGTATCCCGGGCTGCGATCCGAGTCTCCCAGCTGAGGTGAGGTCCGGAGCCGCCACGTGTCTCGAGAAACCAAGCCCGTCGATAAGAGCTCCAGAGCCGCCACGCATCCCATGATCCCTCGTGGGCCGTGGGTCGACGAAGTCAAGAAGGAAGTACGCTGTCGGGCTTCGCATTCAAATCTCGCGCCTTCCCTAGAAGCTTGGCACACTACGCACGCCTCCGTCCCATGCCTGTTCGCCATTACAGTGACAAGACGGGACAGCGGGGCCTAGCAGTACGGTGCCGCCCAACGTCACTAAGATGCCCAAGCAGGGCGAGGAGACGCGGCGATAAGATGGTGTCTTCATCATCACCTGACATGCGGTCAGGAGGGCTCGGCACGCCGGACGAAGGGACTTAACTCCCTCGCCGGCCACTCTACTTAGAGGATGAAGCCCTATATCGTGTATAGGACACTCAAAGCTTTGGGGCCACCCGTCGGGCCCCATGACTCATTGTAACCACCTCGACCTTGAGCAATTAAAGGACCGGGGTGACCACCCTGCAAAGGGTTCCGTTTCCCCCACTCTCTAGATCTCACTACGCACAAGTGCTCACGCAAAGGCAATAGAACAAGCACACCCGTGTACGTAGGGTATTACACTCCAACGGCCCGAACCACGTAAATCTCTGTGTTCATCTGCTCCCTCGAGCCCAGGTCGCGAAGGGTGCCAAGCCCCCTCCGGAAAAAAAGAACCTAAGCGGGCTGCATCCGAGCAGGCCAGGAGGAGTGTCACAGCTCAGACTTCGACATAGGATAAAAAGTATCCGTATGGACAATGCTGCTTATTTTCATCTCGAGCCTTTAATGATTATTGTATGGCTCAAGGAATTGAAGTACAACATTCTGTTCTATATGTTTACACACAAATGGTTTGGTAGAATCTCTAATAAAGAGAATCAAGCTCATCGCTAGGCCATTATTGCAAGGTTGCAATTTACCCACATCTTGTTGGGGTCATGCAATTTTACACGCTGCTGACCTTCTTCAACTACAACCAACTGCATACCATACCACCTCCCCACTCCAACTTGTACGTGCAGATCAACCAAATATCTCCCATTTGCGGAAATTTGGATGTGTTTTGTACACACCAATTTCACCACCTAAGAGAACCTCTACAGATCCTCACAAAAGGATTGGGGATTTACGTGGGATTTCAATCTCCGTCTATTTTAAAATACTTGGAGCAATTAACGGGTAATTTATTCACGACATGGTTTGCTGATTGTATTTTTAGTTAGGATCATTTTCCAGCTTCAGGGGGAGATAACAAATTTATCAATGATAGTCGAGAAATTACTTGGTATGACAAGTTCATCATAATCTCTGATCCACGTACAAAGGAGACTGGACTTAAATTTTAGAAAGTTATTGAGTTACAGCAAATCGCTAGTAACCTGACAGACGCATTTACTGATTACAAAAGTGTCACCAAGTCTTCAAATCCCTCTGTCAATGCGCCTTGTCGAGTGGAGGTACCAACAAAAACCACTCCACCCCCAAAAAGGGGAGAGCAATTCAGCAGAAAGATGCTTCAAATAAGCGTACAAAGACTACGAGGAAAAAAATCTTCTTCAAAGAAAGTAAATGAGAGTCAACCAAATGTTGATACACATCAAATGGATTTGATAAATCCACGACCCAGCCCTCAAGTGCACACTATAGAGACGGCTCGAGGACCGAAAGACCCTAATTCTCACATGTTGGGAAATCATGATGAATTTCACGGGGTACAAGAACTTTCCATAAATTATACTAGTTCTGGAGAATTACTTGACCACAGTACAACGGTTGTCAACTCATGTTTTTCAACCAAGAAAGCTGATCTTCTCAATGATCCTGATCCTAAAACCATGGCAGAGTGTAAACAACGCTCGAACTGGATCAAATAGAAGCAAGCAATCAAGGTAAAACTTGACTCACTAAAAAAAAGAGAGGTATTTAGTAATGTAATACCTACACCTCCTAGAACCTATCATGTCGGGTTCAAGTGGGTTTTCATCCGGAAACGGAATGAGAACAATGAGGTTGTGTGATACAAGGCAAGACTAGTTGCACAAGGGTTCATGCAGAGACCTGACATTGACTTCAATGATACATATTCTCCAGTAATGAATGGAATAACTTTCCGATATCTTATATCTCTGGCAACACAAAAGCATCTATCGTTGCAGTTGATGGATGTTGTGACTGCATATTTATATGGGTCACTCGATTCGGATATATACATGAAAAATCCCTGATGGGATACCTGTACTGAATGAAAATGTAGGTCGCAACATGTACCGTGTCAAGCTCAACAAGTCATTATATGGTTTGAAACAGTCTGGAATGATGTGGTATAACCGACTGAAGGAGTTCCTTCTAAACAAAGGCTATTCTACTAATGATAATTGTCCTTGTGTCTTCATTCTCAAATCCTACTTGATTTTGCATTATTTTAGTATATATTGATGATTTAAATACCATTGGCTCTGAGCTTGACATTAATGAGGCACGGAATCATCTTAAGATGGAATTCGAGATGAATGATTTAGGTAAAACTAAATTTTGCTTAGGTTTACAACTAGAGCACCTTCATACGGGCATTCTCGTACATCAATTGGTTTATGTCCAAAAAGTATTGGAGAAATTCAATATGGATAAAGTCTATCAATCTAAAACTCCTATGGTGGTTAGAGGCTTAGAAAAGGATATAGGTCTATTTCGGCCACGCCTAGAAGAAGAAGAGATGTTGGGTTCAGAATACCCATACCTAAGTGTCATTGGAGCACTTATGTATTTTGCTAATCACACAAGACCCGATATTACTTTTACATTCAATCTACTATCAAGATATAGTGCTGCTCCAACCATGCGTCATTGGAAAGAAGTCAAAGATGCCTTACAATATCTTCAACGTACAAAAGATCAAGGTCTTTTCTTTCTGAAAAATCAAGATCTCAAACTCATTGGCTATGCCGATGCTAGATATTTAAGTGATCCACACAATAGTAAATCTCAGACAGGCTTCATATTTTTACACAAACGGATAGAAATATCATAGAAGTCTTGTAAACAGACTCTAATTGCTACGTCTTCAAATCACTCTGAAATCATAGCATTATATGAAGCTGCATGTGAATGTGCATGGCCACGTAGAGTGATTAACCATATTCAAATCTCATGTGGCATTGAGCCTATTGAGTCACCAACCATTATATATGAAGATAATGCCGCTTGCGTTGCTCGGATGCAGTCAAGTTATGTGAAAACTAATGTTACTAAACACATAACACCTAACCTATTCTACTCACATGAACTTTAAGTTAATGGAGAAAATAATCTCATACAAACCAAGTCATGTGATAATTTGGCTGATTTATTCACTAAGTCCCTATCATACTCCACATTTTCTAATGTGTCGCTGGTATAGGTATGCGTCGACTTAGAGATTTACAAGGTTTAGGGGGAGCTTTGTCATAAAGCTACCTCACAATTAAACATCACATTGTACTCTTTTTCTTGTGTGAGTTTTGCTTTAAAGTTTTCTCACAATAAGTTTTAATGAGGCAATGACAATGTAAGATAAATGTCCGTTTCCTAATTTTTCCCCACTGAGGTTTTTCATGGAAACGATTAATACATTTTATGCTGTGATTTTCTCCTGTTTTAACAAAAGTCTCAGGAGTTTTTACATAAGCATTTAGTTATATACATATTTAGATTTTTTCCCACTGGGTTTTTTGAATATAATATTCATTCAAACGCGGAATTCAATTGCTCAAGGGGGAGTGTTAGAAGACATATGCTCACTTGACAATAGAATGAAGAAGCCAACTGCCACACCGACAGTTATCGAAGTGCCTCTTCGCCAATGGCCGCGTCCATTCACCGAATGGCCACCATCACATGTATAAAAGAAAAGGTAATGAATGAATGAAGTATATGATAGTCTGCTTTGAATTGTTCTCTGTGTAGAATGTATCTTTTTCAGCCCTGCTCCCGAATCGAAAAGAGAAACTTCTGCTCATAACCACTACGAACCGGAAAGGAAGGAAGCAGCTTTAGAGGAGCGAAGCCATAGATTGCCGCATCTAGCGATTCTCTTTCATGGACCTCAGCCATTACCAATAAAGCGACTACTCGATCGAGAAGAAAGAGCAGTTGTTACCCACCTCCACCAATGGAGGATCAATCTAGTACCCTTATCTTGGGCAAGTATCAATCACACACCTTATTGTCTCTCTAAATTTCATTCTCAACAAGAACAAGACGAAACAGGAAGAAGCCAACTGAGAAAAGGCGATATTGATGGTCGTTGGTCTGGCTCTGGCTGGAACCGGAGATGCTGCGTTCGACATTTGTTGCATTTCAGCCGCTGCTGCTGGGCCAGGATGCCAGATGACAGCCCGGCCTGGTAATATGCCTTTGGGCTCTCGGGCCCAACTTATCGAGTATTGCGCAACAGCGGGCACGACCGGAGAGTGAAATATTTGCCCCCGGCCTTCGAAAAAACTTTTTTGAAACGACCTGGACCTTAACCGCCCATCACACGCCTTCGTTCCGGAAGCAGCGGCCGGCCGGCGACCCCTCGCCATTCCCCAAAGCTAAATTAATTTCGGTCGGTCCAGCCACTTGCCCTTGGAGCAGTTGCATGGGTTGACAGAGACCCCCTTTTTACCGATGGTAACAATAGTTAGAAGAAGATATTTTTCGGAGTTGATATGTTAGCGCAGTCTGTTGATAAACGGCACGCGTGTGTTGCTTGTCTATTGGCGCGGCGCAAATTATACCGCGTTCTGCTTCACTGTCCAGTCCACCATACGATCCTGTTAGTTCTTCACGTAACTTTAATCCAACGTTTGAAATTGTGGTACCATGTGAATGCGCTTCCCTCCTCTCCTCCTATGCGTACTCTCACTTACGTACCTGGCGGATTTTGATTGAACCTCGGCCCTGTTTGTTTCCGGTTATAATCGGCTTATCAGCGAAATTAAGCAAAAATCCCAGCCAAACGGAAAAATTAAATCCCGCTTATCTCTTAAGCTGATTATTAGAAAATCGCCAAAACAACTGCACTCTTGATTTCCTCCATCGCAGGCTTTAACCAGCATTTCAGATAAGCGGGTGATTTTTACACCCGTACCCCTCCCTCACTGCTGTGCCGCCTCCCTCGCGAGAGGTTGCTTCAGGTGCTCATCCTCGCGAGCAACGCGGTGCCTGGCCGGGGTAGACGACGCGCTGCTTCCCGGTCCTCCTCCTCGCGAGCGACGTGGCGCCTGGCCGATGTAGACGACGTGCTCCTTTCTGGTCCTCCTCATCCTCACGAGCGATGTGGCGCCTTGGCCGGGGTGTAGACGATGTGTTGCTTCCCGGTCCTCATCCTCGTGGCTGTAGACGATGTGCAGGACCCCGTACGTGGATCCTAGAGGATGCGGTCAAGTACATGGGGGTGCTGCAGAGCTCGATGCCAAGGTGTCGCGGAGGAGAGGACCGACGGAGCCGACGTCGGGGTGCTCGCGTTCGTGTTGAGTGTCGTGCTTTGCCATCCGGCTGCCGGCGGCACGAGAGACGCTTGCTGATGTGTTCCAGCGCCACAACATCGCTAATACTAGTTGATGTTGACCATGGCTAACTGATCTTTTTCATGTTTGTTCTTGTCATTCTTTCATCTACTTGTCTCAAGTATGATTATTATAATAAAATATATGTTAATAATATTGTAACTACTATCGGATAAAATAAAAAACTAATAAAAATGAGATGTTATTAGTCTCAGGTGTATATGAGTCATTTTATAGACAATATAGAGAATCAATTGAAAATAATCAGGATTACCAAACACCTCGGATTTTCTAGACAGCGGATTCTGTAAAAAGAAAATTATCAAAAAATCTTGTTTCTTAGATAAGCGAGTCTTAAAAAAGCAGAAACAAACAGGGCCCTCATTTATTCTAGTCCCACTTGTATATAAATGAGGTTCAATAAAAATTTATATTAGATGACTAGTAGCGGCTTAGGTTATATATAGGATACCGGATGCTATTTTGGAGATGTATCTAGTGTAAATGACTGTTTTTGTGCTAACATTATAACATCAACCCGTGACAATCAGATTAATCACAAGAGATCACGATTAGGAAAGGTGAATGATCAACATATCGATTAAATGTTCTTTGAGATAAGCCACAAGCAGGAGGTTCTTCCATCACCTCTAATCGTGGCATTTCATGATGAATCTGATGGTCACGAATTATTATTATTATGTTAACACTACAAGAGTCATTTATGGTAGATATGTTTTATTCTTTTTTAATAAAAATCTTCAAAGGCTATGCAAGTGGGATCTATTTTTGTTCGGCTAACACCACCATGAGAACAGTATCAAACAAAGACATAGTATGGGTGTACGAGACAGATATAGTATCTTATAATTTTCAGATCTGTGAATAAAAATGCCTTCTTATGCTGGCCTCTTCACGACAAAAATAGAGAAAGCCCAACATGCGAGCGTTCTGCGGGCTGTCTGGTCGCGCGCAGCCTAGCGTTGGAGCAGGCCGCGGGCCACGTACACAGCCAGCCAGTCAGCCAACAGTCCAAGGCAAAGTAGATGAGCTGGAAGACACCGTTAGTCTGAACTTTTTATTTAATTTAGCATGACTTTTTTAATTATTTTATATTAATAGCCTACGATTTTTTT
The DNA here is from genome assembly GCA_030760725.1 of Neostapfia colusana. Taxonomy (NCBI): domain Eukaryota; kingdom Viridiplantae; phylum Streptophyta; class Magnoliopsida; order Poales; family Poaceae; genus Neostapfia; species Neostapfia colusana. Next base: position 71,925,909 of record JASWHV010000015.1, read on the forward strand.
ACTAAAGTAGCCACCTAACCGTGCACACAGTGGACTGACTAGCTGACATGACCGTAAAGTCGTGTACCCTGTGAACGATTTATCCACGTGAATAAAAAGTCAAACAATGGTGCTTCTGTGTGAATGTAATACATATTTTAAAAGTACATAACAATTCATTTCATATATAAAAAATTTGTATAACTCATCGCATAAAATCATAACGATGTATATTACATTTAATTCAATAACAACGTTTTCAAATATGTCTCTAAAAATTTTTAAATCACTGTCAAAAACAAAATACAATGTAGTAAAAAATATGGAACTAGAATCGAGCCGTACACACTCTGAACAATTTCTTGTTCATATGGATAAATCACCCCATTTTCTTGTTCACGTGTGGGAGCTTTCAGCACTGAGTATGCCCCTTTTTATGGATGAATCGCGATACCGTGGATGACTTTGCCGACACATCACCTAACTATTTTGGTAAAAAAATTATAGGCTATTAATATAAAATAATTTAAAAATAATGCTAAAATAAAAAATTCCCGTTAGTCTCTGGTGGGGTGTCAATCGAAGGAAGCCGAAGCCCAGGACTGGGTCTGGTGTGTGTTGTCAGGCCCGTACTTCATACGTGGATTTTCATAGCTGGTTTGATACAGTCCACACAGTAATACTCTCGTTTTAAAATAAATTACGATTAGGATAAAAATCTATAATTTAAACTAAAATAGCTGTCTTAAACGGAGTAACTAACACTACTACTGCATAATATCAGGGTTCAGTAACATAACAGAACTGCACAACAGCTCAACGACAGCGAATGATATAGATCAAAGCCCAGTGGTAACTGCATCACGGCACACCGCGACAACTAATAGTAATAGTTTATCACAAAAGGCCACTCAGCTCGGACAGCATCGCAAGCGAGGCAGTGATGCTCAGAAGAGGTAGCGGTATGCAAGCAGAGGAGCCGCCACGGCGGCGGCGACAAGGGCGGTCGCCGTGACCGGAGAGCTTGCTGCGGCTGGAACCGGTGGCGCCGCAGTTGCGCCGCCGCTGGTTGGCCCTCCCGCGGACGGAGAAGGTGCTGCAGTAACAGAAAACAGTTAGAACCGACGGTTTCAAGACTGGAGATGTTTACGTGAGAACTGAGACAAAAATGATGATAATATTAGACCAAAGATTTCCATCAGAAAAAGAAGAGGAAGACAAAAGGGTTCTACTGCTTGACAGTGGCCTCATCCCTCATGCTCCATCTCTATTTCACACATCTCGTTGTTCACATACCAGCTTACGAGCGAATGGAGCGGTTTGGATCCACATTCTCCGTCAGTTTCGATGCTTCCAGGATCTGTTCACATCAAGCTCGAAACTAATCGAGGCAACGAGGACAACTAATCGAGGAAGCCAACACCAGCTACACAACTCAACCGAAACGGTCGGATCAACAAGATGGATCGTCCATCACAGGACGCCTAGTGGTTGCCTCCACTTTAGGATGACTTCCACAAATCAACATCACACAAGTTTGGCGGTTAGTCACGGCGTGGCCTAGTCGAAATTCCCCGTGTGTCCGAGGGAATCCTCCATCTGTCTTCTGGCGTAAGGAAAATGTTGGCGGTATACCGTGATTGCAGCCTGATTTGCTCCCGTGACTTGCCAGCTAGTCTGTGCTCGTGACTACAGCAACAATGGCTGGTACAGGTATCTAGGAATTAAGTAATGTCCCTTTTGCAGCATGGTCGATAATTTAGTACTCCCTCCGTTTTGAACTAATTGACGTTTACGACAGCTAATTTAGTTTAAATTGAACTAAATTAGCTGTCCTAAACATCAATTAATTCAAAACGGAGGGAGTATCATATTAAGATTAAACAATGAAATTTCCCAGGTTGGGATGCTAACCTAAGAGTATTGGGCTAAAAACTCTATAAATCTCTGCCCTATTACATTAATTAAGCTGATTTGTAAACTCCACCTGTCTTCTGTTTCTGTAACTGCTTCAGAAGAGATAGGACCTACCTCCCCTTCAGAAAATTGGTTCGAGGGAGTACTTCTGGGTTCATTTCTAGAGCCCAACAGGGAATCGCTCACAAACTATACAGGTTAATGCTCACAAACTATACAGGTTAACGGAAATGACGCAGTCACTGCCTTTACCTAAATCAGTTGTCTTTAGCAACATGTGGTTCTATCCTAAAAGTTTCTTTTAACTTATATGCACCCGCCTAAAATCTTTTGCTGCTCACATGCGATGTTTACTCGCAAAGGTACGAAGATAACAGAAGAGCTGAATATAGAATTCTTTGTTTCAAGGGAAAGAACACTGTTGCGGACCCATTTGTGCCAATCCCGTGAAGGAAATGGAACACGACCCATATGATAGATAGAACAATGCCTTTTGTTTCGTGTGTTAACGGCCACCTTTTTTTTCTTCTGTTCATAGTAAAAGATCTAAGCAGGCCTAAACAAAAAGAGATCATGGAGCTCAATCTAGTATGCTTTTTGAAAAGTCCACAACCTAGTATGTATCAATTGCCCCTACACTTCAACATCCATGATGTAAAAATGTATATGTCTTAACACCGAGATCAGATGGACGTCAAGATAACAAAGCAGGTCAGGAAAAAGCAGAAACGAAGTCACCATAAACAATGCCGTGCAATTACGGTGTGAAGAGAGAAGAGTTACCTTCGGAAGGAGCACCCGTAGCAACTGCAAGAAAGCAAAACAAAGATAAAATGTTAGATGACGCCAGAAATTGCTCGGAAAGTTAAGCATGGCATAGTAACTGGCGATAAGATTTTACAGAAAAGGTTGCGCTGAACTACCGAGGCGAAGAAAGAACAGGGAGAAGCAGAGGAGCATGGCTCACCGTGGCACTTGCTGAAGGCGGCGTTCGACGCGCCGCAGGCGCCGGGGAGCGCGAGCACGCGCTTCATGTCGATGGGAATGGGGAGGTCCTTGGAGCCCATGGCGGCGCAGAGGCAGTCGACGAGGGCGGGGCTGGCCACGGCGGCCTTGACCTCCCCGCAGCACGTCTTGCCCGGCCGGGTCTTGGTGCTGCCCGGCGAGACGTAGTCGAGGCAGTCGGCCAGGCTGGCGGCCGCCGCGGCGCAGTCTACCGCGGGCGCCGGCGCCGGGGAGGAGGCTGCGCCAGCGGCGGCGGCGAGCGCGAGGAGGAGGTACGCCACGGCGGCGGTGGCAGCGAGCGCCATTGGTGCGCCGCGGCGGTGGGGACCGAGTGGGTGGGTGGGAGCGGTGGTGGAAGTTAGTGGCACGCGGGGAGTGGTCACAGCGGCGGCAGCGAAGGAAACGTGGGAAGTGGGTAGCACGCGGGGAGTGGTCACAGCGGCGGCAGCGAGGGAGGCCCGGGGTGGCCGCGCGCTGCCTTTATCGAGAAAGGCTGGGAGGCTGGCACAGATGGCCTACGGCGGCGAGGATGCCCGCGAACTGCGATCCGTTATTACTTGACGTCGAAATCTGGAGTGATGTGCCGTCAGTCACTGACAGTTACTGTATCAAGCAACGTTATTTTCTTGAGGGCACGACGCTGTATATATATGATTTCTAGATTTGGGTTGAAAACATGGATAGGGCAGATCAGATAGGCTGAAATGTCGTGGTATAACGTTTTACTAAGCACAATCCATTGAGAGATTGTGCTCGGCGTTACTAGAAGCTACATTTTTGTTTCTTCTTCTAAACCGAAAAAAGTATCAACATTTATGGTGATTTTGTGAATCTTAAAATAAAACCAAGAAGCTTTTCAGAGATGATAATAGAGGTAATATATTTGTTTATGTGTTTATACAAGTGAGCATAAACATACATACATACATACATACATACATACATACATACATACATACATACATACATACATACATACATACATACTCCTTCCGGTGCACAAAAAAATATCTTTCTACACAGAAGTCATGAGTACACAAAAAATTAACGTCGAAATAGAACCGAAGAGTTTGTCTCGGGAAAAACGTAATAAACGTGTGGTACAGTGCATGGCTAGGAATCGAATCTCCATGGGAGGCCTAGGAACTAGTGGAGGAGACTAGTCAAGGTTAAAGAGACTACGGTAATAATGAAAAGAAAATCTATTTAATACTTCCTTAGTATGTGAAAATATGTCTAAAATAACAGTTTTTTTGCACCGGAGGAAGTACATACATACAAATATCTATGTTTATACTGTGTTTAAAAAAATTGACTCTTGGCAGTTGAGCCATTGGGAGAATGGCACACATGGTTATCCGATCCCGTTTATCATCACCAGCCCCGCAGCTTGTGGCATAGCCTTTTTAAACAAAGTACATTGGAGAAGATGCAAATAATATTTTGGTCTTCGGAGCATAGAGTTGCTTTCTTCTATATTGCATGATCTGGTAAGGAGTCAAAAATGCTTTGTTCCCGCTTCTGAGATGTTATAGCAAAAAGGTTAACATGAGGAATGTACTGTAAAATACTTATCTGTATAATTAAACAATATTTTATCTTCATCTTCACACTTGACCAAAAAAAGAACTGTTATATTCCCTTCCAATGGTTAGAAAATTATTTTGTTAATCAGAGAAAAATATCCACCACTCTAGTGTGTTAAAAATCAATTAAAATATTCTTATATTTGTTTATAAATTGTTTACTAGTTATTACAAAGATTTATACAAAATATCTCTATGCATGTGTTACTACTATCGGATGTACCATTAAAAATAATATAATAGCTTAAAATATCCCTATGCATAGTAATTTAAGACTGAATCTATATAAATTTGAACAAGAATATAAAATAGTGATGTCGGTACCCTGCAGACTGGACCCTGCGTAGAGGGTAAATTATGGCCTCGGCCCCGCTTCCCTGCTGAGGCGGGCCCTGGCATAGCCATGTGCCCTCGGCCCCGAGGTCAGTGCTGGGGCTGCCACGTGCGCTTGAGTTCTAGAGCCGACACGTGCCCTAGGCTCCGATCCGAGCCTCCCCACCGAGGTGAGGTTCGGGGCTGCCACGTGTCTCTTGGCTCAGAGCCACCTCCCTGCTCAGGACGGCTCCGAAGCTGACACATGCCCTGGGCTCCGGTCCGAGCCTCCCCGCTGAGGTGAGGTCCGGAGCTGCCACGTGTCTCTTGGCTCAGAGCCACCTCCCTGCTGAGGACAGCTCCAAAGCTGACACGTGCCCTAGGCTCCCGTTCGAGCCTCCCCGTTGAGGTGGGGTCCGGGGCTGCCACGTGTCTCTTGGCTCAGAGCCACCTCCCTGCTGAGGAAGGCTCTGGAGCTGACACGTGCCATGGGCTTCGGTCCAAGCCTCCCCACTGAGGTGAGGTCCGGAGCTGCCACGTGTCTCTCGGCTCAGAGCCACCTCCCTGCTGAGGACAGCTCCGGAGCTGACACGTGCTCTGGTCTCTGGTCCAAGCCTCCACGCTGAGGTGAGGTCCGGGGCTGCCACGTGTCTCTTAGCTCAGAGCCACCTCCCTGCTGAGGAAGGCTCCAGAGCTGACACGTGCCCTGGGCTCCGACCCGTACCTCTCCGCTAAGGTGAGGTCCAGAGCTACCACATGTCCCATGACCCCAAACCCATCAATAAGAGCTCCGAAGCCGCCACATGCCCCGCGATCCGTCATGGGCCGTGGGTCGACGAAGTCAAGGAGGAAGTGCACTATCAAGCTTCGCATTCAAGGCTCGCGCCTTCCCCAGAAGCATGGCGCACTACGCACGCCTCCGTCCTCTGCCCGTTCGCCATTATGGTGACAAGATAGGACGGCGAGGTGTGACAGTCGGTACAGTGTCACGGGGACGAAGTCACCCGAGCAGGGCGAAAAGACGCGGAGACAAGATGACGTCTTCATCATCACCAGACACACGGACAAGGATGCTCAACGCGCCAGGCGGCGGGATTTAACTCCCCCGTCAACCACTCTACTCAGAGGACAAAGCCCTAGATCATGTATAGGGTTCGCATAGCTTTGGGGACACCTGTCGGGCTCCAAGCCTCATTGTAACCACCCGGCCTTGGACTATAAAAGGATCGGGGTGACCACCCGACAAGGGGTTCACATTCTAGATCCCACAATGCACAAGCACAAGCACGCGCAAGCAAGCAATACAACAAACACTCCCGTGGACGTAGGGTATTACGCTCCGACGGCCTGGACCACGTAAATCTCGGTGTTCATCCGCTCCCTCGAGCCCAGGTCGCGTAGGGCGATAAGCCCCCTCCGAACAAAGAACCTCGTGGGCTGCTTCCGAGCAGGCCGGGAGGAGTGTCACAGCTCACACACTCTGACATTTGGCACGCCAAGTAGGGGGCTTTCCGCGCTCTCCACGCGACCATGGATAACATCACCTCCCATGGTGAGCCTTCTCGCTCAACTCGTCGTTGTCTCTAGGCGGGAGACGACGAGGCTACCCCCCGCTCCAGAGCGGGCGGGCCTGGCCAAGCCGGCAGCCAAACGGCTGGTGCACTCTACGTGATGTATGGGGGTTCTTCCGACGTCTTGTCCAGGAGAGCTGTAAAGATCCTCCATCAAGCAGTGGCAGTGGCCGCCCCAGCCCTGGGGCCAGCACCGCATCGCAAGTGGATGGAGACGCCGATCAACTTCGACGCCTCCGACTGCCCCAAGAACATGGCAGGCGCCAGGCAGCTGCCTCTCCTCGTCGCCCCGTCTATCTCCAACGTGAAGCTCCATCACGTGTTGATCGATGGCGGGGCGTCCCTCAGCATTATCAGCCTCGCAGTCTTCAAGAAGCTGCAAATCCCTATGTCCCAGCTTACCCCCTCGAGACCATTCTCAGGGGTAGGCTGGGACCCAATCTTTTCATGTAGTAGTATCCCCCTCTCGGTGACATTCGGGACGCCTGGGAACTACCTTATGGAAAGCGTCGTCTTCGATGTTGCGGAGGTCAGCCTTCCCTTCAATGCCATAATTGGCAGGCCAGCCCTGTACCGGTTCATGGCGGTAGCCCACTACGACTACTTGGTCCTGAAGATTCCAACCTCGAGTGGTGTCCTTGAATGTAGCCTAGAGGGGGGTGAATAGGCTCTTTGTATTTTTAGGCGGTTTCCTAAAACACTTAGCAGACTGATTAATTCTAGGTGGGTCGGACTAGTCTGGTATGATGCGGACTAGTCCGGTATGATCGTAATTAATAGATCAAAGTGAGACTTGTTCCTACTTCATGTATTTGTGCAGCGGAAAATAAATGCTTATTTAAGTATAGTGAAGTAAGATACAATAACTCTCAATTTTGACGCTAGGTGTCGATGTAAACCAAATGATGACTAATACCCTTAATTAGCAATTGAAGGACGAAGAAGACACAAGACAAGGCTTGATCCGAGGTTCGATTCCACCTAGGAATCTACGTCCCCATTGAGTAGTCCACCAAGGACCGGGTCTTCACCAACCCTTCCCTCGTTGAATCACCATAAAGGCCGATTCAATTCCATTATCCACACACAGGGGTAAACAATTGTACGTGGGGCGTTCTCACAATCTGAGAGCTCCCACAAGATTACAACGAATGATTCTTCCTTCCACACACACAAACAAAGAACAACGATCAGCTAATGTGTGAGAGAAGACAAACCAAAAGGTCAATGTCGAGAAGAACGACTCTCTCCTTGATCCAATCTCTAATCCTCAAAGACTTAATCTTTCTCGACTTAGAATGAGTGGAGAGAGGCAATTTTTGTGCTCTTGGGGCGTGCGGTGGCGCTGAGAATTGTGTCTTGTGTTTGTGTGGCCCTGAACCTCTATTTATATAAGGTTTCCAAAAACCCTGGTGGCCGGACTAGTCCGCTATCTTCACCGGACTAGTCCGTTGTGTCGTGTACAATTTTTGTGTTACATGCGGCACAGTTGAAACCCTATTTTGATGTGTTTACAGAAAGTTGAACGGACTAGTCCAGTCCAAGAGCGGACTAGTCCGGTGTAAAGAGAATGCCCGTTCCAGAGAGTTGAATAGACTAGTCCAGTTTCTGGGCGGACTAGTCCGGTGCAAGGTGAATGTTGGTTCGAGAGAGTTGAATGGACTAGTCCGGTTTCTGAGCGGACTAGTCCGGTGCAAGGTGAATGTTGGTTCCAGAGAGTTGAACAGACTAGTCTGGTTTCTGAGCGGGCTAGTCCGGAGCACGTGTTGTGAGGCAACAGAAAGTTTAACGGACTAGTCCGGTTTCTGGGCCGACTAGTCCGGTGCACGTGTTGTGAGTGATTGGGATATGTTTTGATCTCTTACCCCTACGCAAGGATATTGAGCTCTTGAGATGTATCTCTCACACACATCCTATACAAGTATGTATACATTTTTCTTGGCTCATGAATCTATTCTTTCCCTTTTTTCTTCATCACTTGATTTTTCACCTTTTTGAGTGCACCACTTCTACCTTACACGAGTTAATCTGCATTCATCTAAACAAGTTCATTAGGATCTCAATTCATTTGTCATCAATCATCTAAAAGCCACAAGGGAATGCCTAGATGCACTTTTAATCTCCCCCTTTTTGGTGATTGATGACAACCAACTGAGATTGCATAATTAATGATAAAATTTTATTTTCATAAAGTGTGCATATATGAGAATGAAAAATGAGTACAAGAACCTCTCACATATATGCACCCTTTATGGTGGGATGCTTAAAAGTGTGTGAAACAGAATGTGACATCCATGAGACTTCAAAAATAAAAATCATCACATCGATATTGAATAGGCATCACATATTCATGAGACTTCAAAATACATGTCCATGTCAATCACACATCCTTATGGTTTACAGTAAGATAAATACATGTCCGTGTCCATCACACATCCTTAAGGTTTACAATAAGATAACTTAACATAAATCTCAATCTCTTCCCCTTTGGCATCAAGGCACCAAAAAGGGAAAAATTGAGTGGAATCACTCATCGTCGCTCTCTCCCTCACTCTCGGTCCTATCTTCATTGTCATCTTCATCATCATCTTCATGACCATGCTGAGGAGGAGGAGCAGAGACACCTGCAAGTCCAAAAGACCTAAACTCTTGTTTGGTGAGTGGAGCCATTTCTGTGAAGTCTTCTTCAGAGTCCTCAAAGATCTGTGGTGATCCAACTGGCTCAGTCTCTAGCTTCTCACATGTGGCTTTGATGTTGGCCTTCATGTATCTTTGATGTCTTTTTCTGGCCAAACTCTACTTGTGTTTCCTAACTTCGATTTTGCGACAACAGCCAAAAATAGAAGAGAGCATTTTGAGCATACCACTGGAGGACTCTCTAGCAGGTGGAGGAATAGGAGTAGGTATAGGCTCTGACGCCCTGGAGCCTTCATGAGCAGAGGGCACAGTGTAGACTATAGGCTTCTGGGGCTTGAGGCTAGTGTGAGAGACATATTTGACAAACTCCAGTCCTGTTACCTTCTCAATCATATACATGACATAGGGTGCATAGCCACAGGACCTGTTTGGAGTGATGGAGATATTCACAATGTCATTGTAAATGTACTCAAAGACATGGAAAGTCCTATTCTGGATTATCACTTTCATCAATGTCCTCAGAGTCCCTTGGATTGTCCCTGCATCACCATCCTTTGAATCTATGGTCTTTCTCAAGATCCTATTGAGTACGGCAAAGAACAACTTCAAGTATTTGGTGGTGGGGGTACATATGGCATTCTTGTATCATACAAGAATTCCAGCTCATTCTTTTCCAAAGGCTTCAGGTTGTGAATGACAAGCTCATTGTCCAGGGTGTGTTCAAGATAAAGAATCTTTTCAAATTCTTCATAGGTGACACTGTATCTGGATCCATGTGTCATCCAGATCATCTCATCCCCATCATCACGGGCAAAGTAGAGAGTAGAGTAGAACTGGGTGATTACCTCATTGTTCCAGTCGTACTGAAAAGAAAGGAGGTCCTTCAACCCATGCCTCTCTAATGCCTCTAGTACCTCATGGTAGGCTTGGCATTTCTTGGACTTCAGGTAGTCAATGTTGAGCCACTGACTCTCGACCACAGGATTCTTCATCTTCATGTAGACATGCTCATAGTAGTCAGCATGGAAGTTGCACCAGAATCTAGGGTCTGCACATTGCTTTGGCTGCCCATAGACTTGAACTTTTCTGAGGTTGTCGGCCAGCTCACTCCCCTTTCCAACAAAGTCATCACTTGATGGCTGCCTGTTGCGGTGAATGGGGGATTTCTTCTTCAAGGGACCAATAGGACCACTAGCAAGTCCTTTGCCCTTCCCGACATTTCTCCTGGGGGCCACAGAGCTTCCAACAATGTCTTTGCTCTGTGCCGTCTTACCAACCACTCTCCTCCTTTTAGGAAGAGAGTCGTCAGGAGAAGACGGTTGGGCAACGTTGTCATGCTTCTTCTTCATGGGTTCGGAGTGGGACGATATTGTGCCTGACAGGAAAATCAAGGATTGATTGACACGATGTATTGTAGATTATGTGAAGATAAGAAGTTAGATGTTCAATTGACAGGTAACCGGACTTGTCCGTTTTCAGAGTGCTGACTTGTCTGGAATACTGGACTTGTCCGTACCGAAGACCGGACTAGTCCGGACCTGCTGAAGAACCCTAACTTTGTATTTTCAACAGATCTATCGCAAATTTGTGTAAAGTATGCAGGGATACACTAGGAATTCATCTAGAAAGGTAGTGTATTCCCTAGGGATCAGAAAAGATTGAGCTAAAATATTGAAAAGATGAGAACTTGAGTAGAAAGGAATTTTATCAAAAAAATGAGAATTTGAGTCGAAGTGTGAGGTCTGATCCGGATTAGTCCGGAGGGGAGGAGACCACGCGTCGAGGAGAAGCTTTCCCGTGGAGAGAACTTCGACTTCGTTGGCTAAAATCAAAAATCACTTTTGGGGGCTAGGGTTTGAGGGGTAAGAGGCAAAGGAGTGTTTTGAGGTGAAGAGGGCTGAGGTTGGTGTGTCTATAGACTTTTAAACTCGGACATACGGACTAGTCCGATGGGAGGACCGGACAAGTCCGGTATGCTAGATCTGTCTGGACTAGTCTAAGGGAGCAGACTAGTCCGTTGTTGACACCGGACTAGTCCGGGTCAACTGGACAGATTAGAGTAGAAATTAGGGAAATATTGGTAATTTGATCTAATAGTGATCTAAGGACATAATTTTCACAAATAATCTTGATGAACATGCCCAGTAAGCAATCAACAATCAGACAATGATCATAATTCATCAAGATTCATTAAATTAAGTAGTTTTCAAGAGAAAATCGAGATAAAGGATAGTTTTTCACAAAGTAAGTAAGAATTTGAGAATTCAAGCAGGTATGCAGTGTTTTAAGCCATGTTCCGAGAGTCAAGTATATTTAGTTCATGCCTAAGCTCACAAAAGCGTTTTTCATCAAGTGGCTTGGTGAAGATATATGCCAGTTGTCTCTCAGTTTTGACTTGGGAAAAGGGTATGTCTCCTTTGATTGAGTGGTCTCTCAAAAAGTGATGCCGAATATCAATATGTTTGGTCCTAGAGTGCTCAGTAGGGTTATGTGCAATCTTAATCACACTCTCATTGTCACAAAGGGGCAGAATATTGTTCATATTGTAACCGTAGTCCCTTAGAGTTTGTCGCATCCAAAGGAGTTATGCACAATAACTCGCGGCTGCAACATACTCCGCTTTGGCTGTGGACAAGGTAATGGAGTTTTTCTTTTTGGAGGACCAGTAAACTAGGGACCTACCCAAGAATTGGCAAGTCCCGGAGGTACTTTTTCTATCTACTTTGCATTCTGCATAATCTGCATCGGAGTATCCAATGAGATTTAATTTTGAACCTTTAGGGTACCAAAGTCCTAAGTTTGGTGTATGGACTAAATATCATAAGATTCTCTTTACGGTTGTCAAATGACATTCCTTAGGATTGGCTTAAAATCTTGCACACATACAGACACTCAACATGATACCAGGCCTAGATGCACAAAGATAAAGTAGAGATCCAATCATGGAACGATATACCTTTTGATCCACGTTAGGTCCATCTTCATTTTGGTCTAAATGTCCATTTGTTGCCATGGGAGTCTTTATGGGCTTCACTTTGTTCATGCCAAATTTCTTGAGAATGTTTTGAGTGTACTTTGTTTGGCTTATGAACGTTCCTTCCTTTAGTTGTTTCACTTGGAATCTCAAAAAAGTATCTCAATTCTTCCATCATGGACATCTCAAATCTATCTATCATGATTTTACTAAATTCTTGACAAAAAGATTTATTAGTTGAACCAAATGTGATATCATCAACATAGATTTTACAAGTAAACAGATCATCATTGAAATGCTTGGTAAACAGGGTGTAATCAGCTTTACCAATTTTAAAGCTGTGTTCAATTAGAAAATCTCTAAGGCACTCATACCAAGCTCTAGGAGCTTGTTTGAGGCCATAGAGAGCCTTACACAGTTTGAACACATGGTCAGGGTACTCTTGATCTTCAAAACCAGGGGGTTGCTCCATGTACACCTCCTTGATAGGTCCGTTGAGGAAGGTGCTTTTGACATCCATTTGATACAGCTTGAAATCATGGTGAGTAGCATATGCAAGTATTATACGAATTGATTCAAGCCTAGCTACAGGAGGAAAAGTCTCGTCGAAATCCAAACCTTCGACTTGTGAGTAACCTTTAGCCACAAGTCATGCCTTGTTTCTTGTTACAACTCCGTGTTCATCTTGCTTGTTGCAGAAGACCCATTTAGTGCCGACGATATTGGACTTTGGTCTTTCAACAAGTTCCCATACTTCATTCCTCTCGAAGTTATTCAATTCTTCTTGCATTGCCATCACCTAGTCCAGATCTTTTAGCGCATCTTCGACCTTGTATGGTTCTAAAGAGGATACAAAGGAATAGTATTCACAAAAATCAGCTATACGAGATCGAGTTGTCACTCCCTTTTGTATATCGACAATTATGTTGTCTACGGGGTGATCTCTTTGTATGCTTTGGTGTACTCTTGGATGTGGCACTTGTGGTGTTGTGTTCTCATAATCATCATCTTCTTTGGCTCCCCCTGGATCGTTGCCGTCATTAATGCTTTAATCATCTTGTTGGTCTTCATGATCTTGATTTTGTGCATGGGCTCCCCCTTTATCATAGCTCTCCTGTTGAGGTTCATCTTGAGCACTTGATTCTTGTGATTGTTCTTGAGTTTGAATATCACCAAGTGTCATTCTCCTCAATGCTTGACATGGGGCTTCTTCTTGATCTAGCACACACTTATCAACTTGCTCCATTTGGGAGCCGTTAGTTTCATTGAACACTACGTCACGTACAACTTCAACAAGTCCGGAGACCTTGTTGAAGACACGATAAGCGTAGGAGTTCAAATCATAGCCAAGCAAGAAACCCTCATCAGACTTTGAAGCGAATTTCGAGGTCCTAGGCTTCTTGTTTAGAATATAACATTTTGAACCAAAAACTCGAAAGTACGAAGTATTTGGTTTGTTACCAGTGAGTAGTTCATATGAGGTTTTCTTGAGTAGGCAATGAAGGTACAACTGGTTAGTTGTATGACAAGCAGTGTTGATATCTTCAACCTAAAAGCGGTCAGAGGTCTTGTATTGGTCAAGCATTGTCCTGGCCATCTCAACGAGCGTCCAATTCTTCGTTTCAGCTACCCCGTTTTGTTGTGGGGAGTATGGTGCCGAAAGTTCATGCTTTATTCCTTCTTCATCTAGATACTCATCGACTTGTGTGTTCTTTAATTCTGTTCCATTGTCACTTCTTATGTTCTTGATTGTCAATGAAAACTCATTTTGAGGTCGCCTGAGAAACTTCTTGAGTGTTCCTTGAGTTTATGACTTATCATGTAAAAAGAAAACCACGTGAAGCGTGAAAAATCATCAACAATAACTAAACCATATTTATTACCACCGATTCTTATGTAAGCAATTGGACTGAATAGGTCCATGTGGAGGAGCTCTTGTGGTCTTGTTGTAGTCATGACATTCTTCGCTGGATGAAGTGCTCCTACTTGTTTCCCGGCTTGACACGTGCTACAAGGCCTGTTTTTCTCAAAAACAACATTCTTCAAACCTCGGATGTGATCGCCTTTTAGAAGTTTTTGTAGATTCCTCATACCAACATGTGCCAGCCGTCTATGCCACAGCCAGCCCATGTTGGTCTTTGCAATCAAGCATGTGTCAAGTTTTACTTTATCTTTGTTGAAGTCAACTAGATAAAGTTTTCCCTTTAACACACCCTTGAAAGCAATAGAGCCATCACTCCTTCTAGAGACAGTCACACCCTCATTACTGAACAAGCAATTATAACCTTTGTCACATAGTTGAGATATGGACAGGAGGTTATAATCTAAGGAATCAATATGTAAAACATGAGAAAGTGTATGTTGTGATGAATTTGCTATTTTACCGGTACCTAGTACCTTTCCTTGACTATTGTCACCAAAATAGATGCCTTCGCTTGAGTCTTCATTTTGTTCGTACTCCACAAACATTTTTCTTTCTCTAGTCATATGATTGGTGCATCCACTATCTAGCACCCATTTCGCTCCACCGGATGCATATCCTGCAAGAAAGAAGCTATGCTTTGGCTTTAGGTACCCAAGCTTTCTTGGATCCTTTGAGGTTAGTGACAAGTGATTTGGGCACCCACACGTGAGACTTGGTGTTCTCATGGCGTGGCCCAACATATTTGGCATGAACTTTTCCAAGACTATTTTTCATAAGCACATACGAAGCATCAAGGGTTCTAAACAGGATTTGTTGTTTATATGAGTTTTCAATGTTAATTTTATCAACATTATTATGTTTTCCAACTTGGGAGGAATTTCCCTTGATAAAAACAATGCTCTTATTGTTATCCTTGAGGCTTCTAGCGTTTTGCCTTTCACCATAAGAATACCCAATGCCATGTTTGACATTAGGAGGTCTTGTGACCATACTTGATCTTCTCCTTGTCAAACATGCCACTTTGAGAGGGATGCTTGTTTTTTTGTCAAGTTTGTCTTGTCTTTTATGTGGGTTTCATTTTTAGTACATGTAGAAGTTACAAGAGTTTTGGATTCAATATGTTGAGAAGGTGAGCTTAAATAGGATGAAGAACCACTTCGCTTGAGTGACTCAGCTTGCGCCTCAAGAATCTTGTTAACCTTGGTTAAGTTAGCAAGCTCATCTTGAGTGCAGTGTTTGAGTCTCTTAGCTTCAAACAAGTCTCCTTGCTTGAAGCTAACTCAAGCTCAAGTGATTTGCTTTGCTCCTTTTTAATCTCAAGAAGCCCTTCAATCTTAATATATTTCTCCTTTTGGAGAATGATCATATCTTCTTGTCGATTGACAAGCTCCTCCTTATCAACTATCTCATCCATTAGAATTTTCATTCTAGCTATAGTGTTTTTATCTAAACCTCTAAGCATATCTTCATCATCACTAGAATTATCAGTATCACTAGTAAAAGAATGCAAGGAGGGAGTTTTGGTTTTAACCTTTCTTTTTTCCTTTCTTGGCCATTAGGCATGTGTGGTTGGTGTCCTTCCATGCTCCCATGGTTGAGAATAGGGTAGACTTCATGGTAGGCTTCTTGATAGCTATGGTGGCCATCTCCTCTTCTTCTTCAGATGAGGACTCATCACTGGAGTCCCATTCCTTCCCTAAATGAGCTTGGCCATATTGCTTCTTTTTCTTGAATATTTTCTTTTGTTGAGGCTTGTTGTCTTTACTATTCCTCTTGTTGTCTTCATGTGGGCAATCAACCATGAAATAATCATATTCTACACAATTGTAGCATGCACGCCTTGTATTGGATCTTTGTTTGTCCTTGTATCTTCTTTCATTTGAGTTACCACTCTTTTTTCTTCTTATCATTTTCTTGAAGTTTTTGATGAACAGGATCATGTCTTCTTCATCAATATCAGTGCTTTCATCATCACCATCATCATCCTCAAGATCTTCTGGAGATTCTTTTGATGCTGGTTGCATGTTGCTTTTAGTGCAACTCCTTTCTTCTTTGCCAAGGTGAGATCGGCAAGTTCCTTGACATGCTTGGCTTCCTTCTCCATCAATTCAAAGTTGATGATCTTGCCAAGAATCTCGTCTGGGGTCATTTTGTGAAACTCGGGACTTTCTCTGATCATGGAGCAGAGTGTCAAGTTCCAAGGCATGAATGCCCTAAGAATTAACTTGACCACCTCATGATCCGTCCACTTTCTGCTACCATAGGCTCGAACCTTATTGATGAGAGACTTCAGTCTATTGTACATCTCTTGAGGTGATTCTCCTTCTTCGATGGCGAACCTTCCCAATTCACCTTCTATCATTTCAATCTTGGCTTCATGCACATGACGATCACCTTCATGTGCGGTTTTGAGAGTGTCCCATATTTCTTTAGCAATTTCGAGTCCATCCACCTTGGTGAACTCGTCTCGGCTAAGTGATGAGGTGATTACTGCTGCGTCTTGAGCGTTCCGATGAATAGCTTGTTCTTGATCCAGGGTTAGCTCTTCATCGTCATCAGGTATATCTAAACCTGTACACACTATATGCCAAAGACTGGGGTTAAGAGATATAAGGTGCATTTTCATGTTTTGTTTCCACATCGTATAATTAGTTCCATCAAAGTGAGGTGGTTTGCCTAATTAATTAACAAATAATGATTATTTGAATTTAAACACTCATAATTAAAAGGATATCGGGAGTAGTCTTTGTGACTACCCCCTTTTTGCTTCTTGTCTTCGATTTTCTTCCCGTTGAGGGAGAGTGCCTTCTTTCGCATAAGCGCCTTTAGTTGGAGCATCTCCTCACCATCATCCTCACAGTCCTGGATGACATTGAGGAGCTTCTCCAACTTTTGGTTCCCTCCGTCACCACCATTTTTATAATGGAAGCCCTTGGATTCACCCTTGATTTCCGACCTTGTCTCTTCGAGCGGTGATTCTTTTCTAAAGAGTTTGGCTCTGATACCAATTGAATGTAGCCTAGAGTGGGGTGAATAGGCTCTTTGTATTTTTAGGCGGTTTCCTGAAACAATTAGCAGACTGATTAATTCCAGGTGGGCCGGACTAGTCTGGTATGATGCGGACTAGTACGGTATGATCGTAATTAATAGATCAAAGTGAGACTTGTTCCTACTTCAGGTATTTGTGCAGCGGAAAATAAATGCTTATTTAAGTATAGTGAAGTAAGATACAATAACTCTCAATTTTAACGCTAGGTGTCGATGTAAACCAAATGATGACTAATACCCTTAATTAGCAATTGAAGGACGATCAAGAAGACACAAGACAAGGATTTATCCCGAGGTTCGATTCCACCCAGGAATCTACGTCCCCGTTGAGGAGTCCACCAAGGACCGGGTCTTCACCAACCCTTCCCTCGTTGAATCACCACAAAGGCCGATTCAGTTCCACTATCCACACATAGGGGTAAACAATTGTACGTCGGGCGTTCTCACAATCTTAGAGCTCCCGCAAGATTACAGCGAATGATTCTTCCTTCCACACACACAAACAAAGAATAACGATCAGCTTATGTGTGAGAGAAGACAAACCAAGAGCTCAATGGCGAGAAGAACGACTCTCTTCTTGATCCAATCTCTAATCCTCAAAGACTTAATCTTTCTCGGCCTAGAATGAGTGGAGAGAGGCAGTTTTTGTGCTTTTGGGGCGTGCGGCGGCGCTGGGAATCGTGTCTTGTGTTTGTGTGGCCGTGCATCTCTATTTATATAAGGTTTCCAAAAACCCTGGCGGCCGGACTAGTCCGCTATGTTCACCGGACTAGTCCAGTGTGCCGTGTACAATTTTCGTGTTACATGCAGCACAGTTGAAACCCTAATTTGATGTGTTTACAGAAAGTTGAATGGACTAGTCCGGTCCAAGAGCGGACTAGTCCGGTGTAAAGGGAATGCCGGTTCCAGAGAGTTGAACAGACTAGTCCGGTTTCTGGGCGGACTAGTCCAGTGCAAGGTGAATGTTGGTTCCAGAGAGTTGAACGGACTAGTCCGGTTTATGAGTCGACTAGTCCAGTGCAAGGTGAATGTTGGTTCTAGAAAGTTGAACGGACTAGTCCGGTTTCTGAGCGGACTAGTCCGGAGCACGTGTTGTGAGGCAACAGAAAGTTTAACAGACTAGTTCGGTTTCTGGGCCGACTAGTCCGGTGCACGTGTTGTGAGTGATTGGGATATGTTTTGATCTCTTACCCCTACGCAAGGATATTGAGCTCTTGAGATGTGTCTCTCACACACATCCTATACAAGTATGTATACATTTTTCTTGGCTCATGAATCTATTCTTTCCCTTTTTCTTCATCACTTGATTTTTCACCTTTTTGAGTGCACCACTTCTACCTTACATGAGTTAATCTGCATTCATCTCAACAAGTTCATTAGTATCTCAATTCATTTGTCATCAATCGTCCAAAACCCACAAGGGAATGCCTAGATGCACTTTCAGTCCTCAAGATCCGCGGTGACCGCACCGTGGCTGTCTCAGCGCTAGAAAAACTCCAAGCTGGCGGCAGCGCAGGAGGCCGCTTCCGGTCACGCTAAAGCTAGCCAACTGCCTCCGAGCATTCGTCAGTGAGGGATGACATCTGCACACTGTGTGCAGCCCTCAGACGGCGAGGACGTACCGGTCAAGGTCATCCAAGTTGGTCCTGATGTCACTCAGACCACCCGAATAGCCGAGATCCTGAGTGGCAAACAGGAAGATGCACTTGTCACCTTCCTCAGGGCCAATGTCGACGTGTTTGCATGGCAACCATCAGAAATGCCTGGGGTCCCCAGTGAGGTGATTGAGCACCAACTGAAGATCCGTCCCGACGCTAGGCCAGTCCGACAGAAGCCTTGGAAGCAGTCTATCTAGCGGCAATACTTCATACGTGAAGAAATCAAGAAGCTGCTCGACGCTGGCTTCATCCGAGAAGTCCACCATCCACGATGGTTGGCCAACCCTGTTGTCTTCCCCAAGGCTGGTGGGAAGCTATGCATGTGCATCGACTACACCACCCTCAATAAAGCATGTCCAAAGGATCTGTTCCCTCTTCCCCGTATAGACCAAATAGTCGATTCTACATCCGGTTGTGATCTACTGTGTTTCCTAGACACGTATTCAGGTTTCCACCAGATACATATGTCTAGGGAAGATGAAGAGCATACCGCCTTCATCACAGTAGATGGTCTATACTTCTATGTGTTCATGCCTTATGGTCTTAAGAATGACCTTCCCACTTTCGTGCGTGCAATGCACAAGACATTTGGGAACCTCATTCGGTACCTAGTAGAGGTTTACGTCGATGACATCATAGTAAAGGTTAAGTCGCAAGCATCTCTCCTCAACAACCTAGCCCTAGTCTTCAAACCCGGACAAATGTATCTTCGGGGTCTCTGCCGGGAAGCTGCTCGCTTTCTTGGTCTCATACCGAGGGATTGAAGCTAACCCAGAGAAGATTAAGGCGATAGAACTGATGTGGACCCCTGCCAGCATCAAGGACGTGCAGAAGCTTACCGGATGCTTGGCTGTGCTCAGTCGGTTTATCTCTAGACTGGTCGAGCATGATCTTCCGTTCTTCAAGCTTCTGTGCAAATCTGGTCCATTCGTATGGACCGAGGAGGCGGATGAGGCATTCCATGAGCTGAAGAAGTTCCTCACAACGCTGCCAGTCATGGTGGCCCCGGAACAAGGCAAGCCTCTACTCCTCTACATCGCTGCCACAACTGAGGTCGTGAGGTTGGTCCTGGTTGTGGAGCGGCCAGAACTGCATCGACCTCAAGTCCCAGTTAAGGCTTCTGCTGTAGTTGGTCTAAAGCCCCAGGGCTCAGACTCCGCAGGAGACCCTTAGGATGGGGAGATAATCAGGTTCCAAACAGGCGGACCTGATGATCAATGCATATCCAAGTCCAAGCTCCCGGAATGCAGTCCCGGACCCGGAGGCCTGGGGGCCTCGAGTCTCGGACTTCCCCAAAAAGAACTAGTTGGGTCTTAGCCGTCTAGGCGTGACAACAGGTGTGTATCTGAGCCCGAGCTCCCGGAGTGCAGTCCTAGACCCGGGGGCCGGTATGCCCCGAGTCCCAGACCTCTACAAGAAGACGCTTTGGACCCCTCCGGTGGGGTCCGAACCATCCAACGTCCGGTCTACTTCATCAACGAGGTCCTCTATGATGCCAAGACAAGATATCTAGAGGTGCAGAAGCTGCTCTATGCATCCTCGCTGTATCAAGAAAGTTGCGCCATTACTTCCCAGCTCACAAGATCTCGGTGGTTACCTCATACCCGCTGAGAACCGTCCTCCACATCCCCAACACCACCGGAAACATAGCTAAATGGGCTGCGGAGTTAGCGGAGTTCGAGCTAGACTTCTTATTGCGCCATGCGGTGAAAAGTTAGGTGTTAGCTGACTTTGTGGTAGAGTGGACTCCACCACAATGCCAGCCAGGGGCCCAGGACATCGGTGAACCAGAGCCCAGAGCTCCGGTCTTCACTGGGCCCTACTGGACTCTCTTCTTCGATGGCTCCTTGCGGAAGCAAGGTGCCGGAGCGGGGGTTCTGCTCATAACACCAACTGGAGAGCAGTTCAAATACATGGTGCGACTTGACTTCAAGGCAACCAACAACATGGCGGAGTATGAGGCTCTCATCTTCGGGTTGTAGACTACGCTGTCCCTCGGCGTCCAACAGTTGTTGGTCAAGGGTGATTGTCAGTTGATCATCAAGAAAGTCAAGGGATAGTGCTACTACACCGATCCACACCTTGCAGCCTATCTCCTCCAAGTATAGAAGTTGGAGAAGGACTTCTTATCCTTGGGCTTGTGTCATGTTCCCCGTGCTAATAATACAATAGCCGACGACCTATCAACGAAGGCTTCCACTTGGGCTCCAATGCCTGAGGGGGTCTTTGAAAGGAAGTTGCTTTGACCTACCGCCTAGACGGCCAAACCAGGCAAAGGGGGTGGGACCAGCACCTCAAAGCTGGTGGTCCCAGTGGCCATGTTACCATGGCGCCCGCCAAGGATCGTAAGCGTCACCGCAGACTCAGTGCAACCCGGTGCTCAAGATCCAAGTGCTCAAGTAGGTCCCGACGCATGGATCACGAAGATCCGGGACTACTTGAAAGACAATTTCCTTCCCGATGAACGTGTATCCGCTGAACGGATCGCTCAGTTGGCTAAGAGATACACGCTGGTAGAAGGGTTTCTCTACCAGTGTGGCGCTAATGGTGTACTATTGCGGTGCATTACCCGGGAGGAGGGCTGTGACCTGCTCCCAGAGATCCATGGAGGCGAGTGTGGGAACCATGCATCTTCCCGCACACTGGTCGGTAAAGCCTTTCGACATGGCTTTTACTAGCCAACAACTCTCCAGGATGCCATTGACCTGGTTAAGAGATGCAAGGCGTGCAAGTTCCATGCTAAGCAGATCCACATGTGATGGACCGAAATCCATACATTCCAGGATCACAGAGGGGGATGCCGCACGATGCGACACCTGACAGCACACACGATAAGAAAACATAGTATTACATTGAAACATGCTGAACTTGTACAAAAGTAGTACAAACTTTTAGTTTACATCTTATATACAGAGTCTACTGCAGTGGAAAGTATTTATACAACTCACACTGTCAGTACCCGTGATATGGGGTACCCCCGCGCACAGGGGAAAATGCCTAAGGACCCTGCCCTTCTCCGCAGGGAGAGCTCCGAAGGCGCCACACGTCCGGAGGGGCCGGACCTCCCTCTCCTCAGAGGAGAGCTCCGGGCCCGCCATGTGGCATACAGAAGCCGGACCTCCCCCTCCACGGGAGAGAGGTCCGAAGGTGCCACGTGTCCGGCGGGGTCGGACCTCCCTCTCCTCAGAGAGGAGCTCCGGGCTCGCCACGTGGCCGACAGAAGCTGAACCTCCCCCTCCGCGGGGAGAGGTCCGAAGGCTCCACGTGTCCTGAGGGGCCGGACCCCCCCTCTCCTCTGAGGAGCGCTCCGAGCCCGCCACGTGGCCAGCAGAACGGCGCTGCCTGCCCCTGAGCGATAGGCAGCGGGCGTAAAGACGCCCCATACCTTGCCCGTACAGGGTATTCAAGGCCCGCGCCTTCCCAAGACGCGGAGACGCGGAGCACGCCTCCGTCAGGTGCCGTTGCGCCCAGTCGCGTCACAGACTGGCGTGCAGTGTCAGAGCCTGCCAGCCAATAAACGCAGCGACAAGACATCCCATGCCGCCCCCGCTGTCATCATCCACTACGACTAGCATGCGGCATGGGCAGGGCTGCAAGACGAAGACTCAGAAGCCTTTGCCAGAGACAACTACCGGCATAACTGCAGATACGGTAGATGACAGAAAATCTCACCGGGACCACCTGTCGGGTCCCGGGCCCCCCTTGTAAGCCACTCGAGTCTTGGACTATAAAGGGCTCGGGTAGGCGACGTTAGCAAGGGTTCGCACTCTAGCCATTCGCACCCTGGGTTCGCACTCTCGCAACTCATACGCTAGACTTCAGTCATCCCCAAGCTCAGGACTCCGGTTCTGAGCAACAAGCAATACAGCAAGCTCCATAGCTCGCCGTGGATGTAGGGTTTTACGCTCCGGCGGCCTGAACCACATAAAACTCGCCGTGTCAAGCTCTCCCTTAATTCGTCCATACGCTCAAGCTCTCCGCAAGTGACTAGCCCCACCGAAAAAAGAACCTCCGCGGGCTGCCAAGTGCAGGCCCGGGGGAAGTGTCGACCGAACACTTCGACATTTGGTGCGCCAGGTAGGGGGCTTTTCCCTTGCGCGAGGAGTTTCCGCCGACGAAGATGACCAAGCTTCCTTCAGCGGCAAACTCTCCTCCTCCACGTTCACGGCGAACCGTGACCAGCGGGGAGTACATGTCGACGCACTCAGGACGGAGTGTGTCGGCACAAGCTGGTAGCCAGCAGCCGACTCTGGCAACGCCGACTCCGGCAATGCAGGCTCCGACCAGCGTGAGATCTTCTGCAGCGCTGAGCGTACACCATGGGGTGTGCTAGCTGCAGCAAGAGCACTACTGCGCAACCCACCTGCTGGGGATGCGCCCCATTCAGCGACCCAGCAGTGGGTCCGCGAGGTGGACCGCCTCGTCGTTGCCGCCGCGAACCCTCGGTTTCGGCGAGGGCGACGCCCCGGCCAACCGGCTGTGTCGCTGACGCGCACGCCAACGGTTGACGGGTAGACGGCGGATTCCAGCTCTCCCAGGCTCCCGTCGACGGACCTGAGAAGGGAGCTGGAACGGTGCCACTTGGGCCAGGATGCCCGGGTGTACCTCGAGCGACGTCGAGAAAGGCGTCGCAACCAAGAGGCTCGCGACAGCATGACGTCGGCCTCGACCCAGCCTGGAGGGCAGATCTTCGCCACAGCCCTGCCCCAGGCATACGCCACGCAGCATATGCCACAACCATATGCACTGCAAGCGGCGCCCCCGGTCTATGGTGCAGCCTTGCCCATGCCGGGGTACACGGTGCCAAGTGCGAACCAAGCGTTCGCAGCACCAATACCTGCGGCAACAGGAGCAGGATGTGCGGCCCTTGCACCCCACCTTCGCTTTGCGAGGTGGCCGCGCAAGTTTCGGCCGCACCTGCCCGAAAAGTACGACGGCAGTGTTAACCCGGCGGAGTTCCTCCAGATCTACTCCACCGCCGTACTTGCCACAGGAGGGGATGAGGCTGTCATGGCCAACTACTTCCCCGTCGCCTTGACCGGCCCAGCCCGGTCTTGGCTCATGAATCTCCCTCAGGGTTCCATAACTTCCTGGGGAGAGCTCTGCCGGCAGTTCATCGCCAACTTCGGCAGCTCCTACACCCGTCCCGGCACGGAGCTTGACCTCCACGCCATCAAGCAACAACCTGGGGAGTCGCTGCGCTCTTTCATCCAGCGGTTCTCCCAGGTACGCAACACCATCCCGCATATTCAAAGTGCTTCTGTGGTGGTAGCGTTTCGGCAGGGTGTCCGGGACGAGAAAATGCTTGAGAAGCTCGCGACCAAAGAGGTCTGCGACGTCTCTGAGCTCTTCAGCCTGGCGGACAAATGCGCCAGAGCAGCTGAAGGGCGGAACTGGCACTCTCTGCCGACCTCCGAGTCAGGAGGACAGCCCGGGTCCGGTGCTGCTGCCTATGGAGGTGGCAAGAAGGCCAAGAACCAGGGGAGTGGAAAGATGAAGTCATCGTCCGCGGCTCCCGTCGCCGCAGCAGCAACGACTAGTGGAGCTCGGGGGCCACGCCCCGACAAAAGGCAGCGGCAGTCACCAGCCCCAGATAGTGACCAGGGCGGGCTATGCCCCGTGCATGGCGCCGGCAACCATACTGCTGCCCAGTGCTGGGATATCCAGAGGCTCACAGAGCGCTTCCGCAAAGGAAGGCAGCAGAGAGCTGAAGCACCGCTCCACCCTCAGAGGGATGGCAAGCAGAAAGTCGACGCTCCAGTCAGCGCCGGCCACCAGGTGGGGTTTCAGGAGCCTCAGCGTGTCATAAAGACAGTGCATAACGGTGAGGACTCCAGCTCCGATGGTGACGGGCCGGGGCGGTAGCCGGCTGTGGCTGCCGTCCCAGGTCAGTGGAGGCTGCACTGCTGCGGCGTCAACCTTGGAGAAGCCCCAAGTAGTCGCAGCAGCCCAAGCACCAATCACAATGGTGCAAGATCGGGCCAGCCTCACCCGAGAGCATGCCTCTGTGCCTCGGTCATACCTCCCGGGGGCCGCCCAAGGTCTGTCAACCCCTTGAAGGCCTTGCCAGAAGGGGAAGACGCCTTGGGTCTTCCAAGACGAGCCCGGGTCCACCTACCGCTTGAAGGCCTTTGCCAGAAGGGGAGAACTCCCCGGGGGCGCCCAGGAGAAGCCGCGCAGGACCTGATCCAGCGTTAAGATGACAACCTCGTTGACGAGGCTCGGCTGCAGGTAACACCCCACAACGCACGGTCTCGGCTGCTGCTCTAGCACTACCGCCAAAGAACCAAACGCGTCGGGGACCTGCAGAAGGGCAACCTGGTGTCGCGGCACGCACTTTCCCGAGAAGGACCTATAAACTCTCATCCAGCCGGTAAGGTCCCTTTTGAATCACGAAAGCTGCCGCCCCAGGTACACATGCCTTTCAACCGAGTGTGGGATCCGTTCCCAAAACCCTTGGCATGGAGCAACACTGTAAGTCCTACTCCCCGAGCATTAGTAGAACAGGGTCATTCCCTTCTGTAATAAATCCCATAGAATTTAGGAACAGCGCTTGGGGCATCTAAGTCTCAAGGGACGGTCCAGGACTACATCCAGCTTAGCCTGGTTCCGACCCTAAGCGCGTAGAGTCTTGCTTCCCTTGTAGACGAGGCGGGTCATTGCCTCCATGTACAGCCAGACTTCCACCTATGGGCATGAACACAGAAACTTGTTCTACTTTGCTCTCTCTCATGTGCTCATTTAAATTATGCATTAATTTTTATGATCGCACTATCTATGTATGTCCATCGTACATCTAGCTCCCTCTCTCCCGCGCTCATCCATAGTCAGCATTCGCTATCCTATCGAGGGCGGTCGCGCTTGAGGCACCTGCCGATGGCCAAGTGAGTCTCTCGGGCCTCCCCTAGTCAGGTGTTGCGGTGCCAGTTGGTCACCTCCAGGAAAGGCCCGCGTTGTGCATGGGGGGTCCAGGGTGCGTATCCCGCTTAGCCGGCTCCGTGCCCAAAGCGTGCGCATCCTGCCCTCCGGAGGTACAGGGGAGTACAACCGCTTTGCCTGGTCATGAATCCAAAGCACGTGCACTCTGCTTCCCCGGCGCACGGCCCGGTACTAGGGATCGGACGGCCGTACCCGGACCTCGGAGGGAGCCGGAGCTCCGGCGACTCGCGCACAGAATTGCCCAAGCCCCGTATAACGGATCAGGATCGTAAGCCGAATAAGACTAGGAGACGGGAGGGGAGGACCCCCCGAGGAGAATTACGTTTCCTCTGCCTGTGTGCAGGACCTCCAGGTTACAGCAACGGGGACTACACGAAGCGGGGGGAAAGGAGCTACCAACTACTCCGGCCTAGGACTGGAAGGACCGGGTCCTGCCCCTTCAGTAGGGGCGAGGCCCGAAGGCCCCACGTGTCTAGCGGGCCCGGAGCTTCCGCCTCTCTTGAGGGGGGCTCCGGACTCACCACGTAGCAGGCGGAAACCGGACCTCCCCCTCGGCGGGGGGGGGGGGCTCCGAAAGCCTTACGTGTCCAGCAGGGCCAGAGCTCCCGCCTCCTCAGGACGGGCTCCGTACCCGCCACGTGGCCGGCAGATCTGGACCTCCCCATAGGGCGAGATCCGGAGACCCCCCGGGGGCCCCTAACACAGTTAGGACCCGGGGAAGGTGTCTGTGCAGAGCTCCGAGATTGAAGAAGGCCTCTGAGTACCTTGCGGAGCTAAGGACTCAGTCAGGCAAAGCCAAGAAGGAGAGAAAAGGCATCACAAACACAAACATTCAAGAGAGTCTATTTATGCGAGGCTCCATGAGCTGGGCTACAGACTCGATAAAAAGGAAGAAACAAGTCCTAGGTTCCTCCCGGCTCACGCCGGAACCTAGCGGCTACAAGGGCGGCCACATCCTCGACTTCAGCCCTGGCAGCTTCCTCCCGCTCCGCGGCTGGGCCCTCTCTCGCTGGCTCCAGGGAGAAAGAAGGGTCGCGGCTCTTGAAGCATGCCAACACATGTGAGGCCACCTCTAAGGCCAGGCCGCGCCCCTTGGCCTCAAGCTCGCTGGCGACCACCGAGTCTAGCCTGTCCAGCTTGGCGCCGATCGACTCCAGCGCGGGGATCACCTCCGCCACCTTCAACACAGGAGCCGCTGCCCTCACCAGACTGAAGCCAAGAGGGATCAGGGTGGACCCCGCTCGATCAACGAAGCTTGAGACCGCATGCGCCTCGGAGGACCGCAAGGCCGAGAGCTCCTCCACCTCGCGGCGGGCTGCCTGCAGGGCCTCTTGATTTCTCTCGGAGAATTCCTTCTCCTTGGCCGCCAGGGAGCTTTCCGAAGGTGGATAGTCTTGGCGAGCCGCTCCAACTTAGAAGCCTTGAAGTCGGCGACCAACTCCCGATCTAGAACCGCCCGACGTTCGCGGGGGACCTGTTCCTCCCTCATGTCGAGGTCTGCCTTCTGAATCTCTAGCTCCTCGATCCGAGCTCGAAGGTCATCCTCGCCTGCCGCCAGCTGCGCAGCGTCTCCGCCTCGGCTGCCGTGGAACGCTCCCGTTCCTCAACGACACGTTTACGGCGCTCCAACAGCTGCCGTATCTCCTCAGCGGCAGAGAGGCTCTCCTCGGCCCGGGCGTGTGCCTCCAGGGCCTCCCTGTTGATCCGCCGCGATTCGGTGTCCATGCGGTCGACTGACCGCTTCAGCCGGTCGAGGAGCACTTCCCTGAAGTCAAGCAACTCCTGCCTGGAGTCGAGCTCGCTCTTGACCTTTGCGGTCCGCTCCCGCAAAAGGTTCCCCTAGGTGAGGAGGCAATCCCGTTCAACCGTATGCTCCTCCCGCTCGCGACCTAGTGCGGCCAAGACCTGCCGGACGCTCGTTTCGGCAAGCGCGAAGGCATCCGCTAGGGGCAATGGAGCAGCAGAGGCCGGGACAGCTCCCCCGATCTCCTCCATCACCTCGTCCTCAAGAGGAGTCGATGCACCAGCGACCGAGACGAGACGCCGGTCAGGAGAAGCTGGCGCTGGGGCTCCGGTAGCTGGACCTGCCGGACTCTCTCTAGCTTCTGGCTTCTTGACCTGTGGAGAGGGACGAGCCGGGGAATGCGGCGCTGGAATAAAGGCCGGGCCGCCTGGTGCAGGGTCGACCTGCGCTGGCCTGGGGGCCGCGGCGGCCGTCTCGGCAGGAAGAGATGACGCCGCCGCGGAGTCCGGGCACACCGGAACAGGAGAAGCTCGCACTGACTTGGGGGCCGCGGCAGCTGTCCCGGTTTCCGAGCGCAACGGCACAAACTCCCCGCCAGTCGGGGATGGCCGGGAAGCGCGAACACTCCAGCGGGCTCTGAACCCCGACTTCCGAGCCGGAGTAGGACTCCCAGAGCCCGCCGCCGTCACTGATGGCCGCTCCGCAGTCGCTTGAACTGGCGGAACAGGGGACGCCCCAGAAGCTCCCCTCAACGCATCAGCCCGGGGCCTCTTTGAGTCGCCACCGGAAGGAGTGCCATCTCCAGAAACAGGAGATGCAGGCACCCCAGGTTCCCGACTTGGCACAGACGCCGCCACTGGAGGAGATCGAGCGCGCTTCTTCTCTGGTGGCGGGTTGGAGGCCATGGCGAGGGAGGACTCAAAGGAAAGAAGACAAAGGCACAAGAGTCCAAGAAAAAGTGCTGGGGAGTGCGAAGGGAAGCCGCAATGTGGGTAAGATCCCCTCTAAAAACTTCCCGGGTGCAATTCCAAGCGATTCAAAACTCTTTGAATACGCCGCATCGGCTCCAAGACCAAGCGCCGATGACAGGTGGACCCAAGCCACCCAACTGAAGCGGTGGGTCAAGGAGTCAGTCTCCTAAGAAGACAAGCCGGCAAGGCACTCCGGCGGTTCCCGAAGAAAGCGCCGCAACGTGCAGAAGTGGCAGTCTTGGGAACCGCCGCAGTAAAAGCAACCATCAAGTGGGCGCACGCTCCCACGATCCCGCGGCCGTTCGTGCTCCGGCAGCGGTCAATGCGGGACTTAGAGAAAGTGCGCGGATCAGAAGAGACGGAGGTCCCACCTCGAGCTCGCTATCTCCCCCGAGATGGGCCCAGGGGCCACTGTCGGTACCCGCGATATGGGGTACCCCCGCGCACAGGGGAAAATGCCTAAGGAACTCGCCCTTCTCTGCAGGGAGAGCTCCGAAGGCGCCACGCGTCCGGAGGGGCCGGACCTCCCTCTCCTCAGAGGAGAGCTCCGGGCCCGCCACGTGGCATACAGAAGCCGGACCTCCCCCTCTGCGGGAGAGAGGTCCGAAGGTGCCACGTGTCCGGCGGGGCCGGACCTCCCTCTCCTCAGAGAGGAGCTCCGGGCTCGCCACGTGGCCGACAGAAGCCGAACCTCCCCCTCCGCAGGGAGAGGTCCGAAGTCTCCATGGGTCCTGCGGGGCCGGACCCCCCCTCTCCTCTGAGGAGGGCTCCGGGCCCGCCACGTGGCCAGCAGAACGGCGCTGCCTGCCCCCGAGTGATAGGCAGCGGGTGTAAAGACGCTCCATACCTTGCCCGTACAAGGTATTCAAGGCCCAAGCCTTCCCAAGACGCGGAGACGCGGAGCACGCCTCTGTCAGGTGCCGCTGCGCCCAGTCACATCACAGACTGGTGCACAGTGTCAGAGCCTGCCAGCCAATAAACGCAGCGACAAGACATCCCATGCCGCCCCCGCCGTTATCATCCACTACGACTAGCATGCGGCATGGGCAGGGCTGCAAGACCAAGACTCAGAAGTCTTCGCCAGAGACAACTACCGGCATAACTGCAGATACGGTAGATGACAGACAATCTCCCCGGGACCACCTGTCGGGTCCCGGGCCCCCCTTGTAAGCCACCCGAGTCTTGGACTATAAAGGGCTCGGGTAGGCGACGTTAGCAAGGGTTCGCACTCTAGCCATTCGCACCCTGGGTTCGCACTCTCACAACTCATACGCTAGACTTCAGTCATCCCCAAGCTCAGGACTCCGGTTCTGAGCAACAAGCAATACAGTGAGCTCCATAGCTCGCCGTGGACGTAGGGTTTTACGCTCTGGCGGTCTGAACCACGTAAAACTCGCCGTGTCAAGCTCTCCCTTAATTCGTCCATACGCTCAAGCTCTCCGCAAGTGACTAGCCCCACCGGAAAAAGAACCTCCGTGGGCTGCCAAGTGCAGGCCCGGGGAAAGTGTCGACAGAACACTTCGACACACACCTACTCCTAACTAGCAAAAGTTGGTTGTCCAACCCTACGGACAACCCACACTAGCTACACACAGCTTCACCGCGGCGTGCACGGCTCCCACACAGCCATAGTCCCCGACGGAGGGTAGCCCTCGCCGGTGGACTCATACTCCGAGTCCGTGGGGTACTCCTCACCTGCAAACACTCATAGCAACAACCGTGAACATGATGGCTCAACAAATCTTAACCGACTCTCCTACGCAAGAACTCTACATGCAGGTCATAACAAAGGTAGGATGGCAGTTTGTAGCAAAGGACACACCTACAAGTTCATCCTTAATTCATCTTTTAGCCACAAGTTAACGGTTCACAAATCTGAAATTTAGTGAGCAATATTTGGTGGCACACATGTAAGAATACAAGTTATTCATATTAGCAGTATTGTGTCACAACATTCCATATTTTTACCTACATCACGACATAGTGAACAAGCGGTACTCATAACCGTGAGGGACGGTGAATCGACCTGTTATACACCTGCAGGGATACCCGAATAGCACGTCATGTACGCCCATCCGTGGAGCTGCACAACACACTCACTCGATGTCGTACGGAACAACCTTTCACCAAACAGCCCAAACATCGAACCGGTTGCCCCGAAACGGACAGTAGGTTCCCTACATGGAGCATATCTCTATGCCCGTTAGCGGATCTCCACCTTGCTGCACTCAACCTACATCTATAAATCGGTTTTTTATGCCTCGACGCCCGGAGGTATAGGTTACATCAGTTTATCGACCCCATATATACGATATGGCTTCGGTACATTCAAACTTGTTCAGCGGGGATGCACACGGATTGGTCCTCAATTGACACGGGCAGGGCTACACACACAAGACTTCCTCTTGCTGCGTCCTAGTCCCTGCCTAGTCTCATTTTCTTACTAAAGTGATCTCACATCTCGAACCAATCCCGTGTGTGGCGCATCCTATACTCGCGAGTAGATTCCAACTACACGACTTGTACTGAAGTCTATAAATATTAAGCAAAGCATGTTCTACTCGAGGACTTAGACACTACCCTCACTCTCTTTGGAACAATCTGGTTATGCAATTAGGGTTTCATCCATCCTAAACTTAATGCACATACATACCTCAAACTAAGTGAGTATAAAGAAAAACTTGATAAAACTTGTTAAACGCAAACCGGGCTTGTGTTGTTGCTGCTGGTCAGGGGTTATATGTTCCTCCGGAGTTATGAAGACCAAGATCTCCGGAGTCTCCTCGCCTTCAATGACTACACGTAGTCAAATAACGATATGTGTCAAATTAAATACAAGTGTGTTGAATTTAGCATATAAAGACCATAACTCTAGCTAGAAATCCCTTTTGCATCTGAAATTTTTATCGTGGCTTGGTGAGAATCAAACCAGAAACTTGGCCAAATTAAATAGTTAGATGGCCTTTGCTAGAGCTCCTAAGTATTTCCAGTGATTTTCATGGATCAAACCATTACTTTTTGGAAACTAGAGCTTTGATATGGTTCTAATGGAGTTGGTTCCATGTAATTTGGATTATCCTAGAGGAAGTTATGCCCTAATCAAGATTTGAGAAAATTTCTGAAAAATGTTTCTTTCCATTTTTCTATTTTCTCAGGGCAGTTCACATAATCACACCATTAGGTGGACTTAATGAACCCAGATGGATCTTAAAATTTTCATGTGACTCAAGGATATTCAAATGAACATACTGGCCAAATTTCAGAATTTTACATAAAGGGAATCTCCAGATAAAATTTCCCAACAGTTTAAATTTTAGGGAATTAATTCTGGAAAACTAAAGACTTTCCAAAGGATGAAACCTATTTTGCTGGAAATTACTCGGAGAGATGAATCCAACAAAATTTGGTTCACTAAATTTGGGTACTTCTACCCAAAGTTATGGCCTTCCAAAGTTTGGGAAAATTCTGGAAATTCAAATCAAAATTCAGAGGGTTTAAACCGGGCTGGTGGGCCCCAGGGCTACGTGTCAACTCGTCAACGAAGCCACACATTGGTCACTTAATTTCCCGCGTAGCCGCACAAAATCCTGGCACCACAGCTTATCCCGAGCCCGGTTTTCTCTCACTGCCACATGGGGCCCGCACCCCTTCTTCTTCTTCGTGCCACCCGCGACCCCCGCGACAATGCCTCGCCAAAGAGCTCGCCGTCAGCAGTTCCACTGCACGATCTTTGATGAAACCTGCCGCCTGTGCCTAAATCCGCACGGGGAACACGTTGGTGCCCTCACCGGAGCTCGGCGATGGCCTGAACAGTGCTCGCGGCGGTGACAGCCGCCGGGAGCTCATCGGCGATGTCGAACTTGGCGTTCTCTACACCTTTTTTAATGCGGTTTCTTCGGAGAGCTCCGCTGAGACTTGCTGATCACAAATATGCACCCTGATCCTCGTGAAAACAGCCACAACTAGGATCTCACCGACGGGGTGCCCTGTTTTCGGCCGCTGGGAAGGGAAACTCGCGAAACTAGGGTTCTAGTGCATGAAACTTGGTGCTACTTGAGCGAGGAGGTGTGCTAGAGGTTCTAGAGTATGTCTAGTGTGCAGCTCGAGTGGTGGTTGCCGGTGTGCAACGAATTTTGCCGTCGACCGATTGCTAAACCTAATGCACACCGTGGAAAGAAATGAGAAATACTCGTCCTACACCGCATGAAACGACAAACCGTTTTCTCCTACAGCTTTAGCACGATCATGCACACCTTTTATTCTCCGGTGGCGGTGCATGAACTAGCCGGGATCGGCCGGTCACCGATGGAGAGAGAGAGCGGCGACGAGTGCGTTCGCGGGAGATGAAGAACAGCGCGTGACATGCTCGGTTCCGCTCGGAATTGGAGAGAAGGGTGAAGCAGCTCAGTATGATGGACTTTGAGCCAATTTTTTCACCGTGAGGTGGAGCTTCCCAAGCGTGCTGGCGGCCTGCGGTCGATTGTCAGTCGCCCGCGGGAGCTGCGCTCAGTTTGAGTCAGCACTAAGCAATTTCAGTCACTGACAGTGGGCCCTCCTCCCCTCTCATCTTTTTTCTTTTGTTTTTGCTGCAAATATCTCAGCTACTCACAATTAAAATGTAGACTTAGCCACAAAGTAATGAGATGAATTTGAATTCTTCAAATTGGAGTTGGTTAGCTAAATTTGCTTCACACTTGAATTTGAATTTCAAATTCAGTTTTGAATTAATTCAAATATAGCTCCCGATAAGATGAACTCCAATGAGGATGAAAATTGGTGGACTAACTCAGAAAAATGTTCTGAGTTTGAATGAGAAGTCACCTTTAGAATCCAAGTGATGAAAGTAGCTAAAATTTGAATTTGCATTCAAATTAGCCCTTTTTACAATTGTATCCAAAAGTGCCTCAAAATGCTTTGGATTTGCATGAAACTTGGCATGAGCATTCCTAAGAATGTTTAGGGTCTAATGGTGAGCTCAGTCCTTGATGTTTACATGTGTGAAATCCAACTTTTGGATTTGTGAGTTTTTCCCCTAATCAACCTATTGAAGGTGGTTACTTGCTCTTCACATGTGTTCATGAGATCTCCACAAAATGAGCTGAGTTGTAGTGATGTGATGAACACTTTAGTAAGTGAAATCTTGGACGTTTACACCCCCTTTAAAAGAATATCGTCCTGAGATTACAAAAAGAAGAGACGAAGATGTAAGAGGAATTACCCGTGATGAGACGCCATGAAATCCGGATAATTTGAGCGAAGAAAATCTTCATTCTCCCACGTCGCTTCCTCAGCGATGTGGTTGCTCCACAAGATCTTGTAGAACCACAGCGTTCGGTTACGCATGGTCCGAGCCTTCTCATTAATAATTTCCACTGGATATTAAGCGTAGGTTAAATCCGGTTGCAACTCGCCAATGTCTTCAGTGGGAACAACAGCCGTATACTTTAGACATTTCCGGAGTTGTGAAACATGGAACACATCATGAACACCAGCGAGGGACGCCAGTAGTTCCACTCTATAATCCACTGGTCCACATTTCTTGGTTATGGCATAGGGCCCAATAAATCGGGGAGCGAGTTTCCCCTTCGCGCCGAACCGGTGCACGCCTTTCATCGGAGATACACGGAGGTAAACGTGTTCTCCGACGTCGAAGTGCAGTGGCCTACGCCTCTTATCAGCGTAACTCTTCTGTCGGGACTGGGCGGCTTTCAAGTTTGCTTGAATTACCCGAACTCGCTCTTCGGCGTCGTTCACTAGATCAATCCCGAACGTGACCCTTTCACCGGATTCGCACCAATTCAATGGGGTACGGCATTTGCAACCATAGAGAGCCTCATATGGTTCCATCTTGATACTCGCTTGATAGCCATTGTTATACGAGAATTCCGCCAATGGTAGATGATCATCCCAATTGTTACCGTGGTGGATGGCACACGCTCTCAGCCTGTCTTCTAACACTTTATTCACCCTCTCAGTTTGTCCATAGGTCTCAGGGTGATATGCGAAGCTTCTAATCAGTTTGGTACCCAAAGAAGCGTGCAACTGCTCCCAGAAACGAGCCACGAACAATGCACCTCGATTTGAGATTATGGTCTTGGGTACCCCGTGCAAGCACATAATTTTTGCAATGTACAACTCCGCATACTTGCTAGCATGGTAATTTGTATGCAAATGAATGAAATGAGCCGACTTGGTTAACCGGTCAACGATTACCACAATGGAATCATGCTTGTGAAAAGTCATGGGTAACCCCACAATAAAGTCCATGCTCACATCTTCCCACTTCCATGCTGGAATTTTCAGGGGTTGCAGCATCCCTGATTTCCTCATGTGATCCGCCTTCACTCGTCTACACGTATCATATTCGGATACCTACTTTGCAATTTCCCGCTTCATCCGTGTCCACCAAAATTTACTCTTGAAATCTTGGTATATTTTGTTGCTGCTCGAATGAATAGAAAACTTAGACAAGTGAGCTTCTTCTAGGATCTTCTTTCTCAGCTCCATATTCCGGGGTACGACTATGCGGTCATTGAACCATAGCGTTCCCTCTTCATCCTTCCAGAAACATTTGATATCCCCGCTGTCTATTCGTTTCCGAAGATGTGCCATGCCTTTGTCAATTCTCTGAGCTGCAATAATATCCTCCCTAATGGTAGGGACGAGAGCAAGGTTGTAAAGTGATCCATATAGAACCAAGTATAGACCCGGTTCTTCCTCTTGCTTTGGTGTAATAGTAAGGTTGTGGACTTGTGATTCCTGACTCAGCGCGTCAGCAACCACATTTTCCTTGTCGGGGTGGTAATGGATCTCAATCTCATAGTCTATGATTAATTCTAACCACCTCTTTTGTATCATATTCATCTCCTTCTGGGTTAAGATATATTTTAAGCTCTTGTGGTCGGCGTAGAGATGCACCAAATTTCCCAAAAGATAGTGTCTCCACATTTTCAGCGCCAATACCACAACAGCAAGCTCAGGATCATGAGCCGGATAGTGCTGCTCATGGTTTCGAAGTTTGTGTGAGCCATATGCGACCACCCGTCCTTCTTGCATCAATACGCAGCCAAGCCCGATACCGGACGCATCACAATATATATCAAAAGGCTTGGTAGTATCCGGTTGAGCTAAGACCGGGGCTGTTGTGAGATGCTTCACCAATGCTTGGAACACTCTTTCACATGCTGAGTTCCAAACATATTTTGTCCCCTTCTTCAATAATTCAGTCATCGGCTTAGCAAGCTTGAAGAAGCTCGGAATGAACCTCTGGTAATATCCCGCTAAACCGAGAAAGCTTCTGACTTCATGGACAGAAGTGGGGGCTTTCCATTTCAGCACCTTTCAATTTTGCTTGGATCATCCGCAGTGCCTTCCGCTGAGATGATATGTCCCAAAATGGCACTTGGCTGATCCAAAACTCACATTTGTTGAACTTGCATGAAGCTTATGGTCCCGCAATCGTTGAAGGACGATACACAAGTGTTCGGCGTGTTCTTCTTCTGACTTGGGAGTAAACCAAGATGTCATCTATGAACACCACCACGAACTTGTCCAACTCCGGCATGAACACCGAATTCATGAGGTACATGAAATGTGTCGGGGCGTTGGTGAGACCAAAAGACATGACGAGATATTCATATAGTCCATATCTCGGCGAGAATGCCTTCTTCGGGATATCCTCCGCCCGAATCTTTATTTGATGATACCCGGAGTGAAGGTCCATCTTTGAAAACACACTTGCACCCACGAGTTGATCGAACAGGATATCAATGTGGGGCAGTGGATATTTGTTCTTGATGGTGACGGCATTGAGCGGTCGGTAATCCACACACAACCTCAAGGTTTCATCTTTCTTCTTTACGAACAACGCCGAGCATCCCCATGGCAAGGTACTCGGTCTAATGAAACCCTTGCTCAACAAGTCATTGAGTTGTTCCTTCAACTCAGCCAGCTCATTCGGAGCCATCTTATACGGTCTCCGCGATATTGATGTTGTCCCGGGTGCAAGTTCAATCTTGAACTCAACATCCCGTTCAGGTGGCATACCCAGAAGATCATCCGGGAACACATCGGGATATTCTCGGACTACGGGGATGTCCTCTAACTTGGGAGCTTCAGTATGATATGCGGCTGAAACTTTCGGGACAGGGTTGTCTAATATGAGTGAATGCGGATGGTGGAGTGGAGAGTTGAGATGAACAGTCCGTGATAAAGTTTCTAGGACAACGCTATGGTAACTTAGCCATGACATTCCTAAGATTGCATCAATCTTCTGTCCCTCAAGGATAATCATAGTAGTGGGATATATTCTCCCACCTAAGCACAATGGTGCTTTTGGAATCATCACATTTGCTGAAATCTTCCCTCCCGGTGAGCAAATCATATATAAGCACTCGGTTGGAAAGACTTGCAGTTGATGCTTAGCCACATATGATGCACTTATGAAGTTGTGGGTTGCACCAGAATCAAATAAAATGATGATTGCACGACCGTTGAGAGTGAACGTACCGCCAGCACGTTCTCTCCTTCCAGGGCGTCCTCATTGTCGAGGTAACGAACGCCCCCGGGTCGCTGACCTCCCTTCTTAGCCGGTGGTCGGCCTCGAGCACCGCCCTGATATTGGGCTTGC
This sequence comes from Neostapfia colusana, assembly GCA_030760725.1. Classification (NCBI taxonomy): domain Eukaryota; kingdom Viridiplantae; phylum Streptophyta; class Magnoliopsida; order Poales; family Poaceae; genus Neostapfia; species Neostapfia colusana. Next base: position 71,962,803 of record JASWHV010000015.1, read on the forward strand.
CCACTGCTTTGCTGCCCCTGTGGGCAGTCCTTCGAGAAATGACCGACCTGGCCACACGTATAGCATGTGTAGCGAGTCGGTCCCCCGCTGACCGGTGGACGGAATCCCGGGGCGCATTGTGGCTGTGGAAATGCCCAGGGTACCATCTGCTGATGTTGCTGCTGTTGCGGTCGCGGTGGTGGCATCGACGGTCGGAATGGGAAGGGTTGATAAGAACGGCCCCAAACTGTTGAGGTCGTGCCGGTGGATGCCACTGCTGACCGGATGGTGTCCGATACACCATTCGGTATTTTTGAGGAGCTCCACTCCCGCTGCCCGGTGGAGCGCTGCGCTTCCGCTGCTCAGCCGCAAATTACCGCTGAGCATCCTCTTGCAGAATCGCGGCATTGACGAGGTCATTGAAGGTGTCGCGATTACATTGCGCGAGATGAGTCTGCATCTCGGGATTTAAACCCCAATAGAACTGCTCGCGCTTCCTCTCCTCCGTGGAGATGTAGCCCGACGCGTACTGCGCAAGATGGTTGAAGACACGGGAGTAGTCATGGGCACTCCTCCCGCCATGCTTAAGTTCCAAGAACTCTTGGAACTTCCTCTTCATCATCCCGGGAGGTATGTGATAGGCACGGAACGCCTCCCGGAACTCTTGCCATTCCACGGCATGGCCAGCAGGTAGTGAGGCAAGATAATTTGCCCACCACGCACCAGTGGCATCGTGAAGCTGCTGCGCCGCGAAGAGAGTCTTCTTCCGCTCCGTACATTGGAGCAGCCCGAACTTGGACTCGATCGTCCGCAGCCAGTTGTCGGCCTCCAGTGGTTATGCCGCTTTGGTGAACACCGGAGGATGCGTACTCATGAAATCCGAGTACGTAGTGATGTGGGGCTCACGAGGCCCCCTTTCTTGACGCGTCCCCGCCTGGGACGTATTATGCACAATCGTGCGGAGCAGGTCGGTCTGCTCCTCACGAGAGCCAACCAACGCCGAGATCACATCCGCTAGCGTAAGCGGAGACGGCGGTGGCGGTTGTTGCTGCAAGGTGTTGTCGTAGGCAGGTGGCTGGGAGTCATCAACCGCTTGATGACTCGAGCCCCTGACCTCCTGCGTGGTCCGGGTACGAACCATCTGCAACCATAACGACAAGAACATCAGCTAAACAGCATTCTCCATGCAGTTCAGAATTTAGTAGTAAAGCATAATGACGGTAAACATGCGATACATCTCGTATATGGATAATGTAATACTTTGCACAAGCTACACCATTACTAGACCAAACGAAATCAAAATTGATGGACTTCCTCTTTGGAATTTCATCTCAACTAAATTTGGTCACAACGAGACGTTAATATCGCTTTGTCATCACGTATACTACCCTTTATCTTCAATACGACACAAACGTGGTCTCTAGTAAAAGGAACTTGAATAGGTAATATACTCAAATTCTTCACTAGTTTAAGATAACAACTCATGAGTATGTCCTACCCCATTGGAAGTAATAAACCCCAATAGGTACAACAATCTCTCAAATGAGTTCAACTGTTCATTCCTCTGCCCAGAATGACCAGTTTCAACTTATCCCAGGTTTTGACCTGGTACTTGGCATTTTCATAACTCAAGTTGAATACTAAAGTTAAAGTTAACTTCATCATCTTTCCAACGAGTATTTAATTTACCCCATATAAGCTCTGAGTAGAAAGTTATGATAATTCAAAGTTAACAGAATTTCTGGAATAATTTCAACAGCACCTTCTTTGAAAGTTGCTGTTTTCAACTCAAAATTCCACTGAATTCCGTACTGCAACTGCAAAAACTTTGATTACAAATATGTAACACATCTCCTAACCTTTCCAAAAATGTATCCTATGACTATTTTTTATTTTTCTACTGGAAGTTCTGATTGAAAAACAGAATACTCCAGAGAGAGTTTGGAATCTGTCCTGGTTCTGGATAGTTTACACTCCTCTGGAATTTCAACCAGTTTGATGTGTGATTATGTTCTGGGAGTCCACAACAAAGTTGTATAACACTTCCTCATCTTTCAAGAACTATATCACACACCTACATTGGCAAAATAATATGTGAGTTATGCTAAGTCTAAACCTAGGAAACTTGCTGCCAGAAACAGAGCACTCTGTTTTTCAAGCCCCTTGGGCTGAGCTATTCAAAATTTGAATTTATCTTCAAACCAGAGTCCTAAGAACTAAGATTGGTTACATTAGTTCCTTTCAAAAATTGTTTTTAATTCAATAATGATTATTACATGTCGGTGCTACGTTCCTCACAAAATGGAAAATTCTAACCGGATTATACCGGCATATACGACTCAACTGTGGCACTAACACAATCTACGCAAACGTGTACTACACGGGATACGTACATGGTTAGAACCTGCATAAAAACACTCAATAATGATTCACTCAAATGTTTTTTGTCATTTCAGGCAGGTCCATATTTGAAAGTAAATACATACGCCCGTATCGTTGCCATACGGCCGTCCTTGAGTGAAGCCACGTCTCAAGGTACATGGTCAGGTTATTCACCACCCGACGGAGGGCTCCACACCTTTGCAATTAAGCACACCGGTGGACCAGCATTCCCGTATGCCCCATAGAACATAAAAGTCCTAGAGTACATACTTCGTGTTACAAACCACATGATGGAGTCTCCTCCTCTTGCCCCTGGGTTTGCGCACTGGAGGCTAGTGGCGTTCATATATCTCTAAAACATGAAGAGTCTTAGAGAACATATTCACTTTCCGTCCGTTGCCGAATGGAACATCTCATGCCACATTCCTCGCATGAGTGAGCTAACCGAAATTGATCCGCTTTTGGTGGCGTTCCTTACATGTTTACCTGAGTGTAGGTGCGTCGTTACGTAATCAAAATTCAGAATTATAACAAGTAGGTTAGTCATGCCACTTTAAGTAACTATACTAATATAGTCCTTATTTGGGCATACTAGCGATTCCTCACGGTAATCCTAAGTTTTTCCCATAATACTGTCCTTATTTAGTGTGCTATCCCTAAGCAGCTTTGATGCCAGCCTGTGACGGACCAAAATCCGTACATTCCAGGATCACAGACGGTGATGCCGCAAGATGTGACATCCGACAGCACACACGATAAGGAAACATAGTATTACATTGAAACATGCTGAACTTGTACAAAAGTAGTACAAACTTTCAATTTACATCTTATATATAGTTACTGCAGCGGAAAGTATTTATACAACTCACGCCTACTCCTAACTAGTAAAAGTTGGTTCTCCAGCCCTACGGACAACCCACACTAGCCACACACAGCTTCACCGCTGCGTGCACGGCTCCCACACAGCCGTAGTCCCTGACGGAGGGTAGCACTCGCCGGTGGACTCATACTCTGAGTCCGTGGGGTACTCCTCACCTGCAAACACTCATAGCAGAAACTATGAGTACGATGACTCAGCAAGTCTTAACCGACTCTCCTACACAAGAAACTCTACATGCAGGTCATAACAAAGGTAGGATGGCAGTTTGCAGCAAAGGTCACGCCTACAAGTTCATCCTTAATCCATCTTTTAGCCACAAGTTAACGGTTCACAAATCTGAAATTTAGTGAGGAATATTTGGTGGCACACATGTAACAATACAAGTTATTCATATCAGCAGTATTGTGTCACAACATTCCATATTTTTACCTACGTCACGACACAGTGAAGAAGCGGTACTCATAACCGCGAGGGGCGGCAAATCGACTGGTTATACACCTGCAGGGATACCCGAATAGCACGTCACATACGCCCATCCGCGGAGCTGCACAGCACGCTCACTCGATGCCGTACGGAACAACCTTTCACCAAACAGACCAAACATCGAACCGATCGCACCGAAACGGACAGGAGGTTCCCTACACAGAGCATCTATCTATGCCCATTAGCGGATTTCCACCTTGCTTCCCTCAACCTACATCTATAAATCGGTGCGTTATGTATCGACGCCCAGAGGTATAGGTTACATCAGTTTATCGGACCCCATATATTTGATATGCCTTCGGTACATTCAAACTTGTTCAGCAGGGCCGCACACGGATCGGTCCTCAATCGACACGGGCAGGGCTACGCACACAAGACTTCCTCTTGCTGCGTCCTAGCCCCTGCCTAGTCTCATTTTCTTACTAAAGTGATCTCACATCTCGAACCAATCCCATATGTGGCGCATCCTATACTCACGAGTAGATTCTAACTACTCGACTTGTACTGAAGTCTATAAACATTAAGCAAATCATGTTCTACTCGAGGACTTAGACACTACCCCCACTCTCTTTAGAATATCTGGTTATGCAATTAGAGTTTCATCCATCCTAAATTTAATGCATATACATACCTCAAACTAAGTGAGTATAAAGCAAAACTTGATAAAACTTGTTAAATGCAAACTGGGGATTGCCTTGTTGCTGCTGGTCAGGGGTTATATGTCCATCCGGAGTTATGAAGTCCAAGATCTCCTGAGTCTCCTCGCCTTCAACGACTACACGTAGTCAAATAACGATATGTGTCAAATTAAATGCAAGTGTGATGAATTTAGCATATAAATACCATACTCTAGCTAGACAACCCTTTTGGCTCTGAAATTTTTATTGTGTCTTGTTGATAACCTAACCAGAAACTTGGCCAAATTTCATTTTAAGCAAAGATCATTTGCGCCCTGCACAATTAAATAGTTAGATGGCCTTTACTAGAGCTCCTAAGTATTTCCATTGATTTTCATGGATAAAACCATTCATTTATGGAAACTAGAGTTTGAGATGGTTCTAATGGAGTTGGTTTCATGTAATTTGGACGATCCTAGAGGAAGTTATGCCCTAATCAAGATTTGAGAAAGTTCTGAAAAATGTTTCTGTCCATTTTTCTATTTTCTCAGGGCAGTTAACTTAATCACACCATTAGGTGGACTTAGTGAACCTGGATGGATCTGAAATTTTTCATGTGACACAAGGATATTCAAATGAACATCCTGGCCAAATTTCAGAATTTTCAATAAAGGGAATCTCCAGATAAAATTCCCAATAATTTAAATTTTAGGGAATTAATTCTGGAAAACTAAAGACTTTCAAAGGATGAAACCAGTTTTTGGTAAAGTACTCGGATAGCTGAATCCAACAAAATTTGGTTCACTAAATTCGGGTACTTCTACCCATAGTTATGGCCTTCCAAAGTTTGGGAAAATTTTGGAAAATCAAATCAAAATTCAGAGGGTTTAAACCGGGCTGGTGGGCCCCAGGGCTACGTGTCAACTTGTCAACGAAGCCACACGTTAGTCCACTAATTTCCCGCATAGCCGCACGAAATCTCGGCGCCACAGCTGATCCCGGGCCCGATTTTCTATCACTGTGGCAAGTGAAATCTTGGGCTTTTATACCACACACCAGCGCAGACGCTGCAGATGATCCCGCCCTCATGGTCCTTCGCTGTGTGGGGGCTGGACATCCTGGGACAATTCCCCAGATATGTCGGAGGGTACCGTTACCTCGACGTTGCCGTAGACAAGTGCACCAAGTGGCCGGAAGCTACCCCTGTAGTAACTATCAACAAGCAGTCAACAGTCAAGTTCATCAAGTCGATCATCTGCCAGTTCGGGGTCCCAAACAGAATCATCACCGACAACGGGACCCAGTTCACCAGTGTAGTATTTCAAGACTGCTGAGAACACCTCGGCATCCAAGTTTGATATGCTTCTATTGCTCACCCTGAGAGTAACGGTCAAGCCGAAAGAGCAAACGCAGAGACACTTGTAAAATCCCCAAAAAGTGGTAGCAAGAAATTCAGCACAATCTACTTAGGAAAAATGAGGGAAATTAAAACTTTGAATTATAACGGTGTGAGTTTAAATTAAGGATTCAAAGTTCCTAAAAACTTCCAAACAGGGAGATCTGAATTCATAACTTGGATATTCATATGTCAAATATTGAACCTCCCAAATTTTAGTTCATTTGGAGGTGTTCTACTATTTGTTTGGGATTAAAAGAGAAAGCCCTTGAATCTGAATTTAAATTTCAGTTTTAAAGCCCAACTTCCTCAATTTGCAAATTTGGTTCCACAAATGTGTTCTCCACATTTGAATAGCAGCCATGCCAAAATTCAGAATTATTTGAGTTGGTTTGCTTTTTTTTGGAATAATGCAAAGGGAAGATTCAAATTCAAAGAGCCAAATACATTTCAAATTCCACACTAGAATTAAGTCCATTTGAATTGCAAAAATTCAAAACATTACTTGGTGTGGAAGTATGGCTTTCAATTGTAAGTAGCTGTGGGAAAATATCAGTGGGAAATGGAGTAAAAAATGAGAGGGTGGAGCCCACTGGTCAGCCACACAAATAGCCAACCGACCCTGTTTTGCCTTCGGTCAAGCAGCAAGGGAGCGCTAGCGCCGGCTGTAACCCACTCCCGAGGACTCCACCGCGCCACCTCCTGTTTGCTCGGCCGCTTGATCATCTCCACACGCCACAGCTGCAGCACCGAAGTTCTCTTTTGCCTCTCTCGCTCGTTCACAGCTCTCTCCGCTCTCTCCAGCGAAGAACTGTCACCGGCGCCGCGCTATGTGTTCGGTTTGCCCACAACCGGCCGAATTGCGGTTGCTCGAGCTCCCAACGCAAGAAAGCAGCACCACGACGTACTCTATCGGCCTACCACATCCACACCACGGTTGCTTGCTCGTAGTAGCCGTAAACGGACGATCGCTGCTGAGTGCCGAAGTGAACCGGCGGAGCACCGTTCGGCATCACCGCCGCCAGCATGCTACGACCTTCATCATCTCCTGTTCCCTATATGAAAAAGGTGTGCATGACAGCATAGATGGTGTAGCCGAAAACCGTTCTTCATTTGGTTCCGTCGGTAGCTAGAATTTTGGGTTTTACTAAACCCTAGTTTGTAGCGATGACCCTCGGTCTATGACCAAATTCATCACGCAGGAGTAGCTAGAGCTCATTCTGGTCTAGGAGAATCTTTGCTAGATTGCTACGGTCCTTCTCGCTCAAATGACGCTCGAAGCCATCAAGGACCAGAGGGGTTCTTCGAGTATTTGTTGCCGCCATTGTTTTGCGCGCTCGGGTCGCCGGTGAGGTCCCATCTCCGGTGGTTTTCATGGAGAGCGGGCTGTAGGTTGAGGTTGTCCATGCCTCACTGGTGCTTTTGGAGCAAACCTCAGCCCTAATAACCCATTGCTGAGTGAGAACGAGGTCGCCGAAGTGGAGTTCAACATGGCCTCCGGTGCGAGCACTATTCCGGCCGTTGTCATCCTTCCTCGACCCCACCATCGTGTTCAGCACGGTGTAAAACTCACAGGCAGCAAGTTTGGTGAAGTTTGGACCACGGTAACCCCGTCCCAGCGAGCCTCGCCGGAGTGCGCCGCCGCGGGAAGCACGGGCAGTGCGAGGTAGACGAAGGATGGCCGGGTCCCACCGGTCAGCCTCTGTCTCCGCGCGGGGATCGGCGTGTGGCACCGGATCGGGTGCGTCAGCGCGGAAAATAACCCTGTGACCTCGGTGTTGCCACCATCTGAGTGGATAGCGCCACGGGTGGGACCCACAATAAGTTTAAACATTTCCTCATTTTTAAGATTTAGTGCAAACTTCAAATGACCATAACTTGCTGTAGGAATGTCCAAAATATGTGAAACAAATTTTGTTGGATTCCTCTCAGTCATTAATTTGCAGAAATGCAAGGATTTTGATCTGAATATCTATGAAATTTTCTCTAAAATTCATCAAAATTAAATGTTTGGGAATTAATTCCAGAAGATCCGTGCTATGGAACTTCCTCAAATTTGGCCAGAAGATCCTTCATAATATTGGTGATCTACTGTAAAAATTTGAACTTCATTGGAGTTTATTTGCTGGGCTAAATTGTCCTCCCAAGTTCAGCCTACATTTGGAAATTCAAATTCTAAACAGAAACTTTTCAGCATTTCATATCCACTTCAAAAATTCATATCTCCCTGTAGTAGCTCGAAAAATTGTGAAAAAATTTTTGTTAGAACCCTAGAGACCTTCTCTAATTAGATCTTCCACTGTTAGCCATGTCAAAACTTCAGATTTGGGCTCAAAATTCAGAGAAGCCTTGTACTTGTGGGAATTTTGGAGACCACAAGGTTCAATGAAATTTCTCCAAATTTTGCTCAGATCATCCTTAGGGAGTCTAGTATCCACGGGAAAAATCCCAAAGCCAATTAAGGAACCTAAAATAGCAGTAGCTATGAATAGAAGTGTAATTCTTATACTTCACTAGCACTTATACATGTATTTTGCTACATTTCATATAGTGACCAAAGTTGAGGACACACCGGAGCCGTTGGACATCCTCCCACCCGACGCTAAATTTCCTTTTGACTCGCAACCAGGCAAGCCCCGGTTTGCATTTAATTACCTTTTGCAAAGTTTTTTATTTGTATCACTTATGTCTAGGGTGAAATGCTTGCATTAGAGTTAAGGTGATTGAAACCCCACTTGCATAACTTTAAATCCTATGGAGGGTTGGGTATTTACAAACTCGATGAGTAGAGAATGCCATGCTAATGATCTTAGGATCTCGGTAGAAGTCGAGTGGTTGGAATCTACTCACGAGATAGGTATTTATTCACACAGTATGGAAAGAGGTAGAGAATGGCTTAAGATTGTGAAACTGAGACCCAGCAGGGGGGATAGGATGCAGTGAGTGGAGATCTCATGTGCGTAGCCCTGTTGGTGTCGATTGAGGACTGAGCCGTGTGCGGCCCTGCTGAACAAGTTTGAACAGTACCGGATGCATAATGGCATATGTGAACCAGGAAACCGATGTAATTGGTTAACCTGGGTGCCGAGGCTTACCCAACCGTTTTATAGGAGTGGGTTGAGGGTAGCAAGGTGTAAATATGCCGGTGGGCATAGACACGCTCCAAGCGGGGACCTCCTGCCCGTTACGGATGGACCGGTTCGACATTTGGGTTGCCTTTGAAAGGTTGCTGCATAAAACAGAGTAGGAAGGTGTGAAGCACCACACTTCTGAAAGTGGGTGTATGTGACGTGTTATCCGGATGTCTCCTGATTGCAATCACCATCCCTCGCGGTTATTTGGGTACCGCTTGTTCAATGCGCTGTGACGTAGTAAGAAGTGAAAGAAGCCAAATGAATACGCTTCATTGAACTATTAATGTCTTGAAACCCTGTATGTTGTAGTTGTAGAGCTAATTAAGTTTATCTTCCACTTTGGGCATCACCACATCGGAGGAAAGTGTTTCTTGTTTGATTGTGGACATCCAATGTGAGGGCTGCATAAGGCTTATTAAACTGCTGCTATAAAACTAAAAGTAAGGATTAACATATATGCGTGTCTTTATTGCAATATCTTTATCCCATATTACTAATCCCTGCATGTAGAGTTCCATGACTAGGGTGTTGGTTAAGCCTTGCTGAGCCATCGTGCTCACGGTTGCAATATTTGAGCTGTGTGCAGGTGAGAGTTATGAGGAAGGGTCCGAGGACGAGGCGATGCCCCCGTCGGGGTACACGACCGAGCTGGAGCCCTGCATGCCGCCGTGATCTCCGGTTGTATGTTGCTAGTGTGTAGCATCCCCGGGCTGGACTGCTGCACTTTTGCTTAGTTAGGATGAGAGAATAGTTATAAATAAGACTTCCGTTGTACATTACTTTTTTAAAAGACTTCCACTGTGTTTTTATGTAAAATAAAAGTTTGTATGTTGTTCATATTCTTTCCTTGTGTGCTGTTGGATGGCGCATCACACGGCACCACCCTTTGCGATCCCGGAGTGGGTGAACCACAGGGTGGTCCTCACAGTCATGGTATCAGAGCCGCAATGGGAATAGCACACTCGAAAAGAGCCTATTTTGAAAACTTAGAAGTAGTCGAGTGAGGACTAGTCATTATGCTCACATAAGGTCTATTATAGTAGTAGTTACTAAGGTGGAAATGCTAACATACTTGTTATTAATTTGTAACGACGCTCCGACATCAGGTAAGAGGTAAGGTACGCCACGGCAGGAGTATCAATTGCGGTAAGCTCGCCATACGAGCAATAGTATGGAATGGTTTACCGTGGCTTGGCACAGTAGTAAATATGAGTCTCTGAATCTTCCCATGGTTCTGAGAGCATATGAAAACGCTGATCTCCAGCGTGCTTTAGGCAAAAGTGAGAATACCCCATCGTGTGGTAAGCAACACGATAGTATGCAACTCTTGAACGTTCAATGTTCAAAGGGCCATACGCAACGCTCACCATCGGCGTGCCTCAACGGTCATGAGGCAGTAGGTAGTATCCGTTGGTCTGATAAAATTACCAACCGTGACGACCTGTTCGCGCTCTACTCGTGTTCCACGTCGTGTGGTATGAAAACACGACCATGTACCTTGAGACGTGGCTTGACTCAAGGACGATCCGTATGGCAATGATACGGACCGTATATTTTTATGATAAGGACCTGCCTGAAATGTCAAAAACCTTTGTGTGCACCATTATTGTGTGGTCTTTTGCAGGTACATTAACCATGTTAGTGCATGACATTTAGAAATCGTTTGTGAGTGACGCCTTTAGTTCCACCATTTGACACGTTTATGCCAGAATACCGGCTTAGGATTTTTCTTTGGTGAGGAAATGTAGTACCGAGATGAGTATTAGTTGCATAAAAAGGATATTTTCAAAGAAAAGAGTCAAAATGAAGTTTACAATTCCATGTAGGGGTTAGTGAACTTCCATATTAAACTAAGAGTCAATTGGGAGTATAGTTTTAATTTCAAAGACTTAGGAACAACCTCCCCTGTTTTCGGCAGAAATTTTGCTGAACTTAAACAGGGCATAACGTAGGATTGGTTGAACCAATGGAGGTGTGTGATACTATTCTGGAAAGTTTTGAAGTCCTCTACAACTTTTCTGTAGAACTCCAGAACAAAATCTCCCTCCAAATGGATGAAAATCTCAGATGAGTATGCACTGTCCAGAAACAGGGCAGCCCAAAATGCTCGCTGGAATTTTTTGTATTTCGATCACAAATTCTTGTATAAAAAATTCTAAGGGTCAAGTAAGACACCGTTGGAAAGTGTAGGAAATTTGCTACAACTTTGTAGTTCAGGGTTTTCCTATATTGAGGGCAAAAATAGTTGGAATTTTGTGAACAAAAAGCCACTTGCAAAAGAGGTGCTGTCAAAATTCCTGAGAAAATTTGGTCAACTTGTAGAAATCATAACTCATAAACTAGAAAGGCTATGGAGGCAAATAAATACAATCTGGATTCCTTTTTGAGTCTACTACAACTTTGTTGTGGAATTCTAGTCCATATTTTGCCTACAAGGTGGCAAAAACAGTTAAATTCTTCCAACTGGTCTGCTGGACCAGAAACTGGACAGAGAACACCATGATGAAGTTTTTCAACCAAAACATTTAGTTTCACAGTTCGATATCCAGCGGCTGATGTAAAACAGCGAGTTGGAGTCGAAAATTTTATGCATTCAACATATCACTTCGAGTGAGGACATGTTTGGGTCCAGTACAATAGCGAGGAATTACGCATGCTAACGCACTTAACATCCCGTGGCGACCCACGATGGTCGAAATGAACTTTTAATCCATAAAGTTCATTACTTTAGAACTCGATTGCAGTGACATGGTCCAGGGATGTATATGTTGTATAAAGTTTATACTTTATCCATATGTGTGATTGTTATGCATATAAATTGTTCATTCTCACATTAGTATTGTATAGACTGGATGAAGTAACCAAACATGTGCTGATGGTTTGAATGGTATGAATGCAGAATGGTGTGTACACGGCCTACGCAAGAGGAGGGAGGTCCAAGTCAGGTGCGTCGTGATGAGTCTCCACCTCCGGAGCAAACCACGACGCAGCAGCAACCACCTCCTCCACCACCAGAACTTCCAAGAAGTCTTGCGGGGGTTCTCGCCGTAGTACTCGGCTCGCGCGACGAGCAAACCGAGTTGCTGCGGATGCTGGTGCAGCAAAATGCGTCCCATCCAGGAGAACGCCAAGACAATGGGCAATGCCAGCCCCAACAGAGTTCATATTCGGACTTCCTGGGACCCATCCACCGGTCTTTACGGAGGCCGAAGAGCCTTTAGAGGCAGAAAGCTTCATCCGCACTCTTGAGGCGAAGTTCGGTTTACTACGGTGCACCGAACACCAGAAGACACTATACGCAGTGCAACAGCTTCAAGGGAAAGCCGGTACATGGTGGGCGAACTACATCGCCTCATTACCGGGTGCCATGCCGTCACATGGACGAAGTTCCGGGAGGCGTTCCGCGCCTATCATATACCTCTCGGAGTTATGTAGAGGAAGCTCCAGGAGTTTCTGGAGCTAAAACAAGGCGAGAGGAGTGTTCATGAGTACTCCAGAGCATTCAACTGGCTGGCGCGATATGCGACAGAATTTGCGGGAACGGAAGAGCAGAAGCGAAAGATGTTCTTCCGGCCCTGAATTCCAAAATGAAGGTCCATCTCGCCCAATGCAACTGCGGCAGATTCAACGATCTTATCAATGCCGTGATTTTACAAGAAAATGCTCAGCGCGAGCGCGGTTCTAATAAGAGGAAACGCAGCGCGATGGCAAGCAGCAGTTGTGGGGCACCACAAAAATACCATGTGGTGTATCGCTCACCATCCGGTCAGAGATGGCAGCCACCGGCGTGACCGCCTCAGTTTCGCGGTCGACAATTTAATGCGCCAAGTTTCCGACCATCGTATCCACCACACAAAACAGCAGCAGCAGAGGATGGTTCCGCGTGCACCTCCACTTCAACAGCATGCACCGGGATTCCAACCTCAATTCGGAGGGACCTCGACACCCTACACGTGCTTGACGTGTGGCCGTGTCGGGCATATTGCTAAGGATTGCCCCGAGCAGCGACAGGGCAGGGGTGTAGCACCATATCAGGTTGCAAATCAGCCCCACAACCAGACCAAGAAACCAGCACCAAAACCCGGCAAGTCCACCACTTAGCCATCGAAGACGTGCCGGAAGGCGAACCCGTCCTCACGGGTATGTTTTCTTATTTAGATCATCCCGTAGTCATACTTTTTGACTCCGGTGCCACCCATAATTTCATAAGTCAATCTTATGTTATTAAATATCAATTGCCTATCATTCCCACAAATAGTTCATACTTCATTTGCTCCCCGGGTGGGAAAATAACAGCTGATAGGATGGTCTATAGAGCACCATTACAATTGGGTGGGAATCTATACCCGACTTATCTAATCATGTTAGAAAGTTAAAAGCTTGATGTCATTTTAGGAATGTCATGGCTACATCGCCATGGTGTTGTTCTTGACATCATTCCACGTGTGGTTCGTTTAAACTCTCCACTTCATGAACCACATGTTCTTATTCTTGACCGTTCGGTTCAAGAAGTCCCAGCCACATATAACATGGAAGCCACAAAACTTGAGGATATTCGTGTGGTACGTGAATATCCGGACGTATTTCTAGATGATCTTCCGGGCATGCCACCCGAAAGGGATGTTGAGTTCAAGATCAAACTTGTACCCGGGATGACACCAATATCACGGAGACCGTACAAGATGGCTCCGAATGAGCTAGCTGAACTGAAGGAGCAGCTCAATGATTTAATGAAGAAGGGTTTCATTCGACCGAGTTCCTCGCCATGGGGATGCTCGGCGCTGTTTATGAAGAAGAAGGATGAAACCTTGAGGTTGTGTGTGGACTACCGACCTCTCAATACCGTCATCATCAAGAATAAATATCCACTGCCCCGCATCGATATCTTATTCGATCAACTTGTAGGTGCGAGTGTATTTTCTAAGATGGATCTTCGCTCCGGATATCATCAAATACAGATCCGAGCGGAGGATATTCCGAAGACGGCCTTCTCGACGAGATATGGGCTTTATGAATACCTCGTCATGTCTTTTGGTCTCACCAACGCCCTGGCATATTTCATGTATCTCATGAACTCAGTGTTTATGCCGGAGTTGGACAAGTTCGTTGTGGTGTTTATTGATGACATCTTGGTTTATTCGAAGTCTGAAGAAGAACACGCCGAACACCTGCATATCATGCTTCAATGATTGCGAGACCATAAACTTTATGCCAAGTTCAGCAAGTGCGAGTTTTGGATCAGCCAAGTGTCATTTCTTGGTCATATTATTTCTGCGGAAGGCATTGCAGTTGATGCAAGCAAGATTGAGAAAGTGCTTTAATGGTTTAGCGGGATATTATCGGAGATCCATCCCAAGCTTCTCCAAGCTTGCTAAACTGATGACTGAATTGTTAAAGCAGGGGATCAAATATGTTTGGAGCTCAGCATGTGAAGGAGTTTCCAAGCATTGGTGAAGCATCTTGCAACAGCCCCGGTGTTAGCTCAACCGGATACGACCAAGCCCTTCGACGTAGATTGTGATGCGTCCGGTATCGGGCCTGGCTGTGTACTGATGCAAGGAGGAAGAGTGGTCACCTATGGCTCACTCAACTTCGTAACCACGAGCAGCACTATCCGACTCATGATCTGGAGCTCGCTGCTGTGGTGTTGGCATTGAAAATGTGGAGACACTATGTGACGCCCTCAATTCTGTGGAAAACCACGGAACCGAAAACTAATGCATATGTGTGCCCAGGATGTTCATCACACATACACATTCATTCCACAAACTGAATTCAGATTATATATTACCACGAATAACAGAGTTTATTACAGCACTTCATGAGTCTTGGACTCATGCTCACAGCGGAAGTCCTTATTTCTACGCAGCGGAATTCTTATTTAAATGCGGAAGCAAAAACTAATGCGGAAGCAAAACTAAGCAGAAGTGGCTCCGTCTCTATTCCCTCCACATGCAAGGTTGAGAACAGATCACACGCCATAATGCTCTACTCGGTCTTCATAGTAGTCTTCTCTTGCTGTTGATGGAGAAATAATAATGCAAGTTTGAGCACAATGATGTACTCAGCAAGTGCGGGAAAACACATGATATGCAGCTCATAAACAAGGTAGGTATAAAAGGCTTATTTGCAGAAAAGCAAATTTATAAAACCATTGATAAAACAGCAACTTAACTTTAGATGAATGTAGTCTCAGCATGTGTTAAATTACCATCATACCTCCATCACTTCCCGTGTTCCATCCGAACATTAACCAATCCTTTACTCATACTCACGAATACCTCCTCGTATTCGCTACCATCTCACCTCATAAAACAACCTTGTCTCGCACTGAGACCAAGCTCATGTCATGACCCAACAGTCATGCAACCATCTCATCATCCAGTCTTAACAGTTCCAAACCAATAACCATAACCGAGAACCTTCCCAACAACCATTCCAATAACCATCCCAATAATCATCCCAACTAATCATGGCAGTTTAGCCAGGTGCTCATGACCGTAAGCTCGGCTATCATGATAGTTTTAGACTCTGCAGAGTTTGCACCTCTTTACCCACAAGTTTGTGATTTTGTCACCCGTCGGCGACTGCAGAACCTCCATTATACCAGTACACATCCGTTGGTGTATGGTCAAGAGATCACAAAATAGCCTTTACAAAGGGGTTACTAGATTTATGGACTCACTAAGGTTTCACCGGCAGGCTAGAATCTCCAATTCTCCCACCCACGGGCCCCCTCTTGTGCCATGCAGTTCCCAGGGCAGTCCTCACTCGACTCCCATTCCCCGCGCCTTCCACAGTCCATAACACTCTAGCAACTTACCTAATTACTCAGCTAAGCCGCACCCATACTTGGCCTTGTGGTGGCACTGTTATCCTGGCATGTGCATGCATGAACCGGTCCTTAGATCTATGGCAAGCAAAACCACCATCTCATGCTACCTCATTCACAAACCCAGTCTTGCCTAGATCTCCCTCCGATCCATGTTCATTATTAACATCAGTTTCCCCTTATTATTATTAGTGCAGTTAGCTAGACACATCTATCTCGCTTCCCAATCCCATGGACTCAGCGAAGCATAAAGCAAAAACCATACCCAACTCATAAAACTCCCCAGGTGACAAGGGTGGTTTAACCAAAACTAGTAAACTCCTATAAAAGGGTTTCCCATCATGTTTGACTCAACACACACACCTTTTCGCAAAACAAAATAGTTTTACCCAAAACATAGGATCAACATGGTCAAGGAGCACTTGCCTTGTTCTTGCGGTTCCGGTTGTTCTTGATTCTCAAAACCTTGTTGCTGTAGCTCGTCGTAGACAGCTTCCTGAACCTGTCCTGCTATTGTAGGATTCACGTGCATACAAGATTCACAGCAATCAATATCATGCACAAAACCCTAAACTAGATGCGATGATGCACATGCATGCTATCCTATGATTAGATTGATTTGTACGTGTTCTTGCATGGCTTCAGAGGTATTCAGATCAAAGATGAACGTGACGATGATCTTGTCTTTAGATCAAACTGATCATCGAGTGATCTGTCCACGAAAAGGCTTCTGTTCGAAAGGAATTGAAGAACAGATGCAAAGAGATGAACAACATGATGTCGTAAGGTGGTATTGAAGTCCTACCTCACGTTCTTCTTGTCTTCGAGGTCCTCCTCAGATCACTCAGTTCTTCTCCGATGATCTCCCTTGTTGCGCTTCGGCGATGTTTTGCTCGGCGAGTTTGGGCTAGAGCTCTAAGTCGTCGGCTCAGGAGTTGAAAGAGAAGTTCGTGGTTTCGGCCAGAGGTTTTGGGTTCTATTTATAATCGGGAAGAGAAGAGTCCTAATCTGATTTGATCCCGAATAAGAGTCTTATTCAGATCTTGTTGGATCCTGACGTCTTATCTTTGGTAACATTGTGGAGTTTGGATTGGTTTTCGTTGCGTACTGGTATCTTTACGCGTAAAAACTGCTCCAGACTCGTTACCTCCGTGATGATGAGCTCCGGAAGCTCCACATGTCCTCCGGGCCTGGTATCTCTTCATCCGCAGAGACGAGCTCCGGTCGTGCCGCGTGTCAATCGATCGAGACCTCCCTCTTCTTCGGAGGTGAGCTCCGCGCACGCCACGTGTGAGTGTCGGTCTTTCCGCCTTTCCTTCCCTCAGGGACATGCCCCGAGGTCGACACGTGTTCAGCAGCGACGGACCTCCGGAGATAAGCTCCGGTGGCGACACGTGTTCTATGAAAAATGCCTTTGCTTCTTCCGCAGAGGCTATCTCCGCGGGCAGTACGTGTCCCACAGGGTCGGACCTCTTTCCAATTGCGGAGGTGAGCCCCGAGCCTGCCACGTATCCAGTTTAGCATTGGACCTTTCCAATCTCTTCGGGGATGAGTTCCGAACACACCACGTGGTCTGTTGGTCGTGAAAGTTGCCTTCGGTGCTCTCAGAAAGCTTTACTAGCTATCCTTTTGATACTTGTTTCTGTTCCCTCTTTTCTAAAAATGTTCTTCTTCTTCATAAATATGAACATATGCTGACACCCGAGATGAGGGTGTCACAAATCTACCCCCATTAAATTGAATCTCGCCCTCAAGATTCGTTAGTAGAAAATAGATAGGGGAATTCAGCCTTAATATCCTCTTCACGCTCCCATGTGGCTTCAGCTTCAGTGTGATGGCTCCATTGTACCTTGCACCATCGAATCACTTTGTTTCGGGTGACCCTTTCCTTTACGTCCAAGATTCGGACAGGGTGTTCTGCGTAGGTCAGGTCTTCTTGAAGTTCAAGTTCTCCCATTGACACTTGTTCCTCTGGTACTCTCAAGCACTTCTTGAGCTGGGATACATGAAACACGTCATGTACGTCGCAGAGGTGGTTTGGGAGCTCTAGTTGATAGGCTACTTCTCCTCGCTTGTCCAAAATCTTAAATGGTCCGATGTAGCGAGGCGCTAGTTCGCCTTTGACGTTAAAACGTCGTTGGCCTCGGATAGGCAATACCTTAAGGTATACGAAGTCTCCAACTTCAAAGGTCAACTTTCTACGCCTATTGTCCGCATAGCCTTTCTGTCGTGACTGAGCAGCCTTTAAGTTCTCCCGTATCGTTTGGACTTGCTTTTCAGCCTCTTGTAGTACTTCGGGTCCAAACACCTGGTTCTCTCCAGTCTCGTTCCAGAACAGTGGCGTTCTACACCGTCTTCCATATAAGGCTTCAAAAGGCAATATCTTCAAGCTAGCTTGATAGTTGTTGTTATAGGAGAACTCGGCATACGGTAAACTCCTATCCCAACTACGCCCACGTTTCAAGGCGCAAGCTCTCAACATGTCTTCCAAAATTTGGTTCGTCCTTTCGGTTTGTCCATCTGTTTGTGGGTGATAGACAGAGCTAAAATCCAGTCGTGTACCCATGGCTTTCTGCAGCTTCCTCCAGAATCTAGAGGTAAACTGAGAACCTTGGTCTGAGACTATCCTCTTCGGAACTCCATGACAGCACACGATCTGCTCCATGTACAACTCTGCCAACTGTGTAACGTTGTAACTGGCCTTTACCGGAAGAAAATGGGCGGTTTTCGTCAACCGGTCCACAATGACCCAGATGGAATCGTATCCTGACTGAGTCCTTGGCAGTCCGACGATGAAGTCCATACTGATGTCTTCCCATTTCCATTCAGGTATTTTTAAAGGTTGCAATAATCCAGCGGGTTTTTGATGTTCGGCTTTTACCCGTTGGCATGTGTCGCATAGGGCAGCGTATTTGGCTATATCCCTTTTCATACCATCCCACCAATAGCAAGTTTTCAAGTCCTTGTACATTTTGGTGCTCCCCGGATGTATGGAATAGGGTGAATCATGTGCCTCCCTTAATATCATGTCGCGAAGGTGTCTTAGGTTAGGCACACAAATCCTTTTTCCTAGCCAAGCGTACCCTTTTCATCCTCTTTGAAATCCTTCTCTATCCCTTGTCGGATTCTTTCCTTGATTTCCTTGATCCCCTCGTCCGTTGCTTGTCCCTTTCTTATTTCTTGCTCCAATGAGGAGTGGATCTCCATCATTTCCATGTTATTCAAGAATCCGAGGTGTAACCGTTCGAACTCCTTACGTAGTTCGGGTGGTAGCTCCCGAACAGTGAGTTGGTGGCATGCTCCCTTTCTGCTCAATGCGTCAGCGACTACATTGGCCTTCCCGGGGTGGTAGTTGATTCCCACATCATAATCCTTTATAAGTTCTAACCATCGACGTTGCCTCAAATTCAAGTCCGTTTGTGTAAATATGTACTTGAGGCTTTTATGATCCGTATAGATCTCACATCGATGACCAAGGATATAATGTCTCCAAATCTTCAATGCATGCACCATTGCTGCTAACTCCAAATCATGTGTAGGATAGTTAAGTTCATGCTTCTTTAATTGTCGTGAGGCATAGGCTACCACTTGCCCTTCCTGCATGAGTACACATCCGAGCCCTTGTCTGGATGCGTCACAATATATGTCAAAGCTCTTGCTTACGTCTGGCAATACCAGAACTGGTGCTGTGGTTAGCCTTTTCTTGAGTTCCTCAAAACTTTCTTGGCAGGCTTGTGTCCATTGAAAGACTTTTCCCTTCATTAGCAACTCCGTCATAGGTTTTGCTATTTTAGAGAAGTCTTTAATGAAGCGCCGATAGTATCCTGCCATCCCAAGGAAACTCCGAACATCCCCCACACTCTTCGGTTGGTCCCATTTCAGAACATCTCTCACCTTTCCAGGATCAACCAATACCCCTTCCTTGGAGATGATGTGGCCTAGGAAAGATATTTCCTTAAGCCAAAATTGACACTTGTTGAGCTTGGCATACAACTGATGCTCACGCAACTTCTGCAATGTCAATCTCAGATGTTCTTCATGCTCCTCCTTACTTTTTGAATACACCATAATGTCGTCGATGAAAACCACGACGAACTTGTCCAAGTACTCCATGAAAACCTTATTCATAAGGTACATGAAGTATGTGGGTGCATTCGTCAATCCAAAAGACATAACGGTATATTCATATGAACCATACCGCGTCCGAAAGGCTGTCTTAGGTATATCGGAGGGCTTAATCTTCAGCTGGAAATATCCCGACCGAAGATCAATCTTGGAGAACACTTGGGCTCCTTTCATTTGATCGAACAGGTCCTCTATACGGGGCAGAGGGTATTTATTCTTGATTGTTACTTCGTTGAGAGACCTGTAGTCCACGCACATTCTTTGGGTTCCGTCCTTCTTGTCCACGAAAAGTACCGGGGCTCCCCATGGTGACCAACTTGGCCAGATAAAACCCTTCTCCAACTGTTCTTGAATTTGCTTCTTTAGTTCAACTAACTCGTTGACGGGCATCCTATACGGTCACTTAGCTACGGGTGCAGTTCCAGGTACCAAATCTATGGCAAACTCAATATCCCGGTCAGGTGGCATACCTGGAAGTTCTTCCGGGAACACATCCGAAAATTCCTGAACCACTGGAATGTTGTACAATGCTACTCCTTCAACATGGTTCAGATCCGCTCGTTCGGTCGCCTGCGGGGCTGACTCAAACTCGACACGGATACCGTGTTCGTTTGTCAACTGCACGCTTCTCTCAGCGCATTGGATTACTCCATTGTGCTTGCTTAACCAGTCCATTCCGAGTATGATGTCAATTCCATGGGAGTCCAAGACAATAAGGTTGGCAAGGAAATCTACCCCCCTTATTTTAAGGCTTACCTCAGGACATACTATACTAGTCCTCATTTCTCCTCCGGGAGAATTAACTAACATAGCACATTCTAGGTGGGATACGGGTAGATGATGTTTGGCAACATATTTGGATGATATGAAGGAATGCGATGCTCCGGAATCAAATAAAATGGTGGCTGGGTTGGAGTTGGCAAGGAACATACCAATTGCGACGTCCTCAGCCTGTTGTGCTTCCTCAGTAGTGACATGGTTAACGTGGCCACGAGCATAGTTCTGCGGTCCACGGTTCCCTTGGTTGTCTCCTCCGTTTGGTCGCTGGTTCTGCTTGGGCACGTTACCTTGCTGTCCAGGGCCTCTCTTCGGGCACTGGTTAGCGAAGTGGCCTACTTCCCCGCATGCAAAGCATGCCCTGTTGCCTACGGCAGCAGGTACGTTGGGGCGGGGGTTTTGAACAGGAGCACCATTGTTAGGCCGGGGCGCAGGAGGCATGGGCACACGAGGTGCCGGTGCAACGGGCCGTTGCTGTGGTGGCTGACCAGGGCGGTACGTAGGAGTGGTCGATCCATACTGCGGTGCAGGGGGCATGTATCTAGGTCGTACGTTGCTCCCTTGGGGCTGGTATGGGATCTTCCTTTTGCACTCGCGCTCGATTTCTCGGATCTTGTTTTCAACCACAATAGCCTTATCAACTAGCTTATGGAAGATTACGTAGTCATTATTGAGGAGCTGAACCTGGATCTCATTGTTCAACCCTCTCATGAACAAGTACTGCTTCCTCTGATCTGAGTTGACATCTTCGGGGGCATATCGGGACAGTTGTATGAACTTGTTGAGATACTCGTTCACACTTTTCGGCCC
Organism: Neostapfia colusana; assembly: GCA_030760725.1. Classification (NCBI taxonomy): domain Eukaryota; kingdom Viridiplantae; phylum Streptophyta; class Magnoliopsida; order Poales; family Poaceae; genus Neostapfia; species Neostapfia colusana. The sequence continues at coordinate 71,984,218 of JASWHV010000015.1, forward strand.
TTGGCGGAGACCTTCAAACTCCTGCCTCTTGATCATCATTACGCCAACAGGGATGTAGTGGGAGCAGAAACTTTCCTTGAACTCAGTCCAAGTGATTGTCTCCGGGTTGGCATGGGCGTTGCTCAAGGCATCCCACCAGTCAGCAGCTGCTCCCATCAGTTGGTGCGATGCAAAGAGAACCTTCTCTCGGTCGTTGCACTGAACAATGGCAAGCTTCTTCTCCATGGATTTCAACCAATCATCGGCCTCCATTGGATCGCTTGCTTGAGCAAAGGTGGGTGGTCGAGTCCTCATGAACTCTCCCAGCTTGTTATGAGCCGGTGGTGGTGGTGGCGGTGGTGCCGGAACGGGGTGTTGGTTGGCCTGCAACTGACCCAAAGTTTGGATCATGGTTTGCATAAGCTGGTTTTGCATGGCCATCAACCTTTCTAGGTTGTTTTCGCCAGCTTCGGGGTTAGCAGGAACTTCCTCGTGGTCATCTTCCTGGACGTTCCTTCGGCTGGCGTTTCCTCTCACCATCTGTGAGGAGGAACGAAATAGAATAGAAGGTTAGATAGGTCCTTTCAACTATATGAATCAAGGTGAGTTGGACTATATATATTAGTCCTTATGAGGATGTGATCAAGTGCCGAAGCATTTCACTCCTCTTTCTTCTTACGTGTGGATATGGACAACGTGTTTGAGACGTCCCACAACTCACACTAAGCACATATTCACAAATAATCATAACAATGGCCCACTCAACTCCTATTCAAGGATGGTTTCCTATGTCAAGGTGGTTTCAAGGCCAATCTAAGCTATTCATCCTAGGATGCTTCCTTTGGTCCGCGTAGCTTCTACTTAGGGGTGCAACTTGCTGTTAACCCGTGATTCTAATATTAATCTAAGGCTTCTATCTTAGGCGTGTAACCTACTGTCAACCCGTGGCTCTGATACCAATCTGTGACGCCCTCAATTCTGTGGAAAAACTACGGAACCGAGAACTAATGCATATGTGTGCCCAGGATGTTCATCACACATACACATTCGTTCCACAAACTGAATTCAGATTATATATTACCACGAATAACAGAGTTTATTACAGCACTTCATGAGTCTTGGACTCATGCTCACAGCGGAAGTCCTTATTTCTACGCAGCGGAATTCTTATTTAAATGCGGAAGCAAAAACTAATGCGGAAGCAAAACTAAGCAGAAGTGGCTCCGTCTCTATTCCCTCCACAGGCAAGGTTGAGAACAGATCACACGCCATAATGCTCTACTCGGTCTTCATAGTAGTCTTCTCTTGCTGTTGATGGAGAAATAATAATGCAAGTTTGAGCACAATGATGTACTCAGCAAGTGCGGGAAAACACATGATATGCAGCTCATAAACAAGGTAGGTATAAAAGGCTTATTTGCAGAAAAGAAAATTTATAAAACCATTGATAAAACAGCAACTTAACTTTAGATGAATGTAGTCTCAGCATGTGTTAAATTACCATCATACCTCCATCACTTCCCCTGTTCCATCCGAACATTAACCAATCCTTTACTCATACTCACGAATACCTCCTCGTATTCGCTACCATCTCACCTCATAAAACAACCTTGTCTCGCACTGAGACCAATCTCATGTCATGACCCAACAGTCATGCAACCATCTCATCATCCAGTCTTAACAGTTCCAAACCAATAACCATAACCGAGAACCTTCCCAACAACCATTCCAATAACCATCCCAATAATCATCCCAACTAATCATGGCAGTTTAGCCAGGTGCTCATGACCGTAAGCTAGGCTATCATGATAGTTTTAGACTCTGCAGAGTTTGCACCTCTTTACCCACAAGTTTGTGATTTCGTCACCCGTCGGCGAATGCAGAACCTCCATTATACCAGTACACATCCGTTGGTGTATGGTCAAGAGATCACAAAATAGCCTTTACAAAGGGGTTACTAGATTTATGGACTCACTAAGGTTTCACCGGCAGGCTAGAATCTCCAATTCTCCCACCCACGGGCCCCCTCTTGTGCCATGCAGTTCCCAGGGCAGTCCTCACTCGACTCCCATTCCCCGCGCCTTCCACAGCCCATAACACTCTAGCAACTTACCTAATTACTCAGCTAAGCCGCACCCATACTTGGCCTTGCGGTGGCACTGTTATCCTGGCATGTGCATGCATGAACCGGTCCTTAGATCTATGGCAAGCAAAACCACCATCTCATGCTACCTCATTCACAAACCCAGTCTTGCCTAGATCTCCCTCCGATCCATGTTCATTATTAACATCAGTTTCCCCTTATTATTATGAGTGCAGTTAGCTAGACACATCTATCTCGCTTCCCAATCCCATGGACTCAGCGAAGCATAAAGCGAAAACCATACCCAACTCATAAAACTCCCCAGGTGACAAGGGTGGTTTAACCAAAACTAGTAAACTCCTATAAAAGGGTTTCCCATCATGTTTGACTCAGCACACACACCTTTTCGCAAAACAAAATAGTTTTACCCAAAACATAGGATCAACATGGTCAAGGAGCACTTGCCTTGTTCTTGCGGTTCCGGTTGTTCTTGATTCTCAAAACCTTGTTTCTGTAGCTCGTCGTAGACAGCTTCCTGAACCTGTCCTGCTATTGTAGGATTCACGTGCATACAAGATTCACAGCAATCAATATCATGCACAAAACCCTAAACTAGATGCGATGATGCACATGCATGCTATCCTATGATTAGATTGATTTGTACGTGTTCTTGCATGGCTTCAGAGGTATTCAGATCAAAGATGAACGTGGCGATGATCTTGTCTTTAGATCAAACTGATAATCGAGTGATCTGTCCACGAAAAGGCTTCTGTTCAAAAGGAATTGAAGAACAGATGCAAAGAGATGAACAACATGATGTCGTAAGGTGGTATTGAAGTCCTACCTCACGTTCTTCTTGTCTTCGAGGTCCTCCTCAGACCACTCGGTTCTTCTCCGATGATCTCCCTTGTTGCGCTTTGGCGATGTTTTGCTCGGCGAGTTAGGGCTAGAGCTCTAAGTCGCCGGCTCTGGAGTTGAAAGAGAAGTTCGTGGTTTCGGCCAGAGGTTTTGGGTTCTATCTATAATTGGGAAGAGAAGAGTCCTAATCTGATTTGATCCCGAATAAGAGTCTTATTCAGATCTTGTTGGATCCTGACGTCTTATCTTTGGTAACGTTGTGGAGTTTGGATCGGTTTTCGTTGCGTACTGGTATCTTTACGCGTAAAAACTGCTCCAGACTCGTTACCTCCGTGATGATGAGCTCTGGAAGCTCCACGTGCCCTCCAGGCCTGGTATCTCTTCATCCGCAGAGACGAGCTCCGGTCGTGCCGCGTGTCAATCGATCGAGACCTCCCTCTTCTTCGGAGGTGAGCTCCGCGCACGCCACGTGTGAGTGCCGGTCTTTCCGCCTTTCCTTCCCTCAGGGACATGCCCCGAGGTCGACACGTGTTCAGCAGCGACGGACCTCCGGAGATAAGCTCCGGTGGCGACACGTGTTCTATGAAAAATGCCTTTGCTTCTTCCGCAGAGGCTATCTCCGCAGGCAGTACGTGTCCCACAGGGTCGGACCTCTTTCCAATTGCGGAGGTGACCCCCGAGCCTGCCACGTATCCAGTTTAGCGTTGGACCTTTCCAATCTCTTCGGGGATGAGTTCCGAACACACCACGTGGTCTGCTGGTCGTGAAAGTTGCCTTCAGTGCTCTCAGAAAGCTTTACTGGCTATCCTTTTGATACTTGTTTCTGTTCCCTCTTTTCTAAAAATGTTCTTCTTCTTCATAAATATGAACATATGCTGACACCCGAGATGAGGGTGTCACACACTATTTACTTGGGAACTTAGTGCATCTCTACACCGACCACAAGAGTCTGTGTCGGTACCTGAGATATGGGGTTCCCCCGCGCACAGGGTAAAATGCCTAAGGAACTCACCCTTCTCCGCAGGGAGAGCTCCGAAGGCGCCACGCGTCCGGCGGGGCCGGATCTCCCTCTCCTCAGAGGAGAGCTCCGGGCCCGCCACGTGGCATACAGAAGCCGGACCTCCCCCTCCGCGGGAGAGAGGTCCGAAGGCGCCGCATGTCCAGCGGGGCCGGACCTCCCTCTCCTCAGAAGAGAGCTCCGGGCCCGCCACATATCCAACAGAAGCCGAGCCTCTCCCTTCGTGGGGAGAGGTCTGGAGGCTCCACGTGCCCCGCGGGACTGACCCTTCCCTCCTCTGAGAAGGGCTCCGGGCCTGCCACGTGGCAGCAGGACGACGCTGCCTGCCCCGAGCTATAGGCAGCGGGCGTAAAGACGCCCCATACCTTGCCCGTACAAGGTATTCAAGGCCCGCGTCTTCCCAAGACGCGGAGATGCGAAGCACGCTTCTGTCAGGTGCCGTTGCACCCAGTCGCATCACAGACTGGCGCGCGGTGTCAGAACCTGCCAGCCAATAAACACCGCGACAAGACATCCCATGCCACCTGCGCCGTCATCAACCACTACGACTAGCATGCGGCATGGGCAGGGCGGCAAGATGAAGACTCAGAAGCCTTCGACTAGAGGCAACTACCGGCATAACTGCAGATACGGTAGATGATAGGCAATCTTCCCGGGACCACCTGTCGGGTCCCAGCCCCCCTTGTAAGCTGCCCGAGCCTTGGACTATAAAAGGCTCGGGTAGGCGTCGATAGCAAGGGTTGGCACTTTGCAACTCATACGCTAGCCATACACTCTCAAGCTGTAACTCACCCCCAAGCTCAGGCCTCCGGTCCTGAGCAGCAAGCAATACAGCGAGCTCCATAGCTCGCCGTGGACGTAGGGTTTTACGCTCCGGCGGCCTGAACCACGTAAAACTCGCCGTGTCAAGATCTTACTAACTCGTCCATCTGTGCAAGCTCTCCGCTAGAGACTAGCCCCACCGAAAAAAGAACCTCTGCGGGCTGCCCAGTGCAGGCCCGGGGGAAGTGTCGACTGAACACTTCGACATTTGGCGCGCCAGGTAGGGGGCTTTTCTCCTAGGGCGACGAGTTTCCGCCGACGAAGATGACCAAGCTTCCTTCAGCGGCAAACTCTCCCCCTCCGCGTTCACGGCGAACCGTGACCACTGGGGAGTACATGTCGACACACTCAGGACGGAGTGTGTCGGCACAAGCTGGTAGCCAGCAGCCGACTCCGGCAATGCCGACTCTGGCTATACAGGCCCCGACCAGTGTGAGATCTTCTACAGCGCTGAGCGTACACCATGGAGGTGCGCTAGCTGCAGCAAGAGCGCTGCTGCGCAACCCACCTGCGGGGGATGCACCCCATTCAGCGACCCAGCAATGGGTCCGTGAGGTGGACCGCCTCGTCGTCGCCGCCGCGAACCCTCGGTTTCGGCGAGGACGGCGCCCAGGACAACCGGCTGTGTCGCTGACGCGCACACCCACGGTTGACGGGCTAACGGCGGATTCCAGCTCCTCCAGGCTCCTGTCGACGGACCTGCGAAGGGAACTGGAACGGTGCCACTTGGGCCAGGACGCCTGGGTGTACCTCGAGCGACGCCGAGAAAGGCGTCGCAACCATGAGGCTGGCGACAGCATGTCGTCGGCCTCGACACAACCTGAAGGGCAGGTCTTCGACATGCGAGCCCTGCCTCAGGCATATGCTGCGCAGCATATGCCACAACCATATGCGCCGCAAGCAGCGGCCCCGGTCTATGGTGCAGCCTTGCCCATGCCGGGATACGCAGTGCCAAGTGCGAACCAAGCGTTCGCAGCACCAGTACCTGCAGCAGCAGGTGCAGGATGTGCGGCCCTTGCACCCCACCTTCGCTTCGCGAGGTGGCCGCGCAAGTTCCGGCCGCACCTGCCTGAAAAGTACGACGGTAGCATCAACCCGGCGGAGTTCCTCCAGATCTACTCCACCGCCGTACTTGCCGCAGGAGGGGACGAGGCTGTCATGGCCAAATACTTCCCCGTCGCCTTGACCGGCCCAGCTCGGTCTTGGCTCATGAATCTACCTCAGGGGTCCATAACCTCCTGGGGAGAGCTCTGCCGGCAGTTCGTCGCCAACTTCGGCAGCTCCTACACCCGTCCCGGCACGGAGCTTGACCTCCACGCCGTCAAGCAACAACCTGGGGAGTCGCTGCGCTCTTTCATCCAGCGGTTCTCTCAGGTACGCAACACCATCCCACATATCCAAAGTGCCTCTGTGGTGGTGGCGTTCCGACAGGGTGTCCGGGACGAGAAAATGCTTGAGAAGCTTGCGACCAGAGAGGTCCGCGATGTCTCGGAGCTCTTCAGCCTGGCGGACAAGTGCGCCAGAGCAGCTGAAGGGTGGAACTGGCACGCTCTGCCGACCTCCGAGTCAGGAGGACAGCCCGGGTCCGGTGCTGCTGCCTATGGGGGCGGCAAGAAGGCCAAGAACCGGGGGAGTGGTAAGATGAAGTCACCATTCACGGCCCCCGTCGCCGCAGCTGCGACGACTAGTGGAGCTCGGGGGCCACGCCCCGACAAAAGGCAGCGCAATCACCGGTCCCAGACAGTGACCAGGGCGGGCTATGCCCCGTGCATGGCACCGGCAACCATACTGCTGCCGAGTGCTGGGAGATCCAGAGGCTTGCAGAGCGCTTCCGCAAAGGAAGACAGCAGAGGGCTGAAGCACCGCCCTACCCTCAGAGGGACGGCAAACAGAAGGTTGATGCCCCAGTCACCGCTGCCCATCAGGTGAGGTTCCAGGAGCCTCAGCGTGTCATAAAGACAGTGCATGACGGTGAGGACTCCAGTTCCGACGGTGACGGGCCAGGGCGTTAGCCAACTGCGGCGCGCCTCCGTGCCTCGAACATACCTCTCGGGAGCCGCCTAAGGTCTGTCAACCCCTTGGAGGCCTCGCCAGAAGGGGAAGACGCCTTAGGTCGTCCAAGACGAGCCCGGGCCTACCTACCCCTTGAAGGCCTTAGCCAGCAGGGGAGAACTCCCTGGGGGCCCCCAGGAGAAGCCGCGCAGGACCTGATCCAGCGCGAAGATAACAACCTCGTCGACAAGACTCGGCTGCAGTGAACACCCCACAACGCGCGGTCTCGGCTAATGCTCTAAGCACTACCGCCAAAGAACCAAACGCGTCGGGGGCCTGCAGGAGGGCAACCTGGTGTAGCGGCACACTCTATTCCGAGAAGGACCCATAAGCTCTCCCCCAGCAGGGAAGGTCCCTTCCGAATCATGAAAGCTGCCGCCCCAAGCACACGTGCCTTTCAACCGAGAGTGGGATCCATTCCCAAAAGTCCTTGCCATGAAGCAACACTGTAAGTCCTACTTCCTGAGCATCAGTAGAACAGGGTTATTCCCTTCTGTGATGGATCCCATAGAATTTAGGAATAGAGCTTGGGGCAGCTAAGTCTCAAGGGATGGTACAGGACTACGTCCAGTTTAGCCTGGTTCCGACCCTAAGCGCGTAGAGTCTTGCTTCCCTTGTAGACGAGGCGGAACATTGCCTCCATGTACAGCCAGAATTCCATCTATGGGCACGAATACAGAGACCTGTTCTACTTAGCTCTCTCTCGTGCGCTCATTTAAATTATGCATTAATTTTTATGATCGCACTATCTCTGTATGTTCATCGTACATCTAGCTCCCCCTCTCCTGCGCTCATCCATAGTCGGCATTCGCTATCCTACCGAAGGCGGCTGCGCTTGAGGCACCTGCCGATGGCCGAGTGAGTCTCTCGGGCCTCCCCCAGTCAGGTGTTGCGGTGCCAGTTGGTTACCTCCAGGAAAGGCCTGCGTTGTGCATGGGGGGTCCAGGGTGCGTATCCAGCTTAGCCGGCCATGAGCCCAAAGCATGCGCATCCTGCCCTCCGGAGGTACAGGGGAGTACAACCGCTTTGCCTGGTCATGAACCCAAAGCACGTGCACTCTGCTTCCCCAGCACATGGCCCGGTACTAGGGATCGGACGGTCGTACCCGGACCTCGGAGGGAGCCGGAGCTCCGGCGCCCCGTGCACAGAATTGCCCAAGCCCCGTATAGCGAATCAGGATCGTAAGACGGATAAGACTAGGAGACGGGAGGGGAGGACCCCCCGAGGAGAATTACGTTTCCTCTGCCTGTGTGCAGGACCTCCAGGTTACGGCAACAGGGACTGCATGAAGCAGGGGGGAAGGAGCTACCAACTACTCCGGCCTAGGACTGGAAGGACCGGGACCTGCCCCTCCAGTAGGGGCAGGTACCCGAGGGCCCCACGTGTCCAGCAGGCCCGGAACTCTCACCTCCCTTGAGGAGGGCTCCGGGCTCGCCACGTGGCGGGCAGAAACCGGACCCCCCCCGGTGGGAGGGCTCTGAAAGCCCTACGTGTCCAGCATGGCCGGAGCCCCAGCCTCTTAAGGAGGGGCTCCGGACCCGCCACGTGGCAGGCAGACTTGGAGCTCCCCATGGGGCGATATCCGGAGACCCCCGGGGGCCCCTAACACGGTTAGGACCCGGGGAAGGTGTCTATGCGGAGCTCCGAGATTGGAGTTGGCCTCTGAGTACCTTGCGGAGCTAAGGACTAAGTCAGGCAAAGCCAAGAAGGAGAGAAAAAGCATCACAGACACAGATATCTAAAAGAGTCGAACTAAGCGAGGCTCCAAGAGCTGGACTACAGACTCGATAAAAAGGGAGAAACAAGTCCTAAGGACCTCCCGGCTCCCGCCGGAACCTTGCAGCTACAAGGGCGGCTACATCCTCGACTTCTGCCCTGGCAGCTTGCTCCCGCTCTGCGGCTGGGCCCTCTCTCGCTGGTTCAAGCGAAAAAGAGGGGTCGCGGCTCTTAAAGCATGCCAGCACATGTGAGGCGACCTCTAAGGCTAGGCCACGCCCCTCGGCCTCAAGCTCGCTGGCGACCACCGAGTCTAGCCTGTCCAGCTTGGCGTCGATCGACTCCAGCGCGGGGATCACCTCCAACGCAGGGGCCGCGGCCCTCACCGGACTGAAGCCAAGAGGTATCAGGGCGGACCCCGCTCGATCCACGAAGCTCGAGACCGCGAGAGCCTCGGAGGACCGCAAGGCCGAAAGCTCCTCCACCTCGCGGCGGGCCGCCTGCAGAGCCTCCAGGTTCCTCTCGGAGAATTCCTTCTCCTTGGCCGCCAGGGAGCTCTCCCGGAGGTGGAGAGTCTTGGCGAGCCGCTCCAACTCAGCGGCCTTGAAGTCGGCGGTCAACTCCCGGTCCAAGACCGCCCGGCGATCATGGGAGATCTGTTCCTCCCTCAAGTCGAGGTCTGCCTTCAGGATCTCCAGCTCCTCGATCCGAGCTCGAAGGTCATCCTCGCCCGCCGCCAGCTGCGCGGCGACCCTCTCCGCCTCAGCTGCCATGGAACGCTCCCGTTCCTCAACGGCAAGTTCACGGCGCTCCAACCGCTGCCGTATCTCCACAGCAGCAGAGAGGCTCTCTTCGGCCCGGGCGTGTGCCTCCAGAGCTCCCTGTTGATCCGCCGTGATTGGGTGTCCATGCGGTCGACAGCCCGCTTCATCCGATCGAGGAGCACTTCCCTGAAGTCGAGCAGCTCCCGCCTGGAGTCGAGCTCGCTCTTAACCTTCGCGGTCCTCTACCGCAAAAGGTTCCCCCAGATGAGGAGGCGATCTCGTTCAACCGTATACTCCTCCCGCTCGTGACCTAGTGCAGCCAAGACCTGCCGAATGCTCGTCTCGGCAAGCGCGAAGGCATCCGCCAGGGGCAATGGAGCGACAGAGGCCGGGGCAGTCCCCCCGACCTCCTCCATTACCTCATCCTCAAGAGGAGTCGACGCACCAGCAACCGATACGAGATGCTGATCAGGAGAAATTGGCTCCGAGGCCCCAGCAGCCGGGCCAGCCGGGCTCTCTTCAGCTTCTGGCTCCTTGATCTGAGGAGAATGGCGAGCCGGGGAAGGCGGCGCTGGAGAAAAGGACGGGCCGCCTAGTGCAGGGTCGACCTGCGCTGGCTTGGGGGCCGCGGTGGCAGTCTCGACAGGAAGAGACGACGCAGCCGCGGAGTCCCGGCACACCGGAACAGGAGAAGTTCGCGCTGGCCTAGGGGCCGCGGCAGTTGACCCTGGCTCCGAGCGCAGCGGCACAGATTCCCCGCAAGTCGGGGATGGCCGGGAAGCGCGCCCGTCACTGATGGCCGCCCCGCGGTCGCTTGAACTGGCGGAACAGGGGACGCCCCAGAAGCTCCCCCCAGCGCATCAGCCCGGGGCCTCTTCGAGTCGCCACCGGAGGGAGTGTCAGGCACCCCAGAATCCCGACTTGGCATAGACGCTGCTGCAGGAGGAGATCGAGCGCGCTTCTTCTCGGGTGGCGGGTTGGAAGCCATGGCGAGGGAGAACTCAAGGGCAAGAGAGCAAAAGCACAAGAGTCCGAGAAGAAACGCAGAGAAGTGCGAAGGGAAGCTGCAATGAGGGTAAGACCCCCTCTAAAAACTTCCCGGGTGCAATTCCAAGCGATTTGGAATTCTTCGAATACCCCGCATCGGCAACCGCTTTGGTTCCTAAAACCGAGTGCCGATGACGGGTGGGCCCAAGCCGCCTAACTGAAGCGGTGGGGGCAAGGAGTCAGTCTCCTGAGAAGGTGAGCCGGCAAGGCACTTCGGCGGTTCCCGAAGAAAGTGCCGCAATGTGCAGAAGTGGCAGTCTTGGGAACCGCCGCAGTAAAAGCAACCATCAAGTGAGCGCACGCTCCCACGACCCCACGGCTGTTCGTGCTCCGGCAGCGGTCAATTCGGGACTTAGAGAAAGTGCGCGGGTTGAAAGAGACGGAGGTCCCACGTCGGGCTCGCTACCTCCCCCGAGATGGGCCTGGGGGCCACTGTCGGTACCTGAGATATGGGGTACCCCCGCGCACAGGGTAAAATGCCTAAGGACTTCACCCTTCTCCGCAGGGAGAGCTCCGAAGGCGCCACGCGTCCGGCGGGGCCGGACCTCCCTCTCCTCAGAGGAGAGCTCCGGGCCCGCCACGTGGCATACAGAAGCCGGACCTCCCCCTCCGCGGGAGAGAGGTCCGAAGGCGCCGCGTGTCCAGCGGGGCCGGACCTCCCTCTCCTCAGAGGAGAGCCCCGGGCCCGCCACGTAGCCAACAGAAGCCGAGCCTCTCCCTCCGTGGGGAGAGGTCTGGAGGCTCCACGTGCCCCACGGGACTGACCCTTCTCTCCTCTGAGAAGGGCTCCGGGCCCGCCACGTGGCAGCAGGACGACGCTGCCTGCCCCGAGCTATAGGCAGCGGGCGTAAAGACGCCCCATACCTTGCCCGTACAAGGTATTCAAGGCCCGCGTCTTCCCAAGACGCGGAGACGCGGAGCACGCTTCTGTCAGGTGTCGTTGCGCCCAGTCGCATCACAGACTGGCGCGCGGTGTCAGAACCTGCCAGCCAATAAACACCGCGACAAGACATCCCATGCCGCCTGCGCCGTCATCAACCACTACGACTAGCATGCGGCATGGGCAGGGCGGCAAGATGAAGACTCAGAAGCCTTCGACCAGAGGCAACTACCGGCATAACTGCAGATACGGTAGATGATAGGCAATCTTCCCGGGACCACCTGTCGGGTCCTGGCCCCCCTTGTAAGCTGCCCGAGCCTTGGACTATAAAAGGCTCGGGTAGGCGTCGATAGCAAGGGTTGGCACTTTGCAACTCATACGGTAGCCATACACTCTCAAGCTGTAACTCACCCCCAAGCTCAGGCCTCCGGTCCTGAGCAGCAAGCAATACAGCGAGCTCCATAGCTCGCCGTGGACGTAGGGTTTTACGCTCCGGCGGCCTGAACGACGTAAAACTCGCCGTGTCAAGCTCTTACTAACTCGTCCATCTGCGCAAGCTCTCCGCTAGAGACTAGCCTCACCGAAAAAAGAACCTCCGCGGGCTGCCCAGTGCAGGCCCGGGGGAAGTGTCGACTGAACACTTTACAGTCTGAAATATATATTCACTCAAAAGGAGTTGAATATGCGGCGACGGAGATGGCTAGAACTGATCAAGGACTAAAAAAAAGAAAGGGCAGCCCGGTGCATGTAGCTCCCGCTTGCGCAGGGTCCGGGGAAGGGTCCGACCCATTTGGGTCTTTTGTACGCAGCCTTTCCCTGCATTTCTGCAAGAGGCTGTTTCCAGGACTCGAACCCTTGACCTCATGGTCACAAGGCAACAGCTTTATCGCTGCGCCAAGGCCCCCCTTCAGAACTGATCAAGGACTATGATATTGAAATTCACTACCATCCCGGTAAGGCAAATGTGGTTGCCAACGCCTTAAGCCGCAAATCTCACGTCAACAATCTGTCCATCGCTCCACTTGAAGAGGAGGAGCCGAGTTTATACTTGGTTCCATATGGGCCATTATATAATCTTGCTCTCGTCCCTACCATACGAGAGGAGATTATGGAAGCTTAGAAGAAAGACGTGGGAATGTTGCACATTTAGAGAAGAATGAAGAATGGCGAAATGAAATGCTTCCGAAGGGATGAACACAACACTCTATGGTTTAAAGACCATATAGTGGTACCCCGTGACATGAAGCTTCGGAAGAAAATCTCGGATGAAGGTCATTTGTCCAAATATTCTATTCATCCGGGCAGCAACAAGATGTACCAGGATCTGAAAACCAGGTTTTGGTGGACGCGGATGAAAAGAGAAATCACGAAGTACGTATCTGAATGTGGTACGTGTCGGTGTGTGAAAGCCGACCATATGTGTAAAGCCGGAAAGCTACAACCATTGAACATTCCGGCGTGGATGTGGGAGGATATCAGCATGGATTTCATAGTTGGTTTACCTCTCACGTCTCACAAGCATAACTCGATTTGGGTGATAGTCGATCGACTAACCAAGTCGGCTCATTTTATTCCCGTACATACAAAGTATGTGGCCAAGCAATATGTGGAGCTGTATATTGCAAGGATCTTGTGCTTGCACGGTGTTCGCCGCACAATTATTTCAGATCACGGTGCGCTGTTTGTCGCTCGGTTTTGGGAACAGCTGCACGCGTCATTGGGGACCAAACTGATCCGAAGCTCCGCGTATCACCCGCAGACGGATGGTCAAACTGAACGGGTGAATCGAGTGCTTGAAGACATGCTACGTGCTTGTGCCATCCACCACGGTAAAAACTGGGACGATCATTTACCATTGGTGGAGTTTTCTTATAACAATGGCTATCAAGCTAGCATAAAGATGACGCCGTATGAAGCTCTCTACGGCAGAAAATGTCACACACCACTCAACTGGTGTGAGTCCGGCAAGCGAGTGATATATGGTATTGAACTTGTGAATGAGGCTGAAGAACGAGTGCGAGTAATACAAGCAAACCTTAAGGCTGCTCAATCTCGTCAGAAGAGCTATGCGGATAAAAGACGCCGTCCTCTCCACTTTGACATCGGCTACCATGTTTATGTCCGTGTGTCTCCGATGAAAGGAGTTCATCGTTTCGGAGTGAAGGGCAAACTTACGCCGTGATTCATTAGTCTGTTCGCCGTCATTGTAAAATGCGGACACGTGGCCTATCGCCTGGAGTTACCGGCGTCACTCGTGGGAATTCACAACGTCTTCCACATCTATCAGCTGAGGAAATGCCTCAAACCCTCGGCAAAAATCCGCACCGAAGACATAGAAATTCTTCAACCAGACCTCACATACTCGGAGTATCCGATCCGGATTATCGATGAAAAGACTCGCGCCACAAGAAACCGGACCTTATGGTTTTACAAGGTCTTATGGAGTAACCATACCGCTGATGAGGCGACATGGGAAAGCGAGGACTGCCTACAAGCAAATTATACGGACTTGCTATCATCGTATACCCGGTAAAGTTTCCCCACTTTGCTTTTCTTTTGGAATCTTGGGACGAGATACTTTTTAAGGGGGGGTGTAAAATCCCCAAAAAGTGGTAGCAAGAAATTCAGCACATTCATACTTTGGAAAAATGAGGGGAATTAAAACTTTGAATTATAACGGTGTGAGTTCAAAGTAAGGATTCAAACTTCCCAAAAACTTCCAAACATGGAGATATGAATTCATGACTTGGATCTTCATATGTCAAATATTGAACCTCCCAAATTTCAGTTCATTTGGAGGGGTTCTACTATTTGTTTGGGATTAAAAGAGGAAGTCCTCGAATCTGAATTTAAATTTCAGTTTCAAAGCCAAACTTCCTCAATTTGCAAATTTGGTTCCACAAATGTGTTCTCCACATTTGAATTAGAAGCCATGCCAAAATTCAGAATTATTTGAGTTGGTTTTCTATGTTTTTGGAACAATGCAAAGGGAAGATTCAAATTCAAAGAGCCAAATACATTTCAAATTCCACACCAGAATTAAGTCTATTTGAACTGCAAAAATTCAAAACATGACTTGGTGTGGAAGTATGGCTTTCAATTGTGAGTAGCTGTGGGAAAATATCAATGGGAAAATGGAGTAAAAAAATGAGAGGGTGGAGCCCACTGGTCAGCCACACAAAATAGCCAACCGACCCTATTTTGCCTTCGGTCGAGCAGCGATAGCGCCAGCGCCGGCTGCAACCCACTCCCGAGGACTCCACCGCGCCACCTCCTGTTTGCTCGGCCACTTGATCATCTCCACACACCACAGCTGCAGCACCGAAGTTCTCTTTTGCCCCTCTCGCTTGTTCCCAGCTCTCTCCCGCGAAGAACTGTCACCGGCGCCGCGCTCTCTGTTCGGTTTGCCCACAACCAGCCGAACTCCGGTTGCTCGAGTTCCCAACGCAAGAAAGCAGCGCCACGACGTGCTCTATCGGCCTACCACATCCACACCACGGTTGCTTGCTCGTAGTAGCCATAAACGGACGATCGCTGCCGAGTGCCGAAGTGAACCGGCGGAGCACCGTTTGGCCTCACCGTTGCCAGCACACTACGACCTTCATCATCTCCAGTTCCCTGTACGAAAAAGGTGCGCGTGACAGCCTAGATGGTGTAGCAAAAAACCGTTCTTCATTTGGTTCCGTCGGTAGCTAGAATTTTGGGTTTTACCAAACCCTAATTTATAGCGACGCCTCTCGGTCTATGACCAATTTTGTCGCGCAGGAGTAGATAGAGCTCATTCTGGTCTAGGAGAATCTTTGCTAGATCGGTACGGTCCTTCTCGCTCAAACGGCACTCAAAACCATCAAGGACCGGAGGAGTTCTTCGAGTTTTTTGTTGCCGCCGTTGTTTTGCGCGCTCAGGTCACCGGTGAGGTCCCATCTCCGGTGGTTTTAATGGAGAGTGTGCTGTAGGTCAAGGTTGTCCATGCCTCACTGGTGCTTTTGGAGCAAACCATAGCCCGAATAACCCATTGCCGAGTGAGAACGAGGTCGCCGAAGTGGAGTTCGACATGGCCACCGGTGCGAGCACTGTTCTGGCCGTTGTCATCCTTCCTCGACCCACCATCGTGTTCAGCACGGTGTAAAACTCACAGGCGGCAAGTTTGGTGAAGTTTGGATCATGGGAACCCCATCCCGGCGAGTCCCGCCGGAGTGCGCTGCCACGGGAAGCGTGGGCAGCGTGAGGTAGACGAAGGATGGCCGGGTCCCACCGGTCAGTCTCTGTCTCCGAGCGGGGATTGGCTTGTGGCACCGGATCGGGTGCGGCTGCGTGGGGAATAACCCTGTGACCTCGGTGTTGCCGCCATCGAGTGGATAGCGCCACGGGTGGGACCCACAATCAGAGTTTAAACATTTCCCCATTTTCCAGATTTAGTGCAAACTTCAAATGACCATAAATTGCTGTAGGAATGTCCAAAATATGTGAAACAAATTTTTTTTGATTCCTCTCAGTCAGTACTTTGCAGAAATGCAAGGAATTTGATTTGATGATCTCTGGAATTGTCTCCAAAATTCATCAAAATTAAATGTTAGGGAATTAATTCCAGAAGATCCCTGTTACGGAACTTCCTCAAATTTGGCCAGAGGATCCTTCATAATATTAGTGTTCTACTGTAAAAATTTGAGCTTCATTGGAGTTCATCTGTTGGGCTGAATCGTCTTTCCAGGTTCAGCCTTCATTTGGAAATTCAAATTCTAAGCAGAAACTTTTCAGCATTTCATATCCACTTCAAAAATTCATATATCCCTGTAGGTAGCTCTAACAATTGTGAAACAAATTTTGTTGGAACCCTAGAGACCTTCTCTAATTAGATCTTCCACTGTTAGCCATGTCAAAACTTCAGATTTGGGCTCAAAATTCAGAGAACCTTGTACTTGTGGGAATTTTGGAGACAGATCATCCTTAGAGAGTCTAGTATCCACTGGAAAAATCCTAAAGTCAATTAAGGAACCTAAATAGCAGTAACTATGAATAGAAGTGTAATTCTTATACTTCACTAGCACTTATACATATATTTTGCTACATTTCATATAGTGACCGATCGTGCGCACCCAGCGTCACTGGGGACTCCGTGCCACCCAACGCTCAAGATCCAGAAGCTCAAGTCAGACCCGATGCATGGATCACGGAGATCCGGGACTGCTTGAAAGACAATATCCTTCCTGATGAATATGCATCCGCTGAACGGATCGTGCGCATGGCTAGGAGATACGTTCTGGTAGAAGGGGATCTCTACTGGCGTGGCGCCAACCACGTCCTATTGCGTGCATAACCCAGGAGGAAGGCTGCGACTTGCTCGCTGAGATCCATGGAGGCGAGTGCGGGAACCATGCTTCCTCATGCATGCTCGTCGGTAAAGCCTTCCGGCATGGCTTCTACTGGCCGACAGCACTCCAGGATGCCGTCAAGCTGGTCAAGAGATGCAAGGTGTGCCAGTTTCATGCCAAGCAGATCCACACACCGGCTCATACGCTGCAGATGATCCCGCCCTCATGGCCGTTCGCGGTATGGGGGCTGGACATCCTAGGGCCATTCCCCAAAGCCGTCGGGGGATTCCGGTACCTCTACGTCGCCATCGACAAGTTCACCAAGTGGCCGGATGCTGCACCAGTCATCACCATCAACAAGCAATCCGCAGTCAAGTTCATCAAGTCGATCGTCTACAGGTTCGGGGTCCCAAACAGAATCATCACCTACAACGGGACCCAGTTCACCGGTGCAGCATTCCAAGACTACTGCGAAGACCTTGACATCCAGGTGTGTTATTGCTTGGTTGCTCATCCAAAGAGCAACGAGCAGGTCGAGAGGGCCAACGCCGAGATCCTTCGGGGCCTCAAGACCCGCACCTATGCCACCTTGAAGAAACATGGTACCAAGTGGGTGGACGAGCTTCCGAGCGCACTGTTGGCTAGCCGGACATCCAAGAGTCGGGCCACCGGGGAGACACCCTTCTTCATGGTCTACAGGGCTGAAGCCGTGCTTCCCCCAGAAGTCACCATGGGTTCCCCCCGTGTCCGAGCCTATGACAAAGCTGTGCAGGACCAGCTCCGGCGTGAGGACATTGACCTTGTCGACGAGGCTCGACTGCAAGCAACGCTACGCAACACACGGTACCGGCAGGCGCTCCGGCGCTACCACCAGAGGTCTGTGCGTGTCCAGGAGCTCAAAGAAGGCGACCTGGTGCTGCGGCGCATACTTTCTCGCGAAGGGACCAACAAACTCTCTCCCAGCTGGGAAGGTCCCTTCCGAGTCACGAAAGTTTGCCGCCCCGGGTGCGTGCGCCTTTCCACCGAGGACGGGGACCCGCTCCCAAACCCTTGGAACATAGAACATCTCCGTAAGTTCTATCCCTATAGCAGTAGTAGGACAGTTCTTTCTCTTTCTGTAATAGATCCCATAGAGCCCAGGAACAGCGCTCGTAGCAGCTAAGCCCCAGGTGACGGTCCAGGACTACGTCCAGCTTGGCTTGGTTCCGTACCCTAAGCGCGTAGGCTCTTGCCCCCCTTCATAATGGGGTGGGTCGTTGCCTCCATGGATGTTTATACAGAAAGAATCCTGTCCTACCACGGTCTAACTCTTGTGTTCATTTAAATTACGCATTAATTTTTTTGATCACACCTCCCCTTGCTAAAAAACAGTGTATGCTCACCATACACTAAGCTCTCCTTTCCCACTCTCATCCCTAGTCGGCATTTGCTATCCTGACTGAAGGCGGTCATGCTTGAGGTACCTGCCAATGGCTAAGGGGCCTCTCGGACCTCCCCCAGTTGGGTGATGCAACGCCAGTTGGTCACCTCTAGGAAAAACCTATGCTGTGCATGGGGGGTCCAGGGTGCGTAGCCTGCTTTGCCTGGTTCCGTACCCAAAACGTGAGCACTCTGCCTGTCGGTACCCACGATATGGGGTACCCCCGCGCACAGGGGAAAATGCCTAAGGATCTCGCCCTTCTCCGCAGAGAGAGCTCCGAAGGCGCCACGTGTCCAGCGGGGCCGGACCTCCCTCTCCTCAGAGGAGAGCTCCGGGCCCGCCACGTGGCCAGCAGCAGCTGGACCTCCCCCCTCCGCGGGGAGAGCTCCGAAGGCGCCACGTGTCCCGCGGGGCCGGACCTCCCTCTCCTCAGAGGAGAGCTCCAGGCCCGCCACGTGGCCGACAGAAGCCGGACCTCCCCCTCCGCGGGGAGAGGTCCGAAGGCTCCACATGTCCCGCGGGGCCGGACCTCCCTCTCCTCAGAGGAGAGCTCCGGGCCCGCCACATGGCCAGCAGGACGGCGCTGCCTGCCCCTGCGCGGTAGGCAGCAGGCGTAAAGACGCACCATACCTTGCCCGTACAAGGTATTCAAGGCCCGCCCCTTCCCAAGACGCGAAGACGCGGAGCACGCCTCTATCAGGTGCCATTGCGCCCAGTCGCATCGCAGACTGGCGCGCCGTGTCAGAACCTGCCAGCCAATAAACACAGCGACAAGACATCCCCTGCCGCCCCCGCCATCATCAACCACTACGACTAGCTTGCGGCATGGGCAGGGCGGCAGAACGAAGACTCGGAAGCCTTCGCTAGAGACAACTACCAACATAACTGCAGATACGATAGTCGGCAGGCAATCTCCTCGGGACCACCTGTCGGGTCTCGCCCCCCCCTTGTAAGCCGCTCGAGCCTTGGAGTATAAAAGGCTCGGGTAGGCAACGTTAGCAAGGGTTCGAACTCTGTGGACTTGCATCCTAGGCATCACTCACCCTCAAGCTCAGGACTCCGGTTCTGAGCAACAAGCAATACAGCGAGCACCTCTGCTCACTGTGGACGTAGGGTTTTACGCTCCGGCGGCCCGAACCACGTAAAACTCGCCGTGTCAAGCTTCTCCCTCACTCGTCCCTAACGCTGAAGCTCTCCGCAAGCGACTAGCCCCTCCAAAAAAGAACCTCCGCGGACTGCCCAGAGCAGGTCCAGGGGAAGTGTCGATCACACACTTCGACATTTGGCGCGCCAGGTAGGGGGGCTTTTCCCTTGCGCGACGAGCTTCTGCCGACGAAGCTGACGAAGCTTCCTTCAGCGGCAAGCTCTCCTCCCCCGCGTTCACAACGGACCATGACTAGCGGGGAATACGTGTCGACACACTCAGGACGGAGTGTGTCGGCGCAAGCTGGAAGCCAGCAGCCGACTCCGGCAATGCAGGCTCCGGCTAGCGTGAGATCTTCTGCAGCGCTGAGCTTTCCCCACGGGGGCGCGTTAGCTGCAGCAAGAGCGCTACTACGCAATCCACCTGCTGGGGACATGCCTCAGGCAGCGACCCAGCAGTGGATTCGCAAAGTAGACCGTCTTGTTGTCGCCGCCGCAAACCCTCGACTTCGGCGGGGACGACGCCCCGGCCAACCGGCTGTGTCGCTGACGCGCACGCCAACGGTTGACGGGCAGACGGCGGACTCCAGCTCCACCAGGCTCCCATCAACGGACCTGAGGACAGAGCTGGAACGATGCCACTTGGGCCAAGATGCCCGATTGTTCCTCGAGCGACGACGAGAAAGGCGTCGCAACCAATAGGCCAGCGACAGCATGACGTCGGCCTCGACCCTGCCTGAGGCGCAGACCTTCGCCACGCGATCTCTGCCCCAGGCATATGCCACGCAGCATATGACACAGCCATATGCCCTGCAAACGGCGCCCCCGGTCTATGGCGCAGCCTTGCCCATACCGGGGTACACAGTGCCAGCAGCGAACCAAGCGTTCGCGGCACCAACGCCTGCAGCACCAGGAGCAGGATGTGCGGCCCTGGCGCCCCACATTCGCTTCGCGAGGTGGCCGCGCAAGTTTCGGCCGCACCTGCCCGAGAAGTACGACGGCAGCGTCAACCCGGCGGAGTTCCTCCAGATCTACTCCACCGCCGTCCTTGCTGCAGGAGGGGACGAGGCCGTCATGGCCAACTACTTCCCCATCGCCTTGACCTTTCCAGCCCGGTCTTGGCTCATGAACCTCCCCTAGGGTTCCATAACTTCCTGGGGAGAGCTCTATCAGCAGTTCACCGCCAACTTCGGAAGTTCCTACACCCGGCCTGGCACGGAGCTCGACCTCCACGCCATCCAGCAACAACCTGGGGAATCGCTGCGCTCTTTCATCCAACGGTTCTCCCAGGTACGGAACACCATTCCACATATCCAAGATGCTTCTGTGGTAGTGGTGTTCCGGCAAGGCGTCCGGGACAACAAGATGCTTGAGAAGCTCGCGACCAGAGAGGTCCGCGACGTCTTAGAGCTCTTCAGCCTGGCGGACAAGTATGCCAGAGCAGCAGAAGGGCAGAACTGGCACTCGCTGCCAGCCTCCGAGTCAGGAGGACAACCCGGATCTGGCGCTGCTTCCTATGGAAGCAGCAAGAAGATCAAGAACCGGGGCGGTGGCAATATGAAGTCACCGGCCGCGGCTCCCGTTGCCGCAGCAGCGGCACCCAGTGGAGCTTGGGGGCCGCGCCCCGACAAAAGGCAGCGACAGTCACCAGCCCCAGAGGGTGACCAAGGCGAGCTATGCCCCGTGCACGGCAGCTGTCGCCATACTACTGCCGAGTTCCGGGAGATTCAGAAGCTCGCGGAGCGCTTCCACAAAGGGAAGCAGCTGCGGACTGATGCCCCACCCTTCCGTCAAAGGGAGGGCAAGCAGAAGGTCGATGCCCTAGACAACGTCGACCACCAAGTGGAGTTCCAGGAGCCTCAGCGTGCCGTGAAGGCGGTGCGCAACCATGAGGACTCCAGCTCCAGCGATGATGAGCGTCAAAAGAAGCTCTACGTCATATACGGCGGGTCTGCTGACCCCTCGTCCCGAAGCGCGGTTAAGACTTTGCGCCGAGCGGTAGCGTCGGTGGCTCCACTCCCAGGTGCCGCACCGCACCTCAAGTGGATGGGAACCCCCATCAGCTTTGATGCCACCGACAGCCCCAGGAACATGGCTGGGCCCGGCCAACTACCGCTCTTGGTAGCGCCCACCATCGCCAACGTGAGGATGTACCACGTTTTGGTAGATGGCGGAGCTGGGCTGAACCTCATCAGCCGTGCAGCTTTCCAGAAGCTGCAGATCCCAATGGCCAAGCTCACCCCGTCTAGCCCGTTCTCAGGGGTAGGGCCGGGACAAGTCGTCCCCTACGGTAACATCAGCCTTCCGGTGACCTTTGGGGCACCGGACAGCTATCGGACAGAGTACATTCTGTTCTACGTAGCGGAGATCGACCTCCCCTTCAACGCCATAATCGGCAGGCCAGCCCTGTACCGGTTCATGGCAGCAGCCCACTACGGCTACCTCGTCCTAAAGATTCCTACACCAACATGCATCCTCAGGATTCGTGGAGACCGCACTGCTGCAGTGTCGGCCTTGGAAAAGCTCCAGGCACTTGCGACAGCACGAGCACCAGCCCCTGGCAGTGCGGAACCAGACCGGCTCCGCCCGAGTGCACGCCACCGTGCCTCTGCTGCTGCACCCCGTGTGCAACTTCTCGACGAGGGCGACGTCCCCCTGAAGGTCGTCCAAGTCGGCGCCGACGCTGCCCAGACCACCCGGGTAGCCGAGGGCCTGGATAGTAAATAGGAAGGCGCGCTCATCAGCTTCCTCCGGCACAACGTCGACGTGTTTGCATGGCAGCCGTCGCAGATGCCGGGGATCCCTAGGGAGGTGATTGAGCACCACTTGAAGATCTTCCCCGAAGCCCGGCCAGTCCAACAGAAGCCTCGCAAGTAGTCCATCGAGCGGCAGAACTTCATCCAAGAAGAGATCAAGAAGCTGCTAGATGCTGGCTTCATACGGGAAGTCCACCACCCCCGGTGGTTGGCTAACCCCGTCGTTGTCCCGAAGGCCGGTGGGAAGCTCCGGATGTGCATCGACTACACCAGTCTCAATAAGGCATGTCCCAAAGATCCATTCCCTCTCCCCAGAATAGATCAAATAGTAGACTCGACATCAGGCTGCGATATGCTGTGCTTCCTAGACGCCTACTCGGGTTTCCATCAGATCCCCATGTCTAGAGAAGATGAAGAGCACACCTCCTTCATCACAGTAGATGGCCTGTATTGTTATGTCTCTATGCCTTATGGCCTAAAGAATGCTCTCTCCACCTTTGTACGTGCAATGCACAAAACCTTTGGAGAGTTAATAAGAGACTTAGTTGAGGTGTATGTCGATGACATCGTTGTCAAGGTCAGCCAGAGTTCATCCTTGTTAGATAACCTAGCCTTAGTCTTTGACAAATTGCGCTCCACGCGCACCAAGCTGAACCCTGACAAATGTGTGTTCGGCGTATCCTCTGGGAAACTCTTAGGATTCCTGGTCTCACACCGAGGAATTGAGGCCAACCCAGAGAAGATCAAGGCCATCGACTTGATGCAGCCTCCTGCCCGCATCAAAGAAGTCCAGAAACTCACGGGATGCCTAGCCGCGCTGAGTCGGTTTATACCAAGGCTAGTAGAGCGGGCACTCCCCTTCTTTAAGCTTCTGCGCAAATCCGGTCCATTTGCCTGGACTGACGAAGCAGAAGAAGCTTTCTAGGAGTTGAAGCAACTCCTGACGACCCTACCTATCATGGTAGCCCCCGAGTCCGGAGAGCATTTGTTGCTCTACATCGCGGCGACAACTGAAGTGGTGAGTATGGTCCTCGTCGCAGAGCAGCCGGACCCCTCGTCATCACAGCCTGCTCCGGTAGCAGGAGGCAGACGCCAGGAAACCCCGGAGGTCCAAGACGGCATCCCGGACCTCCAAGACAACCTCTCGGAGGTCCAGGACGGCCTCCCGGACCTCCAAGACAACCTCCCGGAGGTCTGGGGCGGACCCCCGGACCACCAAGACAACCTCCCGGGGGTCCAACGGGACCCCCCGGGGGCCCAACGGGACCTCCCGGAGATCCAGCAGAACCTCCTCGAGCTCCTGGAAAACCAGCGGGACCTCCCGGAGGGCCATGGTGGCTTAGGAGCCTTCGAGTCCCAACTCCCAGAAGCCCCCCTGGACCCACTCACCTCCGGCAGGCCTGAGCCAATGGATGAAGACCTCTGTGACCTAAAAGAGAGGGTCCGGACCATCCAGAGGCCTGTCTACTACATCAGCGAAGTCCTCCATGACGCCAAGACAAGGTACCTGGAGGTCCACAAGCTGCTGTATGCAGTGCTCGTGGCGTCCAGGAAGCTCCGCCACTACTTTCAGGCCCACCGGGTCTCGGTAGTCACCTCCTATCCGCTGAAGGCGATCCTTCACAGCCCCCATGCGACTGGCAACGTCGCTAAATGGGCAGCGGAGCTGGCGGAGTTTGAGTTGGACTTCCTTCCTCGCCATGCAGTCAAAAGCCAAGCGCTGGCTGACTTCGTGGCTGAGTGGACACCAACGAAGGCTGACCCAGGGGGCCACGAAGACGGTGAACCAAAGCACCAAGCTCCGGTCTTCACCGAGCCTCACTGGACGCTCTTCTTCGACGGCTCCTCGCAAAAGTAGGGGGCCGGTGCCGGCGTACTGCTTGTCATGCCATCGGGGAGCAGTTTGGGTACATGGTGCGTGTCAAAGTGTGTGGTCGACACTTCCCCCGGACCTGCTCTGGGCAGCCCGCGGAGGTTCTTTTTTGGAGGGGCTAGTCGCTTGCGGAGAGCTTAAGCGTAGGGACGAGTGAGGGAGGAGCTTGACACGGCGAGTTTTACGTGGTTCGGGCCGCCGGAGCATAAAACCCTACGTCCACGGTGAGCAGAGGTGCTCGCTGTATTGCTTGTTGCTCAGAACCGGAGTCCTGAGCTTGAGGGTGATTTATGCCTAGGGTGTGAGTTGCTGGAGTGCGAACCCCTGCTAACGTTGCCTACCCAAGCCTTTTATAGTCCAAGACTCGTGTGGCTTACAAGGGGGGCCCGGGACCCGACAGGTGGTCCCGGGGAGATTGCCTGCCGACTATCGTATCCGCAGTTATGTCGGTAGTTGTATCTGGCGAAGGCTTCCGAGTCTTCATCTTGCCACCTTGCCCATGCCGCATGCTAGTCGTAGTGGTTGATCACGGCGGAGGCGGCAGGGGATGTCTTGTCGCTGTGTTTATTGGCTGGCAGGTTCTGACACTGCGCGCCAGTCTACGATGCGACTGGGCGCAACGGCACCTGACAGAGGCGTGCT
Source organism: Neostapfia colusana (assembly GCA_030760725.1). Classification (NCBI taxonomy): domain Eukaryota; kingdom Viridiplantae; phylum Streptophyta; class Magnoliopsida; order Poales; family Poaceae; genus Neostapfia; species Neostapfia colusana. Next base: position 72,008,583 of record JASWHV010000015.1, read on the forward strand.
CCGCGTCTCCGCATCTTGGGAAGGCGCGGGCCATGAATACCTTGTACGTGCAAGGTATGGTGCGTCTTTACGCCCGCTGCCTACCGCGCGGGGGCAGGCAGCGCTGTTCTGCTGGGACACGTGGCAGGCCCGGAGCTCTCCTCTGAGGAGAGGGAGGTCCAGCCCCGCAGGACATGTGGAGCCTTCGGACCTCTCCCCACGGAGGGGGGAGGTCCGTCTTCGGTCGGCCACGTGGTGGGTCCGGAGCTCTCCTCTATGGTGGGGGAGGTTCGGCCCTGCTGGACACGTGGCGCCTTCGGAGCTCTCCCCACGGAGGGGGGAGGTCCGGCTGCCGCTGGCCACGTGGTGGGCCTGGAGCTCTCCTCTGAGGAGAGGGAGGTCCGGCCCCGCTGGACACGTGGCGCCTTCGGAGCTCTCCCTGCGGAGAAGGGCGAGATCCTTAGGCATTTTCCCCTGTGCGCGGGGGTACCCCATATCGCGGGTACCGACAGTGCGTCTCAATTTCAAGGCAACCAACAACATGGCAGAGTATGAAGCACTCATCTTTGGCCTACAGACAGCCATGTCTCTGGGCGCTCGCCAGTTGTTGGCACACGGCGACTCCCAGCTGGTTATCAAGCAAGTTAAGGGCGAATGCTCCTGCAATGACCCGCAGCTAGCTGCTTATCTGCTCCACGTGCAGATGTTCGAGAAAGACTTCCTCGCCTTGGACCTGCGCCATATACCACGCGCTGGCAATGCCGCAGCTGACGACCTCTCAACGAAGGCCTCCACCAGGGCCCCTGTGCCCGAAGGAGTCTTCGAGAGGATGTTGCTGCAGCCCACAGCCGGGCCTGCCGAGCTGGACAAAGGGGGCTGGACCAGCACCTCGAAGCTGGCGGTCCCGGCGGCCCTGCAACCATGGACGCCGCCAAGGATCGTAAGCGTCACTGGGGACTCCGTGCAACCCAGCGCTCAAGATCCAGAAGCTCAAGTCAGACCCGATGCATGGATCACGGAGATCCGGGACTACTTGAAAGATAACATCCTCCCTGATGAACGTGTACCCGCTGAACGAATCGTGCGCATGGCTAAGAGATACGCGCTGGTAGAAGGGGATCTCTACCGGCGTGGCACCAACCTCGTCCTATTGCGGTGCATAACCTAGGGGGAAGGCTGCGACTTGTTCGCTGAGATACATGGAGGCAAATGTGGGAGTCACTCTTCCTCACGCACGCTTGTCGGTAAAGCCTTCCGGCATGGATTCTACTAGCCGACAGCACTCCAGGATGCCGTTAAGCTGGTTGAGAGCTGCAAGGCGTGCCAGTTCCATGCTAAGCAGATCCATACACCGGCTCAGGCGGTACAGATGATCCCGCCCTCATGGCCATTTGCCGTATGGGGGTTGGACATCCTGGGACCTTCCCTAGAGCCGTCGGGGGATTTCGGTACCTCTACGTAACCGTTGACAAGTTCACCAAGTGGCCGGAAGCCACACCCGTCGTCACCATCAACAAACAGTCCGCAGTAAAATTCATCAAGTCCATCGTCTGCCGGTTTGGGGTCCCAAACAGAATCATCACTGACAACGGGACCCAGTTTACCAGCGCAGCGTTCCAAGAATACTGCGAAGACCTCGGCATCCAGGTGTGCTATGCCTCCGTTGCTCACCCAAAGAGCAACGGACAGGTTGAGAGGGCCAACGCCGAGATTCTTCGGGGCCTCAAGACCCGCACCTATGATGGCTTGAAGAAACATGGTGCCAGATGGGTGGACGAGCTTCCGAGCATACTATGGGCTAACCGGACATCCCAGAGCTGGGCCACCGGAGAGACACCCTTCTTCATGGTGTACGGAGCCGAGGCTGTGCTTCCCCCAGAGATCACCATGAAGTCTCACCGTGTCCGGGCTTACGACAAAGCCGCGCAGGACAACCTCCGGCGTGAAGACCTCAATCTCGTCGACGAGGTCCGGTTACATGCAGCACTCCACAACGCACGATAGAGACAAGCGCTCCGGCGCTACCACCAAAGGTCTGTGCGTGTCCGGGAGCTGCAGGAAGGCGACCTGGTGTTGCGGCGCATACTTTCTCGCGAAGGGACCCACAAGCTCTCCCCCAGCTGGGAAGGCCCCTTCCGAGTCACGAAAGTGTGCTGCCCCGGGTGCGTACGCCTTTCCACCGAGGATGGGGATCCGCTCCCGAACCCCTGGAACATCGAACACCTCCGTAAGTTCTACCCTTAGAGCAATAGTAGGACATTCTCTTCTTTTTAATAGATCCCATAGAGTCCAGGAACAACGCTCAGAGCAGCTAAGTCTCAGGGGACGGTCAAGGACTACGTTCAGCTTGGCCTGGTTCCGACCCTAAGCGCATAGAGTCTTGCTTCCCTTTTAATGGGGCGGGTCGCTGCCTCCATGTTTAGCCTGCTTTCCTCCTATGGAAATTTATAGGGAAAGAACCTGTCCTACTTTGCTCTTCCCTTATGCTCATTCAAATTACGTATTAATTTTTATGACCGCACTTCCTGGGTATGTTCACCATACATTCAGTCCCCTTTTTCCCATTCTCACCTCTAGTCGGCATTTGCTATCCTGCCTGGGGCGGTCGCGTTTGAGATACCTGCGGATGGCCACGGGGCCCCGAGCCCTCGGCACGTCGCGCACTAAAATTCCCAAGCACCGTGAACCGGATCAGGATCGTAAACCAAATAAGACTATGAGATCGGAAAGGGGGGAGCCCCAAGGAGAATTATGTTTCCCTTGTTTGTGTGCAGGACCCTTCGGCCTTGGCTCCCCGTAGGAGTATGGTAGGAGTACCCAAGCAGTTGGCCACACCTACCAGGGGGCCGCTACGAACTGCGCAAGACCGAGAGATCCAGACCCCGCCCCCTCCGCAGGGGAGGGCCCCGGAGGCCCCACGTACCTGGCAGGGTCGGAGCCCCCCTGCTCAGCGGGTAGCTCCGGACCCGCCACGTGGCCGGCAGAGCTGGGTCTCGCCCCATCCTCAGGGGTGAGCTCCGGAGACTCCACGTGTCTCACGGGGCCGGGCCTTCCTCCCCTAAGAGGGGAGCTCCGGGCCCGCCACGTGGCCAGCAGATCTGGACCTCCCCATCCTCATGGGGCGAGCTCCGGAGACCTCCGGGGCCCTTAACACAATAAGGACCCAGGGAAGGTGTCTGTGCAGAGCTTCGAGATTGGTGAAGGCCTCTGAGTACCTTGCGGAGCTAAGGGCTCGGCCAGGCAAAACCAAGAAGAAGATAGGCATAACGTGCACAAAAGGTCACAAGAGTCTATTTATTCATGACTCCATGAGCTGGACTACAGACTCGAAAAAAAACATAATAATAAAGAGAAGAGTCCTAGGGTTCCCCTGGCACATCCAGAACCTAGAAGCTACAAGAGCGGCCACGTCCCCGACTTCAGCCCTGGCGGCGTTCTCCCGCTCTGTGACCCGAGCACAGGGATCATCTCGGCCACCACCAGCGCAAGGGCCGCTGTCATCAAGGATGCTTCTGAAGCCCCCTCCACCGCCTGGAGTCCTCCTCGGCGCTTCAGCAGTTTCCTTGGAGACTCCTCTGACCCGAGCGCGGGGATCACCTCGGCCACCACTAGCGCAAGGGCCGCTGTCATCAAGGATGCTTCTGAAGCCCCCTCCGCCGCTTCAGCAGTTTCCTTGGAGACTCCACCGTCTGGAGTCCTCCTCGGCGCTTCAGCAGTTTCCTTGGAGACTCCTCCGCCTGAAGCCTCCTCGGCGTGTCAGTAGTTTCTTTGGAGACTCCACCGCTTGAATCCTTCCTCGACGTATCAACAGTTTCCTCGGAGACTCCACCGCCTGAGGAGGGAGGACGCAACTCTTGGGAACCTTCAGCCTGTAGTCGCTCAAGAAGAGTCCCATCGGGATGATAAACCCGAGGCCTCTTGGAGGCGCCACCTCTAGAAGCAGGGCAGGCAGACTCCCTGGATCCCTGACTTGGTGCAGACGCCGCCGCCGGAGGAAATCGAGCGCGCTCCTCCTCCAAAGGCGGGTTAGAAGCCATGGCAGAAGACAAGGTCGCAGGGACTCAAGGAAGGTGCAAGTGCTGGAAGTCTTATAAGGGGAACTTACCCACGTTGCGGCTTCCCTTCACACTTTCCAGGTACGATTCAATGCGATTCGAAACTCTTCGAATACACCGCATGGGCAGCTGCTTCGGCTCCAAGACCGAGCGCCGATGACAGGTTGACCCAAGCCGTCCAGCTTAACCGGTGGGTCAAGGAGTCAGTCTCCCAAGGAGACAAGCCGGCAAGGCGCTTCGGCGATTCCCGAAGAAAGCGCCACAACATGCAGAAGTGGCAGCCTTGGGAACCGCCGCAGTAAAAGCAACCATCAAGTGGGCGCATGCTCCCACGATCCCGCGACTGTTCGTGCTCCGACAGCGGTCAATGCGGGTCTTAGAGAAAGTCCGTGGAACAGAAGAGATGGAGGCCCCACCTCGGGCTCGCTATCTCCTCCGCGATGGGCCCGAGGGCCACTGTCGGTACCCACTATATGGGGTACCCCCACGCACAGGGGAAAATGCCTAAGGATCTTGCCCTTTTCCGCAGGGAGAGCTCCGAAGGCGCCACGTGTCCAGCGGGGCCGGACCTCCCTCTCCTCAGAGGAGAGCTCCGGGCCTGCCACGTGGCCAGCAGCAGCCGGACCTCCCCCTCCGTGGGGAGAGATCCGAAGGCGCCACGTGTCCCGCGGGGCCGGACCTCCCTCTCCTCAGAGGAGAGCTCCGGGCCTGCCACGTGGCCGACAGAAGCCGGACCTCCATCTCCGCGGTAGGCAGCAGGCGTAAAGACGCACCATACCTTGCCCGTACAAGGTATTCAAGGCCTGCGCCTTCCCAAGACGCGAAGCACGCCTCTATCAGGTGTCGTTGCGCCCAGTCGCATCGTAGACTGGCGCGCCGTGTCAGAACCTGCCAGCCAATAAACACAACGACAAGACATCCCCTGCCGCCCCCGCCGTCATCAACCACTACGACTAGCTTGCGGCATGGGCAGGGCGGCAGAACGAAGACTCGGAAGCCTTCGCTAGAGACAACTACCGACATAACTGCAGATACGATAGTCGGCAGGCAATCTCCCCGGGACCACCTGTCGGGTCCCGCCCCCCCCCCCCCCCCCCCCTTGTAAGCCGCTCGAGCCTTGGACTATAAAAGGCTCGGGTAGGCAACGTTAGCAAGGGTTCGAACTCTGTGGACTCGCATCCTAGGCATCACTCACCCTCAAGCTCAGGACTCCGGTTCTGAGCAACAAGCAATACAGCGAGCACCTCTGCTCACCGTGGACGTAGGGTTTTACGCTCCGGCGGCCCGAACCACGTAAAACTCGTTGTGTCAAGCTTCTCCCTCACTCGTCCCTAACGTTGAAGCTCTCCGCAAGCGACTAGCCCCTCCAGAAAAGAACCTCCGCGGGCTGCCTAGAGCAGGTCCGAGGGAAGTGTCGACCACACACTTTGACACTGCCCTTCGGAGGTCCAGGGTGTACAGCCTGCTTTGCCTGGTTCCGTACCCAAAGCGTGTGCACTCTGCCTCCTCGGCGTTACGGTCCAGTACTAGGGGCCGGACGGTTGTACCCTGACCTTGGAGGGAGCCGGACCTCTGGTGTCGGGCACACTGAATTGCCCAAGCCCCGCATACCGGTACAGGACCGTAAGCCAAATAAGACTAAGAGACAGGGAAGGGAGAGCCCCCGAGGAGAATTACGGTTCCCCTACATGTGTGTAGGACCTCCGGAGCCAGGGTCTCAGCACCGCTGTGCTCCGGGCGGACAGGGGGGGCCCTGGCCTTAGCTCCCCCGCAGGAATATGGTAGGTGCGCCCAAACAATTGGCCACACCTACCAGGGGGCCACTACGGGGACCGCACAAGGGAGGACCGGAGCACCCGGCGGTACTGGAGTCCCAGGGCTTCTGAAGACTGGAGCTCCTGACTTCAACCAAAGACCAGAAGGGCCGGACCTCGCACCCTCCGTAGGGGCGAGCTCCGAAGGCTCCACGTGTCCAGCGGGGCCGGAGCTCCCCCTCTCCTCAGAGGAGAGCTCCGGGCACGCCACGTGGCAAGAAGGGCCGGACCTCGCCCCCTCCGCAGGGGCGAGCTCCGAAGGCTCCACGTGTCCAGCGGGGCCAGAGCTCCCCCTATCCTCAGAGGAGAGCTCCAGGCCTGCCACGTGGCCGGCAGAGCCAGACCTCGCCCCCTCCGCAGGGGCGAGCTCCGAAGGCTCCACGTGTCCAGTGGGGCCGGACCTCCCTCTCCTCAAAGGAGAGCTCTAGGCCCGCCACGTGGCAAGCAGAGCCGGACCTCGCCCCCTTCGCAGGGGCGAGCTCCGAAGGCTCCACATGTCCAGTGGGGCCGGACCTCCCTCTCCTCAGAGGAGAGCTCCGGGCCCGCCACGTGGCAAGCAGAGCCGGACCTCGCCCCCTCCGTAGGGGCGAGCTCCGAAGGCTCCACGTGTCTAGCGGAGCCGGACCTCCCTCTCCTTAGAGGAGAGCTCCGGGCCCACCATGTGGCCAGCAGAGCCGGACCTCCCCCCCTCTGCGGGGAGGAGTTCCGAAGACCCCTTGGTCCCTTATGACAACAAGAACCTGAGGAAGGTATCTGTGTAAAGCTTCGAGATCGCTGGAGACCTCCCGGAGCCCTTGCGGAGCTAAGGACTCGGGCAGGACAAGCCAAGAAAAGAAGCAAAGAACAGACATAGAAAACAACAAGTCCACTCATCAAAAGCTCCATGAGCTGGACTACAGACACAACAAAAAACAAAAGATACAAGGCTCTCCAGCTACAAGAGCAAGCCCCTAAGAGTCCCCGGACTCCCGCTGGAACCTAGACGCGATGAGGGTGGGTACATCTCTGACTCCGGCCCTGGCGACCTCCTCCTGCTCGGCGACAAGGCCTCAAACCACCGGCTCCAGAGAGATGGAAGAGTCCCAGCTCTGAAAGCACGTCAACATGTGCGTAGAGACCTCCTTTGCCAAGATCCGTCCCTCCGTCTCGAGCTCGTCGGCGATCACAGCCTCGAGCCTATCCAGCTTGGCGCCGATGGACTCAAGTTCCGGAAGTGCCTCGGCCACCTCTTGCGCCGGAACCCATGTCCTCACAAGGCTGAAGCCAAGAGGCACCAGGGCGGATCCCTCCTGGCCAACGAAGCTCCAGACCGCTCGGACCACGATGGTCCGCGAAGCGCGGAGCCCCTCCACCTCCTGGCGAGCCGCCAGCAGAGCGCCAGGACCCTCCTCGACGAACCTTTTCTCCTTGGCCGCCAAGGTGTTCTCCCGAAGCTGGAGGTCCCGGGAGAGCCGCTCTAGCTCTGATGCCCGGAAGTCGGCGGCCAACTCCAGGTCTAGCGCCGCCCGGCGGTCCTGGGCGACCTGCTCCTCCCTCTCGCCCAGAGTTGCCTCCCAAAGCTCCAGCTCTTCAGCCCAGGCCTTCAGGTCGCCCTCTCCGGCCTCCATCTGCTCGGCGACCTTCTTCTCCTTGGTCACCACGGCGCGCTCCCGATCTACGACGGCGCACTCGCGGCACGCTTGCTGCAGCCGCAGCTCCTCATTGGCATCGGAGCAGGCCCGAACACTGGCGTAAGACTCGCGGGACTCCTGCAATAGCCACCGTGTTTCGGCATCCAGGCGCTCGATGGCTCTCCTCTGTACCTCGAGGAGCTCCTCCTCAGCATCAAGTCTGGCCCGCTTGGCGTCGAGCTCTTCCTCGACCTTGCGGGTCCGCAGCTTCAAGAGTAGCCCCCAGCTGAGGAGGCGGTCTCTCTCATTCGCCAAGACCTCCCGCTGGCGCTCGAGCGCAGCCTGGACCTTCCGAACGCTAGACTGGGCCTGCTCCATGACGTCCGACAGAGGCAGTGGGGCGGCAGAGGCTGAAGCAGCGCCGCAGACCTCCTCCATGACGTCGTCGTTCGGCGGAGGAGACTCCGGCACCACAGCTTCCACGGAGACTGCGACGATGCGCCGGTCAGGAGAAGACGGCGCCAAAGCAGGACCAGTCCTGATGCGCCCCTGCTTGTCGCCGCCAGCCGGCTCCGCCAAGTCTTCATCAACTGCCAGCTCCCGAGCTGGCGAAGGAGGAGGAGCGGGCGCCGCCGCCGTTGCAGGAGCCGGTCCCGTCGGGCCAGAAGGAGGAGGCACCTGGACCTGCTCGGGGGCCGGTGAAGTTGCCGCAGCGTCCTGACGCTGTGGCGCTGGGCCCCTGCCATCCGGAGGAGGCCGGGGAACAGACGCGTCCCCGGTAGCCGAAGAATCCCTGCAAGCACAGGGAGCTCTCAAGACAAGAAAAGAAGTACGCAAGTACTAAGATCCGGTGAGTGCAAACTTACCGAGGAACGCGAACACTCCAGCGGGCATGGAGCCCTGGCTTCCAAGCCGGGGCAGGGCCGCCGGAGCCCGCCATCGCTGCCGGGGCCTGCGTCGAAGGCACCCGGACCGGCGGAGCAGGGGGTGCTCCCAGAGCCCCCCTAGAAGACGGAGTAGCAGATCTCCCGCCAGCAGCACCTCCGGCACCACTCGCCGAACCAGCCCCTGAAGCCCGGGGCACCTGCGTCTCCGGATGAGACCCGGCTGCGCTCCCTCTGGCGCTGTCGCCTGCCGAGCCTGCAGCAGGGACACTCGACGGCCGGGGCACCTGAGCCCCTGGCTCAGCCCCGGGTGCCGCAGCACCAGCTTCCCTCCTCGGAGCTCCACCACCTGTGGAAGTAGGGTGGGGCGCCCGGGGCTCCTCTGACCGCCGCTGTCCAAGAGGAGTCCCGTCGACACAGAAGACTCGAGGCCTCTTGGAGTCGCCGCCCGACGAACCAACGCCTCCCGATGAAGGGCGCGGGGGGACTCCGGTCCCCTGACTCAGCGTGAAAGATGCCCTCGGTGGAGATCGAGAGCGCTTCTTCATCGCCGAACTGGAGGCCGACACCTTGCCCTTCCCCTTGTTGGCAGTCCGAGCTCTGTCGACTCCCGGCGCGGGTTGGGCATCGACCGACGTCTCGTGCCCCGCTCTAGAGCGGTCAACCCCGGGGATCAAGATCCCCTGGAAGACATCACCAACCTAGCGCACGGCAATCCCGATGTCGTCCAGGGTTGGTAGCTCCTGCAACAGCTTTGACCTCCGCAACGGCTCCAGGGAGAGAGGGAGGCAGGAAGCTGGAATCATGAGGGAGCTGTCATCAAGGAAGTCGCTGCTTACGCTCGACAACATCCCCCTCAGTAGTTCGTCGGACGGATCAGAGTCTAAGCCCGTCTCCAGCCTGGTGCAGTCATGTATGCTGGTGTAGAAACACGCCGGGCGGTTGCGCTGCTGCAGCGGCGCAAGGCGCCGCGACAGGAAGCTCTCCAGCACCATCAGGGATGTCAACCCCTGATCCACCAGGAACCGGATCTGCTCCAGGACTGGCACGTATTCTGGCTCCAACTCCGGGCTCTCCTCCCAGAAGCGACGCTCGGTGGTTGGAGCATCAGTCGGCAACTGGAGGCGATCGTGCTCATCGGTCTTCACGATCACCCAGTTGTCCCTCCAGCCTTCCCACCTCAAGGCACTGAAGGGCAGAAGGTACCCAGAGACCTTCGGGTCCTTGCAGCGGTGCTAGAAGTAGTAGGTGCCCAGCTGATTCTTCGAGCCGCGCCCAGTCGTCCGCAGCACGAAGAAGTGATGGAAGAGCATCACTGAAGCTCGCACTCCCACGAACATTTTGCAGAAGTGGACGAAGACGGCGGCCATGGCGAAGGAGTTGGGGGAGAGGTGATGAAGCTGGAGGTCGTACGTCTCTAGCAGCGTCACGAAGAAAGAGGAGATCAGCGGGACGAACCCTGCCAAGGTGTAGGCGACGAAGAAGACAATCTCTCCCCTCTCCAAACACAGAGGGAGAGATCCCCACCGAAGGCAACACCGCTGCTCCTCAGAGTGCCATCCCAGCAGCTTGCGCATCGACCCCAGGTCTCTCGTCCGGGCGATGCGCGGCGGAGGCAGGAAGGAAGCCATCGAAGGTGGAAGAGGCTTGGGCGCACGGAGGAATCCGGAAAGCTCAGGCGCAAGGAAGTGTGCAAAAGGAAAACTACTGTCGAAGTGTGCGGTCGACACTTCCCCCGGGCCTGCACTGGGCAGCCCGCGGAGGTTCTTTTTTCGGAGGGGCTAGTCCCTAGCGGAGAGCTTGCGCAGATGGAACGAGTTAGTAAGAGCTTGACACGGCGAGTTTTACGTGGTTCAGGCCGCCGGAGCGTAAAACCCTACGTCCACGGCGAGCTATGGAGCTCGCTGTATTGCTTGCTGCTCAGGGCCAGAGGCCTGAGCTTGGGGTGAGTTACAGCTTGAGAGTGTATGGCTAGCGTATGAGTTGCAAAATGCGAACCCTTGCTCTCGACGCCTACCCGAGCCTTTTATAGTCTAAGACTCGGGTGGCTTACAAGGGGAGCCGGGACCCGACAGGTGGTCCCGGGAAGATTGTCTATTATCTACCGTATCTGCAGTTATGACGGTAGTTGTCTCTGGCCGAAGGCTTCTGAGTCTTCATCTTGCCGCCCTGCCCATGCCGCATGCTAGTCGTAGTGGTTGATGACGGCGCAGGCGGCATGGGATGTCTTGTCGCGGTGTTTATTGGCTGACAGGTTCTGACACCGCGCGCCAGTCTGTGATGCGACTGGGCGCAACGGCACCTGACAGAAGCGTGCTCCGCGTCTCCGCATCTTGGGAAGACGCGGGCCTTGAATACCCTGTACGGGCAAGGTATGGGGCGTATTTACGCCCGCTGCCTACCGCTCGGGGCAGGCAGCGTCGTTTTGCTGCCACGTGGCGGGCCCGGAGCCCTTCTCAGAGGAGAGGAGGGTCAGTCCCGCGGGGCACGTGGAGCCTCCGGACCTCTCCCCGCGGAGGGGGAGGCTCGGCTTCTGTTGGCCACGTGGCGGGCCCGGAGCTCTCCTCTAAGGAGAGGGAGGTCCGGCCCCGCTGGACACGCGGCGCCTTCGGACCTCTCTCCCGCGGAGGGGGAGGTCCGGCTTCTGTATGCCACGTGGCGGGCCCGGAGCTCTCCTCTGAGGAGAGGGAGGTCCGGCCCCGCCGGACGCGTGGCGCCTTCGGAGCTCTCCCTGCGGAGAAGGGCGAGTTCCTTAGGCATTTTACCCTGTGCGCGGGGGTACCCCATATCTCAGGTATCGACAGTGGCCCCCGGGCCCATCTCGGGGGAGATAGCGAGCCCGAGGTGGGACCTCCATCTCTTCCAATCCGCGCACTTCCTCTAAGTCCCGAATTGACCGCTGCCGGAGCACGAACGGCCACAGGATCGTGGGAGCGTGCGCTCACTTGATGGTGGCTTTTACTGCGGCGGTTCCCAAGACTGCCACTTTTGCGGCGCTTTCTTCGGGAACCGCCGAAGTGCCTCGCCGGCTCATCTTCTCAGGAGACTGACTCCTTGACTCACCGCTTCAGTTGGGCGGCTAGGGCCCACCTTTCATCGGCGCCCGGTCTCGGAGCCAACGAGGTCGCCGACGTGATGATTCTGGAGGTTTTCGAATTACCCCAGACCATCCCTGGAAAGTTTTAAAAGGGGATCTCACCTGCATCGCTGCTTCCCTTCAAATTGCGCTCGTACTTCCCTTGAACTCTTGCGCCCTCTTTCGCCATGGCTTCCAACTTGCTCCCGACGCGCCTCGTCCGCTCTTCCGAGCTCGGGCCAGTGCGCAGGCTGCTGGGCTGGCGCTCAGAAGAGCAGAAACATCGACTTCGCTGAGGATCTCTCCCCCTGGTCCTGGAAAAGGGGGAGATAGTCTTCTTCACGGCTTATGCTCTGGCGGGGTTTGTTCCGCCGATTTCTTCCTTCTTTGTCACCCTGCTGGAGACATACGGTCTCCAGCTTCACCATCTTTCCCCCAATTCCTTCGCAATGGCTGCTGTTTTTGTCCATTTCTGCGAGATGTTCGTGGGGGTGCACGCCTCCGTGACGCTCTTCCGCCACTTCTTTGTGCTGCGGACGACTGGGCGCGGCTCAAAGACTCAGATGGGGGCATACTACTTCCAGCATCGCTGCAAAGACCCCAAGATCTACGGATACCTCCTGCCCTTCAGCGCATCAAGGTGGGAAAACTGGAGGGAGAGCTGGGTGGTAGTGAAGACCGACGAGCACGATCGCCTACAACTCCCAACCGCCAGCCCAACCACCGATCGCCGCTTCTGGGAGGAGATCCCTGAGCTGGAGCAGGAATACACCCCGGTCTTGGAGCGGATCTGGTTCTTGGCCAACGAGGGGCTGACGTCTCTAATGGTGCTGATGGACTTCGTGTCGCGCCGTATTGCTCCCTTGCAGCAGCGTAGCCGCCCAGCATGGTACTACACCGGCGAGCAGGACTGTACCAGGCTGGAGAGAGGCCCCGGCTCAGACCCTTCCGACGAGGAGCTGATCGAGATGGTGAGCAAGGTGAGCGATGACTACATTTCCAGTGGCAACCCCGCTCTTCCGCCCTCTGCCACCCCCCTCTTCTTGGAGCCTCAGAGGAGGTCAGAGCTCCTGCGGAAGATGCCGAACCTTGATGATATCGGGATCGCCGTCCGACAGGTCAGGGATGCCTTCCGGGGTATCACCATTCCAGGAACCGAGCACCCCGGGTCAGGGCATGAGGCATCCGCTGCTGTCAAACCCTCCCCCAGAGCCGACGGAACCCAAGCCGCCGACAAAGGGAAAGGAAAAGAGCCGGCCCCCGGGCATCTAGAGAAGAAACGCGCCCGGTCTCCTCCGAGGGTGCCGCCTGTGCCGAATCAGGGTGCCGGAGCTGCTTTGCTCCCATCTCCCGGAGGTGCTGGTCCATCGGGTGGTGACCCGAAGAGGTCCCGAGTGTCCCTCCCCGGCGGGTCTCTCCCCAGACAGCAGCCGTCTGAATCAGCCCAGGTACCTAGCCATCCTCCCTCAAGCGGAGGGGCTCCCAGGACGGATGTTGGTGGGGCTACGCCGGCGAGTGCGCCGGGGATCCAGGCGTTCCATTCCGCGACTGTTCCAGCCACTGGTCCTGGCGGTTCAGCTACAGCCTAGAGGCCAGTGCTGCAAGCTCGCTGGAGCGCTCATGCCGCCCAGTAAGTGTTATTCTTTCCGGCTTATAAGAGCAGAGCTCTTGCCTCTTCTCTTATTCTGAGGGCTTCTTCTTCTTTGCAGGGACCAACCGGCCACCACGGGCGGGCCTCTTATCCGGCCGCCTTCAACCAGCGGAAGCTCCGTGCCTCAGCACCTGGGGACCGTGGCGGCCCCCATGGCTCCCAAATCGATGGGGGCACCCTCTGCACCAGCGGGTTCATTTTCCGCGGTGGCCACATCTGCTCCTACCCGCCCTCCTTCACCAGTCCAGAAGCCAGGTCCTGAGACCGGGAGGGCTGCTGTAGGTGCGCCTGCTGGCCCCCTGGCCTGCTTAGGACAGCGCCCCACCGTGGCTGCTGAGGCGCCGGCGCCCCCGCCGGTCTTAGACTCGTCAGGGGGGTCCAGCGGCGCAACTCCTATCTCCCCTGCTCCAGCGCCCGTGTGGGACGCCCTGGGGCGTGCCCAGACCAGCGCCCGGCAGCTCCAATCTGCCTTTGAGCAGGAGCGGAAGGCATTGGCCGGCGAGAGGGAACGCCTTCTCAGCTAGCAGCAGCGGGCCCGGGCGGACCTTGACTCAAGGCAGTCAAGGCTTGAGGCCATGAGTGCTCTGCTTGGCACTCAGAAGAAGACCATTAGCCGCTTGGAGTCAGAGGCCCAGCGGGTTCGTGTCACCTACCGCGAGGCTTTGGCCCAAGCTGAAGCCAAAACCAAGGAGTGTTCCGCCGCCGCGGAGGAGCTGCAGCTGCAGGTAGCCCGTCGGGAGCACGCCGTCGCTGATCGGGAACGCGCCGTTGCGGCCGAGGAGGAGAAGACCACCGCTCGGCTGAGGGCCAAGGTGGAGGAGCTAAGGGCTCGGTCCGAGGAGCTGGGGCTCCGTGAGTCGGCTGTCGCCGCGAGGGAGGAGCAGTTCTCCAAGGAGCGTCAGGCGGCGATGGATCGCGAGCTAGCGGCTCGCCAAGAGGTAGAGACACTCCAGTCCCTGCGGACTGCCGAGGCCCAGGCGGTCTGGCGCTTCATTGCCAAGGCGGGATCCGCCTTGGCTCCTCTTGATTTCATCCCTGTGCAGGTGGAGACCCCAGCGCGGTTGATGTCCGAAGCGGCCCCGGCCCTTGAGTCTCTTGGCGACGAGCTAGGTCGGCTCGAATCAGTGATCGCCGATGAGCTGGAAGCGGAAGGTCGGGGCCTCGCGAAGGAGGTTGCGATGCACGTTCTGTCGTGCTTCGTTAGCCGAGACCCTTCCTTTTCTCTAGGGCCGGTTCGTCTAGGACCCGTCGCCGATCGGGAGGAAGCTGCCAGGGCCGAAGTCAAGGACTTAGCTGCCCTCGTGGCCTCTAGGTTTCATCGGGAGTCCGGAGACCCCTAGGCATCTGCCCTCGTGTCCACGAGGCCCTGTACTTCCTTTTTTATTTTTGTTGAGTCTGTAGCCCAGCTCGTGGAGCCTTCGTATGGACAGACTTCTGTTTCTTTCTATGTCTGCATGTCCTAGTCTTCTTCTTGGCCTTTCCTGACTGAGTCCTTAGCTCCGCAAGTACTCGGAGGCCTTGACCAATCTCGAAGCTCTGCATAGACACCTTCTCCGGGTCCTCACTGGATACTAAGGGTTCCGAAGGTCTCCCGGAGGTCTCCAGGACCCGCCTCACGAGATCGGAGGGGGGTCCGGGCCTGTTGGTCACATGGTGGGCCCGGAGCTCCCGCCTGAGGGGAGGTCGTCCGACTTCTGTAGACCTCGGCTTCTGTTGGCCACGTGGCGGGCCTGGAGCTCTCCTCTGAGGAGAGGGAGGTCCGGCCCCGCTGGACACACGGCGCCTTCGGACCTCTCTCCCGCAGAGGGGGGAGGTCCGACTTCTGCAGACCACGCGGCGGTCCTGGAGCTCCCACTCTCAAGGAGGTGGGAGGTCCGGCCCTGATGGACACGTGGGGCCTTCGGGCCTTGCCCCTGTGAGGTCTAGCTCTTTGATCTTACCTTGGGGTTTTTTGGCCTTGCGCGATCCCGTAGCGGCCCCCTGGTAGGTGCGTTCTATTGGATGGATGCGCCTACCATACTCCTGCGGGGAGCTGAGGCTGAGAAGTCCTGCACACAAGTAAGGAAAAAGTAATTCTCCTTGGGGGCTCCCCCCCTCTATCTCTTAGTCTTATCTGGCTTACGGTCCCCGTCCACTTATATGGTGCTTGGGAACTACCGCGCGCGAAGTGCCGGGGGCTTGGGGCCTCCCTGACTTTCGGCTGGTACTTCCCGCGCAACCGCCTTTGGCAGGGCAGCAAATTCTGACTAAAGATGAGAATGAGAAGAGGGAGTTGAACGCATAGTGAGCGCGCGTTAGTAGGGTAATCATAAAAATTTAATAAGTAAATTAAATGAGTACCAAAGGAGAGCAACGTAGGGTAGGTTTCTTTTCATATAAATTTCCATACGGGGGAAGGCGGGCCGAATATGTAGGCCACGACCCACCTCAAGGGAAGCAAGACTCTACGCGCTTGGGGTCGGAACCAGGCGAAGCTGAACGTAGTCCTGGACCGTCCCCTGAGGCTTAGTTGCTCCAAGCCCTGTTCTTGGACTTTATGGAATTTATTATAAAAAGAAGGTCCTATCCTATTGTTGCTCTAGGGGTAGAACTTACAGCGGTGTTCCATGTTCCGAAGGTTCGGGAGCGGGTCCCTGTCCTCGGTTCTGGGGGATGGTCCCATGCCCGGGATGTCCAGCCCCAGCATGGTGAATGGCCATGTGGGCTGGATCATCCGTACCGTCCAAGCCGGTGTATGGATCTGCTTGGCGTGGAACAGGCACGCCTAGCAGCTCTCGACCAGCTCGACGGCATCCTGGAGTGTTGCCGGCTAGTAGAAGCCATGCCGAAAAGGCTTTACCGACAAACGTGCGTGAGGAAGAGTGACTCCCACATTCGCCTCCATGGATCTCAGCGAACAAGTCGCAGCCTTCCCCCTGGGTTATGCACCGCAATAGGATGTGGTTGGCGCCACGTCGGTAGAGATCCCCCTCTACCGCCATGTGTCTCTTAGCCATACGCACAATCCGTTCAGCGGATACACGTTCATCAGGGAGGATATTGTCTTTCAAGTAGTCCCGAACCTCCGCGATCCATGCATCGGGTCTGACTTGAGCATCTGGATCTTGAGCGCTGGGTTGCACGGAGTCCCCAGTGACGCTTATGATCCTTGGCGGCGTCCATGGCCGCCGGGACCGCCAGCTTCGAGGTGCTGGTCTAGCCCCCTTCGCCCGGCTCGGCGGGCCAGGCTGTGGGCCGCGGCAACGTCCTCTCGAGGCCCCCTTCAGGCATAGTGGCTCTGGTGGGGGTCTTCGTTGAAAGGTCGTCAGCTGCGGCCTTGCTAGCGTGCGGTACGTGGTGCAGGTCCAAGGCGAGGAGGTCTGTCTCCACCGTCTTGGTTGATAACCAGACTGGGAGTTGCCCTGAGCCAACGACTAGCAAGGAGGATGAGCACTTCATACTTTGCTATGTTGTTGGCTGCCTTGGAATTGAAACGCGCCACATACCCAGACTGCTCCACCGATGGCGTGAGGAACAGTACGCTAGCATCGGCCCCCTGCTTTCGCAAGGAGTCGTCGACGAACATCATTCGGTGAGGTCTGGTGAAGGTCAGGGCTCAGGGTCCTGTTTCATCGTCTTCGTGGCCCCCTGAGCGTGCGTCTACTTCAGCCCCAAGTCAACTAGTGCTCGGTTAATGTCTGCATGACGGGAAAGGGAGCCTAGGTCAAACTTCAGTGGCTCCTCCGCCCATTTGGCGGCATTGTCCACTGCGTGGGGGATAGCTTTTAGCCTGAGGTGACCGCCGGGTGCTCGATACTCGGGGGTCCCCAGGCTGCTTTGGACCTTCCAGGGAGCTCCGCTGATGTCCCGGGAGCTCCGGGGAGGGGTCCCATTGCACCTCCGGGAGGTCCTGCTGGTCCTCCGGGAGGTTGTGTCGGGGATCCGAGGCTGCTTCTTGGTAGCGAAACAGGTTACGGTGGTATGGGGTTAAAGCCATTGGCGCGAAGACCAGAAATTCGCGGGGCACCTAGCTATGCCGAGTCGGTTTATGCTGGGATTAGTAGGTAAAGGGTGCCCTTCAACTACTCCAGGCCAAGGGGTCTGATGGGAACCTTAGCAAGCATTTGGGAAGCGCAGCACATCACAGCCCGGCATCGAGTCTACTATTTGGTCTATCATAGGGAGAGAAAATAGATCTTTAGGGCATGCCTTATTGAGACTGGTGTAGTGGATGCGCCTCCGGAGCGTCTCGCTGGCCTTCGGGATAACAACTCGGTTTGCCAAGCGCCGGGAGCGGCGGACTCTCCGTCTTGTCGGACGGCTGGGCGTCGGGAAAGACCTTTAAGTAGTGCTCAATCACCTCCCTAGGGATCTCTGTCCTCGGTGACGGCTGTCATGCAGCACATCGACCTTGTGCCGGAGGGGGGCAACGAGCGCGCCTTCCTATTTGCTATCCAGGCCCCCGGCTACCCGGGTGGTCTGGGTGGCATCGGCGCTGATTCGGACGAGCCTTGTGGGGTCGTCGTCCTCATCGAAGGGTGCTGTGGTAGAGGCACGGTGGCGTGCACTTGGGTGGAGCTGGTTTGGTTCTGCGCTGCCGAGGGTTGGCGCTCTAGTCGCTGTAAGCGCCTGAAGCTTTTCCAAGGCTAACACTGAGGTAGCACGGTCTCCACAAACCTTGAGGACGCCTGTCGGTGTAGGCATCTTCAAGACAAGGTAGCCGTAATGGGCTACAGCCATGAATCGGTACAGGGCTGGCCTGCCGATTATGGCATTGAAGGGGAGATCAATCTCGGCCACGTCGAACAGAACGTACTCTGTCCGGTAGCTGTCCGGTGCCCCAAAGGTCACCGGGAGGCTGATGTGGCCGTAGGGAACGACCTGTCCCGGTCCCACCCCTGAGAACGGGCTCGATGGGGTGAGCTTGGCCATCGGGATCTGCAGCTTCTGGAAGGCTGCACGACTGATGAGGTTCAGCCCAGCCCCGCCATCCACCAAAACGTGGTACATCTTCATGTTGGCGATGGTGGGGGTCACCACGAGCGGCAGTTGGCCGGCCCCAGCCATGTTCCTAGGGCAGTCGGTGTCATCGAAGCTGATGGGGGTTCCCATCCACCTGAGGTGCGGTGCTGCACCTGGGAGGGGAGCCACCGACGCTACCGCTCGACGCAAGGCCTTAGCCGTGCTCCGGGACGGGGGGTCAGCGGACCCGCCGAAGATGACATAGAGCATCTTCTGGTGCTCGTCATCACTGGAACTGGAGCTCCCATGGCTGCGCACTGCCTTTACGGCGTGCTGAAGCTCCTGGAACTCCACCTGGCGGTCGACGCCATCTCGGGCCTCGACCTTCTGCTTGCCGCCCCTTTGATCGTTGGGTGGGGCATCAGTTAGAGGCTGCTTCCCTTTCTGGAAGCGCTCCGCGAGCTTCTGGATTTCCCGGCATTCGGTAGCGGTATGATAGCTGGTGCCATGCACAGGGCATAATTCATCCTGGCCCCCGTCCGGGACCGGTGGTTGTCGCGGCCTCTTGTCAGGGCGCGGCCCCCCGAGCTCCACTGGGCGTCGCCGTTGCGACAACAGGGACCGCGGCTGATGTTTTTACGCTTCTTCCGTACGAAGCGCCGCCGGATCCCGGCTGACCCCCCGGCTTGGGGGCCGGCAGAGAGTGCCAGTTCCGTCCTTCGGCTGCCCTGGCACACTTGTCCGCCAGGTTGAAGAGTTCTGAGGCATCGCGGACCTCCCTGGTCGCGAGCTTCTCGAGCATCTTCCTGTCCCGAACGCCTTGCCGGAACGCCACCACCACCGAAGCATTCTGAATATGCGGGATGGTGTTGCGTACCTGGGAGAACCGCTGGATGGAAGAGCGCAGCGACTCCCCAGGCTGTTGCCTGACGGCGTGGAGGTCAAGCTCCGTGCCGGGGCGGGTGTAGGAGCTGCCGAAGTTGGCGACGAACTGCCGGCAGAGCTCACCCCAGGAGGTTATAGACCCCTGAGGTAGATTCATGAGCCAAGACCGAGCTGGGCCGGTCAAGGCGACGGGGAATTAGTTGGCCATGACAGCCTCGTCCCCTCCTGCAGCAAGTACGGCGGTGGAGTAGATCTGGAGGAACTCCGCTGGGTTGACGCTGCCGTCGTACTTCTCGGGCAGGTGCGGGCGAAACTTGCGTGGCCACCTTGCAAAGCGAAGGTGGGGTGCAAGGGCCGCACATCCTGCACCTGCTGCTGCAGGTACTGGCGCTGCGAACGCTTGGTTCGCACTTGGCACCGTGTATCCCGGCATGGGCAAGGCTGCACCATAGACCGGGGCCGCTACTTGCGACGCATATAGCTGTGGCATATGCTGCGCAGCATATGCCTGAGGCAGGGCTCGCGTGGCGAAGGCCTGCCCTTCTGGTTGTGTCGAGGCCGACGACATGCTGTCGCCTGCCTCATGGCTGCGACGCCTCTCTCAGCGTCGCTCGAGGTACACCCGGGCGTCCTGGCCCAAGTGGCACCGTTCCAGTTTCCTTCGCAGGTCCGTCGACAGGAGCCTGGAGGAGCTGGAATCCGCCGTTAGCCCGTCAACCGTGGGTGTGCGCGTCAGCGACACAGCCGGTTGTCCTGTGCGCCGTCCTCGCCGAAACTGAGAGTTCGCGGCGGCGACGACGAGGCGGTCCACCTCACGGACCCATTGCTGGGTCGCTGAATGGGGCGCATCCCCCGCAGGTGGGTTGCGCAGCAGCGCTCTTGCTGCAGCTAGCGCACCTCCATGGTGTACGCTCAGTGCTGCAGAAGATCTCACACTGGTCGGGGCCTGCATAGCCGGAGTCGGCGTTGCCGGAGTCGGCTGCTGGCTACCAGCTTGTGCCGACACACTCCGTCCTGAGTGTGTCGACATGTACTCCCCAGTGGTCACGGTTCGCCGTGAACGCGGAGGGGGAGAGTTTGCCGCTGAAGGAAGCTTGGTCATCTTCGTTGGCGGAAACTCGTCGCGCTAGGAGAAAAGCCCCCTTCCTGGCGCGCCAAATGTCGAAGTGTGCGGTCGACACTTCCCCCGGGCCTGCACTGGGCAGCCCGCGGAGGTTCTTTTTTCGGAGGGGCTAGTCCCTAGCGGAGAGCTTGCGCAGATGGAACGAGTTAGTAAGAGCTTGACACGGCGAGTTTTACGTGGTTCAGGCCGCCGGAGCGTAAAACCCTACGTCCACGGCGAGCTATGGAGCTCGCTGTATTGCTTGCTGCTCAGGGCCGGAGGCCTGAGCTTGGGGGTGAGTTACAGCTTGAGAGTGTATGGCTAGCGTATGAGTTGCAAAATGTGAACCCTTGCTCTCGACGCCTACCCGAGCCTTTTATAGTCTAAGACTCGGGTGGCTTACAAGGGGAGCCGGGACCCGACAGGTGGTCCCGGGAAGATTGTCTATTATCTACTGTATCTGCAGTTATGCCGGTAGTTGTCTCTGGCCGAAGGCTTCTGAGTCTTCATCTTGCCGCCTTGCCCATGCCGCATGCTAGTCGTAGTGGTTGATGACGGCGCAGGCGGCATGGGATGTCTTGTCGCGGTGTTTATTGGCTGACAGGTTCTGACACCGCGCGGCAGTCTGTGATGCGACTGGGCGCAACGGCACCTGACAGAAGCGTGCTCCGCGTCTCCGCGTCTTGGGAAGACGCGGGCCTTGAATACCCTTTACGGACAAGGTATGGGGCGTATTTACGCCCGCTGCCTACCGCTCGGGGCAGGCAGCGTCGTTCTGCTGCCACGTGGCGGGCTCGGAGCCCTTCTCAGAGGAGAGGAGGGTCAGTCCCGTGGGGCACGTGGAGCCTCCGGACCTCTCCCCGCGGAGGGGGAGGCTCGGCTTCTGTTGGCCATGTGGCGGGCCCGAAGCTCTCCTCTGAGGAGAGGGAGGTTCGGCCCCGCTGGACACGCGGCGACTTCGGACCTCTCTCCCGCGGAGGGGGAGGTCCGGCTTCTGTATGCCACGTGGCAGGCCCGGAGCTCTCCTCTGAGGAGAGGGAGGTCCGACCCCGCTGGACGCGTGGCGCCTTCGGAGCTCTCCCTGCGGAGAAGGGCGAGTTCCTTAGGCATTTTACCCTGTGCGCGGGGGTACCCCATATCTCAGGTATCGACACCTACGATGCAGATGAGATCCCCTTTTAAAACTTCCCAGAAGCGATTTGAAACGCTTCGTATGCACCGTCCGGGGCAGACGTCCCAGGTCCAAGCCCCAGTGACCATGACAAGGGGGCCCAAGCCGTCCTGCATAAGCGGTGGACCGAGCAGTCAGCCCCCCAGGCGGAGAACCCGGCGGTTCCTGACAAGGCGCTGCGACGTGCAGTGGTGCGCTGTGACGTGCAGTAGTGGCAGCCTTGGAAACCGCCGCAGTAAAAGCAACTTTCAAAGCAAGAGTCAAGACCCTACGACCTTCCGTTGCCCAGGCAACGGGTCAGGGAAGTTTGAAGAAAGTGCGCGGGATAGAAAAGGTGAAGGCCCCACCTCGGGCTCGTTACCTTCCCCGAGATGGGCCCGGGGGCCACTGTCGGTACCCTCAATACCGGGTACCCCCGCAAACAAGACAAAACCGCCTAAGGACCTCGCCCCTTCCGCAGGGGCGAACTCCGAGGGTGCCACGTGTCCAGCCAGGCCGGAGCTCCCCCTCTCCTCAGAGGAGAGCTCCAGGCCAGCCACGTGGCCAGGCGAAGCCGGACCTTCCCCCTCTGCGGGGGAGAGCTCCGAAGGCTCCACGTGTC
This sequence comes from Neostapfia colusana, assembly GCA_030760725.1. NCBI lineage: Eukaryota > Viridiplantae > Streptophyta > Magnoliopsida > Poales > Poaceae > Neostapfia > Neostapfia colusana. Next base: position 72,030,352 of record JASWHV010000015.1, read on the forward strand.
CAGCGGGGCCGGAGCTCCCCCTCTTATCAGAGGAGAGCACTGGGCCCGCCACATGGCAAGCAGCGCCGATCCTCCCCCCTTCGTGGGGGTGAGCTCTGAAGGCCCCACGTGTCCAGCGAGGCCGAAGCTGCCCCTCTCCTTAGAGGAGAGCTCCGAGCCCGCCACGTGGCCAGCAGAGCCGGACCTCCGCCCTCCATAGGGGTGAGCTCCGAAGGCTCCACGTGTCCAGCGGGGCCGGACCTCCCCTCTCCTCAGAGGAGAGCTCCGGGCCCGCCAAGTGGCCAGCAAAGCCACGCTACCTGCCCCGGCACGGTAGGAAGCGGAAGTAAAGACCCGCGCCTTCCCAAGGCGCGGCATTGAAGACCCGCGCCATCCCAAGACGCGGAGATGCGGAGCACGCCCCTGCCAGGAGGCGTTGTGCCCAGTCACATCACAGTGAAGACAGGCGCAGAATAGCAGAGGTTGTGGACTAATAAACACAGCGGCAAGACAACCCCTGCTGCCCCTGCCATCATCAACCACTACGCCTAGCTTGCGGCGTGGGCAGGGCAGCAGGACAGAGGCTCAGAAGCTACTGCCAGAGACAGCTACCGGCGTTACTGCGAGATACGGTAGATGGAAGGAAATCACCTCGGGACCACCTGTCAGGTCCCGGGGCCCCCTTTGTATGCCGCCCGAGCCTTGGACTATAAAGGGCTCGGGTAGGCAACGTTGCAAAGGGTTTGGCAGTTTGCCACCCTACACTCAGACATTCATCCTCATACCCAGGCTTAGAACTCAGGTTCTAAGCTTGAAGCAATACAACGAGCACCTTTGCTCACAGTGGACGTAGGGTTTTACGCTCCGGCGGCCCGAACCACGTAAAAAACCCTTGTGTTCATCTCCTTCCTTCGTCCATTCTGGCGAGACCCACGCAAGAGGACTAGCCCCTCCGAAAAAGAACCTCCGCGGGCTGCCCAGAGCAGGCCCGGGGGAATTGTCGACCGCAGACGCTTCGACATTTGGCGCGCCAGGAAGGGGACTTTTCCCTCCTGCGTTGAGTCTTCGCTCACGAAGATGACCAAGCTTCCGTACGCAGCAAGCTCTCCTCGCCCTCGTTCCCGGTGAATGATGACCAGCGAGGCTTACGTCTCGACGCACTCAGGGAGGAGTGTGTCGGGACAAGCTGGGAGCCCACGACCAACTCCAACAACACGGACTCCATCAAGCCCAAGATCTGCTGCAGCGCCGAGTGTCACCCATGGGGGTACACTAGCTGCAGCACGAGCACTTCTACACAACCCACTTGCAGGGGACGCTCCCCAGGGGGCCACCCAGCAGTGGATACGCGACGTCGACCGTCTTGTCATCACTACCGTCAACCCTCCGCTCCGGCGGGGACGGCGCCCTAGTCAACCGGATGTGTCGCTGTCGCGCACGCCAATGATTGACGGGCAGACGGCAGACTCCCGCTCTACCAGGCCCCCAACGGCGGACCTGAGGTCAGAGCTGGAGCGACGTCACCTAGGCGAGGATGCCCGCGTGACCATCGAGCGACGACGGGAAAGACGTCGCAACCACGAGGCTGACTACAGTATGTCGACCGCCTTGACTCACCCTGGGCCGCAGACGTTCGCCACGCGATCTCTGCCCCAGGCGTACGCCACGCAGCATATGCAACAGCCATATGCCCTGCAAATGGCACCCCTGGTCTATGGTGCACCTTTGCCAATGCCGGGGTTCACCGTGCCAACAGCGGACCAAGCGTTCGCGGCACCAGTACCTGCAGCGACAGGAGCGTGGTGTGCGGCCCTGGCGCCCCACCTTCGCTTTGCAAGGTGGTCGCGCAAGTTCTGGCCACACCTGCCAGAGAAGTACGACGGCAACGTCAACCCGGTGGAGTTTCTGCAAATCTACTCCACCGCCTTTCTTGCTGCAGGAGGGGATGAGGTCGTCATGGCCAACTACTTCCCCGTCGCCTTGACCGGCCTGGACCGGTCTTGGCTCATGAACCTCCCCCAAGGTTACATAACCTCCTAGGGAGAACTCTGCCGACAGTTCACTGCGAACTTCGGCATCTCCTACACCCGTCCCGGCACGGAGCTTAACCTCCACGCCATTCGACAACAACCTGGAGAGTCGCTGCGCTCCTTCATCCAGCGGTTCTCCCAGGTACGGAACACCATCCCACACATCCAAAATGCTTCAGTGGTGGTGACGTTCCGGCAAGGTGTGAGAGACAATAAGATGCTCGAGAAGTTGGCCACCAGAGAGGTGTGCGACGTCTCGGAGCTCTTCAGCCTGGCGGACAAGTGCGCCAGAGTAGCAGAAGGGCACAGTTGGCACTCACAGCCAGCCTCTGAAGCAGAAGGACAGCCCGGTGCTAGCGCTGCTTGCCATGGGAGCAGCAAGAAGATCAAGAAGAAGCGTGGTGGCAAGATCAAGCCACCGGCCGGAGCTCCCGTTGCTGCAACTGCAGCACCCAGCAGAGCTCGGGGGGCCATGCCCCGACAAGAGGCCACGACAGTCACCCAGCTGTGGTGACCGAAGTGAGCCGTGCCCCATGCACAACACCAGGAGCCACACTGCTGGTGAGTGCCGGGAGATCCAGAAGCTCGCGGAGCGCCTCCATGAGGGGAGGCGGCCGCGCGCAGATGCTCCCCCCTTCCACCAGAGGGAGGGCAAGCAGAAGGTCGACCCCCGGGACAACGTCGACCACGAGATGGAGTTCCAGGAGCCCCAACGCACTCTGAAGGCGGTCCATCACCGCGAGGGCTCCAGCTCCAGCGACGACGAATGCCAGAAGGCGCTCCACGTCATCTACGGCGGGTCCTCGGACCCCTCATCCCAGAACGCAGTCAAGACTCTGCGTCGAGCAGTGGCGTCGGTGGCCCCTACACCAAGTGCACCACCGCACCTCAAGTGGGTAGGGACCCCAATCAGCTTTGACGCCACCGACTGCCCCAAGAACATGGCTGGAGCCGGACAGCTATCACTGTTGGTAGCTCCCACCATCGCCAACGTGAAGATGTACCACGTTCTGGTGGATGGCGGGGCCGGCCTCAACCTCATCAGCCGCGCAGCTTTCCTGAAGCTGCAAATTCCGATGGCCAAGCTCTCCCCCTCGAGCCCGTTCTCAGGGGTAGGGCCGGGACAAGTTGTCCCGTACAGCAACATCAGCCTTCCGGTGACCTTCGGAGCACCAAACAACTACTGAACAGAATACATTCTGTTCGATGTGGCGGAGGTCGACCTCCCCTTCAACACCATCATCGGCAGGCCAGCCCTGTACCGATTCATGGCGGTAGCCCACTACGGCTACCTCGTCCTGCAGATGCCTACACCAACCGGCGTCCTCAAGATCCGTGGAGAACGCACTGCCACAGTGTCAGCCTTGGAGAAGCTCCAAACACTTGCGACAGCCCGAGCACCAGCCCCCGGCGGTGCAGAACTGGGCCAGCTCCACCCGAGTGCACGCCACCGTGCCTCGACCTCAGCACCCCGCGTGCAACCCCTCGACAAGGGCGACGTCTCCCTGAAGGTCATCCAAGTTGGCGCCGACGCTGCCCAGACCACCCGGATAGCCGGGGGCCTGGACAACAAATAGGAAGGCACGCTCATCACCTTCCTCTGGCACAACGTCTACGTATTTGCATGGCAACCGTCGCAGATGCCGGGGATCCCTAGGGAGGTGATCGAGCACCATATGAAGATCTTCCCTGCTCGGACGATCCAGCAGAAGCCTCGGAAGCAGTCCATCAAGTGACAGAACTTCATCCGTGAAGAAATCAAGAAGCTGTTGGATGCTGGCTTCATACGGGAGGTCCACCACCCTCGGTGGTTGGCGAACCCTGTTGTTGTCCCGAAGGCCGGCGGGAAGCTCCGGATGTACATCGACTACACCAGTTTCAATAAGGCATGTCCCAAAGATCCATTCCCTCTCCCTAGAATAGATCAAATAGTAGACTCTACATCAGGCTGTGATATGTTATGCTTCCTAGATGCCTACGCAGGCTTCCACCAAATTCCCATGTCTAGAGAAGATGAAGAACATGCTGCTTTTATTATAGTAGATGGCCTGTACAGTTATGTCTCCATGCCTTATGGTCTAAAGAATGCTCTCCCCACCTTTGTACGTGCTATGCACAAAAACTTTGAAGAGTTAATAAGAGACCTAGTTGAGGTGTATGTCGATGACATCGTTGTCAAAGTTAGACAGAGCTCATCCTTGTTAGATAGCCTAGCTCTAGTCTTTGACAAGCTGCGCTCCACGCGCACCAAGCTGAACCCAGACAAGTGTGTGTTCGGCGTATCCTCTGGGAAGCTCCTAGGATTCCTGGTCTCACACTGAGGGATCGAAGCCAACCCAGAGAAGATCAAGGCCATCGAGCTGATGCGGCCCCCGGCCCGCATCAAGGATGTCCAGAAGCTCACGAGATGCCTAGCTGCGCTGAGTCGGTTCATACCGAGGCTAGCGGAGCAGGATCTCCCCTTCTTTAAGCTCCTGCGCAAATCGGGTCCGTTCACTTGGACCGATGAAGCAGAAGAAGCATTCCAGGAGTTGAAGCAGCTCCTGACGACGCTGCCCATCATGGTAGCCCCAGAGCCCGGAGAGCACCTGTTGCTCTACATCGCGGCAACAACAGAGGTGGTGAGCATGGTCCTTGTCGCAGAGCGGCCGGACCCCTCATCACCGCAACCTGCTCTAGCAGCAGAAGACAAGCATCAGGAGATCCCGAAGGTCCAAGACGACCTCCCGGAGGCTCAAGACGACCTCCCGAAGCTCCAAGACGACCTCCCGGAGGTCCAAGGGGACCTCTCGGTGGTTCAAGATAACCTCCCGGAGGTCCAAGGGGACCTCCCAGAGGTCCAGCGGGACCTCCCAGGAGTTCAAGATGACCTCTCGGAGGTCCAAGGGGACCTCCCGGAGGTCCAAGATGGTCAAGAAGCCTCCGGGTCCCAGCCCCCGGAGGATGCCCAAGGCCTGTCTTCCTCCTGTCGGCCTGAGCCAATGGAGGAAGACACCCCGGGTCCCCCAAGGGAGGACCCGGACCAACCAGAGGCTCGTCTACTACATCAGCAAGTCCTCCACGACGTCAAGACAAGATACCTGGAGGTCCATAAGCTGTTGTATGCAGTGCTCGTGGCGTCCGAGAAGCTCGGTGGTCCTACTTCCAAGCCCACTGGATCTCGGTGGTCACCTCCTACACGCTGAAGACCATCCTTCACAGCCCCAACGCGACAGGCAACATCGCCAAGTGGGCAGCAGAGCAAGCGGAGTTCGAGCTGGACTTCCTCCCTCGTCACGCAGTCAAGAGCCAAGCACTGCCTGACTTCGTCCGAGTGGACGCCATCGACAACCAACCCAGGGGGCCCCGAAGACGGCGAACCGGAGCTCTGAGCTCCGGTCTTCACCGAGCCCCACTAGACGATCTTCTTCGATGGCTCCTAGCGAAAGCAGAGGGCCGGTGCCGGCGTACTGCTTCTCATGCCATCGGGGGAGCAGCTCCGGTACGTGGTGCGTCTCAATTTCAAGGCAACTAACAACATGGCCGAATATGAAGCTCTCATCTTCGGCCTGAAGACGGTGCTGTCCCTCGGTGTCCGCCAGTTGTTGGCCAAGGGGGACTCCCAGCTCATCATGAAGCAAGTCAAGGGTGAATGCTCCTGCAACGACCCGCAACTGGCTGCTTACCTCCTCCACGTCCAGATGCTCGAGAAGGACTTCGGTGCCTTGGACCTGTGCCATGTACCGCACGCTGACAACGCCGTGGCTGACGACCTCTCAACGAAGGCCTCCACCGGAGCCCCTGTGCCCGAAGGAGCCTTCGATAGGACGTTGCCACGGCCCACAGCCCGGCCTGCCGAGCCGCGCGAAGGAGGCTATACCAGCACCTCGAAGCTGGCGGTCCCGGCGGCCCTTCAACCATGGCGCCTGCCAAGGATCGTAAGCGTCAGTGGAGACTCCGTGCCACCCAGCGCTCAAGATCCAGAAGCTCAAGTAAAACCCGATGCATGGATCACGAAGATCCGGGACTACTTGAAAGACAATATCCTTCCTGATGAATATGCATCCGCTGAACAGATCGTGCACATGGCTAGGAGATACGCGCTGGTAGAAGGGGATCTCTACCGGCGTGGCGCCAACCACATCCTATTACGGAGCATAACCCAGGAGGAAGGCTGCGACTTGCTCGCTGAGATCCATGGAGGCGAGTGCGGGAGCCATGCTTCCTCACGCATGCTCGTCGGTAAAGCCTTCCGGCATGACTTCTACTAGCCGACAGCACTCCAGGATGCCGTCAAGCTGGTCAAGAGATGCAAGGCGTGCTAGTTTCATGCCAAGCAGATCCACACACCGGCTCAGAAGCTGCAGATGATCCCGCCCTCATGGCCGTTCACGGTATGGGGCTGGACATCCTGCAGCCATTCCCCGAAGCCGTCGGGGGATTCTGGTACCTCTACGTCGCCATCGACAAGTTCACCAAGTGGCCGGAAGCTGCACCAGTCATCACCATCAACAAGCAATCCGCAGTCAAGTTCATCAAGTCGATCGTCTACAGGTTCAGGGTCCCAAACAGAATCATCACCGACAATGGCACCCAGTTCACCAGTGCAGTGTTCCAAGACTACTGCGAATACCTTGGCATCCAGGTGTGTTATGCCTGTAAAAGCCCAAGAAATGGGACTTGCAAAAACTTTTCTTCACTTCACCACACCTCAGCTCTTGTTGTGGATGGCTGGTAAGGGATGGGAGGAGCAAGTAACCTTTATCAAAGAAGTGGTTAGAGGGGAAACTTACACTCTCACAACATGGGAAAAATTATACACATGTGATCACACATGAGAGTGTGTTTCCAAACTGTTGCATTCAAACTCAGGATTTCAGCAGCTAAACCAAGTATCAAAGTGCATAATTGGATTTCTCAGATCCAAATTAGTGGGGAGGCAAAGTTCAGAAATTTTCAAAAAGATGTGCTACCCATTTTTCCAAAAAGGGTCCAAATATGCCAAGAATTCAAATATTTATTTGAATTTGGGGGAAATGAGCTCAACCATACAAATGTAGGTCAGTTTCAAACTCCAAATATTTGGATTCATCTCTGGCTAAGCTTTGGAGATCTTTTGAGGGGTGGGGGAGCACTGACAAGTGGGTCCCACATGTCATTGGGAGGATTAAAATGGCACAATAGTCAACAGCCTTAGGGGCTAAGTATTGCACTCGGAACAGAGCCGAGGCTCCACGCGACACGCCGTGAAAACGCCGGACGCCACCTCCTGCTCGCCGCTCGCGCGCTGGCGAGCTCCTTGTGCGGGCGCAGTAACTCCCAGCCGTGCCCCAGCTCGCCACGACCACGGGCCGACCCCCAGTCACCGCCCTCTCGCACGACAAAACGCCGAGGAGCCGCCGCTGTGATCGACTCACTCAGGAGCGATCGTCCCTCGTGTACCAACGCCGGCAGCGCAGCAAACATATATCCTCAGACCTCCCACGCACTACCCGCATCACTTCCGGTCAAGTGAACCACTACCCACCGAGAGAAACCACGTTTTCGTGGCCACCGGTGAGAACCGAGCAAAGGTGCTCCCGTGGGCAGCTCACACCAACCAGTTTCACGACTGAGCAAGAGCGCCCCAAGGTGCGCCAACTCCCTGCGCTGCTCCTCTCCAAATTCCAGAGCAATCCGTGCGACGTAGCTTCGGAATTTCAAGTTTTCCCCTCGGACGAGGAAAACCGGACCGCGGGTAAGAACTGTGGAAATTTACGCTCAATTCTCGGTTAAAGTTGTTCATTTTGCGCACACCAGAACTAGAGAGGATAGGGAACCTTTTCCCTCCACAACCCTAGCTAGAAACGCCGTAGTTACAGCTAATTTCGAGCTTTTCGGTCGGCGGCCATGGCGGGAACACGCGGGCGCACGGTGACAACCGGTTTGCCGTCGTTTCCGAGCCAGGTTGAGGCCACGCCGAGATTTCCTGACCTCCACTGATGCTTTAGAGCGGATCCGCCGAGCTTTTGGCGGGCTAATGTGCTCGGGCGGCGGTGCCGATCATCACCGGAGGCCGCGGCTCGTCGCCAGCCTACTTCCGGCCACCGGCAGCCCGAGCCAACCCCATAGACTTGTTCCCCGACCCTGAAAACCCCCAGGCGGCGAGTCTCCGGCCGAGAGGTGGCCGGGAAGCTGAGTCCGGCGAGCTCCAGTACAGCGCCGGCGAGGGGGAGGCGCGGGAGCGAGAGGAGGAAGAAGACCCACCGGGCCCACGTGTCAGCAGCTGAAGATTAAAACCCCGGATCAGCTGTGGCGTGTGATTCCATGTGGTGGCGCGGGAAGGGGTCTGTGGCCCCCGTGTGGCGCGAGTCCGGCGGTTGACACGTGTAGGGTGGACCCACAGGCAGAGTTTGAACTTTTCCCGAATTAATTTGAATTCCAGAATTGGTTCAAACTTTGGAACTGCATAACTTTTGCTAGGAAGCTCCAAAATTAGTGATTCAAATTGGGTTGAATTCATCTTGCATAGCTCTGTCCAGAGATACAACCCAATTTGTATGAAACCCATTAATTAATTCTGGAAAATTCTTTAAAGGCTTTTCAGCAAAAGAATTTTAGAGGGAGTTTGGTTCATCCAAAAATTCCCAAATTTTGCCAGAATGTTCTTTAAGACATTAGTAAACCCCTGTAATAGTCTCAGACCATTTGGAGTTGAATTGGTCAGAGCAATTCAAATTTGAAGGTGCTGTGTTCATTTGAATGCAGAAACATTTTCAGAGAATTTCCAAAACTTGGAAATTCAATTCTGGGCAAACCTTGACTCCAAAAATGCTAGGAAAATTCATGCAAACTCTATGAGCTAGAATAGAAATTGTAGTTCATTAAGTTGAGCATGAACAGGGGTATTACCTCAGAATTAATTCTTCCTTGCTGATTTGCCAAGAGAATTATTCTGGGCAAACCACTCTAGGAAAAGTGCTAATGTTTGGTCCAGAGAGTTTTCTTGTGACAAGGAACTCACACAAAAATTCTCAGCTCCATTGGAGCTCTAGATCACCCCTGTCCTGTTTACCCACTTAAGGGATTAAAATGGAAAAGGGGAAAACCACTTAGCATTTAACCATGTGACTAAGTCCAAGCCAAACCACCAACACTAGTTCATATTTAAATTCTTAAACAAAGTTCCAGATATTAGAGGCTGGTTATTAGAACCAATAGTATAAGTCTTACTCTAAACTCACTTTTGCATATAAATTAACATGTAGTATTTCATTAACGTGTAGCCGTTGAAGAAGAGACTCCGGAAGTGCTGGACTTCCTCCTTCCGGACGAAGAACTAACTCCTGACCAGCAGCAACAAGGCAAGCCCCGGTTTGCATTAACCCTTTTTAAAAGTTTTACTTTGTTTACATGTGTCATGTGAAGTATGATTGTGCATTAGGTATAGGGTGAATGAAACCCCACTTGCATAACCAAAGGTTCCTAAAAGAGTGAGGGTAGTGTCAAGGACCTCGAGTAGACAGGCTATGCTTAATGAGTCATAGGACTTCGGTACAAGTCGAGTAGTTGGAATCTACTCGCGAGATAGGCTTGGGACACACGGGTTCGGTTGAGTGATGTGAGATCACTTTAATAATGAAAATGAGACTAGGCAGGGGCTAGGGCGCAGCAAGAGAGAGTCTTGTGTGCGCAGCCCTGCCCGTGTCGATTGAGGACCGATCCGTGTGCGGCCCTGCTGAACAAGTATTGAACGTACCGAAGGCATATCGGATATATGGGCCCCGATAAACCGATGTAGCCTAAACCTCCGGGCGTCGAGGCATAGCACACCGATTTATAGGTGTAGGTTGAGGGCAGCAAGGTGGAAATCTGCCAACGGGCATAGAGAGATGCTCCGTGTGGGGAACCTCCTGCTCGTTTCGGTGCGACCGGTTCGACGTTTGGGCTGTTGGGTGAAAGGTTGTCCCGTACGACATCGAGTGAGCGTGCTGTGCAGCTCCACGGGTGGGCGTACGTGACGTGCTCTTTGGGTTTTCCCTGCAGGTGTATATCGAGTCGATTCGCCGTCCCTCGCGGTGACGAGTACTGCTTGTTCACTGCGTCGTAACGTAGACTAATGGATGAAATATGTTGATTCAATGATGCTGATTGATATAATTGTATTGCTACATAAGTGCCACCAAACACTGCTTACTAAATTTCAGATTTCATGAACTGTTAACTTGTTGCTAAAAGATGAACTAAGGATGAACTTGTAGGCGTGTCGTTTTGCTGAAATGCTACCAACCTATGTCTTGGTATACCTCATGTAGAGTTTCATGCTTAGGTGAGTCGGTTAAGCCTTGCTGAGCCTTCGTGCTCACGGTTGCTGCTTAAGTGTTTTTCAGGTGAGGAGCCACCCACGGACTCGGAGTACGAGTCCACCGGCGAGGGTTACCCTCCGTCGGGGACCACGGCTGAGTGGGAGCCGTACACGCCGCGCTGAGCTGAGACGTGCAGCTAGTGTGGGTTGCCCTAGGGCTGGGCAACCGACTTTTGCTAAATAGGCGGGCGTGAGTTGTATAGTGTAGTCTTCCGCTGTGTAATAGAACAATAATTGTAACTGAAGTTTGTACTTGTTTGTACAGTTTCAGCTGTTTTTCCCATGTAATATATTGTGTTCTTATGACGTGTGCTGTCGGGTGTCGCATCGCGCGGCACCACCCTCTGCGATCCTGGATGAGCGGATCCCAGTCCGCCACAGCCTGGTATCAGAGCTGCAGTGGGGATAGCACAGTACTAAAGGACTGCATTATGGGAAAAAAACTTAGGTGTACGGTGAGGAATCGGTAGTTGCCCAAGTAAGGACTATATTAGACTAGTTACTTAAAGTGGCAAAGACTAACTTATATGTTATAATTCTGAATTTCAATTATGTAACGACGCACCTACGCTCTGGTAAGTATGGTAAGGAACGCCACCGAAAGCGGTTCAATTTCGGTTAGCTCTCCCTGACGAGGAACATGGTTCAGGGATTGATCTCACAGCTTGGTGTGAGATGTCAATATGAATCTCTTGGACTCTTCATGTCCCTGAGTTCATATGAAACGCTGATCCCTAGCGTGCATTAGGCAAGTAAGCGGAGACCCCATCGCGTGGTCAGTAACGCGAAAGTGTGTTCGTCTGGAAATAGCCCAGGAGGACATACGCAGCGCTTGCCATCGGCGTGCCCTGCAGGGCAGTAGGTGGTATCTGTTGGGTTGATAACATTCCCAACCGTGACGACCCGTTCATGACATACTCGGGTTCCTCGTCGTGTGGTGTTGAAACACGATCACGTACCTTGAGACGTGACCTAACTCAAGGACGGCCGTATGACAATGATACGGGCGTTTGTATTTACTTTCAAATATGGAACTGCCTGAAATGAATAACCATTGAGTGCACCATTATTGTGTGGTTTTCTGCAGGTACTAACCACGTATGTATCCGTGTAGAAAATGTGTGCGAGAGACCGTTTAGTGCCACATTTGAGACGTATATGCCGGTATGATCCGGGTAGGATTTTCTTTTATGAGGAACGTAGTACCGAGATATGGTAGGCATATGCATGAGAATAATGATAACAAAGAATTAAAATCTATAGGTTCAACAGTTAGGACCCTGGTTGGGTATAAGAATGGGATGGTGATGAGTGTAGTTCCAAAAGAGACTGAAAAACAGAGTGCTCTGTTTTGGGCAGCATGTTTGCTGATCTTCAACAGGGCATAACTCACAGGTCTTTTAGCCCAGGGAGGTGTGCTATATAGCTCTGGAAAGGTATTCAAGTACTCTACAACTTTGTTGTAGACTTCCAGAGCTGAAACTCGCCTTAAGATGGCTGAAATCCCAGAGGAATGTAAACTGTCCAGAACCAGGGCAGAGTAAAACATCCTCTGAACTGATCTGTTTTTCAAATATAACTCCCAGTAGAAAAATCTAAAATTGTCATATAATCCATCCTTAGAAAGAGTAGAAGATGTTTGACATCTTTGCAATTCAAAGTTTCTGAAGTTTCAGCACAGAATTTAGTGGAAATCAGGATTGGAAACAGCCATTTCCAAGGGAGGTGCTGTTAAAATTCTTCCAGAAATTCTGCTAACTTTGAATTAACATAACTTTTTAATCAAAGCTGATCTGGGGGCAAATGAGTACTCGTTGGAAAGATACTGAAGTTAACTTGAACTTTGGTATTCAACTTGAGTCATGAAAATGCCCAGAACCAGATCAAAACTTGGAATAGGTAGCAACTGGTCATTCTGACAGAAGAATGACAGTTGAACTCATTGAAAAGGGTGTTGTACCCTAAGGGTGTTATACGTGAGGACAACGCAATAATAATGTCTCGTAGAGACCAAACCCAGTTATGGTGAGCTTCCAAAGAGGGGGTTCATCAAGTTGGATTAAACTAACTTGTGTTTGGTCTGGTAATGGTGTAGCTTGTGCAAAGTTATTACATTATCTGCTTACGAGATATTTCGCATGTTTTGTTGTCATAATGTTTTTCCGCCCAGTTCTATTGGACTGCATGCAAAATGTTGCGGGACTGATGGTTAATGTCGTATGGTTGCAGATGGTTCGTACTAGGACCACGCACGAGGTTGGTGGCTCTAGCCAAGGTGGAGGCGATGACTCCCAGCCACCGGCCTACGACAGCACCCCGCAGCAGCAGCCACCACCGCCGCCTCCGCTTACTCTAGCGGATGTGATAGCAGCATTGGTGGGAGGTCGTGAGGAGCAGACCGACCTGCTCCGCACGATCGTGCAGAATACGTCCCAGGCGGGAGGACGTCAAGAGCGAGGGCCTCGTGAGCCCCGCGAAGTGTCGTACTCGGATTTCATGAGTACGCACCCTCCAGTGTTCACCGAAGCTGAAGAACCACTGGAGGCGGACAACTGGCTGCGGACTATCGAGTCCAAGTTCGGGCTGCTCCAGTGTACGGAGCGGCAGAAGACACTGTTCGCAGCACAGCAGCTCCACGGTGCCGCTGGTGCATGGTGGGCGAATTATGTCGCCTCACGTCCGGCTGGCCATGCCGTGGAATGGCAAGAGTTCCGGGAGGCGTTCCGCGCCTATCACATTCCTCCCGGAATAATGAAGAGAAAGTTCCAAGAATTTTTGGAACTAAAACAGGGCGGGAGGAGTGCCCACGACTACTCCCGTGCCTTCAACCATCTGGCGCAGTATGCGTCAGACTACATCTCCACGGAGGAGAAGAAGAGGGAGCACTTCTATCGGGGGTTACATCCCGAAATGAAGACCCACCTCGTACAATGGAACCGCGGCACATTCAACGACCTAGTCAATGCCGCCATCATGCAAGAGGACGCTCAGCGGGAGTTAGCAGCTGAGCAGAGGAAGCGTAGCGCTCCACCTAGCAGCGGTGGGAGTGGCGCTCCCCAGAAGTACCGTATGGTGTATCGGACACCATCCGGGCAGCAGTGGCAACCACCGGCGCGACCGCAACGGTTCGGGGGACGTCCCTTTCAGGCACCTCCGTTCCGTCCGCCGATGCCACCACCAAGACAGCAGCAGCAGCAGACGGTACCCCGGGCGTTTCCACCGCCACAACGCGCCCCAGGTTTCCGTCCACCGATCAGCGGGGGACCGCCCCGTTTCACCTGCTTCACATGTGGCCAGGCGGGCCACTTTGCGAAGGACTGTCCCCAGGGGCAGCAGAGCAGCGGGCAAGCCCAGTTTCAGGGCGGTGCTCGAGGCCGACCTCCGGCGAAGAAGGTTGGTCAGCGGACTGGAGGCGTCCGCAACCTCGACAATGAGGACGCCCCAGAGGGAGACAACGTGCTGGCGGGTACGTTTACTCTCAACCATCAAGCCATCGTCATATTATTTGATTCTGGTGCAACCCACAGCTTTATAAGTGCATCCTATGTGGCTAAACACCAATTGCAAGTCTTCCCAACCGACTGCACTTATATGATCTGCTCACCGGGAGGGAAGATTTCAGCTAATATGATGATTCCAAAGGCACCTTTGTGCTTAGGTGGGAAACTATATCCCACCACCTTGATAATCCTTATGGGACAAAAGATTGATGCAATCTTAGGGATGTCATGGCTGCAATACCATGGCGCTGTCCTAGAGACTCGGACACGGACGATTCACTTAAATTCTCCATTCCACCGTCCGCATTCCATGGTGTTAGACATGCCAGTCCGGGAAGTTTTAGCAATTAATAGTGCTGAAGTTCTCAAGTTAGAAGACATCCCCGTAGTCCGGGAGTATCCCGACGTGTTCCCGGATGATCTTCCGGGCATGCCACCTGAGCGGGATGTCGAGTTCAAGATTGAACTTGCACCCGGGACTACGCCCATATCACGGAGACCATACAAGATGGCTCCAAATGAGCTGGCTGAATTAAAAGAACAGCTCAATGATTTGTTGAGCAAGGGTTTCATTAGGCCGAGTTCCTCGCCTTGGGGATGCTCAGCGCTGTTCGTGAAGAAGAAGGATGAGACCCTGAGGCTGTGTGTGGATTACCGGCCACTCAACGCCGTCACCATCAAGAATAAGTACCCACTGCCCCGTATTGACATCTTGTTTGATCAACTTGTGGGGGCAAGTGTATTCTCAAAGATGGACCTTCGCTCTGGATATCACCAGATCAAGATCCGGGCGGAGGATATCCCGAAGACGGCGTTCTCGACGAGATACGGCTTATACGAATATCTCGTCATGTCCTTTGGTCTCACAAATGCTCCAGCCCATTTCATGTATCTCATGAACTCGGTGTTCATGCCGGAGCTGGACAAGTTCGTGGTAGTGTTCATCGACGATATCTTGGTTTACTCCAAGACAGAAGCCGAGCATGCCGAACACTTACGGATCGTTCTTCAGCGATTGCGAGACCACAAGCTCTACGCCAAGTTCAGCAAATGCGAATTTTGGATCAGCCAAGTGCCATTCTTGGGACATATCATCTCAGCTGAAGGCATTGCGGTTGACCCAAGTAAAATAGAGCAAGTGTTGAAATGGAAAGCTCCCACTTCAGTCCATGAAGTCAGAAGCTTCCTCGGGTTAGCAGGATACTACCGGAGGTTCATTCCGAGCTTCTCCAAGCTCGCAAAGCCGATGACAGAGTTGCTGAAGAAAGGGACAAAATATGTTTGGAACACCGCGTGTGAAGAAGCGTTCCGAACATTGGTGAAGCATCTCACAACAGCCCCGGTATTAGCTCAGCCGGATACAACAAAGCCCTTCGACGTGTATTGTGACGCGTCCGGTATTGGGCTTGGCTGCGTGTTGATGCAGGAAGGACGTGTGGTCGCTTATGGCTCACGCCAACTTCGGAACCATGAGCAGCACTACCCGACTCACGATCTTGAACTTGCTGCCGTGGTGTTGGCGCTGAAAATGTGGAGGCACTATCTCCTGGGGAACTTGGTGCATCTCTACACCGACCACAAGAGCTTGAAATACATTTTCACCCAGAAGGAGCTGAACATGAGGCAGAGGAGGTGGTTAGAACTGATCAAAGATTATGAGATTGAGATCCATTACCACCCCGGCAAGGCGAATGTGGTTGCCGACGCGCTGAGTCGGAAATCGCATGTCCATCACCTCACCATTACACCGGTGGAGGAGGAAGAGCCAAGTCTATACTTGGTTCCTTATGGATCGCTGTACAACCTTGCCCTCATCCCTACTATTAGGGAGGACATCATTGCAGCTCAGAAAACGGATAAAGGCATGGCACATCTCCGGAGACGGATAGACATTGGAGAAATTAAATGTTTCCGGAAAGATGGTGAGGGGACGTTGTGGTTCAATGACCGCATAGTCGTACCCCGAGATATGGAGTTGAGGAAAAAGATCCTCGATGAAGCTCACTTGTCCAAATACTCCATTCATCCGGGCAGCAACAAAATGTACCAAGATTTGAAAAAGAAATTTTGGTGGACGCGGATGAAGCGGGAGGTAGCTAAGTACGTATCCGAGTGCGATACGTGTAGACGAGTGAAAGCTGATCATATGAAGAAATCAGGGCTGCTGCAACCCCTGAAGATCCCGGCATGGAAATGGGAAGATGTGAGCATGGATTTCATTGTGGGATTACCCCTAACAGCCAACAAGCATGATTCCATATGGGTAATCGTTGATCGGTTAACCAAGACGGCTCACTTCATTCCGGTGAATACACGTTACAATGCCGGCAAATATGCGGAGCTATACATAGCGAAGATTCTATACCTATACGGGGTACCCAAGACCATTGTCTCAGATCGAGGTGCATTATTTGTATCTCGCTTTTGGGAGCAGCTACACGCTGCATTGGGTACTAAGTTGATCAGGAGCTCCGCCTATCACCCTCAGACCGATGGTCAGACAGAAAGGGTGAATCAAGTCCTGGAAGACATGTTGAGAGCATGTGCCATCCACCATGGTAGGAACTGGGATGATCACCTACCATTGGCGGAATTCTCGTACAACAACGGTTATCAGGCAAGTATCAAGATGGCACCTTACGAAGCTCTCTACGGTCGTAAATGCCGCACCCCATTAAATTGGTGCGAGTCCGGTGAAAGGGTCACATTCGGAGTTGATGTGGTGAACGACGCCGAAGAGCGCGTTCGGACAATTCGAGCCAATTTGAAGGCCGCTCAATCCCGACAGAAGAGCTACGCTGATAAGAGGCGTAGGCCGTTGCACTTTGACGTTGGGGAACACGTGTACCTCCGCGTGTCTCCAATGAAGGGCGTGCACCGATTCGGTGTGAAGGGGAAGCTCGCTCCCCGTTTCATTGGACCCTACGCTATCACCGAGAAGTGTGGACCAGCAGCGTATCGATTGGAGCTACCGGCATCTCTGGCTGGTGTCCATGATATTTTCCATGTTTCGCAACTGCGAAAATGCTTGAAGCATACAACTGCTGTTCCTACCGAAGACATCGGCGAGCTGAAACCGGATTTAACATATGATGAATATCCGGTGGGAATTCTTGATGAGAAAGCCAGGACCACGCGTAGCAGAACGTTGTGGTTCTACAAGATACTCTGGAGTAACCACACCGCCGAAGAAGCGACGTGGGAGAACGAGGAGTTCCTTCGCTCAAATTACCCGGAGTTCATGGCTTCTCAACACGGGTAAGTCCCTATTACATCGCTATCTCTTCTTTTATAATCTCGGGACGAGATTCTTTTAAGGGGGGAGGGATGTAAAAGCCCAAGAAATGGGACTTGCAAAAACTTTTCTTCACTTCACCACACCTCAGCTCTTGTTGTGGATGGCTGGTAAGGGATGGGAGGAGCAAGTAACCTTTATCAAAGAAGTGGTTAGAGGGGAAACTTACACTCTCACAACATGGGAAAAATTATACACATGTGATCACACATGAGAGTGTGTTTCCAAACTGTTGCATTCAAACTCAGGATTTCAGCAGCTAAACCAAGTATCAAAGTGCATAATTGGATTTCTCAGATCCAAATTAGTGGGGAGGCAAAGTTCAGAAATTTTCAAAAAGATGTGCTACCCATTTTTCCAAAAAGGGTCCAAATATGCCAAGAATTCAAATATTTATTTGAATTTGGGGGAAATGAGCTCAACCATACAAATGTAGGTCAGTTTCAAACTCCAAATATTTGGATTCATCTCTGGCTAAGCTTTGGAGATCTTTTGAGGGGTGGGGGAGCACTGACAAGTGGGTCCCACATGTCATTGGGAGGATTAAAATGGCACAATAGTCAACAGCCTTAGGGGCTAAGTATTGCACTCGGAACAGAGCCGAGGCTCCACGCGACACGCCGTGAAAACGCCGGACGCCACCTCCTGCTCGCCGCTCGCGCGCTGGCGAGCTCCTTGTGCGGGCGCAGTAACTCCCAGCCGTGCCCCAGCTCGCCACGACCACGGGCCGACCCCCAGTCACCGCCCTCTCGCACGACAAAACGCCGAGGAGCCGCCGCTGTGATCGACTCACTCAGGAGCGATCGTCCCTCGTGTACCAACGCCGGCAGCGCAGCAAACATATATCCTCAGACCTCCCACGCACTACCCGCATCACTTCCGGTCAAGTGAACCACTACCCACCGAGAGAAACCACGTTTTCGTGGCCACCGGTGAGAACCGAGCAAAGGTGCTCCCGTGGGCAGCTCACACCAACCAGTTTCACGACTGAGCAAGAGCGCCCCAAGGTGCGCCAACTCCCTGCGCTGCTCCTCTCCAAATTCCAGAGCAATCCGTGCGACGTAGCTTCGGAATTTCAAGTTTTCCCCTCGGACGAGGAAAACCGGACCGCGGGTAAGAACTGTGGAAATTTACGCTCAATTCTCGGTTAAAGTTGTTCATTTTGCGCACACCAGAACTAGAGAGGATAGGGAACCTTTTCCCTCCACAACCCTAGCTAGAAACGCCGTAGTTACAGCTAATTTCGAGCTTTTCGGTCGGCGGCCATGGCGGGAACACGCGGGCGCACGGTGACAACCGGTTTGCCGTCGTTTCCGAGCCAGGTTGAGGCCACGCCGAGATTTCCTGACCTCCACTGATGCTTTAGAGCGGATCCGCCGAGCTTTTGGCGGGCTAATGTGCTCGGGCGGCGGTGCCGATCATCACCGGAGGCCGCGGCTCGTCGCCAGCCTACTTCCGGCCACCGGCAGCCCGAGCCAACCCCATAGACTTGTTCCCCGACCCTGAAAACCCCCAGGCGGCGAGTCTCCGGCCGAGAGGTGGCCGGGAAGCTGAGTCCGGCGAGCTCCAGTACAGCGCCGGCGAGGGGGAGGCGCGGGAGCGAGAGGAGGAAGAAGACCCACCGGGCCCACGTGTCAGCAGCTGAAGATTAAAACCCCGGATCAGCTGTGGCGTGTGATTCCATGTGGTGGCGCGGGAAGGGGTCTGTGGCCCCCGTGTGGCGCGAGTCCGGCGGTTGACACGTGTAGGGTGGACCCACAGGCAGAGTTTGAACTTTTCCCGAATTAATTTGAATTCCAGAATTGGTTCAAACTTTGGAACTGCATAACTTTTGCTAGGAAGCTCCAAAATTAGTGATTCAAATTGGGTTGAATTCATCTTGCATAGCTCTGTCCAGAGATACAACCCAATTTGTATGAAACCCATTAATTAATTCTGGAAAATTCTTTAAAGGCTTTTCAGCAAAAGAATTTTAGAGGGAGTTTGGTTCATCCAAAAATTCCCAAATTTTGCCAGAATGTTCTTTAAGACATTAGTAAACCCCTGTAATAGTCTCAGACCATTTGGAGTTGAATTGGTCAGAGCAATTCAAATTTGAAGGTGCTGTGTTCATTTGAATGCAGAAACATTTTCAGAGAATTTCCAAAACTTGGAAATTCAATTCTGGGCAAACCTTGACTCCAAAAATGCTAGGAAAATTCATGCAAACTCTATGAGCTAGAATAGAAATTGTAGTTCATTAAGTTGAGCATGAACAGGGGTATTACCTCAGAATTAATTCTTCCTTGCTGATTTGCCAAGAGAATTATTCTGGGCAAACCACTCTAGGAAAAGTGCTAATGTTTGGTCCAGAGAGTTTTCTTGTGACAAGGAACTCACACAAAAATTCTCAGCTCCATTGGAGCTCTAGATCACCCCTGTCCTGTTTACCCACTTAAGGGATTAAAATGGAAAAGGGGAAAACCACTTAGCATTTAACCATGTGACTAAGTCCAAGCCAAACCACCAACACTAGTTCATATTTAAATTCTTAAACAAAGTTCCAGATATTAGAGGCTGGTTATTAGAACCAATAGTATAAGTCTTACTCTAAACTCACTTTTGCATATAAATTAACATGTAGTATTTCATTAACGTGTAGCCGTTGAAGAAGAGACTCCGGAAGTGCTGGACTTCCTCCTTCCGGACGAAGAACTAACTCCTGACCAGCAGCAACAAGGCAAGCCCCGGTTTGCATTAACCCTTTTTAAAAGTTTTACTTTGTTTACATGTGTCATGTGAAGTATGATTGTGCATTAGGTATAGGGTGAATGAAACCCCACTTGCATAACCAAAGGTTCCTAAAAGAGTGAGGGTAGTGTCAAGGACCTCGAGTAGACAGGCTATGCTTAATGAGTCATAGGACTTCGGTACAAGTCGAGTAGTTGGAATCTACTCGCGAGATAGGCTTGGGACACACGGGTTCGGTTGAGTGATGTGAGATCACTTTAATAATGAAAATGAGACTAGGCAGGGGCTAGGGCGCAGCAAGAGAGAGTCTTGTGTGCGCAGCCCTGCCCGTGTCGATTGAGGACCGATCCGTGTGCGGCCCTGCTGAACAAGTATTGAACGTACCGAAGGCATATCGGATATATGGGCCCCGATAAACCGATGTAGCCTAAACCTCCGGGCGTCGAGGCATAGCACACCGATTTATAGGTGTAGGTTGAGGGCAGCAAGGTGGAAATCTGCCAACGGGCATAGAGAGATGCTCCGTGTGGGGAACCTCCTGCTCGTTTCGGTGCGACCGGTTCGACGTTTGGGCTGTTGGGTGAAAGGTTGTCCCGTACGACATCGAGTGAGCGTGCTGTGCAGCTCCACGGGTGGGCGTACGTGACGTGCTCTTTGGGTTTTCCCTGCAGGTGTATATCGAGTCGATTCGCCGTCCCTCGCGGTGACGAGTACTGCTTGTTCACTGCGTCGTAACGTAGACTAATGGATGAAATATGTTGATTCAATGATGCTGATTGATATAATTGTATTGCTACATAAGTGCCACCAAACACTGCTTACTAAATTTCAGATTTCATGAACTGTTAACTTGTTGCTAAAAGATGAACTAAGGATGAACTTGTAGGCGTGTCGTTTTGCTGAAATGCTACCAACCTATGTCTTGGTATACCTCATGTAGAGTTTCATGCTTAGGTGAGTCGGTTAAGCCTTGCTGAGCCTTCGTGCTCACGGTTGCTGCTTAAGTGTTTTTCAGGTGAGGAGCCACCCACGGACTCGGAGTACGAGTCCACCGGCGAGGGTTACCCTCCGTCGGGGACCACGGCTGAGTGGGAGCCGTACACGCCGCGCTGAGCTGAGACGTGCAGCTAGTGTGGGTTGCCCTAGGGCTGGGCAACCGACTTTTGCTAAATAGGCGGGCGTGAGTTGTATAGTGTAGTCTTCCGCTGTGTAATAGAACAATAATTGTAACTGAAGTTTGTACTTGTTTGTACAGTTTCAGCTGTTTTTCCCATGTAATATATTGTGTTCTTATGACGTGTGCTGTCGGGTGTCGCATCGCGCGGCACCACCCTCTGCGATCCTGGATGAGCGGATCCCAGTCCGCCACAATGCCTCCGTTGCTCATCCAAAGAGCAACAGTCAGATCAAGAGGGCCAACGCCGAGATCCTTTGGGGCCTCAAGACCCGCACCTATGCCACCTTGAAGAAACATGGTGCCAAGTGGGTGGACGAGCTTCCGAGCGCACTGTGGGCTAGCCGGACATCCAAGAGCCGGGCCACCGGGGATACACCCTTCTTCATGGTCTACGGGGCTCAAGCCGTGCTTCCCCCAGAAGTCACCATGGGTTCCCCCGTGTCCGAGCCTATGACGAAGCCGCGCAGGACCAGCTCCGGCGTGAGGACATCGACCTCGTCGACGAGGCTCGACTGCAAACAACGCTCCGCAACGCACGGTACCGGCAGGCGCTCCGGCGCTACCACCAGAGGTCCGTGCGTGTCCGGGAGCTCAAAGAAGGTGACCTGGTGCTGCGGCGCATACTTTCTCGCGAAGGAACCAACAAACTCTCCCCCAGCTGGGAAGGTCCTTTCCGAGTCACGAAAGTTTGCCGCCCCGGGTGTGTGCGCCTTTCCACCGAGGACGGGGACCTGCTCCCAAACCCTTGGAACATAGAACATCTCCGTAAGTTCTATCCCTAGAGCAGTAGTAGGACAATTCTTTTTCTTTCTGTAATAGATCCCATAGAGCCCAGGAACAGCGCTCGGAGCAGCTAAGCCACAGGGGGAGGTCCAGGACTACGTCCAGCTTGGCCTGGTTCCATACCCTAAGCGCGTAGGCTCTTGCCCCCCTTCATAATGGGGTGGGTCGTTGCCTCCATGTATAGCCTGTCTTCCTCCTATGGATGTTTATATAGAAAGAATCCTATCCTACCACGCTCTTACTCTTGTGTTCATTTAAATTACGCATTAGTTTTTATGATCACACCTCCCATTGCTCAAAAACATTGTCTGCTCACCATACACTAAGCTCTCCTTTCCCACTCTCATCCCTAGTCGGCATTGGCTATCCTGAATGAAGGCAGTCATGCTTGAGGTACCTGCCGATGGCCAGGGGGCCTCTCGGACCTCCCCCAGTTGGGTGATGCGACGCCAGTTGGTCACCTCCAGGAAAAACCTACGCTGTGCATGGGGTCTCCAGGGTGCGTAGCCTGCTTTGCCTGGTTCCGTACCCAAAGTGTGCGCACTCTGCCCTTCGGAGGTCCAGGGTGTACAGCCTGCTTTGCCTGGTTCCGTACCCAAAGCGTGTGCACTCTGCCTCCCCGGCGTTACGGTCCAGTACTAGGGGCCGGACGGTCGTACCCTGACCTCGGAGGGAGCCGGACCTCCGGTGCCAGGCGCACTGAATTTTCCAAGCCCCGCATACCGGTCCAGGAACGTAAGCCAAATAAGACTAAGAGACAGGGAAGGGAGAGCCCCCGAGGAGAATTACGGTTCCCCTACTTGTGTGCAGGACCTCCGGAGCTAGGGTCTCAGCACCGCTGTGCTCCGGGCGGACCGAGGGCCCTGGCCTTAGCTCCCCCGCAGGAATATGGTAGGTGCGCCCAAACAAATGGCCACACCTACCACGGGGCCACTACGAGGACCGCACAAGGGAGGACCGGAGAACCTGGCAGTACTAGAGTCCCAGGGCTTCTGAAGACCGGAGCTCCTGACTCCAACCAAAGACCAGAAGGGTCGGACCTCGCCCCCTCCACAGGGGCGAGCTCCGAAGGCTCCACGTGTCCAGCGGGGCCGGAGCTCCCCCTCTCCTCAGAGGAGAGCTCCGGGCCCGCCACGTGGCAACAAGGGCCAGACCTCGTCCCCTCCACGGGGGCGAGCTCCGAAGGCTCCACGTGTCCAGCGGGGCCGGAGCTCCCCCTCTCCTCAGAGGAGAGCTCCAGGCCCGCCACATGGCCGGCAGAGCCGTACCTCGCCCCTCCGCAGGGGCGAGCTCCGAAGGCTCCACGTGTCCAGTGGGGCCGGACCTCCCTCTCCTTAGAGGAGAGCTCCGGGCCCGCCACGTTGCAAGCAGAGTCGAACCTCGCCCCCTCCGCAGGGGCGAGCTCCGAAGGCTCCACGTGTCCAGCAGGGCCGGACCTCCCTCTCCTCAGATTAGAGCTCTGGGCCCACCACATGGCAAGCAGAGCCGGACCTTGCTCCCTCCGCAGTGGTGAGCTCTGAAGGCTCCACGTGTCCAGCGGGGCCGGACCTCCCTCTCCTCAGAGGAGAGCTCCGGGCCTGCCACATTGCTAGCAGAGTCGGACCTCCCCCCTTTGGAGGGAGGAGTTCCGAAGACCCCTTGGGCCCTTATGACAACAAGGACCTGAGGAAGGTGTCTGTGCAAAGATTCAAGATCGGTGGAGATCTCCCGGAGCCCTTGCGGAGCTAAGGACTCGAGCAGGACAAGCCAAGAAAAGAAGCAAAGAACAGACACAGAAAACAACAAGTCCATTGTCGGTACCTGAGATATGGGGTACCCCCGCGCACAGGGGAAAATGCCTAAGGAACTCGCCCTTCTCCGCAGGGAGAGCTCCGAAGGCGCCACGCGTCTGGCGGGGCCGGACCTCCCTCTCCTCAGAGGAGAGCTCCGGGCCCGCCATGTGGCATACAGAAGCCGGACCTCCCCCTCCGCGGGAGAGAGGTCCGAAGGCGCCACGTGTCTAGCAGGGCCGGACCTCCCTCTCCTCAGAGGAGAGCTCCGGGCCTGCCACGTGGCCGGCAAAAGCCGAGCCTCCCCCTCCGAGGGAAGAGGTCCGGAGGCTCCACGTGCCCCGCGGAACGGGCCCTCCTCTCCTCTGAGAAGGGCTCCGAGCCCGCCATGTGGCAGCAGAACGGCGCTGCCTGCCCCCGAGAGATAGGCAGTGGGCGTAAAGACGCCCCATACCTTGCCCGTACAAGGTATTCAAGGCCCGCCTCTTCCCAAGACGCGGAGACACGGAGCACGCTTCTGTCAGGTGCCGTTGCGCCCAGTCGCATCACAGACTGGCGCGCGGTGTCAGAACCTGCCTACCAATAAACACAGCGACAAGACATCCCATGCCACCTGCGCCGTCATCAACCACTACGACTAGCATGCGGCATGGGCAGGGCGGCAAGACGAAGACTCAGAAGCCTTCGACCAGAGACAACTACCGGCATAACTGCAGATACGGTAGATAATAGACAATCTTCCCGGGACCACCTGTCGGGTCCCGGCCCCCCTTGTAAGCTGCCCGAGTCTTGGACTATAAAAGGCTCGGGTAGGCGACGATAGCAAGGGTTCGGACTCTGCAACTCATACGCTAGCCATACACTCCCAAGCTGTAACTCACCCCCAAGCTCAGGACTCTGGCCCTGAGCAGCAAGCAATACAGCGAGCTCCATAGCTCGCCGTGGACGTAGGGTTTTACGCTCCGGTGGCCTGAACCACGTAAAACTCACCGCGTCAAGCTCTTACTAACTCGTCCATCCACGCAAGCTCTCCGCAAGGGACTAGCCCCACCGAAAAAAGAACCTCCGCGGGCTGCCCAGTGCAGGCCCGGGGGAAGTGTCGACCGAACACTTCGACATTTGGCGCGCCTGGTAGGGGGCTTTTCTCCTAGCGCGACGAGTTTCCGCCGACGAAGATGACCAAGCTTCCTTCAGCGGCGAACTCTCCCCCCTCGCCTCTGCGGCAAACCGCGACCAGGGGGGAGTACATGTCGACACACTCGGGACGGAGTGTGTCGGTACAAGCTGGGAGCCAGCAACCGGCTCTGGCAGCGCCGACCCCGGCAATGCAGGCTCCAACCAGCATCAAGTCTTCAGTAGCGCTGGGTGTACCCAGTGGGGGTGCGCTAGCTGCAGCGAGAGCGCTACTGTACAATCCGCCCGCTGGGGACGCGCCTCAGGCAGTGACCCAGCAGTGGATCCGCGAGGTAGACCGTCTCGTCGTCGCCGCCGCAAACCCTCGACTTCGGCGGGGACGACGCTCTGGCCAACCGGTCGTGTCGCTGATGCGCGCACCATTGGTTGACGAGCAGACGGCAGACTCCAGCTCTACCAGGCTCCAATCGACAGATCTGAGGACAGAGCTGGAGCGGCGTCGCCTGGGTCAAGATGCCCGGGTATACCTCGAGCAGCGCCGAGAAAGGCGTCGCTACCAAGAGGCTGACGACAGCATGACGTCGGCCTCGACCCAGCCTGAAGAGCAGACCTTCGCCACGCGATCTCTGCCCCAGGCCTGCGCCATGCAGAATATGCCACAGTCATATGTCCTGCAGATGGCGCCCCCGGCCTGTGGTGCAGCCTTGCCCATACCGGGGTACGCGGTGCTCAGTGCGAACCAAGCGTTTGCGGCACCAGAACCTGCGGCGACAGAAGCAGGGTGTGCGGCCCTCGCGCCCCACCTTCGCTTCGCGAAGTGGCCGCGCAAGTTTCAGCCGCACCTGCCTGAGAAGTACGACGGCAGCGTCAACCCGGCGGAGTTCTTCCAGATCTACTCCACCGCCGTACTTGCCGCAGGAGGGAATGAAGCCGTCATGGCCAATTACTTCCCTGTCGCCTTGACTAGCCCAGCCCGGTCTTGGCTCATGAACCTCCCCCAGGGTTCCGTAACTTCCTGGGGAGAGCTTTGCCAGCAGTTCATAGCCAACTTCGGCAGTTCCTACACCCGGCCTGGCATGGAGCTCGACCTCCACGCCATCCAGCAACAACCTGGGGAGTCGCTGCGCTCTTTCATCCAGCGGTTCTCCCAGGTGCGGAACACCATCCCACACATTCAAAATGCTTCTGTGGTGGTGGCGTTCCGGCAAGGCGTCCGGGACAAGGGAGGTCCGCGATGCCTCAGAGCTCTTCAGCTTGGCAGACAAGTGCGCCAGAGCAGCCGAAGGACGGAACTGGCACTCACAGCCGTCCTCCGAGTCAGGAGGACTGCCCAGATATGGTCCTACTCCCTATGGAGGCAGCAGGAAGACCAAGAGCCGAGGCAGAAGCAAGATAAGATCACCGGCCGCAGCCCCAGTCGTCACTGCAGCGACGCTCAGTGGGGCTCGGGGGCCGCGCCCCGACAAGAGGCAGCGAAGATCACCGATCCCAGAAGGTAATCAAGACAATATGTGCCCCGTGCACGGCAGCTGTCGCCACACTACTGCCGAGTGCCAGGAGATCCGAAGGCTCACAGAGCGCTTCCGCAAGGGAAAGCGGCAGCGGGCTGATGCCCCGCCCTTCCGTCCAAAGGAAGATGAACAGAGGGTGGATGTTCCAGACAGCATCGACCACCCAGAGGAGATCCAGGAGCCTCAGCGTGTCGTGAAGGCGGCACACAATCATGAGGACTCCAGCTCCAGTGACGATGAGCGTCAGAAGAAGCTCTACGTCATATACGGCGGGTCCGCCGACCCCTCGTCCCGAAGCGCAGTCAAGACTCTGCGCCAAGCGATAGCGTCGGTGGCGCCACTCCCAAGTGCTGCACCGCACCTTAAGTGGATGGGGACCCCCATCAGCTTTGACGCCACCGACTGCCCCAGGAACATGGCTGGGGCCGGCCAACTACCGCTCTTGGTAGCCCCTACCATCGCCAACGTGAGAATGTACCACGTTTTGGTAGATGGAGGAGCTGGGCTGAACCTCATCAGCCGTGCAGCTTTCCAGAAGCTGCAGATCCCGATGGCCAAGCTCACCCCGTCGAGCCCGTTCTCAGGGGTAGGGCCGGGACAGGTCATCCTCTACGGCAACATTAGCCTCCCGGTGACCTTCGGGGCTCCAGACAGCTATCGGACAGAGTACATTCTGTTCGACGTAGCGGAGATAGACCTCCCCTTCAACGCCATAATCAGCAGGCCAGCCCTGTACCGGTTCATGGCTGTAGCCCACTACGGCTACCTCGTCCTGAAGATGCCAACACCGACGGGCGTCCTCAGGATTCGTGGGGACTGCACTGCTGCAGTGTCGGCCCTAGAGAAGCTCCAAGCGCTCGCAACAGCTGGGGCATCAGCCCCCGGCAATACGGAGCCGGACCAGCTCCGCCCGAGCGCACGTCACCGTGCTTCCGCCACAGCACCCCACGTGCAACCTCTCGACGAGGGCGGCGTCCCCTTAAAGGTCGTCCAAGTCGGCGCCGAAGCTACCCAGACCACCCGGGTAGCCGGGGGCCTGGATAGCAAATAGGAAGGCGCGCTCGTCACCTTCCTCCGGCACAACGTCGACGTGTTTGCATGGCAGCCGTCACAGATGTCGGGGATCCCCAGGGAGGTGATCGAGCACCACTTGAAGGTCTTCCCCGACGCCCGGCCGGTTCAACAGAAGCCCCGCAAGCAGTCCATCGAGCGGCAAAACTTCATCCGTGAAGAAGTCAAGAAGCTGCTGGACGCTGGCTTCATACGGGAGGTCCACCACCCCCGGTGGTTGGCGAACCCCGTCGTTGTCCCGAAGGCCGGCGGGAAGCTCCGGATGTGCATCGACTACACCAGTCTCAATAAGGCATGTCCCAAAGATCCATTCCCTCTCCCTAGAATAGATCAAATAGTAGACTCAACGTCAGGCTGTGATATGTTGTGCTTCCTAGATGCCTACTCGGGTTTCCATCAGATCCCCATGTCTAGGGAGGACGAGGAGCACACCTCCTTCATCACAGTAGACGGCCTTTATTGCTATGTGTCTATGCCTTACGGCCTAAAGAATGCACTCCCCACCTTTGTGCGAGCGATGCACAAAACCTTTGGGGAGTTAATAAGAGACCTAGTTGAGGTGTACGTCGATGACATAGTTGTCAAGGTCAAGCAGGGTTCATCTTTGCTAGATAACCTAGCCTTAGTCTTTGACAAGTTGCGCTCTACGCGCACCAAGCTGAACCCAGATAAATGTGTGTTCGGTGTGTCCTCTGGGAAGCTCTTAGGGTTCCTGGTCTCGCACCGAGGGATTGAGGCCAACCCAGAGAAGATCAAGGCCATCGACTTGATGCGGCCCCCTGCCCGCGTCAAGGATGTTCAGAAACTCACGGGATGTCTAGCCGCGCTGAGTCGGTTTATACCGAGGCTAGCAGAGCGGGCACTCCCTTTCTTTAAGCTCCTGCGCAAGTCAGGCCCTTTTGCCTGGACTGACGAAGCAGAAGAGGCTTTCCAGGAGTTGAAGCGACTCCTGACGACCCTACCTATCATGGTAGCCCCTGAGCCCGGGGAGCACCTGCTGCTCTACATCGCGGCGACAACAGAAGTGGTGAGTATGGTCCTCGTCGCAGAGCGGCCAGACCCCTCACCTTCGCAACCTGCTCCGGTAGCAGAAGACAGATGCAAGGAGGCCCTGCAGGGCCAAGGCGGTCTCCAGGACCCCCCAGAGATCCAAGTCGACCTCCCGGAGTTCCAGGGCGGTCTCCAGGACCCCCAAGATAAATCCCCGGGGGCCAATTGGGACCTCCCGGAGGTCCCTCAAGACCCCCCGGGGCTCCCTGATAATCAAGATAGCTTAAGGGCCTCCGGGTCCCAGCTCCCGGAGGCCCCCGTGGGTCCACTCACCTCCAACGGGCCAGGGCCAATGGACGAGGACCTCCCAAGCCTAAGAGAGAGGGTTCGAACCATACAGAGGCCTGTCTACTACATCAGCGAAGTACTTCATGATGCCAAGACAAGGTACCTAGAAGTCCACAAGCTGCTGTATGCGGTGCTCGTGGCCTCCAGGAAGCTCCGCCATTACTTCCAGGCCCACCGGGTCTCGGTAGTCACCTCGTATCCGCTGAAGACAATTCTTCACAGCCCCCATGTGGCTGGCAACGTTGCTAAATGGGCGGCGGAACTGGCGGAGTTTGAGCTGGACTTCCTCCCACGCCATGCAGTCAAGAGCCAAGCACTGGCTGACTTTGTGGCGGAGTGGACACCAACGAAGACTGACCCAGGGGGCCATGAAGGTGATGAGCCAGAGCGCCAAGCTCCGGTCTTCACCGAACCCCACTGGACACTTTTCTTCGATGGCTCCTCGCGAAAGCAGGGGGCCGGTGCCGGCGTACTGCTCCTCATGCCATCGGGGGAACAGTTTGGGTATATGGTGCGTCTCAATTTCAAGGCAACCAACAACATGGCGGAGTATGAAGCACTCATCTTTGGCCTGCAGACAGCCCTGTCTTTAGGCGCTCGCCAGTTGTTGGCACAGGGCGACTCCCAACTGGTCATCAAGCAAGTCAAGGGCGAATGCTCCTGCAATGACCCACAGCTAGCTGCGTATCTTCTTCACGTGCAGATGTTGGAGAAAGAATTCCTCGCCTTGGACCTGCATCACGTACCGCGCGCTGGTAATGCCGCAGCTGACAACCTTTCAACGAAGGCTTCCACCGGAGCCCCCGCGCCCGAAGGAGTTTTCGAGAGGACGTTGCTGCGGCCTACAGCCCGGCCTGCCGAGCCGGGCGAAGGGGGCTTGACCAGCACCTCGAAGCTGGCGGTCCCGGCGGCCCTACAGCCATGGATGCCGCCAAGGATCGTAAGCGTCACTAGGGACTCCGTGCAACCCAGCACTCAAGATCCAGAAGCTCAAGTCAAACCCGATGCATGGATCACGGAGATCCGGGACTACTTGAAGGACAATATCCTCCCTGATGAACATGCAACCGCTGAACGGATTGTGCGTATGGCTAAGAGATACGCGCTGGTAGAGGGGGATCTCTACCGGCGTGGCGCCAACCACATCCTATTGCGGTGCATAACCCAGGGGGAAGGCTGCGACTTGCTCGCTGAGATCCATGGAGGCGAATGTGGAAGTCACTCTTCCTCACGCACGCTTGTCGGTAAAGCCTTCCGGCATGGCTTCTACTGGCCGACAGCACTCCAGGATGCCATCAAGCTGGTCGAGAGCTGCAAGGCGTGCCAGTTCCACGCCAAGCAGATCCATACACCGGCTCAGGCGGTACAGATGATCCTGCCCTCGTGGCCATTTGCCGTATGGGGGCTGGACATCTTGGGACCATTTCCCAGAACCGTCGTGGGATTCCGGTAGCTCTATGTCGCCATCGACAAGTTCACCAAGTGGCCGGAAGCTACACCAGTTGTCACCATCAACAAACAATCCGCAGTAAAGTTCATCAAGTCTATTGTCTGCCGGTTCGGGGTCCCGAACAGAATCATCACCGACAACGGGACCCAGTTCACCAGCGCAGCATTCCAAGACTACTGCGAGGACCTTGGTATTCAGGTGTGCTACGCCTCTGTCGCTCACCCAAGGAGCAATGGGCAAGTTGAGAGGGCCAACGCGGAGATTCTCCGGGGCCTTAAGACTCGCACCTTCGCCAGCCTGAAGAAACATGGTGCCAATTGGGTAGATGAGCTTCCGAGCACACTATGGGCTAACCGGACATCCCAGAGCCGGGCCACCAGGGAGACACCCTTCTTCATGGTGTATGGGGCCGAAGCTGTACTTCCCCCAGAAATCACCATGAAGTCTCACCGTGTCCAGGCTTACCACGAAGCCGCGCAGGACAACCTCCGGCGTGGAGAAATCGACCTCGTCGACGAGGTCCGGTTACATGCAGCACTCCGTAACGCGCGGTACAGACAAGCGCTTCGGCGCTACCACCAGAGGTCTGTGCGTGCCCGGGAGCTGCAGGAAGGTGACCTGGTGTTGCGGCGCATACTTTCTCGCGAAGGGGCCCACAAACTCTCCCCTAGTTGGGAAGGCCCCTTCCGAGTCGCGAAAGTATGCCGCCCCGGGTGTGTGCGCCTTTCCACCGAGGATGGGGACCTGCTCCCAAACCCTTGGAACATAGAACATCTCCATAAGTTCTACCCCTAGAGCAAAAATAGGACATTACTTTATTTTCGTAATAAACTCCATAGAGTCCAGGAGCAGCGCTCGGAGCAGCTAAGCCCTAGGGGACGGTACAGGACTACGTTCAGCTTTGCCTGGTTCCGACTCCAAGCGCGTAGAGTCTTGCTTCCCCTCTTAATGGGGCGGGTCGTGGCCTCCATGTTTAGCCTGCCTTCCTCCTGTGGAAAGTTGTGCGAAAAGAAACCTGCTCTACTTTGCTCTTTCCTCGTACTCATTTAAATTGTGTATTAAGTTTTTTAACCACCCTTGCAGTGCATGGTTGCCATGTGCTCAGCTCCCCCTCCCTACAGTCCCCAAGCACCAAGCATATGGTTAGAGGCTATAAGTCAAATAAGACTATGAGATAAGGGAGGGGGAGCCCCCAAGGAGAATTACGTTTCCTCTACCTGTGTGCAGGACCTCCAGGCTATGGCGACAGGGACTACATAAAGCGGGGGGAAAGGAGCTATCAACGGCACCGGCCCAGGACTGGAAGGACCGGGCCCCGCCCCTTCAGCAGGGGTGAGGCCCGAAGGCCCCACGCGTCCAGCAGGTCCGGAGCTCCCGCCTCCATGAGGGGGGCTCCAGGCTCGCCACGTGGCAGGCAAAAACCGGACCTTCCCCCCCTGGTGGGAGGGCTCCGAAAGCCCTACGTGTCCAGCATGGCCGGAGCCCCCGCCTCCTAAGGAGGGGCTCCGGACCCGCCACGTGGCAGGCAGATTTGGAGCTCCCCATAGGGCGAGATCCGGAGACCCCCAGGGGGCCCTAACACGGTTAGAACCTGGGGAAGGTGTCTATGCAGAGACTCGAGGGAGGCGCAGGGGCTGGAAGCCTTATAAGGGGAGCGTACCCACATGGGGGTTTCATTTCACACCTTCTCGGGTGCAATCCCAAGTGATTCGGAACTCTTCGAATACACCGCATCGGCAACCGCTTCGGCTCCTAGACGGAGTGCCGATGACGGGTGGACCCAAGCCGCCCAACTGGAGCGGTGGGTCAAGGAGTCAGTCTCCTGAGAAGATGAGCCGGCAAGGCACTTTGGCGGTTCCCGAAGAAAGCGACGCAACGTGCAGAAGTGGCAGTCTTGGGAACCGCCGCAGTAAAAGCAACCATCAAGTGAGCGCACGCTCCCACGATCCCGCGGCCGTTCGTGCTCCGGTAGCGGTCAATTCGGGACTTAGAGAAAGTGCGCGGATCGGAAGAGATGGAGGTCCCACCTCGGGCTCGCTATCTCCCCCGAGATGGGCCCGGGGGCCACTGTCGGTACGTGAGATATGGGTACCCCCGCGCACAGGGGAAATGCCTAAGGAACTCGCCCTTCTCCGCAGGGAGAGCTCCGAAGGCGCCACGCGTCTGGCGGGGCCGGACCTCCCTCTCCTCAGAGGAGAGCTCCGGGCCCGCCACGTGGCATACAGAAGCCGGACCTCCCCCTCCGCGGGAGAGAGGTCCGAAGGCGCCACGCGTCCAGCAGGGCCGGACCTCCCTCTCCTCAGAGGAGAGCTCCGGGCCCGCCACGTGGCCGGAAAAAGCCGAGCCTCCCCGTCCGAGGGAAGAGGTCCGGAGGCTCCACGTGCCCCGCGGAACGGGCCCTCCTCTCCTCTGAGAAGGGCTCCGGGCCCGCCACGTGGCAGCAGAACGGCGCTGCCTGCCCCCGAGAGATAGGCAGTGGGCGTAAAGACGCCCCATACCTTGCCCGTACAAGGTATTCAAGGCCCGCGTCTTCCCAAGACGCGGAGACGCGGAGCACGCTTCTGTCAGGTGCCGTTGCGCCCAGTCGTATCACAGACTGGCGCGCGGTGTCAGAACCTGCCAGCCAATAAACACCGCGACAAGACATCCCATGCCGCCTGCGCCGTCATCAACCACTACGACTAGCATGCGGCATGGGCAGGGCGGCAAGACGAAGACTCAGAAGCCTTCGACCAGAGACAACTACCGGCATAACTGCAGATACGGTAGATAATAGACAATCTTCCCGGGACCACCTGTCGGGTCCCGGCCCCCCTTGTAAGCTGCCCGAGTCTTGGACTATAAAAGGCTCGGGTAGGCGACGATAGCAAGGGTTCGGACTCTACAACTCATACGCTAGCCATACACTCCCAAGCTGTAACTCACCCCCAAGCTCAGGACTCTGGCCCTGAGCAGCAAGCAATACAGCGAGCTTCATAGCTCGCCGTGGACGTAGGGTTTTACGTGCCGTCGGCCTGAACCACGTAAAACTCACCGCGTCAAGCTCTTACTAACTCGTCCATCCGCGCAAGCTCTCCGCAAGGGACTAGCCCCACCGAAAAAAAGAACCTCCGCGGGCTGCCCAGTGCAGGCCCGGGGGAAGTGTCGACCGAACACTTCGACATCCATTCATCAAAAGCTTCATGAGCTGGACTACAGACACAACAAAAAACAAAAGATACAAGGCTCTCCAGCTACAAGGACAAGCCCCTAAGAGTCCCCGGACTCCCGCTGGAACCTAGACGCGACGAGGGCAGCGACGTCTCCGACTCCGGCCCTGGTGACCTCCTCCTGCTCGGCGAGGGGCCCCGAACCACCGGCTCCAAAGAGACGGAAGAGTCCCAGCTCCGGAAGCACGTCAGCACGTGCATAGCGACCTCCTTCGCCAAGCTCCGTCCCTCCGTCTCGAGCTCGTCGGCGATCACAGCCTCGAGCCTATCCAGCTTGGCGCCGATGGACTCAAGTGCCGGAAGCGCCTCGGCCACCTCTTGCGCCGGAACCACTGTCCTCACAGGGCTGAAGCCAAGAGGCACCAGGGAAGATCCCGCCTGGCCAATGAAGCTCCAGATCGCTCGGGCCTCGACGGTCCACGAAGCGCGGAGCCCCTCCACCTCCTGGCAAGCCGCCAGCAGAGCGCCAAGACCCTCCTCGGCGAACCTCTTCTCCTTGGCCGCCAAGGTGTTCTCCCAAAACTAGAGGTCCCGGGTGAGCCGCTCCAACTCTAATGTCCGGAAGTCGGCGGCCAACTCCCGGTCCAGCGCCGCCTTGTGGTCCCGGGCGACCTGCTCCTCCCTCTCAGCCAGAGCTGCCTCTTGAAGCTCCAGCTCTTCAGCCCGGGCCTTCAGGTCACCCTCTCCGGCCTCCAGCTGCTCGGCGACCTTCTTCTCCTTGGTCGCCACGGCGCGCTCCCGATCTGCGACGGTGCACTCGCGGCTCGCCAGCTGCAGCCGCAGCTCCTCATTGGCGTCGGAGCGGGCACGAACACTGGCGTAAGTCTCGCGGGACTCCTGCAAGAGCCGCCGGGTTTCGGCATCCAGGCGCTCAATGGCTCTCCTCTGCACCTCGAGGAGCTCCTTCTTAGCATCAAGCCTTGCCTGCTTGGCATCGAGCTCCTCCTCGAACTCACGGGTCCGCAGCTTCAAGAGTCGCCCCCAGCTGAGGAGGCGGTCTCTCTCATCCGTCAAGACCTCCCGCTCGCGCTTGAGTGCAGCCTGGACATGCCGGGCGCTAGACTGGGCCTGCTCCATGGCATCCGACAGGGGCAGCGGGGCGGCAAAGGCTGAAGCCGCGCCGCAGACCTCCTCCATGACGTCGTCGTCCGGCGGAGGAGACTCCGGCACCGTAGCTTCCATGGAGACCGCGACGATGTGCCGGTCAGGAGAAGACGACGCCGAAGCAGGACCAGTCCTGACGCGCCCCTGCTCGTCACCGCCAGCCGGCTCCGCCAAGTCTTCATCAACTGCCAGCTCCCGAGCTGGCAAAGAAGGAGGAGCGGGCACCGCCGCCGTTGCAGGAGCCGGTCCCGCCGGGCCAGAAGGAGGAGGCACCTGGACCTGCTCGGGGGCCGGTGAAGTTGCCACAGTGTCCTGACGCTGTGGCGCTGGGCCCCTGCCAACTGGAGGAGGCCGGGGAAAAGACGCGTCTCCGGTAGCCGAAGAATCCCTGCAAGCACAGGGAGCTCTCAAGACAAGAAAAGAAGTACGCAAGTACTAAGATCCGGTGAGTGCAAACTTACCGAGGAACGTGAACACTCCAGCGGGCATGGAGCCCTGGCTTTCGAGCCAGGGCAGGGCCGCCGGAGCCTGCCGTCGCCGCTGGGGCCTGCGTCGAAGGCACCCGGACCAACGGAGCAGGGGGTGCTCCCGGATCCCCCTACAAGACGGAGTAGCAGAGCTCCCGCCGGCAGCACCTCCGGCACCACTCGCCGAACCAGCCCCTGAAGCCTGAGGCGATTGCATCCCCGGATGAGACCCGGCTGCGCTCCCTCTGGCGCTGTCGCCTGCTGAGCCTGCAGCAGAGACACTCAACGGATGGGGAACCTGAGCCCTGGCTCAGCCCCGAGCGCCGCAGCACCAGCGTCCCTCCTCGGAGCTCCACCACCTGTGGAAGGAGGGTGGGACGCCTGGGGCTCCTCTGACCGCCGCTGTCCAAGAGGAATCCCGTCGGCACAGAGGACTCGAGGCCTCTTGGAGTTGCCGCCCGACGAACCAATGCCTCCCGATGAAGGGCACGGGGGGACTCCGGTCCCCTGACTCGGCGCAAAAGACGCCCTCGGCAGAGATCGGGAGCGCTTCTTCGTCGCCGAACTGGAGGCTGGCACCTTGCCCTTCCCCTTGTTGGCAAGCCGAGCTCTGTCGACTCTCGGCGCGGGTTGGGCATCGGCCGACTTCTCGTGCCCCGCTCCAGAGCGCTCAACCCCGGAATACATCACCGACCTGGCGCACGGCAATCCCGATGTCGTCTAGGGTTGGCATCTCCCGCAACAGCTTCGACCTCCGCAACGGCTCCAGGGAGAGAGGGAGGCAGGAAGCTGGAATCATGAGGGAGCTGTCATCGAGGAAGTCGCTGCTTACGCTCGACAACATCTCCCTCAGTAGTTCATCGGACGGATCAGAGTCTAAGCCTGTCTCCAGCCTGGTGCAGTCGTGTATGCCGGTGTAGAAACACGACGGGCGGTTACGCTACTGCAGCGGCGCAAGGCGCTGCAACAGGAAGCTCTCCAGCACCATCAGGGAATTCAACCCCTGATCCGCTAGGAACCGGATCCACTCTAGGACTGGCGCGTATTTTGGCTCCAACTCCGGGCTCTCCTCCGAGAAGCGACGCTCGGTGGTTGGAGCATCAGTCGGCAACTGGAGGCGATTGTGCTCATCGGTCTTCACTATCACCCAGTTGTCCCTCCGGCCTTCCCACCTCGTGGCGCTGAAAGGGCAGAAGGTACCCAGAGACCTTCAGGTCCTTGCAGCGGTGCTGGAAGTAGTAGGCGCCCAGCTGATTCTTCGAGCCGCGCCCAGTCATCCGCAGCACGAAGAAGTGACGGAAGAGCATCACTGAAGCTCGCACTCCCACGAACATTTTGCAGAAGTGGACAAAGACGGCGGCCATGGCGAAGGAGTTGGGGGAGAGGTGATGAAGCTGGAGGCCGTACGTATCTAGGAGCGTCACGAAGAAAGAGGAGATTAGCGGGACGAACCCTGCCAAGGCGTAGGCGGCGAAGAAGACAGTCTCCCCCTCTCCAGACACAAAGGGAGAGATCCCTGCCGAAGGCAACGCCGCTGCTCCTCAGAGTGCCATCCCAGCAGCTTGTGCATCGACCCCAGGTCTCTTGTCCGGGCGATGCGCGGCGGATGACGGAAGGAAGCCATCGAAGGTGGAAGAGGCTTGGGCGCACGGAGGAATCCGGAAAGCTCAGGCGCAAGGAAGTGTGCAAAGGGAAGCCTGCGATGCAGATGAGATCCCCTTTTAAAACTTCCCAGAAGCCATTTGAAACGCTTCGTATGTACCGTCCGGGGCAGACGTCCCAGGTCCAAGTCCCAGTGACCATGACAAGTGGTCCCAAGCTGTCCTGCAGAAGCGGTGGACCGAGCAGTCAGCCCCCTAGGCGGAGAACCCAGCGGTTCCTGACAAGGCGCTGCGACGTGCAGTGGTGCGTTGTGACATGCAGTAGTGGCAGCCTTGGAAACCGCTGCAGTAAAAGCAAATTTCAAAGCAAGAGTCAAGACCCCACGACCTTCTGTTGCCCAGGCAACGGGTCAGAAAAGTTTGAAGAATGTGCGCAGGATAGAAAAGGTGAAGCCCCCTGTCGAAGTGTGCGATCGACACTTCCCCCGGGCCTGCACTGGGCAGCCCGCGGAGGTTCTTTTTTCGGAGGGGCTAGTATCTAGCGGAGAGCTTGCGCGAATGGACGAGTTAGTGAGAGCTTGACACGGGAAGTTTTACGTGGTTCAGGCCGCCGGAGCGTAAAACCCTACGTCCACGGCGAGCTATGGAGCTCGCTCTATTGCTTGCTGCTCAGGGCCGGGGGCCTGAGCTTGGGGGTGAGTTACAGCTTGAGGGTGTATGGCTAGCGTATGAGTTGCAGAATGCGAACCCCTGCTATCGACGCCTACCCGAGCCTTTTATAGTCCAAGGCTCGGGCGGCTTACAAGGGAAGCCGGGACCCGACAGGTGGTCCCGGGGAGATTGTCTATTATCTACTGTATCTGTAGTTATGCCGGTGGTTGCCTCCGGTCGAAGGCTTCTGAGTCTTTCCTTTGCCGCCCTGCCCATGCCGTGCGCTAGTCGTAGTGGTTGATGACGGCGCAGGCGGCATGGGATGTCTTGTCGCGGCGTTTATTACCTGTCAGGTTCTGACACCACGCGCCAGTCTGTGATGCGACTGGACGCAACGGCACCTGACAGGCGTGTGCTCCGCGTTTCCGCGTCTTGGGAAGACGCGGGCCTTGAATTCCTTGTACGGGCAAGGTGAGGGGCGCCTTTACGCCCGCTGCCTACCGCTCGGGGGCAGGCAGCACCGTTCTTCCAGCCACGTGGCGGGTCCGGAGCTCTTCTCTGAGGAGAGGGAGGTCCGGCCCCGCTGGACGCGTGGCGCCTTCGGACCTCTCTCCCGCGGAGGGGGAGGTCCGACTTCTGCATGCCACGTGGCGGGCCCGGAGCTCACCTCTGAGGAGAGGGAGGTCCGGCCTCGCTGGACGCGTGGCGTCTTTGGACCTCTCTCCCGCCGAGGGGGAGGTCCGGCTTCTGTATGCCACATGGCGGGCCCGGAGCTCTCCTCTGAGGAGAGGGAGGTCCGGCCCCGCCAGACGCGTGGCGCCTTCGGAGCTCTCCCTGCGGAGAAGGGCGAGCACCTTAGGCATTTTACCCTGTGCGTGGGGGTACCCCATATCTCAGGTACCGACAGTGGCCCCCAGGCCCATCTCGGGGGAGATAGCAAGCCCGAGGTGGGACCTCCGTCTCTTCCGATCCGCGCACTTTCTCTAAGTCCCGACTTGACCGCTGCTGGAGCACGAACGGCCGCGGGGTCGTGAGAGCGTGCGCCCACTTGATGATTGCTTTTACTGCGGTGGTTCCCAAGGCTGCCACTTCTGCACGTTGCGGCGCTTTCTTCGGGAACCGCCGAAGGGCCTTGCCGGCTCATCTTCTCAGGAGACTGACTCCTTGCCCCCACTGCTTCAGTTAAGCGGCTTGGGCCCACCCGTCATCGGCACTCGGTCTAGGAACCAAAGCGGTTGCGGGTGCGGGGTATCCGAAGAGTTCCGAATTGCTTGGAACTGCACCGGGAAGCTATTTAGAGGGGGTCTCACCCACGTTGTAGCTTCCCTTCGCACTTCTCTGCGTTTCTTCTTGGACTCTTGCGCTTTTGCTTTCTTGCCTTTGGGCTCTCCCTTGCCATGGCTTCCAACCCGCTGCCAGAGAAGAAACGCGCCCGATCTCCTCCAGCAACGGCGCCGGTGCCAAGTCGGGATTCTGGGGTGCCTGACACTCCCTCCGGTGGCGACTTGAAGAGGCCCCGGGCTGATGTGCTAGGGGAAGCCTCTGCGGCGTCCCCTGTTCCGCCAGTCCAAGCGACTGCGGAGCGGTCGTCGGAGACGGTAGCGGGCTCTGGAAATCCTACCCCGGCTCGGAGGTCGGGGTTCAGAGCCCGCTGGAGTGTCCGCGCTTCCCGGCCTTCCCCGTCTTGCGGGGAATCTGTGCCGATGCGCTCGGAGCCAGGGGCGACTGCTGCGGCCCCCAGGCCAGCGCGGACTTCTCCTATTCCGTTGTGCCCGGACTCCGCGGCGGCGCCGTCTCTTCCTGCCGAGACGGTTACAGCGGCCCCCGAGCCAGCACAGGTTGATCCTGCACTAGGCAGCCTGACTTCTTCTCCAGCTCCGTCTTCCCCGGCTCGCCCCCCTCCTCAGGTCAAGGAGCCTGAAGCTGAAGAGAGCCCGGCTGGCCCAGCTGCTAGGGCTGCTGGGCCAGTTTCTCCTGATCGGCGTCTTGTCTCGGCGGCTGGCGCGCCGGCTCTTCCCGAGGACGAGGTAATGGAGGAGGTCGGGGGGACTGCCCCATCTTCTGTTGCTCCATTGCCTCTGGCGGACGCCTTCGCGCTCGCCGAGTCGAGCGTCCGGCAGGTCTTGGCTGCACTAGGGCGCGAGCGGGAGGAGTATACGGTTGAACGGGACCGCCTCCTCACCTGGGGGAACCTTTTGCGGGAGAGGACCGCGAAGGTTAAGAGCGAGCTCGACTCCAGGCGGGAGTTGCTCGACTTTCGGGAAACGCTCGTCGACCAGATGAAGCGGGCTGTTGACCGCATGGACACCCAGTCGCGGCGGATCAACAGGGAGGCCCTGGAGGCTCACGCCCGGGCCGAAGAGAGCCTCTCAGCTGCCGTGGAAATACGGCAGCGGTTGGAGCACCGCGAACTCGCCGTTGAGGAGCGGGAGCGTTCCGTGGCAGCTGAGGCAGAGAGGGTCGCCGCGCAGCTGGCTGCGGGCGAGGATGACCTCCGAGCTCGGATGGAGGAACTGGAGATTCTGAAGGCAGACCTCGACTTGAGGGATGAACAGGTCTCCCATGATCGCCGGGCGGTCTTGGACCGCGAGTTGACTGCCGGATTCAGGGCCGCTGAGTTGGAGCGGCTAGCCGAGACCCTCCGCCTTCGGGAGAGTTCCCTGGCGGCCCAGGAGAAGGAATTCTCCGAGAGGAACCTGGAGGCTCTGCGGGCGGCCCGCCGCGAGGTGGAGGAACTCTCAGCCCTACGGTCCTCCGAGGCCCTTGCGGTCTCAGGCTTCGTGGATCGGGCGGGGTCCGCCCTGATCCCTCTTAGTTTCAGTCCGGTGAGGGCCGCAACTCCCACATTGCAGGTGGCAGAGGTGATCCCTGCATTGGAGTCGATCGGCGCCAAGCTGGACAGACTCGACTCGGTGGTCGCCAGCGAGCTTGAAGCCGAGGGCCGCGGCTTGGCTTTAGAGGTCGCCTCGCATGTGCTGGCATGCTTCAAGAGCCGCGACCCGTCTTTCTCACTGGAGCCAGCAAGAGAGGGCCCAGCCGCGGAGCGGGAGGAAGCTGCCAGGGCTGAAGTCGCGGATGTGGCCGCCCTTGTAGCAGCAAGGTTCCGGCGAGAGCCGGGTGATCCTTAGGACTTGCTTTTCCCTTTTTTATCGAGTCTGTAGTCCAGCTCAAGGAGCCTTGCTTAATTTGACTCTCTTGGATACTTGTGTCTGTGATGCTTTTCCCTCCTTCTTGGCTTTGCCTGGCTGAGTCCTTAGCTCCGCAAGGTACTCAGAGGCCATTTCCAATCTCGGAGCTTCGCACAGACACCCCCCCGGGTCCTAACCGTGTTAGGGGCCCCCGGAGGTCTCCGAACCTCGCCCTATGGGGGGCTCCAAATCTGCCGGCCATGTGGTGGGTCCGGAGCTCCTCCTCAAGAGACGGTAGCTCCGGTCATATTGGATACGTAGGGCTTTCGGAGCCCTCCCGCTGAGAGGGGAGGTACGGTTCCTGCCTGCCACGTGGCGAGCCCGGAGCCCTCCTCAAGGAAGGAGAGAGTTCCGGGCCTGCTGGACACGTGGGGCCCCCGGGCCCCGCCCCTGCTGGAGGGGCAGGTCCCGGTCCTTCCAGTCCCAGGCCGGTGTAGCTGGCAGCTCCTTTCCCCCCGCTTCATGCAGTCCCTGTTGCCGTAACCTGAAGGTCCTGCACACAGGTAGAGGAAACGTAATTCTCCTCGGGGGGGCCCTCCCCTCCTGTCTCCTAGTCTTATCTGTCTTACGGTCCTAGCCCGCTATACGGGGCTTGGGCAATTCTGTGCACGAGGCGCCGGAGCTCCGGCTCCCTCCGAGGTCCGGGTACGGCCGTCCGATCCCTAGTACCGGGCCATGCGTTGGGGAAGCAGGGTGCACGCGCTTTGGGTTCATGACCAGGCAAAGCGGACGTACTCCCCTGGACCTCCGGAGAGCAGGATGCGCATGCTTTGGGCTCTGGGCCGGCTAAGCTGGATACGCACCCTGGACCCCCCATGCACAACGCTGGCCTTTCCTGGAGGTGACCAACTGACACCGCAACACCTGACTGGGGGAGGCCCGAGAGACTCACTCGGCCATCGGCAGGTGCCTCAAGCGCAGCCGCCTTCGGGAGGATAGCAAATGCCGACTATGGATGAGCGCAGGAGAGGGGGAGCTAGACGTATGATGAACATACAGAGATAGTGCGATCATAAAAATTAATGCATAATTTAAATGAGCGCATGAGAAGGAGCTAAGTAGAACAGGTCTCTGTGTTCGCGCCCATAGGTGGAATTCTGGCTGTTCGTGGGGGCAATGTTCCGCCTCGTCTACAAGGGAAGCAAGACTCTACGCGCTTAGGGTCGGAACCAGGCTAAACTGGACGTAGTCCTGTACCGTCCCTTGAGACTTAGCTACCCCAAGCTCTGTTCCTAAGTTCTATGGGGTCTATTACAGAAGTGAATAACCCTGTTCTACCGATGCTCAGTAAGTAGGACTTACAGTGTTGCTCCATGGCAAGGATTTTTGGGAATGGATCCCACTCTCGGTTGAAAGGCATGTGTACCTGGGGCGGCAGCTTTCATGATTCGGAAGGGACCTTCCCTGCTGGGGGAGAGCTTATGGGTCCTTTTTGGAATATAGCGTGCCGCTTCACCAGTCCGCCTTCTTGCGGGCCCCCGTCGCGTCTGGTTCTTTGGCGGTAGTGCTTAGAGCATTAGCTGAGACCGTGCGTTGTGGGGTGTTCCCTGCAAGCCAAGTCTTGTCGAAGTTGTTGACTTCACGCTGGATCAGGTCCTGCGTGGCTTCTCTCCGGGGTCCCCGGGGAGTTCTCCCCTTCTGGCTAAGGCCTTCAAGGGGTAGGTGGACCCGGGCTCGCCTTGGATGACCTAAGGCGTCTCCCCCTTCTGGCAAGGCCTTCAAGGGGTTGACGGACCCTAGGCGGCCCCCGAGAGGTATGTTCGAGGCACGGAGGCGTGCCGCAGCTGGCTAACACCTTAGCCCGTCACCGTCAGAACTGGAGTCCTCACCGTCATGCACTGTCTTTATGACACGCTGAGGCTCCTGGAACCCCACTTGGTGGGCAGCGGTGACTGGGGCATCGGCCTTCTGTTTGCCATCCCTCTGAGGGTAGGGCGGTGCTTCAGCCCTCTGCTGTCTCCCATTACGGAAGCGCTCTGCGAGCCTCTGGATCTCCCAGCACTCGGCAGCTGTATGGTGGCAGGTGCCATGCACGGGGCATAGCCCGCCCTAGCCACTGTCTGGGGCCGGTGATTGCCGCTGCCTCTTGTTGGGGCACGGCCCCCGAGCTCCGCTGGTTGTCGCAGCTGCGGCGACGGGGGCCGTGAATGGTGGCTTCATCTTTCCACTCCCCCGGTTCTTGGTCTTCTTGCCACCCCCATAGGCAGCAGCTCCGGACCCGGGCTGCCCTCCTGACTCGGAGGTCGGTAGTGCGTGCCAGTTCCGCCCTTCGGCTGCCCTGGCGCACTTATCCGCCAGGCTGAAGAGCTTCGAGACGTCGCGGACCTCTCTGGTCGCGAGCTTCTCGAGCATTTTCTCGTCCCGGACACCCTGTCGGAACGCCACCACCACCGAGGCGCTTTGGATATGTGGGATGGTGTTGCGCACCTGAGAGAACCGCTGGATGAAAGAGCGCAGCGACTCCCCAGGTTGTTGCTTGACGGCGTGGAGATCGAGCTCCGTGCCGGGACGGGTGTAGGAGCTGCCGAAGTTGGCGACGAACTGCCGGCAGAGCTCACCCCAGGAGGTTATGGACCCCTAGGGTAGATTCATGAGCCAGGACCGGGCTGGGCCGGTCAAGGCGACGGGGAAGTAGTTGGCCATGACAGCTTCATCGCCTCCTGCAGCAAGTACGGCGGTGGAGTAGATCTGGAGGAACTCCGCCGGGTTGACGCTTCCGTCGTACTTCTCGGGCAAGTGCGGGCGAAACTTGCGCGGCCACCTTGCGAAGCGAAGGTGGGGCGCAAGGGCCGCACATCCTGCACCTGCTGCTGTAGGTACTGGTGCTGCGAGCAGGTGGTTCACACCTGGCAGCACGTATCCCGGCATGGACAAGGCTGTACCATAGGCCGGGGCCGCTACTTGCGGCGCATATGGTGGTGGCATATGTTGCGCAGCATATGCCAGAGGCGGGGCTCGCATGGCGAAGGCCTGCCCTTCCGGTTGTGTCGAGGCCGATGACATGCTGTCGCCTGCCTCATGGTTGCGACGCCTCTCTTGACGTCGCTCGAGGTACACTCGGGCGTCCTGCCCCAAGTGGCACCGCTCCAGTTCCCTTCGCAGGTCCGTCGACAGGAGCCTGGAGGAGCTGGAATCCGCCGTTAGCCCGTCAACCGTGGGTGTGCGCGTCAGCGACACAGCTGGTTGCCCTGGGCGCCGCCCTCACCGAAACCGAGGGTTCGCGGCGGCGACGACGAGGCGGTCCACCTCATGGACCCATTGCTGGGTTGCTGAATGGGGTGCATCCCCTGCAGATGGGTTGCGCAGCAGCGCCCTTGCTGCAGCTAGCGCACCTCCATGGTGTACGCTCAGCGCTGCAGAAGACCTTACGCTGGTCGGGGCCTGCATAGCCGGAGTCGGCGTTGCCGGAGTCGGCTGCTGGCTACCCGCTTGTGCCGACACACTCCGTCCTGAGTGCGTCGACATGTACTCTCCGCTGGTCACGGTTCGCCGTGAATGCGGAGGAGGAGAGCTTGCCGCTGAAGGGAGCTTGGTCATCTTCGTTGGCGGAAACTCGTCGCGCTAGGGGAAAAGCCCCCTACCTGGCGCGCCAAATGTCGAAGTGTGCGATCGACACTTCCCCCGGGCCTGCACTGGGCAGCCCGCGGAGGTTCTTTTTTCAGAGGGGCTAGTTCCTAGCGGAGAGCTTGCGCGAATGGACGAGTTAGTGAGAGCTTGACACGGGAAGTTTTACGTGGTTCAGGCCGCCGAAGCGTAAAACCCTACGTCCACGGCGAGCTATGGAGCTCGCTGTATTGCTTGCTGCTCAGGGCCGGGGACCTGAGCTTGGGGGTGAGTTACAGCTTGAGGGTGTATGGCTAGCGTATGAGTTGCAGAATGCGAACCCCTGCTATCGACGCCTACCCGAGCCTTTTATAGTCCAAGGCTCGGGCGGCTTACAAGGGAAGCCGGGACCCGACAGGTGGTCCCGGGGAGATTGTCTATTATCTACCGTATCTGTAGTTATGCCGGTGGTTGCCTCCGGTCGAAGGCTTCTGAGTCTTTCCTTTGCCGCCCTGCCCATGCCGTGCGCTAGTCGTAGTGGTTGATGACGGCGCAGGCGGCATGGGATGTCTTGTCG
This sequence comes from Neostapfia colusana, assembly GCA_030760725.1. NCBI lineage: Eukaryota > Viridiplantae > Streptophyta > Magnoliopsida > Poales > Poaceae > Neostapfia > Neostapfia colusana. Next base: position 72,074,782 of record JASWHV010000015.1, read on the forward strand.
CGGCGTTTATTACCTGTCAGGTTCTGACACCACGCGCCAGTCTATGATGCGACTAGACGCAACGGCACCTGACAGGCGCGTGCTCCGCGTTTCCGCGTCTTGGGAAGACGCGGGCCTTGAATTCCTTGTACGGGCAAGGTGAGGGGCGCCTTTACGCCCGCTGCCTACCGCTCGGGGGCAGGCAGCACCGTTCTTCCAGCCACGTGGCGGGTCCGGAGCTCTTCTCTGAGGAGAGGGAGGTCTGGCCCCACTGGACGCGTGGCGCCTTCGGACCTCTCTCCCGCGGAGGGGGAGGTCCGACTTCTGCATGCCACGTGGCGGGCCCAGAGCTCACCTCTGAGGAGAGGGAGGTCCGGCCTCACTGGACGCGTGGCGTCTTTGGACCTCTCTCCCGCGGAGGGGGAGGTCCGGCTTCTGTATGCCACGTGGCGGGCCCGGAGCTCTCCTCTGAGGAGAGGGAGGTCCGGCCCCGCCAGACGCGTGGCGCCTTCGGAGCTCTCCCTGCGGAGAAGGGCGAGCACCTTAGGCATTTTACCATGTGCGCGGGGGTACCCCATATCTCAGGTACCGACAGCCCCACCTCGGGCTCGTTACCTTCCCCGAGATGGGCCCGGGGGCCACTGTCGGTACCCTCAATACCGGGTACCCCTGCACACAAGACAAAACCGCCTAAGGACCTCGCCCCTTCTGCAGGGGCGAGCTCCGAGGGCGCCACGTGTCCAGCTGGGCCAGAGGTCCCCCTCTCCTCAGAGGAGAGCTCCGGACCAGCCACGTGGCCAGATGAAGCCGGACCTCCCCCCTCTGCAGGGGAGAGCTCCGAAGGCTCCACGTGTCCAATGGGGCCGGAGCTCCCCCTCTTCTCATAGGAGAGCTCCGGGCCCGCCACGTGGCAAGCAGAGTCGGATCTCCCCCTCCGCGGGGGTGAGCTCCGAAGGCCCAACGTGTCCAGCGGGGCCGGAGCTCCCCCTCTCCTTAGAGGAGAGCTCCGGGCCCGCCACGTGGCCAGCACAGCCGGACCTCCCCCCTCCGCAGGGGTGAGCTCCGAAGGCTCCACGTGTCCAGCGGGGCTGGACCTCCCCTCTCCCCAGAGGAGAGCTCCGGGCCCGCCACGTGGCCAGCAGAGCAACACTACTTGCCCCGGCGTGGTAGGAAGCGGAAGTAAAGACCCACGCCTTCCCAAGGCGCGGCATTGAAGACCCGCGCCATCCCAAGATGCGAAGATGCGGAGCACGCCCCTGCCACAAGGCGTTGCACCCAGTCATATCACAGTGAAGACAGGCGCAGAATAGCAGAGGCTGTGGACCAATAAACACAGCGACAAGACAACCCCTGTTGCCCCTTCCATCATCAACCACTACGCCTAGCTTGCGGCGTGGGCAGGGCTGCAGGACGGAGGCTCATAAGCTACTGCCAAAGACAGCTACTGGCGTTACTGCGAGATACGGTAGATGGCAGGAAATCACCCCGGGACCACCTGTCGGGTCTCAGGGTTCCCTTTGTAAACCGCCTGAGTCTTGGACTATAAAGGGCTCGGGTAGGCAACGTTCCAAAGGGTTTGGCAGTTCGCCACCCTACACTCAGACATTCATCCTTATACCCAGGCTTAGAACTCTGGTTCTAAGCTTGAAGCAATACAACGAGCACCTCTGCTCACCGTGGACGTAGCGTTTTACGCTCCGGCGGCCCGAACCACGTAAAAAACCCTTGTGTTCATCTCCTTCCTTCGTCCATTCCGGCGAGACCCATGCAAGAGGACTAGCCCCTCCGAAAAAGAACCTCCGCGGGCTGTCCAGAGCAGGCCCGGGGGAAGTGTCAACCGCAGACGCTTCGACAGCGGGATATTATCGGAGATCCATCCCAAGCTTCTCCAAGCTTGCTAAACCGATGACTGAATTGCTAAAGCAGGGGATAAAATATGTTTGGAGCTCAGCATGTGAAGGAGTTTCCAAGCATTGGTGAAGCATCTTACAACAGCCCGGTGTTAGCTAAACCGGATACGACCAATCCCTTCGACATAGATTGTGATGCGTCCGGTATCGGGCCTGGCTGTGTACTGATGCAAGGAGGAAGAGTGGTCACCTATGGCTCACTCAACTTCGTAACCACAAGCAGCACTATCCGACTCATGATCTGGAGCTCGCTGCTGTGGTGTTGGCATTGAAAATGTGGAGGCACTATTTACTTGGGAACTTAGTGCATCTCTACACCGACCACAAGAGTCTGAAATATATATTCACTCAAAAGGAGTTGAATATGCGGCAATGGAGATGGCTAGAACTGATCAAGGACTATAAGATTGAAATTCACTACCATCCCGGTAAGGCAAATGTGGTTGCCGACGCCTTAAGCCGCAAATCTCACGTCAACAATCTGTCCATCACTCCACTTGAAGAGGAGGAGCCGAGTTTATACTTGGTTCCATATGGGCCATTATATAATCTTGCTCTCGTCCCTACCATATGATAGGAGATTATGGAAGCTCAGAAGAAAGACGTGGGATTGTTGCACATTCAGAGAAGAATGAAGAATGGCGAAATGAAATGCTTCCGAAGGGATGAACACGACACTCTATGGTTTAAAGACCATATAGTGGTACCCTGTGACATGAAGCTTCGGAAGAAAATCTTGGTTGAAGCTCATTTGTCCAAATATTCTGTTCATCCGGGCAGCAACAAGATGTACCAGGATCTGAAAACCAGGTTTTGGTGGACGTGGATGAAAAGAGAAATCGCGAAGTACGTATCTGAATGTGGTACGTGTCGGCGTGTGAAAGCCGACCATATGTGTAAAGCCAGACAGCTGCAACCATTGAACATTCCAGCGTGGAAGTGGGAGGATTTCAGCATGGATTTCATAGTTGGTTTACTCTCACGTCTCACAAGCATGACTCGATTTAGGTGATAGTCGATCGACTAACCAAGTCGGCTCATTTTATTCCCGTACATACAAAGTATGTGGCCAAGCAATATGTGGAGCTGTATATTGCAAGGATATTGTGCTTGCACGGTGTTGTCCGCACAATTATTTCAGATCACGGTGTGCTGTTCATCGCTCGGTTTTGGGAACAGTTGCACGCGTCATTGGGGACCAAACTGATCCGAAGCTCCGCGTATCACCCGCAGACGGATGGTCAAACTGAACAGATGAATCGAGTGCTTGAAGACATGCTACGCGCTTGTACCATCCACCACGGTAAAAATTGGGACGATCATTTACCATTGGAGTTTTCTTATAACAATGTCTATCAAGCTAGCATAAAGATGACGCCGTATGAAGATCTCTACGGCAGAAAATGTCACACACCACTCAACTGGTGTGAGTCCGGCAAGCGAGTGATATATGGTATTGAACTTGTGAATGAGGCTGAAGAACGAGTGCGAGTAATACAAGCAAACCTTAAGGCTGCTCAATCTCGTCAGAAGAGCTATGCGGATAAAAGACGCCGTCCTCTCCACTTCGACATCGGGTACCATGTTTATGTCCGTGTGTCTCCGATGAAAGGAGTTCATCATTTCAGAGTGAAGGGCAAACTTGCGCCGTGATTCATTGATCTGTTCGCCGTCATTGAAAAATGCGGACACGTGTCCTATCGCCTGGAGTTACCGGCGTCACTCGTGGGAATTCACAACGTCTTCCACATCTCTCAGCTGAGGAAATGCCTCAAACCCTCGGCTGAAATCCGCACCGAAGACATAGAAGTTCTTCAACCGGACCTCACATACTCGGAGTATCCAATCCGGATTATCGATGAAAAGACTCACACAACAAGAAACCGGACCTTATGGTTTTACAAGGTCTTGTGGAGTAACCATACATCTGACAAGGCGACATGGGAAAGCGAGGACTGCCTACAAGCAAATTATCCGGACTTGCTATCATCGTATACCCGGTAAAGTTTCCCCACTTTGCTTTTCTTTTGGAATCTTGGGATGAGATTCTTTTTAAGGGGGGGGTGTAAAATCCCCAAAAAGTGGTAGCAAGAAATTCAGCACATTCATACTTAGGAAAAATGAGGGGAATTAAAACTTTGAATTATAACGGTGTGAGTTAAAAGTAAGGATTCAAACTTCCCAAAAACTTCCAAACATGGAGATCTTAATTCATAACTTGGATCTTCATATGTCAAATATTGAACCTCCCAAATTGCAGCTAATTTGGAGGGGTTCTACTATTTGTTTGGGATTAAAAGAGGAAGCCCTTGAATCTAAATTTAAATTTGAGTTTCAAAGCCAAACTTCCTCAATTTGCAAATTTGGTTCCACAAATGTGTTCTCCACATTTGAATTAGCAGCCATGCCAAAATTCAGAATTATTTGAATTGGTTTTCTATGTTTTTGGAACAATGCAAAGGGAAGATTGAAATTCCAATTCAAATTCAAAGAGCCAATACATTTCAAATTCCACACCAGAATTAAGTCCATTTGAATTGCAAAAATTCAAAACATGACTTGGTGTGGAAGTATGGCTTTCAATTGTGAGTAGCTGTGGGAAAAATATCAATGGGACAATGGAGTAAAGAAATGAGAGGGTGGATCCCACTGGTCAGCCACACAAAATAGCCAACCGACCCTTTTTGCCTTCGGTCGAGCAGCGAGGGAGCGCCAGCGCCGGCTGCAACCCGCTCCCGAGGACTCCACCGCGCCACCTCCTGTTTGCTCGGCCACTTGATCATCTCCACACGCCACAGCTGCAGCACCAAAGTTCTCTTTTGCCTCTCTCGCTCGTTCCCAGCTCTCTCTGCTCTCTCCCGCGAAGAACTGTCACCGGCGCCGCGCTCTCTGTTCGGTTTGCCCACAACCGGCCGAACTCCAGTTGCTCGAGTTCCCAACGCAAGAAAGCAGCGCCACGACATGCTCTATCGGCCTACCACATCCACACCACGGTTGCTTGCTCGTAGTAGCCATAAACGGACGATCGCTGCCGAGTGCCGAAGTGAACCGGTGGAGCACCGTTCGGCCTCACCCTCGCCAGCACACTACGGCCTTCATCATCTCCAGTTCCCTGTACTAAAAAGGTGTGCGTGACAGCCTAGATGGTTTAGCCAAAAACCGTTCTTCATTTGGTTCCGTCGGTAGCTAGAATTTTGGGTTTTACCAAACCCTAATTTATAGCGATGCCTCTCGGTCTATGACCAATTTCGTCGTGCAGGAGTAGATAGAGCTCATTCTGATCTAGGAGAATCTTTGCTAGATCGCTACGGTCCTTCTCTCTCAAACGGCGCTCGAAACCATCAAGGACCGGAGGAGTTCTTCGAGTTTTTGTTGCCGCCGTTGTTTTGCGCGCTCAGGTCACCGGTGAGGTCCCATCTCCGGTGGTTTTCATGGAGAGCGTGCTGTAGGTCGAGGTTGTCCATGCCTCACTGGTGCTTTTGGAGCAAACCATAGCTAGAATAATCCATTGCCGAGTGAGAACGAGGTCGGCGAAGTGGAGTTCGACATGGCCACCGGTGTGAGCACTGTTCTGGCCGTTGTCATCCTTCCTCGACCCCACCATCATATTAAGCACGGTGTAAAACTCACAGGAGGCAAGTTTGGTGAAGTTTGGACCACGGGAACCCCATCCCGGTGAGCCCCGCCAGAGTACGCCGCCACGGGAAGCGTGGGCAGCGTGAGGTAGATGAAGGATGGCCGGGTCCCACCGGTCAGTCTTTGTCTCCGAGCGGGGATTGGCGTGTGGCACCGGATCGGGTGCGGCTGCGTGGGGAATAACCCTGTGACCTCGGTGTTCCCACCATCTGAGTGGATAGCTGACACGACCCCACGGTCTTGTCAAGCCAGGATCACGCTGAGGGGTGCTGCGTTGCACAACACCGGATAACACACGTCAAAGGCACAAAGCGGAAGCGAAGTTTATATTACATAAAGTGGTTTATGAACATGTTTACATCAAGATAAGTCCAGTCTACACTCACGGGCGTAGACTATGCATCAAGTCCACGTTCAGCCCTTGAACGTGTCTGTCGAAGTGTGCGGTCGACACTTCCCCCGGGCCTGCACTGGGCAGCCCGCGGAGGTTCTTTTTTTGGAGGGGCTAGTTCCTAGCGGAGAGCTTGCGCGGATGGAACGAGTTAGTAAGAGCTTGACACGGCGAGTTTTACGTGGTTCAGGCCGCCGGAGCGTAAAACCCTACGTCCACGGCGAGCTATGGAGCTCGCTGTATTGCTTGCTGCTCAGGGCCGGAGGCCTGAGCTTGGGGGTGAGTTACAGCTTGAGAGTGTATGGCTAGCGTATGAGTTGCAAAATGCGAACCCTTGCTATCGACACCTACCCGAGCCTTTTATAGTCCAAGACTCGGGCGGCTTACAAGGGGATGACGGCGCAGGCGGCATGGGTTGTCTTGTCGCGGTGTTTATTGGCTGACAGGTTCTGACACCGCGCGCCAGTCTGTGATGCGACTGGGCGCAACGGCACCTGACAGACGCGTGCTCCACGTTTCCGCGTCTTGGGAAGACGCGGGCCTTGAATACCTTGTACGGGCAAGGTATGGGGCGTATTTACGCCCGCTGCCTATCACTCGGGGCAGGCAGCATCGCTCTGCTGCCACGTGGCGGGCCCGGAGCCCTTCTCAGAGAAGAGAAGGGTCAGTCCCGCGGGCACGCGGCGCCTTCGGACCTCTCTCCCGCGGAGGGGGAGGTCCGGCTTCTGCTGGCCACGTGGCGGGCCCGGAGCTCTCCTCTGAAGAGAGGGAGGTCCGGCCCCGCTGGACACGCGGCGCCTTCGGACCTCTCTCCCACGGAGGGGGAGGTCCGGCTTCTGTATGCCACGTGGCGGGCCCGGAGCTCTCCTCTGAGGAGAGGGAGGTCCGGCCCCGCCGGACGCGTGGTGCCTTCGGAGCTCTCCCTGCAGAGAAGGGCGAGTTCCTTAGGCATTTTACCCTGTGCGCGGGGTACCCCATATCTCAGGTACCGACAGTGTCCTTGCTAGCACACACGCACACTAACTCTGCGGCGTGCACGACTCCCACTCGACGGGGTTCCCCTCCTGGGGTTCCGTCTCCTCTTCGGGAGTCCCTTCCTCATAGAACCCTGCAAAAGCTTCAAACACAAGCAGTGAGCACGAAGGCTCAGCAAGTCTGACCCGTCTCTCCTAAACATGGAACTTCTACATGAGGGGTGATGAGTTACATGAGGTAAAAATCATTTGCAAGGACTCGCCTAATTAGTAGAACCTTACTTTCAAGTTTTAGCAGCAGGTTGTGGAGAACCTTACGCTAAGGCACATGAGAGAGCCGCAATCAAACAAGAAACACATTTCTCTCATGTACTTTGCCCAAAGTTGAAAAGAACTTTAGTTAGCTCTAAACTACAGCAAATCATTAGCAATCAAGTCCATCTTTCAATCAGCAACATTTTAACATGCAACTAGCCTGTTCTTTCTACGTCACGGTACAGTGAACAAGTGGTACTCACTGACCGTGAGGGACGGCGATTATAATCGATTTACACCTGCAGAGTTACCTGAATAACCCGTCACGTACGCCCGTACTCGATGTTGCCTACAACAACCATCACGGACGCCATACGCAACCACCTTTCAACCGTCAGCCAAACATTGAACCGGTCCCATCATCCCGAGCAAGAGGTCTCTGCACGCGCATCTCAGTACCGCCAGCCGATTTACACCTCGAGCTCTCAACCTACCCTCTGAACGACGGGCAATGCCTCAATACCCAGCTACCCGAGTTACATCGGTTTCCCAGTTCCCATATAGCCGGTAGGTCTTCGGGACTGTTCTAGCTTGTTCAACAGGCCCGCACACGGCTCGGTCCTCAATCGACACAAGCGGAGCTATAGCACACAGGCCCCAAAGTCCTGTTGCCCTTACTCTCCGCTCGGTCTCATTTTTCTTGCCATGTGTATCATGTGCTATCTCTACCCGAGTCGAGTGCCTCTAGCCTATGCTCGCGAGTAGTTCCACTACTCGACTTGTACCGAACCCTACACTATCTTAGCATTGCAGTAGCTAACAGGGCTTGCAATCCTAAACCCAACCCATGGTTTTCTTGGCTATGCAATTGGGTTTCCAAACAAGACTCTAATGCAAGTATTAATGGTACTCAAGTAAGTGCTCAAAACAATAAAAATTTGTAAAAAGGTTGATGCAAACCGGAGCTTGCCTTGCTGCTCTTGGTCCTAGGCTAGCTGCTCCTCCGGAGTAACGAAGTCTAGGACTTCATGTTCCTCCTCGACCTTAGCGACTACATGATATAAGAAGTATATGTATCAATTTAAATGCATTTGTATTAAGTTTGTACTTGTGAAGCTTATAAGTCCCACTAGACAGACTCAATGACTATGAAACTTTTTCTGTGGCTTGGTTACAACCTAAACAGAGACTTGGTCAAGTTTTAGTTGCAGCAAAGCTCATTTGAGCCCTCCACAATTAATTATGTACTTGACCTTAATTGAAGGCTTTTAGGGTGTTGTAAGGATTTTCATGAAACAATCTGTGACTTTCTGAAAACTAGATTTTCAGAGGGTTCTAATGGAGTTGGTCTCACTTAATTTGAAGGTTTCTAGCCAAAGATATGAGCTAAACAATTTCAGAGAAAATTCTGAAAATGTTTCTGAACATTTTCTATTTTCTCTGGAACAGTTTCACTAATTACACCATTAGGTGGACCAAATGAGCTCAATTGGATCTGAAATTTTCATGGTAGTTCAAGGATATTTTGGTGAACATTCCAGCAAAATTTTATGATTTTCCTCCACAGGCTTCTCCAGTTAAAATTCCAAACAGTTTAAATTTTGAGGAATTAATTCTGCAGAAATAAGGGTTTTCATGAAGTGAAACTTGATTTGCTGGAAAGTGCTCAGAGATCTGAATCCAACAAAATTTGGTTCACTCAATTTGGAGTTTCCTATCTCAAGTTATGAGGATTTGAAGTTTGAAGGAAATCTGAAAATCGGGGGAAAAGTTTAAACTTGTGGGTGGGCCCCGGGGACACGCGTCGCACGCCAAGGCGACGGCACACCATGGTCTGCGGGGTTCCTGCGCGCCAGCACAGCCGATCCCGGCCACACCCGATCCCGATTTAAATTTTTCAGCCACTGACGCGTGGGCCAGCTGGCTTCGTCTTCCTCCCGACGCTCTCTCGCGCCGGCGCCGCCCTCGCCGGAGCAGACCCGGAGCTCGCCGGATCGACGGTGCCGGCCCTCCGATGGTCTGAAACTCGCCACCAGGGGGTTGTCGACGTCAAGGAACACGTCGGTGGTGTCAGTTCGGGCTGGCGGTGACTGGAAATAGCCCGGCGACGTGCCGCGGCCTCGGTTGAGGTTCGGCACCGTCGACCGTGGGTTCTAACCTGCCAACACCTCGAACAAACGGTCCTACAGCATCAGTGTAGCTCTAAGAAGTTCTACAAGGGGTCAAAAGGGTTCAAAGATGGCGGCAAGTCGGTCGGCACCATGTGACCGATCGTGCCCGCCATGACCACTCTTGATCGAGCTCAAAATTCGTCACTTCTAGACAGTTTCACGCCACGGATGCAGAAAGGAACTTGATCGCCGGCTAGTCCAGCGGCCATGTGCAAGATTTGATAGCTAGAGAAGGATCTTAGAGCGAGAATTTGAAGGATCCGTACCGGAAGCTCAGTTTAAGGTCGCCGGAGCAAAAACTGAGAATTCGCCGTGGATTCTTCACGGTTTGCTTCCAAACTTGGAGGAGAGCAGCACGGTGGTCGCGCGCTCCTGTTGCCTCTCTTGCTGGACTGTGAAAACGCCTGTGGAACGCTGTCAACGAGCGCCTGACTCTCGGCTGAGGCTAGGTCGCCGCGGTGGCGATCGTTTTCGGGCAAGGGAGGTCGGAGCTCGGGGTTTCTGGCGTTGGGGAGGTGGAGGGCGATCTCAGGTTGCTGTCTAGCAGCTCGGGGAGGGAGAAGGCGAGCTGGTTTTGCAGTTCTCCGGTCGAGCAGAGAGGCGGCAGGTCGGGACTCGGTGTTCACGGGAGAGGAGGAAATGATTGGTGCCTGCCTCCGTGGAGCGCCTTAAGAGGGCCCTGGAACCGCCCTTGGGCTCGTGTGTGGGCGCGGGAAGCAGCTGGTGGCGCTGCTCCTCCTCGGTGGTGAGCGCAGCTGCTCCCGAGCGTGGAGTCGGCAGCTGCTCAGTGGAAGTTCCCACCGAGACTCTGACTTTGGGTGCAAGTCTCCCCTCTTCTCTCTATGACATGTGGGCCCCACCCGGGGTTTTAACCTCTGAAATTTACTCCTAATCACTGTTGTAAACAGTGAGCCCCAAAATACCCCTGGTGATTCAAATTATCCACCCATGAGCCATTTGAATTGATTAGAATTCAAATTGGGTTTGGTTTGAATGAATTTCAGCACAAGTTCAGTTTGGAATCCAAATAAAGTTTGAATTTGTCCCACTTAGCTCATGTCAAGATCAACTCCAAATGGAGTGAAAATTGGTGTGTGAGCTCACAAAAATGTGCTGAATAAGAATATGCCTCCCACTTTTAAATTCATGGGATAAAAACAGTTTGAATTTGAATATGGTTTCAAACTGCCCTCTTTCTAACTTTACCCAAAATGACCTCAAAAAGGTTTGGAATTTGGGTGAAACTTGGCATGGACATCCTTAGCAATGTGTAGGATTTTTCATATGTCCATCCCCTCTATATCACATGTGGGAAATACCACTTTTGCAATATGTGAGTTTGTTTTCTAATGAGCATGTTGATGGTGGTTACTTGCTCTTCATTTGTGTTCATCAACTTTCCTCAAATGAGGTGTGTGTGTATGGTGATGAACACTTCAAATATGTGTCAAAAACTGAGGCCCTTACATTCCTCCCCCCTTAAAAGAATCTCGTCCCGAGATTATAAGGTGAAAATGAGAGAGAGGACGGTGGAAAATTACCGGATATGCGACGTGAAAAAGTTGGGGTAGTTGGCGCGAAGAAATCCTTCGCTTTCCCATGTCGCTTCGTCCACGGAGTGATTACTCCATAGAACCTTGTAGAACCACAACGTACGATTGCGTGTGGTTCGGGCCTTTTCATCAATAATCTGAACCGGTTCCTCCCAATAGGTGAGATCCGGTTGCAGTTCTTCAATGTCTTTCAGCTGAACGGTAGTTGATAGCTTGAGACACTTCCTCAGCTGGGAAATGTGAAAGACGTCGTGCACACTGGAAAGTGCTTCTGGTAATTTTGGCCGGTATGCTACGGATCCACATCTTTCGGTAATCTGGAATGGACCGATGAATCGGGGTGCTAACTTCCCTCTCACCCCAAATCTGTTTACGCCCTTCATTGGAGACACACGTAGGTATACGTGATCCCCAACTTCAAATTGTAATGGGCGTCTTCTCTGGTCCGCATATTGTTTCTGCCGGGATTGGGAGGCTTTTAGGTTCGCTTGAATTAGTCAAACCTTTTCTTCCACGTTGTTGACAAGGTCAATCCCGAAGGTAACCCTTTCGCCAGACTCACACTAATTCAGTGGTGTGCGGCATTTTCTTCCGTATAGCGCCTCATAGGGCGCCATCTTGATGCTGGCTTGGTACCCATTGTTGTACGAGAACTCGGCTAACGGCAAGTGATCATTCCAATTCTTGCCGTGGTCGATAGCGCAAGCTCGTAGCTTGTCTTCTAAGATCTGATTTACCCGCTCCTTTGCCCATCCGTCTGCGGGTGGTATGCTGAACTATGGATCAGCTTCGTCCCCAAGGCAGCGTGCAGCTGCTCCCAAAAACGGGACACAAATAAAGTGCCCCGATCCGATATAATGGTACGGGGTACGCCGTACAAGCATAGGATCCGTGAGATGTACAGTTCAGCGTACTTCTTGGCGTTGTAGTTTGTGTTGACCGGGATGAAATGGGCAACTTTGGTGAGCCGATCGATGATCACCCACACATAATCATGCTTTTGAAGAGTGGTGGGTAAACCGACGATGAAGTCCATGCTCACATCCTCCCACTTCCAGGCAGGAATGCCCAGTGGTTGCAGCAGTCCCGGTTTCCGCATATGGTCTTCCTTCACCCTTCGACATGTATCGCACTCGGACACGTACTTTGCGATCTCCCGCTTCATCCGTGTCCACCAAAACTTGCTTCTGAGTTCCTGATACATTTTGTTGCTGCCGGGGTGAATAGAAAATTTTGATAAGTGAGCCTCATCAAAAAATTTCTTCCGTAACTCCGAGTTACGGGGTACAACGATCCGGTCCTTGAACCATAGGACGCCGTCTCCGTCCTTCCGGAAACATTTCAGCTCCCCACTGTCTACACGTCTCCGCAAATGCGACATGCCCTTGTCATATTTCTGAGCTGCCGCTATCTCTTCAGGGATGGTGGGGATCAAAGCTAGGTTGTAGAGAGCTCCGTGTGGAATCACATGTAGTGGTGGTTCGCTCTCTTCCAACGGTGTGATGGTCAGATTGTTGACGTGTGACTTGCGGCTCAGCGCATCTGCCACTACGTTTACCTTGCCGGGGTGATAATGGATCTCTATTTCGTAATCCTTTATCAGTTCTAACCATCTTCGCTGCCTCATGTTCAGCTCCTTTTAAGTGAATATGTACTTGAGGCTTTTGTGGTCGGTATATAGATGTACGAGGTTACCGAGTAGGTAGTGCCTCCACATCTTGAGTGCAAGTACCACGGCAGCGAGCTCCAAGTCGTGGGTTGGATAATTTTGCTCATGGCTTCTAAGCTGCCGTGACCCATACGCGACCACCCTTCGGTCTTGCATCAGCACACATCCGAGCCCAATGCCGGATGCATCACAGTACACATCGAACGGTTTTGTTGTGTCTGGCTGCGCCAAAACCAGTGCTGATGTCAGGTTCTTGACTAAAGCCTTGAATGCTGCTTCACATGTTGGACTCAATATTTGGTAGCCTTCTTCAGCAGCTCCGTCATAGGCTTAGCAATCTTCGAGAAGTTCGGAATGAACCTCCGATAATATCCCGCGAGTCCGAGGAAACTCCGTACCTCGTGAACAGTTCTCGGGGATTTCCAATTCAGCACTTGAGTGATCTTGCTCGGGTCCACAGCGATACCCTCCGCTGAGATGATATGCCCGAGAAAAGGCACTTGCGATATCCAAAACTCACATTTGCTGAATTTCGCGTATAACTTGTGATCCCGCAGCCGTTGCAAGACTATACACAGATGCTTCTTGTGATCTTCCTCCGACTTGGAATATACCAGGATGTCGTCGATGAAGACCACGACAAACTTGTCCAGCTCCAGCATGAATACCGAGTTCATCAAGTACATGAAGTGGGCTGGAGCATTGGTGAGGCCGAAGGACATGACCAGGTACTCATAAAGTCCGTACCTCGTTGAGAAAGCTGTCTTTGGAATGTCCTCCGCCCTTATCTTAATCTGATGGTACCTGGATCTTAAGTCCATCTTGGAAAAGATCTTCGCTTCGATCAACTGATCAAACAACATGTCGATCCGTGGCAATGGGTACTTGTTTTTGATGGTTACAGCATTTAATGGACGATAGTCCATGCAAAGCCGCAACGTCTCATCCTTCTTCTTTACAAATAATGCCGAACAGCCCCATGGCGAGGAGCTCGGCCTAATAAAACCCTTTTCCAGGAGGTCCGTGAGCTGAGTCTTCAGTTCAGCCAACTCCTTGGGCGCCATCTTGTACGGCCTTCGGGATATTGGCATGGTTCCCGGTGCAAGTTCAATCTTGAACTCCACCTCTCTATCGGGCGGCATTCCTGGTAAATCATCCGGGAACACATCAGGGAACTCTCGGACCACTGGAATATCTTCCAATCTGATAGTTGTGGCTTGATAGACACTTGGAAGTTTTATTTCTGGACTGTCCAGAAATAAGGAGTGAGACCCATGCACTTCTGAGTTTAAGTGCACGACTCGAAGGACGGTGTCTAAAACAGCGCCGTGGCGGGTTAACCACGACATCTCTAGGATGACATCGACCTTCTGTCCCTCTAATATAATGAGAGACGTGGGGTACACTCTACCCACTAAGCATAATGGTGCTTTGGAAACCATTACGCTTGCTGAAATCTTCCCACCCGGTGAACAAATTAAATATGGACTATCGGTGGGTAGTATTGGCAAGCTGTGTTTAGCAATGAAAGCTTGGCTAATAAAATTATGCGTGGCGTCTGAATCAAACAGTACTATAGCAGGATGCTGGTGGAGTTGGAACATACCCGCAAGGATTGGCTCACCCTCCGGCACGTCCTCTTCCCAGCCTTGCCCTTCCTCAATAGCGTCGTCCCGCTCTTGAGTAAGGTCCTCATTCTGCTGGGTTAGGGTCTGCACCAGCTCTTGTAACGCCGCGATATCAACACGGCTCTTCTTCTTTGCCTTCTTCAGACGATGCAACTGATTATGTTGTTCATTCAGTCGCTTGATCGTCGGAAGGAGCACATTGCGGAGTGTGCTGTGAGCACTCTCGAAATGGTCTCCATGGCTTGTGCTCTCTTTGAGCTTTGCGGTGAGATGCTCCGTATGAACAGATTGGCTGTCTATCACGGCGTTTCCCGCCCTCATCTGGAGGCTAAGGTTTGCCTCCGCGGGGCTGTACCTTGGGCAACTCGGGTCCGTTGCCTCCCGGTACCTCTCTTCCCACACATGCCGAGCCCGTCCCTCCACCGGAACGAGCGCGTATGGAGTTCCCTCCATAGCCTGCACGTGCAGTTGGCAGAAACGTGACATGGTGTCACAGGCTGCCACTTGCCACATCCCTTCCGGTTGCCTACCTCTCACCGTAACGGTGAAGGGCACCCAACCGGGTGGCATGGGTCCTACAGGGACTTCGACATGGATCGTCCACGTCTTGTTCCCCTCTTCGCCTTCTTCCTTGGCGAAGTACTGCGGCATCTGGTTGTATCCGAAATATTGAAGCATCTGCCCCAATGCCTCCGGATAGCCGCTGCGGTGAGAACAGTGGGACACCACCCACCCGTTCTCCAACTGCTTATCTGCTGTCATCTGTAAAAATATATTTGAGAAATGTCAAATATTTTTTTAAAAAGTAAACCATTGAGTTATAACATAAGACATGTCATTGAACCCATAAAACTTGGAAACATAGTTCAAATTTTAAACAAATTTGACTGCTGATCTGCTGTTCACATGACAGCCCTGATCAGTTTCCATCTCAACCTGATTTAGGCCATGTTAAAAGCAAAAATAATTCTGGAGCTCAACATCAAAGTTAAAGCTAACTTCAATAGATTTCCAGAAAGTATTTGCTTGGCCTAAGATCTATCCTGGTTCAAAAGTTATGAGATGTCAAAGTTAATAGAATTTCTGGAGAAAACTGGACAGCACCTCCCTACTTTAGGTACTGATTTGATCCAAGAATTCCAGTTAATTCTGTTCCTAATATGACAAAACTTTATGTTACAAAGCTGTAACCCATCTCATAAGCTTCCCAGAACTACCTCATTTTCTATTTTTGGATTTTTATGCAGGAAGTTATACTCAATTTACAGAGAGTGTTTGCTCTACCCTGTTTTCTGGACAGTTTCAACTCTACTGCATTTTTCGATTGGTTAAGGGATGAAACACCTCTGGACCTAAACAGAAAAGTTGTAAAACTCTTCTAAAGATTTCCAGAAATATATCATATGACCCTACCCTCGAAAGAACTCAACCTCTAACCTCTGATTAACCTCAGCCTTTATTCAGCTGAAAACAGAGTGCTCTGTCCTTAGCAACCTATAAGTTGAAAACTTGTTAACTTGGAATGTCCTGATTAAGGGAAGGAGTTATATCAAGTTTTACTGCTTTGGATCAAAACCTTCAAGTTTTACAATGAAGTTGTTCATTTAGTGGGGTGTGACGTCGATGCGTCACCAGAACATGTCGGTACTACGTCCTCACAAAGAAAAACCTATACCGGACTTAGCCGGCTTCGTTAATTCAGTGGCACTAAACGTCACTCGCACACGGATACTACACGTCTACCGTTTCGTGGTCAGGCTACCTGCAGAAACTCAAACAATCATCAGACTCGGCTGCACACCGAGCCCGGAATCCATACAGTTCGTACACCCGGCCGTCATCACTCGCCTGGATGTTCTCAAGCCAAACATGCCTTGAGTTACGTGTTCACGTTTCAGACCACGTGATGGGGTCTCCCAAGTTGCACCACGCATGCCAGGGACAGACGTTGCTCGAATACCCCAAACGACATGAAGAGTCGTAGAGGATACTAAAGCGGGTCGGGTTACCTGCCACCCGTGGGGCTCCACCCTTCAGCTTGTGCGCACTGGTGGACAGCGCTTACGTGCACCCCCCAAGACATAAACGTCCTGAGATGCACGATTTTCTGACATAGACAAATAGGTTAGTATGCCACTTTCTATATACTAATAACATCCTTATACGGGCTACTAACTCGTTCCTCACTAGATTTTTGAAAAAGATGACCTTTGTAGTGCGTTAAACCTCAAGCCAGCTCTGATACCAATGCTGACATGACCCCACGGTCTTGTCGAGCCAGGATCACGCTGAGGGGTGCTGCGTTGCACAACACTGGATAACACACGTCAAAGGCACAAAGCGGAAGCGAAGTTTATATTACATAAAGTGGTTTATGAACATCTTTACATCAAAATAAGTCCAGTCTACACTCACGGGCGTAGACTATGCATCAAGTCCACGTTCAGCCCTTGAACGTGTCCTTGCTAGCACACACGCACACTAACTCTGCGGCGTGCACGACTCCCACTCGACGGGGTTCCCCTCCTGGGGTTCCGTCTCCTCTTCGGGAGTCCCTTCCTCATAGAACCCTGCAAAAGCTTCAAACACAAGCAGTGAGCACGAAGGCTCAGCACGTCTGACCCGTCACTCCTAAACATGGAACTTCTACATGAGGGGTGATGGGTTACATGAGGTAAAAATCATTTGCAAGGACTCGCCTAATTAGTAGAACCTTACTTTCAAGTTTTAGCAGCAGGTTGTGGAGAACCTTACACTAAGGCACATGAGAGAGCCGCAATCAAACAAGAAACGCATTTCTCTCATGTACTTTGCCCAAAGTTGAAAAGAACTTTAGTTAGCTCTAAACTACAGCAAATCATTAGCAATCAAGTCCATCTTTCAATCAGCAACATTTTAACATGCAACTAGCCTGTTCTTTCTACGTCACGGTACAGTGAACAAGTGGTACTCACTGACCGCGAGGGACGGTGATTATAATCGATTTACACCTGCAGGGTTACCCGAACAACCCATCACGTACGCCCGTACTCGATGTTGCCTACAACAACCATCACGGACGCCGTACGCAACCACCTTTCACCCATCAGCCAAACATTGAACCAGTCCCATCGTCCTGAGCAAGAGGTCTCTGCACGCGCATCTCAGTGCCGCCAGCCGATTTACACCTCGAGCTCTCAACCTACCCTCTGAACGACGGGCAATGCCTCAATACCCAGCTACCCGAGTTACATCGGTTTCTCGGTTCCCATATAGCTGGTAGGTCTTCGGTACTGTTCTAGCTTGTTCAACAGGCCCACACATGGCTCGGTCCTCAATCGACACAAGCGGAGCTATAGCACACAGGACCCAAAGTCCTGCTGCCCTTACTCTCCGCTCGGTCTCATTTTTCTTGCCATGTGTATCATGTGCTATCTCTACCCGAGTCGAGTGCCTCTAGCCTATGCTCCCGAGTAGTTCCACTACTCGACTTGTACCGAACTCTACACTATCTTAGCATTGCAGTAGCTAACGGGGCTTGCAATCCTAAACCCAACCCATGGTTTTCTTGGCTATGCAATTGGGTTTCCAAACAAGACTCTAATGCAAGTATTAATGGTACTCAAGTAAGTGCTCAAAACAATAAAAATTTGTAAAAAGGTTGATGCAAACCGGAGCTTGCCTTGCTGCTCTTGGTCGTAGGCTAGCTGCTCCTCCGGAGTAACAAAGTCTAGGACTTCGGGTTCCTCCTCGACCTTAGCGACTACATGATATAAGAAGTATATGTATCAATTTAAATGCATTTGTATTAAGTTTGTACTTGTGAAGCTTAGAAGTCCCACTAGACAGACTCAATGACTATGAAACTTTTTCTGTGGCTTGGTTACAACCTAAACAGAGACTTGGTCAAGTTTTAGTTGCAGCAAAGCTCATTTGAACCCTCCACAATTAATTATGTACTTGACCTTAATTGAAGGCTTTTAGGGTGTTCTAAGGATTTTCATGAAACAAACTATGACTTTCTGAAAACTAGATTTGCAGAGGGTTCTAATGGAGTTGGTCTCACTTAATTTGAAGATTCCTAGCCAAAGATATGAGCTAAACAAATTCAGAGAAAATTCTGAAAATGTTTCTGAATATTTTCTATTTTCTCTGGAACAGTTTCACTAATCACACCATTAGGTGGATCAAATGAGCTCAATTGGATCTGAAATTTTTATGGTAGTTCAAGGATATTTTGGTGAACATTCCAGAAAAATTTCAGGATTTTCCTCCACAGGCTTCTCCAGTTAAAATTCCAAAAAGTTCAAATTTTGAGGAATTAATTCTGGAGAAATAAGGGTTTTCATGAAGTGAAACTTGATTTGCTGGAAAGTTCTCAGAGAGCTGAATCCAACAAAATTTGGTTCACTCAATTTGGAGTTTCCTAGCTCAAGTTATGAGGATTCAATGTTTGAAGGAAATCTGAAAATCGAGGGAAAAGTTTGAACTTGCGGGTGGGCCCCGGGGACACGCGTCGCACGCCGAGGCGACGGCACACCGTGGTCTGCGGGGTTCCTGCGTGCCAGCACAGCCAATCCCGGCCACACCCGATCCCGATTTAAATTTTTCAGCCGCTGACGCGTGGGCCAGCCGGCTTCGTCTTCCTCCCGACGCTCTCTCGCGCCCGCGCCGCCGCCCTCGCCGGAGCAGACCCGGAGCTCGCCGGCTCGCCGCTGCAGGCCCTCCCATGGTCTGAAACTCGCCGCCAAGGGGTTGTCGACATCGAGGAACACGTCGGTGGTGTCAGTTCGGGCTGGCGGTGACCGGAAATAGCCCGGCGACGTGCCGCGGCCTCGGTTGAGGTTCGGCGCCGTCGACCGTGTGTTCTAACCCGCCAACACCTCGAACAAATGGTCCTACAGCATCAGTGTACCTCTAGGAAGCTTTACAAGGGGTCAAAAGGGTTCAAAGATGGCGGCAAGTCGGTCGGCACCGTGTGACCGATCGTGCCCGCCATGACCACTCTTGATCGAGCTCGAAATTCGTCACTTCTAGACAGTTTCACGCCACGGATGCAGAAAGGAACTTGATCGCCGGCTAGTCCAGCGTCTATGTGCAAGATTTGATAGCTAGAGAAGGATCTTAGAGCAAGAATTTGAAGGATCCGTACCGGAAGCTCAGTTTAAGGTTGCCGGAGCAAAAACTGAGAATTCGCCGTGGATTCTTCACGGTTTGCTTCCAAACTTGGAGGAGAGCAGCACGGTGGTCGCGCGCTCCTGTTGCCTCTCTTGCTGGACTGTGAAAACGCCTGTGGAACGCTGTCCACGGGCGCCTGACTCTCGGCTGAGGCTAGGTCGCCGCGGTGGCGATCGTTTTCGGGCAAGGGAGGTCGGAGCTCGGGGTTTCTGGCGTTGGGGAGGTGGAGGGCGATCTCAGGTTGCTGTCTAGCAGCTCGGGGAGGGAGAAGGCGAGCTGGTTTTGCGGTTCTCCGGTCGAGCAGAGAGGCGGCAGGTCGGGACTTGGTGTTCACGGGAGAGGAGGAAATGATCGGTGCCTGCCTCCGTGGAGCGCCTTAAGAGGGCCCTGGAACCGCCCATGGGCTCGTGTGTGGGCGCGGGAAGCAGCTGGTGGCGCTGCTCCTCCTCGGTGGCGAGCGCAGCTGCTCAGTGGAAGTTCTCACCGAGACTCTGACTTTGGGTGCAAGTCTCCCCTCTTCTCTCTATGACATGTGGGCCCCACCCGGGGTTTTAACCTCTGAAATTTACTCCTAATCACTGTTGTAAACAGTGAGCCCCAAAATACCCCTGGTGATTCAAATTATCCACCCATGAGCCATTTGAATTGATTAGATTTCAAACTGGGTTTGGTTTGAATTAATTTCAGCACAAGTTCAGTTTGGAATTCAAATAAAGTTTGAATTTGTCCCACTTAGCTCATGTCAAGATCAACTCCAAATGGAGTGAAAATTGGTGTGTGAGCTCACAAAAATGTGCTGAATAAGAATATGCCTCCCACTTTTAAATTCATGGGATAAAAACAGTTTGAATTTGAATATGGTTTCAAACTGCCCTCTTTCTAACTATACCCAAAATGACCTCAAAAAGGTTTGAAATTTGCGTGAAACTTGGCATGGACATCCGTAGCAATGTGTAGGAGTTTTCATATGTTTAGCCCCTCTATATCACATGTGGGAAATACCACTTTTGCAATATGTGAGTTTGTTTTCTAATGAGCATGTTGATGGTGGTTACTTGCTCTTCATTTGTGTTCATCAACTTTCCTCAAATGAGATGTGTTTGTATGGTGATGAACACTTCAAATATGTGTCAAAAACTGAGGCCCTTACAATAGCGCCACGGGTGGGACCCACAATAAGAGTTTAAACATTTCCTCATTTTCCAGATTTAGTGCAAATTTTAAATGACCATAAATTACTGTAGGAATGTCCAAAATATGTGAAACGAATTTTATTGGATTCCTCTCAGTCAGTACTTCGCAGAAATGCAAGGAATTTGATTTGAAGATCTCTGGAATTTTCTCCAAAATTCATCAAAATTAAATGTTAGGGAATTAATTCCAGAAGATCCCTGTTATGGAACTTCCTCAAATTTGGCCAGAGGATCCTTCATAATATTAGTGATCTACTGTAAAAATCTGAGCTTCATTGGAGTTCATCTGTTGGGCTAAATTGTCTTTCCAAGTTCAGCCTTCATTTGGAAATTCAAATTCTAAACAGAAACTTTTCAGCATTTCATATCCACTTCAAAAATTCATATCTCCCTGTAGGTAGCTCTAAAAATTGTGAAACAAATTTTGTTGGAACCCTAGAGACCTTCTCTAATTAGATCTTCCACTGTTAGCCATGTCAAAACTTCAGATTTGGGCTCAAAATTCAGAGAACCTTGTACTTGTGGGAATTTTGGAGACCACAAGGTTCAATAAAATTTCTCCAGATTTTACTCAGATCATCCTTAGAGAGTCTAGTATCCACTGGAAAGATCCCAAAGCCAATTAAGGAACCTAAATAGCAGTAACTATGAATAGAAGTGTAATTCTTATACTTCACTAGCACTTATACATATATTTTGCTACATTTCATATAGTGACCGAAGTTGAGGACACACCGGAGCCTTTGGACGTCCTCCCACCCGACGCTAACTTTCCTTTTGACTCACAACCAGACAAGCCCCAGTTTGCATTTAATTACCTTTTGCAAAGTTTTCATTTGTATCACTTATGTCTAGGGTGAAATGCTTGCAATAGAGTTAAGGTGATTGAAACCCCACTTGCATAACTTTAAATCCTATGGAGGGTTGGGTAGTTTACAAACGCGATTAGTAGAGAATGCCATGCTAATGATCTAAGGATCTCGGTAGAAGTTGAGTGGTTGGAATCTACTCGCGAGATAAGTATTTATTCACACGGTATGGAAAGAGGTAAAGAATGGCTTAAGATTGTGAAACTGAGACCCAACAGGGGGGATTGGATGCAGTGAGCAGATGTATCACATGCGTATCCCTGTTGGTGTCGATTGAGGACCAAGCCGTGTGCGCCCCTGCTAGACAAGTTTGAACAGTATCGGATGCATACTGGCATATGGGAACTAGGAAACCGATGTAATTGGTTAACCTGGATGTCGAGGCTTACCCCACTGTTTCATAGGAGTGGGTTGAGGGTAGCAAGGTGTAAATCTGCCTGTGGGCACAGACACGCTCCACACAGGGACCTCCTGCCCGTTACGGATGGACCGGTTTGGCATTTGGGTTGCCTTTGAAAGGTTGCTGCATACAACAGAGTAGGAAGGTGTGAAGCACCACACTTCTGAAAGTGGGTGTATGTGACGTGTTATCCGGGTGTCTCCTGATTGCAATCACTGTCCCTCGCGGTTATTTGAGTATCGTTTGTTCACTGCGTTGTGACGTAGTAAGAAGTGAAAGAAGCCAAATGAATATGCTGCATTGAACTATTAATGTCTTGAAACCCTGTATGTTGTAGATGTAGAGCTAATTAAGTTTATCTTCCACTTTGGACATCACCACATCGAGGAAAGCATTTCTTGTTTGATTGTGGACTTCCGATGTGAGGGCTTCCTAAGGCTCATTAAACTGCTGCTATAAAACTGAAAGTAAGGATTAACGTATAGGTATGTCTTTATTGCAATATCTTTATCCCATATTACTAATCCTTGCATGTAGAGTTCCATGACTAGGGTGTCGGTTAAGCCTTGATGGGCCATCGTGCTCACGGTTGCAATATTTGAGGTGTGTCTAGGTGAGAGTTATGAGGAAGGGTCCGAGGGCGAGGTGATGCCCCTGTCGGGCTACACGGCCTAGCTGGAGCCCTACACGCCGCCGTGATCTCCGGTTGTATGTTGCTAGTGTGTAGCGTCCCCAGGTTGGACGGCTGCACTTTTGCTTAGTTAGGATGAGAGAACAGTTATAAATAAGACTTCCGCTGTACATTACTTTTGCAAAAGACTTCCGCTGTGTTTTTATGTAAAATAAAAGTTTGTATGTTGTTCATATTCTTTTCTTGTGTGCTGTTGGGTGCCGCATCGCACGATGCCACCCTCTGTGATCCCGGAGTGGGTGAACCATGGGGTGGTCTCCACAATACTCAGGGGACTCAAAACGTGCACCTGCAACAGCTTGAAGAAGCATGGTGCCAATTGGGTTGAAGAGATTCCGTGTGCACTGTGGAAACGCCCTTCTTCCTGTGTGCACCGTGGACGTTCCTCAATCCCTCGACAGGGGAAAGACCCTTCTTTCTGGTGTATGGCACTGAGGCCATCCTCCCCTCAGAAATCACCATGGGCTCATCCTGTGTCCGAGCGTACGACGAAGCCACGCAGGATCAGCTCTGACGTGAAGATATCGACCTTGTCGATGAGCGAAGGTGGCAAGCAGCTGTCCGAAACACGCGATACCGTCAAGCGCTCCAGTGTTATCAGCAGCGGTTCGTGTGGAGTAGACAGCTCGAGGTGGGTGACCTGGTGCTTCGGCGAATACTTTCTCAGGAAGGGGGGAACAAACTCTCCCCCAGCTGGAGGGCCCCTTCCGAGTGACACAAGTATGCCACCCTCGGTGCATCCGCCTAGCCACAGAGGATGGGGTACCTCTACCCAATCCGTGGAGCATAGAACACTCCGTAAGTTCTATCCTTAGCACAGTAGTAGGGTTTTATTTTCTCTGAAAGGGTGTCATATGTCTAGGAACAACGCTTAGAACATCTAAGCCCCGGAGGAGTCCTGCTACTCTCGATATCCAGGACAGGTCGCTGCCTTCTAGTACGGCCTGTTTCCTCCTATGAGGGGAGCTGAAGTAAGAAAGATTTGCCTTGCCCTATGCACTCTCCCTTTACAGTTAGTGCTTACTCATGCATACCAACTATAAACGAGCAAGCCACGTGTCCTTGGTCCTGAGGTAAGCCCAGGGGCTGCCACGTGCGCTTGAGTTCCGGAGTCGACGAGTGCCCTGGGCTCCGGTCCGAAGCCTCCCCGCTGAGGTTGAACCCGGAGGTGCCATGCATCTCCTAGCTCAGAGCAACCTCCCGGCTAAGGATAGCTCCGGAGCTTACACGTGCCCTGGGCTCCGGTCCAAAGCCTCCCCGCTAAGGTGAAGTCCAGATCTGCCACGTGTCTCCTGGCTCAAAGCCTCCTTGTTACTGAGGATAACTCCGGAGTCCACATGTGCCTTGGGCTCTGGTCCAAGTCTCCCTACTGAGGTGAGGTCCGGGGCTACCACGTGTCCCTGGCATAGAGCCTCCTCCCTACTGAGGATAGCTCTGGACCTCACACGTGCCGTGGGATCTGGTCCAAAGCCTCCCCGTTGAGGTGAAGTCCGAAGCTTCCACGTGTCTCCTGGATCAGAGCCTCCTCCCCGATGAGGATAGCTCCGGAGCTCACACATGCCCTGGGCTCTGGTCCGAGCCTCCCCGCTGAGGTAAGGTCCAGATATGCCACGTGTCACCTAGCTCAGAGCCTCCTCCCTGCTGAGGATAACTCTGGAGCTCACACGTGCCCTAGGCTCCGATCCGAGCCTCCCCACTGAGGTCAGGTCCTGAGCTGCCACATGTCACCTGGCTCCAGAGCCTTCACCCGGCTAAGAAGAGTTCTAGAGCTGACATGTTCCCTGGGCTCCGGACTAAGTCTCTCCGCTGAGGTAAGGTTCAGAGCTGCCACGTGTCTCCCTAGGACAAGCTGAAGACAAGGGCGGAACTTCCCTCGAGTCCTTGCACTGCCAAGAACCCGGAAGGAGTGGTAGCCATACTCTCGGAGCACCCTGGGTCCTTACGCTGCTAAGGACCTGGGGGAAATAGCTCAGGACAACGGCAAAAGAGCTATCCACGTCGGCTAAGTCATTTCGGACCTTGCGCTTCCAATGGTCCAAAGTCTACATCGACAACTCAGGTCAATACAAGACTTGAAACAAAGAGATTTCACTATGACAAGAGTTCCGACATACAAAGGGGGATACAAGACAACTAAGGAACTTAGCAGCTACAAGTCGAGCAATCTTCTACTCCATGGCATACTTGGTTGTCCCCCAAGCCAATCTCTGCGCAGGGAGATGGTCACCTACTATAAGACCAAGGACGGCAGCAAACATATCAATCTGATGCTCAGCTCTCGTCAGGCATCACCGATTTGCTGCACCGAGGAAACGGTGACGTCCAGTGTTGTATGGGCCAAACGACATCTATGGCGGATTTGGTTGTCAACAACAGTGCGTGGCGGAGGAAGGCTGAACCACTCTGGACTTAACCTTCTTCCGGTGCCGACAGATCGTCCTTCTCCAGCAAGGCGCCTAGAGGACATGTCCCACACGACACCGGCGTAGAGACACCCTGCAAATCGAGGAACCTATGCCTGACGGCTTCCCTTACCATCGGCGTGCCATTCGGATGGCTTGTGTTTCTATCTGGGACCGTTAAGGAGAAGGACGCCTCAGAGAGCCGCACCGAAGGCTGCACACACACGAACATCTCGCAAAAGTGGACGAAGATGGCTACCGGTGTAAGAGCATCAGGTGGGCGAGAGTACAAAAGGAGAACAAAGGCCACATGATGAAGGAGGATACCACCCAACACCGAAAGGCCTCCTTTTATACACATCAGCGATCTTTGGCAGGGCAACAGGTGTGACGATTGGACTTTTACCTCTGCACGCCATGGGTTATTCGCCTCCCCCAACGATGTGTAGGATCCAAGTCCACCCGTCAGACACTGGGGGCTAGGCGGATAACCTCTCGGGAACGTCTGGCAGTTCCCGAGGAGAGCGGTGCGACCAACCCGTTGGATGCCGCAGTAAGTGCCCCGAGGCAACCCCTCGAGCACGGCGCCTCGACACTCACCTCCCCCTTTGATTAGTAGGACCAAGGTCCATGCGTCACACACAGGGGCCACGCGAGTAACATCTCGGGAACGTCCGACGGTTCCCGAGAAGAGCGGCGCGGTGGAGCTGTAGCGACCAACCCGTTGGTTGCTGTAGTAAGTGCCCCAAGGAAACCCCTCGAGCACGTCGCCTTGACACTCGCCCCACCCCCCCAATGACGGGTAGGACCCAGGTCCACCGGTCAGACACTGGGGCCAGGCGAATAACATCTTGGGAACGTCCGACGGTTCCTAAGGAGAGCAGCGTGGTAGTCCTGCGACCCATGGGCTGCCGCAGTGATTACCCCGAGGCAACCCCTCGAATGCGACGTCATGACCCATCAATCAGGAGTAGACACGACGACACGCTGCTGCTTTGACTAATGAATACGCCCACTACACCAAGGATGTACATCTTTTCATCTCCTTGGTACAACCGCTTGACCACTACGCGGAAATCTCGCCACCACATCGGCTTCCAAAGTGCATGTTCAAAACCACCACACGGGAGAGATGGAGGCCCCACCTATGGGCTCGCTGCCTCCCCCGAGATGGGCCCGGGGGACACTGCCGCTACCCTACAGACCAGGTACCCCCGTGTAGAGGGTAAAATACGGCCTGGGCCTCGCTTCCCTACTGAGGCGGGCCCTGGCATAGCCGCGTGCCCTTGGCCCTGAGGTCAGCCCTGGGTCTGCCATGTGTGCTTGAGTTCCAGAGCCAACACGTGCCTTGGGCTCCGGTCCGAGCCTCCCCACTGAGGTGAGGTCAAGGGCTGCCATGTGTCTCTTGGCTCAGAGCCACCTCCCTGCTGAGGACGGCTCCGGAGCTGACACATGCCCTGGGCTCCGGTCCGAGCCTCCCGGCTGAGGTGAGGTCTGAAGCTGCCATGTGTCTCTTGGCTCAGAGCCATCTCCCTGCTGAGGACAGCTCCAGAGCTGACACGTGCCCTATGCTCCGGTTCGAGCCTCCCCGTTGAGTTGAAGTCTAGGGCTGCCACGTGTCACTTGGCTCAGAGCCACCTCCCTGCTGAGGAAGGCTCCAGAACTGACACGTGCCCTGGGCTCCGGTCCAAGCCTCCCTGCTGAGGTGAGGTCCGGAGCTGCCACGTGTCTCTTGGCTCAGAGCCACCTCCCTGCTGAGGACAGCTCCAGAGCTGACACGTGCCCTGGGCTCTGGTCCGAGCCTCCCCGCAGAAGTGAGGTTCGTGGATGTCACGTGTCTCTTGGATCATGTCGAGGCGGGCCCTAACCACCATGTGTCCTTGGCCCCGGACCTGGCCACCCCACAGAGGCGAGGTCCGGCGCTGCCACGTGTGTCCAGTGTGACAGACCGGAATCCGTACTCCCAGGATCTCAGAGGGTGGTACCGCACGATGCGACACCTAATAGCACACATCATAAGGCCAACATTGTATTAAATAGAAAACAACTGAATATGTACAAATCAGTACAAACCTTTAGTTTACAACTAAGTACAGAGTTTATACATGCAGAAGCTAACTTTTTACAACTCACGCCCACCTAACTAGCAAAAGTCGGTTGTCCAGCCCTATGGACAACCCACACTAGCTCTACTCCTCAGCTCAGCGCGGCATGTACGGCTCCCACTCAGCCGTGGTCCCCGACGGAGGGTAGCCCTCGCTGGTGGACTCGTACCCTGAGTCCGTGGGATAATCCTCACCTGCAAACACTCATAGCAACAACCGTGAGCACGATGGCTCAGCAAGGCTTAACCGACTCACCTATACATGAAACTCTACATGCAGTTCATCACGAAGATGGGATGGTAAATTGCAACAAATGGACACACCTATAAGTTCATCCTTAGTTCAACTTTTAGCCACAAATTATGGTTCAGGAATCTGAAACTTAGTGAGCAATATTTGGTGGCACACATGTAGTAATACAATTTATACATATCAGCAGAATTGAATCATAATATTCCATAATTTATCTACATCACGACTCAGTGACCAAGTGGTACTCATCACCGTTAGGGACGGCGGATTGACTTGATATACACCTGCAGGGATACCCGAAGAGCACGTCACGTGCGCCCACCCGTGGAGCTGCACAGCACGCTCACTCGATGTCGTATGGGACAACCTTTCACCAAACAGCCCAAATGTCGAACCAGACGCACCCAAACGGACAGGAGGTTCCCTACACGGAGCATCTCTCTATGCCCGTTAGTGGATTTCCACCTTGCTGCCCTCAAACTACACCTATAAATCGGTGTGTTATGCCTCGACGCCCGGAGGTATAGGTTACATCGGTTTATCGGGGCCCATATATCCGATATGCCTTCGGTACGTTCAAACTTGATCAGCGTGGGCCACACATGGATCGGTCCTCAATTGACATGGACAGGGCTGCGCCCACAAGACTTCCCCTTGCTGCGCCCTAGCCCCTGCCTAGTCTCATTTTCTTACTAAAGTGATCTCACATCACTCGAACCAATCCCGTGTGTCCCAAAGCCTATACTCGTGAGTAGATTCCAACTACTCGACTTGTACCAAAGTCTATAAACATTAATCACTGCAGGAGCTACGCAAGGACTTAAATACTACCCTCACTCTTGTTGGAATTATCTGACTATGCATCTGGGGTTTCATACATCCTACACCTAATGCACATAAATACCTCAAGTCAAATGTATATAAAACAAAATTTTATAAACTTTGTTAAATGCAAACCGGGGCTTGCCTTGTTGCTGCTGGTCGGATGTTAGTGCTTCGTCCGGAAGTAGAAAGTCCAAAACTTCCGGAGTCTCTTCGCCTTCAGCGACTACATATAAGCAATGTACTACATGTCAATTTAAATGCAATGTGTTATATTGAATAGGTAAAGACCATAACTCTATCTACCCCTCCCATTTGGCTCTGAAATTTTTATGGTAGCTTGGTAGGGTTCTAACCAGAGACTTGACCAAGTTTCATTTGAAACAAAGTTCATTTGAGCTATGCACAAACAAAAGTCTATTTGGTCATTACTAGAGCTTCTAAGGATTTCCAGGGATTTTCATGGGCCAAACCATTACTTTCTGGCAACTTGAGTTTGAGATGGTTCTATAGAGTTGGTTTCATGTCATTTGAAGAATCCTAGAGGAAGTTATGCCCTAAACAAGATTTGAGAAAATCTGAAAAATGTTTCTGTATATTTTCTATTTTCTCAGGGCAGTTCACTTAATCACACCATTAGGGGGGTAAATGAACTTGAATGGATCTGAAATTTTTCCTGTGACTCAAGGATTTTCAAATGAACATCCCAGCCAAATTTCAGAATTTTCCATAAAAGAATTCTCCAGATAAAAATCCCAACAGTTTAAAATTTAGGGAATTAATTCTGGAAAATGAATAAATTTCATAAGCTGAAACTTGTTTTGCTGGATAGTACTCGAAGAGATAAATCCAAAAAAAATTGGTTCACTAAATTTGGAGCTTCCTAGCAAAAGTTATAGCCAGTTGAAGTTTGAACCAAATTCTGAAATTCAAAGAAATGTTTAAACCGGCTGGTGGGTCCCAGTGCTACGTGTCAGCTCTACAGCCAAACCACACGGGGGTCCGCTGAATCTCCCGCGTAGTCACACAAAATCCCGGCGCCACAGCAGATCCGGCGCGGTTTTAACAGAGGCCGACACGTGGGGCCCGTGGGGCTTCGTCTTCCTCACGCCCCCGCGGCTCACCGCCGCTCCCCTCACCGGAGTACTCGCCGGGAGAGGGTTCCCGTGTCCGGAACTTGACCAAACTCGTCGCATCTACCTAAAATTGCTCGGGGAACCTGTTGCTGACCTTGCCGCCGGCTGGCGATCACGGGAAACGGTCGTGCGACGGCCACAGTCAACATGGCAAGTTCGGCGAGGTCGGTATGGCGCTGTAGTGCCTCAAAACCCTCTCTGTTGGCTCCTACAGCATCGCCATGACCTACGGAGCAACGACCCAGCCCTTGATCTTGCTCAAGATGGCGGCAAACAGGACTTCACCGTGCGACCTAGGCCTAAACCTGATGAAGAACGAAAAACCCAAGGAACTCGATGGTTTCTCAATGGTTTCTCGTGATTCTTGATCCTAAGTGGCCGTGGGGACGTGTAGAACATGTGGGTAGCTTAGCATATGTGGTGGTGGATAAATCCCTATGAATTTTTGAGTTTCGGCCGGCTTGGTTCTTTGAACACCGAATGGATAACCGGACAAATTCTACCTCAGCGAGGCCTGAGAGGAGGAGCGGTCGGCACGAGCGTGTTAAGCACCTTAAGGCGGTCAACTGTGCTGTAGGTCGTCGGCCACGAAGATGTGGCGGACCGGAATCCGCTCATCCAGGATCGCAGAGGGTGGTGCCGCGCGATGCGACACCCGACAGCACACGTCATAAGAACATAATATATTACATGGGAAAAACAACTGAAACTGTACAAACAGGTTCAAACTTCAGTTACAACTATTGTTTATGTTACACAGCGGAAGTCTACACTACACAACTCACGCCCGCCTATCTAGCAAAAGTTGGTTGCCCAGCCCTAGGGCAACCCACACTAGCTGCACTCCTCAGCTCAGCGCGGCGTGTACGGCTCCCACTCAGCCGTGGTCCCCGACGGAGGGTAACCCTCGCCGGTGGACTCGTACTCTGAGCCCGTGGGTGGCTCCTCACCTGAAAAACACTTAAGCAGCAACCATGAGCACGAAGGCTCAGCAAGGCTTAACCGACTCACCTAAGCATGAAACTCTACATGAGGTATACCAAGACATAGGTTAGTAACATTTCAGCAAAACGACACGCCTACAAGTTCATCCTTAGTTCATCTTTTAGCAACAAGTTAACAGTTCATGAAATCTGAAATTTAGTAAGCAGTATTTGGTGGCACACATGTAGCAATACAATTATATCAATCAGCATCATTGAATCAACATATTTCATCCATTAGTCTACGTTACGACGCAGTGAACAAGCGGTACTCGTCACCGCGAGGGACGGCGAATCGACTCGATATACACCTGCAGGGAAACCCAAAGAGCATGTCACGTACGCCCACCCGTGGAGCTGCACAGCACGCTCACTCGATGTCATACGGGACAACCTTTCACCCAACAGCCCAAATGTCGAACCGGTCGCACCGAAACGAGCAGGAGGTTCCCCACACGGAGCATCTCTCTATGCCCGTTGGCAGATTTCCACCTTGCTGCCCTCAACCTACACCTATAAATCGGTGTGCTATGCCTCGACGCCCGTAGGTTTAGGCTACATCGGTTTATCGGGGCCCATATATCCGATATGCCTTCGGTACGTTCAATACTTGTTCAGCAGGGCCGCACACGCATCGGTCCTCAATCGACACGGACAGGGCTGCGCACACAAGACTCCCTCTTGCTGCGCCCTAGCCCCTGCCTAGTCTCATTTTCATTACTAAAATGATCTCACGTCACTCAACCGAACCCGTGTGTCCCAAGCCTATCTCGCGAGTAGATTCCAACTACTCGACTTGTACCGAAGTCCTATGACTCATTAAGCATAGCCTGTCTACTCGAGGTCCTTGACACTACCCTCACTCTTTTAGGAACCTTTGGTTATGCAAGTGGGGTTTCATTCATCCTATACCTAATGCACATACATACTTCATATGACACATGTAAACAAAGTAAGACTTATAAAAGGGTTAATGCAAACCGGGGCTTGCCTTGTTGCTGCTGGTCAGGGGTTAAGTCTTCGTCCGGAAGAAGGAAGTCCAGCACTTCCGGAGTCTCTTCTTCAACGGCTACACGTTAATGAAATACTACATGTTAATTTAGATGCAAATGTGAGTTTTAGAGTAAGACTTCTACTATTAGTTCTAATAACCAGCCTCTAACACCTGGAACTTTGTTTAAGAATTTAAAGATGAACTGGTGTTGGTGGTTTGGCTTGGACTTAATCACAGGGTTAAATGCTAAGTGGTTTTTCCCCCTTTTCCATATTAGTCCCTTAAGTGATTAAACAGGACAGGGGTGATCTAGAGCTCCAATGGAGCTGAGAATTTTTGTGTGAGTTCCTTGTCACAAGAAAACTCTCTGGACCAAACATTAGCACTTTTCATGGAGTGGTTTGCTCAGAATAATTCTCTTGGCAAATCAGCAAGGAAGAATTTATTCTGAGGTAATACCCCTGTTCATGCTCAACTTAATGAACTAAAATTTCAATTATAGCTCATAGAGTTTGCATGAATTTTCCTAACATTTTTGGGGTTAAGATTTGCCCAGAACTGAATTTCCAAGTTTTGGAAATTCTCTAAAAATGTTTCTGTATTCAAATGAACACAGCACCTTCCATTTTGAATTGCTCTGACCAAATCAACTCCAAATGGTCTGAAACTTTTACAGGGGTTCACTAATGTCCTAAAGAACATTCTGGCAAAATTTGGGAATTTTTGGATGAACCAAACTCCCTCAAAAATTCTCTTGCTGAAAAGTTTTAAAGAATTTTCCAGAATTAATTAATGGGTTTCATACAAATTGGGTTTCAGATTTGGATTGTACTCTGTTAGAGGAATCCAACAAAATTTGTTTCATAATTTTTGGATTCTCCTAACCCAAGTTGTGGTCCTCCAAAGTTTGAACTACAAACTGGACATTTCAAAATGTTTAAATGTCTGCCGGTGGGTCCCACCCGGCAGTCTTCTCCTTCCTCGCGCCAAACATGGGCCCGCGGCGGCGCACTCCGGCGAGCGTCGCCGGAACTGCTTTCCCGGCCGTCTCCCGGCCCCAAACTTGCCGCCCCGCCCTAACTCACGACGCTGAACTCGTCGGTGGTGTCGCCGGCGGCCGTAGCTCACCGGAACAGGGCTCCCGACGGTGACAGCGGCGGTTAGGGTTCCGGTGTGGTCGGGAATGCGTCACAACGCATCAAAATGATCGGCAAAGGGTCGGAGAGCACCGCGGAAGCTCGAGGGTGATGGAAATGGCCGCCAAACCCCATGAAAAGGTCGGCAACCTAGAGCTCCACGGTGAACCGAGCTGTTATTCTATGGCGGCCCGAAAAACAACCTAAACCCGGCCATTTCTGGGTCATTTCCCTTGATTCTTGGTCGAGGAGGGCCGCTAGGGAGTGAGGAAGGTGTTGGCCAGCCTGCGCGGCCAATAGCTAAACGAGTAGCAGGAATTTTGGGGTAGACCGCGCTCTACCCGAATGCACAACGTTTCGGAAGAACTGGAAATACTCTTCATCCGGTGGTTCAACCGCTATTCGGCTTGCCTCTACACGATCTAGAGAGCACAGCGCACCTTTTTCGTGTAGGAGTCCGGTGGTGAAACTGGCCGTGGCGTGCTGTCCACGGGGAGCAGTTCGCGGCTTTCCGCCGGTGCTCTGTTCCTCGGCGATCGTTGCCGAATTGCACGCGCCACAGGCTAGGAGTCTCGGATTTGCGGGGCTGTCGTGGTAGAGCACGCACGGGCGCTGCTTTTTGGTGCTGCTGGCACAAGCAACCGGGGCTCGGTTGCTGCCGGCGATCGGGAAAGGAGAGCGCGGGGTGAGCTCCGGTTT
This sequence comes from Neostapfia colusana, assembly GCA_030760725.1. Taxonomy (NCBI): domain Eukaryota; kingdom Viridiplantae; phylum Streptophyta; class Magnoliopsida; order Poales; family Poaceae; genus Neostapfia; species Neostapfia colusana. The sequence goes on from JASWHV010000015.1 coordinate 72,107,787, forward strand.
AGTGCGGGGTGAGGGAAACAGCGAGCGTGCGATCAATGAAGAAGGCAACGTGCTGCTGTTTGCTCCCGGGTTAACGATCGGGTTGAGGCGGCGGAGCCGGCAAGCTGGTCGCCAGCGCGTGCGGAGGGGGGGGCGAGGTGGCTGCTCGGTCGGGTCGGTGTCGAGCTCTGCCGAGGCCCGGTAAACCGAGTTCGCTCGGTGTTGACTTAGGGCCGAAGTCTAACTGACTGGTGGGCCCTCTTCTCCCCCCTAATCTTCTCTGTTGTACAAATATCCCACCTACTCAGACTTGAAAAGGGAATTTAGCAACCAACTCAGAGGTAGAATTTGAATTCATCAACTTCAAACTGGTTTGGCCACATTCCCTTCATATTTAAATTTGAAAATTCAAACTCAGTTTGAATTGTTACTAATTCGGCTCCCGACGAGATGAAGTCCAATGGGACTGAAAATTGGTGGGACTACTCAGGAAAATATGCTCAGTTTAGATATGGAGCTAACTTTTGAATTTGGGTGATGAAAGTTGCTGCACTTTGAATTTACATTCAAATTGGCCTCTTTTTGAAATAACCCAAAAGTGCCTCAAAAAGTGTTGAATTTGCATGAGCTTTGGACTGAACCTTCCCAAGACTTTTTAAATTCTAGGGGTGAGCTCAACCTCTCATGTTCAAGTGTAGAAACCCTACTTTGTGAAATTGAAGGCTTTCCCCTCTAATCATTCTTTTGATGGAGGTTACTTGCTCTTCACAACATTTCCTAAGGTGTCCACAATAAAAACTGTGGTGTTGTGAGGTGAAGAAAAAGTTTTTGCAAGTCCCTTTTCTTGGGCTTTTACATCCCTCCCCCCTTAAAAGAATCTCGTCCCGAGATTACCAAAAGAAGAGATAGCGATGTAATAGGGACTTACCCGTGTTGAGAAGCCATGAACTCCGGGTAATTTGAGCGAAGGAACTCCTCGCTCTCCCACGTCGCTTCTTCCGCGGTGTGGTTACTCCAGAGTATCTTGTAGAACCACAACGTTCTGCTACGCGTGGTTCGGGCTTTCTCATCAAGAATGGCCACCAGATACTCATCATATGTTAAATCCGGTTTCAACTCACCGATGTCTTCGGTAGGAACAGCAGCCGTATGCTTTAAACATTTTCGCAGCTGCGAAACGTGAAAAACATCATGGACACCAGCGAGAGATGCCGGTAGTTCCAATCGATACGCCGCTGGTCCACACTTCTCGGTGATAGCGTAGGGTCCAATAAAACGGGGAGCGAGCTTCCCCTTCACACCGAACCGGTGCACGCCCTTCATTGGAGACACGCGGAGGTACACGTGTTCACCAACGTCAAAGTGCAACGGCCTACGCCTCTTATCAGCGTAGCTCTTCTGTCGGGATTGAGCGGCCTTCAAATTGGCTTGAATGGTACGAACGCGCTCTTCGGCGTCGTTCACCACATCAACCCCGAATATGACCCTTTCACCGGACTTGCACCAATTTAGTGGGGTGCGGCATTTACGACCATAGAGAGCTACGTAGGGTGCCATCTTGATACTCGCCTGATAGCCGTTGTTGTACGAGAATTCCGCCAATGGTAGGTGATCATCCCAGTTCCTACCATGGTGGATGGCACATGCTCTCAACATGTCTTCCAGAACTTGATTCACCCTCTCTGTCTGGCCATCTGTTTGAGGGTGATAAGCGGAGCTCCTGATCAACTTAGTACCCAATGCAGCGTGTAGCTGCTCCCAAAAGCGAGATACAAATAATGCACCTCGATCTGAGACAATGGTCTTGGGTACCCCGTATAGGCATAGAATCTTCGCTATGTATAGCTCCGCATATTTGCCGGCACTGCAACGTGTATTTACCGGAATGAAGTGAGCCGTCTTGGTTAACCGATCAACGATTACCCATATGGAACCATGCTTGTTAGCTGTTAGGGGTAATCCCACAATGAAATCCATGCTCACATCTTCCCATTTCCATGCCGGGATCTTCAGGGGTTGCAACAGCCCTGATTTCTTCATGTGATCAGCCTTCACTCGTCGGCACGTATCACATTCGGATACGTACTTCGCTACCTCCCGCTTCATCCGTGTCCACCAAAATTTCTTCTTCAAATCTTGGTACATTTTGTTGCTGCCTGGATGAATGGAGTATTTAGACAAGTGGGCTTCGTCGAGGATTTTCTTCCTCAGTTCCATGTCCCGGGGTACGACTATGCGGTCATTGAACCACAGCGTCCCCCCATCATCTTTCCGGAAACATTTGATCTCCCCATTGTCGATCCGTCTCCGGAGATGTGCCATGCCTTTATCATTTTTCTGAGCTGCAATGATGTCCTCCCTAATAGTAGGGATGAGGGCAAGGTTGTACAGCGATCCATAAGGAACCAAGTATAAACTTGGCTCTTCCTCCTCCACCGGTGTAATGGTGAGGTGATGGACATGTGATTTCCGACTCAGCGCGTCGGCAACCATATTCGCCTTGCCGGGGTGGTAATGGATCTCAATCTCATAATCTTTGATCAGTTCTAACCACCTCCTCTGCCTCATATTCAGCTCCTTCTGGGTGAAAATGTATTTCAAGCTCTTGTGGTCGGTGTAGAGATGCACCAAGTTCCCCAGGAGATAGTGCCTCCACATTTTCAGCGCCAACACCACAGCAGCAAGTTCAAGATCGTGAGTCGGGTAGTGCTGCTCATGGTTCCGAAGTTGGCGTGAGCCATAAGCGACCACACGTCCTTCCTGCATCAACACGCAGCCGAGCCCAATACCGGACGCGTCACAATATACGTCGAAGGGCTTTGTTGTATCCGGCTGAGCTAACACCGGGGCTGTTGTGAGATGCTTCACCAGTGTTCGGAACGCTCCTTCACACGCCGTGTTCCAAACATATTTCGTCCCTTTCTTCAGCAACTCTGTCATCGGTTTAGCGAGCTTGGAGAAACTTGGAATAAATCTCCGATAGTATCCCGCTAACCCGAGGAAGCTTCTGACTTCATGAACTGAAGTGGGAGCTTTCCATTTCAGCACTTGCTCTATTTTGCTTGGGTCAACCGCAATGCCTTCTGCGGAGATGATATGTCCCAAGAATGGCACTTGGCTGGTCCAAAATTCGCATTTACTGAACTTGGCGTAGAGTTTATGGTCTCGCAATCGTTGAAGAACGATCCGCAAGTGTTCGGCATGTTCGGCTTCCGTCTTGGAGTAAACCAAGATATCGTCGATGAACACTACCAAGAACTTGTCCAGCTCCGGCATGAACACCGAGTTCATGAGATACATGAAATGGGCTGGAGCATTTGTGAGACCAAATGACATGACGAGATATTCATATAGTCCATATCTCGTCGAGAATGCCGTCGCCGGAATATCCTCCGCCCGGATTTTTATCTGGTGATATCCAGAGCGAAGGTCCATCTTGGAGAACACACTGGCACCCACAAGTTGATCAAACAATATGTCGATGCGGGGCAGTGGGTACTTATTCTTGATGGTGACGGCATTGAGCGGCCGGTAATCCACACACAGCCTCAGGGTCTCATCCTTCTTCTTCACGAATAGCGCTGAGCATCCCCAAGGCGAGGAACTCGGCCTAATGAAACCCTTGCTCAACAGATCATTGAGCTGTTCTTTCAGTTCAGCCAGCTCATTTGGAGCCATCTTGTATGGTCTCCGTGATATGGGCGTAGTCCCGGGTGCAAGTTCAATCTTGAACTCGACATCCCGCTCAGGTGGCATGCCCGGAAGATCATCCGGGAACACATCAGGATACTCCCGGACTACGGGGATGTCTTCTAACTTGAGAGCTTCAGCGTTATTAATTGCTAAAACTTCCCGGACTGGCGTGTCTAATACCATGGAATGTGGACGGTGGAATGGAGAATTTAAGTGAACCGTCCGTGTCCGAGTCTCTAGGACAGCGCCATGGTATTGTAGCCATGACATCCCTAAGATTGCATCAATCTTTTGTCCCATAAGGATTATCAAGGTGGTGGGATATAGTTCCCACCTAAGCACAGAGGTGCCTTTGGAATCATCATATTAGCTGAGATCTTCCCTCCCGGTGAGCAGATCATATAAGTGCAGTCGGTTGGGAAGACTTGCAATTGATGTTTAGCCACATAGGATGCACTTATAAAGCTGTGGGTTGCACCAGAATCAAATAATATGACGATGGCTTGATTGTTGAGAGTAAACGTACCCGCCAGCACGTTGTCTCCCTCTGGGGCGTCCTCATTGTCGAGGTTGCGGACGCCTCCAGTCCGCTGACCAACCTTCTTCACCGGAGGTTGGCCTCGAGCACCGCCCTGGAACTGGGCTTGCCCGCTGCTCTGCTGCCCCTGGGGACAGTCCTTCGCAAAGTGGCCCGCCTGGCCACACGTGAAGCAGGTGAAACGGGGCGGTCCCCCGCTGATCGGTGGACGGAAACCCGGGGCGCGCTGTGGCGGTTGAAACGCCCGGGGTACCGTCTGCTGCTGCTGCTGTCTTGGTGGTGGCATCGGCGGACGGAACGGGGGTGCTTGGAACGAACGTCCCCCGAACTGTTGAGGTCGCGCCGGTGGACGCCACTGCTGCCCGGATGGTGTCCGATACACCATACGGTACTTCTGGGGCGCGCCACCACCGCTGCTAGGTGGAGCGCTGCGCTTCCTCTGCTCAGCTGCTAACTCCCGCTGAGCGTCCTCTTGCATGATGGCGGCATTGACTAGGTCGTTGAATGTGTCGCGGTTCCACTGTACGAGGTGGGTCTTCATTTCGGGGTGTAACCCCCGATAGAAGTGCTCCCTCTTCTTCTCCTCCGTGGAGATGTAGTCTGACGCATACTGCGCCAGATGGTTGAAGGCACAGGAGTAGTCGTGGGCACTCTTCCCGCCCTGCTTCAGCTCCAAGAATTCTTGGAACTTCCTCTTCATTATTCCGGGAGGAATGTGGTAGGCGTGGAACGCCTCCCAGAACTCTTGCCATTCCACGGCATGGCCAGCCGGACGTGAGGCGACATAATTCGCCCACCACGCACCAGCGGCACCGTGGAGCTGCTGTGCTGCGAACAGGGTCTTCTGCCGCTCCGTACACTGGAGCAGCCCAAACTTGTACTAGATGGTCCGCAGCCAGTTGTCAGCCTCCAGTGGCTCTTCAGCTCCGGTGAACACTGGAGGGTGCGTACTCATGAAATCCGAGTACGACACTTCGCGGGGCTCACGAGGCCCTCGCTCTTGACGTCCTCCCACCTGGGACGTATTCTGCACGATCGTGCGGAGCAGGTCGGTCTGCTCCTCACGACCTCCCACCAATGCCGCTATCACATCCGCTAGAGTAAGCGGAGGCGGCGGTGGTGGCTGCTGCTGCGGGGTGCTGTCGTAGGCCGGTGGCTGGGAGTCATCGCCTCCACTTTGGCTAGAGCCACCAACCTCGTGCGTGGTCCTAGTGCGAACCATCTGTAACCATACGACAATAACATCAGTCCCGCAACAGAGTGCATGCAGTCTAAATGAAATAGGTGTAGAACATAATGACAATGAAAACATGCGATACATCTCGTAAGTAGATAGTGTAATAACTTTGCACAAGCTACACCATTACCAGACCAAACACAAGCTAGTTTAATCCAACTTGATGAACCTCCACTTTGGAAGCTCAACATAACTAGGTTTGGTCACTACGAGACATTACTATCGCGTTGTCATCACGCATACCACCCTTAGGGTACAACACCCTCTCCAATGAGCTCAACTGTCATTCTTCTGTCAGAATGACCAGTTTCTACCTATTCCAAGTTTTAATCTGGTTCTGGGCATTTTCCTGACTCAAGTTGAATACCAAAGTTCAAGTTAACTCCAGTATCTTTCCAACAAGTACTCATTTGCCCCCAGATCAGCTTGGGTTAAAAAGTTATGCTAATTCAAAGTCAGCAGAATTTCTGGAAGAATTTTAACAGCACCTCCCTTGGAAGTGGCTGTCTTCAACCCTGATTTCCACTAAATTCTGTGCTGAAATTTCAGGAACTTTGAATTGAAAAGATGTCACACATCTTATACTCTTTCTAAGGATGTATTATATGACAATCTTAGATTTTTCTACTGGGAGTTATGTTTGAAAAACAGATCAGTTCAGAGGATGTTTTACTCTGCCCTGGTTCTGGACAGTTTACATTCCTCTGGGATTTCAGCCATCTAAAGCGAGTTTCAGCTCTGGAAGTCTACAACAAAGTTATAGAGTACTTCAATACCTTTCCAGAACTATATAGCACACCTCTCTGGGCTAAAAGACCTGTGAGTTGTGCTCTGTTGAAGATCAGCAAACGTGCTGCCCAAAACAGAGCACTCTGTTTTTCAGTCTTTTGGCTACACTGCTCCACTATCCCATTCTTATACCCAACCAGGGTCCTAAATGTTGAACCTAATGATTTTAGTTCCTTGTTCTCAATATTTTCCTGCATATGCCTACAATATCTCGGTACTACGTTCCTCACAAAAGAAAATCCTAACCGGATTTTTCCGGCATATACGTCTCAAATGTGGCACTAGACGGTCTCTCGCACACGTTTACTACACGGATACTTACGTGGTTAGTACCTGCAGAAGACCACACAATAATGGTGCACTCAAAGGTTGTTCATTCCAGGCAGTTCCATATTTAAAAGTAAATACAAACGTCCATATCATTTCCATACGGCCGTCCTTGAGTTAGGTCACGTCTCAGGTACGTGATCGTGTTTCAACACCACACGACGGGGAACCTGAGTATGTCATGAACGGGTCGTTACGGTTGGGAATGTTATCAACCCAACAGATACCACCTACTGCCCAGCAGGGCACGCCGATGGCAAGCGCTGCGTATGTCCTCCTGGGCTATTTCCAGACGAACACACTCTCGCGTTACTGACCACACAATGGGGTCTCCACTTACTTGCCTAATGCACGCTAGGGATCAATGTTTCATATGAACTCAGGAACATGAAGAGTTCAAGAGGTTCATATTAACGTCTCACACCAAGCTGTGAGACAAATCCCTGAACCACGTTCCTCGTCAGGGAGAGCTAACCGAAATTGAACCGCTTTCGGTGGCGTTCCTTACCATACTTACCAGAGCGTAGGTGCGTCGTTACATAATTGAAATTCAGAATTATAACATATAGGTTAGTCTTTGCCACTTTAAGTAACTATGCTAATATAGTCCTTACTTGAGCAGCTACCGATTCCTCACCGTATACCTAAGTTTTTCCCATAATGCAGTCCTTTAGTACTGTGCTATCCCCACTGCAGCTCTGATACCAGGCTGTGGCGGACCAGAATCCGCTCATCCAGGATCGCAGAGGGTGGTGCCGCGCGATGCGACACCCGACAGCACACGTCATAAGAACATAATATATTACATGGGAAAAACAACTGAAACTGTACAAACAGGTACAAACTTCAGTTACAACTATTGTTTATGTTACACAGCGGAAGTCTACACTACACAACTCACGCCCGCCTATCTAGCAAAAGTTGGTTGCCCAGCCCTAGGGCAACCCACACTAGCTGCACTCCTCAGCTCAGCGCGGCGTGTACGGCTCCCACTCAGCCGTGGTCCCCGACGGAGGGTAACCCTCGCCGGTGGACTCGTACTCCGAGTCCGTGGGTGGCTCCTCACCTGAAAAACACTTAAGCAGCAACCATGAGCACAAAGGCTCAGCAAGGCTTAACCGACTCACCTAAGCATGAAACTCTACATGAGGTATACCAAGACATAGGTTAGTAACATTTCAGCAAAACGACACGCCTACAAGTTCATCCTTAGTTCATCTTTTAGCAACAAGTTAACAGTTCATGAAATCTGAAATTTAGTAAGCAGTATTTGGTGGCACACATGTAGCAATACAATTATATCAATCAGCATCATTGAATCAACATATTTCATCCATTAGTCTATGTTACGACGCAGTGAACAAGCGGTACTCGTCACCGCGAGGGACGGCGAATCGACTCGATATACACCTGCAGGGAAACCCAAAGAGCACGTCACGTACGCCCACCCGTGGAGCTGCACAGCACGCTCACTCGATGTCGTATGGGACAACCTTTCACCCAACAGCCCAAACGTCGAACCGGTCGCACCGAAACGAGCAGGAGGTTCCCCACACGGAGCATCTCTCTATGCCCGTTGGCAGATTTCCACCTTGCTGCCCTCAACCTACACCTATAAATCGGTGTGCTATGCCTCGACGCCCGGAGGTTTAGGCTACATCGGTTTATCGGGGCCCATATATCCGATATGCCTTCGGTACGTTCAATACTTGTTCAGCAGAGCCGCACACGGATCGGTCCTCAATCGACACGGACAGGGCTGCGCACACAAGACTCCCTCTTGCTGCGCCCTAGCCCCTGCCTAGTCTCATTTTCATTACTAAAATGATCTCACGTCACTCAACCGAACCCGTGTGTCCCAAGCCTATCTCGCGAGTAGATTCCAACTACTCGACTTGTACCGAAGTCCTATGACTCATTAAGCATAGCCTGTCTACTCGAGGTCCTTGACACTACCCTCACTCTTTTAGGAACCTTTGGTTATGCAAGTGGGGTTTCATTCATCCTATACCTAATGCACATACATACTTCATATGACACATGTAAACAAAGTAAGACTTATAAAAGGGTTAATGCAAACCGGGGCTTGCCTTGTTGCTGCTGGTCAGGGGTTAAGTCTTCGTCCGGAAGAAGGAAGTCCAGCACTTCCGGAGTCTCTTCTTCAACGGCTACACGTTAATGAAATACTACATGTTAATTTAGATGCAAATGTGAGTTTTAGAGTAAGACTTCTACTATTAGTTCTAATAACCAGCCTCTAACACCTGGAACTTTGTTTAAGAATTTAAAGATGAACTGGTGTTGGTGGTTTGGCTTGGACTTAATCACAGGGTTAAATGCTAAGTGGTTTTTCCCCCTTTTCCATATTAGTCCCTTAAGTGATTAAACAGGACAGGGGTGATCTAGAGCTCCAATGGAGCTGAGAATTTTTGTGTGAGTTCCTTGTCACAAGAAAACTCTCTGGACCAAACATTAGCAATTTTCATGGAGTGGTTTGCTCAGAATAATTCTCTTGGCAAATCAGCAAGGAAGAATTTATTCTGAGGTAATACCCCTGTTCATGCTCAACTTAATGAACTACAGTTTCAATTATAGCTCATAGAGTTTGCATGAATTTTCCTAACATTTTTGGGGTTAAGATTTGCCCAGAACTGAATTTCCAAGTTTTGGAAATTCTCTGAAAATGTTTCTGTATTCAAATGAACACAGCACCTTCCATTTTGAATTGCTCTGACCAAATCAACTCCAAATGGTCTGAAACTTTTACAGGGGTTCACTAATGTCCTAAAGAACATTCTGGCAAAATTTGGGAATTTTTGGATGAACCAAACTCCCTCAAAAATTCTCTTGCTGAAAAGTTTTAAAGAATTTTCCAGAATTAATTAATGGGTTTCATACAAATTGGGTTTCAGATTTGGATTGTACTCTGTTAGAGGAATCCAACAAAATTTGTTTCATAATTTTTGGATTCTCCTAACCCAAGTTGTGGTCCTCCAAAGTTTGAACTACAAACTGGACATTTCAAAATGTTTAAATGTCTGCCGGTGGGTCCCACCCGGCAGTCTTCTCCTTCCTCGCGCCAAACAGGGGCCCACGGCGGTGCACTCTGGCGAGCGTCGCCGGAACTGCTTTCCCGTCCGTCTCCCGGCCCCAAACTTGCCGCCCCGCCCTAACTCACGACGCTGAACTCGTCGGTGGTGTCGCCGGCGGCCGTAGCTCACCGGAACAGGGCTCCCGACGGTGACAGCGGCGGTTAGGGTTCCGGTGTGGTCGGGAATGCGTTACAACGCATCAAAATGATCGGCAAAGGGTCGGAGAGCACCACGGAAGCTCGAGGGTGATGGAAATGGCCGCCAAACCCCATGAAAAGGTCGGCAACCTAGAGCTCCACGGTGAACCGAGCTGTTATTCTATGGCGGCCCGAAAAACAACCTAAACCCGGCCATTTCTGGGTCATTTCCCTTGATTCTTGGTCGAGGAGGGCCGCTAGGGAGTGAGGAAGGTGTTGGCCAGCCTGCGCGGCCAATAGCTAAACGAGTAGCAGGAATTTTGGGGTAGACCGCGCTCTACCCGAATGCACTACGTTTCGGAAGAACTGGAAATACTCTTCATCTGGTGGTTCAACCGCTATTCGGCTTGCCTCTACACGATCTAGAGAGCACAGCGCACCTTTTTCGTGTAGGAGTCCGGTGGTGAAACTGGCCGTGGCGTGCTGTCCACGGGGAGCAGTTCGCGGCTTTCCGCCGGTGCTCTGTTCCTCGGCGATCGTTGCCGAATTGCACGCGCCACAGGCTAGGAGTCTCGGATTTGCGGGGCTGTCGTGGTAGAGCATGCACGGGCGCTGCTTTTTGGTGCTTCTGGCACGAGCAACCGGGGCTCGGTTGCTGCCGGCGATCGGGAAAGGAGAGCGCGGGGTGAGCTCCGGTTTAGTGCGGGGTGAGGGAAACAGCGAGCGTGCGATCAATGAAGAAGGCAACGTGCTGCTGTTTGCTCCCGGGTTAACGATCGGGTTGAGGCGGCGGAGCCGGCAAGCTGGTCGCCAGCACGTGCGGAGGGGGGGGCGAGGTGGCTGCTCAGTCGGCTCGGTGTCGAGCTCTGCCGAGGCCCGGTAAACCGAGTTCGCTCGGTGTTGACTTAGGGCCGAAGTCTAACTGACTGGTGGGCCCTCTTCTCCCCCCTAATCTTCTCTGTTGTGCAAATATCCCACCTACTCAGACTTGAAAAGGGAATTTAGCAACCAACTCAGAGGTAGAATTTGAATTCATCAACTTCAAACTGGTTTGGCCACATTCCCTTCATATTTAAATTTGAAAATTCAAACTCAGTTTGAATTGTTACTAATTCGGCTCCCGACGAGATGAAGTCCAATGGGACTGAAAATTGGTGGGACTACTCAGGAAAATATGCTGAGTTTAGATATGGAGCTAACTTTTGAATTTGGGTGATGAAAGTTGCTGCACTTTGAATTTACATTCAAATTGGCCTCTTTTTGAAATAACCAAAAAGTGCCTCAAAAAGTGTTGAATTTGCATGAGCTTTGGACTGAACCTTCCCAAGACTTTTTAACTTCTAGGGGTGAGCTCGACCTCTCATGTTCAAGTGTAGAAACCCTACTTTGTGAAAGTGAAGGCTTTCCCCTCTAATCATTCTTTTGATGGAGGTTACTTGCTCTTCACAACATTTCCTAAGGTGTCCACAATAAAAACTGTGGTGTTGTGAGGTGAAGAAAAAGTTTTTGCAAGTCCCTTTTCTTGGGCTTTTACAGAAGACGCTTGGAGCAGCGGCGCGCCGGGGAACCGAAGGGCGGCCGGCGATGAGTTTTGCTTCGGTTGTGTGCGAGGCAGACTGGAGAGGGTGAGGGAGGTTCACGTGGGCCGGCTTGTTGATCACGCGCTGCACTCGGCGTCCTCAGCCCCAGAGCAAGAGGTGGCACAGCGTCGAGGCGGTCGGGCACCGGCGCTCGGGAGCTGGCGTGCACGTGCTCTGTGTTCGAGTGAAAAGAACAGAGAAGACTTCCGTTGAAAGTCTACTGACCAGTAGGTCCCCCTCCCCTCTAATTCCTTTTCTCTTTTTTCATTTTTGTTTTCACTGAAAAGATCTCAGCTACTCACAATTGAATGAGAGACTTAGCCATAAAGTCATGGGTTGAATTTGATTTCCTCAATTTGAAATTGGTTTGGCTAAATTTGCTGCACATTTGAATTTGGAATTCAAATTCAGTTTTGAATTGATGCAAATTTAGCTCCCAACAAGATGAACTTCAATGAGGATGAAAATTGGTGGACTAACTCAGAAAAATGTGCTGAGTTTGAATATGAAGTCAACTTTTGAATTCAAGTGATGAAAACTAGCTGAAATTTGAATTTGCATTCAAATATCCCCTTTTTCAAATTTCTCCAATAGTGCCTCAAAAAGGCTTGGATTTGCATGAAACTTGGCCTGAGCCTTCCTAAGAATATTTAAGGTCTAGAGGTGAGCTCAGCCTCTCATGTTTATGTGTATGAACTCCTACTTTTTAGAGCTATGGGTTTCCCTTTTAATCACCCTCTTGATTGTGTTTACTTGCTCATCAAAAATGTTCATGAGCTACCCACCCAGTGAGCTGTGGTGTGGTGATGTGATGAGCATTTTAGCAATTCAATTCTTGGGCTTTTACACCCAGGCTCCGGGCCGGACCTCCCCGCTGAGGAGGGTTCCGGAGACGCCATGTGTCCTTGGCCCCAGACCTGGCCTTCCCGCTGAGGCGAGGTCCAGCGCTGCCACGTGTGCCCAGGCTCCGTGCCGGATCTCCCCGCTGAGGAGGGCTCTGGAGCCACCACGTGTCCTTGCCCCCAGACCTGGCTTCCCCGCTGAGGCAATGTCCAGCGCTGCCACATATCCCCGGGCTCCGGGCTTGACCTCCCTGCTAAGGAGGGCTCCGAGCCGCCATGTATCCTAGGATCCAGACCTGGCCTCCCCGCTGAGGCGAGGTCAGGAGCTGCCACATGTCCCCAGGCTCCTGGCCTGACCTCCCAACTATGGAGGGCTATGGAGCCACCACGTGCCCCACGACGAGTCATGGTCCGTAAGGACTTTGGAGTTAAGGAAGACGTGCAACATCCAGTCGCGCATTCAAGACTTGCACCTTCCCCAGAAGCATGCACTGACAAGACAGGGCGGCAAGGCATGATAGTGGTACATTTCCGCCCAACGGCACAGTGCTGCCCAGCAGACCGAGGGGACACGGTCACAAGATGGGGTCATCATCATCACTTGCTACCCGGTCAGAGGCGCCCAACGTGTCAGGCGGCGCGTCTTAACTCCATCAACAGCGACTCTACATGTAGTTGTAAATACCCTAGATCGTGTATAGGTGTAGGATCGAAGTACACGTGTAAAGCTATCATAGGGGGGTGAATGGTAGATAAAAACTTTTCAGCGGAAGCAACAAAACACCCCTCAGCAGAAAACCGATCTGTTAAAGAAACCGTGTGTGCGACTAATATAAACGTGTTAAACTGTGACAAAACTAGTATAGATTGTAGAGAATCAAGTCACGAAGACGTCACAACAAGAATCATGAAAATCCATTGAGAGAAACTCAAGTTACGATCGAAAGATCAAACAAAGGTCAATCTGTCCTACGCGAGAAAAACAGTTCTGGAATACTGCAAAGAAACTCGTGTAGATCAGAAACCAAAACTTAAATGACCGTGGAATTTTCACAGATGATATATAATCAAGTTTTGAAGACAACCCAAAAAGAATCACATCAATTGGATCTGTAAAACTCAAGTTATGATAAAACCACTGAAGCAAGGTAGTGCTGAACAGAAACTCGACGAGAAAAAAATATCAGAAACAAGTCGGACGAACAAGGCACAAAAGTTCCATTAAAATACGAATTTTATCTATCAAAACACAAGAGGAACAGCCCCAAAGTCGTGTTTTACACGAGCCTTGGCCTCCCTTGCTTATATAACCAGCTCTATGGCCAATCCAATTCAAACTAGGACTCCTACTCCTACTTGGATTCAAACTGTAACTTTCCAATACTACTCAAGACTCTTCTATACGCAGATAGAAGTAATCTTAAGACTTCCAAACACCTTAGGAACGTCCCAAACATTACTAAAACAACTCTACTTCATGCCTAACACCAAATCCTGTTATAACCAACTTGAAACTTTTCATAAACAAACCATAACCGCCTCAGCCGCAGCCTGAGCGCAAAATCCAGCCGGTTGAACCTTTTCAACCATATCTCCACTTCCATATCTCTTCACCACGCCTTGGAACTATGTTACCACGTCCATGCACTCCTTTCACACGTGCAAACACATTCCAACAACGTCCACAATACCTTTATATGCATTGTTCTTGATCCAAACATGCTGCGCGATCTCCCGATCAACTCAACCACAATTCCTCCCGAACTTGGTTGTTGAAACCTAATCTTCTCCCTAAGACTAGTTCAATGGATCCCGTCACAAGCCATGTCTTGAACTCAAGCAACACCTGCACATGAATAAACAACCAATACTTCCGAGCACAAGTCCTCGACTTGACTCTCGTTAGTTCCGAAACTACAACATCTTACGTGAGCACCTCACATAAGCATGTTGTAAACTATAGCAAAATGATATCAAGCCATAACCACCAAAACACACCAAAAACTTAGTAAAATAATACTAAGCAAACTTTCCATAAGAGTAAAGCAAGTTCGAAACATTGTAAGTTAAAAGCAGAACCATTGCAATCAAGCTCCAAACCTTACCAAAGCTAACCGGACCTTGAACCGGAGCTTATCAAAGCTAGTCGGACCCAGCGCCGGAGCTTACTAAAGCTTAGTCGGACCTAGCACGGAACTTACCAAAGCTAGTCGTACCTAGCGCCGGAGCTAGCAAAAACAAGTCGGACCTAGCCAAAATAAGTCAGACCTAGACAAAGCAAGTCGGACCTTACGTCGGACCTTGCCGGAGCTACCCAAAACAAGTCGGACATATCATCGGATCTTGCAGGAGCTCGGACCTAGAGTCGGACCTTGTTAAAAAGGTGTTTTTGTAGTATTCAGAACTTTTATCATCAAAGCCAATATATTCAGCACACATAGGTCTCACAAACTCCCCCTTGATGAATGCATTGGCAACACCACTTAAAATGCGAACATTGGCTTATTCACATGAAAAGTTTTGAAAACAATTTATCCCCCTTTGTAAATCAGAAATAAAATGAGAAGAAAAACAAAATTACCAAAAATTCTCCCCCTGAGAAGAATCGTGCCAAAACACTTGTGAATGTGTGATCAATTTCTCCCCCTTTGACAATATATTCGGCAAGGTACAAAAGAGAAATTTTAATTTGTTATGAGCACATTATAACATATACATATAAAACAAAGCTCATCCAAATCGTACTATCAAGTAACTTACACTAACACAGCAATGAGATACATAAAGTAGTGTAAGCCATGCTAGAGATCAAGTGTAATTTTCAATTTAAGCAAGTCATGATCTCACAAACTTAACTATTTCAAGACCTGAAAGCATGACACTTGTTGCTGCATTTTATTTATCATTTAAAGCACAAATTTTGATCTTATGACATTTGCAAGAGATTATATGCAGCATCAGCCTTATTCTAACCAACCAAGCCAAGCCTATGTCATTTGACAGTCAGAAGCTTAAAATGGTTTTAGTCATACACAACTCCTTTCAAGTTCATATCTAAGTGCAATGATAAGCCATCTCAAAAGAAGAAGTGTGATGCATGCATATTCTATTGATCGTTTCTCATTTTTTATTTGAACATAAAAACTCAACATGTGAGTTGATTACTTGATTAATTTTTATGATTAAACGCACTTGTGAGCATGCAACAAGTTCAAAACAGCAAGAAAGTTCGACCATGACCAGATTTAGTGTAAGTAATTATTCCAATTACTAGACATGGTAGAAACTACAAAATGTATAACACGAGTAATGTAGTAAGAACTTTCAGCATGAAAAAGGAATCACAAAGTCATATATGCATGAAATACTATGCTCGTATTATTTTAATTTCAGATTCACACATAGACTTCCCAAGTTTCAAAATTCTCCCTCAGTTTAATCGATGAGGATGCATAACCCCTATTTCACTACGAATGTAACAAAAACGAGCGAAATCCAAAGGTTTTGTAAAAATGTCAGTCAATTGTTGTTCGGTATCTACATGGTGAAGCATAATGTTCCCTTTTTCGACATTATCACGAAGAAAGTGATACCTAATGTCAATGTGCTTAGTTCTCGAATGTTGCACGAGGTTTTTAGCAATGCAAATGGCACTAGTGTTATCACAAAACAGTGAAACACTATCTAGATCAACCCATAGTCCTTAAGTGTTTGAACAATCCAAAGAATTTATGAGCAAGCACTAGCAGCAGCTACATATTCAGATTCGGCTGTGGATTGTGCAATTGAACTTTGTTTTCTAGAGGACCATGCAACAAGTGAATTACCAAGAAAATGACAAGCACCAGAAGTACTTTTCCTATCAATCCTACAACCCCCAAAATCAGCATCGGAAAAAGCTTTCAAAGTAACAGTTGAGGAAGAAGGAAGAAAAATGTCAAATTCTTGAGTTCCATGTAGGTACCTGAGAATCCTTTTGACGGCTTGACGATGTGAAGCACGTGGGGAGGTTTGAAACCGTGTACAAAGACATACGCTGAATTGTATGTCCGGTCTTGATGCCGTGAGATACAAAAGTGATCCGATCATGCTTCTATATTCTTTTTGATCAACGGGATCACAATCTTCATCAAGTTCAAGTGTTGTTGCTGTTCCCATTGGTGTCCGAAGAGGCTTGCTTTTGTCCATGTTGAAGCACCTTAGGAGATCTTTTGTATACTTTATTTGATGCACAAAGGTACCCTCCTTGGTTTGCGTGATTTGCAGCCCCAAAAAGTACGTGAGTTCTCCCATGATACTCATCTCAAATTCTGAACTCATCATAGCTGAAAACTTGGACACAAGATCATGAGAAGCACAACCAAAGATAATATCATCCACATACACTTGAACGAATAATGAGTCATTGCCATGCTTAAGCACAAAAAGAGTTTTATCAACCTTGCCCAGAGTAAACCCTTTTTCAAGTAAGAATTTTTTTTAACCTATCATACCATGCTCTAGGGGCTTGTTTGAGACCGTACAAGGCTTTAGACAGTTTGTAAATATGATTAGGAAAATTTGGATTTTCAAAACCAGGTGGTTGTTTGACATAAACCTCCTCATCTATGTAGCTATTAAGAAAAGCACTTTTAACATCCATTTGATATAGCTTAAAACCTTTAGATGCAGCAAAAGCTAACAAATTTCTTATGGCTTCTAATCTAGCAACAGGAGCAAAAGTTTCATCAAAATCTAGACCTTCAGCTTGTGTGAAACCTTGAGCAACCAACCTAGCCTTATTCCTAACCACAACCCCATCCTCACTTTGTTTATTTTTAAACACCCATTTAGTTCCAATTAAAATGTGACCTTGAGGTGGAGGTACAAGTTTCCAAACATTATTTCTTTCAAAATTTTCTAACTCTTCTTGCATGGCAATAATCCAAGATTCATTAGTGAGTGCGTGTGATATGTCTTTGGGTTCAAAAGAAGCAACAAAAGCAGAATGATCATGAGAATTGGGGTCAAAAAGTCTGGATCTTGTAACTCGTTCATGCAAGCTTCTAATAATTTGTTGTGGAGGATGACTTTTGAGAATCCGGAGGGGAGTGGACACTTCACAAGCTTCTTCTTCATGTTAATCACAAATAGATGAGCTTCTGACGTGAGGAGGATCTGGACCAGCAATGGTGGTCGTCGGTGCTGGCTGTGAATCAAGATCAGGAGCTAGAACAATGTCATTAGCTGCTGAATTTTCGGGCAGCAGCACCACTTCTTCCTCTTCTTCAACGAAGATACTCTCCCCCTGCGGATATGGATCCGGACATGCAGTATTTGAACTAGTACCTGGGCTAGCTTCATCAAAAGAAACCTCACAAGTCTCCACAATTTTGTTAGTATCAAGTAAAAGCACACGGTAGCCTCTAGTATGAGATGGATAACCAAAAAACATGCCATCAACAGATCTAGCTTCAAATTTATCAAGATTACCATGTTTCTTAACAAAGCATTTGCAACCAAAGACTCTAAAGTGTGTGACACTAGGCCTATGTCCAAACCTGAGCTCATATGGTGTTTTACCTAGCTTAGCACGCAAGGAAACATGATTTGAGACATAACAAGCGGTTGCAATTGCATCAGCCCAAAATTTCCTAGGAGTTTGATATTCATTAAGCATAGTCCTAGCCATCTCAACTAAGGTTCTGTTCTTTCTCTCTACAACACCGTTTTGTTGAGGTACATATGGTGAAGAAAATTGATGATCTATTGCATTTTCAGCACAAAAGTGATCAAACGATTGATTTTTAAATTCGGTTCCATTATCACTTCTAATTGCTCTTAAAGATCCTGGGTGATCAATTGATAATCTAAGAAATAAAGTTCTAAAGTGACTAAAAGCTTCATTCTTAGATGCCATGAAGTAAACCTAAGAGTATCTAAAATAGTCATCAACAATCACAAGAACATACCATTTACCTCCGAAGGATTGAACACGTGAAGGTCCTACGGTGTCAAGGTGTAAAAGTTGACTCGGTTCAGTTGTCATGGTCATTGTGAGAGGAGCATGTGAACCTTCAACCATCTTAGCATGTTTACAAGAAGAGCACACAATTTCTTTGTCCTCTTTAAGCTTAGGCAGCCCACGTATGCGATCAAGAGCACTAACACGCGTGAGATGATCAAAGCCTACGTGACCAAGTCTATGATGCCAAAAATATAAATCTTTGGAATCATTTGCAACTAGACATCTATGCTTAGAGGAAGACATATCAAAATCAGCTTTAAAAACTCTTCCAAACCGAGACATGTGAAAAATAAGCTCACTATTTGAACCTACAACTTTGCAGCAGTTTTTATTGAAAATAATTTCCAGCTTTTCATCTAGCAATTGTGAAACAGAAAGCAAGTTGTATTTCAAATTTTTGACAAGTGCCACATCCTTCAAAGTGTAGTGATCATTTACTCTAACTGAACCCTTAGCAATTATATGAGTTGAAGAATTATCGGCAAAAGTAACATTCTCTACACGTGACACAAAAGAGAGAGAGGAGAACCATTCTTTGTTACCGGTCATGTGGCGTGAGCAACCTGAATCCACAATCCAAATGTTCTCCTTCCTCAAGCGTGTAACCTACATAGAAGCACAATACGTCGATGACTCAATACTGGGGTTAGTTAAAAGGCATTTAGGAATCCAGTACTGAGTCACACGATGTCCAGCAGGAATAACATGCGAAAGCTGAGATAAAACAGCAGGTTTATGAGTCAAAGTTTGAGATTTTTTGTTCTTAACTATTGACCTATGAGGTGTTACTTGTGTAGCACGAAAATCAGTAGCTCCGGAGGCAAAAACAGAAGGTCCGGAGGCAAAAGCTGAAGCTTCGGAGGTAAACTTTGAATATTTCTGACTCATAACAGCAGGTTGCATGTTCCTGACATTCGGTTTAGTATGTGCAGCAAATTTTGCATGAGAGTTATAAGATATAGCTTGCATTCTTTCCTTTTTATGTTGTTTAGCTAGTCTATAACAAAAATCTAAGACATGACCATCTCTACCACAATAGGTACAATGAAATTTAACTTTGTGTTCATGTCTAGATGAGCATGCAGTATACTTATTTGAACCCGAATGTGACAACACTCCTGCAGATTTAAAAACCACTTCTTTTTGTTTAGAAACTGTTTGAATCAAACCACTTCCTAATGATTTTATAATTTTAGGTGGATGTTCCTTAGCATGAGCATGTGAATCAAAACCTAAACCAGTTTTATCATTGCAAGACTTGGAAGAATTCAGCAGCAAGTTTAGGTTCTTATTCCCATTACAAAACTGATCTAATGTCCTATGCATGTTATCAAGTTTATTTGATAGATCAAGACAATTTTCACATGAAATTTTTCCTTTTAGTTTGCAATTAGAACAATATTTAACTTCATGAGATTGTAAAGCATTGTTCAATATAGAAATTTCTTTCATAGCATCTTATAGTTTCTTATCAAGATCATCGCAAGTAGAACAATGCAAATCAATTGTAGAACAACAAGCATCTTTCAAGTTTTTATCATTAAGTGCAGCAAGCTTTTTGTTCTTTTCGATTTCAAGTTCAAGTTTATCAAGTGTGGAGGTGTGTGCACTTCTTAGAGAGGACAATTGTTCATATATTAAATCACATGAGGAACAAGAATCATCACTAGGAATCAAGGATTTTAAACGATTAATTTCAGATTCTAGTGACTCAATTTTAACAGCATTGTCCCTAAGCTTTTTGTCCTTTTTTCTTAACAATAATAGTGGCACGAGAAATAGCATCACACATTTCTTCGCAAGTAGGACATACCTCTTCGTTGTCACTGTTGTGTTCTGCATCCTCCATACTTGATTTTGATTTGCCCGCCATGAAGCATAAGTTTGCCAGATCATCTTCATCTTCATCACTTCCAATGTCTACATCACTCGAGCCAAGTTCTTGAAGTGCGGTGATGAAACTGTTTATCGGTTTGCATCCTGTAAAACCCTTGTTTTTCTTGTTGGTGTTGCCAAAAGAGGACTTGAATTTATTCCGCTTTTCATCACGGTTAGAAGGACCTGAAAGGTTAGGGCAATCTGTACGAAAGTGTCCTATCATACCACATTCAAAGCATCATTGAGGTCCGGAGCTTCCTCTCCTTCTAGTTCTCACAATTTGCAATGCTGAGAACCTAGTAGAAAGAAGTACTAGCTCCTCCTCTGGAAACTCCTCAATCCGTTCCAGGGTTAGTGAAGACAGCAAAGCAAGTGTATTGCTAGATGATTGGCCGAATCTAGGCATATCACGTTGTGAGACAAATGCAATAGTCTTATTTGGGTTCTTACATGATATAATGTCAATTTCATGAGTTTTTAGCTTAGAATAAAGCACATCTAATGTAAGAGTACTCATGACAGTGGATTCACGTATGGATGTTACTTTCATCTCCCAAATTAACATGTCTAATGCACTTAGTAATTGCCTAGCATTTTCAGCATCTGAAAATTTAACATTGACGCTACGCAAGTTGCTGAGAATTTTATTAAAGCGAGCAAAGAGGTCATCAATAGACTCACTGGGTTGCATCTCAAAGCGCATGTATTCTTTCTTGAACATATCCTGTCTTACCTTCTTGATCGTGTTGGATCCTTCGTGGTAGTCACAAAGTGCTCTCCGCACATCGTACGCCGATCGGAGGTGTGCAACACGGTCGAAGTCGCTCTGAGTTAGTCCTTGTATGATCGAGTTTTGAGCCTTGTTGTTGTCGACATCTCTCATATTTGTAGCCGTGACTTGATCGTTTGAAGGCACATCGTAAGGCTTGTACACCTTTTCCCATATTGCAAAGCCTTGCACCTGGATGAAAATTTCCATGCGTGCCTCCAAACCTGAAAATCAGTACCACTAAACACACAAGGTTTGGCGGAGTATTTCTCCATGATGATTAGTCAAAACACGTGCAAATAACAAAGATTAGAGCAACCTGGCTCTGATACCAATTGTAGGATCGAAGTAAACATGTAAAGCTACCAGAGGGGGGTGAATGGTAGATAAAAACTTTTCAGCGGAAGCAACAAAACACCTCTCAGCAGAAAACCGATCTGTTAAAGAAACCGTGTGTGTGACTAATCTAAACGTGTTCAAATATGACAAAACTAGTATAGATTGTATAGAATCAAGTCACGAAGACGTCACAACAAGAATCATGAAAATCCGTTGAGAGAAACTCAAGTTACGATCAAGTCCTACGCGAGAAAAACAGTTCTTGAATACTGCAAAGAAACTCGTGTAGATCAGAAACCAAAAATTCAATGACTGTGAAATTTTCACAGATGATAGATAATCAAGTTGTAAATACAACCCAAAAAGAATCACATCAATTGGATCTGAAAAACTCGAGTTATGATAAAACCACCGAAGCAAGGTAGTGCTGAACAGAAAATCGACGATAAAAACTTGTCTGAAACAAGTCGGATGAACAAGGCACAAAAGTTCCTTTAAAATACGAATTTTATCTATCAAAACACAAGAGGAACAGCCCCAAAGTGGTGCTCTACATGAGCCTTAGCCTCCCTTACTTATATAACCAGCTCTATGGCCAATCCAATTCAAACTAAGACTCCTACTCTTACTTGGATTCAAACTGTAACTTTCCAATACTGCTCAATACTCTTCTATACGCAGATAGAAGCAATCTTAAGACTTCTAAATACCTTAGGAACATCCCAAACATTCCTAAAACAACTCTACTTCATGCCTAACACCAAATCCTGTTATAACCAACTTAAAACTTTCCATAAACAAACCATAACCGCCTCAGCCGCAGCCTGAGCGCAAAATCCAGCCGGTTGAACCTTTTCAACCATATCTCCACTTCCATATCTCTTCACCACGCCTTGGAACCATGTTGCCACGTCCATGCACTCTTTTCACACGTGCAAACATCTTCCAACAACGTCCACGATACCTTCATATGCATTGTTCTTGATCCAAACATGCTGCGCGACCTCCCGATCAACTCAACCACAATTCATCCCGAACTTGGTTGTTGAACCTCATCTTCTCCCTAAGACTTGTTCAATGGATCCCGTCACCAGCCATGTCTTGAACTCAAGCAACACCTGCACATGAATAAACAACCAATACTTCCGAGCACAAGTCCTCGACTTGACTCTCGTTAGTTCCGAAACTATAACATCTTACGTGAGCACCTCACATAAGCATGTTGTAAACCATAGCAAAATGATATCAAGCCATAACCACCAAAATACAGAAAAAACATAATAAAATAATACTAAACAAACTTTCCATAAGAGTAAAGCAAGTTTCAAACATACAAGTTAAAAGCAGAACCATTGCAATCAAGCTCCGAACCTTACCAAAGCTAACCGGACCTTGAACCGGAGCTTACCAAAGCTAGTCGGACCCAGCACCGGAGCTTACTAAAGCTTAGTCGGACCTAGCACGGAACTTACCAAAGCTAGTCGGACCTAGCACCGGAGCTAGCAAAAACAAATCGGACCTAGACAAAATAATTCAGACCTAGACAAAGCAAGTCGGACCTTACGTCGGACCTTACAGGAGCTCGGACCTAGAGTCGGACCTTGTTAAAAAGGTGTTTTGGTAGTATTCAAAACTTTTATCGTCAAAGCCAATGTATTCAGCACACATAGGTCTCATAATCTCCCCCTTGATGAATGCATTGGTAACACCACTTAAAATCCGAACATTGGCTTATTCACATGAAAAGTTTTGAAAACAATTTCTCCCCCTTTGTAAATAAGAAATAAAATGAGAAGAAAAACAAAAATACCAAAAATTCTCCCCCTAAGAAGAATCGTGCCAAAACACTTGTGAATGTGTGCAATGTGTGATCAATTTCTCCCCCTTTGACAATGTATTCAGCAATGTACAAAAGAGAAATTTTAATTTGTTATGAGCACATTATAACATATACATATAAAACAAAGCTCATCCAAATCATACATTCAAGCAACTTACACTAACACATCAATGAGATACATAAAGTAGTGTAAGCAATGCTAGAGATCAAGTGTAATTTTCAATTTAAGCAAGTCATGATCTCACAAACTTAACTATTTCAAGAACTGAAAGCATGACACTTGTTGCTGCATTTTATTTATCATTTAAAGCACAAATTTTGATCTTATGACATTTGCTAGAGATTATATGCAGCATCAGCCTTATTCTAACCAACCAAGCCAAGCCTATGTCATTTGACAGTCAGAAGCTTAAGGACACGGTTTTAGTCATACACAACTCCTTTCAAGTTCATATCTAAGTGCAATGATAAGCCATCTCAAAAGAAGAAGTGCGATGCATGCATATTCTCTTGATCTTTTCTCATTTTTTTATTTGAACATAAAAACTCAACATGTGAGTTGATTACTTGATTAATTCTTTATGATTAAAAGCACTTGTGAGCATGCAACAAGTTCAAAACAGCAAGAAAGTTCGACCATGACCAGATTTAGTGTAAGTAATTATTCCAATTACTAGACATGGTAAAAACTACAAAATTTATAACATGAGTAATGTAGTAAGAACTTTCAGCATGAAAAAGGAATCAGAAAGTCATATATCCATGAAATACTATGCTCATATTATTTTAATTTCAGATTCACACATAGACTTCCCAAGTTTGAAAATTCTCCCTCAATTTAAGCCATGAGGATGCATAACCCCTATTTCACTATGAATGTAACAAAAACGAGTGAAATCCAAAGGTTTTGTAAAAATGTCAGCCAATTGTTGTTCGGTATCTACATGGTGAAGCACAATGTTCCCTTTTTTGACATTATCACGGAGAAAGTGATACCTAATGTCAATGTGCTTAGTTCTCGAATGTTGCACGGGGTGTTTAGCAATGCAAATGGCACTAGTTTTATCACAAAACAGTGGAACACTATCTAGATCAACCCCATAGTCCTTAAGTGTTTGAACAATCCAAAGAATTTGTGAGCAAGCACTAGCAGCAGCTACATATTCAGATTCGGTTGTGGATTGTGCAACTGAACTTTGTTTTCTAGAGGACCAGGCAACAAGTGAATTACCAAGAAAATGACAAGCACTAGAAGTACTTTTCCTATCAATCCTACAACCCCCAAAATCAGCATCGGAAAAAGCTTTCAAAGTAACGGTTAAGGAAGAAGGAGGAAAAATGTCAAATTCTTGAGTTCCATGTAAGTACCTGAGAATCCTTTTGATGGCTTGATGTGAATCACGTGGGGAGGTTTGAAACCGTGCACAAAAACATACGCTGAATTGTATGTCCGATCTTGATGCCGTGAGATACAAAAGTGATCCGATCATGCTTCTATATTCTTTTTGATCAACTGGATCACAATCTTCATCAAGTTCAAGTGTTGTTACTGTTCCCATTGGTGTCCGAAGAGTCTTGCTTTTCTCCATGTTGAAGCGCCTTAGGAGATCTTTTGTATACTTTATTTGATGCACAAAGGTACCCTCCTTAGTTTGCTTGATTTGTAGCCCCAAAAAGTACGTGAGTTCTCCCATGATACTCATCTCAAATTCTGAACTCATCATAGCTGAAAACTTGGACACAAGATCATGAGAAGCACAACCAAAGATAATCTCATCCACATACACTTGAACGAATAATGAGTCATTGCCATGCTTAAGCACAAAAAGAGTTTTATCAACCTTGCCCATGGTAAACCCCTTTTCAAGTAAGAATGTTTTTAACCTATCATATCATGCTCTAGGGGCTTGTTTGAGACCGTACAAGGCTTTGGACAGTTTGTAAACATGATTAGAAAAATTTGAATTTTCAAAACCAGGTGGTTGTTTGACATAAACCTCCTCATCTATGTAGCCATTAATAAAAGCACTTTTAACATCCATTTGATATAGCTTAAAACCTTTAGATGCAGCAAAAGCTAACAAAATTCTTATGGCTTCTAATATAGCAACAGGAGCAAAAGTTTCATCAAAATCTAGACTTTCAACTTGTCGCCGTGACTTGATCGTTTGAAGGCACATCGTAAGGCTTGTACACCTTTTACTATATTGCAAAGCCTTGCGCCTGGATGAAAGCTTCCATGCGTGCCTTCCAAACCTGAAAATCAATACCACTAAACACACAAGGTTTGGCGGAGTATTTCTCCATGATGATTAGTCAAAACACGTGCAAATCGCAAAGATTAGAGCAACCTGGCTCTGATACCAATTGTAGGATCGAAGTACACGTGTAAAGCTACCAGAGGGGGTGAATGGTAGATAAAAACATTTCAGCGGAAGCAACAAAACACCCCTCAGCAGAAAATCGATCTGTTAAAGAAACCGTGTGTGTGACTAATCTAAACGTGTTCAACTATGAGAAAACTAGTATAGATTGTATAGAATCAAGTCACAAAGACGTCACAACAAGAATCATGAAAATCCGTTGAGAGAAACTCAAGTTACGATCGAAAGATCAAACAAAGGTCAATCTGTCCTATGCGAGAAAAACAGTTCTGGAATACTGCAAAGAAACTCGTGTAGATCAGAAACCACAAATTCAATGACCGTGAAATTTTCAAAGACGATAGATAATCAAGTTGTGAAGACAACCCAAAAATAATCACGTCAATTGGATCTATAAAACTCGAGTTATGATAAAACCACCGAAGCAAGGTAGTGCTGAACAGAAACTCGACGAGAAAAACTTGTCTGAAACAAGTCGGATGAACAAGGCACAAATGTTCCTTTAGAATACGAATTTTATCTATAAAAATACAAGAGGAACAGCCCCAAAGTCGTTCTATACACGAGCATTGGCCTCCCTTGCTTATATAACCAGCTCTATGGCCAATCCAATTCAAACTAGGACTCCTACTCCTACTTGGATTCAAACTGTAACTTTCCAATACTGCTCAAGACTCTTCTATGCACAGATAGAAGCAATCTTAAGACTTCCAAACATCTTAGGAACGTCCCAAACATTCCTAAAACAACTCTACTTCATGTCTAACACCAAATCCTGTTATAACCAACTCGAAACTTTCCATAAACAAACCATAACCGCCTCAGCCGCAGCCTAAGCGCAAAATCCAGTCGGTTGAACCTTTTCAACCATATCTCCACTTCCATATCTCTTCACCACGCCTTGGAACCATGTTGCCACGTCCATGCACTCCTTTCACACGTGCAAACACCTTCCAACAACGTCCACGATACCTTCATATGCATTGTTGTTGATCCAAACATGCTGCGCGACCTTCCGATCAACTCAACCACAATTCCTCCCGAACTTGGTTGTTGAACCTCATCTTCTCCCTAAGACTTGTTCAATGGATCCCGTCACCAGCCATGTCTTGAACTCAAGCAACACCTGCATATGAATAAACAACCAATACTTCCGAGCACAAGTCCTTGACTTGACTCTCGTTAGTTCCGAAACTATAACATCTTATGTGAGCACCTCACATAAGCATGTTGTAAACCATAGCAAAATGATATCAAGTCATAACCACCAAAACACCCCAAAAACTTAGTAAAATAATACTAAACAAACTTTCATAAGAGTAAAGCAAGTTTGAAACATTGCAAATTAAAAGCAGAACCATTGCAATCAAGCTCCGAACCTTACCAAAGCTAACCGGAGCTTACCAAAGCTAGTCGGACCCAGCGCCGGAGCTTACTAAAGCTTAGTCGGACCTAGCACCGGAGCTAGCAAAAACAAGTCGGACCTATCCAAAATAAGTCAGACCTAAACAAAGCAAGTCGGACCTTATGTCGGACCTTGCCGGAGCTACCCAAAACAAGTCGGACCTATCGTCGGACCTTGCAGGAGCTCGGACCTAGAGTCGGACCTTGTTAAAAAGGTGTTTTGGTAGTATTCAAAACTTTTATCGTCAAACCCAATTTATTAAGCACACATAGGTCTCACAATAGGGTACGGATAGCCACAGGGCCACCTGTCGGGCCTCGAGCCACAATGTAATTGCCCCAGCCTTGAGCTATAAAAGGACCGGGGCAGCCCCCGGGCAAAGGGTTCGGTTCGATCTTTGATCCCCTAATACAACACCTCGAAGCACCTTGAAGCTAGCGGTCCCTGTGACCCTGCTACCATGGTGCCCGCCAAGGATCGTAAGCGTCACCGAGGACTCCATGCAACCCGGCGCTCAAGATCCAGAAGCTCAAGTAGGTTACGACGCATGGATCACAAAGGTCCAAGACTACTTGAAAGACAATATCCTTCACGATGAACATGTATCCGCTGAACGGATCGTTCGGTTGGCTAAGAGATACACCCTGGTAGAAGGGGATCTCTACCGGCATGGCGCCAATGGCGTCCTATTGTGGTGCATCACAGTAGGTGCGCCCCAACCTAAGGGCCACACCTACTAGGGGGCCATCACGGTGAACTATGCAGGCAGGACGTCAGGACCGCCATGGTGACAAGTAGAGACTCGGAGCTTCAACTACAACAAGCTAACAGCACTGCCGGAGCCCCTCTTGGGTCCTTGCGCTTCTAGGGACCCAGGGAGACGAGCTAACGACACTGCTGGAGCTCCTTTGGGTCCTTGCGCTGCTAAGGACCCAAAGAGACAAGCTCACGACATCGGCAAAGAGCTACCTACCTTGGCTAAGTCGTTCCGGGCCCTTGCGCTGCCAAGGACCCAAAGACGCACGTCAACAACACAAGACATGAAGACTTCAACAATAAGTATTTATTTAGGGAGAAGCTTTGGCACACAAAGGAGCATACAAGGCGAACGGGAGACCTAGAAGCTTATTGGTGCTTAAACCTAGCAGCTACGAGCCGGGTGACCTCCTCCACAGCAGACTTGGCCGCCTACGAAACCTCTGCATTGATGCCCTGTGCCATTGGTTCAAAGGAGATGTTGGGGTCGCAGCTCCAGAAGCATGACAGCACCCACTCAGCCACCTGCGGAGCTAGAGCTTTGCCTTCAGCTTCCAGCTGCTCCCCGACGATGTCCTCTAGCGCCAGCAGCTTGGCTCTGGCTGAGTCCGAAGCAGGGAGCACTTGGCTCACCTCCTGCACCGGACCGCTAGAGCGCAAAGGACTGAAGCCGAAGGGCTCCAACGCCATCTCCATGCGACCGAGGAAGTCCGAAGCCCCTCAACTGTCTTGGCGGTGGTGGCCATCTCCTGGGCCAGGTTCCTGCTCGCCAACACCTGCTCCCGGGCAGCCAGCTCTTCCTCCTTGGCAGCCAGCTCCGCAGCTCGGTAGTCTAGGGAGGCCTCCTTGGTCGCGACAGCGAGATCCCGGTCATAGATACCCTAGAGCCGCTTCCTCAGGTGCTCCTGATCCCCCTCGTGGGCGGCCTGGTGGATGGAGATGTCCCTCTCCTTTGCCTGCACCTCCTGCTCCCGTCGGACAAGCATCTCCAGCATCTCCGACAGAGCTTCAGTGCATGCATCGGCGGTGAGTGGAGCTGCTTGGCCTCAGCTAGGAGGTCCACCGCCCTCTTGTTGAGCTTCCCAATTAAGGCCCTCTCCATGTCGAGGGTCTCCTGCATCACCTCCAGCCGCTCCTCCCGTGCCCGCGCCTTCTCCTGGGCAGACTGGGTCTGCTCCTTCAGCAGCTTGCCCCAATACCGGAGGCGCTCCCGCTCGGACCTCGCCTCGAACCACTCCTAGTAAAGCACCTCCTGCACCTGTTCTAGGCTGGAGTGAGCCGCCTTCATGGCCTTGGGGAGTGGGACTGCCTCCGGCATATGCAGGAGGGGGGCTGCCGCAACCTTCACCAGCTCTTCATCCTCCAGTGAAGCAGTCATCACGCCAACCGGTGGAGGAGAAGAAGGCGGACTCGAAGCTTGGCTCGGAGCAGCCACGCCGCTGCCACGGACGTCCGCGTATGATGATCAGCTGGTCTGGAGAGCTCGAGGGTCAGTGCCTTGGGCCGGCTCAGGCGTTGGCACTGACGCAGAGACTCCAGAAGACCCAGGCGGAGGCGCCCTATCCCTTGGGCAGCTACGAAGGAGGAGGGGCTCTGTGGGGAAGCCCTGCGAGAAAAAGCGCTGAAGTCAATCATAAAAGCGAAGAATTCAGCGTTGCAACCTACCGTAAAGGCTTGCGTCGTACCTAGAAGCTTGGAAATTCCAGGACGAGTGGAGCTTCTTGCGTGGAGGGCTGGAGCCACTCATCCCCGCTGACTTTGGATCCAGAGACATATCAGAGGCCTTCCTTGCTGCCGGCCTCAAGGCCAGAGGCGGGTCAGATGCCGGGGCTGCCCCCGTCGGCTTCAGAGCTGGCGGCGCCTCAAGAGCCTTCACCGCTACAGGTGACGCGGCGGGAGCCTTCCCCACTTCCGCTCTCGGCGCTGGAGGCGCGTCTGGTGCCGGGGCTGTCCCCATTTGCTTTGGAGCCGACGGGGCCGCAGGAACCTTCGTCGTCACGGGCATCGCGTCAAGAGCCTTCAACACCGACGCTTTCAGAGTCAGTGGCGCATTAGAGGTCTTCTGCGAAATTGGCGGCTCGTCAGGGACTCTCCCCGAAGCCGCATCAGCACCTGATGTCCTCCTTGCACCCGCCGAAGCTGCCCCGGTTACTGCAGTTCCAGAACTGCCACCGATGTTGGCTCTCGAGCCCGATACGGGACAGCGGGTAGCTTGAGGACCCTCCGGTCGGGGGGGCCGAGACAAAGCTTCCGTCGGGGCGAATCAGCCTCCTCCTCGGTTGCTGGCTTGACTCTGCGGCATCCTTTGGCGGCGAGCAAGGGCATGGCGCAAACGCGGGACCACCCTCCGACACCTTCTCCTTCCTCTTGTTACAGGGTGGGACTGGCGCGGGTGTCGGCCAGTCGCCGGTACTGCCCCCTCCGGAGATCTTCACGCCACGGGAGGTATCACCGACCTGCCGCATGGCGACATCGATGTCCTGTAGCATCGGCAGCTCCCTCAGCAACCTCGACCTTGCCTCCTGGTTGAGACAGATCGACAAGCAGCTCGCCAGCGGGTTGATGAAGTCGTCGGAAATCGGGGTGGGGGTCAGCTTCTACAGCATGAGGCTCAGCATCTCCCCGTCCGGAGACAACCTAGAACCGCGCTCCAGCTGGGTGAGATCATTCTCCCCGGTGTACAGCCAGGCTGGTCGGGAGCGCTGCTGGAGAGGAGAAATGTGGCACGACAGGAAGTCGGCCAGGACCATCAACGATGTCAGGCCCTCTCACGCTAAGAACCTGATCCTTGCTAGCACCGGCTTTTAGGTGTCCTGCAGACCCGACACCTCATCTCCGACGGGGTCTTCGCTGGCTGGTGGCCTGCTCGGTAGTTCTAGACAGTCGTCGACGTTCGTCCGAGCGATCACACCCAGTCCTCCCTCCAGTGCTCCCATCTGCCGGAGGAGAAGGGCGCGATGTACGTCGCAGAGCTCCTCCCTTGGTGCTGGAAGTAGTAAGCCTCCAGGTGGCTTGTGCTTCTCCCCGAGGTGCGCAGCTCGAAGAACACCTGGAACAGCCGCATCGATGGCCGCACGCAGACGAACATCTCGCAAAAGTGGACAAAGACTGCCAGTAGTGCGAGGGTGTGCGGCGTCAGGTGCTGCAGGTTGAGCCCATACACCTACAGCAGCATCAGGAGGAAGGAGGATGCCGGGAGTGCGAGCCCGGCCAGCACGTACGAGGTGAAGAGGACGAGATTGCCGGGCTGCAGGCTGGTGAGCGGGGTCGTCCCGTGATGTATCCGTCCGTCGTGTTCGGCCGACTGCCAGGCGAGCAGGCGCCATACGCACCTGAGATCTTCGTCAGTACGAAGCCGGGAAGAGCGAAGGCCGGAAGCCATTGCAGCAAGCGGTGGTTGGATCTGCTTGGGAGCCGAGGCTTCGAGCGCAAAGGTGGAAGACGGAGAGCACAAGGCACAAAGAAGACAAGTAAGGAAGAAATCACCCTTCGCCGAAAGGTCTCCTTTAGTACTCTTGCGATCCTTGGCAGGGCATCGTGCGTGGCTCCTGTGCTGTCACCGCCCCGTGCAGCCCACACCCCCAATGTCGGGTGGGACCTAGGTCCACCTGTCAGACACTGGGGTCCGGGCGCGCTGCATCTCAGAAACAAGACTCCGGCAGTTCCAAAGAAAAGGGTGCGGTGGAACTGCAGCGGTCGACCCAAGAACCGCTGCAGTCAATGCCTGGAAACGGCTCCTCGAGCACATCGCCACAACCCGCCAGTCAGTAATGGCCACGCGTCTACTACGCCAGAGACGTGCTGCCGCTTCGACTGTCAAGTACGCCCGCTACGCCAAGGACGTGCAGCCTCTTCGACTATCAGGTTCAACCACTCACCCACTACACATGGGGCTTGCTGCCACTTCAACCAACGGAGTGCAAGTTCAAAGCAACCACGCGGGAAGGAAAAATGGAGGCCCCACCTGCGGGATCGTCACCTCCCCCGAGGTGTGCTCAGGGGCCACTATCGGTACCCTACAGACCGGGTACCCCCGCATGGAGAGTTGAATACATTCGAGACCTCGCCTCCCTATCGAGGCGGGACCTGGCACTGCCATGTGTCCTTGGCCCGGACCTGGCCTCCCCGCAGAGGCGAGGTCCGGCGCTGCCACGTGTGCCCAGGCTCCTGGCCGGACCTCCCCGCTGAGGAGGGCTCCAGAGCCACCACGTGTCCTTGGCCCCGAACCTGGCCTAACCGCTGAGGCGAGGTCCAGCGCTGCCACGTGTGTCCAAGCTCTAGGCCGGACCTCCCCGCTGAGGAGGGCTCCGGAGCCACCACGTGTCCTTGGCCACGGACTTGGCCTCCCTGCTGAGACAAGGTCCGACGCTGCCACGTATCCCTGGGATCCAGGCTGGACCTCCCTACTGAGGCGGGTTTCGGAGCCGCCACGTGTCCTACGCCCCGGACCTGACCTCCCCACTGAGGCGAGGCCCGGAGCTGCCACGTGTGCCCAGGATCCGGGCCTAACCTCCCGACTAAGGATGGCTCCGGAGCCGCCATGTGTCCCACAACCAGTCGTGGGCCGTAAGGTCTCTAGAGTTAAGGAAGACGTGCGCCGTCTAGTCACGCATTCAAGACTCTCGCCTTCCCCAGAAGCATGGCGCATGGTTCCCGCCTCTGCCCGTCCGTCATTATAGTGACAAGACAGAGCGGCGAGGCATGACAGTGGCACAGTGCAGCCCAACGGCACAGTGCTGCCCAGCAGACTGACGGGACGGGGTGACAAGACGTGGTCTTCATCATCACCTGCTACTCAGTCAGTAGCGCCCAGCGTGTCAGGCGGCGCGCCTTAACTCCACCAACAGCGACTCTACATGTAGCTGTAAATACCCTAGATCGTGTATAGGGTACGGAAAGCCGCGAGGCCACCTGTCGGACCCCGAGCCACAATGTAAATGCCCCAGCCTTGAGCTATAAAAGGACCGGGGCAGCCTCCGGGCAAAGGGTTTGGTTCGATCTTCGATCTCCCAACACACACGCTCAAAGAAATACAACACACACTCCCGTAGACGTAGGGTTTTACACTCTGGCGGCCTGAACCACGTAAATCTCTGTGTTCACCCGTGTTCATCAGCCTCGATCGATCTAGCAACGTTAGCCCCTCCAAACAACGAACCTCCGCGGACTGCTCCAGTAGCGGTACATGGGGAAGTGTTGCAAATTACACTTCAACAGAATTGAACTAAAGTTTTATTTATTTTTAGTTCTTTATTGAACGGAATTTATTAGGATTAGCATAAGAATTGGTCAAAAAAGTCCCGATCTTCCATTGAGAATCATTGATACGCTCGGGTAAGTAGGGATCCTCAAAGGAGGTGGGGGTGTATAAGACCCCTTTTTGAAGTGGGGTTCAAACCTATTTTCTCTTCCAATTCCATGTAGGTAGGATACCCTCTACCTTTACTTTTTTATGTTAAAAGGGTCCTAGCTTTCCAAGAAAAAAGTAGGATCATGTACCAGCAAAAGTCCTAATCTCGCTACGTCTTCAGTAGGCTTATCTGTTCTACGTGCCGGCAAAGGCGAGTTGCTGCAACTTGAATCATTCGGTGATTGAACCATATACTTGGTAATAATAGGAACGACACATTATGGCAAAAAAAAGTTTGATTCAGAGGGAGAAGAAGCGGAAGAAATTAGAAAAAAATATCATTTGACTCGTCGATCCTCAAAAAGTAAAATAAGAAGCAAAGTTTCCCCTTTGAGTTTGAGCAAAAAAAACGAAAATGCAAGAAAAATTAAAATCCCTACCATGTAATAGTGCACCTACACGCCTTCATCGACATTGTTTTTTAACCGGAAGATCTAGATCTAACTATCAAGACTTTGGGCTATCCGGACACATACTTTGAGAAATGGTGCTTTTCGTGGATTGGATTGCGTCGGTACCCTCAATATGGGGTACCCCTGCGCACAGGGGAAAATCGTCTAAGGACTTTGCCCCCTCTGCAGGGGCAAACTCCTAGGGCATCCAAGCCGGACCTCCCTTCTCCGCAGGGAGAGCTCCGAAGGAGCCACGTGTCCAGCGGGGCCGGAGCTCCCCTTCCCTCGGAGGATAGCTCCGGGCCCGCCACATGGCAAGCAGAGCCGGACCTCCCCACCCCCCCTCCGCGGGGGTGAGCTCCTAAGGCTCCACGTGTCCAACGGGACCGGGGCTCCCCCCTCTCCTCAGAGGAGAGCTCCGGGCCCGACACGTGGCCAGCGGAGCAGCGCTGCCCGCCCGGTGCGGTAGGCAGCTGGAGTAAAGGCGTGCCATGCCTTTACCGTACAAAGCATTCAAGACCCGCGCCTTCCCAAGACGAAGGGGCGCGGCGCACGCCTGTCAGGAGGCGCTGGGACCAGTCACAGTCAAGACAGGTGTACAGTGTCTGAAGCTGTAGGCCATTGAAGACAGCGACAAGACCGGACAAGACATGCCCTGCCGCCCCTACCATCACCAACGACTACACGCTACACCTAGCCTGCGGCATGGGCAGGGCGGAAGGACGAGTACCTCAACGCCAGCGCCAAGATATAGCTGGTAGGAAATCACCCCGGGGCCACCTGTCGGGTCCCGGGGACCACTTTGTAAGCCGCCCGAGCCTTGGACTATAAAAGGCTTAGGTAGGCAACGTTACAAGGGGTCGGTTCGAACTCTGCGGTTTCGCCTCTTAGCTCAGCTCATCCTCAAGCAATACAACGAGCACTTCTGCTCACCGTGGACATAGGGTTTTACGCTTCAGCGGCCTGAACCATGTAAAAAACCCCTGTGTTCATCTGTTTCCTTCGTCCAGTACAGCGAGACTCACGCAGAGGGACTAGCCCCTCCGAAAGAGAACCTCCACGGGCTGCCCAGTGCAGGCCCGGGGGAAGTGTCAACAGCTACACTTTGACATTTGGCGCACCAGGTAGGGGGCTTTTCGCTCTCCGATGAGTCTACGCCGACGAAGATGACCAAGCCTCCGTCAGCGGCAAGCTCTTCGCGCCGACATTCTCGGCGAACTCCATCAGCCTCAAGATCTGCCGCGGCGCAGAGTGCCACTCGAGTAAGTGCCCTAGCCACCGCAGAAGCGCTCCTGGACAGTCCACCTGCTGAAGACGCTCCCCAGGGGGCCACCCAGCAGTGGATCCACGATGTCAACTACCTCGTCGTTACTGCCGCCAATCCTCTGCTACGGAGGAGACGACGCCCTGCTCAACCAGGTGTGTCGCTGTCACGCACACCAACGATTGACGGGCGGACGGCAGACTCACGCTCTACCAGGCTCCCAACGGCGGACCTGACGATAGAGATGGAGCGACGTCGCTCGGCAGAAGACGCTTGCATCACCATTGAGCGACAGCGGAAAAGGCGTCGCACGCAAGAGGTCGACTACAACATGTCAACCGCCTCGACTCAACCTGGGCCGCAGATATTCACCACGCAATCTCTGCCCCAGGCATACGCCATGCAGCATATGCAACAACCATATGTCCTGCAGACGGCGGCCCCGGTGTATGGCGCACCTTTGCCCATGTCGGGGTACACCGTGCCAGCAGCCGTCCAAGGGTTCGCGGCACCAAGACCTGCAACATCAGCGACCGGATGTGTGGCCCTGGCTCCACACCTCCGCTTCGCAGTGTGGCCACGCAAGTTCCGGCCACACCTGTCGGAGAAGTACGATGGAAGCATCAACCCGGCAGAATTCCTGTAGGTCTACTCTACTGCCATCCTAGCGGCAGGAGGGGATGAAGCGGTCATGGCCAACTACTTCCCCGTCGCCTTGACCGGCCCGGCGAGGTCGTGGTTCATGAACCTGCCCCAGGGCTCCATAACCTCCTGGGCGGGAGCTATGCAGGCAGTTCACGGCGAACTTCAGGTGCTCCTACACGCGCCCCGGCATGGAGCTAGACCCCACATCCCGGATGCATCAGTCGTGGTCGCATTCCGACAGGGTGTGAGGGACAAGAAGATGCTCCAGAAGTTGGCCACCAGAGAGGTGCAAGACGTCTCAGAGCTCTTCAGCCTAGCAGACAGGTGTGCCAGAGCAGAGGAAGGGTGTCACTGGCACGCACGGCCAGCCTCTGAAGCCAGAAGACAGCCCAAAGATGGTGGAGTTCAAGTTGTACTCCCAACCACGTCAGACAGTCAAGAGCCAAGCACCGACTGACTTCGTGGTCAGGAGGATGCTACCACCAAGCATCCCGAGGGGGGCCTGAAGGTGGAGAACCAGAGCCCCGAGCACCGGTCTTCACCGAGCCCCACTGGGCGTTCTACCTCGATGGCGTGCCGCTCCTCATGCCAATGGGGGAGCGGTTTGGATACCTTGGACCTGTGCCATGTACCGTGCACCGACGACACCGTCGCCAACAACCTGTCAACGAAGGCCTCCACCGGAGCCCCGGAGCTCCAAGGAGCCTTCGAAGGGACGTTGCCGTGACTCACAACCCGGAGTGCCGACCGGGCGAAGGGGGCGATACCAGCACCTCGAAGCTGGCGGTCCCGGCGGCCATGCAGCCATGGTGCCAGCCAAAGGATCATATGTGCCATGGGGACTCCGTGCTACCTTGCGCCCAAGATCCAGAAGCTCAAGTAGCCCCTATGCATGGACCACGGGGGTCCGGGACTTCTTGAAAGACAACATCCTTCCTGATGAACGTGCATTCGCTGAACGGATTGTGCGGATGGCTAAGTGCTACGCGCTAGTATCTTTACTGGCGTGGCGCCACGGCATTTTATTGCGGTGCATAACCCAAGAGGAAGTCTGCGACCCACTCGCAGTAATCCATGGGGGCGAGTGCTGGGAAGCTCATCTTCCCACACGCTGGTCGGTTAAGCCATCTGGCATGGCTCCTACCGACCGAGAGCCACCTGGACGCCGTCAAGCCGGTTAGGAGATGCAAGGCGTGTCAGGTCCACGCCGAGCAGACCCATACAACCGGTGTAGACGCTGCACCCACATCTGTCGGGGGATACCGGCTCCTCTATGTGGGGCGCCAGCCGGACTTCCCAGGGTCGGGTCGCGGGAATTACCCTTCTACATGGTATGCAGGGCCGAAGCCATGCTTCCCCTCGAGATCGCCATGGGGGTCCCCCCGTGTCCGAGCGTACGATGAAGCCACACATGACCCGCTCTACGTGAGGACATCTACCTCGTCGTTGAGGCAAGATGGCAAGCAACGCTCCGGATCGCATGGAACCGACGGGAGCCCCAGTGCTACCACCGCCGGCCCGTGCATGGGAGCACGAGGCAGGCGCTCCGGCCCTACCTCTGTAACTCCTACACTTACTCAAGTGTTCATTTAAATTACACATTAATTTATATGATCACCTCCCTGAGCTCTAGATAGTGTACGCCCTCCGTACACTCGGCTCCCCTTCCCTGTTCTCATGACTAGTCGACATTTGCTATCCTGCCGAGTGCGATCGTGTTTAGAGTACCTGCCGATTGCCTGGGGGCCTCTCGGACCTCCCCAGTTAGGGCACCGTGACGCCAGTTAGGCTCCTCCAGGAAAAGACCTACGCCAAATCGGGAGGTCCAGGAGCCTTGCTTTTCCCAGTCTGCACCCAAAGCATGCGCACTCTGCCTCCCAGTGCTACGGTCTGAGTACTAGCGGCCGGACGGTTACACCTTAACTACGGCGGGAGCCAGACCTCCCGGACCAAAGGCACTGGATTGTCCTGAGCCCCGTACACTGGCCCGGGACTTTAAGCCAAATAAGACTAAGAGGCAGGGAAAGGAGGACCTCTGAGCAGTACCGGACCTCACCCCCTCAGCTTGGGTGAGCTCCGAAGCCGGACCTTGCGCCCTACACTGGGCTGAGGTACGATGCCGGAAGACACCCCTATCGTAGAGGCAATCTCCGAAGCCGATCGCCACCCCCAGGGGTGAACACCGAAGCCGGACCTTGCGCCCTACACTGGGCTGAGGTCCGATGCCGGACGACACCCCTATCGCAGGGGCGATCTCCGAAGCCGGTCGCCACTCCCAGGGGTGAACACCAAAGCCGGACCTTGCGCCCTACACAGGGCTGAGGTCCGATGTCAGACGACACCCCTATCACAGGGGCGATCTCTGAAGCCGGTCGCCACCCCCAGGGGTGAACACCGAAGCCGGACCTTGCGCCGTACACAGGGCTGAGGTCCGATGTCGGATGACACCCCTATCGCAGGGGGGATCTCCGAAGCCGGTCGCCACCCCGAGGGGTGAACACCGAAGCCGGACCTTGCGCCCTACACTAGGATGAGGTCCCATGCTAGACGACACCCCTATCGCAGGGGCGATCTCCGAAGCCGGTCAAAACCTCAGGGGTGAACACCGAAGCTGGACCTTGCACCCTACACTGGGCTGAGGTCCGATGCCAGACGACATCGCAGGGGCGATCTCCGAAGCTGATCGCCACCCCTAGGGGAGAACACCGAAACCGGACCTTGCGCCTTACACTAGGCTGAGGTTCGATGCCGGCCCTTGCCCTCTCCTCAAAGGCAAGCCCCGATGCCGGCCCTCGCCCTCTCCTCAGAGGCGAGCCCCGATGCCGGACCTCACCCTCTCCTCAGAGGCTGAGTTCCGATGACCTCCGGATCTCACTCCCACCGCTGGCCTGAGCTCCGATGCCAGCCCTCGCCCTCTCCTTAGAGGCGAGCTCCGATGCTGGCCCTCGCCCTCTCCTCAGAGGCGAGCCCCAATGCCGGCCCTCGCCCTCTCCTCAGAGGCGAGCCCCAATGCCGGACCTCACCCTCTCCTCAGAAGTTGAGTTCCTATGACTTCCGGTCCTGACGCCCACCGCTGGCCTGAGCTCCGTTGCCGGCCCTCGTCCTCTTCTCAGAGGCAAGCCCTGATGCCGGACCTCCCCTCTTCTTAGAGGCGGAGCTCCGATGACCTTTCGGACCTCCCCTCTTCTGAGAGGCAGAGCTTTGATGACCTTCCGGACCTCCCCTCTCCTCAGAGGCTGAGTTCCGATGACTTCCGGTCCTCGCACCCACCGCTGGCCTGAGCTCCGATGCCGGCCCTTGCCCTCTCCTCAGAGGCGAGTCCCGATGCCGGACCTCTACCTCTCCACAGAGGCGAGCTTCGAAGCAGGACCTCCCCCTTCCACAGGGCTGAGCTCCGATGCCACAAGGACTGAGCTCCAATGCCAGGCTTCACCCTCTCCTCAGAAGTTGAACTCCGAAGCCGTCGAGACCCTGCCAGCGCAGGGAGTACTCATGACAAGAAGGTACGCGGGAAGAAGAAGTGAATGTCGCCTAGAGGGGGGTGAATAGGCCTTTAAAAGATTCCTGCACACTTTATAGAATTATCAGAAACTTGATTGACCGGACTAGTCCGATTGTGTGGGCGGACTAGTCCGGTGTGCTGAATTGTGTAGATTGTATAAGTGTTGTGCAGAAGAATTAACTTGTTTAGCAGCGGAAATAAGAACAACAATTATTCTATTTTGATTTTACAATGTGAGGTGTGATTATGCCCGTGAATGAGACTTAGCAACTCAAATTATGAAGTTTAGCAACTAGATGTTATAATCAACAAAAACAAGGAGGCATGCGAGACACAGATTTTACCGAGGTTTGATCTCACCAAGAGATCTACGTCCTCGTTGAGGAGGCTCACACAGAGCCGGGTCTCTAACCCTTTCCCTCTTCAAGTCACCACACAAGGCCGACTTGACTCCACTAGCACGGGTAATCACCGAGTTTGTGGGGCAACCTCACACGTTGAGGGCTCCCACAAGAATTACAATGAGAAAGCGATCAAATACACTCAAAAAGATTACAATGCAGAATATGAGTGTAGAGAGATCAAACCCCAAGAGCTCACAACGAAAGAGCGACGATCTCCCAATCCCGAATCCAAGTGTTCAATTGATCTTAACCTTTTTGCACCTTAGATGTGTGGGGAGATGTGTTTTTGGGCTCTTGGGACAGGTGGCGGCGCTAGGGTTCTTGTCTCAAGCAGTATAAGTCGTGTATCTTCTTTGGGAGGCCGTGGATCACCCATTTATATGGTTTCTAAAAAGTTATCGTTGTAAAACCTAATACCGGACTAGTCCGGTATATGATCGGACTTGTCCGGTCTACTTCCAGTGGATTAACCGGACTAGTCCGGTCTAAAACCGGACTTGTCCGGTGCTATGTGAAGTGAGGTTCCAGAAAGTTTAGCGGACTAGTTCTGTCGCATGAACGGACTAGTCCGCAGTCATCTAAAGAGCACAACAGAAACATGAGCGGACTAGTCCGGTCTAAAACCGGACTTGTCCGGTCGTGTTCCAGTAAGCTGACTGGACTAGTCCGGTCCATGAACGGACTAGTCCAGTGTCTAGTGGATTTTAGTTGATTTTTAAACCCCTTACCCTTACGCAAAGTCATGAGCTCTTGGGATGTGTCTCTCACACACACCCTATACATTTACATCTACTTTGCTCTTCTAAATTCCACTAAAGTCTTCCTTTTCGGGCACCACTCTATTTTTCACCTTTTTGTGTGCACCGAGCTAGTTCACTTTGTTTATCCTGCAATCATCTTAATAGTTTCATTAGAATCTCATATGTTCGTCATCAATTAGCCAAAACCCACAAGGGATATCCTAGATGCACTTACAATCTCCCCCTTTTTGGTGATTGATGACAACTATTTGAGATATCACAATTGAGAATAAAAAGTTGATTTTCATAAGGTGTGCACATATGAGAATAATAAAGAATTCACAAAAAGCTTCTCACATATGCACACACCATATGGTGGGGTGCCTCACAGGTGTGTGATAAACAAAATGTGATAAATTAAAGACAAACAATAGTGAACATATAAGTGGTGCATCACACATAAGAAAAGAAATGGTGCATTACAGGATTTTAAAATAGGTACATGTCCTTGATCATAAGAGAGCTTAATAACTAATACTAGATAGTTTGAGTCCAAATCTAATCTCAATCTCTCCCCCTTTGGCATCAAGGCACCAAAAAGGGAAAAATTGAGGGGAATCACTCATCGCTGCCTTCTCCTTCAGTCTCAGTCTGATCTTCATCTTCACCAACTTTGGCATCGATGGGAGCAGAATCTTCCTCTGAGTCCTCGGAGGCGGGCGGTGATCCAACGGGCTCAATCTCAAGCTTTGCACAGATAGACTTGATATTGGCATTGACATACTGTTGGTGTTTTGTAAAAGTCCCAAAAATGTGTATGAATAAAAACTATGGTTTGAGTTCGTATGTGTGGCAATGACATGAAAAATGGGACTTGCTAAAACTTTTCTTCATGCAAAGTAATACATGGATGATCATCCAACATGAGGTTCACCTTTTTATTTAAAAGTGTTGAACCAATAAGGAGTTAAATACCTCTTTGCATGTAAGTTTAAAATTCAGATTTGAAATTCAAAGTTCACACATATGGTGACCCAAAAACTTTGAATAAACATGCAGCCCTACAGTTGGGATTATAGGGAAAAGTTTGCTCACAAACTTTTCAATTGTAGGGTGGGCTCCAAAAGGAGTTAAAGAGGAGAATTTGTAAACTTCAACCAAATTCAAATTTGGCAAGCAAATTCAAACTGAATTGGAAGGATTCAAATTCTAACCCACATTTTAAAACTCAGAATTGAGGGAATTAAGAGGATCACTTTGAGAAGATATTTGGGGGGTAGAATGTGGGATGGGACCCACATGGCAGTGAGCTGGAGGCTTAAACTTAACCAGGAAGCAAATGAACTTGGCTTCTGTTCTGCTCGGGCGCCACCGAGGAGTTCCACTGCACCCCCCGGGGAACTGGACCCGACACCTCCTGCTGCCTCCCCCCCCCCACGCGAGGCCACCGAAGGCGGTTTCCTTCAACGTTATCGTGCCCTCGGCTGAGCAAAGACCCGATTGCTCTCTTCCCCTCGCGTGAACGCCGCGCAGCCATTCTTCCCTCGTCCGCTCTCGGTCGATCGGGAAACCGGCGGAGACCATCGCGCCCACTGCCTCCGAGTGGCTAAACACGGAGGCGCAACCGTTGCTCACTTCCCCCGACCCAGAAACCACCAAGTCCCAGCGTTCCCGAGCCCTCAATCAACCATTTCACGGTGACCTCAAAAGAACCGACGGTCGGCTTCACGTGGACAGCTCTCCACAGAAGCTTCCAATCCCGATCAAGCACGGCCACAGGAGCGTTCTGCTGTGTTACTGCTCTCACCCAAAACTTGGAGCAAGTCGTGGAGCGTAGCCGGCGAATTCGAAGTTTTTGCTCCGGCGGCTTCAACCCGAGCATCCGGTATGGAAATCCAAAATTCTCCACTTCTGTTCATTCTTAGCTCGTCAAACTTTGCACGTAGGAGCTGGACTAGCCGGCGGTCATATCCTCTTTAGCATCCGAGGCATGAAATTAACTCGGAACCACAAATTTTGAGCTCTACCGAGCGTGATCACGGCGGAACCGGTCGGCCGCACGGTGACGTCCGGTTTGCGGCCATTCCAGGGCCACTTGAGGGCCATGCCGAGCTTGGCGATCAACCACTGATGCTGTAGCACGTGTTTGTCTCTTGGTTAGAGGATTAGGAACCCTGGTCGATGGTGCCGAAAGGCAGCAAAGACCGCCGCACGTCGCCGGGGTGTTTCCGGTCACCGGCAACCCTAGATGACCCCGCAGATATGTTCCTCGACGTCATAAACGCCCTGGCGGCAAACCTCAGCTCGGGCGGTGGCCGCAGAAGGCGAGCCGGTGAGCTCCGGCGTCGGGCCGGCGAGGAGCAGCGCGGGCGCGGGAAAATAACGGGAGGAAGAAGAAGACCGGGTGGGTCCCAGCCGTCAGCGCCTGTAGAGTTTAAAAAGAGGATATGTTGTGGATAGGATCTTTTGTGGCTACGCGGTACAATCCTGTGAACCGTTGTGGCCCCAATCTGATTGGCTGGGGTTTAAAAAGCGGGCCCAGTGGGATTTTCAATAGGAAAATAATCCCAGACTTAGCTCAATCTTTAGAAATTCATATCTCCCTGTAGAAAACTCCAATTTGAGTGATTCCAATTGGGTTGGCTTAATCTCTCTGAGTTCTATCCAAATATGAACTCAGATTTGTATGAAAGTCAATATTATATTCTGGAGAATTCTTTGAAGGTTTTCTGAAAAAGAATTATTGAAGGATTTTGGGTTATCCAAAAATCCCCAAATTTTGCCAGAATATTATTTAGCATATTGCTGACCTACTAGCAAATTTTCAGCTCATTTGAAGATCATTTGCATAAGAATTTGCTAAAAACAATCTGCTGTGTTCATAAGAGTCCAGAAACATTTTCAGAAAATGTTTCCCACTTCAAAAATCTGTTCTGAGCAATCCATAGCTCCAAGAATCATAGGAAAATTTAGGCAGGCTCTCTGAGACATACTTGGAATTGTAGTTCACTTGATTGGGCATGGAAATGCACATTACTACAGAATTAATTCTTTTGAGTACAAATGCTTAAAGAATTATTCTGGGAGAACTACCCAAGTAAACGGGCTGAATTGTGGACCAGATTATTCTCATGTGATCAGGAACTCACATGTAAATTATCAGCCCAAGATGAGTCCTTGAACTCCCTGTTCTTATTCTCCATACTTATGTATAAGGGAAGAATACATAAGAGATGTTGTGAAAATTATGGGGACACAATATGACTCCACATTAGCTGCAATTTGGCAAGCTAAATACTTAGGTAGTATAGAACCTGCTGTAAAAGTTTTGAGGCCATTGGAGTTCTTGTTCTTCAGTTGCACTCAAATCCTTTCAGCTTATCTATTATGTTCATTACGGAACATGATTAATGTATAGCTAAAGCCTTTAGGACAAATTAGTTTATTTCTGTTCTTTGCACAACAGAGGCAAACCAAGCCATGCTTGGCTTTTCCACACAACCTCTGTTACTAAGAGATTAATTCTATAACTTCTTTCCATTACATTCTATAAAACATGTGCATATGCATCTCAATAGGAACCACAACGAAGGGGACTCAAAGGAGTGATTCATCGAAGTGGATCAAGCTCCGGAGAGTCAAGGGTGGATCTGCAAGGATACTAACTGCTTATATACGACTACCCTGCAAAACAGGCAAGCTCTGGTTTGCATTTAACAGCTGTTAAGTTTTTGTTTTGTATTCACTTTCGGTCAGGATATGAATTGTGCATTAGGTCTAGTGTTTGATACTCCACTTGCATAGCCAAATGACCCACGGAGTATTGGGTAGGTGTATATCACTGTGTAGAACTGCCATGCTTAAGTACGGTTCGGTAGAAGTCGAGTGGTGAGATGCTACTCGCAGATTTAGGAACAACAGGGGCATACGGGATTGGTTCGTAATTGAATTAGCAAGTTAAAGTTGAGACCGGAAGGTTGTAGGAGCAGCAGGACATAGGGGCCTGGGTGCTGTAGACCTGTCGGTGTCGGTCAAGGACCGATCCGTATGCGGCCCTGTTGAACAAGTTTGAGTTGTGTACCGGACTCATGCTGGATATATGGGACCCAGTAAACCGATGTACCTCGGGAAGCTGTCGTTGGGACTTTTCGGGTCGCCTCAGGCGGACGGCCGGTGTGCAGTATGTGGGGAATATTCTCATGACATCTCACGTCGGAAGGTGCACCATGAGAGTAGCTACTGTACGGGGCGACTTGATCGATTCAGCGGGGGTGAAACGGGGGAAAGGCTGCCACGTACGACGTCAGTGATGGTTGTTGTAGGCAACGTCGAGTACGGGCGTACGTGTCGTGTAGTCCGAGTGTTATTGATTCGAATCACCGTCGCTCGCGGAATGGACCGA
This sequence comes from Neostapfia colusana, assembly GCA_030760725.1. Classification (NCBI taxonomy): domain Eukaryota; kingdom Viridiplantae; phylum Streptophyta; class Magnoliopsida; order Poales; family Poaceae; genus Neostapfia; species Neostapfia colusana. Next base: position 72,152,138 of record JASWHV010000015.1, read on the forward strand.
GCATACTTGTTCTCACAGTCGTGACGTAGTAAGAACTTGCATGAGAAAGGAACTAATCATTTTGATGTGAAATATTATCCTACCTTTGTATTGGAACTTGATGAATAGGCTAGTGCAAACTCGATTCTTTTATGCCATGAGCAATTTACCTCGGGGGAAAGCGTTTCTTGTTTGATTGTGGACTCCCGATGTGGCGTGCCCAGGGTTACTTAAAATACTGCAATTAATACTGAAAGTAAGGATTCACTTTTAGGCGAGTTTAATTATGCTTATGCCATCCTATGTTAGGTTCATAACCTCACTTAGAGTTTCATGTTTAGGGTGACGGTTAAGTCTTGCTGAGCGTTATGCTCACGGATGCTATCCGAGTTGTTTTGCAGGTAATTGACTCGATGAATATGAGAAGGGGTGCCGATGAGACTCGGGAACCTCCGAGTGCTTACTCTAAGAGCATCCTCGCCGCTGCAGATTGACTTCGTGTTGCTATTAAGAAACGTCCACGGGCTGGACCGTTTCTGTGTTGCTAGTCTAGATATAAGTCGTGAGAGTGATAGTCTTCCGCTGTAGTTACTCTGATATAACTATTTGTAAAACATTCTTGTACGCTTCCGCTAAACTATTTATGTAATATGATGTGTTACTGCAACCCGTGTGCTGTTGGGTGCCGCATAACACGGCACCACCCGACGAGGTCCCGTGGGGCCATCTCAGCGTGGTATCAGAGCTGCGTTGGGAACAGAGCACGGATTGAGCATCATATTATGTCACAAACTTAGGGTACGGTGAGATAACGGTACTAGGCCCACATAAGGACTACTATTAGCATATTATGAAGGTGGCAAGCTAACCTATTTGTTATGTCGGAAAACCGTGCATCTCGGGACGTCTATGTCTTGGGGGGTGCACGTAGGCGCTGTCCACCAGTGCGCACAAGCTGAAGGGTGGAGCCTCACGGGTGGCAGGTAACCCGACCCGCTTTAGTATCCTCTATGACTCTTCATGTCGTTTGGGGTATTCGAGCAGCGTCTGTCCCAGGCGTGCGTGGTGCAATTTGGGAGACCCCGTCACGTGGTCAGTAACGTGAACACGTAGCTCAAGGCGTGTTTGGCTTGAGAACACCTGGGCGAGTGATGACGGCCGGGTGTACCAACTGTTATGGATACCGGGTTCGGTGTGCAGCCGAACCTGATGATTGAGTGTGTTTTATGTAGGTACTAACCACGAAAATCTTAGTATGTGTAGAACACGTTTGCGAGTGATCGTTTTAGTGCCACCTAATGATACGTGTATGCCGGTGTAATCCAGTTAGGTTTTTCTTTGGTGAGGCAATGTAGTACCGTCATATGTCTTACGGTGCATCGTCACCGTACTACACTGGATAGTATTCTTACCTATGAAGAAATCATTCATGACTAACTTTCAAACTAAAAATGGATGTGATAAAGCACATATTAGTTACTGAACTCTTCATTTGAACTAGGTTTCAAAGAAGAGACTTGTTAGGCATCTTTTGATCTCAAAGACAGAGTGCTCTGTTCAGACAGAAATTTTTCTGGTCTTTAACAGAGCATAACTCTAATTAGTTTGACCCAATGGAGGTGTTTGAGACAGTTCTGGAAAGTTTATTAAGTGCTCTACAACTTTTCTGTAGAATTCCAGAGCCAAATCCGACACCAACTTGGTTGAACGTCCAGATGAATGCAAACTGTTCAGAAAACAGAGCAGCTGCAAACTTCTCTGGATGTTTCGGTAAATTGGTCATAACAATCTGTAGGAAATTTTCTAAGGGTCATATGATACACCGTTGGAAAGGTTAGGAAATTTGCAACAATTTTGTAGTTCATATTGTGTTCAGAATTGTACTCCATTTGTATGTAAAACTGTGATGAAAACAGCCACGTACAAAGGAGGTGCTGGCAAAATTTACCCAGAAATTCTGTCAACTTTGAACAGTCATAGCTATTGATCCAGAGATGATCTAGGGGCATATGAGTACTCGTTGGAAAGATACAGAAGTTAAATTTAACTTTTGTGTTCAACTTGAGTTATGAAAATGCTGGTAACTGGATCCAAATCTGGATTAAGTACAGAAAGGTCGGTTCTGTACAGCAAATGGGGATTTTTTTTGTTGGCTTTAGAAAGATATGTACACATGAAGTATTGTTATGCTTTCATAAAGTTTTAGCATGTTCATGTTTTACATACTTTCACATACTGCTAGATAAAGTTGTGACTTCCCTCAAAATTATGCTTTTGCAGTATGGTGCGTACTCATTCTCCGAGTAGGGTTAATAGTTCTCGTCAAGACGATGATGACTTGACTCCACCACGGGCACCGCCATCAACGGTATGGGCGGATGTCATGGCTCAGATGGTCGAGTCAAGTCAAGAGAACACAAGACTACTCCAAGCCTTGGTACAACAGGGCTTACTCCAACACGCGCAACAGGACGTTCCACCTCGGAACGCCTACTTGGATTTCTTGGCGACACAACTGCCAATCTTCACGGAAGCCCATGAACCAGTGGAAGCTGATCAGTGGCTTCGAGTTATGGAGTCCAAGTTTGGAGTGTTTGAGTGCGACGAGTATCAGAAGACATCATTTGCAGCTCAACAGCTCCATGGAGCCGCCGGAAATTGGTGGTTTGCGTATCTCGCCACCGTTCCGGAAGGCCATCAAGTGGAATGGACGGAATTTCGTGAAGCATTCCGGGCTCGTCACATTCCTATGGGTTTTATCAAGGCCCAGCAGCAAGAATTCAGAAACTTGAAGCAGGGGAACATGAGTGTCCTCGATTATGTCAGACGATTCAACCTTCTGGCACAATATGCTCCTGCTTATGCGACGAGCGAAGCTTCAATGTGTGACTACTTTTTCTATGGCTTGAGTGCCATACTAAAAGAGAAGTTAGCTTTGTTCAATCAAGGCAGTTATACCGAGTTGATCAGTGCTGCTCTGCTGCAAGAACAAGCGGCACTTGAGTGTCAAGCAGAGAAGAGGGACCGGGAGGATGTGCAAGAAGACACACCAATCGTTCCTCGTAAATACCGTGTGGTGTATCACACACCATCCGATGAGATATGGCAAGCACCAGGGAGATCAACTCCGTACAGATTTCCTGCTCAAGAATCATGTCTTGAAGCAACACCTTTGCCTCAGCAACGAATGACATCTGTTGCATCATTGCTGCAGCCAAGTGCCTCAACTGCTCAACCACAAGTCAACGAAGAACCGGGGAAACCTCCGTGTTCTTATTGCCACCGTTTTGGGCATTTTAGGAAGGAATGCCGGGAGAAGTTGGTAAACACCAGACAGCCATCATCATCAGGTGGTATGCCGCCACCTGCTCAAGTCAACATAACAGCATTGCAATCCGGGAGTGTGCAACATCTTGCGATTGAGGATGTCCCGGAGGGAGCACCGGTGTTAGCGGGCATGTTTACTCTCAAGGACGTGCCCGTATTGGTACTTTTTGATTCAGGTGCAACCCACAATTTTATCAGCAAAACATGCGTGGATCAGCACCAATTATCCACCAATACTCCCACAACGAGTTTTCTCATACGTTCACCAGGAGGGAATATCTATGCCAGTCAGATTGTGTCCCGAGCAGCTTTGTGTTTGGGCGGAAAAATATACCCAACATCGCTGATTATGTTGGATAGGCAGAAGATAGACATTATATTGGGGATGTCTTGGTTAAATCGTCACGGTGCCGTTCTCAATATCGGTAACCGGACTGTCCAGATTGACTCGCCGATTCACGGACAGCACACGCTGTTTTTAGACAGCGAAGATCCAGATATGGTAGAGGCCTACCACACGGAAGCGCTGAAGCTTGAAGATATTCCGGTGGTACGTGATTATCCCGACGTATTTCCTGATGACTTACCGGGCATGCCGCCCGGACGGGACGTCGAGTTCAAAATTGAACTGGCGCCGGGAACGACGCCTATTTCACGAAGGCCTTACAAGATGGCACCTAACGAGCTAGCGGAGTTGAAAGATCAACTGAATGAACTCATGAGCAAGGGTTTCATACGACCAAGTTCTTCACCTTGGGGTTGCTCAGCGCTGTTCGTTAAGAAGAAGGACGAAACACTACGGCTATGTGTTGATTATCGTCCTCTCAATGCTGTCACGATCAAGAACAAGTATCCTTTGCCTCGCATCGACATCCTGTTTGATCAACTTGTGGGTGCAAAGGTATTTTCGAAGATGGATATTCGGTCGGGCTATCATCAAATCAAGATCCGACCAGAGGACATACCGAAGACAGCTTTCTCGACGAGATACGGACTCTACGAGTACCTCGTCATGTCATTTGGATTAACCAACGCTCCGGCACACTTCATGTATTTGATGAATTCTGTGTTCATGCCGGAGTTAGACAAGTTCGTCGTGGTATTCATCGACGACATATTGGTTTACTCCAAATCGGAAGAAGAACACGCTGAACATCTGCGTACTGTGCTACAACGGTTACGGGAGCACCAATTGTATGCCAAGTTCAGCAAGTGCAAATTTTGGATTGATCAAGTGCCTTTCCTTGGCCATATTATTTCAGCAGAAGGGATTGCCATGGACCCCAGCAAGATTGAACAAGTGCTGAAGTGGGAACCTCCCAAATCAGTCCACGAGGTCCGAAGTTTCCTAGGTTTAGCGGGGTATTATCGGAGGTTTATTCCGAGCTTCTCAAAGATTGCTAAACCAATGACGGAGCTGCTGAAGAAGGGCACTAAATACATGTGGAATGCAGCATGTAAAGCCGCATTCAAAACTTTGGTGAAACATCTCACAACGGCTCCAGTTCTTGCTCAGCCGGACACGACGAAGCCATTTGATGTATACTGTGATGCATCCGGCATCGGTCTCGGCTGCGTTCTGATGCAAGAAGGGCGTGTAGTTGCCTATGGGTCTTGTCAACTGTGAAACCACGAGCAGCATTATCCAACTCAAAATCTTGAGCTTGCTGCTGTGGTGTTGGCGTTGAAGATGTGGAGGCATTACCTGCTTGGTAATCTTGTTCACCTCTACACCGACCATAAAAGCTTGAAGTATATCTTCACGCAGAAGGAGCTGAATATGAGACAACGGAGATGGTTGGAGCTCATAAAAGATTATGAAATTGAGATCCACTATCACCCGGGAAAAGCCAACGTGGTTGCCGACGCGCTTAGTCGGAAAGCCCACATTCACAACTTAGCGGTTGCTGAGTTGGAAGATGAAGAACCCAGCCTCCGTGTCATTCCGTATGGCGCGCTTTATAATCTCGCGCTCATTCCAACAATCCGTGAAGAGATTGTTGAGGCTCAAAGAAGAGACAGAGGTATGTATCACATACGAGAAGACTAGACAACGGAGAGGTGAAATGTTTCCGGAAGGATGAGAACGGTACAATATGGTTCAACGACCGTATAGTGGTACCGCGTAATATGAAACTCTGGAAGAAAATATTGGATGAAGCCCACCTGTCGAAGTTTTCCATTCATCCCGGAAGTAACAAGATGTACCAAGATTTGAAACAGAAATTTTGGTGGACGAGGATGAAGAGGGAGATTGCTAAATACGTATCCGAATGCGATACGTGTAGACGGGTCAAGGCTTATCATATGCGGAAAGCCGGACCGCTACAACCTTTGAAGATACCGGCATGGAAGTGGGAGGATGTGAGTATGGACTTCATCGTCGGATTACCGCTCACATCCAGGAAGCATGACTCGATATGGGTGATCGTCGACCGGTTGACGAAGTCGGCTCATTTCATACCGGTGAACACTCATTATCGAGCAAGGCAATATGCGGAGTTATTCATCTCCAGGATTATATGCTCACATGGTGTCCCGAAGACCATCATTTCAGATCGGGGTGCGCTGTTTGTTGCTCGTTTTTGGGAGCAGCTGCACGCCTCGTTGGGCACCAAGTTGATTAGGAGCTCCGCATATCACCCTCAAACCGATGGACAAACCGAGAGGGTGAACCAAGTACTTGAGGACATGTTGAGAGCGTGTGCCATCCACCACGGTAGGAATTGGGATGATCACCTACCGCTGGCGGAGTTTTCATATAACAACGGTTATCAAGCGAGTATTAAAATGGCACCGTATGAAGCTCTCTACGGCCGGAAGTGTCGCACACCGCTGAATTGGTGTGAGTCCGGCGAAAGAGTTCTGTTTGGGATTGATCTTGTCAAAGAAGCCGAAGACAGAGTTCGGTTGATACAAGAGAACTTGAAGGCTGCACAATCCCGACAGAAGAGCTACGCTGATCAAAGGCGTAGGCCATTACATTTTGACGTCGGAGAACACGTTTATCTTCGTGTATCTCCGATGAAGGGAATTCACCGGTTCGGTGTAAAGGGGAAACTCGCTCCCCGTTTTATTGGTCCTTTTGCTATTACGGAGAAGTGCGGACCAGTAGCCTACCGGCTGGAGTTACCGGCAAGTCTAGCGGGTATTCATGATGTATTTCATGTATCACAGCTGCGGAAGTGCCTCAAATTCACCGCTGCTGTTCGCACTGAGGACATCGACGATTTGAAACCGGACCTGACCTACACCGAGCGACCGGTTCAGATTTTGGATGAAAAGGCCCGGGTAACCCGGAACCAAACGATCAGATTCTTCAAGGTGCTGTGGAGTAATCACACCGCGGAAGAGGCGACGTGGGAAAGTGAAGAGTATCTCCGCACCAACTACCCGGAACTTTACCTTTGTACAGTTTGTAATTACCTCTCCCGTCTCGTTCCTCTTTTGTAATCTCGGGACGAGATTCTTTTAAGTGGGGAGGAATGTAAAAGTCCCAAAAATGTGTATGAATAAAAACTATGGTTTGAGTTCGTATGTGTGGCAATGACATGAAAAATGGGACTTGCTAAAACTTTTCTTCATGCAAAGTAATATATGGATGATCATCCAACATGAGGTTCACCTTTTTATTTAAAAGTGTTGAACCAATAAGGAGTTAAATACCTCTTTGCGTGTAAGTTTAAAATTCAGATTTGAAATTCAAAGTTCACACATATGGTGACCCAAAAACTTTGAATAAACATGCAGCCCTACAGTTGGGATTATAGGGAAAAGTTTGCTCACAAACTTTTCAATTGTAGGGTGGGCTCAAAAAGGAGTTAAAGAGGAGAATTTGCAAACTTCAACCAAATTCAAATTTGGCAAGCAAATTCAAACTGAATTGGAAGGATTCAAATTCTAACCCACATTTTAAAACTCAGAATTGAGGGAATTAAGAGGATCACTTTGAGAAGATATTTGGGGGGTAGAATGTGGGATGGGACCCACATGGCAGTGAGCTGGAGGCTTAAACTTAACCAGGAAGCAAATGAACTTGGCTTCTGTTCTGCTCGGGCGCCACCGAGGAGTTCCACCACTCCCCCCGGGGAACTGGACCCGACACCTCCTGCTGCCTCCCCCACCCCCCCACGCGCGGCCACCGAAGGCTTCCTTCGACGTTATCGTGCCCTCGGCTGAGCAAAGACCCGATTGCTCTCTTCCCCTCGCGTGAATGCCGCGCAGCCATTCTTCCCTCGTCCGCTCTCGGTCGATCGGGAAACCGGCAGAGACCATCGCGCCCACTGCCTCCGAGTGGCTAAACACGGAGGCGCAACCGTTGCTCACTTCCCCCGACCCAGAAACCACCAAGTCCCGGCGTTCCCGAGCCCTCAATCAACCATTTCGCGGCGACCTCAAAAGAACCGACGGTCGGCTTCACGTGGACAGCTCTCCACAGAAGCTTCCAAGCCCGATCAAGCACAGCCACAGGAGCGTTCTGCTGTGTTACTGCTCTCACCCAAAACTTGGAGCAAGTCGTGGAGCATAGCCGGCGAATTCGAAGTTTTTGCTCCGGCGGCTTCAACCCGAGCATCCGGTATGGAAATCCAAAATTCTCCACTTCTGTTCGTTCTTAGCTCGTCAAACTTTGCACGTAGGAGCTGTACTAGCCGGCGGTCATATCCTCTTTAGCATCCGAGGCATGAAACTAACTGGGAACCACAAATTTTGAGCTCTACCGAGCGTGATCACGGCGGAACCGGTCGGCCGCACGGTGACGTCCGGTTTGCGGCCATTCCAGGGCCACTTGAGGGCCATGCCGAGCTTGGCGATCAACCACTGATGCTGTAGCACGTGTTTGTCTCTTGGTTAGAGGATTAGGAACCCTGGTCGACGGTGCCGAAAGGCAGCAAAGACCGCCGCACGTCGCCGGGGTGTTTCCGGTCACCGGCAACCCTAGATGACCCCGCAGATATGTTCCTCGACGTCATAAACGCCCTGGCGGCAAACCTCAGCTCGGGCGGTGGCCGGAGAAGGCGAGCCGGTGAGCTCCGGCGTCGGGCCGGCGAGGGGCAGCGCGGGCGCGGGAAAACAACGGGAGGAAGAAGAAGACCGGGTGGGTCCCAGCCGTCAGCGCCTGTAGAGTTTAAAAAGAGGATCTGTTGTGGATAGGATCTTTTGTGGCTACGCGGTACAATCCTATGAACCGCTTGGCCCCAATCTGATTGGCTGGGGTTTAAAAAGCGGGCCCAGTGGGATTTTCAATAGGAAAATAATCCCAGACTTAGCTCAATCTTTAGAAATTCATATCTCCCTGTGGAAAACTCCAATTTGAGTGATTCCAATTGGGTTGGCTTAATCTCTCTGAGTTCTATCCAAATATGAACTCAGATTTGTATGAAAATCAATATTATATTCTGGAGAATTCTTTGAAGGTTTTCTGAAAAAGAATTATTGAAGGATTTTGGGTTATCCAAAAATCCCCAAATTTTGCCAGAATATTATTTAGCATATTGCTGACCTACTAGCAAATTTTCAGCTCATTTGAAGATCATTTGTATAAGAATTTGCTAAAAACAATCTGCTGTGTTCATAAGAGTCCAGAAACATTTTCAGAAAATGTTTCCCACTTCAAAAATCTGTTCTGAGCAATCCATAGCTCCAAGAATCATAGGAAAATTTTGTCAAGCTCTCTGAGACATACTTGGAATTGTAGTTCACTTGATTAGGCATGGAAATGCACATTACTACAGAATTAATTCTTTTGAGTACAAATGCTTAAAGAATTATTCTGGGAGAACTACCCAAGTAAACGGGCTGAATTTTGGACCAGATTATTCTCATGTGATCAGGAGCTCACATGTAAATTATCAGCCCAAGATGAGTCCTTGAACTCCCTGTTCTTATTCTCCATACTTATGTATAAGGGAAGAATACATAAGAGATGTTGTGAGAATTATGGGGACACAATATGACTCCACATTAGCTGCAATTTGGCAAGCTAAATACTTAGGTAGTATAGAACCTGCTGTAAAAGTTTTGAGGCCATTGGAGTTCTTGTTCTTCAGTTGCACTCAAATCCTTTCAGCTTATCTATTATGTTCATTACGGAACATGATTAATGTATAGCTAAAGCCTTTAGGACAAATTAGTTTATTTCTGTTCTTTGCACAACAGAGGCAAACCAAGCCATGCTTGGCTTTTCCACACAACCTCTGTTACTAAGAGATTAATTCTATAACTTCTTTCCATTACATTCTATAAAACATGTGCATATGCATCTCAATAGGAACCACAACGAAGGGGACTCAAAGGAGTGATTCATCGAAGTGGATCAAGCTCCGGAGAGTCAAGGGTGGATCTGCAAGGATACTAACTGCTTATATACGACTACCCTGCAAAACAGGCAAGCTCTGGTTTGCATTTAACAGCTGTTAAGTTTTTGTTTTGTATTCACTTTCGGTCAGGATATGAATTGTGCATTAGGTCTAGTGTTTGATACTCCACTTGCATAGCCAAATGACCCACGGAGTATTGGGTAGGTGTCTATCACCGTGTAGAACTGCCATGCTTAAGTACGGTTCGGTAGAAGTCGAGTGTTGAGATGCTACTCGCAGATTTAGGAACAACAGGGGCATACGGGATTGGTTCGTAATTGAATTAGCAAGTTAAAGTTGAGACCGGAAGGTTGTAGGAGCAGCAGGACATAGGGGCCTGGGTGCTGTAGACATGTCCGTGTCGGTCAAGGACCGATCCGTATGCGGCCCTGTTGAACAAGTTTGAGTTGTGTACCGGACTCATGCTGGATATATGGGACCCAGTAAATCGATGTACCTCGGGAAGCTGTCGTTGGGACTTTTCGGGTCGCCTCAGGCGGACGGCCGGTGTGCAGTATGTGGGGAATATTCTCATGACATCTCACGTTGGAAGGTGCACCATGAGAGTAGCTACTGTACGGGGCGACTTGATCGATTCAGCGGGGGTGAAACAGGGGAAAGGCTGCCACGTACGACATCAGTGATGGTTGTTGTAGGCAACGTCGAGTACGGGCGTACGTGTCGTGTAGTCCGGGTGTTATTGATTCGAATCACCATCGCTCGCGGAATGGACCGAGCATACTTGTTCTCACAATCGTGATTTAGTAAGAACTTGCATGAGAAAGGAACTAATCATTTTGATGTGAAATATTATCCTACCTTTGTATTGGAACTTGATGAATAGGCTAGTGCAAACTCGATTCTTTTATGCCATGAGCAATTTACATCGGGGGAAAGCGTTTCTTGTTTGATTGTGGACTCCCGATGTGGCGTGCCCAGGGTTACTTAAAATACTGCAATTAATACTGAAAGTAAGGATTCACTTTTACGCGAGTTTAATTATGCTTATGCCATCCTATGTTAGGTTCATAACCTCACTTAGAGTTTCATGTTTAGAGTGACGGTTAAGTCTTGCTGAGCGTTATGCTCACGGATGCTATCCGAGTTGTTTTGCAGGTAATTGACTCGATGAATATGAGAAGGGGTGCCGATGAGACTCGGGAACCTCCGAGTGCTTACTCTAAGAGCATCCTCGCCGCTGCAGATTGACTTCGTGTTGCTAGTAAGAAACGTCCGCGGGCTGGACCGTTTCTTTGTTTCTAGTCTAGATATAAGTCGTGAGAGTGATAGTCTTCCGCTGTAGTTACTCTGATATAACTATTTGTAAAACATTCTTGTACGCTTCCGCTAAACTATTTATGTAATATGATGTGTTACTGCAACCCGTGTGCTGTTGGGTGCCGCATAACACGGCACCACCCGACGAGGTCCCGTGGGGCCGTCTCATGTTTCTTCCTTGCAAGCTTTTCCTTGCGCTGCCTGTCTTCGATCTTGCGGCAACAGGCAAAGATGGAGGAGAGCACCTTGAGGATGCCACTGGATGATTCTTGTGCAGGTGGAGACCCAGGAGGAGCAGCTGCAGATCTAGTGACATCATGAGCTTGCTTTGATCTTCTCTCCACTGGTGGAGAGGACGGGGCAGTTGGAGCCGGGGGGAGAGTGTACTCGGTGGGTTTTTGCGGCTTCAACCCCGCATGCTTGACATCCTTGACGAACTCGAGTCCCGTCACTTTCTCAATCATGTACATGATATACGGTGCATATCCACATGAACTATTGGGCGTGATTGAGATGTTCACGATGTCATTGTAGATATACTCAAAAACATTGAATGGTCTCCTTCCACTAATGACCTTCATGAGAGTCCTCAAGGTCCCTTGTATAGTTCCCGCATCTCCATCCTTCGGAACTATAGTCTTTCTCAAGACTCTATTGAGGACCACAAAGAAGGGTTTCAGATATTTGATGGTGGGAGGAACATATGGCATCCTTGTGTCATAGAGAAACTCAAGCTCTTCCTTCTCCAGGAGTTTCAGATTATGGATGACCAGTTCATGATCCAAAGTGTGTTGGAGGTGAAGAATCCTAGCAAATTCATCTTAAGTGACACTATACTTTGAACCATGAGTCATCCAAGTAAGACTGTCTCCATCACCACGAGCAAAGTAGAGAGTGGAGTAAAACTGGGTAATGACTTCATTGTTCCAGTCATACTCAAAGGATATCAGGTCCGTCAGACCGTGCCTCTCTAAGGCCTCCACCATCTCACGAAAGGCAGGATACTTCTTCGACTTCAGGTATTTAACATTTAGCCATTGACTCTCTACTACAGGATTCTTCATCTTCATGTACACATGCTCGTAGTAGTCTGCATGGAAGTTGATCCAGAACCTTGGATCAGAACATTGTTTAGGTCGGTCATACACTTCAATCTTCCTGAAGTTATCAGCTAGCTCATTCCCTTTTCCAGTGAAATCCTCACTTGAAGGCTGCCTGTTGCGGTGAATAGGGTTTTTCATCTTCAAGGGCCCAAGGGGACCACTAGCAAGTCCCTTCCCTTTATTGAGAACTCTTTTTGGCCCTGACGAGCCCTCAGCAGCATCTTTCCTTTGAGGCCTTTTGACAATGACTTTCCTCTTCTTAGGTAGATTGTCGTCGGAGGGTGGAGAGTGAGTATTGAAATCATGTCTCTTCTTCATCACTCCCTCCTTAGCTCTCCTCACTCTTTCACGTTGAACTTCTTCGTCAAGGTGAAAAGAGTTGTCATATGAGCCCGAAGACATGATGCCTGATAAGGAGTTTAAGGATTAGATGCAAATGGACGCATTATCGACTTCAGATGGGAATGTAGGGGTTCAACTGTCAGAGACCGGACTTGTCCGGTTTTAGAGTGCCGACTAGTCCGGTGGACCGGACTTGTCCGCATCTGAGCGCCGGACTAGTCCGGCCTAGCATAAGAACCCTAATGTTTCATTTGAATCAAATCTCCTATCTAAGGACACAAGGGCGGGAAAGTGGTAGGAATACATCTATTGAGGCAATGTACATCCTTCTGAAATCAAAGGAAACTAGCTAGAACTAGAAAAGTTGAGATTTTGGTTTTAGGGGGGAATTTACCAAGATTTGAAGTTTCGCGTTGAAGAAGCAAGAATCTATCCGGATGAGTCCGAAGAGTAGAATCCCCTCGTCGAGAAGAGGCTTTTTCACGGAGAAAACTCCGAGTTTGAGGGCTTAACTCGAAAATCACTTTGGGAGCTAGGGTTTAGGAGAGGGGGTGAGACAAAGGCTTATGAGTGGAGAGGGAGGGGCTTGGTCCGGCCAACTGCTTCTATATGCGACTGACCGGACTAGTCCGGCCATGGTAGCGGACTAGTCCGGTGCCCCTGAGTTAACCTAATTGTCGTCTGTCCGGACTAGTCTGGTTGAAAATCGGACTAGTCCGTTTCCAACAGACCTGATACATATATAGATGTTAATAGTGATCCAAGGACAATAATTTTGCAAATAATCTTGGTGATTACGACCAGTAGGCAATCAGCAATCAAACAATGGTCATAATCCACAGGATTTCTTCATTAAGATAGTTTTCTGAGTAGAAAAGGAGAAGAGGAGCATTTTTAACAATACAAAGGAACATTTTGAGTTGCAACCAGGTATGCAATGTTTCAAGCCACATTTCGAGAGTCAAGAATGTTTAGCTCATTTCTTAGTTCACAAAATCTTTTCTCATCTAATGGTTTGGTAAAAATATCCGCAAGTTGTTTTTCAGTCCTAACCTGTGAAATAGCAATGTCACCTTTTAATGAATGATCTCTAAGAAAGTGATGATGGATATCTATGTGCTTAGTTCTTGAGTGCTCTACAGGGTTGTGTGCATTTTTTATAGCACTTTCATTATCGCATAGAAGCAGGATATGACTTAGATTGTAGCCGTAGTCCCTAAGAGTCTGTCGCATCCAAAGTAGTTGCGCACAACAACTACCGGCTGCAACATACTCCGCTTCCGCTGTGGAAAGAGCAATGGAGTTCTGCTTTTTAGATGACCAAGAAACTAGGGACCTACCAAGAAATTGACAAGTCCCTGACGTGCTCTTTCTATCGACTTTGCATCCTGCATAGTCGGCGTCGGAATACCCTATCAAGTTAAACTTGGATCCTTTGGGATACCAAAGGCCCAAGTTGGGTGTGTGCACAAGGTACCTTAGGATTCTTTTTACAGCAATTAAGTGACACTCTTTAGGTGCGGCTTGAAACCTTGCACACATGCAAACACTAAGCATAATATCTGGCCTAGATGCACATAAATAAAGTAAGGAGCCAATCATGGACCGATATACCTTTTGGTCCACATTTGGACCGTCTTCATTGAGGTCGAGATGTCCGTTGATGGCCATGGGTGTCTTGATGGGCTTGGCTTTGTCCATATTGAATTTCTTGAGAATGTCTTGTGTATATTTAGTTTGGCTTATAAATGTACCTTCTCTCAGTTGCTTCACTTGAAATCCCAAGAAGAATTTCAATTCACCCATCATTGACATCTCGAACCTGTCTGTCATTATTTTGCTAAATTCTTCACAGAAGGACTTGTTAGTGGATCCAAAAATAATGTCATCAACATAAATTTGACATACGAATAAATGATCATCAAAATGTTTAGTAAAGAGTGTATAGTCAGCTTTACCAATTTTGAATCCATTTTGAGTCAGAAAATCTCTAAGGCACTCATACCAGGCTCGAGGAGCCTGTTTGAGGCCATAGAGAGCCTTACGCAGTTTATAGACATGGTTGGGATACTCCTGATCTTTGAACCCCGGTGGCTGCTCCACATAGACTTCCTCCTTTACTGGACCATTTAGGAAGGCACTCTTGACGTCCATTTGATACAACTTAAAATTATGGTGAGTAGCATATGCCAATAAAATGCGAATGGACTCAAGTCTAGCTACAGGAGCGAAAGTTTCATCGAAGTCCAAACCTTCCACCTGAGAGTAACCTTTGGCCACCAACCTCGCTTTATTTCTTGTCACTAATACATGTTCATCTTGCTTGTTCCGAAAGACCCATTTGGTTCCAACGATGTTCGCCCTTAGTCTTTCCACCAGCTCCCATACTTCATTTCTTTTGAAGTTGTTCAGCTCCTCTTGCATTGCAATCACCCAGTCTGGATCCCTTAAGGCTTCTTCCACCCTGTATGGCTCCAGAAAAGACACAAAAGAATAGTGTTCACAAAAATTTGCAATTTGAGATCTAGTAGTTACTCCCTTAGCAATATCTCCGATGATATTGTTGACAGGATGGTCTCTTTGCACACACTGATGTACTCTTGGGTGTGGAATTTGTATAGTTGCTTGTTCTTCATTGTCTTCATGTGTCATGTCTCCCCCTAGATCATTGCTTCCATGATCATCTTGATCTTCTTGACCTTCCTCAACCTGATCTTGTGTAGGAGCTCCCCCTTGATCATTGCTTCCTTGTTGAAATTCGTCTTGTGTTTCCTCTCGTGGTAGGATATCGCCAAGTGCCATTTTCTTCAGCGCTTCACATGGAGCTTCCTCCTTATCTAGCATAAACTTATCGACTTGCTCCACTTGTGAGCCGTTAGTTTCATCGAACACTACGTCACGTGCTACTTCAACAAGGTCGGACACCTTGTTGAAGACACGATAGGCGTAGGCATTCGATTCATATTCGAGCAAGAATCCTTCATCGGACTTCGAAGCAAACTTCGAGGCCCTTGGTTTCTTGTTCAGAATAAAACATTTGCAACCAAAAACTTTGAAATAAGAAATATTAGGCTTTTTAGCCGTGAGAAGCTCATATGGAGTTTTCTTCAGTAGTCGATGAAGGTACAACCGATTTGTGGCATGACAAGCGGTGTTCACCGCTTCTGCCCAAAATTGGTCTGACGTCTTGTATTCATCCAACATTGTTCTCGCCATTTCGATCAATGTTCTGTTCTTCCTTTCGGCCACCCCGTTCTGTTGAGGAGAGTAGGGTGCCGAGAACTCATGCTTTATACCTTCTTCATTGAGATATTCTTCAACTTGGGTGTTCTTGAATTCTGTCCCATTGTCACTTCTGATATTCTTTACGGTTGATGAGAATTCATTCTGAGCTCTTTTCAAGAACTTCTTGAGGATTCCCTGAGTTTCTGATTTATCATACAAGAAAAATACCTAGGTAAATCTTGAAAAATCATCAACAATTACTAAACCGTATTTGTTACCGCCGATGTTGATGTACGCAATTGGACCAAAGAGATCCATGTGGAGAAGTTCCAGCGGTCTAGCGGTGGTCATCACATTCTTGGCGGGGTGTGGTGCTCCAACCTGTTTTCCTGCTTGACAAGCGTTGCACGGCCTGTCTTTTTCA
The DNA here is from genome assembly GCA_030760725.1 of Neostapfia colusana. Classification (NCBI taxonomy): domain Eukaryota; kingdom Viridiplantae; phylum Streptophyta; class Magnoliopsida; order Poales; family Poaceae; genus Neostapfia; species Neostapfia colusana. Next base: position 72,168,172 of record JASWHV010000015.1, read on the forward strand.
AAAACCACATCCTTAAGACCACGGATGTGACCACCTTTTAGAAGTTTCTGCAGATTTCTCATTCCAACATGGGCTAGCCGTCTATGCCACAGCCATCCCATGTTGGTCTTAGCAACCAAGCAAGTGTTGAGTTCGGCTTTATCTTTGTTGAAGTCAACAAGATAAAGCTTCCCCTTCAACAATCCCTTGAATGCAATCGAGCCATCGATTCTTCTAAAGACGGTCACACCCTCATTAGTGAATAAACAGTTGTAACCTTTGTCGCATAGTTGAGATATTGATAAAAGATTATAATCTAGAGAGTCTACGTGTAAAACATTAGATAAGGTGTGTTGAGAGGATATTTCAATGTTACCACTACCAAGGACCTTTCCTTGGCTGTTGTCTCCAAAGTATATACCTTCACTTGGATCCTTGTTGCACTCGTACTCCACAAACATACCTCTCTCTCCGGTCATATGATTTGTGCATCCGCTATCTAGCACCCACTTAGATCCGCCGGAGGAGTAGGCCTGCAAAATAGAACTAATCCTTGGTTTTAGGTACCCAAGCTTGCTTGGGTCCTCTCAGGTTAGTCACAAGAGTCTTGGGCACCCACACACAAGTTTTTAAGTTCTTGTGGCGTGGCCCTATATATTTAGCAATGACTTTTCCATACTTGTTTTTCATGAGAACATAAGAAGCATCAAATGTACGGAACAGTGTTTGTAACTCAGATTCATGGAATTTTTCTTTAACAAAAGTGATTCTATTCTTAGCATGATTGGGAGTAGACATGTGTTTGTTCCTGTCAAAACCAAGACCATCTTTGACATTGGGAGGTCTAGTGATCATATATGCACTTCGTGCATATTTGATCTTCTCCTTATCAAAGATGTCGTTTTGAGAAGAATGCATGTCATGAGAGGTTGAAGCATTAGAAATTACATTCTTCTTACTAGAGCAAGTGCAGGTTCTTATTTTTGTCGAACTCATGTCTTTGGAGGAAGAGCTCTTGGAGGAAGAGGAGTCACTTTGTTTGAGCGACTCAACTTGCACCTCAAGGATTTTGTTAACTTTTGACAAGTTAGCAAGTTCTTCCTTGATTGCAATGTGCGAGTCTTCTAACTTTGAGTAAGTTTCCTTACTCAAGGCTAGCTCTAACTCAAGTGACTCATTCTTCTCTCTTTCAAGCTCAAGAAGCTTTTCAACTTCTTGATATCTCTTCCTCTCACGGATGAGCATATCTTCTTGTCGGTTGACAAGTTCCTCCTTTTCAAAGATTTCGTTCGACAACATTTCCATTTTCTTTAAAGCAATTTTACTTAGCCCTCTAAACATTTCTTCATTATCACTAGAGCTATCAAAGTCATCAATGGAGGAATTTAGTACAGGAGGAGTAAGTTGAACCTTTTTCTTGCCTTCCTTAGCCATAAGACAAGTGTGGTTGTTCATGTCCCATCCTCCCATGTTCGGAAAGAGTGTGGCTCTCATTGTTGGTTTCTTGACTGCGATAGTGGCCATCTCTTCTTCTTCATCGGAGGAGGACTCGTTGTTTGAGTCCCACTCCTTCCCAATGTGAGCTTGATGGACTTGTCTTCTTTTTCTGAAATTTTTCTTTTCTTGAGATCTTGTTTCCTTCTTCTTTTTGTTTTCTTCATAAGTACAGTCCACCATGAAGTGACCATACTCTCCGTAGTTGTAGCAAGTGCGTCGAGCCTTGGATTTTCCTTTATCCTTGCTTTTGCCTTCATGTGAATTGTTGCCGTGTCTTCTCTTCATCATGCGTTTGAACTTTTTGATGAAGAGTACCATTTCTTCGTTATCAAGATCGGTGCTCTCGTCGCTTGTATCTCCATCGTCTTGGTCTTCACGAGTTTCTTTGAGTTTGGGTCTGCACGTTGCTTTGAGACCAACTTCTTTCTTTTTGGATGAGGTGAGTTCGGCTAAGTCTTTGACGTATTGGGCTTCTTTCTCCATCATTTCATGATTTATGATCTTCCCTAGTAATTCATCGGGAGTCATTTTGTGAAAACCGGGGCTCTCTCTGATCATTGAGCAAAGTGTGACGTTTCTTGGCATGAAGGCTCTTATCATCCTTTTGACCACCTCGTGATCAGTCCATTTCTTACTTCCATAGGCACGGATTTTGTTAATGAGTGCCTTCATCCGATTGTACATGTCTTGAGGTGATTCGCCTTCTTCAATAGCAAATCTCCCCAACTCTCCTTCAAGCATCTCAATTTTGGCTTCACGTACAGACCTATTTCCTTCATGAGTTGTTTTGAGTGTATCCCAGATTTCTTTTGCACTCTCTAGTCCATCGATCTGGTAAATTCTTCTCTGCTCAGTGACGATGTGATTACTGCAACGGCTTGTGCATTTCTGTGAATCTCTTGTTCTTGTTCCGGAGTGAGTTCTTCATCCGTGTCTGGGATATCTATTCCTGTGCAGACAATATGCCAAAGGCTGGGATTCAGAGATATCAGATGCATCTTCATGTTGTACTTCCACATGGTATAGTCACTTCCGTCAAACTGTGGAGGCCTTCCCATAGGAATCGAAAGATAGTGATTGTTTGAATTGAGACGGTTGTAGTTGTAAGGATACCGGGAGTAGTCGTGATGACCACTCCTAGTCGTCTTGTCTTCTTCTTTTCCCTTTTGTGCTAGCAGTTTCTTTCTCAGGAGTGCTTTTAGCTGCCTCACTTCTTCATCATCATGTGGGCTGTCTTTCAGCACATCGAAGGCTTTAGCTTCTTGCTCCTCCTCATTGATGTTCATCTTTGGGATGTCGTTGTTCTTCTCAGAGGCCATTGATCTCTCCGAGATGTGAGTCTCGTTGATGGAGAACTTGGCTCTAATACCAATTGAATGTGGCCTAGAGGGGGGTGAATAGGCCTTTAATAGATTCCTGCACACTTAATAGAATTATCAGAAACTTGATTGACCGGACTAGTCTGGTTGTGTGGGCGGACTAGTCCGGTGTGCTGAATTGTGTAGATTGTATAAGTGTTGTGCAGAAGAATTAACTTGTTTAGCAGCGGAAATAAGAACAACAATTATTCTATTTTGATTTTACAATGTGAGGTGTGATTATGCCCGTGAATGAGACTTAGCAACTCAAATTATGAAGTTTAGCAACTAGATGTTATAATCAACAAAAACAAGGAGGCATGCGAGACACAGATTTTACCGAGGTTCGATCTCACCAAGAGATCTACGTCCTCGTTGAGGAGGCTCACACAGAGCCGGGTCTCTAACCCTTTCCCTCTTCAAGTCACCACACAAGGCCGACTTGACTCCACTAGCACGGGTAATCACCGAGTTTGTGGGGCAACCTCACACGTTGAGGGCTCCCACAAGAATTACAATGAGAAAGCGATCAAATACACTCAAAAAGATTACAATGCAGAATATGAGTGTAGAGAGATCAAACCCCAAGAGCTCACAACGAAAGATGTGTTTTTGGGCTCTTGGGACAGGTGGCGGCGCTAGGGTTCTTGTCTCAAGCAGTATAAGTCGTGTATCTTCTTTGGGAGGCCGTGGATCACCCATTTATATGGTTTCTAAAAAGTTATCGTTGTAAAACCTAATACCGGACTAGTCCGGTATATGATCGGACTTGTCCTGTCTACTTCCAGTGGGTTAACCGGACTAGTCCGGTCTAAAACCGGACTTGTCCGGTGCTATGTGAAGTGGGGTTCCAGAAAGTTTAGCGGACTAGTCCTGTCGCATGGATGGACTAGTCCGCAGTCATCTAAAGAGCACAACAGAAACATGAGCGGACTAGTCCGGTCTAAAACCGGACTTGTCCGGTCGCGTTCCAGTAAGCTGACCAGACTAGTCCGGTCCATGAACGGACTAGTCCGGTGTCCAGTGGATTTTAGTTGATTTTTAAACCCCTTACCCTTACGCAAAGTCATGAGCTCTTGGGATGTGTCTCTCACACACACCCTATACATTTACATCTACTTTGCTCTTCTAAATTCCACTAAAGTCTTCCTTTTCAGGCACCACTCTATTTTTCACCTTTTTGTGTGCACCGAGCTAGTTCACTTTGTTTATCCTGCAATCATCTTAATAGTTTCATTAGGATCCCATACATTCGTCATCAATTAGCCAAAACCCACAAGGGATATTCTAGATGCACTTACAAGAAGGTCCCACCTCGGGCTCGTTAGCTCCCCCAAGATGGGCCCAGGGGCCATTGTCGGTACCCTTAATATGGGGTACCCCCGCGCACAGGGGAAAATTGTCTAAGGACTTCTCCCCCTTCGCAGGGGCTAACTCCTAGGGCATCCAAGCCGGACCTCCCTTCTCCGCAGGGAGAGCTCCGAAGGAGCCACGTGTCCAGCGAGACCGGAGCTCCCCTTCCCTTGGAGGATAGCTCCGGGCCCGCCACGTGGCAAGCAGAGTCGGACCCCCCCCCCCCCCTCCGCGGGGGTGAGCTCCGAAGGCTCCACATGTCCAGCGGGACCAAGGCTCCCCCTCTCCTCAGAGGAGAGCTTCGGGCCCGACACGTGGCCAGCACAGCAGCGCTGCCCGCCCGGTGCGGTAGGCAGCGGGAGTAAAGGCATGCCATGCCTTTACCGTACAAAGCATTCAGGACCCGTGCCTTCCCAAGATGAAGGGGCGCGGCGCACGCCTGTCAGGAGGCGCTGTGACCAGTCACAGTCAAGACAGGCGTACAGTGTCTGAAGCTGCAGATCATTGAAGGCAGCGACAAGACCGGACAAGACATGCCCTGCGGCCCCCTGCCATCGCCAGCGACTACACGCTACACCTAGCCTGCGGCATGGGCAGGGCGGCAGGATGAGTACCGCGACGCCAGCGCCAAGATATAACTGGTAGGAAATCACCCCGGGGCCACCTGTCGGGTCCCGGGGCCCACTTTGTAAGCCGCCCGAGCCTTGGACTATAAAAGGCTTGGGTAGGCAACGTTACAAGGGGTCGGTTCGAACTCTGTCGGGTTCGCCTCTTAGCTCAGCTCATCCTCAAGCAATACAACGAGCACCTCTGCTCACCGTGGACTTAGGGTTTTACGCTTCGGCGGCATGAACCACGTAAAAAAACCATGTGTTCATATGTTTCCTTCGTCCAGTACAGCGAGACTCACGCAGGGGGACTAGCCCCTCCGGAAAAGAACCTCCACGGGCTGCCCAGTGCATGCCCGGGGGAAGTGTCGATAGCTACACTTCGACAGATTGGTTTAGCAAGGATAGTATTTCTGATCGGTAAGGAAACCAAGGAAGCAGGAGGTCGTCCCTGATAGCTCAAGAAATTCGTATTTCATTTATCGTAGGTTCGCTAGTGCGTAGGATGCGTAGGAGCCGATATCCTTTCTACGGAGCCTAGCATCTAGTTGTTCACTATCGATAAATCCATCTTGGGCTAATTTTTTAGCTTCTTCATGACTGACTATTTAAATCACTTGCTCCATCGCTTGTGCATCGCTTCGCAAACATTTGAAAAACTATCTTCCCGCACCACCAAGAACCTTTATATTTGCTTTTACGATTTATCCACACTCCCCCTAAAAGATAAAACCCTATCTTCCTTAGTGATATCTTCGCTATTATTCTTCCCTTTCCTTTTCACGGCATGGACGGCTACCCCATTGGGGGTACTCAGCCCTTTAATGAACATTTATAATGGCAAGTGGCAAAGCTCAAGTATATGACTTCCTTGCCTAGTTGGTAGTTAGTTAGAATAAGTACTCGGCAGCCAGGCCAACTGTTAAATATGTAATAAGTGCTGGTATAATTTGAAAGGCCCGTGTACTAAGCCCTTTTACCGGCCTAGTTGTAGTTGTCTAGAGTCTTTGAAGTGTCCCATCCCATAAGATCGGAACTAAACATGTAATATTATGCCAGGAACATAGTTCAGTACATAATATTACAATATAAGTGGAACCACAACCATACCGAGCTTTATTTCAACGGCATACACTTCAGTACAACAATCATAAAAACTAACACGATGATAACTAACATCATAAGCACATGGACAACTAGCTCCTTCTCACACATGGTTCCACGGTAACGACTTGGGTGCGGATGCGACCCTACTGGAAGTCCTCCAGTTTAAAGTCAGGATTCTCTGAAGATATCAACAACGGAATACAAAAAGTATTCAGCAAGCTCTACCTCGCCCTTTGGAAGGGAAATAAAATAGATATAAATGCAATGCACAAAATAAAGAGCGATGCAGCATAATACAAACTAATGCAACCAAATATGCCATCCAGAGACATCTCTCACCTTATTCTCACAACAGGTGGCTTTCTAGTTGTTAGGACCAGACCATAACATATCCTATGCCGAGGACACGGCCGTCCAAAAGGATTCTACACTCTACAGAGGTTGTAAGGTGTACCACACGCACGAACTATCAAAGACAACCCGTCCTAACCGACACACAGTCGAAACATCACTCAGACCAGTCATATCCATCCCAGTTTTATGACTTATCTCAATATCATCTCAGTTTTCACTCATATATATATATATATATATATATATATATATATATATATATATATATATATACATATATATATATATATATATATATATATATATATATATATATATATATATGGATGACTGTCAGGCTAGCCACCGGGGTTAGGCTAAGCCTCGCCCATACAGGGTCATGTGGTCGTACTGAAAGAAGTTAGGTGAGATGTCAAAACAACTCGGTCCTTAAGGCTCATGAGGGCAGCCTCCATACTCAAACCATGAGCCTATGATCTTGATAGCACTCGTCGTAAGTCTACCACCACAGTAGCGCTTACACCAACACTAACCCTTCTGCCCCGGTCTCAACTCATGCTCTCACTTACCATACAAAATACACAAGACAACATCATCATGCATAGTCTCATCATAATAATATGCCAAAAATGGAAATTAGTATAGTTACACTCTACCCCTCAAATGACTCATGCTCAATAATACAAAGACCTAGCCTAATGGTCAGAATGGATGAACCTCACATAGGAGCAATATGATAAAAAGATTTCTATGGAACTTGCCTTCACTACCATCAGCAGCGTCGTGCTCCTAATCACCTGGCTCCTCTGGGTTCTCTTCCAGCACTGGTTCTACATCAAGAAACATCGCGCGCAAGCCAACATACAAGCAAAGCAAACATACATGATTCAAAGTTGTTTGCATTAACTTTATTATGATTTTATATAAATTTTAGAAGAAGAATCGGAATAAGTGGTGTTTGTATGGGTGAGATATGATATAAGGTCGATCAAGTGATTGCTTGGGTTGGGCCCAACATGTGGACCAAATACCTAACTAATTTTTGACTAGCTAATCTATTAGCCCAAGAGAGGCATGAGAATCCTCATTATTCCTTCTCCGGTTCAATCTCCTCTCCCCCCAACCAACATAGATGACCTTTGGGAGCTCAAATCAGGGAGGGCAAATGGGGAGAGGGTGGCCAGAGAGTAACGAATCGAACACCGACGCTATGGCTCACTTGATTGAGCCGTCGATTTAGGTAGGGACATAGAAAGTAGGACAACTTCATGGAAGGGCGGCCATGCCTCGGGTTGGTCGTGGCCAAGCCCAAGGAGAGAGGGAGATGGCTCAGGAAGAAGAGTTGACGTGTGTGGGGGTGCTTACCTTGGTCACGGCTCGGGCGGGGAGGGCTCCTCATCGGAGATTGATGTTGGGTGAAGACGCGAACGTTGGTGCTCAATGAGTCGGGGCGAGGTGATCTCATGAGCCCCTTTTAAAGATGAAGGGGAAGGGATAGGGATGGAGGAGAGGTAGGTGAGGTGTGGTTAATGCATTGTTTCAGAAACTTCTCGCCAAATGGCTAAGAATGGGGAGGAAGAGGTAGGTGGGGTATGGTTCCGGAAGTTTCTCGCCGAATGGATAATGATGTTGGAGGAAGGGGTAGGTGGGGTGTAGTTTTGGAAGCTTCTCGCAGAATAGATAAGGATGGAGGAGGAGGAGGTAGGTGGGGTGTGGTTTCGGAAGCTTCTCAAGTGGATAGAGATGGAAAAGGTAGAGGTAGGTGGGGTGTGGTTCCGGAAGCTTCTCGCGGAATGGATATGGCTGAAACTGTAAGGGCCTAAGTTTTTGGCACATACTCAAGGTGATCATCACACCACACACACACTTCATTTGAAAAAAGTTGATGAACACATTTGAAGAGCAAGTAACCACCATCAACATGATCATTAGAGAACAAACTCACACAATGCAAAGGTGGCATTTTCCACATGCATCATATAGGGGCTGGGCATATGAAAAACTCCTACACCTTGCTAGGAAGGTCCATGCCAAGTTTCACCCAAATTCAAAACCTTTTTGAGGTCCTTTTGGGTATAGCTAGAAAGAGGGTGGTTTGAACTCAAATTCAAATTCAAACCGTGCTCCCGTGGACAGCCCAACCGGGAGATTGTCACGCCCGAGCTAAGGCGTCCCTGGACGCGTTAGGGGCCGGCGATGCTCACCCCTGAGACACAGCCCGAGTGCTTGATCGCCGGCGATGAATTTCTAGTTTTCCTTTTTCTCGGTACAGACCGACCTTCAGGTGCGGTTCTACCAAATTCACCCTCCAGAAAGGGTTAGAGAGTCTCAATCTATTCCTACACAGACTAGACTTGATGACGCACAAGTTGCCTTCGCAACCTTTAGCTTGAGAACCCCTGTACCCGGCATGTTTCGAAGCTTGCCGACGGCGGATCCTGCGGGCAGCTTCGGGCGCACGGTGAGACCCACTTTGGGACCCTCCCCAAGCCTTTTCATCGCCATGCTAAGCTTCGCGAGCCACCACTGGTGCTGTAGAGCCGCTTCGCCAGGCGTTTGGCAGGCTAGTACGCCGGGACAACTGTAAAAGTCCTAAAACTTGTAAATGGAAAACTTGAGCTATGAATAAAGTTGAGTTTAAATACAAGAAATGAGACTTGCAAAAACTTTTGTTTACTCATAAAGTGTGGGCATGTGCAATAAAACTTTGAATTCAGTTTGAACTATAAGGGTCAATTCAAAAAGGAGAAGGGCATTTTCAAAAGGGGAAATTCAAACTGTTGTTTAAGAAGTTGTATTTGCAATGGCCAACTGAAGAATCAAAGGGCATAATTGAATTCTTCAGGTTCAAATTATGAGGAAGGCAAATTTTGGGAAGATTTGGAGGTACTTTGATATGTATATCAAAGGGACTTGTAATTTTTCTGAAATTTGAATTCAAATTTGAAACTGAGGCAAAACATGTCAAATTGCCAAATGGCTTTTGAATTTGAGTTCCTCATAGTTGGATTTGCAAGGTGCCAAAAATAGGGTATATTTTGGATAGGAACTGTGGAGGGACCCGCCTGTCATTGAGAGGGGGAGGGAGTAACTTACCGCTTAAGTTTCAGCCTCTGTGTATCGGTTCTCACCCGAGCTGCCGAGGGGGCTGCAGGCGCCACCGCGACTCCACGGGAAGGACACCTCCTGGTTTCCTTCTCGCGCTGGCGATCAACTCGACGGTTCACTCGTCCTCAGCGTGTTAAGTAGCCCCTTAAGCGAACTGTGGTGCCCTGCCTCTCCCCGAGTAACAGCCGAACAGCATGCTGCCGCCGCTCCCCGGTGCTCCATCAAAACCCAGTGAAAACCGGTGCACAGCCTCCCTCCGAGCTACTGAACAGCACCGCGTGACCACTCTTCGTCTCCCCGACACAAAAACGACCGAGGTTTGGCCTCTCTGCCGCAAGGGCGCCGTGTCCGCGCGGTGGCTGAAAGAGAACCGAGGAGAGAGCTCCCGTGGACAGCTGAGTCTAGCGCCTGTCACGACCAAGTATTGGCACCCCCGGACGCTCTGTGGACCCGTGCTGCTCACCTCCAAACCTCCAGCAAATCCGTGAACCACCACGCGAGAATTCGGGAAAACTTCACCGGCGGCCACAGAACGACGTTCCGTGATTAAACGTGGAAAGTGAAGAAGGAGAAGTTGAGCTTGGATCAAGGAGCAAGAGGGGCAGGGATTGAGCTTCAAGTCATCAGGAACTAACTTCATACATCTCTGACTTTAGTCACCTGCAAAACCAAGGCAAGCCCCGGTTTGCATTTAAGTTGTTTTATAAAGTTTTTCATTTGTTCATGACTATGGGTCAAGACTTATGTGCATTAGGTCAAGGATGTTTTATACTCCACTTGCATAACAAAAGATGAACCCTGAGGTCGAGGGTAGAAATGTGTCACCGCAGTAGAATAAGGCCGTGCTAAATAGGCTAGGTCATCCGATAGAAGTCGAGTAGTTGGAATCTACTCGCGAGTTATAGACGGGATTACATGGGTGTAGTCGGAAATGAGGCAAACTAAAGTTTACATTTCCAAAGATGAGACCGGGCAGTGGAGTTAGGCAGCGGCAAGACGAGGTCTTGGTCGAGTAGCGCTGCCTGGGTCGGTTAAGGACTGAAGCGTGTGCAGCCCCGTTGAGCAAGTATTGAGTTGTGTACCGGATGCTTACTGATATATGGGAACCAGGAAACCAATGTACCAGGTTCACTGGATTGTAGAGGCATACCACATCGTCTCGTTAGACCTATGAGCCCGAGACGGCGCGACCGGTTCTACAGTCTAGTGTCCTGCTAAAGGTTGCCACATACGACGTAATGAAGGACGCCAGATTTGAGTCTTCAGACGTGGGCGTATGTGTCGAGTTATCCGGGTAGTGTTTGATTCGAATCATCGTCCTCGCGGTTATGAGTACCGCTTGCTCACTGTGTTGTGACGTAGTAAGAAAGTTGTGTGGAAACAGTTTGCAAAGTTTTAGTTGCTGCTATGATTATTATAAATTGCATGAGAACCCTGTTTGAAGTAGAGATAAAGAAAACTAAAGTTAATTTCCACCTTGGGACAGTTACATTGGAATGAAGCGTTTCTTGTTTGATTGTGGAGTTCCAATGTTGCTGGGCGCAAGGTCACTACTATTATGGCTAAAATCTGAAAGTTAAGGATGAACTTGTAGGCGAGTCTTTTCGCAAATTACAGTATTGGGTCTTAAGTTATCCTCATGTAGAGTTGCATGCTTTAGGAGAGACGGTTAAGTCTTGCTGAGCCTTTGTGCTCACTCTTGCTATATGAGTGGTTTTGCAGGTTAATACGACGCTATAAAGAAGGTTGTTCGGTGAGACTCGAGAACTTCCGAGTCATGTATCACCGGGAGAACCTAGCCGCTGTCAAATCTTTGTGTTGCTAGAGAGAGGAGTCCGCGGGCTGGACCTCTTCTCGGGTGCTTCGTAGTTATTCGGCGTGAGCTGTTTATAGACTTCCGCTGTAGCTATTTTACGTAAATTATTTACAAAGAACATTTGTAAGCTTCCGCTTTGATTTAGATAATACATTGCTCCTTATATGTGTGCTGTTGGGTGCCGCATAACACGCCACCACCCAATGCGATTCCCGGGCAAGGTGCCCTGGCCCCGTGATCGGGGTCGGGCCCTGTCAGCGTGGTATCAGAGACGCATTGGTAATAGTGCATGGAATAAGGATCGTATTACGACAAAAACTTAGGATACAGTGAGGAAACGGTATTAGGCCCACATAAGGACTATAGTAGTATAGTTCCTTAAAGTGGAAGCACTGGCATATTTGTTATAATTTTGTATTTTGATTATGTAACGACGCACCTACGCTCAGGTAAGCATGGTAAGGAACGCCACCGAAAGCGGTTCAATTTCAGTTAGCTCCCCTGACGAGGAAAGTGGTTTAGGGCTAGATCTCACAGCTTGGTGTGAGATGTTAATATGAAACTCTTGGACTCTTCATGTTCCTGAGTTCATATGAAACGCTGATCCCTAGCGTGCATTAGGAAAGTAAGTGGAGACCCCATCATGTGGTCAGTAACGCGATAGTGTGTTCGTCTGGAAATAGCCCAAGAGGGCATACGTAGCGCTTGCCATCGGCGTGCCCTGCAGGGCAGTAGGTGGTATCCGTTGGGTTGATAACATTCCCAACCGTGACGACCCGTTCATGATATACTCGGGTTCCCCGTCGTGTGGTGTAAAAACACGATCACGTACCTTGAGACGTGGCTTAACTCAAGGACGGCCGTATGACAATGATACGGGCGTTTGTATTTACTTTCAAATATGGAACTGCCTGAAATGAAACAACCTTTGAGTGCACCACTATTGAGTGTTCTTCTGCAGGTACTAACCACGTACGTATCCCGTGTAGTACACGTGTGCGAGAGACCGTCATAGTGCCACTGATAATACGTATATGCCGGTATAGTCCGGTTAGGATTTTTCTTTTGGTGAGGCTACATAGTACCGACATGTTTCTTACGGTGCATCGACACCGTACTACACTTAATAACCTCTTCCCTATGAATAAATGATTCATGAACTAACTTTCAACTAAAAATGGAAGTTTGAAACAAGTATTAGTTACTGAACTCTTATTTTGAGCTAAGATTCAAACGAGAGCATGACTAGGTGAAAGCATCTAGGCCCCCGTGAGATATGGTTTCGGTGATTAATGACAACCGTTCGTCATTACTAATGAGTTTGTGGATGCGAGGTTTCACATATATCACAGCAACCGTTAATAAACTATCTATTCACACCATCTACTGCTTATTGGATACAAATGGAGACCCCTCAACGATCTATTCTAAGGGGTCATTCGATATGAAGAACTCATACAAACAAATCTATTCTATCAAAATTGGCAACACAAGAAGCTTACACTTTACCGTAATATCATTTCAAACAAGTGTCAAAGAGGTCACTCAAGAAGATTCCAAAAGATCAACTCAAAACAACTCGAAGCAAACAAGTTGCATTCACCGGATCATCCGATGTCTTGCAAAATGACCACATTGGTCGAGTTTGAGTTGGCAGAAGAAGAAGACCTCAGAGCCCAGTACACACCGGATCATCCGATGTGAAGGAAGTGGCACATCGGTTGAGTTCACCCGAAGGATGATATCTGAGTTATTCTGAAGATATACACACCGGATCATCCGATGATGAAGTAAGTGTACATCGGTCAAATTCAACAGAGACAATATTTCTGACCCAATTCTGAAGATCAACTCACCGGATCATCCGATGATAAATTGAAGTAACATCGGTCGATTAAAAGATCCAACGGTTATATCCAACGGTCACATCTGACACGTGACATCAGCTAATTTGGAATTCGACCGATGATCATATAAAGGGGTGCATCGGAGGATCCAATGTTAACTGACAAAAGTCTGCCCACTTTTCCAACGGCTATCTCGTGTGGGCTGGCTATAAATACCCCTCCAACCGGCCATTTCGATAAGTCTTGATCACCAGAGCCTCTCTAGACATTCTCAAGCATTCAAGACCAAGAGCTACCACTTCCACACTTCAAAACCACTTGTACTCCAACTATAGGTTATATCTAGCGAGAGAGAAGCTTGTGTGCGTCCATTCTTGGTGATTGGAATCTCTAGGCTAGTGAGAGAGAGTGTCTTGGTGACTTCTCTCACCTTGTAAACGTTGGAGGAAGAAGAGATCACTCCGGAGCTTACCAAGGTGTTTGTGGAAGCCCGGAAGATCACCGTTGTACAAGGCTTGAGCTCCACCTTGCCGGTGAAGGCAAACGGAGAAAGAATAGTGGATTCCCTCGTCTTGGTGACTTGGGAGTGGCTATACCCTTTGGTGGGTGCCACAACGTGGACGTAGGAAGATTTTTGTGATCTTACCGAACCACGGGAAAAATCGCCGTGTCTCCGAGTCTCCGCGGGAGTTTGCATTCTTCTCCTCACCCCTTACTATTACGCTTTTACTATTCCGCACTTAACTCTCTTGCTTGCGTAGTTAGTTTGCATAGGGAATTGGGCTTCAACCATTAAAGTTTTAAATTGCTCTAAAATTTTAAAAAGCCCAATTCACTCCCCCTCTTGGGCGTTTCGATCCTTACAATTGGTATCAGAGCAAGGTTGCTCATTGGATCATTCTAGCTTCACCGCTAGAGAGCGAAAATGGCCAAGAATGGGGGTTCGGTTCCTACCTTCGAGGGCAAGAATTTTGCTTATTGGAAAGCACGCATGCGCGCTTACCTTGAGGCAATTGCTCCCGAAGTGTGGGAAGCGACCCATGCGGGGTTTGGAAATCTTGACTATGTTGGTGACCAACTAAAATGGGATGCTAAGGCTAGAAATGCCATATATGAATGCATTAGTCAAGATGTCTTTGCTAGGATTGCTAGTAAAGAAAAAGCGTGTGAAATTTGGGCATGTCTAATTGAAATACATGAGGGCTCATCTCGGATTAAAGAACTCAAATATCACATGCTTAAATCAAAATATGATGAATTTAAGATGTTTCCTCATGAGAACATTAACCAAATGTTTTCTCGTTTAAATGTGCTCATTGAGGAAATTAACGCACTTGACATTGCTTCTCTTGGCAAGGGACTTATCAATCGCAAGATCCTCATGCTTCTACCCAAGCCCAAGTACAACATTATCAATTCAATGCTCCAAAAGGAGTCACTAGACAACATGGAAGTTTCGGAGCTCATTGGAGAAATCCATGCTCATGAGATGAGCGTACTTGGAATGATGGAGGAGTCATCATCAAAAACCATTGCTCTCAAGGCTTCAACCAAGAAGACAACTTCCAAGAAGAAGAAAGTGGTTGAGCCTAGCTCAAGTGAAGAAGAACAAGAAACAAGCGAAGATGATGATGATGAACTTGCTTTGATGATGAGGAAATTCTCACGCCTCAACTCCAAGATTGCAAAGAAGGGATACTCTTTTGATCCTAAAAAGAAAGCCTTCTTGCCAAGAAAAGATGAAAACAAGACGTGCTACAATTGTGGTGATCTAGGCCACATATCATATGATTGTCCTAGACCGGACAAAAGGAAGGAAAATGGGAAGCATTACAAGCTAGAAGAAAGTGATGATGAAGAGGAGGTTAAGCCCAAGCGTTCTTTTGGAAAGAAGAAATTTGACAAAGGCAAGAAAACCAAGCTCTTTCCAAAGAAGAGAAGAGGGCCTCAAAAGGTCTTCATGTGTGAAGCCAATGAGTGGATCACGGATGAAGAGTCAAGCGACGAAGATAGTGAAGATGAAGAAAACTTGGCGGGCCTCGCCGTCGTCAACAAGGATGACTCACCTCTTTGTCCACCTCCCATGTGCCTAATGGCGAAAGGTAACTCAAAGGTATGTGAAGATTTTAGCGATGATGATGATGAGCTTTCACCCGATGAATTAGCATCTATGATTAATGAATATCATGCCATTATAAAAAGGGAAAAGGCTAAGGTTAAGGCTCTTGAGCTAGCTCGAGCTAAGCTTGAAAGTGCCAACCTCGATTTGCATGATAAGTATGTAACCATACTTAAAGAGCATGACACGCTCAAATCAAATGTTAAGCAAATCGAGGAGGAGAATGCTCAAATCAAGCTTAAGTATCATGAGCTTGACTTAGCTAACTTAGCACTCTTAGCAAAGCACAATGAGTTGGTTCAAGAACATGAAGTGCTTAACCTTGCTTATGAAGCGATTGAACTTAAAGTGAAAAACACAAAGAAAGAAACCCTTGATGGCAAAATATCACCTAATTCACATGCCACTAATATTTTGGATGAGTCTTTGCCTTTGAAAGCAAGCCCTAGGGAGAAGGAGCTAATGGACGAAATTGAAAGTCTTCGCACTAGTGTGGCAAGACTTTCTAAGGGGGAGGACAAGCACAAGGAAATCCTCTACCAACAAGCTAAAGGCTTCCACAAGAGGGGACTTGGATCCTTCCCGGTGCCCAACAAAGGAAAGGTGCCCTCACCGGAGCTTAGGACAAGCTTCATCAAGGAAGTTGGTTCCTATTGCCAACATTGTGAGGTCACCGGACATCACACGAGGGAGTGTCCTCTTCCCAACCGTCCTTCTCCCAAATTGCCTCCCAACTATAAATCTACGTTCAATGATTATCACTATCTATTGAGCAAAGTAGGTGGAAAAGTGAAGGCAAGGTTCATCGGCAAAGACATCAAGGGCATGAAGGGGAAGCTCCCCAAGCAACTTTGGGTTCCAAAAACACTTGTATCACACATACAAGGACCTAAGTTGGCTTGGGTTCCTAAACTCAAAAACTAACTTCATGTGTGTAGGTGAACTACAAAGCCGGAGGAAAGCATTGGGTACTCGATAGTGGGTGCACTCAACATATGACCGGTAATGATGGTATGTTCACCTCCATGGAAAACCCCGGCAATCATGAACAAGTCACCTTTGGTGATAACTCAAAGGGGAAGGTGATTGGTTTGGGTAAAATTGCTATTTCTCACGATTTGTCTATCTCTAATGTGCTTTACGTTAAGTCTCTTAGTTTTAATTTACTTTCTATTGCACAATTATGTGATCTTGGACTAACATGCACATTTGACAAGAATGGTGTTGTGGTGACTAGTGATTCAAGCAAAGAACTAATATTCAAAGGGTTTCGGCATGGACATCTCTACTTGGTGGACTTCTCCAACAAGGATGCTAGCTTGACCACTTGTTTTTTCACCAAGACAAGTTTGGGATGGCTATGGCATCGGCGCATTGCTCACATTGGGATGAGCAAGCTCAAGAAGTCATTCAAGCTTGGGATGGTAACCGGCGTGAAGGATGTCACATTCGAAAAGAACAAGCTTTGTAGCGCATGTCAAGCCGGGAAGCAAGTTGCCTCACACCATCCGATGAAGACAATGGTGTCAACCTCCAAGCCACTTGAACTACTTCACATGGACCTCTTCGGACCGTCCACATACCAAAGCCTTGGCGGTAACCTTTATTGTCTTGTCATTGTTGATGACTACTCTCGGTATGCTTGGACACTGTTTCTAGGTGACAAGGGTGAAACTCCGGAAATCTTCAAGACCTTCGCTAAACGAGCGCAAAGGGAATTTCAACTTCCTATCATCAAGGTCCGGAGTGACAACGGCACCGAGTTCAAGAACTACAACATTGGGGAGTGGTGTGATCGAGAAGGCGTGAAGCACGAGTTTTCGGCCACATACACCCCTCAACAAAATGGTGTCGTTGAAAGGAAGAACAAGACTCTCATCACCCTTGCAAGAGCAATGCTTGATGACTATGGCACGTCGGAAAAGTTTTGGGCCGAAGCAATCAACACGGCGTGCCATGCCGCAAATAGGGTCTACCTTCATCGACTACTTCAAAAGACCCCATATGAGCTCCTCATTGGGAGAAAGCCCAACATCTCCTACTTCCGAGTCTTCGGGTGCAAGTGCTACATCTACCGCAAGAAAAGGCTCGGTAAGTTTGAAAGAAGGTGTGATGTTGGCATCTTTCTAGGTTATGCGTCAAACTCAAAAGCATATCGAGTATTCAACCAAACCTCCGGGTTAGTTGAAGAAAGTTGTGATGTTGAGTTTTATGAGACTAATGGCTCCCAAGAGGAGAGTTTTGGTCATGATGATATAGATGATGAGCCTCTACGAGAAGCTATGAAGAACATGACCATAGGAGACATCAAGCCCGAAGTTGGGGAGAGCCATGATCAAGGGGGAGCCTCAAGTTCCAACATCAACACCTCCATGGCGCCTCAAATTGATGAAGAAGAAGAGAAAAATGATCCATTGCCAATGCAAGATTCACATGCCACACAACACCAAGAAGAAGAAGAAGAAGTCCAAGGTCAAGTCCAACCACAAGACGAGCAAGATGCCTCACCACCACCAAGTGCCTCACAACCTCTTATGAGGCATGGGCGCATCTCCAAGGCACATCCGATGGATCAAATCATCAGAAGTCCGTCACGGGGAGTAAGTACTCGTTCTCGCCATGTTGCTTCATTTTGTGAGCACTACTCTTTTGTTTCGTGTGTAGAACCCACAAATATTGAGGAAGCACTCCAAGATCCCAATTGGGTGATGGCTATGCAAGAAGAACTCAACAACTTCACCCGAAATGAAGTTTGGGTATTGGAGGAGCGACCCAAGAACAAGAACGTCATCGGAACAAAGTGGGTGTACCGCAACAAGCAAGACGAGAATGGCGTGGTGGTCCGCAACAAGGCAAGGCTTGTGGCCAAGGGTTTTTCACAAGTAGAAGGACTAGATTTTGGAGAGACCTTTGCCCCGGTCGCACGGTTAGAAGCTATTCGCATACTCCTTGCTTTTGCTTCACATCACAATATTATGCTTTATCAAATGGATGTGAAAAGTGCCTTCCTCAATGGTTATATTAACGAGCTTGTTTTTGTTGAGCAACCTCCCGGGTTTGAAGATCCGAGGAATCCTAACCATGTGTATAGGTTACACAAGGCGCTCTACGGGCTCAAGCAAGCACCTAGGGCATGGTATGAACGTCTTAGGGATTTCCTAGTCATGCAAGGATTCAAGATCGGGAGGGTGGACACCACACTTTTCACCAAGGACATCAACGGGGATTTATTTCTTTGTCAAATTTACGTTGATGACATTATTTTTGGCTCAACTAACAAATCTCTTAGTCTTGAGTTTGGCACCATGATGTCTATGGAGTTCGAGATGTCAATGATTGGAGAACTCAATTTCTTCCTAGGATTTCAAATCAAGCAACTTCAAGAGGGGACTTTCATCTACCAAGAAAAGTACACCAAAGACCTCTTGAAGAAGTTTGAAATGGAAGATTGCAGCTCAAGAAGTACTCCAATGGCAACAAATTGTCATCTCGACGCGGACATGGACGGTAAACCTATTGATCAATCTCATTACCGTTCCATGATTGGTTCATTATTATATCTTACCGCATCTAGGCCCGATATCATGTTTAGTGTGTGCTTGTGTGCTCGCTTTCAAGCGGCACCTAAAGAATCGCATCGTAAGGCGGTCTTTAGGATACTTAGGTATCTCAAGCATACCCCAAGTGTAGGTTTGTGGTACCCCAAGAACGCTAGTTTTTATCTCTTGGGTTACTCGGATTCGGACTTTGCCGGATGCCGTGTGGATCGCAAGAGTACCTCCGGTGGGTGCCACTTACTTGGGCGTTCCCTAGTATCTTGGTCGAGCAAAAAGCAAAACTCCGTGGCTTTGTCCACCGCGGAGGCAGAATATATAGCGGCCGGTGCATGTTGTGCCCAAATTCTATATATGAAGCAAACCCTTTTGGACTTTGGAATTAAGTTTGATTGCGTGCCTCTCCTTTGAGACAATGAAAGTGCGGTTAAGATAGCTAGAAACCCTGTTCAACACTCCCGCACTAAGCACATTGATATTCGCCATCACTTCTTGCGGGACCATGAGGCTAAAGGAGACATCTCTTTGTGTTAGGTCCGAAGAACAATTGGCGGATATCTTCACTAAACCACTTGATGAGAAAACTTTTTCTAGACTTAGAAGTGAATTGAATGTGCTAGATGCATCTAACGTCATGTAAGTTGCCATGTTCATGTAAGGTTGCATATCAAATAGGTCTTGTCTAACTCCCAAAGGATAGGGGCAAGCTAGAAATAGCTTTTCCTGAGGAAGCCTTTGGCAGGTTTAAACTTGGCAAGATAGATTTACATTACGCCTTGCATGATTCCTGCCATATAGACTTGCACTCATTCAATATCTTGCATTATTTTGTTTGGCATTGCATACGGTAGATTGTCACAAAGGGGAACCCACACCATGAGAAGGAGACTTGTTCAAAATGCAATATCTCAACTCATATGATGTGGATGGAGCAAAATTCTAAAGGTACATGCTTTAAAGAGATAGAAGTTTTCTATACTCTAGCTCACAAAGCATGGGCCTTACATTTTCATGGTTTCACTCCTAACCTTGTGTGTTCTCTTTGCTTAAGGGCTTAGCCAATATGTGGCACTATATTTAAGGCCTTATATTAGAGGTTAGGAGTTGCCCAAAAAGTCCGAGGACCCATCCTTATCTTCGTGTGTTTTAAGTCCAAGGACACATATGGGCAGTCTTAGGTTTTCTGTAGTCATCGGATTATCCGATGCGAGGGCCAGCAGATCATCGGATCAATTGGTGCTCAGATCAAGTCAGACGTCACAAATCAACCGATGAGTTCGTTTCAGAAGACATCGGAGCATCCGGTGTTCAGTTTTCTGGTGCCCTGCAGAAATAGACCGATGATCGACACCTCAACATCGGATCATCCGGTGTTCAAAGAGAGTTTTTGGAATAGCTCTCTGTTGAACTCGACCGATGCATCCTCCGATGATCATCGGTCGATCCGGTGTTCTTTGCGCAGCTAGGGTTTGCCCGTACGGTTTAAAAATGGCTCGGCCGCCTTCTTCTTTTTCTTCTTCTTTCCCGACCTCCGCCGCCGCCCGATGCCCTCGCCGCCGCCTCTCCCACGCGCCTCCGCCTCCCAGTCACCGCCGCCGTCTCCCAGCCGCCACCGCCGGCTCCCAGGCGTCGCCGCCGCCTCTCCCGCGCACGCCGCCTCCCGCGCGCGCCGCCTCCCAGCCGCCGCCGCCGCCTTCCAGGCACAGTCGCCGCTGCCTCTCCCACGCCGCCGCCTCCCAGGCGCCGCCGCCCCCTCCTCCCAGGGGCCGCCACCGCCACCTTTCGGCCGCCTAGGCGCCGTCCGTGCCCGCGCCGCCGCCTCTCCCGAACGTGCCGCCGCTGTTCCACCGCACCGCCGCGCCTTTCTCGCCGTCTCCCCTCCACCACTCGCCGCCGGCGCGCATCACCCTCTCCGCTAGGGTTTCGCCGTGGTTCGCCGTTCGTCGATAAGATGGGTCGCGATCGCAAAGGAAAGGGCAAGGCTATTGAGGAGCCCGCCGCTAAGAAGCGCAAGATGTCCAAGGACGCTCGTCGTGCGGAGTTGGCCGCTCGCGCCGCCGAGGAGCGTGAGCGCGGCCATCGCGGTTCCTTACGGATCCGCGAGTCCCGGCAGAGGCAGGAGCAGCCTCCGATCCAGCCGGTGCCTCCCGAGGGCTCCGACGAGGAGGAGACCGAGGTGCCGCCACTCATCCGCCGGCGCACCTCGAGGACTCGTGGGGGTGGACAGACCCCTACGGCGAGTCGGCGTCCCTCTGCGGCTGACCGCGCCGAGGACAGAGAGGCCGAAAGGGCCATCCACCTGATGGACACAGCTGTCCGTGTTGCCGAGGATGTGAGACTCACCGACTACAGGAAGACGAAGGCTAGGCAACTGAAGAAGCTCAGATGGTCAGTGATCCTTGAGGAGTGGTTCCCGCGACCTAGGGACTCTCGAGTTGACTCCCGTTTCTGGACCCTGACACAGGCGTCCTTGTACGAGACTTACAGGCGTCGGGGTCACAAGCTATTCCAGCATAACAGCATTGACTGGGATCAGCTTGCAGTGGCAGCAGGACACGGGATCAGGCCCCTCTTTGAGAGATACAGAGGACTTGTGGATTTGCTCTCACACCAGAGGAGTGCCTACGTCGAGGAGTGGGTCAGGGTATTCTACGCGACACTCTATGTCTCTGAGGGCCGTCGCTCGATCCACTTCATGTTCATGGGGCGGATCCACGACGTGTCTCGAGACTTGTTGGGCAGACTGCTTGGTGTGGAGCTTTCTACTACGTGTCTGCACCAGATAGTCTACGGAGACGCAGACCCGCCGAGGAGGCCACTGACTGGAGGAGTGGCACCGCCTTTCGAGGAGATCAGAGGTCTGTTCACTCAGACGTTCACTCCTGACCAGCCGAGGGTGCCAGCGCTTCTCA
Source organism: Neostapfia colusana (assembly GCA_030760725.1). Taxonomy (NCBI): domain Eukaryota; kingdom Viridiplantae; phylum Streptophyta; class Magnoliopsida; order Poales; family Poaceae; genus Neostapfia; species Neostapfia colusana. The sequence continues at coordinate 72,189,784 of JASWHV010000015.1, forward strand.
CCCCAGCAGCTCAGACAGTTCACCACGTCCTCAGGCGTACCCTGCTACCGAGGTCCGGCTACTTGGAGGGTTTCACGAGCCTTCAGCAGACCATCCTGTTCTATGTGATGAACGGGATGGAGTTCGACATAGTAGACATTCTGATCTGCGAGATGGAGGACGTGATCACCGACGGAGTTGGGATGCTACGACAGCTGGTCTTTGGTCACTGGATCTGTCACCTTCTTCACCAGCTGGTTCCAGAGGACACTCCAGGAGTCTCTCAGCTGACGGAGATGCACGTGACCCGGTTCAGCCACTACCGAGTCCCCACTCCGGGAGACCGCCGCCTTGGCCGTCCCGTCGAGCGTGAGGTTCGAGCCAGACTGTCCGAGGAGGACTGGGCAGAGCTGACTCAGGAGGACGCAGAGCTGGCACAGGCAGAGGCTCAGGGAGGAGACCTACAGCACGTATGGTCGGACAGTGACACCAGCGACAGTGTCGAGGAGTACTTCCCTCCTGCTCCTCCCTCACCGAGGCAGCACGACGCAGAGGCAGGAGGCTCAGCTGCTCCACCACCTTCACCTCCTCCAGTGTCAGAGGCTCAGGTGACTCAGCCGTCAGAGCTCACTGCTTTACTTCAGCGGATGGCTCAGCAGCAGGAGCAGCAGGCAGCTCGACAGGAGGAGCTTCAGAGGCAGCAGCAGGAGATGCAGCTGGAGATCGCCCGTCAGAGGCGAGAGGACACCGATAGGTTCACCAACCTTGTTGATCATATGACGCGACGCACTCTGGACCAGCAGCAGCAGACTCAGCAGAGGCTGTTGGGCATCCTGGGGTTGGTCACCAACCTCTATCAGCAGACAGGAGTCGCTCTTCCACCTCAGCACTCAGGACTCGGTCAGGTTCCAGGTGCACCGCCACTGGCGCCAGCTCCAGTACTGCAGCCGACGCCGTTCCAGTCCTCACCCCTTCCGGCAGTACCTCCTCCACCGGCGCCAGCAGTCTCAGCAGATCCACCAGCAGCTCCAGCTCCCCCCGCTCCAGCTCCAGCGCCAGCGACCTCTACCTCCAGCAGCTCCGGCGACAGCACCGTCGACGCCGACCGCTTCACCATCGCCAGGAGCGCGCCTGAGTCGTAGGCACTCGACTTCCCTTTTTGGTGTCTTGATGCCAAAGGGGGAGAAGAGTTAGAGTCAGGGGGAGGGTTAGCTCAGTTCTAGGGGGAGTGTCTATGTCTATCCTTTTGCTACTTTATTTGAAATTGACCGTTATTATTATTTGCTATTATTGTACTCCGGGTGCTACTCTGTGCTCTTACGCTTTATCGTTTATTATTTGTGCCTTCGAGCCACTTGTGTTGCAATTTGTACCTGTTATATTTCTTTTTGAGCATTGCGTTTTAATTCAATTAATTCTATGCTCTACTCGTTGTGTTGTCATCAATCACCAAAAAGGGGGAGATTGAAAGCATCTAGGCCCCCGTGAGATATGGTTTCGGTGATTAATGACAACTGTTCGTCATTACTAATGAGTTTGTGGATGCGAGGTTTCACATATATCACAGCAACCGTTAATAAACTATCTATTCACACCATCTACTGCTCATTGGATACAAATGGAGACCCCTCAACGATCTATTCTAAGGGGTCATTCGATATGAAGAACTCATTCAAACAAATCTATTCTATCAAAATTGGCAACACAAGAAGCTTACACTTTACCGTAATATCATTTTAAACAAGTGTCAAAGAGGTCACTCAAGAAGATTCCAAAAGATCAACTCAAAACAACTCGAAGCAAACAAGTTGCATTCATCGGATCATCCGATGTCTTGCAAAATGACCACATCGGTCGAGTTTGAGTTGGCAGAAGAAGAAGACCTCAGAGCCCAGTACACACCGGATCATCCAATGTGAAGGAAGTGGCACATCGGTTGAGTTCACCCGAAGGATGATATCTGAGTTATTCTGAAGATATACACACCGGATCATCCGATGATGAAGTAAGTGTACATCGGTCAAATTCAACAGAGACAATATTTCTGACCCAATTCTGAAGATCAACTCACCGGATCATCCGATGATAAATTGAAGTAACATCGGTCGATTAAAAGATCCAACGGTTATATCCAACGGTCACATCTGACACGTGACATCAGCTAATTTGGAATTCGACCGATGATCATATAAAGGGGTGCATCGGAGGATCCGATGTTAACTGACAAAAGTCTGCCCACTTTTCCAATTGCTATCTCGTGTGGGGTGGCTATAAATACCCCTCCAACCGGCCATTTCGATAAGTCTTGATCACCAGAGCCTCTCTAGACATTCTCAAGCATTCAAGACCAAGAGCTACCACTTCCACACTTCAAAACCGCTTGTACTCCAACTATAGGTTATATCTAGCGAGAGAGAAGCTTGTGTGCGTCCATTCTTGGTGATTGGAATCTCTAGGCTAGTGAGAGAGAGTGTCTTGGTGACTTCTCTCACCTTGTAAACGTTGGAGGAAGAAGAGATCACTCCAGAGCTTACCAAGGTGTTTGTGGAAGCCCGGAAGATCACTGTTGTACAAGGCTTGAGCTCCACCTTGCCGGTGAAGGCAAACGGAGAAAGAATAGTGGATTCCCTCGTCTTGGTGACTTGGGAGTGGCTATACCCTTTGGTTGGTGCCACAACGTGGACGTAGGAAGATTTTTGTGATCTTACCGAACCACGGGAAAATCGCCGTGTCTCCGAGTCTCCGCGGGAGTTTGCATTCTTTTCCTCACCCCTTACTATTACGCTTTTACTATTCCGCACTTAACTCTCTTGCTTGCGTAGTTAGTTTGCATAGGGAATTGGGCTTCAACCATTAAAGTTTTAAATTGCTCTAAAATTTTAAAAAGCCCAATTCACCCCCCTCTTGGGCGTTTCGATCCTTACACTAGGCATCAAAGTTTTCAAAAACAGAGTGCTTTGTTTCTGACAGAAATTTTTGCTGGATTTTAACAGAGCATAACTCTGAGTAGCTTAACCCAATTAAGGTGTATGATACAGTTATGGAAAGATTTTCATGTGCTCTACAACTCCTTTGTAGACCTCCAGAGCAAAATCACAAGTTAAGTTGGTGAAAAGTCCAGTTGAAGGCAGACTGTTCAGAACTAGGACAGCAGCAAAAACCTCTCTGGACCTTTCTGTTTTAAGCCATAACTTCCTGTAGAAAAATCCTTAAGGAGCCTATGAGTACTCGTTGGAAAGATACTGATGTTACAAAAACTCTGGTATTGAACTCAAGTCAAAAATCTGTAGATAACTTGAGTAAAATTTGGAGTTTGTGTGAACTGGTCAGGGTAGTCCCGTTGATTAGTTTAGCATACTTAAGATTTGTTTAAACATGAATGTGGTTATGCTTTCATAAAGTTCATGACATGTTCGTGTTTTACTTATCTTTACTTACTACTGAAATAGAATTTTGATTGACTCAAAATTTTGGTTCGTGCAGTATGGTACGCGCACACTCTCAAATGGAGATTGGAGGTTCAAGTCGGGGTGGGAATGACTCGACTTCATCACAAGAGCCATCGCCAACCGGATTGGCTGAAATTATGGCAAGGATGAATGAAACTCTCCAAACTCTAGTTCAGCAAGGCATAAATAGAGAAGCTCAACATCACATGCCAACCCCGAGCACTTATCTGGATTTCTTGGCGACACAACCGTCGGTATTCTCTGAGGCGGCTGACCATTGTGAAGCAAATCACTGGTTACATGTCATTGAGTCCAAGTTTGGGTTGATCCAATGTGATGAATTCTCGAAGACCCTATTTGCCGCTCAGCAGCTTCACGGCTTTGCTGGAGTGTGGTGGGCAGAATACCTTGTTGTCCAACCAGCAGGGCATCGTGTCACATGGGCGGAGTTCTAGGCTGCATTTCGTGCTCGTTTCATTCCTGCGGGCATAATGCAAACCAGTCTGGATGAATTCTTGAGTCTGAAGTAAGGGGACATGAGTGTTATTGAGTATGCGAAGGAATTCAATCGCTTAGCTCAATATGCCCCTGAATATGTGAAATCACCATCCTTGAAGGGTTATCATTTTTATCGAGGGTTGACCGCTAGGCTGGGTGAATTGGCTCAAGTTAGCCAAGAGAATTTTGATGAGTTTGTGAGCTGTGCTATCACGCAGGAATATTATTCCAATCTCTACCTCAAAGAAAAGAGGGAGAGGGACTCATCATAGGATGAATGCAATCATCTACCTCAGAAGTATTGGTGGGTAATCCGTTCACCTTCCGGTCGAGAGGTTCCACAAAAGGTGCAGTCATTCTTGGAGTATGACGACTCTTCTACTCCACAGAGGTTTTATTCATCTCCACCGCAGCAGCAACTTATTTCTCCTGCACCTCAGTATCAACAAGGTGCACTAGAATGTTATTTCCCTCAAGAGGTTGAAGATGAACAAGGTGATTTCTCAGCTGAACCAAGTACTGTTCCACTTCATATTGACAACGAGCTCAACGTCAATGAAGCAACTGAACCGGGCAGCAACATTATGTCTGCGGTTCCAGTTCCAAAGAGGGATCTTGGACAGCAAAGAAAAGCCATGTCCAAAGTGAAAACAGTAAATTATGTGTCGGTCGATGATCTGCCAAAGGGAGGACCTGTTCTTGCCGGCAGGTTCGCCTTAAATGACAATCCTTATTTCTCAAGAATTAATTCTCTAAAGTTTAAACTGTTTAGAATTTTAACTGGAGAACCCTTTGGAGGAAAACCCTGAAATTTTTCTGGAATGTTCAACAAAATATCCCTGAGCTACCATAAAAATTTCAGATCCATTTGAGCTCATTTGATCCCCCTAATGGTGTGATTAATAAAACTGTTCCAGGGAAAATAGAAAATGTCCAGAAACATTTTCAGAAATTTCTCTGAAATTGTTTAGCTCATATATTTAGCCAGAAACCTTCAAATTAAGTGAGACCAACTCCATTAGAACCCTCTGAAAATCTAGTTTTCAGAAAGTCAGGGCTTGCTCCATGAAAATTCCTAGAACACCCTAAGAGCTCTAATTAAGGTCAAGTACATAATTATTTGTGGAGAGCTCAAATGAGCTTTGCTGCAAATAAAACTTGGCCAAGTCTCTGTTTATATTGTATCCAAACCACAATAAAAATTTCAGAGTCATTGGGCAGCAAGGCAAGCTTCGGTTTGCATTAACCTCTTTACAAACTTTTATTGTTTTGAGAACTTACTTTGAGTATCATTAATTCTTGCATTAGAGTCTTGTTTGAAAACCCAAATGCATAGCCAAGAAGATCATGGGTTGGGATTAGGATTGAAAACCCTGTTAGCTACTGCAATGCTAAGATAGTGTAGGATTCGATACAAGTCGAGTAGTTGGAACTACTCGCGAGGATAGGCTAGAGGCACTCGACTCGGGTAGAGATAGCACATGATACACATGGCAAGAAAAATGAGACCGAGCGGAGAGTAAGGGCAGCAGGACTTTGGGGCCTGGGTGCTATAGATCGGCTTGTGTCGATTGAGGACCGAGCCGTGTGCGGGCCTGTTGAACAAGATAGAACAGTACCGAAGACCTACCGGCTATATGTGAACCGGGTAACCGATGTAACTCGGTTAGCTGGGTGTTGAGGCATAGCTAGTCTTTCAAAAGGTAGGTTGAGAGCTCGAGGTGTAAATCGGCTGGCGGCACTGAGATGCGCATGCAGAGACCTCTTACTCGGGACGATTGGACCGATTCAACATTTGGCTGACGGGTGAAAGGTGGTTGCGTACGACGTTCGTGATGGTTGTTGTAGGCAACATCGAGTACGGGCGTACATGACAGGTTATTCGGGTAACCCTGCAGGTGTAAATCGATTATAATCGCTGTCCCTCGCGGTCAGTGAGTACCACTTGTTCACTGTACCGTGACGTAGAAAGAACAAGCTAGTTACATGTTAAAATGTTGCTGATTGAAAGATGGACTTTGATTGTTAATGATTTGCTGTAGTTTAGAGCTAATTAAAGTTCCGTTTAACTTTGGGCAAAGTACATGAGAGAAATGTGTTTCTTGTTTGATTGCAGCTCTCTCATGTGCCTTAGCGTAAGGTTCTCCACAACCTGTTACTAAAACTTGAAAGTAAGATTCCACTAATTAGATGAGTCCTTGTAACTTATTTTACCTCATGTACCTATCACCCCTCATGTAGAAGTTTCAAGTTTAGGAGAGACGGGTCAGTCTTGCTGAGCCTTCATGCTCACTGCTTGTGTTTGAAGCTTTTGCAGGGTTCTATGAGGAAGGGACTCCCGAGGAGGAGACGGAACCCCAGGAGGGGGACCCCATCGAGTGGGAGTCGTGCACGCCACCGTGTTACTGTGTGTGCGCGCTAGCGGGGACACGTTCATGGGTTGAACGTGAACTCAATGCGTAGTCTACGCCCGTGAGTGTAGACTGGACATATTTTATTGTAAAAATGTTCATACACTGGTTTATGTAATAAAACTTTGCTTCCGCTTTGTACCTTTGATGTGTGTTATTCGGTGTTGTGCAACGCAGCACCCCTCAGCATGATCCTGGCTCGACAAGACCGTGGGGTCGTGTTAGCATGGTATCAGAGCTCGCTTGAGGTTTAACGCACTACAAAGGTCATCTTTTTCAAAAATCTAGTGAGGACGAGTTAATAGACCATATAATGATGTTATTAGTGTATAGAAAGTGGCATACTAACCTATTTGCTTATGTCGGAAAATTGTGCATCTCAGGACGCTTTATGTCTTGGGGGTGCACGTAAGCGATGTCCACCAGTGCGCACAAGCTGAAGGGTGGAGCCCCACGGGTGGTAGGTAACCCGACCCGCTTTAATATCCTCTACGACTCTTCATGTCGTTTGGGGTATTTGAGCAACGTCTGTCCCTAGCGTGCTTCGGGCAATTTGGGAGACCCCGTCACGTGGTCAGTAACGTGAACACGTAGCTCAAGGCGTGTTTGGCTTGAGAACATCCGGGCGAGTGATGACGGCCGGGTGTACGAACTGTATGGATACCGGGCTCAGTGTGCAGCCGAGTCTGGTGATTGTGTGAGTTATCTGCAGGTAGTCTAACCACGAAATGGTATACTCGTAGCATCCGTGTGCGAGAGACGCTATGTGCCACTAAATTAACGAAGCCGGCTAAATCCGGTATAGGTTTTTCTTTGTGAGGACGTAGTACCGACATGTTCTGGTGACGCATCGACGTCACACTCCAATAAATGAACAAGTTCATTGTAAAACTTGAAAGTTTTAATCCAAAGCACTAAAACTTGATGTAACCCCTTCTCTTAAACAGGCTATTCAAAGTTAACAAGTTTTCAACTTATAGGATACTAAGGACCGAGTCCCCTGTTTTCAGCTGAAATAAGGCTGAAGTTAATCAGAGGTTAGAGGTTGAGTTCTTTCGAGGTTGGGGTCATATGATACATTTCTGGAAAACTTTGGAAGAGCTTTACAACTTTTATGTTAAGGTCCAGAGGTGTTTCATCATATAACCAATCGAAAATGCAGTAGAGTTGAAACTGTCCAGAAAACAGGGCTGAGCAAACACTCTCTGTAACTCTCTGTAAATTGAGCATAAATTCCTGCATAAAAACCAAAAATAGAAAATGAGGTAACCCTGAAAATTTTATGAGATGGGTTACAACTTTGTAACATAAAGTTTTGTCAGATTGGGAATATAATTAACTGGAATTCTTGGATTAAATCAGTACCTGAAGCAGGGAGGTGCTGTCCAATTTTCTCCAGAAATTCTGTTAATTTAACATCTCATAACTTTTGAACCAGGACAGATCTTAGGCCAAGCAAATACTTTCTGGAAAGCTATTGAAGTTAGATTTAACTTTGATGTTGAGCTCCAGAATTGGTTTTGCTTTTATCATGGCCTAAATCAGGTTGAAATGGAAACTGGTCAGGGCTGTCATGTTGGGCAGCAGATCAGCAGTCAAACTTGTTTAAATTTGAACTAAGTTTCCAAGTTTTATGAGTTCAATGACATGTATTATGTTATAACTCAAATGGTTTACTGTACAAATAAATATTTGACATTTCTCAAATACGTTTTTAAAGATGACAGCTGATACATAGTTGGAGAACGGGTGGGTGGTGTCCCACTGTTCTCACCGCAGCGGCTATCCGGCAGCATTGAGGCAAATGCTTCAATATTTCGATATAGCGAGATGCTGCAGTACTTAGCCAAAGAAGAAGGCGAGGAGGGGAACAAGATGTGGACAATCCATGTCGAGGTTCCTGCAGGGCCTACGCCACACGGTTGGGCGCCGTTCACCGTTACGGTGAGAGGTAGACAACCGGAGGGAATGTGGCAGGTGGCAGCCCGCGACACCATGTCGCGTTTCTGCCAGCTACACGTGAGAGCTATGGAAGGCACTCCATACGCGCTCATTCCGGTGGAGGGACGGGCACATCATGTGTGGGAAGGGAGGTACAGGGAGGCAACCGATCCAGGTTGCCCAAGGTACAGCCCCGCGGAGGCAAACCTCAGCCTCCAGATGAGGGCGGGAAAGACCGTGATGGACAGCCAAACTGTTCATACGGAGTGTCTCGCTGCAAAGCTCGAGGATAGCACAAGCCGTGGAGACCATTTCGAGAGTGCTCACAGCGCACTCCGCAATGTGCTCCTTCCGACGATTAAGCGACTGAACGAACAGCATAATCTGTTGCAGCGTCTGAAGAAGGCAAAGAAGAAAAGCCGTGTTGACGTCGCAGCGTTGCAAGAACAGGTACAGGCTCTAACCCAGCAGAATGAGGTCCTTACTCAGGAGCGGGATGACGCCATTGAGGAAGGGCAAGGCTGGGAAGAAGACTACAACCAGGCCATGGACGAGGTGCACGCGTTGCAGGACCTCGTACCTCCGGTATTGGGCATACCGGTGGTCTTGGGTCTTCCGGCAATGGGAGAACCCGAGATGGGAGAGGGGGTTGCAGATACGGAGCCACCAGCAGAGGTACCGGAGGAAGACGACCCACAGGAGGTCGAGTTCTACTCTGAGTAGGAGGTTACCATTGCCAAGTAGGGCAACCAGAGAAGTGTAACCCAAACTTTTGTAACCAGTGACATGTCGTATAGGCAGTAGCGTATGTATAGTTGGTGATGACATGAGCACGACTTCTCGAAGACCCGAGAATAATGTATCTTTATAAAGTTTATGCTTTATCAATATATGTGAATGTTGTGCAAATTATTCATGTGTCACTTCAAATACCTACTGTTTCATATGGAATTTTAAGTATGACATGTGCTGATCGCTGCTTTTTTAAATTTCAGAATGACTCGTACTCGTGCCAACCCGGACGTTGGGGGTTCTAGTCAAGGGGGAGAAACCTCCCAACAGCCTCCCGAGGACTCCTCGGGACAGCAACAGCATCAACAGCAACAACAAACACCACCACCGCCAACGGTTACATTGGCCGACATTGTTGCGCAATGGCGGGTTCTCATCAGCAGCACACGGAGATGTTGCAAACTCTCATCGCAAATACGTCTCGACCAGAGAGGCGTCAAGATCGTGAGGAGCGCCAACAGAGCTCCTACTCCGACTTTCTAGCAACTCATCCCCCGGTATTCTCAAGGGCGGATGAACCCCTCAATGCGGACAACTGGCTCCGCACGATGGAGAGGAAGTTTGGGCTGCTCCAAGTGAGTGAGCAGCGCAAGACTCAGTTTGCGGTCCAACAGCTCCAGGGATCCGCGAGCGCGTGGTGGGTGAACTACTGTGCTTCACAGCCCACCGACCGAGTTATGACCTGGACGGAGTTCCGGATGGCCTTCAGGGCCTATCATATACCGTTGGGTCTCATGAAGAGGAAGACGCAGGAGTTCTTACGCCTGCAACAAGGGAGCCGGAACGCGCTGGAATACTCCAGGGCGTTTAATGATCTTGCGCTCTACGCGTCGTATCACGCCGCTACCGACGAGAAGCGACGGGATCACTTCTACCAGGGGCTTAATCCGCTTCTGAAGGACAAACCGACGATGTTCAATCGCGGCAGCCTCAACGATATAATTGATGCTGCGATTGTTCAGGAGGACTCCGGCAAGGAGTTGGCGGCAGAGGAGAGGAAGCGAAGCGCGCCGCAAGGCAGCAGAGAAGGAGGCGGTCCTTCTCAGAAATTTTGGATGGTGAATCGCCCACCATCGGGTCCACGCTGGTAGCCACCACACAGGTCGATGCCATTCCGCAGTCGGCCTTACTCTCCACCGGCGTTCAGGCCGACACTGCCAGTACCACCTCCGCAAAAACAACAGCAGCAGCGGGCGATGCCACGTGCGTATCCACTTCAGCAGCGCATGCCGGGCTTTTGTCCTCCAAGCACCGGACAAGCAGAGGCCACATGCTACAAATGTGGTCGTTCAGGACACTTCACCAGCAGTTGTCCGGAGAGGCAAGGCGGCGGAGTTGCACCGCAACTTCTGGGGAGGAATCATCCCCGGAATCCTACTAATGCACAGCGGGCAAACCCTAGGCCCGGCACCGTCCACCAACTTGTCATAGAGGACGTGCCGGAGGGTGAGCCAATCTTTGCGGGTATGTTCCAACTCCACCAGCATCCAGCCATAGTATTATTTGATTCAGGCTCCACGCATAGCTTTATTAGCCAAGCTTTCATTGCTAAATACAGCTTGCCAATACTACCCACCGATAGTCCATATTTGATTTGTTCACCGGGTGGGAAAATTTCAGCAAGCATGATGGTTCCAAAAGCACCATTATACTTAGAGGGTAGAGTATACCCTACGTCTCTCATAATTTTAGAGGGACAGAAGGTCGATGTCATCTTAGGGATGTCGTGGTTAACCGGCCACGGCGCTGTTTTAGACACCTTCCTCCGAATTGTACACTTGAACTCAGAAGTGCACGAATCTCATTCCTTATTTCTGGACAGTCCAGAAATAAAACTTCCAAGCGTCTATCAATCCACAACCATTAGATTGGACGACATTCCAGTGGTCCGAGAGTTCCCTGACGTGTTCCCAGATGATTTACCGGGGATGCAGCCCGATAGAGAGGTGGAGTTCAAGATTGAACTTGCACCGGGGACCATGCCAATATCCCGAAGGCCGTACAAGATGGCGCCCAAGGAATTGGCTAAACTGAAGACCCAGCTAATGGATCTGCTGGAGAAGGGTTTTATTAGGCCGAGCTCCTCGCCATGGGGCTGTTCGGCATTATTTGTGAAGAAGAAGGATGAGACGTTGTGGCTTTGCGTGGACTATCATCCATTAAACGCCGTAACCATCAAGAACAAGTACCTGTTGCCACGGATCGACATGTTGTTTGATCAGTTGGTCGAAGCAAAGATCTTTTCCAAGATGGATTTAAGATCCGGGTACCACCAGATTAAGATCCGGGCTGAGGACATTCCGAAGACAGCTTTCTCGACGAGGTACGGACTTTATGAGTACCTTGTCATTTCCTTCGGCCTCACCAAGCTCCAGCTCACTTCATGTATTTGATGAACTCGGTATTCATGCCGGAGCTGGACAAGTTTGTCGTGGTCTTCATCGACAACATACTGGTATATTCCAAGTCGGAGGAAGATCACAAGAAGCTTCTGTGTATAGTCTTGCAACGGCTGCGGGATCACAAGCTATACGTGAAGTTCAGCAAATGCGAATTCTGGATATCGCAAGTGCCTTTTCTCGGGCATGTCATATCAGCGGAGGGCATCGCTGTAGACCCGAGCAAGATCACACAAGTACTGAATTGGAAATCCCCGAGAACTGTTCACGAGGTACGGAGTTTCCTCAGACTCGCGGGGTATTATCGGAGGTTCATTCCGAACTTCTCGAAGATTGCCAAGCCTATGACGGAGCTGCTGAAGAAGGCTACCAAATATGTTTGGAGTCCAGCATGTGAAGCAGCATTCAAGGCTTTAGTAAAGCACCTGACATCAGCACCGGTTTTGGCGCAGCCAGACACAACAAAACCGTTCGATGTGTACTGCGATGCATCCGGCATTGGGCTCGGATGTGTGCTGATGCAAGACCGGAGAGTGGTCGCTTATGGATCACGGCAGCTCAGAAACCATGAGCAGAATTATCCAACTCACGATTTGGATCTCGCTGCCGTGGTACTCGCACTTAAAATGTGGAGGCACTACCTACTCGGTAACCTCGTACATTTATATACCGACCACAAAAGCCTCAAGTACATATTCACTCAGAAGGAGCTCAACATGAGGCAGCGAAGATGGTTAGAGTTGATAAAGGATTACGAAATAGAGATTCATTATCACCCCGGCAAAGCAAACGTAGTGGTGAATGCGCTGAGTCGCAAGTCACACGTCAACAATCTGACCATCACACCGTTGGAAGAGAGCGAACCACAACTGCATGTGATTCCACATGGAGCTCTCTACAACTTAGCTTTGATCCCCACCATCCATGAAGAGATAGCGGCTGCTCAGAAACATGACAGGGGCATGTCGCATTTGTGGAGACGTATAGACAGTGGGGAGCTGAAATGTTTCCGGAAAGACGGAGACGGCGTCCTATGGTTCAAGGACCGGATCGTCGTACCCCGTAACCCGGAGTTACGGAAGAAAATCTTTGATGAGGATCACTTGTCAAAGTTTTCTATTCACCTCGGCAGCAACAAAATGTATCAAGAACTCAGAGGCAAGTTTTGGTGGACACGGATGAAGCGGGAGATCGCCAAGTACGTGTCCGAGTGTGATACATGTCGAAGGGTGAAGGCAGATCATATACGGAAACCGGGACTGCTACAACCATTGGGCGTTCCTGCCTGGAAGTGAGAGGACGTGAGCATGGACTTCATCGTCGGTTTGCCCACCACTTTTCAGAAACATGATTTTGTGTGCGTAATCGTCGACCGGCTCACAAAAGTTGCCCACTTCGTCCCGGTCAACACCAACTACAATGCCAAGAAGTATGCTGAACTATACATCTCACGGATCCTATGCTTGTATGGCGTACCCTGTACCATCATATCGGATCGGGGCACTTTATTTGTGTCCCGTTTTTGGGAGCAGCTACACGCTGTGTTGGGGACGAAGCTGATCTGTAGTTCAGCATACGACCCGCAGACGGATGGGCAAACCGAGCGGGTAAATCAAATTTTGGAAGATATGTTACGAGCTTGCGCTATCAACCACGGCAAGAACTGGGATGATCACTTGCCGTTAGCCAAGTTCTCGTACAACAATGGGTACCAAGCCAGCATCAAGATGGTGCCTTACGAGGCGCTATACGGGAGAAAATGCCGCACACCACTGAATTGGTGTGAGTCTAGCGAAAGGGTTACCTTCGGGATTGATCTTGTCAATAACGCGGAGGAAAAGGTTCGACTGATTCAAGCGAACCTAAAAGCCGCTCAATCCCGACAGAAACAATATGCGGACCGGAGGAGGCGCCCATTAAAATTCGAAGTCGGGGATCATGTATACCTATGTGTGTCTCCAATGAAGGGCGTGAACAGGTTCGGGGTGAGAGGAAAGTTGGCACCCCGATTCATCGGTCCATTTCAGATTACCGAAAGATGTGGATCAGTAGCAAACCGGCTGAAATTACCAGGAGCACTCTCCGGTGTGCACGACGTCTTTCATATTTCCCAGCTGAGGAAGTGTATTAAGCTATCAACTACCATTCAGCTAGAGGACATAGAAGAACTGAAACCGGATCTCACATATCAGGAGGCACCGGTTCAGATTATTGATGAAAAGGCCCGAACCACACGCAACCGTACGTTGTGGTTCTACAAGGTTCTATGGAGTAATCACTCCATGGACTAAGCGACATGGAAGAGCGAAGGATTTCTTCGCGCTAACTACCCCGACTTTTTCACGTCGCATATCCGGTAATTTTTCCACCATCCTCTCTCTCATTTTCGCCTTATAATCTCGGGACGATATTCTTTTAAGGGGGGAGGAATGTAAGGGCCTAAGTTTTTGGCACATACTCAAGGTGCTCATCACACACCACACACACTTCATTTGAACAAAGTTGATGAACACATTTGAAGAGCAAGTAACCACCATCAACATGATCATTAGAGAACAAACTCACACAATGCAAAGGTGGCATTTCCCACATGCATTATAGGGGTTGGGCATATGAAAAACTCCTACACCTTGCTAGGAAGGTCCATGCCAAGTTTCACCCAAATTCAAAACCTTTTTGAGATCCTTTTGGGTATAGCTAGAAAGAGGGTGGTTTGAACTCAAATTCAAATTCAAACCGTTTTCATCCCATGAATTCAAAAGTGGGAGGCATATTCTTACTCAGCACATTTTTGTGAGCTCACACACCAATTTTCACTCCATTTGGAGTTGAGCTTGACATGAGCTAAGTTTAGCAAATTCAAATTTTATTTGAATTCCAAACTGAATATGTGCTGAAATTTAGCCAAACCCAACCAAATTTGAATTCTATCCCATGCAAATGGCATAAGGGTAGCTAATTCAAATCATTGGGGTTAGTTTGGTCTCTACTGTTTAGAAAAGTGGAGAAAAGTTAATTTCAGGGGTTAAACCCACGGGTGGGACCCACATGTCAGTCTCTATACCAGTTCAACCGACTGAAGTTATCGAGCTCGGGTACTCGCGCGCGCTTCAGCAGCCGCCACGGCGAAGGCGCGATCGGGACAGCAGCTGCTTGCTGCCCCGACCTGCTGAACCGCCTCGCGGCCTACTTATCCCCGCGGCCGCCCTGATCGGATGAAGAACCACGCACTTTCTGCTTTCTCGCACCAGAAACACCACCCTCGCTGCCGATCGCTCGGAGCTGATCGGGGAACCGCGATCACCACCTCTCCACTCCCTCCAAAGCTACGACAAGGTACTAGGGACTCCCCTTCTCCTTCCCCGTTGCTGGAAATCGGCTTAACTCGGATGATCTCGACTATACCGCGAGTTCTTTTCAGTGAACTGAGTCCACCACATCTCGGGCTCCCGTGGACAGCCCAACTGGGAGATTGTCACGTCCGAGCTAAGGCGTCCCTGGACGCGTTAGGGGCCGGCGATGCTCACCCCCGAGCCACAGCCCGAGTGCTTGATCGCCGGTGATGAATTTCCAGTTTTCCTTTTTTCTCGGTACAGACCGACCTTTGGGTATGGTTCTACCAAATTCGCACTCCAGAAAGGGTTAGAGAGTCTCAATCCATTCCTACAAAGACTAGACTTGATGACGTACAAGTTGCCTTCGCAACCTTTAGCTTGAGAACCCCTATACCCGGCGTGTTTCGAAGCTTGCCGACAGCGGATCATGCGGGCAGCTTCGAGCGCACGGTGAGACCCACTTTGGGACCCTCCCCAAGCCTTTTCATCGCCATGCCGAGCTTCGCGAGCCACCACTGGTTCTGTAGAGCCGCTTCGCCAGGGGTTTGGCAGGCTAGTACGCCGGGACAACGTCACCGGACTCTTCCCGAGCCGTTGCGCCGTCGCGGGCTCGGTTAGAGCCAACGTCGATGAGGGGAAACTCTCCGAACGTGTTCAGCACACAAAATTAGGGGCTAGAAGTGAGTTGGAGCTCGGGAGCTGACCGGACGAGCGAGTCAGCGACGCTCCGGCGACCCCCGCGGCGCTACCGCGCGGGAGGCGCGAGGTGGAAGACGACCGAACCGAGCCCGCTGTCAGTGGGAGGAACCCGGGCGGTCTGATCTTCTGTGGGCACGGATCGACTGTGGCAGCACGGGAATAAAACCTGTGGCCCGGCGTGCCATCGCTCCAGCGCTCAACACGTGTACCCGTGGACCCACCGGTAGATTTGAACTTTTCCCGATTTTCATATTCCATTCAAACTTCAAATCCTCATAACTTTGGCTAGGAACATCCAAATCAAGTGAACCAAATTTTGTTGGATTCATCTCTCTGGGTACTTTCCAGCAAATCAAGTTTCACTTCATGAAAATCCTTATTTCTCCAGAATTAATTCTCTAAAATTTAAACTATTTAGAATTTTAACTGGAGAACCCTTTGGAGGAAAACCATGAAATTTTGCTGGGATGTTCAACAAAATATCCCTGAGATACCATAAAAATTTCAGATCCATTTGAGCTCATTTGATCCCCCTAATGGTGTGATTAATAAAACTGTTCCAGAGAAAATAGAAAATGTCCAGAAACATTTTCAGAAATTTCTCTGAAATTGTTTAGCTCATATATTTAGCTAGAAACCTTCAAATTAAGTGAGACCAACTCCATTAGAATCCTCTTAAAATCTAGTTTTCATAAAGTCAGGGCTTGCTCCATGAAAATTCCTAGAACACCCTAAGAGCTCTAATTAAGGTCAAGTACATGGAGAGCTCAAATGAGCTTTGCTGCAAATAAAACTTGGCCAAGTCTCTGTTTAGATTGTATCCAAACCACAATAAAAATTTCAGAGTCATTGGGCCTGTCTAGTAAGACTTATTGTCTTTACAAGTTAAATTCGTTCAAATGCATTTAAATTGATACATATACTTGTTACCTCATGTAGTCGCTAAGGTTGAGGAGGAACCTGAAGTATTAGACTTCGTTACTCCAGAAGAGCAGCTAGCCTATGACCAAGAGCAGCAAGGCAAGCTCCGGTTTGCATTAACATCTTTATAAACTTTTATTATTTTGAGAACTTACTTTGAGTACCATTAATCCTTGCATTAGAGTCTTGTTTGAAAACCTAAATGCATAGCATAGAAAATCATGGGTTGGGATTAGGATTGAAAACCCCGTTAGCTACTGCAATGCTAAGATAGTGTAGGATTCGATACAAGTCGAGTAGTTGGAACTACTCGCGAGGATAGGCTAGAGGCACTCGACTCGGGTAGAGATAGCACATGATACACATGGCAAGAAAAATGAGACCGAGCGGAGAGTAAGGACAACAGGACTTTGAGGCATGTGTGCTATAGCTCCGCTTGTGTCGATTGAGGACCGAGCCGTGTGCGGGCCTGTTGAACAAGCTAGAATAGTACCGAAGACCTACCGGCTATATGGGAACTGGGTAGCTGATGTAACTCGGTTAGCTAGGTGTTGAGGCATAGCTGGTCGTTCAGAGGGTAGGTTGAGAGCTCGAGGTGTAAATCGGCTGGCGGCACTGATATGCGCGTGCAGAGACCTCTTGCTCGGGACGATTGGACCGGTTCAACATTTGGCTGACGGGTGAAAGGTGGTTGCGTACATGTTCGTGATGGTTGCTGTAGGCAACATCGAGTACGGGCGTACGTGACGGGTTATTCGGGTAACCCTGCAGGTGTAAATCGATTATAATCGTCGTCCCTCACGGTCAGTGAGTACCACTTGTTCATTGTACTGTGACGTAGAAAGAACAGGCTAGTTACATGTTAAAATGTTGCTGATTGAAAGACGGACTTTGATTGTTAATGATTTGCTGTAGTTTAGAGATAATTAAAGTTTCTTTTAACTTTGGGCAAATACATGAGAGAAATGCGTTTTTTGTTTCATTGCGGCTCTCATGTGCCTTAGCGTAAGGTTCTCCACAAATTGCTGCTAAAAAATGAAAGTAAGATTCCACTAATTAGGCGAGTCCTTGTAACTTATTTTACCTCATGTACCTATCACCCCTCATGTAGAAGTTTCATGTTTAGGAGAGACGGGTCGGTCTTGCTGAGCCTTCGTGCTCACTGCTTGTGTTTGAAGCTTTTGTAGGGTTCTATGAGGAAGGGACTCCCGAGGAGGAGACGGAACCCCAGGAGGGGAACCCCGTCGAGTGGGAGTCGTGCACGCCGCCGTGTTAGTGTGTGTGCGTGCTAGCGGGGACACGTTCACGGGTTGAACGTGAACTGGAAGCGTAGTCTACGCCCGTGAGTGTAGACTCGACATATTTTGTTGTAAAAATATTCATACACTGGTTTATGTAATAAAACTTTGCTTTCGCCTTGTACCTTTGATGTGTGTTATTCGGTGTTGTGCAACGCAGCACCCCTCAGCGTGATCCTGGCTCGACAAGACCGTGGGGTCGTGTCAGAAACAGGAAGAGGTAGGTGGGGTGTGGTTTCGGAAGCTTCTCGCAGAATGGATAAGGATGGAAGAGGAAGAGATAGGTGGAGTACGGTTCCGGAAGCTTCTTATGGAATTGATAAGGATGGAAGAGGTAGAGGGAGATAGGGTGTGGTTCTGTAAGCTTCTCACGAAATGGATAAGTATGAAAGAGGAAGAGATAGGTGGGCTCGGCTGCCTGCCATGGCATATCCAAGTTGACTGCTGCTGCTCAACCTGCCCTGGCCAGACAAAAACATGTGGTGTCTGTTTGGTTAGCGAGAACATGGTGTTGTTGGTGGGAAGAAGAAAAATAGGGTTTGCAATTATGCAAAAGTAGGAGGGATGACTGTAAAAGTTCGATGGAACTGGTTGATCCTTTTATTTTTATTTGATTATATTTTCCTTCGTCTTTCTATTTAGTTTTTTTATTATTTCTCTTTGATAGTGCAGTTTTATTAGTTTACATAATATGTTTGGTGATTAATTTTATAACTTATTAGCTTACAAAATGAGGCGTTACAGTCTTTAACATCTTCTCAACCCCCTCAAGCTGCGTAATACAAGTTACTCAGTTAGATTAAAACTCATGATGATAACAGTTCAAATAATAAGGTACTGTTGTTTTCTAACAGAAAAAATTTCAGTACATACCCTATCACGAATAATTTTCCCACTCTGATTTCTAGCTTCAATCTGGCTTAGATGCCCATAAGACTTGTTCCCGACTTCTTCAATAGCACATTGATGTAACAATGAATTTTGACTCTGTTATGCTAAAGATCCCCTATGATTGTCGTAGAAACTATGCACTCTTGCCCAAACGCGCCTTTAATTTAATTGGTTATTGGTGTAACTGATATTCAACCGTGCTGAAAAAGAAGTCTGTCTTCATCCTCATTAAAAAAAAATCTTTGTGCCTTCGGTTTGGCTTCGATGAGGAAGTATGGTCCATTATGGGTGATTGTTGCGACTCACATGGTATACTACCAAGTGATTAGGTGAAGGGAGAGTGTGCGTGAGCAGTGAGCTCCGACGCCAGTCTATCTTCATCTTTGTTCAATATTGTCCATTATGGGTGATTGGGCGAAGGGAGAGATGGGGCACGAGCTCCGACGCCAACCCGGAGGCGCCTGTGCTGCGGATTCTTAGCCAATCAACGGCTAAACGGGACAGTGACGGTAAATTGAGCCTCTGCTCCTCGGCGATAAGAATCACCAAAGCTGCGCACAACGAAAGCCATGTCGAACTGTCAATGTTATCTGCTCCATTCGATGGTGAGTATAGATTTTTCATGGATTGGGTGTCCCGATAGAGTAGGCAAATTTGGCGACCGCATTATGTGGGATTGAGCGATTATAAATTTGTAGTGGATCCATAAGTATGTGTTGGAGGGCAATTTTTTGAAGTGGGAGCCTAATTTTTAATCGGTTAGAAACAGAGCTTATTTTACATAACAATAACTACAACTTTTAATTTTTTGTAATTAATATATTAATATTTTTATACCCATTGTATAAATTCTAAATTTCAGAAAAAATAACTAACAAAAAAACGCACGGATCTTAAAATACATCATGAACCCCTGACGCATTAATTGAAAGGATTTTAAATTTTATTATCTTAAAAATTTACATCCCTGTTTTTTAATAACACCTTAAATTAAAGTTTTGGGACTGGGTTTACAGATCTAGATGCTCTGAACGAGCGCACCAAACTCACTTCCAAGTTCCAACCCGATCCGTTTCTAGTTCTGTTTCTCCCTCACCCACTTCCCAAAATTGGCAGATTCTCGCGATGGGAGCGGAGGCTGAGGTCAATCCGCCGCCACAGCCCGCTGCCGGCGAGACAGCCGGCACGGCGAGGGCGCAGCCCATCACCGTAGCGCAGTTCCTCTCCTGGAAGCAGCGAAAGGTTCCTTCTTCCCCTTTTCCCCACCTAGAAAGTTTTCTGCACTCGACTGCTCGCCACCAATTTAGGGCTGATTTTTTCTTTTGTTAGGTTGCAATACATGTCAATTAAGCCAGTAGCTGATTGTTAACGTGTGAATTTCGAAGTTTCACATTTATAAGCTATGGAATTATTGGTTAAAAATGCAGTTTTGTACCTCTTTTATTTTCCAGTTCTCTAGCTTCAGTAGGCTCCTTTGGGTCCTAAGACTAATCTGTCGGTCTTTACATTATTACACGGAGTGAGATGCAAACTTCAAATTATTGATTGGTGTTTATTGGCACACTTGTTAATCACTGATTAGATGACAGTGAATTCTGCTTCTGGATAGATAAGCGCCCTAATGTAAAATTTTGGTGTTCTAGTCAATCGATCGTCTTCTTGTAAGACATAGTATATGGTATTTCGATCATTTTTATTCTAAGTTTTGTAAACTAGGTCTGTTATTAATTATTGGTAGAATGATGCGAGTGTTCTAACTTTGAATTGTTTTTTGACTTGAAATTTCTGAATTTGTAGCTTTGTCATCTGATTCTTATCTATTGCCTAGAGAATAACTATGGGTGTCTTATTAGTTGTGTTTTTTTAATTAAGGTAAGGCTGTCTAGAAATAACCCTTTCCCAGACCCCGTAATGCGTGGGAGCATTCGGCACTAGGTACATCCTTTAATTGCTAGAAAATACTAGTACTCTGATTCATGCTTCTTGCACATTGGATTGCTGTGCATATTTTTTTATGAAGATAGCAGATCTGCTACCTACAGTAAACAGCTCCTTAAGTAAAATTGACAACTGATTGCTAGCTGATATGTATCTCTAAAGATTCATTTTCACATTTCAAATCTGTAAATTTAGAAATATCTCCATAGGCATCTCATAGTGTCACTAAACTTTTAGATGACGTTGTACTCAGGTTCAGGGAGGCTAGCATTGCTCGTATATTTTCTTTACCTTGTACAGTTCTCTTGTTTGATGATCAATACATGTGAGTTCGCATGACATCTTCATATTTTATTCTTGGATAAATCAAAAGATCCTCTGGACTTCCATTATGATTAGAAGTTGCATTTTGATGTTGTTGTATTATGTTTTACGCTTGTGCCCTCTTGATCATAGAGGTTTAGTAAATTAAAGTGTCTCTTATTTACAATATGATGTTTGTGCTTTCATGCCTTTTGAAAGGCCTCAAATGTGTTAAGACGTTTAGTGTTAAATGTTGGGGTGAGATTATAAAGGAATGGTGTAGGCATGTGGCCATCCCAAATCATATCAAACTTTCTAATAATGACACATTGTACCTATAACTGTACATTTGTTGTCTTTGATAGCTACTTTTTCATGGTTGTGACAATTTTTTCGTCACACACATTGTGCTGTAAACAGCAAGCTTATTCTGAAAGAATCCTTGTTTGACTATGTTTGGGAAGCTAGTGTTCGAATGATGATATCCAATAATCTAAAATTAATAGTATTTTATGTGACTAGTCCATGCATTTTCGTCCAATATAGTCCAACATCTAGTGTCTCTTCTCCAAAATATATTTTTGTGATGGCCTGGACGTATCAGATATTGTTTTTAAAAATCGAGAGATTAAACCAAAACTGTTGTTCGTGGGTGTAACCAAAATACTTGAATATCAATATCTGTTTGTTAGACTGTGTAATTAGTGGGATTATTAGGGGTATTTTAGTCCTTTGGATGTGATTAGGGTTAGGGGCATAATAGTCTTTTCCCTCCCCTAATCCCTCTATATATTGTAACCTTGACCCCTCTGATTAATCATCTGATTTACTCCCTCTAATATGATATCATTGGCTAGGTTAATCTAGGATTCGGGCTTAACCCTAATCCTATGGCGCCGCCGCCTCCTCTCCCCAGCGCGCCACCGCCCGACCGCCGTGCGCCGCCGCCTCCTCTCCCCAGCGCGCCGCCGCCGCATTTCACCAGCGTGCCGCCGCCGCCGCTGGACCGCCCCAGTTGCTGGTGGGCGTTGCGCCGCCGCCGGGCTTTGGGGCTAGCGTGTGTGGGGGGGGGGGGGGAGGGAGGGGGAGGCGCCGCCACCGGTATGGCTGGTGCCCCTCTACTCTGGCCGATGGCTGCTGCCCCCGGGCGGCCTGCCGCCGGTATGGCTGGCGCCACCCACGGGGGGGGGGGGGGGGGGGGGGGGGGGCTGCCACCGAATCGGTCGCCGCCCCTATGCTCTGGCCGACGGTTGCCACCCGTTGGGTGGCCAGTGCCGGCACAGTTCCAGGGGGGGCTGCCCCCGGGTCGACTGGCACTCCCTCCTCTCCGTTGGCCGCCGCCGCCTCTGGCCCTCCGATCCACGGCCCCGTCTTCGTTGACCGGTTCGGCTGTAGGCGGACCTCTTGTAGGTGCCACCGGCAGACCTGCCGCTGTTGTATTCATGGCAGGTACTACCTTCGGACCACACGGTACCACCGACGCCTCCGCCGGCTTCGACATCCCGCCAGACGGGAGCACCACGACCACCGTCTCGCGGTGATCCCGTTTTCAGCCGCTGGCGCCGCTGCTGATAGCGCGGCTACTGCCTCCCTCTACGGCACCGACACGGCGGACACCTCCGGCATAGCCGCAGCCTTGGCTGCCTCTCGCGAGCGCGAGCAGGCACTCGCTCTCGCACTAGAGCAGGAGTGTGCCTCCGTGGCTGCTCTATCTCACCAGCTCGAGAAGAGTGCTCATCGATCATTGAGTGCTACCTACGAGCCTCCCTCAGATGCTGGTACGTACTCGGCTTCACTTGTAGCTGCTCTTCATGCACAGGTCGCCGGGATTCAGAACATCCGTGCGCTCGTGCCGATTGTCCTCAGTTCTGAATCCACCTCATAAGCCCGGTGGCGTGACCTGGTGCTCCTCACGCCGAGGCACTTCCGCCTCAACGACCACGTCCTCCAGGATGGCTCTTCGGTGGAGTTCTCCTGGGTCAGCATGGATAGCCTGGTCCTGTCCTGGATCCTTGGCTCTCTCTCTGAGGAGCTACAGGACATCGTCGGGCAACGCGGTGGCGGCACTGCTCGTCGGGCTTGGCTGGTCCTTGAGCAGCGCTTTCTAGGGAACCACGCGACCCGAGCCCTCCTCATCAGCGCGCGGTTTCAGAACACCGTCCAGGGTGACCGCTCCGTCTCCGCCTACTGTCGGGAGATGAAGGGCATGGCGGATGCTCTACGTGACCTTGGCGAGCCAGTCACTGAAAGCGCTCTCGTTCTTCGGGTCCTTCAGGGCCTGAATGAGCGCTACTGTCACCTATGGACGTGGCTTCTCCGTCTGAAGCCACCCCCTACCTTCGAGAAAGTATGACCTGATCTCGAGCTTGAGGAGATCACTGCAGGAGGCTCTACTGGCTTTAGATCTGCCACAGCCTTTTACGGCTGTAGGCAGTCTCCACGACCACCTTCGCCAGCTGCTGGTGGACCATCGTCGCGATCACCCACCATCCCAGGCACTCCTGCCAGCTCTGGGGTGGTAATCGTCGCCGCCGAGGTAAACGCGGCTGCCATGATGGAGGTAGCAGTGTAGGTGACACTTGTACATCCACTACTCCGGCTACTGGTGGTAGTGGTGGTACCAGTCGGGGAGGTGCACCCTGGCCTACACCCTACAACCCATGGACTGGCCAGATCTACATGTGGTCTGGGCCGTCTCCGGCTTTTAAGCCTCCATGTCCACCACGTCCCCAGCCGGCATTCGTAGCCACCCCGGGCTACAGTGGACCAGCCTACAGTGTTGGTGGGCCACCGACTCAGTCCTACAGTGGGCCTGGCTATCCTTTTGGTGGATAGTCGGGCTCGACCTACGGAGGCACCGACTACCCTGTTGGGTACTCGGAGCCGTCGGCACCACACCAGGAGCCACCCTCGACGTGGGATCACCAGTCACTGGTCTCCTCCTTCGGCACCATGCATCTTACTCCACCAGGTGCCGACTAGATAGCTGACTCCGGAGCGTCATACCATACCACCCCTACTTGTATACTCTCTTCCACCCACCCTCTCAATCCCTCTTTTCCTTCATCTATCGTTGTTGGGTATGGGTCTATTCTTCCGGTCACCTCAGTAGGTGATTCAGGGTTCCCGGGTTCCTTCTAGCTTAAAAACATTCTTGTCGCTCTGAATATCATTCAGAATTTGCTTTTTGTCCGTCGTTTTACCACTGACAACAATGTTTCTATTGAGTTTGATCCGTTTGGTTTGTCTGTGAAGGATCTTTCTACCCGGCAACTTCTTTTTCGATGTGATAGCTCGGGGCCCCTGTACACACTTCAACTTTCTACTTCCGCTGCATCACCACCTTTTGCCTTGATTTCGATAGCTTCATTCACCATTTGACATCACTGGCTTGGCCACCCTGGTGCAGATGCTATGTTGAAGTTATCTAGCAGTTCGGTTATTTCGTGTACTAGGGGCACACATTACCCTTTATGTCATGCTTGTCAGCTTGGTCGTCATGTTCGGTTCTCTTTTCCCACTTCTGTGACTCATGTTGAGCACACTTTTCATCTTCTTCATTGTGGTTTGTGGACATCACCTATTACAAGTGTATCGGGCTTTAATTATTAGTTGGTGATAATTGATGATTTTTCTCACTTTTTGTGGACTTCTCCATTGCGATTGAAGTCTGAGACATTTGTTACTCTTTCTCACTTCTCCGTTTGGGTATCCACTCAGTTTGGGCGCACCATCCGAGCTGTCCAGTGCGATAACGAACGCGAGTTTGATAACTCAGTGTTTCGTAACTTTCTCTCCGCACATGGAGTACAACTGCGCATGTCTTGTCCGTACACCTCTCCTCAGAACGACAAGGCTGAGTGCATGATTCGTACCACCAACGACGACATACGCTCCCTGATGTTTCAGGCATCCATTCCTGTCCGCTACTGGGTGGAGGCCCTCCACATTGCCACTCTTTTGAATAATCGCCTTGCTACCAAGGGGATTCGTGCCTCCACCCCCTATTTCGCTTTATATGGCACTACTCCTCTTTACAACCACCTTCGAGTTTTCGGGTGCGTTTGCTACCCTAATCTTTCCGCCACCGCCCCCATATAAGCTTGTGCCCCGCTCGACATGATGTGTTTTCCTCGGGTATTCCCTTCATCATAAGGGTTACCGGTGCCTAGATCTTACCACTCACCGCCTCTTGATCTCTCGACATGTCGTCTTCAACCAGTCCTCCTTCCCCTTCTCCACCACCTCTTCCCATTCCACCACAGAGCTGGATTCTCTTTTCCCACTGACTCCGACGCTGCTCCTCCCCAGCTGCCTTGGCCTCTTTCTTCTGCAGGTACGACACGTGCTACGCCATGCGTGGCACAGGTGCCCCCGACGTCACCCGCTGCACCAAGTGCAGCATCGACGCCTCCAAAGTCACCTGCTGCACCTCGGGTGGCACCGACGTCACCAGTTGCGCCACGTGCGGCATCGGCGTCTCCGTCGTTGCCCGCTGCACCTCGGATGGCCCCTACGTCACCAGCTGCGGCACGCACGGCCTCGGCCTCCCCGACGTCACCTGCGGCGAGCCCGACGTCCCCGACGTCACCAGCCTCGCCATGCGCGGCTCAGGCTGCGACCCCGACTTCTCGCTTCACCAACCCCGCACTTGTCTACCAGCGACAAGCACGGGATGGTGCCCCAGCTCTAGCTGCGCCACGCGCGGCACCGGAGCCCTCCACGCCAGTCGCCACGCCACACGCGGGCACGAGATCCACTCTCGTCTATCAACGACGGGAGCGGGGTGGTGCTCCGGCTCCTGCTCACTCCGAGTGCCGGGTGTATAATCCTTCTCTGCTCCACGGGGACCCCGATCACATTCACCCGATGTTGACTCGACGTGCTTCTGGGACTCTCCAGCCGGTTGAGCGCTTCTCCGGAGTTGTCTTCTCGTCGACGACATCTCCACCGCCCGACTCTTCTTCGATCTCGCTCATACCAACTTCCGTCCGTAGCGCCGTCGCCGACCCTCACTGGCGTCGAGCTATGGAGTTGGAGTATGCGGCCCTGCTTGCCAACCGGACCTGGGACCTGGTTCCCCGTCCCGGTCGTGGCAATGTTGTCACGGGCAAGTGGGTGTTCACACATAAGAAGGCAGACGGTACCTTGGAGAGGTACAAGGCCCGGTGGGTACTTCGGGGCTTTACTCAGTGCCCTGGAGTCGACTACGACGAGACCTTCAATCCGGTGGTGAAGCCGGCGACGGTTCGTACTGTTCTGTCGCTGGCTCTCTTGTGTTCTTGGCCCGTCCACCAGTTGGACGTCAAGAATGCCTTCCTCCACGGCACACTGACAGAGACGGTATATTGCAGTTAGCCGACAGGGTTTGTTGACTCAGCTCATTCAGACATGGTATGTAAGGTGAACAAGTCCGTGTACGGTCTGAAGCAGGCACCGCGAGCCTGGTATAGCCGGTTCGTCTCTTTCTTGGTCTCACTGGGCTTCGTGGAGGCCAAGTCGTACACTTCGCTGTTTGTCTATCGATGTGACAGTGACACTTCTTACTTTCTAATGTACGTGGATGACATTGTACTGACAGCGTCCAGTCCAGCTCTTCTTCGGCGTACTATCTCTGCCTTACAACAGGAGTTCGCTACGAAGGACTTGGGCCGCCTTCACCACTTTCTGGGTATTGCGGTCGAGGACTGACCAGGCGGCTTGTTCATTCACCAGCGATAGTACTGCCTGGACATCCTCCAGCAAGCGGGCATGGCTTAGTGCAAGTTGTGCTCCACTCCAGTGGATACTCAGGCGAAGGTCTCTGCTACCGACGGGACACCCGTCATTGACCCTACTACTTACAGGAGTCTTGCAGGTGCCCTTTAGTAACTTACCTTCACCAGGCCAGATATCTCCTACGCGGTTCAGCAGGTGTGCCTCCACATGCATGTCCCGAGGGAGCCGCATCTCACCGCTGTGAAGCGGATTCTTCGGTACCTGCGTGGCACCCTCGACTAAGGTCTCCTACTCCGACGTGACTCGGCCTCCGAGCTGGTCGTGTACACCGACGCTGACTGGGTAGACTGCCCGGACACTAGCCGGTCTACCTCTGGTTACGCCGTCTTCCTGGGCGGTAACCTCGTCTCTTGGTCCTCGACGCGGCAGCACGTGGTGTCGCGCTCGAGTGCTGAGGTGGAGTACTGCGCCGTGGCTAACGGCGTGGTTGAGGCTTCCTGGCTTCAGCAGCTACTTCAGGAGCTCCACACCCCCGTCGCCAGGAGTACTCTGATCTACTGCGACAACATCAGCGCTGTGTACCTCTCCATCAAACCGGTTCAGCATCAGCGCACGAAGCATGTGGAGATTGATCTTCACTTTGTTCGTGAGCGGGTTGCTCGTGCGCGAGGTTCGAGTACATCATGTCCCGACGACGTCACAGTTCGCCGACATCTTCACGAAGGGCCTCCTGTCGTCGTTGTTCTCCGAGTTTCGGTCCAGTCTCAACATCTGCTGTGGCTAGATGTTGGGGCTGTGGGGGGTGTTAGACTGTGTAATTAGTGGGATTATTAGGGGTATTTTAGTCCTTTGGATGTGATTAGGGTTAGGGGCATAATAGTCCTTTTCCCTCCCCTAATACCTCTATATATTATAACCTTGACCCCTCTGATTAATCATCTGATTTACTCCCTCTAATACTGTTGTTTATTTACACTGGGAGGCCATAGTGATTTTGACATATACTAAGACAGGATCAGTATGTACAACAATTAGTTATGTCTTAATCTGTGTTTGTTCAACTCTAGAAAACTGTGACTAGGTAGAATCTTGGAAACTGCAGGCCTTGGTTTCAGTCGGTTTATTAACTGAAGGCAGTATATTTTTACTTCACTTTAATTTTGGAAATAGAAGGGCAAACCTGGCGCAGTGGTAGTGTGTCTCCATTTGTGTCCTGAGGTCTTGGGTTCGAACTAGCCTCTTTGCAAAAACAGGGGTAAGGCTGTCTAGAAATAACTCTTCCTCAGACCCCACATGTGTGGGAGCCTTCGGCACTGGGTACGCCCTTTTTTTAAATTTTGGAAATAGCCCCCAACGTGTTTGGGACAAAGGTTTTGTTGTTATTTGTTGTCGTTTAATTTTAGGAAATAAGACATGTTAATTTGACAGACATCTCTGTTCCTTTATAAACTTCAGGATGTAGAGGAATCTGCAAGGAAAGTTGAAGCAGCTCAGAAGCGTGCCGCAGATATAGCTTCAGGAGCAGTGACAATGAACGGCCGAGAGCTGTTCCAGCATGAACCTTGGGTGTTTGACAACGACATTTACTAAATTATATATCCAACCTAAAAGAAACCAGGAACTCCCTCAAGCTCTTAGCTTTTATGGATATGTAAAACACTCTAGTTGTTTCTGTTATCTCTGAAGAAGACAGTCGGTTTAAGTCTTATCTTGTATCATTAGCGTTGTTCATGAAGATGATACTACATTTTTATCACTTAAGGATGTTATTAAAGCTTTACTTGTTACTCATGGCTTGACTATAACTTAAATCCGCAATCAAGGTAATGATAAGGCTAGCAAAATGAAAGGAGATATTAAAGGACTGAAAACATTGATCATGCAAGAATCACCTTCTGTTTATTATATCCATTGTTTTGCATATTAATTGTAACTAATTCTTGTTATTGTTGCTCAGAACAATACTGATTGTAAGAGTTTTTCAATCAAGCATATCTCTTGTTGAATATTTATAGTTCCTTACAAGAGTATCAAGGAAGCATTTGATTGTGGTGAACTTAAATATCAGATTGAATTACATCAAGAGATGAGTCCGCCTAGGCCTGGTGAGACTTGGTGGGACTCTCATTACAAAATCGTATGCAAAATCATTACTATGTATTTCGCAATTCATGATGTGCTCCATGATGTTGGTGATAATACTTCACATAAGGATGATTGGATCAAGATACATTTCATGTTTGAACATTCAAGACCTTTGAATTTATTTTCTTTGTGCACTTATTGTATATTATTCTTGGATACATAACTGAGGTATTTGAGTGTTTGTAGAAAAAGGAGTGGGATATTCTTATTGCAATCTTACTTGTTGATGTGGCAAAGAACATAATGCAACAATTGTTGTCTATGGTTGGTATCAATTCCTTGAGGAAGTCATTTTTTATGAAACATGATGTTGACTTTCCTGTTATAGATGGTAATTATGTGTCTTATAGAAAATCAACAAGGACTCAATCAAATAAACGATGACCATTTCATAAGAGAAATAATATATTGGTATTATTGGTCAAATTATTCAAAAGTTTGATAATTGATATGATGAGGTTAAGATGTTGCTCTCTTTTATGTCAGGCTTCAATCTTTCTAACTCCTTTGCTTCTTTTGATACATAAAAGATACGCGACGTTGAGCTGGAGCTCCTGGTGTCGCCCCCCGGGAGGCCAGGCCATCACCGGTGGAGATCAGGTGGGTCGCCACCGCACGACGTGTTCGAGCAGAGCTATGCCGCCCGTCGCCGTTCGGGCTGACGTGGCAAGGACGTGGGACCCACGCCATCGATAAGACAAAGCCGGACGCCACCACCTCTTTTTCTCTTATTCGCAGACTTGGTCCATAGCGAACCATTCTCTGTTAGCTCAACGTCGCCTGGTGCCCACGTGTCATCATAATCTTAAAATATCTCAGCAGCACCTTACTTAGGACATTCTCTGTAATTTCCATAAAACCATTTATATCTGTCCAGAACTTAGAAATTTCGTTATAAATCCATCCTAACAACATAAATTATAATTCCTATCCGATTAAATCTGTAAAGTCCTTATCTACGTATTAGTGTAGCTGGAAATCCCAAGGTTGCCCAAGTTGACGAGGACCTCGAGTGAGACCCAGGTCACTGAAGTAGGGATGACAACGGGTAAAACTTTCGCGTATACTGACCTCATCTACTTGTACCGTTAGATAATTTTTGTACCCGAATCCATATCCGTTATCCACAACGGATAGGAATGTTATCCTTATTCATCATCCGCGGATATTTTTTAGCCGCGGGTATATTCATTATCCGCTCTTTAAGGCTTGCTCATGTAAGTAGTCTAATTAAGTGACCATTGTTCATGTTCAAATAGTAAAAAAAACATATAATCTTGCTAGCTTTAAAATGATAAAAAAAGTAATATCCACAAAAATAGTTCCTTTTTCTATGACAATAAAAATTTAGTTTGTTATTAATCCACATGATACATGCAACCCACATGCTGTTATTCCGGTACGGGTAAGCAGACATGGGTATGACATTTTCTTACCCATTAAAAATTATCCATTGGGTTTTATCCATTACTCGAATCCGTACCTTCGTGGTACAAATTCCTACCCAAATCCGTACCCGTCGGGTCGGATATCCGCGCTGTCGGTACCCTCAAGACCGGGTACCCCTGCGTGTAAGAGCAAAAGAAGACTTACGTCAGCACTTATGCAGAAGACAGGGATCCAGTCTACAGGCTCGGCCCAACCGCTAGCTAGGGAGCACTCGTGAGAAGGCGCGTGCCCTAGGCCTCGGGTCTGATCACCTGCTAGGGAGGGCTCTGAGGCTGCCACATGTCTGGAGGCTCTGAGCCTCACTACCGGCCGAGGATGACTCCGGAGTCGCCACGTGTCCGATGGTGCCGGACCCGACCTCCCGCTAGAGAGGGCTTCGACACTACCACGTGTCCGGAACCCCCGAGCCACGTCTTTCGCCGGAGAGAGCTCCGGAGATGCCACGTGTCCTACGGCTCCGAGCCCGACCTCCAGCATGGGAGGGCTCCGGTGCTGCCACGTGGGCAACAACTACAGGCGTCCCTTCCCGCCAAGGACGGCTCTGGTGCGGCCACGTGCATGAAAGCTATGGACCTCCCCTCCTGCCAAGGAGAGCTCCGGCGTTGCCACGTGTCCAACGACTCCGGACCCCTCGCTACTCCGCAAGGCAGCTCCGGTGGCGATGCGTGTCCCGGGGGCCAGCCACCTGGACGCCGCGCCGACAAGCAACGGGCAGATAGCCAAGGAGTAAAGAGGAAGGTGTGATGTCCTATCGCGCATTTAAAGTTCGCATGTTCACCAGGCAAGCAATCCAGCGTATCCTGGTACGGGAGTGCCTGGCGGCAGAGACCAGTCGCGCGGTGCTCTGATGGCAGCAACAGTGCGGCACCGTGAGACAAGACGTATTCCTACCGCCTTCTCCAGGCAGCACTTAAGGGTGGTGATGCGACAAGGCGACACACCCTATGGCTTCATCAAGTACGCTACTACTAGCAATGGGCGTTCTAGCCGTAGTAGGGGTTGCTGCCCATACCGGGGCCGTCTGTCAGGCCCCGGACCCACTTGTAAGGTTGTCTGGCCTTGAGCTATAAAAGGATCAGACAGCCAACGGGCAAAAGGATCCCGATTCCAACCGCCGGACTCTAACACTTGTAAGCTCTCAAGCTCGAGCCACGCTCGGACTCCAGTAAAGAAGAACCAACACTCCGTGGACGTAATCTATTACGCTCAGGCAGCTCGAACCACATAAACCTTCACGTTCATCTCGCCATCGTGCTACAACGCTCAAAACCACTAAGCCCCTCCTAAAAAAGAACCTCCGCGGACTGCTCCAGATTGGACCGGGGAAGTGTCGTAGGAAACACTTCGACATTTGGCGTGCCAGGTAGGAGACTTCTGGTTTTTGAAGTTGTTTGTGTAGCTCACGATGGTGAACATCCAATCTCTCGAAGGCTCTTCCCGCTCCTCATGCCGCCAGCAGGAGGAAGCTTCATCCCATTCCAGAGCAGGACCGACTGCGCCGGCGGCAGCCCCTATAGTGACGGTGCCCGCTGCCACCCAGCGGCCTTCGGTTGCGACGGCGTCGCAAGCACCGACCGAAGCCAGCCCAGAGAGTGCGCTACTGGCAGCTCGCACGCTCCTTCACAACCCCCCCAGCGCAGGAGCTTCCCTGTCCGCTGCAGAGCAGTGGCGCAATGACGTCGACCACCTGGTCGTCGCCGCGCTCAACTCGCCGTGCCACCGGAGACAGCGACCAAAGACGGTACAGCTGCCAACCCGTACCCTAACGATGGATTACAGGATGGCAGCAACCCACTCAACAGCGACGTCCAGGCTCTCCACCGCAGATCTCAGAGCCGAGATGGATCGCCGCCGTCGGAAAGAAGATGGTTGCATCACCATCGAGCAACAGCGCAAGCAGCGTCGCAACCTCGAGAAGGAGTATGGTACCCCGGGTGCCATACCTCCCATCTACGCGGGCTAGAACCCCGTCTCCACAGGCTCAGTGGGAGGCTGCATGGCTCTAGCGCCACACCATCATATGGCGGTGTGGTCGCGTAAGTTTCGGCCGCATTTGCCGGAGAAGTTTGACGGTACAGTCAACCCCGTCGAGTTCCTGTAGATCTACTCCACGGCCATCCTAGCCGCAAGAAGGGATGAGGCCATCATGGCCAACTATTTCCCCGTGGCCTTGACCGGGTCAGCCCAGTCATGGCTCATGAACTTGCCCCAGGAATCTATATCCTCCTGGGAAGAGTTGTTCCGTCAGCTCACGGCCAACTTTGGGAGTTCCTACACCCGACCGGGTACAGAGGTCGACCTCCACGTCCTGCAGCAGCAACCAGGGGAGTCGCTGCACTCCTTCATCCAACGTTTCTATCAGGTTAGGAACACCATACCCCGTACCTCGAACGCCTCTGTGGTAGTTGCCTTCAGGCAGGGTGTAAGAGATGAGAAGATGCTCGAGAAGCTGGCCACGCATGGCATGCAGGACGTCTCGGAGCTCTTCAGCTTAGCGGACAAGTGCGCCAGAGCCATGGAGGGCCGTAATTGGCACACACCGCCTCGCAAGGGGAAGGCCAGTGGGTCCACCACTGGAAACGCAGCGCATAGCAGCGGCAAAAAGAAGAAGGTGGGAAGCAAGGACAAGCCGCTGGCTGAAGCCCTCACTGCAACAGCAGTAGAAGCTGCAGGGGGCTAGGGACCGCGTACCGACAAGCGCCCGCGGCAGCCGTCCGACAGCGACGACGGCAACCAGTGGTGCCCGATCCATGACTCCAAACGGCATAGCGCCAGCGAGTGTCAGGAGATCAAGGAACTAGCGGAGCGCTTTCGGGAGCTCCAACAGCAGTGCCAGGATGGCGCACCCTTCCGCCAACAGGAGGGCAAGCAAAAGGCTGACCCAGAGGTCAGCAATGATCAGGAGATGGAGTTCCAAGACGGCAAGCACGCGTTGAAGGTCATCTATGACCAAGAAGAGGGCTCCGACTACAGCCCAAACGAGCGTCGAAAGACACTCCATGTGATGTACGGGGGGTCATGGGACATCACGTCCCGACAAGACATCAAGACCCTCTGATGGGAGGTCGTGGCAGTAGCCCCCTCCCTCAAGCCGGCTCCCTACCGCAAGTGGATGGAGACGCAAATCAGCTTCACCGCCTCTGACTGCCCGAAGAACATGGCAGGAGCTGGGCAGCTACCGCTCATCGTCTCCCCGACCATAGCCAACGTGAAGCTCTACCACGTGCTGGTAGATGGTGGAGTGGGCCTCAATCTCATCAGTCTTGCAGCCTTCCAAAAGCTGCAGATCCCGATGGGAAAACTATCGACGACTCCTTTCCGTTGTATGGGAAGGATATCTTCTTTGTTGTAGCTGAACTGATGTATGAATAAGGAGCATGGGCCAAGCAGCTCTCTCTCATAGATAAGAATATCCTACTCTTAGCACCAGCCCCGTCACGACCATTCTCTGGAGTGGGTTCGGGGTTCATTCTTCCACGAGGTAGTATCTCCCTCCCGGTGACTTTTGGGATGCCTGAGAACTATCGCACCGAGAGCGTCGTCTTCGACGTGGCGGAGGTCAACCTCCCCTTCAACGCCATCCTCGTCAGGCTGCCGTTGTACCAGTTCATGGTCGTGGCTCATTACGGCTACCTGGTGCTGAAGATGCCGACCCCGAGTGGTGTCCTCAGGGTCCGAGCAGACCGGACCGCTGGAGTCGCGGCACTGAAGAAGCTCCAAGCTCTGGCAGCATCAAAGGTGGATGCCTCCGGGAGTGTTGGGACAAACAAGGAGCCACCCAACACACGACAACGTGGCTCGTCCTCTGTGCCCCACACTCAACCTTCGGGTGCGGAGGAGGTCCCGGTCAAGGTTGTCTAGATCGGGGAGGATGCTGCCCAGACCACCCGCATTGCGGGAAACATGGGCAGCAAATAGGAACTCGCGCTCGTTACCTTCCTCCGGGCTAACATCGATGTGTTTGCTTGGCAACCATCGCAAAATGCTCGGGATCCCCAGGGAGGTGATTGAGCACCATTTGAAGATCCACCCCGACGCTAGGCCGGTGATGCAGAAGCCTCGGAAGCAGTTCATCGAGCGGTAGAACTTCATCCGTGAAGAAATCAAGAAGTTGCACGACGTCGGCTTCTTCCAAGAAGTCCACCATCCAAGATGGTTGGCCAACCCTGTCGTGGTACCCAAGGCTGGCGGGAAGCTTCGGATGTGCATCGACTACAATAACTTAATTAAGGCATGCCCTAAAGACCCTTCCCCTCCCACGAATAGATCAAATCATGGATTCTACTTCTGGCTGTGATCTACTATGCTTCCTAGATGCTTATTCTAGTTTCCATCAAATACCCATGCCTAGAGAAGATGAAGAGCATACTGCATTTATAATAGTAGACGACCTTTATTGTTATGTCTCTATGTCTTATGGCCTTAAAACGCCTTGCCTACCTTTGTGTGTGCCATCCATAAGACATCCAGGACCTAATAAGGGACTTAGTGGAGGTGTACGTCGATGATATCGTAGTGAAAGTCAAGACGCATACATCTCTATTAGACAACATACCATTAGTCTTCGACAGGCTACGCTTAACAGGCACCAAGCTGAACCCAGATAAGTGCATATTCGGAGTCTCTATCGGGAAGCTCATCGGTTTCTTGGTCTCGCACCGAGGAATCGAGGCTAACCCCGAAAAGATCGGGGCTATAGAGAGTATGCGCCTTCCTGCCCGACTCAAGGACGTACAAAAGCTCACGGGATGCCTGGCCACTCTCAGTCGATTCATTTACTAACTGGCAGAGCGTGCTATCTTGTTCTTTAAGCTTCTGCGAAAGACCGGACCCTTTGTCTGGACTGAAGAAGATGACAAGGCGTTCCAAGAGTTGAATCAATACCTCACCTCGCTACCGATCATGGTAGCTCCAGAGTCAGGTGAGCACCTATTGCTCTACATTTTCGCGAAGGAAGAAGTCATTAGCATGGTCCTGGCCGCTGAGCGGCCAGAACCCGAGCGACTCCAAACACCAAGCAAATAGCCTGCTGCTGGTCCCGAGTCTCAGGACCCGGACCCCATAGGAGAGCTAGGGGTAGCTCCGGACTAGAATGCCCCCAGGTCCCAACTCCCGAAGGCCGAACCCCAAGACCAAGAAGCCGCAGGCCTCCTGCCAATGAAGATATTCGGGACCCCTCCGAGAGGGTCCGAACCACTCAGCGACCGATCTACTACATCAGCGAGGTCCTCCACGATGCCAAGACAAGGTATTCGGAGGTCCACAAGCCGCTCTACGTGGTGCTGATCGCGTCAATGACGCTCTGTCACTACTTCCAAGCTCACAAGATCTCGGTGGTAACGACCTATCCACTGAAGACGGTTCTCCACAGCCCCAACGCAACGACGAACATAGCAAAGTGGGCAGCTGAGCTGGCAGAGTTCAACCTCGGCTTCCTGCCACGCCACGCCATCAAGAGCCATGCACTGGCGGACTTCGTGGTGGAATGGACCCCGCTATACCACCCAGGGGCCAAGACGACGATGACCCCGAGCCCATACCCCCGGTGTTCACCGGACCCCACTGGACACTCTACTTTGACGGCTCCTCGTGCAAGCAAGGTGTTGGAGCGGGGGTCCTGCTCACCTCGCCAGCGGGAGAGCAGTTCAAGTACATGGTGCACCTCGACTTCAAGGCTACGAACAACATGGTGGAGTACGAAGCCCTCATATTTGGGATGATTAATGCCCTGTCTTTAGGCGTGCAGCAGATGCTAGTTAAAGGAGACTCCTCGTCATCAAACAGATCAGGCGTGAGTGCTCCTATAATGGTCCTCAGCTGGTTGCCTATCTTCTCCATGTGTAGAAGATGGAGAAGGAGTTTCATGCCTTGGAGTTGTGCCATATCCCCCGTGCCAACAATGCGGCGGCAGACGACCTTTCAACAAAAACCTCCACATGGGCTCCGGTCCCCGAAGGTGTCTTTGAAATGAAGTTGCTGCATCCAACAGCCTGGCCTGCCGAACCGGGCGAAGGGGGCGAGTCCAGCACCTCGAAGCTGGGGGTCCCGGCGACCCTGCAACCATGGCGCCCGCCAAGGATCGTATGCGTCACCGGGGACTTCATGCGACCCGGTGCCCAAGATCTAGAAGCTCAAGTAGGAGCTGATGCATGGATCATAGAGGTCCGGACCTACTTGAAGGATAATATGCTTCCTGATGAACATGTATCCACTGAACAGATCATTCGCAGGGCTAAGAGATACATACTGGTAGATGGGGATCTCTACCGGTGTGGCGCCAACGGCGTCCTATTGCGGTGCATAACTCGGGAGGAGGGCTGCGAGCTGCTCACCGAGACCCATGGAGGCGAGTGCGGCAACCATGCTTCGTCCCACACGCTGGTCGGTAAAGCCTTCCGGCATGGCTTCTACTGGCCGACAGCTCTCCTAGATGCCGTCGAGCTGGTCAAGACATGCAAGGCATGCCAGTTCCACACCAAGCAGATCCACACAACGGCGCAGACACAGCAGATGATCCCGCCCTCATGGCCATTCGCAGTATGGGGCTGAACATCCTGGGGCCGTTCCCCAGAGCCGTCGGAGGGTACCGGTACCTATACGTCACCGTAGACAAGTTCACCAAGTGGATGGAAGCAACCCCTGTGGTCACCATCACCAAGCAGTCTGCAATAAAATTCATCAAGTCAATCATCTGCAGGTTTAGGGTCCCGAACAAGATCATCACCGACAATGGGACACAATTCACCAGTGCAGCATTCCAAGAGTACTGTGAGGACCTTAGTATCCAGGTCTTCTATTCATCTATTGCTCACTGAGAGAGCAACAGCCAGGTCGAGAGAGTCAATGCTGAGATACTCAGGGGCCTCAGGACGCGTACCTACGCTGGCCTGGAAAAGAATGGCGCCAACTTGATTGATGAGCTTCCGTGCACACTATGGGCTAGCCGCCGAGCCACAAGGGAGACTCCTTTCTTCCTGGTCTATGTAGTTGAGGCCGTCCTCCCTCCCGAGATCACCTTGGGATCCCCTCGTGTCAAGGAATATGACGAAGCCACGCAGGACCAGATCCGACATGAACATATCGAGCTCGTCGACGAGCACAAATAACAGGCAACAATTTGGAACGCACGATACTGCCAGGCGCTACGACGCTACCACCAGCGCTCTGTGCGGAGCAGAAAGCTGTGGGTGGGCGACCTGGTGCTCCGGTGAATACTTTCGCGGGAGGGGTCCAACAAGATTTCGTCCCGCTAGGAAGGACCCTTTCGGGTGACACAAGTATGCCGACCAAGATGCGTCCACCTGGTGACGGAGGATGGCGACCCGATTCCAAATACTTGGAACATTGATCACCTCCGTAAGTTTTACCCGTAGCTTAGGGTAGGGCGGTCTTTTTCTGTAAAAGGCCATAGTGCCTAGGACCAGTGATCGGATCAACTAAACTCCAGGGGGGTTCGTCTACCCCTATCATCCCGGAGTGGGTCGTTGAACTCCTGTATAGTCTGACTCCTCCTATGTAGCACCATGATAAAGAAAACACTTGCCCTACCTTATGCACGTCTATATTTTTGCAGTTTCCCTTTCAAGCTTGCGTATATTTTTGCTTGCCTCTCGACGTGTACATAGTTGTGTTTCTCTATCTCGCTCTTGGCCAAAATTATGCCATCCTGCTACAAGGCGGAAACGTCTAAGGCACCTGTGTTGTCTACGGACCCCCTTGGTTACCTTCCTGTTCGGGTCCCGTAGAGCTAGAAGGATGCCCCCCTTCGGAGTGCCATGCCAGCGAAAGGCCCAGGGTATGTAGCCTGCTTAGCCTGGTCATGTACCCTAAGCGTGCACACTCTGCCTCTCCAGCGCAGCAGCCAAGTGATGGGGGCCCAGATGGCACACCACCCTGGGAAGGATGGTAACCATGGTTTGGACACTACTACATCGAATTGCCCAAGTACCGTAGCTTAGCAGAGGACCATAAGCCATAATGGGCCCAGCGAACAGGGAAAATACAACTACACAACACGGTTACCCCTTTCTTCTAGTGTTTGTGCAGACCACAGGGCTCCGATCCGTGGGGTTGGTTTGGAACACCAACTTTCACAGGGAGCCACTCTCGGACCCCCAAGGCTAGCGTCTCCCGAAGGGTCTGGAGCTGGTGTCTTGCGCCTTTTTGGCACGTGTCCCCAAACATTTGGGCACACCTACCAGGGGTCCATCACGACTGGTCAAGGCAAGCAAGACGGCCGGACCCCTGCAACGCGCAAGAAGGAAGTGGGTACATATCTACAGCAAGAAACAAGGAAGCATCAACCTCTTTGGCAAATGAGAGAGTCTCCGATCCTTGTGACATCAAGGACCAGGGGACCTCGCAAAAGCTAATGAAGTCCTTCCTACCGGACCCTGCGCCGAGTGGCTGAAGGATGAGAGACCAACAAAAAGACTTTCATTCATCAACACAGAAGTACAAGTGAAAGTTGCCTAGAGGGGGGTGAATAGGCTAAACTACCTTAAATGACCTAATTAAACGAGATTAGAACACAAGGGCTGGAGTAGTCTGGCTCAGGGGCGGACTAGTCCGGTCAGCCTGCTGGAAAAACCTAAAAACTTGATTTTTATGGTTTTTTTCTTCAGATTTTAGCTCAATGAAATGCGGATAAACTATCTAGTAATCTAATATCACAAGTATGACAAGATATAGCAGGTGGATTGCAAGATTGTAACGAGGAACACTAGAAGAGCGAAATAAGCAAAACGAACCCTAAGCAATTTTAACGATCGATGAAACGTAAATGCAAGAGAGATACAAAGATTTTTACCCGAGGTTCGATTCCACTCAGGAATCTACGTCCCCGTTGAGGAGTACATAAAGGACCGGGTTTAACAACCCTTTTCTCACCAAGTCGCCACTAAGGCCAACCCGGTTCTTCCACTATCTCAAGGGTGAACTTACAAGATCTTTGGGGCTGCTCACAATCTGAGGCTCCCACTTGAACACGTACACAAACTTCACGAATATCACAAGCCACAGGTCACAAAGACTCACACCAAGTGCACAAGATCACTCCAAGACCCAAAACACAAAGTTCTTCCTTCTCCTCTCCGCACACACCAAAATCCACTCAAGAATTGGTTCTAGAGGGTGAGTAGGCAAGAGAGAAGGCTTAGAAAGGCTCTAGGGTGGCTGTGGCGGCGCTAGGAACCTAGAGGTCCCGATAGCCAACCGTTGCCACCAACTAAAGTCCGGACTAGTCCGGTCAGGACCTCGGACTAGTCCGGTCTGTGGGGACCACTAACGTCACAAAGCCAACTACCCGCCAACGTTCAAATTTCAAAAGTTCACAAATCTCCGGACTAGTCTGCCTCACAACGGACTAGTCCGATCTCACACAGGATCTCTTTGTCCGGGTGAGAACAGACAAGTCTGGAGGACCCGGACTAGTCCGGCCACTAAGGCGGACAA
The DNA here is from genome assembly GCA_030760725.1 of Neostapfia colusana. NCBI lineage: Eukaryota > Viridiplantae > Streptophyta > Magnoliopsida > Poales > Poaceae > Neostapfia > Neostapfia colusana. The sequence goes on from JASWHV010000015.1 coordinate 72,229,403, forward strand.
GTCCGGTCCACCAAGACTTAGCCGTGGGACCAATCCTCCCACAAACATACGGACTAGTCCGCCTAAGAACGGACTAGCCCGAACTCACACAGGACCCCTTGGTCCGTGTGAAAACGAACAAGTCTGGCTAGCCTGGACTATTCCGGTCACTGAGGCGGACCAGTCCGTTCTACCAGGACTTAGTCCCGAAACACTCTCACCAAGAGAGAACCGGACTAGTCCGTCCCCAAACGGACAAGTCTGAACTCAGTCAGAAGCACTTAGTCCGCCCCAAAATGGACTAAGCCGTAGGACTCAAGACTAGTACGACCTCTGGCCCGGACAAGTCCGGCCTACTAGGGTTTACCTCACTAGCACTCTCCACTAAGGATTCGACACTTCTAATGCTTTGAGCTCTCTTCTATGATCTCAATGCACTTGACACACACACTATCACTATAACACGGCTAGCCTACTAAAGACTCAAATGAAACCCTAATTTCTACTCTTCGAGTCTTCAACGCCGTTCTTCATCCTTTTCCTTTTTAAGAGTTTAGGTGTCCACCTTGGAAATATTCTGTGCTTATGATCATCTCAGCTCATTAGTCTCTTAATCATCATCATCAATCATCCAAAACCCACGAGGATACCTAGATGCACTTACAATCTCCTCCTTTTTGGTGATTGATGATAACACATTAAGTTTGAATATAAGAGGTAAAAATTTGTTTTTCATAATAAGTGTACGTATGCATAACTCCCCCTAGATGTATGCAACAGTAAAAGAGGGGAGTTGACATACACTCACATGTTATGGTCGGGTGCCTACGTGTTGTGCTCAAAAAGTGTGACAAGACAATAAAACATAGCAAAGGGCAACAATGATCAATTATAAGCATAAGATCCACACATAGTCTTACACAAAAGAGACACAATGCATAAAACATAGATAATCATGTCCAAGGATCTATACAAGACTAGGAGATGATAAAAAGACATCCTCTTCCATCTCTCCCCCTTTGGCATCAAGGCACGAAAAGGAAAAAGGAAAGAAGATACGCCTAAGTCTACTCGTCATCTTCATCGTCTTCTTCTTTAAACTCGCTCTCCGTGGTCTCCGTATCATCTTCCTCGTCGTCGGCGGCGGTGGATGGAGGCACGGCCTTGGAAGAGCTTCCATCTTCCGTGAACTAGGCGAGCTCATCAGCAGTGAAATCTGGATAAGGAGTGAGCTCTCCATCACTCTCCTCAGGAGGAGACATAGCCACCTCAAGCTTGTCGCACACAGCCTTGAGGCACTTCTCATGACGCCTCTCCATGCGTCGAGTCCAGACCTCCACACGCCGACGAGAGGCGAAGATCGTGTTGAAGCACTTGAAGAATCTGCTCAACGACTGCGGAGGAGGAGGTGATGAAGGAGCCACTGAGCTAGGAGGAGGTTGAGCATTCTTCCTTCTGGGAGGTTCTGGCACAATTGGGGGCATCTGAGGACGGAGCGGTCGATGAGTCACATCCTTGACGAAGACAAGCCCCGACACCTTCTCAATTAAGCACATAATGTATGGTGCATACCAACATGAGCGGTTGGGAGTGTGAGAGATGTTGAAGATGTCATCATAGATGTATTCAACGAGGTTGAACTTCTCTTCACCATCAATCAACAGGAGGAGATGCCTTAAGTTCCCTTGAATCACCCCTGCAACTCCATCCTTAGGGGCAATGGTTCTCCTCAGAATCCGGTTGAGGATGCTATAAAATGGCTTGATGTTCCTAGCAAGCCCAGCCTCATAGGGAACATGACTAGGATACATGTAGTTGAGTTGATCCCTATCCACTGCCTTGAGGTTGGAAATGATGATCTCATGGTCCAGGTACTCCTCAAGGCCAAGTATCCAAACAAACTCCTCATATGTGGTTGAGTACTGCTCTCCATGAGTAACCCAAAGTGATCTTCCGGTCACCATAGGTGGAGAAGTACACGGTGGTGTAGAACTGCATAATCACTTCGATGTTCCAATCATACTTGAAACTTATTATTTTCTTGATCCCATGTCGCTCTGCGGCTTCAATCGCGGCATCAAAAGCTGACTGCTTCTTTTTGGCCATGTAGACCCAATCCACCCATTGAGCTTGAGCGACTGGAGTCTTCATCTTCAAGTATACTAGACGGTAGTAGTCGCAATGAAAGCACACCAAAACCTAGGGTTAGCTGTGTGCTTCTCATAATCATAGACTTTGTCCATCCTCAGCCTTCTCCCCTTCTCAGCACCCTATCCTTGGAACACATTTGCTGTAGTGTTGGGCTGCCGGTTTGGATCTCTAGCAGGGGCAACCATCTTCAGGGGACCTATGGGCTTCGGTTGCCCCTTCTCCTTGATTACAATGCCTCCTGCCCTCTTTGCCGGTGCCTTGGCAGTTGGCTTTTTCTTCGTGGGCTCCTCAGGAAGTGGAGCCTTGCCTTTCCTCGGGTCACAGAGAACCCTATCCTCGGGTTCTTTCTCCTTCTCTTTGGCCTGCTCTTTTTCTCCCAAAGTGACCAACTTCTTCCTCTTGGGCTCTAAGGCACTAGAAGCCTGGGAGTTATGGGCTTCATGTTCGGCCCTTTTCTTCTTCCGTTGATCCGCCAAGGATTCTTCAACGGCTTTGGCAATCTGTGCCTGCTCTTCGAGATCATGTCTTTTCTTTGTCCTTACCTCTCGAATAACGGTATCCTTAGTCGCTTGAGCTTCCTTTGCCGCCCTCTCTTCGGCAATGCGCCAATAGAGGGCTTGTCGAGCCTCCTCAACAGCGGGATTTGCAAGAGCAGAGGTCGTGGTAGGAGTCCGACATATCGCCTCTTCAAATATCCAAATGCGATGAAATCAGAGGCGAAACTTGAGCAACGAAGCACGGGGAAGGATTCCTGCACTCCTTAGGACTCCAATTCGTGGATTGGAAGAGGTTTTTGGTGGAGAAAAGCAAAAATCGCCAATGGAGGAGCGGTTCCCGCTAGAGAGAGAGAGAGAGACTTGAGAGTGAAGAGAGAGGGGTGGTCTGGCCGCCCCTTGGAGGTTAAGTCCCTAGGGGCCGGACTAGTCCGGCCTGATGCACGGACAAGTCGGGTCGACGGACCAGAGCCGGACTTCTCCGGTGCCGGACTTGTCTAGCCTCCCAGGCAGACTAGTCCAGTTTGGACTTGTCCGCTGAGAAGTCCGACCTAGACAGCCCGGACTTGTCCGGCCCATGGGGCGGACTAGTCCGGCTATAAGCTGAAATTTCATATAATTTAAATTTTAGCTCAAGAATATGATCTTTTTTGGACAAGTTTTTGCAAATATCTTTGACAAACATGGTCAGTAAGCATACATCAAACAAACAATGACCATATTTGACAAAGAATCCTTTTAAACATAGTTTTCATAGAGTAAGAGAGGTTAGGGTAGAATTTTGAAAGCATGCAATTTTTGAAGTTTATATACAAGTAACAAATAGATGTGCACGGCTCAAGCAACGTTTCGAAAATCTAAAATATTTAGTTCACTCCTTAGGTCACAAAAACGTTTCTCATCAAGGGCTTTGGTGAAGATATCCACCACTTGCTTCTCACTCCTAACATGAGAAATAAGGATATCTCCCTTGATAGAGTGATGTCGCAGGAAATGGTGACGGATATCAATGTGTTTGGTTCTAGAATGCTCCACGGGATTGTGAGCAATCTTGATGGCACTTTCATTGTCACATAGGAGTGGAATATGGCTCAAAGTGTAACCATAGTCCCTAAGAGTTTGTCGCATCCATAGGAGTTGTGCACAACAACTCTCGGCTGCGACGTACTCCGCTTCTGCTGTGGATAAGGCAATGGAGTTTTCTTTCTTTGAAGACCACGAAACCAAGGACCTACCAAGGAATTGGCAAGTCCTGGACGTTCTCTTCCTATCTACCTTACAACCGGCATAATCGGCATCGGAGTATCCGATGAGATTGAACTTGGATCCCTTGGGATATCAAAGTCCTAGGTTAGGAGTATGAACCAAATATCTAAGAATCCTCTTAACGGCTGTCAAGTGACACTCCTTAGGAGCGGCTTGGAACCGTGCACACATACACATACTAAGCACTATGTCGGGCCTAGATGCACAAAGATAAAGCAAGGAACCTATCATGGAACGAAATACCTTTTAGTCCACACTTGTACCATCTTCATTGAGGTCAAGATGTCCATTGGTTCCCATTGGAGTATTGATGGGTTTGGCTTTGTCCATGTCAATCCTCTTGAGTATGTCTTGAGTATACTTGGTTTGACTTATGAACGTTCCTTCCTTGAGTTGTTTGACTTGGAATCCTAGGAAGAACTTCAATTCCCCCATCATTGACATCTCGAAACTTTCGGTCATTATCTTTGAAAACTCATCACAAGAAGCTTTGTTAGTAGAACCAAATATAATGTCATCGACATATATTTGGCACACAAATAAATCATCGTTAAAATTCTTAGTGAAGAGTGTATAGTCGGCCTTCCCTGTCCTAAAACCATTTTTAATGAGAAAGTCTCTAAGACACTCATACCAAGCTCTAGGAGCTTGTTTGAGGCCATAGAGGGCTTTCCAAAGTTTAAAGACATGGTTAGGATACTTATCGTCCTCAAATTCGGGTGGTTGCTCCACGTACACTTCCTCCTTGATCGGACCGTTGAGGAAAGCGCTTTTCACATCCATTTGGTATAACTTGAAATCATGGTGAGTAGCAAAGGCAAGCAAGATACGAATTGATTCAAGCCTAGCTACGGGAGCAAAAGTTTCATCGAAATCCAAACCTTCAACTTGTGCATATCCCTTTACAACAAGCCTTGCCTTGTTTCTTGTTACAACTCCATACTCGTCTTGCTTGTTGCGGAATACCCACTTGGTTCCCACAACATTTGCGTCGGGGCACTTCACGAGTTCCCATACTTGATTTCTTTCAAAATTGTTGAGTTCATCTTGCATGGCCACCACCCAATCCGGATCTTGTAGTGCTTCTTCTACCTTGCGAGGCTCCAAAGAGGAAACAAAAAAGTAAAGTTCACAAAACTTAGCCATTCGAGAACGAGTGGTTACCCCTTTGGAGATGTCTCCTAGTATGTTGTCGACGGGATGATACTGTTGAACACTTTGGTGCACTCTTGAATGAGGTGGTTGGACTCTTTGATCTTCATCTTCATCGTCGTTCTTTTCTTCATCTCCCCCTTGATCCAATCCTCCTTCTTGGCTTTGATCCTTTTGATCTTGTTGAGGTTGGCCTTGCTCATCTTGAGCTTGATCGTGGGAAGGAGACGTATCTTCGTTTGTTGGATGATCATTTGAGTCTTGAGGATGTTCTTGAGGGAAAATGTCTCCAAGTGCCATCTTTTTAAGTGCTTCTTGTGGAGCCTCTCCTCTATCTAGCATACTTTGATCAACTTGCTCCACTTGGGAGCCATTAGTATCATCAAACACTACGTCTCTCGCTATTTCAACAATTCTGGAGGATTTGTTGAAAACACGATAGGAGTAGGTGTTTGAGTCATAACCAAGCAAGAAACCTTCATCGGACTTTGAAGCAAACTTCGAAGTCCTAGGCTTCATGTTGAGAATATAGCACTTGCTCCCAAAGACACGAAAGTAAGAGATGTTGAGTTTGTTACCGGTTAGAAGTTCGTAAGACGTCTTCTTCAAAAGTCGATGAAGGTACAACCGGTTTATGGCATGGCAAGTGGTATTAACCACTTCCGCCCAAAATCGGTCCGACGTCTTGTACTCATCAAGCATGGTTCTTGCCATCTCAATAAGAGTCCTATTCTTCCTTTCAGCCACCCCGTTTTGTTAAGGGGAGTAGGAGGCTGAAAACTCATGCTTGATGCCTTCTTCATCCAAGTATTCTTCCACTTGAGTGTTCTTGAACTCGGTGCCATTATCGCTCCTTATGTTCTTGATTCTTAAGGAGAACTCGTTTTGAGCTCTCCTCAAGAATTTCTTGAGCACACCTTGAGTTTCTCCTTTGTCATGCAAAAAGAACACCCAAGTGAAGCGAGAATAATCATCTACAACTACAAGACCATATTTGTTACCGCCGATGCTTATGTAGGTGATTGGACCGAAGCGGTCCATGTGAAGTAGCTCCAAAGGTCTTGTAGTTGTCATGACATTTTTGGATGGATGTTGAGCTCCAACTTGCTTTCCAGGTTGACAAGCACTACATGGCCTATCCTTATCAAAAACAACATTTTTCAAGCCTCGAATGTGTTCTCCCTTAAGAAGTTTTTGCAAATTTCTCATCCCAACATGGGCTAGCCGCCTATGCCAAAGCCATCCCATGTTGGTCTTCGCTATTAAGCACATGTCAATTTGAGCTTTATCCGTGGTGAAATCCACAAGGTAAAGCTTTCCCTTGAGCACGCCCTTAAAGGCGATTGAGTCATTGCTTCTTCTTAAGAAAGTCACACCCTTGTTAGTGAAAACACAGTTATAACCTTTATCACAAAGTTGGGATATGGATAGAAGGTTATAATCAAGGGAGTCAACATGCAAAACATTGGAAAGAGTATGATGGGGAGAAATAGCGATTTTACCGGTGCCAAGGATTTTCCCTTGGCTATTGTCCCCAAAGTATATTCCTTCACTTGGATCTTCATTTTCCTCATACTCTACAAACATCCTTCTCTCTCCGATCATATGGTTTGTGCATCCACTGTCGAGCATCCTCCACCGGAGAAGTATGCCTACAAAATAGAGTTATGTCTTTCCTTTAGGTACCCAAACGGAGTTGGGTCCTTTCATGTTAGTCAAGAGGCACTTGGGCACCCATACGCAAGTTTTTGGACTCTTGTGGAGTGGCCCAACATACCTAGCATAGGTCTTTCCAAATTTTTTCCTCAATAAAACATATGAAGCATCAAAGTCATGGAACAAGGGATGAGGTTCATTTTTAGGCATGTTAAATGACTTTGCAATGTTCTTTCCATTTTCTTTGTTGGATGAATCCTCCTTGACAAAAACAATCAAGTCTTTCCCATTCTTGGGAGTTTTAGCATGTTGCTTCCACTCTCGAGAATAGCCAAGACCATCTTTGACATGTGGAGGTCTTACATTGATATATGCACTTTGTTCATATGCCAATTTCTCCTTGTCAAAGATCCCGCCTTTCGGTGATTGCTTGTTTTGTGCCAACTTGAGTTCATCCTTAAGTTTTAGGATTAAGTTTGAGCACTTGCAAGTTTGAGTTGCTTCGGAATATTTCTGAGGAGGGTGGAATCATAGAGGAAGAAGGTGCATTGATCTTGAGAGACTCAACTTGTGTTTCAAGGATCTTGTTAACTTTTGTCAAGTTAACAATTTCATCCTTGAGCACAATAGTTGTGTCCTCAAGATTTGAGCAAGTTTCCTTGCTCAAAGCGAGTTCACGCTCAAGTGCCTTGCTTCTTTCTCTTTCAACCTCAAGGAGCTCTTCAAGCTCATGACATCTCTCCTTTTCAAGGATGAGCATGTCTTCTTGACGGTTGATGAGTTCCTCCTTCTCAAAGATTTCTTCCGACAACAAGCTCATCTTTTTCAAGGTGCTCCTACTTAGATCCTTGAGCATGGATTCATTTCCACTACTACTATAAAAGTTATCAAGTGAAGAAGTAGAGGAGGATGGTTTAGATTTAACCTTTCTTCTTCCCTCCTTAGCCATGAGACATGTAGACTTGAAGTCTTCAAGGTTGGGGAAGAGCTTGCTCCTTCCAATGACAAGTGTTGTCACTTTCTCTTCATCCTCGGAGGATGAGTCTTTGTTTGAGTCCCATTCCTTCCCAAGGTGAGCAAGTCCCGATGGCTTCTTCTTCTTGAAGAACTTCTTCTCTTGGGGCTTGCCATCCCTCTTCTTCTTACTCTCTTCATATGGACACTCCACAATGAAGTGTCCATATTCACCACAATTGTAGCATGCTCTTTTCGTCTTGGGCTTGGACCTTTCCTTGTTCTTGTTCTCATAGTGGTAGCTCCCCTTCCTCCTTCTCATCATCCTCTTGAATTTGTTGATGAAGAGCGCCTCTTCTTCATCGGTGTCGAGACTCTCATCATCACTTGCTTCGAGGTCTTGTGATGAGGATGTTGCTTTGAAAGCAACATATTTCTTCTTGGAGGAGGTGAGCCTTTGGAGGTCGTTGTAGAACATGGCTTCCTTCTCCATCATCTCATTGTTGATGATCCTTCCAAGCACTTCCTCCGGGGTCATTTGAGCATATCCCGGACTCTCACAGATCATGGAGCAAAGAGCAATGTTTCGAGGCATCAATGCCCGAACCATCCTCTTCACCACCTCATGATCCGTCCACAGGGTGCATCCATAGGATCGGCTCTTGTTGATGAGGACCTTGAGACGGTTGTACATGTCTTGAGGGGACTCACCATCCATGATTGTGAACCTCCCAAGCTCTCCTTCGATCATCTCGATCTTGGCCTCCCTAATGACTCGGTTGTCTTCATGCGCCGTATTGAGTGTGTCCCATATGTCTTTGGCCACCTCCAATCTATCGACTCGGTTGAACTCATCTCGAGTCAAGGATGAGGTGATGACCCCAACTGCTTGAGCACTGCGATGAAGTAGGACGGTTTGCTCCGGGGTAACTTCTTCTTCATTCCTTGGAAGATGGACACCTGTTTGGACAATTTGCCACAAGCTAGGGTTTAAGGAGATTAGATGCATCTTCATATTATGCTTCCACATGGAGTAGTCATTTCCATCGAATTGAGGAGGTTTGCCAAGAGGAATAGACAAGTAGTGGTTGTTAGAGGTTAATCGCTCATAGTTGAAAGGATATTAGGAGTAGTCCGATTGATCACTCCTTTCTTGATCCTTCGTCTTCTTCTTCTCCTCTTTGCTTTAGTGACCTAGCTTCTCGCGAAGTGGCGCCTTGAGGTGGCGAACTTCTTCATCGTCACTTGAATGGTCTTGCAGCACATCCGTGTTCTTCTTCTTGTCATGTGTGTTGTCGCCTTGCGACGTCGACGGAATCTCGTATCCATCCGCTCCGGCCATCTTCTCTCCGAGTGGTTAGACTCTTGATGGAGAGACCTGCTCTGATACCAATTGAAAGTTGCCTAGAGGGGGGGTGAATAGGCTAAACTACCTAAAATGACCTAATTAAACGAGATTAGAACACAGGGGCCACACTAGTCTGGCTCAGGGGCGGACTAGTCCGGTCAGCCTGCTGGAAAAATCTAAAAACTTGATTTTTATGGGTTTTTCTTCAGATTTTAGCTCAACGAAATGCGGATAAACTATCTAGCAATCTAATATGACAAGTATGACAAGATAGCAGGTGGATTGCAAGATTGTAACGAGGAACACTAGAAGAGTGAAATGAGCAAATCGAACCCTAAGCAATTTTAATGATCGATGAAACGTAAATGCAAGAGAGACATGGAGATTTTTGCCCGAGGTTTGATCCCACTCAGAAATCTACGTCCCCGTTGAGGAGTCCACAAAGGACCGGATTTAACAACCCTTTCCTCACTAAGTCGCCACTAAGGCCAACCCGGTTCTTCCACTATCTCAAGGGTGAACTTACAAGATCTTTGGGGCTGCTCACAATCTGAGGCTCCCACTTGAACACGTCCATAAACTTCACAAATCTCACAAGCCACAGGTCAAAAAGACTCACACCAAGTGCACGAGATCACTCCAATAGCCAAAAAACAAAGTTCTTCCCTCTCCTCTCCTCACACACCGAAATCCACTCAAGAATTGGTTCTAGAGGGTGAGTAGGCAAGAGAGAAGGCTTAGAAAGGCTCTAGGGTGGCTGTGGCGGTGCTAGGGTTCCAGGGTGGGTGAAATGAAGTCGGGGCACCTCCTTTTATAGAGGTCCCGACAGCTAACCGTTGCCACCAACTAAAGTCCGGACTAGTTCGAGTCATGACCCAGGACTAGTCCGGTCTGCAGGACCACTGAAGTCACAAAGCCAACTGCCCGCCAACGTTCAAATTTTAAACATTCACAAATCTCCGGACTAGTCCGATCTCACACACGACCTCTTTGTCCGGGCGAGAACAGACAAGTCTGGAGGACCCGGACTAGTCCAGCCACTAAGGCGGACAAGTCCGGTCCACCAAGACTTAGCCGTGGGACCTCTCATCTCACAACCATACAGACTAGTCCGCCTCAGAACGGACTAGCCCGAACTCACACAGGACCCCTTGGTCCATGCGAAAACGGACAAGTCTGGCTAGCCCGGACTAGTCCGGCCACTGAGGCGGACAAGTCCGTTCTACCAAGACTTAGTCCCGAAACACTCTCACCAAGAGAGAACCGGACTAGTCCGTCCCCAAACGGACAAGTCCGAACTCAGTCAGGAGCTCTTAGTCCGCCCCAAAACGGACTAAGCCGTAGGACTCCGGATTAGTTCGGCCTCTGGCCCGAACAAGTCCGGCCTACTAGGATTTACCTCACTAGCACTCTCCACTAAGGATTCAACACTTCTAATGCTTTGAGCTCTCTTATATGATCTCAATGCACTTGACACACACACTCTCACTCTAACACGGCTAGCCTACTAAAGACTCAAATGAAACCCTAATTTCTACTCTTCGAGTCTTCGACGCCGTTCTTCACCCTTTTCCTTTTTGAGAGTTTAGGTGTCCACCTTGGAAATATCCTGTGCTTATGATCATCTCAGCTCATTAGTCTCTTAATGTCATCATCAATCATCCAAAACCCACGGGGATACCTAGATGCACTTACAACAAGACATACACAAAAGACAAAAGAAAAATACAAAGGCCAGGGCCTGCCTAGGACTCACCAGCACCACGCCTAAACCGTTCGGCGATGAGGACTCCTAAGTCTTCAACCTTAGACCGGTTTGCCGCCTCCCTCGCAGCAACGGGGCCTTGGACGACCGGCTCCAGAAAGACACTGGGGTCCCAGCTTCGGAAGCAAGTCAACACATGTGTTGCCTTCTCCTTAGCCAAGACCTTTCCCTCCGCCTCCAGCTGGTCGATGACAACGTCTTCCAACGCTGCCATCTTCACGCCTTCAAAGTCAAGCGCAGGGAGCACTTGGCTCATCTCCTGCGAAGGTTCACCGGCGCGCACCGGGCTGAAGACGAAGGACACCAGTGCTGACTCGGCACGGCCCAGGAAGTCCAAGACTTGCTGGACATCCGTCGTGCATGAATCCCAAAACTCCTGAAGCTCACGCCGTGCCGCTGCCAGGGCTGTTGCATCACTTTCTGAGAGTTTTTTCTCCCTGGCAGCCAATGCCACCTCCTGATCATCAAGCTCACGGGCACGGTGCTGCAGTACCTCCTCGCAGAGCGAATCATTGAATTCTGCAGCTAGGAGATCCTGGCGCTCCTCATCTGCCTCTCTCGCTCCTCGTTTAGAGAGGCCTGCTGGTGGTCCAAGTCGTCGGCCTGAGACTTCAGCTCGGTCTGCTCCCGCTGCAAGCGCAACAAAGACTCCTCCTCCTTCTCCGCTAGCTCGCGCTCGCCTACTGCGATCTCACGGCTAGCCAGCTTCAGCCGTAGCTCTTCCATGGCTGCGAGACGAGCATTGGCCTTCTAGTGGGCCTCGGTGGCTTCTGCCCACAGCTGATTGTCTTCTTATCCAACTGATCAACCAGGTCCCGCTGCCGGATGGTCAGTGTATGCTCCTCCCACAAGCGAGCCTCCTTCTCCTCCAACCTCCTCCGTGTCTCCCGGGTCCGGAAGTTGAGCAACCTTTCCCAACCACCGAGGCACTCCTCCTCCTGCTAAAGGGCTTCTCGCTCCTGGTCCAGCGCTAGCTGAACTTGGCGGAGGCCTGCCTGAGCCGAGGCCATGGCCTTAGACAAGGGGACCCGCGTGACACGTGCCGGAGGCTCCTGGGCATCATCCTCCAAGATGTCGATGACCGTCGGAGTAGGCACCAAGACGAAGGGACCCAGGGAAGTTTCAGATTGGTCCTTGGAAGGAGGCGGGTGAGCTTCTAGCTGGGGAGTGTTATCCTCTTGGGTAGGGGCCGCAACATCTGACACACCCTCGTCGACGACAGGAGCGGGCTCGTCGCCATGTGCCGGCGGAGCCTCATCAGCCTCGGCTGACCCGGAACCAAGCCCCGGAGCTTGGACCAACGAAGGTTCCTGGCTGGGGTCCTCCGCACCAGGGGCCGCTGAGGAGACACCTTTAGAAGAAGCAGGCGGTGTGGACATCGCCGGCGCTGGAGGGTCCGCACCCTAGACTGGAGTAGTCCTAGAAGCCGCTGGTAGATCGCTGGACACCAGGGGCACCGGAGCGCTCTCATGAGCACCTGCTAACGGAGCCCTACGTAAAGAACGGGGTCAGCAGACAACATCAAAGCATAACCAAAAGCAGCAAGGGCTGTCCTCGGATGATCTACTTGGGGCCGGCGAAGCTCCATGAAGCGGCTCGGAAATGCTTGCTCAGGCCTCCAGAGCCACCAGACCCCCCGATTGCACCGACCTCTTTGTTGACGGCGGAGGCGGTGGAGTTGCAGGAGTTCCCTCTGCGTCTTATATGCAGGACCGGCCGCGCTGCCTCCGGTCACGTCCTCCAGTTCAACATTAGGTGCGCTTGGGGCCACAGTAGGCGCCACGGGGCCGGATGCCGAGGTAAAGCTCCCATCTGCACACATCAGCCTCTGCTTCTTCCTCGGGGAGCTAGGCTAGGGGCCACCGACGCCTTCCCCTTTCCCTTGTCCAGGCTCGGAGTGGAGGGGTTCGGAGCCACGGAGCTCGGCGCGGCAGTGCTTGGAGCAGCGGGGGCCAGAGCGGAGGAAGCATCCCTCCTGTCTCTCACTCCTGTCACCCCAAGGATCACTACTCTTCGAGAAGCATCGCCAACCTGCCGGGGAGCGACGTCGATGTCGTCTAGCGTCGGCATCATCCTGAGGAGTTTCGACCTCACCTCCTGGTCCATGAAGATGGGTAAGCATGATGCCGATGGGTTGACGAGATCGTCGGACACGCCGTCGTTTCCAACATCGACGCACAGCTTCGCCAACATGGCATCTAGGAGCTCCGTCTTCAAGCTGGTCCCAGGGCCACGCTCCAGGCGATTCGAGTCATTCTCACCGGTGTACATCCAGGCTGCGCAGCAACGGAGCTGGAGGGGAGCGATGCGCTAGCCCAGGAAGTTGGCCAACGCCATCAGCGAAGACAACCCCCGGTCCGCCAGGAGCTTAATCCTCACCAACACAGGGGAGTAAGCGCTTTGAAGGTCGGGCATCTTCTCCCAGCAGGTCTGCCTGCTCGAGGGGGGGGAGGGGAAGTCGGCATGTCCAGCAGGTCGTGGATGTCGGTCTTCAAGATGACCCAGTCATCCCTCCAGTTCTCCCACTTGTTGGGGGAGAAGGGAGAGATGTACGTCGCCACAGATATTGTGCGATGATGGAAGTAGTAGGCGCCCAGGAAGCTCGAGCTCCTCCCCACGACCGTAGGACGAAGAATGACCGGAACAGCCACACCGACGGCCGAACCCCCACGAACATCTCGCAGAGGTGGATGAAGATCGACACCAGCACGAGGAAGTGCGGCGTCAGGTGCTGCAACTGGAGCCCGTAGAACTCCAGCATGGTCAGAAAGAAGGGAGAAGCGGGGAAGGTGAGTCTCGCCAGCATGTACCCAGTGAAGACGACAACTTCATCGGGCTAAAGGTCTATGAATGGGAGGGATCCACAGCGAATCCTCCCATTGTACTGAGGCGTCTGTCAACCGATCAGGCGCCTCACGCGCTCCACATCGCTAGCGCTTCGGAGATGAGGCTCTCGGAGGTTCGTCGCCATTGGAGCAGGAAGAGAAAGCAAGGAGTTAAGGCGACTGAAGCAAAAGGAAGGAAGGAGAGGCGCAAGGAAGCAAATGAAGGAGGAGACTCGTGCCAGCTGCAGAGGATCTCTTTATTTGCCCTTGACTCTTCGAAAATCGCCGAGCATGACGTGCCCGACAAATCGCGCTCGCATCGGCTATACCGCCAAGGGCAGAGGCGCCAGGCCCACTCGGCAGACAGTGTGGGCAAAAGTACCATGATTTCAATAGATAAAAGCGGTTCCCCGAGAAAGTCTGATAAGAGGAAGATCAGGGGTCGTATTGGGAACCGTCGCAGTAATGCTGCTGTTGGGCGCAATGTGCACCCCCACGACCCTCCAACAACAAAGGGACATCTGCTCATGCAGTAGTAGAGTCTCTTCGTCCCAGTTGACTGAAGCAAGATCATAAGACCACCACGCGGGATTTTTGACGGAGGCCCCATCCACAAGATCCTTCGTCTCTGTCCAGATGGGCCCAGGGACCACTATCGGTACCCTCAAGACTGGGTACCCCTGTGTGTAAGAGCAAAAGAAGACTTACGTCAGCACGTATGCAAAAGACAGGGAGCCGACATGTAGGCTGGGCCCAACCGCTAGCTAGGGAGCACTCGTGAGAAGGCGCGTGCCCTAGGCCTCGGGTCCGACTACCTACTAGGGAGGGCTTCGAGGCTGCCACGTGTCTGCACGCTCTGAGCCTCACTACCGGCCGAGGATGGCTCTGGAGCCGCCACGTGTCCGATGGTGCCGGACCCAACCTCCCGTCAGGGAGGGCTCTGGCATTGCCACGTGTCTGGAACCTCCGAGCCACGTCTTTCGCCAGAAAGAGCTCCGGAGGTGCCACGTGTCCTACGGCTCCGAGCTCAACCTCCAGCATGGGAGGGATCCGTGCTGCCACGTGGGCAACAACTCTAGGTGTCCCTTCCCGCCAAGGAGGGCTCCGGTGCGGCCACGTTCATGACAGCTCCGGACCTCCCCTTCTGTCAGGGAGAGCTCCGGCGTTGCCACGTGTCCAATGAGTCCGGACCCCTCGCTACTCCGCAAGGCAGCTCCGGTGGCGACGTGTGTCCCGGGGGCCAGCCACCTGGACGCAGCGCCGACAAGCGACGGGCAGATAGCCAAGGAGTAAAGAGGAAGGTGTGATGTCCTATCACACATTTAAAGTTCGCATGTTCCCCAGGCAAGCAATCTAGCGTATCCTGGTACGGGCGTGCCTGGCAGCAGAGACCAGTCGCACGGCGTTCTGACGGCAGCAACAGTGCGGCATCGCGGGATAAGACGTATTCCTATCGCCTTCGTCAGGCAGCACTTAAGGGTGGCGATGCGACAAGGCGACGCGCCCTATGGCTTCATCAAGTACGCTACTACTAGCAATGGGTGTTCTAGCCGTAGTAGGGGTTGCTGCCCATACCGGGGTCGCCTTTCAGGCCCCAGGCCCACTTGTAAGATTGTCTGACCTTGAGCTATAAAAGGATCAGACAGCCAACGAGCAAAAGGATCCCGATTCCGACCCCCGAACTCTAATACTTGTAAGCTCTCAAGCGCGAGCCACGCTCGGACTCCAGTAAAGAAGAACCAACACTCCGTGGATGTAGGGTATCACGCTCAGACGACCCGAACCACGTAAACCTTCGTGTTCATCTCGCCATCGTGCTACGACACTCAAAACTACTAAGCCCCTCCTAAAATAGAACCTCCGCGGGCTGCTCCAGGATGGACCGGGGGGGGGGTGTCGTAGAAAACACTTTGACATGCGCGTAAGAGGGTAATGGATACCCATTGCCATCTCTACCCCCGAAGGCAAGTCATTATTCCTTGTTCACTCTTGCTCCTAGTTCTAAACTTGCATGTTTTGATTGCAACCGGTTTTGCTATCCGACAGTTTAATATGATGCTAGATTCGTACCCAATCCCATCCATGTTTCGTTTTACATATTGAACCCTAGGATTGTGTGGCTACTAATACTTATGCATATCTTCCTTAGTTGCACATTTTCTATCTCACCCTGCTACAATAAAATGAATTTGTGTGAAGTTGATTTTGAAATGTTCTTCAACTTGTATGGGTTATTTAAAATAAAATAAACTAAAACTGATTTAGCAGGGTTGGGTTTAGGTGAATTGAGATGTCGAGAGACTTGTTGAAATGTTTATATGGGTGGGCATATCTGGCGAGCAACATCATGTATGAAGAATTGTGCTATAGACATTTTGATAGTTGTTGTTGTGACAACATAAGAATCGATTATCTTTTATGCTTATAGGCTTTTTGGACACTCCTCACTGTCTATATATGGGTAGGGCTTGATCTTGATGTATGTCGAAGGTTAACATGTAACCATAGTCGTACCCCACCTGATTAGTCATAATTCATCACGACTTCAAGATCTATTGTCTTGTAAGTCACTAAGGGAAGCTCCATAGTTGTTCTGTTTTCACCGCTCCAGAGAAAACATCCATACACATTACAGACGTTATCTATAAATAACTATTATTAGACATTTTTAGAGTTGTTCTATTTCCATCGCTCTCAAAAAAGCATCCATACCCGTTACAGACATTATATACGGCTGCCACTATGCCCTCTCAAAATGGATGAAATATATCTTACATTTTGACGGTTAAAAAAATCCCCATCATCCTCTCCTGGCCTCGCCGACCTCTTCACTCGTCCCGCGCCGCGCCCCCCCCCCCCCAAACCCTAACGCTCGAACACAGCGGCGGGGGGAGATTCTCCTTCCACTCGTCGCCAATCTAGCCTTCACCGCTCACCACTCGTCCATCCGCCTGTATTTCGTTCGAGATTTTTCTTTTTTGGGGATTTTTGTGGTTCTCTTTTTTTGCTTGTTTGTTTCAGGAGCGCGTTGCCTCGGAGGATTCGCGGCGGCTGGTGCGTGGCATCTACTCTCGTCTCGCGCTTGTTATTTATTATGGTAGGTTTTGTTGGGGTTCGGTTTTGACCTTACGTTCCTTGTTTCTAGGGCTAGGGTTTTGGCGTCTCCACGAAGGGTGCTGCGCCGTCTGTTCCATGCGATCTATCGGCCTAAGGATTGTTGTCAGGTAAGCCATCCTCTGTTGCCCATCTATGACGTCCTTTGTGGGTTACCCGATTTGTTTGACAGAGGGGGTTCCGGAGAGGTGTAGGGTCAGGATTCCTATGTATGTGACGCCCTTGTGGAATTATGCGTTTGTAAGATGTTTTTTTGTGTGTTTGGTGAAATATCCTTGCTATAGATGTGTTTGGTGAAGTGTAGCAGCGAATCAATCTGACGGTTGCATCCTGTCATTAATATGACCTTTCTGTTTAATAAACATTGGAAGGAAAGAAAAAAATTTATCAGTGCTATGGAATCAGTTATGTATCCTAACAAATACATTATCAGGTTTTCGGTTTTGCTGCTGTGACATCTAAGCATGATCAACTGTGAAATGAATTGAATACAAGCAACCAGCTAATTAGCAGTAGCAGCGATCCAAAAGGCGCGGTGAGGCGGCCGCCTAGGCACGCTTCAGCGCTCCGCGCAGGCCGTTCGCCTCACCTTGGGGGGTAGGCGGCCGTGGGGCCTGCGCCTGTGGGGAAAACTCGTGGGGCGGGCTCAGATCTCTCACGCTGCAAGAGGAGGCGGGCGGTAGCAGCCGCAAATCCCTCGCTGCAAGAGGAGGTGGTCGGCGGGAGGACGGGAGAAATGTGGCAGCGGAGGGGGCGCGCGGATCCCTCGAGCTAGAAGAGAAGGCGGTCGGGGGGAGGATGGGAGAAAGACGGCAGCGGAGGGGGCGCGTGCGGATCCCTCGAATTGGAAGAGGAAGTCGGGGGGAGGAAGAAAAAGGTGGCGGCAGGGGGGGGCGTGGAAAGAGGCTGGATGAGCTCGGCTGTGAGGAAAGGGGTTATAAGGACAATTGGGCTGGCATGTGTGCTGGAAAGAGGGAGGAGAGCGAACTGGGCCGGGAAAATCAGCCCAGGACAGGTATTTCTTTAAAATTTTAAATGTATCATTTCTACAATACATAACGCCTAGGCACCGCCTTAGAACGCCTAAGCACCGCCTAGGCTCTAGGCGGAGGGTCACCACCCGCCTAGCGCCTTTTGGAACATTGAGTAGTAGCATGATAGTGCACATATAAGGTCCCCTCTTCATGTTATGTGTATTGCTTGACATTAAGGGATTTAGGAGAGTTTTAGGGTGAGATTTTCGATATTTGTGGATATATATATATATATTTGATTTATGCACGTATGTGTTTCCCTTACGGAATAGACATCAGCGAGATGGTTGAAACTTCTTGCAGTGAAATACCTTGCTTCAGATGTGTTTGGTGGAGCTTAGCACAGAATCACTTATTGAACTTGATAGTTTTACTGTGACATTTGTGGTTGGCAGTTGTGTCTTTTCATAATATATAGTTCTTTGTGGTGTAGAATGATTAGTTATGTTTCCTCAGTCAGGTTTTTGCCTTTTCTACTAGTGCTTTACCTTTACAACAACAACAACAATCAAGCCTTTATCCCAAGCATGTTGGGGTAGGCTAGACATGAAATCCAACAAATTTTTTAAATATTTTTTAAATGAAGTAAAAGAGAGGAAAAGATATGAGTAACAAAAAAAGAAGAAAAAGAAAAGAAAAAAAAGAGACTAAGATTCTGGCACATGAATTGCTACTTTCCATGTAGTCCTATCATAAGCTAAGTCTCTGGATACATTCCAATCTCTCAAATCTCGTTTTACCGCCTCCTCCCAGGTCAACCTTGGTCGTCCTTTACCCCCTCCTAATATTTTCTCTACCTCTTAAAATACAAATGTTAATCGGTGCTTCTGGATGTCTCTGCTGGATATGTCCAAACCACCTTAGTTGATGTTGGACTAACTTCTCTTCAATCGGTGCCACCTCTACCCTATCACGAATCGCCTCGTTCCTTATTCGGTTCCTTCTTGTGTGCTCGCACATCCACCGTAGCATGCACATCTCTGCGACACTCATTTATTGGACATGTTACCGTTTAGTTGGCCAACATTCCGCCCCGTATAGCATTGCGGGTCTGATCATCGTCCTATAGAACTTCCCTTTTAGCTTTTGTGCGACATTCCTATCACATAGGATTCTAGAGGTTTGTTGCCATTTCATCCATCCTACCTTGATCCTGTGGCAAACATCCTCGTCAATATCGCCATTGCTTTGTAGCATTGATCCTAAGTATCGGAAAGAGTCCCTTCTACGTACTATTTGTCCTTGTAGACTAACATTTCCCTCTTCACAACCAACACCATTAGAGTCACACCTCATATACTCGGTCTTGGTCCTACTAAGTCTAAACCCCTTGGACTCTAAGGTTTGTCTCTATAACTCTAATTTATTATCAACACCATCACTAGTTTCATCTACCAACACTACATCATCGGCAAAGAGCATGCACTAAGGGATATCCCCTTGTATATCCTTCGACACCTCATCCATCACTAAGGAAAAGATGTATGGGCTCAAAGTTGGTCCTTGATGTAGTCCTACCGTGATAGGAAATGCATCAGTCTTATTACCACTTACGCGACAGTTGTCCTAACATTATTATACATATCCTTGATGAGGGTAATGTACTTTGTTGGCACTTTATGTTTCTCTAGTGGCCACCACATGACCGACCTTGGTATCTTGTCATAGCCTTCTCTAAGTCAATGAACATCATATGTAGGTCCTTCTTTTGCTCCCTATATCTCTCCATAAGTTGACGAAGCAAGAAAAACGCCTCCATAGTAGACCTCTCGGACATAAACCAAAATGGTTTTTAGTGACATTGGTCGCTTCCTCAGGCGGTTCAATCATTCTCTCCCAAAGCTTCATAGTATGACTCATAAGCTTAATCCCTTGATAATTAGTACAACTTTGAATATCTCCTTTATTCTTAAAGATAGGTACTAATATACTTTTTCTCCATTCTTTAGGCATCTTGTTTGACTGAAATGTGGTTGAATAGCTTTGTGAGCCATACTATTGTCGCGTCCTTAAGACATCTCCACACCTCAATAGCGACATCATCAGTGTCGAGGGCCTTTCCTCCTTTCATCCTTTTTAAGTCCTCCTTAACCTCAAACTTTTGTATCCTCTGCATGAACCGCCCGTTGGAGTCATCAAAGGAGTCACCCAACTCGACCATAATGCTCCCAATTCCATCGTTGAATAGCCCATTAAAGTAATCCCACATCTATTCGTAATCTCTTCATCCTTCACTAGAATGTGATCTATCTCATCTTTGATGCATTTAACTTGATTGAAATCCCTCAATCTTTTTCTCACGAATTTTTGTTATCTTGTATATGTCCTTTTCACTTCTTTTGTCTCTAGTCTCTCATATAACTCATCATAGGTCTGTCCTCTTGCTTTACTCACAGCTCGCCTTGCATTTTTATTGGCTTCTTTGTACTTCAGCATGTTGCTTGCGCTTGTATCATGATGCCAACTCTTGGCCTTTTGTACATCCTCATTCCACCACCAAGTGTCTTCATCTACAAGTTTCTTGTCTTGTCACACCAAACATCTCACTAGCTACCTTCCTAATGCAAGTTGCCTTTGCCATCTTCACCCACATACTATCTACATCTCCATTTTCTGCCCAGGGTCCTGCAGCGATCACCCTGTTTTTAATAGATTCTTGTGATTCTCCTTTCAACTTCCCCACTTTGTTCTTGTGATTTTGACACCTTTGTCCTGCAAAGAACATGTGTAGAAGTGAAAGTCAACTATCACAAGTTTATGTTGTGTCACAACACACTCCTCGGGGGTCACTTTACAATCTAGACACTCCCGTCTATCCTTTTTTCTAGTGAGGACAAAGTCAATCTAGCTATAGTGTTGGACATTACTAAATGTCACTAGGTGAGATTGCCTCTTCCTAAAGAGGGTGTTAGCTACCAACAAATCATAGGCTACGGCAAAAGTCTAGTATGTCCTTACCCTCCTGATTTCTATTGCCGCATCCAAAGCCTCCATGTACTCCCTCAAATCCTACTTAGTTGCACCCACATGACCATTGAGATCTATTCCTATGAGGAGTTTCTCGGTTATCGATACACTACTAACCATATCCTCCAAGTCCTCTCAAAATCGCCTCTTAGCACTGATGTTGAGCCCAACTTGTGGGGTATAAGCACTAATGACATTCAAAGACAATGCTCCTAATAACTATCTTGAGTAAGATGATCATATCTCTTTGTCTTCAAACATCCACTACTCAATGCTTAAGACTCTTATCTATTAGAACACCTACGCCATTTCTAGTCCCAGCCGATCCAGAATACCAAAGCTTGAAACCGGTATTCTCGTCTTCTCTCGCTTTTTGACCTGCCCATCTAGTCTCTTGTAGACAAAGGATATTTACTCGTCTCCTAATGCCAACGTCTACTAACTCACGTAGCTTCTCCGTCAAGGACCCTACATTCTAACTACCCACTCGAAATCTATATTTCTCGGCTAGTTTCCTTACGCTTTGCACCCGTCGAGTAAGATGCAAAGATCCTTACTCACTTATCACTACATCCGGGCGATGATGTAGCGCGCCACTAAGGTGGTGGCGATCCATCCCTTGCCCGTTTAACACCATATCCGGGTTCCGATATGGTGCACCACTAAGACGGTGGTGACCTGACCCTTGCCCACTTAACACCATACCCGGGTTCCGATCAGTGGCGGACCTAGGATTTTACCATAGGGTATGCCGTATAAAAAATTTGTATGTAGTACGGCAAAATTATTTATCAATTTAATAAATATTTGCAAAATCTTATAATAAGCCTTAAATTTAATAATTTTTAAAATTATATACATAAGAGAGACTTGTAATACTATTTGTCCAAATTTTTTAGCTGTTACTTTCTAAATGATATTAATATCTTGATTATATCATCTTCATTCATTTGGAAGAAAATATCCCACTCAACAAATATGACTAGATACTCATCTACAAGACTCACTCATCTTATTCCTTAACTTTGTTTTTACTGAAATTATTCTACAAAATACCCTTTTAACAGTCGCTGTTGTCAGTGGTATAAGTAAAATACCAATTGAAGAAGCAAGTAAAATATATTATACACTTTATGCATTTATATCTCAACAAGCTTAACTAAGAGTTTAACAATATTGTTTAGATTTTTGAAGCTATCGTCTTATCTCATGTCCTAAATATAATTCTCATGTTGTAATTCAAGTTTCAACAAATCATTGTTCGAGATCTTTTTAGATCAGAACTCAGTCAGTCTACATACCTTTCGTGTATCAAAAGAAGTAAATAAATTAAAAGGATTTGCACGTCTAAGTACCTTCCAACTCATTTCTGACAATACTTATAATTAAGTTGACATCGTGACTCGATAGAAAAAATAAAAGTTGTTGCAAAGCTAGCTGAAGGCTGCAGCTAAAGGTTTTCAGGATGGGTGAAAGATATGTCTGTCCCTAGGCGCTGGCCGATCGATTGGTGGCGTGTGAATATCGTATTGTTCCTTCGTATCCGGATCATCCCCACTGTTATTATGCCGCTTCCCCCGACAGGTTGTGCTCAGGCGCACCAGCTGAATAGTATGAAACCAAACAGTAGTAAGAGCAGCCACATCACAGGATGCATAATGAGAATCCCTTGCTGATTAATGGTTAGGCCTAATCAACGGTCCTGACCTATAAAGTATTTAGCAGGATGCTGCTTTGTTCAGTCCAGTGTTAAGAGGAGTATTTCAATATGGGAAGCAGAAGCGGGAGACCGATAGGTGATCAGCGATCTGCCAGTGGGAAAGAAACGAAGCTCAAAACTCGTTTGCCCGCCGCAGCATTTTCTGGAACCGTAACCTCTTCACAAGAGCTATGAGCTGCTATCTTCGGTTGCTGGGCCAGGGTATGCCGTGGCCCACCCGGCATACCCTGTGGGTCCGCCCTGGTTCCGATATGGCGCGTCGCTAAGAGTGTTATGCCCCAATGAATTTCTATTGGGTTTCATTTCCATGAGAATGGCTAAGTGTAGCTGTTGGCTCGCCAAGCCTATCACAACCCCTCCTCCTTTACCCGGGCTTGGGACCGGCTATGTCATTACAATATAGGGGAATTTAGTGCTTTACTTTTGCATATGATAAAAAAGGCCATGCCCAGTGCCAAAGGCTCTCACACGTGTGGGGTCTGGGGAAGGGTTATTTCTAGACAGTCTTACCCCTGCTTTTGCAGAGAGGTTGGTTCGAACCCAAGACGTTAGGACACAAGTGGAGATACACTACCACTGCGCCATGTCCGCCCTTCTACCTTTGCATATGATCAACTATATAATTAATCGAGCACAAGATACCAATTAATTAATGGGTCCTGTTGACCACACTGTTTATCATTATCACTTATATTGAGTTAAAAGCAATTTTATTATCAGACCTTATTAACGTGGACACTAATTTTATCGCTTTCTCCTGTTGGCAGCTACCATGTCATCATATCCTGTGCTAAACAACCGACCAATCGATCAGTGGAGAGTTACTGATCTTAAGGATGAACTTCGTAAGAGGAGGCTCCCTGTTAAAGGTTTGAAAGAGGAGCTTGTGAGACGACTCTTTGATTCCATTCAGAGTGAACAAGCTTCTAGTGATGCAACTGAAGATGTGGGACTGAATGCAGCTGATGATCGGCAACCTGATGTAAATGTTACTCAGGAAAAAACAGTTACTATTACAGAAGTTCGCCAAGAAACTATGGTTTGTGTTAGTCAGCATGTTGAAGTTCCTGACTCTGAAGTTGGTCAGGAATCCGTGATTTCTGCCATCAGAGGACCCCCCACTGTTGATGTTGAAGCTTCCATTGTTGCGGCAGCCGAAGGAGAAATACCAGAATCAAAGGCTGGAGAAAATTTGGCATCTCAAGAAGTGCAACCACATATGGAAAGTACTGCTGAGCCTGTTCTTGAGAATAACACCTCAGATGTTTGCACCAATGAGACAATCATTGTGAATGATGAGCTCTGTACTGATGTGAAGTCGGATTTGACTGCTCCTGAAGTCATGTCTGATGTCACTGAAGTGAGTAAAATTCAGAAGCAGGATTCAGCACCAGCTCCTGTGGATGCCTTCAGATCATATGCTGATCCTATGGATACTGATGCTACAGCTATGCCAGTAGGAAATGATGAAGAGAAATTGCCACCTAACAATGGTTCGGATTCTTCAATTTATGATGAAGAGCACAAAGATTCTAAGCTCTTGAACGAGGATTGTGAGCTTATCTTATCAAAACCAAATAACCAGGCACATGAGGTTAGCCCAGATTTAGGGTCTCAAATTAAATGTGAGTCAATTTCTAGCGATGATATATCAACTAACAAAAAGAATAATATAGAGGGTAACTTGAATGCTAATAATTTTGATTTAGAACTAGAGGCTAAGCCGAAGATGGTAGAACCATCATCCGGCATTACTTCCTCAGGTGGAGATTTGCAGCCACAGGATGATGATAAAGAGCTGCTTAAGAACCGGTCATCTTTGGAAGACATGGATGCCACAGATATTGTAGACTCATACAAGAAAGATAGTCCTGAAGGTGGTTTTCCAGAGAAATTAAATTTAGATAGGAGTTCAGGTGATGAGTCAATGGAGGAGGATGTCATGGAGAGTAAGCAAGTTGAGTCCAATATGAAATCTGATGGTCTCAGAGGAACAACCGAGCTTAGTTCAAAAGATGTGAAAGAGGTTACACTCCCTGATTCTGCTGTTGAGGCTTCCCCTGTTGATACCAAGGAAGTTATAGCTGAAGAAAAACCTGCAGCCTCAGCAGAAAAGAGGAAACTTGAAGGTTTGTTCTCTTTTTTCTCTCAGCATTGTTTTCTCGTATAGTTTCTTAAAATTATCCTACAACTTTTATTCTGCCTCGAGTAAATCATGTGTTCCTGCCTTCTGTGCATAGGTCGTAACTTGACCTGGCTGTAGTGTAAATCTTGACTCATATGATCATGCGATTCTGATTGCTGTTACACATATATTTATACCAGCTGGTGACTTTGCTTTGATCTGCTGTGACTTTATGCTTATTTAGACTCATGAGGAACCTATGCTTGTTAAGTTTTTTTAGAAATATAGTTTTTTCGAGATTACCCACAAGGAATGCTTATTCCGAATGTACACCAATGCTAGGAGATTCCCTTCACTCAAGGAGAATTTATTATTACTTAAAACATTTTTTCTAATAGTACTATTCTTAAATTGTCCAATGAAAGCCTTTAGCATGAGATAATTCAATCGAGTTGTATAACTTGCGTCCAGGTTGTGGCTATTGCATTTCTTTTCATTTTTACTTTAATCTTTTAATCATCTTCATACAATTGCTTTATGCATGCAGTGTAATGAGCATATGATCAATTTGGTTACTGAGTCATTTAGGATTTAGATATAATCATTGACTTGCATGTGAAGTAGTGGTTCCAATATCTAATGGAGTTTGTGGAATAAAACTACAAGGTCCTTTTAGTTTTTCTAACCCCTAGTTGAATGCACAGCTGAAGATATTGAACCCATCAAACGACAGCGCCGATGGACTGGAGAAAGTGGCAAAGTTCCAGAGAGGCAAACGTCAAGTCAAACTGTTCCTGAAGCTCCTAAAGATGTTTCTCAGCCTGCTTTAAAACGTTGTTTTGGGAGATCTGATTCAACTGCCAGTAGAGATTCTCCAAAGGAGCGGATTGGTGAGTCTGGATCCTTGCTGATCCTCTTTTTCTCGTGTCCATAGTTAGACTTGATCAATGAATATCGTGAACCTCATTTTTTTATATTTGTGTTCCAGTGCTACCATCCCAGAAACCTGCAACAACTTCCTTGAGAATCGACCAATTCGTACGCCCATTTACCCTGAAAGCTGTGCAAGAGCTTCTTGGTAAAACTGGGTCAGTACAAAACTTCTGGATGGATCATATCAAGACCCACTGTTATGTCACAGTATGTTCTCTGTGCTCTTCCGAGGCTTGTTTGCTTATCTCTTTGTTGTTTATTCTGTCACATTGCAGTACAGAAACAATCAACTTATTTGTGCATATCTGAAATAGATACATTGTGCATAGGGTAAATACTATTTTTACTCTATTCTTGACACATTGGAGTTCAAGGAATAATAATAATTGCCAAAAACAGTCCTTGATACTAGAGTAGTTAGTTGCATCTAGTCCGGCCTTATTGAATCAAATATGTACTGATAAATGATAAGCCTTCTTAGTTTTGATACATAATGCAATCAGTGGACGTGAGCTTGAAAAATAATAATGTAGTACTACTAGCTGACTAGAAAGCAGCTCTTGTGTGATGCTTGTTTCATAATATGTGTTCAGACTAATTATGTATGCTCATACTACATTATTACACTAACTTCGTTTTATACCTTTTAATGTGCAGTTCTCCTCGGTGGATGAAGCTGTGGCCACGAGGGATGCTGTTTACAACCTACAGTGGCCCCCGAACAATGGCAATCATTTGGTTGCTGAATTTGTTGATCCTCAGGAAGTGAAGCTCAAGCTTGAACCCCCTCCCCCGCCAGCAGCTCCTATTATCCCAGCTACTGCCTTTAGGGCACCTACTGCTCAACCTGCCCAGGCAAATCCAAGTGTGCAACGCCAGGCAGCTAGTCCAAGGGAACAATTGCCACCACCGCCGCCCCTTGCTAGACTCCCTATGTCTGATCAAGCATCCGCAAGCGAGAGGCTTCCACCTACTCCAAAGAAACCAGAACCTCCTGTTGTTACACTTGATGATCTCTTCAGAAAGACACAAGCCTCCCC
This sequence comes from Neostapfia colusana, assembly GCA_030760725.1. Lineage (NCBI taxonomy): Eukaryota > Viridiplantae > Streptophyta > Magnoliopsida > Poales > Poaceae > Neostapfia > Neostapfia colusana. The sequence goes on from JASWHV010000015.1 coordinate 72,255,926, forward strand.
AAGGATTTACTATCTGCCTTTATCAGAAGAGGAGGTGGCAGCCAAGCTTGCAGAACAGGGCCAAGGGAAAACCGAGTAGGGGTATTGGCCTCCATTTTTATGAACTAGTTTGTGGTGTTGCGGTATGAACACGTTCTCATGCTGTTCTTTTTTACGCAATCTTTCTGTCAGAACAGTCGTGGTATCTTATCCTGTTTTCCTCTTCCAGGAATTTGACATGCTGTGGTCGTCAACTGGCAGGCGCTATTGCTGCAGTTCATTTGAAATAACTTTGCGGCAAGAGTTGTAGGGTTGTTATGCGAAAAGGACTAGCGTAGGAGCATCAGCTTGTATCTTTTACAGAAGTTGGTTTTGATTTGATGTCTTTGTCTAGTTTCTGTCTATTACTTGGATTTCTGAGATACTTGGTTTAATTCTGTGGTCCGGTATTGTCGAGATACTAAGTTAATTTATCGGGAGAACGCTGTATTGGTTAGAATACTGGTTTGATTTTAATTGTTTTCACATCAACATTAGGTGATTGATCAGTGTGATAGGTGTTATTATATCGAGAAGATTTGTATCTTTTCTAATCAAAATCCTACTCTAACGTCAAATTCTCGACCTGACCCGTGCTTGGCAGGAACACGGAGGTTGCAATTCTGGAAACGTTGTTTAACGTACTCCCAATTAGCATTTGAAAACAATTTGAATGACTTAACAGCCGAAACCAGCAGAGTAACAGTTATAAAAGGATCTGAATTTGGATTGGGGTATTGAACCCGACGTGAACCTTCTAATCTGGAGACAGACGCACTACCATTGCGCCACGGATCCAGCTTTTGTTTCAAAACTCGAGACTCACAAATATAACATATATCATCTGGTGCCAAGCTTTCAGGTATCAATCTTTGAGGTAATTGATCTGAATATAGTCATATTATTGTTCCTGTTTACGGAATGCATAAATTATTGAAAATAACTAGAATGCAAACAACTCTCTGATATAATTGTGATCACTTCTATACTACGTGATTTTCATCCTACAGTGCCTATGTTTTTATATTTAAACCCTCCCACCTTCACACTTTAATTTTAACTTTAAATTTTTAACTTATGTTATCAGATGAAACTTGCGCTACTCCCGGAAAATACTCTTAGTCGTTTTGGAGTTTGATGGTAGGAACAGGGTTGCTGGTTCTGGTTGGTCGTGTGTCATTCAGTGTCCATCGGCTCGTTCAACGAGACACACAACATGGCTAATGTTGAACAGAATCTCTCAGATCTCGAGCTATCAATCTGATGTTGGGGATGAAACGAATCGAGCACAACATCGTTCTCAAATGTTTCGATCAGTCAATTAAAATTTTCAAATTGTGAAGGATTTTCATCCTTTCAAATGGAGATGGAAAAAAAGACGAAGTTTCATTGCCGCGACAGATTCGACTCCTTCAAAATAATCCATGGTCCTTGAATCCCTTTCTCGTTCGTGAAGACAACGGGCCACATCTAGTTTAGTTTAAATGGGCTGGACAAATCAAACTGGTGGATGGATGCGTTGGCTGCCTCGTCTGCCGGGTTCGACACGTGGCTCAGACGACCTCTCGTCGGCCTCCCGTGTCCTGGACACGTATACGCGACGTGTCGTCCGCATCAGGAGCACAGCGCTCGCGCGCTCGCTACTAGAACGTACGTCGTCACGTGCGTGCGAGGCCATCGATCAGACAGAGGCCTCGCTCGTCCGCCTCCACCGGCTAGCTGATCTGTGATCTCTATCCGCTAGACCCCTACACGGCCAGGCCAGGATGGCTGATTCCACGGCCGACATCGGTGCCACCGCCGCCGCCACGGGCGACGACGGTGCGCCGGCGCACCCGGCGGCGGTGAAGCGGGGCGCGACGACCATGTCCGTGACCGTCGTGCTCCTCGCGCTGCTGGTGGCCTCCGTCGCGGTGTTCCTCGTGTCGTCGCCGCATCACGCCGGCAGCGAAGTCGGCAAGCGGGTGGAGCAGGGAGCGGGGGAGGAGGGCGGCAAGCGGCGCGCCGGCGAGCCCGTCGAGCACGCGGTCGGCATCCCGGGGTTCAACAGCCGGCTGGACGCGTTCCGGGCGTGGGCGAGGCTGGCGTGGACGAAGCTCCGGCGGCCGCGCTCCGACGAGCCACGGTATGCGAGCGCAGCCCCCCCCCCCTGCCGTGTTGCTCGTTCTTTCGTACTACGACGCAAGATTCTGAACAACAACGTGTGTGCTCGCCGTTTGCACATGTTCGTGCGGAAAAAGCAGGCACGACGAGCCGGGGAGCGCGAGCGCTGTGGCTGGGGCGGCCAAGAAGAGCTTCGAGATGGGCAAGGAGACGGTGGAGCAGGCGGCGGCGACCGCCGGGATGGCCACGGGGGAGGCCGTGGAGAAGGCGAAGCGGGCAGCCATAGCGGCCGATGACGACGAGGACTGAGCAGAGCACGCCCACGCACACGGGCAGGCGACGACGCGACGCTCGCCATGCCTTTTGGACTCTGCTTCTTGGACGTTGCTCAAGGCTACGTATCGGTAGTGTGCTCTGTATGTGTCCGGCTTTGCACGATCGAGCAGCATAAGACACGGCGAAAATATAATATATATAGTTTCCTCGAGCATAAACTATTTTACTAAATTTTCGAACTGATTATGCCTGTTTCTTCCACGGTCCTGGAGCGCGGCCTCGTTCTACGCAAGGGGGCTGACAAGCTGGGACGATGCAAAATGACGCTGAAGCAATGATGATCAGGCAGTCGAAACGAGGAATGAGTCGTCGGCAATCCTGGGCCTGACGGGCGTTTCGTGATGAATATCAGATTCCAAGTCGTGTCGCTAGCGCTTTGAAATCTTGATGATCTCTCCAATTAAGCAAACATCTAAGGCAACGCAGATCGATGCTGTCCATTCAGCACCGCCAGCAACCTGAGCTAGCAACAAGCTGCGGCACCACCAGCAACCTAGTAAACTAGTACTAGTAATAAGCTGTAACCTGTAAAGGAACTCCAAACGTCAGTCCACGAAACGGTGGACTCCAGATCCTTATCACGACTCGGCTCTTCACGGCAAGGTAAAACGGGAGACAGTACACACAAACCCATCGGTACATGCATATATGTGTCGTTTCTCTACAAACGGGCGCGTTTATAGAGGAATCCGGCCGATGCCAAGAGACGGGACTCGAGTTCAGTCGCCGCAGCCGGAGGCAGGGAAGAAGGATTCACTTGCTTGCTTTGCTTTACCACTGATCGCCTGGTAATGAGGACGAAGGAACGAGCCCAGTGCTCGCTTCCACCGTCACCGCCATTCTGGTTCGGTAATTTACTTCTGTTTCTTTTTTCTTTTTCTTTCGTCGTGAATGGGGGGCGGGGGGGCACACGACGGGCGGGCGCGAATGTACAGAGAGGGGCGGGGATCCATGTCACAGGAGAGGAGGGGTCTGTTCTGTTGTTCAGTCCTCCGGGCAGATGGACCGGAACACGGGTAACCTGCGCCGGGCGTCGGTGGTGGGGCCGTACAGGCGCTGCGTGATGATGGCGTCCTCTTCCTCCGTCGGCGGCCATGTGAATGACGTCGACGCCGGCGGCGGCGCCGGTTCGGTCTCGGGCTTTGTCGGGGTCGACGGGCTTGGCCTGGGCGCAGTGATGGTGACCCTAGGCGGGACAATGTGGGACGCTGGTGCCGTGATGGTAACGGCCCTGACGGCTCGAGGTGCGGCGGTGGGGAAGGCGGGCCCTGATGGCCGCGATGGCGGGAAATGGTAGGAGGTGATGGGGCTTCCACGCACGTTTAGGAAGCCGGCGCTGGACCAACCCCTGTTCCGCGACACCACCTGCATGGAAGGAAAAGATTTAGCGGATATTATGTGATGCCACTTTTTTTTCGAAAACCCAATGTGATGCAATTTTAGTAAAAGGATAACATGTGAGCAATCATGGATGCAGCAGATGGCATCATCAGACCCCTATTCTGTTTTTCTTTTCGCCTTTCTGATTGTTTGTCATCTCATTGCCGAAACAATGGTACCGTTGCCTGTATGGTCCATGTGAAAAATGGAAACTCTGTTCCATTTTCGTCAGCAGTAAGAAGGTGTTGAAGTTGTAACAAACACTTGTAGAAACAGAATCCAGACTGCTCAACTAGTTCCTGAAAGAGCGCCAGTTCGTGAATGGCAACATATAGATTGGAAAACTTTGTGAGAAGCAACTGGCGCTCTTGATAACAGGCAGCAGCTCTATAAATGGCTGAGACCAAATGCTACTTAGTTGTTGATTCTAGTGCCTATAGATTGAATGGAACCTGACGCTAATTTCTAAACATGGTATGATTAGGGATTAACGACAAACTAGTACAAGGTTCGAAATCAGTAAAGGCTATGAATTCTAATGCAATCAGGTTAAACATTCCAAGCAACCGTTATACTTGGTTTCAAGTAAACATAAAATTGAATAGCACACTATATGTAACAATAATTTTGCACAGTTTTAGAATGTTGTGCATTCAACTTAACTGAACAAGCTTGGAATTTCATCAAACAACATAACTCTTGGGCCTGAACATAGCATCTATTCGAGCAGGACATCACTACATCTTTCCTTTTATTTCTCATTGCTCTTAAATAAACCGTTTGGTATCTGAATTTTGAAGGATGGACCCTTTTTCTTTTCAGAAAATGAAAGATGAATTTTGAAGTGACACGTGTGATGTTATTCTTAATAGACATTCTCACAAGAAAATTGACAATACAAGTAAAACATCTAATCTAAACTCGTGAGGAGCAAAAAAAATGATCCAAGAATATGTACCTCAGAAAATCTTGGCCTCATGGCTTGCATCCTGAGAGGTTCCTCCCTCCCTTGGGCAAACTGCAGAATCGAAGTCAAAAGAGAAATGACTCATTAGTATATGCATATTTGAGGGCAGCCTCATCATATTTCTCTCGACAGTATTACATCCCAGATTTGATTTCTTCATAAGGATGATTCTGATGTAATGGTGTATTAGAGTTTGGATGTGATGAGGGTGAGAGTACTTCCCCTCCTTCCAAGCCACCCCACAAATTTCGACCTCTTTTTCCCTAAACAGGAAAGCTCTCCCCTTCTTTTACGCTTCTAATGGATAAATACAGGAGTTTCCCTATCCACCATTGACAGAAGTACAGTAAAGCATGGAAGGTAGATGTAAAAACACAGAAATAGAAAAAAAACCCGCAATGCTCCATTGTAAGGAAAAATCCGTCAGCAACTATAGAACATGTTTCCCAGTTGGATGTGGAAGTTCATTTGTTCTATTTCTATGTCCATATCTTGATGACTCATATTTGTTCTAATCATGTCACATATGCTTAGTTTTCATGTGCTATTTCTACTTCATGTGACTTATTTTTTGTATCTGCAGTGTAAACCACTTTGGTGAATTCAGAAGATACCGACCTGACACTAACAAGCAGTCTGATTACTGACCCTGTTTCTACTTTGAAAACACCCAAAAGATGCTATTTCAGGGGTAAACTGATGCACCATTCCTCTTTTTTTTTCATACTTATAGTAAAAAATTTCCAGAATAACGCCCAAAATTAAGCATAACAATTTCTATTACTAAGACTTACAAAACTATGACGGGTCGACGGTTAACTATAACGCTCACAATTTCACTCACAGCATAGATACAACCTTAATGTAACGGTAGCGATAACCCAAAGTACTGTCCACGTGTCCATCATCTTTATTATTATCTAAAAAACAGCTACTATCCCCAGTATAATGTCGCAAACAAATCACGAATTCAACCATAAAACAGCCATTGCCATTGTGGGTCCTACACGTCAATGAAATGAGAGGATCAGCGACAAGCAACTACCTGGCCGTTAGAGCCGAAGCGGACGCCATTGCCGGAATCCAGCAAACCATGTAGCGGGACAGCACTGGAGTCCCAACCTCGGCCACCACCAGAACTCGACGAACCAGTTACCTGGCAATTGGGGTCGTAGCTGCTGCCACCACTGCAACCCGGGGTGCCGGCGGCGACAAAGCCCGGGTCGCCCAAAGAGACGGAGCGCCTGGTTCTGGATCCACTGTTGCCGACGAGCACGCCGTCCATGATCAGCACGTTGTCGTCAACCGCCGGCGATAGCATCGGGGAGCCGAGGAAGAGGTACGGGACTTGATGCGGCGGCGGCGGTGCATCGGGGAGGGAGCGGATCCCGATGTTGCGGAGGCGCCACTCGTCGAGCAGGAGGTCAAGCCTTCGTGTGGACGACGACCCGGAGCCCCCGCCGTCAGTAGCAGCAGCGTTGAACCACGGCATTAGACGGGTGCCCGAAGGTGGGTCCGACATGCGGCCGCGACGCCGCGACGAGGTGTTTCCCAACGAGCGGCCTCCATTTCCGCTGCTGCTGCCAGGGGTAAAGTTGGTGCGGCGGGGATCCATCCCTAAACCGAAGGAAGCAGATTAGTGAATTTCAGAAACATTTGAACCCGAAATTGGAGGCAGAGATTTCTCCAAGAATTCGAAACCCACATTGCAGAGACGCGAAAATGTAAACGTGAAATGAAATGCCTCGGTAATACACGGGAAAATTGCAGAGCTCGGGATTTGATTGGATCGGAAATCATGCGAAGAAGCACAAAGAGTCTACGAAATCGACCGCGTTTGCGTGGTCGTATAATCCGAACTGCTCCGACTTCACAAAACATCGAGGAAATCGCACAATTTGGAGGGACCTGCACTATCGAATCGCCGATCAGAGCCGCACGAACTCCTCCAAAAATCGCTACGAACCAGCGAAACGCAGAAACTAATAGATTCGGGTCCAAACAGGCACTCAAAACACGTAGCGTAAGCATTTCAAATCATCGGAATCATGCACCCGAAAAATCCCTCGAAGCAGGGCGAAGCAATAGCACTCGAATCATAAGGATGGTGCGGTGAAGGCTGACGAGGATGAAGCAGAGCGCGTACCCTCCATCTGGCCGCAGATGCTTCTACGAGAATAAAGCAGGCTGACGAGGATCCGAAATTTCCATGGTCGCTTGCTCTCGTTCTCTCCCCGGGCAGCGGGAAGGGAAGGGGATTCGGGAAAGAATGCGGTAGCAGAGGAGGAGCAGCTTAAATACGCGCTTCGTGTTGTTCGCTGCCTGTCTCCGGTGTCGGCTGTTTGGGTTTGAATTTTGAACTGCAGGCCAGGCTGGATCTGCTTCTCTGGGCTAAAAGTTCGGTGCGCTTGAATTGGGGGCCCATTTTTACCAGCTGGTAGTGGATCTTGGACTCAATTTCAGCGTGACGCTGAAATTGACAACTGCGTGGACTGGTGAAGCCAATAGGCCGCAGCGGGACCTTTGTTGGGGTGGGACCCACACTCCACCTTTGGCACACAACGAAGTGCAGTTGCTAACTCGTTTCCCATGTTTTTTTGGCTAAAAGAAAAATGAAACTTCTTTCTTTTTTATGCTTTTTTTTCAAAGGGCATCGAAAAAGCTTGGTACATAGAAACTGAAGAAAGAAAAGCGTGAAAGATGAAGTTTACCATTTATTGGTGAATCAACAAGATTGCTTAGTAGGGATGACAGCCAACGTGCATCGTCACTCGAAGGAGGCATTCCACGAAGATCTCTGTAATTCACCTTCGCTATGGTGGAGCTTGTATATCTCAATCTAGGGAATCAGTGTTAGTTGGTAGCGAGGATGTTGATATTAGGATTAGATGGTTGGACTAGTTAAGGAGATGGCGGATTTGATAGGAGAGATAGAATAGAAATATTTTAATGGAGTTGAACGATGAACTACTTATCGGAGGTTAGAGAGAATCACTTGGCTGGTGTTGTTGACGAGGATGTGGAATTGTGGATGAGACCATGCCATTGTGAGGGTGAGCTATCACAAGGGCAACCCAGTGGGGAGTGGTCTGGAGAGGGAGAACTGAGTTCACGGATGGTGTGATATAGTGAGGAAGCATGCAAATGGGTGACGTATTGCTTTGATCTTAAAGGAACTCGCGCTACCATATAAAAATACGGGATCAGACAAGTGTACATTGTCCCTAGTGTGTATTGTTGATTTGGAAAAATGAATGTCACGTTTATATTTTTTATTTCCTAAATTAATTATTAGATATTATATACACACACAATATAAACATGTAGCTTCTTTACTACATCTAATTGGGTACTGTTCCCCTAATTCCATTGGATTAAGAAAAGAGTGTCTAGAAAATTTCTAATACAGAATCCAAATTATTTTCTAAGGTACTTCATAATAGCACTTGACGTTATGATTGCATTCAGAGAACTATATTGATCCATTGACTTTCTTCTAATACCAAGTAAGAGTAATTGAGAGGTAATTAATAGTATCAAAATATTTGTAGCCGTGGCAAAAAAATTCTAGGTCTACTAGGAAGGAGCTGCCATCAAGAAGCATACTTCAAATTTACTTTTTATAAAATTAAAATATTTTTTTGTAATTGCCACGCTCGGTTTTACAAAACGTGAAATCGGCACATTCTACATGTATGCCAGGATCGGTTTAATCATACATGTAGGACAATTAGTGATAAACAATACTATATCGAATGTAAATGACATTTATACCTTAATTGAGTTTCGAATAGGAGTGGAAGAGGATGAACTTGTAGGGCCATCTAAAGGCAAATCGACTAGCAGCTACATGACTTTCTTCACACTGTCTCTTTGATCTTCTTTTCACTAAGCAACATTTGTAATAAAGGAAAAAAGAAAACACCTGAGTACATAGAGTACTCAACAAGTGTGGGAAATAGATGATACAGGCATTTAACAAGAAAGGCTAGACATGAGTTTAAGAACTAAGCAACCTTTCCTTAGTCTTATTAAGCATCCTATTTACTAGGTGAATACCTCAACCATCCTAACCAAGTCTTCGAGTACATCCAAAACCAACCGTGTCCTCATCCCAAACCACGAACCAATATCACAAATCCACCAACCAATCTTGACACATGCTAATCATGAGAGAGTTACCAGCCCGCTCTTGACCGTGAGCGGCTGTCTAGACAGTTCTGACTCTGCAGAGTTTGTACCCTTTACCCACAAGTCGTGTTTTCATCACCCGTCGGCGACGAAAGAAACTCCATGCCGCCATCTCACACTCCCTATGGTGTGTGGCCAGGAGTAAACGATAAGGCCTTTACATTGCACTACCCTACCTGTGCACACCCGCTAAGGATTCACCGTTGCGGCACTCTGAACCTCTGCCGCAGAAGCCCCCTCTTGCGCCACTCACACATCTCTATGGTGTACACAAAGAAGGATAGAAACAACTTAATCGGTCACATTGTCCCATACCAGTTCTTGGGGTGGCATTGTATAAGCTAGTTAACGGGTCTCACGAATCGATCCTTAGAATCTACGCAGGCAACTAATTGCAAACCCGAGTTTCGTGCACTCGACACCAACCGTGTACCAACCATCTTGCTAGATTCCTATCACTATACTCCTCATACACATATATCACCACAACATCAAAATTACCATGATAATAGTATTAATGTAAATACTCCAATCCCATCTTCTAAGCAGGGCTAAGCATGAGTAAACAACGATAAAGTAAATCCCAACTAACCCAAATCCAGGCTACAAGGATAATATGGAAATTCTAGTAAACTTCCTAGCATGGGATTCATATTAAAGACTTGCATGCAATTCTAACTAAAATATCTAAATACGAGCAAAGTGGTCAAGGAAACTTGCCTTTTTCTTATAGCGTTGCTCAGTTCACTGGTCGAACTCTTGATCTTTAAAAGTCTTCGCATTGTTTCTTGATCGTCTCTTGTACATGCATACCCTAGAGGGTTGGTGCGCCACGGGAAGGAGAGGAAGACGACTTACGGCGTGGAGGAGTGAATGTAGCTTAGAGGGGGGTGAATAGGCTTTTCGATTCTTTGTTAATCCCTGAAACACTTAATAGATTTATTAAATACAGGGAAATCGGACTAGTCCGGTAGAGTGCGGACTAGTCCGTTTTCTAGTCAGAGATAAATCGAACTAGTCCGGTACTGTGCGGACTAGTCCGGTATGGATGGACTAGAAAGATCAAGGTTGATCAATATTTTTACTTCTAGTACCCTATGCAGCGGAAATTAATTGGGAACTTAGATGTATTATAACAGTGAAACAAAGAATGACAGAGATCAACTTTAGTTTCAATGTTTTAATGTGAATTACACAAGATTAAGTAAACCCTAGAATATGATGAACAATAAATGAACAAGAGAAAGAGACAAGTTTTATCCCGAGGTTCGATTCCACGTAGAAAATCTACGTCCCGTTGAGGAGTCCACGAAGGAGCGGGTCTTCACGAACCCTACCCTCGTCGAATCGCCACGGAGGCCGACTCTCTTCCACTAATCACAAAAGGGCAAATAAATCGTTCAAGGGGCCTTCTCACAGGTTGAGGGCTCCCCAAGAATTACAATGAATGACTATCACCAAACACACTCAAAAGATGAACAATAAATGAAAAGAGTGTGCGAGAGATCAAACCCAAGAGCTCAAGATGTGTAGAACAAGTCTCTCTTTTGATCAATTGTTAATCCTCAAAGATTTGATTCTTTTTAGGTTAGAATGTGTGGAGAGATGTGAATTTTGGGCTCTTGGGAGGTGTGACGGGGCAGGGGGTTGAGAGATTTGTAGTATGGCTATACACCTCTATTTATACTAGGGTTTCCAAAGGTTCCCGTTAGGTTTGCGATGTCCGGACTAGTCCGTGGTGGACTCCGGACTAGTCCGATGTGCGGCGTGTGGAAACCCTAAGTGTTGTGAGATACCAGACTAGTCCGTAAGAGTGCGGACTAGTCCATTGTCTATCCAGAGATAAAATCGTACTAGTCCGGTCTATATCGGACTAGTCCGTTTCTAGTCAGAGAGAAATCGGACTAGTCCTGTTGATATCGGACTAGTCCGCACATGCTGATTTTTGTGCAGTTAGTGTGATTTCTTTCACTTGAGCTCTTGGGGTGTGTTTCTCCAACACACTCCATACTAAGTAATCTAATCTTTTCGACTCCTGAGCTCTTATCAATTTGGATCCTCATTCTCCTTTCTTTTTGCGCTTTCTTCCTAATTTCTTTAAGAACTTGTACTCATCTCAACAATTTTGTTAGTCTCATTTATTTGTCATAAATCAACCAAAACCCACAAGGGATACCTAGATGCACTTTCAATCTCCCCCTTTTTGGTGATTGATGACCACACAAATATGATAAAAAAATTTAGATTTTCATAAAGTGTGCACATATGAGCTTTGAGCAAAATAGGCAATATAGACATAAGACATATGTGCACTCTTTATGGTGGGGTGCAAAACTATGTGTGTGAGAAATAATTTTGATATGAATATCATAATGAGCATAATCATAAAATCATCAAGAGTCTCAAGCCTGCATAGTAGTTTTAAATATACACCATTAGTCAAAAGCATAACATAGTCATCATTTCACATCACATGTCCAAAAGCATAATGATAGAATAAGTCTTACAAAAACTCATTTCTTAAACTAGGACGCAAAAGGAAGAACCTACGACCTAAGACTCCCCCTCAATATCTCCCCCTTTGGCATCAAGGCACCAAAGAGAAGGAGAGGAGGGATCTACTTGTCGTCGCCGGCTCACTCCTCGCTGCCGGTCCTTTCTTCATCTTCATCATCAGGATGAGGAGGAGGAGGAGAGGAACCACTCGTCGTGCCCCGGGAGCCAAAGTAGGCACGCTCTGATGGAGAGAGAGAGAGAGGAGGAAGCTCTGTGAAGTCAGATGCAGAGTCCTCTGAGATAATTGGAGATCCAATGGGCTCAATCTCTAGTTTTTGACATATTGTTTTGACATTGGCCTTCATGTATCCCATTTATTCTTTTCTTGCCTTTTTCATCTTATGAAGCTTCACCTCAGTTTTGTGGCAAGAACCAAACATAGAAGCCAAATACTTCATAATCCCACTAGGGGACCCTTTGTGAGGAGGGGCCCTAGTCTTGGATGAAGGCCTTGCATTTTCTTGAGCTCTCTCTGGATGTTCTTCAAGTGAGCCAGGTGAGGGAGCAGCTGGGAGAGAGGCTTGAGGAGGCTTCTGAGGCCTTAGAGCAGTGTGCTCCACATCCTTCACAAACTCAATTCCTGTGACCTTTTCAATCATAAACATCAAGTATGGTGCATAGCCACAGGAACGGTTTGGTGTACAGGATATGTTCACCATGTCATTCCAAATGTAGTCGAAGATATCAAACTTTCTCCTCCCGCTGATTACTTTCATCAAAGTTCTCAAGTAATCTTAGACACTCTCGGCATCTCTATCCTTTGGAGCAATGGTCTTCCGGAGCACTCTGTTGAGAACAATGAAGAAGGGCTTCATGTTCTTGGTTGAGGAAGGATTGTATGGAAGTCTAGTATCATAGAGGAATTCCATCTTGTCCTTCTCCACAGCACCAAGATTGTGAATCACAATCTCGTTGCTGCCGGTGTCCTCAAGGTGCAGCAGTCTGGCAAACTCAACATAGGTAACTGCGTACTTGGATCTATGTGTCATCCAAGTCACTTTGTCTTCTCCATTGTGGGCAAAGTGGCAAGTTGCATAGAACTGAGCGATGATCTCATCATTCCAGTTGTATTTGAAGGAGAGCAAGTCCTTGAGTCCATGTCTCTCTGCAGCCTCTAATACCTCCTCAAAGGCTTCACAACTCTTCCTTTCAAAATATGTCCAGTCGATCCATTGACTGCGGACCACTAGAGTCTTTATTTTGAGGTACACCGAACTGTAGTAGTCTGAGTGAAAGTTGCTCCAAAATCTCTTGTCAACTGCCTTTTTGCCAGTGCTATAGGCGTCATTCTTCCTCAGGTTCCATGCCACATCACTCCCCTTGCCATTGAACTTCTCCTCCGAGGGATCCCTATTCCCTTGTCTTGGAGCTGTCATCTTAAGGGGACCAATCGGGCCGGAAGCAAGTCCCTTTCCCTTGCCCTTGGTTTGGCGTTGAGCCGCCGAGCTAGAACCAACCACAATTGCTTTTGAAGCTGGTCTCTTGATTGTAACCTTTCGATGCACCCTAGGTGGGGTGAGCGAAGGCTCGACAACACGCTCTTGTCTCTTGTTGGAGTGAGACACCGAAATATGAGACATCACATCTTGATCCATCTCGCCTTCAAAGTCAGAGAGATTCTCATTCGATCCCGACATGATTTCTGACAAGGAAGATATAAAGGATATGAATAATCAAGGATGACAAGGGATCGCATTGAATTGATATAAGCTAAGGCTTTGATCAGGGCATACCGGACTTGTCCGATGTTCAGGGTCGGACTAGTACGGAGTACCGGACTTGCCCACCCTAAGAACGGACTAGTCCGTTATGAGGCTGCTCAAACCCTAACTTGTCGAAATTTGAGGTTATTCAATGCAAATATGATCTAGGGTACATGGAATACATCAATAGAGCATGTATTGACTGGAGGAGCTAAGCTAATTGAGGAAAAACAAGGAAAATCGAAGGTTCTAGGGTTTGGAGAGAAGTTTACCAAATCCTTCGATTCGAGGCGTTGAAGGAGTTCTTGATGCGGATTAGTCCGGGGTCTTTGATCCCCTTGCAGTGGAGATCGATTCCCACGGAGATTTGAGTGGATTTGATGGAGAGCTCGCAAATCCGCCTTGGGAGCACTTGAGTGAGGAGAGAGAACGTGGGAGGAGTTGTGAAGTTGAAGAAGATTAGGTCTGAGCCGGCCCTAGGGTTATGGAGTCAAAATATCGGACTAGTCCGTGGTCGAACCAGACTAGCGGACCAAGTGCGGTGTAGTCCGGGGTGACCACGGACTAGTCCGTGATCCCTTGTACAGAAAAGTACAAAACACTTATATATATGTGTTCAATAGTTCCTAATAAGGAATAGGGGACAAAGACACACAAATATTCTTGATGAATATGATCAGTAAACATAGAACAATCAAGCTATGACCATAATTCACCAAGATCAAGTAACTAACATAGTTCTTAGGAGAAAAAATAGAGGGAGATGATTTTTCAACATAATTAACATGATTTTGAGGATGACATACAGGTATGCAAATTTTCAAGCCACGTTCCGAGCATCAAGGATATTTAGTTCATTTTGGAGCTCATAAAAGCGTTTTTTATCAAGTGGCTTGGTAAATATATCGGCTAGTTGTTTTTCAGTGTTGACATGGGAAAAGACTATGTCTCCTTTCGTTGAGTGACCTCTCAAAAAATGATGCCGGATATCTATGTGTTTGGTTCTAGAGTGCTCAACAGGGATATGGGCAATTTTAATTGCACTCTCTTTGTCACAAAGGACTAGAATACGACTCATATTGTAACCGTAGTCCCTTAGAGTTTATCGCATCCAAAGGAGTTGTGCATAACAACTTCCGGCTGCAACATACTCCGCTTCGGCCGTGGATAAGGCAATTGAATTTTGTTTCTTGGAGGACCAAGAAACTAAGGATCTACCTAGGAATTAGCAAGTACCGGAAGTACTTTTTCTATCTACCTTACATCCGTCATAATCTGCATCGGAATATCCAATGAGATTGAATTTTGAACCTTTGGGATACCAAAGGCCTAGGTTGGTTGTATGAACTAAATATCTCAAGATCCTTTTAACGGCTGTCAAATGACATTCCTTAGAATTGGCTTGAAACCTTGCACACAAACATACACTCAACATGATATCAGGCCTAGATGCACATAAATAAAGTAAGGAGCCAATTATGGAACGATGTACCTTTTGATCCACATTTGGGTTGTCTTCATTGAGATCCAAGTGTCCATTTGTCGCCATGGGAGTCTTTATGGGCTTTGCTTTGTCCATTCCAGACTTCTTGAGAATGTCTTGAGTGTACTTTGTTTGACTTATGAACGTCCCGTCCTTTTGTTGCTTCACTTGGAATCCCAAAAAGTACCTCAACTCTCCCATCATGGACATCTCGAATCTATCTGTCATAATCTTACTAAATTCTTGACAAAAAGATTTGTTAGTTGAACCAAATATAATATCATCAACATAGATTTGGCAAATAAAGAGATCATCATCAAAGTGTTTAGTAAACAAAGTGTAATCAGCTTTTCCAATCTTGAAGTCATTTTCAATCAAAAAATCTCTAAGGCACTCATACAAAGCTCTAGGAGCTTGTTTGAGGTCATAGAGAGCCTTATGCAGTTTGAACACATAGTCGGGGTACTCTTGATCTTCAAAACCGGGTGGTTTCTCCATGTACACCTCCTTCTTGATCGGTCTGTTGAGAAAGACGCTTTTCATGTCCATTTGATAAAGCTTGAAATCATGGTGAGTAGCATATGCAAGTAGTATACGAATCGATTCAAGTCTAGCTACGGGAGCAAAAGTCTCGTCGAAATCCAAACCGTCGACTTGTGAGTACCCTTTTGCCACAAGTCATGCCTTGTTCCTTGTTACCACTCCATGTTCGTCTTGCTTGTTGCGGAAG
The DNA here is from genome assembly GCA_030760725.1 of Neostapfia colusana. Lineage (NCBI taxonomy): Eukaryota > Viridiplantae > Streptophyta > Magnoliopsida > Poales > Poaceae > Neostapfia > Neostapfia colusana. The sequence goes on from JASWHV010000015.1 coordinate 72,271,393, forward strand.
ACCCATGTGCCGACGACGTTGGACTTGGGTCTTTCAACAAGCTCCCACACTTTGTTCCTTTTGAAGTTGTTCAATTCTTCTTGCATCGCCATCACCCAATCCGTATCTTTTAATGCATCCTCAACCCTTTTGGATGTCACCGATTATGTTGTCGACGGGGTGATCTCTTTGGATGCTTTGGTGCTCTTGGATGTGACACTTGTGGTCTTGAATCTTCATTATCATTTTCTTCTCTCCGTGGATAGTTGCCCTCATTGATGTTTTGATCTTCTTGATTTTCTTGAGGTTGATCTTGTATGGAAGCTCCTCATTAATCATTTTCCTCCACCCGTGGTTCATTTTCTTCATTCGCATTTGAAGGTGGCACTTGTGGTCGAACATCGCCCAATGCCATTCTTCTCAATGCTTTACATGGAGCTTCTTCTTGATCTAGCACAAATTGATCAACTTGCTCTTCTTGAGAGCCGATAGTTTCATCGAACACTACGTCACGTGCTACTTCAACAAGTCCGGAGGTTTTGTTGAAGATACGATAAGCGTAGGAGTCCGAATCATAGCCAAGTAAGAAACCTTCATCGAACTTTGAAGCAAACTTCGAAGCCCTTGGCTTCTTGTTTAAAATATAACATTTTGAATCAAAAACTTGAAAATATGAAATATTCGGCTTGCTACCCATGAGTAGTTCATATGAAGTTTTCTTGAGCAACCGATGAAGATATAGTCGGTTTATGGCATGACAAGCGGTGTTAACCGCTTCAGCCCAAAACCTGTCCGAAGTCTTGTATTCATCGAGCATTGTCCTCGTCATCTCAATGAGAGTTCTGTTCTTTCTTTCGGCTACTCCGTTTTGTTGAGGAGTATATGGTGCTGAATATTCGTGCTTTATCCCTTTTTCATCTAGATACTCCTCAAATTGGGTGTTCTTGAATTATGTCCCATTGTTACTTCGTATGTTCTTGATCTTCAATGAGAATTCATTCTGGGCACACTTGATGAACTTCTTGAGGGTTCCTTGAGTTTCTGTCTTATCATGCAAAAAGAAAACCACGTGAAGCGTGAAAAATCATCAACAATGAAAAATCATCTAACTTGAGAAGAGTTTCCCTTGACAAAGACAATGCAACCCTAGTTATTCTTGTTGCTTCTAGCGTTTTGCTTTTCACCATAAGAATATCCAATGCCATATTTGACATTAGGAGGTCTTGTGACCGAGTATGCACTGCGTGCATACTTGATCTTCTCCTTGTCAAATATGCCACTTTGAGAAGATTGTTTGTCCTTTGTCGAGTTTGGCTTTTTCTTCAACTTGGTGTCACTTTTGGCACAAACACAAGTTATACTAAGTTCAGATTTTATATGTTGAGAAGGTGAGCTTGAAGTGGATGAAGAATTATTTTGCTTGAGTGACTCAACTTGTACCTCAAGGATCTTGTTAACTTTGGTTAAGTTAGCAAGTTCATCCTTGATGGTGGCGTTTGAGTCTTTTAACTTCAAAAAAGCTTCCTTGCTTGAAGCTAACTCAAGTTCTAGTGATTTACTTCGCTCCTTTTCAAGTTCAAGAAGCTTTTCAACTTCGAGATATTCCTCCTTTTGGGAGATGATCATATCTTCCTGACGATTGACTAACTTCTCCATATCAACAAGCTTATTAAATAGAAATTTCATCTTAGCAGCTGTCTTTTGTCTAAACTCCTAAGCATATATTCATTTTCATCACTGCTATCATCCTCACTAGAATCATCACTATCACTAGTAAAAGAATGCGAGAAGGAAGATTTAGTTGTTACCTTTCTTTTACCTTCCTTTACCATTAGACAAGTGTTGTCGTTGTCCTTCCATGCGCCCATGGTTGGGAAGAGAGTGGATTTCTTGGTAGTATTCTTTATGGCTATGGTGGTCATCTCCTCTTCTTCTTCGGATGAGGATTCATCATTGGAGTCCCTGAAAGTTGCCTAGGGGGGGTGAATAGACTAATAAAACCTGAAATTAAAATAAACAACGGATAAAACCAGAGTAGGCCGGACTAGTCCGGTATGAGGTCGGACTAGTCCGGTCTGAGCCTAATTTGTGTTTTAGGTTTCCTTTTAAGTTTGTTTGAGCTGAAAATATATGGTAGTCAAATGATATCACAAATTAGTTGAGAATAATTAGTTTGCAAAATAATAGAACAGTTTGCGGGAAATAACACAATGAATGCTTGATAAGTAATTCTAGTGAGCAAGTAAGATAGTAGAGAAGACAAGAGACACGATTTATCCCGAGGTTCGATTTCACACAGGAATCTACGTCCTCGTTGAGGAGTCCACCAAGGACCGGGTCTTTTCCAACCCTTCCCTCACCGAGCGATCACCAAGAAAAAGCCCGGGCTTTCTCACTATCAATCGAATGTGAATACAATGCTCTTAGGGGCTACTCACACTTTGAGGCTCCCTACACCAACCAAGTAGTTCTAGAATTTAAAGTACAACTGTTAAGAACTAAAAAACAGTTAGAGTGCAAGAGAATCAAACCGAGAGCTCAAAACGTCGGTCACCACGTCTTTCCTCTCACAAAAACCACTAACTCCTTAAGATCCGATCTTAGGGGTCTAGAAGGTGAGGAAAGAGGCTTAGAAGAGCTTTAGGAATGAGTTTTCAGCGCTTGGGTTCGTGTCCTTCTCAATTCTCAGCCGGGGGGTCTCCTTTTATAGAAATCCCGGCATTTAGCCGTTACCAACTAAAGTCCGGACTAGTCCGGTCCCAACCCCGGACTAGTCCGATCTTGAGGGACCACTCACCTCACAGCTTACCTGTAGGATCCAAGAGCACGTGAAAAGCTACCAGAGGGGGGTGAATGGTAGATTAAAACTTTTCGCAACGGAAACAACAAAAACCCCTCAACAAAAAATCAATCAGTTAAAGAAACCGTGTGTGCAAGTGTTTTAAAATGTGTTCAACCATGAAAAATCAAGTAGAGAGGTAGAGAATCAAGTCATGGATCTAATGCAACAAGAATCACTTGAAAACACGAAGTAAAACTTGAGATACGATCAAAACATTAAACGAAGATCAATCTGTTCTACCCGATATAAAACAGATCTGCAACACTGCAAAGAAACTCGTGTATCTCGAAAACTACAGATCCGAAGCTCGTGACAATTTCACAGATGATAGATAATTGAGTTGTGAAGACAACCCAAAAAGAATCACGTCAATCGGATCTGTAAAACTCGAGTTATGAACGAAACATCGAAGCAACGTCGGTCTGTGCAGAAACTCGGCGAGAAAGACTTGACGAAAAACAAATTGGATGAACAAGGCACAAAAGCTCCTCGAAACTATGAACTTTATTCAATAGAAACACAATAGAAACAACCCAAAGTTCTCTCTCACGAGAGCTCTGGCCTCCCTTGCTTTTATAGCCAGCCCTCAGGCCAATCAATCCAATCTAGGACTCCTACTCCTAATTGGACTCATATCCTAACTTACCATAACTGCTCAGGACTCTCCTATTCGCAGATAGAAGCAATCGTAAGACTTTCAAACACCTTAGGAACGTCCTAAACATTCCTAAAACAACTCAACTTCGTGCCTAGCACGAAATCCTATCATAACCAACTCAAATCTTCCATATTTGAGCCATATCCGACTCAGCCTCAGCCTGAGTACGCAATCCAGCCGGTTGGACCTTTCCGACCAATTCTTTACGTCCACTTCTCTTCATCACGCCTTGGAACAATGTTGCCACGTCCATGCACTCCTTGCACACGTGCAAACACCTTCCAACGACATACACGCAACCTTCATATGCACTGCCCTTGATCCAAACATGCTGCGCGATCTCCCGATCAACTCAACCACAGCTCCTCCCGAACTTGGTTGTTGGAACCTCATCTCCTCCCTGAGACTAGTCCAAGGATCCCGTCACCAGCCATGTCTTGAACTCAAGCAACACATGCACATGAATAAACAACCAATTCTTCCGAGCACAAGTCCTCGACTTGACTCACGTTAGTTCAAAAACCACAACACCTTACATGAGCACGTCACATAAGCATGTTGCAAACCATATCAAATGATAACAGCCATAACCACCAAAACACACCAAAAACTTAGCAAATTAATACTAAGCAAACCTTCCCATAAAGCAAGTTTGAAACATTGCGAGTTAAAAGCAAAAAACAAGACGCTGCAGTTCTACGAGTTGAACTTCACGGGAGCTCCCTAAAAACAAGCTCCGGAGCTCACAGAAGCTCTCCGGACCTTGCCAACACTTGGCGGACCTAACAAAGAACTTGTCGGACCTTGCCACAGAAGAATGTTTTGGCAATATTCAAAACTTTGAATGTTAATGCTAACTTTTATCCTAATTGTCAATGTATTCAGCACACATAGGTCTCACAATCTCCCCCTTGATGAATGCATTGGCAACACCAATTAAAATCCGAACATTGGCTTATGAAAAGTTTTGAAAAGCTTTGAAAACTCATTTCTCCCCCTTTATTAATTTCTCCCCATTTTTTAAAATCAGAGAAGGAAGAAAGTGTATAACATATGCAAAGTGTAAAAAAATCTCTCCTTATACATATTTCTCCCCCTTTGACAATGTATTCAGTAAGGTTCAAAGGAGAAATTTTTAATTGTTATGAGCATATTATAACATATACATACAAAACAAAGCTATCCAAGTCATACTATCAGGTTACTTACACTATCACATCAATGAGATACATAAAGTAGTGTAAGCCATGCTAGAGATCAAATGTATTTTTCAGTTTAAGCAAGTCATGATCTCACTTACTCAACTATTTCAAAACCTGAAAACATGACACTTGTTACTGCATTTTTATGATTCATAATCATTTAATGCACAAAGTTGATCATATGATATTTGTAAGAGATTATATGCCACATCAGCCTTATTCTAAGCAACCAAGCCAAGCCTATGTCATTTGACAATCAGAAGCTTAAGGACATGGTTTTAGTCATACACAATTCCTTCCAAGTTCATATCTTAGTGCAATGATAAACAATCTCAAAAGACGAAGTGCGATGCATGCATATTCTCTTGATCTTTTCTCAATTTTTTATTTGAAAACTCAACATGTGAGCTGATCACTTGATTAATTTTTTATGATTAAAAGCACTTGTGAGCACGCAACAAGTTCAAAACAGCAAGAAAGTTCGATCATGACCAGATTTAGTGTAAGTAATTATTCCAATTACTAGTCATGGCAAAAACTATAAAATGTATAACATGAGTAATGTAGTAAGAACTTTCAGCCTGTAAAAGGAATCACAAAGTCATATATGTATGAAATACTATGCTCATATTATTTTAGTTTCAGATTCACACATAGACTTTCAAAGTTTCAAAAACTTCCCCTCAATTTAAGCCATGAGGATGCATAACCCCTATTTCACTACGAATGAAACAAAAACGAGTAAAATCCAAAGGTTTTGTAAAAATATCAGCCAATTGTTGTTCGGTATCGACATGGTGAAGCATAATGTTTCCTTTTTCAACATTATCACGAAGAAAGTGATACCTAATGTCAATGTGCTTAGTTCTAGAGTGTTTCACAGGGTTTTTAGCAATACAAATTGCACTAGTGTTATCACAAAACAGTGGAACACTATCTAAATCAACTCCATAGTCCTTAAGTGTTTGAACAATCCAAAGAATTTGTGAGCAAGCGCTAGTCGCAGCTACATATTCAGATTCGGCCGTGGATTGTGCAACTAAACTTTGTTTTCTAGAGGACCAAGCAACAAGTGAATTACCAAGAAAATGACAAGCACCCGAAGTACTTTTCCTATCAATCCTACAACCCCCAAAATCAGCATCCGAAAAATCTTTCAAAGAAACGGTTGAGGAAGAAGGAAGAAAAATGCCAAATTCTTGAGTTCCATGTAGGTACCTGAGAATCCTTTTGATGGCTTGGCGATGTGAAGCACGTGGAGAAGCTTGAAAACGTGCACAAAGACATACGCTGAATTGTATGTCCGGTATTGACGCCGTGAGATACAAAAGTGATCCAATCATACTTCTGTATTCTTTTTTATCGACCGGGTCACCATCTTCGTCAAGTTCAAGTGTTGTTGCTGTTCCCATTGGTGTCCGAAGAGGCTTGCATTTGTCCATGTTGAAGCGCTTAAGAAGGTCCTTTGTATACTTAGTTTGATGCACAAAAGTTCCTTCTTTTGTTTGCTTGATTTGCAGCCCCAAAAAGTATGTGAGTTCTCCCATCATACTCATCTCAAATTCTGAACTCATCATAGCTGAAAACTTGGACACGAGATCATGAGAAGCACAACCAAAGATAATATCATCCACATACACTTGAACGAATAATTAGTCATTGCCATGCTTAAGTACAAAAAGAGTTTTATCAACCTTGCCCATGGTAAACCCCTTTTCAAGTAAGAATGTTTTTAACCTATCATACCATGCTCTAGGGGCTTGTTTTAGACCGTACAAGGCTTTGGACAGTTTGTAAACATGATTAGGAAAATTTGGATTTTCAAAACCCGGTGGCTGCTTAACATAAATCTCCTCCTCTATGTAGCCATTAAGAAAAGCACTTTTAACATCCATTTGATATAACTTGAAACCTTTAGATGCAGCAAATGCTAATAAAATTCTTATAGCTTCTAATCTAGCAACAGGAGCAAATGTTTCATCAAAATCTAGACCTTCAATTTGAGTGAAACCTTGAGCAACCAACCTAGCTTTATTCCTAACCACAACCCCATCCTCACTTTGCTTATTTTTAAATACCCATTTAGTTCCAATTAATGTGTGACCTTGAGGTGGAGGTACAAGTTTCCAAACATTATTTCTTTCAAAATTTTCTAACTCTTCTTGCATGGCATTAATCCAAGATTCATTAGTGAGTGCGTGTGATATATCCTTGGGTTAAAAAGAAGCAACAAAAGCAGAATGAGCATGAGAGTTTGGATCGCAAAACCTGGACCGAGTGACTCGTTCATGCAAGCTTCCAATGATTTGTTGTGGAGGATGACTTTTGAGTACTCGGAGGGGAGTAGACACTTCACAAGCACCTTCTTCTTCATGTTCGGACCTTTGATTAGGAGAGCTTGTTGATTAAGGAAGGTCCGAACCAGCAGTAGTGACTGTTGGTGCTGGTTGTGGTGCAAAATCAGCAGCTTGATCGTTATTTACTTCCGAGTTTTCGAGCAGCAGCACCACTTCTTCATCTTCTTCAATAAAAATACTCTACCCCTGCGGATATGGATCCGGACCTGCAATATCGGAGCTAGTACTTGGGCTAGCTTCATCAAAAGAAACCTCGCAAGTCTCCACAATTTTGTTAGTGTCAAGTAAAAGCACACGGTAGCCTCTAGTATGAGATGGATAACCAAGAAACATGCCATCAACAGATCTAGCTTCAAATTTATCAAGATTACCATGTTTCTTAACAAAGCATTTGCAACCAAAAACCCTAAAGTGTGTAACACTAGGCCTATGTCCAAACCAGAGCTCATATGGGGTTTTTCCAAGCTTAGCACGCAAGAAAACACGATTTGAGACATAACAAGCGGTTGCAATTGCATCAGCCCAAAATTTCCTAGGAGTTTGATATTCATCAAGCATAGTCCTAGCCATATCAACTAAGGTCCTGTTCTTTCTTTCTATGACACCATTTTGTTGTAGTACATAGGGTGAAGAGTATTGATGATCTATTCCATTTTCAGCACAAAAGTGATCAAAGGATTGGTTTTTAAATTCAGTCCCGTTATCACTTCTAATTGCTTTTAATGATCCTGGGTGATCAATAGATAATCTAAGAAATAAAGTTCTAAAATGACTAAAAGCTTCATTCTTAGATGCCATAAAATAAACCCAAGAATATCTGGAATAATCATCAACAATCACAAGCACATACCATTTACCTCCGAAGGATTGAACACGTGCCGGACCTACTATGTCAAGATGTAAAAGTTGTCCCGGTTCAGCTGTCATGGTCATTGTGAGAGGAGCATGTGAACCTGCAACAAACTTAGCATGTCTACAAGAAGAGCACACAATATCATTGTCCTTTTTAAGCTTCGGCAGCCCACGTATGCGATCGAGAGCACTAACACGAGTGAGATGATCAAAGCCTATGTGACCAAGTCTACGATGCCAAAAATATAGATCCTTTGTATCATTAGCAACTAGACACCGATGCTTAGAAGTTGACAAATCAAAATCAGCTTTAAAAACTCTTCCAAACCTAGACATGTTAAACAAAAGCTCACCTTTTGAATCTACAACCTTGCAGCAATTTTTAGCAAAGCTAACCTCTAGATTTTCATCTAGCAATTGTGAAACTGAAAGCAAGTTGTATTTCAAATTTTTAACAAGTGCCACATCTTTCAAAGTGTAGAGATTGTTTACTCTAACCGAACCTTTAGCAATTATGGGAGTAGAAGAGTTATCGGTGAAAGTAACATTTTCTACACGTGACACAAAAGAGAGAGAGGAGAACCATTCTTTGTTAGCGGTCATGTGGCGTGAGCAACCCGAATCCACATTCCAAATGTTCTCCTTCCTCAAACGTGAAACCTACACAGCAGCACAATACGTCGATGACACAATACTGAGGTTAGTTAAAAGACTTTTAGGGATCAAGTACTGAGTCACACGACATCCAGCAGGAATAACACGCGAAAGCTGAGAAGGTACAACAGGTTTATGAGCCAAACATCGAAAATTTTTGTTCCCAACTACTGACTTAGAAGATGTGTTATATGTAGCACAAAAAACAGTAGGTCCGGGAGCAAGTTTTTGACTCATTACAACAGGTTGCAAGCTCTGAACATTCGGTCTAGCAGATTTTGCTTGGTTGTTATGTGATCTAGCAAGTATTATTTGTTTCTTATCGTGTTTAGCTAGTCTATAACAAAAATCCATGACATAACCATCTCTACCACAGTAGGTACAATGAAAAATAACCTTATTATCATGTCTAGATGAGCAAGCAACACGTTTATTAGAACCCGAATGGGACAGTACTCCTGCAGATTTGAAAATCACCTCTTTTTGTCTAGGAGATATTTGAATCAAACCGCTTCCTAATGACTTTACAACTTTAGGTGGGTGTGCATTAGCATGAGTATGAGAATTAAAATCTAAACCAGTTTTATCATTACAAGACTTGGAAGAATTCAGCAGCAAGTTTAGGTTCTTATTTGCATTAGAAAACCGATCTAGTGTCCTATGCATGTCATCAAGTTTATTGGACAGATCAAAGCAGTTTTCACATGAAGTTTTTCCTTTTAGTTTGCAATTTGAACAATATTTAACTTCATGCACACGTAAAGATTGTTCAAAATAGAAATCTCATTCATAGCATCATTTAGTTTCTTATTCAGATCATCACATGAAGAACAATGCAAATCAATTGTAGAACAACAAGCATCTTTCAAATTTTTATCATTAAGTGCAGCAAGCTCTTTGTTCTTTTCAATTTCAAGTTCAAGTTTATCAAGTGTAGATGCGTGTGCACTTCTTAAAGAGGATAATTGTTCATAAATTAAATCACATGAGGAACAAGAATCATCACTAGGAATCAAAGTTTTAAAACGATTAAAATTTAGATTCTAGTGATTCAATTTTAACAGCATTGTTCCTAAGTTTTTTATCCTTTTTCTTTAATATAACAGTGGCACGAGAAATAGCATCACACATTTCTTCGCAAGTGGGACATACCTCTTAATCGTCACTGTTGTGTTCTGCCTCCTCGGAGCTTGAACTTGACTTGCTCGCCATGCAGCACATATTTGCCATAGCTTCTTCATCTTCATCACTACCGATGTCCACATCACTTGAGCCGAAATCTTGAAGTGCAGAGATCATCCTATGCACTATGTTGCGCATTGATAAATCTTTCTTCTTTTTATTCTTTGCAAACGATTTCTTCGGCCTTGTTTGCTTTTCTTCACGTGAAGTCGGACCTGAAAGGTTAGGGCACTCCGTACGAAAATGTCCTGTCTTACCACATTCAAAATATCGTTGAGGTCCGGAGCTTCCTCTCCTTCTAGTTCTCACATTTTGCAATGCTTTTGAGAACCGAGTAGAGATGAGTGCAAGCTCCTCCTCTGGAAACTCTTCAATCTGTTCAAGGGTTAGAGAGGACAGCAAAGAGAGTGCACCACTAGATGATGATTGACTAGAACTAGACATGTCACGTTGCGAAACAAATGCAATAGACTTGTTGGGGTTTTTACGTGAGATGATGTCAATTTCATGAGTTTTCAATTTAGAATAAAGCACGCCTAAAGTAAGAGAACTCATGACAGTAGATTCACGAATAGATGTAACTTTCATCTCCCAAATTGACATATCTAATGCTCCTAACAATTGTCTAGCATTTTCAGCATCTGAAAAGTTAACATTGACACTACGCAAGTTGCTGAGAATTTTATTAAAGCGAGCAAAAAGATCGTCAATTGACTCACCGGGTTGCATCTCAAAATGCATGTATTCTTTCTTGAACATATTTTGCCTTACCTCCTTGATCGTATTGGATCCTTCATGTTAGTCACAAAGAGCTTTCCAAACATCATATGCAGATCGGAGGTGTGCAACACGGTCGAAGTCGCTTTGAGTCAATCCTTGGATGATCAATTTGCGAGCCTTGTTGTTGTTGTCAACATCTCTCATGTTCGCAGCCGTAACTTGATCGTTGGGTGGTACATCGAAGTTCCGGTAGACATTTTCCCATATGGCGAAGCCTTGCGCCTGTATGTATGCCTCCATCCGCGCCTTCCAAACCTGAAAATCGATGCCATTGAACACACAAGGTTTTGCGGAGTACTTCTCCATGATGGTTAGTCAAAACACGTGCAAATAACAAAGATTAGAGCACCTTGGCTCTGATACCAATTGTAGGATCAAAGAGCACGTGAAAAGCTACCAGAGGGGGGGTGAATGGTAGATTAAAACTTTTTGTAGTGGAAACAACAAAAACCCCTCAACAAAAAATCAATCGGTTAAAGAAACCGTGTGTGCAAGTGTTTTAAAACGTGTTCAACCGTGACAAATCAAGTAGAGAGGTAGAGAATCAAGTCACGGATCTAATGCAACAAGAATCACTTGAAAACACGAAGTAAAACTTGAGATACGATCAAAACATTAAATGAAGATCAATTTGTTCTACCCGATATAAAACAGATCTGCAACGCTGCAAAGAAACTCGTGTATCTCAAAAACTACAGATCCAAAGCTCGTGCAAATTTCACAGATGATAGCTAATTGAGTTGTGAATACAACCCAAAAAGAATCACGTCAATCAGATCTGTAAAACTCGAGTTATGAACGAAACACCGAAGCAACATCAGTCTGTGCAGAAACTCGGCGAGAAAGACTTGACGAAAACAAATCGGACGAACAAGGCACAAAAGCTCCTCGAAACTATGAACTTTATTCAATAGAAACACAAGAGGAACATCCCAAAGTTCTCTCTCATGAGAGCTCTGGCCTCCCTTGCTTTTATAGCCAGCCCTCAGGCCAATCAATCCGATCTAGGACTCCTACTTCTAATTGGACTTGTATCCTAACTTACCATAACTGCTCAGGACTCTCCTATTCGCAGATAGAAGCAATCGTGAGACTTCCAAATACCTTAGGAACGTCCTAAACATTCCTAAAACAACTCAACTTCGTGCCTAGCATGAAATCCTATCATAACCAACTCAAATCTTTCATATTTGAGCCATATCCGACTCAGCCTCAGCCTGAGTACGCAATCTAGCCGGTTGGACCTTTCCGACCAATTCTTTACGTCCACTTCTCTTCATCATGCCTTGGAAAAATGTTGCCACGTCCATGCACTCCTTGCACACGTGCAAACACCTTCCAACAACGTACACGCAACCTTCATATGCACTGCCCTTGATCCAAACATGTTGCACGACCTCCCGATCAACTCAACCACAGCTCCTCCCGAACTTGGTTGTTGGAACCTCATCTCCTCCCTGAGACTAGTCCAAGGATCCCGTCACCAGCCATGTCTTGAACTCAAGCAACACCTGCACATGAATAAACAACCAATTCTTCCGAGCACAAGTCCTCGACTTGACTCACGTTAGTTCAAAAACCACAACACCTTACATGAGCACGTCACATAAGCATGTTGCAAACCATATCAAATGATAACAGCCATAACTACCAAAACACACCAAAAACTTAGCAAATTAATACTAAGCAAACCTTCCCATAAAGCAAGTTTGAAACATTGCGAGTTAAAAGCAAAAAACAAGACGCTGCAGTTCTATGAGTTGAACTTCACGGGAGCTCCCTAAAAACAAGCTCCGAACCTCACAGAAGCTCTCCGGACCTTGCCAACACTTGGCGGACCTAACAAAGAACTTGTCGGACCTTGCCACAGAAGAATGTTTTGGCAATATTCAAAACTTTGAATGTTAATGCTAACTTTTATCCTAATTGCCAATGTATTCAGCACACATAGGTCTCACATTACCAAATAAAGTTTTAGTGACCGTTGGATTCAAACGGTCATGAATCCCCGGACTAGTCCGGCCAATAGCGAACTAGTCCGATCTCAATCAGGAACCTTTGTTCCGTATGAGAACGGACTAGTCTGGTATGGGCGGACTAGTCCGACCCCAAGGGCGGACTAGTCCGGTCTTACCAGACTTAGTCTAAGAACTCTCTAATCTAGGGCTGCGTACTAGTCCGGCCAACTTCGGACTAGTCCGAGCTCGCTCAGGAACCTTTGTTCCGTCCTAAATCAGACTAGTCTGAAGGGAACGGACTAGTCCGGTCCTCGGAGCGGACTAGTCCGATGTCACTTAGAGACTTCTTCTCCGTACAACAGCGGCTTAGTCCGCTTAGCGGACTAGTCCGCCCCTCTGAGACTTAGTCTCATAACGGCTCTGACTCACATGATAACCGGACTAGTCTGGCCTGGGACGGACAAGTCTGAACTCACTCATAGACTTTCTATCCGTTCTAAAACGGATTAGTCCGCGTAGGAACGGACTGTCCGGACAAGTCCGGTCTTCCCTTTTCTTCATATCTATGACTACTTCGTCTCATGATTCTAACGTTCTATCCTTTGTTTGAGCTCTCTAGTGATTCTCAAGCACTCTAAAAGAGAAGACCCTATACACAACTAGAAAAATGTGAAGATTAATATAAAAAGCTATTTTCTACTCTTTCAAGTCTTCTTCTTTTCCTTTTGCTTCTTGAGAGACTCCATATCCATTACTTTGATAAACACCTGTGCTCATACTCAGTAGAAACTTATTAGCATCTTAATTGTCGTCATCAATCAGCCAAAACCACGGGGATTATCTAGATGCACTTTCAATCTCCTCCTTTTTGGTGATTGATGACAACTCATTAGGATTTTTGAAAAGTAGATATAGTAGATTGTTTTCATAAAGATTTACTCCCTCTAGATGTATACATAATGGATTATTAAGAACGAAAGAAAAATATGCACAAGAGTGAGTTTATGGGAATTTCATGCTTACATGTGTTGTGGTGGTGTGACTAAGTATAAGCAGTAACCACATTAAGAAAGATATAACATTTACGAGCAAGCGAATTTCATTGTGGCATAATTTGAAGAGATAAAGTAACATAGTCATTACAAACATAACGTGGCATAATGTAGCATAGTTATTACAAACCAGCATGAAATGAGTTTAACGAGCAAGACTATGACTAGACTACTCCCCCTTTGGCATCAAGGCACCAAAAAAGGAAAGAAAAGGAGAAAACCTAATCACTATCATCTTGATCTTCGTCGTGGTCACTCTGGGTCTCTTCGTCCTCATCTTCATCGTCATCCTGGTGATGGGTGTGGGAGGTAGGAGGAGCAGCTGAGGAGGATCCAAAATAGGCAAGCCCATCCTCCGTGAGAGTGGGAAACTCAGTCACGTCGTCATCGTCTGATGACGGTGGAGACATAGGTATCTCCATCTTGTCGCATATAGCCTTGAGATACTTCTCTTGGTGTTGCTTCATCTTCTGCGTGCGAACTTCCACCTTCTGGCACGAGGAGAATATGGCCTTGAAGATCTTGAGCAGTCCACTAGAGGAGCCACTCGATGACGGAGGAATGGATGGTCCGGCAGAAGAGGATGGAGCTGCAGTGGATCCCCTGCCCATGGATGCAGGAGGGCGAGGAAGAGGAGTCGGCATCTGAGGACGGAGCTTCCTGTGCTTCACATCCTTTGCAAACTCTAGCCCTGTGACTTTTTCAATCATGCACATGATGTATGGTGCATAGCCACAGGATCTGTTCGGGTGTGAGAGATGTTGAAGATGTCATTGTAGATGTAGTCAAAGACATTGAATTTTTCTTCTTCATTGAGCAGCTTCAACAGGTTTCTGAGGTACCCCTGTATCATCCCCGCATCTCCATCTTTTGGAGCTAGAGTCTTCCTCAGAACTCTGTTCATCACTCCGAAGAAAGGTTTTATGTTGTGGGTTGAGGATGCCTCATAGGAGAGATAGGAAGGATACATGAAGTCCAAGTCATCCTTTCCCAGAGTTCTCTCATTGTGAACTATGATCTCATAGTTCAAGTGCTCCCCAAGTCCTAGGATGCGAGCAAACTCATCATATAGAACTGAGTACACCACCCCATTCGTCATCCAAGTTATTTTCCTGTTTCCATAGGTGTGGAAGTAACAGGTTGTGTAGAACTGGACTATGACTTCAATGTTCCAATCATATTGAAAAGCCATCAAGTCTTTGATCCCATGGCGTTCTGTTGCTTCAATTACTGCATCAAAGGCTTGATGTTTCTTGTTGGCCATGTATGGCCAGTCCACCCACTGAGCATCCACTACCGGTGTATTCATTGGGAGATAGATATGCCGGTAGTAGTCACAATGGAAGTCACACCAGAAGCGAGGGTCTGGTGTGGACTTCTCATACTTGTAGACCTCCTCCTCCCGGAACCTTCTGGCTTTGTCGGCCCCTTTCCCCTTGAAGGTTGCACTTGCTAAATTGGGTTGGCGGTTTGGGTTGTGCATGGGAGGTGCCCTTTCAAGGGGCCCAACAGGTCCCTGTGGGGGATTTTCCCTGCCCCGTCTAGGGTTGTCACGAATGACGAGTCCTCTGTTGGCTAGAGCCTTTTTCCCGGAAGGATCAACTGCTTTGGCTTTTCCTTTGTCCTGGGTCGATTTTTGTGGCTCAACAGGTTGTTTGTCCTTCAGGGTGACTAGTCTCTTCCTCCTAGGAGGGTCAACGGACTGAGAGGCTTGGGCTTCCCTGTCAGCCCGTTTCTTCGTCCGAGCCTCCCTTGCAGCAGCCTCTACTGCCTCTGCCTTGGCTGCCGCACGATAAACGGCTTGACGAGCCGCTTCGGCCTCGGGATTAGGAAGAGGGCTGTCGTTGGGTCCTGACATGATCTGGTGAGAAAAGAAAGATTTAGTTGATGGAGTATTGCGTTTAAATTAGTTTACAAACCCAAAGTTAGAGGTTAAGACTGTATCATCCGGACTTGTCCGAACTGGAGGCGGACTAGTCCGCTCCGGCTGGACTTGTCCGGTTGGAGTCCGGACTAGTCCGGACTTTACAGTTTAAAACCCTAACTAATGTGATTTGCTTACTAATTCATCAAAGTAGGTGCAATACTATGGGGTTTTGAAATAATATGGCCTAGGAAACTCAGAGAAGCCCTAAGGTACCCAAGATATGTGCTAGGAATAGGATTTTTGTGAAAAGTCAAGGCTAGGTTAAAAAGTACCTTGGAGTGAAGGAATGTAATGAAATCCGCGATTCGAAGGAGCGGAGATGATCGGAGAGGAGTTCCCCGCACTCCACAAGCCTTGAATCGAGAATGCCTTCGAGGGATTTGAGGGAGAACTCCAAAATCGCCAATGGGGGCGAGTTTTGGAGGAGAGAAGTGGAGTGGAGGTGAATGAGGGAGAGAGAGGGGTTTCAACCCGACCCTTGGAGGTTAAGCCTCCAAGGGCCGGACTAGTCCGGTCCCCAGTCCGGACTAGTCCGGTTAGTCGGACTAGGTCCGGACTAGTCCCTAGTCCGGACTTGTTCGGGTGCCAGGCGGACTAGTCCGTTGTGGACTTGTCCGCTGCTCCTCGGACTTCTTTAGAATGCCCGAACTTGTCCGTCCTCTAGGTCGGACTAGTCCGGCTTTTAAGGTCAAAAAAATTCTTATATATCAGAATTTTGCCTTTGTTTGCGGTGGATTTACTTGCACCTGCTATATGATCCATTTATATATATATATATTAGACACATAATTATGTGATGACAATATAGCCAAAAATAATGTGAGATAGAAAAATAGAGGAGGTACAAGTTTTCATAATCGAGCACATTTTTGAAGGTTGTGAAAGAATTTTTGAGAACTTCTATTTGCACAATTTTTCAACTTACATTCCTAGAGTCTAATATATTCAGCTCATTTAGAAGTTCACAAAATCGTTTTTCATCTAGTGGTTTGGTAAAGATATCAGCTAGTTGTTTTTCAGTTCTTACGTGTGAGATAGCTATGTCCCCCTCTATAGAATGATCTCTCAAAAAGTGATGCCGAATATCTATGTGTTTGGTTCTAGAGTGCTCAACGGGATTGTGGGCTATCTTAATAGCACTCTCATTGTCACAAAGGAGTGGAATGTTGTTCATATTGTGACCATAATCCCTTAGAGTTTGTCGCATCCAAAGAAGTTGAGCACAGCAACTTCCGGCTGCGACATACTCCGCCTCAGTTATGGAGAGAGCAATGGAAATTGTTTCTTGGATGACCATGATACTAGGACCTACCCAAAAATTGACAAGTCCCTGAGGTGCTTTTTCTATCTATTTTACATCCGGCGTAATCCGCATCGGAGTATCCGATGAGATTAAACTTAGACCCCTTTGGATACCATAATCCTAGGTTGGGTGTGTGAACTAGATATCTTAGGATCATTTTAAACGGCTGTTAAATGACATTATTTAGGTGATGCTTGAAATCTTGCGCATAAACATACACTAAGCATGATATCGGGTCTAGATGCGCAAAGATAAAGTAATGAGCCAATCATGGAGCGATATACCTTATGATCCACGCTTGGTCCATCTTCATTGAGGTCAAGGTACCCATTTGTTTCCATTGGTGTCTTGATAGGTTTTGCTTTGTCCATGTCGAACTTCTTGAGTATGTCTTGTGTGTACTTAGTTTGACTAATGAACGTGCCTTCCTTGAGTTGCTTGACTTGAAATCCGAGGAAGAACTTCAAATCTCCCATCATGGACATCTCAAACATATCTGTCATTATCTTGCTAAACTCATTGCAAAAAGATGTGTTAGTAGAACCAAATATAATGTCATCGACATATATTTGGCACACAAAGAGATCATTGTCTACATTCTTTGTGAATAGTGTATAATCTGCTTTTCCTATCTTAAAGCCATTATCAATAAGAAAGTCTCTAAGACATTCATACCAAGCTCTAGGAGCTTGTTTGAGACCATAGAGAGCTTTATGCAATTTGAACCATGATCAGGATATTCTTGGTCTTCAAAACCGGGTGGTTGCTCCACGTACACCTCCTCCTTGATTGGACCGTTTAGAAAGGCACTTTTCACATCCATTTGATAGAGTTTAAAATCATGATGAGTAGCATAGGCTAATAGAATACGAATAGATTCAAGCCTAGCTACGGGAGCAAAGGTTTCATCAAAATCCAAACCTTCGACTTGAGCATATCCCTTTGCTACAAGTCTGGCCTTTTTTCTCGTCACCACTCCGTGTTCGTCTTGCTTGTTGCAGAACACCCACTTGGTGCCTACCACGTTTGCGTTTGGTCTTTTCACTAGCTCCCATACTTGATTTCTTATAAAGTTGTTTAATTCTTCTTGCATGGCTACTACCCAATCCGGGTCCTTGAGTGCATCTTCCACCCTAAATGGTTCCAAGGACGACACAAAAGAGTAATGTGCACAAAAGTTAGCTATAAGAGAACGTGTTGTTACCCCTTTTGTGATATCTCCAAGGATGTTATCAACGGGGTGATCTCGTTGAATGCTTTGATGAACCCTTGGGTGAGGCACTTGATTTCTTGAGTGGTTTTCTTCTTCTTCTTCTTCTTCTTCTTCTTCTT